>CM042691.1:374607311-377210463 GCA_023614405.1 Avena insularis | reverse complement strand
GAAGGTTTTTGGAGACATAATTAGTATACCAAGTTTGATATTTTTCCTTGCAACTATGTTGCCGTATAATATCGTCACCACGCCAAGGATTTATGCATTGTTCCTGACCTTTTTGAATTTTTTATGCCCGTTGAACTTTTTTTGCATTGCTTTTAACTTAGGCCAAAACGGCGTATGCGTGAAGAGAGGGGATGAGAATGTTAGAACTTGTACATTGATATCTGAAAACGTATTTATTGTGAGTCTAAAATGATTTTTCAAAAAACTACTGCTATGGATCATGTACCATTTAGTTCAAACCGGACTCCAGCCTCCTACCGGGATATTTTACAGACATTTGTCTTTTTTTATTCCCGAAGTGATTTTAAAAGGTTTGAATATCCCGGTGCTGGGATATAGTTCAATTTAACGTGGTCTACTATTTTAGAAAAAATGTATTGGTAGCATTCTCAGAAATGTATTTTTGGTGGCTGTTTCACAAAACGATCCTGCTTTTTTGGCTTTACGCCGGAAAATGGAAATGGCTTTTCCAGAGGGACGGCAAAGGAAAAACTTCCTCCTTCAACATTGCACTTCTACATCCCAATATACACATGCATGCACAATATGGGCAATCAGATCACAAACTATGCCGCTGATTCAACACATAACATCCGCCTCTTGGACCGGAAGCTATGAAATCCTCGAATACATGATGTATCATTTTATGAAGGTTTTGGAGACATAATCAAAGATACTCAAGTTTGATATTTTCTGCAATCTATGCTGTCACATAATATCACACCTAATTACCAAGGATTTACATTGTTCGGAACCTTTTGGTGCTTTTTATGTCTGCTTTTTGAATTTTTGCCGCTTTTAACTTAGGTCAAAATCTACGCATGGAAGAGAGGGATGAGAATGTTAGAACTTGTATTGATCTCTTGAAAAATCGGCATATTATTGTGAGTCTAAAAAATGATTTTTTAAAAAAACCACGGACATTAGATCATGTACCGTAGGTTCAAACTCGACCCACTTCCTCACCGATCTCTACAGAGCATTTGTCTTTTCACCCGAAGGACAGAAGGTTTGAATATCCCTCGCTGATATAGTTCACGAACGTGGTCTTACTATTTTAGGAAAAATGGGATGGTAGTATTCAGAATCGCATTTGGTGGTTGCTCACAAAACGACCTGGCCTCATTTTTGTATACGGAAAATGGAAAATGGAAGTTTTCCTGAAGGGACGAAATGGAAAACTTCCCTCTTGCAACATTGTTCTACATCCCAATATACACATGCATGCGTACAATATGGGCAATTTTATCACAAAGTATACTCATGATTCAACACATAACATCCGCCTCTTGGACCGGTAAAGCCATGAAACCTCGAACACGTATAGGTCATTTTGTGATGGTTTTTGGAGACATAATCAGATACCAAGTTTGATATTTTTCCTTGCAAATCTTATGTCACATAATATCACACCAACCCAAGGCATTTACATACTGTTCGGACCTTTTGAATTTTTTATGCCTGCTTTGACTTTTTGCCAAGCTTCGAACTTAGGGTCAAAACATGCTATGTGAAGATAGGGCATGAGAATGTTAGGAACTTGCATTGGATCTCTGAAAAACGACATATTGTGAGTCTAAAATTGATTTTTTCAAAAATCACTATGACGACGTTAGATCATGTACCCACCAGAGGTTTCAAACCGGACCCACTTCCTACCGATTCGGCAAGTGCGTAAAGACATTTGTCTTTTTCACTCCGGAAGAACAGAAAGGTTTGAATATCCCTGCTGGGATATAGTTCACGTAACGTGGGGTTCACTATTTTAGAAAAATGGGATGGTAGCATTCTCTCAGAATCGCATTTTGGTGGCTGTTTCACAAAAACGCATCCTGCCTTTTTTTAAGCGCCGAAAATGGAAATGGCTTCTCCGAGGGGCCAAATAAAGGAAAACTTCCTCCTTCAACATTGTTCTACATCCCAATATACACATGCATGCACAATATGGGCAATCAGACGACAAACTATGCTAATGTATTCAACACATAAGATCCGCTCCTTTGACCGGAAGCTACAAAACCTCAACATGATAAGGTCATTTTGTGAAGGTTTTTGGAGACATAATTAGTATACCAAGTTTGATATTTTTCCTTGCAACTATAAGCCAAGAAGCATAATATCACACCACTGCCAAGGATTTACATTGTTCGGACCTTTTTTTTGAATTTTTATGCCTGCTTTTGATTCTTCTTTTTTTGCCGCTTCGGAATTTTAGGTCAAAAACGCTGCATGCGTGAAGAGAGGGGATGAGAATGTTGGGAACTTGCATTGGATATCTGAAAACGACTTATTGTGAGTCTAAAAATGATTTTTTCAAAAACTACTTGACGTTAGATCATGTATTCGTAGAAGGTTCAAACCGGACTCACCTCCTACCGACACACATTTGTCTTTTTACCTTAGAAGGATTAAAAGGTTTGAATATCTCGGGTTGGGATAGGAGTTCACGTGAACGCGGGTTATTCTAATACTATTTTAGAAAATGGGATGGTAGCATTCAGAAATGCATTTTGTGGTCAAGTTTCACAAATCAACGACCTTTTTTATGCCGGAAATGGAAATGGCTTTTTCCGAGGGACGAAAAAGGAAAAACTTCCTCCTTCAACATTATTGTTGTATATCCCAATATACACATGCATGCACAATATGGGCACCTCCTATCACAAACTATGTCACATTCAACACATAACATCCATCCTTGGACCGAAAAGCCATGTGAAACCTCGGGGTTACATGATAGATCATTTGTAAAGAAGGTTTTTGGAGACATAATCAGTATACCAAGTTTGATATTTTCCTTGCAACTATGTCACATAATATCACACCACGCTGGAAGGATTTCATATATTGTTCGACCTTTTGAGTTTTTTATGTCCGATGAATTTTTGCCGCTTCAACTTAGGTCAAAATCTATGGCGTAAGGGCGTGAAGAGAGGGGATGAGAATGTTAGAACTTGCATTGATCTCGAAAAAAACGACATATTGTGAGTCTAAAAATGATTTTAAAAAACCACGGACATTAGATCATGTACCTGTAGTTCAAACTTCGACCCACTTCCTCAACCGATTCTTCGCCGCAGACATTTGTCTTTTTTCACCCCGAAGGACAGAAAGGTTTGAATATCCCTGCTGGGATATAGTTCACGAACGTGGTCTATTATTTTAGAAAATGGATGGTAAAAAGATTCTCAGAATCTGCATTTTGTGGTCGTTTGCAATAAAACTAATTCGCCTTTTATGTATTTTTTACCGGAAAATGGAAAAATGGGTTTTCCGAGGGACTAAATGGAAAACTTCCTTGCAACATTGTTCTACATCCCAATATACATGCATGGCTTACAATATGGGCACCTTATCACAAAAAGTATACCGCATGATTCGTAACACATAACATCCGTTTCTTTGACCGGAATAAAGCCAAGCGTGAAACCTCGAATATGATAGGTCATTTTGTGATGGTTTTTTGGAGACATAAATCAAGATAACCAAGTTTGATATTTTTCCTTGCAACTATGTCACATAATATCACACCACCCGGCGGATTTACTATTGTTCGGACCTTTTTGAATTTTTTATGCCTGCTTTTGACTTTTTTGCCGCTTCAACTTAGGCCGTAAAACGGGCGCAAGTATGGAAGATAGGGCATGAGAATGTTAGAACTTGCATTGGATCTCTGAAAAAACGACATATATTGTGAGTTCTAAATTGATTTTTCAAAAAATCACTTGGACGCAGATCATGTACCTGGTAGTTCAAACTTGACCCACTTCCTACCTCGATTCCTACAGACATTTGTCTTTTTTTCACCCGGAAGAATGGAAGCGTTTGAGATCCCCTGCTTGGGGATATAAGTTCACTTAACGTGGTCTACTATTTTAGAAAAATGGATGGTAGCATTCAGAATCGTAAGATTTTGGTGGTCGCTTTCACAAAACGGATTCGCCTTTACAGCCGAAAATGGAAAAATGGCTTTTCCGTAAAGGGCCGAAAAGGAAAACTTCCTCCTTCTGGGGTTGTCATTGTTCTACATCCCAATATACACATGCATGCACAATATGGGCACCAGACACAAATCATGCCGTTATTCAACATATAACATCCGTCTTCTTGGACCGGAAAAGCCGGTGAAACTCTCTCGAACATGATAGCTTCTATTTTTGTGTGAAGTTGCTTTTGGAGACATAATTAGTATACCAAGTTTGATATTTTTCCTTGCAACTAGTGTCACATAATATCACACCACGCCAAGGATTTACAAATAATTGTTCTTGGACCTTTTTTGAATTTTTTACGCCCATGAATTTTTTGCCGCTTCAACTTAGGGTCAAAACGGCAAGTATGGAAGAGAGAGGGGATGAGAACAAGAACTTGCATTGATATCTGAAAAACAGACTTATTGTGAAATTTGT
Organism: Avena insularis; assembly: GCA_023614405.1. NCBI lineage: Eukaryota > Viridiplantae > Streptophyta > Magnoliopsida > Poales > Poaceae > Avena > Avena insularis. Next base: position 377,205,994 of record CM042691.1, on the reverse strand, counting down.
CTAAAATGATTTTTTTTCAAAAACCACTTGACATTGCTAGATCAGAGTGTACCTGTAGGCGTTCAAACCGGACCCACCTCCTGCACCGAGCACGACGCGAGCATTTGTCTTTTTACCCGGAAGGACGAAAAGGTTTGAATATCCCCGTGCTGGGATATAGTGGTCTACGAACGTGTATTCATTATTTTAGAAATGGGATGGTAGCATTCTCAGAAATGCATTTTGCGGGTGGCTGCTTCACAAAACGCACCATCGCTGGTTTTTGCGCCGAAAATGGAAATGGCTTTTCCGGAGGGACGGTAAAGGAAAACTTCCTCCCGCAACATTGTTCTACATCCCAATATACACATGCATGCACAATATAAAAATTTATCATGTAAACTATGCCGCTGATTCACAACACATAACATCCGCTTCCTTTGGACCGAAAAGCCATGAAACCTCGTAATGATAGATCATTTGTGAAGGTTTTGGAGACATAATCAAAGATACCAAGTTTGATATTTTTCCTTGCAACTATGTCACATATAATATCACACCACGCCAAGGATTTACATAATAGTTCTGACCTTTTTGAGTTTTTTTATGTCCGCTTGTTGACTTTTTTGCCGCTCAACTTAGGGTCAAAAACGCAAGGCGTGAAGAGAGGGGATGAGAATGTTAGAACTTGTACTTTGATCTCTCAAAAAACGCATATATATTGTGAGAGTTCTAAAATGATTTTTTTAAAAACCACGACATTAGATCATGTGACTGTAGTTCAAACTCTGACCCACTTCTAAATTCTACCCCAGATTCATGTATACATTTGTCTTTTTCACCTGGAAGGACAGAAGGTTTGAATATCCCGAAGTTTATGGGATATATGTTCACGAACGTGGTCTACTACCTTTAGAAAAATGGGATGGTAGCATTCTCAGAATCGCATTTTGGTGGTTGCTTTTCAGCCAAAACGACCCGCCTTTTGGTGGCGCTGAAATGGAAAATGGGTTTTCCGAGGGACGAAATGGAAAACTCTCTGCAACATTGTTCTACATCCCAATATACACATGCATGCACAATATGGGCAAAATTCCTTATCACAAAGTACTATCATGTATTCAACATATAATATCCGCCTCTTGGACCGAAAGCCATGAAACTCGAATATGATAGGTCATTTTTGTGATGGTTTTTTGGAGACATAATCAGTATACTCAAGTTTGATATTTTTCCTTGCGAACTATGTCAAGTCACATAATATCACACCAATTCGAAGGATTTTGTAGCATTGTTCGGACCTTTTTTGAATTTTTATGTCTGCCCGTTTTGATTTTTTTTGCCGCTTTAACTTAGGTCAAAAACCGTATGCATGGAAGATAGGTGCATGAGAATGTTAGAACTTGTATTGATCTCTGAAAAATCGACATATTGTAGTCTAAATTGATTTTTTCAAAAAATCACTTTTTTTTTTTTTTTTTGACGTTAGATCATGTACAATTCGTAGTTCAAACCGACCCACTCTCCACCGATTCGGCAGACATTTGTCTTTTTTTTCACCCGGAAGCACAATGTAAAGGTTTGAGATCCCGCTTGGGATATAGTTCACGTAACGTGGTCTACTATTTTAGAAAAATGGGATGGTAGCATTCTCAGAATCGCATTTTTGGTATATGCTTCACAAAACGAATCTGCCTTTTTATGGCGCTTTAAAATGGAAAATGGCTTTTCCGAGGGAAACGAAAAAGGGAAAACTCTCCTTCAACATTGTTCTACATCCCAATATACACATGTGCAAAGAGCGTACAATATGGCACCCTGGGATCACAAACTATGCCGCCGATTCAACATTATAACATCCGCCTCTGACCAAAGCCATGCGAACTCCCCGAATATGATAGGGTCATTTTGTGAAGGTTTTCTTTTTGAGACATAATTAGTATACCAAGTTTGATATTTTTCCTTGCAACTATGTCAGCAATAATATCACAATTAATGCGCTAAGGATTTACATTGTTCGACCTTTTTTGAATTTTTATGCCCGTTTTGAATTTTTTGCCTTTTCAACTTAGGTCAAAACGCTGCGGCGTGAAGAGAGGTGATGAGAAATGTTAGAACTTGCATTGGATATCTGAAAAACGAATTTCTATTGTGAGTCTAAAATGATTTTTCAAAAACTAATGGGAACGTTAGATCATGTACCGTAGTTCAAACCGGACCCACTCTCCCACCGACACGGGCAAGAGTATATTTTGCCTTTTTGTACCCGGAAGGACGTATAAGGTTCTTGAATATCCCTGCTGGGATATAGTTCACGTAACGTGGTCTACTATTTTAGAAAATGGGATGGTAAAGATTCCAGAATGCATTTTGGTGGCTGTTTTCACAAAACGACCCGCCTTTTGTTTGCGCCGGAAATGGAAATGGCTTTTCCGTGACTAAAAGGAAAACTTCTCTCCGCAACATTGTTCTACATCCCAATATATACATGCATGCATGCAATATGGGCAATCAGATCACAAACTATGCCACATTCAACACATAACATCCGCCTTGACCGAAAGCCATGAAACCTCGAATATGATAGATCATTTGTGTGAAGAAGTTTTTGGAGACATAATCAGATACCAAGTTTGATATTTTTCCTTGAAACTATGTCACATAATATCACACCACGCCAAGCATTTCTGGCATTGTCTTTCGACCTTTTTGAATTTTTTATGTCTGCTTTTGACTTTTTTGCCGCTTCAACTTAGGGTCAAAACGGCGCAAGTGAAGAGAGGGGATGAGAATGTTAGAACTTGCATTGGATCTCTGAAAAAACGTTAGCATATTGTGAGTCTAAAAATGATTTTTTAAAAACCACTTTGATATTAGATCATGTAACCGTAGTTCAAACTTAACCCACTTCCTACCGATTCAAGCAGTGATTTGTCTTTTTTCACCCTGGGAAGGACAGAAGGTTTGAATATCCCAAGTTGGGATATAGTTCATATAACGTGGGTCTACTATTTTAGAAAAATGGATGGTAGCTCAGAATCGCATTTTTGGTGAGCTGTTTCACAAAACTAATTCATTCATTTTATGGCGCTTCTAAAATGGGAAAATGGGTTTTCCGAGGGACTTAAAAATGGAAAACTTCCTCTTGCAGTCATTGTTCTACATCCCAATATACACATGTATGCACAATATGGGCACCTTATCACAAAGTATGCCGCGATTCAACATATAACATCCGCTCTCTTTGACCGAAAAGCCATGAAACTCTCTAACATGATAGGTCATTTTGTGATGGTTTTTGGAGACATAATCAAGTGATACCAAGTTTGATATTTTTCTGCAACTATGTCACATAATATCACACCAATTCAAGGATTTACATTTTGTTCTGACCTTTTTGAATTTTTTTATGCCCTGCTTTTAATTTTTTGCCATTGCTTTAACTTTAGGTCAAAAACGCGCATGGAAGATAGGGCATGAGAATGTTAGAACTTGCATTGATCTCTGAAAAAACGGTATATATTGTGAGTCTAAAAATGATTTTTTTCAAAAAAATCACGGACGTTAGATCATGTACCTGTAGTTCAAACCCGACCCACTTCCTACCGATTCGGAATACATTTGTCTTTTTTCATCCCGGAAGAATGTAAAGGTTTGAGATCCCCTCATTGGGATATACATATGGCTCTGACGTAACGCGGTCTACTATTTTAGAAAAATGGGATGGTAGCATTCTGTAATCAAGATTTTGGTGGTCGTTTCACAAAACGACGGTCCGCCTTTAGCTACTGAAAATGGAAAATGGCTTCTTTCCGAAATAAAAGGAAAACTTCCTCCTTCAACATTGTTCTACATCCCAATATACATGCATGCATGCACAATATGGGCACCGGGTATCATGTCAAACTATGCTGGATTCAACACATAACATCCATTCTCTTTGGACCGAAAAGCCATGAAAACCTCGTAATATGATAGGTCATTTTGTGAAGGTTTTTGAGACATATAATTACTAGTATACCAAGTTTGATATTTTTCCTTGCAACTATGTCACATAATATCACACCACGCCAAGGATTTACATTGTTCGACTCTTTTTGAATTTTTATGCCTGTTTTGAATTTTTTTTGCCAAGCTTTCAACTTAGGTCAAAACGGCGCATGCGTGAAGAGAGGGATGAGAATGTTAGAACTTGCATTGATATCTGAAAAACGATTTTATTGTGAGTTTCAAAATGATTTTTTCAAAACCACCACATCGCTAGATCATGTAACACCTCGTAGTTCAAACTGGATCCACTTCCCTCCTACCGATACGGCAGTACATTTGTCTTTTTACCCGAAGGATTTGAAAAGGTTTGAACATATCCCCGGTTGGGATATATAGTTCACGTGAACGCATGGCTCTACTATTTTAGAAAATGGGATGGTAGCATTCTCAGAATGCATTTTGGTGGTTGTTTCACAAAACGACTCCGGCTTTATGTAGCGCTTCTAAAATGGAAATGGCTTTTCCAGGGACGAAAAAGGAAAATCTCCTCCTCGTGAATATCATTGTTCTACATCCCAATATATACACATGCATGCAATAATATGGGCACCGATCAAGCAAACTATGCCATGATTCAACACATAACATCCGGCTCTCTTGGACCGAAAGCCATGAAACCTTTTCGAATGATACGCGAGTATCATTTTGTGAAGGTTTTTGGAGACATAATCAGTGATGCCCAAGTTTGATATTTTTCCTTGCACCATGTCACATAATATCACACCTTCGCCAAGGATTTACATTGTTCGGACCTTTTGAATTTTTATGCCCGCTTTTGAATTTCTTTTGCCGCTTTCGAACTTAGGTCAAAACGGCGCATGCGTGAAGAGAGGTGGATGAGAATGTTAGAACTTGCATTGGACTTCTGAAAAACGATATATTGTGAGTCTTAAAAATGATTTTTTTAAAAACTACTCTGGACGTTAGATCATGTCACTGTAGTTCAAACCCCCGTCACCGGCACTTCCTCACCGATTCGGGCAAGTGCGATATTTGTCTTTTTCACCGTGAAGGACAGAAGAAGGTTTGAATATCCCCTTGCTGATATAGTTCATTGAACGTGGTCACTATTTTAGAAAATGGGATGGTAGCATTCTCAGAATCGCATTTTGGTGGTCGTTTCACAAAACGACTCCTTTTTTTGCGCCGAAATGGAAATGGGTTTTCCGAGGGACTAAATGGAAAACTTCCTCTGCAACATTGTTCTACATCCCAATATATACATGCATGCACAATATGGCCACCTTATCACAAAGTATGCCGCGATTCAACACATAATATCCGCTCTTTGGACCGAAAAGCCATGAAACCTCGAACATGATAGGTCATTTTGTGATGGTTTTTGAGACATAATCAGTATACCAAGTTTGATATTTTCCTTCCAAACTATGCTTCTTTCACATAATATCACACCACGCCAAGGATTTACATTGTTCTGACCTTTTTGAATTTTTTTATGCCCGTGGAATTTTTTTGCCGCTTCAACTTAGGGTGAAAACGGCGCATGTGAAGATAGGGCATGAGAATGTTAGAACTTGCATTGATCTCTGAAAAACTACATATTGTGAGTCTAAAATTGATTTTTTTCAAAATCACGGACGTTAGATCATGTACCCTAGTTCAAACCGACCCACTTCCCACCGATTCCTAAGCAGACATTTGTCTTTTTCACCCGGGAAATAAAGAAGGTTTGAGATCCCCGTTGGGATATAGTTCACGAACGTGGTCTACTATTTTAGAAAAATGGGATGGTAGCATTCTCAGAATCGCATTTTGGTGGTCTGTTTCGCAAAACGACCTGCCCTTTTTGCTCTGTTTCCCTAAAATGGAAATGGCCCGAGCATGCAAAAGGAAAACTTTCTCCCGCAACATTGTTATACAACCCAATATACACATGCATGCACAATATGGGCACCGTATCACAAACTATGTCGCGATTCAACACATAACATCCGTCTCTTGATCGAAAGTTTTTGCCATGAAACTCCAATATGATAGGTCATTTTGTAGGTTTTTGGAGACATAATCAAGATACCAAGTTTGATATTTTCCTTGCAACTATGTCACATAATATCACACCACGCCAAGGATTTACATTGTTCTATTTTTTGAATTTTTATGCCTGCTTTTGAATTTTTTTTTTGCCGCTTTGAACTTAGGGTCAAAATGGCGTATGCGGAAGATAGGGTATGAGAATGTTAGAACTTGCATTCGATCTCTCAAAAACGATATATTGTGAGTCTAAAATTGATTTTTCAAAATCACGGACGTTAGATCATGTACCGTAGTTCAAACTGACCCACTTGGTGTGTCGATTCTAAGCAGACATTTGTCTTTTTCATCCGGAAGGATGTAAAGGTTTGAGATCCCCGTTGATATAGTTCACATAACGTGGTCTACTACTTTTAGAAAATGGGATGGTAGCATCAGAATTCACATTTTGGTGTCTCTTCACAAACTACCTGCCTTTTTGCCGAATGGAAAAGGCTTTTTCGAGGGACGAAGGAAAACTTCCTCCTGCAACATTGTTCACATCCTAATATACACATGTATGCACAATATGGGCACCAGATCACAACTATGCCACATTCAATATTACACATAACATCCGTCTTTGGATCGAAGCCATGAAACTTCTAACATGATAGTCATTTTGTGAAGGTTTTTGAGACATAATCAAGATACCAAGTTTGATATTTTCCTTGCAACTATGTCACATAATATCACACCACGCCAAGGATTTACATTGTTCGGACTTTTTGAATTTTTATGCCTGTTTGACTTTTTGCCGCTTTAACTTAGGGTCAAAACGGCGTATGTGAAGATAGGGATGAGAATGTTAGAACTTGCATTGATCTGAAAAATGACATATTGTGTGTCTAAAAATGATTTTTCAAAATCACCGTAACGTTAGATCATGTACACCAAGAGTTCAAACCGGGACCCATTTCTATCGATTTCAAGCCAGACATTTGTCTTTTTCACCTTTAGCGGAAGGATGACAAAGGTTTGAGATGCCCCGTTGGGATATAGTTCACGAACATGGTCTACTATTTTGAAAATGGATGGTAGTATTCTCAGAATCGCGATTTTGCGGTTGTTTCACAAAATTCGATTGCCTTTTTTTTTAAGCGCCGGAAAATAAAATGGCTTTTCCGGTACGCTAATTTAAAAGGAAAACTTCTCTCCCGCAACATTTGTTCTATATCCCAATATACACATACATGCACAATATGGGCATCCGTATCACAAAGTATGCCGCTGATTCAACACATAACATCCGTTGGTCTCTTGGACTGAAAGCAATGAAACCCCTAATATGATAGGTCATTTTGTGAAGGTTTTTGAGACATAATCCAGATACCAAGTTTGATATTTTCCTTGCAACTATGTCAATATAATATCAAGCACCAATGCCAAGGATTTATATTGTTCGACCTTTTTTTGAATTTTTTTTATGCCCTGTTGAATTTTTCGTTTTTGAAGGTCAAAACGGCGAAGGCATGGAAGATAGGGCATGAGAATGTTAGAATCTTTTTTTATGCTAAGCGATCTCCGAAAAAACGATATATTGTGATGCTAAAATGATTTTTTTGCAAAAATCACTTGACGTTAGATCATGTACCTGTAGTTCAAACCGGACCCACTTTACCTCCCGATATCTGCGTATATTTGTCTTTTTTCACCCGGAAGGGATGTAAAGGTTTGAGATCCCCAGCTTGGGATATAGTTCACGAACATGGTCTCATTATTTTAGAAAAATGGGATGGTAGTATTCTCAGAATCGCATTTTGGTGGCTGCTTCAATAAACGACCTGCCTTTTTTGCATTTTGAAAATGGAAATGGCTTTTCCGAGCGTAATGTAAAAAGGAAAATCTCTTTCCGCAACATTGTTATACAAACCTAATATACACATGCATGCAATAATATGGGCAAATCCGTATCACAAACTATGTCGCGATTCAACACATAACATCCGGCTCTCTTGGATCAAAGCCATGAAACCTCGAACATGATAGGTCATTTTGTGAAGGTTTTTTGGAGACATAATCAGTATACCAAGTTTGATATTTTTCCTTGCAACTATGTCACATAATATCACACCACGCGTCGGACCTTTTTTGAATTTTTTTATGTCTGCTTTGACTTTTTTGCCGCTTTCTAACTTAGGGTCAAACGGCGTATGTGAAGATAGGGGCATGAGAATGTTAGAACATGCATTGGATCTCTGAAAAACGTACATATTGTGAGTCTAAAATTGATTTTTTCAAAAATCACGGACGTTAGATCATGTAATTGTAGTTCAAACCGAACCCACTTCCACCGATTCAAGTAAAGACATTTGTCTTTTTCACCCGTGAAGAATGGTGAAAGGTTTGAGATCCCCCTCGTTATGATATAGTTCACGAACGTGGTCTACTATTTTAGAAAAATGGGATGGTAGCATTCTCAGTAATCGCATTTTGGTGGCTGTTTCACAAACGCATCTGCCTTTTGCTTCGGAAAATGGAAAATGGCTTTTCCGAGCTATATCTAAAGGAAAAACTTTCTTCCGCACATTGTTATACAACCCAATATACACATGCATGCACAATATGGGCAATTCAGATTGCACAAACTATGTCGCTATTCAACACATAACATCCGCTTCCTTGGATCGGAAACCATGAAACCTCTAATGATGATAGGTCATTTTGTGAAGGTTTTTTGAGACATAATCAGTATACCAAGTTTGATATTTTTCCTTGCAACTATGTCACATAATATCACACCAATTACCATTTGACCTTTTTTTGAATTTTTTATGTCTGCTTTGAATTTTTTGCCGCTTTCAAACTTAGGTCAAATGGCGATGCGGAAGATAGGGGCAATGAGAATGTTAGAACTTTTGCATTGGATCTCTGAAAAAACGACATATTGTGAGTCTAAAATTGATTTTTCAAAAATCACGGACGTTAGATCATGTACCGTAGCTCAAACTCGACTCTACTTCGTACCGATTCGGCAGACATTTGTCTTTTTCATCCGGAAGGAGCAGTAAAAGGTTTGAGATCCCCCTGCTGGCTGATATAGTTCACTTTAATATGGTCTACTACTTTAGAAAAATGGGATGTAGCATTTCAGTAATGTGCATTTTGGTGTCTTCTTCACAAAACTACCCGCCTTTTTTAAGCGCCGGAAATGGAAAAAGGCTTTTCGAGGGACTTAAAAAGGAAAACTTCCTCCGCAACATTGTTCTACATCCCAATATACACATGTATGCACAATATGGGCACCGTAAGATCACAAACTATGCCAAGCGATTCAACACATAACATCCGCTCTTGGATCGGTAAAAGCCATGAAACCTCTAACATGATAGGTCATTTTGTGAAGGTTTTTTGACACATAATCAGTATACCAAGTTTGATATTTTTCCCTTGCAACTATGTCACATAATATCACACCAATGCCAAGGATTTACATTGTTCTAACCCTTTTTGAATTTTTTTATGCCTGTTTTGAATTTTTTTGCCGCTTTAACTTAGGTCAAAACGGCGGCGTGAAGATAGGGATGAGAATGTTAGAATTAGCATTGATCTCTGAAAATGACATATTGTGAGTCTAAAAAATGATTTTTTTCGAAAAAATCACTAACGGCGTGATCATGTACCGTAGTTCAAACCGACCCATTTCCTATCTCATCGATTCTACAGTATATTTGTCTTCTTTTCACCCGGAAGGATACGTAGAAGGTTTGAGATGCCTCGTTGGGATATATAGTTCACGAATATGGTCTACTATTTTGAAAATGGGATGGTAGTATTCAGTAACTGCATTTTGGTGGCTCAAGCCCACAAACTACCTGGTTTTTTGCGCCGAAAATAAAAATGGCTTTTCCGAGCCGGTTTAAAAGGAAAACTTCCTCCCCGTAACATTGTTCTATATCCCAATATACACATGCATGCAATAATATGGGCACTGATCACAAACTATGTCGCGATTCAACACATAACATCCGGCCTCTTTGGATCGAAGCTATGAAACCTCGAACATGATTGGTCATTTTGTGAAGGTTTTTTGGTGACATAATCATTATTCCAATTTTGATATTTTTCCTTGCAACTAGATGTCACTATAATATCACACCACGCCGATGGGATTTATATTGTTCGACCTTTTTGAATTTTTTATGCCTGCTTTTGAATTTTTTGCTGCTTCAACTTAGTTCAAAACGCTGCATGGAAGAGAGGGGATGAGAATGTTAACTCTGTATTGGATCTCTGAGAAAACGACATATTATGAGTCTAAAATGATTTTTCAAAAAATCACGGACGTTAGATCATGTAATTGTGAGTTCAAACCGACCCACTTCCTACCGATTCGGCAGAGCATTTGTCTTTTTCAATTCGGGAAGGATGTAAAGGTTTGAATATCCCTGCTGGGAAGATATAGTTCACGAACGGGTCTACTATTTTAGAAAATGGGATGGTAGCATCAGAATCTGCATTTTGGTGGTTGCTTCACAAACGTAATTCCATCTTTTAGCGTCGCTGAAAATGGAAAATGGTTTTGTTGCGTACACGTAAAAAGGAAAACTCTCTCGCTTCAACACTGTTCTACATCCCAATATACACATGCATGCACAATATGGGCAATCAGTATCACAAACTATGCCACATTCAACACATAACATCCGCTCTTGGACCGGAAGCCATGAAAGCTCGAATACGATAGGTCATTTTGTGAAGGTTTTTTGAGACATAATTGCAGAGCCTACAAAGTTTGATATTTTTCTGCAACTATGTCATACATAATATCACACTCACGCTAAGGATTTACATTGTTCGGACCTTTTTTGAATTTTTATGCCCGCTTTTGGAATTTTTTGTCATTTCGAACTTCTAGAAGTTAAAAAACGGCATGCGTGTTGAATCTGAAGAGGGATGAGAAAATTAGAAGTTGCATCTCGATCTCTGAAAAATGACATTATTGTGAGTCTAAAATGATTTTTTCAAAAAGCACGGACGTTAGATCAAGGGGTAACCTGTGAGTTCAAACCGACCCATTTCCTACCGATCTTGGGTCGCGTATATTTGTCTTTTTCACCTGTGAAGGATGCAGAAGGTTTGAATATCCCTGGCAGCTAGATATAGTTCATTGAACGTGTCTACTATTTTATAAAATGGTATGGTAGCATTCTCAGAATCAGATTTTGCTGGTCGCTTCCATACAAAATCTATTCGCCTTTTTTTTGGCGCCGAAAATAAAAAATGGCTTTTCCAGCTAATGTAAAAGGAAAACTTCCTCCTGCAACATTGTTCTACATCCCAATATTCATATGACATGCACAATATGGGCACCGTATCACAAACTATGCCTCGATTCAACACATAACATCCGGCTCTTGGACCTGGAAAGCCATGAAACCCCTAACATGATAGGTCATTTTGTGAAGGTTTTTTGAGACATAATCAGTATACCAAGTTTGATATTTTCCTGCAACTATGTCATAATATCACACCACGCCAAGGATTTATATTGTTCGGACTTTTTGAATTCTTTATGCCTGTTTTGAATTTTCATTGCTTTGAACTTAGGTCAAACGGGCGTATGGCGTGAAGAGGGGATGAGGAATGTTAGAAATTGCATTGATCTCTGAAAAATGACATATTCTTAGTCTAAAAATGATTTTTCAAAAATCACTTGGACGTTAGATCATGTACCACCGAGGTTCCAACCGGACCCACTTCCTACCCGATTCGGGCAGTAGACATTAGTCTTTTTCACCTCGAAGGACAAAAGGTTTGAGATCCCTGCTGGGATATAGTTCATGTAATCTGGTCTACTATTTTAGAAAAATGATGGTAGTATTCTCAGAATCGTAGCATTTTGGTGGTTGTCACAAATGACCCGCTTCTTTTTTTATGCCGAAAATGGAAAATGGATTTTCCGAGACGTCAAGCGCGAAAAACTTCTCTCCTGCAACATTGTTCTACATCCCAATATACACATGAATGGCCACAATATGGGCACTCGGGTATCGCCAAACTATGCCGAGATTCAACACGAATATCTGGCCTCTTTTTGGACCGAAAGCCATGAAACTCTCGAACATGATAGGTCATTTTGTGGAAGTTTTTGGAGACATAATCAGTATACTAAGTTTGATATTTTTCTCTTGCAACTATGTCACATAATATCACACCACGCCAAGGATTTCGCATTGTTCGGACTTTTTTGAATTTTTTATACTGCTTTGATTTTTCGCTTTGAACTTAGGTCAAAACGGGCGTAAGCGTGAAGATAGGGCATGAGAATGTTAGAACTTGCATTGATCTCTGAAAATCGACATATTGTGAGTCTAAAATGATTTTTTTTTAAAAAATCACTTATCAAGCCAGATCATGTACCATTGTAGTTCAAATCGACTCACTTCCTACCGATTCTTGGCAGAGCATTTGTCTTTTCACCCGAAGGACAAAAGGTTTGAATATCCCGGTTGGGATATATAGTTCACGTAATGTGGTCTACTATTTTAGAAAAATGATGGTAGCATTCTCAGAATCGTGATTTTGGTGGCCGCTTCACAAAATCTAATTCGCCTTTTTGGCGCCGGAAAAATGGAAGATGGCTTTTCCGGAAAGCTACGAAGGAAAAACTTCCTCCGCACATTGTTCTACATCCCAATATACACATGCATGCACAATATAGGCACCGTATCACATTGCTGCAAGTATGCCGCGATTCAACACATAACATCCGCCTCTTTGGACCAAAAGCCATGAAACTCGAACATGATAGGTCATTTTGTGAAGGTTTTTGGAGACATAATCAGTATACCAAGTTTGATATTTTCCTTGCAATTATGTCACATAATATCACACCACGCTGAAGGATTTACATTGTTCGGACCTTTTTTGAATTTTTTATGCCCGCTTGCTTTGATTTTTCATTGCCGTCAACTTAGGTGTCAAAACGGCAAGCGTGAAGATAGGGGGATGAGAATGTTAGAACTTGCATTGATCTCCAAAACGTATATATTGTGAGTCTAAAAATGATTTTTTCAAAAAATCACTTGACGTTAGATCATGTACCGTAGTTCAAATCGGACTCCACTTCTTCGCCATTCTAAGCAGTACATTTGTCTTTTTTTTCACCCGGGAAGGAAAGAAAGGTTTGAAATATCCTCGTTGGGATATAGTTCACGTAATACATGTTCTACTATTTTAGAAAAAATGGGATGGTAGCAGAATCATGTAACCCATTTTGGCTTTGTGCGCCCGGGAAATGGAAAATGGCTTTGTTAGCCATTTAAAAGGAAAACTTCCTCCTACAACAACATTGTTCTACATCCCAATATACACATGCATGCACAATATGGGCACCTGGGGATTGACACAAACTATGCCGCTGATTCAACACATAACATCCGCCTCTTGGACCGAAAGCCATGAAACCGGACTAAAGATATTTCCGCCATATCCCACCGCTTCGTTATGTTTTCCCACCGCTTCTCTAACCAGGTGCTTTTAGTCCCGGTTGCCAGGCTACTAACCAGACTCAAAGATATTTCCCCGCCATATCCCACCGCTTCGCCATGTTTTCTCATTTCCTTTCCCTCTCGAACGGTAGCTTTTTAGTCCCGGTTAGCCACTAACCGAGAACTAAAGATATTTCAGCCATATCCCACCGCTTCGCATATGTTTTCCATGCACTTTCCATCTATATAGGCCGACCACGCCATGGCTATCCATATCCGCACCTTCCTCTCTCTCACAACTATGGACAAAGGCTTCATCGGGCCATTCTCGACCTCGAGGAGACCTGCAGGTATCAGGTAGCATCCAACTACCCTTGCTCATTGCTGGTTACTATCGGGTCGGCCGGGCCTACCGGATGTCGAGCGCCGAGGGTTCCTCGCCCCTCCTGTGGTTTCAAGGCTCACCGCTGACAAAGCGCGCCATCACGTAACCACTTCTGGCCACCATTTGAGCTCACGCTGAGCAGCGGATGGATCCCCTCAAAGTGATCCTCGACAACTACTCACACCTGGAAATGCCTTCTTCGCGTAACCGACGGGAAAGTGGAGCTCGCCAGTAACGTAGGGGTGATGGCCTCCCCGATGAACCAGCGAAATGAAGCTTGGCCAAGATCTGCATGTGGTGGGCGAACTGTGACTATCATCGGGCGTGATGCGCTACATCACCGGGAGACCATCCTCGTCAAGCTGTGCCAGCAAGTCTACCCGCCTATAGAGCTAGCAAGAAGGCCCTTTCCTCCCCCGCCCGGGCAAGAGCGTGCATCGTATTCCAGAGACCTCCCGCCTCGCCCGTGAATCTGAGGCCGAGTGCGGCAAAATGTGCCCCCGTATATGCCATGGCTGGGCTGAGGATTCTGGAGTGGCAGTGATGTGTGATTTGGCGACAATGATGATGATTTATGAGGAAGAAGACCTCGGAGTTGTAGGTAATTATAGGACTAGGTATGATTATGACTAAAGGGGTGGCTTTAGTCCTCAGCAGTGTTAGCTTAGTCCCGGTTTGTCCTGCTTTCTTTTTAATATTAATAAATGTCTAAGTGTTACCTAGTCTATGCTAGCTTTGGTACCCTGGGCCACAACAATCTCATGCGGTAAATTCCTTTTATTAACCATGGAGCATCTTCCTTTAATAAATGAAAATAGGATTAATTCACAAAAGATTTAATACATTACATCACCAACATCCACATCTAGTGTTTTGGTTCCCTTCTTGTCCAGTGAACCATGGAGCATCTTCCTTATTTAGCTTATATGCTTTGGGTCAAGCCACTTTGAATGAAGCTTTGAATTTCATGAAATTTGTCATAATCTTCCACATGTCCGTCTCTGTCCTCAACTCCCAGCCCATGTTTCTTTTCCAAAAGAACTATGTGGCGCTTTAGATCATCGTGATGATATTATATCTTTTGCTTATCTTTCCTTTTTTCTCGTCTAGTAGACATGTCCTTCACATAGGAAAAACTTGAGCTAACATCATTGGCAAGGACGAATGGTTCGCTCTCCAGACGCAAGATTATTGAGATCCACCTGTTGTCATTCCGCATGTACCGTCTTTTTGCCTGGTCTAATACCCTAAATTCTCCTGTCATCTGACCCATTTGCATCAAACAATGGACTCAGTACCTTGGGAAATTAGGACCATAGTCAAGTTCCCATATGTCCTCTATGTAACCACAATATGTGTCCTTTTTCCTAATTCTCGTCTGTTGCATCAAATCGGACACCAATCGCTTTTGGTTGGTGCTCTTTTATCTTGGGCGCCATGGTAAAATATATTCCTATTGATCTCAGAACCTGGAAAGTCAATATAGTTGAAGATGGAGACCGCCAACAAGTACAACTGATCTCCAACAAGGTGGTGTCATTCATGAGATGTGTTCCAACCAACCGCCGGAAGTCTTCATACGTGGTTCATCTCTAATCAACCTGCTGACCATTACTCCTTGTAGTTCGAAGCGCTGCACAATATTCTCTGTGTACCTCGAGTATATGGAGCCACCAAGGTGGAACTTTGCAGACCCCTTATAGTGTGCTTTAGTGAAAGAATGTCCATCCATACATATTTTGCTTTCTTTCCTAGCTGCGTCTTTTTCCACTAAGTCTCCCTTCATGCCGTGGATTCGTATACCATCGGCTTAAGGTCAGGAATAAAGTCAATACAAAACTCAATGACCTCCTCTCGCTCCATATCCCTTGAGATGCTTCCTTCCGCCTCGCACGATTATGGACATATATTTCTTTAAGACTCTATGAATCTCTAAAAGGGGAACATATTGGGGAAATACAAGACCGAGAATGGCAATCTCTTCGACTAGGTGAATCATACAGCGCTATATTATGTTGAAGAAGGATGGTGGGAAACAACCAATCAAAACTCACAAGACACCGGACCACATCTTTCCAGAACCCCGTAGACTTTCTCTCGGATCGATTACCTTCGAAATTGCATTGAGGAAATCCATATAGCTTCACAATGGTACTTCTAACATTTTCTCGACAGACTTTAAAGCAACCGGAAGTAATCTAAGCCATACATAAGCACGTATCGCAGCAAATATGAGACTTCGTGGTTCCTGAATTTTTCTCCGCCATATTTATTATTCCTTTATATTGGACGGAAGCCGCAGGAACCTTGAGTTACTACTCGTGCATTCAAAAAGATTTCTTCTCTTTCCTTGGTAAGAGAGCGTAGTCGCGCAGACTTCTTCAAACAACTCCTTCCGGATGCCCGCTTCTTCTCGGTCTTTCATACGTTGTTGGTCTTGTATTGCTTCGTGTATCTTTATTCTTTCCATACACGCCATAAGAAGCTTTCAGGCAAAGATTACGCAAACATTCTTCGTCAAAAACATCACGCTGTATTGCGTAGCTAATTTCAAGACTTTCCCAATAGGTTGCTCCCAAAATATAGATTTATTCTTCCACATGGGTGCGCAGTTTACAATTTCCTTCCTTCGGAACGGTAGACTGCCCTCCGCTGTGACCTTTTCCAAAGATTACTTTAAATCCTTCACCATATCAACAATACATCATCAGCAAGACGATTTGATTGTGCTTACTCCGTGTTGATCCGCTTTCACCATTGAAATGCTTGCCTTCCTTCTTAGGTAATGCAAGCAAGTAAGAAAACGACGTATTCCTAGGTGGGTACACATTCTTCTTGCACTTATCCAAATAAATACTTGTCAAAGGTCATCTAAACAAAGGTGTGCATGCATTGTATCCCTTCGTTTGGTTCCGTCTCCTGGAATGTTACTAAGAGCAGCCAATCATTGATGGTTACGAAACAACAATGCCCTCTGTAGAGAGGTTAAATTCTCACGCTTGTGCTCATCCCACACACGCAGCACCTTGTCCGTGCTATAGCTGTAAAAGTTCTTCAACCAATGGCCTTAGGTATACATCGCAATCGTCATGCTAATGGTAAGTTAGCTTCTGGCCTTGGATGAGCACCCGCATCATAATGAACCTCCGCTCATGCACAACCAAGGAGGAAGGTTATACATACACAAAGTCACAGGCTGCCATGTGATATGATCAGCTAGCCTGGCCCCAAAGGGATTCATGCCATCCGCATTTAGACCAAACCATAAGTTTCTCACACCGGTGAAAGTCCGTACTTTCTCTCAATTTTTCTCCATCGCGTAACTCCATCAGCTGCTGGTGTCTCAACATCTTAACCTTCTTCACGGTCTTCTTTAAAGCCATCGCAACAATTTGGCATGCTCTTCATTTCGAACAAACGCTTCAAATTGGTGGTATTATAGGGAGCATAGCACATCACCTTTACGGGAACTCTCTTCCTCGTGGCGCCCTCAACATCACCAGGTCATCTCGTCGGATCTATACCGAAGAATGCAAATAGCATACCGGCATGCATCCAAATTCTCGTATCGCTTGAACATCGCATATAGAGGATGCAGCCTATTAATGCATGCATGTATCTTTCAGATTCCGCACTTCTAATCCTAGAGGCGTATACAACCTTCTTTGCTTCGTAAGTAATCGCGGCGCATGTTCGTTATCCTTGGAAGCATCTTCTTCATTATCTTCAACAACTTTTCAAATCCCTGTTGTCGCATAATCACCATTCCGCCTTCCATTCTCAGCAATTCCAAAGCAGCCGGCTTAGCTTTTGTGGCCATCTTCGTAATTGGGGTACAACACCAATTCAGAGTTGTGGATCATCTAACATCTCGCGTCAAATTTCAACCTCTGCCCTTTCTTCGCTATCACATCTCCCTTTCTTTGCATCAAAGAATGGTACCACCAAGATCATCATCCTGCTCATATGATGCATGTTCTTCTACTTCTTCTTCATCATTGTCTTCCATTGTAGTACCACCGTATTCAAGGGAAATAGGATAGTTGTTACATACTCTTCATCTTTGTTGTCTTCCATCATAACTCCCTCTTTTCTCCGTGTTTGGTCCAACAGCTATAGCCACACATGAAACCGAATCAAAATAAGTGGGCCATGAAGGGACTCTGAGGAAGAGTATTCCTTGGATTCCGACACTCACCACATGGACAACAGATAAAACCATTCCGCTTTGTTTGCTCTCTGCCACAACGAGAAAAGAACGCACTTTTAATGAAACTCACGAGATTCGGTCAGCATACATCCACTTGCCGCTCATCTGCAGATTTTATAAGTTCATCAAACAAAATCAACGATGCTAAGAGTAGTACTAGTCTAAAATAAAAGAAGAACACATCGATACATCAAACAAGAACTGATTTAAAAACTTTCATTATAGTCTTTAGTCCCGTGCTGGACACACCAACCGGGACTAAAGGGGTTATGGGTTATGCATGGCGAGGTTTACATGAGAGCCCGCTTAGTCCTAATGGTGTCTCCAATCGGGACTAAAGTGGGTGACGACACTATATGTCGGAGTGGACACTATGCCTGAGTGGCTACACTATTTCAGTGGGTGGCGATAATATGATAGGGGTGAGTGTCTACATTATGTCATGAGTGCTCACACCATGTTGTGCTTTAATCTATAAATAGGCTTCCTTGTGAACTATCACCAAGGAAGACTGCAAGGGATTGTAAAGGAGACTGTGGACCAGTGGAATTACCACTACGGCGGAGCTTCTCGAAGATGTCTTAGGACCTCGTCCTCAGACATGTCCTAAGACATCTTCGAGGAGCTCGCCGTAGAGGCACTCCCTAATATGTGAAATTAGTTAGCTCCACTAGCATACTAATTTAGCTAGAAAAGATACGAACTGAAAGATGGTGTGTAGAGCAGGACACCACTATGGCAGAGCTTCAAGATGTCTTAGATGCCTCATCCTCAAACATCTTCGAGGAGCCATAGAGGAACTCCCTAATTTAATTTGGTAGCTCCTTGGCGTGTTCATGTTTTTTGTTCTTAATTTCTTGCTTAACGGGCCGATGATTAACTAAATGCTAGGGCGCTTACTATATATATGTGCCTCATAGTTTTGGTACTTATTTTTGTTTCAATGGATTTTGTGACGATGTAGAAGAAAGAAGAATATTTTGTTGTTCGACGGTGACATGATGTAATCGTGAACCTGATCGGATTTCAAGACAACGTGTCAAACCAAGATACGTATATAGGATGAACTCATGTATCTATATTAGCCCGGCGAATGATGAATTTCAAGAACTATATGTGCCAAATTAACGAGATATACAGAGATAGAACCTACACAAAATCTATCCATTTCTAGAGCATGAAATGAGCTAAAACAAGCAATGAGAGATGAAATGATGAAGTTGCTAACCTCTTAGGACCCTTTGATAGATGTGGAGCCAAAAATCTTCACAAATCTTGAGAAAATGGGTAAGAACTTCAGATTGAGGGGAGGAATTTGAGAGGGATGATTTTGTGAGCTTGAAATGGCTCAAGCTAGGAAGGGGAGAAGATATAGTCGGGACTTTAGTCCTGGTTTGAAAACAAGCAGGCTAAAGGTCCATTCTTCTTTTCTAGCGCTTGCACCCTTTAGCTCCGGTTTGTTAAGCGAATCATGGGCTAAAGTTCACATATCTGAACCGGAGCTAATGTCTTACGGTCCTCATGGCGCTTTCTAGCGTTGGGACCGTAATCGACTAATGCTCGGACCAAAGATCCGCTTACTAGTGATAGGATGGAAGAATTTGAAGAGGATCAAATCAATATGATAAATTGATGGAGTTAATCTACCCTAAATGAAGAAGAGTTATATGGAAGATATAATTATATGGTAACAAAGAAGATTATAAGGTTGAATATTGAAGATAGTTACCAAGGAGTAATCCTATTGGATTAAGTAGGCATAGTCAGTGAATAACGTCTCTTAATCCACTAGAGATACTAAGAAGATAATTTCAATACAGCTATAATGTTGTATTGATGAAAGCTTTGGTTAGCCAACTGGAAACCTAAATTATAAAGGATCAAAGGATTATAATGATCATGCTTTAGTCACCAAGATTGAATGCTTATACCATGTATAAGTGACATTGGTGGATAGAACATGATTAAACCCTAGTCTAGATATATTATTCTAGGTTAGCCCTAACATGTCACATTAATATAATGTGAGGATGGAGTATTAGATACTGGAGTTAAGTAGAAACAAGATAGTATGATTAAGATGATGCTAGAGCAACATTGGATTATAGAAGTAGTAGTTTCCTCTTGGGAAATACTAAACACTTGAGGTGAAGTAAAGTTTGATATATATAGCTACTGGAGTAATATTAGTGGTAGATGATTAAGGAAGAGTATGCATGTAGTTAGAAGTAACCACTTGTTGGATTGGAGGTTATCAGCAGTAGAGTGGCTGATATAAACAAGTATGGACATGAGAAGATTACGAAAAGCTTTAGTGTCAAGCTCATTGGATTTATAAATGGATTTTGGAGAATAAAAGGTGGATAAGAATATTCTTGTGAAGTAAAGCTCATCATGTTAACACATGATGATGGATATGAAGAAGTAGTATATCTAGGAAAGGAATTCCTTAATTAGAAGTTCAAGATTGTGAATTATGGAAGATAGGAATTCTTGGTAAATATTAAACCCTAAATCTTTAACCAAACATAATATCCATTTCATCTGATCGATCTATCATCTTATTTCCACAAAGCCTTATAGGAATATTTTCCTATAGCAAATCACTTAAGCACATCTCTGTCATTTCCAATAACCATAACCATATGTGCTTAGGAGTTATCTTTATTAATACTTTTTCATCAGACATTCCAGATAATAACTTTCTATTTTAAAGGGTGATATCATTAAAGATCACAAACATAAAGACAATATGTTTAGCCATTAATCTTTATTCACATCAACAAAACAATATAAGTGTATTAAGTATCCTAAACCCTAGGGTAAGTAATTAAAATTCAGAACCCTAAACTTATTAATGAGTTTTCTCGTCAACATCTCATAAATATCCTATCTATATTCATTAGGAAAATTATTTGATCCATTTCTCTAACCACTCATTCCATATGAGCATGGAATAAGTGGGGATACAATAATTATAAACCACCCTATACTTTACTATGTGATTAAATACATATAAATAAACCCTATGAATATTATTAAACATTTTAAAACTTCATTACTCCAAATAAAAGTGAAAAAGAGTGTTATAAATAATTCTTAAGATATAAACCCTAAAACCCTAATTCCTACTTATTCTATTTAATACAAGAATCTATTTATGATTAAAAAATATATATAGGAAGTAATAAATAAAGTATATTATCATAATAAATAAACTCATACGAGAATTTGAAATACATTTTTATGTGTTTGCAACTGTCTAAAGAATAAATTCTATAAAGAAAGATTTAAGACAAAACATAAATTACAAAAACTGAAAATAGAAAAAGGAAAACAGAAAGAAAAAAAACCTGGCCCGAGCAGCAGGCCGGCCCGGTGTTTCCCCTCGACCTAACTACCGCCCAACAGCAACACCTCTTCCTTTTCGTCATGCTTCGGGTCGATACCAGATTGGCCCAAGCCCACGACCTTTGGCAACACGATCCATCGCCTTCCTCCTCCGGACAAGAAGGTCGCCGGAAGGATCGATGAACACCCGATGCCACCTGTCAGCCGCGGATTCCACCACCGAGGCTCTCATGAGGATAAGAACGACACGAAGACACCCTCATCCTCATCCTGATCATTCCTCGCGCTCTCTCTCTCTGTTCCTCCCAAATTTCTCCTCTATTCGAAACCCTAGATTCGAGATGCCACCGTTCCGAGCTCCCCCGTGCTCCGCTGATCAAACACACGGTCTCGCCTTATTCCCCTGAGCCTCCTAGTTAAAGGAATTGAAGAGGGGCGCCGGGAATCGATGCTACGAGGTCATCTTCCCGAGCTCCGGTCGTGCTCCGTCATGGTAGCTGCCGGCGACTCCGACCTCCCCTGTCCACACCGACCACCTCTACACGTTCACGGTGAGCAGGCGAATCCTATCGTGTCCCCAAATCCCTCCTTTGCTTCTGCTATCGCTCTGGCACCATAGATTGACGTCCGCCGCCGCATAGCTCGTCGCCGACCACATTCTAGCAACCAAATAGGAGCGGCGCCGCTGCTAATAGGTTCCCTGGCGTGTGCTCTTTCGAACTGTAATGATCGCGTTTGCCAAACTTCACTGGATCGCCCCCGCAGCTAGCCACCTGAGCATCACCGGCGAGATGACGTCATGGTGACGTCATGCTTGCGTCAAGTCTCGCAAGTTTGACTAGTCTTCGATGAAGTGGTGATGACGTGGTCCCCACGGTCATGACCATGGTAGAGTTAGTCTGGGTATAAAAGGTAAAATGGTTATTTAGAAAATAATTTAGAAAATGATTAAATCCTAAAAAATCAATAACTTTAGTTTTGTAATTCAGAAAAATATGTATAATATATGAAAATTTTCAGAAAAATAAATCTATGACCTAGTTGTATTATTAAATATTTTTATGTTAATTATTTAAATAAACATTATTTAATAAAGGTTTTATAAGTAATAACACTTTGATATTCATAATTAAATAATGGTAAATGATAAAAATATAAATAAAATACCAAAAATCTTAGAAAAATAAGAACTATAATTTAAAACTATAATCATGCATTATTATTTCACTTAATTAAATATTTATTATTTATTAAGTATTTATAAATAATAAATCTTATAAAAATCATATCTTATTATTTAAAATTCATAATAATACATGTAATATACCAAAATGATCACAAAAATAATACCTACATATTAAAAATATAATATTCCATTTTTTAGGTAAATAAAAAGTTAAAACACTTTAATAACTTGAATTTAAACTTATTTCCTTAATTGATAATTCATATAAAGATAAATAAAAATTGCTAATATTTCTAAAATTAGCCAACTGAGTCTAATAAATAGTATTAGTCTTAAATATTGAAAATCTGTATTCAAAATGGTTCAACACATTTTAAATACAATTTTATTGAATTATCATTCAACCATATGTGTAGTTTATTGTCTAAAAAGATCTTTAACAATTATCAAATATTCAAGAATGATATTTTCAACCAAATAAAATCTTTTACCATTGTTTCACTCACAACTTTATAATGTACTAAATCCAAAGATATTCATAAGTAGTAAATAATATTGTTTACTTATTCACAAACCATAACCACACCCTTATAAGGAGATAAACTTTATACATTTATAATGTTAAGAAACCACTACTCAAATAGAAGTAATGCCATTCTTAAATAACTTTAATGAAACAAAATAAATTGAACAAAGTACAATTATCATAAGCAATATACCTTAAATCCATCTATGTCTTTAAAGTTAACTTTAGTCTACAATACTTTAAATATTATACTAAAGATATTGTTATGTGTTTTATAGTTAACTTTGGTCTGTTATAATTAAGTTATAAAGCATCTCAAGTCTAGACTATTCAAGCAAGCATAAACAACATCAATCACATTCTATCAACCATATTCTAAAAACTATCAGAATTGTTTAAACCTTAATAAAGAAATACTTTCAAATGTTATTCTTTTTGCCACTTCAAACAACAAATCTTATAATAATACCTCCAATTCTTAACAACTAAACTCAAGGACTCTCATCATAGTCAATAGATGACAACTAATCACAATCACATTGCTTTGAACTTTACTTGCAAATCTAGGATTGTAAACACTTAAGTTCCTTATAAATGCCATTACTTGTAAAGTAAAATTTGAAGATAAACAATTCTTATATAAGTAGTCTTTGAGTAGCATTCCGTATGTGTGTATCTTATTGTTATATGATATTATAATTACGTGTTGTTCACACACTCACAAGTCTTAATAAGAAGCACAAGTGTGTAACTGAATCTACTAGGGCAACACATTCCAAAGAAAACATTTCAGCTTCAAACTCTAGATCAACGTTATCCCGGATTCGCGTTTATAAAGTGCATTACATTACTTATGCATAATAGCATCTGCTTCTTTAAACATTAGTCCCACTGACCAATGATGCCGATTTATATTGGATTTTATATTGTCTCGAAGATCGTGAGTGCATAATCTTGCAATCACAAAAGGCAAGTTCACACTTGCTCATCTCCTTTGATTATTTTCTGTAAAGTATTTTACAAATCCAGTGTTGTCATCACCTGCATTTGAAAAAGGTCCGAAAACACTATTTTTATAATAATATGATTACAGGTTATTTACCATGAGGTAATAATCTACTATGAAAGTTCCGGTGGTAAAGGAACATATTATCTAGGACTTAACAACCAATGTCGCCAGTGATTCTTGTGACGTATATTACGCGTTAACCATGAGATTTGGAATGGGACAGAGAAGTCAGCTGTATCTTCTTCCTCTCGCATGTAGCCGGATGTGCAGGTCGTGGCTATTATCACTCGTAGCATGCATATTAATTGGTAATTCGTAGAAGATATGCAGCATATGGGTGGGAACCCTCAACGTCCCACGACAGTTTTGGCATCTAACGGTCTGTACAAACCATTGCCGTAATTCAATGGGTGGGCATGTTGTACACCAAGGAGGGATGCGAGGCCGCGAAGGGGGCGGTGATTGGCTTGGATCATTTACTAGGCCCCACACCATAGGAAGTGTGTACGGGAAAGATCGCCCGGTTGTGCAACAAGGATTTGATCTCTCATGGGTAAAGTGACGCTCCTCTGCAGAGTGTAAGAACTATAACTTGTTACTCCCTATTCCGGGAAGGAGCTAAACGTATGGAAAGGAACTCCATGAAAGTTCTGGTAAACCCGTGAAGGCTGACGGACATAGCTTTTTAGAATAAAAGCAACCTTTGAAGAAATGTTTACGAAAACCTGCATTGCCTATGACCTATGGTCTGTGGCTGTAGATATAGTGCATGAAACACTCCTTTTCTAGTGAACTTGCTGAGTACGCTCGTACTCAACGTATCTTCTTAACCCTT
The DNA here is from genome assembly GCA_023614405.1 of Avena insularis. Lineage (NCBI taxonomy): Eukaryota > Viridiplantae > Streptophyta > Magnoliopsida > Poales > Poaceae > Avena > Avena insularis. Next base: position 377,180,999 of record CM042691.1, on the reverse strand, counting down.
GTTAGATTCTGAAGCCATTAAGACGACGTCTACATCTTGTTATGCTCCAGGAATCATCATCAAAAGCTAAAGCTCTTCAATGAAGTCAAGAAGGTCAACATATACACCCACTCAAGTGAAGACGAAGTTACTGATTAGATAGGAATATAATCTCTAGCCATATAACCTATTTCTGTAGTGTATTGCGATAGCAGCAATGCCAGACCATTAGTTAAGATACTAGTCTTAATAGTATGATAGTTTTTGAGTTATTTATTTCTGATTCTTCTTTGTAAGAAGTTTCTTTCTCTCTCTTTAACCTAGAGTGTTCTCTGGATCTTGTGTAAAGAGTTGAGTTGTAACCTATAGTCATGTCTTGGAACTGCTGTGTTTCTATTGTACCACTCTGAGGGATGTAATACTAGTGAACGGTGTTTCATTGGTGTTATATGAACGACTATAGTGTACTACATAAGGCAGTTGTATGTTGGGTCACCGCAGTTGGTATCAAAGCATATGCTTTGACCTTAGGATTAAAACCCTTTTAGGAAGATCTGTAGGTTGGATAGTGACTTAGGATCCATCTTATCTAAACCAAATATTCTTATGAATTCTGATGAGTATCCACTTGAGGATAACCTTGTCACGAGGTGTATAATCATCTTTCTTAGAAATAGTTGTCCCTCTTCCCTTAGTAAAGTGCTATTTAGTGTCTTCGGAAGGATACATAACTCACCAAGAAACTTTAGGAAAGCCAATTGGTCACAGTAGATTAGGATCAAGTGTAAGACATCAATTAAATGTAACAACCCTAGTTTCATTAAATGTTAATTACAAATTGATTTGTGCATCATGAGCATTGCATGCATCCCTTTGAACTAAAGAAAATGTGCAATTGTTAAACAAGTAGGGGAAATAAAACCCTAAACATAAACTCCCTTCTTCTTTAAAAAAATCAATTCAAATGGTTTTAAATATTTTGGAAACCCAAAAATAATTGGAGCCCAAATAGTATAAAGGGGCCCTTAGTGTTTTCAGATATTTTATAAAAGTCTCTGTATTTCGAAATTATCCAAAACAGATTTGGATTTGAATTACAAAAGAGAAAAACACAAAAACAGAAAAAGATAAATGTTTTGGAAATAAAAACTATTCCTAACCCTATCTGGGCCGAGCCCAACTCCCTCCCTCTTTCCCTGCCGCTCAGCGTGCACCTCTGCGGCCTAGCCAAAGCCCACGTGTGGCCCAGGCCCATGTACCCCTTCGTTGTCTTCTTCCTCCTCGAGCCAAGCAGGTGCGTGGACACGCCAACGCCGTCCATCGCCTCGCCACAGCGATTCGCGCCGCCGATGTGATCGCCTTGCAAAGATAAGACCACCACGAGAACCACCGCGTCCTCCTCTCTCTCCCCATACCCGTCTCTCCTCTTCTCGTGCTCTCTGTCGTTTTCCCCAAGTCACAGGAAAGCCTAGCTCGTCGGTCGCCATTAACCCCATCGTCTCCGGCCACCCCTCGCCCAGCCGAGGTGTCCAAGAACTTCGCCTCGTCTCCCTCTTCGTCCCCGTGGAACCATGCAAGCAGGGGAGTAGCCCTCTGCTCGGAATCATGCTCAACCTCGCCGTCGGCCGCCGCAGTCAACATCTCGATTCGTCGCCGTCCGTCCTCCTCGAGCTTCGCCGACCCCTCCATCGCGCTCGTGGTGAGCCGCTGGTCATGCCAGACCCCTCCTCTACTCTCCTTGCTTCCTGGTTCGACCTCCCGCCGTGCGCCATCGAAGCACCGCCCTTGAGATGCTTCGGGGAGCACTGCTCATGACCATTTCTGGCGGTCCGCCTCGTTTGACTCAATGGCGATCCAAGATCCAACGCACCGCTCTCGCCGCCACCCCTTCCGCCCTAGTCCAAGCTCGATCATGGAGAGCCTCCATTGCTGATGTCAGCATGACATCAGCATGAGGTCATTTTTTCCCTTTTCTTTTCTTTTATCTATTTCAATAAATCATTTCTGTAAATAATAAATACTCACAGGTGGCTCCATCCTGTAAGTAATAAAAATAATATCAGAAATGTTTTTGTTTAATAAAAATGTTAAAGTAATTTCAAAATGCAAATTATTTTATAATATTCTAAAAATGATTTAAAATGAATTAAAATTTGAGAAATTCATAACTAATTCATTTAAAATCAGAAAATACAAATAATATATCAAAATGTTCAGAAAAATGAATTCTACCTAATTAAATTATATTCGTGCATTGATAAGCAACTTCAATTGGAAGTTTAAAATTAGAACAACAAAACAACCCCTCTCATATGAATCCAGGGTTTTCCCGAATTAGGGTTTTGTACCCTCGGACCCCGATTAAATTGTCAAGCATGCCTTAGGGGTTTATTTCAATGCAATTTAACTTGTCATATCATCATCCTTGTTTGAGCATTGCATCGATGCCATGTGTTGATTGTTTCCCTCTTTTTCCGATGTTTGGTTCTTCTTCGGTAGAATACGATATTGGAATCGAGATCAAGTACAAAACTGAAGACCGAGATCAACACCGTCGAAGATCGACGAACAATACTTGATCAACTATAACCAAGTCAAGTACCAGATGTCCGAAGCTCTGGCTTTTGGATATCAACGGCAAAGCTTAAGTCCCACACATACATATGAATCCTATGCTTTCAAAGTATTTACATTCTTTCCATGTGCATACGATTTTGTCACATCCCAAGTTTTAGATTTGGATTTGCATAGCATTCATGTCATTGCATCATGATCATCCTTGCAAAATTTCAGCTTGAAAAGGTTTTGGCAAAACAAATCACTTGCATTTGCGTTTTGACACCTACACTTGAATGCCCGGTTTTACCATGCCTCTATTAAAAACATTATATTTTAGTATTATGGAAGGCACATGTGCATAGAGGGTTCCGCCACAAACCCGTAGCAAAAGTTACGACAATCTGAATTTTTTCCAAAATTCTGGAAAGTTCTGGTAAAAATTCAGTTAAAGGAATTCGTCAGAGAAAAAGAAAAAAGAAAAGGAATAAAAAAAGAGAGAGAAGGCTGGGCTCCAACCAAAGAAGAGCAAAGCCCCCAATAGCAGCGCCCTTAGGCGGATAGCGCTGCCAGTAGCCTCCAGCCCAATTACACTGGGGTCTGGTGCGGCGTGGTGTTGCAGGCATGGATGCCGAGGCGACATCATCGGAATCGTGCGCCTCTCCACGCACCACGAGCACCCCCTTAAAGCCCTCGCTCTCCTCTTCCGAAACCCTCCAAAAACCCTTGCCAAGCCGTCTCCAATCCCCGGCGATTTATCGCCGGAGTACGCCACCGCCGCCGCTGCCATTGACGAGGTAAGCACCTCGCCGCGCGCACCGTCGCCTCCCTTCCTTGCCTCGCTCGCCCGCGAGCTCGCCGCCACCGCCTACGGCTCACCGCCCTTCTTCTCTCCCCGCAGGAGCTCGTCGCCACGCCGCCGACGTCGCCGCAGCCGTCGCAACCCCGACGATGTCCGCCCCTTCACCGCCGCCAAGGATCGCCGACGTCGCCGCCCCGACCATCGCCACCGCCGCCGCGCCCAACTCCGGTGAGCACACCGCCGCCGCCTCCTCTCTGCCCTCCGATCGGTATCACTAGTCAGCTCTGACCGCTGACCGGTCAGCGCGCCATGTCAGCGCGGTCAGCCGGTCAAAGTTGACTGAGGTTTTTATTTATCGATTTATTTGGCAGATTTAGTTGCACTCTTGAAAAATTCATATCTTTTGATCTACTGGGCCAAAAATTGCAAATAAAATATGTGTGGAATCTGTGTCTCACGTAGAATATTGCTGTACAGTTGTTTTGTACTTTTACAGCAAGGTTTTGTCTTAGTTAATTAAATGAGTTAATGCCCTTTTTAGAGTATTAAATTCATAGAAAAAGTTCTGTAACTCCACAAATTACAAATAAGATGTCCCTGGAATCAGTAGAACAAGAGGACTCTTACAGTGAATTAAAAAGTTAGGCTTACAGTATTGGAATTTGCAGAATCTAGATAAAGGCTTACTGTAGTATTTTAATTACTCAGGGAATTATATAAATCCTTTTTGAGTAATTCCAATTGGTACTGACTCTATTTTAGGATGCCTACATAGTGGATATTATTCCAAGATTTTACAAACAGTTTATTAGCAGTGCCTAATTATTAGTTTCTAGCTCTATTATTTGAGCATTTAAATTGCATGCCTTGTTTTCTATGCACTCAAAATATTTTCCATGCATGCATACAGTAGGTATACTAAGTATGAATATGTGATGATACTGTAGCAATGTCAACTTGTCATGCATGCATCTTGCATAGTCATTATTTGTATGTGATGGTGTGTGGTTTGTTTATGTGATTGCAATTGTATCGTGTAAATTGTGACGAGTGCAACGCTTTCTCGTGTGTGGATTGATCGTTCGACCGCTATAGCCAAGGCAAGTAGACGCTACTTTGTTCATGATGTTGTCCTACTATTTTCAATGCATTGTCGTGTATTTTGTAGATGCATGTGTAGGATATTACTATCGCTATGCTATGTGCTATTATGTCGTAGGGCTTTTCTTGTAGATGAGCCACCGCTGGTAGATGTGCTTAGCCATGCTATGATGAACGAGGGCTGGGTTACATCACTGAAGTTGTTTCTAAAGGTGTTGGTTTGCGAAAACTAAAACAACTTAATCAACGTATCTCCTGGGTGTGATGGGATTGATAATTTTTGGTGGTATCATTGCGGAAAGGCACCCAGGTATCAAGAGAAAATGATTGGTTTTATTTTGTAGCTTACATGTACAACCATGTGGCAATAATAAAATGGGCGATTGGTTGGACTCAGTAGGTTGTGGTAACTCGAACCCACGTATCCAGAGATGTAGAATTTTGGTAGGTTGGACCGGTGCGTGTCGGGTTTGGGGAGCTACTTCCCGAATGGTCCCTTCTTGGACTTCTCCCTATCATCACCCAATATGAGAGTGGTGGTACGAGCTAGGCTAGCCAAGTCACATGGGTAAAGTGTACTAACCCCTGCAGGGTGTTTAAACTAATCGATTAGCCGTGCCCCCGGTTATGGATATTTGAGTTGCTTGATATTGATTCCATGACACGTTTCTCGCTCATTCCAATTTCCTAATTACGTTAATGTTGATGGGTTAACTTAATTGGGATCTTTTCAAAGAAAATCAAAAACTGATTATGAAGGTAGGACAAAGGTGTTTGAAAATGCAAGCTAGCCACAGCTCCACTTGCCAAATAAGCATGTAGAAGCTAGGTTTATTGTCTCCTTTAATAGCTCTACTTGCCATACATTCCATGTATTGACCCTTCGGGGCTGCTACGTTTCATGTTGCAGGATATTCCGATTCTGAGTGATCGATTTAGGCCACGGTACTCCACTCGGCACTTGTTCACTTGTGGGCAATTTGAAGAATGGAGGATTTACTATATTTATGTTGCTACTTGAATAATTTGAGCTAGCCTTGAGCTAAGCTTTTATTGTAATAATGATACTCTGGATCTGCGACTGATTATGGAGAAGCTGAGGGAACACAAGCTGTATGCCAAATTCAGTAAGTGTGAATTCTGGCTTAACACTGTTGGATTTCTTGGACACGTGGTGTCAGGAGAAGGAGTCGCTGTTGATCCAAGCAAAGTAACTGCTGTAACTGAGTGGGAAGCACCAAAGAATGTGGGTGATATTCGTAGCTTTTTGGGACTTGCTGTATATTACAGGAGATTCATTGAAAATTTGTCACATCCCAAAATTTTCCAAATTTTGAAATGTGAAAAATAAATAGACAAAATAAAATTTTGTTGAAATTTAGGGTGAGAAGAAACTTTTTGGATTCCAATTGGAAACATCCAAACCTATTTTGATCAAATAAATCCTAAAGGGATTAAAAAGATAAACAATTAATAAAGAAAGTTTTAATAATTGGAATCACTATTTTTGGATCTTTTAATAAAAAGATTTGGTTTTCAAAAGCAAGGTAGAATTAATAAATAAGGATTATTTTATAGAGCCAAATTAGATCTTGGCCAAGCTTTTGAAATAAAATATTTCTATTTGATAAAAAGAGTAAAGGTTTATTTAAATAAAATAATAAAGATTTATTAATATCCAATTTTATTAAAGTAAAGGCTTTTCCATTTTAATTAAACACTAAAACTTGTTAATTTATTCTAAATAAGATTTCCAAGTATTTTATGTTTACAAATAAAACCTACTGAAATGATTTTGGTATTAATTAGATTTCAAATAGAGTTTTTAAATAAATAAAATCCTATTTGAATTAATGACTAAGGTCTATTTATTTTAATTTTTAAATGATCCGAAAAATAATAAAAAATATTTTGTTTTGGACTTTGGATTATGCTGTTAAACAAAATTAAAATCAATACAAAGTTTGGAGGTGATTTGATTTGAATTGGTGTTTGAATTATTTGTTTGAAAATCAAAACAGAAATTCAAATGGAAAAAGGAAAAAAGCTTCAGTATAAAAAAAAGGAAACAAACAACAGCCCAGCTAAACAGGCCCAGTAAGCCCAACTCGCAGCCCAACTAAACCCCTCTGGCGGAACATTTTCTTACCCAGAGATCAACCCGCAGAGTCACAGACAAGCAGGCCCCACTCCCTCTTCCTCCACCTCGCTGACAGACAGGCCCCACGCCATATCATCATCGTCTTCACCGCGACAGTTCCCCCTCGCCGTTGCTGCCTTTGATTGCGGCGATGAATTCGCGTTAATGCCGGAGTTATTCCTCGCCGTGACCACGCCCATTTAATCGCCCACAACTCCTCTCTCCTTCCCCTCACTTCCCAGCACCTCTCTGCCCCAGGGCTGTTCCAATTTCGAGCTTGACCACCTCCGTCTCCGACAGTGTTCCCGGCCAATTCCGGTGAACCACAGCCGCCTCTCCACTCCCCGAGCACGCAAGCTTGCTCTCCAGTCCCTTGCGCGTCTTCCCATAGCCCTTCGCTCCGCGCCTAGAAGCTTAACCCGACATCACCAGAGCGCCACCGCTGTCTGTCTCGTCTCCGGCGAAGTCTCCCTGGTAAGCCAGACCGCCCCGAGCCCTCTCGATCATGCTCACATGAACGCGACACTCGCCCGCGTCAAACCGTGCCCCTATCTTGCCTTAGGGTGACTTGTAGCCCCATCCCCGACGACACCTGAGCGTGCCCGACGCCAACGGCGACTCCGGCGAGGAATTGCCAGCAGCTCCTAGCGCCCCTCGCCAAGCCAACGCCACCTCGAGCTTCGCCAACCCTCTACGAGCATGGTGAGATGTTTCCATTCTTCTCTTGCGTCCTGTAATCGCCGCGACGCCACTGTCTGACCGCGTGCCGCCAGTCGCCGCCAGTTTCTGACCAAGCAACTATGCCCGTTAGATCGTGATCTTACGGCTAGGATTAGAATCAGACGAAGGGGTACGAGTTGATCAGCGCCGTGCAATTTAAATGAAATCTTACGGTCCAGAGAGGTTGATCCGCACGAAGCGGTATCGGCCAATAGAAACACGCCACGTGGACAAGGTTTTGTTTAAAACAGAAATTAGAATCTGATTGATATGCAAACTTGTAAATTTCATAACTTTAATTCTACAAGTCCAAATTTTGCAAATTTTATATCAATGGAATCAGTAGAACAAGTACTTTGCAACCATTCACTTTGTTTAATGTTTTGCTTCTGGAAAATTGGTTGAAATTGCAGAAACTTGTGTAGGCTTATTTTGAATATAAAAATTGTTCTAGATGTATTTTTAATATGAAATCTTTGCAAAATGGTTTGTTGTGAACCTACTGACCCTAGGAACCAGCTTATGGATTTAAAAATGCATTTTGTGAAGTTAAGGAGTAAATATTTGAGTTAGCACATTTCTAGTCAAATAAAAATATTGATTATGATTTAGAAATGATTTTGAGTGAAATCTTTGGGAAATGTTTTGATTCAAAACTTCTGACCCTAAACACCAAGTTTTGAGAATGAAAATATATTTGGTGAACCCTTTAAAGAATATTGCTTTACTAAAAGCATTTTCAACCACATAAAATATTGATTTGATTTAGAAATGGTTTATAGATAAAACCTTTTGCAAATGGTTTTACCACTTTGGTAAATGACCACTTTGAACTTTATAATGTTTAGAGCCTAGTAGAAACCACTTTTTCAAATAAAACTATCTTTTGCATGCTTGCATGCATGACCTTGTTTTTGTTATTTTATGTGTGACAAATTGTTTGAATACTAGTTGAATATATGTTTGCTTGATTGATTTGTAGTGAAGTTAGAAGAGTGTGATATTTGCAAGATCAAGAAGTGAACCAACATTCTCTACTAAAAAGGCAAGTGACACTATCATTCAAGTCCTACTATTTTCATTACACTTAGTGGATTTTTGTAACATGCATGAAAAGGATTTCTATATTTTATGCTATGCTAAATCCTAATAGGATACCCTTATATATTCCTTAGTGGAAACAATGTAGTTGTAGTATGCTTAGCCCTGCTATATATTGGGATGGGATACATGATATGATTATATGAAGAGTTGAAAAGACATATGTTTTATATAATAAAACAAGTACTCAATGAACCACTTGGGTGGACAAGGATACTCAAGCTTGGACAAGGTGGCAACAAAAGGAACCATGTTTATATGGCTATCTCTTTTTGTATGTGCACTAGAAGAAAACCACCAAGGGACTTAGAGATTGAACATGTTTCTCGTATAGTGGCTTCCGTGTACAGCCACATGCTAAATGGGCTCTGGCTTAGTCAACTACATAGTGGAAAACTCATGCATTGTCATCTTCAGGTTAACTAGAATTGTGTAATGGAAATTTATCCCTACATTGGTGCCTGGTAGACAAGCTAGCATTGTGTATTGAGAGGACTCCTATGGAAAGACTTTGTCACATTCTCAATCTGCCAGTACTCCATTTTGGTGAGTACTTATCCAGCGGCCACTGGTGGCATCAAGATGAGATTGTGTCATGTGGGTAAAGTGTACAACTTCTGCAGAAGATCAAATTCTAAGTACTTAGCCGTGTCCCCGGTTATGGACAACTCTGAGCAACTAAGGCCTGAAGCTATGGAAGATCTCGACATTCCAATTTCTCAAAGTAAAACTTGATGGTGACAACAAGGGATTTGAAGCACTTGGAGTTTTCCAAGGAGTTCAGAAAGATTTGACAAAAGATCAAAACTATTTTTGAAAAGATAGGATAAAACTATATTGCTTTCTGCAAATGAGCCTAAACCCTACTTAGCCAAATGTGCATGTAATGATAGGATCCACTTATTTCTACATAGTAGTGAAACTTGCCAATACAATTCAAATGTATTGACCCTTGTGGCTGCAACTTATTATGTTGCAGGTTTGTTTGATGTTAGTGAAGTGTGTTGATTAGGATTACAAGTCTACAACCATCATGATTGCCTGTGGACTTTGAAGATGAAGGACCCCATGCTATTGTTATATTCTGTTGCATTGTAATGAGATAACCAAATGAGCTATGTAAGATGTAATAAATTATTTTATTCCTGGTTATAAAGTTGTATTATGACATTTGTTTCTTGATATTACATCTTAATTGTGGATGCTAGCTATTGATCTAGGAACTAGCATTGTAAACACAGGGATCTCTACCTTATTGAAGGTTGGGAACCTTACAAAATTTCTCCAAGATTGCTAAGCCGATGACGGAACTTCTGAAGAAGGAGAGGAAGTTTGAGTGGACAGATGCGTGTGAAGCCAGCTTTCAGTAATTAAAGCGCCGACTAGTGACCGCACCTGTTCTGTGTTTACCTGACCTTCAGAAGGATTTTCAAGTGTACTGTGATGCTTCTCGACAGGTACTTGGGAGTGTGCTGATGTAAGATGGGAGAGTGGTGTCGTATGCCTCGCGGCAACTTAAACACCATGAGAGGAATTATCCCACGCATGACTTAGAATTAGCATCGGTTGTGCATGCGCTCAAAGTATGGAGGCACTACCTAATGGGAAAACACTACGATGTGTACACTGACCACAAGAGCCTGAAATACATATTTACACAGAAGGAACTGAACATGAGCAAAGGAGATGGTTAGAGCTTATCAAGGATTATGATATGAATCTGCAATACCACCCAGGAAAAGCCAATGTAGTAGCAGATGCTCTGACACGGAGGGTCTATGCAAATGGATTGACTGTTGGGGAATTGCCCGAGGATTTGTGCAAGCAATTCAAGGACCTTAGACTGGAGGTAGTGTCAGAAGGATATTTGGCAGCAATGGAAGTCCAACCAATGCTACAGGACAGGATCAGGAAGGCTCAAGTAGGAGACAAGGAGATTGATGAAATAAAGGAAAAGATGAAGGAGGATCGAGCAAAAGAGTTCCGCGAGGATGAGCAAAGAACCTTGTGGTATGGAGATCGTTTGTGCGTTCCCAACGATCCGGACATAAGGAAGTTGATTCTGCAGGAAGCCCATGACTCGTCGTATTCCATACATCCGGGCAATACGAAGATGTATATGGACCTAAAGGATAGATTTTGGTGGAACAACATGAAGGGAGACATCGCCGAGCATATTGCCTTATGTGATGTATGTAGCCGAGTGAAGGCGGAACACCAGAAGCCAGCAGGACTGCTACAGCCATTGCCCGTGCCGGATTGGAAGTGGGATATAGTGGGAATGGATTTTATCATAGGATTGCCCAGGACCAGGTCGGGATATGACTCCATTTGGGTAGTGGTCGACCATTAGACCAAGGTAGCCCACTTTATACCGGTGAAGACAACTTACACGAGTGCAAAGTTGGCCAAGGTTTATATGGACAAAATTGTGTGCCTACATGGAGTTCCCAAGAGCATTGTATCAGATAGAGGCACCCAATTTACATCGCACTTTTGGCGCCAGCTGCATGAGTCATTGTGAACTAGGTTGGAGTTTAGCCTGACGTTCCACCCCTGCATCGATGGGATGCCGAGAGGGTAAATCAGATTTTGGAGGATATGCTGAGGGCTTGCGCTTTGGCTCATGGTTCTAGTTGGGATGAAAATTTGCCGTATGCTGAGTTTTCCTACAACAACAGCTATCAAACCAGCATCAAGACATCGCCATTCGATGTGCTATATGGGAAAAGGTGCTGGACACCATTTCTATGGGATGGAGTAGGAGAACGTCAGCTATTTGAACCTGATTTGATCAAGGACGCTGAGGAGAAGGTCGCTTTGATTAGGGACAGGCTGAAGGTAGCACAATCAAGGCAGAAGAGCTATGCTGACGCCAAGCGCAAGGAAGTGGTCTATGAGATAGGCGATAGAGCATACCTCAGAGTGTCGCTGCTGCGTGGAATTAAGAGATTTGGAATCAAGGGTAAGCTGGCACCTCGGTTCATTGGACCATATCGGGTCTTAGCATGCAAAGGAGAGGTTGCTTATCAGTTGGAGTTGCCAGAGGCTCTGTCCGCTGTCCACAATGTGTTCCACGTGTCCCATATGAAGAAGTGCCATCCGGAGATGGTGGATACACCATTGAGAGACACTGTGCCACTAGAGGAGGTTCAGCTTGAGAATGACTTGACCTATGAGGAGAAGCCGGTCAAGATACTAGAGACAGCGGAGAGTATTACCCGTACCAAGACGATCAGGTTTTGCAAGGTGCAGTGGAGCCACCACACCAAAGAGGAAGCCACATGGGAGCGTGAGGATGACATCCGAGAAGACCACCCGCACCTATTTGCTAGCCACGCCGAATCTCGGGGACGAGATTCATCTTAAGGGGGTTAGTCTTGTCACATCCCAAGTTTTAGATTTGGATTTGCATAGCATTCATGTCATTGCATCATGATCATCCTTGCAAAATTTCAGCTTGAAAAGGTTTTGGCAAAACAAATCACTTGCATTTGCATTTTGACACCTACACTTGAATGCCCGGTTTTACCATGCCTCTTTTAAAAACATTATATTTTTGGTGTTATGGAAGGCACAGGTCCATAGAGGGTTCCGCCACGAACCCGTAGCACTTTGATTTTCCCAAATCAGAGCTCCATAGCAAAAGTTACGACAATCTGAATTTTTTTCCAAAATTCTGGAAAGTTCTGGTAAAAATTCAGTTAAAGGAATTCGTCAGAGAAAAAGAAAAAAGAAAAGGAATGAAAAAAAGAGAGAGAAGGCCAGCCAGCTGGGCCGCCGGCCTAGCTGCAGCAAGAAGAAGCAAAACCAGCCTATGCTGCCATAGCATGCCCTCAGCCCTAAGCCAGCCAGCTCCCGGCCCACCGCCACCTAGAACGTGGCCGCGGTGGCGTCACCGCGACGACACCGAGGCGGACACGGCGCGGAATCATGCGCCTCTCCGCGCATCGCGAGCACCCCCTTAAATCCCTCGCTCTCCTCTTCCGAAACCCTCCAAAAACCCTCGCCAAGCCGCCTCCAATCCCCGGCGATTTCACGCCGGAGTACACCACCCCCGCCGCAGCAATTGGCGAGGTGAGCACCTCGCCGCGCGCGCCGTCACCCCCTTGCTCGCCTCGCTCGCCCGCGAGCTCGCCGCCACCGCCAACAGCTCACCACCCTTCTTCTCTCCCCACAGGAGCTCGTCGCCACGCCTCCATCGTCCTCGGCCGCGCCGACCGCCGCCGACAAGCCCCGCCGACACGCCCCCCTTCACCGCCGCCAAGGATCACCGACGCCGCCGCCCCGACCATCGCCGCCGCCGCGCCCAACTCCGGCGAGCACACCGCCTCCCCTCTGCCCTCCGATCGGTATCCAATGGTCCAGATGGACCATTGACTAGTCAGCTCTGACCGCTGACCGGTCAGCGCGCCACGTCAGCGCGGTCAAAGTTGACTGAGGTTTTTTTTATCGATTTAGTTGCAATCTTGAAAAATTCATATCTTTTGATCTACTGGGCCAAAAATTGCAAATAAAATATTTGTGGAATCAGTGTCTCACGTAGAATATATCTGTACAGTTGTTTTGTACTTTTACATCAAGGTTTTGTCTTAGTTAATTAAATGAGTTAATGCCCTTTTTAGAGTATTAAATTCATAGAAAAAGTTCTGTAACTCCAAAAATTACAAATAAGATGTCCCTGGAATCAGTAGAACAAGAGGAATCTTAAAGTGAATTAAAAAGTGAGGCTTACAGAGTATTGGAATTTGCAGAATCTAGATAAAGTCTTACTGTAGTATTTTAATTACTCAGGGAATTATATAAATCCTTTTTGAGTAATTCCAATTGGTACTGACTATATTTTAGGATGCCTACACAGTGGATATTTTTCCAAGTTTTTACAAACAATTTATTAGTAGTGGCTAATTATTAGTTTCTAGCTCTATTATTTGAGCATTTAAATTGCATGCCTTGTTTTCTATGCACTCAAAATATTTTCCATGCATGCATACAGTAGGTATACTAAGTATGAATATGTGATGCTACTGTAGCAATGTCAACTTGTCATGCATGCATATTGCATAATCATTATTTGTATGTGATGGTGTGTGGTTTGTTTATGTGATTGCAATTGTATCGTGTAAATTGTGACGAGTGCAACGCTTTCTCGTGTGTGGATTGATCGTTCGACCGCTATAGCCAAGGCAAGTAGACGCTACTTTGTTCATGATGTTGTCCTACTATGTTCAATGCATTGTCGTGTATTTTGTAGATGCATGTGAAGGATATTACTATCGCTATGCTATGTCCTATTATGTGGTAGGGCTTTTCCTGTAGATGAGCCACCGCTGGTAGATGTGCTTAGCCATGCTATGATGAACGAGGGCTGAGTTATATCACTGAAGTTGTTTCTAAAGGTGTTGGTTTGTGAAAACTAAAACAACTTAATCAACGTATCTCCTAGGTGTGATGGGATTGATAATTTTTGGTGGTAACATTGCGGAAAGGCAACCAGGTATCAAGAGAAAATGATTGGATTCTTTATTTTGTAGCTTACGTGTACAACCATGTGCCAATAATGAAATGCGCGGTTGGTTGGACTCAGTAGGTTGTGGTAACTCAAACCCACGTATCCAGAGATGTAGAATTTTGGTAGGTTGGACCGGTGCGTGTCGGGTTTGGGGAGCTACTTCCCAAACGGTCCCTTCTTGGACTTCTCCCTATCATCACCCAATATGAGAGTGGTGGTACGAGCTGGGCTGGCCAAGTCACATGGGTAAAGTGTACTAACCCCTGCAGGGTGTTTAAACTAATCGATTAGCCGTGTCCCTAGTTATGGACATTTGAGTTGCTTGATATTGATTCCATGACATGTTTCTCGCTCATTCCAATTTCCTAATTACTTTAATGTTGATGGGTTAACTTAATTGGGATCTTTTCAAAGAAAATCAAAAACTGATTATGAAGGTAGGACAAAGGTGTTTGAAAATGCAAGCTAGACACAGCTCCACTTGCCAAATAAGCATGTAGAAGCTTGGTTTATTGTCTCCTTTAATAGCTCTACTTGACATACATTCCATGTATTGACCCTTCGGGGCTGCTACGTTTCATGTTGCAGGATATTCCGATTCTAAGTGATCGATTTAGGCCACGGTACTCTTCTCGGCACTTGTTCACTTGTGGGCAATTTGAAGAATGGAGGATTTACTATATTTATGTTGCTACTTGAATAATTTGAGCTAGCCTTGAGCTAAGCTGTTATTGTAATAATGATACTCTAGATCTTCGTTATTTATGATACACGGATATTTCGCTATGTTATTCATCTTCTTCTATTGTGGGCCAATGAACCGATCCAGGTATTGGCATGTCACATAGAAGCTACGGTCTTTCCAGAACCGTAGTATTACATATTCTAAAGTCTTTTATCGATAGATATAGTACCTATCTGATGCATGTTCCCTTTAGCCTGATTCCCTGATCCACTGCTCCTAGCATAACTAGGGTTTGAGCTTGTGAAGCGTTGCTAGAGCTACTATATCTGTTGTCCTTAGCCATGCTTAGTTGTTACCACTGGTCCATCCGGTTGATGAATCAGAGCTGCGAATGAACCTAGTTTGACAGGATGACGTGGTATGATCAGAGATGGATAATAAACATGCTAAGGCTTGTATGGGAGGCCACCTGGGTTGTGGTTTTTGCAGTCCCATACTTGCCACCCTTAGGACCCGATGTTCTTGCCTCTTGAACCAAGACAAGCGTACAGCCACACGGGGGCCTGGAAACCCCCTCGACCAACTAAGTTGCCTAGTAGATTCCATGAGTCACATAGTTTGGGCTTTCCATTAGACATATGCATCTTGGATGTTCTTGAATGGAGGTGAAGGAGGTGCATTCATAACAGGTAGGTAAGCGTGGCTGGGAACAAGAGATGCCCGACATCTGTAATCTTGAACCCTGCGCACATCATTAGGGACCGGCTTCGGGACTCGACCCATTACAGCGACATCTCCCTAGTGCGTGACTCATGGTCTTGGCGAAAGCAAGGTAAAGTTCGTGCTCAACCACTCTCCGCCGGCCTTCCAAGGAAGAGGGCTAATGTACTGGCATTAAGAATTGGTTGGCGCGTGTGGGTAAAGTTGTACACCCCTGCAGGGTTATTAATCTTTTCGAAAATCCGTGTCCGCGGTTATGGACGAACTTGGGAACGGACGTGAAGATCATAGGGAACTTGAACCTAATCATAAAACTTGGCAAGTTAAGTAATGTGTGCTTGAGGATGCTTCCTCAGGGATCGAGGGGGTGATCGTAGTTAGGTTCAGCTGATGATGATTCAGTGGATATCAAGAGATGATCAAAGCTATTGTTACCGCTCTCTTATCCCCTTTTAAAATATTCTAAATAGTCAAAATTCTTCTCCCTCTTGTTTTACAAAACAAAGATGGCTTTATGCAAAACAACTCCACCAGCCATAAGTCTTGCGGAGTACACCATGTACTCACCCTTGCTTCGTTCATACTTTTGCAGCAGAGTAAGTGTTACCATTGAAGATGAGTTCCTCACGGCATCGACATCGATGAGTAGGTTGGGGTTCCCAGTTGGCAGTCTAGGATCCGTGGATTGGACGCCATCGTTATGCTTCATGCCTCTTGGGCCATTTGTTAAGTTTGCTATACTTAATAGCATAATTTGCCTTCCGTTATTTGATGTTTGTGGTCAGTGACCTCTGCTTGTACTATTTTGGGTCTTCGCTCAGTTATGAGCTTGCTGTAATAAATTTTTTGTCGTAGGGTCACTGTTGTGTTATCAATTCTTTCTCTGTACGCTTTCGAGATTAGGTTAGGCTTATGTTCAGATGAAGGTCTGGAATTTGTCTAGCCTTAATCCCGGGGGCGTGACAGGTTTTGGTATCAGATCAGTACCAACTGTAGGAAATCTTTCTATTGGTCGATGTTGAGTCTAGTGTTTGTGAAAACTATTTTCAAAGATGAAAATTATGTGCGAAAACTCTGGTATGCTTCTTTTTCTCCTTATCCAATTCCGCTCTAACTCTGGGTCACCTTATCTTGTGTTGATTTGGAAAAGTTTTGCTATCTCGTCCAGTCTTTCAAAACTTAGGTGCCTTTCCAGGCAGGCCGGTTCTCAACCATTTGACCTAGTGTTGAGTTCTCTAGAGTTAGTTGTGTGTGTTTCTTGTTTCCCTTTGATCCTATTCGTTTGAGAGATTTCTGTCTATCATAATCTCTCTATTTTATGGGTCCACAACCTCATGTTGATGGCTCCTCAATGTTCTGTTCTAGGCCTTGAAGTTTCCTTTCGCCTCGTGTGCCTTCTTTTTATTTGTTTGGGTACTTCAGAAGTCGTTTCTTCTCTTGGAAGTTACCTCGTGTGCTATCTTGTAGTGTACACTTTGTAACTCAAGTAGTAGTTACTCCTTTCTTTGGGTTTTAACCCTCGGACTTGAACCTAAGATCGCCGATTGTGCTGGATTCCGGTATTGTGAATCTTATACATGAAGCTGACCTTTAACCCAAGATCCATTTTGTTGACCCTTGTGGTTAATGTTTACACATTACCTCAGAATGGCTAGTACCTTCTAGTATAGCCTTCAAGCTTGTGGATATTGTCGCTATTAAAAGTGACGATAAAGGACTTCCCCTACCACTAGCTATGGCAGATGTTCTTTAATGCAACCAAATAGATCACGAAAAGAGTGATCCTCGTGAGTCTCGCTTCTATACTCGTGACTCTGCCACACCTTCCTTTTCTATGCATCGGTTTTCGGAAGATTGTTGACTTATGCATCCACATCTCGGGATTCTATCCTGAGCATGTTCCTTTTTCCTTGTTGCTTTTCGACCTTTGTCTACCAGTTGGTAGCCAAGCCGTAAATATGCATTGGTGTATTCCAATGCAAGATACTCTTATGGTCCGTCAAGACAAACCATTTCGGAATGTCAGGAGAAACAAACTCTAGTACCTCGTCATTTTTGCGACCAAGTCAAAGTGTTGTAATCCGCAGGTGAATAAGCGTTGAATCGTTTATGTTCTGTTCTACCTTAAAGTGTCACACTCCTTTATACTAAGAGGTCGTGTTGAGTCTCATGACCCTCTTAATGAAGTGATGCTCTTACACATACTTACCACCCTTCTATTGAGCTGTCTGTGCTTAGAAATGTTGCGTGTGCGTAACAATGTGACCATCTAAGATTCTTAGCAATTCTCATTGCTTTGAACTTCGAAGGACATTTGTATCATTCTTAGTGTGATTGGTTAACCCTATCACTAAGCAAAGAATGATTGTGCTACCAAGTCCGCTATTCTAGTGCACTCTCTTCGGTCAAAGAGTTAGGCTTGTGCCGCAGCTCCGAGACTATGTCTTCTTGCCTTACAAAGCAAGTTTTCTCTCGAGATAAGTGACATATCGATGGTCCGTGATATTCTAGATGTCTACTAGAAGTATTGCCATGTTGCCACATGATCGTGATGTCAAGTTCTTGAGTAAGCAGGTTCTCTGAACTGCTCCTTTCTCCAAGGATCCGCACTAGATACCCCTGAACTAATTGGTTGAAATTAAACAACAACTTGGAGAGTTGTAAGACAAAAGTTCTATCCAACTTTGTTCCTCTTTAAAGGGATGTCTAGTTTTGTTCGTGTTGAAGTAAGATATTATGTCCTTTGTGGATATGTTATCTTCCCCCTTTGATTTGATTTGGGCAATCGTCAAATCAAACTCAGCTCTAAGGACTATCGTGATGGTGTATTTACTCATGATGTTTCACTTAAGTACATCTTCATGTCCTCTGGTCTGACCAATGTCTATGCCTTGTTCATAAAATATGTGAGTCCATCTTCTTGGAGTGTCTCAATAAGTTCGTTGTTGAGCCCATCAATGACATCCTTATCTTCTCCATGATATACGAGATTCGTATGGAACATTTGGCATTAATGTTGGAAACTTTTGAGAACCATCTTCGTGTTATCTCGAATTATGTGTTCTGGATGTTAGAAGTAACCTTCTTTAGTTCACGTGCAAAATGTTGAAAGAAGTCTCCATGGATTTGAGTAGCGTTATCTTTATCTCCTCAGGGAATCATTCCAAGTTAGTCAAGCATGTGCAAAGAATTATTGATATTGTAGGTTGATACCTTCACATATCGAGAAGATCCTCCAAGCACACCAAGCCACTAATTGATTTGTTCATGGAAGATAAGAAGTCCAACAAAACTTTGATATCCTCCTAAATGTTTCCTAAACAAGATTCAATTTTGTTTCATTGCAAACAATTCATGTAGATGCAATTATCTTTTTATAACTTGCTATCACATGAGTTCTACAATCTCGCTCATCTTTTGGAGCTTGACATTGAAGTCCATGTCTTAAGAATCTAGTGACTTTACCTCTATGGTAAATGTTGCACACTTTCTATTTTGACATGCTGAGTCTGAAGTATCTCCACTTAACCAAATCTGAATATCAAGCAGATATGATGGTTAGTGTTCCTCAAGGTTTTGACGTAGGTCTCTTTAAACATCTGGCAAGATTGATGTAATGGTTGTCACAATTAGCCGGAAGACCTACTGTCACGTTATCTTGAATCGGCAATAACAACCACTCCTCATGAGGCATCTTCTATGATTTATTATAGGAGTTGTGCTTATGGTTTCTTTTGTATCCGAAGTCTGACCTTTACTTGATGACTGGTTGAAGGCTTGTTAAAAGTTTGATATCACTATCTCGAACATCAAGGAGAACACTTAAAGTAGTGTTGATAAATGTCTCGCGGTCAATCCTCCAGACCCTTTTCACGATGGCAAGCGTCTTGTTATGCCAAGTACTTGGAGTCTGAGAATGAAGTTTCTTTCTTCTCGTGTCATCAGGAATCTTCTTCACTATTTATCTTGGTGGTGTAAAGTGTAATCATGATATCTTGTAAGGATTTTGATAATCCTGGATGAATGAAGAGTTTCCTTCCCGCTTTCTTAAACATGTTCGAAGAGCGATTAGGATTTTGGTAATAAATAGTCACTCTTGTTACATGTAACATCCCAAAAATCATATTTTCAAAGCTTGCATATCATTCATGCATTCATGATCATTTTAGAATCATTTTCAAGTTAGATTTCAAAAACAGCAGCATTTGAATGTCTATTATTTTATGTAAGCAAGGCAAAGGCCCACTGCTACTCTCTAGTATGAGATTATTTGTTTTAAACCAAAAAGATTTGAACTTAGAGTTGATGGAGATTTTCTAAAGCTTGGACAAAATTTTCAAAACAAAGTATGAATTTAAAACCACTCTTATGTCTTTATTAAACAATTGATAAAGGCATTATTTATTTTTAAATTCCAATATGCCCATGTATTTCCAAGTGTACAACATTGTTCTGTAGCCAAATATGTACTTATTTTCACCTTACAAAAATCCAGAAGTTATTTGAATTCAAACCACTTTAAATTCATTTGAAAAGGATTCTTGGAAAATCAAACAGAAAAAGAAAAAGATGAAAGAAATGGAAAAAGGCTGGTGCCAGCATTTGAGCCCAATAGCAGAAACAGCCGACTAGCCAGCCCACCCGGGTTTTCCCTCTCTTCCTGTTTTTCTCACCGCACCCGCGCTACCCAAACAGTCGCTGACCGGTGGACCCTAGCCAGCTCACCTCCGTCTTCCCCAAATCACGCCCACGACCACGTCGCCGGCTGTTTCCTCTGCCATCACTGCCACGCTTTAAACTCGAGTAATTGTCGGCGTTTTCGTTCGTGATCCTCGCCCCAGCTCTGACTACAAAACCCCCTCTCCACCCCGCACTTTTCCCCTCACTCCACTCGCTCACTCCGCCACCAGGCTACCTCTATTTCACATTACACCGACACAGATAGAGCCAGCTCCGGCGAGGTATTCCAGTAAGTCTAGTGTTCGCGCCCACTTTTCTTTCACCCTGGGATGATCCCCTGATCCTTGCGCACCTGCTGATCCCCTTTGTTCATCTGCTTGTGATCCAGAGCGTCGACTTCGACGAGCACCGTGGGCATCCGACGCCGTCTCCAACTCCGTCGAGAGATTGAGGTAAAACCTGACTGCCCCAAGTCTTCTCCTTGACCCTAGGTTCGCCTGAGCGTTGTGCACACGCTGATACCCTCGGTTTGTGCTAGGGTGGCGAGTAACGTCGCCTTTGTCGCCGTCCGAGCAAACCCGACGCTGCCTCCAACTCCGACGAGCCCCAGCAGCCTCTGTAGAATGCCCCCGCCCACGCCAGCAACACTTTGAGCATCGTCATGTTCCCGCGAGTCTGGTCAGCCACTGCTCGACCCTTAGCCCCCTCTGGAATCACCGGAGCGTCGCCGGCAGAAGCGCCGCCGCCGTCGACAACCATGGGCGCCGCCAGCCTTTGATCGCTTGAGTCATAGCCATTAGATATAGATCCAACGCGCAGGAATATATCACTTAATCGAAGCGTTACGTGCAGATATGGCCATGCGCTGCCACTTAAATCCAATGGCTCTCGTTGATCGATCCACACGAAATGGTATCGACGAATCAGAAAGCGCCGCGTGTCTGTGTTTTGATTTAAAATCTGAAATTAGATCTATTAGTTGTTCAAACTTCCAAAATTCATAACTTTTGATCCACACGTTCAAATTTTGTAAATATTATATAATTGGAATCAGGATAAAGAATTCTATCAAATTATGCACTTTTTTTTAATAAATTGCATCTGTAAAATGGTTTTTTTTGCAGAGACATTTATAAGCTTATTTTGTATATAATAATTGTATGGGAAATGTAATAATGGCCAAATTAATTTTATTCAGTGTATAATTGTCTTGTTTATGATTCAGTACTGTTTCACTTGTCTTGTTTGATTTAGAAAAATAATCACATGGCACTTGCATGCATTCATATATTTTTGCTTGTTTATTTTGATATGTGAATTTGGTGCTATCATTTTATGTGTAGATTTTGGTGCTAATAGTGATTGTGGTTGTGAAGATTGTTGCTACTCCCCCAACTACCAAGGCAAGTGGTGCTTCATATTTTTAACCCAATATTTTGACTATGCATTAGAAATATTTTGTATAGGGCTTGCATGAATATTTTGCTAAATATCTATATGCTATGCTTGGGAAATCCTAGTAGTTGTAGAATTTGTTAGAATTTTCTCTAAGTTAAGATACTTACTATTTCCATGCTTAGCCTAGCTAGTAGCAACCAAGGGTGGAATACATGCTAAGTAAAAATATTGCTAAGTCTTTGACTTATAGTTTTTGCTTAATAAAACAACTAAGTGAATGAAACACCTGGGTGGAATGGTAATTGCTTGGTGGTTTTTGGTTGAGTGGTTACACAAGGCCCATTTCTATGGTTTACCTTGTGTATATCACTTGTGGATTGCCACCAAGGAGCAAAGGGATTTGAGATGCCAAATGTTAAGAAGCTTCTAGTGCAACCACATGGCATTATGGGCTCTGCCTGGATCATATAGGTTGCAATAACTTAGCCATTTGGACAGTTGGTGGTAGAGGGAGGATAGGTTGCAATAACTTAGCCATCTAGTTACCACATGGCATTATGGGCTCCTCCTGGATCATATAGATTTGGTCTAAGGGAAGGCTTCTGAAAGGTCCTGTCTTGGTGAAACCAAGTCTTGTGGGGAAAGTGCACCACCTCTGCAGATGGAAGAAACTAAGTACTTAGCCGTGTCCCCGGTAATGGACAACTTGAGCATCAAGACATGGAAGCTATCAAGAATCTCCTCATCCCAATTTTCTAAGTTAAAACTGGTGGTTGAACAAGGGTGAAGGTTCACCAATTTCTATTGGTGGTTCCTTGGGCAAAAACTTAGTGTTTTCAACTGATAGGTAAAACCTATTTTGAGCAAAGCAAGCCTAAGCTACACTTAGCCAAATTCATGTAGTAACTAGATGCTTGTAGCACCCCGGGTAAATCCAATACTAGAAAATCGCGTGTTAAATAAATACTTGTGCATCATCATGACATCAGCAAGCATCTAATTGATTAAAACTATTTTGCTAAAAGACCTACTTTGTTTTCTATATTAATATCCTCCCCTCTTTGTTCAAACCAAAACCGTCGGTCTAGCCAGATCTTTTATTTATCTAAAATTATTTATAAAAATTTATTTTAAAACAAAAGAACTAACAAAACTATTATTTTTGGGAAGGCAGTCCAGCCGGCCGGCCCAAAAGGCCCAACCGGCCAGACCACCTACTACCCAAACCAAAACCTAAACTACCCTAAAAACCTAACCCTAATCCTCATCTGGATCCACCCCACCTATCCCCTACCCCGCCGCCGCCAGACGCATAGGACACACACACACCACATTCTGTCACACACTCAACAAGCAGCGGCAACACACATCTCCACCGAACCACATCGTGATCCCCTACACTTCTGTAGTTGCCCCCTCATGTTATTTTTCCAAACACGATCAAGCCCTCCTCCTTCTCAGCGCTGGAGACGCGCTCGGTATCCTCCCCACCTCGCTGTTCTTGTCCTGAGCGCCTCTAGCTCGAACTCGAGCCCTGCATCCCGAGCTCCTCCTTGCTCGTCACTGTCATCCGCCTCCAGCCGAGTCGCTATTGCTCGCGGGCGCTGCCTTCCTATCGACGCTAGAGCCACCGTCTCTCTTTCCATGGCTCCCCTCTGCCTGCGTCCTCGTGAGCCCCGCCGTGCGGCCGTTCCCGGTCTCCTCCGCCGCCATGGCACCTGCCCCATCGCCCTCAGAGACCGACCTCTCCCCTCCTTCTGAGAGCGTTGTTGCCTCGGGAACGCCATGGAGCTCTTCTGCTGCCGCAGTGTTGGAGGATGCCTCACCCCGTTATCGTCGAGCGCTTCCTTGCCGTCGCCCTGCCAGCCGCTGCCCTCCCTCCTGGCCTCCTCGACCCCATGCGGGCCGCTGTCCCTCTCGCCGCGCAAGCCGGTCCTCGCCATGTCGTCCTCTGCCACCATCGGGCCTTCCCTCTCGTGCAGTGACACATCGCCGCCGACCCTGCGAGTTGGCCCAGTCACCGCCAAGTTCTACCTTCTGTGCCTCTGCGTCTCGCATGTCTGCCACCGCCAGCCTCCTCCTGCTCACTGCCATGGTCGCCCGCATCCCTCTCACCGACGTGGCACCCAAGCCGTTCCTTCGGTTGCAGCACGAACAGAAGGTGTTCGAGGGTATGTTTGTATGGGTTATGGCCTTAGGCGATGTTGTGTGCTCGCTGGGCTTGTGTCCTGTTGCCATACCAAGTGTTGATGTTGCTGCCTAGACGCTCTGGTTGTTCCCCTTTGAGGCTGTAGCGCCAGGCATTCTCAGATGGAGATGATGCTGGAATTGGACCCGAAGTCCCGTGAACAAACAAGATCGACCCCGGCGACCACGGATGCCGACTCAAGCCCGTCATCGATAGTCAACATCGAACATCTTCAGCACGGAACGCCAAGGCCGTTTCCCGAAGACCGAACCCCGTCGACCCTGAACCAAGATCCCCGAAGACCGATCCCCCGAACCCAAACCCCTCGAACCCCAAGATCGCCATTCGATGTGTGACTCCCTCCGAGCCCCAAGTTCGCCGAACCCCAAAGTGTGACCCTCTTTTCCGTGACCTATATTTTATAAATGATATTACTTGTTGCATATAAAATTGCCATGCTTGCATACATATTGTCGTGTGGGTTGGGGGCCTTATGCCGATTCACCTTATAATTAAATATGGAGGCCATATGCGGGCGAATCTAGTCTAATATTGGCTCCATTTAAATTTGTGTAGCGGCCAGTGTTATATTTTTCCTTGTTAAGACAACATTTAAATTGCAGGGTATCTAAACAACTTGAACCTATTAAATAATTGTCGGGACCCCGGTTCCTCTTAATATGGCATAATTGCATCGCACCTTTGACATGTCATACATCATACATGCATCATGCCCGATCTTCTGGCGTAGTATTACATATTGCATCCGGTGTTTCTGCTAGTGCTTTGCTTCTTCACGGATTAGGCCGATGAGTTGATGCGAGTGTCGACCCGATCTTCGGAGGAACCTTCGGCAATGTTTTCAGGCGAGCATCTCCCCCTTTCTACCTATCTTACTTTTATAGTCTTTATTCCCTCCTGTTGATCTATTGCTATCTGTGTTGCGATGCTCTAGTTTTCGTGCCCGTGATATCCCTTGCAGCCTTATATTGCCTTGGACATATCCTATTACCTGTTGTTTGGTAGATAGTTGGACTTGCGCGTCGTAGTCGCTTGCTCAAGTGATATTGCGTGTCGTCCAGTACCACAGCTGTTGGAAGGCTGCCATATGGTTTATGTTGGAGATGATCATGGATTTAATTGTTGTTTAATAACTAAAAGTGAAAGTAGGTAAATGCAGAGGCACCGGTGGGTAATAGACAATATTTGGTTTTCAACCGCTCACTGGTGTCCCGTAGGACCCCGAGTTCTTGACACCTGTTCCGAGATCGAGCGCGCTAACCACAGGTGGGGTGTGTGGGCACCCCCATCGATTAGTACCTGATTTCAAAAGCATGTGCAGGGCCACAAAGTAGTTTGGGGCTTTATTACTATCCTGTACTTATGCCATGTTTTACTGCTTTATTTACGATTGCGCGTGGAGCGCCTGTACTGTTTTGGATCGCGGCACGATTACGCGGTATCGACAAGCCCAGTCACACTTTCGGGTTCCCAGTCGTTTACAGCCGTTCTCGCAAACCCTGGGTCCGTCTTGGAGACCGGCCGACTTCGTTACGGGTAGCTTAGTGGGGTGGCCCCCCATGTGCTTGCTTTGGGTCTGGGAAACGTCGTGTCCGAAACCCCGTCGACATACCGTTGGGTGTATGTTTTGTGATCTTGTACCTACCTGATCTAACAACAAGGGTGTAGGTGCGTGTGGGAACTTTGGTGCACCCCTGCAGGGTTTAATCTTTTCGAGAAGCCGTGTCCGCGGTTATGGACGACTTGGAGCATAGTTCTCGATCATAGACAACTATAACTAAAGTTTACTGTTATAATTTGACTTGTATCCGATATGACTAGTAATCAGTTTCACTACAACGGAATGGATAAATAAAAGTACCAACAACTGCTGGGTTTGGGATATCTCATGCTAATTATATCTGACTAGTAAGTGTTGCAACTACAACAGAATGGTTAACTAAAACTGCCCACTGCTTATTATATCAGGATGACTATCTATACCTGACTAGTAATTGCTGCAACGATAACTGAATAAATAAAACTGCCAACTGTGTGAGTTCCTCGGTTGACTTCCTCGTTTGGTCTCGAGGGGGAAATACCAGGATGGGTATGTTTGGTGGTAGCATCAGGTTGGTTCCGAATAGGTCTTTCTTATCCCTCTTTGATAGCCGACAGTTATATCGAGTCTCTATAGGTTTTTTGGTGCATGCTGCACTGCCGCTTCAGTCCACCATACCTATGTAGGCGAGGACCGCCGAATTCTAGTCTCGCCGTGTACTGGCCTCGGTACTGACCGCTCTCTTTTTCCTTTGCCCTTTGTCGGCACCCCTTTTGTTTAAGCAGGTTTTGAGATCGACGTCGTTAGCAGGGTTACCCTTCCGGCTTGGCCTGGGCAGGGTTATGGACGCCATTGGTTATTCTTCAGGGTTCTTAGCTCAATTTGCATCTTGTCCGTACTCGGACGCTGTATCGTTTTGAAGGTGATTTGGATCTTTGTATTGTATATCTGTATTCTTGACTCTTTGAGTCGCTGTTGTATATATCTGTTATGTGGGTTCCATCGCGGACTATTGTGTAATGATATTACTTCGTTTTCCACCCGCACGAAAGTTCCTGGTGGGCATCTTTGAATCGTTTCTATGCGGGTTTGGCGGGGATCGCTGAAACTTGCATAGGGCCGATTCTGAGGGTGTTACAATGCTAATATTCTACTAAGGTATCACTTGCCAATACTATTCCAATGTATTGACCCACTGTGGTTGTAACTTGTGATGTTGCAGGTTACTCTGATGATGATTAGGGGTTATGAGTCTTTTCTCAACATGCTTGCCTGTGGCACATGAAGATGAAGACTTTCATTTTATATTATTAAGTTAAACTCTTGTACTAGCCTATGGCTAAGGAGTTGTAAAAGACTATGTTATCCCTGGAATGACGATGTAATAATGACCTTTGTTTCTGTGTACGTCATCTTAAACTGTGGATGCTAGCAATTGATCCAGGGACTAGCATTGCAATCACAGAGATCTTTACCTTTATAAAGGTGGGATCTTACAGATGGTATCAGAGCACTATGTTGCCTGTAGGATTATAACCCTAGGATTGGATTAGAAACCACTAAGGAAAAAATTGCAACAATTTCCACACTTGTCTTTTTCTTCTCGTAAACTTTTATAATCTTCTTTCTCATCTCTATTTGTAGATGAATTCCATCAACGAAACCGTGAGGAAGGGACCACTCATGACCATGACCTTGGAGTGTGAGACAGAATTCCCCAAGGCCCTCAAGAACCTCATGGTTACCATGGGGATACATGGTGCAGTTGTGTACAAAGGATTCCCCGTGATGGATGAAGGAGTAGAATATTGGTGGGTGCAACTTCACTTGTACAAAAACAAGGAAGACAACCACAAGGAGTCAGGATTCTGCATGGTCACCAACCCAGAAATGCACACAACATTCTTTGACTCTGCAAGAAATGCAGCTTGGAATGCCATCAAGGAGCTTGGTGATAGACTCAAGTGCAGAATGCTTAACACCCAAAATGACCTTAGGAAAAAAAGGAGCATACCCAAGAGTTAGAGGCTACCAACCAACGTTTAAGAGAAGACATCATAGACTTAGCAATGGAGTCATGTGATCAGGATCGACAGATTGCCTCTAGGGATGCCTTGTTAGCCAACTTGGCAAGTGAGATGGGATTGTAATGTACTTCGTTAGTTGGACCACCACACTTCTCGTTTTATTTCCAGAAACTTATATAAGTTATGTTGAACCTTTGATGCTTTTAATGGATTTGTGTATGCCATGATTTGTGTGATTGTTGCAAAAAAATATGCTTGTGATACTTTGTCTTGTGATTTTTCTCTATTGATGTTGATTCTAACTTTTCTCTATCTTATATAAATAGATGCCTAATGTTACTATCAGCACGGTCGAAGAGTTCAAGGGAACTCGTTTTGGTACTCGTCTTATTGAGCTCACTAGCGTGCTCAACCTTCCACTTCCTAGCATCATGACGCTTCCCCTCACCAAGTTTGAGAGGAAGGACCTTTGGGGCTTCAGAGTCACTCAGCCTGGACGCCAGGAAGAGCCAACCACGGAGACCATCACTTTCAAGATGATGCATGAAGACAAGGAGAAAGGCCTAGATGTAGTCATGCAGGAGTTACTTAGGCGCCTGGTAGGGAGACACTCCAGAGAGCTTAGAGGTCTTTACTTTCACCCCTTCGGGAGACGCGACGAGGGGGTGAAGCTATTGAGTTCGAGGATGCTTCTAGAGAGACGGTGGAGCCGATTCGTCTGTACCTTCAGGACCTAGAGGTCCTTATTAGACACCTAGATACTGATAGGACCAATGTCATGCTTAGCAATGCCGAGCTCCAGGTGCAGCTTCGTGAGAAGGACAAGCTCTTCGCGGAGCAAGAAGAGATAGTCAAGGAAATGGAGGCCAAGTTTGAAAGCCAGGACAGGAAATTGAAGAGCCAGGAGAAGAGAGTCCAAGATCGGAACAAGAAGATCCGGGAGATGAAGGAAGAGCTGGAGGCCAAGGACTTCGAGCTCGAGTATCGGCAGGGAGTGATCGAGAGGCTTCGCTCACAGAAGAGATCTCTTAAGGCCAAGATAGAGGCCTTGACTACCAATGTTGAGGAATACAAGTCCGCTATGGAGAATGCAGGTCTTACACTTGTTGATGAGGAGGTTGATGCAGAGGATTAGTGATGACTACTCATTTATCTTTCATTTACCATGCTTATGATTTTTGTGTCGCAATGACCATCCAACATGTGGATGGCTTGCTATGGTGTGTTTGCTTTTCCAAACTTGTTGTTTATGTCGTTGAACCTTATGTTATTTTGATGCTTGTTTTGGTGATTGTCTATGTGATGTATTGTGCATGTTAAGCATCTATGGGTATCTCATTCTTATCCTTATGAAAAACACAGATGCCTCCTCGACGTGCCAACCCCAACCCAAACAACAACAATGTCACCCCCGAGATGCAGCAGCTAATGACAGCACAGGCACAGCTGATGCAGATGATGACCACTTTTATGTAGAATCAGAATAACAACAACAACAACCCGAACAATCCACCAGGATTTGACATGCTCACCAGATTCCTAAGACTGAGGCCTGCAAAGTTCTCAGGAACTACTGATCCCATGGTGGCCAATGATTAGCTACATTCGGTGAACAAGGATTTGGTAACTATCGGCTGCACCCACGAGGAGAAGGTCAGGTTTGCAGCACATCTGTTGGAAGGACCAGCAGCTACTTGGTGGGATAACTTCCAGATCACCACTCCCATTGAGGATGTGACATGGGCTATCTTTGAAGATGGATTCCGTACAGCTCACATCTCATCCGGGGTGATGAATTTGAAGAAGGAGTTCCATAACCTGAAACAGCGTCACCGCAGCGTGGCTGAATATATTGAGGAGTTCAACAATTTGGCGCGTTATGCACCGGATGAAGTTGATACTAATGCCAAGAGGAAGGAGAAATTACTCGAAGGACTGAACGATGAACTGAATCTGCAGCTATTTTTTGCCTATGTTCCAACCTACCAATCACTTTGTGACAAGGCTACCATCTTGGAGAACAAGATGAAACAGGTTGAAAGCAGAAAGAGGAAGCACAGCTTTGACAAGCACAGCTCGGGATCGTCTCACAAACGTTCCCATCATGATGATAGTGGGAGTTCTGGATCCCACAAATATGGGAAGCACAACAACCACCA
Source organism: Avena insularis (assembly GCA_023614405.1). Lineage (NCBI taxonomy): Eukaryota > Viridiplantae > Streptophyta > Magnoliopsida > Poales > Poaceae > Avena > Avena insularis. The sequence continues at coordinate 377,151,670 of CM042691.1, read as the reverse complement.
CAGCCACAACCGCCATCATGACAACAAGCATCACCGTAGTCATGGTAATGACAAGTACAAGAACCACAAGAGTGGACACAAAAGTCACCACGGTGGAGGTGGAAGTGGAAGTGGTAGTCAGCCTGCAAAGAGAGATATCAGTCAGGTTCAATGTTTCAAGTGTAAGAAGCTGGGGCATTATGCAAATGAGTGCCTAGAGAAGAAGGTTGAAGGAGCCACCAAGCCCAACCCTTTCCAGAAGGGACAAGTGAACCACATCAATGTGGAAGAGATTTATGAGGAACCTGATGCTGTGGCTGGTAAGTTCAAACTCAATTCTATTCCAGCACTTGTTCTTTTTGATACTGGCGCATCTCATTCATTCATATCAAGAGCATTTGTTGATAGAAATGAACTTCCAGTTGAAACTATTGGGTGTCCTATAAAAGTAAGTTCTCCTGGTGGAGAAATGATAGTGAACTCAGGATGTCATGACCTAGTCATAGAGTTTGGGAAGTATAAGTTTCCCGTTAATCTGATAATCCTCAATTCCCAAGGATTGGATGTCATTTTGGGAATGGACTGGATGACTAAGTACAAGGGAGTGCTAGATTGTGCCAATCATACTGTCACACTCACAACCCCGGATAATAAAAGTATTAGATTCAAGACCAACTTTGAATCAAAAGGGAGTAAGCTAAATTCTCTTAAGGGGTAAGCATAGACAACGTGCTAATTGTGAGGGAATATCCGGATGTGTTTCCGGAAGAATTACCGGGAATGCCACCAGATAGAGATGTGGAATTTCTGATTGACTTGCTGCCAGGATCAGGACCAATAGCAAAGAGACCTTACAAGATGTCAGTTGACAAGTTGAAAGAACTCAAGAAACAACTTGGAGAACAATTGCAGAAAGGATTTATTCAACCAAGTTCCTCATCTTGGGGAGCACCAGTCTTGTTTGTGGAAAATAAAGATAGAAGTCAAAGGTTATGCATCGATTATCGTTCACTCAATGAGGTGACTATCAAGAAAAAATATCCTTTGCCCAGAATCAATGACTTGTTTGATCAGTTAGAAGGAGCATGTGTGTTCTCAAAGATTGATCTTCGTTCAGGTTATTTTTAGCTTAAGATAAGGGAACAAGACATACCTAAGACAGCTTTCACCACTAGGTATGGATTGTATGAGTACACCGTGATGCCATTTGGTTTGACCAATGCACCAGCTTACTTCATGAATATGATGAACAAGGTGTTCATGGAGTTCCTTGACAAGTTTGTTGTCGTTTTCATCGATGACATTTTGATCTACTCCAAGAGCAAAGAAGAGCATGAAGGACATTTGCGTTTGATACTTGAGAATCTTAGAGAACATAAGCTGTATGCCAAATACAGCAAGTGTGAATTCTGGTTGAATGAAGTTGGATTTCTTGGACACATTGTGTCAGGAGATGGTGTAGCAGTTGATCCCGCAAAAGTGTTAGCTGTAACTGAATGGGAATCTCCTAAGTCAGTGAAAGAAGTTCGTAGTTTTCTTGGCTTGGCAGGATACTACAGAAGATTCATTGAGAATTTCTCCAAGGTAGCTAAACCAATGACGGAGTTACTAAAGAAAGACAAGAAATTTTCTTGGACTGAAGGATGTGAACTCAGTTTCCAAGAATTGAAGAAGAGACTAGTGACAGCACCAGTCCTATGTCTGCCTGATTTGGAGAAGGATTTCCAAGTTTATTGTGATGCATCTCATCATGGATTAGGTGCAGTTCTGATGCAAGAAGGGAAAGTTGTGGCTTATGCCTCGAGAAAACTCAAAACTCATGAGGTGAATTATCCTACTCATGATTTAGAGTTAGCCTCTATTGTCCATGCACTCAAAACATGGAGACATTTTCTTTTGGGAAAGCGATGTGAAGTGTTCACGGATCACAAAAGTTTGAAGTATATCTTCACTCAGAAAGAAATCAACATGAGACAAAGAAGATGGATAGAACTCATCAAGGACTATGACTTGATTTTGCAATACCACCCCGGTAAAGCAAATGTTGTAGCGGATGCAATAAGCCGTAAGGTATTTGTGAATGGCCTTACTAAGGGGGAGTTGCCAGATGATCTGTGTGCCCAATTTAGAGACCTCAGGTTGGAGATTGTGCCTGAGGGACATCTCACGTCATTGTATGTTCAACCCACCTTGTTGGACAAAATCAAGGAAGCTCAAAAGACGGACAAGGAAATTGAAGATATTAAAGAAAAAATCGGCAAAGGAAAAGCCAAAGGATTCCATGAAGACGAATAGGGTACTTTATGGTATGGAAAACGTATCTGCGTTCCGCAAGATCCGGAGCTTCGGAAACTGATATTACAATAAGCACACAACTCACCATATTCCATTCATCCGGGTAACACCAAAATGTACATGGATAAAGGAAATATTTTGGTGGAATAATCTCAAGAAATACATCGTCGAACATATTGCCTTGTGTGATGTATATAGTAGAGTGAAAATGGAACATCAGAAACCAGCAGGATTGTTACAACCACTACATATTCCTGATTGGAAGTGGGACAAGATTGGCATGGATTTCATCACCAGATTGCCAAACACCAGGTTAGGATACGATTCTATTTGGGTAGTAGTGGATCGCCTAACTAAAGTGGCTCATTTCATACCGGTGAAGACAACCTACACAAGTGCTAAGTTGGCCAAGATCTATATGAATAGGATTGTGTGTCTGCATGGTGTACCCAAGAGTATTGTGTCCGATAGGGGAACTCAATTCACTTCTCATTTTTGGAGGCAACTGCATGAGTCATTGGGAACGAGATTGGAGTTCAGTACTGCTTTTCATCCCCAGACCGATGGACAGACAAAAAGGACCAACCAGATTCTATAGGATATGTTGAGGGCATGTGCCCTAGACTATGGAGCTAGTTGGGATGAAAGTCTGCCTTACACAGAATTCTCTTACAACAATAGCTATCAAGCCAGTATTGAGATGGCACCGTTTGAGTTTCTCTATGGGAGAAAGTGTACTACCCCATTGCAATGGAATGGTGTGGGAGAAAGAAATTTGTTCGGACCAGAACTAATCAAAGAGGCTGAAGAGAAAGTCAAGCTAGTAAAGGATAGATTGAAGATAGCATAGTCCTGACAGAAGAGCTACGCAAATCCTAAGCATAGAGAAGTCACTTATGAAGTGGGTGACAGAGCTTATCTTAGAGTGTCACCACTTCGTGGGGTGAAGATATTTGGAGTCAAAGGAAAATTGTCCCCAAGATATGTTGGACCATTCAAGATTCTGAGTCGTAAAGGAGAAGTAGCTTATGAGATTGAATTGCCAGAATCTTTGTCTGCCATTCATAATGTATTTCATGTGAGTCAGCTAAAGAAATGCCATCCAGAGATGGAAACTTCTCTGAAGGATACTATACCTTTGGAGGAGGTCCAATTGGAAAGTGATCTCACTTATGAGGGAAAAACTATCAAGATTCTTGAGACTGCAGAAAGAGTTACTCGGACAAAGACTTTCAAATTCTGCAAAGTTCAGTGGAACCATCAATCCGAAGAAGAAGCAACATGGGAAAGAGAAGATGACCTTCGGAAATACCACCCTCTCCTATTTGCTAGCCAATCTGAATCTCGAGGGCGAGATTCACCTTAAGGCGGTTAGATTTGTAACATCCCAAAAATCATGATTTCAAAGCTTGCATATCATTCATGCATTCATGATCATTTTAGAATCATTTTCAAGTGAGATTTCAAAAACAACAGCATTTGAATGTCTATTATTTTATGTAAGCAAGGCAAAGGCCCACTGCTACTCTCTAGTATGAGATTATTTGTTTTAAACCAGAAAGATTTGAACTTAGAGTTGATGGAGATTTTCTAAAGCTTGGACAAAATTTTCAAAACAAAGTATGAATTTAAAACCACTCTTATGTCTTTATTAAACAATTGATAAAGGCATTGTTTATTTTTAAATTCCAATATGCCCATGTATTTCCAAGTGTACAACATTGTTATGTAGCCAAATATGTACTTATTTTCACCTTACAAAAATCCAGAAGTTATTTGAATTCAAACCACTTTAAATTCATTTGAAAAGGATTCCTAGAAAATCAAACAGAAAAAGAAAAAGATGAAAGAAATGGAAAAAGGCTTGCCAAGATTTGACTAATAGCGTAAACAACCCACTAGCCAGCCCACCCGGTTTTCCTCTCTCCCTTTTTTCACCGCACCAATGCTTATAACAAATACTGACCGGTGGACCCTAGCCAGCTCACCTCCGTCTTCCCCAAATCACGCCCATGACCACGTCGCCGGCTGTTTCCTCCGCCATCACTGCCGCACTTTAAACCCGAGTAATTGTGGGCATTTTCGTGCGTGATCCTCGCCCTAGCTCCGGCTACAAAACCCCCTCTCCACCCCGCACTTTTCCCCTCACTCCACTTGCACGACTAGGAAAATGCCCGTTTGTGGCGCACATGGAATGGCCATCCGTGGCACACTAGCTGTGCGCCACTAGCTCGCTCACTATGAGTCTAGCCGTGGCGCCTTTGCCTAGTGCGCCACGGTTGTGTCGAGATAGGCGTAGCGCACCTGCTAGTGTGCCACGGCTATGTGGGCAGGTGCGCTACGTGTTGGATCTTCTCTGGCGCACGTCGCAGTGCGCCACTAAGCTGCTTAGGTGCGCTTTAGATGTAGTGCGCCACAAAAGCTAGGTCATGTGCGCCACAGGTGTTTTTTTTAATTTCAGAGCCAGATGATATACAATACAGATTATATACAATATTACAGGCAGATATACACACACAGATACAAGATATACAATAATATATATATATACACAATTTGCAAAACAAGATTGAAACAAATACATATAGATAAGTCTCATACATGAATACATAGTATAAGTTACATTGTTTCGATGAAGTTACAAAGTAGTTGGTGACATGCGAATACATGTATCGATCGAACAAGTTAGAGCTCGGAAGCTCGCCTACACATCTAAACTAGCTAGACACAAACGCGGGATAAACAACCAAAGAAGATAAGCATGATCACCGCCGCGACGAAGGTGTAGGTCTTCATCCGGTTCCTCGTCCTAACTCCCGCTAGATAGCGCGTGTATGTAGCTTCCGCCTCCGCCATAGTGTTGTACGCTTTGTAGCTATTGCCGCTGAAACGATGCACCTGTCTCCGGTAGTCTTCCCAATCATCGTAGATTTCGGGAACCCGTCCCTTGTACACGACGTACCACGTCATCTATAAGTTGACAATAATAATTAACAAATGATTGAAAAAAACATGTATAATTAAAGTCGCATATGAAGATACACTTATAGAAAGTACTCCTAAATCAAAAAGACCAAACTCAAAAAGCATGCCTCATATATAACTAGGTTGTTCGACACAGGAATATGCTACGATGGAACTGTTCGCCAAGTAGGATGCATAACACCTGGACCTGTGCATAGCACAATGCGGACAATCCCATCGCAGCACATTCACATATAGTGTGCCACGACATTTCAATCATCGGCATTATTCTCGAAAAAGACCAAAGTAACTCAAAAAGCATGCATGCCTCATATATATATACATAGGTCGTTGGACACAGGAATATGCTACGATGAAACTGTGAGACAAGTAGGATGCACAAGACCTGGACTTGTGCATATCACAAGGCTCACAATCCCGTCCTAGCACATTCACATATATATTGTGCCACGACATTTCAATCATCCGCATTATTCTCGAAAAATACCAAAGTAAATCAAAAAGAATGCCTCATATATAACTAGCTAGGTTGTTGGACACAGGAATATGCTACGACGGAACGGTTAGCCAAGTAGGATGCACAATTCCTGGACTTGTGCATATCACAAGGCTAACTATCCCGTCGTAGCACATTCACATATATATTGTGCCACGACATTTCAATCATCGGTATTATTCTCGAAAAAGACAAAAATAACTCGAAAAGAATGCCTCATATATATACATAGGTCGTTGATTAGAATATGCTACGATGGAACCGTGAGCCAAGTAGGATGCACAAGACCTGGACTTGTGCATATCACAAGGCTCACAATCCCATCGTAGCACATTCACATATATAGTGTGCCACGACATTTCAATCATCAGCATTATTCTCGAAAAAAGAGTAAGGAAAAAAATAAGGACCAAAGTGAGCAAAGGACCAAAGAGTAAGCAAAAAAACCAAGCATTGATTTATATATAATAGTAATAAGCAAAAGAAGTAAGCGATGATTCATAAACCTAATAAGATAAGTATAGTAGCATGTACACTTGTCCACACACACACAAAGGTCATCTATAGTTTGTAACTACAACTAGGCCAACATCAAGCCTTCTGGCTCGGCTTATGGAACGGGAGGACGCCTTGTCTCGTCATGAACTTCCTATAGTCACCCTGCATCTCTAGGCAATCTTCTATGTCATGTTTATTCGGGATATTTCCTCCGTAGAAGATCCCCCCCCCCCCGAAGTCATGACATCACGAAAGATGATACCCCAAACTGCTGTTGGATGCGATACATCTCTTGTCTAATATCTGAATCAGTGATCTAGGCCTTTGCTTCGGCCCACTGTTTGAGATGATCTGGCAGCGTAGAATTCTGCTGGTCAAGTAGGAACGCCCTCATGTGATGGAGTGCGTAGTAGGCTTCCTTCTTACTGTTTTCCGGCTGCTTCACATAGGGAAACTCCGTTACATGGTTGAAGACGTGCCTGACGAACTTGACCTTCGTACGCACGAAGGTGGTGCCTTCCGTCGAGGCAAAGCTAATGAGAGCATCATCCAGAACTTCCTTGATCTTGTCATAGTTTTTCTTCTTTTCTAGACTCCCCGAGTAGAAATACGTGGCGTGGGAATGCTTCGGCGATAAGGAGATGAGCGTGTAGTGTTCATCTCTACGCAAAAAATTCAAATGGAATGTGTTGGAAAAAGAATGATGATAATCTAATAAAGCCAATCGACGGTGGCGAGTGAATAACGACTTACTCGGGAAAGTAAGGCACGAGAATGTATTCGTTTGTCTTGTTCGCCACGAGGATTCTTTTTAGGTACGAGGCCACGATACGTCGTTCGGCGGGGGAAACCAAGCAGCCGTCATGCATGTAGTAGGGGTCCACTATAGCGATGCCCGGTGTGTTCTCTCTAATGATCTGCATGGCCAGGCTGAGAGAAAACAGACGGACCATGGTATAGTGCAGCGGGTATAGGTGGAACATATTGAAGATGTCGTCGAACCGCAGGAAGAACATATCCGTAGGGGCATTGTCGACGAAGCCCAAGCCTGGTGGCACCTTAACCACGAATACTGGGTGCGAGGGATCTTTCTCCGATAGAAGGCGTCTCTCTATCGTCAGCATGTCGTCATGCACACTCTGCAGTTCCTAACTGGCAAGCTTCCGCAAATTCTTAGGTAGCATGGGCTCACCCGCCACATGAATCCTCCATGTAATACCCTCGGTTCTTGGTGGCCCGTCCCGAAACCTAATCGGATTTGCAGTTGTTGACGCCACCGGCTAGCTCGAGCTGCTAGATTTTCTTTTCCTACCCTTTTTTCCTTTTGGAGAGCGGGCAGGCACCGCAATTTGAGCACCGACCACCCTATGTAGTGTGTCAGGGCTTAGAATGAAGGGCCGGTTGGTTGTATCAGCTAGCTCTGTAAAGGCGCAAGCTGGAGGCGTCTCCTGAGAACCAAACAGACGCTTGGTGATAGTGGCTTTCTTTGTGGGGCCACCAGCTAGGTCTTTGTTGCTAAACTGAGTGTTGAAGAAGTGATCATTCCAGTCTTCGTCGTCCTCAGACGGATCCTGCGCCATGTGCATATCATCAACATGATCATCCGACCCACCGCGTGGAGGTGACGGCGAGGGCGGTAAGGGGGCCTTGCCACCGCTTGTCGCTGGCACGACAGGCGGTGCTGTTGTCTATGGCGTGATGGCCCCCGCCGTCCCCAAACGGATCATGCTCTTTGGCCATTGCAAGAATAAGCCGAAGCAAGTTCTAAGGACAGCCGGCTCTTCTTCATCCGCTCCTAGGGGTTGAATGGGAGGTTCCAGGTCATCGCAGCCCCTTAGCACCCGACTAATTTTAGCCCTGTGCACGCTATCTGGCATCGGCCTTGAGTGGAATGTGTGCTGCAAGGATTGAACGATGGTACCCTTGGCAACATCCCTCAGCTCGTTGTTCACGTAGCATAAGAGAGTACAAGGAACATCCGTCTACGGAAAACATGTACGGCGTCGTCAGAGATGCCATAAGAGTAATAGATGGCGTGAAAGGCGGTAAAGCAATTTTTTACCATGATGGCATCGAGATCGGCTAATGTCGACACACCGCATACGGCGACGGGCGTGCAAGAGACGGAAGGGCTGCTTGATGGCGCGGTGCTGGCCACCGGTGTATTCTCCCTACCGACGGGTGCTTGGAGCTCCGGTGCCACCGCGACGATGGCAGGGGGGCACCAACATGTACTCCGGCGCCACGGTGATGGCAGGGGGGAGTCACCAACACTTGCGGCACCGCGGTGCTAGCGGGCGGAGTCACGAACACGTAGTTCTCCTGATTCGTCGGTGCCGCGTTGTTCGAGTGGCTGCTGACCATGCTTGGAATCGGGCACGGCCCTACTCGACCACCCGCACTCCAGTTCGCTATTGAATCCACCAAGGTAGGCAGGAAGGACGTGAGGGTGATTGCCAGGTTGTCTTGGACGATCTGCGGGATCCGCGCCACTTGTTCCTTAAGTTCTTGAACCTCGCGGTTTTCCTCCTCGCTCCTTCCCGACGGTGCCACATGCGTCCTCGGTGGTGGACCAAAATGATCCACCCAATTCTTACCCCCGAGGCCGGCCAGAAGGCCAGCCGACGACAGCTTCTTCGTAACTGGCTCTATTTTCTTGGACTGGTTCATCGCCCTATTAAAAGGGTTATCCCACCGGGTGGCCGCCGTCGACCCCTGGGATGAGGAACCCTGGGATCCATGACTAGCAACAATTTCCTCCTCCTGCAGAAGAAGTAACAGTGAATCGTTTAGATCATCGATTAGATTGCAATCTAGTTGATCCGCGGTAATTAGATTACTTACCCCAATTTCCTCGAATTCCTTCACCGCAGGATCCGTGGTGAGTTGTTTGGTTTTTGGGTCCACATGGTAACGGGCCCTGATGAAGTTTCGAACCTGCCCGGGTTCGAATTTCGCAAAGGGGTTTTCTACCCCCTTGGATCTATACTCTTCGTCCTCCTTATTCCATTTGTCTCCATGGTTCTGTATCCACCACATCCGAGATGGTGATGACCTATATTCATCGCCTGCAGCACCTTTCCCCGATTACTATTGGCCAGGGCTCTTTCGGATTCACACCTCTCCTTGAACTCCCGGAACTGATCTTCGGTGATCTACGGATCAATCTTCTGGATCTCCTCGAGACTTTTGCCTTCTTTATAGATCTTCTTCTTTATCCGGGTTCTCCAGCTGGCCAGGGCGGTGCTCATCTTTGTGAGGGAGAATTTGTTTACTTCGTTCCCATGATAATTTGTGTTCTGATACTTAGCGGGGAACTTGTATCTTGCGTGCATCTTCTCGAAGAGGAGTATGTGCAAGTGGCCATTATCTTTATGCCGGAGATTCTCATTGTTGATCGAGATGGTTGTCCGGGTGATCGCCGCCACTTGCCCACCGTACCCTCTGACGACAAGGTCGGGCTCCAAAGGAACCCCTAATGGGCTCACTTCGGTAATTTCCTCCCTGACCGTGCCGACCGTGTTCGGGCGCCATTCCTTCTTCTTCTTCTTCTTCTTCTTCTTCTTCTTAGGAGGATTGCTACCACTCCATGTGCCCTCGCCGCCATCAGTGGTTTCATCGTCTGCCGTTCCTTCGGCATCTTCCTCCGCGTCTTCCATCTCATCATCCTCGCTCTCCGATGGATGGTATTCTTCATCGTCTTCTAGCCGCTGGGCCGCCTCCGAGAATGTCAATTGTTTATTTGGAGGTCTGAGTTCTCCTTCAGCGCTGATGCGCTTAGAACATCCAGCCTCGTCGTTGTCACACATCTTTGCACTAATAAAAAACAAATAATTGGTTAAATGCACGGAAAAATCCGGCATGACCTTTGCTAATTTTCTTAAACTAGGAGTGCCCGATTTCTGCCAAAACGGAAGTTAATCAACATTCCGGCAAAAATCGGGACTCATTTCATACAAGAACCTGCATACACGACATAATAAAGTGCTTCATACAAGCACAAGCAAAGCCAGCACAACCAGTACATTACCAGCACGTTACCAGCACAACAAGCACATCAAGATCATTACTAGGTATACAAAAATAAATGGCCAGATCAAGCAACACATATAGTAGTAGCAGCACAGTAGTTTTTTGCAGCCAGCATCACATATAGTAGTAGCAACCAGATGAACAACAATGCCTAGATGATCAAAAACAGTAGCACATATAGTTTTCCATCAAGTGTAGCATCAGGTTATGCCTAGCATCACAAACAGTACCTTGACATTCATATTGATGTAATGATGCTAAAACTGTTACAGCATGATCTGGGCCCAACTCCCCTACTAACTCACTGCATGATCTGGGCTGTGCCATCCCACAAGCATCCTATGCAGCGACTAAGTCTAAAACTGAAACAAACCTAGCTACTGTCAGCTGTAACATGCACAAACACACACGCCACACTCTGAACTTTATTGCTGGGATGATGATCATCAAGTGAAACAAACAAAGTGGCACCAGCAAATAGTAATCAGAGGCACATAAAAATCTAGAACTATCTAATCCAAACAGAAGAGGCACAGAAAAATAGCATCTCTATATTGGTGGGATGATCATCATCAACTCAAATGAACAAGTGAAACCATAAAATAGCAAGAAGAGGCACAGAAATGTGACATCCATCCACTGATCCATTTCAACAGAGGCACAGAAATGCATCACCATCACTAGTACTTAGGGTGTTAGAACCCAACATTCAACAGTAGCAACATACAGTACATAGAAGTACTTAGCAAGGATGTTTAGGACGCTTTCTTTTTCCCCCAAAATGTTTTCCATCTTTCTGGACTTCCTGGCTTTCTTAATATAAAAGGAAGATTGCACATTTATTGTGTATAGTAATTAGTAGGTAGCTTGCATCATTTTAGTAGGCAGATTACTGCTACTACCTAAACCTAAACCTAAATCTACTGCTAAATCAACCTAAATCAAGCTACTGCTACTACCTAAATCAAGCTAAATCTACTGCTAAATCAACCTAAATCATTCTAGCTTGCATCATTTCAGCACTAAATCTACTGCTAAATCAACCTAAATCAAGCTACTGCTAAATCATTTCAGATTAACAGCTTGCATCATTTCAGCACTAAATCTACTGCTAAATCAACCTAAATCAAGCTACTGCTACTACCTAAACCTAAACCTAAACCTAAATCTAATCCTAAATCAACCTAAACCTCACTGTCAACCTAAACCTAAATCTAATTCTAAATCAATGCCTAAGCCTAAGCCTAAACCTAAACCTAAATCAACCGAGAAGTGGAGAGGGGAGAGATGGAGAGAGGGGAGAAGACTCACCTCTCTGAGATGAGGACGAGGATGAGCCCGCGGGTGAGGTGGCTCACGAGGCGGGGCTGTAGGCGGTCAAGGCCGCTGGCGAGGCGAGCGCGCGGGCGACGCTCCTCCTCCACCTCCTCCTGGCTGGCGACGCTCCACCTCCACCTCCTCCTGGCTGGCGCGCGGGCGACGCTCCTCCTGGCTGGCATGCGGGCGACGCTCCTCCTCCACCTCCTCCTGGTGGGCGCGCGTTGATGCGGATGGGATGCGGCGGCGGCGCGTCGATGGGGATGAGAGAGGGGGCTCGGGCTGAGATGGAGAAATGGGGATGAGAGAGGGGGCTCGATTGAGCACACGTGTGGATAAAGCTAGTTAGGCGTAGCGCAATTGGGCATAGTGTGCTATGGATATCTGTAGCGCACTCCGGGCTCGTGCGCTACGCCTATCGGCTTCTAACGACTGTATAGAATACTGCAGCCCCACTCTCTAACAACTACACTTGCCTATCCTACTGGTTCTGCCCATTGCTCTATTCTAAACTTGTGAGCACCCAGGTTCGAATCCTGGTGCCCCCCTTTTTTATTTTTATTTTAAAAATAATTTTAAATGTTCCAAAAAATGCCCAAAAGTGGTGATATATGCCATACAAGTTTTGTTTTATTTTTAAAAATACTTTTAAATATTCCAAAAATTCCCAAAAGTGATAATATATGTCATAAAAGTGGTACAATTATGATTCAAAATATAACTAAATTTCATAATAATTTGTCCATGAATATTACAATCTTTTTCGACCACGCGTTTTGCAATATTTTTTGAGCTAGCGTTTTACAATCTTTTTTCCCTTCTTTGTCGCGGTTGAATAATTTAGCACCGGGACTTTAATGTTTCTTCTTTCGAACAGGCTACCTTTTTTGGGTAGGGTTGTCCTTTTTCTTCTTGTGATGTATGTTGCTGCATCGTAGTCATCGTCATCTTCAATCTTTGGATTGCCGTACTGGTCGAAGTCTTGCTCGTTGGCGACTCCATCCATTCCGATGATGTTTCTTTTTCCTCTCCTCACGACAACACGACTAGGCTTTGTCAAGTAGGTAATGAAAAAACATTGGTCCACTTTGGTAGCCAGTACCCACGGTTCATTTTTCGCGGCCATGTTCACACCGGCGGCCTTGGATTTGGCTGCTTCGGGTATAACCATGGTTGTGAAATACCGGTTTTCTCTTTCGACGCTCTTTGCCCATCTGACACGGAACATCGACACCTTTTCTCCACAATAGTCGAGCTCCCAGATCTCCTCGATTCTTCCGTAGAATCTTTCCTTCACGTTTTCATCGGTGTAGAATTCGACGCGTTACGCTCGAGTTCGATAATCACACTTGTTGTCCTTTTCCTCCGTGTAGAATGTGTAGCCGTTGATATCATACACCTGATAGGTCACCAGGTTTTGCATCGGTCCCTGCGACAAGGTGAATATGATCTTTTCCGTGTCAGAAGAATGCGATCACGGGGGATTATCAAGGAGCGTCTGCCTAAACCAACGCGTGAAATCTGAGTTGTGCTCTTTGATTATTTCTCCCTGCTTCCTCTCTATGCCCCGGCCACTGTACTTCTTCTCGATTAACCTTTTGTACTTCTGTACCCAAGGATCGACCAGTTCTAAATGCTGTAGAACGACGAGGTTTGCTCAATCAAAGTCTGCGCGTCGAAAATCGAAGTCTGCATGCAGTATGCGACGACCCTCTCGATGACCAGATCCGTCGAGCTTGCCAAGGTGCCTGTTGACGGGAAGACCGACAGGGTTCTCGATGTCTAGATAATTCGTGCAGAAAGAGATGCACTCTTCGGCCAAAAAGCCCTTGGCTATGCTTCCATCTGGATGGGACCTGTTGCGAACGTATCCTTTGATGTGTCCGTTCATCCTTTCGAACGCCATCATGTTGCGGAGGAACATCGGCCCGAGTTGGACGATGTCCTCCATGATATGGACCAGCAGATGCACCATAATGTCGAAGAATGCGGGTGGGAAGTAGACCTCAAGCTCGCATAGTATCACCATGATCTCCTCCTGTAGCCTCCCGAGCTGATTCACGCCAATCGACTTCCTAGAGATGATGTCGAAAAACTTGCAGAGGCCAAATAACGTTTCACGGACGTGCTCGTCCATTATACCTCTTAGTGCGACCGGAAGTACCTGCATCATTAGCACGACACAGTCGTGAGACTTCATGCCACTGAACCTCTGCTTCGCCTCGTCTAGGTATCTGCTTATCTTGACCGCGTAGCCGTAAGGAAATTTGACTCCTAGAAGGCACTTGAAAAACTGTTTGATCTCATCCTGGCTTAGAGTGAAGCAATAAGGAGGGAAGTAATATTCGTTTTTCTTGAACTTTTTACCCTTCCGATGACCTTGTGTCGTCTCCGACTCATGATCATCGTCATCTTCCTGATCATCAGGAGTAGTGCGTCCTCCGTGAGTTTGCATCTTCTGGGTCGATCACCCAGTTGAGTTTGCATCTTCTGCACGGACATCTTATCTCCGTCTTGTTATTTCGTATCATGTCGGCCGTCGCACATTTCAAAAATCTAGCCACAATGTCTTCACTCATTATGAGCACCATTTTTGCCTGCACTATGTACACGGTACAATTAGAAGTCTATTAGAACCACATAATAAATGCATGCATGCAATGGTCGATATAAAATTTTGGCATGAACTATCCTAAAATTAGGACCTTTGCGAAATGCCAAAGTCTTGCCAAAATGGAAATGAATCAACATTTTGGCAAAACAAATGGCAACTTGTTCACATACAAACACAAGAGAGAGAGAGACCGATCCATACACACATGAACATATCATTATCCTCTCCATACACACATGCATGAGCATCATCGATACTCTCCATATACACACACATATGACCATCGATCCTCTCATACACAAATCATGAGCATCGATCATCTACATACATATGAGCATATCATCCATATACACATGAACACGTCCTTACATGGAAAACTTATCGAGATGAGAGACCAATCGCAAGAAAGATGGAAAGGAGAGGTGCGCACGAGACCGGAGACCTTCCTCTATTACTTATGTAACATCCAAGGCAAGTTCTACATGCTAAAAATGGTGAATGGGTGGAGAAATTGAGGTGGAAAGAAGAAGGATCCCGACTAGATCTAAGGAGGAAGAAGAAGGGGAAAGTGAAGTGTGGGGTGATGGATGATCACACATGTGCACATAAAGTGGAGCTGCCAAAAAAAATTGCCACATCCATGGCGCACTCGGCCCCAGTGCGCCACAGGGATTAGTAACATCCGTGGCGCACATGCCATAGTGCGCCACAGATGTGTCTGGCCGTTTTACAGAATAAAGGGGCATGCGCTTAGCCGTAGCGCACCCCCCAACGTGCGCCACGGATAACACCAAGAGGCGTAGCGCACCTACCCTATGTGCGCTACGGATGTCTGGCATGCGGCCAACAGGGCCCTGGCCCACACATATCTATGGCGCACTATGGTCATGTGCGCCACGGTTGTTCTAGTTACTAGTAGGGCACTGCCCATAGGTGAGCCACGCCTGTTTTAGCCGTGGGTCACTTCAAACATGTGAGCCACGGATGTGCTGATTACCTATAGCC
Source organism: Avena insularis (assembly GCA_023614405.1). NCBI lineage: Eukaryota > Viridiplantae > Streptophyta > Magnoliopsida > Poales > Poaceae > Avena > Avena insularis. The sequence goes on along the minus strand of CM042691.1, from coordinate 377,136,449 downwards.
ATTTTCCTAGTAGTGTTGCTCGCTCCGCCACCAGGCTGCCTCTATTTCACATTACACCGCCGCAGATAGAGCCATCTCCGGCGAGGTATTCCGGTAAGTCTAGTATTCACGCCCACTCCTCGTTCACCCTAGGATGATCCCCTTATCCTTGCGCACCTCCTTATCCCCTTTGTTCATCTGCTTCGACTTCGACGAGCACCGTGGGCATCTAATGCCGTCTCCAACTCCGACGAGAGATTGAGGTAAAACCCGACCACCCTGCACCTTCTCCTTGACCCTATCAGGTTCGCCTGAGCGTTGTGCACACGCTGATACCCTCGGTTTTTGCTAGGGTGGCCAGTAACGTTGCCGTCCGAGCAAACCCGACGCTGCCTCCAACTCCGACGAGCCCCAGTAGCCTCTGCAGCACGTCCCGCCAACGCCAGCAACACTTTGAGCATCGTCGTGTTCCCGTGAGTATGGTAAGCCACTGCTCGACCCTTAGCCCCCTCTAGAATCACCAGAGCATCGCCGGCAGAAGCGCCGCCGCCAGCAACCATTGGCGCCGCCAGTCTTTGGTCGCTTGCGTCATAGCCATTAGATCTAGATCCAATACGCAGGAATAGATCACTTAATCGAACCGGTACGCGCAGATCTGGTCGTGCGCTACCACTTAAATCCAATGTCTCTCATTGATCGATCCACATGAAACGGTATCGACGAATCAGAAAGCGCCGCATGTCTGTGTTTTGATTTAAAATCTGAAATTAGATCTATTAGTTGTTCAAACTTGCAAAATTCATAACTTTTGATCCACGCGTTCAAATTTTGTAAATTTTATACCATTGGAATCAGGAGAAAGAATTCTATCCAGTTATGCACTTTGTTTAATAAATTGCATCTGTAAAATGGGTTGTTTTTGCAGAGACATTTATAAGCTTATTTTGTATATAATAATTGTATGGGAAATGTTCTAATGGCCAAATTAATTTTATTCAGTGTATAATTATCTTGTTTATGATTCAGTAATGTTTCACTTGTCTTGTTTGATTTATAAAAATCATCACATGGCACTTGCATGCATTCATATATTTTTGCTTGTTTATTTTGATATGTGAATTTGGTGCTATCATTTTATGTGTAGATTTTGGTGCTAATAGTGATTGTGGTTGTGAATATTGTTGCTACTCCCCAACTACGTAGGCAAGTGGTGCTTCATATTTTTAACCCAATATTTTGACTATGCATTAGAAATATTTTGTATAGGGCTTGCATGAATATTTTGCTAAATATCTATATGCTATGCTTGGGAAATCCTAGTAGTTGTAGAATTGTTAGAATTTTCTCTAAATAAAGATACTTACTATTGCCATGCTTAGCCTAGCTAGTAGCAACCAAGGGTGGAATATATACATGCTACGTAAAAATATTGCTAAGTCTTTGACTTATGGTTTTTGCTTAATAAAACAACTAAGTGAATGAAACACCTGGGTGGAATGGTAATTGCTTGCTGGTTTTTGGTTGAGTGGTTACACAAGGCCCATTTCTATGGTTTACCTTGTGTATCTCACTTGTGGATTGCCACCCAGGAGCAAAGGGATTTGAGATGCCAAATGTTAAGAAGCTTCTAGTGCAACCACATGGCATTATGGGCTCTGCCTGGATCATATAGGTTGCAATAACTTAGCCATTTTGGACAGTTGGTGGTAGAGGGAGGATAGGTTGGAACGCGTCCATTTGGTCTAAGGGAAGGCTTATGAAAGGTCCTGTCTTGGTGAAACCAAGTCTTGTGGGGAAAGTGCACCACCTCTGCAGATGGAAGAAACTAAGTACCACTACAAGGAATCTCGCAATATATGACCCTCTATTTTCATCACAGAATCATCATAATAGTCTGTTTATGACGATTTTGAGATCGTCGAAAGCTGGGCGTCGCAAATAAACTATAACAACGTTTTTGATAAAATCGTCATAACGTCTATGACGATCCAATATCGTCACGGTCCATCTAGCATGCCAAGTCAGATCCTACGTGGCTAATCCTACATGGAAAAATTGTGACGAAATTAAATCGTCTTAAATCAAAATCAGTCCAGTCCATTTCTGGATTCCACATGGGCTGAGCCCAACTATTCTGGATTGATTTTCTCATCAAATGTGGTTAGCTACATGGGACAAGCCCATCATTCTAGCATTTTTTTGTTTCGTTGCATTGGCCTTTTCTTTAGACAGATTTTTACTTTGGGCCTTCTTATTTTGAGCCGGTCACACCTGGTGTTCCATAATTCATACGGTCCCAGTTGCCAGTGTATATTTTCTCAGTAATTAAAATCTAACAATTTAATCAAGACAAACAAAATATACAAAATCATTTTGATTCAAACAGAGCACATTATGATCGGCACATTACAATCATACACAGTTCTACATAGTTCACATCAGTGGAGCTACCAAAATACAATAAAAAGTTTATATAAAGAATAAAATCCAAACTTCTTCACGCTTCCTCTTCCTGGAACTTCTTCATGCTTCCTCTTCCTAGAACTTTCACGCTTCCTCTTTCTCCAACTTATTCAGCATGTACTATAGCTTGTAAAAGAGATGATATATCCAATAAGGTAATATGTGCCAACAATTATAAACAGGAGCAAAAATATATTCAAGATGCAGCTTTCCATTAAAGCATGAATGAGAGAATATAACAGTAAATGGATAGTATTACATTCTTTTAGAACATCTCAGGTACCTCAAGATACATGCATCATAAGGTTAAGCTTACCGCTCAGCTAGTATACACTCAACTTATGTATTGTGCAAAAGATCAGCTGTATCATCTACATCACCAATGACTATTTGTGCAAGCGTAAGAAGTCAAACACAAGAAGTCCAACAAAAAGGCAATTAGGTATTCTCAAACACCATGAGCAACACCATCTCAAATATGTATAAGAAACATTTAGGGAACCTGAAGCAGATGAAGGACTTGAGGCGGGAGGAAGACGCCACAGGAGATGGGGAGGTACATCATGTAGACATGGTCGATGGGATTCGGGAGCTTGCGGTTCAAGTGGAGGATCACCGGGCACTGGCTGGACAGTGACCAGCTGTCCTCCGCCGCCGAGCTGTTGACGAACATGTACAGCCCGCCGCAGCGCTCGCTCTTCACCCGCGACAGTCATTCCATAGTCAAGATCTTATCACTAGCTAAAACAAACAAGACTATCTACTCTATACTTTCCTGAGTATGAAATGAAACCTCCCCTTCTTCCAACTTCAGCCTGGAAGTGAAAGATCTGTTACAGTGGGAAATCAAGGACTGGAAAGTAAACAGAGCTTGCAGTAATACATAATTGGAAAATTAAATTAAAGAGGCTCTTCTACCTGAAGGAATATCTTGGTGGTCACAGCCGATCATCATGGATAAGAACATATCTGTTGGCATTCTTAGTCTTTATGTCTACAAATTATTTTGTTATTATCATCAAAAAGTTACAATATGATGCGACACCTAATATTTATCCATATCTACAACGACAAATTATCCATCCAATGGTTTTGGATTAGGCCATATCTACTAAAGATAAACTCAATCTCGTATATCTAAGCTATGGGCAGCTTATTTATTTACATAAAGCTAGCAACAACAACATCAACAACGCTTCATAGAAAGAAATTTTGATTTCTGTGTAAATCCCATTTTTCTTAAGCTGTACCTAACAATGCTTGCCCCTGGCTTCGGAGTGGATATACACTCTCTGAACATTGTCCAATCAAGTAAAACATCACTAATCATATATAAAGAGGTAACATTCACTAAAAAAAAGTGACAATAGGTAGCCTATCAAACAATCATGTATTTTTAAAAACAGTTCTCATATATATCTTTAATTGGAATGGCAGTAGGTAGCCTATCAACCATTCCCACTGTACATACATAATGGAGGGCCTAACAAAAAAAATCTGAACTCATGTCGAGCTTAGGTATAAAAAACTTCCTTTTTTGCTACCGAAGGATGCAACGTAAGCCTCAAATATTACCTATATAGAAATTGAAAAATTAAGTGAAAAATATATTGGCGATTAAGACAAATAGAGAAGATGGCGATTCAGTGTGGTTATGTAAGTCAAAGTCATAATCTGGACTTCCCAAAACAACCGAAAGCAGTAAAAATACTAACACAGGGATGAATGCCCCAGATGCTTTGTGGAGACTTGAACAAAACACAGAAAAAGCCACATGGGGCTCACCAATTACCTCTTTAGATAGTGGCACCTAGATACATAAAGGGCTCACCAGGGGCACCGTAGGCATGATATAAATGGAAGTGTATGTTCAGTAACCTAGATACATCATATACATTTCAATTTACTAAAAAAAACATGAGTATGCTCTAGTTATGCATAATAACTCCATATGCATCTACTAGACCACCTAATCTACAACACAGTAGCAGCTATAAACCAACCAGAACAAGTACCACACTCCTGAGTGATCAAGATATCACCAGGAACTATTTATTAATTCACTCATTTAAGACCAGCAACATTACCACATGATTATTACCAGAACAGGAACTAGAAGTTGAACTCTACAAATTACAGTACTAGTACACCATATCCTCTGTACCATACACATGGTACAAATCCAGGATCCAGGATACCACCTAAATACAACCAAATTGCACAAACACCATGGCTCCACGGCATAACAGTATGTTGTAGAATAACACAATCGCAGCTAACAAGTCAGTGAATAAGCACCAATAGCACAATAGAAATTTTATAGTAAATGGCAAACAGATGGTATATAGTAAACGACAAGCAGAAATAACTCTATTGGTTGGGGTTAACGGTCAAAATTATATTAGACAACAACATCTGTTTCCCCAGGAAAAGGCTACACTACATATACAATAGAAGTTCATAGCTGGGAAACACACTCCCGTTACTGGATGAGGGTGGCATACTCCAAGTCTACACAAGTATATTGTCAAATAAAAACAATTCATATAACTCAAGCTAGCTTCTTATGCAAGAACCACTAGCTTGGCTGGTTTCTGGTTACACCATGCTCATGTGCAAACAACTATGATATTATGCAAGAACCACAGGCTTGGCTAGTTTCTGGTTACACCATGCTGATGTGCAAACAACTATGGTATTACCAATGGTCATGTGAGAACAGTACACCAAGAATTTGAGCATAACATTCAGGAAGAAATGTAATCTATTTTTCCTCCCGAGGGATCCTATTTAGCGCACAAATTCTACAGATGTTGGCACTCTGAGAAGTACTATATTTACTGGTACTACACAGTACAACACACTCTAAATCATATACATCAGCATCAGTGGGTCAGACATTGTAATGGTACAGTATAGTTTTGTTTTGAAACGGTAAGCTAGACATGCATGTGTTTTGAAATGGTAAGCTAGACATGCATGTGCCAGACATTGTAATAGTGAAGTATGGTTCATACTTTGTAACAATGGAGATTGACAGTGAGATTATCCAGACAGTATGGCTAAGAGTAGACGATGATGTGGATGGCCTGCATGCTTAGATAGACAAACAAAAATTACTTTTAGCGGGGTTCTACTTTATAAGAACATATAGATAACACAACAAGGTGTATTCGATAGCCTTCTACAGGATAACAGACCACTTCTAAAACATATCCCCCTTAAGAATGAATGCTTTCATATTGCATTGGTTAGAGAACAATGTTACGAGAAGTGAGAAACAATGCCTCTGCTTCTAAACATAGGTAAATTTGGCTCTGTGCTCTATACAAAATAAAAGGAAATACTAGTTTAACACAACAAATATTCACTAATTATACATCTGTTCTTATTGACTTGTGACCATGATATAAGAGCTAGGAGAATAATACATTTTTACTGACTTATTATAGCCATGATATCAGCTAGGAAACTTACCAAGACAAGCAAATCTAGCAGCCGAAGAGGCCAAACCAGCAGCGGTTGGGAAGTTATTGTACAATGCTATGTGCACATACAACTTCTCCTAGTCCTCTTTCTTGATCTTGATCCCCTTTTTCTCGTCCTCGACATCACGAGGCCACTTCCTGATCTCCCTTAGGCAGCTCCGAAATCTCCCAGCATACAACTCAAACTCCTGCTCAATTCCAAACCAAACAGATGATTAACTCATAAATACCATCCTAAAATATAACAAGTTTGAATGTTATGTTACATCCAGTTGTCCATAATTACAGCTTGACTGCAATAAACTAGATGCTAGTGCAGACAAAATTAGAAACAGAAAGGTCCCTTCTGTTTTTGTTAAAATGAAAACTTTCACTTGATCAGGTCTCTGTCTTCATTTCACTTCCATGATTTATGTCCGCAGCTCTACCCGACTACAGACCTACAAATCCAATTTGTTAATCCACATATCCAATCAATTCATCAGCAACCATCCCACTCGCTATAAAAGAACCAACAAACCAATAGGCAATACCATAACACATATAGGCAATACCAACTATTCTAATCACAGTTATATATCAGCACCACATGAACCAATAAACCATAGAAAGGACATGTTAATTACCGCTTCTCATACAGGTAGAGGAACTACATGTTAAAGGAGACAAAAAGGGCATCAATTGAATATATTAAAGCAACAACACGGGTTAGGGAGGAGAAATAAAAGTTATACATGGCTCCTATGGTGGACATCTCGAGCAAGTTCGAGGTAACAGGAGAGGACCCATCGACCGTGGGAGCCCCTACATTGACAGACCAAGGTTAAGGTGTTGGCAACATTTCAGACTGCAGCTGCGCAAGACTAGTGGGCTGGGTGGAGGAGATTTTAGGGATGCACGATTTTCTGTCGGCCGACCCCGGAGTAGCGAGCACGAAGAAGCTCATCTGAGGCCCAAGCCCCCAACCCCGCGTGGCGCCAATGGAGATCGATCAGAACTACCTCACCACCCCACCCGCCATTAATGAACTAGACAAAAATAAATCTCCCACCCTACAATGGATTCGCGAGACAGGGAGAGGATTCCCTCACACACACCTGGAGTCACCGATGGTAGCGTTCGAATAGTGGCATAGGAGCACGAGCGCGCGGGATTGCTCGGTGTAGACTACGAGGTCGGGCCAGGGGAGTGAAGTCGGAGGCACCGCACGGCCTAGGGATCAAGATCGAGTGAGGACAGGCAGGGGGTAGTTCTCCGCCCCTCTCCATTCCTCCTGGCAGAGAGGTGACGGTAGTGGTGGCCGGAGGTGGGAGACGGTGGGCTACGGCAGGTGATGGGGTGGCTGTGGTAGGAATCTATGATGGCGGCGACGGAGAGAATAATAGAGTGGGCGGCGACAGGGAGAGAACTAGGGTTCTTTGGTGGGACTTAAACTAAAAATTTTGGTCGACCGCGCGTGACTGGGCATGAGGTGCGTGGCAACGGGAAATATTTCCCGGGTCTATGCGCGATGAATCGGTGCCAGGTCATCGATCCATGGAAACTTTCCATCCATCACTATCTCAGCCATTTATTAGGTTCATATCCAATGGCCGATATTGCCCGGTCTTATATCTTGTTGATCATGACGATTTCAGGTATTAAAACTATGACGTTTTTAAGCCAAATCGTCTTAATTATTCAGGGTTTTGACTCCCTCAAACGGCTTATAACCATCTGGTGTGAAATCGTCATAACTCTATGACGATTTTATCTACATTCACTATCAAAAGGTCATAGGTTGACACATTTCTTGTAGTGTACTTAGCCGTGTCCCCGGTAATGGACAACTTGAGCATCAAGACATGGAAGCTATCAAGAATCTCCTCATCCCAATTTTCTAAGTTAAAGCTGGTGGTTGAACAAGGGTGAAGGTTCACCAATTTCTATTGGTGGTTCCTTGGGAAAGTTTTTGCCAAACAAAAACTTAGTGTTTTCAACTGATAGGTAAAACCTATTTTGAGCAAAGCAATCCTAAGCTACACTTAGCCAAATTCATGTAGTAACTAGATGCTAATATTCTACTAAGGTATCACTTGCCAATACTATTCCAATGTATTGACCCACTGTGGCTGTAACTTGTGATGTTGCATGTTACTCTGATGATGATTAGGGGTTATGAGTCTACACTCAACATGCTTTCCTGTGGCACATGAAGATGAAGACTTTAATTTTATATTATTAAGTTAAACTCTTGTACTAGCCTATGGCTAAGGAGTTGTAAAAGACTATGTTATCCCTGGAATGACGATGTAATAATGACCTTTGTTTCTGTGTACTTCATCTTAAAATGTGGATGCTAGCAATTGATCCAGGGACTAGCATTGCAATCACAGGGATCTTTACCTTTATAAAGGTGGGATCTTACATTACATGTTCCTCGTGGGTCTTACGAGTCCTCTCCACCAAAACACCTTTTTGTCTTGGCCTTCTGTTGGACCAAAGAAATGACCCTTTTGTGTCAAAAGTAGTTCAACAGCTTGGCTTTGTTGGTATCTATCTCCTCCACCTGTAAAACTCTACTTAAGTTGTTTAGTAGAGGTTTACCTCTTGAAGTCTGTGTTCCTTGTCCGTTCTGTTGGAAGTTTCTTTCCTCAGAAGTCTACCCTCTTCTGAAGTTCCATGGTCTCAATCCTTATGAAGACCAATTATCTGCCACCTTGAAAACCATCTCCTCTTGTTTCCTCCGTTACCTTGACGTGTTTCATGTTTGTTGGCTTTAGAGATGTTCGTGAAACCTCTATCCATGAGTTGACCATGAGATACTCAGTTTGTGGTTCCGTGTCATTCCCTCTCTTCCTTAGTGTGAGTAGACACCTTGCAGATTATGAAGCGCTTCGTCCACTCGTCATGGTGGCATGGATTAACCTCTTCTATAAGATCGTCGAAGCTTAGTGTAACCCTGTTCATTCTATCTTTCTACCTAGGAATCTTGGGTCGAGATTCTTTTAAGGGGGATAGAATTGTAACAACCCTAGTTTCATTAAATGTTAATTAGAAATTGATTTGTGCATCATGAGCATTGCATGCATCCCTTTGAACTAAAGAAAATGTGCAATTGTTAAACATGTAGGGGAAATAAAACCCTAAACATAAACTCCCTTCTTCTTTAAAAAAATCAATTCAAATGGTTTTAAATATTTTGGAAACCCAAAAATAATTGGAGCCCAAATAGTATAAAGGGCCCCTTTGGATTTGAATTACAAAATAGAAAAACACAAAAACAGAAAAAGATAAATGTTTTGGAAATAAAAACTATTCCTAACCCTATCTGGGTCGAGCCCAACTCCCTCCCTCTTTCCCTGCCGCTCAGCGTGCACCTCTGCGGCCTAGCCGAAGCCCACGCGCGGCCCAGGCCCACGTACCCCTTCGTTGTCTTCTTCCTCCTCGAGCCAAGAAGGTGCGTGGACACGCCAACGCCGTCCGCCGCCTCGCTGCTGTGATTCGCGTCGCCGCTGTGCTCGCCTTGCAAAGATAAGACCGCCACGAGAACCACCGCATCCTCCTCTCTCTCCCCATACCTGTCTCTGCTCTTCTCGTGCTCTCTGTTGTTTTTCCCCAAATCACAGGAAACCCTAGATCGTCGGTCGCCGTTACCCCCGTCGTCTCCGGCCACCCCTCGCCCAGCCGAGGTGTCCAGGAACTTCGCCTCGTCTCCCTCTTCGTCCCCGTGGAACCACGCAAGTAGGGGAGTAACCCTCTACTCGGAATCATGCTCAACCTCGCCGTCAGCCACCGCAGTCAACATCTCGATTCGTCACCGTCTGTCCTCCTCGAGCTTCGCCGATCCCTCCATCGTGCTCGTGGTGAGCCGCTGGTCACGCCAGACCCCTCCTCTACTCTCCTTTCTTCCTGGTTTGACCTCCTGTCGTGCGCCACTGAGCACCGCTGCAGATGCTCGTCGGGAGCACTGTTTCGGCGACCATTTCCTGGCGGTGCTGCCCTCGTTCGACTCAGCAAGTCCGCAAGATTCAACGCACTCCGCCTCGCCGCCGCCCTACCGCCTAGTCCGAGCTCGATCTGGGAGAGCCTCCATTGTTGATGTCAGCATGACATCAGCATGAGGTCATTTTTTTCCCTTTTCTTTTCTTTTTATCTATTTCAGTAAATCATTTCTATAAATAATAAATACTGACAGGTGGCTCCACCCTGTAAGTAATAAAAATAATATCAGAAATGTTTCTGTTTAATAAAAATGTTAAAGTAATTTCAAAATGCAAATTATTTTATAATATTCTAAAAATGATTTAAAATGAATTAAAATTTGAGAAATTCATAACTAATTCATTTAAAATCAGAAAAATACAAATAATATATCAAAATGTTCAGAAAAATGAATTGTACCTAATTAAATTATACTCGTGCATTGATAAGCAACTTTAATTGCAAGTTTAAAATTAGAACAACAAAACAACCCCTCTCATATGAATCCAGGGTTTTCCCGAATTAGGGTTTTGTACCCTCGGGACCCCGATTAAATTGTCAAGCATGCCTTAGGGGTTTATTTCAATGCAATTTAACTTTTCATATCATCATCCTTGTTTGAGCATTGCATCGATGCCATGTTTTGATTGTTTCCCTCTTTTTCCGATGTTTGGTTCTTCTTCGGTAGAATACGATATTGGAATCGAGATCAAGTACAAGACTGAAGACCGAGATCAACACCATCGAAGATCGACGAACAATACTTGATCAACTATAACCAAGTCAAGTACCAGATGTCCGAAGCTCTACCTTTTGGATATCAACTGGCAAAGGCAAGCGAAGTCCCACACATACATATGAATCCTATGCTTTCAAAGTATTTACATTCTTGCCATGTGCATACGATTCTAAAGTATTTTATCGATAGATATAGTACCTATCTGATGCATGTTCCCTTTAGCCTAATTCCCTAATCCACTGCTCCTAGCATAACTAGGGTTTGAGCTTGTGAAGCGTTGCTAGAGATACTATATCTGTTGTCCTTAGCCATGCTTAGCTATTACCACTGGTACATCCGGTTGATGAATTAGAGCTACGAATGAACCTAGTTTGACAGGATTACGTGGTATGATCAGAGATGGATAATAAACATGCTAAGGCTTGTATGGGAGGCCACGTGGGTTGTGGTTTTTGCAGTCTCATACTTTCCACCCTTAGGACCCGATGTTCTTGCCTCTTGAACCAAGACGAGCGTACAGCCACACGGGGGCCTGGAAACCCCCTCGACCAACTAACTTGCCTAGTAGATTCCATGAGTCACATAGTTTGGGCTTTCCATTCGACATACGCATCTTGGATGTTCTTGAATGGAGGTGAAGGAGGTGCATTCAAACAGGTAGGTAAGCGTGGCCAGGAACAAGAGATGCCCAGCATCCGTAATCTTGAACCCTGTGCACATCATCAAGGACCCGGCTTCGACTCCGAATTCAGCGGCATCTCCCTAGTGCGTGACTCATGGTCTCGGCGAAAGTAAGGTAAAGGTCGTGTTCAACCACTCTCTGCCGGCCTTCCAAGGAAGAGGGCTAATGTACTAGCATTAAGAATCGGTTGGCGCGTGTGGGTAAAGTTGTACACCCCTGCAGGGTTATTAATCTTTTCGAAAAGCCGTGTCCATGATTATGGACGAACTTGGGAACAGACGTGAAGATCATAGAGAACTTGAACCTAATCGTAAAACTTGGCAAGTTAAGTAATGTGTGCTTGAGGATGCTTCCTCAGGGATCGAGGGGGTGATCCTAGTTAGGTTCAGCTGATGATGATTCGGTGGATATCAAGAGATGATCAAAGCTAGTGTTACCTCTCTCTTATCCCCTTTTAAAATATTCTGAATAGTCGAAATTATTCTCCCTCTTGTTTTACAAAACAAAGATGGCTTTATGCAAAAAAACTCCACCAGCCATAAGTCTTGCGGAGTACACCCTGTAATCACCCTTTCTTCATTGATACTTTTGCAGCAGAGTAAGTGTTACCATTGAAGATGAGTTCCTCACGGCATCGACATCGACGAGTAGTTTGGGGTTCCCAGTCGGCAGTCTGGGATCCGTGGATTGGACGCCATCATTATGCTTCAGGCCTCTCAGGCCATTTGTTAAGTTTGCTATACTTAATAGCATAATTTGCCTTCCGTTGTTTGATGTTTGTGGTCAGTGACCTCTGCTTGTACTATTTTGGTTCTTCGCTTAGTTATGAGCTTGTTGTAATAAATTTTGTGTCGTAGGGTCACTGTTGTGTTATCAATTCTTTCTCTGTACGCTTTCGAGATTAGGTTAGGCTTTTGTTCAGACAAAGGTCTGGGATTTGTCTAGCCTTAATCCCGGGGGTGTGACATTGAAGTAGTCTTAATGGGTAGCCTAACCCTAGAATTCATGTAAGACAGTGGAATCTTATGGTTAGTTGATAACCAAAGACAATATGATGAATATCATTAGGATAAATGTTGATGTAATGAGTAGTAATCATGTGGGATTCACTTGAAAATTCTACGTGATGAAGTGAAATTATGTTCAGACTTAATAATAGTGTAGTGAGAAACAAAGTCATCATGGTTAGATTAACTCTTAAAATCATAATGAATAGGTAAAACATAACAAGATCATGGTGAGATTAGCTCCGAAACCATGATGTAGGTGTAAAAATGACAAGTAATTTATAAATCATCACGAAGTAGAGTAAGAAGATAGCATGGTAGAACTATGATAGAGGTCATAGGTGCTAGAAAATTCTAATAATCTTTGGTTTAAGTTAGAAATAGAATCTAGTTAGTCATTTGTAGAGATCATGTGAGGTTAGTTTACTAATAAAGAAAGGTTAGTTATAGTTAGTCATTCCAAAAGTGAGACTAAAAGTTAGTCAAAACCAAATTGAGACCACTTTGTTGAAGATTATCCTATTGCAATTAAGCAATTTGGGTAAATGTCGAGACAAAGTATAGTTTGACCCTATGTGCTAAGTATCACCACGTAAACCTATATGAGGAGGTGTCATATACTACACAACTAAGCCTGAATTCTAGAGATACTATACTCAACTACTATATTCCGGGCTTAGAATATTGTGTGTTATATATACCACATTTGGATTTATTGGTTTTTATAAGATCTTTTTGATTGACTAGATATGTACATGAAGTTTGACTTGGTGTGCAAATGCATGTTGCAACTTCCAGTTATTACTTGATGTTATAGACCTAGATAGAAAAGAGAATTTGTGTAAGCGAGTGACGAGTTCCAAAGACCAAGATGAAGGCTTACTTGAAGAGTGAAGCTAAGTATAAGGAGTATCAAAACAATTTAAAGGATGAATCAAGTTCAGATCATTCTTAGCCAGCTATAAGAAGGAAGGTTAATATAGGGAATACATGGAGCAACAAGAAGTGATGAAATTAATGTCACCCAAAATAGGTAATGTTGCTCAAAAGTTAATGAAGTAGTTGTACCTAGTTCATGGTAGTATCATGAATAAGTACAAAAGAAGAAGCATTGGAATAAAATGGTATTCAAGCTCTAAAAATTCAGAGAGAATGTCAGTAGTGTGTCAGAAATCGTAGGGTAATTCATACACCCTAGGATGTTCCGCAGCTGGTGTTTGTCCGCAGCTGGTATTTGGTTGATTTAGTTAACCAGATTATCTTGGTTGTTGCATAAAGAGCATAAAACTTAGCATAAGTTAGAGAAGACATAAATAAGTATAATAATTAAGCGATAGTTTTCTAAAATACTTTGCGAAGTTAGACCTATCAAAGTGAAAATGTCCAAATAGTAAGTAAGACAAATAATGCTAAAAGATTCACTTCGGAGATCCACAATTGTGTGGATACATTGTACAATCTTTCATGAGACTCTAACTAGGTAGAGAATAATCTAGACAAAGCCCTACGCTTCTAGCTATAAAGCCAATGGTTACTATATAGGTAGTTTAGAGACTATTAGTAAAATCTAAGGGGGAGAGTAAACAGTAAATGGAAGTACTGTTATCTGACTTTCCAGAGTAAAGGCTGGAGAAGAAATACTTACCTAAAACAACATTAAGCATTATTTTCATAAGGTTAAAAATAAGTCATCATTATAAAAGTACTGTCAAAAGCATGCCCGGATGAAAGATCGAAGTATACTTCAAGGTAGTAGTACTCAAACCTTAATGTAATTAATAAATAAAGTAGAAGGAGTACTTAAGGTGATAACAAAAGATTATATAAAGCTTGATAATGTAAAATCTTGAAGTAATAAAATATAATAGTCCTAACAGACTCATTCTAAAAGAAACAACTCTTAAGTGATCCTTGAGAGGGAATAAAACACATCCAATTGGTCATGGATAGAGAAACAATAAATTTCGATGGGTATGGAATAAATGAGTTCAAATCCAATATTTAGAAGGACTACCAGTATAAACCATACCATCACAAATCAAAGGTTAGTCTTTTGACCATAGTTATTGTTTAATAGAGTTAAAACCCTAATTTAGTGAGACTTCCTAGACCTTAAAAAGTATAATAAACACTAGTAGAAAACAGGCCATCCGTTCGCGCCCCCTCAGAGCATTAGTCCCGGTTGCGCCACGAACCGGGACTAATGCTGGCATGCGTCCCGGTTTGAGCGGGCATGGGGCCCGTAGGCATCCATCCCGGTTGGTAAGGGGGCATACGTCCCGGTTTGTAACACAAACCGGGACTAAAGTTTGGGTGTCAGCCACGTGGTGTGGCACACACCTTTAGTCCCGGTTTGTGTTACAAACCAGGACGTATGATCTCGCCCTCTATAAATGCAACGCCCTAGCCCTCTGCCTTCACTCTGTTTTTTCTTGGTGGAAGGTATGAGGGGTGTGCTAGTTTTTTCCCCTATGCATGCATTCAAGGTGTTTGATGAAATGTTTGAGTGAATGATTCCGTTCAATTTCTCATAAAACAAAAATATAGAAGGTGTCCGAGACGCACTTGAGCTTTCTCCTCTTTATTTTCCTCGATCGAGGTTAGCAATCTTATCTTTTCTCTATCATTGATACAATGCATGTGTCGATGTGAATTGGTCATTTCACTATTTATAATGTCCTGTTTTTTGATAAACTTACTTATATGATGCAGATGAACGGTCGGGAATGGATGTACGGTGATCGGCATGTAGCTGGGTATATGAAAGGCGCGGATAAATTTATCAATGTGGCTACGACAAACAAAGAGAATGGTTTTATACGTTGTCCATGTGTTCAATGTCGGAACAACAAGGAGTACTCTTCCTCGAAAATCATTCGCGTCCACCTGATTATGAAAGGTTTCATGCCCAACTATAATTGCTGGACCAAGCACAGGGAAAGAGGGGTTATAATGGAATATGGTGAAGAAGAAGAAGATGATGATAACAACTATCATCATATGTTTCCTGAATACAGTGATACTGCAATGGAAGACAATGGAGAGGAAGGAGGTGAAGAACGGGCATCAGATGAGCCGGTTGATGAACTTGGTAGGGTCATTTCTAATGAAAAGCGGTGAAGAAATGAAAATGAGAAGTTGAAGTTAGAGGGCATGTTAGAAGATCACAAGAAATTGTTGTACCCAAATTGTGAAGATGGAAGCACAAAGCTCGGTACCACACTGGAATTGTTGTGATGGAAGGCAGAGTGTGGTCTAACTGACTCCTCATTTGAAAATATGCTAAAAATAATGAAGCCGAAGTTTCCAAAACATAACGAACTTCCCGAGAGTACCTACGAAGCAAAGAAGACTCTTTGTCCTCTAGGATTAGTGTCGGGGGTGTACCCCCGGGTACCCCAGAGTTGGGGAATTAATTAAGTCAATAAGATACGTATGAAGGAAAATGATATTAAATATGAGTACAAAGGATAAACAGAAAAGGATAAAGGGAAAAAGAGGACCTGGGCCGAATTACAGCTATCTCGGCCCGTCTCCATTATTTCTCCTGGGCAAAACAACGCTAACGGGCCGAATTAAATATCAATTCGGCCCACCTAGTTGAGTCATCGCCGAAACCCTCCACTCCACCAGGTCGGAGCTCCCGCCGGCATCACCTGTTCTCCCGCCGAAGTACCTCCACCCCGCCAAACATCGCCAGCATCCCACTCTGCTTCGCCGATCGGTCCCCCGAGTGGGCCGAGGTGAGCAGGATTCGGCCCACCTCGGGTCATCGCCATCACCCCAAGGTCCTCCCGCCAAGGCGCCTCGTCGATCCCGCCAGTTCCCTCCGTCGCCAATCTCCCGCCAGCGTCCTCACCATACGTCGCCCGGGTGGGCCAGATTCGGCCCACCGCGGGACTCCTTCCAAGCCAACCTCTGCACCGCCTCCAGCAGCCCGGGTGGGCCAACACTGCAGCCCGTCCTGGGGTATCTACGCCCCAAGGCTCCGCCCCATGGGCCGAATTAGACCAAACCCGGCTGGGCTGCCTCCACTTCGGGCCGACTAAGGAGGAAAGCCGGCTGGGCCCTCAGTAATTCGGCTGGGCTGTTTTATCACCCCAGGCCGAATTAATTCCTTCCTAGGCCGAATCTCCACTATGCCCTGAGCTCTTGGGCCGAGTTATAATGACCGGGACGCCCTGTCATTCATCTCCAGATGCCTCCACAGTCTCTACAAGCACACGCCAGCGTGTCAAGACAAGACCAACAAGTATTGTGCCAGTCTTGGGAGTCCACCAGCTCAGACTGGCACATGACGTATGGGATATACCCATGGCATCTAACAAGATGCCAGGAATATGCTCTTAGCATCAAATAAGATGCTAGGGAATATGCCTAGCATCTCCAAAGATGCCAAGACATATGCTCAGCATCTCAGGAAGATGCCCAGAATATGCCGTCTAGATGCTAAGTGTGTAGCACAAGACTTGTCCCCTGGGCTCCCCTTTATAAGGAGCACCAGGGGGATCGTCCACGGAGAGGCCCCGGAGGGCTCCTCTCCTTTCTGCTCACTAGGAGCTCTCCTTCTTCCTCTTCCTCCACTCTCACAGAGAGATTAGATAGAAGGATAGGGGAAACAGCTCAAGGAGCATGATTGTAGCCACAAGTGTGGCAAGATTATAAGGGATTAGATGTATAGAATGAGGTGTTATCTCCGCTTGAGAGATTCAATCCAATATACATTGTATTTCTCTTTGTTCATATGAGTGCGGTCTTCACCGCATCATCCCTCCCCGGATTCCTCCACGTCCATCGGCCCCAACTTTAGCCTATCCATGGCATATGCCGTGATACCACCACGACATTTGGCGCCCACCGTGGGGCCTCTAGTGGCGTTGGTTGGGTTTCCATCCGGACGGGAGCATCTTCATCAACCTCTTCCTCATAAAGCTTTTTCAGTTCCTCCAAGCAAACAGAGAGCAGAGAGGTAAGCACAGAGGCACTCCAAGTCTAAACTCATCAAAGCTGGTAGGACTCAGCAAGAAGGACTCAAGTACTACCCCGAGCTTACTGTAAGTACCAAGTACCTCAGCAGGCCAGGAATGACCTAGCAAAACTCACCCAAACACTTCTCCAAGTATGTTGTAAGTGCCAAGTAACTCAGCCACCTACACTCAACCCTTCATCCCAGGGAGAAGATAACTCAACCCGGGAACTAGTCAACTTATTCGTAGAGTCACTTTAGATTAAAAAAGCATTATGTTGATTTAGATCTGTACTCCAGCCATCTTATTATAACTCGGCCACAAGTTGAATCATCTTATTTGTGATTCATATAGATTTAGAATCAGTTAGTTTATGCTTTGGGTTATCCTGTGATTCAGCTCCCCCAGCCAGCTGGTTTATAACCCGGACAGAAGTTGAGTCAGCTTGTTGGTGATCCAAGTAGAATTTGAGTCAGCTTACTTATGAGTCGGATAAATTTTGAGTCAGTTTATGTATGTTTTGGAATTGTCCTCTAACTCAGCCTGTAGGCCAGCTTATCGATGATTCGACTATAGTTTGAATCAATTTGTTTATGCTTCGAATTAACCTTTAACTCAACTCAGTAGATTGTCTCTGATTCGGACTAACATTTGATTCAGCTTGACAGGGTATATTATAATTCGGATTGGTATTCGGACTTAGCGTACTAATCATATCTTTGATTCATGCCGAAGCTTTATTCAGTTCCCCAAATTGCCAGGTTATGTTATGACTGGGATTGATATTTCACCATCTTGCCAGGTTACCCCATATCTCGGACAACTATTGGCCATCTTATCCATATCTCGAATCTATATCTCATATCTACATGTCGAATCAGATCTCTCAGCGGTTGACCCTATTATCATATCCCGAAGCTTAATCTAGGATCTATATCTCGGATCCATATCAAAGGCAAATTATCCTCATCACGCCAAATCAAGCTATATCATGGCAAACAAGTAACTCGGATTTGAGTTGAGTTAACTCGGATTTGAATCATATAACTCGGATTGGAGCCAGATGACTCATCCCTAAGAGTCAATTTTGAGTAAAGTAACTCGGATTTGGGTTGAGTTAACTCGGATTTGAATCATATAGCTCGGATTGGAGCCAGATGACTCATCCCTAAGACATAAAGTCAATTTTGAGTAAAGTAACTCGGATTTGGGTTGAGTTAACTCGGATTTGAATCATATAGCTCGGATTGGAGCCAGATGACTCATCCCTAAGACACAAAGTCAATTTTGAGTAAAGTAACTCGGATTTGGGTTGAGTTAACTCGGATTTGAATCATATAGCTCGGATTGGAGCCAGATGACTCATCCCTAAGACATAAAGTCAATTTTGAGTAAAGTAACTCGGATTTGGGTTGAGTTAACTCGGATTTGAATCATATAGCTCGGATTGGAGCCAGATGACTCATCCCTAAGACATAAAGTCAATTTTGAGTAAAGTAACTCGGTTGGGTTGAGTTAACTGGATTTGAATCATATAGCTCGGATTGGAGCGGATGACTCATCCCTAAGACACAAAGTCAATTTTGAGTAAAGTAACTCGGATTTGGGTTGAGTTAACTCGGATTTGAATCATATAGCTCGGATTGAAGCCAGATGACTCATCCCTAAGACACAAAGTCAATTTTGAGTAAAGTAACTCGGATTTGGGTTGAGTTAACTCGGATTTGAATCATATAGCTCGGATTGGAGCCAGATGACTCATCCCTAAGACACAAAGTCAATTTTGAGTAAAGTAACTCGGATTTGGGTTGAGTTAACTCGGATTTGAATCATATAACTCGGATTGGAGCCAGATGACTCATCCCTAAGACATAAAGTCAATTTTGAGTAAAGTAACTCGGATTTAGATATGAGTTAACTCAGATTTGAATCATATAGCTCGGATTTGAGTCAGATGACTCAGACTTAAGACATAAGTCAATTTTGAGTAAAATAACTTACCCAATGGGGTTAAAAGAGCAATGCCAAAGAAGGCAAGAGCTCATATCTTACCCAATGGGGTTAAAAGAGCAATGCCAAAGAAGGCAAGAGCTCATATCTTGCCCAATGGGGTTAAAAGAGCAACACCAAAGAAGGCCAAAACTCACAACTTACCCAATGGGGTTAAAAGAGCAATGCCAAAGAAGGTAAGAGCTCATATCTTACCCAATGGGGTTAAAAGAGCAACGCCAAAGAAGGCAGGAGCTCATATCTTACCCGATGGGGTTAAAAGAGCAACGCCAAAGAAGGCAAGAGCTCATATCTTACCTAATGGGATTAAAAGAGCAGTGCCCAAGAAGGCCAGAACTCATTTCTTGCCCAAAGAGGTTAAAAGACCAGTGCCCATGATGGCCGGAGGTCCAGAAATTTACCAAAAGGGGTTATGACCAGTGCCCATGATGTCCAGAGGTCCAGAAATTTACCAAAAGGGGTTATGACCAGTGCCCATGATGGCCAGAAGTCCAGAAACTTACCCAAAGGGGTTATGACCAGAACCCAAGAAGGCCCGAAGTCGAAAAACTTGCCCAGAAAGGTTATGAGTAGTGCCCAAGAAGGACAAAGTCACAAACGTGGCCAAAAGGATTATGCGACCAAGAAATATATGACAAGGAAGTTGTATGTCATAAAACAACTCTGGGAATATTTAATATGAAGCCTATGCACGACTCTACGAGTCCCACATAGCCTCGGGGACTAATGTCGGGGGTGTACCCCCGGGTACCCCAGAGTTGGGGAATTAATTAAGTCAATAAGATACGTATGAAGGAAAATGATATTAAATATGAGTACAAAGGATAAACAGAAAAGGATAAAGGGAAAAAGAGGACCTGGGCCGAATTACAGCTATCTCGGCCCGTCTCCATTATTTCTCCTGGGCAAAACAACGCTAACGGGCCGAATTAAATATCAATTCGGCCCACCTAGTTGAGTCATCGCCGAAACCCTCCACTCCACCAGGTCGGAGCTCCCGCCGGCATCACCTGTTCTCCCGCCGAAGTACCTCCACCCCGCCAAACATCGCCAGCATCCCACTCTGCTTCGCCGATCGGTCCCCCGAGTGGGCCGAGGTGAGCAGGATTCGGCCCACCTCGGGTCATCACCATCACCCCAAGGTCCTCCCGCCAAGGCGCCTCGTCGATCCCGCCAGTTCCCTCCGTCGCCAATCTCCATGACGTCCTCACCATACGTCGCCCGGGTGGGCCAGATTCGGCCCACCGCGGGACTCCTTCCAAGCCAACCTCTGCACCGCCTCCAGCAGCCCGGGTGGGCCAACACTGCAGCCCGTCCTGGGGTATCTACACCCCAAGGCTCCGCCCCATGGGCCTAATTAGACCAAACCCGGCTGGGCTGCCTCCACTTCGGGCCGACTAAGGAGGAAAGCCGGCTGGGCCCTCAGTAATTCGGCTGGGCTGTTTTATCACCCCAGGCCGAACTAATTCCTTACTAGGCCGAATCTCCACTATGCCCTGAGCTCTTGGGCCGAGTTATAATGACCGGGACGCCCTGTCATTCATCTCCAGATGCCTCCACAGTCTCTACAAGCACACACCAGCGTGTCAAGACAAGACCAACAAGTATTGTGCCAGTCTTGGGAGTCCACCAGCTCAGACTGGCACATGACGTATGGGATATACCCATGGCATCTAACAAGATGCCAGGAATATGCTCTTAGCATCAAATAAGATGCTAGGGAATATGCCTAGCATCTCCAAAGATGCCAAGACATATGCTCAGCATCTCAGGAAGATGCCCAGAATATGCCGTCTAGATGCTAAGTGTGTAGCACAAGACTTGTCCCTGGCTCCCTTTATAAGGAGCACCAGGGGGATCGTCCACGGAGAGGCCCCGGAGGGCTCCTCTCCTTTCTGCTCACTAGGAGCTCTCCTTCTTCCTCTTCCTCCACTCTCACAGAGAGATTAGATAGAAGGATAGGGGAAACAGCTCAAGGAGCATGATTGTAGCCACAAGTGTGGCAAGATTATAAGGGATTAGATGTATAGAATGAGGTGTTATCTCCGCTTGAGAGATTCAATCCAATATACATTGTATTTCTCTTTGTTCATATGAGTGCGGTCTTCACCGCATCATCCCTCCCCGGATTCCTCCACGTCCATCGGCCCCAACTTTAGCCTATCCATGGCATATGCCGTGATACCACCACGACAATTAGATGTGCAAAAGATACATGCATGCATTAATGACTACATCCTCTATCGCGGTCAGGAGTATGAGAATTTAAATAAATGTCCGGTATGCAATGCATTGCGGTATAAAATCAGATGAGATGACCCTGGTGATGTTGAGGGAGAGCCCCTCTGAAAGAGGGTTCCTGCTAAGGTTATGTGGTATGCTCCTATAATACCAAGGTTGAAACGCATGTTCAGAAACAAAGAGCATGCCAAGTTGTTGTGATGGCACAAAGAAGACCGTAAGAAAGACGGGAAGTTGAGACACCCTGCCGATGGGTCACAGTGGAGAAAAATCGAGAGAGACTTCCCAGACTTTGCAGGTGACGCAAGGAACTTATGGTTTGGTTTATGTACGGATGGCATGAATCCTTTTGGGGAGCAGAGCTGCAGTCACAGCACCTGGCCCGTGACTCTATGTATCTACAACCTGTCTCCTTGGTTGTGCATGAAGCGTAAGTTCATTATGATGTCAGTGCTCATCCAAGGCCCGAAGCAACCGGGCAACGACATTGATGTGTACCTTAGGCCATTAGTTGAAGAACTCTTACAGTTGTGGGGCAAACCAGGTGTACGTGCGTGGGATGAGAACAAACAGGAGCCATTTGATCTACGAGGGTTGTTATTCGTAACCATCAATGAATGGCCTGCTCTTAGTAACCTTTCAGGACAGACAAACAAGGGATATAAGGCATGCACACACTGTTTAGATAAGACTGAAGGTACATATTTGCATAAATGCAAGAAGGTTGTGTACCTGGCGAATCGACGATTTCTTCTGACCTATCATCCCGTAAGAAAGAAAGGCAAGCATTTTAAAGGCGAGGCAGATCACCGGAAGAAGCCTGAACTCCCTGCTGGTGATGATGTATTTGGTATGGTCAAGGACATAGAAGTAATCTTTGGAAAGGGTCCCTATGGTCAATCAGTTCCGAACGACTTCGCTACAGGACACGCACCCATGTGGAAGAAGAAATCTATATTTTGGGAGCTGCCATATTGGAAAGTCCTGCGTGTCCGCTCTTCAATCAACGTGATGCACGTGACGAAGAATCTTTGCGTGAACCTGCTAGGATTCCTAGGCGTGTATGGGAAGACAAAAGATACACCAGAAGCACGGGAGGACCAACAAATTATGAAAGACCCAAAGAACATGCATACACAAAACAAGACGAATAAAGGGCGTCACTTAAGTCCTGCCAGCTATGCTCTTACCAAAGCAGAGAAGGAAATCTTTTTTGAAGTCCTTTACAGTATCAAGGTGCCGTCGGGCTTCTCATCTAATATAAAGGGGATAATTAATATGGCAGAGAAAAAGTTCCAAAACCTGAAGTCTCATGACTGTCACGTGATTATGACGCAGTTGCTTCCGATTGCATTGAGGGGGCTTCTACCGGAAAATGTTTGAGTACCCATTGTGAAGCTGTGTGCATTCCTTAATGCAATATCTCAGAAGGTAATCAATCCAGATATTCGGCCAAGGTTACAGAAGGATGTGGTACAATGTCTTGTTAGTTTTGAATTGGTGTTCCCACCATCCTTCTTCAATATTATGACGCATCTCCTGGTTCACCTAGTGGAAGAGATTGCCATTCTCGGTCCGGTATTTCTGCACAATATGTTCCCCTTTGAGAGGTTCATGGGAGTCTTAAAGAAATATGTTCATAACCGTGCTAGACCAGAAGGAAGCATCTCCAAGGGATATGGAACAGAGGAGGTCATTGAGTTTTGTGTTGACTTTATTCCTGACCTTAAGCCGATTGGTATTTCTGACTCGCGGCATGAGGGAAGACTAAGTGGAAAAGGCACGCTGGGAAAGAAAGCAATGATATGTAGGGACGGGGATTCTTTCACTAAAGCACACTACACAGTTCTACATAATTCCACCTTGGCAGCTCCGTATATCGAGGAACACAAGAATATTGTACGCTCCAAAAAACCCGGGGAAGCCTGAATCATGGATTATAGATGAACACATGAAGTCTTTCGGTGGTTGGATGCAGACACATCTCTTGAATGACACCAGTGTTGGAGATCAGCTATACTTGTTGGCCGCGTCACCATCTTCTACTGTATTGAATTTCCAAGGGTACGAAATAAATGGGAATACATTCTACACGATCGCCCAAGATAAAAAGAGCA
Organism: Avena insularis; assembly: GCA_023614405.1. Lineage (NCBI taxonomy): Eukaryota > Viridiplantae > Streptophyta > Magnoliopsida > Poales > Poaceae > Avena > Avena insularis. The sequence goes on along the minus strand of CM042691.1, from coordinate 377,112,793 downwards.
CCAACCAAAATAGTGGTGTCCGCTTTGATGTAATAGACGAGAATGGACAAAAGGACACATATTATGGTTACATAGAGGAGATATGGGAACTAGACTATGGAGTCTCTTTTAAGGTCCCTTTATTTCACTGCAAATGGGTCAACCTGAATGGGGAAGGGGTAAAGATATACCAGTTGTACGGAATGACAACAGCGGATCTCAACAATCTTGGTTATAGAGATGAACCATTCGTCCTAGCCAATGATGTGTCTCAGGTTTTCTATGTGAAGGACATGTCCTCCAGACCGAAAAAAGAAAAAATATGCAAACAAATACATCATATGATGAGCCAAAGCGTCACATAGTTCTTTCAGGGAAAAGAAACATCGTGGGAATCGAGTACAAGACAGACATGTCAGAAGATTATAATAAGTTTGATGAAATTCTGCCCTTCACAGTGAAAACTGACCCAAGCATTCTGTTAAGTAAATAAGATGCTCCATGGTTACGTCTGAAGCGATCATAAGAAAGGACATATGCCAAGAAGTTCATGCTCATATTATGTAACTCTAGTTCATGTCTTTCGCGGTTTGTGGCTTCACCGAAGGATATCTTTCGCGGTTTGTGGCTTGATCGGGACTATATATAGGGGGGCCTTTAGTCCTGGTTTTGTATTCTCAGTTTTTAATATTAATAAATGTCTTGAGTGTTAGTCCCGTTTTGTGGCTGGACCGGGACTATGAAGAAGTTGTCCCGATTCGTACTTACCATTAAGATCTGATCTCCAAACACGCGCGGTCACATATTAGGGAGTGCCTCTATGACCAGTTTCTTGGAGATGCCGGAGGACTAGGATCCGGCGGCATCTTCCTGGCTGGTCATAGTGGTGTCCCTCGCTCGAAAACCATCTTGCATCTTGTAACTTCTCTAACTAGATCAATACACCGAGCTAACTAATTTCACATATTAGGAGTGCCTCTATGACCAGTTTCTGAGGTGCGGAGGATCGATCCGGCAGCATCTCCTGGCTGGCCGTAGTGGTGTCCCTGCTCTCGAAAACCATCTTACAGCTTGTAACTTCTCTAACTAGATCAATACGCCTGGGAGCTAACTAATTTCACATATTAGGGAGTGCCTCTATGACCAGTTTCTCGGAGATGCCGGAGGACTGGGCTCCGTCGGCATCTCCCTGAAACTGGCCGTAGTGGTGTCCCTGCTCTCGAAAACCATCTTGGAGATGCCTCAAACTGGCTGGAGGACTGGACTCATAAGGATGCATATTTATAGTACAAGCAGCTCGGCATAGTGTCGACACTTATGAAATAATTTCGACACTAAACCTATTATTAGTGCTGACTCGTGTTTTGTCCCGGTTGGTGTCTCCAACCGGGACTAAAGGTTCATCTTTAGTCCTGGTTGGTGACACCATCCGGTACAAGGTACATGCCGCATGACATAATGTCGACACTCACCCCTATCATTAGTGCTGCCTGGCCCAGCCTGCCGAAATCCCTCCAACCGGGACTAAAGATGAACCTTTAGTATATTGAAAATCTGAACAATGAAAATCCTTCGCGTGGTGATATATTATGTGACATAGTTGAAAGGAAAAATACCAGACTTGGTATATTGATCATGTCTCGAAAAAACCTTCACAAAATGACCTATCATGTTCGAGGTTTCATGGCTTTCGGTCCAAATGACCGATGTTATATGCTGAATCACGGCATAGTTTGTGATGTTGTGCCCATATTATGCATGCGTGTGGACATTGCTATGGAGAACAATGTTGCAGGAGGAAATTTTCCTTTTTGTCGCACGGAAAAGCCCTTTTCCATTTTCCGAGCGCAAAAAATGGGTCGTTTTGTGAAGTAACCACCAAAATGCCGTTTCAGAATGCTAACGTCCCATTTTCCTAAAATACTAGACCACCTTATATGAACTATCTCCCAACCGGGACATCGCAAACCTTTTCATCCATCCCGGGTAAAAAGGACAAATGTCTGCCGAATCGGTAGGAAGTGGGTCCTGTTTATACTACAAGTACATGATCTATCGCCCGTGATTTTTTGAAAAAATCATTTTTAGACTCGCAATATGTGGTTTCTTCAGAGATCCAATGCAAGTTCTAATGATGCTCGTGCCTTATCTTCATGCACGCAGGTTCGACCATAGTTAGAAATTCAGATAATTTAAAACGGGCATAATAAATTCAAAAAAAAATCCGAACAATGAAAATCCTTCGCGTGGTGTCATATTATGTGACATAGTTGAAAGGAAAAATACCATACTTGGTATATTGATCATGTCTCGAAAAAACCTTCACAAAATGACCTATCATGTTCGAGGTTTCATGGCTTTCGGTACAAATAACCGATGTTATTTGCTGAATCACGGCATAGTTTGTGATGTTGTGCCCATATTATGCATGCGTGTGGACTTTGGTATGGAGAACAATGTTGCAGGAGAAAGTTTTCCTTTTTGTCGCACAGAAAAGCCCTTTTCCATTTTCCGAGCGCAAAAAACGGGTCATTTTGTGAAGTAACCACCAAAAAGCTGTTTCAGAATGCTACCGTCCCATTTTCCTAAAATAGTAGACCACCTTACATGGACTATATCCCAACCGGGACATCTCAAACCTTTTCGTCCATCTCGGGTAAAAAGGACAAATGTCTGTCGAATCGGTAGGAAGTGGGTCCGGTTTGTACTACAGGTACATCATCTATCGCCCTTGATTTTTTGAAAAAATCATTTTTATACTCGCAATATGTGGTTTCTTCAGAGATCCAATGCAAGTTCTAACGATACTCGTCCCCTATCTTCATGCACGCCGGTTCGACCATAGTTAGAAATTCAGATAATTCAAAACAGGCATAATAAATTCAAAAAAAAATCCGAACAATGAAAATCCTTCGCGTGGTGTCATATTATGTAACATAGTTGAAAGGAAAAATACCAGACTTGGTATATTGACCATGTCTCGAAAAAACCATCACAAAATGACCTATCATGTTCGAGGTTTCATGGCTTTCGGTCCAAATGACCGATGTTATGTACTGAAACACGGCATAGTTTGTGATGTTGTGCCCATATTATGTATGCGTGTGGAAATTGGTATGGAGAACAATGTTGCAGGAGGAAGTTTTCCTTTTTGTCGCACGGAAAAGCCCTTTTCCATTTTCCGAGCGCAAAAAACGGGTCGTTTTGTGAAGTAACCACCAAAATGCCGTTTCTGAATGCTACCGTCCCATTTTCCTAAAATACTATACCACCTTACATGGACTATATCCCAACCGGGACATCTCAAACCTTTTCGTCCATCCAGGGTAAAAAGGACAAATGTCTGCCGAATCGGTAGGAAGTGGGTCCGATTTGTACTACAGGTACATGATCTATCGCCTGTGATTTTTTGAAAAAATCATTTTTAGACCCGCAATATGTGGTTTCTTAAGAGATCCAATGCAAGTTCTAACGATGCTCGTCCCCTATCTTCATGCACGCCGGTTCGACCATAGTAAGAAATTCAGATAATTCAAAACGGGCATAATAAATTCAAAAAAAATCCGAACAATGAAAATCCTTCGCATGGTGTCATATTATGTGACATAGTTGAAAGGAAAAATACCAGACTGGGTATATTAATCATGTCTCGAAAAAACCTTCACAAAATGACCTATCATGTTCGAGGTTTCATGGCTTTCGGTCCAAATGACCGATGTTATGTGCTGAATCACGGCATAGTTTGTGATGTTGTGCCCATATTATGCATGCGTGCGGACTTTGGTATGGAGAACAATTTTGCAGGAGAAAGTTTTCCTTTTTGTCGCACAGAAAAGCCCTTTTCCATTTTTTCGAGCCAAAAAAGCGAATTCGTTTTGTGAAGTAACCACCAAAATGCCGTTTCAGAATGCTAACGTCCCATTTTCCTAAAATACTAGACCACCTTATATGGACTATCTCCCAACCGGGACATCTCAAACCTTTTCATCCATCCCGGGTAAAAAGGACAAATGTCTGCCGAATCGGTAGGAAGTGGGTCCGGTTTGTACTACAGGTACATGATCTATCGCCCGTGATTTTTTGAAAAAATCATTTTTAGACTCGCGATATGTGGTTTCTTTAGAGATCCAATGCAAGTTCTAATGATGCTCGTGCCTTATCTTCATGCACGCAGGTTCGACCATAGTTAGAAATTCAGATAATTTAAAACGGGCATAATAAATTCAAAAAAAAATCCGAACAATGAAAATCCTTCGCGTGGTGTCATATTATGTGACATAGTTGAAAGGAAAAATACCATACTTGGTATATTGATCATGTCTCGAAAAAACCTTCACAAAATGACCTATCATGTTCGAGGTTTCATGGCTTTCGGTCCAAATAACCGATGTTATTTGCTGAATCAAGGCATAGTTTGTGATGTTGTGCCCATATTATGCATGCGTGTGGACTTTGGTATGGAGAACAATGTTGCAGGAGAAAGTTTTCCTTTTTGTCGCACAGAAAAGCCCTTTTCCATTTTCCGAGCGCAAAAAACGGGTCGTTTTGTGAAGTAACCACCAAAATGCCGTTTCAGAATGCTACCGTCCCATTTTCCTAAAATACTAGAGCGCCTTACATGGACTATATCCCAACCGGGACATCTCAAACCTTTTCGTCCATCTCGGGTAAAAAGGACAAATATCTGCCGAATCGGTAGGAAGTGGGTCCGGTTTGTACTACAGGTACATCATCTATCGCCCTTGATTTTTTGAAAAAATCATTTTTAAACTCGCAATATGTGGTTTCTTGAGAGATCCAATGCAAGTTCTAACGATACTCGTCCCCTATCTTCATGCACGCCGGTTCGACCATAGTTAGAAATTCAGATAATTCAAAATAGGCATAATAAAGTCAAAAAAAAATCCGAACAATGAAAATCCTTCGCGTGGTGTCATATTATGTGACATAGTTGAAAGGAAAAATACCAGACTTGGTATATTGACCATGTCTCGAAAAAACCTTCACAAAATGACCTATCATGTTCGAGGTTTCATGGCTTTCGGTCCAAATGACCGATGTTATGTGCTGAATCACGGCATAGTTTGTGATGTTGTGCCCATATTATGTATGCGTGTGGAAATTGGTATGGAGAACAATGTTGCAGGAGGAAGTTTTCCTTTTTGTCGCACGAAAAAGCCCTTTTCAATTTTCCGAGCGCAAAAAACAGGTCGTTTTGTGAAGTAATCACCAAAATGCCGTTTATGAATGCTACCGTCCCATTTTCCTAAAATACTAGACCACCTTACATGGACTATATCCCAACCGGGACATCTCAAACTTTTTCGTCCATCCAGGGTAAAAAGGACAAATGTCTGTCGAATCGGTAGGAAGTGGGTCCGGTTTGTACTACAGGTACATGATCTATCGCCTGTGATTTTTTGAAAAAATCATTTTTAGACTCGCAATATGTGGTTTCTTCAGAGATCCAATGCAAGTTCTAACGATGCTCGTCCCCTATCTGCATGCACGCCGGTTCGACCATAGTAAGAAACTCAGATAATTCAAAACGGGCATAATAAATTCAAAAAAAAATCCGAACAATGAAAATCCTTCGCGTGGTGTCATATTATGTGACATAGTTGAAAGGAAAAATACCAGACTTGGTATATTGATCATGTCTCGAAAAAACCTTCACAAAATGACCTATCATGTTCGAGGTTTCATGGCTTTCGGTCCAAATGACCGATGTTATGTGCTGAATCACGGCATAGTTTGTGATGTTGTGCCCATATTATGCATGCGTGCGGACTTTGGTATGGAGAACAATTTTGCAGGAGAAAGTTTTCCTTTTTGTCGCACAGAAAAGCCCTTTTCTATTTTCCGAGCGCAAAAAACGGGTCGTTTTGTGAAGTAACCACCAAAATGCCATTTCAGAATGCTAACGTCCCATTTTCCTAAAATACTAGACCACCTTACATGGACTATCTCCCAACCGGGACATCTCAAACCTTTTCATCCATCCCGGGTAAAAAAGACAAATGTCTGCCGAATCGGTAGGAAGTGGGTCCGGTTTGTACTACAGGTACATGATCTATTGCCCGTGAGTTTTTGAAAAAATCATTTTTAGACTCGCAATATGTGGTTTCTTCAGAGATCCAATGCAAGTTCTAACGATGCTCGTCCCCTATCTTCATGCACGCCGGTTCGACCATAGTTAGAAATTCAGATAATTCAAAACGGGCATAATATATTCAAAAAAAATCCGAACAATGAAAATCCTTCATGTGGTGTCATATTATGTGACATAGTTGAGAGGAAAAATACCAGACTTGGTATATTGATCATGTCTCGAAAAAACCTTCACAAAATGACCTATCATGTTCGAGGTTTCATGGCTTTCGTTCCAAATGACCGATGTTATGTGCTGAATCACGGCATAGTTTGTGATGTTGTGCCCATATTATGCATGCGTGTGGACTTTGGTATGGAGAACAATGTTGCAGGAGAAAGTTTTCCTTTTTGTCGCACAGAAAATCCCTTTTCCATTTTCCGAGCGCAAAAAACGGGTCGTTTTGTGAAGTAACCACCAGAATGCTACCGTCCCATTTTTCTAAAATACTAGACCACCTTACATGGACTATCTCCCAACCGGGACATCTCAAACCTTTTCCTCCATCCCGGGTAAAAAGGACAAATGTCTGCCGAATCGGTAGGAAGTGGGTCCGGTTTGTACTACAGGTACATGATCTATCGCCCGTGATTTTTTGAAAAAATAATTTTTATACTCGCAATATGTGATTTCTTTAGAGATCCAATGCAAGTTCTAACGATGCTCGTCCCCTATCTTCATGCATGCCGGTTCGACCATAGTTAGAAATTCAGATAATTCAAAACGGGTATAATAAATTCAAAAAAAAATCCGAACAATGAAAATCCTTCGCGTGGTGTCATATTATGTGACATAGTTGAAAGGAAAAATACCAGACTTGTTATATTGATCATGTCTTAAAAAAACCTTCACAAAATGACCTATCATGTTCGAGGTTTCATGGCTTTCTGTCCAAATGACCGATGTTATGTGGTGAATCACGACATAGTTTGTGATGTTGTGCCCATATTATGGATGTGTGTGGACATTGGTATGGAGTATAATGTTGCAGGAGGAAGTTTTCCTTTTTGTCTCACGGAAAAGCCCTTTTCCATTTTCCGTGCGCAAAAAACGGATCGTTTTGTGAAGTAACCACCAAAATGCCGTTTCAGAATGCTACCGTCCCATTTTTCTAAAATACTAGACCACCTTACATGGACTATCTCCCAACCGGGACATCTCAAACCTTTTCCTCCATCCCGGGTAAAAAGGACAAATGTCTGCCGAATCGGTAGGAAGTGGGTCCGGTTTGTACTACAGGTACATGATCTATCGCCTGTGATTTTTTGAAAAAATCATTTTTAGACTCGCAATATGTGGTTTCTTTAGAGATACAATGCAAGTTCTAATGATGCTCGTCCCCTATCTTCATGCACGCCGGTTCGACCATAGTTAGAAATTCAGATAATTCAAAATGTGTATAATAAATTCAAAAAAAATCCGAACAATGAAAATCCTTCGCGTGGTGTCATATTATGTGACATAGTTGAAAGGAAAAATACCAGACTTGTTATATTGATCATGTCTCGAAAAAACCTTCACAAAATGACCTATCATGTTCGAGGTTTCATGGCTTTCGGTCCAAATGACCGATGTTATGTGGTGAATCACGATATAGTTTGTGATGTTGTGCCCATATTATGGATGTGTGTGGACATTGGTATGGAGTATAATGTTGCAGGAGGAAGTTTTCCTTTTTGTCGCACGGAAAAGCCCTTTTCCATTTTCCGTGCGCAAAAAACGGGTCGTTTTGTGAAGTAACCACCAAAATGCCGTTTCAGAATGCTACCGTCCCATTTTCCTAAAAGACTAGACCACCTTACATGGACTATCTCCCAACCAGGACATCTCAAACCTTTTCGTCCATCCCGGTTAAAAAGGACAAATGTCTGCCTAATCGGTAGAAAGTGGGTCCGGTTTGTACTACAGGTACATGATCTATCGCCCGTGATTTTTTGAAAAAATCATTTTTAGACTCGCAATATGTGGTTTCTTCAGAGATTCAATGCAAGTTCTAACGATGCTCGTCCCCTATCTTCATGCACGCCGGTTCGACCATAGTTAGAAATTCAGATAATTCAAAACGGGCATAATAAATTAAAAAAAAATCCAAACAATGAAAATCCTTCGCGTGGTGTCATATTATGTTACATAGTTGAAAGGAAAAATACCAGACTTGGTATATTGATCATGTTTCGAAAAAACCTTCACAAAATGACCTATCATGTTCGAGGTTTCATGGCTTTCGGTCCAAATGACCGATGTTATGTGCTGAATCACGACATAGTTTGTGATGTTGTGCCCATATTATGCATGCGTGTGGATATTGGTATGGAGAACAATATTGCAGGAGAAAGTTTTCCTTTTTGTCGCACGGAAAAGCCCTTTTCCATTTTCCGAGCGTAAAAAACGGGTCGTTTTGTGAAGTAAACACCAAAATGCCGTTTCAAAATGCTACCGTCCCATTTTCCTAAAATACTAGACCACCTTACATGGACTATCTCCCAACCGGGACATCTCAAACCTTTTCGTCCATCCCGGATAAAAAGGACAAATGTCTGCCGAATTGGTAGGAAGTGGATCCGGTTTGTACTACAGGTACATTATCTATCGCCTGTGATTTTTTGAAAAAATCATTTTTAGACTCGCAATATGTGGTTTCTTCAGAGATCCAATGCAAGTTCTAAATGAGACATTTTTCTTCCTGCCATTTCTTCCCGCCATTTTTCTTCCCGGCATTTCTCCCGCCAGTTCTTCCCTCCAGTTATCTTCCTGCCATTTCTCACTATATATATATGTAGGGTTGGCCTCCATTGTCATTGCACATCTCTAGACTCATATCTGCAACCTCATCACTCTTTCCCATGACTTCCACCGTAGCACTAACTCCCAGGGAGGCGGAGGCGCTTTGCGCCTCGAACTACCCCTGCCCGCCGGGCTACTGTGTCCCCATCGGCTGGAAGCTGAGTGCCGGAGGCGTGCCGGTTCCTCCTGTCCCTCTAGGTGTGGCGCGTCGGATGACCATCACGAACCACTACTACTTAGAGCTCACGCCGAAGCAGCAGAGGAATCCCAGATGGCATCCCGACTATTTCCTGACTTGGGAAGCCTTCTTTGTGGATCAGCGTGAGAGGGCGCTCGCCAGGCACGATGAGAATGGCCCACCTCCTCCGAACTTCAACGAGGCCGGCTGTCGGTTGTGGTGGCGCGGTCGGACTCTCTAGAGTGTCATGGCCTACGACACAGCCGCCGACTCTAGCCCCCGCCTGCGCTACCCTCAAGTCCAGCCCACTCGTACTCAGCCTTCAAGGTTCAACTACGACGACCCGACGACGATAGCGATAAAGCACGTGGCGAATGCTGATCACGACGACTATAGTGGCGAGTATTACAGGTGTAGGCAGGAGCATGACTGAATCACTCCAACATTGCAAAACAAGTTCGGCCGATTGTGGCTTAATCTGGCCATGTACCTTATTTTCAGTTCTACTATGTAACTTTGTGTTAGTTGCGTTACGTACTTTAATTCCAGTTCTATCCTAATAAAATTTTCTTTCCGCCCATTATTTCCCGTCCTTTTTTCCCACCCATTAATATATAAAAAATATAAGTTAATTCAAATCCAAATTAAAACACAGAAAATGGTTTTGAATTATTTAAAAATAGAAAATGGTTTTGAATTATTTATTCAAATCGAGACACTTTTTATGTTTAAAGTTTTTCTAAATTCCAAATTAGTATTCAAAAAATATAAGTTAATTCATTATTAATTTTAAATGGTTCATAGTTTTAATGGTTACATTAATTATTTTTTAAAAATAGAAAATGGTTTTGAATTAGTTATTCAAATGCAGACACTTTTTATGTTTACAGTTTTTCTAAATTCCAAATTAATATTCAAAAATTATAAGTTAATTCATTATTAAATTTAAATGGTTCATAGTTTAAATGGTTACATTAATTAGTTTTTAAAAATAGAAAATGGTTTTGAATTAGTTATTCAAATTCAAACACTTTTTATGTTTAAAGTTTTTCTAAATTCCAAATTAATATTCAAAAAATATAAGTTAATTCATTTTTAATTTTAAATGGTTACATTAATTATTTTTAAAAACAGAAAATGGTTTTTAATTAGTTATTCAAATTCAAACACTTTTTATGTTTAAAGTTTTTCTAAATTCCAAAGTAATTATCATTTAAAAAAATTACAAATTTAAACCCCAAAATAAAAAATAAGGCGGGACAGAGAGAAAATTGCTGAAATTTTTTGAAAACAGGGTCATATGTCCCGGTTGGAGCCACCAACCGGGACTAAAGACCCCTGCGCTCGCCAACCCTTGGTCTGCTGAAAATAGTGGAGTATACGTCCCGGTTGGTGGTTCCAACCGGGACGTATGACCCTTTAGTCCCGGTTGGAGCCACCAACCGGGAAAAAAGTTCCTTTGGTTATAACTGACGCGCCTCCTCTTCTTCTTCCCCATCTCACTTCACTGCTTCTCACCGACACGCGCACAGGAACCACCCCCGACGCCGACAGGTGCCCAGCTTCGCCGCCACCGCTGCTCGTCCGCCACCACCGTTGCCTCCGTCACAAGCCACGGCTACTTTTCCCCCTCGCGCGTGACCTCAATCGCCTGGATTGGAAGCTTCGTCCGCCGTCTGTCTCCGTCGATTCCGGCGTCTCCCGAGCTCGCCCGGCCTCGCTACCACCTCTGTCGTGTTCCTGGTGAGCTGTTGATCCTCATGTTGCTCTTCTTTTCTCCCTCTCCTCCTGTACTATTCTCCCCGCGTGTGCCCGACGCCACCGCCGCTCGAGCTCGATGGAGGCGACGCTCCGGTGACCAAGAAGCAGCGGCGCCGCCACTCTCTTGCTCCCTCCATCGTCCTCTCTCTAACGCACCCATACGCGCGTCTAGGCGTGCCCGCTATCGTCGTCGCTGCCGCTGCCTGGGAGCTCACCGCCAGCGTGACGTCGTGCTGACGTCACTCGTGCGTCACCTTGCTCGCGTGGCAGCTGATGTGGCCTAGGGCCCATCATCGACCACCTCGATGGGTAGGCTCCGCTGTGGTATAAAAAGTATCTGATGCGTGTGTTGACATCAGCATGCGTGGAGGCTGAGTTGGCACTGGGGCCCTTCTGTCAGTCTCACTAGCTAGGGGTCGCCCCGGTGTAAAAACTATTTGCCTTTTTTTTTAATTCCATAAAATGATTTAATATTGTAAAATCAATAACTTATTGTTTATAAGTCAGAAAAATACAAATAATATATCAAATTGTTCAGAAAAATGAAACCTATCTATTTAACATATAATCATGCATTGTTCAACAACTTAAATGACAAGTATAATTAGAATAACAAATGCACCCCTCTCATATGTTCCAGAGTTTCCCCGGGTTAGGGTTTTCACCCCTCGGAACCCAGATTAAATCGTCGAGCATGTCTTAGGGTTACATTCCAATGCAAATTAACTTGTCATATCATCATACTTGCTTGAGCATTGCATCGATGCCATGTGTTGAACAAGCTAGGTGTTCGGTTCTTCACGGTAGAATACGAGATCGAGATCAAAGACCGAGGTCAACACCATCGAAGATCGAAGATTTCTTGATAGCCATCGCATTGTAGATGCTTAGCCATGATATTAGTTGTCATAGACCCTAGTTGAATCGATGTTGCACCTAGTGTTAGCCGGTGTGTCCTCGCCAGGGCTTCCCGAACCCGAGGGTTGATTGATTACCGCCTTTGTTTTCGGTATTGGTTCTTCGTGATAGGATCCGAGCCCGATGGTTTCTCTGAATTAGGGTTTCTGATATTGTAAATTCATTTTTATATTGTGTATGTATATATTAGGGTTTCTCCGAATTAGGGTTTATATCTCTCAACACCGTACTTAACATTCTCCCTTAGCCGCTTTGACTTATCCGTTTTTCCACCTATGCAGAAAATATGGACCCACACGACAGAGACGAAGAAAAGGAAGAGTTGATCCAAGGTGTGATCCGCGGGGAAGAAAATTTAGATGTATCGACATTTCTGAACAACTCCGATGAGGGTGATCCTCTTTTTGCCGGAAGAGACGACTTGTTTGAGGTTGAAGGTGATGCCTTCCGCGAGGGAGAAGGCGATGCCTTGTGTGATCGAGAAGACGACCGCTCCAGCAAGGTCCATGTAATATAATTAATTCATTAATTAATAATCTGCTATCTATATAGAAATAGTAACGACGATCTTTCTTCTTTTAGCCCTCCAGATCGAAGAAATCTAATGAAAAGAGCAGACGAGGCCCAACCAAAAAGTTGGAAGACCATGAGAGGTTCAGGATCGAAGATGTCGCTGAAGACGGCAAACCGACGGCTCCCGAAGTTGTCGCAAACAAATTTGTGGCACAATGCGGAGTAATCGTTAGGGACTTAATCCTGATCACCATTCGAAATTGGAAGAGGCCTGCTGATGCGCAAGAAGAGGGAACATGTTTATTTGTCCCTAACCATGCCAATGATTTACTGTGGAAGAGGCTCATGGTTAATTTCAAACTACCGAAGATAGAGCTGGATCCAAATGCGGAGGATCTAGTTGAGGACGCCTTAGAACATGGGAGATCCATGGAGGCTAAGGTCAGGGAGTGGGCTTTGAAGAAGATGGCCTAGTGTTTCACCAACTAGAAGAAAAGATTGCACCTTGACTATGTTGTGAAAGAGAAGACTCTCGATTTCAAGAATATTCAGTTTGAGAAGATAAAACCATTCTGGGCTGAGTTTGTGAAATACAAGACAACAGAAAAAAGCTAAGAAAATGTCTACAACGAATAAGTTGAATGCTGCTAACAAGAAGTATCACCATACTATGGGGCAAGGTGGCTACAGGGCTGGCATTCCTAAGTGGGAGAAACTTGAGAATGAACTACATGCTAAAAAGATCACCCCAGAGATGATTTATTGGGTAGAACGTGCAAGGAATTGGTTTTATGGGCATGGGGGCACGTTGGACTCGGAAGGGAAGTGTATATATAACATACGACATAAAGAAGACCCCTTGCCAATCGAGAAGATGAGAAAAGCAGTAAAGGCTGTTAAAGATGGGGACTTCATTCCCGATAGAGAGAATGATGAGCTCACACTCGCCCTTGGAAATAAGAAACATGATGGACGAACACGAGGCACAAGCGGCTCCAAACCATGGAGGACTGGGTTTCTCGAAGAGAGGAAGAAATATCCTGATAGAAGCCGTCAGAGGAGAAAGGACAGGGCGGAAGTTGAAGCAGATATTCAGAAAGAGCGAATGCGTATAATTGAAGAACGAATAAAGCAACAACAAGATGAAATTAACGCACTTAAAGAGCAAGGTACTACCAGCCCATCTCAGCAGCACACTGCATTCGATGCTACCGGCCTATCAAATAATCAAAAAAGCAGTGTGGCTTCCACCGAGGTCCCGGGTGATGACAATGGCGATGACGATGGTGCACCGACGATGGCTCCTGTTGGCTACCCAGTGGATGATATCACAGAGATGACACACTGCGAGCTACATGTCAAAGTTGTGAACATATCAATGAAGGTGGCGGTCGGCTATGCCTTACCAATTGGACCCACACCAACTTACCACTGTCATCCGGTTCCAGAGGGCTACGCTGTTGACGGGGTGGATGAAATCATGCCCACCTTTGAAGTTTTGGATCTTCACTACCCTGCAGGTGAATGGGATGTGACTGTACTGGGAGACGCAACAAACGTCACCATTCTATGGCCAAAGGAATGTATCGTGCTTCGAAATCACACGCCAAGGCCATCTTCGCCGCCGCCTCACCCGTCTCCAGCGAGGTCGCCCCTTGGCAGCGCCGTCGCCTCACCCGGCTCCGTCGCCTCACCAATCTCCGGCGCAGCCATCGCCGCGGGAGCCATCGCCGGTGCCTCAGGATAAAAAGCGTAAGCGTACCGCTACTCTGCGTCATGGTAAGCGATCGCCGAAACGTAAACAAGAGCCTCTTCCAAAAGTACCAAAGGTTTCTCCCAAGAGAGCTTATGACTGTACTGAAGAGGAGACTATGGCGATCGTTGATGCGGAAACGACAGCGTTTTTCGCTAAGCTGAGGCGGCCGAAAGAGCCAGAGTTCCCCAACACCAAAGAAAAAGCCAGAGTGTTCAAAATGCTAAAGACTCTTCATCAACCCGAGCCAAAGTTGTCATCAGACTATGAGCGTTCTATTCTCAAGTCACATGCGGCACAACAAGCCTCAAGAGAGCGATCGATGCAAGCGAAATCATTGCCCAAATGAGAACAAGCAAAACAGTCTTGCGCCCCTCTCAAGGTGATTTCCCAAACCAATTGTTATGGATATACCAAATGGGTATACATACGGCATAGTCTCATACCGGCAAGCCTGGGTGGCCCATAGTTGGTGGTTAGGCCTATGGCATAACCGGGCGGCCTAGTTGCTGATAGACAAGACGGAGGTCTAGCAGGGATAAAGGAAGGCGACGTGCCACCGCCTTAGATGGAAGCCGGAGCCTTGGAGGACACTAAGACTAGTTAGTGTTAGTCTAGGACTCTATAACCGTATCCGGCTGGGACTTTCCATGTAACCCTAGGTCCTGGCGCTCTTATAAGCCGGCCTACGGGAGCCTTTAGGGCACAACACAACCTAGATAGAACAACAAGTGCATAGCACTACCCGCACACAGCAAACCCCCTAATCCTGTAACTCGGCGTATTGCCATTATAGTGATTTATAGCAGGAGTAGGATCTCGCCACCGTCGTGAGATCTGAAGCTGGGTAAACTGTGTCAAGCCGACCCGGACGCTCTCCGTCTCCCCCCACGTCTCTAAACTAGCCGTTGGGATACCCCTATGGCGTACGTGTCGACAAAACCACGACAGTTGGCGCCTACCGTGGGGCAAGAGGCGCTTACAACACGGATCCGGGCGGGATCCCTTGCCGTCTTCAAAGACGGACAAATCATATCTTCATCGGCGCGCCGACTTCGTCATCGCACTTTAGAGTATGCGGATGATTTATCGTCTCTCCTCTCAAGCGTGTGACCAAATCGGTGGTGTCACGGAAATCTTAAATTTCGCTGGAGTGCGGAGAAATTCCGATTATGCGCTCGCGAATTGACATCAACATTACGCTCGTATGGCAGATCGGATCAGAATTGCCGTTGATCGTTCATGAAAAATTGCTAATCATGGTTTTTCCGTGAATAAGCTAGCTGGACGATTCCGCTTTTGATCAGTATTGGTCGCATCATATAAAATTAATTCAAAGGCAACGATTCGATCACATGCATCGCCAGGTCAAAAAAGCAAGTCGTGGACAACTAGTATTACTCCTCACGTGTAGATGCAATCGACAATCTACCAATCCTTACATGGATTTTTGTGGCATGAGTGCTAATTGCCCGCGTGATCACATGAGTTTAATTACTACACGACACTTTGCCTTCCTGCAACAACCTCATGGCGGACAGAGCTTGTGGCCAGGTTCTTCATCATCGCAGATTTTTCCCGACTTCGCTGTGGTTGGGTTCAACGCTTTTGGATCTGTCTTCGTTGTGTCCGGCTTGGTTTCTGGTTGCGGCACGCTGTGGTCTTATTGCGGACAGAGATCGTCTTCGCCGCGAACAACACGACTCCGTTCAAACAGCCAAGTCCCTATTTACATTTATTATTTTAATTATTTATGATCATGATATTAAGATTGGTTCACTCATGTTCTGAGTCTTTTACCGCTTTCGTTTTGGTCATACTTTTTTCACGATTTGCTTTGCGCTCGTGAGTATAAACTTTTCACTAGTTTTGATCGTTTAAGGCCCTAGTACCATGCAAAAATTCCGCCTTCGGGCGTTAGCTTAAGTTTTCTGGATACACATTTTCTGTTGTTTTTATGTGGATTCCGGAGTAGTGACTTTTCGGCACTCAAAGCCGGCGTTTTGGCCTTGAATTCTGGACGGTGCCATTAGGCATCATCGCCCAAGGATATAGTTCTGTGCTGCGAGTCTTCCGTCTCACGAAAGGTCAAGCATAAAAACCAGAATAATGGATAAGCCAGCACTTGCTTAAACAAAATTTTACATAAACTGTTCAAATTAGTTGAGTTTTTTCCTCCTAAACAGTTTTATGTGTTCAACTGCTGCGTTGTTTCAGCTTTAAAGCATTTGTTTAAAGGCCATGTTTGTTCCGCCTTATATTTGTTTGTTGGACACGATTAAAGGAACAATTTAGTACATTTGTATTTTTATATTTATGTTTCAGGTACATGACGCTTGGACATTGCCGCATAATTAAGGTGTTTTAAGCCGGATTTTCACTAGGTTTGACACCTCGAGGGCTACAATTGCAATTTTTGACCAAGACTTGAGCCACCTTTGAGGATGTCGGATCGATGCTCGGGAGCTTGATATCTCCAACTTAGGAGTTTTGTCCCTCTTTGAGCATCAAGGTGTCACATCCCAAGATTTTTCAAATCTTGTAATGTGAAAAACAAATGAATAAAATAAAACTTTGTTGATTTTCAGGGTGAGAAGAAACTTTTTGAATTCAAATGGGAATCTTCAAACCTATTTTGATCAAGATAAATCCTAAAGGGATTTAAAAAAAAGATAAACATTTAATAAAGGAAAAATAAAATAATTGGTTTCACTATTTTGAAATCTTTTAATAAAAGACTTGTTTTTAAAAATGAAAAGGGATTTGAAAAGTTAAGCAATTAATAAAGAAAATATTTAGAATAAGTGGAATTACTATTTTTGGATCTTTTAATAAAAGGATTTGGTTTTCAAAAGAAAAGGTGGATTTATAAATAAAGATTATTTTATAGAGCCAAATTAAACCTTGGCCAAGTTTTTGAAATAAAATATTTTGTTTTGATTAAGAATAGTAAAGGTTTATTTAAATAAAATAATAAGGATTTAATATCCAAGTTTATTTAAATAAAAGGTTTTACCATTTTAATTAAAACATCAAAACTTATTAAATTATTTTAAATAAGTTTTCCAAGTGTATATTATTTTCAAATAAAACCTACTGAATGGTTTTGGTACTATTTTGGATTTCAAATAGAGTTTTGAAAACAAATAAAACAAACCCTATTTGATTTAATAATTAAGGTCCATTTTATTTAATTATTAATGGAACCTAAAATAAAAATGTTATTTTATTTTAAACAAGTTTTCCAAGTATTCTATATTTTCAAACAAAACCTACTGATTTGGTTTTGTTATTAATTGGATTTCAAATGAAGATTTTATTAAATAAATCAAAACCTATTTGAATTAATAATTAAAGGTCTATTTTATTTAATTATTAAATAAATCCTAAAAAGAATAAAATTATTTTATTTTATTTTGGGACTTTGGTTTATGTTGTCAAACAGAACCAAAACTCAATACAAGTTTGGAAGTGTTTGAATTATTTGAATGTTTGATTTGTTGGTTTGAATTTCAAAACAGAAAAAGAAATAGAAAAAGAAAAAAGGTTTCAGAATAGGAAAAAAATAGAATTGGACTCGACCCAACCCAGCAGCCCAACTAGGCCCAGCGACCCATTTCCCTCTCTCCCCCGAAGAGTTTTTCTCTCACTCACCAGACGACCCGCAGAGCCAATGACAAGTGGACCCCTCCCCCTCACTTCCTTTCTCGCTGACAAGTATGCCCCGCCCCTCCTGTTCATCGTCTACATCAACGACTTGTTCTTCCTCCCCTCGTCGCCGTTTCGGGCTTTGATTTCGCGGCTTGAATTCACCTTAATGCGGCCACCATTACTTGCAGTGATCACGCCCATTTAAACGCTAGCGTCTCCCTTCCATTTCCCCTCTGTCTCCTCCCCCAAGTGCGCCCCCAGGCTGCCGAATTTCGCCAGACACCGCCCACTGTCCGACGACGCTCCGGCGAGGATTCCAGCAGCTCCACACCACCTCTTGCCTCCTCGAGCACGCAGCTGTGATCACCATCTCCCGGACCTTTACGCAGCCGCTTTCGCGTGCACCCTGAGCCTCGGCAGCACGACTCCAGTCTTGCCGCCACCGTCTGGTTTAACTCCGGCGAGTACCCCAGGTAGTTTCCGTCCGCCCCCTTTCCCTCTCGTTCACGCACGCATCTTCGCCAGGACTGTGCGCATCTGACCCTGTCTTCCGTTTGCCCTAGTACGTGTTGTAGCCTCGTCCTCGACGACGCCTGAGCAAGCCTGACGCCGACGACGTCTCCGACGAGCAATCACCGCCGTTCCCGTGCGCCCCCTTCCCAACGACGAGCACCTTGAGCATCAGAACGTCACCGCGATCACTGTAAGCACCCTCAGCTCCTCCCTCGCTTCCTAAATCGCCGAGATCCCATCGACCACGCCGCCCGATCATGGCGCCGGTGCCAAATGGTCAAAACAATAGGGTCCATTGGATCACGATCGTGGATAAGATTAGAAATAAGCGAAGAGGTAGAAATGGCGTCTCCTGGTTTGATTTAAAACAAACTTTGAATCTGATTTAGATGCCATTTTGAAACCCTTGTAACTTTTGATCCACACGTCCAAAAATTACAAACTTTATATCAATGGAATCAGTGGAACAAGACCTAGCCAACCATAAAATTTGTTTAGCAAAAAGCTTCTGGAAAAATGTTTGTTTTTGCAGAAACATTTGTATGCTTGTTTAGATTATAAAAATTGTTCTAAAATGTTTTTGGGGATAAAATCTTTGGCAAATGGTGTGTTTTGAACCTACTGACCATAGGAAACCATGTGGATTCAAAAATGTATTTGGAGAAACAAAAGAATGATTCTTTGATTTAAAACCATTTCTAGCCAAATAAAAATATGGTTTATTTATTAAAAATGGTTTTGAAGGAAAACTCTTGGGAAATGTTTTGTTTAAAACTCTCTGACCCTAAACACAAAGTTTTATGGTTTGAAAATGTATTTTGTGAACCCCATAGATTAATGCCTTAGTAAAAATATTTCTACACCACATAAAATGATACTTTGTTTTGAAAATGGTTTATAAAGTGAAACCTTTTGCAAATGACTTTGCCACTTTACAAAATGACCAATATGTGTTTTCAAATGTTTATGACCCATTAGGAACCACTTTTTCAAATAAAACAAAGCTTGGCATGCTTGCATGCATTATCTTGCTTCTAAGATTTTATGTGATGTTTTGCTTGATTGGTAGATTGAGTTTGTGCCTTGCTTGATTGAATTGTAGTGACTTGAAGAGTGTGATTGTTGCAAGGACAAGGAGTGAACCTATACCCTACCAAAAAGGCAAGTGATGCTTCATACTTTTTGTCCCATTACTTTCACTATGCATTAGTGATTTTTCTAAGTAAAACTTGCATGGAATTTTGCTAAGTATAAACCTTGCTATAGGAAAACCTAGTAGATGAAACCTTAGTGAAACATTTCCTAAGTTAAGATTCCTACTACTATCAAGCTTAGCTTAGCTAATAGAAAACAAGGGTGGATTATACATTCATACTATGGAAAAATTTCTAAGTCTGAGGACTTGAGTTTTTGTTTAATAAAACAACTAAGTTAATGAATCACCTGGGTGGAATGGTAATTGCTTGGTGGTTTTTGGTTGAGTGGTTCACAAGGCCCATGTTTATGGTTGACCTTGTGTATCTCACTTGTGGATGGCCACCTAGGAACAAAGAGATTTGAGATGTCAAATGTTGAGAAGCTTCAAGTGCAGCCACTTGGCATTATGGGCTCTGCCTGGATCATATAGGTTGCAAGAACTTAGCCATATGGACAGTTGGTGGTAGAGTTTGATAGGTTGGAACGCGTCCATTTTGGTCTAAGGGAAGGCTTCTGAAAGATCTTGTCTTGGTGAAACCAAGTCTTATGGGGAAAGTGCACCACCTCTGCAGAGTGTAAAAATCTAAGTACTTAGCCATGTCCCTGGTAAAGGACAAATTGAGCATCAAGACATGGAAGCAATCAAGAATCTCATCATTCAAATTTCTAAGTTAAAACTTGTGGTTTGAACAAGGGTTAAAGGATCTTCAATCTTTGATTGAGAAAATGTTTTTATCAAGCAAAAACTTAGTGTTTTCAAAATGATAAGGAAAACCTATTTTGAGCAATGCAAGCCTCAACTCCACTTAGCCAAATGCATATAGATGATAGACTCCACCATACTACCATAGTATCACTTGCCAATACAATTCAAATGTATTGACCCTTGTGGCTATAACTTGTATGTTGCAGGTTTGATTGATGTTAGTAAAGTTTGATGATTAGGATTACAAAGTCTACAACCAACATGTCTGCCTGTGGCACTTTGAAGATGAAGGACCCCATGCTTATAGTTATTCCGCTGCAATGTAATGTAATAGCCAAATGAGCTATGTAAGATGCAATAAAATTATGTTATTCCTGGTTATAAAGTTGTATTATGACCTTTGTTTCTTGATATTACATCTTAACTGTGGATGCTAGCTATTGATCCAGAGACTAGCATTGTAAACACAAGGGACTCTACCTTATTAAAGGTTGGGACCCTTACACAAGTCGGGACAAACCTCGGGGGCTATAGTACGATGATCTCCAAGACATGGTTTAGTTCTCTTTGAACATCAAGCCGGAGAATTCATGTGAATTTTACCTTGACGCTCGGGGGCTACACCGATGCTGG
This sequence comes from Avena insularis, assembly GCA_023614405.1. Lineage (NCBI taxonomy): Eukaryota > Viridiplantae > Streptophyta > Magnoliopsida > Poales > Poaceae > Avena > Avena insularis. The sequence goes on along the minus strand of CM042691.1, from coordinate 377,092,056 downwards.
ATTTTTGTGAAGTTCTCTCTAGAGCACCAAGCCAAAATAATTTCCGACTTGATGCTCGGGGGCTACACTATTGATGTTTTTACTAAAGCTACTCTGAGAGCACCAAGATGAATTTCTTTTGAAACTCCAACTTAGCGCTCGGGGGCGACAACCGTTTGATGTACAATTATGCATGTTATTTTGAGCATCAAGACGCCTTCGACGAAGCCGACTCAATGCTCAGGGGCTACATACGGTTATGTCAACAAAACTTTCAAGACGGTGAAAAACCCGGCTAGCAAAACCCGGGGGCTCGACATCAACTTTTCCTTCTCGGAAGTTTCCGGGGTTACACGGCTCGATCGGCTAAACGTCCGTGATATGAGAGGCTCTAAGACCTTATTCAGCAAGCTCTTATATCTATGGCTTTGCTGGCTCTAAATCGGCAGTTTGGCAGCCATTACTACCGTGGATCGGTAGCCATGATTTTTTCCGACTTACATATCGTCCCACATGGATGATGATATTGAAGCGTTCCTAGAGCTTGGCAGAATCACTAATGATTCGTTAGAGAATTCTCCGCCTTGGATTTGTTCGAAGAAGCATACAAGAAACTCTCTGGCTAGGCTTAGTCAGATGAGAATATGATATGGGAGCTCTCCAAGATTCTTCGTGAAGCACGCCTATAAATTGAAGACGAAGTGATACTTACACACAAAGCTAGACGGAGGGACGCGAGGATCTTGAAAAACTCCGGGGGCTACTGTTGTGATTATACCAAATGGGTATACCTACGGCATAGTCTCATATCGGCAAGCCCGGGTGGCCCACAGTTGGTGGTTAGGCCTATGGCATAACCGGGCGGCCTAGTTGCTGATAGACAAGACGGAGGTCCAGCAGGGATAAAGGAAGGCGACGTGCCACCGCCTTAGATGGAAGCCAGAGCCTTGGAGGACACGAAGACTAGTTAGTGTTAGTGTAGGACTCTGTAACCGTATCCGGCTAGGACTTTCCATGTACCCTAGGTCCTGGCACTCTTATAAGCCATCCTACGGGAGCCTTTAGGGCACAACACAACCTAGATAGAACAACAAGTGCATAGCACTACCCGCACACAACAAACTCCCCAATCCTGTAACTCGGCGTATTGCCACTATAGTGATTTATAGCAGGAGTAGGATCTCACCACCGTCGTGAGATCTGAACCTGGGTAAACTATGTCAAGCCGACCCGGACGCTCTCCGTCTTCCCCCCACGTCTCTAAACTCGCCGTTGGGATACCCCTATGGCGTACGTGTCGACAAAACCATGACACCAATGTGGGGTCGAGCAAATATGGGGCCGAAGAGCAGTATGATCCAGAGGTAGTTGCACAATACGGAGAAGCTGCCGCTGCTCAAGGTATGAGTATTGCCTAGTACTTATCCCAGTTAGAGTACTTCCCCGTGAGTGAAGTAGCATACAAATACCAGTACGGCAAACCTCTCATCAAACCTGAGGAGGTAAATAATCTTCCAACAAAAATGCGAAGATTGCATAACTGGTACATGCATGCCACAAAGGCCGGGGCTAACTGGATAGTGCTGAGGGTTACAAAAAAGCATCATGGGAAAGAAAAGGATGACATGATATCCATTGAATTTGATGAACTATTTCAATTATTCAATCAAGACGCCTTGGACAAATCGATCATCAGTGCCTATTGTCTGTAAGTACTAATTCTGTAATTAATTTAGTCTCCAGCTATCTCACCTTGTTTATTGCATGTATATAATCATACTGTAATATGCAGAATGAAGATTCTCGAATGGAGCAGAGGACAAATCTATGACATTGGCTTCATTGACCCATATTGGGTTCATGAAGCTAATCTCAAAACAAGCCCCCAGGATACAGAGGATAATATAGTACACGCGTTAAGGTTTCAAGAAACCAGAAGGGAAATACTTTTACCTTACAACTTCGAGTGAGTGTTATTGTCTTCTATACACTTTCTATTTCGCTTACTCGATGTTAAGTATATAATTGATTAGTTATGCATTCGCAGCTTCCACTATATTCTGTTAATCATTCAACTTGACAAAGGGCGTGTACTAGTCATGGATTCGAAACATAAAACCCTTTAGCAGTGGAAGGACATGCAGATGCTTCTCCAGCGGTAATTCTAATCATTACGACACTATATCGGCAACGTTCGTGAATTTTATGATATCAAGTAATTAATAACTTATTTTATTCGTTTTCTTTGCTGGGAAGCGCTTGGAAACGGTTCACCAACAAGGCTAGGGGTGTTGGGAAAGCGGAGCTTACATTTCAAGCACTAGATGTAAGCACCACTAGCTATATCCGCGCATCTCTTTGATTCTAGTTTTGATACAGTTATTATCATGCTTGATTATTATTTTGATTGAACTATCTTCTCGTAAAGTGCCTGACACAGGGACTAAGTAACAATCTATGTGGATACTATGTTTGCGAGTTCATCCAGCAGAGGTGCGATGAGAAGGGCAGAAATTTAGAGCAACTCCACGTACGTAAACAATTTTTATAGTTTTTAATTACAATCAAATTGTGTTTAGTTTCATTAATATAGGCTGACTCCTTTTTAAAATCAGATCGAACGTCTACGGGACGGTCTTCTGCCAAAGGATCGCGTACGAGCAATTCAGGAGGAATTGGCGGGATTCTTGGATGCAGAAGTCCTAAACCCAAAAGAGGAATACTATTCGGCTGTGTGTAGACAATAGGAATTGTAAAAAGAGCAACTTTTGTATGTAGTGCATGAACTCGATCTGTGTATCGAATGTAATATTATCATGATGATCTTGTGTAATATAATGGTTCCTTCATTGATGAGTGCAAAACACTAAATAAACAATAAAACAACCTAAATGAATTCTCTGCCGCGGCACAAAAAGTGGCGAAAATGCTGCCGCGGCAACAAAAGTTGCCAAAATGAATTCTCTTCCGCGGCAGAGAAATGTGCCAAATCTCTGCCGTGACAGAAGGTTATTTGTCCCGGTTCGTGTTACGAACCGGGACGGTTGCTCCACCCCCCTCGCCCTCTGCCGCCGCCACGTATACCCCCATTTGTCCCGGTTCGTGTTACGAACCGGGACGGTTCCTCCACCCCCCTCGCCCTCTGCCGCCGCCACATGTACCGCGATTTGTCCCGGTTGGTGGGGCAACCAGGACTAAAGGTTGGGGCTTTAGTCCCGATTGCCCCGTCCCGATTGGGTAACCGGGACTAATGCCCCTTACCAACCGGGACCAATGGGGCGTTCTGCACTAGTGAAAAAAGAGTAATGATTAAGTTAAGGAGTTGGATTCGGATACCTAATCAGGTTAAGGAACTAAAGAAGAGACCACAATTTGAGGAGTTCATAATAAGGACATATCCCTAAGGGACAAAAGAAAAAGGAACTTTAGAGTATTGGAGACAACAAGTTGAAGATTGTCATGAAGGATGAGAATTCAAGGAAGGAATTGGATAAGGAATACTACAATTATTTCCATTTGAGGTTACCATGGAGTTGAGAACTGTCGTAACCAGTACAAGACAATTCCTCATTCTGAAACGGAAGAGGGTACGAACTTCGAGGATGAAGTTTATTTTAAGGGGGAGAGTCTGTAACATCCCAGCATTAGAGCTTAGAAATAAGATGAACCCAGATGTGTGCATTGCATTCATGTATAGAAAATCCGAATAATTTTCGCGCTTTTGAACAAAACTTTCCGAAGTGATTGAAGCTTCTCTCAACTTGATGGAATTGAAAAAGATCATCAAGTTGACTGCGATAAGTTTCAATACGACCTTTGCTAAAACCTTATTTTGGGTAAAGGAGATTTGATCTAAGGGTAGATCAAATGTAATGAAAGTTAAACCCTAACACATTGATTGATGATTATAATTTGATCCTTAAGTGATCATATGTAGTATTCTTTACTCAACCCATGAATACCAAGTTATAAATATAACTTAAGTAATAAGAATGTAACAACTAAATCTTGATCTATCTTAATCTCATCTACTTATACCATGAGTATCATGGTAATACCTAACCTTAACTCCTTAGTGATATTAAGTAGGAAATAAACCAAGTCAAGATCATTCACCATATATCTTTCTTCCCATATCAATCCTTATCATCTCTATTGAATCTTATTCTAATATTTGTTGTTCATCAATGTTGAACAATCAACTATTGATTCACCAATTCTTAAACTTATCAATTCTTGACATAGCAACTCTTGTCCTTATCATAGCATTCACTTAAGGCATATAAATAAAGAAGTAAGAAGAGGTAGGTGGCAATGCTAGATTTAAATATCATCTATAGGATGGGAGAATTTAAAGAGGATCAAATCAATATATGATAAATTGATGGAGTTAATTCACTCCTAAATGATAGAAGAGTTATATGGAAGATATAATTATATGGTAACAAAGAAGATTATAAGGTTGAATATTGAAGATAGTTACAAGGAGTAATCCTATTGGATTAAGTAGGCATAGTCAGTGAATAACATCTCTTAATCCACTAGAGATACTAAGAAGATAATTTCAATACAACTATAATGTTGTATTGATGAAAGGTTTGGTTAGCCAACTGGAAACCTAAGTTATAAAGGATCAAAGGATTATCATGATCATGCTTTAGTCACCAAGATTGAATGCTTATATCATGTATAAGTGACATTGGGGGATAGAACATGATTAAACCCTAGTCCAGATATATTATTCTAGGTTAGCCCTAACATGTCACATTAATATAATGTGAGGATGGAGTATTAGATACTTGAGTTAAGTAGAAACAAGATAGTATGATTAAGATGATGCTAGAGCAACATTGGATTACAGAAGTAGTAGTTTCCTCTTGGGAAATACTAAACACTTGAGGTGAAGTAAAGTTTGATATATACGGCTAATGGAGTAATATTAGTGGTAGATGATTAAGGAAGAGTATGAATGTAGTTAGAAGTAACCACTTGTTGGATTGGAGGTTATCAGCAGTAGAGTGGCTGATATAACCAAGTATGGATATGAGAAGATTATTAAAAGCTTTAGTGTCAAGCTCATTGGATTTATAAATGGATTTAGGAGAATAAAAGGTGGATAAGAATATTCTTGTAAAGTAAAGCTCATCATGTTAACACATGATGATGGATATGAAGTAGTATATCTAGGAAAGGAATTCCTTAATTCGATGTTCAGGATTGTGAATTATGGAAGATAGGAATTCTTGGTAAATACTAAACCCTAAATATTTAAACAAACATAATATCCATTTCATCCGATTGATCTATCATCTTATTTCCACAAAGCCTTATAGGAATATTTTCCTATAGCAAATCACTTAAGCACATCTCTATCATTTCCAATAATCATGACCATATGTGCTTAGGAGTTATCTTTATCAATTCTTTTCCATCAGACATTCCAGATAATAACTTTCTATTTTAAAGGTTGATATCATTAAAGATCACAAACATAAAGACAATATGTTTAGCCATTAATCTTTATTCACATCAACAAAAGAATATAAGTGTATTAAGTATCCTAAACCCTAGGGTAAGTAATTACAATTCAGAACCCTAAACTTATTAATGAGTTTTCTCATCAACATCTCATAAATATCCTATCTATATTCATTAGGCAAATTCTTTGATCCATTTCTCTAACCACTTATTCCATATGAGCATGGAATAAGTGGGGATACAACAATTATAAACCATCCTATACTTTACTATGTGATTAAATACATATAAATAAACCCTATGATTATTATTAAACATTTTAAAACTTCATTACTCCAAATAAAAGTGAAAAAGAGTGTTATAAAGAATTCTTAAGTTATAAACCCTAAAACCCTAATTCCTACTTATTCTATTTAATACAAGAATCTATTTATGATTAAAACAATATAGAAAATAATAAATAAAGTATATTATCATAATAAATAAACTCATACGAGAATTTGAAATACATTTTATGTGTTTGCAATTATCTAAAGAATAAATTCTATAAAGAACGATTTAAGACAAAACATAATTTACAAAAAATAGAAAATAGAAAAAGGAAAATAGAAAGAAAAAAACCTGGCCCGAGCAATAGGCCGACCTGGTGTTTCCCCTCTACCTAACTACCGCCCAGCAGCAGGACCTCTTCCTTTTTGCTCGCGCTGCTTCAGTCCAGTTGCAGCCTAGCATCGGCCCAAGACCACGTACCTTTTGGCAACACAATCCGTTGTCTTCCTCCTCTAGACAAGCAGCTTGCTGGAAGGATCGACGACCAACCGATGCCGCCCGTCGCCGTGTAGCCGCCACCGAGGCCTCTGGGAGGATAAGAACGACACGAAGACGCCCTCATCCTCATCTTGATCATTCCTTGCGCGCTCTCTCTCTGTTCCTCCCAAATTTCTCCTCTGGTCGTAACCCTAGATTCGAGATGCCACCATTCTAAGCTCCCTCGTGCTCCGCTGATCAAACACACGGTTTCGCCTTGTTCCCCTGAGCCTCCTAGTCAAAGGAATTAAAGAGGGGCACCGAGAATCGACGCTACAAGGTCATCTTCCCGAGCTCCGGTCGTGCTCTGTCACGGTAGCTGCCGGCGACTCCGACCTCCCCTGTCCACACCGACCACCTCTACGCGTTCACGGTGAGCAGGCGAATCCTATCGAGTCCCCAAATCCCTCCTTTTCTTCTGCTATCGCTCTGGCACCATAGATTGACGTTCTCCGCCGCATAGCTCGTCGCCGACCACATTTTGGCAACCAAATAGGAGCGGTGTCGCTGCTAGTAGGTTATCTAGTGTGTGCTCTATCGAACTGTAACGATCGTTTTTGCCAAACTTCACTGGATCACCGCCGCTGCTAGCCACTTGAGCATCACCGGCGAGATGACGTCATGGTGACGTCATGCTTGCATCAAGTCTGCAAGTTTGACTAGTCTTTGATGAAGTGGCGTATGACGTGGTCCTAACCCCACGGGTTAGTGACCAGTGTAGAGTTAGTCTGGGTATAAAAGGTAAAATGGTTATTTAGAAAATGATTAAATCCTAAAAATTCAATAACTTTAGTTTTGTAATTCAGAAAAATATTTATAATATATGAAAATTTTCAAAAAAATAAAATCTATAACCTAGTTGTATTATTAAGTATTATTATGTTAATTATTTAAATAAACAATATTTAATAAAGGTTTTATAAGTAATAACACTTTGATAATTCATAATTAAATAATGGTAAATGATAAAAATATAAATAAAATACCAAAAATCTTAGAAAAATAAGAACTATAATTTAAAACTATAATCATGCATTATTATTTTACTTAATTAAATATTTATTATTTATTAAGTATTTATAAAGTAATAAATCTTATAAAAATCATATCTTATTATTTAAAATTCATAAAAATACATGTAATATACCAAAATGATCAAAAAATAATACCTACATATTAGAAATATAATATTACACTTTTTAGGTAAATAAAAAGTTAAAACACTTTAATAAATTGAATTTAAACCTATTTCCTTAATTGATAATTCATATAAAGGTAAATAAAAATTGCTAATATATCTAAAATTAGCCAACTAAGTCTAATAAATAGTATTAGTCTTAAATATTGAAAATCTGAAGTCAAAATGGTTCAACACATTTTAAATACAATTTTATTGAATTATCATTCAACCATGTGTGTAGTTTATTGTCTAAACAGATCTTTAACAATTATCAAATATTCAAGAATGATATTTTCAACCAAATAAAATCTTTTACCATTATTTCACTCACAACTTTATAATGGACTAAATCCAAAGATATTCATAAGTAGTAAATAATATTGTTTACTTATTCACAAACCATAACCACACCCTTATAAGGAGATAAATCCTTTTATACATTTATAATGTTAAGAAACCACTACTCAAATAGAAGTAATGCCATTCTTTAATAACTTTAATGAAACAAAATAAATTGAACAAAGTAAAATTATCATAAGCAATATACCTTAAATCCATCTATGTCTTTCAAGTTAACTTTAGTCTACAATACTTTTAATATTATACTAGAGATATTGTTATGTGTTTTATAGTTAACTTTGGTATGTTATAATTAAGTTATAAAGCATCTCAAGTCCAGACTATTCAAGCAAGCATAAACAACATCAATAACATTCTATCAAATATATTCTCAAAACTATCAGAATTGTTTAAACCTTAATAAAGAAATCTTTTCTTCAAATGTTATTCTTTTTGCCACTTCAAACAACAAATCTTACAATAATACCTCCAATTCTTAACAACTAAACTCAGGGACTCTCATCATAGTCAATAGATGACAACTAATCACAATCACATTGCTTTGAACTTTACTTGCATACCTAGGATTGTAAACACTTAAGTTCCTTATAAATGCCATTACTTGTAAAGTAAAATTTGAAGATAAACAATTCTTATATAAGTATTCTTTGAGTAGCATTCCATATGTGTATATCTTATTGTTATATGATATTATAATTACGTGTTGTTCACACACACTCACAAGTCTTAATAAGAAGCACAAGTGTGTAACTTAATCTAAAAGGGCAACACATTCCAAAGAAACCATTTCCAGTTTCCAAACTCTAGATCAACGTTATCCCCGGGATTTGCGTTTATAAAGTGCATTACATTACTTATGCATAATAACATCTTGCTTCTTTAAACATTAGTCCTTACCCGACCAATGATGCTGATTTCAGATATTGGATTTTATATTGTCTCGAAGACCGTGAGTGCATAATCTTGCAATCACAAAAGGCAAGTTCACACTTTCTCATGTCCTTCGATTATTTTCTGTAAAGTATTTTACAAATCCAGTGTTTTCATCACCTGCATTTGAAAAAGGTCCAAAAACACTATTTTCATAATAATATGATTATAGGTTATTTACCATGAGGTAATAACCTACTATGAAAGTTTCGGTGGTAAAGGAAAATATTATCTAGGACTTAACAACCAATATCGCCAGTGATTCTTGCGCCGTATATTACGCATTAACCATGAGATTTGCAATGGGACAGAGAAGTCAGTTGTATCTTCTTCCTCTCGCATGTAGCCGGATGTGCGGGTCGTGGCTGTTATCACTCGTAGCATGCATATTAATTGGTAATTCGTAGAGGATATGCAGCATATGGGTGGGATCCCACAATGTCCCATGACAGTTCTGGCATCTAACGGTCTGTACAAACCATTGCCGTAATTCAATGGGTGGGCATGATGTACACCAAGGAGGCATGCGAGGTCATGAAGGGGGCAGTGATTGGCTTGGATCATCTACTGGGTCCCACACCATAGGAAGTGTGGACGGGAAAGATCGCCTGGTTGTGCAACAAGGATTTGATCTATCATGGGTAAAGTGACGCACCTCTACAGAGTGTAATAACTATAACTTGTTACTCCCTATTACGGGAAGGAGCTGCGAACACGGCTGGAAAGGAACTCCATGAAAGTTCTGTTAAACCCGTGAAGGCTGACGGACATAGCTTTTTAAAATAAAAGCAACCTTTGAAGAAATTTTTACGAAAACCTGCATTGGCTATGACCTATGGTCTATGGCTGTAGATATAGTGCATTAAACACTCCTTTTCTAGTGAACTTGCTGAGTACGCTCGTACTCAACGTATCTTCTTAACCCTTGCTAGATTATGAAGCCATTAAGACGATGTCTACATCAAGTTATGCTCCATGAATCATCATCAAAAGCTAAAGCTCTTCAATGAAGTCAAGAAGGTCAACATATACACCCACTCAAGTGAAGACGAAGTTACTGATTAGATAGGAATATAATCTCTAGCCATAGAACATATTTCTGTAGTGTATTGCGATAGCAGCAATGCCAGACCATTAGTTAAGATACTAGTCTTAATAGTATGATAGTTTTTGAGTTATTTATTCCTAATTCTTCTTTGTAATAAGTTTCTTTCTCTCTCTTTAACCTAGAGTGTTCTCTGGATCTTATGTAAAGAGTTGAGTTGTAACCTATAGTCATGTCTTGGACCTGCTGTGTTTCTATTGTACCACTCTAAGAGATGTAATACTAGTGAACGTTCTTTCATTGGTGTTATATCAACGACTATAGTGTACTACATCATGCAGCGGTATGATGGGTCACCGCTGTTGGTATCAAAGCATATGCTTTGACCTTAGGATTAAAACCCTTTTAGGAAGATCTGTAGGTTGGATAGTGACTATAGGAGCCATCTTATCTAAACCAAATATTATTATGAATTGTGATGAGTATCCACTTGAGGATAACCTTGTCACGAGGTGTATTGTAAGATCCCTCCTTTATAAAGGATAAGGATCCCTGTGATTGCAATGCTAGTCCCTGGATCAATGCTAGCATCCATAGTTTAAGATGAAGTACACAGATACAAAGGTCATTATTACAGCCATTCCAGAGATAAACATAGTCTTTACAACTCCAAGGCCACATGCCTAGTACAAGAGTTTAATGTAGCGTCCCCAACCTTAAATAAGATTGAGTCCCCTGTGTTTACAATGCTAGTCCCTGGATCAATAGCTAGCATCCACAGTTCAGATGTAATATCGAGAAACAAAGGTCATAATACAACTTTATAACCAGGAATAACATAATTTTATTACATCAAACATAGCTCATTGGCTATTTACATTACATTGCAGCGGAATAACTATAAGCATTGGGTCCTTCATCTTCAAAGTGCCACAGGCAGACATGTTGGTTGTAGGCTTTGTAATCCTAATCAATCAATCTTCACTAAAACAAACAAACCTGCAACATAATAAGTTACAGCCACAAGGGTCAATACATTTGTATTGTATTGGCAAGTGATACTTTGGTAGTATAGTGGAGTCTATCATCTATATGCATTTGGCTAAGTGGAGTTGAGGCTTTGCATTGCTCAAAATAGATTTTTCCCTATCATTTGAAAATAAGTTTTGTTTGGCAAAAACAAATTCCAAGGCATCTATCAATCAAAGACTGAAGATCCACTCAGGGCATCTATCAATCAAAGACTGAAGATTTACTTGGCAAAAACAAATTCTCAACCAATGATTGAAGATCCTCTCAAGGCATCTACCAATCAAAGATTTAAGATTTCACACAACCCTTGTTCACCCACAAGTTTTAATTTAGAAATTGGAATGATGAGATTCTTGATTGCTTCCATGTCTTGATGCTCAAATTGTCCTTTACCAGGGACATGGCTAAGTACTTAGGTTTTACACTCTGCAGAGGTGGTGCACTTTCCCCACAAGCCTTGGTTTCCCAAGGATGATCCTTCAGTAGCCTTTCCTTAGTCAAATGGACGCGTTCCAACCTATCAATCACTACCACCCACTGTCCAAAAGACTAAGTTCCAGCATCCTAAGATCATGGCAGAGCCCATAATGCCAAGTGGTTGCACTTGAAGTTTCTCAACATTTGACATCTCAAATCTCTTTGTTTCCTGGGTGGCCATCCACAAGTGAGATACACAAGCCAAGTCCCATGGCCTTGTGAACCACTCAACCAAAAACCACCATGCAATCCCATTCCACCCAGGAGATTCATTAATCTTAGTTGTTTTATTAAACAAAACACAAGTCCTCAGACTTAGAATATTTTTCATAGTGTGAATATATATCCCACCCAAGTTTTCTATTAGCTAGGCTAAGCTTGGTAGTAATAGGATTCTTAACTTAGGAAAATCCTACTAAGGATTCATCTACTAGATTTCCTATAGCAAGGTCTATACTTAGAAAAATAAAAACCATGCAAGATTTTACTTTAGCAAAAACACTAATGCATAGTGAAAATAATGGGACATAAGATATGAAGTATCACTTGCCTTTTTGGTAGAGGGTATAAGTTCACTCCTTGTCCTTGCAACACTCACACTCTTCAAGTCACTACAATCAATCAAGCAAGGCACAAACTCATTCTACCAATCAAGCAAAACAACACACACATAAAATAACAAAGTCAAAGAAATGCATGCAAGCATGCCAAGCTTTGCTTTGTTTGCAAAAGTGGTTCCTAGTGGGTCATAGACATTTGGGTACACCTAATGGTCATTTTTGTAAAGTGGCAAAGTCATGCATAGGCATGCAAAGGTTGGTTCTAATGTAGGGATGGTCCTCACTAGGCTTCTAACTTTGTAAGTTCAAAATTGGTCATTTACCAAAATGGCAAAGTCATTTGCAAAAGGGTTTCTATTAGATTCCTAAACTTTGTAAGATCCAAATTGGTCATTTACCAAAGTGGCAAAGTTGTTAGCAAAAGGTTTCACCTCAAAAACCAATTTCAAAACAAGGCACCTATTTGGTCATTTTATGTGGTGAAGAAATATGTCTACTAGGGTTTTAGTCTATAGGGTTCACCAAATGAGTTGCTATTGCAAAACTTGGTGCTTTTTGGTCAGTAGGTTTGGTCCAAACATTTTCTCAAGGTTTTCTTTATGAAAGCATTTTCATAAACAAAACAAATAGTTTTAGTTAGCTAGAAATGGACTAAACTAATTAATCCATTCTATTCTTTTCCAAAATCACTTTCCAAACTATGGGTTGGTTCCTATGGTCAGCAAGGTCACAACAAACTAATTTGCAAAGGTTTTAACCTAAATATCATTTTTAAATGATTGTTCTAATGTTAACAAGCATACAAAAGAATCTGCAAAGTTAAACAAGTTAACATATACTATTTGCTAAACTAAGGGCAGGGTTGGTTAGGGCTTGTCTTGCTGATTCCAACGACATCAAATTTGTAAAATTTGGATGTGGATCAAAAGATACAAGGGTTTGAAGTTAGCAAGAAATTCTGTTTTCAAATTTCTAATTCAGATCAATCGTGCCACGCGTTGCGCTGTGATTGGCAGTGCCGGTTCGGTGTGGATCGGCAACGTGGGCGTTGGATCAAGTTTGATCGCACGCACAGAGGACATACCCTTCGCGTTAAGTGATTCTATCGTAACCGTCGGATCCAGATCCTCACGGTGCTAACGTGCTCGACCATTTGCGGCGGCGCTGCGGTGGCTACCGCGGCGAGTCGTCGGTCGATGACGGTGGCGATGCTACAGGGGTGAGGAGAAGGAGGATGCTCACCAGGCTCGGGTCGCGGTGATGCTCAACGTGCGATTGACGGGACAAAGGCGCACTAGTTAAATGCGATTGCTCGCCGGAGTTCTGCGGCGGCGGTGCTCTCGGCTTGTCGTCGTGGGACGCCGCCGTGATTCACTCCGCGAAAGGAAGGCACGCTAGATGCGCGGGTTCAAGGCAAGGTCGTGTCGTGAGCGAGTGAAGGGGCGGTCTGGTCTTACCGGTGGGGCTCGTCGGAGAGGAAGCGGATGGCGGCGAGTCGAGCTTGTCGAAGGCGGTCTGTCTTGGACTACGAGAGGACAAACAGAGGTCAGGTTAGATGCAGGAGATCATGTCGGAGCTGTGAGCGTAAACAAGAGGGCTCGGGGTGGTCTGTACCTACCGGAGAAACTTGACGGAGACGAGGCAGACGGCGGCGCTTGCTTGGTGTCGTCGTTGCCGACGCTCTGGGGCGCCCGCGGGTGAACGGAGAGCACGGACAGATGCGTGGAGTAGGGTGCGTGGTCAATGAGGCAGGCGTGGGGTCTCGTCGGAATTGCTCGGAGGCGGTGGTGAGCTGCGGTCTGAGAGAAATGGAGGCAGCCTAGGGGCAGAGGGGAGGCGTTGTCTGAGGGAAATGACAGAGGAGAGGGAGGCGGTTAAATGGGCATCGTCGCAGGGGGAGTGAAGACCGGCATTATGGCGAATTGATGCCGCGGAGTTACAGCAGGAAACGGCGACGAGAGGAGGAAGAACTGGTCGCAGGGTGGGGAAGGAGAACAGTGGAAAGGGGGTCCAGCGGTCAGTGGGAAAGGGAGAGGATGCGGGGTCCACTTGCCAGCTTCTGTGTGAGTTTCTTCCGCGGTGCAGAAAACGGTTCGGGGGCGTGAGTGAGAGAGGTGGGGTCGTCTCGTCAGCGAGTGAGGAGAGGGGGAAGTGGGTCCCGGTTGTCTGTGACTGAGTGGGTCAGATAATTGGTGCCAAACGTTTTCTTCGGGGAAAAGATTCTGGGCTGGACTGGGCCTATTGGGCTGCTGGCTGGGCTGGTCACTGTGCACTATTTTTTTCTGTCTAATTCTTTATCTTTTTCTAATTCTTTTTCTGTTTTGAATTTCAAACAATTAATTCAAACAATTTCAAACAACACTCAATCAATTCAAACAGCAAACTTTTCATTTGAATTTGGTTCATTTGGCAACATAATCCAAATCTCAAAATGAAACATTATTTTATTTATTTTAGGATCCATTTAATAATTAAATAAAATGGATCTTTAGTTATTAGGGTTTGATTTATTTAATAATATTTCCATTGAAATAATATTATATTCAAAACCAAACCAGAAGGTTTAATTTGAAAAATAGAAGAATACTTGGAAACTTATTTAAATAAATAAATAAGTTTTGGTGTTTTAATTAAAATGGGAAAGCCTTTACTTAAATAAAATTGGATATTTAAATCCTTATTTATTTTATTTAAATAATCCTTTACTCATTTTAATCAAAGCAAAACCTTTTAATAAAAGATTTCAAAGTAGTAATAAAATACTTGGTGTTCAATTAAAATTGAAAAAGCTTTTACTTAAATAAAATTGGATGTTTAAATCCTTTATTTTATTTAAATAAACCTTTACTCATTTTATCAAAACAAAATATTTTATTTCAAAAGTTTGGCCAAAATTAATTTGGCTTATCTTTTCATTTGAAACCAAAGTCTTTTATTAAAAGATCTAAAACAGTGTTTCCAAAACAATTTATTTTCCTTTGATAATTGTTTATCCAAATAAATCCCTTTAGGATTATTTGTTCACCATTTGGTATGGTTTTTGGGGGCTTTATTGACTTTGGAAATTCAATTTCCTTATCTTATTATATTCACAAGATTTTGTCTTTGGTTCCAAACTAAGTGAAACCAATCTCTAAGGTCTTTCTTGATCCTTTGTGTAAATTTGTTGATCAACTTTGGTATGGATCAAATCCATGGATTTGGAGATACTTTGGAAAATGATTTCCGTCCATTAGGGTTTAGGGTTTTTAGATTTCTTTCCAAATGTTCAAATTTCCAGATACATTCATTGAGGAATGCATTTCCCTTGATTTGAATTTGTTGAATTCAAACTTCTACCAAAGTTTGTTCAAGATGGGATTTTAAGTCTCCTTTTAGAAACAAAAGTTTCTTTTCACCCTGATTTTCAACAAAAATTTATTTTGTTTATTTTATTTTCACATTACAAGATTTGGAAAATCTTGGGATGTGACAGGCTACCACCCTTAAAAGAAATCTCGTCCCGAGATTTGGGGAGGCTAGGGTTACAAGCAGGTTCGAAACAGCTAGGGTACTACCACCCTTGAAAATTTTCCAACTAAACTACATCTTGGCTTGCTTGGAATCTTGGAAAGCTTCTTCTTGGAAAACTTCTGCATAGTGTCCATTATTTCCATGCTTGATTCATGGGCTAAGGTTGGGTTTCTCCTTTGGCTTGTTCATCTTGTTCTTCATCTTTTCTGGACAATTGCTTACATAGTGTCCTGGTTCCTTGCAATTGAAACAGTGGATATCTTGGAGTTCTTTACGTTGCTCTTGTGGACAAACTGCTACATAATGGCCTAGCTCTTTGCAGTTGTTGCACACTACTTGGTCCATCCTTTTATTCTTTATGGACTCTGGGCATCCACTGGGGTTGTGTCCCATTTCCTTACATTCTGACATTACAAGGCTCATGTCTTGCTTTGGTTTCTTGGGTTTCTTTGATCCTTTGAATTGGGTTGTCTTGTTTGGAGGTATAAGTGGTCCTTTTCCTTTGTCATCATCATTCTTGGCATACTTGGATCCTTCTTGTTTCCTTTGTTCAACAATGGCATAGACGGGGCATTGGATAGGTACATGGTCGTTTCCTTCACAAAGGTGACAAGTAACTTGAGATGTGGGGCATTGGCCAACTGGATGTTCCTCTTCACAATTGGGGCATTGATCTTCATGCTCCTTGGAAGTATGATCCTTGTCTCCACAAATATTGCAAGCTGGTGCTCCATCTAGCATAATGTTCTTGTCATCCTTGTTGTCATACACTCTTTTGGGATAGTTTTCTTCCATGCTGATCATTTGATTAGTCACCTTAAGCATCAGTTGGGATTGTTCTTCCAAAAACTTTTGCAAGGTAGGGTCTTTATCACTATTGTTGGCTATGAACTGAGCTGTTAGTTGACTCAATTGGTGTTGGGTTGCTATGAGTTCTCTCATGTTATCCTCTTGGTTGTTGTTGTTGTCACCATCCTTGATGTTGGAGTCTCTTGGAGAAGTCATCTGTTTGGGTTGGATAGGGGTTAGAATAGGCAAAAGGTTTCTAAGAAGTCAATTCTATTCACACACATCACAATTCACACAAGCAATGTGCAAGCAATCACAAACAAGCATTCCACTCAAACAACAATGTCTAGCACATACTTAGGCAACAAAATATTTTTGTTACACCACATAAGTTGGTGAGTTTGACTTAACTAAAATATGGTGGTCCATCTACATGGTTTACTTGTGATCTTTCCATCCTTCTTGGTTGATTCTTCTTGATTGAGATCTTTGTTTCCTTGGAGAGTTCTTGTCTCTTGGTCACAAATACTTCAAAGATGTTGATGGCTCCTTGTAAGTTGTTTTTCCTTAGTCTTCAAGTGAAATGTTACTCAAGACTTGTATTCTTTAGTGATATCCAAGTTGAAGTCCTTGGTGTACATGTTGAAGATGTTGAAGAAGTTGAAGTCATTAGAGTTGAAAGTGTTGAAGAAGTCCTTTGCACATGGTGTAGTCTTTGGTCATGGGGTAGGCTTTCCATTAAGTTTGAAGTAGAAGAGAAGTAGGGTTGAAACCAAAATGGTTGAGGAAAGAGTTTACAAGATTGTTTTTGTAAATAAGTTTTGGAATAAGACAACTCCTATTTTTCTAAGGGTTTTTGTCCAATCCTAGGGTTACAAATCCTACAGGCAACACAATGCTCTGATACCATTCTATAGCGTCCCCAACCTTAAATAAGATTGAGTCCCCTGTGTTTACAATGCTAGTCCCTGGATCAATAGCTAGCATCCACAGTTCAGATGTAATATCGAGAAACAAAGGTCATAATACAACTTTATAACCAGGAATAACATAATTTTATTACATCAAACATAGCTCATTGGCTATTTACATTACATTGCAGCGGAATAACTATAAGCATTGGGTCCTTCATCTTCAAAGTGCCACAGGAACATATTGTTGTAGGCTTTGTAATCCTAATCAATCAATCTTCACTAAAACAAACAAACCTGCAACATAATAAGTTACAGCCACAAGGGTCAATACATTTGTATTGTATTGGCAAGTGATACTTTGGTAGTATAGTGGAGTCTATCATCTATATGCATTTGGCTAAGTGGAGTTGAGGCTTTGCATTGCTCAAAATAGATTTTTCCCTATCATTTGAAAATAAGTTTTGTTTGGCAAAAACAAATTCCAAGGCATCTATCAATCAAAGACTGAAGATCCACTCAGGGCATCTATCAATCAAAGACTGAAGATTTACTTGGCAAAAACAAATTCTCAACCAATGATTGAAGATCCTCTCAAGGCATCTACCAATCAAAGATTTAAGATTTCACACAACCCTTGTTCACCCACAAGTTTTAATTTAGAAATTGGAATGATGAGATTCTTGATTGCTTCCATGTCTTGATGCTCAAATTGTCCTTTACCAGGGACATGGCTAAGTACTTAGGTTTTACACTCTGCAGGTGGTGCACTTTCCCCACAAGCCTTGGTTTCCCAAGGATGATCCTTCAGTAGCCTTTCCTTAGTCAAATGGACGCGTTCCAACCTATCAATCACTACCACCCACTGTCCAAAAGACTAAGTTCCAGCATCCTAAGATCATGGCAGAGCCCATAATGCCAAGTGGTTGCACTTGAAGTTTCTCAACATTTGACATCTCAAATCTCTTTGTTTCCTGGGTGGCCATCCACAAGTGAGATACACAAGCCAAGTCCCATGGCCTTGTGAACCACTCAACCAAAACCACCATGCAATCCCATTCCACCCAGGAGATTCATTAATCTTAGTTGTTTTATTAAACAAAACACAAGTCCTCAGACTTAGAATATTTTTCATAGTGTGAATATATATCCCACCCAAGTTTTCTATTAGCTAGGCTAAGCTTGGTAGTAATAGGATTCTTAACTTAGGAAAATCCTACTAAGGATTCATCTACTAGATTTCCTATAGCAAGGTCTATACTTAGCAAAATAAAAACCATGCAAGATTTTACTTTAGCAAAAACACTAATGCATAGTGAAAATAATGGGACATAAGATATGAAGTATCACTTGCCTTTTTGGTAGAGGGTATAAGTTCACTCCTTGTCCTTGCAACACTCACACTCTTCAAGTCACTACAATCAATCAAGCAAGGCACAAACTCATTCTACCAATCAAGCAAAACAACACACACATAAAATAACAAAGTCAAAGAAATGCATGCAAGCATGCCAAGCTTTGCTTTGTTTGCAAAAGTGGTTCCTAGTGGGTCATAGACATTTGGGTACACCTAATGGTCATTTTGTAAAGTGGCAAAGTCATGCATAGGCATGCAAAGGTTGGTTCTAATGTAGGGATGGTCCTCACTAGGCTTCTAACTTTGTAAGTTCAAAATTGGTCATTTACCAAAATGGCAAAGTCATTTGCAAAAGGGTTTCTATTAGATTCCTAAACTTTGTAAGATCCAAATTGGTCATTTACCAAAGTGGCAAAGTTGTTAGCAAAAGGTTTGACCTCAAAAACCAATTTCAAAACAAGGCACCTATTTGGTCATTTTATGTGGTGAAGAAATATGTCTACTAGGGTTTTAGTCTATAGGGTTCACCAAATGAGTTGCTATTGCAAAACTTGGTGCTTTTGGTCAGTAGGTTTGGTCCAAACATTTTCTCAAGGTTTTCTTTATGAAAGCATTTTCATAAACAAAACAAATAGTTTTAGTTAGCTAGAAATGGACTAAACTAATTAATCCATTCTATTCTTTTCCAAAATCACTTTCCAAACTATGGGTTGGTTCCTATGGTCAGCAAGGTCACAACAAACTAATTGGCAAAGGTTTTAACCTAAATATCATTTTTAAATGATTTTTCTAATGTTAGCAAGCATACAAAAGAATCTGCAAAGTTAAACAAGTTAACAGATACTATTTGCTAAACTAAGGGCAGGGTTGGTTAGGGCTTGTCTTGCTGATTCCAACGACATCAAATTTGTAAAATTTGGACGTGTGGATCAAAAGATACAAGGGTTTGAAGTTAGCAAGAAATTCTGTTTTCAAATTTCTAATTCAGATCAACTGGTGCCACGCGTTGCGCTGTGATTGGCCGGTACCGGTTCGGTGTGGATCGGCAACGTGGAGCGTTGGATCAAGTTTGATCGCACGGCACAGAGGACATACCCCTTCGTGTTAAGTGATTCTATCGTAACCGTCAGATCCAGATCCTACGGTGCTAACGTGCTCGACCATTTGCGAGCGGCGCTGCGGTGGCTACCGGCGGCGGAGTCGTCGGTCGATGACGGTGGCGATGCTACAGGGGGTGAGGGAGAAGGAGGGGATGCTCACCAGGCTCAGGGGGTCGCGGTGATGCTCAACGTGCGATTGACGGGACAAGGGGCGCACTAGTTCGTCTGCGATTGCTCGCCGGAGTTGCTGCGGGCGGCGGTGCTCTCGGCTTGTCGTCGTGGACGTCGCTGTGATTCACTCCGAAGCGAAAGGAAGGCACAGTTAGATGCGCGGGTTCAAGGCAAGGTCGTGTGCGTGAACGAGGAGTGAAGGGACGGTCTGGTCTTACCGGTGGGGCTCGTCGGAGAGGAAGCAGATGGCAGCGGCGAGTCGAGCTTGTCGAAGACGGTGCTGTGGACTACGAGAGGACAAACAGAGGTCTGGGTTAGATGCAGGAGATCATGTCGGAGCTGTGAGCGTAAACAAGAGGGCTCGGGGTGGTCTGTACCTACCGGAGAAACTTGACGGAGACGAGGCAGACGGCGGCGCTTGCTTGGTGTCGTCGTTGCCGACGCTCTGGGGCGCCCGCGGGTGAACGGAGAGCACGGACAGATGCGTCTGGATGCGTGGAGTAGGGGTGCGTGGTCAATGAGGCAAGGGGCAGTGGGGTCTCGTCGGAATTGCTCGGAGACGGTGGTCGGAGCTGCGGCGGTACAGAGAGAAATGGAGGCAGCCTAGGGGCAGAGGGGAGGCGTTGTCTGAGGGAAATGACAGAGGAGAGGGAGGCGGTTAAATGGGCATCGTCGCAGGGGGAGTGAAGACCGGCATTATGGCGAATTGATGCCGCGGAGTTACAGCAGGAAACGGCGACGAGAGGAGGAAGAACTGGTCGCAGGGTGGGGAAGGAGAACAGTGGAAAGGGGGTCCAGCGGTCAGTGGGAAAGGGAGAGGGAGCGGGGTCCACTTGCCAGCTTCTGTGTGAGTTTCTTCCGCGGTGCAGAAAACGGTTCGGGGGCGTGAGTGAGAGAGGTGGGGTCGTCTCGTCAGCGAGTGAGGAGAGGGGGAAGTGGGTCCCGGTTGTCTGTGACTGAGTGGGTCAGATAATTGGTGCCAAACGTTTTCTTCGGGGAAAAGATTCTGGGCTGGACTGGGCCTATTGGGCTGCTGGCTGGGCTGGTCACTGTGCACTATTTTTTTCTGTCTAATTCTTTTTCTTTTTCTAATTCTTTTTCTGTTTTGAATTTCAAACAATTAATTCAAACAATTTCAAACAACACTCAATCAATTCAAACAGCAAACTTTTCATTTGAATTTGGTTCTGTTTGGCAACATAATCCAAATCTCAAAATGAAACATTATTTTTATTTATTTTAGGATCCATTTAATAATTAAATAAAATGGATCTTTAGTTATTAGGGTTTGATTTATTTAATAATATTTCCATTGAATTCCTATTATTTTCAAAACCAAACCAGAAGGTTTAATTTGAAAAATAGAAGAATACTTGGAAACTTATTTAAATAAATAAATAAGTTTTGGTGTTTTAATTAAAATGGGAAAGCCTTTACTTAAATAAAATTGGATATTTAAATCCTTATTTATTTTATTTAAATAATCCTTTACTCATTTTAATCAAAGCAAAACCTTTTAATAAAAGATTTCAAAGTAGTAATAAAATACTTGGTGTTCAATTAAAATGGAAAAAGCTTTTACTTAAATAAAATTGGATGTTTAAATCCTTTATTTTATTTAAATAAACCTTTACTCATTTTATCAAAACAAAATATTTTATTTCAAAAGTTTGGCCAAAATTAATTTGGCTTATCTTTTCATTTGAAACCAAAGTCTTTTATTAAAAGATCTAAAACAGTGTTTCCAAAACAATTTATTTTCCTTTGATAATTGTTTATCCAAATAAATCCCTTTAGGATTATTTGTTCACCACTTGGTATGGTTTTTGGGGGCTTTATTGACTTTGGAAATTCAATTTCCTTATCTTATTATATTCACAAGATTTTGTCTTTGGTTCCAAACTAAGTGAAACCAATCTCTAAGGTCTTTCTTGATCCTTTGTGTAAATTTGTTGATCAACTTTGGTATGGATCAAATCCATGGATTTGGAGATACTTTGGAAAATGATTTCCTTCCATTAGGGTTTAGGGTTTTTAGATTTCTTTCCAAATGTTCAAATTTCCAGATACATTCATTGAGGAATGCATTTCCCTTGATTTGAATTTGTTGAATTCAAACTTCTACCAAAGTTTGTTCAAGATGGGATTTTAAGTCTCCTTTTAGAAACAAAAGTTTCTTTTCACCCTGATTTTCAACAAAAATTTATTTTGTTTATTTTATTTTCACATTACAAGATTTGGAAAATCTTGGGATGTGACATTTAAATAAGTAAATAAATAAAAGTCTTCATCTTCATGTGCCACAGGCAAACATGTTGAGTGTAGACTCATGACACCTAATCCTCATCAGAGTAACCTGCAACATCACAAGTTACAGCCACAGTGGGTCAAGACATTGGAATAGTATTGGCAAGTGATACCTTAGTATAATTTAGGTGGACTAGATACTATATGCAATTTGGAGTGTAGCTTGGCTTGCTTTGCTCAAAATAGGTTTTGCCTATTAGTTGAAATCACTAAGTTTTTCTTTGTCAAAACTTTTCCCAAGGAACCACCAATAGACATTGAGGTCCTTCACCCTTGTTCACCCACAAGTTTTTTTTTACTTAGAAATTGGAATGAGGAGATTCTTGATAGCTTCCATGTCTTGATGCTCAAGTTATCCTTTTCTAGGGACATGGCTAAGTACTTAGATTTTTCCATCTGCAGAGGTTGTGCACTTTCCCCACCAGACTTGATTTTCACCAAGACAGGACCTTTCAGAAGCCTTCCCTTGGACCAAATGGACGCGCTCCAACCTATCATTCCAACTACCACCAACTGTCCAAATGGCTAAGTTCTAGCAACCTATATGATCCAGGCAGAGCCCATATTGCCAAGTGGCTGCACTAGAAGCTTCTCAACACTTGGCCTCTAAAATCTCTTTGTTCCTGGGTGGCTTTCCACAAGTGAGATACACAAGGTTCACCAGTCCCCTGGCCTTGTGTAACCACTCAACACAAACCATTCCTTCCATTCCACCCAGGTGTTTCATTTACTTAGTTGTTTTATTAGGTAAAACACAAGTCCAAAGACTTAGAAATATTTTCATCATAGCATGTATATTTCACCAACCCTTGGTTGCTACTAGCTAGGCTAAGCATGGCATAGATAAGCATCTTAACTTAGAAATTTCCTAGCTATTCTACAACTACTAGGATTTCCCAACATGGCATATAAGCAAAATTATAGCATGCAAGTCTAGCATAATATTTCTAATTCTTAGTAGAAAACATAGGGATAAAAATATTCATGAAGTACCACTTGCCTTGGTAGTTTGGAGAGTAGCTACACTCCTCACAATCACAATCACTAGCACCAAAATCTACACAAAGAAATATAGCAACAAATCACATACAAAACATATACAATCAAAAATATATGCATGCATGCAAAATGATATGTGATGATTTTTAAAACTCAACAAGGCAAGTATACAGTACTGGTTCATAAACAAGTTAAAAACTTGCCAAACAACATTTATTTAAACCCTAAAACATTTCCTAAAACATTTCATATACTCAAATTATCCCTACACAAGTTTCTGCAAATTAAACCATTTTAATAGAAGCAAAACATTAAACACATTGCATATTTGGAAAGGGCTTGCTCTCCTGATTCCAGTGATATAAAATTTGTCAAATTCTAACGTGGGAATCAAAAGTTATAGCCAAAACAAATTTGAACATCTAATACATTTAAATCCTGATTTTAAATCTAAACTCCAGCCACGCGGCGTGTTTCTATTGGCTGATACCGGTTCGGGCGGATCACGCTTACGAGCCGCAAGATCTAAGTGACGATGCACGGCTCAGATTAAAACATAACGCTTCGCCCTCTAATCTAATCCTAGCCTCTGGATCTGGATCCAACGATCCTAGATGCTCTGACCAAAGACGAGCGGCGCAATGGCTGCTGGCGGCGGCGATGGCTCTGCCGGCGATGGATCGGCGATTCTAGCAAGGGCTGGGGACAGTGGTGTTGCTTACCAGTGTCGCAAATTCGTGAGGAAGCTCGAGGTGTTGCTGGCGTGGACAGGGGCGCGTTGATGTGGCCGTAGGAGCTCGCCGGAGTTGAGCGCAGCGTCGGGTGCTCGGTGACGAAGATGTTGGCGACGCTCTGGATCACCCTAGCACGAACTAGTGGTATCAGGAGGTGCGCAAGGCTACAGCAAACACTACTGGGTCAAAGAGAAGTCGAGGGGCGGTCAGGTTTTACCTCAATCGCTCGTCGGAGTCGAGCGGCAATTCTGTCGTTTGCGGGCACGAACGGTGACGGCAACCTGGGCCATGAGAAAGCAAACAAAAGGCATTAGTGGACGCGCAAGGACACGCTAGTCATGCTGGTTTGAACTAGAGACAGGGCCGATCGGAGCTCATCGTGATTAGTCGCTGGAGTTCTTCTGTCTACGGCGAGGCAATGTCAATTACTGGCAGCTTGGAGGCGCTTCGGGCTGGCTTTGTTGGGGGAAATGGCCGCGAGGGGGAGAGGTTTAAGTAGCCAGGAGGGGCGAGGAAATCACGTTGTAGATCAATGCCAATTAAGCGCGAAATCAACGCGGCGTTTCTGGAGGAAACGACGGAGGCGACGGGGTCTGCGCGCGCGGGGTGGAGAAGAAGGAGCTGACGTGGCTCGGGCTGGCAAGGGCAAGCGGGCAAGCGGAAAGCAAAAGTAGAGGGAGAAGGGGAAAACGACCCGGGTGGGCTTAGTGGGCTGCTTTCGTAGTTGGGCCAAAAGACTGGCGCAGACCCTTTTCTATTTCTTTTCTCCTTTTATTTTTCTGTTTTGATTTTCTGAAATGAATTTCAACTTCAATTCAAATGGGTTTGAATTCAAATCTTCTCTAGGTTTTTATATTGCAAACCTTGCACTCAAATGTGTGTCAAACACTACTGTTTATTCAAAACACTTTGATCAAAAGAAAATAAAAATAAAACCAAGCCTTTATGATATATATAATAGGCATAATATTGGTTTTATTAATTCATTTTGTTTTGAAACTTTGTTCAAACTTTTGATGGTGCCTAAGTTTGAATTTCAAACCTTACTGAATCAAAACAAGTACTCTTCTCATTGGAAGATAGCACTAAGGCTAGACCAAACTTACATGAAATAATAAGCATATATGCTTCTGTTTTGAAATGATTTGTTTGAATTGAACTCATATGATCATGGATGCATGGATGATATGCATGAGTTTAAAACATGATTTTTGGGATGTTACATGTATAATAATCTTTCTTAGAAATAGTTGTCCATCTTCTCTTAGTAAAGTGCTATTTAGTGTCTTTTGAAGGAGACATAACTCACCAAGATACTTTAGGAAAGCCAATTGGTCATAGTAGATTAGGATCAAGTGTAAGACATGAATTAAAGTAGTCTTAATGGGTAGCCTAACCCTAGAATTCATGTAAGATAGTGGAATCTTATGGTTAGTTGATAACCAAACACAATATGATGAATATCATTAGGATAAATGTTGATGTAATGAGTAGTAATCATGTGGGATTCACTTGAGAATTCTACGTGATGAAGTGAAATTATGTTCAGACTTAATAATAGTATAGTGAGAAACAAAGTCATCATGGTTAGATTAACTCTTAAAATCATAATGAATAGGTAAAACATAACAAGATCATGGTGAGATTAGCTCCAAAACCATGATGTAGGTGTAAAAATGACAAGTAATTAATAAATCATCACGAAGTAGAGTAAGAAGATAGAATGGTAGAAATATGATAGAGGTCATAGGTGCTAGAAAATTCTAATAATCTTTGGTTTAAGTTAGAAATAGAATCTAGTTAGTCATTTGTAGAGATCATGTGAGGTTAGTTTACTAATAAAGAATGGTTAGTTATAGTTAGTCATTCCAAAAGTGAGACTAAAGGTTAGTCAAAACCAAATTGAGACCACTTTGTTGAAGATTATCCTATTGCAATTGAGCAATTTGGGTAAATGTCGAGACAAAGTATAGTTTGACCCTATGTGCTAAGTATCACCACGTAAACCTATATGAGGAGGTGTCATATACTACACAACTAAACCGGAATTCTAGAGATACTATAATCAACTACTATTTTCTAGGCTTAGAATATTGTGTGTTATATGTACCACATTTGGATTTATTGGTTTTTATTGGATCTTCTTGATTGACTAGATCTGTACATGAAGTTTGACTTGGTGTGCAAATGCATGTTGCAACATCCAGTTATTACTTGATGTTATAGACCTAGATAGAAAAGGGAATTCGTGTAAGGGAGTGACAAGTTCCAAAGACCAAGATGAAGGCTTACATGAAGAGTGAAGCTAAGTATAAGGAGTATAAAAACAATTTAAAGGATGAATCAAGTTCAGATCATCCTTATCCAGCTATAAGAAGGAAGGTTAATGTAGGGAATACATGGAGCAACAAGAAGTGATGAAATTAATGTCACCCAAAATAGGTAATGTTGCTAAAAAGTTAATGAAGTAGTTGTACCTAGTTCATGGAAGTATCATGAATAAGTACAAAAGAAGAAGCATTGGAACAAAATGGTATTCAAGCTCTGACAATTCAGAGAGAATGCCAGTAGTGTGTCAGAAACCGTAGGGTAATTCATACACCCTAGGATGTTCCGCAGCTGGTGTTTGTCCGCAGCTGGTATTTGGTTGATTTAGTTAACCAGATTATCTTGGTTGTTGCATAAAGAGCATAAAACTTGGAATAAGTTAGAGAAGACATAAAGAAGTATAATAATTAAGCGACAATTTTCTAAAACACTTCGCGAAGTCAGACCTATCAAAGCGAAAATGTCCAAATAGTAAGTAAGACAAATAATGCTGAAAGATTCACTTGGGAGATCCACAATTGTGTGGATACATCATACAATGTTTCATTAGACTCTAACTAGGTAGAGAATAAGCTAGATAAAGCCCTACGTTCTAGTTATAAAGCCAATGGTTACTATATAGGTAGTTTAGAGACTATTAGTAAACTCTAAGGGGGAGAGTAAACAGTAAATGGAAGTACTGTTATCTGACTTTCCAGAGTAAATGTTGGAGAAGAAATACTAACCTAAAACAACATTAAGCATTATTTTCATAAGGTTAAAAAGAAGTCATCATTATAAAAGTACTTTCAGAAGCATGCCCGGATGAAAGATCGAAGTATACTTCAAGGTAAGTAGTACTCAAACCTTAAGGTACTTAATAAATAAAGTTGAAGGAGTACTTAAGGTGATAAGAAAAGATTATCTAAAGCTTGATAATGTAAAAGCTTGAAGTAATAAAATATAATAGTCCTAACAGACTCATTCTAAAAGAAACAACTCTTAAGTGATCCTTGAGAGGGAATAAAACACATCCAATTGGTCAACGATAGAGAAACAAGAAATTCCAATGGGTATGGAATAAATGAGTTCAAATCCAATCTTCAGAAGGACTACTAGTATAAACCATACCATCACAAATCAAAGGTTAGTCTTTTGACCATAGTTATTGTTTAATAGAGTTAAAACCCTAATTTAGTGAGACTTCCTAGACCTTACAAAGTATAATAAAGAAGAGTAATGATTAAGTTAAGGAGTTGGATTAGGATACCTAATCAGGATAAGGAACTAAAGAAGAGACCACAATTTGAGGAGTTCATAATAAGGACATATCCCTAAGGGACAAAAGAAAAAGGAACTTTAGAGTATTGGAGACAATAAGTTGAAGATTGTCATGAAGGATGAGAATTCAAGGAAGGGAATTGGATATGGAATACTACAATTATTTCCATTTGAGGTTACCATAGAGTTGAGAATTGTCGTAACCAATACAAGTAAATTCCTCATTCTGAAACGGAAGAGGGTACGAACTTCGAGGATGAAGTTTATTTTAAGGGGGAGAGTCTGTAACATCCCAGCATTAGAGCTTAGAAATAAGATGAACCCAGATGTGTGCATTGCATTCATGCATAGAAAATCCGAATAATTTTTGCGCTTTTGAACAAAACTTTCCAAAGTGATTGAAGCTTCTCTCAACTTGATGGAATTGAAAAATATCATCAAGTTGACTGCGATAAGTTTCAATACGACCTTTGCTAAAACCTTATTTTGGGTAAAGGAGATTTGATCTAAGGGTAGATCAAATGTAATGAAAGTTAAACCCTAACACATTGATTAATGATTATAATTTGATCCTTAAATGATCATATGTAGTATTCTTTACTCAACCCATGAATACCAAGTTATAAATATAACTTAATTAATAAGAATGTAACAACTAAATCTTGATCTATCTTAATCTAATGTACTTATACCATGAGTATCATGGTAATACCTAACCTTAAATCTTTAGTGATATTAAGTAGGAAAGAAACCAAGTCAAGATCATTCACCATATATCTTTCTTCCAATATCAATCCTTATCATCTCTATTAAATCTTATTCTAATATCTATTGTTCATCAATGTTGAACAATCAACTATTGATTCACCAATTCTTAAACTTATCAATTCTTGACATTGCAACTCTTGTCCTTATCATAGCATTCACTTAATGCATATAAAGAAAGAAGTAAGAAGAGGTAGGTGGTAATGCTAGATTTAAATATCATCTATAGGATGGGAGAATTTGAAGAGGATCAAATCAATATGATAAATAGATGGAGTTAATTCACTCCTAAATGATAGAAGAGTTATATGGAAGATATAATTATATGGTAACAAAGAAGATTATAAGGTTGAATATTGAATATAGTTACCAAGGAGTAATCCTATTGGATTAAGTAGGCATAGTCAGTGAATAACATCTCTTAATCCACTAGAGATACTAAGAAGATAATTTCAATACAACTATAATGTTGTATTGATGAAATCTTTGGTTAGCCAACTGGAAAACTAAATTATAAAGGATCAAAGGATTATAATGATCATGCTTTAGTCACCAAGATTGAATGCTTATATCATGTATAAGTGACATTGGTGAATAGAACATGATTAAACCCTAGTCTAGATATATTATTCTAGGTTAGCCCTAACATGTCACATTAATATAATGTGAGGATGGAGTATTAGATACTGGAGTTAAGTAGAAACAAGATAGTATGATTAAGATGATGCTAGAGCAACATTGGATTACAAAAGTAGTAGTTTCCTCTTGGGAAATACTAAACACTTGAGGTGAAGTAAACTTTGATATATACAACTACTGGAGTAATATTAGTGGTAGATGATTAAGGAAGAGTATGAATGTAGTTAGAAGTAACCACTTGTTGGATTGGAGGTTACCGGCAGTAGACTGGCTGATATAACCAAGTATGGATATGAGAAGATTATGAAAATCTTTAGTGTCAAGCTCATTGGATTTATAAATGGATTTAGGAGAATAAAAGGTGGATAAGAATATTCTTGTGAAGTAAAGCTCATCATGTTAACACATGATATGGATATGAAGAAGTAGTATATCTAGGAAAGGAATTCCTTAATTAGAAGTTCAGGATTGTGAATTATGGAAGATAGGAATTCTTGGTAAATACTAAACCCTAAATCTTTAACCAAACATAATATCCATTTCATCTGATTGATCTATCCTCCTATTTCCACAAAGCCTTATAGGAATATTTTCCTATAGCAAATCACTTAAGCACATCTCTATCATTTCCAATAATCATAACCATATGTGCTTAGGAGTTATCTTTATCAATTCTTTTCCATCAGAAATTCCAGATAATAACTTTCTATTTTGAAGGGTGATATCATTAAAGATCACAAACATAAAGACAATATGTTTAGCCATTAATCTTTATTCACATCAACAAAAGAATAGAAGTGTATTAAGTATCATAAACCCTAGGGTAAGTAATTACAATTCAGAACCCTAAACTTACTAATGAGTTTTCTCATCAACTTCTCATAAATATCCTATCTATATTCATTAGGCAAATTCTTTGATCCATTTATCTATCCACTCATTCCATATGAGCATGGAATAAGTGGGGATACAATAATTATAAACCACCCTATACTTTACTATGTGATTAAATACATATAAATAAACCCTATGAATATTATTAAACATTTTAAAACTTCATTACTCCAAATAAAAGTGAAAAAGAGTGTTATAAAGAATTCTTAAGATATAAACCCTAAAACCCTAATTCCTACTTATTCTATTTAATACAAGAATCTATTTATGATTAAAAAATATAGAAAGTAATAAATAAAGTATATTATCATAATAAATAAACTCATACGAGAATTTAAAATACATTTTTATGTGTTTGCAATTGTCTAAAGAATAAATTCTATAAAGAAAGATTTAAGACAAAACATAAATTACAAAAACAGAAAACAAAAAGAAAATAAACCTGGCCCGAGCAGCAGGCCGGCCCGGTGTTTCCCCTCTACCTAACTACCGCCCAGCAGAAACACCTCTTCCTTTTCGCTCGCGCTGCTTCGGTCTAGTTGCAACCCAGTATCGGCCCAACCGCACGTACCTTTTGGCAACACAATATGTCGTCTTCCTCCTCTGGACAAGCAGCTCGCTGGAAGGATCGACGACCACCCAATGCCGCCCGTCGCCGTGATGCCGCCACCGAGGCCTCCGCGAGGATAAGAACTACACGAAGACGCCCTCATCCTCATCCTGATCATTCCTCACGCGCTCTATCTCTCTCTGTTCCTCCCAAATTTCTCCTCTGGTCAAAACCCTAGATTCGAGATGCCACCGTTCTGAGCTCCCTCGTGCTCCGCTGATCAAACACATGGTTTCGCCTTCTTCCCCTGAGCCTCCTAGTCCAAGGAATTGAAGAGGGGCGCCGGGAATAGATGCAACGAGGTCATCTTACCGAGCTTCGGTCGTGCTCCGTCACGGTAGCTGCCGACGACTCCGACCTCCCCTTTCCACACCGACCACCTCTACGCGTTCACGGTGAGCAGGCGGATCCTATCGTGTCCCCAAATCCCTCCTTTGCTTCCGCTATCGCTCTAGCACCATAGATTGACATCCGACTCCGCATAGCTCGTCGCCGCCACACTCTGGCAACCAAATAGGAGCGGCGCCGCTGCTAGTAGGTTCCCTGGCGTGTGATCTTTTGAACTGTAATGATCGCGTTTGCCAAACTTCACTGGATCGCCGCCGCTGCTAGCCACCTGAGCATCACCAGCGAGATGACGTCATGGTGACGTCATGCTTGCGTCAAGTCTGCAAGTTTGACTAGTCCTTGGTGAAGTGGCGTATAAAAGGTAAAACGGTTATTTAGAAAATAATTTAGAAAATGATTAAATCCTAAAAATTCAATAACTTTAGTTTTGTAATTCAGAAAAATATGTATAATATATGAAAATTTTCAGAAAAATAAAATCTACAACCTAGTTGTATTATTAAATATTATTATGTTAATTATTTGAATAAACATTATTTAATAAAGGTTTTATAAGTAATAACACTTTGATAATTCATAATTAAATAATGGTAAATGATAAAAATATAAATAAAATACCAAAAATCTTAGAAAAATAAGAACTATAATTTAAAACTATAATCATGCATTATTATTTCACTTAATTAAATATTTATTATTTATTAAGTATTTATAAAGTAATTAATCTTATAAAAATCATATCTTATTATTTAAAATTCATAAAAATACATGTAATATACCAAAATGATCACAAAAATAATACCTACACATTAAAAAATATAATATTGCACTTTTTGGGTAAATAAAAAGTTAAAACACTTTAATAACTTGAATTTAAACCTATTTCTTTAATTGATAATTCATATAAAGGTAAATAAAAATTGCTAATATTTCTAAAATTAGCCAACTGAGTCTAATAAATAGTATTACTCTTAAATTGAAAATCTTAAGTCAAAATGGTTCAAACCATTTTAAATACAATTTTATTGAATTATCATTCAACCATATGTGTAGTTTATTGTCTAAAAATATCTTTAACAATTATCAAATATTCAAGAATGATATTTCAACCAAATAAAATCTTTTACCATTGTTTCACTCACAACTTTATAATGCACTAAATCCAAAGATATTTATAAGTAGTAAATAATATTGTTTACTTATTCACAAACCATAACCACACCCTTATAAGGAGATAAATCCTTTTTTACATTTATAATGTTAAGAAACCACTACTCAAATAGAAGTAATGCAATTCTTAAATAACTTTAATGAAACAAAATAAATTGAACAAAGTACAATTATCATAAGCAATATACCTTAAATCCATCTATGTCTTTAAAGTTAACTTTACTCTACAATACTTTAAATATTATACTAAAGATATCGTTATGTGTTTTATAGTTAACTTTGGTCTGTTATAATTAAGTTATAAAGCATCTCAAGTCCAAAATATTCAAGAAAGCATAAACAACATCAATCACATTCTATCAACCATATTCTAAAAACTATCAGAATCGTTTAAACCTTAATAAAGAAATCTTTTCTTCAAATGTTATTCTTTTTGCCACTTCAAACAACAAATCTTATAATAATACCTCTAGTTCTTAACAACTAAACTCAGGGACTCTCATCATAGTCAATAGATGACAACTAATCACAATCACATTGCTTTGAACTTTACTTGCATACCTAGGATTGTAACTTTACTTGCATACCTAGGATTTTAAACACTTAAGTTCCTTATAAATGCCATTACTTGTAAAGTAAAATTTGAAGATAAACAATTCTTATATAAGTAGTCTTTGAGTAGCTTTCCATATGTGTGTATCTTATTGTTATATGATATTATAATTACGTGTTGTTCACACACTCACAAGTCTTAATAAGAAGCACAAGTGTGTAACTTAATCTAAAAGGGCAACACATTCCAAAGAAACCATTTCCAGTTTCCAAACTCTAGATCAACGTTATCCCCGGGATTCGTGTTTATAAAGTGCATTATATTACTAATGCATAATAGCATCTTGCTTCTTTAAACATTAGTCCTTACCTGACCAATGATGCAGATTTCAGATATTGGATTTTATATTGTCTCGAAGACCGTTAGTGCATAATCTTGCAATCACAAAAGTTCACACTTTCTCATGTCCTTTGATTATTTTCTATAAAGTATTTTACAAATCCAGTGTTTTCATCACCCGCATTTGAAAAAGGTCTGAAAACACTATTTTCATAATAATATGATTATAGGTTATTTACCATGAGGTAATAACCTACTATGAAAGTTCCGGTGGTAAAGGAACATATTATTTAGGACTTAACCACCAATGTCGCCAGTGATTCTTGCGCCTTATATTACGCGTTAACCATGCGATTTGGAATGGGACAGAGAACTCAGCTGTATCTTCTTCCTCTCGCATGTAGCCGGATGTGCAGGTCGTGGCTGTTATCACTCGTAGCGTGCATATTAATTGGTAATTCGTAGAGGATATGCATCATATGGGTGGGAACCCTCAACGTCCCATGATAGTTTTGGCATCTAACGGTCTGTATAAACCATTGTCGTAATTCAATGGGTGGGCATGGTGTACACCAAGGAGGCATGCGAGGTCGCGAAGGGGACAGTGATTGGCTTGGATCATCTACTGGGCCCCACATCATAGGAAGTGTGGACGGGAAAGATCCCCCGATTGTGCAACAAGGATTTGATCTCTCATGGGTAAAGTGATGCACCTCTGCAGAGTGTAAGAACTATAACTTGTTACTCCCTATTCTGGGAAGGAGCTGCGAACGCGGAGGGAAAAGAACTCCATGAAAGTTCTGGTAAACCTATGACGGCTGACAGACATAGCTTTTCAGAATGAAAGCAACCTTTGAAGAAATGTTTATGAAAACCTGCATTGCCTACGACCTATGGTCTGTGGCTGTAGATATAGTGCATCAAATACTCCTTTTCTAGTGAACTTGCTGAGTACGCTCGTACTCAATGTATCTTCTTAACCCTTGCTAGATTCTGAAGCCATTAAGACGACGTCTACATCAATTTATGCTCCAGGAATCATCATCAAAAGCTAAAGCTCTTTAATGAAGTCAAGAAGGTCAACATATACACCCACTCAAGTGAAGACGAAGTTACTGATTAGATAGGAATATAATCTCTAGCCATAGAACCTATTTTTGTAGTGTATTGCAATAGCAGCAATGCCAGACCATTAGTCAAGATACTAGTCTTAATAGTATGACAGTTTTGAGTTATTTATTTCTGATTCTTCTTTGTAAGAAGTTTCTTTCTCTCTCTTTAACCTAGAGTGTTCTCTGGATCTTGTGTAAAGAGTTGAGTTGTAACCTATAGTCATGTCTTGGACCTGCTATGTTTCTATTGTACCACTCCGAGGGATGTAATACTAGTGAACGGTGTTTCATTGGTGTTATATCAACGACTATAGTGTACTACATCATGTAGTCCATGTTCACATGACACCACTAGAAGAATAACACCACAACTTAAATATCAAACCATTGAATATTTCTCAACACAATTCCACTACTAACAACATGAATTCTCCCATGTCGTCAAGAACTAAACAAACTACTCACGAGACATCATATGGATCAAGATCAGAGATGATATAATGATAAGTAACAATCTGAACATAAAAAATAATTCAATGGTTCCACTCAATATCATCAACTACAAAAGTAATCAACACCGGGATAGTTTCCCCTAAGAACTATGCAAGATTCAACCCAATTGTTACGATAGGATGGAGTGGTGGTGATGGTGCTGGTGGAGATGATGGTGAGGATGATGATCCTGATGAAGTCTAGCTTGATGACGGTGTTGATGGCGACAATCTCCCCTCCCCGGGAAGGAATTTCTGTTGGAGATATGCCCTAGAGGCAATAATAAATGTAGTTATTATTATATCTTTGTGTTTATGATAAATGTTTACATTCATGCTATAATAGTATTAACAAGGAAACATTAATACTTGTGTGATTTGTAAACTAAATTAGATTCCCTAGTAAAGCCTCTTTATAATACTAGCTTGTTGGTTAATAAATGATTATGGTTTCACTATCATGAACATTGAGATGTTATTAACAACAATATCATATTGTTAGGAGAATGATATGAGGGACATACTCCTATAGATAAGCGTAGCATAAAGATCAAGTCATTTTAATAGTTCAATTGCTATATGCTTTCTGATACATAGTAACCTAATTCCTTCGACCATGAGATCATGCATATCACCATCCCGGAAGGATGCTTTGGTGACATCAAACACCACACCGTAACTGGGTGGTTATAAAGGTGGCATTGAGTGTTTGGAAAGTATTGGTTGAGACACATGGATCAAGAGTGGGATTTCTCCATCCATATGACGGATAGATATACTCTGGGCCCTCTCGGTGGAATGTCATCCAATTGGCTTGCAAGCATGTGACTGGATCACAAGGGATCACATATCACGGGAACGAGAAAAGAGTACTTATCGATGTGAGGTTGAACTAGGTATGCAGAGATACCGACGATCAAAACCTCGGATAAGTAAACTATCGTGAGACAAAGGGAAATTGGTATTGTATGTAAGTGGTTCATTCGATTGCAAAGTAATCGTAGAAATATGTGGGAGCCATATGAATTTCCAGATTCCTCTATTGGTTATTGTTCGGATAAGTGTCTCGATCATGTCCACATAATTCACGAACCGTAGGGAGACACACTTAAGGATTCGATGTTGTTGAGTAGTTATGGAATTATGAGTAAGAACCGAATGTTGTTCGGAGTCTCGGATGGCATCCGGGATATCACGAGGAGATCCAGAATGGTCCGGAGAATAATGTTCATATAAGGAAAGTCCTGTTTCGGGGTTGGAGAATGGTTCCGGTGTTTTCATCGGGAATGTTCTAGAAGGTTCCGGAAGGTCCGGCACTCTGGAGGGGAAGGGTACATGAATGTGTCATAACAAGTTGGAATGGTTGCATCATGTACTAGGTGTCATCGCTGAGCAAAATAAAGGGATAAATCAAATCCTAGTTTGAAAAGTCAAACGCCAATTTGAAAAGTCAAACGACAAGTTTGCTTGGTGGAGGGAGAGTAGGAAACCTACTTGGGGAGGAGTTCCTCTCCCTCCACCGCCGGCCTTGGAGGCCGAGTTGGGGGAGTACTTCCTCCCCCTTGGCCGGTGCCCTCCACCTATAAAAGGAGGGGCAGGGCTGCCCCTCTTGACCTACACCTCCACCAACCAAAACCCTAGCCCTAAGCCGCCAGCGCCACCACCCTCTGCTGCCGCCGCCGCCCAGGGCACCACCAACTCGCCGAGTTGGGGTGAAACCCTAACTCTAGCCGCCGGCTAGGCTCCTCCCTTGGTGCCTCTAAACCCTAGATCGCCAAGGCCTCTCTCATAGTCCACCATACTCGCTCCGGCTTAAGGCGAAGCCCTGCGAGATCTCCCCTCTACTACTGGTACCACGCCGCCGTGCTGCCGGAATCGTGAGGAGAGTGCTACAACCTCCGCTGCCTGCTGGAACAAGGGAGAGGAAGGTCTTCATCGAGTATCGAACGTGTGACCGACTACGGAAGCGCTGCCGGAACGCAGCGCCGGAAGGATCGTCTACACGATCTTGAGATCGGCAAGAGTACGACTACATCACCCATGAGAATCCGCTCTCGTTAAACGCTTTCGAATCTTCGAGGGTGAGTTATTCCATCGACTCATTGCTACAATCTAGTAGATAGATCTTGGCTTGTTTGTTTGTATGCGGTAGAAATTTTTTGTTTTCCATGCTACGAACCCCTACAGTGGTATCAGATCCGTGTCTATATGTAGATCTGTTGCACGAGTAGAACACAATGGTCATTGTGGGCGGTGGTGCTTTTATTATCAATTGCTTCTTTTGTACTTTGCATCTTGCGGTATGATGGGATGAAGCGGGCCAGGCTAACCTTACATGACATCGTTCATGAGACTTGCTCCACGCTCAACATGCAACTTGTATTGCATAAGTGGCTTTGCGGGTGTTTGTCTCTCCCATTATAGTATAGATCCAATTTACAACGGGCACTTGATAGTTCAAACATCAACGTTGTGGTTCTTGTTCGTAAGTTAGATCGACACTTATTGAAAGCCCCAAACCACGTAAAATATGCAAAGAAATTAGAGGCGTCTAACTTTGTTTTGTAGGGGTGTGTTGTGATGTGATATGGACATGATTGTGATTATATTTGATGTATGCAATGTTCCTTATTGTAAGTTGGCAACCGGCAGGAGCCATATGGTTGTCTTTAATTTCTGTTAAGACCCCCGTGTCTATTCAAAGTAGTTGTAATAGTTGAAGCTGGTGGACGACAACCATGGAGCAGCGTCATTGACCTTGATGCAATGCCGGTGATGATGGAGATCATGTTCGTGCTTGAAGATGGAGATCGGAAGCACAAAGAAGAAAGGCCATATCATATCACATATTATGAATTGCATGTGATGTTAATCCTTTATGCATCTTGTATTGCTTAGTTAACGACGGTAGCATTATAAGATGATCCCTCATGCACATGAATTTATAGTTCTAAAGTGTTCATCCTTAGTAAGCACCGTTGCTAAAGCTTGTTGTTTTGAAGCACCACGTGATGATCGGGTGTGTTAGATTCTGCAAGTGTATACAACATGAGCAAGCCAGATTTGCTCATGCAGAAGATAAGGTTTGATCTTGAAGAGCCTAGCATGTACAGACATGGTCTCGGAACACGGATCACCGAAAGGTAAAGCATGAATCATATAGAAGATATGATGAACATGTCGATTGTTCGCCATTGAAGCTACATCAACTCTCGTGATGATCGGTTTTGATGTGGTGGATTTGGTTCGTGTGATCACTAAAACAATGTGAGGGATATTGTTTTGAGTGTGAGTTCACCTAGATTAATTTAACTATTAATTAGAACTCAATTTGTCATAAACTTAGTCTAAACTATTGCAAATATGTTGTAGATCAATGGCGCCCCCTACCATCAATTTTAATGCGTTCCTAGAGAAAGAAAAGTTGAAAAACAATGGAAGAAACTTCGCGGATTGGTTCCGCAATTTGAGGATTGTCCTCAATGCTGGTAATTTGACCTATGTGCTGGATGCAATCATTGGGTGACCCACCGCAGCCATCGCTACCGATGAAGTAAAGAATGTTTACCTCGCTCGAAAGACTCAGTACTCCATAGTTCAGTGTGCTATCTTGTATGGTTTGGAATCGGAGCTTCAGAAAAGGTTTGAGAATTCAGACCCACATGATATTGTCCGTGAACTCAAACTGATATTTGAGACTCACGCGGCAGTTGAGAGCTATGAGGCTTCTGAAAAGTTCTTTAACTACAAGATGGAAGAGGGCAGCTTCAAGGAGCATGTGCTTAAGATGTCCGCCACATAAACAAACTCCAAAGCTTGGGTATAGTGATTCCTAATGCTTTGGGGATTTACTGTCCTACAATCACTACCACCTAGTTACAAGAACTTTGTGATGAACTACAATATGCAAAGCATGAACAAGCAGTTGCCAGAACTCTTCTCCATGTTAAAATCTGCAGAAGTGTAGATCAAGAAAGAGCACCAAGTGTTGATGGTCAATAAGACCACCAAATTCAAGAAAGGCAAGTCTAAGCAAAAGGGACACTTCAAGAAGGGTGGTAAGAAAGTTACCGCACCGACGAAGAATACCAAGGCTGGACCTAAGCCCGATCTCGAGTGCTTTATCTTGAGGGAGAAGGTCATCGAATTGCCCAAAGTACTTGGCGGATTTGAAGAACGGCAACATCAAGAAGAAAGGTATATCCGATATACATGTTATTGATGTGTATCTCACTAGTACTTAGTAGTGCACAGGTATTTGATCTGGTTCGGTTGCTCATATTTGTAACTCAAACAGGTCTTTGCGAATAAACGGAAGCTAGCGAAGAACGAGGTGACGATGCGCGTAGGAAATGGATCAAAGGTTGATGTGATCGCGGTCGGCACGCTACCTCTTCATCTACCATCGGGATTAGTTTTATACTTAAATAATTGTTATTCCGTGCCTGCGTTAAGCATGAACATTATATCGGGATCTTGTTTATTGCGAGAGGGTTACTTGTTTAAGTCCGAGAATAATGGTTGTTCAATTTATATGAGTAACATGTTTTATGCACATGCACCTTTGATAGATGGTCTATTCTTATTGAATCTTGATAGTGGAAATACACATATTAATAACATTGAAGCTAAACGTTTGAAATTGAGCGATAACTCGACCTATATGTGGCACTGTCGTCTCGGTCATAGTGGAGTGAAGCGTATGAAGAAACTCCATTCCGATGGACTTCTTGAATCACTTGATTTCGAATCACTTGAAAGATGCGAAGCATGTCTGATGGGTAAAATGACTAAGACTCCATTTTCTGGTATGATGGAGCGAGCTACGGACTTATTGGAAATCATACATACCGATGTGTGTGGACCAATGAGTCTAGCATCGCGTGGTGGTTATCGTTATGTTCTTACCTTCACGGATGACTTGAGTAGATATGGGTATATCTATTTCATGAAACATAAGTCCAAAACTTTCGAGAAGTTTAAGGAATTTCAAAGTGAGGTGGAGAATCAACGTAACAAGAAGATTAAATTTCTACATTCTGATCGTGGAGGTGAATATCTAAGTTACTAGTTTGGCGAGCATTTTAATAAATGCGGAATACTTTCACAATTGACACCGCCGGGAACACCACAGCGTAATGGTGTGTCCAAACGTCATAATCGAACTCTCTTAGATATGGTTCGTTCTATGATGTCACTTACAGATTTACCGCTATCATTTTGGGGTTATGCATTAGAAACAACCGCATTCACTTTAAATAGGGCACCATCTAAATCCGTTGAAACGACACCGTATGAATTATGGTTTGGGAAGAAACCTAAATTGTCGTTCCTTAAAGTTTGGGATTGCGAAGCCTATGTAAAGAAGTTACAGCCGGACAAGCTTGAACCCAAA
Source organism: Avena insularis (assembly GCA_023614405.1). Taxonomy (NCBI): domain Eukaryota; kingdom Viridiplantae; phylum Streptophyta; class Magnoliopsida; order Poales; family Poaceae; genus Avena; species Avena insularis. Next base: position 377,052,423 of record CM042691.1, on the reverse strand, counting down.
GCGGAAAAATGTGTCTTCATAGGATATCCAAAGGAAACTATTGGGTATACCTTCTATCATAGATCCGAAGGCAAAATCTTTGTTGCCAAGAATGGATCCTTTCTAGAGAAGGAATTTCTCTCGAAAGAAGTGACTGGAAGGAAAGTAGAACTCGACGAGGTTGTTGAACCTTCTCTCGAACTTGCGAGTAGCGCAGCACCGGAAGAAGTTCCTGTGGTGCCTGCACCAATAAGAGAGGAAGCTAATGATGATGATCATGAAACTTCGGTTGTAGTTGCTACAGAGCCTCGCAGATCAACGAGAACTCGTACCACTCCTGATTGGTATGATCCCGTTATGAGTGTCATGTTGGTGGACAACATCGATGACCCTGTAACATAGGAGGAAGCGATGATGAGCCCAAATTACAATAAATGGCAAGAAGCCATGAAATCCGAGATTGGATCCATGTATGAAAACCAAGTATGGACTTTGGTGGACTTACCGAATGGCCGGAAGGCTGTCGAGAACAAATGGATTTTCAAGAAGAAAACAGATGCTGATGGTAATGTTACTGTCTATAAAGCTCGACTTGTCACAAAAGGGTTTCGACAAATTCAAGGAGTTAACTACGATGAGACTTCCTCACCAGTAGCGAAGCTAAAGTCTGTGAGGATTTTGTTAGCAATCGCTGCATATTATGATTATGAGATATGGCAGATGGATGTCAAAACAACGTTCCTCAATGGAGACATTGATGAAGAGTTGTATATGATGCAGCCCAAAGGTTTTGTCGATCCTAAAGATGCTAACAAGGTATGCAAACTTCAACGGTCCGAAGTTGGAATCAACGTTTTGATAAGGTAATCAAAAGTTTTGGTTTTATACAAACTTATGGAGAAGCTTGTATTTATAAGAAAGTGAGTGGGAGCTCTGTAGCATTCTTAATACTATATGTAGATGACATATTGTTGATTGGGAATGATGTAGACCTTCTTAATAGTGTCAAGGAATATTTGAATAATAGTTTTTCAATGAAAGATCTTGGCGAAGCAGCTTACATATTAGGCATAAAGATTTATAGAGATAGATCGAGACGCCTAATATCATTGTCACAAAGTACATATTTGGACAAAGTTCTAAAGAGGTTTGGAATGGAATATAGCAAGAAAGGGTTCTTTCCCATGTTGCCCAATATGACCTTGAGTAAAACTCAAAGTCCAGCAACGGCAGAAGATAGAGAAAGGATGAGTAAAACTCCCTATGCCTCAGCCATAGGATCTCTAATGTATGCCATGCTATGTACTAGACCTGACATTGCATATGTTGTTAGTTTGACTAGCAGATATCAAAGTGATCCAGGAGTGGATCATTGGACAATGATCAAAACATCCTTAAGTACTTGAGAAGAACTAAGGATATGGTTCTTTCTTATGGAGGTGATGAACAACTCGTTGTTAATGGTTACACCGATGCTAGTTGGAACACCGATCCGGATGATTCTAAATCTCAATCTGGATACGTATTTACTTTGAATGGTGCAGCAGTTAGCTGGAGGAGTGCAAAGCAAAGCGTTGTGGTGAGATCTTCAACTGAATCGGAATACATAGCTGCTTCGGAGGCTTCACAAGAAGCGATATGGATGAAGGAGTTCATTATAGAGCTCGGTGTGGTTCCAAGTGCGCTGGACCCAATGTCTATCTACTGTGATAACATGGGCGCCATAGCCAATGCGCAAGAACCAAGGTCACAAAAGAAGCTGAAGCACATCAAGCTACGTTTTCACGCTATTAGAGAACATGTCCAAGATGGTGACATAAAGATTTGCAAAGTACACACAAATCTGAATGTGGCGGATCCGTTGACTAAACCTCTCCCAAGGGAAAAACATGACCAACACCAAACTGCCATGGGTGTTCGGTATATTACCATGTAATCTAGATTACTTGACTCTAGTGCAAGTGGGAGACTGTTGGAGATATGCCCTAGAGGCAATAATAAATGTAGTTATTATTATATCTTTGTGTTTATGATAAATTTTTACATTCATGCTATAATAGTATTAACAAGGAAACATTAATACTTATGTGATTTGTAAACTAAATTAGAGTCCCTAGTAAAGCCTCTTTATAATACTAGCTTGTTGGTTAATAAATGATTGTGGTTTCCCTATCATGAACATTGAGATGTTATTAACAACATGTAAGATCCCTCCTTTATAAATGAAAAGGATCCCTGTGATTGCAATGCTAGTCCCTGGATCAATGCTAGCATCCATAGTTTAAGATGAAGTACGTAGAAACAAAGGTCATTATTACAATCATTCCAGAGACAACATAGTCTTTACAACTCCATGGACACAGGCCTAGTACAAGAGTTTTAAATAAGTAAATAGATAAAATTCTGCATCTTCATGTGCCACAGGCAAACATGTTGAGTGTAGACTCATGACTCCTAATCCTCATCAGAGTAACCTACAACATCACAAGTTATAGCCATAGTGGGTCAATGCATTGGAATAGTATTGGCAAGTGATACCTTAGTTTAATATTGGTGGACTACATACTATATGCAATTTGGCTAAGTGTAGTTTAGGCTTGCTTTGCTCAAAAATAGGTTTTTGCCTATTAGTTGAAATCACTAAGTTTTTCTTTGTCAAAACTTTTCCCAAGGAACCACCAATAGACATTGGGGTCCTTCACCCTTGTTCAACCACAAGTTTTACTTAGAAATTGGGATGAGGAGATTCTTGATAGCTTCCATGTCTTGATGCTCAAGTTGTCCAATACCAGGGACATGGCTAAGTACTTAGATTCTTCCATCTGCAGAGGTTGTGCACTTTCCCCACAAGACTTGATTTTCACCAAGACAGGACCTTTCAGAAGCCTTCCCTTAGACCAAATGGACGCGCTCCAACCTATCATCCCACTACCACCAACTGTCCAAATGGCTAAGTTATTGCAACCTATATGATCCAGGCAGAGCCCATATTGCCAAGTGGCTGCACTAGAAGCTTCTTAACATTTGGCCACTAAAATCTCTTTGTTCCTGGGTGGCTTTCCACAAGTGAGATACACAAGGTAAACCATAGAAATGGGCCTTGTGTAACCACTCAACATAAACCATTCCTTCCATTCCACCCAGGTGTTTCATTCACTTAGTTGTTTTATTAGACAAAACACAAGTCCAAAAGGACTTAGAAATATTTTTAACATAGCATGAATATTTCACCACCCTTGGTTGCTACTAGCTAGGCTAAGCATGGCATAGATAAGCATCTTAACTTAGAAATTTCTAGCAATTCTACAACTACTAGGATTTCCCAACTTAGCATATAAGCAAAAATATAACCATGCAAGACTAGCAAAATATTTCTAATGCATAGTAGAAAACATAGGGATAAAATCATGAAGCACCACTTGCCTTGGTAGTTTGGAGAGTAGCTACACTCCTCACAATCACAATCACTATTGGCACCAAAATCTACACATAAAAATCATAGCCACAAATCACATACCAAATAAATACAAGCAAAAATATATGGATGCATGCAATATGATATGTGATGATTTTCTAAACTCAATAAGACAAGTGCACAGTACTAGTTCATAAACAAGTTCAAAATTTGCCAAACAACATTTATTTAAACACTAAAACATTTCTCAAATAATTTATATACACAAAATAGGCCTACACATGTTTCTGTAAATAAAACTATTTTAACAGAAACAAAACATTAAACACATTGCATATATGGAAAGGGCTTGCTCTTCTGATTCCATTGATATAAAATTTGTCAAATTTGAACGTGGGAATCAAAAGTTATGGCTAAAACAAAATCAAACAACTAATAGATTCAAATTCTGATTTTAAATCTAATTTCTGGCCACGCGTCACGTTCTGATTGGTGCGTACCGCTTCACATGGATCGGTCGATGCAGGTCGTTGGATTAAAGTGACCGCGCACGGTCCAGATCTAAGCGTACCATTTCGTTAAGTGATCTATTCCTATGCGCTGGATCTAGATCCAACGGTCATCGATCAAGCGACCACGGATGGGCGGCGCTGGCGGTGGCAACTGGCGGCGGCGAGCTCTGCCTACGGCGGCTGCGCTGAGGGGTTCTGGGTCGTCGGAGACGCTTACGAACTGTGGCGATGTCTTGATGCTCAACGTGGCGGCGACTTGGCAAGGCGCGCGGACACGCAGCGGCCGCGAGCGTCGGAGTTGTTGACAGCGTCGGGTGTTCGATGACGAAGACGTTGGCGGCGCTCCTGGTCACCCTAGCACGAATCAAAGGCATCAGGGGGTGTGCAAGGCTACGGCGAACACGCTCGTGTGAATCAGAAGCGAAGGGGAACACGGGGCTCACCGAATTTAGTCGCCGGAGTTGAAGACGTCGTCGGGACCTTGTTGTGTTTGAGGGAGTCGACGACCTGGGGCAGTATAGGATGAACCAAAGACATTAGGAGGAGCGCAAGGAGGTTGTGAAGCTGTTCAAATGAACCAGAGAGGAAGGGGCGCACGGAACTCACCGGTATTGGTCGCCGGAGAGGGTTCTGCCTGCGGTGGCGCAAGGGCGATTGCGGGCAGCCTGGGGGCGCTTTGTGCTCGGGGTCTGGGGGAAAATGGAGAGGGGCAGAGGAGGTTTAAGTAGCATGGTCGCGAGCGTGATTTACTCCGGCATTCAACGTGAATTGACACCGCGAATCAATACAGAGAACGGCCGGTGTAATTTGGGGATTGAGCTATTCGCGGGGTGGAGACGATGACGCCGTGTGGGCCGCGGCTGTCAGCGAGAGAAATAGAGAGGGAGTGGGTCCAGACTATCAGCGACCTAGTGGGTGTAGGTGTGAGTAAAAGCGCTTGGGGGTCTTTGGGCTAGTTGGGCTGGTTGGGCCAGATTCGACTGTTTGCTTTTTTTTCTCTCTTTTAAACTTTTTCTGTTTCTGTTTGCTTTTCTAAAAAGGATTTTCAAACTCCAATTCAAATCTGTTTGATTTCAAAACTTTTCTGAACTTTTGTACAATAAATCTTGTACTCAAATAAGTGTCAAACACATTTGTTCGCTCAAACCTACTTGAGTCAATTGAAAAATAAAATAAAAACAAGCCTTTTGCAGATATAATAAAAAGCATAAACTTTGGTTTTATTTCATACTTGTTTTGAAACTTGGCTCAAACCTTTGGAATCACTTAAGTTAGGATTCAAAACAATACTGATAGAATATAATTGCCTTTTTCAATAGTATGTAGCACCAAGGCTAGAACATTCATACATAAAATAATGAGCATATATGCTCCTGTTTTGAAATGATTTTTGAAAATGGAATCTTACATGATCATGGATGCATGGATGATATGCATGAGTTTGAAACATGATTTTAGGTATGTTACAAATCTAACCCCCTTAAGGTGAATATCGCCCTCGAGATTCGGATTGGCTAGCAAATAGGTGAGGGTGGTCTTTCCGAAAATCATCTTCTCTTTCCCATGTTGCTTCCTCTTCGGAATGATGGTTCCATTGAACCTTGCAGAACTTGATAGTCTTAGTCCGAGTAACTCTTTCTGCAGTCTCAAGAATCTTGATAGGTTTCTCTTCATAAGTGAGGTCACTCTCCAACTGAACCTCTTCCAAAGGTATAGTATCCTTCAAAGAAGTCTCTTCCATTTCCTGATGACATTTCTTAAGCTGACTCACATGAAACACATTATGAACAGCTGACAACGACTCTGGAAATTCAATCTCATAGGCTACTTCTCCTTTGCGACTCAGAATCTTGAATGGTCCAACATATCTTGGGGCCAAATTTCCTTTGACTCCAAACCTCTTCACTCCATGAAATGGTGACACTCTAAGATAAGCTCTATCACCGACTTCATAGGTGACTTCTCTACGCTTAGGATCTGCGTAGCTTTTCTGTCGGGACTATGCTATCTTTAATCTGTCCTTAACCAGCTTAACTTTCTCTTCGGCTTCTTTGATAAGTTCTGGTCCGAACAAACTTCTTTCTCCCACACCATTCCATAGTAATGGGGTGGTACACTTTCTCCCATAGAGAAACTCAAATGGTGCCATCTCAATACTGGCTTGATAGCTGTTGTTATAAGAAAATTCTGCGTAAGGCAGACTTTCATCCCAACTGGCTCCATAGTCTAGGGCACATGCCCTCAACATATCTTCAAGAATCTGATTAGTCCTTTCCGTTTGTCCATCAGTTTGAGGATGAAAAGCAGTGCTGAATTCCAACCTCGTTCCCAATGACTCATGTAATTGCCTCCAAAAATGAGAAGTAAATTGGGTTCCTCTATCATACACAATACTCTTGGGTACTCCATGTAGACATACAATTCTAATCATATAAATCTTGGCTAGCTTAGCACTTGCATAGGTTGTCTTCACGGGTATGAAATGAGCCACTTTAGTTAGGCGATCCACTACTACCCAAATAGAATCATATCCTGACCGGGTCCTTGGTAATCCGGTAATGAAATCCATACCAATCTTGTCCCACTTCCAATCAGGAATAGGTAGTGGTTGAAGCAGACCTGCTGGTTTCTGATGTTCCGCTTTCACCCTACTACACACATCACACAAAGCAATATGTTCGGCTATGTCCTTCTTGAGATTATTCCACCAAAATCTTTCCTTCATATCCATGTACATTTTGGTGTTACCCGGATGAATGGAATATGGTGAGTTGTGTGCTTCTTGTAAAATCAGTTTCCGAAGCTCCGGATCTTGTGGAACACAGATACGTTTTCCATGCCATAAAGTACCCTGTTCGTCTTCATGGAATCCTTTGGCTTTTCCTTTGCCAATCTTTTCCTTAATTTCTTCAATTTCCTTATCAATCTTCTGGGCTTCTTTAATCTTGTCCAATAGTGTAGGTTGAACTTCCAAGGTCATGAGATGTCCTTCGGGCACAATCTCCAATCTGAGGTCTCTAAATTGGGCACACAGATCATCTGGCAATTCTCCCTTAGTAAGGCCATTTACAAAAACCTTACGGCTTAGAGCATCCGCTACAACATTTGCTTTACCGGGGTGGTATTGCAAACTCAAGTCATAGTCTTTGATGAGTTCTAGCCATCTTCTTTGTCTCATATTAATTACTTTCTGGGTTAAAATATACTTCAAACTCTTGTGATCTGTGAACACTTCACAACGCTTTCCCAAAAGATAGTGTCTCCATGTTTTGAGTGCATGGACAACAGAGGCCAACTCTAAATCATGAGTAGGGTAGTTTACTTCATGAGTTTTGAGTTTTCTTGAGGCATAAGCCACAACTTTCCCTTCTTGCATAAGTATTGCACCCAAACCATGATGAGATGCATCACAATACACTTGGAAATCTTTTTCCAAATCTGGTAAACACAAAACTGGTGCTGTCACAAGTCTCTTCTTCAATTCCTGAAAGCTGAGTTCACATCCTTCGGACCAAGCAAATTTCTTGTCTTTCTTTAGCAATTCAGTCATAGGTTTTGCTACCTTGGAGAAATTCTCAATGAATCTTATATAGTAACCTGCTAAGCCAAGGAAACTACGAACTTCTTTCACTGACTTGGGAGATTCCCATTCAGTTACAGCTGAAACTTTAGCAGGATCAACTGCTACACCATCTCCTGACACAACGTGTCCAAGAAATCCTACTTCATTCAACCAAAATTCACACTTACTGAATTTGGCGTATAGTTTATGCTCTCTGAGCTTCTCAAGTATCAAACGCAAATGTCCATCATGCTCTTCTTTGCTCTTGGAGTAGATTAAAATGTCATCGATGAAAACGACAACAAACTTATCAAGGAATTCCATGAACACCTTGTTCATCATATTCATAAAGTATGATGGAGTATTGGTCAAACCAAATGGCATCACGGTATACTCATACAATCCATACCTTGTGGTGAAAGCTGTCTTAGGTATGTATTGTTCCCTTATCTTGAGTTGGAAATAACCTGACCGGAGATCAATCTTTGAGAACACACAAGCTCCTTCTAACTGATCAAACAAGTCATTGATTCTAGGCAAAGGGTATTTGTTCTTGATAGTCACCTCATTGAGTGAACGGTAATATATGCATAACCTTTGACTTCTATCTTTCTTTTCCACAAACAAAACTGGTGCTCCCCAAGATGAAGAACTTGGTTGAATAAATCCTTTCTTCAACTGTTCTCCAAGTTGTTTCTTGAGTTTTTTCAGTTCATCAACTGACATCTTGTACGGTCTCTTTGCTATTGGTCCAGATCCTGGTAGCAAATATATAAGGAACTCCACATCTCTATCTGGTGGCATTCTAGGCAATTCTTCCAGAAACACATCCGGATATTCACTCACAATTGGCACACTGTCTATGCTAACCCCCTTAAGAGAATTTAGCTTACTCCCTTTTGATTCAAAGTTAGACTTGAATTTAATCCGTTTTCTTTCCGGGGTTGTGAGTGCAACAGTACGATTAGCACAATCTAGTACTCCTTCATACTTAGCCATCAAATCCATTCCCAAAACTACATCCAGTCCTTGGGAATCTAGGATTATCAGACTCACTGGAAACTTATGCTTTCCAAACTCTATTACTAGATCCCGGCATCCAAGACTTACTATCATATCTCCACCTGGAGAACTAACTTTATTGGACACCCAATGTTTTCAGTTGGAAACCCATTTCTATCAACAAATGCTTTTGATATGAATGAATGCGATGCACCAGTATCAAAAAGAACAAGTGCTGGAATAGAATTGAGTTTGAACTTACCAGCAACAGCATCTGGCTCTTCATAGATTTCCTCCACATTGATGTGGTTCACTTGTCCCTTCTGAAAAGGGTTGGGCTTGTTGGGTCCTTCAACTTTCTTTTCCGGGCATTCATTTGCATAATGCCCCATCTTCTTGCACTTGAAACACTCAACCTGACTAATATCCTTCTTGACAGGCTGGCTTCCACTGCCACTTCCACTACCACTGTGGTGGCTCTTATATCCACCCTTGTGGTTCTTGTACTTGTCATTGTCATGACTACGGTGATGCTTGTTGTCATGATGACGGTTGTGGTTGTGGTTGTGGTGCTTGTTGAATTTCCCATGCTTGTGGGATCCTGAGCTTCCACTATCATCATAATGGGAACGCTTGTGAGACGATCCCGAGCTGTGCTTATCAGAGTGCTTTCTCTTCCTGCTTTCAACTTGCTTCATTTTGTTATCCAAAATAGAAGCCTTATCACAAAGAGACTGGTATGTGGGAACATAGGCCACTGATAGCTGCAGGTTCAGTTCATCATTCAGCCCTTCTAGGAACTTTTCCTTCCTCTTAGCATCAGTGTCAACTTCGTCCGGTGCATAACGCGCCAGATTGTTGAACTCCTCAATATATTCAGCCACGCTGCGGTGGCGCTGCTTTAGATTATGGAACTCTTTCTTCTTCAAACTCATCACTCCGGATGAGATGTGAGCAGTACGGAAACCATCTTCGAAGATAGCCCATGTCACATCCGCAATGGGAGTGGTGGTCTGGAAGTTATCCCACCAAGTGGTTGCTGGTCCTTCCAACAAGTGAGCTGCAAATCTGACTTTCTCTTCATCAGTACAACCAACTGTTACCAAGTCCTTGTTCATAGAGCGTAGCCAATCATTGGCCACCATAGGATCATTTGTTCCTGAGAACTTTGATGGCCTCAATCTCAAGAACCTGGTAAGCATGTCAAAACCCGGTGGGTTGTTGTTGTTGTTATTGGTGTTATTGTTGTTGTTGTTGTTGTTGTTGTTGTTCTGGTTCTAGATGAACGTAGTCATCATTTGCATCAACTGAGTCTGAGCTGTCATCATTTGCTGCATCTCAGGGGTGATGTTGTTGTTGTTGGGGTTGGGATTGGCGCGACGGGGAGGCATCTGTGGTTTGGTCAATAGAGATAAGAATGAGATACCCATAGATGCTATTATGCACAATACATCACATAAACAATCACCAAACATGCATCACAATAATTAAGGCTCAACAACAAGATGACAAGTTTGCAAAGTAAACACACCAATAGCAAGCCATCCACATGTTGGATGGTCATTGCGACTCAAATAAAGCATGATAAATAAATGATAAATGAGTAGTCATCACTACTCCTCGGCATCAACCTCCTCCTCAACAAAGGTAAGACCTGCATTCTCCATAGCGGTCTTCTATTCCTCGACATTGGTGGTCAAGGTCTCTACTTTGGCTTTGAGAGCCCTCTTCTGAGAACGAAGCCTCTCAATCACAGTCTGCTGATGCTCGAGCTCGAAGTCCTTGGCCTCCAGTTCTGCAGTCATGTCTCGAATCCTCTTGTTCCTATCTTGGACTCGCTTCTCTTGACTCTTGAACTTTCTGTCCTGACTCTCGAACTTTGCCTCCATCTCCTTGACTGTCTCATCTTGCTCCGCGAAGAGCTTGTCCTTCTCACGAAGCTGCACCTGGAGTTCGTCATTGCTGAGCATGACGTTGGTCCTATCAGTGTCCACGTGCCTAAGAAGAACCTCTAAGTCCTGGAGGTATAGACGTATCGGCTCTGCTGTCTCTCTCGAAGTTCCTCGAAGTCGATGGCCTCTCCATCCTCATCACGTCTACCGAAGACGTGGAAGTGAGTACCTCTAACCTGTCGAGAGTGTCTCCCTAGCAGACGTCCAATCAAGTCCTGCATGACTACCTCTAGGCCTCTCTGCTTATCATCGTGCATGAGCTTGAAGATGATAGCCTCCATGGTAGGCTCAGTCTGGCGTCCGGGCTGATTGACCTTGAAGCCCCAAAGGTCTTTCCTCTCAAACTTGGTGAGGGGAAGCACCATGATAGTAGGAAGAGGGAGATTGAGCAAACTAGTGAGCTCAATAATACGAGGGCCAAAGCGAGTTCCCTGGAACTCCTCAACAGTGCTGATGGTAACATTAGGCATCTATTTATAAGATAGAAAAAGTTAGAATCAACACAATTTAAGACAAGTCACAAGACAAGACATCACATGCATAACTTTGGGAATCAAAACACACAAGTCATGGCATACATGGATCCATTACAACAACCAAGGTTTAACTTATTTTAAAACAACATTTAGAAAATAAGGTGATAAGTGGTGGTCCAACTAACGAAGTACGCTTACAATCCTATCTCACTAGACAAGTTCGCTAACACAATATTCCTAGAAGCAATCAGTCTATCTTGAGCACATGACTCCATTACTAAGTCTATAATGTCTCCTCTTAAGGTTTGGTTGGTAGCCTCCAACTCTTGGGTATGTTTCTTCTCTTCCTTTAGGTCATTCTGGATGTTGAGCATTCTGCACTTGACTCTATCACCAAGTTCTTTGATGGTCTTTCAAGCTGCATACCTTGCTGAATCAAAGAATGTAGTGAGCAACACTGAGTTTGTGAACATGCAGAATCCTGATTCCTTGTGGTTTTCTTCCTTGTTTTTATACAAGTGAAGTTGCACCCACCAGTACTCAACTCCTTCATCCATCATAGGAAAACCTTTGTACACAGCTACACCATTTATTTCCATAGCAACCATGAGGTCCTCGAGAGCCTTGGGAAACTCTGTCTTACACTCCAAAGTCATTGTCATGAGTGGTCCTTTCCTTACGGCTTCGTTGATGGAGTTCATCTACAAATAGAGATGAGAAAGAAGATTACAAAAGTTTACGAGAAGAATAGACAAGTGTAGAAGTTGTTGAATTTTTTTCCTTAGTGGTTTCCAATCCTAGGGTCATAATCCTACAGGCAACACAGTGCTCTGATACCATCTGTAAGATCCCTCCTTTATAAAGGAAAAGGATCCCTGTGATTGCAATGCTAGTCCCTGGATCAATGCTAGCATCCACAGTTTAAGATGAAGTACACAGAAACAAAGGTCATTATTACAGTCATTCCAGAGACAACATAGTCTTTACAACTCCATGGCCACAGGCCTAGTACAAGAATTTTAAATAAGTAAATAGATAAAAGTCTTCATCTTCATGTGCCACAGGCAAACATGTTGAGTGTAGACTCATGACTCCTAATCCTCATCAGAGTAACCTGCAACATCACAAGTTACAACCACAGTGGGTCAATACATTGGAATAGTATTGGCAAGTTATACCTTAGTTTAATATTGGTGGACTACATACTATATGCAATTTGGCTAAGTGTAGTTTAGGCTTGCTTTGCTCAAAAATAGGTTTTTGCCTATTAGTTGAAATCACTAAGTTTTTCTTTGTCAAAACTTTTCCCAAGGAACCACCAATAGACATTGGGGTCCTTCACCCTTGTTCAACCACAAGTTTTACTTAGAAATTGGCATGAGGAGATTCTTGATAGCTTCCATGTCTTGATGCTCAAGTTGTCCCATACCAGGGACATGGATAAGTACTTAGATTATTCCATCTGCAGAGGTTATGCACTTTCCCCACAAGACTTGATTTTCACCAAGATAGGACCTTTCAGAAGCCTTCCCTTAGACCAAATGGACGCGCTCCAACCTATCATCCCACTACCACCAACTGTCCAAATGGCTAAGTTATTACAACCTATATGATCCAGGCAGAGCCCATATTGCCAAGTGGCTGCACTAGAAGCTTCTTAACATTTGGCCTCTAAAATCTCTTTGTTCCTGGGTGGCTTTCCACAAGTGAGATACACAAGGTAAACCATAGAAATGGGCCTTGTGTAACCACTCAACATAAACCATTCCTTCCATTCCACCCAGGTGTTTCATTCACATAGTTGTTTTATTAGACAAAACACAAGTCCAAACGGACTTAGAAATATTTTTAACATAGCATGAATATTTCACCACCCTTGGTTTCTACTAGCTAGGCTAAGCATGGCATATATAAGCATCTTAACTTATAAATTTCTAGCAATTCTACAACTACTAGGATTTCCCAACTTAGCATATAAGCAAAAATATAACCATGCAAGACTAGCAAAATATTTCTAATGCATAGTAGAAAACATAGGGATAAAATCATGAAGCACCACTTGCCTTGGTAGTTTGGAGAGTAGCTACACTCCTCACAATCACTATTGGCACCAAAATCTACACATAAAAATCATAGCCACAAATCACATACCAAATAAATACAAGCAAAAATATATGGATGCATGCAATATGATATGTGATGATTTTCTAAACTCAATAAGACAAGTGCACAGTACTAGTTCATAAACAAGTTCAAAACTTGCCAAACAACATTTATTTAAACACTAAAACATTTCTCAAATAATTTATATACACAAAATAGGCCTACACATGTTTCTGTAAATAAAACCATTTAACAGAAACAAAACATTAAACACATTGCATATTTGGAAAGGGCTTGCTCTTCTGATTCCATTGATATAAAATTTGTCAAATTTGAACGTGGGAATCAAAAGTTATGGCTAAAACAAAATCAAACAACTAATAGATTCAAATTCTGATTTTAAATCTAATTCCTGGCCACGCGTCACGTTCTGATTGGTGCGTACCGCTTTGCACGGATCGGTCGATGTAGGCCGTTGGATTAAAGTGACCGCGCACGGTCCAGATCTAAGCGTACCGTTTCGTTAAGTGATCTATTCCTATGCGCTGGATCTAGATCCAACGGTTATCGATCAAGCGACCACGAATGGGCGGCGCTGGCGGTGGCAACTGGCGGCGGCGAGCTCTGTCTATGGCGGCGCAGCGCTACAGGGGGTTCTGGGGTCGTCGGAGACGCTTACCAGACTCGTGGCGATGTACTGATCCTCAACATGGCGACGGCTTGGCAAGGGGCGCACGGACACGGCAGCACGAGCTCGTCGGAGTTGTTGACAGCGTCGGGTGTTTGGTGATGAAGACGATGGCGGCGCTCCTGGTCACCCTAGCACGAATCAAAGGCATCAGGGGGTGCACAAGGCTACGGCGAACACGCTCGTGTGAATCAGAAGCGAAGGGGAACACGGGGCTCACCAAATTTAGTCGCCGGAGTTGAAGACGTCGTCGGGACCTTGCTGTGTTTGAGGGAGTCAACGACCTGGGGAAGTATAGGATGAACCAAAGACAGTAGGAGGAGCGCAAGGAGGTTGTGAAGCTGTTCGCATGAACCAGAGAGGAAGGGGCGCACGGAACTCAACGGGATTGGTCGCCAGAGAGGGTTCTGCCTGCGGTGGCGCAAGGGCGATTGCGGGCAGCCTGGGGGCACTTTGTGCTTGGGGTCTAGGGGAAAATGGAGAGGGGTCATAGGGGGTTTAAGTAGCATGGTCGCGAGCATGATTTACTCCGGCATTCAACGTGAATTGACGCCGCGAATCAATACAGAGAACGGCCAGCGTAATTTGGGGATTGAGCTGTTCGCGGGGTGGAGACGATGACGCCGTGTGGGCCGCGGCTATCAGCAAGAGAAACAGAGAGGGAGTGGGTCCAGACTGTTAGCGACCTAGCGGGTGCGGGTGTGAGTAAATAAAATGCTTCGCGGGGTGGGGGGGGTTGCTAGGCTAGTTGGGCTGGTTGGGCCAGATTCGACTGTTTGCTTATTTTTTCTCTTTTAAACTTTTTCTTTTTCTGTTTGCTTTTCTAAAAAGGATTTTCAAACTCCAATTGAAATCTGTTTGATTTCAAAACTTTTCTGAACTTTTGTACAATAAATCTTGTACTCAAATAAGTGTCAAACACATCTGTTCACTCAAACCTACTTGAGTCAATTGAAAAATAAAATAAAAACAAGCCTTTTGGAGATATAAAAAAAAGCATAAACTTTGGTTTTATTTCATACTTGTTTTGAAACTTGGCTCAAACCTTTGGAATCACTTAAGTTAGGATTCAAAACAATACTGATAGAATATAAGTGCCTTTTTCAATAGTATGTAGCACCAAGGCTAGAACATTCATACATAAAATAATGAGCATATATGCTCCTGTTTTGAAATGATTTTTGAAAATGGAATCTTACATGATCATGGATGCATGGATGATATGCATGAGTTTGAAACATGATTTTAGGGATGTTACAGAACAAGATCATATCGTTAGGAGAATGATATGATGGACATACTCCTATAGATAAGCGTAGCATAAAGATCAAGTCATTTTAATAGTTTAATTGCTATATGCTTTCTGATACATAGTAACCTAATTCCTTCGACCATGAGATCATGCATATCACCATCACCGGAAGGATGCTTTGATGACATCAAACACCACACCATAACTGGGTGGTTATAAAGGTGGCATTGAGTGTCCGGAAAGTATTGGTTGAGACGCATGGATCAAGAGTGGGATTTGTCCATCCATATGATGGATAGATATACTCTGGGCCCTCTCGGTGGAATGTCATCCAATTGGCTTGCAAGCATGTGACTGGCTCACAAGGGATCACATATCACGGGAACGAGAAAAGAGTACTTATCAGTAACGAGGTTGAACTAGGTATGCAGAGATACCGATGATCAAAACCTCGGATAAGTAAACTATCGTGAGACAAAGGGAAATTGGTATCGTATGTAAGTGGTTCATTCGATTACAAAGTAATCGTAGAAATATGTGGGAGCCATATGAATTTCCAGATTCCTCTATTGGTTATTGTTCGGAGAAGTGTCTCGATCATGTCCGCATAATTCACGAACCGTAGGGAGACACACTTAAGGATTCGATGTTGTTGAGTAGTTATGGAATGATGAGTAAGAGACCGAATGTTGTTCGGAGTCTCGAATGGGATCCGGGATATCACGAGGAGATCCGGAATGGTCCGGATAATAAGATTCATATAAGGAAAGTCCTGTTTCAGGGTTGGAGAATGGTTCCGGTGTTTTCATCGGGAATGTTCTAGAAGGTTCCGGAAGGTCTGGCACTCCGGAGGGGAAGGGTACATGAATGTGTCATAACAAGTTGGAATGGTTTCATCATGTACTAGGTGTCATCTCTGAGCAAAATAAAGGGATAAATCAAATCCTAGTTTGAAAAGTCAAACGCCAATTTGAAAAGTCAAACGGCAAGTTTGCTTGGTGGAGGGAGAGTAGGAAACCTAGTTGGGGAGGAGTTCCTCTCCCTCCACCGCCGGCCTTGGAGGCCGAGTTGGGCGAGGAATTCCTCCCCCTTGGCTGGCGCCTCCACCTATAAAAGGAGGGGCAGGGCTGCCCCTCTAGACCTACACCTCCACCACCCAAAACCCTAGCCCTAAGCCGCCGGCGCCACCATCCTCTGCTGTCGCCGCCTAGGGCACCACCAACTCGCTGAGTTGGGGTGAAACCCTAACCCTAGCCGCCGGCTAGGCTCCTCCCTTGGTGCCTCTAAACCCTAGATCGCCGAGGCCTCTCTCATAGTCCACCATACTCGCTCCGACTTAAGGCGAAGCCTGCGAGATCTCCCCTCTACTTCCGGTACCACGCCGTCGTGCTGCTGGAATCGTGAGGAGAGTGCTACAACCTCCGTTGCCTGCTGTAATAAGGGAGAGGAAGGTCTTCATCGAGTATCGAACGTGTGACCGACTGCGGAAGCGCTGCCGGAACGCAGCGCCGCAAGGATCGTCTACACGATCTTGAGATCGGCAAGAGTACGACTACATCACCCACGAGAATCCGCTCTCGTTAAACACTTTGGAATCTTCGAGGGTGAGTTATTCCATCGACTCGTTGCTACAATCTAGTAGATAGATCTTGGCTTGTTTGTTTGTATGCGGTAGAATTTTTTTGTTTTCCATGCTATGAACCCCTACAATTTCCTCGGCAGAATTCTGCCTGCCGGAGAGCTCTTTCTCTCTCTGTAGTTTCTGCCCCATAGAGGCGGTGAAATCTTTTTGTGGTCGCTCTCCGAGTCTTAGGGTTTCCAGGGGATGTTGTAGGCGAAAGGGCGATGCCAGAGGTGGGCTAGGGTGGCCACACCACCTGGTGGCGCGGCACAGGAGGGGCACCAGGGGTGGTGTGGGCCCCCTGTGGCCCATCTCTCTTCCTCCTTCTGGCCTTCTTCGTCTTCTAGAAAAACAAGGATTTCCATATATTTTTTGGAATTTTCTCATCTTCGCGCATATTGCATCTGGACACCGCTTTTTCCATCAGAATCCTGACTCCGGCAGTTCATCCTCCAAAAGTCATCCAACATGCAAAATAGATGAAATAACATAAGTATCACCACTTAATATGAAATATATCAATGAATAACAGAAAATTTTGATATAAAATAGTGATGCAAAATGGACGTATCAACTCCCCCAAGCTTAGACCTTGCTTGTCCCTAAGCGAAAGCTAAACTCAGTAAACATGACCTCATGTTTATGGAGTGAAGTGTCAATAAAAATAATACGGACAAGAAGCATCACATTCATTAATGCACAAGTCATAATAGAAAACAACTCACCATTATATAACTTAACTTGCAAAGAGTATGGGAGTCACAATAGAGATGCATAAAGAAAATCATAATTGGTAATGGCAAACTGTAAGATCCCTCCTTATTAAAGGAAAAGATCCCTGTGATTGCAATGCTAGTCCCTGGATCATTGCTAGCATCCATAGTTTAAGATGAAGTACACAGATACAAAGGTCGTTTATTACAGTCATTCCAGAGATAAAACATAGTCTTTTACAACTCATGGCCAAAGGCCTAGTACAAGAGTTCATGGAATAAGTAAATAAACATAAGTCTTCATCTTCATGTGCCACAGGCAAGCATGTTGAGTGTAGACTCATGACTCCTAATCATCATCAGAGTAACCTGCAACATCATAAGTTACAGCCACAAGGGTCAATACTTTGGAATAGTATTGGCAAGTGATACCTTAATATATTTTAAGTGGACTAAAAATACTATATGCATTTGGCTGGTGGAGTTTAGGCTTGCATTGCTCAAAAATAGATTTTTCCCTATCTTTTGAAAATACTAAGTTTTTGTTTGGCAAAAACTTTCCAAGACATCTTCGAATCCAAGACTGAAGATCCACTCAAGGCATCTACTAATCAAGGACTGAAGATATACTTGGCAAAAACACCCAAGGCATCTATCAACAAAGACTCTAGATCCACTGTGGCATCTAGCAATCAATGACCAAGATCCTTTTATCCCTTTGTTCACCCACAAGTTTTATTTAGAAATTGGAGTGATGAGATCCTTGAAGTTTCCATGTCTTGATGCTCAAATTGTCCTTTACCAGGGACATGGCTAAGTACTTAGGTTTTACACTGCAGAGGTGGTGCACTTTCCCACAAGCCTTGGTTTCCCAAGGATGATCCTTCAGTAGCCTTTCCTTAGTCAAATGGACGCGTTCCAACCTATCATCCCATCTACCACCCACTGTCCAAAAGACTAAGTTCCAGCATCCTAAGATCATGGCAGAGCCCATAATGCCAAGTGGTTGCACTTGAAGTTTCTCAACATTTGACATCTCAAATCTCTTTGTTTCCTGGGTGGCCATCCACAAGTGAGATACACAAGCCAGTCCCTGGCCTTGTGAACCACTCAACATAAGCCATTCCTTCCATTCCACCCAGGTGGTTCATTAACTTAGTTGTTTTATTTTACAAAAACATAAGTCCTTAGACTTAGAAATTTTTCCATAGTGAATTTATAAACCACCCTTGTTTTCTAGTAGCTAGGCTAAGCATGATAGTAATAGGAATTTGGACTTAGGAAATTTTCACTAAGGCTTATTCTAATAGGTTTTCCCAAAGCATAGCTTGTACTTAGCTAAAAACCATGCAAGTCCTATACTTAGAAAAATAATACTAATGCATATATAAAAATATAGGAATGGAATATTCTTGATGATATCACTTGCCTTGGTAGTGGGGAGAGTAGCACTCGTCACAATCACAATCACTAGCAAAATCTACACACAAAGTTGTAGCATACAATTACACACAAATATATACAAACAAAAGTATTATGAATGCATGCATGCATGAATCTACCAAGTGATGATTTTTGAAAACTTCAACCAAGCAAGTGCATGTTTACAGAATCTAAACAAGTCACAAATATATCCAAGACAACTTAAATAACCCTAAAACAAAAATACTAAACTAAATCTATACTTAAAATGGCCTCAAACAAGTCTCTGCAATTTTAGCACATCTAATGGTTACTATATGCTAAACAAAAAGGATAGGCAGAAAGGTCTTGTTTTTCTGAATCCAACGGTATAAAGTTTGCAAAATTCCAACGTGGCATTCAAAAGATATAGGCATTTGAATTTGGATCAAATTTCTGGTTTTAAATTCTATTCTCAGATCTAACCTAGCCACGCGTCTTATTCTTATTCGCCCGTACCGGTTCGCGCTGGATCGAGCTCCACAGCCGTAGGATCTAAAGGGGCAGGTGCGGCTCAGATCGCGTACCGCTTCGGGTTTAAGTGATCTATCGTAGGCGTTCGATCCAGATCTAACGGCTGCTGCTCGCCACGATGATGGCTATGCGGTGGCTACCGTGGCGGAACTCGGTCAACGACGTTGCCGATGATGCAGAGTAAGGAAGATCGAGGGTAGCTCACCGGGCTCGGAGGTCACGCAAGCTCGTCGTACTGCGGTTGGTCAAGGGCGCTCTGTCACGGCCGCGATTCCTCACCGGAGTTCGCGCGGCGTCGCTGGTGCGTCGGGTGGTCGTCGGGACGCTGTGGGTCACCCCAAGGCAGGGCGAGGACACGGTTAGATTCACAGAGTCGAGGCGAAGTAGTGAGCATGAACGGGAAGGCAAGGGGCGGTCTGGACTTACCACTGGGGTTCGCCGGAGTTCGTGCAGACGTCGGTGGCGACTAGTCGATGATGTTGCCGGAGCTACGGTCCATGCGAGAGCAAACGAAATGTGTTAAAAGAAGCGCAGAGGCTCACTGAATCAGTTTGCAAGATCGAGAGGCAGAGAGGAGCTCTGGACTCACCGGAATTCGCCGGCAGCTCGTCGAGACGGCGGGGCTACAGAGAGCAATACACGCAGCCTGGTGGCGCTCTGGGTTCGGGGTTTGAGTGAGAAGAGAGAGGAGACAGAGGGGGTTCTTATAGCCTGGTCACGAGCGAGAATCACTCGTCCAATAAATCGAATTGACGTCGCGAATTAAACACAGAAACGCCCGCGTTGATTTGGGGATGAACGGGTCGTGCGGGTGGAGACGACGGTGACGTGGAGAAGGCCCGCCTGTCAGCGAGGAGCGCGGAGTGCAGGTGGGGTCGGGCTGTCAGCGGCTGTCTGCGTGTGCTCGCGCGTGAGAGAAGAAAAAGGAGAACCCCGGGTGGGCTTGCTGGGCTGGATCCGCTGCTGGGCCAGATTCTGGCCGCTCGGCCCTTTTCTTTTCTTTAGCCTTTTCTTTTTCTAATTCTATTTTCTGAATAGAATTTGATATGAATTCAAATCCTTTTGAATTCAGATTTCTTTGGGGATTTTTGCAGGGTTCTTGTGGGTTCAAATGCAGTCAAATAACCATGTGGTTACCTTGCAAGGCTTGGTCAAGCTTGGGTCTTTGAAATAAACAGAGATTTGCTCTAGTTGCAAATATTTGAGAATAGGGTTTAGAAACTATTTCTAAATTTTGAATCTTGGGTCAAAAGCTTCTCCTAGCTTTTCCAACCATGGAGGCAAGCAAACAAGTACCTAAGCATTCAAGTCTCAAAGGGTGATGGCCAATTGAGATAAAATGCCCACATGAAATCATAACTCAAACTTCTGCCTCTAAATGATTTTGAGAAAAACCCTATATGAATGAATGATGCAAGAATGAAATGAATGAGTTTTTGAAACATGATTTTTGGGATGTTACAAATCTAACCCCCTTAAAATGAATCTCGCCCTCGAGATTCGGATTGGCTAGCAAATAGGTGAGGGTGGTCTTTCCGAAGATCATCTTCTCTTTCCCAGGTTGCTTCTTCTTCGGAATGATGATTCCATTGTACTTTGCAAAACTTGATAGTCTTTGTTCTCGTGACTCTTTCTGTGGTCTCAAGTATCTTGACAGGCTTTTCTTCATAGGTGAGATCACTTTCTAGTTGAACTTCTTCCAAAGATATGGTATCTTTCAAAGATGTTTCTTCCATTTCTGGGTGACATTTCTTGAGCTGGCTCACATGAAAAACATTATGGACTGCTAGTAAAGATGCTGGCAGTTCGATTTCATATGCAGCTTCTCCCTTGCGACTTAAAATATTGAATGGTCCCACATATCTTGGTGCTAACTTTCCTTTGACTCCAAATCTTTTTACTCCACGAAGTGGTGATACTCTAAGATAAGCTCTATCCCCAACTTCGTAAGTGACTTCTCTACGCTTAGCATCTGCGTAGCTTTTCTGTCTAGACTGTGCTATCTTCAACTGCTCTCAACCAATTTGACCTTTTCTTGGCGTCTTTGATAAGGTCTGGTCCAAACAAACTTCTTTCTCCCACACCAGGCCCTCGCACTGGGGTGGTACACTTTCTTCCGGATAGAAACTCAAATGGTGCCATCCCAATACTAGATTGGTGACTGTTGTTGTAAGAGAACTCTGCGTAAGGCAGACTTTCATCCCAACTTGCTCCATAGTCTAGGGCACATGCCCTCAACATGTCTTCAAGAATTTGGTTAGTCCTTTCTGTTTGTCCATCAGTTTGAGGATGAAAAGCAGTGCTGAATTCCAACCTCGTTCCTAGAGATTCATGAAGCTGTCTCCAAAAGTGAGAAGTGAACTGAGTTCCTCTATCAGACACAATACTCTTAGGTACACCGTGAAGGCATACAATTCTGCTCATGTAGATTTTGGCTAACTTTGCACTGGTATAAGTTGTCTTTACGGGTATAAAATGAGCCACTTTAGTTAGGCGATCTACTATTACCCATATGGAATCATACCCTGACCTGGTCCTTGGTAATCCAGTAATGAAATCCATACCGATATTTTCCCACTTCCACTCAGGAATAGGCATTGATTGAAGCAAACCTGCTGGTTTCTGATGCTCCGCTTTCACTCTACTACACACGTCACACAAGGCAATGTGTTCGGCGATGTCCCTTTTAAGATTGTTCCACCAAAATCTTTCTTTCATATCCATGTACATTTTGGTGTTTCCCGGGTGAATAGAATACGGAGAGTTATGGGCTTCTTGCAGAATCAGTTTCCGCAATTCCAGATCTTGTGGTACACAAATACGTTTCTCGTGCCATAAAGTACCTTGTTCGTCCATATGGAAACTTTTAGCTTTCCCTCGGCTAATCCTTTCCTTAATCTCTTCGATTTCTTTATCCGTCTTTTGGGCTTCTTTAATCTTATCCAACAGAGTGGGTTGAACATCCAAAGACATGAGATGTCCTTCTGGCACAATCTCCAACCTGAGTTCCTTGAATTGCTTACACAAATCATCAGGCAATTCACCTTTGGTAAGACCATTTACAAACGCCTTACGACTTAGAGCATCTGCTACTACATTTGCTTTACCGGGGTGGTATTGCAAATTCAAGTCATAATCCTTGATAAGTTCTAGCCATCTTCTTTGTCTCATATTGATCTCCTTCTGTGTGAAGATATATTTCAAACTCTTATGGTCGGTGAACACTTCACAACGTTTTCCCAAAAGGTAGTGTCTCCATGTCTTGAGTGCATGGACAACAGCGGCTAACTCTAAATCATGAGTAGGATAATTTACTTCATGAGTTTTGAGTTGTCTCGAGGCATAAGCCACAACTTTTCCGCCTTGCATAAGTACGGCTCCTAATCCTTGATGAGAAGCATCACAATATACCTGGAAATCCTTTTCCAAATCTGGTAGGCACAGAACTGGTGCTGACACAAGTCTCTTCTTTAATTCTTGAAAGCTGAGTTCACATCCTTCAGACCAAGCAAATTTCTTATCTTTCTTTAACAATTCCGTCATTGGTTTAGCAACCTTAGAAAAATTTTCAATGAACCTTCTGTAGTAACCTGCTAAACCAAGGAAACTACGAACCTCTTTTACATTCTTAGGAGATTCCCATTCTGTTACGGCTGAAACCTTAGCAGGGTCAACTGCTACACCATCCTTTGTCATAACATGACCAAGAAATCCAACTTCCTCTAACCAAAACTCACACTTGCTGAACTTGGCATAAAGTTTATGTTCCCTTAGTTTCTCAAGTATCAAGCGTAGATGTCTTTCATGTTCTTCCTTGCTCTTGGAGTAGACTAAGATGTCATCGATGAAAACGACAACAAACTTGTCGAGAAATTCCATGAACACTTTATTCATCATATTCATGAAGTATGCTGGAGCGTTGGTTAATCCAAAAGGCATCACAGTGTACTCATACAATCCATACCTCGTGGTAAATGCTGTTTTAGGTATGTCTTGCTCTCTTATCTTGAGTTGAAAATAACCTGACCGAAGGTCAATCTTTGAGAACACACAAGCTCCTTCTAGCTGATCAAACAAGTCATTGATTCTTGGCAAAGGATATTTGTTCTTGATGGTTACCTCGTTGAGAGAACGGTAATCTATGCATAATCTTTGAGTTCTATCTCTCTTTTCTACGAACAAAACTGGAGCTCCCCAAGATGAAGAACTTGGCTGGATGAATCCTTTCTGCAATTGTTCTCCAAGTTGTTTCTTGAGTTCCTTAAGTTCGTCAACTGACATTTTATAAGGTCTCTTTGCTCTTGGCCCAGATCCTGGTACCAATTCTATTATAAACTCCACATCTCTATCTGGTGGCATTCCTGGTAACTCTTCCGGGAACACATCTGGATACTCACACACAATTGGCACACTGTCCATGCTAACCCCCTTAAGAGAATTTAGCTTACTCCCTTTTGATTTAAAGTTAGACTTGAATATTATCCTCTTACCTTCAGGAGTTGTGAGTGAAACTGTATGATTTGCACAATCTAGTACTCCCTTATACTTAGTCATCCAATCCATTCCCAAAATCACATCCAATCCTTGGGAATTTAGGATTATTAGGTTCACTGGAAACTTATATTTTCCAAACTCTATGACTAGGTCATGGCATCCTGAGTTTACTATCATTTCTCCACCAGGAGAACTTACTCTTATAGGACACCCAATGGTTTCTACCGGTAGTTCATTTCTTTCGACAAATGCTTTAGATATGAATGAATGAGATGCACTAGTGTCAAAGAGTACAAATGCTGAGATGGAATTGAGTCTGAACTTACCAGCAACAACATCAGGCTCTTCAAAGACCTCCTCCACATTGATGTGGTTAACCTGTCCTTTCTGAAAAGGATTTGGCTTGTTAGTCCTTCAACTTTCTTTTCAGGGCACTTATTAGCATAATGCCCCAGCTTCTTGCATTTGTAGCATTCGACCTGGCTGATGTCCGTCTTAGGCTGACTTCCACTGTGGTGGCTCTTATATCCACTCTTGTGGTTCTTGTACTTATCATTTTCATGACTGCGATGATGCTTGTTGTCATGACGGTTGTGATGGTGGTGTTTGTTAAACTTCTCATGTTTGTGGGATCCTGAGCTGACACTATCATCATGGTGAGATCGTTTATGAGATGATCCCGAGCTGTGCTTGTCGGAGTGTTTCCTCTTCTTACTCTCGACTTGCTTCATTTTATTCTCCACAATAACAGCCTTGTCACACAGTGACTGATAAGTTGGAACATATGCCACAGACAGCTGCAGATTTAGCTCATCATTCAAGCCTTCCAGAAACTTTTCCTTCCTTTTGGCATCAGTGTCAACCTCATCCGGTGCATAGCGCGCCAGATTGTTGAACTCTTCAATGTATTCAGCCACGCTGTGGTGGCGCTGCTTCAGGTTGTGAAATTCCTTCTTTTTCAGGCTCATCATACCTGGTGAGATATGAGTAGTACGAAATCCATCTTCAAAGATAGCCCAAGTCACCTCATCAATAGGCGTGGTAATCTGGAAGTTGTCCCACCATGCTGCGGCTGGTCCTTCCAACAGATGTGCTGCAAACCTGACCTTTTCAGCATCTGTGCATCCTACGGTCACTAAGTCTTTGTTCACAGAACGTAGCCAATCATTGGCCACCATGGGATCAGTCGTTCCCGAAAACTTAGCTGGCCTTAGACGCAGAAATCTGGTGAGCATATCAAAACCTGGAGGGTTGTTGTTGTTGTTATTGTTGTTGGGATTGGGGTTGTTGTTGTTCTGGTTCTGGATGAATGTCGTCATCATTTGCATAAGCTGAGTCTGCGCATTCATCATTTGTTGCATTTCCGGGGTAATGTTGGGGTTGGGGTTGGGGTTGGTGTTTGTGCGACGGGGAGGCATCTGTGGTTTGTTCATATAGAGATAAGAATGAGATACCCTTATATGATTTATGCACAATACATTACTCAAACCAACACATAGCAAGCAACACTAGGATAAAAGCCAATCAACAAGAGAACAAAAATCTCAAAGTACAAACATACAAGTGGCAAGCCATCCACATGTCGGATGGTCCAACAATAAGTTCTCAAATAATAAGTGCGGAAAATAAAGATAACTGAGTAGTCAAATCTACTCGTCGGCATCAATCTCCTCCTCGACAAAGGTAAGACCTGCGTTCTCCATTGCGGTCTTGTTCTCCTCGATGGTAGTGGTCAAAGAGTCGATCTTGGCCTTGAGAGCCCTCTTCCGGGAACGCCTCAATCACCATCGCTGCTGCTCTAACTCGAAGTCCTTGGACTGTAGTTCCTCGGTCATATCACGAATCCTCTTGTTCCTATCCTGAACACGCTTCTCTTGACTCTTGAACTTACGGTCTTGGGTCTCGAACTTTGCCTCCATCTCCTTGACTATCTCGTCCTGCTGCGCGAAGAGCTTGTCCTTCTCGCGAAGCTGCACCTGGAGCTCGTCATTACTAAGCATGACGTTGGTCCTATCGGTATCCACGTGCCTAATAAGAGTCTCTAAGTCCTGGAGGTACAGGCGGCTCGGCTCGCTGTGACCCTCGAGTCGTCCTCAAAGTCAATGGACTCTCCGTCATCATCACGCCTTCCGGCGTGGAAGTGAGTGCCTCTAACTGTCGGGAGTGACGCCCCTAATAGTCGCCCCTATCAGATCCTGCATGACAACCTCCATGCCTCTCTCCTGTCATCGTGCATAAGCTTGAAGACGATGGCCTCCGTAGTAGGCTCTCATGGCCCCGGCTGGTTCACCTTGAAGCCCCAAAGGTCCTTCCT
Organism: Avena insularis; assembly: GCA_023614405.1. Lineage (NCBI taxonomy): Eukaryota > Viridiplantae > Streptophyta > Magnoliopsida > Poales > Poaceae > Avena > Avena insularis. The sequence goes on along the minus strand of CM042691.1, from coordinate 377,026,405 downwards.
CTCAAACTTGGTGAGTGGGTGCACCGTAATGATAGGAAGAGGGAGATCGAGTAAAGTAGTAAGCTCTACGATACGAGGACCAAAACGGGTAGCCTGGAACTCCTCAACAGTGCTGATGGCAATAGGCATCTATTTATAAGATTGAAAAGTTAGAACAACACAATTTTAAATTTAACAAGTCAAACATTCAAGCATAACCATGGAACACAAAAATCACACAAGTCATGCATACATAAATTCATTACATCAACCAAGGTTCAAACTTATTTAAGGTCTTATTTTGGAAAATAAGGTGATAGGTGGTGGTCAACTAACGAAGTGCGCTTACAATCCTATCTCATTGGATCTGGTGGCTAACACAATGTTCCTAGTGGCAATCACCCTATCTTGTTCACATGCTTCTATCACTAAGTCTATAATATCTCCTCTTAAGGATTTGTTGGTGACTTCCAACTCTTGGGTATGTTCCTTCTCTTTCTCTAAGTCTTTTTGGAGGTTGAGCATCCTGCACTTGACTCTAGCACTTAGTTCCTTGATAGTCTTCCAAGCTGCTTCTTTGTCGACTCAAAGAATGTGGTGTGCATAAAAGTGTTGGTGTACATGCAGAAGCCTTTTTCTTTGTGGTTGTCTTCCTTGTTCTTGTACAAGTGAAGTTGCACCCACCAATACTCCACTCCATCCTCCATCACTGGAAAGCCTTTGTACACTGCTGCACCATGTACTCCCATGGTTTCCATGAGGTCCTTGAGAATCTTGGGAAACTCAGTCTCACACTCCAAGGTCATGGTCATGAGTGGTCCTTTCTTCACGGCTTCGTTGACGGAGTTCATCTACAAATAGAGATGAGAAGAAGAAGATTAGAAAAGTTTACGAGAAGAATAGACAAGTGTAGAAGAAGTTAAAATTTTCCTTAGTGGTTTCCAATCCTAGGGTCATAATCCTACAGGCAACACAGTGCTCTGATACCATCTGTAAGATCCCTCCTTATTAAAGGAAAAGATCCCTGTGATTGCAATGCTAGTCCCTGGATCATTGCTAGCATCCACAGTTTAAGATGAAGTACACAGATACAAAGGTCGTTTATTACAGTCATTCCAGAGATAAAACATAGTCTTTTACAACTCATGGCCAAAGGCCTAGTACAAGAGTTTATGGAATAAGTAAATAAACATAAGTCTTCATCTTCATGTGCCACAGGCAAGCATGTTGAGTGTAGACTCATGACTCCTAATCATCATCAGAGTAACCTGCAACATCATAAGTTACAGCCACAAGGGTCAATACTTTGGAATAGTATTGGCAAGTGATACCTTAATATATTTTAAGTGGACTAAAATACTATATGCATTTGGCTGGTGGAGTTTAGGCTTGCATTGCTCAAAAATAGATTTTTCCCTATCTTTTGAAAATACTAAGTTTTTGTTTGGCAAAAACTTTCCAAGACATCTTCCAATCCAAGACTGAAGATCCACTCAAGGCATCTACTAATCAAGGACTGAAGATATACTTGGCAAAAACACCCAAGGCATCTATCAACAAAGACTCTAGATCCACTCAGGGCATCTAGCAATCAATGACTGAAGATCCTTTTATCCCTTTGTTCACCCACAAGTTTTATTTAGAAATTGGAGTGATGAGATCCTTGAAGTTTCCATGTCTTGATGCTCAAATTGTCCTTTACCAGGGACATGGCTAAGTACTTAGGTTTTACACTCTGCAGAGGTGGTGCACTTTCCCCACAAGCCTTGGTTTCCCAAGGATGATCCTTCAGTAGCCTTTCCTTAGTCAAATGGACGCGTTCCAACCTATCATCCCATCTACCACCCACTGTCCAAAAGACTAAGTTCCAGCATCCTAAGATCATGGCAGAGCCCATAATGCCAAGTGGTTGCACTTGAAGTTTCTCAACATTTGACATCTCAAATCTCTTTGTTTCTTGGGTGGCCATCCACAAGTGAGATACACAAGCCAGTCCCTGGCCTTGTGAACCACTCAACATAAGCCATTCCTTCCATTCCACCCAGGTGGTTCATTAACTTAGTTGTTTTATTTTACAAAAACATAAGTCCTTAGACTTAGAAATTTTTCCATAGTGAATTTATAAACCACCCTTGTTTTCTAGTAGCTAGGCTAAGCATGATAGTAATAGGAATTTGGACTTAGGAAATTTTCACTAAGGCTTATTCTAATAGGTTTTCCCAAAGCATAGCTTGTACTTAGCTAAAAACCATGCAAGTCCTATACTTAGAAAAATAATACTAATGCATATATAAAAATATAGGAATGGAATATTCTTGATGATATCACTTGCCTTGGTAGTGGGGAGAGTAGCACTCGTCACAATCACAATCACTAGCAAAATCTACACACAAAGTTGTAGCATACAATTACACACAAATATATACAAACACAAGTATTATGAATGCATGCATGCATGAATCTACCAAGTGATGATTTTTGAAAACTTCAACCAAGCAAGTGCATGTTTACAGAATCTAAACAAGTCACAAATATATCCAAGACAACTTAAATAACCCTAAAACAAAAATACTAAACTAAATCTATACTTAAAATGGCCTCAAACAAGTCTCTGCAATTTTAGCACATCTAATGGTTACTATATGCTAAACAAAAAGGATAGGCAGAAAGGTCTTGTTTTTCTGAATCCAACGGTATAAAGTTTGCAAAATTCCAACGTGGCATTCAAAAGATATAGGCATTTGAATTTGGATCAAATTTCTGGTTTTAAATTCTATTCTCAGATCTAACCTAGCCACGCGTCTTATTCTTATTCGCCGTGCAGTTCGCTGGATCGAGCTCCACAGCCGTAGGATCTAAAGGGCAGGTGCGGCTCAGATCGCTGCATCGCTGCGGGTTTAAGTGATCTATCGTAGGCGTTCGATCCAGATCTAACGGCTGCTGCTGCCTGGCCACAGATGGGCGGCGCTGCGCGGTGGCTACCGGCGGCGGAACCGTCGGTCAACGACGTTGCCGATGATGCAGAGAGTAAGGAAGATCGAGGGGTAGCTCACCGGGCTCAGGAGGTCACGGCGAAGCTCGTCGTACTTGCGGTTGGTCAAGGGGCGCTCTGTCACGGCTGCGATTCCTCACCGGAGTTCGCGGCGGCGTCGGGTGCGTCGGGTGGTCGTCGGGGACGTCGCTGTGGGTCACCCCAAGGCAGGGCGAGGACACGGTTAGATTCACCGAGTCGAGGCGAAGTAGTGAGCATGAACGGGAAGGCAAGGGGCGGTCTGGACTTACCACTGGGGTTCGCCGGAGTTCGTGCAGACGTCGGTGGCGACTAGTCGATGATGTTGCCGGAGCTACGGTCCATGCGAGAGCAAACGAAATGTGTTAAAAGAAGCGCAGAGGCTCACTGAATCAGTTTGCAAGATCGAGAGGCAGAGAGGAGCTCTGGACTCACCGGAATTCGCCGGCGGCTCGTCGGAGGCGGCGGCTACAGAGAGCAATACACGCAGCCTGGTGGCGCTCTGGGTTCGGGGTTTGAGTGAGAAGAGAGAGGAGACAGAGGGGGTTCTTATAGCCTGGTCACGAGCGAGAATCACTCGTCCAATAAATCGAATTGACGTCGCGAATTAAACACAGAAACGCCCGCGTTGATTTGGGGATGAACGGGTCGTGCGGGTGGAGACGACGGTGACGTGGAAGGCCCTTTGTCGGAGGCCTGGAGTGCAGGTGGGGTCGGGCGTCGGCCGTGTCTGCGTGTCAGCAAGTGAGAGAAGAAAAGAGAACCCGGGTGGGCTTGCTGGGCTGGATCGCCTTTGGGCGATTCTGGCCGCTCGGCCCTTTTCTTTTCTTTAGCCTTTTCTTTTTCTAATTCTATTTTCTGAATAGAATTTGATATGAATTCAAATCCTTTTGAATTCAGATTTCTTTGGGGATTTTTGCAGGGTTCTTGTGGGTTCAAATGCAGTCAAATAACCATGTGGTTACCTTGCAAGGCTTGGTCAAGCTTGGGTCTTTGAAATAAACAGAGATTTGCTCTAGTTGCAAATATTTGAGAATAGGGTTTAGAAACTATTTCTAAATTTTGAATCTTGGGTCAAAAGCTTCTCCTAGCTTTTCCAACCATGGAGGCAAGCAAACAAGTACCTAAGCATTCAAGTCTCAAAGGGTGATGGCCAATTGAGATAAAATGCCCACATGAAATCATAACTCAAACTTCTGCCTCTAAATGATTTTGAGAAAAACCCTATATGAATGAATGATGCAAGAATGAAATGAATGAGTTTTTGAAACATGATTTTTGGGATGTTACACAAACTTTGTTCTTGGTCAGAGAACAATTGACAAATCATACTTAGTTTTTAAGCAAAGCTTTTATAATGAAGTTCATAAAGCAGGAATCTCTTGCTCAAACATAAAGGGCTTTTCACAATGATAGCTTTCACAATAGTATTCATTCAGATAAGAGCAATGTGCAAAACAAGGAACATAAGAAACAAGATTGAATAAATCATCATATGGATGATTGAATCACAACAACTCAAATGCTTGCTGGAGATAGAAAGGGATAGGTTTACGGACTCAATTAAAAGTTAAATGATACACCCTTCGCATAGGGAAGCAAGGATTTCAAGTTTCATAAAGAGCTTCCAAAAGATTATGGTACTTACTAGCTTTGAGCTCTCATTGCCACTATCATAAGCATCTTGAGGTGATTAAGGTAAAAGTGAAACAAATATGGAGTATATGCTGACAAATCATAAGTTGGAAATCTCATGTCCCTTGAGTACGAGGGTCGTTCCTCAAGCTACTCAACTTTAGTCACAAGCAAGTTCTTGTTATTGTAAGTATATTTGTATCATAGAGAACCGCCAACGGGTACCCCTTGCCCCATTACACAGGAGCTATCCCATATCAAAATGACAAGGCAACAAACATTGAACATCTGAGCGATCCTTTTATTTACCATGAGAATGGTGCATATATCTTTTTCTTCTCCTTTTTTTTGAGGATGCTTCATAGATTTCTAACTATGGTTATGCTGCAAGTTTCCACCATGATTATGCATGGCTTAGGCTAGCCGCCCAGGCATTTCTCTAACACATATACCTAACTCCATGGATTTACAACACTACTAGGAATGCACCACAGAAGTTTTCATAAGTGGCGACGTAACAGTGGCGTCCCAGCCATGCGCCATAGAAGACCAATATTGATGCGCCACTGATGAAGGATTTCCTAGTAGTGCATGCTACCCTTTTATTTCACACCGCATACATTCGTAAACAAAATATCATGATATCAAATGGGTAGATATTTACATGTGTTGAAATCAATCCCCATGACAACTTGGTTCTGCTAATTCCCAACTTATAAGTGCAAGCATATACAACATAGATGACACAATGGTTCAAGATTATTAGGTGCAAGAAAGTAAAGTGTGCCATCAAGTTAGTGAGAGCTTTACTAACTAGTTTTCACATAACAAAAGAATTTTTAATTTGAAAGATAGATGAAGATCGAGAATTTACTTGGAATAGCAATCATGCTAATAGGTAGATATGGTGGACACAAATGGCATAGGTTTTAGTTCAAGGATTGGATGCACGAGAAGCATACCCTCTCAACACAGGTTTTTGGCTAACAAGGCTGGGTAGCAAGCATAAGAGTTGAAGGAAACAAACAAATAAACAAACATACAAGTGATATAAACAATCATGAAATCTTCCTTGAAAACACAAAAAGAACTTAACTTGGGAATACTAAGCTTATGAGCTAATCAAGAAAGAAAATTAAATAAAAAAACCGTACTAAGCTTTTCTTTTTTCCTTTCAAACCTTAAAGTGGTGTTGCTACTGACCAAATCTAGGTTTTCCAAAACCAACTAAATTTACTAGAAGCTCCCAAAGTTATACCAATACTAACAACAAGATCAATCATATAACAAAAGTTGCAAACTAAAATAATATGTGCAAAAAGTAAATGATGAAACTTCTCATTAATATTCCATAAAGGCACTCACACCAAGGTATACATAGATAACCAACTAGAGGAGAGATACTTCCACAATGCAAACCATCCTATATGATAACTTCTCTATTCAAGATATGACTCTACTAAAAAGGTAAAAAGATGAAAGATAATGATGTGATACCACGACACTCCCCCAATCTTGGAATAAACCAAGGGGATGCCAAAACCTAATGACGAATTACTCCTTTGGTGGTGGTGGTATTTCCTTGTCATCATCAGACTTCCAAGGTAAAGGCTCCACATCAACAAAGGACGTCTTGGTTTCCAATCTCCTGAAACTGGTAGCAGAACTTATGCGTTTAAACCTAGTCTCATACTCACAGTTCTGATTTTGCATGTCATAGAGTTGTGCTTGTAATTGGTTGGTGGTCTGATGAAGCAAGAGGATTTCATCCCAAAGCTTGGCAGTCTCCTTCTTGTGATCAGTGACAAGTTCTGAACTTATCTTATGGATGACGTCCACATCGCGTTCTGCCATCTTCTTATACCTAAAAACTTCTTGCTCCAACGCTTCCATCCTATCTTCCAGACTGCCTTCTCCTTTATTAGGGCCATGAACCTCTTTTACCTGTATCTTCCCATCCTTAAGCAACAACTCCTTGGAGTTCAACTCATACATGTACGTGTTGATGATGTCCGCGGAGGAATCCTCCTTGGGTGATCCAGAGGAAGACATTGTGGCTCAAAAACTGAGAATCTGCTTGACAAAAATAGATCGAAATGAAAACACGACGAGAAGACGATATACGGACATCGGGGGATCCGAGGGATTATATATTATGAAGTTTTATGACATAAGGATGGTACTGGGCGAAATCGGGACGGAGAAGGGCTCCGTGGTGGTCACACAACCTGGTGGCGCGACCAGGTGGGCCCGCGCCACAGGGTGGTGTGGGCCACCCAGGCTCCGTTTCCTTCCATCTTTCGACTCGTATCTTCCATATGGAATAAAAACTGCAAAAATATAAATTGGAAAGTTTTTCGCGAACCTTTTCTTACCAGAACTGTTACCTATTCGAAAACAGACTCTGTAGATTCCTGAGTTTGGTCTTTGATAAATTCTTCTGAAGTCACCGCTTGAATAATACCAACATCTTCATTATAAGAATCTCAAGAAATATAATGTTTGAGCCTTCGACCATTCTTCATCTCCTTACATCATTCTCTCCCAACATTTGAAAATTTCTTTCATACAAAGCTTTACACAATCTTCATTAGCAACATTAGTGTATGCAAGATAAAGAACCTTTGGGTTTAGTTTCAACTAAAGTCCACCAAAACATAATCTACTATAGCAACTCCCTTCAAAACCCCCAAAATAATTCAAAAGGAAATCAACTTAAGAGGCAAATGCAAAAATGGCAGAAATCTGTCAAAATAGACCTACAGGTAATGATTGTTTTTTTCGAAAATCTTTTGTTATTGAAATTGAAAAGTGCAAATCTAACGGAAGTTAAACCATAACTTGGGGCACATGCATAAAAAATTACAGCTCAATCCAACGTACTGGGATTTTTCACAATTTTTTACAGTGAAGCACAAAAATCTGTTCCGGGACAGAAACTTCCCACATCTCACCTCCCTCTCATTAGAGGCTAATCTTGAAACAAAAACCAAACAAAAAGGATAAGGAGAGGATATTACATAGGTAATAAGTTACAAGACTTAAAGAAATAAAAACCGAAAGCAAATTATAAAGTGGGTTGTCTCCCAAAAGCTCTTTCTTTATAGCCATTAAGATAGGCATGATAATTTCGAAGATGCTCACACAGGAAATATGTATTTGAAGTGAAAGAGAGCATCAAGAAGAAAATATCCAACACATTTAAGTCTAACCTACTTCCTATGCAAGGAATTTTGTAAGAAAACAAATGATTGAAATGAGAGGCTACTAGCATAGGAAGGCAAAACAAGTGCAACTTCAAAACTTTCAACATAAAGCGAGGAAACTTAATATTATTGAGATGCATAAAACCATGTTTCCCTCTCTAATAATAAATTTTAGTAGCACTATGAATAAAATTAACAATATAATTGTCACAAGAAACATTCTTATCATCAGAATGAGCATACTTAAAATCATCAAATAGAGGTTTAAGGTCAAAAACTGGATCAATAGAAGCAATTTGTTCAACTCTAAAATCCTCATTAGGCAATTCATTTTCATAAGGAGTTTTAGCAAATTTGTAAAATTAAACTCATAAGATTCTCCATCAAATTTAGTTAAAAATTTCTCCTTCTTACAATCTATAATAGCTCCACAAGTGTTCAGGAAAGGTCTACCAAAAATGATAGGACAAGTTTTACTAGCTGCTGAACCAAGTACTAGAAAATCAACAGGATAATTAATCTTACCAAAAAGAACTTCCATATCTCTTACTATACCAATTGGACAGACGGTCTCTATATTAGAAAATGAATAACCAAATCAATGTCTTCAAGTTCACAAGGACCAATTTCATGCATAATTTATTTGTAAAGTTCATAAGGAATAACACTTAAAGTTGCACCAATATCACATAAACCATAAGAGCAATGATCACCAATTCTAACAGAAGCACAGGGACACTAGCTTTCCTAGTTCTACTAGGATGTGAAACAATGTTAGAAGCATCTTCACAAAAGATAATGTGCCCATATTATACATTTTTAGTGACAAGGTCTTTCACAATTTCTACTGCAGGTTCAATATTTATTTGTTCATCAGGTTCTACAACTTTCTTTGTACTTTTGTTAACCACATTAGCTATAATAGAATGTTCCTTTACCTTAGCAGGGAAAGGTATTTTCTCAAAATAAGGTTCAAGCAAAATGCGATCAATAGTAGAAACTTCAGTATTTCTAGTAGGAACACAATTAACAATATGTTTATATGGCGCATGATACTTGTTCCACTCCTTTTTAGGAATTTCAATATAAGAGGCAAAGGCCTTAAAACAATTTGCAATACTTTGAGAATCAAGACCATACTCAGTACTAATATTATGAAAGTCATAAGTTCCCATAAAATATTTTATGCATTCATAATCATAATTTATACCTGACTTTCTTCCGTTGTCATTCTCCCATGCTTTAGTATTTTCTTGAATACGGTCTAGAAGATCCCATTTAGCTTCTTCTTTCATACGTGTAAATGATCCATCACAAGAAGCATCTAATAAATCCTTATCATGAAGAGAAAGCCTTGCATAAAAGTTATTAATAATAATATTATTAGGGAGCTCATGAATAGGGCATTTGAGCATTAGTAACTTCAATCTCCCCCAAGATTGGGATGTACTCTCTCCATCACGAGTCCAAAAGTTATATATTTGATTCCGGTCTTTATGAATCTTACTAGGAGGATAGAATTTATAATAAAAGAGAGGTACTATTTCCTCCCAATCTATAGATTGGCCATTCTTCAGTAGCTTATACAATTCTTCAGCTCTAGCTTTCAATGATATAGAGAGCAACTTTTTTTAACTTCTTCTGTTGTATATCTGCACACTCGAACAACCCGCATAATTGTAGAAGTCCCAACCTTTAATAAGGTAGAGATCCCTGTGTTTACAATGCTAGTCCCTGGATCAATAGCTAGCATCCACAGTTAAGATGTAATATCAAGAAACAAAGGTCATAATACAACTTTATAACCAGGAATAAAATAATTTATTACATATTACATAGCTCATTTGGCTATCTCATTACAATGCAGCAGAAATAACTATAGCATGGGGTGCTTCATCTTCAAAGTGCCACAGGCAGTCATGTTGGTTGTACGCTTGTAATCCTAGTCAATAAACTTCACTAACATCAAACAAACCTGCAACATAATAAGTTACAGCCACAAGGGTCAATACATTTGAATTGTATTGGCAAGTGATACTATGGTAGTATAGTGGAGTCTATCATCTACATGCATTTGGCTAAGTGGAGCTTAGGCTTTCTTTGCTCAAAATAGATTTTTCCTTATCATTTGAAAAACACTAAGTTTTTGCTTGACAAAATCAACCAAGGCATCTCCTAATAGAAATTGGTGATCCTTCAACCCTTGTTCAACCAAAAAATTTTAATTTAGAAATTGGGATGAGAAGATGCTTGATAGATTCCATGTCTTGATGCTCAAATTGTTCTTTGCGAGGGACATGGCTAAGTACTTAGATTTTACACTCCGCAGAGGTGGTGCACTTTCCCCACAAGACTTGGTTTCACCAAGACAAGATCTTTCAGAAGCCTTCCCTTAGACCAGAATGGACGCGTTCCAACCTATCATCCCCTACCACCAACTATCCATTTGGCTAAGTTATTGCAACCTATATGATCCAGGCAGAGCCCATAATGCCAAGTGGTTGCACTTGAAGCTTCTCAACATTTGACATCTCAAATCTCTTTGTTCCAGGGTGGCCATCCACAAGTGAGATACACAAGGTAAACCATAGAAATGGGCCTTGTGTAACCACTCAACACAAACCATTCCTTCCATTCCACCCAGGTGTTTAATTCACTTAGTTGTTTTATTAAACAAAACATAAGTCCTTGACTTAGAAATATTCCATAGCATGAATATAATCCACCCTTGTTTTCTACTAGCTAAGCTAAGCATGATAGTAGTAGGAATCTTAACTTAGGAAAATTTCTACTAAGGTTTCATCTACTAGGATTTCCCATGGCATAGTTTACACTTAGCCAAAATTCCATGCAAGTCCTACTTTAGAAATATCACTAATGCATAGTGAAAATAATGGGACAAAAGTATGAAGCATCACTTGCCTTTTTGGTAGAGAATATAAGTTCACTCCTTGACCTTGCAATATTCACACTCTTCAAATCACTACAATTCAATCAAGCAAGCAAATATTTAATCTACCATTCAAGCAAACATCACATAAAATAATAGAAACAAAACAATGCATGCAAGCATGCCAAAAAAAAATTTATTTATAAAAGTGGTTTCTAATAGGTTATAAACATTCTAAAACATCTATTGGTCATTTTATAAAAGTGGCAAAACTATTTGCAAAAGATTTTACTTATAAACCATATTTAAACCAAATCAATATTTTATGTGGTTGAAAATGCTTTTAGCAAAGCAATAATATTTATAGGGTTCACCAAATACATTTTTAAATCATAAAACTTTGTGTTTAGGGTCAGAGAGTTTAAATCAAAACATTTCCCAAAGTTTTTCCTCCAAAAAGTGTTTTTAACAAATGAACAATATTTTTATTTGACTAGAAATGCTTTAATTCATAGATTTATTAATTTGCCTCACAAAATATATGTTTGAATCCATAAGTTGATTTATATGGTCAGTAGGTTCAAAACAATACATTTGCCAAAGGTTCTGTCACAAAAATAATTTTAGAACAATTTTGATATCCAAAATATGCCTACACAAGTTTCTGAAAAAAACAATCAATTTAACCGAAGAACTTTACTAAACAAAGTGTATGGTTAGAAAGTACTTGTCTTGCTAATTCCATTGATATAAAATTTGCAAAATTTGGACGTGTGGTTCGAAAGTTATGAATATTACAAATTGGCACATCTAATAGATCATTTCTGGTTTTTAAAACAGAAGCTGGGCCACGTGGCGCGTTTCTATAGCCTGGTACCAGTTCGTGTGGATCACACAATTACGGCCGTTGGATCTGACTAACAACGCATGGACTAGATCAACAGATGCCGTTTCGCTAACTTTCTATCTAAGTCAACAGATCAACATCCAACGGTCCGAACGCTTAATGACCTTAGGCGGGCGGGCGTATGGCGCGGCTTCGACAGCGAGGTTGCGGCGATGCAGGAAGCAAAAGAGACAGGGGAGGGGCTCACCGAGATCGTCGTGCTTCGCTGATGCTCAACATAGTCTTCTCGGGTCGAGGCGCTCGTGGTTGCCGTGGATTCTCGCCGGAGTCGTCTCTGTCGATGGCGGATTGGCGATGTTGTTTGGCGATGTTGTGGTCGCGCTAAGACAAAGCGGAGCATTAGGTGCGCACGAGGGTCTGGAGCATCAGTGAGAGGGAAAGTCTTGGTCGGAGTTTACCTGGAGAGCTCGACAGAAAAGTGACAGACGGCAGCGACATGCTGTCGTCTAGGTTGCTGACGATGTGGAGCACGCGCGGGCGAGTGGGGAGTACTGGGAGGTGCGCAGGAGTCTGGGGAACATGCTCGTGTGGTCAAGGAGGTGAGGCACGACGAGGAGTGGCCAGAATTTCTCGAAGAGTTCGTCAGAGTCCGCGGGAGTGCGAGCAAAAATGGGAGCAACCTAGGGACAGAGAGTGGGTGGTTCCTGGGGGAAACGGAGAGGAGGGAGAGGAGGTTAAGAAGGCGTGGTCAGGGGGTGATTAAATGGCATCGTTACTGCGAATTCAATCTAAGAAACAGCGACAGAACGGTCGGGGAGGTGGGCGTGGTCTTCGCGCGGGTGAGGGAGACGATGACCTGGCGGTGGGGTCTGGGCGTCAGCGAAAGGGAGAGAGGAAGGGTGGGTCCAGGCGGTCAGCGACTGAGTGGGTTCGATGCCGAGTAAAAGAAAACATTTCGGGTTAGTTGAGCTAGATGGGCCAGTTGGGCCTTGCTGGGCTGGCTTCTTAGATCATTTTTTTGTACTGCTTTGTTTTTCTTTTTCCCATTCTATTTTTCTGTTTTGATTTTGTTTAATCTTTTCAAAAAACTATTTGAATTAAAACTTCAACAAAACTTCGTGTAGATTTTAATACTGATTAATAATACATTCTGAAGTCAAATTTATAATAATTCTTTTATTATTTTTAGGGTCTTTTAATTATTTAAAATAGGCCTTAGAGTTTATTCAAATAAGATTTAATAATATTTTCAAACTCCATTTGAAATCTAAATCTTTTCAGTAGGTTTTATTTATTGATTAGGGTGTCAAATAATTCACCTTGAATTATTTGGAAAATATTTAATATGATTTATAAATCATTTGAGTTGGGTTTTTGTTTTAATTCCAATAAAATTAAATATAGTTTTAATTCCATAAATTTTATTTGGAAGATTTCTTTGATCTTATTTAAGTTAATTAAACAACTTTTATTCCTCTTGGGTAAATTCCAAATATTATTTTCCCATGATTTAATAAATTATTTCTAATAGGGATTTTGTCTTTTTTCAAATTGAAATAGAATTTGGTTAATGCCATTTTATTTAATTTGAAAATTCTTTATCCATTATTTTATTTGGATTTGGATTATATTTATTCCATTTTCTTATGGATTAGGCCAAGATTTAATTTGGCCTTTAAATATTCCTCATTTAATATTTCTATCTTTATCTTATAAAATCCATATCTCTTTATTTGTAGATTCAAACTTGCTGATTCCAATTTGTAAAATATTATTTAATATTTGTTTAACCTTTTAAATGTATTTAGGATTATTTGCTCACCATTTGGTATGGATTTTCAGATAGGTGCTTTATTAGCTTTGGAAATTCAATTTCCTTATCTTATTAAATTCATCAGATTTTATCTATGGCTCCAAATTGAATGAAATCAATTTATATGGATTTAGAACATTTCTATTTGTCAATCTTGATCATGTGTAAATGTTTGTTGACAAATTTTTATTTGGATCAAATCCAAGGTCTTAGAGACATCTTTTGAAATGATTTTCTTCCATTAGGGTTTTGGTTTATTTTCCCAAGTGTTTAAATTTCCAGATGCATTTATGAATAATGCATTTCACTTGATTTGAATTTAGTTGGATTCAAACTTTAACCAAAGTTTGTTCAAGATGGGATTTTTAAGTTTCCATTTAGAAACAAAAGTTTCTTTTCACCCTAAAATTCAACAATTATTTATTTTGTTTATTTATTTTTCACATTACAAGATTTGGAAAATCTTGGGATGTGACAGGCTACCACTCTTAAAATAAATCTCGTCCCGAGATTTGGGAAGGCTAGGGGTTACAAGTTGGCTCAAAGCAACTAGGGTACTACCACCCTTAAAAAATTTCCAATTAGATTACATCTTGGCTTGCTTGGGGTCTTGATGATACTTCTCTGGGCAAACATCTGCATAGTGTCCTTTGTTTCCACACTTGAAACATGTGACAAGGCTAAGATCCTTCATAGGCTTTATCTTGTGCTTCATCTTTTCTGGGAAATTGCTTGCATAATGTCCTTGGTTACCACAATTGTAACATGTGACAAGATTGAGCTCTTCTCGTATCTTCTATGGACAAGTTGATACATAATGGCCTAGCTCTTTGCAGTTGTTGCACCATACTTGGTTAATCTCCTTATATTTCTTCTTCTTCTCTGGACATTCATTGGCATAGTGTCCCATCTCTTTGCAATGGCAACATTGCACTTGGCTTTTGTCCTTCTTATTCTTGGGCTTCTCCAAAGCTAGGAGTGCTTCTAGTTCATGCTCTTCATATCTTATCTCAAAGGTAGGAAAGTTTCCTGGTCTCCTTGATCTTTTTCTTGGATAATACATATGTCTCCTCTTTGGTCCATCAAATTGAGTCATATTGCATGGAGGTGCAAGCTGAGATTTTCCTTTGTCTTCATCCTTCTTGGTAGAAGTTGTTCCCTCATGGTAGTCTGCAATCAGTTGTTGCACTCCACCTTGTTTCCTTTGTTGAACTATGGAATAGATGGGGCATTGGATAGGGACATGATTATTTCCTTCACATAGGAAACAGGTAGCTTGAGATGTGGGGCATTGATTAGTTGGATGTCTCTCTTCACAATTGGGGAATTGATCTTCATGCTCTTTGGAAGTGTGATCCTTGTATCCACAAACATTGCAATCTTGGGTTCCTTCTAGAATATCATCCTTGACATCCTTGTTGTCACAAACTCCATGGAAAGAGTTATCTCCCATGTTGATCATTTGAGTGGTCATCCCTTGCAACAATTGGGATTGGATTTCTAATTTTTTTTGCAAGGTTGGGTCTAACTCATTGTTGTTGGCTAAAAACCGAGTTGTCATTTGATTCAAATGGGTTTGGTTTAGTAGTAGTTGTTCTCTCATATATAGCTCTTGGTTGTTATCACCATTCTTGATGTTGGAGTTTCTTGGAGTAGTCATCTGTTTGGGTTGGATTGGGGTTAGAATAGGCAAATGATTTCTAAGGAAATAGTTCTAATCACACATATCACAATTCACACAAGCAATGTGCAAGCAATCACAAACAAACATTCTACTCAAATAACAAAGTTCAAGCACATTTTTAGGCAACAAAATAAATTTGCTACACCACACTTGGTGTGTTTGGTTTAATCTAAATATGGTGGTCCAACTATATGGTTCATTTGAGAGCATTCCATCCTTCTTGGTTGCTATGAACAAGATCTTTGTATCCTTGGAGAACTTCTTGAATCTTGGTCACAAAACTTCAAAGGTGATGATGGTTCCTTCTAAGATAAGTTTCCTTAGTCTTCAAGTCTTGAGTAATAATTCTTGTGTCACTTGTAGTCCTTAGTGATATTCAAGTTGAAGTCTTTGTTGAGACTAAGTTTGAAGTCACTTGAGTTGGTGAAGTCCTTGGTGAAAATATAGTTTAAGTCTTTGGTCATGGAGAAGGCTTTATCCATCTAGTTTGAAATAGAAGAGATGTAAAGTCAAAACCAAAAAGGTTCAGGAAAGAGTTTACAAGATTGTTTGTAAATAAGTTTTGGAACAAATTCAGCTCCTATTTTTCTAAGGGGTTTTGTCCAATCCTAGGGTTACAATCCTACAGGCAACACAGTGCTCTGATACCATCTGTAGAGGTCCCAACCTTTAATAAGGTAGAGATCAATGTGTTTACAATGCTAGTCCCTGGATCAATAGCTAGCATCCACAGTTAAGATGTAATATCAAGAAACAAAGGTCATAATACAACTTTATAACCAGGAATAAAATAATTTATTAAATATTACATAGCTCATTTGGCTATCTCATTACAATGCAGCAGAAATAACTATAGCATGGGGTGCTTCATCTTCAAAGTGCCACAGGCAGTCATGTTGGTTGTAGACTTGTAATCCTAGTCAATAAACTTCACTAACATCAAACAAACCTGCAACATAATCAGTTACAGCCACAAGGGTCAATACATTTGAATTGTATTGGCAAGTGATACTATGGTAGTATAGTGGAGTCTATCATCTACATGCATTTGGCTAAGTGGAGCTTAGGCTTGCTTTGCTCAAAATAGATTTTTCTTTATCATTTGAAAAACACTAAGTTTTTGCTTGACAAAATCACCCAAGGCATCTCCCAATAGAAATTGGTGATCCTTCAACCCTTGTTCAACCAAAAAATTTTAATTTAGAAATTGGGATGAGGAGATGCTTGATAGATTCCATGTCTTGATGCTCAAATTGTTCTTTGCGAGGGACATGGCTAAGTACTTAGATTTTACACTCCGCAGAGGTGGTGCACTTTCCCCACAAGACTTGGTTTCACCAAGACAAGATCTTTCAGAAGCCTTCCCTTAGACCAGAATGGACGTTCAACCTATCATCCCCTACCACCAACTGTCCATTTGGCTAAGTTATTGCAACCTATATGATCCAGGCAGAGCCCATAATGCCAAGTGGTTGCACTTGAAGCTTCTCAACATTTGACATCTCAAATCTCTTTGTTCCAGGGTGGCCATCCACAAGTGAGATACACAAGGTAAACCATAGAAATGGGCCTTGTGTAACCACTCAACACAAACCATTCCTTCCATTCCACCCAGGTGTTTAATTCACTTAGTTGTTTTATTAAACAAAACATAAGTCCTTGACTTAGAAATATTCCATAGCATGAATATAATCCACCCTTGTTTTCTACTAGCTAAGCTAAGCATGATAGTAGTAGGAATCTTAACTTAGGAAAATTTCTACTAAGGTTTCATCTACTAGGATTTCCCATGGCATAGTTTACACTTAGCCAAAATTCCATGCAAGTCCTACTTTAGAAATATCACTAATGCATAGTGAAAATAATGGGACAAAAGTATGAAGCATCACTTGCCTTTTTGGTAGAGAATATAAGTTCACTCCTTGACCTTGCAATATTCACACTCTTCAAATCACTACAATTCAATCAAGCAAGCAAATATTTAATCTACCATTCAAGCAAACATCACATAAAATAATAGAAACAAAACAATGCATGCAAGCATGCCAAAAAAATTTTTATTTATAAAAGTGGTTTCTAATAGGTTATAAACATTCTAAAACATCTATTGGTCATTTTATAAAAGTGGCAAAACTATTTGCAAAAGATTTTACTTATAAACCATATTTAAACCAAATCAATATTTTATGTGGTTGAAAATGCTTTTAGCAAAGCAATAATATTTATAGGGTTCACCAAATACATTTTTAAATCATAAAACTTTGTGTTTAGGGTCAGAGAGTTTAAATCAAAACATTTCCCAAAGTTTTTCCTCCAAAAAGTGTTTTTAACAAATGAACAATATTTTTATTTGACTAGAAATGCTTTAATTCATAGATTTATTAATTTGCCTCACAAAATATATGTTTGAATCCATAAGTTGATTTATATGGTCAGTAGGTTCAAAACAATACATTTGCCAAAGGTTCTGTCACAAAAATAATTTTAGAACAATTTTGATATCCAAAATATGCCTACACAAGTTTCTGAAAAAACAATCAATTTAACCGAAGAACTTTACTAAACAAAGTGTATGGTTAGAAAGTACTTGTCTTGCTGATTCCATTGATATAAAATTTGCAAACTTTGGACGTGTGGTTTGAAAGTTATGAATATTACAAATTGTCACATCTAATAGATCATTTCTGGTTTTTAAAACAGAAGCTGGGCCACGTGGCACGTTTCTATAGCCTGGTACCAGTTCGTGTGGATCACACAATTACGGCCGTTGGATCTGACTAACAACGCATGGACTAGATCAACAGATGCCGTTTCGCTAACTTTCTATCTAAGTCAACAGATCAACATCCAACGGTCCAGACGCAATGACCTTAGACGGGCGGCGCTGGCGGCGGCGCGCTCGGCAAGCGAGGTTGCCGGCGATGCAGGAAGCAAAAGAGACAGGGGAGGGGCTCACCGAGATCGTCGTGCTTCGCTGATGCTCAACATAGTCTTCTCGGGTCGAGGGGCGCTCGTGGTTGCCGTGGATTCCTCGCCGGAGTCGTCTCTGTCGATGAGCGGATTCGGCGATGTTGTTGGCGATGTTGTGGTCCGCGCTAAGACAAAGCAGAGGCACTGTTAGGTGCGCACGAGGGTCGCGAGTCTGGGAGCATCAGTGAGAGGGAAAGTCTTGGTCGGAGTTTACCTGGAGAGCTCGACGGAAAAGTGACAGACGGCAGCGACATGCTGTCGTCTAGGTTGCTGACGATGTGGAGCACGCGCGGGCGAGTGGGGAGTACTGGGAGGTGCGCAGGAGTCTGGGGAACATGCTCGTGTGGTCAAGGAGGTGAGGCACGACGAGGAGTGGCCAGAATTTCTCGAAGAGTTCGTCAGAGTCCGCGGGAGTGCGAGCAAAAATGGGAGCAGCCTAGGGACAGAGAGTGGGTGGTTCCTGGGGGAAACGGAGAGGAGGGAGAGGAGGTTAAGAAGGCGTGGTCAGGGGGTGATTAAATGGCATCGTTACTGCGAATTCAATCTAAGAAACAGCGACAGAACGGTCGGGGAGGTGGGCGTGGTCTTCGCGCGGGTGAGGGAGACGATGACCTGGCGGTGGGGTCTGGGCGTCAGCGAAAGGGAGAGAGGAAGGGTGGGTCCAGGCGGTCAGCGACTGAGTGGGTTCGATGCCGAGTAAAAGAAAACGTTTCGGGTTAGTTGAGCTAGATGGGCCAGTTGGGCCTTGCTGGGCTGGCTTCTTAGATCATTTTTTTGTACTGCTTTGTTTTTCTTTTTCCCATTCTATTTTTCTGTTTTGATTTTGTTTAATCTTTTCAAAAAACTATTTGAATTAAAACTTCAACAAAACTTCGTGTAGATTTTAATACTGATTAATAATACATTCTGAAGTCAAATTTATAATAATTCTTTTATTATTTTTAGGGTCTTTTAATTATTTAAAATAGGCCTTAGAGTTTATTCAAATAAGATTTAATAATATTTTCAAACTCCATTTGAAATCTAAATCTTTTCAGTAGGTTTTATTTATTGATTAGGGTGTCAAATAATTCACCTTGAATTATTTGGAAAATATTTAATATGATTTATAAATCATTTGAGTTGGGTTTTTGTTTTAATTCCAATAAAATTAAATATAGTTTTAATTCCATAAATTTTATTTGGAAGATTTCTTTGATCTTATTTAAGTTAATTAAACAACTTTTATTCCTCTTGGGTAAATTCCAAATATTATTTTCCCATGATTTAATAAATTATTTCTAATAGGGATTTTGTCTTTTTTCAAATTGAAATAGAATTTGGTTAATGCCATTTTATTTAATTTGAAAATTCTTTATCCATTATTTTATTTGGATTTGGATTATATTTATTCCATTTTCTTATGGATTAGGCCAAGATTTAATTTGGCCTTTAAATATTCCTCATTTAATATTTCTATCTTTATCTTATAAAATCCATATCTCTTTATTTGTAGATTCAAACTTGCTGATTCCAATTTGTAAAATATTATTTAATATTTGTTTAACCTTTTAAATGTATTTAGGATTATTTGCTCACCATTTGGTATGGATTTTCAGATAGGTGCTTTATTAGCTTTGGAAATTCAATTTCCTTATCTTATTAAATTCATCAGATTTTATCTATGGCTCCAAATTGAATGAAATCAATTTATATGGATTTAGAACATTTCTATTTGTCAATCTTGATCATATGTAAATGTTTGTTGACAAATTTTTATTTGGATCAAATCCAAGGTCTTAGAGACATCTTTTGAAATGATTTTCTTCCATTAGGGTTTTGGTTTATTTTCCCAAGTGTTTAAATTTCCAGATGCATTTATGAATAATGCATTTCACTTGATTTGAATTTAGTTGGATTCAAACTTTAACCAAAGTTTGTTCAAGATGGGATTTTTAAGTTTCCATTTAGAAACAAAAGTTTCTTTTCACCCTAAAATTCAACAATTATTTATTTTGTTTATTTATTTTTCACATTACAAGATTTGGAAAATCTTGGGATGTGACAGGCTACCACTCTTAAAATAAATCTCGTCCCGAGATTTGGGAAGGCTAGGGGTTACAAGTTGGCTCAAAGCAACTAGGGTACTACCACCCTTAAAAAATTTCCAACTAGATTACATCTTGGCTTGCTTGGGGTCTTGATGATACTTCTCTGGGCAAACATCTGCATAGTGTCCTTTGTTTCCACACTTGAAACATGTGACAAGGCTAAGATCCTTCATAGGCTTTATCTTGTGCTTCATCTTTTCTGGGAAATTGCTTGCATAATGTCCTTGGTTACCACAATTGTAACATGTGACAAGATTGAGCTCTTCTCGTATCTTCTATGGACAAGTTGATACATAATGGCCTAGCTCTTTGCAGTTGTTGCACCATACTTGGTTAATCTCCTTATATTTCTTCTTCTTCTCTGGACATTCATTGGCATAGTGTCCCATCTCTTTGCAATGGCAACATTGCACTTGGCTTTTGTCCTTCTTATTCTTGGGTTTCTCCAAAGCTAGGAGTGCTTCTAGTTCATGCTCTTCATATCTTATCTCAAAGGTAGGAAAGTTTCCTGGTCTCCTTGATCTTTTTCTTGGATAATACATATGTCTCCTCTTTGGTCCATCAAATTGAGTCATATTGCATGGAGGTGCAAGCTGAGATTTTCCTTTGTCTTCATCCTTCTTGGTAGAAGTTGTTCCCTCATGGTAGTCTGCAATCAGTTGTTGCACTCCACCTTGTTTCCTTTGTTGAACTATGGAATAGATGGGGCATTGGATAGGGACATGATTATTTCCTTCACATAGGAAACAGGTAGCTTGAGATGTGGGGCATTGATTAGTTGGATGTCTCTCTTCACAATTGGGGAATTGATCTTCATGCTCTTTGGAAGTGTGATCCTTGTATCCACAAACATTGCAATCTTGGGTTCCTTCTAGAATATCATCCTTGACATCCTTGTTGTCACAAACTCCATGGAAAGAGTTATCTCCCATGTTGATCATTTGAGTGGTCATCCCTTGCAACAATTGGGATTGGATTTCTAATTTTTTTTGCAAGGTTGGGTCTAACTCATTGTTGTTGGCTAAAAACCGAGTTGTCATTTGATTCAAATGGGTTTGGTTTAGTAGTAGTTGTTCTCTCATATATAGCTCTTGGTTGTTATCACCATTCTTGATGTTGGAGTTTCTTGGAGTAGTCATCTGTTTGGGTTGGATTGGGGTTAGAATAGGCAAATGATTTCTAAGGAAATAGTTCTAATCACACATATCACAATTCACACAAGCAATGTGCAAGCAATCACAAACAAACATTCTACTCAAATAACAAAGTTCAAGCACATTTTTAGGCAACAAAATAAATTTGCTACACCACACTTGGTGTGTTTGGTTTAATCTAAATATGGTGGTCCAACTATATGGTTCATTTGAGAGCATTCCATCCTTCTTGGTTGCTATGAACAAGATCTTTGTATCCTTGGAGAACTTCTTGAATCTTGGTCACAAAACTTCAAAGGTGATGATGGTTCCTTCTAAGATAAGTTTCCTTAGTCTTCAAGTCTTGAGTAATAATTCTTGTCTCACTTGTAGTCCTTAGTGATATTCAAGTTGAAGTCTTTGTTGAGACTAAGTTTGAAGTCACTTGAGTTGGTGAAGTCCTTGGTGAAAATATAGTTAAAGTCTTTGGTCATGGAGAAGGCTTTATCCATCTAGTTTGAAATAGAAGAGATGTAAAGTCAAAACCAAAAAGGTTGAGGAAAGAGTTTACAAGATTGTTTGTAAATAAGTTTTGGAACAAATTCAGCTCCTATTTTTCTAAGGGGTTTTGTCCAATCCTAGGGTTACAATCCTACAGGCAACACAGTGCTCTGATACCATCTGTAGAGGTCCCAACCTTTAATAAGGTAGAGATCAATGTGTTTACAATGCTAGTCCCTGGATCAATAGCTAGCATCCACAGTTAAGATGTAATATCAAGAAACAAAGGTCATAATACAACTTTATAACCAGGAATAAAATAATTTATTAAATATTACATAGCTCATTTGGCTATCTCATTACAATGCAGCAGAAATAACTATAGCATGGGGTGCTTCATCTTCAAAGTGCCACAGGCAGTCATGTTGGTTGTAGACTTGTAATCCTAGTCAATAAACTTCACTAACATCAAACAAACCTGCAACATAATCAGTTACAGCCACAAGGGTCAATACATTTGAATTGTATTGGCAAGTGATACTATGGTAGTATAGTGGAGTCTATCATCTACATGCATTTGGCTAAGTGGAGCTTAGGCTTGCTTTGCTCAAAATAGATTTTTCTTTATCATTTGAAAAACAGTAAGTTTTTGCTTGACAAAATCACCCAAGGCATCTCCCAATAGAAATTGGTGATCCTTCAACCCTTGTTCAACCACAAAATTTTAATACAGAAATTGGGATGAGGAGATTCTTGATAGCTTCCATGTCTTGATGCTCAAATTGTCCTTTGCCAGGGACATGGCTAAGTACTTAGATTTTACACTCCGCAGAGGTGGTGCACTTTCCCCACAAGACTTGGTTTCACCAAGACAAGATCTTTCAGAAGCCTTCCCTTAGACCAGAATGGACGCGTTCCAACCTATCATCCCCTACCACCAACTGTCCATTTGGCTAAGTTATTGCAACCTATATGATCCAGGCAGAGCCCATAATGCCAAGTGGTTGCACTTGAAGCTTCTCAACATTTGACATCGGCCATCCACAAGTGAGATACACAAGGTAAACCATAGAAATGGGCCTTGTGTAACCACTCAACACAAACCATTCCTTCCATTCCACCCAGGTGTTTAATTCACTTAGTTGTTTTATTAAACAAAACATAAGTCCTTGACTTAGAAATATTCCATAGCATGAATATAATCCACCCTTGTTTTCTACTAGCTAAGCTAAGCATGATAGTAGTAGGAATCTTAACTTAGGAAAATTTCTACTAAGGTTTCATCTACTAGGATTTCCCATGGCATAGTTTACACTTAGCCAAAATTCCATGCAAGTCCTACTTTAGAAATATCACTAATGCATAGTGAAAATAATGGGACAAAAGTATGAAGCATCACTTGCCTTTTTGGTAGAGAATATAAGTTCACTCCTTGACCTTGCAATATTCACACTCTTCAAATCACTACAATTCAATCAAGCAAGCAAATATTTAATCTACCATTCAAGCAAACATCACATAAAATAATAGAAACCAAACAATGCATGCAAGCATGCCAAAAAAAAATTTATTTATAAAAGTGGTTTCTAATAGGTTATAAACATTCTAAAACATCTATTGGTCATTTTATAAAAGTGGCAAAACTATTTGCAAAAGATTTTACTTATAAACCATTTTTAAACCAAATCAATATTTTATATGGTTGAAAATGCTTTTAGCAAAGCAATAATGTTTATAGGTTTCACCAAATACATTTTTAAATCATAAAACTTTGTGTTTAGGATCAGAGAGTTTAAATCAAAACATTTCCCAAAGGTTTTCCTCCAAAAAGTGTTTTTAACAAATAAACAATATTTTTATTTGACTAGAAATGCTTTAATTCATAGATTTATTAATTTGCCTCACAAAATATATTTTTGAATCCATAAATTGATTTATATGGTTAGTAGGTTCAAAACAATCCATTTGCCAAAGGTTTTGTCACAAAAATAATTTTAGAACAATTTTTATATCCAAAATATGCCTACACAAGTTTCTGCAAAAACA
Organism: Avena insularis; assembly: GCA_023614405.1. Lineage (NCBI taxonomy): Eukaryota > Viridiplantae > Streptophyta > Magnoliopsida > Poales > Poaceae > Avena > Avena insularis. Next base: position 377,002,601 of record CM042691.1, on the reverse strand, counting down.
ATCAATTTAACAGAAGAATTTAAATAAACAAAGTGTATGGTTAGAAAGTACTTGTCTTGCTGATTACATTGATATAAAATTTGCAAAATTTGGACGTGTGGTTTGAAAGTTATGAATTTTACAAATTGGAACATCTAATAGATCATTTCTGGTTTTTAAAACAGAAGCTGGGCCACGTGGCGCGTTTCTATAGGCTGGTACCGGTTCGTGTGGATCACGCAGTTACGGCCGTTGGATCTGACTAACAATGCACGGACTAGATCAACAGATACCGTTTCGCTAACTTTCTATCTAAGCCAACAGATCAACATCCAACGGTCCAGACGCAATGACCTTAGACGGGCGGCGTTGGCGGCGGCGACTGGTGGCGGCACGCTCGGCAAGCGAGGTTGCGGGCGATGCAGGAAGCAAAAGAGACAGGGGAGGGGCTCACTGAGATCGTCGTGCTTTGCTGATGCTCAACGTAGTCTTCTTGGGTCAAGGGGCGCTCGTGGTTGCCGTGGATTCCTCGCCATAGTCGTCTCTGTCGATGAGCGGATTCGGCGATGTTGTTGGCGACGTTGTGGTCTGTGCTAAGAAAAAGCAGAGGCGCTGTTAGGTGCGCACGAGGGTCGCGAGTCTGGGAGCATCAGTGAGAGGGAAAGGCTTGGTCGGAGTTTACCTGGAGAGCTCGACAGAAAAGTGACAGACGGCAGCTACTGTTGGAGATATGCCCAAGAGGCAATAATAAAGTGGTTATTATCATATCTTCATAATTATGATAAATTTTTACATACCATGCTATAATTGTATTAACCGGAAACATTAATACTTGTGTAATTTGTAAACATAAAAGAGTCCCTAGTAAAGCCTCTTGTTAAACTAGCTTGTTGGTTAATATATGATCATGGTTTCCTGATCATGAACATAGAGATGTTATTAACAACAGGCTCATATCATTAGGATAATGATGTGATGGACATACTCCTATAGTTAAGCATAGCATAAAGATCAAGTCATTTAATATAGTTCATTTGCTATAAGCTTTCTGGTACATAGTAACCTAATTCCTTCAACCATGAGATCATGTTAATCACCATCAACAGAAGGATGCTTTGATGGCATCAAACACCACACCGTAACTGGGTGGCTATAAAGGTGGCATTGAGTGTTCGGAAAGTATGGGTTGAGGCACATGGATCAATAGTGGGATTTGTCCATCCATATGACGGATAGATATACTCTGGGCCCTCTCGGTGGAATGTCATCCAATTAGCTTGCAAGCATGTGACTGACTCACAAGGGATCACATATCACGGGAATGAGAAAAGAGTACTTATCGGTAACGAGGTTGAACTAGGTATGCAGAGATACCGACGATTAAAACCTCGGATAAGTAAAATATCGTGAGACAAAGGGAAATTGGTATCGTATGTAAGTGGTTCATTCTATCGCAAAGTAATCGTAGAAATATGTGGGAGCCATATGAATTTCCAGATTCCTCTATTGGTTATTGATCGGAGAAGTGTCTCGATCATGTTCGCATAATTCACGAACCGTAGGGAGACACACTTAAGGATTCGATGTTGTTGAGTAGTTATGGAATGATGAGTAAGAGACCAAATGTTGTTCGGAGTCTCGGATGGGATCCAGGATATCATGAGGAGATCCGGAATGGTCCGGTGAATTAGATTCATATAAGGAAAGTCCTGTTTCGGAGTTGGAGAATGATTCCGGTGTTTTCATCGGGAATGTTCTAGAATGTTCCGGAAGGTCCGGCACTCCGGAGGGGAAGGGTACATGAATGTGTCATAACAAGTTGGAATGGTTGCATCATGTACTAGGTGTCATCGCTGAGCAAAATAAAGGGATAAATCAAATCCTAGTTTGAAAAGTCAAACGCCAATTTGAAAAGTCAAACGACAAGTTTACTTGGTGGAGGGAGAGTAGGAAACCTACTTGGGGAGGAAGTCCTCTTCCCTCCACCTCCGTCCAAGGAGGAGGAGTTGGAGGAGGACTCCCTCCTCCCAACCGCGCCTCCCTCCCACCTATAAAAGAAGGGGCAGGGGTGCCCCTCTTCCCTACACCTCTCACACCCCAAACCCTAGCCCTAAGTCGCCGGCGACCTCCAGCACAGCCGCCGCCTAGGGCATCCTATAAGTCACCGAGTTAGGGTTTCCCCAGACCCTAGCCGCCGACCAAGCTCTCCCCTTGGTTCCTCTAAACCCTAGATCGCCAAGGCCTCTCTCATAGTCCACCATACTCGCTCCGGCTTAAGGCGAAGCCCTGCGAGATCTCCCCTCTACTTCCGTACCATCACGTCTTGCGTCACGGAATCGCGAGGAGAGTGCTATTACCTCCATTTCTTTGGAACAAGGAGAGGAAAGTCTTCATAGAGTACCGAACGTGTGACGATCATGGAAGGCCACGAACGCAGCCTTGGGAAGGATCGTCTACGCGATCTTGAGATCGGCAAGATTACAACTTCATCACCCACGAGAATCTGCTCTCGTTAACCGCTTTGGAATCTTCGAGGGTGAGTTCCTCTATCGACTCGTTGCTACAATCTAGTAGATATATCTTGTCTTGTTTGTTTGTATGCAGTAGAATTTTTTTGTTTTCCATGCTACGAACCCCTACAGCGACGTGCTGTCGTCTAGGTTGCTGACGATGTGGAGCGCGTGCAGGCGAGTGGGGAGTACTGGGAGGTGCGCAGGAGTCTGGGGAACGTGCTCGTGTGGTCGAGGAGGTGAGGCGCGGCGAGGAGTGGCCGGAATTGCTCGAAGAGTTCGTTGGAGTCTGTGGCGGGTGCGAGCAAAAATGGGAGCAGCCTGGGGGCAGAGAGTGGGTGGTTCCTGGGGGGAAACGGAGAGGAGGGAGAGGGGTTAAGAAGGCGTGGTCAGGGGGTGATTAAATGGCGTCATCGTGAATTCAATCAAGAAAGCAGGCGTAACGCCGGGAGGTGGGCGTGGTCTTCGCGCAGGTGAGGGAGACGATGACCTGGCGGTGGGGTCTGGGCGTCAGCGAAAGGGAGAGAGGAAGGGTGGGTCCAGGCGGTCAGCGACTGAGTGGGTTCGATGCCGAGTAAAAGAAAACATTTCGGGTTAGTTCAGCTAGATGGGCCAGTTGGGCCTTGCTGGGCTGGCTGCTTAGATCATTTTTTGTACTGCTTTGTTTTTCTTTTTCCTTTCTATTTTTCTGTTTTGATTTTGTTTACTCTTTTCAAACAACTATTTGAATTTAAACTTCAATAAAACTTTGTGTAGATTTTAATACTGATTAATAATACATTCTGAAGTCAAATTTATAATAATTCTTTTATTCTTTTTAGGGTCTTTTAATTATTTAAAATAGGCCTTAGCATTTATTCAAATAAGATTTAAAAATATTTTCAAACTCCATTTGAAATCTAAATCTTTCCAAATCTTTTCAGTAGGTTTTATTTATTGATTAGGGTGTCAAATAATTCACCTTGAATTATTTGGAAAATATTTAATATGATTTATAAATCATTTGAGTTGGGTATTTGTTTTAATTCCAATGAAATTAAATATAATTTTAATTCCATAAATTTTATTTGGAAGATTTCTTTGATCTTATTTAAGTTAATTAAACAACTTTTATTCCTCTTGGGTAAATTCCAAATATTATTTTCCCATGATTTAATAAATTATTTCTAATAGGGATTTTGTCTTTTTTCAAATGGAAATAGAATTTGGTTAATGCCATTTTATTTAATTTGAAAATTCTTTATCCATTATTTTATTTGGATTTGGATTATATTTATTCCATTTTCTTATGGATTAGGCCAAGATTTAATTTGGCCTTTAAATATTCCTCATTTAATATTTCTATCTTTATCTTATAAAATCCATATCTCTTTATTTGTAGATTCAAACTTGGTGATTCCAATTTGTAAAATATTATTTAATATTTGTTTAACCTTTTAAATGTATTTAGGATTATTTGCTCACCATTTGGTATGGATTTTCAGATAGGTGCTTTATTAGCTTTGGAAATTCAATTTCCTTATCTTATTAAATTCATCAGATTTTATCTATGGCTCCAAATTGAATGAAATCAATTTATATGGATTTAGAACATTTCTATTTGTCAATCTTGATCATGTGTAAATGTTTGTTGACAAATTTTTATTTGGATCAAATCCTACACTCCCTTGTGCAAAGGTTTCCTAACGGGGGTAAGGTTTCTGTCACTCAGGCAACCCCACATTTAGTAGCCAAATACACAATGCATTCCCTAGGTCCATAAATGGTGAAGTATCATGTAGTCGACGTTCACATGACACCACTAGAAGAATAACACCACAACTTAAATATCAATCCATTGAATATTTCTCAACACAATTCCACTACTAACAACATGACTTCTCCCATGTCCTCAAGAACTAAACGAACTACTCACGAGACATCATATGGATCAAGATTAGAGATGATATAATGATAAGTAACAATCTGAACATAAACAATAATTCAATGGTTTCACTCAATAGCTTCAACTACTAAAGTAATCAAAACCGGGAAAGTTTCCCCTAATAACTATGCAAGATTCAACCCAATTGTTACAGCGGGATGGAGTGGTGGTGGTGATGGTGCTGGTGGAGATGATGGTGAGGATGATGATGATGATCCCGATGAAGTCTAGCTTGATGACGGTATTGATGGCAATGATCTCCCCTCTCCGGGAAGGAATTTCCCTGGCAGAATTCTTCCTGTCAGAGAGCTCTTTATCTCTCTGTAGTTTCCGCCCCGCAGAGGTGGCGGAATATTTCTGTGGTCGCTCTCCGAGTCTTAGGGTTTCGAGGGGATGCTATAGGCGAAAGGGCGATGCCATAGGTGGGCTAGGGTGGCCAAACCACCTGGTGGCGTGGCTCGGGGGTGGCGCCAGGGGGTGGGGTGGGCCCCCTGTGGCTCATCTCTCTTCCTCCTTTTGTCCTTCTTCGTCTTCTGGAAAAATAGGGATTTCCATATATTTTCTGATCTTCGCGCATATTGCATCTGGACACCGCTTTTTCCATCAGAATCCTGACTCCGGTAGTTCATCCTCCAAAAGTCCCAACATGCAAAATATATGAAATAACATAAGTATCACCTCTTAATATGAAATATATCAATGAATAACAACAAATTATGATATAAAATAGTGATGCAAAATGGACGTTTCAGGGTTTTCCCGTCCGGCTCGACGACGGGCCTTCAGATCCTCATGATAATTTCTGGGTGCAGCTTCTTATTCCGATCTTCTTATGGGGCTTGTTGTTAACGCTTCTGTTTGTGTGGTTTCAGCCGCCGAGGAGGAGGCTGGCCGGAAGAAGGCAACATCGAAGGACCGGGGGAAGACGGCGGTGTCCACCACCGCGCCAGTCGTTACGGAGCATAAGAAGATGCGCCAATCGCAGCAAGCCGTTGTCGTCCTGCATCGGGTGAGTGCTCTCTTGTCCCCTCGTTCTTCTTGGCTCTTTTCCTCTCTCTCTGTGCTGAACTAGTTTGGTTTTTTCTGCAGAGAGGCGATGTCGCTGGGTGGCTCGGGTGCTGCATCCGCCACCCCTACCCCGGCTCTAGCCGTCGAGCCAGCTGCGGCCGCTCCGGCTGCACCCACCGCATCAGCCCCGCCTACACCCCTCAGGGTTCGCCTTCCACGGAAGCGCTGCATTGCCCGCAACTTTGCTGGTTGCGCAGATCTTTGTGGCTAGCCATTGCCTCGACACCCCCCCCTCGTCCGTCCCAAGGCTGGCGTGAACCCGGCCTGGAGCGATGCTCCAGCCAGTTCCGCCAGGCCTATCATCGAGGAACTAGCGGAGGAGGTGTCGAGTGCCCCGGTGTAGGTGGATGCGACGAGCGGCGTCCTTGCAGGAGCCTCCGGCTCCACGGGGGTGGAGTTGGTGGTTGCTGCGCCTTCGTGCGCTGCTGCTTATGACAACGAGGTCGTGGTCACCAGCTCCAGGCCAACTCTGGCTATGATTACGCCGGGTGCCATCCTCATAGAGCTCTCGGGCATGGCGCCTGTCTCTCTCGACCAGCTCGCCACCTGGTTGAGAAGATGGAGCGAGGCTTGGCGAAGCCAAAGTTTTGTCTATTTCGTTGGAGGTAGGTATCTTCCTCCGAGTCTTTTATTGTAGCCGGACTTTCGTGCTCTTTTCCTTACTTCCTTCTCTTTGCAGAAACGTTTTCAGAGGAATGTAGGAGTACTCATGAGTTGGGGCATAAGATTGCTTCCTCTGACATATCTTGGAGACTATCCTCCTTTTCGCGCGTTTCGTTGACTATCGGGTACCCTCCTACAGCCATGATTATAGATAGGGAAAAGGAGGTGGAGCACTTGAAGGCAAAGGTTGCCCGGCTGGAGGAGTCCAACAAGGCCCGCCAGGGGCAGATTGACCAGCTGGCCACGACCAATCATAAACTGGAGGTTGTCATCAAGAGGGGCAAGAAGGTCGCCGACACCCGGGTGGAGGCACTCGCGACCTTGGAGGCGGCCTCTGCCCAGCGGGAGGAGCTGCTTAAGGTGCTCCGGGCCTGGGAGAGTGATCTGACCACATAGCTTGGGTGGATCGCTGAGCTTGTTGTCAGTAAGTTTGAGCTTCCCTGTTCTTTTTACGCTTGGGTTAACAAATTGTCTTTGGCTGCTCATTCTTTTAACCAGCTGCAGCTCACTACCCGAAGTCGACGAAGCAAGCTCTTGAGGCTCTGCCTGCGGAGGAATCCGACCGCGAGCTGACGGCCTCGGATCTGGTGAATGTTCTAGCGAAGGAGAGCGATGATCTTCGCAACGTCACTGTGGACTTCTTTCAGTACATCTGGCTAGAGGCGGGCGAACTGCACGACATTGCCATCCTGGCGCTCGGGCACCAGCGCAGTATAGACGTGCTTGAGATCAGTAAGGAGTGGGCGGCCTGTGGTGGCGTGGAGATAGATGGCGCTGGCTCTGGTGAAATCTTGGTATCCGGGTGCGGATCTGGGAGCTCTCACCTGCGGCTTCCATGATGGAACCATCTATGAGGACCTCCACCAAAGCATTCTTGAAATCAGGTCGTGTGGAGTCAAGATCGGCACCTACGTGCAGCTGGACCGTTACTTCTGTGACCCCTCTGAGCCGGAGCCATACCACTGGACACCAGTTCCTTCAGACCATGTCGACATTGCCTTCTCCAGCCAGATGCCCGCATCCGATGCTGATGCTCCTTCTCTGAGCCAAACTCCTGCTCCTGATGTTGATATTCCATCTACCAGTGCAGTTCCTCAGCCCTGAATCCCTGGGATGCCAAGTGTATTTGTCTTTGTGAAAACTTGTTCTTCATTCTTTCTGTCCTTGGGGTGAACTATTTGATGTAAAACTTTAATCCGGCATGGAAACTTTGTTTTCCATTTATCTATTGAATGCTTCCTTTTGTTTCAAGCTGAATTTGCCTTTTGTGCTTCTCTTTTTGGACGTTATTGTCCTTTGTGTTTCTTGTGTGGGTGCGGGGGAGCACGTCCACTAGGGTTGTTGTCCTTGAGGTTCGGGCCGGCTAGAGTAGCCAGTCGGGTCGAAGCTCTTTTCCTCCTTGGTATTTTCTTGTGGGTGTGCGGGAGCGCACCTACTGGGTGTAGTCCCCGAGGTTCAGGCCGACTGGAGTAGCCAGCCGGATCGAAGCTCTTTTCTGCCTTGGTGTTTTCTTGTGGGTGCGCGGGAGCGTTCCCACTGGGTGTAGTCCCCGAGGTTCGGGCCGACTGGAGTAGCCAGCCGGGTCAAAGCTCTTCTCCGCCTTCTTTACTGCCGAGTTGCGGCTCGTGCAAAACAGAACACAATGTCGCTTGCGTTAGTTTCACCACTAGTGTGTGTTCACAGTTATGATAAAATTTGAACACGATGCCCTTTCGAACTAGGCCGATAACTTGTTCCTTTTCTCAGTGAGCATTGGCCTTTCGAGCTGTGTCCTTGCCGGCTGCAAGGCGGGTTGCGGTCTGCAGTCAGAACCGAAGGGGTAGCTAGGTTGGCGTACTATACGATACTACGGGTTATTGTCACCGGCTTAGATCGAGAAGGCGCAGCCAGATTGCCCAGGCGCCTTGGTCTTCTATTTTAGGTCATTTCTTGTAAGAGGGACTTCGGGCTTTTTCTCTTGCCGGGTTGAAAGTCGGCTTGTAGTGTGAAGCCGGAACCGAAGAGTGGGCCTTAGGTGCCGCATACAATACTTAACTGTCTGGACAATTCGCAGGCGTCTGAGCCAGCTGGTGAGCTCTTTGTAGAGACTACCGGAGCCGGATAGATGATAAAAATGATGCGTAGATGGGCGCAGAGTCCTCGAGGCTGTGTCGAGGCTCCCAAGCTTGTTCATTTATTACATGAAAGTAAGATACATACACTTCTTGCTGAAGTGTAAAATGGATGGAGTAGGCTCGCATTCCACGAGCGCTCCATTTCTTCGTCAGAGCGATCAACCTTGTTCTTTGCCGGCTGCTGGGCGTCGATGAGGTAGTATGAGTTGTTGTGCAGCGCTCGGCTGATGATGAATGGCCCTTCCCAAAGTGGGGACAATTTGTGCATTCCCTTCGTGCTCTGCACTAGCCGCAGCACCAAGTCACCCTCGCGGAAGGAGGTAGGCCAGATCCGGCTGGCGTGGTAGCGGTGCAGGTCTTGCTGGTAGATAGTTGATCTGGACAGGGCCAGCTCGTGTGCCTCTTCTAGCAGGTCCATGCTATCCTCGCGCGCTTCCTTGGCCTCTTGCTCCATGTAAAGCAGCTTGCGGGGTGCATCAAACTAGATATCAGTGTGGAGGATTGCCTCTGCACCGTAGACGAGGAAGAACAGCGTGACGCCGGTTGACCGGTTGGGGGTGGTGCGCAGGCTCCATAGCACGGCCGGCAGCTCATGGGATCTGACGAGTGGTTCGATCAACCTTGGTTTGATTCCTCCTAGGACCAAGCCGTTTGTGTGTTCACACTGCCCATTTGTCTGAGGGTGTGCGACCGACGCTAGGTCTAGGCAGATGCCCTTGTCTCCACAAAAGCGAGCGAAAACTCCCTTGGCAAAATTGGTGCCGCTGTCCATGATGATGTTGTGGGGGTAGCCAAAGCGTATGATTATGTCCGTAAAAACTTGACCATTGTTGCCCCGTCCAACTTCTTTATGGGTTTTGCCTCGATCCACTTGGTGAATTTGTCCACCGCTACGAGAAAGTGTGTCATAGCAAATCAGGCTGTCTTGAATGGTCCAACCATGTCCAGCCTCAGACTGCGAACAACCAGGTGATTGGTATTGGATTGAGTGCTGGAGACGGCTGTAAGATCCCTCCTTTATAAAGGAAAAGGATCCCTGTGATTGCAATGCTAGTCCCTGGATCAATGCTATCATCCACAGTTTAAGATGAAGTACACAGAAACAAAGGTCATTATTACAGACATTCCAGAGACAACATAGCCTTTACAACTCCATGGCCACAGGCCTAGTACAAGAGTTTAAATAAGTAAATAGATAAAAGTCTTCATCTTCATGTGCCACAAGCAAACATGTTGAGTGTAGACTCATGACTCCTAATCCTCACCAGAGTAACCTGCAACATCACAAGTTACATCCACAGTGGGTCAATACATTGGAATAGTATTGGCAAGTGATACCTTAGTATAATATTGGTGGACTACATACGATATGCAATTTGGCTAAGTGTAGCTTAGGCTTGCTTTGCTCAAAAATAGGTTTTGCCTATTAGTTGAAATCACTAAGTTTTTCTTTGTCAAAACTTTTCCCAAGGAACCACCAATAGACATTGGGGTCCTTCACCCTTGTTCAACCACAAGTTTTACTTAGAAATTGGGATGAGGAGATTCTTGATAGCTTCCATGTCTTGATGCTCAAGCTGTCCTTTTCCAGGGACATGGCTAAGTACTTAGATTCTTCCATCTGCAGAGGTTGTGCACTTCCCCACAAGACTTGATTTTCACCAAGACAGGACCTTTCAGAAACCTTCCCTTAGACCAAATGGACGCGTTCCAACCTATCATCCCACTACCACCAACTGTCCAAATGGCTAAGTTCTTGCAACCTATGTGATCGGTGAGCCCATATTGCCAAGTGGCTGCACTAGAAGCTTCTTAACATTTGGCCTCTCAAATTCCTTTGTTCCTGGGTGGCTTTCCACAAGTGAGATACACAAGGCAAACCATATAAATGGGCCTTGTGTAACCACTCAACATAAACCATTCCTTCCATTCCACCCAGGTGTTTCATTCACTTAGTTGTTTTATTAAGTAAAACACAAGTCCAAAGACTTAGAAATATTTTATCATAGCATGAATATTTCACCACCCTTGATTGCTACTAGCTAGGCTAAGCATGGCATAGATAAGCATCTTAACTTAGAAATTTCTAGCAATTCTACAACTACTAGGATTTCCCAACATAGCATATGAGCAAAAATATATCCATGCAAGACTAGCAAAAATATTTCTAATGCATAGTAGGAAAACATAGGGATAAAAATCATGAAGCACCACTTGCCTTGGTAGTTTGGAGAGTAGATACACTCCTCACAATCACAATCACCATTGGAACCAAAATCTACACATAAAATCATAGCAACAAATCACATACAAATAAATACAAGCAAAAATATATGGATGCATGCAATATGATATGTGATGATTTTTCTAAACTCAATAAGACAAGTGCATAGTATTGGTTCATAAACAAGTTCAAAACTTGCCAAACAACATTTATTTAAACACTAAAACATTTCTCAAATAATTTATATACACAAAAATAGGCCTACACATGTTTCTGTAAATAAAACCATTTTAACAGAAACAAAACATTAAACACATTGCATATTTGGAAAGGGCTTGTTCTCCTGATTCCATTGATATAAAATTTGTCAAATTTGAACGTGGGAATCAAAAGTTATGGCTAAAACAAAATCAAACAACTAATAGATTCAAATTCTGATTTTAAATCTAATTCCTGGCCACGCGTCATGTTCTGATTGGTGCGTACCGGTTCGCTCAGGATCACGCACACAGGCCGTTAGATCTAACTCAATCTGCACGGCCTAGATCTACTCGTACCGTTTCGTTAAGTGATCTATTCCTACGCACTGGATCTAGATCCAACGGTCATCGATCAAGCGACCACGGATGGGCGCGGCTGGCGGGCAACGCGCGGCGGCGAAGCTCTGTCCTCCGCGACGCGACACTCTGAGGTTACAGGGTCTTCGGAGACGCTTACCAGATTCGTGGCGATGCACTGATGCTCAACGTGGCGTCGGCTTGGCAAGGGGCGCACGGACACGGCAGTACGAGCTGGTCGGAGTTGTTGACAGCGTCGGGTGTTCGGTGACGAAGACGTTGGCGGCGCTCCTGGTCACCCTAGCACGAATAAAAGGCATCACGAGGTGCGCAAGACTACGGCGAACACGTTCGTGTGAATCGGAAGCGAAGGGGAACACGGGGCTAACCGAATTTAATCGCCGGAGTTGGAGACGTCGTCGGGAGCTTGCAGTGTTTGATGAAGTCGACGACCTGGGGCAGTAAAGGATGAACCAATGGTGTCAGAAGGTGCGCAAGGAAGTTGTGAAGCGGCTCGCATGAACCAGAGAGGGAGGGGCGCACGGAGCTCATCTGGATTGGTCGCCGGAGAGGGTTCTGCCTGTGGCGGTGCAAGGGCGATTGCGGGCAGCCTGGGGGCGCTCTGTGCTCGGGGTCTGGGGGAAAACAGAGAGGGGGCAGAGGCGGTTTAAGTAGCATGGTCGTGAACGTGATTTACTCTGGCATTCAACGTGAATTGATGCCGCGAATCAATACAGAACGGCCGACGTAATTTGGGGACTGAGCTGTTAGCGGGGTGGAGACGATGATGCCGTGTGGGCCGCGGCTGTCAGCGAGAGAAACAGAGAGGGGGTGAGGTCCTGGTGTCAGTCACTCGGTGGGTTCATTTGCGAGTAAAAAAACGGTTCGCGGGGAGGGGTTGCTGGGGTAGTTGGGCTGGTTGGGCAAGATTCGACTGTTTGCTTATTCTTTTTCCTCTTTTAAACTTTTTCTTTTTCTATTTGATTTTCTAAACTGAATTCAAAACTCCAATTCAAATCTGTTTGATTTCAAAACTTCTCTAGACTTTTGTACAATAAATCTTGTACTCAAATAAGTGTCAAACACAACTATTCACTCAAACCTACTTGGGTCATTTGAAAAATCAAAATAAAACCAAGCCATTATGGGATATAATAATTGGCATAACCTTGGTTTTATTTCATACTTTGTTTGGAAACTTTATTCAAGCTTTTGAAATCACTTATGTTTGAATACAAAACACTACTGAATGAATATTTGCACCTCACTCAATAGCAAGTAGCTCAAAGGCTAGAGTGTTTATACATAAAATAATGAGCAATATATGCTCTTGTTTTTGTAATGATTTTGAAATGAAACCCTAAATGATCATGGATGCATGGATGATATGAATGAGTTAGAAACATGATTTTAGGGATGTTACAAATCTAACCCCCTTAAGGTGAATCTCGCCCTCGAGATTCGGATTGGCTAGCAAATAGGTGAGGGTGGTCTTTCCAAAGATCATCTTCTCTTTCCCATGTTGCTTCCTCTTCAGAATGGTGGTTCCATTGAACTTCGCAGAACTTGATGGTTTTGGTCCGAGTAACTCTTTCTGCAGTCTCAAGAATCTTGATAGGTTTCTCCACACAAGTGAGGTCACTCTCTAACTGAACCTCTTCCAAAGGTATAGTATCCTTCAAAGAAGTCTCTTCCATTTCCGGATGACATTTCTTAAGATGACTCAAATGAAACACATTGTGAACAGCTGACAAGGACTCTGGCAATTCAATTTCATAAGAAACTTCTCCTTTATGACTCAGAATCCTGAATGGTCCAACAGATCTTGGGGCCAACTTCCCTTTGACTCCAAACCTCTTCACTCCACGAAGTGGTGACACTCTAAGATAAGCTCTATCACCAACTTCATAGGTGACTTCTCTATGCTTAGGATCTGCGTAGCTTTTCTGTCAGGACTGTGCTATCTTTAATCTGTCCTTAACCAGCTTGACCCTCTCTTCAGCTTCTTTGATAAGTTATGGTCCGAACAAACTTCTTTCTCCCACACCATTCCATAGTAATGGGGTGGTACACTTTCTCCCATAAAGAAACTCAAAAGGTGCCATCTCAATACTGGCTTGATAGCTGTTGTTATAAGAAAATTCTGCATAAGGCAGACTTTCATCCCAACTGGCTCCATAGTCTAGGGCACATGCCCTCAACATATCTTCAAGAATCTGATTAGTCCTTTCTGTTTGTCCATCAGTTTGAGGATGAAAAGCAGTGCTGAATTCCAACCTCGTTCCCAATGACTCATGTAATTGCCTCCAAAAATGAGAAGTGAATTGGGTTCCTCTATCATACACAATACTCTTGGGTACTCCATGTAGACATACAATTCTACTCATATAGATCTTGGCCAACTTAGCACTTGTATAGGTTGTCTTCACGGGAATGAAATGAGCCACTTTAGTTAGGCGATCCACTACTACCCAAATAGAATCATATCCTGACCGGGTCCTTGGTAATCTGGTAATGAAATCCATACCAATCTTGTCCCACTTCCAATCAGGAATAGGTAGTGGTTGAAGCAAACCTGCTGGTTTCTGATGTTCCGCTTTCACTCTACTACACACATCACACAAAGCAATATGTTCATGATGTCCTTCTTGAGATTATTCCACCAAAATCTTTCCTTCATATCCATGTACATTTTGGTGTTACCCGGATGAATGGAATACGGTGAGTTGTGTGCTTCTTGTAAAATCAGTTTCCGAAGCTCTGGATCTTGTGGAACACAGATACGTTTTCCATGCCATAAAGTACCCTGTTCGTCTTCATGGAATCCTTTGGCTTTTCCCTTGCCAATCTTTTCCTTGATCTCTTCAATTTCCTTTTCAGTCTTCTGGGCGTCCTTGATTTTGTCCAACAAAGTAGGTTGAACATCCAAAGACATGAGATGTCCTTTAGGCACAATATCCCATCTGAAATCTCTAAATTGGGCACACAAATCATCTGGCAATTCTCCCTTAGTGAGGCCATTCACAAAAACCTTACGGCTTAGAGCATCCGCTACAACATTTGCTTTACTGGGATGGTATTGCAAACTCAAGTCATAGTCTTTGATGAGTTCTAGCCATCTTCTTTGTCTCATGTTAATTTCTTTATGGGTGAAGATATACTTCAAACTCTTGTGATCTGTGAACACTTCACATCGCTTTCCCAAAAGATAGTGTCTCCATGTTTTGAGTGCATGGACAACATAGGCCAACTCTAAATCATGAGTAGGGTAGTTTACTTCGTGAGTTTTGAGTTGTCTTGAGGCATAAGCCACAACTTTCCCTTCTTGCATAAGTACTGCACCCAAACCATGATGAGATGCATCACAATATACTTGGAAATCTTTTTCCAAACTGGCAAACACAAGACTGGTGCAGTCACAAGTCTCTTCTTCAATTCTTGAAAGCTGAGTTCACAACCTTCAGACCAAGCAAATTTCTTGTCTTTCTTTAGCAATTCTGTCATAGGTTTTGCTACCTTGGAGAAATTTTCAATGAATCTTCTATAGTAACCTGCTAAGCCAAGGAAACTACAAACTTCTTTCACTGACTTGGGAGATTCCCATTCAGTTACAGCTGAAACTTTAGCAGGATCAACTGCTACACCATCTCCTGACACAACGTGTCCAAGAAATCCAACTTCATTTAGCCAAAATTCACACTTGCTGAATTTGGCATACAGTTTATGCTCTCTAAGCTTCTCAAGTATCAAACGCAAATGTCCTTCATGCTCTTCTTTTCTCTTGGAGTAGATTAAAATGTCATCGATGAAAACGACAACAAACTTATCAAGAAATTCCATGAACACCTTGTTCATCATATTCATGAAGTATGCTGGTGCATTGGTCAAACCAAATGGCATCACGGTATACTCATACAATCCATGCCTTGTGGTAAAAGCTGTCTTAGGTATGTCTTGCTCTCTTATCTTGAGTTGGAAATAACCTGACCGAAGATCAATTTTTGAGAACACACAAGCTCCTTCTAACTGATCAAACAAGTCATTGATTCTAGGCAAAGGGTATTTGTTCTTGATAGTCACCTCATTGAGTGAACGGTAATCTATGCATAACCTTTGACTTCTATCTTTCTTCTCCATAAACAAAACTGGTGCTCCCCAAGATGAGGAACTTGGTTGGATAAAACCTTTCTGCAACTGTTCTCCAAGCTGCTTCTTGAGTTCTTTCAACTCATCCACTGACATCTTGTACGGTCTTTTTGCTATTGGTCCAGATCCTGGTAGCAAATCAATAAGGAACTCCACATCTCTATCTGGTGGCATTCCAGGCAATTCTTCCGGGAACACATCCGGATATTAACTCACAATTGGCGCACTATCTATGCTAACCCCCTTAAGAGAATTTAGCATACTCCTTTTTGCTTCAAAGTTGGTCTTGAATCTGATCCTTTTATTTTCTGGAGTTGTGAGTGAGACAGTATGGTTGGCACAATCTATTACTCCCTTGTGCTTAGTCATCCAGTCCATTCCCAAAATGACATCCAATCCTTGGGAGTTTAGGATTATCAAGTTAACGGGAAACTTATACTTCCCAAACTCTATGACTAGATCATGACATCCTGAATTCACTATCATTTCTCCGCCAGTAGAACTTACTTTTATAGGACACCCAATAGTTTCTACCGGTAGTTCATTTCTTTCAACAAATGCTCTTGATATGAATGAATGAGATGCACTAGTATCAAAGAGAACAAATGCTGGAACAGAATTGAGTTTGAACTTACCAGCAACAACATCAGGCTCCTCATAAATTTCCTCCACATTGATGTGGTTTACTTGTCCCTTCTGAAAAGGGTTGGGCTTGTTGGGTCTTTCAACTTTCTTTTCTGGGCATTCATTTGCATAATTCCCCATCTTCTTGCACTTGAAACACTCAACCTGACCAATATCCTTCTTGACAGGCTGGCTTCCATTGCCACTTCCACTACCACTGTGGTGGCTCTTATATCCACGCTTGTGGTTCTTGTACTTGTCATTGTCATGACTACGGTGATGCTTGTTGTCATGATGACGGTTGTGGTTGTGGTGCTTGTTGAATTTCCCATGCTTGTGGGATCCTGAGCTTCCACTATCATCATAATGGGAACACTTGTGAGACGATCCCGAGCTGTGCTTGTCCGAGTGCTTTCTCTTCCTACTCTCAACTTGCTTCATTTTGTTCCCCAAAATAGCAGCCTTGTCACAAAGAGACTGGTATGTGGGAACATATACCACAGCTAACTGTAGGTTGAGTTCATCATTCAACCCTTCAAGGAACTTTTCCTTCCTCTTAGCATCAGTGTCAACTTCATCCGGTGCATAACGCGCTAGGTTGTTGAACTCTTCAATATATTCAGCCACGCTGCGGTGGCGCTGCTTCAGGTTATGGAACTCTTTGTTCTTCAAACTCATCACTCCGGATGAGATGTGAGCAGTACGAAAACCATCTTCAAAAATAGCCCATGTCACATCTGCAATGGGAGTGGTGATCTGGAAGTTATCCCACCAAGTGGCTGCTGGTCCTTCCAACAAGTGAGCTACAAATCTGACTTTCTCTTCATCAGTACAGCCAAGTGTCACCAAGTCCTTGTTCACAGAGCGTAGCCAATCATTGGCCACCATAGGATCAGTTGTTCCGGAGAACTTTGCTGGCCTCAATCTCAAGAACCTGGTAAGCATGTCAAAACCCGGTGGGTTATTGTTGTTGTTTTTCTGGTTCTGGATGAACGTAGTCATCATTTGCATCAGCTGAGTCTGAGCTGTCATCATTTGCTGCATCTCAGGGGTGATGTTGTTGTTGTTGGGGTTGGGATTGGCACGACGGGGAGGCATCTGTGGTTTGTTCAATAGAGATAAGAATGAGGTACCCATAGATGCTATTATGCACAATACATCACATAAACAATCACCAAACATGCATCACAATAATAAAGGTTCAACAACAAGATAACAAGTTTGCAAAGTAAACACACCAATAGCAAGCCATCCACATGTTGGATGGTCATTGTGACTCAAATAAAGCATGATAAATAAATGATAAATGAGTAGTCAATACTACTCCTCGGCATCAACCTCCTCCTCAACAAAGGTAAGACCTGCATTCTCCATAGCAGTCTTGTATTCCTCGACATTGGTGGTCAAGGTCTCTACTTTGGCTTTTAGAGCCCTCTTCTGAGAACGAAGCCTCTCAATCACAGTCTGCTGATGCTCAAGCTCGAAGTCCTTGGCCTCCAGTTTTGCAGTCATGTCTCGAATCCTCTTGTTCCTATCTTGGACTCACTTCTCTTGACTCTTGAACTTTCTGTCCTGGCTCTTGAACTTTGCCTCCATCTCCTTGACTATCTCATCTTGCTCCACGAAGAGCTTGTCCTTCTCATGAAGCTGCACCTGGAGTTCGTCATTGCTGAGCATGACGTTGGTCCTATCAGTGTCCACGTGCCTAAGAAGAACCTCTAAGTCCTGGAGGTATAGACGAATCGGTTCTGCTGTCTCCCTCGAAGTGTCCTCGAAGTCGATGGCCTCTCCATCCTCATCACGTCTACCGAAGGCGTGGAAGTGAGTACCTCTAACCTGTCGAGAGTGTCTCCCTAATAGACGTCCAATCAAGTCCTGCATGACTACCTCTAGGCCTCTCTCCTTGTCATCGTGCATGAGCTTGAAGATGATAGCCTCCGTGGTAGGCTCAGTCTGGCGTCCGGGCTGATTGACCTTGAAACCCCAAAGGTCTTTCCTCTCAAACTTGGTGAGGGGAAGCACCATGATGGTAGGAAGAGGGAGATTGAGCAAACTAGTGAGCTCAATAATACGAGGGCCAAAGCGAGTTCCCTGGAACTCCTCAACAGTGCTGATGGTAACATTAGGCATGTATTTATAAGATAGAAAAAGTTAGAAACAACACAATTTAAGATAAAACACAAGGCAAAGCATCACATGCATATCTTTTGGAAATCAAAACACACAAGTCATGGCATACATGGATCCATTACAACAACCAAGGTTCAACTTATTTTAAGCAACATTTGGAAAATGAGGTGATAAGTGGTGGTCCAACTAACGAAGTACGTTACAATCCAAACTCACTAGATATGTTGGCTAACACAATATTTCTAGAAGCAATCAGTCTATCTTGAGCACATGACTCCATTACTAAGTCTATAATGTCTCCTCTTAAGGTTTGGTTGGTAGCCTCCAACTCTTGGGTATGTTTCTTCTCTTCCTTTAGGTCATTTTGGATGTTGAGCATTCTGCACTTGACTCTATCACCAAGTTCTTTGATGGTCTTCCAAGCTGCATCCCTTGCTGAATCAAAGAATGTAGTGTGCACTACTGAATTGGTGAACATGCAGAATCCTGATTCTTTGTGGTTTTCTTCCTTGTATTTATACAAGTGAAGTTGTACCCACCAGTACTCAACTCCTTCATCCATCACAGGAAAACCTTTGTACACATCTGCACCACGTATTTCCATTGGAACCATGAGGTCCTTGAGAGCCTTGGGAAATTCTGTCTCACACTCCAAAGTCATTGTCATGAGTGGTCCCCTCCTTACGGCTTCGTTGATGGAGTTCATCTACAAATAGAGATGAGAAAGAAGATTAGAAAAGTTTATGAGAAGAATAGACAAGTGTAGAAGTTGTTGAAATTTTTTCCTTAGTGGTTTCCAATCCTAGGGTCATAATCCTACAGGCAACAGAGTGCTCTGATACCATCTGTAAGATCCCTCCTTTATAAAGGAAAAGGATCCCTGTGATTGCAATGCTAGTCCCTGGATCAATGCTAGCATCCACAGTTTAAGATGAAGTACACAGAAACAAAGGTCATTATTACAGACATTCCAGAGACAACATAGTCTTTACAACTCCATGGCCATAGGCCTAGTACAAGAGTTTAAATAAGTAAATAGATAAAAGTCTTCATCTTCATGTGCCACGGGCAAACATGTTGAGTGTAGACTCATGAATCCTAATCCTCATCAGAGTAACCTGCAACATCACAAGTTACAACCACAGTGGGTCAATACATTGGAATAGTATTGGCAAGTGATACCTTAGTATAATATTGGTGGACTACATACTATATGCAATTTGGATATGTGTAGCTTAGGCTTGCTTTGCTCAAAAATAGGTTTTGCCTATTAGTTGAAATCACTAAGTTTTTCTTTGTCAAAACTTTTCCCAAGGAACCACCAATAGACATTGGGGTCCTTCACCCTTGTTCAACCACAAGTTTTACTTAGAAATTGGGATGAGGAGATTATTGATAGCTTCCATGTCTTGATGCTCAAGCTGTCCTTTTCCAGGGACATGGCTAAGTACTTAGATTCTTCCATCTGCAGAGGTTGTGCACTTTCCCCACAAGACTTGATTTTCACCAAGACAGGACCTTTCAGAAGCCTTCCCTTAGACCAAATGGACGCATTACAACCTATCATCCCACTACCACCAACTGTCCAAATGGCTAAGTTCTTGCAACCTGTAAGGGTCCCAACCTTTAAATAAGGTAGAGTGTCCTGTGTTTACAATGCTAGTCCCTGGATCAATAGCTAGCATCCACAGTTAAGATGTAATATCAAGAAATAAAGGTCATAATATAACTTTATAACTAGGAATAACATAATTTTATTACATCTTACATAGCTCATTTGGCTATTACATTACATTGCAGCAGAATATCTATAGCATGGGGTCCTTCATCTTCAAAGTGCCACAGGCAGACATGTTGGTTGTAGACTTTGTAATCCTAATCAACACACTTCACTAAATCAATCAAACCTGCAACATCACAAGTTACAGCCACAAGGGTCAATACATTTGAATTGTATTGGCAAGTGATACTATGGTAGTATAGTGGAGTCTATCATCTATATGCATTTGGCTAAGTGGAGTTGAGGCTTGCATTGCTCAAAATAGATTTTTCCTTAACATTTGAAAACACTAAGTTTTTGCTTGACAAAATCATTTTTCTCAATCAAAGATTGAAGATCCTTTAACCCTTGTTCAAACCACAAGTTTTTAACTTAGAAATTTGAATGATGATATTCTTGATTGCTTCCATGTCTTGATGATCAAATTCTCCTTTACCAGGGACATGGCTAAGTACTTAGATTTTACACTCTGCAGAGGTGGTGCACTTTCCCCACAAGACTTGGTTTCCCAAGAAAAGATCTTTCAGAAGCCTTCCCTTAGACCAAAATGGACGCGCTCCAACCTATCAAATACTACCACCAACTGTCCATATGGCTAAGTTCTTGCAACCTATATGATCCAGGCAGAGCCCATAATGCCAAGTGGTTGCACTTGAAGCTTCTCAACATTTGACATCTCAAATCTCTTTGTTCCTGGGTGGCCATCCACAAGTGAGATACACAAGGTCAACCATAAACATGGGCCTTGTGAACCACTCAACCAAAAACCACCAATCAAGTCCCATTCCACCCAGGTGATTCATTGACTTATTTGTTTTATTAAGAAAAACATAAGTCCTCAGACTTAGAAATTTTTCATAGTATGAGTGTATATTCCACCCTTGTTTTCTATTAGCTAAGCTAAGCATGATAGTAATAGGAATCTTAACTTAGGAAGATTTCTACTAAGGTTTCATCTACTAGGTTTTCCTATTGCAAGGTTTATACTTAGCAAAATTCCATGCAAGTTTTACTTAGAGAAAATCACTAATGCATAGTGAAAGTAATGGGACAAAAGTATGAAGCATCACTTGCCTTTTTGGTAGAGGGTATTAGTTCACTCCTTGTCCTTGCAACAATCACACTCTTCAAGTCACTACAATTCAATCAAGCAAGGCACAATCTCAATCTACCAATCAAGCAAAACAATCACATAAAATCATAGAACCAAGATAATGCATGCAAGCATGCCAAGGATTGTTTTATTTGGAAAAGTGGTTCCTAATGGAACATAAACATTTGAAAACACCTATTGGTCATTTTATAAAGTGGCAAAGTCATTTGCAAAAAGGTTTTACTTTATAAACTATTTTCAAAACAAGGTATCATTTTATGTGGTGTAGAAATATTTTTACTAAGGCATTAATCTATAGGGTTCACCAAATATGTTTTCAAACCACACAACTTTGTGTTTAGGGTCAGAGAGTTTAAAACAAAACATTTCCCAAAGGTTTTCTTCCAAAACCATTTTTAATAAATAAACCACATTTCTATTTGACTAGAAATGGTTTTAAATCAAAGAATCATTATTTTGTTTCACCAAATACATTTTTGAATCCACAAAGTGTTTCCTATGGTCAGTAGGTTCAAATCGCACCATTTGCCAAAGATTTTATCCCCAAAATCATTTTTGAATAATTTTTACAATCTAAACAAGCATACAAATGTTTCTGCAAAAACAAACATTTTTCCAGAAGCTTTTTACTAAACAAATGGCATGGTTGGCTAGGTCTTGTTCCACTGATTCCAATGATATAATGTCTGTAATTTTTGGAGGTGTGGATCAAAAGTTACAAGGGTTTCAAAATGGCATCTAAATCAGATCCAAAGTTTGTTTTAAATCAAACCAGTGACACGCGTCCTATTCCTATTCGCAAATACCGTTTCGCCCGGATCGACTAACACAGACCGTTGGATCAAGACATATCGCACAGCGTGCAGACGTTACTTACCTCTTCGCTTATTTCTAATCTTATACGTCAGATCGTGATCCAATGGACCCTATTGTTTTGACCATTTGGCAGCGGCGTTAACGCTTATGGCCGGACATGCGGCGATTTAGGAAGCGAGGGAGGAGGTGAGGGTGCTTACAGTGATCGCAGTGATATTCTGATGCTCAAGGTGCTCGTCGTTGGGCAGGGGGCGCACGGGAACAGCGGCGATTGCTCGTCGGAGACGTTGTTGGCGTCGGGCTTGCTCAGGCGTCATCGAGGACGAGGCTACAGCGCGTACTAGGGTAAACGGAAGACAGGGTCAGATGCGCACAGTCCTGGCGAAGATGCGTGCGTGAACGAGAGGGAAAGGGGCGGACGGAAACTACCTGGGGTACTCGCCGGAGTTAAACCAGACGGTGGCGGCACTGGGAGTCGTCGTTGCCGAGGCTCAGGGGCGCACGCGAGCGAGCTGCGGCTGCAGAAAGGTCCGCCGGGAGATGGTGATCACAGCTGCGTGCTCGAGGAGGCAAGAGGTGGCGTGGAGCTGCTGGAATCCTCGCCGGAGCGTCGTCGGACAGTGGGCGGTGTCTGGCGAAATTCGGCAGCCTGGGGGCGCACTTGGGGGAGGAGACAGAGGGGAAATGGAAGGGAGACGCTGGCGTTTAAATGGGCGTGATCACTGCAAGTAATGGTGGCCGCATTAAGGTGAATTCAAGCCGCGAAATCAAAGCCAGAAACGGCGACGAGGGGAGGAAGAACAGGTCGTGGATGTAGACGATGAACAGGAGGGGTGGGGCATACTTGTCAGCGAGAAAGGAAGTGAGGGGGAGGGGTCCACTTGTCATTGGCTCTGCGGGTCGTCTGGTGAGTGAGAGAAAAACTCTTCGGGGGAGAGAGGGAAATGGGCCGCTGGGCCTAGTTGGGCTGCTGGGTTGGGTCGAGTCCAATTCTATTTTTTTCCTATTCTGGAACCTTTTTCTTTTTCTATTTCTTTTTCTGTTTTGAAATTCAAACCAACAAATCAAACATTCAAATAATTCAAACACTTCCAAACTTGTATTGAGTTTTGGTTCTGTTTGACAACATAAACCAAAGTCCCAAAATAAAAAAAATAATTTTATTCTTTTTAGGATCTATTTAATAATTAAATAAAATAGACCTTTAATTATTAAATCAAATAGGGTTTGTTTTATTTATTTTCAAAACTCTATTTGAAATCCAAAATAGTACCAAAACCATTCAGTAGGTTTTATTTGAAAATAATATACACTTGGAAAACTTATTTAAAATAATTTAATAAGTTTTGATGTTTTAATTAAAATGGTAAAACCTTTTATTTAAATAAACTTGGATATTAAATCCTTATTATTTCATTTAAATAAACCTTTACTATTCTTAATCAAAACAAAACATTTTATTTCAAAAACTTGGCCAAGGTTTAATTTGGCTCTATAAAATAATCTTTATTTATAAATCCACCTTTTCTTTTGAAAACCAAATCCTTTTATTAAAAGATCCAAAAATAGTAATTCCACTTATTCTAAATATTTTCTTTATTAATTGTTTAACTTTTCAAATCCCTTTAGGATTTGTTTGATCAAAAAGGTTTGAAGGTTTCCAATTGGAATCAAAAAGTTTCTTCTCACCCTGAAAATCAACAAAGTTTTATTTTATTCATTTATTTTTCACATTACAAGATTTGGAAAATCTTGGGATGTGACAGGCTACCACCCTTAAAATGAATCTCGTCCCGAGATTTGGGAAGGCTAGGGTTACAAATTGGCTCAAAGCATCTAGGGTACTACCACCCTTAAAAAAATATCCATCTAAATTACATATTGGCCTTCTTGGGATCCTGGTGTAACTTTCCTGGACAGAAGTTTGCATAGTGGCCTAGCTCCTTGCATTTGAAACACATCACTTGGCTGATATCTTTCTTTTCCTTTGGTATCATTGCCTCTTGTTTGTTTCTTTGGTTCTTCTTCTTTTCTGGGCATTCATTGGCATAGTGTCCCATCTCTTGCAAGTGCAACATTGTTCTTGAGTAATATCCCTCTTGCTAGGGTTGGGGCATTTCTTCTTTTTCTTGGGTTTCTCAAAAATTAGGAGTTCTTCTAGTTCATGTTCTTCATATGTCACCTCAAAGGTGGGCATTCTTTCTCTCTTCTTGTGGCATTGATCTTCATGCTCCTCGGATGTATGGTCCTTGTCTTCACAAATATTGCATGCCTAGGTTCCTTCTAGAATAACATCTTTGTCATCCTTGTTGTCATTAGCTCCTTGGAAAAAGCTTTCTCTCATGTTGATCATTTGAGTAACCAATCCTTGCAACAATTGGGATTGAAGTTTCAAAATCCTTTGTATGGCTGGGTCTAGTCCATTATTGTTGGCTAAAAGCTGAGTTGTCTCTTGGCTCAACTGGTTTTGGTTTTCTATAAGTTCTCTCATGTTGTCCTCTTGGTTGTTGTTGGTGTCACCATCCTTGATGTTGGAGTCTCTTGGAGTAGTCATCTGTTTGGGTTGGGTAGGGATTAGAATAGGCAAAATATTTCTAAGTATGGGTTCTAATCACACACATCACAATTCACACAAGCAATGTGCAAGCATTCACAAACAACTTTTCACTCAAACAACAAAGTTCAAGCACATATTTAGGCAACAAAAATATTTTGTTACACCACATAAGTTGGTGTGTTTGACTTAACTAAATATGGTGGTCCATCTATATGGTTCACTTGAGATCTTTCCTTCTTTATAGGTTGATTCTTCTTGCATGAGATCATGGTTTCTTTGGAAAAACTTTTGGTCACAAAACTTCAAGTGATGATGGCTCTTTCTAAGTTGTGTTTCCTTAGTCTCCAAATCTTGAGAAGCATTTCTTGTCTCACTTGTAGTCCTTAGTGACATCCAAGATTGAAGTCCTTGGTGAATATGTTGAAGATGTTGAAGTCATTAGAGTTGAAGAAGTCCTTTGCACATGATGAAGTCTTTGGCCATGGGGTAGGTTTTTCCATCAAGTTGAAGTAGAAGAGATGTAGAATCAAAAACCAAAATGGTTGAGGAAAGGGTTTACAAGGTTGTTTGTAAATAAGTTTGGAACAAATACAACTCTATTTTTCTAAGGGGTTTTTGTCCAATCCTAAGTTTACAAATCCTACAGGAAACACATTGCTCTGATAGCATCTGTAAGGGTCCTAACCTTTAAATAAGGTAGAGTCCCCTGTGTTTACAATGCAAGTCCCTGGATCAATAGCTAGCATCCACAGTTAAGATGTAATATCAAGAAA
This sequence comes from Avena insularis, assembly GCA_023614405.1. Lineage (NCBI taxonomy): Eukaryota > Viridiplantae > Streptophyta > Magnoliopsida > Poales > Poaceae > Avena > Avena insularis. Next base: position 376,977,622 of record CM042691.1, on the reverse strand, counting down.
CAAAGGTCATAATATAACTTTATAACCAGGAATAACATAATTTTATTACATCTTACATAGCTCATTTGGCTATTACATTACATTGCAGCAGAATATCTATAGCATGGGGTCCTTCATCTTCAAAGTGCCACAGGCAGACATGTTGGTTGTAGACTTTGTAATCCTAATCAACACACTTCACTAAATCAATCAAACCTACAACATCACAAGTTACAGCCACAAGGGTCAATACATTTGAATTGTATTGGCAAGTGATACTATGGTAGTATAGTGGAGTCTATCATCTATATGCATTTGGCTAAGTGGAGTTGAGGCTTGCATTGGTCAAAATTGATTTTTCCTTAACATTTGAAAACACTAAGTTTTTGCTTGACAAAATCATTTTTCTCAATCAAAGATTGAAGATCCTTTAACCCTTGTTCAAACCACAAGTTTTTAACTTCGAAATTTGAATGATGAGATTCTTGATTGCTTCCATGTCTTGATGCTCAAATTGTCCTTTACCAGGGACATGGCTAAGTACTTAGATTTTACACTCTGCAGAGGTGGTGCACTTTCCCCACAAGACTTGGTTTCCCAAGACAAGATCTTTCAGAAGCCTTCCCTTAGACCAAAATGGACGCGCTCCAACCTATCAAATCCTACCACCAACTGTCCATATGGCTAAGTTCTTGCAACCTATATGATCCAGGCAGAGCCCATAATGCCAAGTGGTTGCACTTGAAGCTTCTCAACATTTGACATCTCAAATCTCTTTATTCCTGGGTGGCCATCCACAAGTGAGATACACAAGGTCAACCATAAACATGGGCCTTGTGAACCACTCAACCAAAAACCACCAATCAAGTACCATTCCACCCAGGTGATTCATTGACTTAGTTGTTTTATTAAGAAAAACATAAGTCCTCAGACTTAGAAATTTTTCATAGTATGATTGTATATTCCACCCTTGTTTTCTATTAGCTAAGCTAAGCATGATAGTAATAGGAATTTAACTTAGGAAGATTTCTACTAAGGTTTCATCTACTAGGTTTTCCTATTGCAAGGTTTATACTTAGCAAAATTCCATGCAAGTTTTACTTAGAGAAAATCACTAATGCATAGTGAAAGTAATGGGACAAAAGTATGAAGCATCACTTGCCTTTTTGGTAGAGGTTATATGTTCACTCCTTGTCCTTGCAACAATCACACTCTTCAAGTCACTACAATTCAATCAAGCAAAGCACAATCTCAATCTACCAATCAAGCAAAACAATCACATAAAATCATAGAACCAAGATAATGCATGCAATCATGCCAAGGATTGTTTTATTTGTAAAAGTGGTTCCTAATGGGACATAAACATTTGAAAACACCTATTGGTCATTTTATAAGGTGGCAAAGTCATTTGCAAAAAGGTTTTACTTTATAAACCATTTTCAAAACAAGGTATCATTTTATGTGGTGTATAAATATTTTTACTAAGGCATTAATCTATAGGGTTCACCAAATATGTTTTCAAACCACAAAACTTTGTGTTTAGGGTCAGAGAGTTTAAAACAAAACATTTCCCAAAGGTTTTCTTCCAAAACCATTTTTAATAAATAAACCACATTTCTATTTGACTAGAAATGGTTTTAAATCAACGAATCATTATTTTGTTTCACCAAATACATTTTTGAATCTACAAAGGTGTTTCCTATGGTCAGTAGGTTCAAATAACACCATTTTCCAAAGATTTTATCCCGAAAATCATTTTTTAATAATTTTTACAATCTAAACAAGCATACAAATGTTTCTGCAAAAACAAACATTTTTCCAGAAGCTTTTTACTAAACAAATGGCATGGTTGGCTAGGGCTTGTTCCACTGATTCCAATGATATAAAGTTTGTAATTTTTGGACATGTGGATCAAAAGTTACAAGGGTTTCAAAATGGCATCTAAATGAGATTCAAAGTTTGTTTTAAATCAAACCAGTGACACGCATCCTGTTCCTATTCGCAGATACCGTTTCGCCCGGATCGACTAACACAGACCGTTGGATCAAGTCATATCGCACGGCGCGCAGACGCTACTTACCTCTTCGCTTATTTCTAATCTTATCCGTCAGATCGTGATCCAATGGACCCTATTGTTTTGACCATTTGGCAGCGGCGCTGACGCGGCGGCGACTGGCGGCGCGGTCAGACGTGGACAGTGCCGGCGATTTAGGAAGCGAGGGAGGAGGTGAGGGTGCTTACAGTGATCGCGGTGACGTTCTGATGCTCAAGGTGCTCGTCATTGGGCAGGGGGCGCACGGGAACGGCGGCGATTGCTCGTTGGAGACGTTGTTGGCGTCGAGCTTACTCAGGCGTCGTCGAGGACGAGGCTACACCGCGTACTAGGGAAAACGGAAGACAGGGTCAGATGCGCACAGTCCTGGCGAAGATGCGTGCGTGAACGAGAGGGAAAGGGGCGGACGGAAACTACCTGGGGTACTCGCCGGAGTTAAACCAGACGGTGGCGTCACTTGGAGTCGTCGTTGCCGAGGCTCAGGGGCGCACGCGAGCGAGCTGCGGCTGCAGAAAGGTCCGCCGGGAGATGGTGATCGCAGCTGCGTGCTCGAGGAGGCAAGAGGTGGCGTGGTGCTGATGGAATCCTCGCCGGAGCATCGTCGGACAGTGGGCGGTGTCTGGCGAAATTCGGCAGCCTGGGGGCGCACTTGGGGGAGGAGACAGAGGGGAAATGGAAGGGAGACGCGGGCGTTTAAATGGGCGTGATCACTGCAAGTAATGGTGGCCGCATTAAGGTGAATTCAAGCCGCGAAATCAAAGCCAGAAACGGCGACGAGGGGAGGAAGAATAGGTCGTGGATGTAGACGATTAACAGGAGGGGTGGGGCATACTTGTCAGCGAGAAAGGAAGTGAGGGGGAGGGGTCCACTTGTCATTGGCTCTGCGGGTCGTCGGTGAGTGAGAAAAACTCTTGAGGAAGAGAGGGAAATGGGCCACTGGCCTAGTTGAAATCTTGGGTTGGGTCGAGTCCAATTCTATTTTTTTTCCTATTCTGAAACCTTTTTCTTTTTCTATTTCTTTTTCTGTTTTGAAATTCAAACCAACAAATCAAACATTCAAATAATTCAAACACTTCCAAACTTGTATTGAGTTTTGGTTCTGTTTGACAACATAAACCAAATTCCCAAAATAAAATAAAATAATTTTATTCTTTTTAGGATTTATTTAATAATTAAATAAAATAGACATTTAATTATTAAATCAAATAGGGTTTGTTTTATTTATTTTCAAAACTCTATTTGAAATCCAAAATAGTACCAAAACCATTCAGTAGGTTTTATTTGAAAATAATATACACTTGGAAAACTTATTTAAAATAATTTAATAAGTTTTGATGTTTTAATTAAAATGGTAAAACCTTTTATTTAAATAAACTTGGATATTAAATCCTTATTATTTTATTTAAATAAACCTTTACTATTCTTAATCAAAACAAAACATTTTATTTCAAAAACTTGGCCAAGGTTTAATTTGGCTCTATAAAATAATCTTTATTTATAAATCCACCTTTTTGAAAACCAAATCCTTTTATTAAAAGATCCAAAAATATTAATTCCACTTATTCTAAATATTGTCTTTATTAATTGTTTAACTTTTCAAATCCCTTTAGGATTTGTTTGATCAAAAAGGTTTAAAGGTTTCCAATTGGAATCAAAAAGTTTCTTCTCACCCTGAAAATCAACAAAGTTTTATTTTATTCATTTATTTTTCACATTACAAGATTTGGAAAATCTTGGGATGTGACAGGCTACCACCCTTAAAATAAATCTCGTCCCGAGATTTGGGAAGGCTAGGGTTAAAAATTAGCTCAAAGCATCTAGGGTACTACCACCCTTAAAAAAAATTCCATCTAAATTACATATTGGCCTTCTTGGGATCCTGGTATAACTTTCCTGGACAAAAGTTTGCATAGTGGCCTAGCTCCTTGCATTTGAAACACATCACTTGGCTGATATCTTTCTTTTCCTTTGGTATCATTGCCTCTTGTTTGTTTCTTTGGTTCTTCTTCTTTTCTGGGCATTCATTGGCATAGTGTCCCATCTCTTGCAAGTGCAACATTGTTCTTGAGTAATATCCCTCTTGCTAGGGTTGGGGCATTTCTTCTTTTTCTTGGGTTTCTCAAAAATTAGGAGTTCTTCTAGTTCATGTTCTTCATATGTCACCTCAAAGGTGGGAATTCTTTCTCTCTTATTGGGGCATTGATCTTCATGCTCCTCGGATGTATGGTCCTTGTCTTCACAAATATTGCATGCCTGGGTTCCTTCTAGAATAACATCTTTGTCATCCTTGTTGTCATTAGCTCCTTGGAAAAAGCTTTCTCTCATGTTGATCATTTGAGTAACCAATCCTTGCAACAATTGGGATTGAAGTTTCAAAATCCTTTGTATGGCTGGGTCTAGTCCATTATTGTTGGCTAAAAGCTGAGTTGTCTCTTGGCTCAACTGGTTTTGGTTTGCTATAAGTTCTCTCATGTTGTCCTCTTGGTTGTTGTTGGTGTCACCATCCTTGATGTTGGAGTCTCTTGGAGTAGTCATCTGTTTGGGTTTGGTAGGGATTAGAATAGGCAAAATATTTCTAAGTATGGGTTCTAATCACACACATCACAATTCACACAAGCAATGTGCAAGCATTCATAAACAACTTTTCACTCAAACAACAAAGTTCAAGAACATTTTTAGGCAACAAAAATATTTTGTTACACCACATAAGTTGGTGTGTTTGACTTAACTAAATATGGTGGTCCATCTATATGGTTCACTTGAGATCTTTCCTTCTTTCTAGGTTGAACTTGCATGAGATCATGGTTTCTTTGGAAAAACTTTTGGTCACAAAACTTCAAGTGATGATGGCTCTTTCTAAGTTGTGTTTCCTTAGTCTCCAAATCTTGAGAAGCATTTCTTATCTCACTTGTAGTCCTTAGTGACATCCAAGATTGAAGTCCTTGGTGAATATGCTGAAGATGTTGAAGTCATTAGAGTTGAAGAAGTCCTTTGCACATGATGAAGTCTTTGGCCATGGGGTAGGTTTTTCCATCAAGTTGAAGTAAAAGAGATGTAGAATCAAAAACCAAAATGGTTGAGGAAAGGGTTTACAAGGTTGTTTGTAAATAAGTTTGGAACAAATACAACTCCTATTTTTCTAAGGGTTTTTTGTCCAATCCTAGGTTTACAAATCCTACAGGCAACACATTGCTCTGATACCATCTGTAAGGGTCCCAACCTTTAAATAAGGTAAAGTCCCCTGTGTTTACAATGCTAGTCCCTGGATCAATAGCTAGCATCCACAGTTAAGTGTAATATCAAGAAACAAAGGTCATAATATAACTTTATAACCAGGAATAACATAATTTTATTACATCTTACATAGCTCATTTGGCTATTACATTACATTGCAGTAGAATATCTATAGCATGGGGTCCTTCATCTTCAAAGTGCCATAGGCAGACATGTTGGTTGTAGACTTTGTAATCCTAATCAACACACTTCACTAAATCAATCAAACCTGCAACATCACAAGTTACAGCCACAAGGGTCAATACATTTGAATTGTATTGGCAAGTGATACTATGGTAGTATAGTGGAGTCTATCATCTATATGCATTTGGCTAAGTGGAGTTGAGGCTTGCATTGCTCAAAATAGATTTTTCCTTAACATTTGAAAACACTAAGTTTTTGCTTGACAAAATCATTTTTCTCAATCAAAGATTGAAGATCCTTTAACCCTTGTTCAAACCACAAGTTTTTAACTTAGAAATTTGAATGATGATATTCTTGATTGCTTCCATGTCTTGATGCTCAAATTCTCCTTTACCAGGGACATGGCTAAGTACTTAGATTTTACACTCTGCAGAGGTGGTGCACTTTCCCCACAAGACTTGGTTTCCCAAGACAAGATCTTTCAGAAGCCTTCCCTTAGACCAAAATGGACGCGCTCCAACCTATCAAATCCTACCACCAACTGTCCATATGGCTAAGTTCTTGCAACCTATATGATCCAGGCAGAGCCCATAATGCCAAGTGGTTGCACTTGAAGCTTCTCAACATTTGACATCTCAAATCTCTTTGTTCCTGGGTGGCCATCCACAAGTGAGATACACAAGGTCAACCATAAACATGGGCCTTGTGAACCACTCAACCAAAAACCACCAATCAAGTCCCATTCCACCCAGGTGATTCATTGACTTAGTTGTTTTATTAAGAAAAACATAAGTCCTCAGACTTAGAAATTTTTCATAGTATGAGTGTATATTCCACCCTTGTTTTCTATTAGCTAAGCTAAGCATGATAGTAATAGGAATCTTAACTTAGGAAGATTTCTACTAAGGTTTCATCTACTAGGTTTTCCTATTGCAAGGTTTATACTTAGCAAAATTCCATGCAAGTTTTACTTAGAGAAAATCACTAATGCATAGTGAAAGTAATGGGACAAAAGTATGAAGCATCACTTGCCTTTTTGTTAGAGGTTATATGTTCACTCCTTGTCCTTGCAACAATCACACTCTTCAAGTCACTATAATTCAATCAAGCAAAGCACAATCTCAATCTACCAATCAAGCAAAACAATCACATAAAATCATAGAACCAAGATAATGCATGCAAGCATGCCAAGGATTGTTTTATTTGTAAAAGTGGTTCCTAATGGGACATAAACATTTGAAAACACCTATTGGTCATTTTATAAAGTGGCAAAGTCATTTGCAAAAAGGTTTTACTTTATAAACCATTTTCAAAACAAGGTATCATTTTATGTGGTGTAGAAATATTTTTACTAAGGCATTAATCTATAGGGTTCACTAAATATGTTTTCAAACCACAAAACTTTGTGTTTAGGGTCAGAGAGTTTAAAACAAAACATTTGCCAAAGGTTTTCTTCCAAAACCATTTTTAATAAATAAACCACATTTCTATTTGACTAGAAATGGTTTTAAATCAAAGAATCATTATTTTGTTTCACCAAATACATTTTTGAATCCACAAAGTGTTTCCTATGGTCAGTAGGTTCAAATCACACCATTTGCCAAAGATTTTATCCCCAAAATCATTTTTGAATAATTTTTACAATCTAAACAAGCATACAAATGTTTCTGCAAAAACAAACATTTTTCCAGAAGCTTTTTACTAAAAAAAATGGCATGGTTGGCTAGGGCTTGTTCCACTGATTCCAATGATATAAAGTTTGTAATTTTTGGACGTGTGGATCAAAAGTTACAAGGGTTTCAAAATGGCATCTAAATCAGATTCAAAGTTTGTTTTAAATCAAACCAGTGACACGCGTCCTGTTCCTATTCGCAGATACCGTTTCGCCCGGATCGACTAACACAGACCGTTGGATCAAGTCATATCGCACAGCGTGCAGACGTTACTTACCTCTTCGCTTATTTCTAATCTTATCCGTCAGATCGTGATCCAATGGACCCTATTGTTTTGACCATTTGGCAGCGGCGTTGACGCGGCGGCGACTGGCGGCGCGGTCAGTGCCGGCGATTTAGGAAGCAAGGGAGGAGGTGAGGGTGCGTACAGTGATCGCGGTGACGTTCTGATGCTCAAGGTGCTCGTCGTTGGGCAGGGGGCGCACAGGAACGGCGGCGATTGCTCGTCGGAGACGTTGTCGGCGTCGGGCTTGCTCAGGCATCGTGGAGGACGAGGCTACAGCGCGTACTAGGGCAAACGGAAGACAGGGTCAGATGCGCACAGTCCTGGCGAAGATGCGTGCATGAACGAGAGGGAAAGGGGCGGACGGAAACTACCTGGGGTACTCGCCGGAGTTAAACCAGACGGTGGCGGCTGCGTAAAGGTCCGCCGGGAGATGGTGATCACAGCTGCGTGCTCGAGGAGGCAAGAGGTGGCGTGGAGCTGCTGGAATCCTCGCCGGAGCGTCGTCGGACAGTGGGCGGTGTCTGGCGAATTCGGCGACTGAGGCGCGCAGGGGAGGATACAGAGGGGAAATGGAAGCGAGACGCTGGCGTTTAAATGGGCGTGATCACTGCAAGTAATGGTGGCCGCATTAAGGTGAATTCAAGCCGCGAAATCAAAGCCAGAAACGGCGACGAGGGGAGGAAGAACAGGTCGTGGATGTAGACGATGAACAGGAGGGGTGGGGCATACTTGTCAGCGAGAAAGGAAGTGAGGGGTGAGGTCCACTTGTCATTGGCTCTGCGGGTCGTCTGGTGAGTGAGAGAAAAACTCTTCGGGGAAGAGAGGGAAATGGGCCGCTGGGCCTAGTTGGGCTGCTGGGTTGGGTCGAGTCCAATTCTATTTTTTTTCCTATTCTGAAACCTTTTTCTTTTTCTATTTCTTTTTCTGTTTTGAAATTCAAACCAACAAATCAAACATTCAAATAATTCAAACACTTCCAAACTTGTATTGAGTTTTGGTTCTGTTTGACAACATAAACCAAAGTCCCAAAATAAAAAATAATTTTATTATTTTTAGGATCTATTTAATAATTAAATAAAATAGACCTTTAATTATTAAATCAAATAGGGTTTGTTTTATTTATTTTCAAAACTCTATTTGAAATCCAAAATAGTACCAAAACCATTCAGTAGGTTTTATTTGAAAATAATATACACTTGGAAAACTTATTTAAAATAATTTAATAAGTTTTGATGTTTTAATTAAAATGGTAAAACCTTTTATTTAAATAAACTTGGATATTAAATCCTTATTATTTTATTTAAATAAACCTTTACTATTCTTAATCAAAACAAAACATTTTATTTCAAAAACTTGGCCAAGGTTTAATTTGGCTCTATAAAATAATCTTTATTTATAAATCCACCTTTTCTTTTGAAAACCAAATCCTTTTATTAAAAGATCCAAAAATAGTAATTCCACTTATTCTAAATATTTTCTTTATTAATTGTTTAACTTTTCAAATCCCTTTAGGATTTGTTTGATCAAAAAGGTTTGAAGGTTTCCAATTGGAATCAAAAAGTTTCTTCTCACCCTGAAAATCAACAAAGTTTTATTTTATTCATTTGTTTTTCACATTACAAGATTTGGAAAATCTTGGGATGTGACACAACCTATGTGATTCAGGCAGAGCCCATATTGCCAAGTGGCTGCACTAGAAGCTTCTTAACATTTGGCCTCTCAAATCCCTTTGTTCCTGGGTGGCTTTCCACACGTGAGATACACAAGGTAAACCATAGAAATGGGCCTTGTGTAACCACTCAACATAAACCATTCCTTCCATTCCACCCAAGTGTTTCATTCACTTAGTTGTTTTATTAAGTAAAACACAAGTCCAAAGACTTAGAAATATTTTATCATAGCATGAATATTTCACCACCCTTGGTTGCTACTAGCTAGGCTAAGCATGGCATAGATAAGCATCTTAACTTAGAAATTTCTAGCAATTCTACAACTACTAGGATTTCCCAACATAGCATATAAGCAAAAATATATCCATGCAAGACTAGCAAAAATATTTCTAATGCATAGTAGGAAAACATAGGGATAAAAATCATGAAGCACCACTTGCCTTGGTATTTTGGAGAGTATCTACACTCCTCACAATCACAATCACTATTGGCACCAAACTCTACACATAAAATCATAGCAACAAATCACATACAAATAAATACAAGCAAAAATATATGGATGCATGCAATATGATATGTGATGATTTTTCTAAACTCAATAGGACAAGTGCACAGTATTGGTTCATAAACAAGTTCAAAACTTGCCAACCAACATTTATTTAAACACTAAAACGTTTCTCAAATAATTTATATACACAAAAATAGGCCTACACATGTTTCTGTAAATAAAACCATTTTAACAGAAACAAAACATTAAACACATTGCATATTTGGAAAGGGCTTGTTCTCCTGATTCCATTGATATAAAATTTGTCAAATTTGAATGTGGGAATCAAAAGTTATGGCTAAAACAAAATCAAACAACTAATAGATTCAAATTCTGATTTTAAATCTAATTCCTGGCCACGCGTCATGTTCTGATTGGTGCGTACCGGTTCGCTCAGGATCACGCACACAGGCCGTTAGATCTAACTCAATCTGCACGGCCCAGATCTACTCGTACCATTTTGTTAAGTGATCTATTCCTACGCGCTGGATCTAGATCCAACGGTCATCGATCAAGCGACCACGGATGGGCGGCGCTGGCGGTGGCAACTGGCGGCGGCGAAGCTCGACTCTGGCGGGCGCTATGTGGGTTCTGGGGTCGTCGGAGACGCTTACCAGATTCGTGGCGATGCACTGATGCTCAACATGGCGATGACTTGGCAAGGGGCGCACGGACACGGCAGCACGAGCTCGTCGGAGTTGTTGACAGTGTCGGGTGTTCGGTGACGAAGACGTTGGCGGCGCTCCTGGTCACCCTAGAACGAATAAAAGGCATCACGAGGTGCGCAAGGCTATGGCGAACACGTTCGTGTGAATCAGAAGCGAAGGGGAACACGGGGCTCACCGAATTTAGTCGCCGGAGTTGGAGACGTCGTCGGGAGCTTGCAGTGTTTGATGAAGTCGACGACCTGGGGCAGTAAAGGATGAACCAATGGTGTCAGAAGGTGCGCAAGGAAGTTGTGAAGCGGCTCGCGTGAACCAGAGAGGGAGGGGCGCACGGAGCTCACCGGGATTGGCCACCGGAGAGGGTTCTGCCTGCGGCGGTGCGAGGGCGATTGCGGGCAGCCTGGGGGCGCTCTGTGCTCGGGGTCTGGGGGAAAACAGAGAGGGGGCAGAGGCGGTTTAAGTAGCATGGTCGCGAACGTGATTTACTCCGGCATTCAACGTGAATTGATGCCGCGAATCAATACAGAGAACGGCCAGCGTAATTTGGGGACTGAGCTGTTAGTGGGGTGGAGACGATGACGCCGTGTGGGCCGCGGCTGTCAGCGAGAGAAACAGAGAGGGGGTGGGGTCCTGGCGTTAGTCACTCGGTGGGTTCGTTTGCGAGTAAAGAAAAACGGTTCACGGGGAGGGGTTGCTGGGCTAGTTGGGCTGGTTGGGCCAGATTCGACTGTTTGCTTATTTTTTTCCTCTTTTAAACTTTTTCTTTTTCTATTTTATTTTCTAAACTGAAATCAAAACTCCAATTCAAATCTGTTTGATTTCAAAACTTCTCTGGACTTTTGTACAATAAATCTTGTACTCAAATAAGTGTCAAACACAACTGTTCACTCAAACCTACTTGGGTCATTTGAAAAATCAAAATAAAACCAAGCCATTATGGTATATAATAATTGGCATAACCTTGGTTTTATTTCATACTTTGTTTGGAAACTTTATTCAAGCTTTTGAAATCACTTATGTTTGAATACAAAACACTACTGAATGAATATTTGCACCTCACTCAATAGCAAGTAGCTCAAAGGCTAGAGTGTTTATACATAAAATAATGAGCAATATATGCTCTTGTTTTTGTAATGATTTTGAAATGAAACCCTAAATGATCATGGATGCATGGATGATATGAATGAGTTTGAAACATGATTTTAGGGATGTTACAACGGCGTGTGCTTCAGTTGTCCGAAACACGGGCATCCGTTACCTGCCTTGACCAATTCCTCAGCGTCCTGTAGCGCTGTTGGCCAGTAGAAACCATGGCAAAGTGCGTTGGCTGCTATGGCCCTTGACAACGCTGGTAGATGCCTCCAATGCTGCGTTTGTATAGCTCGTTGTTGATGATGGTGTATGCACTTGCCCTGCGTCTCACTTGCCGCGCTACTTCCTCCTCTGGTAGCTCGCAGCCAGAAAGTTCATGAATGTTTTGGCCCAGTTGGTGGTTTCCCAAATGGCACACACCGTTTGCATGATGATCTTGATCTCCTCGCGGGCTGCTGGGTCTGGCTCTTCAGGAGGCCTGCCGTGTGGGGGCTCAGGGGTGGCAGTCCCCGGGACTGGCTTGGCAGTCCCCGGGTGTGGCGCAGTAGTCCCCGGGTGTGGCACGACACTCCCCGGGTGTGACGCACCAGCCGTCCCTGGGTCCGCGTCCAACACTGTGGAGTCGGACTCCGGAGATGGGATGATGGATGGCTTGCGCAGGTGCTCGAGGGAGACTCCAGGCAGTATGGCTTGTCTTGTTGAGCCGACTCGGGCCAGGGCGTCAGCGCCTTCGTTGTTAGCTCTGGGACATGGTGGAACTTGTATCCTTCAAAGCAAGCGCAGAGCTATTGGACGAAAAAGCAGTATAGGGCCATGTTGGCGTCCCTCGCATCCCATTCTCCTGAGACTTGTTGTACCACCATGTACGAGTCGCCAAAGCAAAGTATCCTATGGATGTCTATTTCCTTGGCCATCTTGAGTCCGTGAATAAGAGCCTCATACTCGGCGACGTTATTCGATGCCTTGAAGTGTATTTGTAGCACGTACTCTAGTCGGACGCCCTTCGGGGACATGATGACAATGTCGGCTCTGAGCTCTCCATGCATCTTGGAGCCATCGAAGTGTAGCTTCCAATGCGTGGAGTCGGGAACCGGTGGCATGTATTGTGTCTCTGCCCAGTCGACGATGAAGTTGGCCAGCGCTTGATACTTGATCGCTGTTCTTGGCTCGTACTGGATGTTGTGCGCGGCGAGCTCTATAGCCCATCTCGCCACGCGGCCGGTGGCGTCCATGTTGCCAATGATCTCTACGACTGGGAATAGCACCACCACCCGGATGGAGTGATATTGGAAGTAATGCTTGAGTTTCTTGGCAGCCATGTACACGCCGTACACCATCTTCTAGTAGTGGGGGTAGTTCTGCTTGGAGAGCGATGGTACCTCACTTAGGTAGTATACAGGGCACTGGACTGGATGGGCCTTCCCTTCTTCTGGCCTTTCCAATACGAGTACGACACTGATGACCCTATTGGTGGCCGCAATGTACATCAGCATTGGGTCCTTTGTAGCCGAGGCCGCCAAGATTGGAGGGAAGGTGAGCATGCGCTTGAGTTCATGAAATGCCTTGTCTGCCTAGGGTGTCCAGACGAACTTTTCCGTCTTCTTCATGAGTTGATACAAGGGCAGCGCCTTCTCGCCTAGCCGGCTAACGAACCAACTAAGAGAGGCCAAGCATCTGGTAAACTTCTGCACATTGTGCAAGTTCTGTGGTAGCTCCATGCGCTCAATCGCTCCTATGTTCTCTGGGTTTCCCTCGATTCCCCGTTCTGGGACAAGGAAACCGAGGAGCTTGCCAGCTGGGACACCAAAGACACATTTCTTTGGGTTTAGCTTGATCTGGAAGTAGCGAAGGTTGTCGGATGTTTCCTTTAGGTCCTCGAGCAGCGTGTGGAGCTCTTTGGTCTTAATAACCATGTAGTCGACATAGGCGTGTACATTTATACCAATTTGCATTTGCAGGAATTTCTGCATGCAGTGCTAGTAAGTTTCTCATGCGTTTTTCAAACCAAAAGGCATGGTGGTATAGCAGTAATCCCCATACAGGGTTATGAATGATGTCTTTATTTTATCGATTACATTGAGATTGATCTGGTGATAGCCTGAGTAGGCATCCAGAAAAGACAACAAGTCACAATCGGCTGTGAGTCGATGACCTGGTCTATCCGCAATAGGGCGAAAGGATCTTTGGGGCAGGCCTTGTTGAGGCTAGTGTAGTCCACGCACATGCGCCATGTCTTGTTCTTCTTCAGTACCAGCACCGGGTTTGCCAGCCATTCCGGGTGGAAAACTTCCATGATGACGCTGGCTGCGAGCAACCGTGTGATCTCCTCACCAATGGTTCTTAATTTTTCTTCTACGAAGCGTCGTAATGATTGTTTGACCAGCTTCGTGTCCGGTCGAACATGAAGAGAGTGCTCGACAAGTTCCCTCGGGACACCTGGCATGTCTTTGGGGCACCATGAGAAAATGTCCCGATCTCATGGAGGAAGTCAACGAGCGTGCTTTCCTATTTGTTGTCTAGTCCGTCCCCGACCAGGACGAACTTGCTTGGGCCATCCTCGTTCAGAAGGATCTTCTTTGTGCCCTTGGAAGGCTTGAACTGTGATTCGCCGGCTGGCTTGGGCTCTCCAGTCGGCATGTCTGCTTGCAGGGCTGCCACGTGCTGCATTATGACGTGCTTTTCTTCTGCAGTGATCATGGCCTCGGCTATCTTGGATCCATATGTGGCGCATTCGATCGATCGCTTGTAGCAACCATCGATGGTGATCACTCCTTTTGGACCCAGCAGCTTCATCTTCAGGTACGCATAATGCGGAACATCCATGAACTTGGTGAGAGATGGGCGCCCGAGTCTGGCATGGTAGGCGCTGGAAAGGTTGACCACCTCGAACCAGATCGGCTCGCGGCGGAAGTTGTTCTCGATGGCGAAGATGACGTCTAGCCGGATCTTGCCGATTGGCGAGTGCGATGGACCCAGGACCGCCCCATGGAAGGAAGTGCTTGAGGGCTGAAGTTGAGACTCGTTGATTCCGAGCCGCTCGAGGATGCTGCTGTACAGGAGGTTGATACTGCTGCCTCCGTCGATGAGGAGACGAGAGAAACGACATGAGTGCTTCTTGGAAATGATGATGGGGTCCAGCACTAGCGCGTAGTAGACGGGGCTTGGCAACACGACTGGCTGGTCTTCCTTGCTCTAGGTGATTGCCTGCTCGGACCAATGCAGGTATTGGGGACGGGGGAACGGTAGCGTTCACCTTCGCCTCGCTCCTTCTCTTGTTGTGCTTGGTTTCCGGCTCGGCGAGGTAGATGTGATAGTTGCCCACTTGGCATGGGTAGCCATCTTCATCATCTTCTCGGCGGTTGTGCTGCTCCCTTTTGTCCGGCGGGCCTCCGTCTAGAGGTGGAGGTGGTGGGAGACCGCCGGCTTCGACCATCTTCTTTGTCTAGCTACACTGGCGTGTCGTATGGTTCACGGGCTTGTTGCCACCGCTCTGGAACTTGCACTGCCCATCGAGCATGGATTCCATGGTCTACTTGGGCCTCGGTGTCCTGTCATCAGGTCTTTGTCTCCGGTTGCTGCCTGCAGCCGGGCCCTCATGCACCGCCGCTACTTGCTTAGTGCCATACCGGCTGTCCGGCTGGTCGACTTTTCTTTTGCCATGGCGGTTGTCGTGTCCACGCCGCCTAGATTGGTGCTCGCCCGGCTGGCGAAGCTCTGCATGTTCATCCGTCACGATCTGGCTTTGGTCATCCACCATGATGGGATTCTTCATTGCCATGTCGACGGTGGCGTACTTGTCCGCAATAGCCATGAACTGGGCCATGGTTTGGGGATCTGCCCGGCTGAGCTTGTGCTTTATCATGGTGCCATCTCAGCAGCCGTTGGTGAAGAAGTCAATTGCCTGATGTTTGTGCACTCCTTCACACGAGTTGTGCATGTTGGTCCACCGGGTGAGATAGGCGCGGTCTTATTCGTCTTTGCCTTGAACGCAAAGGGCGAGCTCGCGAGGCCGACCGGGTCATTTGTTCGTTCCGGTGAAGTTGTGGATGGACGCTTCTTCAAAGTCCAGCCAGGCCTTGATGCTGTTGTCGGGAAGACTGTTGAGCCATGTTCTTGCCGAGTCGATGAGCATGAGGGGGACATAGCGGACGACCAAACAGACGTTACCATTCGTGATGCCCATGGTGGTGTAATCCACCAGCCAATCATCTAGTTTGATGGTGCCATTGTATTTTGGCGTGTCCCTTGGGAGCGAAAATCCCTTTGGAAACGGCTCGTTACGGATGCATGGGCCGAAACATTTCGAGCCAGCCGAACTTTCTTCCTCTAGCATGCGTGACTACAGCAGGAGGTCGATGTGCTCGCGCGCGTCAGCCGGCTCGCGAGGGCCGAGACGTCCGATCAAACATGATGCGGGAGGATCTTTGTTTCCGCCAGCTCCTTCTTCCGGCACGCGAGCCTTCTTTCCTTGGCTGGCTCCTCCAGCCGGCGCATGACTAACGCTGCTGACGGTGGTATCGCAGTTGCGGTGGCCATGATTGCCGGATCCGCCGCGCGGGCGGCTGTTTTGCCCGGTGCCGCCTGGTGAAGATGCCTACTGGTGTTTGCTTCCTCCGGGGGCCGTCTGGTCCACGCCTCGGCGAGGGACCATATCCTGGGTGTTGCCCCCTTGGCTGGGAGCCCCTTCGTCTTGTTGCTTGTCAGCGGTGGCGACGAGGAGTTGAACGCGCTCATGATGGCGACGAAGTTCTTCCCCCTCGAGGTGCCTCAGTTCCGCAGCTGCCGCCCCCATCGCCCTCATGTTCTTGGTGGGGGTGCTGTAGACGGGCTAGACCACGCGGCGCGTGAGTCCATGGTGTGGTCCAGTTCTGACCCGAGGTCACGCCCTCAGTGCTTGACTTGCTCGGCGAATCCGTGGGCGGCGTTGTACTCCTGCATGGTGGCGTTCAGCCAGAGCTGGTTAGCAGCGACCTTCATGGACTCCTCCAAGAGATTCTAGTGCGTGACTTGGAGCATGGCCGCGACGGCCGTCAGGTATGCCTCAATGACAACGGGGCGTGGAGGTGCTTGATAGAGGCAGTGAGCGGATCTTGCTCCTGCTCAAGCGCAGAGCCCTCTCCTCCCGCTCGGCTCTCCTGTGGCGGGCAGTGGTTTTCACGGGCGTTCACCACCATGACCTCGACGCAGCCGTTTGTCGCGGCGACATGGTCGAGAGGCACACCGAAGACGGTGTCAACCTTGCTAGGGAAGGCCTCAACGATGGTGGCGACATAGACGAAGTGGTCCCCGAAGTGCAGTATGGAACCGTCGACACGGAAAGTGTCCCCGATGAAGCACGCGGTGTTGTCGATGATGCATTCGAAAGCGCCGAGTGTGAGGACGAGGCCGGAGTCCACGCGCTCACCGGCGATGAGCGGAAGTCCCGTGCGGAAGATGATCCCTGTCAAAGCATTGTGCCCCATGGTGGGCGCCAACTATCGTGGTGTGGAACACGGCAGTGCCATCGGGGATGGCTTAAGAGCGACACTTAGGATGCAATCGGTGGCTCAGGCAATGGGTTGGGCATGGTGAAATGCAAATATAGCGACGTACCTAGGTTCGGGGCCCTCTCGGCGAGGTAACGCCCCTACTCCTGCAAGATCTAATATATGGGGGCGAATGCCCAGTACAAGTGCTCCTAGAGCTGTTTCCTTAACAACTATCGAGGGATAGAGGAATAAGATGAACTAGAGGAAAACTCTTACAACTGTTGTCTCTTACCTAGAACCCTAGCTCTACCCGCCCTTATATACTGGTCGGGGAGGTAGGGTACAATGTGGGCTCTAGAGTTTAATGTTTGGATCTAGGTTTACAGGGCAGGCCGGCTGCAAGGCCCCCAGGCAGTGGACCAGGACCCAGTCAGCCTACATTACATCAATGGACGGTGCTATAGTAGCCCTACGCCCTCCTTTCAGCATCACCCTTTTCTTTATCGGTCACTCGGGCTTCCTTTGGGGCGTCATCCCTCGCTTTAATGGTCACCAGGGCTTCTTTGGCGTTCAACCGACCACGTTGCTTTATCTTCATCTAGTAGCGCCGGTCAGGGAGGCGCGCCAGCCTGTCTGGTGACGAGGGGCGCCAGAGGCATACCCTGCAAGGAGCGTTACCCCTCTACGCTCTCCATCAAATCCGAGGTCAGCCAGGTGGGAGCTGCCACCCAGCCAGTTCTTCTGGCTACCCGGCTAGATGGGCCAGCCGGGAAAGCTTTAAGCCCTGCAGGGTGGGACTAGCCAACAGGCTAGAGTTATCTTGCTTGAATGCCAGGCGGCTAGAGTTCTTCTAGAGCCGGCCTGCTTAAGCCAGGCTTTCCCCACCCGGGGGTTATCCCCCATGACGGTGCTCTTTCGTGGCCTGCCGCTCCGATGACTCCCACTAAAGGCCCTACGAATGGAAATTACACATAAGCAAACATCAAAAGTTCTTAAGTGTCTAGCCGCTGAAATTCAGCAACTATCCACTTGGGGACTGGACAACAAAATACATAAGAATCTAGCCGCTGAAATTCAACGACTAAATCCTCGGGGACTGGACATACCTGGATGGCTGCGCCTAGCATGTTATGAAGCTTGATCGTGTCCACTGACGGCAGCACGAACGAAGTCCGCCCGCGTCGCTTCCCAGTGTCTCCATCCACGACCTCAAGCACCTGGGGCGACTGCGTCCTTGTCGCCATAGCGGAAGCCTTCGCCATAATGCAGGGGAATGTCGCGGCCACCATCACCGGGGTGCTAGTTGTGGGCACCGAAACCCCAACCAGTGTGGTCGGCTCGCCCAGCTATGACCCTGCGATCACGTTAGTCTCCAAGGATGTGGCAGGTCCGATCGGCGCTTCAACCGACGCGTCGACTGGCCCTTCAGTAGTTGCCACAGAATAGGCGTCGCCCTCCTTCCTCTTCTTCGTGCCCTCGGCCGACGCCTTGACCTCGTAACTCTTCCTCTTCTTGGAAGGGTCGGTTTCCCCTCCAGCCGCGACTGGCGGCACCTTGGCCACCGAAGGCTGACCAATCTTCTTGACGCTGGTCCTGCAAAATAGCACGATCAGCATCCCAGCTAACGACCTAGAAAATCAATTTGGACGACTCGACATGGACTTACTTGGTGACCGAGATGAAGGGCATACCGGTGCGGATGTGTGTCGGCTTCTCCAGCTCCGGGACCAGCTTGCGCGTGAGGCCCGTCTCGAACATGCTCGAGTCCCACGACACCGCGGTCCTCTTTGATGACGATCCCGCGGACACAGTCTCCTCCGGCCTAGGCGACATGTGCGCCTTCTTTGGCGGTGAAGACCTCGACTCCGTAGCCGGGCAGCCCCTGGCCCCGTGACCGCCGAGAATAGTGGCGGGGTCGCCGCAAGCGGGATCTTGCCCCTCCACTATAGCCTCGACTTCTAATTCCTTTGCTTCTGGAACCTCCGTCGAAGCCTCAGCCTCTGCATCGTCGGCCTCATCGTCTGACTCAAAAATAGCCGCCGACCTCGGCGGCGACGCCACCTTCGGCGCCTTATTCTTCGCGGTTGACTTTGCCTTCCACGTGGCCTTTGCAGGCATAGACACACACCACGAGCTATGCTCCTACACATCGCCCTCCTCCTTGTCGCGCTCCTCGAGGCTTCGACTCGCTTCGAGCTTGCGTTGCTTCTACCCACGGGTCTTCCGAGCCAGGGGCGCGGGTGCGGCGACCTCCACCACCTCGTCCTCGCCTTCAGAATACTCGCTCGAATCCTCTTCGAACCCCCCTGGAAGAGTCATCATCCTCGAGAGGGAGCCAATTCTCTAGGACCTGAAATAACTGACAGGGATAAGGCGAACATCAACCAACCGTGACTGCAATAACGTGACTGCGAAATCAAGAGAGAAACTTACTGTCGGTGCCTGGCGCTTCCCCGTGGCGGTATATAGGCCATTCCCGGCCTTCGAATCGGTGTACTCCGCCTCCGTGATCTTCTTCAATGCGGCGACGTAGTCGTCGGCATTCCAAATCACTGAGCACACCTTCATCCCTTCGTCCCTGCCAGTGTACTGATACATCCAGTGGGCTCGACTCGCCAGCGGCACTAGTCGCCACCCATGCCATCAATTGTAGAGATTGATGGTCTCCAGATCCTCCTTCTTGAGCGTCTGGATCTACGTCAGCATCTCGTCCACGGCCATCCTCTGGTCGTGAGGAAGCTGGGTTGTCAGTAGTCGGCGCAGCTCGCTCCTTTCAGCGGTGTATGTTGGGAGCGACACCTCGCCGTCTGGAGTCGACTCGCTCACGTAAAACCAGTATTTCTTCCACTTGCCGGTGGCTTTCTTCAGGAGCATCAGATCTAGAAAGGAAGCCTTGGTCTTTAGTTGGAAGGTGAGGCCGCCCGTCGCCAGAATCAGGCCGCCTGACACCTCGCTACTGATGCGGCCATGGAACAAGTCCAGACATAGGGAGGAAGAGGGGCGACACCCCAGATAGCATTCGCACAATACCACGAAGATCGCGAGCTGCTCGATGCTGTGAGGCCTAAGATCTGAGGGCTTGATTGCTTAGTATGCGCAGAATCATCGGAAGAAGACCGACGTAGGGAAGCCAAGCCCCCTCTCTAGATGACTGGTGAAGCAGATGAACTCGCCAGTGAGAGGGCTTGGTTCTGTCTCTCTGGCCGTGGGGATTCTCCATCTCCCCTTATAGAGGATTCCCGCATCCTGGAAGGATCTCAGCAAAGCCGACGTGCACTTGGATTTGCCCCACAGATCCTTTAGAGGAACCATCGATAAGATCAAGCTCGCTCAGAAAATTCCGGATCAGGAGAGAATGGAAGACTGAGAAATGCGCAGGGTTGGGGAAATGCGAGGAATATTCACAACTCTCCCCCGTCACTCTCCTTATATAGCGGTCGCTTCCCGCCAATCTCAGAGGAGCCGTTACGCCAATATTATCGTTGGATTACCCAACGTCTAGTTTTCCCAAGATGACGGTCCAACTTTGTACACTCGACTCGCCAACCCATTCACCCAACATTGTGATTCGGCTGGACGCCGGTGCTATGACTGAAGACAAATATGGGAGATTCCTTCCTTCATTGAGGGAGTCATCACCGATTCGACTGGGTGTCCAAATTGGACCTGCATACTCCGACCGCCAAAGAACACCTGCACTGAATCAATGACGGCCTCGGGGACTACTGATGGGGATATGCCGAATGGGTATACCCAGCAGGACGTTTCCTACTTGATCTAACTCCCAGTGAGTGGGCCTACAGGACAGCGACTGGATAGCGACTTGAGGAAGGGCCTAGCGATTGGAAGCTGGAAGCCCAAAAGCGTAGTTACCTCTGAGTCCCTAACTGAGTCGATTGTATTTCTATAAACCCTAGCGAGGTACCCCTATATAAACCTCCCTAGGTTACTCTTCATACTCATGTTCCATTAAAAACCCCATTGACCCGCTTCCTAGCTACCGAGCTCGCCACCCTTGTAATCACTCGATAATACAATCTAGCAGGATTAGGTCTTTACCCTCCTAGGGGCAAACCTGGGTAAACCCTTGTGTCTCTGCCCTCATCTAGGCATCAGTTGACTGCGCTGAAGGGAAAATAATCTTCAATGTTTATGATCCTGAAATAATCTGGTATTTTCCAAAGAAACTAGAAGCAGGAGAAAGGTATATTCCACCGGCAAAACGAGTTCATGTGGTAAGTGCCTTTGATAAAGGGAAACCAAAGGTAAGAATCCAAGAACAAAGAAGGGGTTGAAATATTCAACCATTCTTAATAAAATGCTTAATGGGAGTCAACCCATCATATCAATAAAGTAGATTTAAATAATAAAGAGTTCATCATATTCCTATAACTTTTTCACAGATATTCTTGCAGAAAAGCGCGCAAAAAATGCAGCTGTTAAAAAGCAGTAGAAATATCGAATGAATGGATATAGATTTAGGGTAGAAAATAAAGTTTGAGTTTTATACGAAGAAACTAGCCTAATAGCATTGTTCAGATAAAAAGGTGCATCTCTAAAAATTTGGGTGAAAAAGCATGTTCCAGGAGACGTAATGACCAACTATACGGCGGGAATTTTTATTCCGGCCGTATAGCTGCGACCGTATAGTTATTGACAAATTTCTCAAAACTTGGGGTTCGGATACAGAAGGTTTTATGACCAACTATACGGCGGTACCATTTGGTCCGATCATATAGTTGTGGCCATATAGTTGCCATCTGGCGTTGGGAAACCCTAACCCTTGCCGCCGCCACAACTATACGGCGGGAGCTACCTAACCCGGATGTATAGCTCACGCCGTATAGTTTGGCCCAACCACTTAAACGGGTCAGGGCAGGCTAGTTTTCTTCCTTCTCTTATTATTTCTCTCAACCTCTCTCTTCAAAACTCTCAAAACCTCTCAAGAACTCTCAATTCTTCGTGGATTTCGTTCGTTTGAGTGGGGGAATCAACAAATCGGTGCATTTCTCTCCCTATCCATGATTTATTTTCAGAATTCCATGGTTGAAATCTTCTCATTGAATTAGTGGATGAACTCAAGCTTGATTGATTTTATCTTTTAATTTCTCACATTAGGATTGAATTCCTCCATGTAGAATCGTTCATATATCATGTAGAAACTATATGCCTAAGGTTTTATGTTGAAATTTCTCAGTGCATCAAGATGAACAAGCTCGGTAGTATTTTTCGCAAGAGCAAGCGCCAACGTGGTGAGGGCTCGGGGCTCTGGGCTGAGCTCGACAAAAAGTATGCCATAGTTTTGGCGAGGAAGGTGCTGCCCACACGATGGGCTGATAACGGCTTTCTCAACTCAAGAGAGTTAAAGATGGACTTCGACTACCTGTGTGCAAATGTAGGGCTCGCCAACCTCACCAATGCCAGCCACTACACCTACGAAGGGCTCACCCATGAGTTCCTCGCCTCCTTGTACGATGACTACAAGGAGAAAGGTAATGCATGCATGATAAGTTTCATCGTTAACCAACGGCCGTATCAAATTACCTATCAACAATTATGTGATGCTTATGGATTCCCTTGAGAGGGGGAACCAACTGTTACAAACTTGTATAGCGTCTCGAGTGCAAATACTTGGGAGGTTGTTTCTGTTAATCATGGTAGGGACTTCTATCAGAAGAAGATGTCCACCATTAAGAACCCAACCATCTGTTACTCTGCTATGTTTCTTGCTAACACTTTGTTAGGAAGAGGAGATACCGGCTCGATGGCTAATGCAGACATGGCCATGATCACCAAGGAGCTCTTCCCTAATGCGTCGCAGAGTCCCACTCCTGGAGCTTTATTTCTCCAGCACCTCCGCCACCAAAGCAACAAAAAGAAAGGTGATATTCGCATCGGTGGAATGGTAACCCACCTAATCCAAGCCCTTGAAATTGCAATTCCTGTTGTGCAACCTGTTGATGGTTCCATACTTATGGATGTCAAGTATATAACTGCCTGTGGCTTCCTCGGTGTTTATCGAGCTAATAGGAGGCTCCGAGCCTATCAATTTGGTTATCTTAATGTTGTGCAGGATGATCAAGTGCCATTGCCTTGCCTGCAAGCCTTCGAGGTTCAGGGAAGGGACCACTGGATCCTCACCAAGGATCAAGTGACTGAGATTATGGCAGAGCTCTACCCTGACTCTGAGGAAGAGAAAGAAGGAGGGTAGTAGGATGAGCAGGAGCAGAAACAGGAGCAGGAGTACAACCCTGCTTGGGAGGGACAGCAGCAGCAGGAGGAGCAACCTTAGGACCAATGGCCCCATCAGTAGCAACATCAGCAAGGGTTCAACAATGTCCCCTATTAGGATTTTCTGCAGCTCAAACAACATGTTGGGGAGATCGACCAGACTCTACATGGAGTGAGTGAAGATGTGAGTACCTTAACTCACACCTTTGTTAACTTCATGACCTACTTCCTCGACTACTACCAGTAGCTCCATCAACCGCCGTCGAACGATGGCAACAACTAAGCATGGCAACAACCTAAGCTTGGGGAAGGTTTTGAAAACCTCCAAACTTGCATTCATATTTTTGTTTATTCTTTTGATTTGTTTTCTTTTCCAAGAATAGCATGTTTACTTTCAGTTTGCATTCTTAAAACCAAAAACACAAAAAATAGCCATAACCTTTATTTGAAAATTTGTTTATTTGTCTTTCTCAAAGATTGCTCAATTTCAGGTGACTTGGCAATAGGGAAATATAGAGAGGATTCGACTCAAGTATGAGAACGAAGCAAGGAAGAGGAGGTATCACATTCCTTTCATCACCTTTCCTACAACTTTAAATTGATCCTACAATTATTTACTCGCTTGCACTTGAGTCACTCCCCACCTAGCTTGTTATCCTATAAATTATATTCCCTTGCTAGTGACCTCTTTTAGCTTTGAAACAATGAGCAATGAACTTGGTTAAAATATTTTTGACATTTTTACAATAAGAAAAATCATCGAAGAGATGACATGAGTCCATGTTTAGCCCAAAGATTTGATTTTAGAAACTACTTAACCCCATTGAGCTTCATGTAAATAGACTCAATTGCACCCTTGAATGAAATTGTCTAATAAAATGGATACTTCAAAGTAGTAGAGATTATGCAACTGCTTTTTCTAATAATTATAGTAGAATATTGCTTTATGCATGTCACTACAAACTATCGTAATCCATGGGGAACTATTAACTCTGCTGGCCAACGAATGATCTAAATGTGGGAAACCACTTGATTTTGGCTATTGATTTATATAAACGTCTGTAGCTGCAATGCTATGACGTGTAAAAAATTTAGTCTCCTCGTGGTTTTACGTTCCAAGTGAAGTTGTAGTACTCCTTTGACCCACTATTGCTCAACAACTATCTATTGGCATGGTCACGATTGCGCAACACAGCCCCAATTAACATGTTAAAAATAGTGGCATAATTTCTCTATGAAAGAGTTGAAGTTTTTGAAAAACAAGAAAAGGAAAAAGGTGCTTTGAGAGTCTTGAAATTTTGAAGTGGGAGCAGATGAGTTGTTCTTAAATTAAATGTTCTTGATCCAAACTTGAGTACTCTTAATTGATTAAAGGAACAAGAGCAAAAAGTTTTCATCTCTCAATAAGAGAGAAACCAAAAAGATTTGTTTCACTTTCCTAGCTAAACTTTCGACACTCGCTCGTGCAGATGATTTATTTGCTAGCAAGATATATGTGGTTAGGAAGTGAACTCAGTGCAATCTTGTGAATATTTATATGATCATGTTTAAGATTGCAGGAAATGTGAAGAAAAGAATTTAACACCAATTCAAGCTTGTAAGTTCTTTTATTTCAATTTCGAATCTCCGCTATCCTTTCTTATTTCCTTGTCACTTGAGGGCGAGCAACATCTAAGCTTGGGGGATTTGATAGATATGAGATTCTACACATTTTTTGATGGTTTCTATCGATGGTTTTCGTTTGGATTCGATGGTTCTCTAGCTTTACCAAACTCTAATACTTCGGTAGTGAAGAAAACTTGGTTTTTAATGTGTGTTTCAGGTTCTGAACATCAACAGAGGGATTTAACAGCAAAAACCCAATATTCAGACGAAAACAAGCAAGTCTCTTTTTGGAAGCAATCGAGGGGAGTTTACTAAAGCTTTAACTACCAACTATACGGCGGGAATATTTCTCCGGCCGTATAGTTCCCGCCGTATAGCTTCCATCTTGTCACATCCCAAAATTTTGCAAATTTTGAAATGTCAAAAATAAAAAAACAAAAGAAATAAATGATGAAATTTAGGGGGAAAAGAAACTTTTTGTTTCTAAATGGAAACATCAAAACCTTACTTGAACAAAATTTGAATGAGAAAGTAACAAAAAAAATTTCAAACAGATCAAATGCATTCATGCATGGAATGTATCTTGATATTGAGCACTTGGATAAAAATAAAACTAAAACCTAAACCCTAATAAGGGAAATGATCATCAAGTTCACTCCAAGACTATGGCTTTGTTCCATATAAAAATTTAGCAACAACATTCCTAAATAATCAATATTGGTAAACACCAATATTACAAAACCATGGGAATTGTTTTCACTCTATTTGGATCCATGGATAAAAAGATATGAATTATATGAGACAAGAAGAAAAAATAAGAAATATTGCAAAGACAATTTAAACCATGGCTAAAATCCATAGGTAAATGGAGTAAAATTAGAATTAAATGTTATAAAAGGTTAAATTTTTATTAAATAAAATTATATGGGATTAAGTACCATATTCAAATTTTATTAAACAATGCCAATGTGCCACACTCAATTTAAATGAATAACAATTTATAAAAAAATATTTGAAATTCTCTAATTGGACTACATAACCAACTTATATTTTGTATAAAATCGTTTGAAAATATTTGGTGAAAATTTGAAATCAATTTGGTGTTTAAATCGAATGTTTTGAATAAAAACATAATATAGAAACATAAAAATAAAAATATTTAGGAGGAAAAAATCTTACCTGCCCAAACCGACTCGGCCCAGCCCAGCACCCCATCCCAACTCAGCCCACCTGGCATTCTCCCTCTCCCCCTCTGTTCTTTCTCACCACGCACACCTGCACCCACCCGCTGACGAGCTGGCCCCACTGCCACGTCGACGCCATCGTCAATCTCGCGCCAGAGGACCCGCGCCCCTCTCTGCCGTTTCTCCCCCGATTCAATTCGAATAAAAGCGACTGATTCACGGCATAATTCTTTCCCCTGCACCCTGCTACTTAAACCCCACTCCCTCCTCTCTGTTTCCCCTCAAGCCCCACACCCAAAGAGCCACCAGGCTTCTCTAATTTTTGCTCGAGCCACCGCCGTCCCTGACAAGCTCTGATGACAAATTCGGTAAACTCTGACCACCCCTTGCCCTCTGCCTCGCACTGCTGTGTCCGTTGTCCTCGGGCGCACTCACTAATTCCTTCCGTTTGTTTCCTTGTGCCCTATAGGCTCGCCTTCGTCAACATCTACAAGCCATCGATGGAAGGAGATACTCCGACGAGTAATCCCAGCCGTACCCATGCGCCCCTCTGTAACAAAATAATTCATGATCATATAGAATTCATCCATGCATCCATGCTCATATAGAATTCATTTCAAACTCATGCATATCATACATGCATCCATGATCATATAGAATTCATTTCAAACAAAATAATTCAAAAACAGGAGCATATGAGCTCATTATTTTATGTGATCATCATTTGAAACAAATGCTACTCTTTATATGAGAGGTTGTGGTTCATGAAACCAAAATTTGTGCCTTGTTGTTTTCAGAATGTGTTGCTAGATTGCTAAGGTTCAAACCAAGATTTCAAAGCAAATACAATTTGAAAACCAATTTCAAAACCAAATTGAAACAAGTGCTATGTCACTATTATTTTGTCTTTCCAAAAATGACCAAGCCAATTCAAAGTGACCACATGGTTTTATGCCTAGAATTGTGACTCTTGCACACTGCAAAAATCCTGAAAATATTTGAATTCAAATAGAGTTTGAATTCATTTGAAAATCATTCCAGAAAATCAAATTAGAAAAAGAAAAGGAATAAGGAAAAGGAAAAGGGTCGGCGCTACTATTCTGGCCCAACAGCGAATCCAGCCCAACCAGCCCACCCGGGTCCCCTCTCTCTCTCACGCGCAGATGCACCCATGGAGCCGCTGACGCCTAGACCCCACCCCCTCTCTGGCTCTCTCGCAGACAACTGGGCCCTCTCCACGTCGACTCCTTCTTCCCCAAATCGCGCTCGCAGACCACGTCGCCGCTGCCGTTGATGCCGGTAATGGCGCGGCGTAATTAGCCTTGATACCACGAGCGTTTCCTGTCGCGCTTCGGCCTATTTAAACCACACCCCACCGCGGTCATTTCCCCCCACGCTGCACTCTCTTCTCGCCACCAGGCTGCCCTTAATTCGCGTTGCACCGCCGTAGCCAGAGCTAACTCCGGCAAGGTATTTCGGTAAGACCCCGTCGCCCCTTGCTGTCTAAACATGCCAGTACAATCTCCGCGACCATGCGCACCTCCTGACCCCTCTGGTGCATGCTAGGATCATCCAGAGCCTCGGCAACATCGGCGACCACACGCGTCAGACGACCCCATCAACTCCGGCGATCAATTGCGGTAAGCACCGAGCGCCCCTTGTCCTCTCTCGCATACGAGGTTGTTCGCCACTGTCTTGCGCATCTCCTAAACCACTTGGTTCGTGCTAGGGCGACGCGGAACCTCGGCAACGACTTCGACAACAACCACCCGACGCCGTGCATAACTCCGACGAGCTCCCCTAGCCACTACAGCGCGCCCCTTGACTAGCCGACACCACCTTGAGCATCAGCATCACACGGCAAGCTCGGTAAGCCCCTTCCCCCTCTCCCGTGCAACCTAGAACGCCAGCGCCGCCACTGACAGACGCGCCGCCGCTTGTCACCGCCACCAGCACCGCCACTAGATGGTCAGGCTGCTCAGGATCATTAGATCCAGATCGTGCGGATAGGATAGAACGCAAGCGAAGCGGTAAGATTAGATCTGAGCCGCGCGTTTAAGTTAGATCCAGCGGCTCAGAAGAGTGATCCGACGCGAAACGGTACGCGCCAATCAGAGCCTGACGCGTGGCTAGGGTTTGGTTTTAAAATAGAATTTGAATCTGAATTATATCCAATTTTGAATTAGCTATAACTTTTGATCCCCACGTTGGAATTTAACAAATTTTATACCGTTGGAATCAGGAGAGCAAGATCTTTCTGATTATGCAATGTGTTTAGTATTTAGCTTCTGTTAAAAAGGCTTTATTTGCAGAAACTTGTTTAGGACTAATTTGAGTGTTTGAAATATTTAGGAAAGGTTTAGGGGTATAAATATTGGTTGTTTGGCAAGATTTTATCTTGTTAGTGATTCAGTACTTTGCACTTGCTTGGTTGAATTCTAAAAATCATCACTTAGCATCTTGCATGCATGCATATATATTTTTTTGGTTGAATATATCTTGTATGTGATTATGGCTATATTCTATGTGTAGATTTTGGTGCTAGTGATTGTGATTGTGAAGAGTGCTACTCTCCCAACTACCAAGGCAGGTGGTACTTCATGAATATTTCTATCCCTATATTTTATACTAAGCATTAGAAATATTTTGCTAAGTCCTGCATGTTATTATTTTTGCCTATATGCCATGTTGGGAAATCCTAAGTAGTTGTAGAATTGCTAGGAAATTTCTAAGTTAAGTTACTATCTATGCCATGCTTGGCCTAGCTAGTAGCAAACAAGGGTTGGTGAATTATACATGCCATGATGAAAATATTTCTAAGTCTTTGGACTTGTTTTACTTAATAAAACAACTAAGTCAATGAATCACCTGGGTGGAAAGGGACTTGATTGGTGGTTTTTGGTTGAGTGGTTACACAAGGCCCATGGCTATGGTTTACCTTGTGTATCACACTTGTGGTAAGCCACCCAGGAACAAAGAGATTTTAGAGGCCAAGTGTTGAGAAGCTTCTAGTGCAGCCACTTGGCAATATGGGCTCTGCCTGGATCACATAAGTTGCTAGAACTTAGCCATTTGGACAGTTGGTGGTAGTGGGAATGATAGGTTGGAGCACGTCCATTTGGTCTAAGCGAAGGCTTCTGAAAGGTCCTGTCTTGGGAAACCAAGTCTGGTGGGGAAAGTGCACAACATCTGCAGATGGAAAAATCTAAGTACTTAGCCAAGTCCATGGAAATGGACAACTTGAGCATCAAGGCATGGAAGCTATCAAGAATCTCCTCATCCCAATTTCTAAGTAAAAATTTGTGGGTGAACAAGGGTGAAGGACCTCAATGTCTATTGGTGGTTCCTTGGGAAAAGTTTTGACAAAGAAAAACTTAGTGATTTCAACTAATAGGCAAAACCTATTTTAAGTAAAGAAAGCCAAGCTACACTTAGCCAAATTTGCATATAGTATATAGTCCACTTAAATTATACTAAGGTATCACTTGCCAATACTATTCCAAAGTATTGACCCACTGTGGCTGTAACTTGTGATGCAGGTTACTCTGATGAGGATTAGGTGTCATGAGTCCACACTCAACATGTTTTCTTGTGGCACATGAAGATGAAGACTTATATTTATTTACTAATTCAAACTCTTGTATTAGGCCTGTGGCCTTGAGTTGTAAAGACTATGTTTATCTCTGGAATGGATGTAATAAATGACCTTTGTATCTGTGTACTTCATCTGAAACTGTGGATGCTAGCATTGATGCAGGGACTAGCATTGCAATCACAGGGATCTTTTTCCTTTACAAAGGAGGGATCTTACAGATGGTATCAGAGCACTGTGTTGCCTGTAGGATTATGACCCTAGGATTGGGAACCACTAAGGAAAAAATTTCAGCAACTTCTACACTTGTCTATTCTTCTCGTAAAACTTTTCTAATCTCCTCTCTCATCTCTATTTGTAGATGAACTCCATCAACAAATCCGTGAGGAAAGGACCACTCATGACAATGACTTTGGAGTGTGAGACAGAATTCCCCAAGGCTCTCAAGGACCTCATGGTTGCATTAGACATACAAGGTGCAGCTGTGTACAAGGGCTTTCCTGTGATGGATGAAGGAGAGGAATACTGGTGGGTACAACTTCAATTGTATAAAAACAAGGAAGACAACCATTAGGAAAAAGGATTCTGCATGTTCACCAATTCAGTGGTGCACACTACATTCTTTGAATCAGCAAAGGATGCAGCTTGGAAGACCATCAAAGAACTTGGTGATAGAGTCAAGTGCAGAATGCTCAACCTCCAAAATGATCTAAGGAAAGAGAAGGAACATACCCAAGAGTTGGAAGCTACCAACCAAACCTTAAGAGGAGACATTATAGACTTAGTGATGGAATCATGTGAGCAAGATAGGCTGATTGCTTCTAGAAACATTGTGTTAGCCAATAGATCCAGTGAGATAGGATTGTAAACGTACTTCGTTAGTTGGACCACCACCTATCACCTTATTTTCCAAAATGTTGCTTTAAAATAAGATTGAACCTTGGTTGTTGTAATGGTTTCATGTATGCATGACTTGTGTGTTTTGCTTCCCAAGGATAAGTATGTTATGTTTTGTCTTTTGTTTTATCTTGATTGTGTTGTTCTAACTTTTCTATCTTATAAATAGATGCCTATTACCATCAGCACTGTTGAGGAGTTCCAGGTTACCTGCTTTGGTCCTCGTATCGTTGAG
Source organism: Avena insularis (assembly GCA_023614405.1). Classification (NCBI taxonomy): domain Eukaryota; kingdom Viridiplantae; phylum Streptophyta; class Magnoliopsida; order Poales; family Poaceae; genus Avena; species Avena insularis. The sequence continues at coordinate 376,947,028 of CM042691.1, read as the reverse complement.
CTTACCACTTTGCTCAATATCCCTCTTCCCACCATCATGGTGCATCCCCTCACCAAGTTTGAGAGGAAGGACCTCTGGGGCTTCAAGGTCAACCAGCCCGGACGCCAGACAGAGCCTACCACGGAGGCCATTGTCTTCAAGCTCATGCACGATGACAGGGAGAGAGGCCTTGAGGTAGTTATGCAGGATCTGATAGGGCGTCTGCTAGGACGACACTCCCGACAGGTTAGAGGTACCCACTTCCACGTCTTCGAAAGGCGTGATGAGGATGGAGAGTCCATCGACTTCGAGGACGATTCGAGGGACACAGCAGAGCCGATACGCCTGTACCTCCAGGACTTAGAGTCTCTCATTAGGCACGTGGACACTGACAGGACCAATGTCATGCTCAGCAATGACGAGCTCCAGGTGCAGCTTCGCGAGAAGGACAAGCTCTTCGCAGAGCAAGACGAGATAGTCAAGGAAATGGAGGCGAAGTTCGAGACCCAGGACAGGAAGTTCAAAAGTCAGGAGAAGCGTGTCCAGGATAGGAACAAGAAGATCTGGGACATGACTGAAGAATTGCAGTCCAAGGACTTCGAGCTCGAGCAGCAGCAGACGGTGATAGAGAGGCTTCGCTCCCAGAAGAGGGCTCTCAAGGCCAAGATAGAGACTTTGACCACTAGCATCGAGGAAAACAAGACCACGATGGAGAACGCAGGTCTTACCTTTGTCGAGGAGGAGATTGATGCCGAGGAGTAGATTTGACTACTCGTTTATCTTTTGTTATCGTACTTGTTATTTGAGAACTTGTTATTGGACCATCCGACATGTGGATGGCTTGCCACTTGTGTGTTTTACTTTGTGAACTCGTTATCTTGTTGTTGAACCTTTATAGTTGTGTTGCATGCTTTATGTTTGTTTATGTGATGTAATGTGCATGAAAGCATCTATGGGTATCTCATTCTTATCTCTATTTGAACAAACCACAGATGCCTCCCCGTCGTGCAAACCCCAACAACAACAACAACAACATCACTCTAGAAATGCAGCAAATGATGACTGCTCAAACACAACTGATGCAGATGATGACAACGTTGATCCATAACCAAAACAATAATAACAACAACAACAATAACAACAACAACAACAATAATAACAACAACCCTCCGGGCTTTGATATGCTTACCAGATTCTTGAGATTGAGGCCAGCTAAGTTCTCAGGGACGACTGATCCCATGGTGGCCAATGATTGGCTACGCTCAGTGAACAAGGACTTGGTAACTGTGGGCTGTACGGATGCTGAAAAGGTCAGATTTGCAGCACATCTGCTTGAAGGGCCAGCCGCCACTTGGTGGGACAACTTCCAGATCACCACTCCCATAGATGAAGTGACATGGGCTATCTTTGAGGATGGCTTTCGCACTGCTCATATCTCATCAGGAGTGATGAGTCTGAAAAAGAAAGAGTTCGACAATCTGAAGCAGCGCCACTGTTGCGTGGCTGAATATATTGAGGAGTTCAACAATCTGGCGTGTTATGCACCGGATGAAGTTGACACCGATGCCAAGAGAAAGAAAAAATTTCTTGAAGGCTTGAATGATGAGCTAAATCTGCAATTGGCTGTGGTATATGTTCCCACTTATCAGTCGCTCTGTGACAAGGCTGCTATTTTGGAGAACAAAATGAAGCAAGTTGAGAGTAGAAAGAGGAAGCACTCCGACAAGAACAGCTCGGGATCGTCTCACAAACGATCTCATTATGATGACAGTGGAAGCTCAGGATCCCACAAGCATGGGAAATTCAACAAGCACCACAACCACAACCGTCATGACAACAAGCATCACCGTAGTCATGACAATGACAAGTACAAGAACCACAAGAGTGGACATAAGAGCCACCACAGTGGTAATGGAAGTGGAAGTCAGCCTGTTAAGAGAGACATAAGTTAGGTTGAATGCTTCAAATGCAAGAAGATGGGGCATTATGCAAATGAATGCCCAGAAAAGAAAGTTGAAGGACCCAACAAGCCTAATCCTTTCCAAAAGGGATAGGTGAACCACATCAGTGTGGAGGAGGTCTATGAGGAGCCTGATGCTGTTGCTGGTAAGTTCAGACTCAATTGTATTCCAGCATTTGTTCTTTTTGATACTGGAGCATCGCATTCATTCATATCAAAAGCATTTGTTGATAGAAATGGGTTTCCAACTAAAAACATTGGGTGTCCAATAAAAGTTAGTTCTCCGGGTGGAGATATGATAGTAAGTCTTGGATGCCGGGATCTAGTAATAGAGTTTGGAAAACATAAATTTCCAGTGAGTCTGATAATCCTAGATTCCCAAGGACTGGACGTAATATTGGGAATGGATTGGATGGCTAAGTATGAAGGAGTACTGGATTGTGCTAATCATACTGTTGCACTCACAACCCCGGAAAGAAAGCGGATTAAATTCAAGTCCAACTTTGAATCTAAAGGAAGTAAGCTAAATTCTCTTAAGGGGGTTAGCATGGACAGTTTGCCAATTGTGAGTGAGTATCCAGATGTGTTTCCGGAAGAATTGCCGGGAATGCCACCGGATAGAGATTTGGAGTTTCTTATAGATTTGGTACCAGGGTCTGGACCAATAGCAAAGAGACCTTATAAAATGTCAGTTGATGAACTGAAAGAGCTCAAGAAACAACTAGGAGAACAGTTGCAGAAAGGATTTATTCAACCAAGTTCTTCATCTTGGGGAGCCCCAATTTTGTTCGTGGAAAAGAAAGATAGAAGTCAAAGGTTATGCATAGATTACCGTTCACTCAACGAGGTAACTATCAAGAACAAATACCCTTTGCCTAGAATCAACGACTTGTTTGATCAGCTAGAAGGAGCTTGTGTGTCCTCAAAGATTGATCTAAGGTCAGGCTACTTTCAACTCAAGATAAGAGAGCAAGACATACCTAAAATAGCGTTCACTACAAGGTATGGATTGTATGAGTATACCGTAATGCCTTTTGGGTTGACCAATGCTCCAGCATACTTCATGAATATGATGAACAAGGTGTTCATGGAAGTCCTTGACAAATTTGTTGTCGTTTTCATCGATGACATCTTAGTCTACTCCAAGAGCAAAGAAGAGCATGAAGGACACTTGCGTTTGATACTTGAGAAGTTAAGGGAGCATTATGCCAAATTCAGCAAGTGTGAGTTCTGGTTGGATGAAGTTGGTTTTCTTGGTCATGTTATGACAAAGGATGGTGTAGCAGTTGATCCTGCTAAAGTTTCAGCGGTAACTGAATGGGAATCTCCCAAGTCCGTGAAAGAAGTTTGAAGTTTCCTTGGCTTAGCAGGTTACTACAGGAGGTTCATAGAGAATTTCTCTAAGGTAGCTAAGCCTATGACAGAATTGTTAAAGAAAGACAAGAAGTTTGCTTGGTCTGAAGGTTGTGAACTCAGCTTTCAGGAATTGAAGAAGAGACTTGTGACAGCACCAGTCTTGTGTCTGCCGGATTTGGAAAAAGATTTCCAAGTATATTGTGATGCATCTCATCAAGAATTGGGTGCAGTACTTATGCAAGACGGTAAAGTTGTGGCATATGCCTCGAGACAACTCAAAACTCATGAAGTAAACTATCCTACTCATGATTTAGAGTTAGCCTCTGTCGTCCATGCACTCAAAACATGGAGACACTATCTTTTGGGAAAGCGTTGTGAAGTGTTCACGGATCACAAAAGTTTGAAGTATATCTTCACCCAGAAGGAAATTAATATGAGACAAAGAAGATGGCTAGAACTTATCAAGGACTATGACTTAAGTTTGCAATACCACCCCGGTAAAGCAAATGTTGTAGCAGATGCTCTAAGCCGTAAGGTTTTTGTGAATGGCCTTACCAAAGGAGAACTGCCAGATAATTTGTGTGCCCAGTTCAGAAAACTCAGGTTGGAGATTGTGCCTGAAGGACATCTCATGTCTTTGGATGTTCAACCCACTTTGTTGGACAAGATCAGAGAAGCCCAGAAGAATGATAAGGAAATTGAAGATATTAAGGAAAAGATTGGCAAAGGAAAAGCCAAAGAATTCCATGAAGATGAACAAGGTACTTTATGGCATGGGAAACGTATTTGTGTTCCACAAGACCCGGAGTTGCGGAAACTGATTTTGCAGGAAGCACACAACTCTCCGTATTCTATTCACCTGGGTAACACCAAAATGTACATGGACATGAAAGAAAGGTTTTGGTGGAATAATGTCAAAAAGGACATCGCCGTACATATTGCTTTGTGTGATGTGTGTAGTAGAGTGAAGGCGGAACATCAGAAACCAGCAGGTTTACTTCAACCACTACCTATTCCTGATTGGAAGTGGGACAAGATTGGTATGGATTTCATTACCGGATTACCAAGGACCCGGTCAGGATAAGATTCTATTTGGGTAGTAGTGGATCGCCTAACTAAAGTGGCTCATTTCATACCCGTGAAGACAACCTATACAAGTGCTAAGTTAGCCAGAATCTACATGAGTAGAATTGTATGTCTACATGGAGTGCCCAAGAGTATTGTGTCTGATAGGGGAACTCAATTCACTTCCCAATTTTGGAGACAGTTGCATGAGTCATTGGGAACGAGGTTGGAATTCAGTACTGCTTTTCATCCTCAAACTGATGGACAAACAGAAAGGACTAATCAGATTCTTGAAGACATGTTGAGGGCATGTGCCCTAGACTATGGAGCCAGTGGGGATGAAAGTCTTCCTTACGCAGAATTTTCTTATAACAACAGCTATCAAGCCAGTATTGAGATGGCACCATTTGAGGTTCTCTACGGAAGAAAGTGTACCACCCCATTGTTATGGAATGGTGTGGGAGAAAGAAGTTTATTCGGGCCAGATCTTATCAAACAAGTCGAAGAGAAGGTCAAGTTGGTTAAAGACAGGTTAAAGATAGCACAATCCCGACAGAAAAGCTACGCAGATCCTAAGCGTAGAGAAGTCACCTATGAAGTTGGTGATAGAGCCTATCTTAGAGTATCACCACTTCGTGGAGTGAAGAGATTCCGAGTCAAAGGAAAATTAGCACCTAGATATATTGGACCATTCAAGATTCTGAGTCGCAAAGGAGAAGTTGCCTATGAAATTGAACTGCCAGAATCTTTGTTAGCTGTCCATAATGTGTTTCATGTGAGTCAGCTTAAGAAATGTCATCCAGAAATGGAAGAAACTTCTCTGAAGGATACTATACCTTTGGAGGAGGTTCAATTGGAAAGTGATCTCACCTATGAGGAGAAACCTATCAAGATTCTTGAGACTGCAGAAAGAGTCACAAGGATTAAGATTATCAAGTTTTGCAAAGTGCAGTGGAATCATCATTCCGAAGAGGAAGCAACATGGGAAAGAGAAGATGATCTTCGGAAAGACCACCCTCACCTATTTTCTAGCCAAACCGAATCTCGAGGGCGAGATTCACCTTAAGGGGGTTAGATTTGTAACATCCCTAAAATCATGTTTCAAACTCATGCATATCATCCATGCATCCATGATCATATAGAATTCATTTCAAACAAAATAATTCAAAAACAGGAGCATATGAGCTCATTATTTTATGTGATCATCATTTGAAACAAATGCTACTCTTTCTATGAGAGGTTGTGGTTCATGAAACCAAAATGTTTTCAGAATGTGTTGCTAGATTGCTAAGGTTCAAACCAAGATTTCAAAGCAAATACAATTTGAAAACCAATTTCAAAACCAAATTGAAACAAGTGCTATGTCACTGTTATTTTGTCTTTCCAAAAATGACCAAGCCAATTCAAAGTGACCACATGGTTTTATGCCTAGAATTGTGACTGTTGCACACTGCAAAAATCCTGAAAAGATTTGAATTCAAATAGAGTTTGAATTCATTTGAAAATCATTCCAGAAAATCAAATTAGAAAAAGAAAAGGAATAAGGAAAAGGAAAAGGAAAAGGGCCGGCGCTACTATTCTGGACCAACAGCGAATCCAGCCCAACTAGCCCACCCGGGTCCCCTCTCTCTCTCTCATGCGCAGATGCACCCACAGAGCCGCTGACGCCTAGACCCCACCCCCTCTCTGGCTCTCTCGCAGACAACTGGGCCCTCTCCACATCGACTCCTTCTTCCCCAAATCGCGCTCGCAGACCACGTCGCCGCTGCCGTTGATGCCGGTAATGGCGCGGCGTAATTAGCCTTGATACCACGCGCTTCTGTCAAGGCTCAGCCTATTTAAACCACACCCCGCCGCGGTCATTTCCCCCCACGCTGCACTCTCTTCTCGCCACCAGGCTGCCCTTAATTCGCGTTGCACCGCCGCAGCCAGAGCTAACTCCGGCGAGGTATTCCGGTAAGACCCCGTCGCCCCTTGTTGTCTAAACTTGCCAGTACAATCTCCGCGACCATGCGCACCTCCTGACCCCTCTGGTGCATGCTAGGATCATCCAGAGCCTCGCAACGTCGGCGACCACACGCGTCAGACGACCCCATCAACTCCGGCGATCAATTGCAGTAAGCACCGAGCGCCCCTTGCCCTCTCTCGCATACGAGGTTGTTCGCCACTGTCTTGCGCATCTCCTAAACCACTTGGTTCGTGCTAGGGCGACACGGAACCTCGGCAACGACTTCGACAGCAACCACCCGACGCCGTGCACAACTCCGACGAGCTCCCCCAGCCACTACAGTGCGCCCCTTGACCAGCCGACACCACCTTGAGCATCAGCATCGCACGGCAAGCTCGGTAAGCCCCTTCCCCCTCTCCCGTGCAACCTAGAACGCCAGCGCCGCCACTGACAGACGCGCCGCCACCTGTCGCCGCCACCAGCACCACCACTAGATGGTCAGGCTGCTCTGGATCGTTAGATCCAGATCGTGCGAATAGGATAGAACGCAAGCGAAGCGGTAAGATTAGATCTGAGCCGCGCGTTTAAGTTAGATCCAGCGGCTCAAAAGCGTGATCCGACGCGAAACGGTACGCGCCAATCAGAGCCTGACGCGTGGCTAGGGTTTGGTTTTAAAATAGAATTTGAATCTGAATTATATCCAATTTTGAATTAGCTATAACATTTGATCCCCACGTTGGAATTTAACAAATTTTATACCGTTGGAATCAGGAGAGCAAGATCTTTCTGATTATGAAATGTGTTTAGTGTTTAGCTTCTGTTAAAAAGGCTTTATTTGCAGAAACTTGTTTAGGACTAATTTGAGTGTTTGAAATATTTAGGAAAGGTTTAGGGGTATAAATATTGGTTGTTTGGCAATATTTTATCTTGTTAGTGATTCAGTACTTTGCACTTGCTTGGTTGAATTCTAAAAATCATCACTTAGCATCTTGCATGTTATTATTTTTGCCTATATGCCATGTTGGGAAATCCTAAGTAGTTGTAGAATTGCTAGGAAATTTCTAAGTTAAGTTACTATCTATGCCATGCTTAGCCTAGCTAGTAGCAAACAAGGGTTGGTGAATTATACATGCCATGATGAAAATATTTATAAGTCTTTGGACTTGTTTTACTTAATAAAACAACTAAGTCAATGAATCACCTGGGTGGAAAGGGACTTGATTGGTGGTTTTTGGTTGAGTGGTTACACATGGCCCATGGCTATGGTTTACCTTGTGTATCACACTTGTGGTAAGCCACCCAGGAACAAAGAGATTTTAGAGGCCAAGTGTTGAGAAGCTTCTAGTGCAGCCACTTGGCAATATGGGCTCTGCCTGGATCACATAAGTTGCTAGAACTTAGCCATTTGGACAGTTGGTGGTAGTGGGAATGATAGGTTGGAGCGCGTCCATTTGGTCTAAGGGAAGGCTTCTGAAAGGTCCTGTCTTGGGAAACCAAGTCTTGTGGGGAAAGTGCACAACCTCCGCAGATGGAAAAATATAAGTACTTAGCCAAGTCCATGGCAATGGACACCTTGAGCATCAAGGCATGGAAGCTATCAAGAATCTCCTCATCCCAATTTCTAAGTAAAAATTTGTGGGTGAACAAGGGTGAAGGACCTCAATGTCTATTGGTGGTTCCTTGGGAAAAGTTTTGACAAAGAAAAACTTAGTGATTTCAACTAATAGGCAAAACCTATTTTAAGCAAAGCAAGCCAAGCTACACTTAGCCAAATTTGCATATAGTATCTAGTCCACTTAAATTATACTAAGGTATCACTTGCCAATACTATTCCAAAGTATTGACCCACTGTGGCTATAACTTGTGATGTTGCAGGTTACTCTGATGAGGATTAGGTGTCATGAGTCTACACTCAACATGTTTGCCTGTGGCACATGAAGATGAAGACTTATATTTATTTACTTATTCAAACTCTTGTATTAGGCCTATGGCCTTGAGTTTTAAAGACTATGTTTATCTCTGGAATGGATGTAATAAATGACCTTTGTATCTGTGTACTTCATCTTAAACTGTGGATGCTAGCATTGATCCAGGGACTAGCATTGCAATCACAGGGATCTTTTTCCTTTACAAAGGAGGGATCTTACACCCTCCCTTGCCCGTGACCTCCACTGCAACGGCATCATCACCGTGACCTCGGTAATGCCCTGCTCCCTTCCCCTTACCCCTTGCATCACCGGAGCGCCGTCGCCAGACGCGCCGCCAGTTTCTAGCCAAAGCGATCTGGTCCGCTGGATCCAGCTCCGAGAGCTAGGATTAGAAGCTAGCACGAAGGGGTATCTGCTAATCTGGGCCGCATGATCTAACTTAGATCTAACGGCCCACGATGCTGATCCGGACGATGTGGTACCGGCCAATAAGAATAGGCCACGTGGCTGAGATTTTCAGATAAAAACCAAAAATAATTTGTTAGATGTTTAAACTTGTAGAAGTCATAAATTTTGATCTACAATTCCGAAAAATGCAAATTTGGTGTCTATGGATTCAGAAAAATGTGAAATACACTACTGTGACCTCCTTTTGTCCAAAAGCTTCTGTAAAAACTGATTTTTGAGTGAAAATTATTGTGAAAATTATTTTTGAGTGAATCCTTTTGCAAATGGTTGTGTTTTGAACCCTCTGACCATAAACACTTACATTTGAAATTAAAAATATAATTTGTTGGCACTAGAAAATATCCCTTTGAATAAAAGATTTTCTAGTACAAGAAAAATAATTTAAATAACCAAATTGCACTAACTTGGTTCCAATTGGAATCACACTTTTATAAAAAGTACCATTAGGTGTTTGTAATGTTTAGAGCCTTGTTGGAACAATTTGTTCAATAAAATTATCTCGTTGCATACTTGCATGCATTCCTTTATTTTTGTTTTGTTATATTTGTGTTGCTAGTTTTGGGTGTGTGCTTTTTTCTTGATTGTATTGTTGTAGACTTTGAGGAGTGTGCCATTGCAAGATCAAGGAGAGTACCTAAATATTCTACTATAAAGGCAAGTGATACTTTGGTCATCAAAAGTCCTATCTTTTCAATATTGCATTAGTAATGTTTTTGTAGTGTGCATGGTAGGACTATTATTTATATTACTATGTTATGCTAATCCCATAGTATCTACCTTTGTAGTATTTCCTAAAGATAGGAGACATCATAAGAATAGAATGATTAGTCTTGCTATATAGATTCGTGGGTGGAAATCATGATATGATGTCTTATGAAAATATGAGTATTTTTGGACTAATGAAAACAACTGATGTTAATGAAACACCTGGGTGGAAATGGGACTTGTATGGATTGTGTTGAGTGGTTACCCAGGGCCCATTTCCATGGTTTACTAATGTCTACGCACTTCTATTATTGTATACAGTTGTTGGGCCTCCAAGTGCAGAGGTTTGTAGAACAGCAACAAGTTTCCCTTAAGTGGATTACCCAAGGTTTATCGAACTCAGGGTGGAAGTGGTCAAAGGTATCCCTCTCAAGCAACCCTGCAATCAAGATACAAGAAGTCTCTTGTGTCCCAACACACCCAATACACTTGTCAGGTGTATAGGTGCACTAGTTCGGCGAAGAGATAGTGAAATACAAGTGGTATGGATGATTATAACTGGTAACGGTGCTAGAAAAGATCTTCTGACGGGGAGGAAAAGACTAAAGGAAAAAGATGGAAGCAAGCAAACATGTAACATATCTAGTTGCAAACGGTGTTTCAATGCTTAGAAACAAGGCCTAGGGATCATACTTTCACTAGTGAACACTCTCATATAAATATATTCTCTTCATGATACTACCCTGAACTACTCTCTGGTTGGACACTCTAATCCATGGTAGGGATACAAAAGCACACCTCAAAGTCTGCCTTCCCCATCTAGATAACCCCACACTGTCACCTTGAGCGCTAGATGGTTCCAACAAACACCATAATTTCATAGAGATATCCAACTCCAAATATAACTCATGACAAGTATTTATGAACTCTAGCCTAAGTGCCACCACGGCGTGCACGCTGTCACTTTCACACACGTGGGGAGAGCAGAGATCTATTGAAGCATTTGAGTATTTAAGTAGATTCTATCCTAAGTGCCAACACGGTATGCACGCTGTCACTTTCATACACGTGGGGAGAGCCAGATATCTATTAAAGAACCTGAGTAGCAAAGTAGATCTACTTGATTACAAAGCTCATGACCACAATATGATCACGCATAGAGAGAGATGAACACATAGCTACCGATATATCCCTTAGCCTCGAGGAAGAACTACTCCCTCATCATCATGGGAATCAACAATGGTGATGAAGACGGCCATCGAGATCGATGGAGATGGTGGTGGAGATCGAAGGAGACGGCTCTGGGGGCACTTCCCCGTCCCGTAAGGGTGCTAGAATAGAGACTTCTGTCCCCCGAATCTCCCCTTTGGTGGTGGCGGTGTTGTGAGATTTTTTCGTTGATTTTTGGTCGATGCTTTAGGGTTTCTGAGTCAGGGGTTCTTATAGGCAAAGAGGAGAGGCGAGGAGGCATCCAGGGGGGGCCACACCCCTGGTGGAGCGGCCTAGGTGGTCCCGCGCCACCCTAGGGTGTGGCCACCTTGGTGCCCTACTCCGTCTCTGCTTCGATTTCCATATTGTTCCGGCAAAAATATGAAGATTGGCTTTTGTCCTGTCCAATTCCGAGAATATTCATTTTTTAGCTTTTCTGAAACCAAAAATAGCAGGAAACAGGCAACTGGCACTGTGGCATCTTGTCAATAGGTTAGTTCTAGAAAGTGTATAAAAATACCTCAAAGTGTAGACAAAGCAAAGCAAAGTAGATACTAAACAAGCATGGAACATCAAAAATTATAGTTACGTTTACGACGTATCAAGAATCCCCAAGCTTAACTCTTGCTCTTCCTCGAGTAGGTAAGTGATAAAAAAGAATAATTTTTTAGGTGACATGCACCATCACAGTCAAAATCAAACCATTTGCAAGCATTGAAAGTTGGGATTAAAGTACTGTAAACATGAGCATGAAAGATGAAGTTCTAAAAATAAGACATAGTAACTATGCTGCAACATGGAAGGATATAAACAAAGGTTCATGAATAACAATGCATTGAAAGACGTTTGTTTGTTTCACATATAGAAAACATAGCATAGTGGCATTCAGCTTGTCCCTCATGGAGTATGAAATGAATGCATAGGACACCTTCAAAGTTCATAAGAGTGACTAGATACAAATAGTTCATGAGCAAGCAATATCAACAATATGAATCAATCAGTAAGTTTTGGGACAATGCACATAGAACTAAGAATGGCAACTATGATCTATTAATTGGTGCCTAAGGATACAAGGTGGAGACTCAATATAATGGTGGAAGAAAGGCCCTTCATAAAAGGAAGCAGGGATTTCAAGTTTCATAAAGAGCTTCCAAAAATTATGGTACTTGTTAGCTTTCAGCTCTCATTTCCCCTATCATAAGCATCTTGATGTGATTAAGGTTAAAGTGAACAAACTATGGAGTATATGATTGACAAAGTATAAGTTGTCAATCTCATGTCCCTTGAGTACGAGGGTCGCTCCTCATGGTACTCAACTTTAGTTACCTGTAAGTTCTTGTCATAGTAAGTACATGTGTATCTTAGAGAACCGCCAACGGGGTACCCCTTGCACATGATACAGGAGATATCCTATAATCAAAATGACAAGGTAAGCAGACAATGAGCATCTCAGCAATCTTCTTATTTACCATGGGAAAATGGTGATTTTTTCTCTCTTTCCTCTTTTCAATATGTCAATCTTTTTTTATAAGAAGAAAGCTTCATAGATTGCTCACTATGGTGATGCTGCAAGTTTCCACCATGATTAGGCATGGATTAGGATAGCGGCCCAGACGTTTCTCTAACACACATACATAACTCCATGGACTTACAAGCTCCCCTTTTATTTCACACCGACGACATCCACAAACAAAAGATCATGATATCAACTAGGTAGCATGTACAGATGCAATGTTGAAAGCGTTCCTCGTGACAACACAGTTATGCTAATTCCCAACTTATAAGTGCAAGCAAATACAACATAGATGACAAAATGGTTCAAGTTTATTAGGGGTAAGAAAAATAAAGTGTGCCATCAAGTTTGTGAGAGCTTTAATCACTATTTTTCACATACCAAGTTTAATTTGGAAGATAGATAAAACAAGAATATACTTGGAATGGTGTAACACACCATGCATAGGAATTTATAGTGGACACTTTGGAATAACTTGGTTTCTTGGGAGTTGGATGCATGATTAGAGCTTACTCATACAAGTGGAGGCTAGCAAAAGACTTGGGAGCGACCAACTAAGAGAGCAATAATGGCCATAATCATGCAGAGCGACAAAACATTACTAATCAACGCATAAAGTGGTACTACAAGTTAAGGACTAAATGATCATAGTGGCTATGGTGACTGGTTCATAGTAATAACATGGTGTGAGCATGTGCCAAGTCAACCCAAACAAAGCATCAAAGGAGAATACCACAATACTATGATTTTGTATGCTAAAACAACGCATGATTCCTTCAAGGCACATTGAGCAATCCTGATTGTTTGGAACAAGTCATGCTACAGCAATAATCACTAAGCATAAGGTCAAAACAACATCTAGCATGACATGATAAAGTCTAAGCCACAGTCAAAGCAAGATCCTCTTGTACTACTCAAGCAAGGATTTTCTACTCCTCTCCAACACCAATCAACTTATTTGAAATAACACAGTGAGAAAGAAGGTCCAAACTACTTTATTCAAGAAAATTAAGAAAACAAAAACCAAAAACAAAAACTAAGACTCTCCAAGAACAAAACAACAGTGCATGAAACAATAAAAGCGAAGTGTCAAGAAAGACCTGAGATTTTTATTGATGAAGAAGGGGATGCCTTGGGCATCCCCAAGCTTTGACGCTTGTACCTCTTGAATATTTCTTGGGGTGACATGGGGTGGCATCCCTAAGCTTGAGCTTTTGTCCATTCTTCATCTCATTACATCATTCTTTCTCTACACCTGAAATTTTCCTTCATACAAAACTTCACACAATCTTCATTAGCAACATTAGTGTATTCAAAAGATAATAGACCCTTGGGGTTTAGTTTTAGAGTAGCAAAACATTCACTAAAAATACAAGCTACTGTAGCAATTCCCTAAAAAATCTCAATTTCCCAAAAAGAACCCAAAAAAGGAATCAATAAGAAGCAAATGCAAATAATGGCAGAAATCTATCAAAACAGACTAGCAGGTAGAAACCGATTTTTCGAAGACCTTTTGTTGCTCAAATCAAAAAGTGTTGAACTAACGAAATTTAGCTAACATACTGGGGATTTATTAAAAAAATATCAACTCAATACGACTTACAGATATTTTACACGAATATTTACGGTGGAGCACAAAAATCTGTTTCGGGCCAGTAACTCCGAAAATCTTACTTCCCTCTCATCAGAGGTTATTCTTGTCAAAAAAAGCAAATAAAAAGGATAAGGAGAGGTCATTTTAGAGGGAATAACTTCCAAGACTCAAGAAAACTTTTGGGTTATCTCCCAATAAGTACTTTTCTGTAACGCTTTTAAGTTAGGCATGATAATTTGAGAAGATGCTCACATAAGAAATATGAATTGAAGTAAAAGAGAGCATGAAAAAGCAAATTCAAAACACATTTAAGTCTAAACCACTTCCTATGCAAAATAATCTTGTAAAGAAACAAGTCATGAAAGCACAAAGCAACAAGCATAGGAAAGCAAAACAAGTGCAACTTCAAGATTTTCAACATAAAGAGGGGAAACTTAATATTGTTGAGATGCATAAAACCATGTTTCCCTCTCTCATAATAACTTTTAGTAGCATTATGAATAAAATTAACAATATAACTATCACATAAAACATTCTTATCATGAGCCACATGCATATAATAATTATTACTCTCCACATAAGCTTATTAATTGTAATTGGAGAAAATTCAACAAAATAGCTATCATTATTATTCTCATCACCATAATCATCAAATATAGGAGGCATATTGTAATCCCAATTAATTTTCTCCCCAATAGTAGGTGGACTAAAAATATCATATTCATCATTGTGATCATCATATATTGGAGGTTTGGTATCATCATAAGCAATAGAATAGCTATCTTCCAAAGCTGGGGAACTAAAAAGATCATTTTCATAAAAACTAGCTTCCCCAAGCATAGATGTTTCCATAGAATTAGCAATAATGGTGTCCAAAGAGTTCATACTAATAACATTGCTATTAGCATGCAAATAAAGTTCCATAGGTTTTTTAATCTTCTCTTCAAACACTTCATGTCCTAACTCAAGATAAACACTATAAAGCTCTCTAATTTTGTTGTTGTTTTCCATTAAGCCTAACTAGTGAAAACAAGAAACAAAAAGACAAAATTGCAGAATCTAAAGGAAATAACTTCGAGCACTCACACCAGAGGATGTGAGTACTTTTTAACTTACCTCCCTGGAAACGGCGCCAGAAAATAGCTTGATGAATACGCATTTCTATTCTTGTAGACAGTTGTTGGGCCTCCAAGTGCATAGGTTTGTAGAACAGCAACAAGTTTCCCTTAAGTGGATTACCCAAGGTTTATGAAACTCAAGGAGGAAGTGGTCAAAGGTATGCCTCTCAAGCAACCCTGCAATCAAGATACAAGAAGTCTCTTGTGTCCCCAATACACCTAATACACTTGTCAGGTGTATAGGTGCACTAGTTCGGCGAAGAGATAGTGAAATACAGGTGGTATGAATGATTATAAGTTGTAACAGTGCCAGAAAAGAGCTTCTGACAGGGAGGAAAAGACTTAAGGCAAAAAGATGGAAGCAAGCAAACATGTAACATATCTGGTTGCAAACGGTATTTCAATGCTTAGAAACAAGGCCTAGGGGTCATACTTTCACTAGTGATGTCATGGGAATGGCCACGGTAGATGCTGCAATCGGCAGCGAGTAGTAGAATAAGGGGCAAGGGTGGTCAGCCATCTGTAGTGCGAGATGAGGGTGGAGACACAAGGGTTTACCCAGGTTCGGCCCCCGGAGGGTAAAGACCTACTCCTGCTAGATTGTATTGATGAGAGAGTACAAAGCGCGAGCCCGACAACTAGGCGGCGAGTCGTAGCGGGTGTATGATGGAACGTGTCCTCTATGCGTACCCTAGGGAGGTTTATATAGGCTCACCTCACTAGGGTTTATAGATCTCCAACCGAATTAGTTAAGGATTAGGAGGGTACTTGACCTAATCCGACCGGGCCTAGCTATTCTTCTGGGCCTCCAGCTTCCAGTCGCCTGGCTTCTCGTTAAGTCTCGATCCAGTCGCCGTCCTGCAGGCCCACTCGCTGGCAGCTTGGACGAATAGGAAACGTCCTACTGGGTATACCCCATCCGGCATATCCCCATCAGTAGTCCTCAAGGCCGTCATGGATTAGTCGCAGGTGTTCATTGGAAATCGGAGTATGCAGGTCCAATTTGGATGCCAAGTCGAATCGACGGTGGATTCCCTGAATGAAAGAGGGAACTTGTTATCTTAATCGCAACAACAGCGACCAGTCGAATCGCAGTGTGGCGAATGGGTCGGCAAGTAGTCGAATCACTGCTATGGTGATCATGTCGGTGAATCGTCAAGTCACTGAAGACAGCGAGTAGACGAAGTTGGACCGTCAGGGCCGGTCAAACTAGCCGTTGGGTAATCCAACGGTAATATCGGCGTAATCACCGTGCGGTAACGGCTCCCCGAAGATGGCGGGTAACAACCGCTATATAAGGAGAGTGACGGGTGAAGGACGATCATTTCCCTCACTTCCTCCAATCTCGTGTGCTCCTAGTCTTCCGCTCCTTCGCAACAATCAGAGCGACCTAGAGTGACTCACAGCCCTAGATCCAAGTGCACGAAAGCGCTGTTGAAATCATTCGAGGAGGCAGGGATCCTCTGCGCCGGGAGATGGCGCATCCTCGCGGGCGGAGAAGTGATACCATATCCACGCGAGGGAGAGTCCATCTGCTTCACCAGCCACCTGGAGAGGGGGCTCGGATTCCCCACCTCCCTCTTCTTTCGCCGTTTCTGCGCCTACTACGGCATCCAATCCGCACCTAGGTCCGCGATAAAGATATCA
This sequence comes from Avena insularis, assembly GCA_023614405.1. Lineage (NCBI taxonomy): Eukaryota > Viridiplantae > Streptophyta > Magnoliopsida > Poales > Poaceae > Avena > Avena insularis. The sequence continues at coordinate 376,930,538 of CM042691.1, read as the reverse complement.
AGCAACTCGCCATTTTGTGGCGTTTACGAAGTGCTACCTAGGTCGCCGCCGATCCCCCGCGGGCAAGATCTATTCCACGGGAGGATCGGACGCGAAGAAGCAGGCGGGCCGATGCTGGCCACGGGCGGCCTCACGTTTCAGTTGAAGTCGAAGGCCTCCTTCTTCGACCTGATGCTGCCAAAGAAGGCAGCGAACGAGTGGAAGAAGAGTTGGTTCTACGTGACCGAGTCGCCATCGGGCGACGAGGTGGCGCTTCCGACGTACTCTACCGACCGGCCCGAGCCGCATCGGCTCCAAGTTACCAAGCTCCCGCTGGACCAGCGGATGGTCGTCGATGAGATGCTGCAGATGATCCGCAATTTGAAGAAGAAGGACCTCCAAACGATCAATCTGTACAATTGCTGGTTCAGGCGGCGGCTGGTGCCTCTGGCCAGTCACGCCCACTACATGTATGACTACACGGGAAAAGACGACCCAACGAAGTCCTGCCTTGCCGAGTGGAGGCTCAATGACTACACCTTGGCCTTGAAGAAGATCACCGAGGTGGAGTATCTCGACTCGAAGGCCGGTGTCGCTCCTTACACCGCGAAGCGCAAGGCTCCAATGGTAAGTCCTTTCCTTCCAATGCACTCACAAACACAGATTTGCGTTCGCGATCGTGCTGATTTCGTCTTGTTGTTGCAGTTGTTCCAAGTGGTGGAAGGTTGGCTTCCACCCTTAGACGACGAGAACTCGAACGAGTTTGCCGAGGATGATAGCGAGTCTTCGCCCGGCAAGGGCGGTGTCAGAAGTGACAGGGGCAGTGATGACGACGACAACGATGACGATGGTGGCGACGAGGCCATGGAAGTCGCCGCACCCACGGTCTGCAAGACCCGCGGGCAGCATCAACGCGAGCTCTAGGCCAACAAGAGCCTCGAGGCTCAAGACGAGGATGGACGAGCTCCTCGAGCATACCTCGTAGCGCGAGGTTATGCCATCAAAGAAGAAACCACCGCTCCCGAATAAGAAGAAGCCAGTTAAGCCGGTGTCACCACCTCGGTCCGCGAGTAGCTCCGACGCTACCAGTGCGGCCGAGGAAGCTAGGGCCGACGCATCGGTGCATGCGACCGCGGCGGCCAACGCGGCCGTTTTAGAAGGCGAGGTGCCGTTGGCATCTCTACCGACACCCTTCGTCCCAGTCACCGGGATCGGGGCAGCTCCAACCACAGGAACCTCGCCACTGAGGGGAGCACCCGCGGCGATCGCCGCGGATCCTCCTGCCGTGTCCTCGTCCTCGAAGAAACCGTCAGTGTCTTGGGCACAGAGCGTGTTCGAGACAGGCCTCAGTCGAAAACTGGGGCCGGAGTTAGATAAGCCGGCCAACATTCGTACTGGCCTGCATTTTATCCCAGTCGTCAAGTGAGTATTCTTGAGTTTTTTATTTGTCCAATCAATTCATATCCAACTGGCGAGTTTGCTGGTAGCATTGTTTTGCAAGACTAGGGTGAAGAAAATAGGTCACCCCTTGGTGGACAAGGTCCCATTGGGTGCCGCGGAGGCACTAGTCGACCCTTCGAAGAAGAGGAAGGGTGATGAAGTCGAGGCGCCTGTTGACGGTGCAAAGAGGGAAAAGGGCGACGGGGACGTCACGATTTCGGACGAACCGCCGGTCGCCCCGAGCGAAGCTCCGATTGGAGCGGATGCAACCTCGAAGGCCACGGTGGACGCGGAGTCGCAGCGGGTGGAGCCCATGGCGTCGGTAGGGGCAACGGGCCCGACCTCGAGTGGCGCGGGAGCCGCTGTGGCAACGTTCCCTCTTTTCATAGCGAAGGCCTCCGCGGCGAGTGCATCAGTGCCATCGAGCCAAGTGCCTGAGGTCATCGGCACGGAGGTCGAGCAGCGTCGCGGGGGCACTCCGTTCGTGCTCCCGTCGGTGGATGCAATGGAGCTTCACGGCATGCTAGGTGCCGCCATCCAGGTATGTCCAGTCCCCGAGGATCGGGCCACTGAATTTCAGCGGTCGGATCCTTATTGGTTTTGAAGTCCAGTCACTGAGTGTCTAGTCGCTAAATTTCAGCGACTAGGCACTTAGGGATTTTTCACAGTCCAGTCCCCGAGTGGCTAGTCGCTGAATTTCAGCAGCTAGGCACTTAGAAATTTTTCGCTGCCCAGTCCCCGAGTGGCTAGTCGCTGAATTTCAGTGGCCAGGCACTTAGGAATCTCGTTGCTGATGCTTCCATGGTTGCGCAGGTCCTGTAGTGCTAGTCGGCGGAGTGACTTGCCGCTAGGGAGCGTGTGGAGAGGGAGCTCCTCGTTGTCCATGGAACGAACGAGCAGCTTCGGGCGACTGCGGGTGAGTGGACGTCGTACTTGTTACTGGCCGTAAAGCTTGCTTTCCTCGTATTAATGGTTTTGTTGATGTAGAGGGTCACGCTGCCGTGGTGGAGAAGGCTCAGCAAGGCATGGTCCCGGTGAGTGAACTGACGGTTGTGCAGTCATCCTTGAGCACCACGGAGAAGCGAATCACCGACTTGGAGCGGGAGCTCAAGGAGGCAAAGGCGGAAGCGAACTCGATGGATGGGAGGGCCAAGGTAGCCGTTGCTTCTGCTTCTCATGAGCGTGATATGTCAGATGCGCTCTTCGCTGGGCTGCGGGATGATCTCTCTGGTCTTCAGGATTTCATCACGGAGCGCTGTCGCCCGTTGATTGGTGATTTTTTCTTTGGCGAGTCCCCGAGCATGTGGGTCGCTTTGTTTTGCTGGAACCTTCCTTATTGTCTGCTTGTATGTTGCAGGCAGGATTACTGATGATGCTGACGAGGCGCAGTCGTATGACGCGTGGCAATGCGTCACCACGTTGGTTGACTCTGCCGCTCTATCAGCGACCTACATTCGGGCGTACCTTTAGGAGATCTCGCCCACGGAGTTGATCCCTAGTGACCTCGTCGAGGTCTGGCGCTACCTGGAGAAGGCCCCGGCCGTGGTTGACTTCATGCCGCGGTCGGCCTTTTGTCGTGGTGCAGCGACTGCGCTGAGCCTTGGGCTCACGCACTTCCCCCACGATTTCGACCTCGACGATGTCACTAGCGGGTACCCTTCATCGACGGGCGTGGTCGAGATCGCCGAAGTGCTGAAGCTGACCAAGCGGGCTGCGGTGTACGCAGACCGGGTGTGGGCGATGGGTGACCTTATTCCGTACCAGGATACGGTCGTCGCCCCGAATGACCCCGAGCCGGTGCACTGTGACTTCAAGGTGGAGCAGCCATTCCGAGCATCCATGGCGGGTGAACTCACGACGTACCCTTCGAACCCATGGGTTCCCTTTATCCGCCATCGCAGGAGTGGTGGTACCTCGTCATCAAAGCCTGCGGAGTAGAATAGTTTGCCGACTGGTGTTAGTTAGAATAGATATGTAACTGCCCTTGTAAGCGAACAAATTTTGCTGCTTGAAGGAATGCAAGGATGCTTTTGTCAATGTTTTTATTTGATTGTTGGCTGTGCGAGTCCCCGAGCGCGTCCGCCCTTTTATGGGGTTTACCTCGTTTTTATGTATGTTGTATAAACTGATAGTAAGTTAAGGTCGACTCGCCGTGGCTTGGAAAGCCAGTCGCATGGCGACTCCAAGGGGTGCTCTGTACTTATCCGTTTTCCCGGGCACGAACAGGGTCGGGTGGCCGAGTCCCCGAGCGTGGTACTTGGCGGTTCTAGTTACATGCCCGAGGTAGGTGAGGACGGGGCCATTGTTTTTGGCGCGTCGCTCCACCTGATCCGTAGGACCAGTCACGCGGCGAGTCCGGGGCGTGCTCTCATACTTGGCGTTTTCCCTAGTCGCTTGAGTTTGGACTGGTGTCAGTCCCTGAGCGTGGTACTTAGCCGTTCGAGTCGTTGTGCCAAGGATGTGGAGGACTGGGTCGCTGTGGGAAGCGAATGCGGTTGTCTTGGCTTGGAAATCTAGTCGGGCGAGGCGACTCCGATGGGGCTCTGGGTTGGCTTTTTTCATGGACGATGCGAGGCCCGAAATTTTTGGTGCCCTCGTACCGCACTACTTGGCCGTGCCGGACGCGTAACCAAGGGTTGACTTCCGCGAGTAGCATAGCGCTGTTATTACGAGTGCGAGGGGCACAAGGTACAGAGAGTGGACACAATTTGTGCGAATCGATCTCCTTTATTATAGCGGGTAGGAGGTACATGTCTGGACTCTAGGAGTAGAACTTCCGTAGGAGGTTTACATTCCATGGCCGCTTGACGTCGAGTTTTCCGTCGCCTCGGACGTCGGTGAGGTAGTAGGCGTCGTTTCCCAGGACTCGCCCGATGGCGAATGGTCCCTCCCAAGGGGTAGGGAGCTTGTGCATGCCCTCCATGTCCTGGATCAGACGCAGTACCAAGTCGCCTTTTTGGAAGGTGCGAGTCCGTACTCGCCGACTATGGTAGCGGAGAAGCCCTTGCTGATACATGGTGGTGCGGGAGCGAGCTAGGCCACGCGCTTCGTCGAGCTGGTCGACTCCGTCCTGGCTTGCGAGCTTGTTGTCGGCTTCCACGTAGTTAACCACCCGAGGCGAGTCGTGCTCGAGGTCGGTTGGCATGACGGCCTCGGCACCGTACACTATGAAAAAGGGGGTTAATTCTGTCGACCTGTTGATGGAGGTGCGGATGCCCTAGATGACAGAGGGGAGCTCTTCGACCCAGCACCCTGGAGTTTGCTCGAGTGGAACTTGCAGTCGCGGCTTCAGGCCATGGAGGATGCTCTGGTTGGCACGTTCCGCCTGGCCGTTGGACTCCGGGTGGGCGACTGAGGCGAGGTCGAGTCGTATGTGGTGCTCCTCGCAGAATTCGGCCATGGCTCCTTTGGCGAAGTTGGTGCCGTTGTCCGTGATGATGCTGTGCGGGAACCAGTAGCGATGGATGAGATCGCGTAGGAACTTGGTGGTGGTCTTCCCGTCGCACTTGAAGACTAGCTTGGCCTCCACCCACTTTGTGAATTTGTCGACTACGACTAGGAGGTGCGTGAAGCCAGAGGGGGCCTTCTTGAAGGGGCCTACCATGTCCATGCCCCACACGGTGAATGGCCAGGTGATGGGGATGGTCTTGAGTGCTGAGCTCGGGACGTGGGTCTGGTTGGCGTACTTCTGGCATCTGACGCAGCGTTGGACGATGTCGACCGCGTCGGCGTTCATGGTGAGCCAGTAGAAGACGTGTCGCATGGCCTTGGAAACCAGGGAGTGAGCGCCGGCATGGCGGCCTTAGTCGCCAGCATGGATGTCCTAGAGGATCTTTCGACCTTCTCTGGGTTGGATGCAGCGTTGGAACACGACGGTCATGTTGCGCTTGAGGAGCTCGCCGTTGATGATGACGAAGGATTTGCAGCAGCGTACTATCATCTAGGCCTCCGTATCATCATCGGGTAGGGTCCCTCCCTCCAAGTAGGCGACGTATGGCACGGTCCAATCGCGTGTCTCGGCGAGCATGGCGACCAAAGCTGCTTCTAGTTGCAGTGGAATTCCGATGTTGATCTCCCGCGGGGGTGAGACGGAAGGCTTGGTGATGGTGTCGAGGAAGACGCCGGCGGGTGGCGCGAGGCGAGCTGACCCGATGCGGGAGAGGGCGTCAGCTTCCTCGTTCTTGCGCCGATCGATCCACTTGACGGAGTAGCCGGCAAAGTGGCCTCCCAACTGGTCCACCGCTTGGCGGTATGCCTCCATGGTGGGGGAGACTGCGTCGCAAGTTCCGGCGACTTGCCCGGCGACGAGGCTAGAGTCGCCGTAGCAGCGCAGGAGATTGATGTTCATTTCCTTGGCTGCTCGCATGCCGTGGAGGAGCGCCTCGTACTTGGCCATGTTGTTGGTCCAGGGGGTGAAGTCGAGGTACATGACGTAGCGTAGATTGTCGCCCTTTGGAGATGTGAGGACGATCTCTGCTCCTACACCATCTGCATTCTTGGAGCCGTCGAAGTGTACGGACCAGTAGTGGAGGAACAACAGTTTCTCTGGCTACTGCGCCTCCTCCCAGTCGGCGAGAAAGTCTGCTAGAGCCTGTGACTTGATCGACTTGCGCGGCTTATACCTGATGTTGTGGACTCCAATCTCGATGGCCCACTTGGCGACTCGCCCGTTCGCCTCACGGTTGCGGATGATGTCCTGCAACGGTGCTAAGGAGACGACCGTGATTGGGTGCTCCTGGAAGTAGTGCGGCAGTCGCCGCTGGGCTCTGAAGACCGCATATACCAATTTCGGGTACTGCGGGTAGCGCTGGCGCGACTCAGTGAGGACTTCGCTGATGTAGTATACAGGTCGCTGCACCGGGCGCTCCTTGCCCTCTTCTGGTCGTTCGACGACCATGACGGTGTTGACGACTCACTCGGAGTCCGGGACGTACACGAGCATGGGCTCCTTGTCGACGGGAGAGGCGAGTAGCGGTGCCACGAGTAGCACCTCCTTGAGAGCGTGGAGCTCGTCGTCTGCCTCCTTGTCCCACTAGAACTTGGGGTTCTTACGCATTAGGCAGTAGAGGGGCATCGCCTTCTCGCCTAGCCGGGGGATGAAGCGACTGAGAGCCGCGACTCGCCCGGCTAACTTCTGGACGTCGCGCAGGCTCTCTGGTTTGCCGAGCCGGGCAATCGTGTTGATCTTGGTGGGGTTAGCCTCGATCCCGCGCTTGGAGACGACGTACCCCAGCAACTGTCTAGTAGGTACACCGAAGGTGCACTTTCTTGGGTTTAGCTTTATCTTTTACCTCCGCAGGTTTGCGAAGATTTCCGCCAGGACGGCGAGTAGATCGCCCTGGCGAGTGGACTTCACCACCACATCGTCGATGTAGACGTGAATGTTGCGGCCAATTTGGCTCGCAAGGCACTCCTGCATGCACCTCTGGTAGGTCGCCCCGGCATTCTTGAGACCGAAGGTTATGGCGGTGTAGCAGAAGGATATGAATGGCGTGATGAACGCCGTCTTATCCTCATCCTCGACTGCCATTTTTATCTAGTTGTAACCAGAGTAGGCGTCGAGGAAACACAGAGACTCCGAGCCTACGGTCGAGTCGATGATTTGATCGATCCGCGGGAGGATGAACTGCTCCTTTGGGCTGGCACTGTTTAGGTTTATGTGGTCGATACACATTCTCTAGGTCCCATTTTTCTTCTCTACCAGGAGTAGGTTTGCCAGCCACTTGGAGTATTTGATTGGCCGAATGAAGCTTATAGCGAGTAGACGCTGCACCTCTTTGGTGATTGCTCGGCGGCGCTCTTCATTGAAGGGCTGCAGCGACTGCTTGACGGGTCGCGCTTTGGGGTCGGTGTTGAGTTCGTGCTCAACGAGTTCCCTCGGGACACCAGTCATGTAGGATGGCTTCCATGCGAAGATGTCACGATTCTCACGTAGGAACTCGATGAGCGTGCCTTCCTATGCTGGGCTCATGCCCGTCCCGATCATCACCGTCTGACTGGAGTAGCCAGGGATCAACTCGACGGTGCGATTGTGCGTCATTGTCTCGAAGGCGGTGGAGCCACCGCCCTCCGAGTTAGGCTTCTTGAGAATCGTGGGGTCGTTATTGTTGACCCCGATCGCGTACTTGGCGAGCTCCTCTGCGTGGTTGGCTTCTGCTGCTATAACGGCATAGGCGAGCTCGACGCCTTTGGCCTCGCACTCGGCGGTCATGTCAGGGTCGCCGTGGTCGGTGATGATACCGCACGGCCTTGGGAGCTTCATCGCGATGTACGCATAGTGGGCGCCGCCATGAATTTGGCAAACGCCTGCCGCCCCAAGACGCAGTGTTAGGGGTTGTTGAAGGGCACCAGCTCGAAGACGATCCGCTCGGTGCGGAAGTTCGCTGGACTGCCGAAGGTGACTGGCAGCGTCACCTTGCCGATCGGGTACGCTTTCTGACCGGGGACGATGCTGTGGAAGGTGGTGTAGGTCGTCTCAATCATCGACTGTGGGAGTAGGACTCGCCTGAACGTGTCCAGGTAGAGAATGTTGATGGAGCTTCCGCCATCCATTAGCGTCTTGGGGATCCAATAATCTCCCACCTTGGGCTTGACCACCAAGGCGACTCGGCCCATATATTCGATCCGTGGCGAGTGATCTTCGCGACTCCAGGTGATCCACTGCTTGGACTAGTTGAGGAAGCGTGGGATGTCAACCTGGGACACCGCGTTGACGGCGACGGCGTGAGCGATGACCTTCTTCTCACGCTTGCTGCTGAACCCGGTGAAGGTGTGGAGCGATCTGACGTCATTGCCGAATGCCCCACCATTTGGCGGGTGGTTGTTGGGGTCCTCCCTTGCGCGCCGTTCTTTATCGATCTCCCTCAGCGAGTGGCAGTCGGCGGTCATGTGCATGGTGGGCTTCCCCTTCCTGCTGTGGAACACACAGGGCTGGTTGAGGAGATCCGCGGGGTCAAACCTCGGCTTTGCCTTGTAGTTGCCGCCATCGTGGAGCTGGCTTCCATCGCGGCGGAAGCTCTTGGGCTCACGTGGAGCGTAGCCGGCGCTGGCGACGAAGTCGACTCGCCCATCACCGCGGCGTTTGTCGGTGAGGCGAGTGTTGCTGTAGCGTAGCTCGGGTCGTCTCCCACTACCGTGGCCGCTTGTGCGGCGGTTTCCTCCCGACTCGTCATCGGTTTCTTGGTTCGGGTCCTCCTCTGCGTACCTTTTGGCGATCTCGAGGAGGTATGATATGTTGTCGAGTGTTTTGTACACTCGCTTGAGCTTGGCGACCAAGGACTCATAGCGGCACGAGGTCTTGAAGCAGTGAATCGTGGTGTCCGGGTGGATGCCGGCAGCGTTGTACCACAGGTCCTGCCACCGCTGGACCCAGCTGCGGATCGACTCGCGGGGTCCCTGGACGCATCGCTCTAGGTCCTCGGTGGTGGTGCGGGTGTAGGATCCCTCGAAGTACCTGACGAAGGCGTCGCGCATTTCCTCCCAGGAGTTGATGCTGTCTACGGAGAGGGTGTTGATCCATTTCCGGCATGCTCCCTCCATCATCAGGGGGAGGTAGCGAGCGGCAAGCAGGTCGGTGTGGCCGGCGATTCCCATCGCCATGAGGTACTTGTCCAGCCACACAGAAGGGTCGTACGAGGGGTCGTACTTTTCGATCTCCTTCGGCGCTTTGAAGTTCGCCGGGTACTTTTCGCCTCAGATCATTGATCTGAAGCACTAGGGGCTGACTCGGTGGAGCGACCCTCTCGGCTCGCCGTCGCAGTGATTGGTGAGGGTGTGCCTCAGGTCGTCAGGCTAGCGTGCGCGCTAGCTCTGGTTGTTGATGATGAGGGTCTGCGCGTCGATTGGCTGCTTGTTGGCAGCGACCATGTTGTTCGTCGGGCACGGGTCGTTGGTGTATAGTGCCGCATTCGTGGGTCACGGTTGGAGCTGCAGGGGCTCGGGGGGCGGGTAATTGAGTGTGTTTTCCATCGACGGGCGGCCGCTCGAGGCCGCCCTACTTGCTGACGAGCGGGAGTATACGCATCCCCGCGAGTCTGCTCCCGCATCTTGTTGCTCGACGGCCTTGGCGATTAGGGCCCTGGCATACTAGATCTGCAGGGCACCTTCCCCAGTCACGTTGATGTTGTAGACCGCAGCGCGACTCGCGATGACATTGTCCATTGGAGTAGAAAATAGCGGGAGGCCGTTAGTGTCCCTCTCCTGCGTGGAGATCATGATCTGCGGTTGGTTTGGAGGCGGCGTGCGGTCGGGCGGTGGTGGTGGTGCGTCGTTCGCTGACGCGGCTGGTGGTGGTCGAGCGCTTCCTCCCGGTAGCGCGTTTTCACAGATTACGCGGTCGGCTGTCATGGTGGTGGCACGGAAGATCCCATGGGTATGCTTAAGTTGGGGGCCGAATGGGTGCTTGTGGTCACCGGGGAGGGAGTGCACGGTCAAGCCATGCACGAAGAACAAGAAGAACTCTCCAGACTTAGCGATTCGATTGATACCCAAAGATTACAAGGGCTCCTTGAGCTATATGAACTAGGGTTTAGTGCACTGGTTCCCTACTTGGTCCAACCTCCTTCTACTACAGCTATATCTTTCCTTATATAGGAAGTGCTAGCTAGCTTATACCGCTTTGGGTTCTAGGGTTTACTATTTGGATCTTGGTCCCTATAATGTGGGCCAGGTCACGGGCTTGCCCTAAGCCCAATGGCCCAGTCCATAAAGCTTGACAGCTAATGGTCTTTTGGTACGCTACTTCCTGTTTGTTTTGGCATCACGCTGTAACTTTGTATGTCAGTGTATGCTTTGGGCGTCACTCGACTCCTTTTGTGTCACCCGGCATCGCCCTTCTCTTTTGACCATGCTTTACCACACGTCCTACTTGACTCGGCCCTTCCTTGATAGACTCGGCTCGTTGGTTCCTGCAAGAATTACAATGTTGTCTTATGCGGGCCGACATAGTTTATATGTAGGCCGCTCATGCTTCTCTTACCCGGTCGTTCTTACCCAGCCTGGTTCTTTCTTCACTCGGAGCTAACCAAGTTGTGCTATGTTTCACCTCTCGTGACCCTACCGGGGGTTATCCCCCCGACATTAGTCCCCGAAGCTAGTGAGGTCTAGTAGTTCAAGCTGTTAGGCGTCTCCAAGTTCCTTTTATGTGATTGAAACTTAATTTTTGTCTTTATTTGTCGCAATCTTGCACCTTGCCGGGTCAGTCTGACAGTTTTCAGATCCACTCATTGACTTCTTGGCTCATTTTTGCCTCGAGCCGAGTCACTATGGCTAATTCCGAGTCATTTTCGGCGTGCTTCAGTCACCGATAGCTGGTAATCATGATTACTTGCCTCAAATTTTGTTCCAAGCTCTGGCGGCATAGTGACGGCTGCGCAGTTATTCCCCGTCACTGTGGCAGTCCCATCGGCCTGCGCCCCTTCTCCTTCCTTTCATGATGTGGCACGGGATTTTTCGTGTATCTCTGGCTACGTGGCGCCTGCTGATTGGCTTACTCGGCCTGGTACACGGCCACACGCTGGCCGCACGGCTCAGATGGATCCCACGACCAGGGCGTTACTCTCCTTAAGTAGGGGTTAGGGGTTTCAACTTCCCCCACGCCCGTTCAGTTTTCCCTTGCCTCTTCTTCTTCCTTGCACCTGCGAGATCAAACCGCCCCCTTTGCGGTTTCCTCTTCCTCCTATTCTTGTCCTGCTATTGCTCCTCTTCTCTTTCCATTCCACCACGGGTCCGTGTTGTTCCAAACCTCTTCCAACTACGGAGGAGACTGAATCTGCGAAACTCATGGACGCTCGAGACGACGCTGATGGTGCTGAGGAGCAGGAGGTTCCCGCCGGCGAGCGCGGCGGCTGGGAAGGCTCCGAGGAGTTGGAATGGCTCCGCTCCACCAGTCGCATTCCGCTGCAAGTGGATTGCCGTCTCCCCGCCGGTGAGATCTCTCCTAAGCCCGATGCTAACGAGCGGGTGGTTTTCCTTTCTCACTTTGAGTGCGGTTTTTCTCTTCCAGTGAGCAACTTATTTTCCTCGTTTCTCTCCAACTTCCATCTGCAAACCCATCATCTCCCTGCCAACGCCATTGGCTCTCTTTCTTGCTTTATTTCTGCCTGCGAGGCTTACCTCGGGATTTGGCCTACAATTCTTCTGTGGGCCAAATATTTTATCTTTAAGGTTCAAGTTGTTCCCCGGCCTGGTGCTCCTCGATCCGAGAAGGGGCCGACCCGGTGCGGTGCTACTAGTATCATGCCCAGGAGAGATTCCATCTTCCCTCGGGTTACTGGTATTGATTCCTGGAAGAAATGGCATAGGACTTTCTTCTATGTCAAAAACAGCGGGTCCACCGATAACATCCGGCTCCCCCCTTTCTCGTACGAGGTCTCGAACAAGAAGTTCTGGCAGCTTGACCCGTGCGACCAAGACGCTACGGTGAACGAGGCTAATGTGATCTTGGAAAGGTTGCTGTCGCCGGATGAGCATTTTCATCTTGCCGAGAGGGACCTCATGTGCACCTTCATCTCACGCCGGGTCAGCCCCATCCAAGCTAGGAGCCATAAGATGTGCTTCATGAGTGGATCCCATGATCCCACTCAGCACTCTACCAAGGAGCTCTCCAATGACTCCATTGCTCGCCGAGTAAGCTCCATCTTTAAACTGAACTTGGCGGACGATTGGGCTTGGAGATGTCCTACGTTTAGCCGGGTCAAGCCTGTCCCCTGGGTAAGTTTTCCGAATCTTTTTCCTTGCTGAGTAGGCTTTAGCTCTTTTGCCACTCTCGGTCTAGTTTTTGGTTACTCATTCTGTTTGTCTTTCGCAGAATCTTGTTCACCATGTTGATGACAGTACTGTCCCTCCCTACAGTTATAACAGGGATCGCTCCGACTCTGATGAAGTCGAGTATGACCTAGAGTGCTTCATGCCCATCCCGCACGCTACGGCTGCTTCAGTTTCGGGTAAGAGTCGATCTCGCAATCCCTTACAAGATTGGTCTGACGATGATGAGGATGATGATTGTACGCTTTTGGAGGTACATGTCTTGCGACCTTAGTCTCCCAACTTATCCGAGTAAGCCTATTATTTACTTATGCAGCTGGCCAGGTACATGACACTCCTCCTCTCGCCATGGGCAGAGTCGGCAAGATCCCCGTCGCCAAGACAAAGCGACGCGGAGCCTCCTCCAGCACTCAGCCGGCCAAGAAGAGCAAGCCCACTCCGGCAGCTCCTGATGCCTCTGTTGCTGCCACTCTGGCTGAGACTCACCAAGCCACTGGGCGCCGAGTCACACGCCGAGTCACCCGTGATCCGGTCATCACCGGGTAGGTTTTTATACTCTGCTTTCTTCGTTCTTTCTTTTTCGTCACTAATGTTCTCTTATACATGTCTTGTTGTTTTCAGCGCCGCACCTTTGTCGGCGAACCAGGATGCTTCTAGCATCACCATGCCGCTAAGGCTTGCGCCTCCTCCAGCAGATTCAACGGCGCCGAGACCCGTTCGAGTCGAGGCTCCCACTGTTGAGGCTCACGCCTCTCAGTGTCAGTCAGACCCGGTGGCTCATTCGGCTAGCGCCCCTGGTGCTGGCCAGGAACAATTTTCTGATCTTGGTGCCAGTGATTCTGGTGCCGAGAAACCTTCTGCCACTAGTTCCTCTGGCATCGGCCCTCAGGCTGGTGCGAATGAACAACTTCCTGATCTTGGAGCCTGCAAAACTGCTGAGCCCAGTCAGCCGGCTCCACTTTCTTCTCCAAATCCTCCTGCTCGCTCTCCTATTCTGTCAAAGGGCCAGACCCAGCCCAAGGCCTCTGGCTCTGCTCGCCCTTTATCCGGTAAATCCACCTCCTCCAACAGACAACACTGGTCCGCGCTACGAGTTCTGCTCCTTAGATCCGGCCTCCGACGTTGGCAACAATGCTCGCTTCAACGGGCAAGGCGGGCGAGTCCGCGGCTGCCGGGTTAGGTGATGGCTCTAAGGCTATTACCCTCCATACTAGTGATGCAACGACCCGTGCCAATGCGGGAACTACCCTGAAAATGGGTCAAGCTCTCACTCGGACGCTCAGTGGGAAAAGCCTTGGTTCGGCTGAGCCTTATGCTTTGGCATGGAATGCAGCTGGCGAGCAGGAGGTCAGCACCCGCGCTGGCAAGAAACTGAAGCTGGGCCCTAAGGCCATCTCTGACATGACCCAGCAGGCAATTTCCCTAATGGCCCGCGCCGACAAAGTGAACGAGGTAAAGTAACTTATTACTCTTTTGTATTGTTGAGTATCCCCTTTATACATATCACCTAGTCCCCGAGGTTACTGCCGAGTAAGGAACTTATTCGGCCGTAAGCTCTCAATAATCACTTACTCTTTAAATTTTTCACACCAAGCTTGCATGCTAGAGCTTCAATCCCTAGCCCTCGAGGTTACTGTCGAGTAAGGAACTTACTCGGCTGTAAGCTCTTAAGCTTTTTTATTTCCTTATGCAAAACTCATATGTTAGAGCTTCGATCCCTAGCCCTCGAGGTTACTGTCGAGTAAGGAACCTACTCAGCTGTAAGCTCTTAAGCCTTTTAATCCGGCAGGCTGCTTGACTTGTCCTTTCCTTAATGTCTGTCTGCTTTGTCCTGCTCACGCATAACAAGCGCACCAAGGTGCACCAAGCTCTCGTTCTGGCGCATCGCAAGCTCGAACTTGCGTATCAAAAGCTACAGACTGACACCCAAGGCCAAGGTAATATCCTTACTCGTCCTTTTTCTATTTGGTGTATTTTTCTTTGGTTCAGTTTCTCAATCTTTTCTCGCTCTTCTCTCATAGCCTCCGCTCAGTCCACCATCGAGGCTCTTCACTCGCAGATCAGTGAGGCCGAGAGTAAGTTTCTTGCCTCATTAATCTGATAGATGAAGGTTTCTGTTGGTGCTGACAAGTAGTTTGTTCCGAATAAGCAGAGAAGCACTAAGCCGAACTCCAGAAGGAGCGAGATGAGGTGACTCGGCTAAAGAAGTTGATGGCCGAGACGGAGCAGAAGCACTTGGCCGAGGTGAAGGGGATGAAGGAGGAGCTTGCCAAGAAGAATGAGCAGCAGGCTGCCATTGTCGAGAAGACCAAGAGGCTGCTCAACAAGGCCGAGTCATCGGTTGAGTCGGCAAATCTGAACTTTGACTCCCTCCAAGCCAAGGCCAAAACTTGGCATAGCAAGCTCGCCACTGTCAACTTCTTTCTCGGTAGTGAGTTCTTACTCTTTTGCACTATATAGGTCGCTCTGGACTTCTTCCATCTACTTTTGTTATTTTTGCTAACTTTCTCTTTTGCTTGCAGAGAATTTTCCTAAGGCCAATATGTTTGCCATCCGAGCCATGAAGAAAGTGAGGGCCGAATCTGGTGCTCCGGCCGACGGCGAGGTGTCCATGGAGGAGCTTCTCGAAGCGGTGTCAGAACGGGTCAGGACCCTCAAGTCTTGCGGTGTGGACCTGCTCAAGTCGGCTATTCATGCGTTTCGCATGCTCTGGCCGGATGAATACGCACCTGAACTCATCGAGCCACTTGCTGAGAGATTGCTCCTTACTGAGGACCGGCTGGTTCAATGGCGTGAGTTGGCCGGCCGAGCTGCAGCGGACAAGGCTCTCTCCTTCGTGCTTTCATGGTACGAGGACATCAATCTTGATGTTCTTGCTCGCATAAGAGGAGATGGCAAATGGCTGAATGACCCGGAGCTGATCAAGAAATGCCAGGAGCGAGCTTACGCCATGATTGAGTATACCATGGTGCACGCTTGGTGCGACGGGCCCAGCTTCCTCGACCTTGGCGACCCGCTCGTCGAAGTTGCTGATGAAGAGGGTGGCGACAGCGAAGCAACCGAGTCAGATGGTACGGATGACCCGGCCACGGATGCCCCTGACTCGGCCGATGCTCCAAGCGACGCTCCTGGCTCCAAGGGTGCTTCTTCGAGTCCTTCTGCTTCTTAGGCTAACAAATACTTGAACTTTTGATTAGATCCCCGGTATGCCGGGTACAGATGTAACATACATTGCACTTTAAGTTTAATTATGCGCCTTTTGATAGGCTTTATATATTTGCGTTATGTTCTGAGTGTGAATCATTCAAGGCCAAGTCCCCAAGTTTCATTTTTCCGTGTCACCTTTGCTTAACTTTAGCCCATGTCTACCTTTTTTGGTGTTCGACATTAGAGTCTCAAAGTACTAAGGATATAGTTAGCGGATATGAAACTTCGATCACTTGGCCGAGATCATTCGACACGCAGTATAACGTGACCTGGAGAGAGTTAGGAAAACACTTAAAGCCTGCTCGCGTTTATCCTTTGTACTTATCCGGCGTTCGTGTTTACCCGTCATACATCCTTTCCTCTTGCTTGCCATGAAGCCGTGTTTTCGGACAACAGCATAGTCGAAGAGTTGATTTTTCCGAGTAAACAAAACTTGTTCCGAGATAAATTTCGGGTGTCACGCCAGCCGACATAAAATAATTGAGAGGGAAAACTTAAGGGGTAGCCCCCGAGTCAGTTTTTCGAATCATACCATTTTATTATCAGCACATAGCCGGCACACACGTCCTGTCGTGGTATTGCCGACGAGTACGCCATGGAGGGGTCCTCACAGTGCGTGTTTAGAGACGTGGGGTAAGGCGGACGGTTGACGGGTACGAGGTAACACAACTTACCCAGGTTTAGATCCCACAAAGGTGGCGGAATCCTACTCCTGCTATAAATCACTATAAGGGCAATACGTCGAGTTAAAGAGATAGGTTCGCTGTGCGAGGTAGTATGAATCGATACTAGGTTGTCTGAGATTGTCTGCCCTAAAGGCTCCCATAGGCCCGACTTATATAGTCGCCAGGTCCTAGGGTTACAGGGAAAAGTCCTAGCCGGACAGGTTACAGAGTCCTACACCGTCTATCACTAGTCTTGTGTATCTTGTACTCCAAGGCTCCGGGTATGCTGGTGACTCCACCGTAGCCTTCCTTTATCCGCCATGGGCCTCCCTTCTGGATCCACCTAACTGGGCCGCCCAGCAGGACATAGGCCACGCTACCGACTATGGGCCACCCGGGTTAGTCGGATAAGAGACATGCTATAAGGATACCCATATAGCATATCCCCAACAGTAGCCCCCGGAGAACTCCGAGATCTTGCGCCATCTTGCCTCTTCACGTGGAATGCTCCATCTAGATGGATGTCAGCAGATCGTCAAGCAACATCTTGTAGTCCTCCCAAAGAACCCTGCAAGGTTTTCTCTGTCTTCGACTGGTAAGCCGGAGAAATGTTGAATCTTCCATCGTACTCTTCCGTAGTCGGATTAAATCCGTCCATGCCGGAATCTTTGAGGCGACGGCTCATCTACCCGTGTCAGCTAGGACGACGTAGGCTTAGGTCGGCGATGCCTCGTAACTCACACATGCAGAGAACGCAATCATACCCGATTTTCCCACGCAAGCGATATGAACCGTTAGCAGCGGCGTTTGGAGACGTGGCGAAATTTCTGCACACGTTCGCGAACACGTCTTCTACGCGGCAACCGTCTGATTAGCTGCACGAATCTTGATGTCGAGGATGATAAATAGTAACCGTGGGGCATTTTCCACTTTTTACCTCATTCTTATCGCGTCATCGTCTTCTTCCTCCAGCTGCACGTCTCCTCGATCTTTCCGCGAGAAACCTCGAAAACCCTATCTTCCATCTGTGTCAGTCACACCCGTCCTCCACTCCATGGCCAGCAGAGCACCTCCCCGTCAATGGCGACATCGAGCAAAGTCGCGGCAAAGCCGGCGAGCTCCATCGTCGTGCCCCCGGAGAGCTTGGTCATCCCCGCATCAACGGTGATCGAGTGCACCGGCGGCGACCACAATTTGGCGGTGCTGGAACCACTGGACGAAGAGCCAGACTCGCATAAGGGCGACTGGCGTGGCTCGGACATCACCGACCGCGACATCCAAGAGATGGTCGCCGAAGGCTACCTCCCCGCGACGGAGGGGCTCGCTTTGGCGGCGCTGCCCGAGGTGACACCTTCTCCCCAAGTCGGAGAAAAGGTGTACCTCAAGGCTCAGCTGGTACGCGGCGTTTCCTTGCCCATCTCCCACTTCTTCCTCTCCGTCTTGAACCACTACAAGGTCCAACCTCATAACCTCTCCCGCAATAGCATCTTAGTGCTTAGCAACTTCGCGGCACTTTCTGAGGGTTACCTAGGGATTAGGCCTAGCTTAGACTTGTTCGTGTACTTCTTCACTGTCAAGCGTGAAGCCGGACATAGTAAGGAGGATCTTAGGAACTGCGACACCATAAGCTTCAAGATTCGACCTGGCCGGCGGTTCCCCGACATCATCGGCCATGAGTCCTGCAAAAACTGGCAGTGGACATACTTCTATGGACCCGACATTCCTTTGGCGGGCCGAGAAGTAACGTACCCGGACTTCGCGGATGGATCCGCTGCTGAAATTTCCACATGGAGATCCCATGCCTCCCTTCCCTCTGACCTCAACGCTTCTCGTGCAATAAGGCGGATCGAATGGTTCGTAGAGACGGGTTTAACCGTCTTGGACCTAGCCATGTGCTGGTTCATCAGGCGAATCCATCCTCTGCAGCACCGCGCGAAGTTCATGCACGAGTATACCAGTGATCGAAGGGATACCCTCCGGATCTCCATGGATAACTTCTCGAGCGACTCCGTCAAGCTCCGCCTGAAGGACATCGTCAAGGTGAAGGATAAGAAGCGTGGCTTCACCATCACCTACGATATGTTCGTAGACGGCAAGTGCCCAAAGGTAGATATTTATTTTCTGTGTACGACATATGCTCCAGTTTCTCCGTCTTGCCAACACCATCTTATCTAACACGAAGATTTCTTACTTAACAGCTGAGCGATCTAGATGAGGACAACATGGCTGCCCAAATCTACGATCCAAAGATGAAGGAAGTCACGGTCGTGTATGACGACGATGTCCCGTTGGCGCGAAAGCGGAAGAGCTCCACCTCTAACGCTACCGACGGAGGCAAGAAGAAGAAGATGGAGGGTGGAGCCTCCAAAAAGACTACCGCCGCCCTGGAGGCGGAAAAGAGAAAAGCCACCAGGATTTTTGCCAAAGCACCCCCCCCTAGTGTAAGCTTCTCATTCTCCGACATTGTCTATCTGTCTGTTTTGTTCCTGTACTTATGCATTTTGCACGTCTCAGGAAGAAAGCCACGACCAGCCTCAAGAAGACCTCCAAAACTTTGGGGGCTTCTAGAAATATCAAGGATATGCTGCATCGCGATGCCTCCCCCGCCATCGCCCCTGCTACTCCTGTCGTCAAGCCTTCGTCTGCCCCGACAAGCTCGCAGGCTAAGGAGGCACCAGGCCCTTCCATCATGGAAGTGGATTCTGGCGCCTCTACCGAACTCGCTGTTGTCGGCGAGTAGGCGACGCAGGAGAGCACCGCTCAACAAATGGCTAAAGCTCCGGCTAAGGCTGCCATCGGTGGCGGCAAGGCGGTAGTGGGAGCTGGTATCTCTGCCGAAGGCGGCGCCCCCACTCCCCAGAAGCCCTTCGAGTTCCCGAAGATAGTTTACCCGGTGCTCATGCCGAGTAACACAACTCTGGTTCCTGGAGGAGTACCGTCATCTCCAACGTGCGGTATTGAGGAGCTTCTCCGACAAGCGGATATCTTGCGAGGAAATAGCATCTCCTTTGGCAAGCTGCTAGCCGAGAGCGCTACAAACCTCAAGATTATTGCACTTGTAAGTTTTACTTTGCCTTTTGCATTTCATATGAGTATCCCACTGTAACCCCCGAGGATGTAGACGGAAAACCATAGGTCTTTGCATCTATATGCTCTAAGAGTGACTAAGTTAGAAAGAACTCTCACTATAGCCCCCAAGCATTTAGATGGAACAAACTATTCCGACTAGATGCTTTAAGAGTAGCATACGCAGTGTTTATAATTTTCAATACTATAGCCCCCAAGCTTCTAGTTGTAACTGAATTAGTTCCGACTAGATGCTTAAAGAAAAGGTAAGCATACATCCAAGTTAAAAACTTTATACTATAGCCCCCAAGCTTCTAATCGAGAACTGAATTAGCTCCGACTAGATGCTTAAAGAAAAGCTAAGCATATTGCTAAGTTTAAAAACTCTCACTGTAGCCCCCGAGCGTCTAGGTGGAAAAATTCCGACTAGATGCTCCGACTAGACTAAACAACGGTTTATCTTTTTTCCTTTGTTCCACAGAACGAGAATGCTCAGAGGGGCATGGCCAACGACAAGTACCAGAAGATGCGCGCAGATCTTGAAGCCGAAAAGGGTAAAACTGCCATCTTGAAGGAACAGATCATCAAAAACAAGAGTCTGTTTTCTTTTTTGCGCATTCTGTCTTGGTTTTATGCCTTCATTCTCCGAGTAATCACTGTGTACTTTGTTTTCTCCGACTTTGCAGAACATGTGGCCAAGGCCAAGGACATTGTCGAGCAGTCCAAGCACATTCAGCAGCTGGACAGCGAGAACAAGATCCTTAAAAAGGAGAGGGAAGAAATGCTGAAAATGCATGAGGATTCCATGAAGGCCCTGCAGGAATCCACCTCCGCGGAAATCAATCGCTTGAAGGAGGAGCTTTCGATCTTAAAAGATCAGAAGCAAGCTGCTGATGAGAAAAACCATCGCCATGGTGAGGCATATAAGCTCCTCCAGCAAGAGAAAGAATCCCTGGCGGACACCCTCTGGCAGGCTAATGCCAGTATCTTCAGTAAGATTTCTCCGCCTTGTATTTCTGTAGTCTGGATACTTTGAATTGTTGAACTCATGCGATTCTTGTCGGAATTTGCAGCTCCTATGGGTTTAACCAGATCGCCTCCTCCGGCCAAGGAATGCATGGTTCTTGCCGGCAACTTTATCGACACCGCCATCACCCAAGCCAAAGAGATCGCCAAGCCCCTCTAGATACACATCAAGGCCTCGGACTCCATGGCGAAGTACTCGGAGATTCTTCGCCGAGCCCCCGAGCGTATCACCAGCTGGAAAGCTTCATGTGCACGGACTGGCGCAAGGATGGCGCTGTCTATGGTGAAGGCACACTACAAAGATGCCGACATCGACACGGTGACCTCTGGCATCCCAGACGTTGATGATGACGACAAAGAAATTGATCACGAAGCCATCTTGTCATCACTCGCGGGTTATGACACCAGAGTTGCTGAATTGGTGGATATCAACGTCTTCGTGCCCATGAACACCATCGACAGCGTCAACCAAGATTCCTCCGAGTCCCACCAAAGTGCCGATGCTGAGGGTGATTCTTCGGCCGATGACGATGCTGCTTCCAAGTCTCCTGCGCCCAAAGAATGAAAAACACTTTGTAATATTTGCTTCATCTTTGGTATATGCGCGGAAAAAACTTGATGATGTAACTTAAGGCGAAAAACAATGGTTGTTATTTCCTGCTACTTAAGAACTTAGTACCCAGCATGTATATATTTTTTAAGCAAGTGCTGGCTTATCCATTACTTTGGTTCTTATGCTTGACTTTTCGTGAGTCGGAAGACTCGTTGTCGGAACCAGGCACTTAGGTGATGATGCCCAATGGCACCGTCAATAACCTGAGCACAAAATCGCCGACAATAAGTGCCAAAAGTCACTACTCCAGAATCCACATAAAAACAACAAAGAACATGTAGACCAGAAAACTTAAGCTAACGCCCGTAGGCGTAATTTTTACAAGTGCAAACGCAATACTTGTGCATAAAGGTTTTACATGATCCAAAAATGAACACTAAAGGAGGTAAAAGACTCAAAAATATGAGTGAACCAAAGAGCTTTATTTCATTGATCATATAAAAGGTACACAATTAGATAAAAATGCTAAGTGTAAAAAGGACGTAGCTGTGCTATGTTCCATGGCCGATCAAGCTCCGGGTAGTCATCATCCGGGTCACGTCTCTTACGCTTATGATCTTCATTGGGTCTATCCTTTAGTTCACGATTGTCAACAAGGTAGTAAGACCCATTGAGCAGCGCCTTGCTTATGATGAACGGTCCTTCCCATGGCGGGGATAATTTGTGTGACTTCTTCTGCTTAAGTCGGAGCACCAAATCCCCCTCTTTAAACGAGCGATGCCGAACGCGGCGACTATGGTAGATGCGTAGCTTCTGCTGGTAGATGGCGGATCTTTGGCATGCCAAAACGCGCTCCTCCTCGAGAAGGTCCACATCCAGCGCCCGATTCTTCAGGATCATCCTCGTCGTAGGCGGCAACTCTTGGTGCATCGTGAAGGATGTCGGAAGGCAGGATGGCTTCTGCTCCATATACCATGAAATAAGGGGTGTAGTCGGTGGATCTGTTGGGTGTAGTTCGTAGACTCCACAGCACAGATGGAAATTCTTCCACCCAGGCTCCAGCTGCTCTATGTAGCGGTGCCTCAAGACGTGGCTTGATTCCCTGCAGAATTAATCCATTGGCTCGCTCAACCTGACCATTGGATTGTGGGTGTGCCACAGATGCGAGGTCAAGTTGGATGCCTTTCTCCCAGCAATATGCCTCCACTTCTCCGAGTGATAAATTTCTGCCGTTGTCGGTGATAATGCTATGTGGGAGACCAAATCTCACCACTAGATCTCGGACAAACCTGAGGGCAGTTGCCCCATCAAGCTTTCTAATGGGTTTAGCTTCTATCCATTTAGTGAATTTGTCAACTGCTACAAGCAGATGCGTAAACCCACAAGGTGCTGTCTGCAACGGTCCCACCATGTGTAGCCCCCAGACAGCAAACGGCCAAGTTATTGGTATTGTTCGCAGTTCTTCAGCAGGAACATGTGGTTGTCGGGCATAATACTGGCATCCCATGCATGTCTCAACCAGCTTGTCAGCGTCTGCCTTCGCGGTCAGCCAGTAGAATCCTTGCCGAAAGGCTTTCGCGACCAACGATCGAGGAGCGGCGTGGTTCCCGCAATCTCCGAGATGGATTTCGCGTAGGATTTCCATACCTTCTAGCTGGGAAACACACTTTAGGTATACACCAGTAGTGCTCCTTTTGTAGAGTTGCCCATTGATTATGGTATAACCCTTTGCTCGTCGTACTATTTGCCGTCTTTCGACTTTGTCGTCGGGCAAAATTCCGTGTTCAAGATATTCCATGAACGGTTTTGTCCAAGCCGGAGGGACCTTAGTCACCATGTTGATGAAAGAGTCAGCTCTATCCGGGTTGTCAATGTCGGCTCCCTTCATGGATGGTGTGTGCAGGTGCTCTAGGAAAACTCCTGGCGGAATTCGCTTGCGCCCTGATCCTAGCTTAGACAGCATATCAGCCGCCTCGTTTTGTTCCCTAGGCACATACTTAACTTCGTAGCACAAGAAGCTCTTGGCTATCTCGTCCACTTCGTCTCGATATGCCGCCATCATAGGGTTCCGCGCATTCCAGGTACCAGCCACCTGCTGGGCAACCAAGTCGGAATCTCCACAGCAAACTATGCGCTTGATACCAATATCCTTGGCTACACGTAGTCCGTGAATGAGTGCTTAATACTCCGCCATGTTGTTTGTAGCCTCGAAGTGGATCTGCAGAACGTAGTGTAGCTTGTCTCCTGTTGGTGACTGTAGCAATACACCAGCCCCCCAACCATTGAGCAGCTTTGATCTGTCAAAGTGCATCACCCAGTATTCTGGTTCTTGCAATGGAGTAGCATCTGGCATCTTTGTACAATCTGCAACAAAATCCGCCAAGGCTTGTGACTTGATAGCGTCGCGTCTCTTGTAGGTGATCTCGAAGGCGGCAAGTTTAATGCCCCACTTTGCGACCCTTCCTGTAGCATCGCTATTGTTGATGATGTCGGACAGTGGAGTCTTGCTCACCACTGTGATTGGGTGCTCCTGAAAGTAATGCCTCAGCTTCCGAGAAGCAAGGAATACTCCATAAGCTATCTTTTGGTAGTGCGGGTAACGCTGCTTGGACTCCGTCAAGACCTCGCTCACATAGTAAACTGGTCGTTGAACTCCGTGCTCATAGCCTGGTTCCTTCCGCTCTACCATGACGACGATGCTGATAACTCGGTTGGTTGCCGCCATGTAAATTAACAGGGGCTCTCTAGTCTCGGGTGCTGCAAGGATGGGCGCTGAGGAAAGAATCTCCTTGAGCTGCTTCAATGCTGCATCTGCTTCGTCCGTCTACATGAATTTGTCCGCCTTCTTCAGCAACTTGTACAGCGGCAGAGCCTTCTCTCCAAGTCGGCTGACGAACCGACTAACTGCTGCAACACAACCTGTTAGTCGTTGAATGTCCTTTAGGCATGTCGGACGGTTTATGTTCAAGATAGCCTTGATTTTCTCCGGGTTGACCTCGATTCCACGCTGGGAAACGATGAATCCCAACAATTTGCCGGCTGGAACCTCGAAGACGCACTTCTTAGGGTTAAGCATCATGTTGTATTTCCGGAGATTATCAAAGGTTTCTTTGAAGTCGGAGATTAAGTCGTTTGACTTTTTAGACATCACCGCAATATCGTCCACGTAGGCGTGAACGTTCCGACCAATTTGGTCGTGATGGCAACGTTGCATTGTTCACTGGTAGGTAGCACCTACGTTTTTCAGCCCAAAGGGCATCGTGACATAGAAAAACGTGTCGTATGGGGTAGTGAACGAAGTGGCCAATTGGTCCGACTTCCTCATCTTTATCTGGTGGTATCCTGAGTATGCATCAAGAAAACACAAAAGATCCGAGCCAGCTGTCGAGTCAATGACTTGGTCAATGCGAGGCAAAGCAAACGGATCTTTGGGACATGCTTTGTTCAAGCCGGTGTAGTCAACACACATTCTTAATTCATTGGTTCCCTTTTTGGGGACAAGTACAGGATTAGCCACCCATTGGGTGTGAAGGACTTCTCGGATAAATCTAGCCTTAAGTAACCTAGCTATTTCTTTGCCAATGGCGTGTCTCTTCTCATCTCCAAAGCGTCGTAGAGGTTGTTTCACTGGTTTGCATTTTGGATCAATGTTTAAGCTGTGCTCGGCAAGTTCCCTAGGTACACCTTTCATGTCGGCAGGTTGCCAGGCAAAGATGTCCCTGTTCTCACGGAGGAACTCGACGAGCGCGCTTTCCTATTTGGGATCCAGGTTCGTCCCAATGGAGGTGACCTTGGAGGCATCGGCTACCACAAGTTCCACCGGCTTGGTCTCGATGGCGGCCTTGAACGTAGGAGCAGAGTCGGAGATTTGCTTCTTCGACGCGGGCATCTCTGAGTCATCGACCTTGCTCTGGATCTCCTTGAATTCTTCGCTGTAGAGGACAGCTTCTGCAACGGCTGCTTCATTGATCTTGCAGTCCCTTGCCTTGGTAAAGCTTCCGTATACGGTGATAATGTCGTTTGGTCCGGGTATCTTGAGCTTGTTGTAGACGAAGCATGGCTTGCCCATGAATGTGTGGAATATGTCGCGGCCGAATATGACGTGGTACACGCTCTTGAAGGGGACCACCTCGAAGGTCATGCGCTCTTGACGGTAATTATTAACATCGCCAAAGGCGACCTGAAGTGTAATGCACCCAAGGGACCGAGCCTCCCAACCAGGAACTACGCCGTGGAAGATGGTGTTGGTCCGCCTTAGGTTTGCCTCCGTCAAGTTCATCTTTTGCAGTGTATCCAGGTACATGATGTTGATGTTGCTTCCACTATCCACCATACACTTGGTGAACTCCACGCCGTCAATCAAGGGGTTGATGACCATGGCGTACTGGTTCTCCGTGGGTATAAGGTCTGGGTGGTCCGTCCTGTCCCAAGTTATTGGAACCTCCGACCAGCGCAGGTACTGGGGGACTAGGGGAGAGTAGCCATCAGAATCCTCAGAGAGGTCTTCTGTTGTCGGACGGTGGGGGTGCCAAGTAAAGTGTGGTAGACTGGGGCCTTCTTTGCGAAGGGGTTCTTGCCCTTGTCGTCGCTCTTGGCGGCGTGCTTGGGGTCAACGTCCTCGTCCATGTCACTTGAATCCTTGGGCTCCTCTTCCTTCTTCTTCCCCTTGACCTTGCCTCGTGGTATGTTCTTCCGACTTTGCTTGTAGCCGGACTCCGGGTCTTCCTTGAGGTCGTTGATGAACTTGCAGTGTCGATTGGTATGGGTGGCTTTGCCGTTGACGTCGAGGTGTACGAGGCATGGCATATCACGGTACTCCTCGTAGGTTTGGGGAACGCGGAGCGGCGCCAAGGTGGTTTCACTTCCTCGTTGCTGCCCACGACCAGCTCCCCTTCCTCGGCCACGTTGTCCGCCCTCTCCTCGTCCTGCAAAAGTCATAGCGACCATGTCGGTGGATTGCTTTTCTTCTGGAGCGGTCTTACGCTTTGTACTGCTGTTCCTCCAAGCTTGAGTTGGAACGGCCGTTGCCGGCAAGGAGCCACGAGCATCATCGTCGGCAGCTGCGAACTCACTAGCCAACTGAATCATCTGGTTCAAGTCAAGCTGGTGATTGTCCTGCAAGCGCTTCAGCTTATGTCGGAGCAATGTGCCCCTTTCCAACCCATCGATGAACGCGGCCATGGCGGTCTGAGCGTGCACTCCTACGTAGGCATTCTTCATGTCCAGCCAGCGGGAGAGGTGTACTTCATCTTAAACTGTGGATGCTAGCATTGATCCAGGGACTAGCATTGCAATCACAGGGATCTTTTTCCTTTACAAAGGAGGGATCTTACAGATGGTATCAGAGCACTTTGTTGCCTGTAGGATTATGACCCTAGGATTGGGAACCACTAAGGAAAAAATTTCAGCAACTTCTACACTTGTCTATTCTTCTCGTAAAACTTTTCTAATCTTCTCTCTCATCTCTATTTGTAGATGAACTCCATCAACGAAGCCGTGAGGAAAGGACCACTCATGACAACGACTTTGGAGTGTGAGACAGAATTCCCCAAGGCTCTCAAGGACCTCATGGTTGCATTAGACATACAAGGTGCAGCTGTGTACAAGGGCTTTCCTGTGATGGATGAAGGAGAGGAATACTGGTGGGTACAACTTCACTTGTATAAAAACAAGGAAGACAACCATCAGGAAAAAGGATTCTGCATGTTCACCAATTCAGTGGTGCACACTACATTCTTTGAATCAGCAAAGGATGCAGCTTGGAAGACCATCAAAGAACTTGGTGATAGAGTCAAGTGCAGAATGCTCAACCTCCAAAATGATCTAAGGAAAGAGAAGGAACATACCCAAGAGTTGGAAGCTACCAACCAAACCTTAAGAGGAGACATTATAGACTTAGTGATGGAATCATGTGAGCAAGATAGGCTGATTGCTTCTAGAAACATTGTGTTAGCCAACAGATCCAGTGAGATAGGATTGTAAACGTACTTCGTTAGTTGGACCACCACCTATCACCTTATTTTCCAAAATGTTGCTTTAAAATAAGATTGAACCTTGGTTGTTGTAATGGTTTCATGTATGCATGACTTGTGTGTTTTGCTTCCCAAGGATAAGTATGTTATGTTTTGTCTTTTGTTTTATCTTGATTGTGTTGTTCTAACTTTTCTATCTTATAAATAGATGCCTATTACCATCAGCACTGTTGAGGAGTTCCAGGTTACCCGCTTTGGTCCTCGTATCGTTGAGCTTATCACTTTGCTCAATCTCCCTCTTCCCACCATCATGGTGCATCCCCTCACCAAGTTTGAGAGGAAGGACCTCTGGGGCTTCAAGGTCAACCAGCCCGGACGCCAGACAGAGCCTACCACGGAGGCCATTGTCTTCAAGCTCATGCACGATGACAGGGAGAGAGGCCTTGAGGTAGTTATGCAGGATCTGATAGGACGTCTGCTAGGACGACACTCCCGACAGGTTAGAGGTACCCACTTCCACGTCTTCGGAAGGCGTGATGAGGATGGAGAGTCCATCGACTTCGAGGACGATTCGAGGGACACAGCAGAGCCGATACGCCTGTACCTCCAGGACTTAGAGTCTCTCATTAGGCACGTGGACACTGATAGGACCAATGTCATGCTCAGCAATGACGAGCTCCAGGTGCAGCTTCGCGAGAAGGACAAGCTCTTCGCAGAGCAAGACGAGATAGTCAAGGAAATGGAGGTGAAGTTCGAGACCCAGGACAGGAAGTTCAAAAGTCAGGAGAAGCGTGTCCAGGATAGGAACAAGAAGATCCGGGACATGACTAAAGAACTGCAGTCCAAGGACTTCGAGCTCGAGCAGCAGCAGACAGTGATAGAGAGGCTTCGCTCCCAGAAGAGGGCTCTCAAGGCCAAGATAGAGACTTTGACCACTAGCATCGAGGAAAACAAGACCGCGATGGAGAACACAGGTCTTACCTTTGTCGAGGAGGAGATTGATGCCGAGGAGTAGATTTGACTACTCGTTTATCTTTTGTTATCGTACTTGTTATTTGAGAACTTGTTATTGGACCATCCGACATGTGGATGGCTTGCCACTTGTGTGTTTTACTTTGTGAACTCGTTATCTTGTTGTTGAACCTTTATCGTTGTGTTGCATGCTTTATGTTTGTTTATGTGATGTAATGTGCATGAAAGCATCTATGGGTATCTCATTCTTATCTCTATTTGAACAAACCACAGATGCCTCCCCGTCGTGCAAACCCCACAACAACAACAACAACAACAACATCACTCCAGAAATGCAGCAAATGATGACTGCTCAAACACAACTGATGCAGATGATGACAACGTTCATCCAGAACCAAAACAATAATAACAACAACAACCCTCCGGGCTTTGATATGCTTACCAGATTCTTGAGATTGAGGCCAGCTAAGTTCTCAGGGACGACTGATCCCATGGTGGCCAATGATTGGCTACGCTCAGTGAACAAGGACTTGGTAATTGTGGGCTGTACGGATGCTGAAAAGGTCAGATTTGCAGCACATCTGCTTGAAGGGCCAGCCGCCACTTGGTGGGACAACTTTCAGATCACCACTCCCATAGATGAAGTGACATGGGCTATCTTTGAGGATGGCTTCAGATCGCTCATATCTCATCAGAGTGATGAGTCCGAAAAGAAAGAGTTCCACAATTCAAGCGGCACCGATGACGTGGCTGAATATATTGAGGAGTTCAACAATCTGGCGTGTTATGCACCGGATGAAGTTGACACCGATGCCAAGAGAAAGGAAAAATTTCTTGAAGGCTTGAATGATGAGCTAAATTTGCAATTGGCTGTGGTATATGTTCCCACTTATCAGTCTCTCTGTGACAAGGCTGCTATTTTGGAGAACAAAATGAAGCAAGTAGAGAGTAGAAAGAGGAAGCACTCCGACAAGCACAGCTCGGGATCGTCTCACAAACGATCTCATTATGATGACAGTGGAAGCTCAGGATCCCACAAGCATGGGAAATTCAACAAGCACCACAACCACAACCGTCATGACAACAGGCATCACCGTAGTCATGACAATGACAAGTACAAGAACCACAAGCGTGGACATAAGAGCCACCACAGTGGTACTGGAAGTGGAAGTGGAAGTCAGCCTGTTAAGAGAGACATAAGTCAGGTTGAATGCTTCAAATGCAAGAAGATGGGGCATTATGCAAATGAATGCCCAGAAAAGAAAGTTGAAGGACCCAACAAGCCTAATCCTTTCCAGAAGGGATAGGTGAACCACATCAGTGTGGAGGAGGTCTATGAGGAGCCTGATGCTATTGCTGGTAAGTTCAGACTCAATTGTATTCCAGCATTTGTTCTTTTTGATACTGGAGCATCGCATTCATTCATATCAAAAGCATTTGTTGATAGAAATGGGTTTCCAACTAAAAACATTGGGTGTCCAATAAAAGTTAGTTCTCCGGGTGGACATATGATAGTAAGTCTTGGATGACGGGATCTAGTAATAGAGTTTGGAAAACATAAATTTCCAGTGAGTCTGATAATCCTAGATTCCCAAGGACTGGACGTAATATTGGGAATGGATTGGATGGCTAAGTATGAAGGAGTACTGGATTGTGCTAATCGTACTGTTGCACTCACAACCCCGGAAAGAAAGCGGATTAAATTCAAGTCCAACTTTGAATCTAAAGGAAGTAAGCTAAATTCTCTTAAGGGGGTTAGCATGGACAGTGTGCCAATTGTGAGTGAGTATCCAGATGTGTTTCCGGAAGAATTGCCGGGAATGCCACCGGATAGAGATGTGGAGTTTCTTATAGATTTTGTACCAGGGTTTGGACCAATAGCAAAGAGACCTTATAAAATGTCAGTTGATGAACTGAAAGAGCTCAAGAAACAACTAGGAGAACAGTTGCAGAAAGGATTTATTCAACCAAGTTCTTCATCTTGGGGAGCACCAGTTTTGTTCGTGGAAAAGAAAGATAGAAGTCAAAGGTTATGCATAGATTACCGTTCACTCAACGAGGTAACTATCAAGAACAAATACCCTTTGCCTAGAATCAACGACTTGTTTGATCACCTAGAAGGAGCTTGTGTGTTCTCAAAGATTGATCTAAGGTCAGGCTACTTTCAACTCAAGATAAGAGAGCAAGACATACCTAAAACAGCGTTCACTACAAGGTATGGATTGTATGAGTATACCGTAATGCCTTTTGGGTTGACCAATGCTCCAGCATACTTCATGAATATGATGAACAAGGTGTTCATGGAATTCCTTGACAAATTTGTTGTCATTTTCATCGATGACATCTTAGTCTACTCCAAGAGCAAAGAAGAGCATGAAGGACACTTGCGTTTGATACTTGAGAAGTTAAGGGAGCATAGACTTTATGCCAAATTCAGCAAGTGTGAGTTCTGGTTGGATGAAGTTGGTTTTCTTGGTCATGTTATGACAAAGGATGGTGTAGCAGTTGATCCTGCTAAAGTTTCAGCGGTAACTGAATGGGAATCTCCCAAGTCCGTGAAAGAAGTTCGAAGTTTCCTTGGCTTAGCAGGTTACTACAGGAGGTTCATAGAGAATTTCTCTAAGGTAGCTAAGCCTATGACAGAATTGTTAAAGAAAGACAAGAAGTTTGCTTAGTCTGAAGGTTGTGAACTCAGCTTTCAGGAATTGAAGAAGAGACTTGTGACAGCACCAGTCTTGTGTCTACCGGATTTGGAAAAAGAGTTCCAAGTATATTGTGATGCATCTCATCAAGAATTGGGTGCAGTACTTATGCAAGACGGTAAAGTTGTGGCATATGCCTCGAGACAACTCAAAACTCATGAAGTAAACTATCCTACTCATGATTTAGAGTTAGCCTCTGTCGTCCATGCACTCAAAACATGGAGACACTATCTTTTGGGAAAGCGTTGTGAAGTGTTCACGGATCACAAAAGTTTGAAGTATATCTTCACCCAGAAGGAAATTAATATGAGACAAAGAAGATGGCTAGAACTTATCAAGGACTATGACTTAAGTTTGCAATACCACCCCGGTAAAGCAAATGTTGTAGCAGATGCTCTAAGCCGTAAGGTTTTTGTGAA
This sequence comes from Avena insularis, assembly GCA_023614405.1. NCBI lineage: Eukaryota > Viridiplantae > Streptophyta > Magnoliopsida > Poales > Poaceae > Avena > Avena insularis. The sequence goes on along the minus strand of CM042691.1, from coordinate 376,899,773 downwards.
TGGCCTTACCAAAGGAGAACTGCCAGATGATTTGTGTGCCCAATTCAGAAAACTCAGGTTGGAGATTGTGCCTGAAGGACATCTCATGTCTTTGGATGTTCAACCCACTTTGTTGGACAAGATCAGAGAAGCCCAGAACACTGATAAGGAAATTGAAGAGATTAAGGAAAAGATTGGCAAAGTAAAAGCCAAAGAATTCCATGAAGACGAACAGGGTACTTTATGGCATGGGAAACGTATTTGTGTTCCACAAGACCCGGAGTTGCAGAAACTGATTTTGCAGGAAGCACACAACTCTCCGTATTCTATTCACCTGGGTAACACAAAAATGTACATGGACATGAAAGAAAGGTTTTGGTGGAATAATCTCAAAAAGGACATCGCCGTACATATTGCTTTGTTTGATGTGTGTAGTAGAGTGAAGGCAGAACATCAGAAACCAGCAGGTTTACTTCAACCACTACCTATTCCTGATTGGAAGTGGGACAAGATTGGTATGGATTTCATTACCGGATTACCAAGGACCCGTTCAGGATAAGATTCTATTTGGGTAGTAGTGGATCCCCTAACTAAAGTGGCTCATTTCATACCCGTGAAGACAACCTATACAAGTGCTAAGTTGGCCAGAATCTACATGAGTAGAATTGTATGTCTACATGGAGTGCCCAAGAGTATTGTGTCTGATAGGGGAACTCAATTCACTTCCCATTTTTGGAGACAGTTGCATGAGTCATTGGGAACGAGGTTGGAATTCAGTACTGCTTTTCATCCTCAAACTGATGGACAAACAGAAAGGACTAATCAGATTCTTGAAGACATGTTGAGGGCATGTGCCCTAGACTATGGAGCCAGTTGGGATGAAAGTCTGCCTTACGCAGAATTTTCTTATAACAACAGCTATCAAGCCAGTATTGAGATGGCACCATTTGAGTTTCTCTACGGAAGAAAGTGTACCACCCCATTGTTATGGAATGGTGTGGGAGAAAGAAGTTTATTCGGGCCAGATCTTATCAAACAAGCCGAAGAGAAGGTCAAGTTGGTTAAAGACAGGTTAAAGATAGCACAGTCCCGACAGAAAAGCTACGCAGATCCTAAGCGTAGAGAAGTCACCTATGAAGTTGGTGATAGAGCCTATCTTAGAGTATCACCACTTCGTGGAGTGAAGAGATTCGGAGTCAAAGGAAAATTGGCACCTAGATATATTGGACCATTCAAGATTCTGAGTCGCAAAGGAGAAGTTGCCTATGAAATTGAACTACCAGAATCTTTGTTAGCTATCCATAATGTGTTTCATGTGAGTCAGCTTAAGAAATGTCATCCAGAAATGGAATAAACTTCTCTGAAGGATACTATACCTTTGGAGGAGGTTCAATTGGAAAGTGATCTCACCTATGAGGAGAAACCTATCAAGATTCTTGAGACTGCAGAAAGAGTCACAAGGACTAAGATTATCAAGTTTTGCAAAGTGTAGTGGAATCATCATTCCGAAGAGGAAGCAACATGGGAAAGAGAAGATGATCTTCGGAAAGACCACCCTCACCTATTTTCTAGCCAAACCGAATCTCGAGGGCGAGATTCACCTTAAGGGGGTTAGATTTGTAACATCCCTAAAATCATGTTTCAAACTCATGCATATCATCCATGCATCCATGATCATATAGAATTCATTTCAAACAAAATAATTCAAAAACAGGAGCATATGAGCTCATTATTTTATGTGATCATCATTTGAAACAAATGCTACTCTTTCTATGAGAAGTTGTGGTTCATGAAACCAAAATTTGTGCCTTGTTGTTTTCAGAATGTGTTGCTAGATTGCTAAGGTTCAAACCAAGATTTCAAAGCAAATACAATTTGAAAACCAATTTCAAAACCAAATTGAAACAAGTGCTATGTCACTGTTATTTTGTCTTTCCAAAAATGACCAAGCCAATTCAAAGTGACCACATGGTTTTATGCCTAGAATTGTGACTGTTGCACACTGCAAAAATCCTGAAAAGATTTGAATTCAAATAGAGTTTGAATTCATTTGAAAATCATTCCAGAAAATCAAATTAGAAAAAGAAAAGGAATAAGGAAAAGGAAAAGGGCCGGCGCTACTATTCTGGACCAACAGCGAATCCAGCCCAACTAGCCCACCTGGGTCCCCTCTCTCTCTCATGCGCAGATGCACCCACAGAGCCGCTGACGCCTAGACCCCACCCCCTCTCTGGCTCTCTCGCAGACAACTAGGCCCTCTCCACATCGACTCCTTCTTCCCCAAATCGCGCTCGCAGACCACATCGCCGCTACCGTTGATGCCGGTAATGGCACGGCGTAATTAGCCTTGATACCGCGAGCGTTTCCTGTCGCGCTTCAGCCTATTTAAACCACACCCCGCCGCGGTCATTTCCCCCCACGCTGCACTCTCTTCTCGCCACCAGGCTGCCCTTAATTCGCGTTGCACCGCCGCAGCCAGAGCTAACTCCGGCGAGGTATTCCGGTAAGACCCCGTCGCCCCTTGCTGTCTAAACTTGCCAGTACAATCTCTGCGACCATGCGCACCTCCTGACCCCTCTGGTGCATGCTAGGATCATCCAGAGCCTCGCAACGTCGGCGACCACACGCGTCAGACAACCCCATCAACTCCGGCGATCAATTGCGGTAAGCACCGAGCGCCCCTTGCCCTCTCTCACATACAAGGTTGTTCGCCACTGTCTTGCGCATCTCCTAAGCCACTTGGTTCGTGCTAGGGCAACGCGGAACCTCGGCAACGACTTCGACAGCAACCACCCGACGCCGTGCACAACTCCGACGAGCTCCCCCAGCCACTACAGCGCGCCCCTTGACCAGCCGACACCACCTTGAGCATCAGCATCGCACGGCGAGCTCGGTAAGCCCCTTCCCCCTCTCCCGTGCAACCCAGCACCGCCACTGACAGACGCGCCGCTGCCTGTCGCCGCCACCAGCATCGCCACTAGATGGTCAGGCTGCTCAGGATCGTTAGATCCAGATCGTGCGGATAGGATAGAACGCAAGCGAAGCGGTAAGATTAGATCTGAGCCGCGCGTTTAAGCTAGATCCAGCGGCTCAGAAGCGTGATCCGACGCGAAACGGTACGCCACAATCAGAGCGTGACGCGTGGCTAGGGTTTGGTTTTAAAATAGAATTTGAATCTGAATTATATCCAATTTTGAATTAGCTATAACTTTTGATCCCCATGTTGGAATTTAACAAATTTTATACCGTTGGAATCAGGAGAGCAAGATCTTTCTGATTATGCAATGTGTTTAGTGTTTAGCTTCTGTTAAAAAGGCTTTATTTGCAGAAACTTGTTTAGGACTAATTTGAGTGTTTGAAATATTTAGGAAAGGTTTAGGGGTATAAATATTGGTTGTTTGGCAAGATTTTATCTTGTTAGTGACTCAGTACTTTGCACTTGCTTGGTTGAATTCTAAAAATCATCACTTAGCATATTGCATGCATGCATATATATTTTTTTGGTTGAATATATCTTGTATGTGATTATGGCTATATTCTATGTGTAGATTTTGGTGCTAGTGATTGTGATTGTGAAGAGTGCTACTCTCCCAACTACCAAGGCAAGTGGTACTTCATGAATATTTCTATCCCTATATTTTATACTAAGCATTAGAAATATTTTGCTAAGTCCTGCATGTTATTATTTTTGCCTATATGCCATGTTGGGAAATCCTAAGTAGTTGTAGAATTGCTAGGAAATTTCTAAGTTAAGTTACTATCTATGCCATGCTTAGCCTAGCTAGTAGCAAACAAGGGTTGGTGAATTATACATGCCATGATGAAAATATTTCTAAGTCTTTGGACTTGTTTTACTTAATAAAACAACTAAGTCAATGAATCACCTGGGTGGAAAGGGACTTGATTGGTGGTTTTTGGTTGAGTGGTTACACAAGGCCCATGGCTATGGTTTACCTTGTGTATCACACTTGTGGTAAGCCACCCAGGAACAAAGAGATTTTAGAGGCCAAGTGTTGAGAAGCTTCTAGTGCAGCCACTTGGCAATATGGGCTCTGCCTGGATCACATAAGTTGCTAGAACTTAGCCATTTGGACAGTTGGTGGTAGTGGGAATGATAGGTTGGAGCGCGTCCATTTGGTCTAAGGGAAGGCTTCTAAAAGGTCCTGTCTTGGGAAACCAAGTCTGGTGGGGAAAGTGCACAACCTCTGCAGATGGAAAAATCTAAGTACTTAGCCAAGTCCATGGCAATGGACAACTTGAGCATCAAGGCATGGAAGCTATCAAGAATCTCCTCATCCCAATTTCTAAGTAAAAATTTGTGGGTGAACAAGGGTGAAGGACCTCAATGTCTATTGGTGGTTCCTTGGGAAAAGTTTTGACAAAGAAAAACTTAGTGATTTCAACTAATAGGCAAAACCTATTTTAAGCAAAGCAAGCCAAGCTACACTTAGCCAAATTTGCATATAGTATCTAGTCCACTTAAATTATACTAAGGTATCACTTGCCAATACTATTCCAAAGTATTGACCCACTGTGGCTATAACTTGTGATGTTGCAGGTTACTCTGATGAGGATTAGGTGTCATGAGTCTACACTCAACATGTTTGCCTGTGGCACATGAAGATGAAGACTTATATTTATTTACTTATTCAAACTCTTGTATTAGGCCTATGGCCTTGAGTTTTAAAGACTATGTTTATCTCTGGAATGGATGGAATAAATGACCTTTGTATCTGTGTACTTCATCTTAAACTGTCGATGCTAGCATTGATCCAGGGACTAGCATTGCAATCACAGGGATCTTTTTCCTTTACAAAGGAGGGATCTTACACCCTCCCTTGCCCGTGACCTCCACTGCAACTGCATCGTCACCGCGACCTCGGTAATGCCCTGCTCCCTTCCTCTTACCCCTTGCATCACCGGAGCGCCGTCGCCAGACGCGCCGCCAGTTTCTAGCCAGAGCGATCTGGTCCGCTGGATCCAGCTCCGAGAGCTAGGATTAGAAGCTAGCACGAAGGGGTATCTGCTGATCTGAGCCACATGATCTAACTTAGATCTAACAGCCCACGATGCTGATCCGGACGATGTGGTACCGGCCAATAAGAATAGGCCACGTGGCTGAGATTTTCAGATAAAAACCAAAAATAATTTGTTAGATGTTTAAACTTGTAAAAATCATAAATTTTGATCTACAATTCCGAAAATTGCAAATTTGGTGTCTATGGATTCAGAAAAATGTGAAATACACTACTGTGACCTCCTTTTGTCCAAAAGCTTCTGTAAAAACTGATTTCTGAGTGAAAATTATTGTGAAAATTATTTTTGAGTGAATCCTTTTGCAAATGGTTGTGTTTTGAACCCTCTGACCATAAACACTAACATTTGAAATTAAAAATATAATTTGTTGGCACTAGAAAATATCCCTTTGAATAAAAGATTTTCTAGTACAAGAAAAATAATTTAAACAACCAAATTGCACTAACTTGGTTCCAATTGGAATTACACTTTTATAAAAAGTACCATTAGGTGTTTGTAATGTTTAGAGACTTGTTGGAACAATTTGTTCAATAAAATTATCTCGTTGCATACTTGCATGCATTCCTTTATTTTTGTTTTGTTATTTTTGTGTTGCTAGTTTTGGGTGTGTGCTTTTTGCTTGATTGTATTGTTGTAGACTTTGAGGAGTGTGCCATTGCAAGATCAAGGAGAGTACCTAAATATTCTACTATAAAGGCAAGTGATACTTTGGTCATCAAAAGTCCTATCTTTTCAATATTGCATTAGTAATGTTTTTGTAGTGTGCATGATAGGACTATTATTTATATTACTATGTTATGCTAATCCCATAGTATCTACCTTTGTAGTATTTCCTAAAGATAGGAGACATCATAAGAATAGAATGATTAGTCTTGCTATATAGATTCGTGGGTGGAAATCATGATATGATGTCTTATGAAAATATGAGTATTTTTGGACTAATGAAAACAACTGATGTTAATGAAACACCTGGGTGGAAATGGGACTTGTATGGATTGTGTTGAGTGGTTACCCAGGGCCCATTTCCATGGTTTACTAATGTCTACGCACTTCTATTATTGTATACAGTTGTTGGGCCTCCAAGTGCAGAGGTTTGTAGAACAGCAACAAGTTTCCCTTAAGTGGATTACCCAAGGTTTATCGAACTCAGGGTGGAAGTGGTCAAAGGTATCCCTCTCAAGCAACCCTGCAATCAAGATACAAGAAGTCTCTTGTGTCCCCAACACACCCAATACACTTGTCAGGTGTATAGGTGCACTAGTTCGGCGAAGAGATAGTGAAATACAAGTGGTATGGATGATTATAACTGTAACGTGCGTAAAAGATCTTCTGACGGGGAGGAAAAGACTAAAGGAAAAAAGATGGAAGCAAGCAAACATGTAACATATCTAGTTGCAAACGGTGTTTCAATGCTTAGAAACAAGGCCTAGGGATCATACTTTCACTAGTGAACACTCTCATATAAATATATTATCTTCATGATACTACCCTGAACTACTCTCTGGTTGGACACTCTAATCCATGGTAGGGCTACAAAAGCACACCTCAAAGTCTGCCTTCCCCATCTAGATAACCCCACACTGTCACCTTGAGCGCTAGATGGTTCCAACAAACACCACAATTTCATAGAGATATCCAACTCCAAATATAACTCATGACAAGTATTTATGAACTCTAGCCTAAGTGCCACCACGGCGTGCACGCTGTCACTTTCACACACGTGGGGAGAGCAGAGATCTATTGAAGCACTTGAGTATTTAAGTAGATTCTATCCTAAGTGCCAACACGGTATGCACGCTGTCACTTTCATACACGTGGGGAGAGCCAGATATCTATTAAAGAACCTGAGTAGCAAAGTAGATCTACTTGATTACAAAGCTCATGACCACAATATGATCACGCATAGAGAGAGAGATGAACACATAGCTATCGATAGATCCCTTAGCCTCGAGGAAGAACTACTCCCTCATCATCATGGGAATCAACAATGGTGATGAAGACGGCCATCGAGATCGATGGAGATGGTGGTGGAGATCGAAGGAGACGGCTCTGGGGGCACTTCCCCGTCCCGTAAGGGTGCTGGAATAGAGACTTGTGTCCCCCGAATCTCCCCTTTGGTGGCGGCGGTGTTGTGAGATTTTTTCGTTGAATTTTGGTCGATGCTTTAGGGTTTCTGAGTCAGGGGTTCTTATAGGCGAAGAGGAGAGGCGAGGAGGCATCCAGGGAGGCCACACCCCTGGTGGAGCGGCCTAGGTGGTCCCGCGCCACCCTAGGGTGTGGCCACCTTGGTGCCCTACTCCGTCTCTGCTTCGATTTCCATATTGTTCCGGCAAAAATATGAAGATTGGCTTTTGTCCCGTCCAATTCCGAGAATATTCATTTTTTAGCTTTTCTGAAACCAAAAATAGCGTGAAACAGTAACTGCAATGTGGCATCTTGTCAATAGGTTAGTTCTAGAAAGTGTATAAAAATACCTCAAAGTGTAGACAAAGCAAAGCAAAGTAGATACTAAACAAGCATGGAACATCAAAAATTATAGTTACATTTACGACGTATCAAGAATCCCCAAGCTTAACTCCTGCTCGTCCTCGAGTAGGTAAGTGATAAAAAAGAATATTTTTTTAGGTGACATGCACCATCACAGTCAAAATCAAACCATTTGCAAGCATTGAAAGTTGGGATTAAAGTATTGTAAACATGAGCATGAAAGATGAAGTTCTAAAAATAAGACATAGTAACTATGCTGCAACATGGAAGGATACAAACAAAGGATCATGAATAACAATGCATTGAAAGACGTTTGTTTGTTTCACATATAGAAAACATAGCATAGTGGCATTCAGCTTGTCCCTCATGGAGTATGAAATGAATGCATAGGACACCTTCAAAGTTCATAAGAGTGACTAGATACAAATAGTTCATGAGCAAGCAATATCAACAATATGAATCAATCAGTAAGTTTTGGGACAATGCACATAGAACTAAGAATGGCAAGTATGCTCTATTAATTGGTGCCTAAGGATAGAAGGTGGAGACTCAATATAATGATGGAAGAAAGGCCCTTCATAAAAGGAAGCAGGGATTTCAAGTTTCATAAAGAGCTTCCAAAAATTATGGTACTTGTTAGCTTTCAGCTCTCATTTCCCCTATCATAAGCATCTTGATGTGATTAAGGTTAAAGTGAACAAACTATGGAGTATATGATTGACAAAGTATAAGTTGCCAATCTCATGTCCCTTGAGTACGAGGGCCGCTCCTCATGGTACTCAACTTTAGTTACCTGTAAGTTCTTGTCATAGTAAGTACATGTGTATCTTAGAGAACCGCCAACGGGGTACCCCTTGCACATGATACAGGAGATATCCTATAATCAAAATGACAAGGTAAGCAGACAATGAGCATCTCAGCAATCTTCTTATTTACCATGGGAAAATGGTGCTTTTTTCTCTCTTTCCTCTTTTCAATATGTCAATCTTTTTTTATAAGAAGAAAGCTTCATAGATTGCTCACTATGGTGATGCTGCAAGTTTCCACCATGATTAGGCATGGCTTAGGCTAGCAGCCCAGACGTTTCTCTAACACACATACATAACTCCATGGACTTACAAGCTCCCCTTTTATTTCACACCGACGACATCCACAAACAAAAGATCATGATATCAACTAGGTAGCATGTACAGATGCAATGTTGAAAGCGTTCCTCGTGACAACATAGTTCTGCTAATTCCCAACTTATAAGTGCAAGCAAATACAACATAGATGACAAAATGGTTCAAGTTTATTAGGGTTAAGAAAAATAAAGTGTGCCATCAAGTTTGTGAGAGATTTAATCACTATTTTCACATACCAAGTTTAATTTGGAAGATAGATAAAACAAGAATATACTTGGAATGGTGTAACACACCATGCATAGGAATTTATAGTGGACACTTTGGAATAACTTGGTTTCTTGGGAGTTGGATGCATGATTAGAGCTTACTCATACAAGTGGAGGCTAGCAAAAGACTTGGGAGCGACCAACTAAGAGAGCAATAATGGCCATAATCATGCAGAGCGACAAAACATTACTAATCAACGCATAAAGTGGTACTACAAGTTAAGGACTAAATGATCATAGTGGCTATGGTGACTGGTTCATAGTAATAACATGGTGTGAGCATGTGCCAAGTCAACCCAAACAAAGCATCAAAGGAGAATACCACAATACTATGATTTTGTATGCTAAAACAACGCATGATTCCTTCAAGGCACATTGAGCAATCCCGATTGTTTGGAACAAGTCATGCTACAGCAATAATCACTAAGCATAAGGTCAAAACAACATCTAGCATGACATGATAAAGTCTAAGCCACAGTCAAAGCAAGATCTTCTTGTACTACTCAAGCAAGGATTTTCTACTCCTCTCCAACACCAATCAACTTATTTGAAATAACACAGTGAGAAAGAAGGTCCAAACTACTTTATTCAAGAAAATTAAGAAAACAAAAACCAAAAACAAAAACTAAGACTCTCCAAGAACAAAACAACAGTGCATGAAACAATAAAAGCGAAGTGTCAAGAAAGACCTGAGATTTTTATTGATGAAGAAGGGGATGCCTTGGGCATCCCCAAGCTTTGACGCTTGTACCTCTTGAATATTTCTTGGAGTGACATGGGGTGGCATCCCTAAGCTTGAGCTTTTGTCCATTCTTCATCTCATTACATCATTCTTTCTCTACACCTGAAATTTTCCTTCATACAAAACTTCACACAATCTTCATTAGCAACATTAGTGTATTCAAAAGATAATAGACCCTTGGGGTTTAGTTTTAGAGTAGCAAAACATTCACTAAAAATACAAGCTACTGTAGCAATTCCCTAAAAAAGCTCAATTTCCCAAAAAGAACCCAAAAAAGGAATCAATAAGAAGCAAATGCAAATAATGGCAGAAATCTATCAAAACAGACTAGCAGGTAGAAACCGATTTTTCGAAGACCTTTTGTTGCTCAAATCAAAAAGTGTTGAACTAATGAAATTTAGCTAACATACTGGGGATTTATTAAAAAAATATCAACTCAATACGACTTACAGATATTTTACACGAATATTTACGGTGGAGCACAAAAATCTGTTTCGGGCCAGTAACTCCCAAAATCTTACTTCCCTCTCATCAGAGGTTATTCTTGTCAAAAAAAAGCAAATAAAAAGGATAAGGAGAGGTCATTTTAGAGGGAATAACTTCCAAGACTCAAGAAAACTTTTGGGTTATCTCCCAATAAGTACTTTTCTGTAACGCTTTTAAGTTAGGCATGATAATTTGAGAAGATGCTCACATAAGAAATATGAATTGAAGTAAAAGAGAGCATCAAAAAGCAAATTCAAAACACATTTAAGTCTAACCCACTTCCTATGCAAAATAATCTTGTAAAGAAACAAGTCATGAAAGCACAAAGCAACAAGCATAGGAAAGCAAAACAAGTGCAACTTCAAGATTTTCAACATAAAGAGGGGAAACTTAATATTGTTGAGATGCATAAAACCATGTTTCCCTCTCTCATAATAACTTTTAGTAGCATTATCAATAAAATTAACAATATAACTATCACATAAAACATTATTATCATGAGCCACATGCATATAATAATTATTACTCTCCACATAAGCTTATTAATTGTAATGGGAGCAAATTCAACAAAATAGCTATCATTATTATTCTCATCACCATAATCATCAAATATAGGAGGCATATTATAATCCCAATTAATTTTCTCCTCAATAGTAGGTGGACTAAAAATATCATATTCATCATTGTAATCATCATATATTGGAGGTTTGGTATCATCATAAGCAATATAATAGCTATCTTCCAAAGCTGGGGAACTAAAAAGATCATTTTCATAAAAACTAGCTTCCCCAAGCATAGATGTTTCCATAGAATTAGCAATAATGGTGTCCAAAGAGTTCATACTAATAACATTGCTATTAGCATGCAAATAAAGTTCCATAGGTTTTTTAATCTTCTCTTCAAACACTTCATGTCCTAACTCAAGATAAACACTATAAAGCTCTCTAATTTTGTTGTTGTTTTCCATTAAGCCTAACTAGTGAAAACAAGAAACAAAAAGACAAAATTGCAGAATCTAAAGGAAATAACTTCGAGCACTCACACCAGAGGATGTGAGTACTTTTTAACTTACCTCCCTGGAAACGGCGCCAGAAAATAGCTTGATGAATACGCACTTCTATTCTTGTAGATAGTTGTTGGGCCTCCAAGTGCATAGGTTTGTAGAACAACAGCAAGTTTCCCTTAAGTGGATTACCCAAGGTTTATGAAACTCAGGGAGGAAGTGGTCAAAGGTATGCCTCTCAAGCAACCCTGCAATCAAGATACAAGAAGTCTCTTGTGTCCCCAATACACCTAATACACTTGTCAGGTGTATAGGTGCACTAGTTCGGCGAAGAGATAGTGAAATACAGGTGGTATGAATGATTATAAGTTGTAACAGTGCCAGAAAAGAGCTTCTGACAGGGAGGAAAATACTTAAGTCAAAAAGATGGAAGCAAGCAAACATGTAACATATCTGGTTGCAAACGGTATTTCAATGCTTAGAAACAAGGCCTAGGGGTCATACTTTCACTAGTGATGTCATGGGAATGGCCACGGTAGATGCTGCAATCGGTAGCGAGTAGTAGAACAAGGGGCAAGGGTGGTCAGCCATCTGCAGTGCGAGATGAGGGTGGAGACACAAGGGTTTACCCAGGTTCGGCCCCCGGAGGGTAAAGACCTACTCCTGCTAGATTGTATTGATGAGAGAGTACAAAGCGCGAGCCCGACGACTAGGCGGCGAGTCATAGCGGGTGTATGATGGAACGTGTCCTCTATGCGTACCCTAGGGAGGTTTATATAGGCTCACCTCACTAGGGTTTATAGATCTCCAACCGAATTAGTTAAGGATTAGGAGGGTACTTGACCTAATCCGACTGGGCCTAGCTATTCTTCTGGGCCCCAGACTTCCACGTCGGCTTCGTTAAGTCTCGATCCAGTCGCCGTCCTGTAGGCCCACTCGCTGGCAGCTTGGACCAATAGGAAACGTCCTACTGGGTATACCCCATCCGGCATATCCCCATCAGTAGTCCTCAAGGCCGTCATGGATTAGTCGTAGGTGTTCATTGGAAATCGGAGTATGCAGGTCCAATTTGGATGCCCAGTCGAATCGACGGTGGATTTCCTGAATGAAAGAGGGAACTTGTTATCTTAATCGCAACAACAACGACCAGTCGAATCGCAGTGTGGCGAATGGGTCGGCAAGTAGTCGAATCACTGCTATGGTGATCATGTCGGTGAATCGTCAAGTCACTGAAGACAGCGAGTAGACGAAGTTGGACCGTCAGGCCGGTCAAACTAGCCGTTGGGTAATCCAACGGTAATATCGGCGTAATCGCCGTGCGGTAACGGCTCCCCGAAGATGGCGGGTAACAACCGCTATATAAGGAGAGTGACGGGTGAAGGACGATCATTTCCCTCACTTCCTCCAATCTCGCGTGCTCCTAGTCTTCCGCTCCTTCGCAACAATCAGAGCGACCCAGAGCGACTCACAGCCCTAGATCCAAGTGCACGAAAGCGCTGTTGAAATCATTCGAGGAGGCAGGGATCCTCTGCGCCGGGAGATGGCGCATCCTCGCGGGCGGAGAAGTGATACCATATCCACGCGAGGGAGAGTCCATCTGCTTCACCAGCCACCTGGAGAGGGGGCTCGGATTCCCCACCTCCCTCTTCTTTGCGCTTTCGCTTTCAGCCTACGGCATCCAGCCGTCAGACCTAGGTCCGCACAGTATCAAGCAACTCGCCATTTTTGTGGCGTTTTGCGAGTGCTACCTGGGCTGTCGGCCGTATCCCCCCTGCGGCAAGATCTATTCCACGGGAGGATCGGACGCGAAGAAGCAGGCGGGCCGATGCTGGCCACGGGCGGCCTCACGTTTCATTTGAAGTCGAAGGCCTCCTTCTTCGATCTGATGCTGCCAAAGAAGGCAGCGAACGAGTGGAAGAAGAGTTGGTTCTACGTGACCGAGTCGCCATCGGGCGACGAGGTGACGCTTCCGACGTACTCTACCGACCGGCCCGAGCCGCATCGGCTCCAAGTTACCAAGATCCCGCTGGACCAGCGGATGGTCGTCGATGAGATGCTGCAGACGATCCACAATTTGAAGAAGAAGGACCTCCAAACGATCAATATGTACAATTGCTGGTTCGGGTGGTGGCTGGTGCCTCTGGCCAGTCACGCCCACTACATGTATGACTACACGGGAAAAGACGACCCAACGAAGTCCTGCCTTGCCGAGTGGAGGCTCAATGACTACACCTTGGCCTTGAAGAAGATCACCGAGGTGGAGTATCTCGACTCGAAGGCTGGTGTCGCCCCTTACACCGTGAAGCGCAAGGCTCCAATGGTAAGTCCTTTCCTTCCTATGCACTCACAATCGCAGATTTGCGTTCGTGATCGTGCTGATTTCGTCTTGTTGTTGCAGTTGTTCCAAGTGGTGGAAGGTTGGCTTCCACCCTTAGACGACGAGAACTCGAACGAGTTTGCCGAGGATGATAGCGAGTCTTCGCCCGACAAGGGCGGTGTCAGAAGTGACAGGGGCAGTGATGACAACGACAACGATGACGATGGTGGCGACGAGGCCATGGAAGTCGCCGCACCCACGGTCTGCAAGACCCGCGGGCAGCATCAACGCGAGCTCGAGGCCAGCAAAGAGCCTCGAGGCTCAAGACGAGGATGGACGAGCTCCCCGAGCATACCTCGTAGCGCGAGGTTACGCCATCAAAGAAGAAACCACCGCTCCCGAATAAGAAGAAGCCAGTTAAGCCGGTGTCACCACCTCGGTCCGCGAGTAGCTCCGACGCTACCAGTGCGGCCGAGGAAGCTAAGCCGACGATTGCATGCGATCACATGGCCAACGCGGCCGTTGTAGAAGGCGAGGTGCCGTTGGCATCTCTACCGACACCCTTTGTCCCAGTCACCGGGCTCGGGGCAGCTCCAACCACGGGAACCTCGCCACCGAGGGGAGCACCCGCGGCGATCGCCGCGGATCCTCCTGCCGTGTCCTTGTCCTCGAAGAAACAGTCAGTGTCTTGGGCACAGAGCGTGTTCGAGACGGGCCTTAGTCGGAAACTGGGGCCGGAGTTAGATAAGCCGGCCAGCATTCGTACTGGCCTGCATTTTATCCCAGTCGTCAAGTGAGTATTCTTGAGTTTTTTTATTTGTCCAATCAATTCATATCCAACTGGCGAGTTTGCTGATAGCATTGTTTTGCAGGACTAGGGTGAAGAAAATAGGTCACCCCTTGGTGGACAAGGTCCCGTTGGGTGCCGCGGAGGCACTAGTCGACCCTTCGAAGAAGAGGAAGGGCGATGAAGTCGAGGCGCCTGTTGACGGTGCAAAGAGGGAAAAGGGCGACGGGGACGTCACGATTTCGGACGAACCGGCGGTCGCCCCGAGCGAAGCTCCGATTGGAGCGGATGCAACCTCGAAGGCCACGGTGGACGCGGAGTCGCAGCGGGTGGAGCCCATGGCGTCGGTCGAGGCAACGGGCCCGACCTCGAGTGGCGCGGGAGCCGCTGTGGCAACGTTCCCTCTTTTCATAGCGAAGGCCTCCGCGGCGAGTGCATCAGTGCCATCGAGCCAAGTGCCTGAGGTCATCGGCACGGAGGTCGAGCAGCGTCACGGGCGCACTCCGTTCGTGCTCCCATCGGTGGATGCAATGGAGCTTCACGGCATGCTAGGTGCCGCCATCCAGGTATGTCCAGTCCCCGAGGATCGGGCCACTGAATTTCAGCGGTCGGATCCTTATTGGTTTTGAAGTCCAGTCACTGAGTGTCTAGTCGCTAAATTTCAGCGACTAGGCACTTAGGGATTTTTCACAGTCCAGTCCCCGAGTGGCTAGTCGCTGAATTTCAGCAGCTAGGCACTTAGAAATTTTTCGCTGCCCAGTCCCCGAGTGGCTAGTCGCTGAATTTCAGTGGCCAGGCACTTAGGAATCTCGTTGCTGATGCTTCCATGGTTGCGCAGGTCCTGTAGTGCTAGTCGGCGGAGTGACTTGCCGCTAGGGAGCATGTGGAGAGGGAGCTCCTCGTTGTCCATGGAACGGACGAGCAGCTTCGGGCGACTGCGGGTGAGTGGACGTCGTACTTGTTACTGGCCGTAAAGCTTGCTTTCCTCGTATTAATGGTTTTGTTGATGTAGAGGGTCACGCTGCAGTGGTGGAGAAGGCTCAGCAAGGCATGGTCCCGGTGAGTGAACTGACGGTTGTGCAGTCATCCTTGAGCACCACGGAGAAGCGAATCACCGACTTGGAGCGGGAGCTCAAGGAGGCAAAGGCGGAAGCGAACTCGATGGATGGGAGGGCCAAGGTAGCCGTTGCTTCTGCTTCTCATGAGCGTGATATGTCAGATGCGCTCTTCGCTGGGCTGCGGGATGATCTCTCTGGTCTTCAGGATTTCATCACGGAGCGCTGTCGCCCGTTGATTGGTGATTTTTTCTTTGGCGAGTCCCCGAGCATGTGGGTCGCTTTGTTTTGCTGGAACCTTCCTTATTGTCTGCTTGTATGTTGCAGGCAGGATTACTAATGATGCTGACGAGGCGCAGTCGTATGACGCGTGGCAATGCGTCACCACGTTGGTTGACTCTGCCGCTCTATCAGCGACCTACATTCGGGCTACCTTTAGGAGATCTCGCCCACGGAGTTGATCCCTAGTGACCTCGTCGAGGTCTGGCGCTACCTAGAGAAGGCCCCGGCCGTGGTTGAATTCATGCCGCGGTCGGCCTTTCGTCGTGGTGCAGCGACTGTGCTGAGCCTTGGGCTCACGCACTTCCCCGACGATTTCGACCTCGACGACGTCACTAGCGGGTACCCTTCATCGACGGGCGTGGTCGAGATCGCCGAAGTGCTGAAGCTGACCAAGCGGGCTGCGGTGTACGCAGACCGGGTGTGGGCGATGGGTGACCTTATTCCGTACCAGGATACGGTCGTCGCCCCGAATGACCCCGAGCCGGTGCACTGTGACTTCAAGGTGGAGCAGCCGTTCCGAGCAGCCATGGCGGGTGAACTCACGACGTACCCTTCGAACCCATGGGTTCCCTTTATCCGTCGTCGCAGGAGTGGTGGTACCTCGTCGTCAAAGCCTGCGGAGTAGAATAGTTTGCCGACTGGCGTTAGTTAGAATAGATATGTAACTGCCCTTGTAAGCGAAGAAATTTTGCTGCTTGAAGGAATGCAAGGATGCTTTTGTCAATGTTTTTATTTGATTGTTGGCTGTGCGAGTCCTCGAGCGCGTCCGCCCTTTTATGGGGTTTACCTCGTTTTTATGTATGTTGTATAAACTGATAGTAAGTTAAGGTCGACTCGCCGTGGCTTGGAAAGCCAGTCGCATGGCGACTCCAAGGGGTGCTCTGTACTTATCCGTTTTCCCGGGCACGAACAGGGTCGGGTGGCCGAGTCCCTGAGCGTGGTACTTGGCGGTTCTAGTTACATGCCCAAGGTAGGTGAGGACGGGGCGCGTTGTTTTTGGCGCGTCGCTCCACCTGATCCATAGGACCAGTCACGCGGCGAGTCCGGGGCGCGCTCTCATACTTGGCGTTTTCCCTAGTCGCTTGAGTTTGGACTGGTGTCAGTCCCTGAGCGTGGTACTTAGCCATTCGAGTCGTTGTGCCGAGGATGTGGAGGACTGGGTCGCTGTGGGAAGCGAATGCGGTTGTCTTGGCTTGGAAATCTAGTCGGCCGAGGCGACTCCGATGGGGCTCTGGGTTGGCTTTTTTCATGGAGGATGCGAGGCCCGAAATTTTTGGTGCCCTCGTACCGCACTACTTGGCCGTGCCGGACACGTAACCAAGGGTTGACTTCCGCGAGTAGCATAGCGCTGTTATTACGAGTGTGAGTGGCACAAGGTATGGAGAGTGGACACAATTTATGCGAATCGATCTCCTTTATTATAGCGGGTAGGAGGTACATGTCTGGAGTCTAGGAGTAGAACTTCCGTAGGAGGTTTACATTCCATGGCCGCTTGACGTCGAGTTTTCCTTCGCCTCGGACGTCGGTGAGGTAGTAGGCGTCATTTCCCAGGACTCGCCCGATGGCGAATGGTCCCTCCCAAGGGGTAGAGAGCTTGTGCATGCCCTTCATGTCCTGGATCAGACGCAGTACCAGGTCGCCTTTTTGGAAGGTGCGAGTCCATACTCGCCGACTATGGTAGCGGAGAAGCCCTTGCTGATACATGGTGGTGCGGGAGCGAGCTAGGTCGCGCGCTTCGTCGAGCTGGTCGACTCCGTCCTGGCTTGCGAGCTTGTTGTCGGCTTCCACGTAGTTAACCACCCGAGGCGAGTCGTGCTCGAGGTCGGTTGGCATGATGGCCTCGGCACCGTACACTATGAAAAAGGGGGTGAATCCTGTAGACCTGTTGATGGAGGTGCGGATGCCCTAGATGACAGAGGGGAGCTCTTCGACCCAGCACCCCGGAGTTTGCTCGAGTGGAACTTGCAGTCGCGGCTTCAGGCCATGGAGGATGCTCTGGTTGGCACGTTCCGCCTGGCCGTTGGACTCCGGGTGGGCGACTGAGGCGAGGTCGAGTCGTATGTGGTGCTCCTCGCAGAATTCGGCCATGGCTCCTTTGGCGAAGTTGGTGCCGTTGTCCGTGATGATGCTGTGCGAGAACCAGTAGCGATGGATGAGATCGCGTAGGAACTTGGTGGTGGTCTTCCCGTCGCACTTGAAGACTGGCTTGGCCTCCACCCACTTTGTGAATTTGTCGACTGCGACTAGGAGGTGCGTGAAGCTAGAGGGGGCCTTCTTGAAGGGGCCTACCATGTCCATGCCCCACACGGTGAATGGCCAGGTGATGGGGATGGTCTTGAGTGCTGAGCTCGGGACGTGGGTCTGGTTGGCGTACTTCTGGCATCTGACGCAGCGTTGGACGATGTCGACCGCGTCGGCGTGCATGGTGAGCCAGTAGAAGACGTGTCGCATGGCCTTGGCAACCAGGGAGTGAGCGCCGGCATGGCGGCCGTAGTCGCCAGCATGGATGTCCTAGAGGATCTTTCGACCTTCTCTGGGTTGGATGCAGCGTTGGAACACGACGGTCACGTTGCGCTTGTGGAGCTCGCCGTTGATGATGACGAAGGATTTGCAGCAGCGTACTATCATCTAGGCCTCCATATCATCAGCGGGTAGGGTCCCTCCCTCCAGGTAGGCGACGTATGGCACGGTACAATCGCGTGGCTCAGCGAGCATGGCGACCAAAGTTGCTTCTAGTTGCAGCGGAATTCCGATGTTGATCTCCCGCGGGGGTGAGACGGAAGGCTTGGTGATGGTGTCGAGGAAGACGCCGGCGGGTGGCGCGAGGCGAGATGACCCGATGCGGGAGAGGGCGTCAGCTTCCTCATTCTTGCGCCGATCGATCCACTTGACGGAGTAGCCGGCAAAGTGGCCTCCCAACTGGTCCACTGCTTGGCGGTATGCCTCCATGGTGGGGGAGACTGCAAGCGACCGCACTTGTTCCGACGACGGCTGGAGTCGCCAGGCAGCCTTGAGAGATTGATGTTCATTTCCTTGGCTGCTCGCATGCCGTGGAGGAGCGCCTCGTACTTGGCCATGTTGTTGGTCCAGGGGGTGAAGTAGAGGTACATGACGTAGCGTAGATTGTCGCCCTTTGGAGATGTGAGGACGATCTCTGCCCCTACACCATCTGCATTATTGGAGCCGTCGAAGTGTACGGACCAGTAGTGGAGGTACAACAGTTTCTCTGGCTACTGCGCCTCCTCCCAGTCGGCGAGAAAGTCTGCTAGAGCCTGTGACTTGATCGCCTTGCGCGGCTTATACCTGATGTTGTGGACTCCGATCTCGATGGCCCACTTGGCGACTCGCCCGTTCGCCTCACGGTTACAGATGATGCCCTGCAACGGTGCTGAGGAGACGACCGTGATTGGGTGCTCCTGGAAGTAGTGCAGCAGTCGCCGCTGGGCTCTTAAGACCGCATATACCAATTTCGGGTAGTGCGGGTAGCGCTGGCGCGACTCATTGAGGACTTCGCTGATGTAGTATACAGGTCGCTGCACCGGGCGCTCCTTGCCCTCTTCTGGTCGTTCGACGACCATGACGGCGTTGACGACTCGCTCGGAGGCCGCGACGTACACGAGCATGGGCTCCTTGTCGATGGAGAGGCGAGTAGCGGTGCCGTGAGTAGCACCTCCTTGAGAGCGTGGAGCTCGTCGTCTGCCTCCTTGTCCCACTAGAACTTGGGGTTCTTGCGCATTAGGCAATAGAGGGGCATCGCCTTCTCGCCTAGCCGGGGGATGAAGCGACTGAGAGCCACGACTCGCCCGGCTAACTTCTGGACGTCGCGCAGGCTCTCTGGTTTGCCGAGCCGGGCAATCGTGTTGATCTTGGTGGGGTTATCCTCGATCCCGCGCTTGGAGACGACGTACCCAGCAACTGTCTAGTAGGTACACCGAAGGTGCACTTTCTTGGGTTTAGCTTTATCTTTTACCTCCGCAGGTTTGCGAAGGTTTCCGCCAGGACGGCGAGTAGATCGCCCTGGCGAGTGGACTTCACCACCACATCGTCGATGTAGACGTGGATGTTGCGGCCAATTTGGCTCGCAAGGCACTCCTGCATGCACCTCTGGTAGGTCGCCCCGACATTCTTGAGACCGAAAGTTATGGCGGTGTAGCAGAAGGATATGAATGGCGTGATGAACGCCGTCTTATCCTCATCCTCGACTGCCATTTTGATCTAGTTGTAACCAGAGTAGGCGTCGAGGAAACACAGAGACTCCAAGCCTACGGTCGAGTCGATGATTTGATCGATCCGTGGGAGGATGAACTGCTCCTTTGGGCTGGCGCTGTTTAGGTTTATGTGGTCGATACACATTCTCTAGGTCCCATTTTTCTTCTCTACCAGGAGTAGGTTTGCCAGCCACTTGGAGTATTTGATTGGCCGAATGAAGCTTATAGCGAGTAGACGCTGCACCTCTTCGGTGATTGCTCGGCGGCGCTCTTCATTGAAGGGATGCAGCGACTGCTTGACGGGTCGCGCTTTGGGGTCGGTGTTGAGTTTGTGCTCAACGAGTTCCCTCGGGACACCAGTCATGTCGGATGGATTCCATGCGAAGATGTCACGATTCTCACGTAGGAACTCGATGAACGTGCCTTCCTATGCTGGGCTCATGCCCGTCCCGATCATCACCGTCTGACTGGAGTAGCCAGGGATCAACTCGACGGTGCGATTGTGCGTCATTGTATCGAAGGCGGTGGAGACACCGCCCTCCGAGTTAGGCTTCTTGAGAATCGTGGGGTCGTCATTATTGACCCTGATCGCGTACTTGGCGAGCTCCTCTGCGTGGTTGGCTTCTGCTGCTATGACGGCATAGGCGAGCTCGGCGCCTTTGGCCTCGCACTCGGCGGTCATGTCAGGGTTGCCGTGGTCGGTGATGATACCGCACGGCCTTGGGAGCTTCATCGCGATGTATGCATAGTGGGCGCCGCCATGAATTTGGCAAACGCCTGCCGCCCCAAGACGCAGTGTTAGGGGTTGTTGAAGGGCACCAGCTCGAAGACGATCCGCTCGGTGCGGAAGTTCGCTGGACTGCCGAAGGTGACTGGCAGCGTCACCTTGCCGATCGGGTACACTTTCCGACCGGGGACGATGCTGTGGAAGGTGGTGTAGGTCGTCTCAATCATTGACTGTGGGAGTAGGACTCGCCTGAACGTGTCCAGGTAGAGAATGTTGATGGAGCTTCCGCCATCCATTAGCGTCTTGGGGATCCAATAATCTCCCACCTTGGGCTTGACCACCAAGGCGACTCGGCCCATATATTCGATCCGTGGCGAGTGATCTTCGCGACTCCATATGATCCACTGCTTGGACTAGTTGAGGAAGCGTGGGACGTCAACCTGGGACACCGCGTTGACGGCGACGGCGTGAGCGATGACCTTCTTCTCGCGCTTGCTGCTGAACCCGGTGAAGGTGTGGAGCGATCCGACGTCATTGCCGAATGCCCCACCATTTTGCGGGTGGTTGTTGGGGTCCTCCCTTGCGCGCTGTTCCTTACCGATCTCCCTCAGCGAGTGGCAGTCGGCGGTCATGTGCATGGTGGGATTCCCCTTCCTGCTGTGGAACACACAGGGCTGGTTGAGGAGAGCCGCGGGGTCAAACCTCGGCTTTGCCTTGTAGTTGCCGCCATCGTGGAGCTGGCGTCCATCACGGCGGAAGCTCTTGGGCTCACGTGGAGCGTAGCCGGCGCTGGCGACGAAGTCGACTCGCCCTTCACCGCGGCGTTTGTCGGTGAGGCGAGTGTTGCTGTAGCGTAGCTCGGGCCGTCTCCCACTACCGTGGACTCTTGTACGGCGGTTTCCTCCCGACTCGTCATCGGTTTCTTGGTTCGGGTCCTCCTCTGTGTACCGTTTGGCGATCCCGAGGAGGTATGATATGTTGTCGAGTGTTTTGTACACTCGCTTGAGCTTGGCGACCAAGGACTCATAGCGGCACGAGGTCTTGAAGCAGTGAATCGCGGTGTCCGGGTGGATGCCAGCCGCGTTGTACTACAGGTCCTGCCACCGCTGGACCCAGCTGCGGATCGACTCGCAGGGTCCCTGGACGCATCGCTCTAGGTCCTCGGTGGTGGTGCGGGTGTAGGATCCCTCGAAGTACCTGACGAAGGCGTCGCGCATTTCCTCCCAGGAGTTGATGCTGTCTACGGAGAGGGTGTTGATCCATTTCCGGCACGCTCCCTCCATCATCAGGGGGAGGTAGCGAGCGGCAAGCAGGTCGGTGTGGCCGGCGATTCCCATCGCCATGAGGTACTTGTCCAGCCACATAGAAGGGTCGTACGAGGGGTCGTACTTCTCGATCTCCTTCGGCGCTTTGAAGTTCGCCGGGTACTTTTCGCCTCAGATCATTGATCTGAAGCACTAGGGGCCGACTCGGTGGAGCGACCCTCTTGGCTCGCCGTCGCGGCGATTGGTGAGGGTGTGCCTCAGGTCGTCAGGCTAGCGTGCGCGCTAGCTCTGGTTGTTGATGATGAGGGTCCACGCGTCGATTGGCTGCTTGTTGGCAGCGACCATGTTGTTCGTCGGGCACGGGTCATTGGTGGATAGTGCCGCATTCGTGGGTCATGGTTGGAGCTGCAGGGGCTCGGGGGGAGGGCAATTGAGTGTGTTTTCCATCGACGGGCGGCCGCTCGAGGCCGCCCTACTTCCTGACGAGCGGGAGTATACGCATCCCCGCGAGTCTGCTCCCGCAACTTGTTGCTCGACGGCCTTGGCGATTAGGGCCCTGCGTACTGGATCTGCAGGGCACCTTCCCCAGTCACGTTGATGTTGTCGACCGCAGCGCGACTCGCGATGACATTGTCCATTGGATTAGAAAATAGCGGGAGGCCGTTAGCGTCCCGCTCCTGCGTGGAGATCATGATCTGCGGTTGGTTTGGAGGCGGCGTGCGGTCGGGCGGTGGTGGTGGTGCATCGTTCGCTGACGCGGCTGGTGGTGGTCGAGCGCTTCCTCCCGGTGGCGCGTTTTCACAGATTACGCGGTCGGCTGTCATGGTGGTGGCACGGAAGATCCCATGGGTATGCTTAGGTTGGGGGTCGAATGGGTGCTTGTGGTCACCGGGGAGGGAGTGCACGGTCAAGCCATGCACGAAGAACAAGAAGAACTCTCCAGACTTAGCGATTCGATTGATACCCAAAGATTACACGGGCTCCTTGAGCTATATGAACTAGGGTTTAGTGCACTGGTTCCCTACTTGGTCCAACCTCCTTCTACTACAGCTATATCCTTCCTTATATAGGAAGTGCTAGCTAGCTTATACCGCTTTGGGTTCTAGGGTTTACTATTTGGATCTTGGTCCCTATAATGTGGGCCAGGTCACGGGCTTGCCCTAAGCCCAATGGCCCAGTCCATAAAGCTTGACAGCTAATGGTCTTTTGGTACGCTGCTTCCTGTTTGTTTTGGCATCACGCTGTAACTTTGTATGTCAGTGTAATCTTTGGGCGTCACTCGACTCCTTTTGTGTCACCCGGCATCGCCCTTCTCTTTTGACCATGCTTTACCATGGTCCCTCCTGAAACTTACTCGGAAAGGTACCACACGTCCTACTTGACTCGGCCCTTCCTCGATAGACTCGGCTCGTCGGTTCCTGCAAGAATTACAACTTTGTCTTATGCGGGCCGACATAGTTTATATGTAGGCCGCTCATGCTTCTCTTACCCGATCGTTCTTACCTGGCCTGGTTCTTTCTTTACTCGGAGCTAACCAAGTTGTGCTATGTTTCACCTCTCGTGACCCTACCGGGGGTTATCCCCCCGACATTAGTCCCCGAAGCTAGTGAGGTCTAGTAGTTCAAGCTGTTAGGCGTCTCCAAGATCCTTTTATGTGATTGAAACTTAGTTTTTGTCTTTATTTGTCGCAATCTTGCACCTTGCCGGGTCAGTCTGACAGTTTTTGGATCCACTCATTGACTTCTTGGCTCATTTTTGCCTCGAGCCGAGTCACTTTGGCCAATTCCAAGTCATTTTCGGCGTGCTTCAGTCACCGATAGCTGGTAATCATGATTACTTGCCTCAAATTTTGTTCCAAGCTCTGGCGGCATAGTGACGGCTGCGCAGTTATTCCCCGTCACTGTGTTAGTCCCATCGGCCTGCGCCCCTTGTCCTTCCTTTCATGATGTGGCACGGGATTTTTCGTGTATCTCTGGCTACGTGGCACCTGCTGATTGGCTTACTCGGCCTGGTACACGGCCACACACTGGCCGCACGGCTCAGATGGATCCCACGACCAGGGTGTTACTCTCCTTAAGTAGGGGTTAGGGGTTTCAACTTCCCCCATGCCCGTTCAGTTTTCCCTTGCCTCTTCTTCTTCCTTGCACCTGCGAGATCAAACCGCCCCCTTTGCGGTTTCCTCTTCCTCCTATTCTTGTCCTGCTATTGCTCCTCTTCTCTTTCCATTCCACCACGGGTCCGTGTTGTTCCAAACCTCTTCCAACTATGGAGGAGACTGAATCTGTGAAACTCATGGACGCTCGAGACGGTGCTGATGGTGTTGAGGAGCAGGAGGTTCCCGTGCCAGCCAGGGAAAAACGGAGGTCTCCACCGAGGAGTTGGAATGGCTCCGCTCCACCAGTCGCATTCCGCTGCAAGTGGATTGCCGTCTCCCCGCCGGTGAGATCTCTCCTAAGCCCGATGCTAACGAGCGGGTGGTTTTCCTTTCTCACTTTGAGTGCGGTTTTTCTCTTCCAGTGAGCACCTTATTTTCCTCGTTTCTCTCCAACTTCCATCTGCAATCCCATCATCTCCCTGCCAACGCCATTGGCTCTCTTTCTTGCTTTATTTCTGCCTGCGAGGCTTACCTCGGGATTTGGCCTACAATTCTTCTGTGGGCCAAATATTTTATCTTTAAGGTTCAAGTTGTTCCCCGGCCTGGTGCTCCTCGATCCGAGAAGGGGCCGACCCGGTGCGGTGCTACTAGTATCATGCCCAGGAGAGATTCCATCTTCCCTCGGGTTACTGGTATTGATTCCTGCAAGAAATGGCATAGGACTTTCTTCTATGTCAAAAACAGCGGGTCCACCGATAACATCCGGCTCCCCCCTTTCTCGTACGAGGTCTCGAACAAGAAGTTCTGGCAGCTTGACCCGTGCGACCAAGACGCTGCGGTGAACGAGGCTAATGTGATCTTGGAAAGGTTGCTGTCGCCGGATGAGCATTCATCTTGCCGAGAGGGACCTCATGTGCACCTTCATCTCACGCCGGGTCAGCCCCATCCAAGCTAGGAGCCATAAGATGTGCTTCATGAGTGGATCCCATGATCCCACTCAGCACTCTACCAAGGAGCTCTCCAATGACTCCATTGCTCGCCGAGTAAGCTCCATCTTTAAACTGAACTTGGCGGACGATTGGGCTTGGAGCTGTCCTACGTTTAGCCGGGTCAAGCCTGTCCCCTGGGTAAGTTTTCCGAATCTTTTTCCTTGCTGAGTAGGCTTTAGCTCTTTTGCCACTCTCGGTCTAGTTTTTGGTTACTCATTCTGTTTGTCTTTCGCAGAATCTTGTTCGCCAGGTTGATGACAGTACTGTCCCTCCCTACAGTTATAACGGGGATCGCTCTGACTCTGATGAAGTCGAGTATGACCTGGAGTGCTTCATGCCCATCCCGCACGCTACGGCTGCTTCAGTTTCGGGTAAGAGTCGATCTCGCAATCCCTTACAAGATTGGTCTGACGATGATGAGGATGATGATTGTATGCTTTTGGAGGTACATGTCTTGCGACCTTAGTCTCCCAACTTATCCGAGTAAGCCTATTATTTACTTATGCAGCTGGCCAGGTACATGACACTCCTCCTCTCTCCATGGGCAGAGTCGACAAGATCCCCGTCGCCAAGACGAAGCGACGCGGAGCCTCCTCCAGCACTCAGCCGGCCAAGAAGAGCAAGCCCACTCCGGCAGCTCCTGATGCCTCTGTTGCTGCCACTCTGGCTGAGACTCGCCAAGCCACTGGGCGCCGAGTCACACGCTGAGTCACCCGTGATCTAGTCATCACCGGGTAAGTTTTTATACTCTGCTTTCTTCGTTCTTTCTTTTTTGTCACTAATGTTCTCTTATACATGTCTTGTTGTTTTCAGCGCCGCACCTTTGTCGGTGAACCAGGATGGTTCTAGCATCACCACGCCGCTAAGGCTTGCGCCTCCTCCAGCTGATTCAACGGCGCCGAGTCCCGTCCGAGTCGAAGGCTCCCACTGTTGAGGCTCACGCCTCTCAGTGTCAGTCAGACCCGGTGGCTCATTCGGCTAGCGCCCCTGGTGCTGGCCAGGAACAATTTTCTGATCTTGGTGCCAGTGATTCTGGCGCCGAGAAACCTTCTGCCACTAGTTCCTCTGGCATCGGCCCTCAGGCTGGTGCGAATGAACAACTTCCTGATCTTGGAGCCTGCAAAACTGCTGAGCCCAGTCAGCCGGCTCCACTTTCTTCTCCAAATCCTCCTGCTCGCTCTCCTATTCTGTCAAAGGGCCAGACCTAGCCCAAGGCCTCTGGCTCTGCTCGCCCTTTATCCGGTAAATCCACCTCCTCCAACAGACAACACTGGTCCGTGCTACGAGTTCTGCTCCTTAGATCCGGCCTCCGACGTTGGCAACAATGCTCGCTTCAACGGGCAAGGCGGGCGAGTCCGCGGCTGCCGGGTCAGGTGATGGCTCTAAGGCTATTACCCTCCATACTAGTGATGCAACGACCCGTGCCAATGCGAGAACTACCCTGAAAACGGGTCAAGCTCTCACTCGGACGCTCAGTGGGAAAAGCCTTGGTTCGGCTGAGCCTTATGCTTTGGCATGGAATGCAAGAAAGGTGAGATCGCACCGCTGGCAAGAAACTGAAGCTGGGCCCTAAGGCCATCTCTGACATGACCCAGCAGGCTATTTCCCTAATGGCCCGCGCCGACGAAGTGAACGAGGTAAAGTAACTTATTACTCTTTTGTATTGTTGAGTATCCCCTTTATACATATCACCTAGTCCCCGAGGTAACTTATTCGGCCGTAAGCTCTCAATAATCACTTACTCTTTAAAATTTTCACACCAAGCTTGGATGCTAGAGCTTCAATCCCTAGCCCTCGAGGTTACTGTCGAGTAAGGAACTTACTCGGCTGTAAGCTCTTAAGCTTTTTTATTTCCTTATGCCAAACTCATATGTTAGAGCTTCGATCCCTAGCCCTCGAGGTTACTGTCGAGTAAGGAACCTACTCAGTTGTAAGCTCTTAAGCCTTTTAATCCGGCAGGCTACTTGACTTGTCCTTTCCTTAATGTCTGTCTGCTTTGTCCAGCTCACGCATAACAAGCGCACCAAGGTGCACCAAGCTCTCGTTCTGGCGCATCGCAAGCTCGAACTTGTGTATGAAAAGCTACAGACTGACACCCAAGGCCAAGGTAATATCCTTACTCGTCCTTTTTCTATTTGGTGTATTTTTCTTTGGTTCAGTTTCTCAATCTTTTCTCGCTCTTCTCTCATAGCCTCCACTCAGTCCACCATCGAGGCTCTTCACTCGCAGATCAGTGAGGCCGAGAGTAAGTTTCTTGCCTCATTAATCTGATAGATGAAGGTTTCTGTTGGTGCTGACAAGTAGTTTGTTCCGAATAAGCAGAGAAGCACTAAGCCGAACTCCAGAAGGAGCAAGATGAGGTGACTCGGCTAAAGAAGTTGATGGCCGAGACGGAGCAGAAGCACTTGGCCGAGGTGAAGGGGCTGAAGGAGGAGCTTGCCGAGAAGAATGAGCAGCAGGCCGCCAGCGTCGAGAAGACCAAGAGGCTGCTCGACGAGGCCGAGTCATCGGTTGAGTCGGCAAATCTGAACTTTGACTCCCTCTAAGCCAAGGCCAAAACATGGCATAGCAAGCTCGCCACTGTCAACTTCTTTCTCGGTAGTGAGTTCTTACTCTTTTGCACTATATAGGTCGCTCTGGACTTCTTCCATCTACTTTTGTTATTTTTGCTAACTTTCTCTTTTGCTTGCAGAGAATTTTCCTGAGGCCAATATGTTTGCCATCCGAGCCATGAAGAAAGTGAGGGCCGAATCTGGTGCTCCGGCCGACGGCGAGGTGTCCATGGAGGAGCTTCTCGAAGCGGTGTCAGAACGGGTCAGGACCCTCAAGTCTTGCGGTGTGGACCTGCTCAAGTCGGCTATTCATGCGTTTCGCATGCTCTGGCCGGATGAATACGCACCTGAACTCATCGAGCCACTTGCTGAGAGATTGCTCCTTACTGAGGACCGGCTGGATCAATGGCGTGAGTCGACCGGCCGAGCTGCAGCGGACAAGGCTCTCTCCTTCGTGCTTTCATGGTACGAGGACATCAATCTTGATGTTCCTGCTCGCATAAGAGGAGATGGCAAATGGCTGAATGACCCGGAGCTGATCAAGAAACGCCAGGAGCGAGCTTACGCCATGATCGAGTATACCATGGTGCACGCTTGGTGCGACGGGCCCAGCTTCCTCGACCTTGGCGACCCGCTCGTCGAAGTTGCTGATGAAGAGGGTGGCGACAGCGAAGCAACCGAGTCAGCTGGTACGGATGACCCGGCCACGGATGCCCCTGACTCGGCCGATGCTCCAAGCAACGCTCCTGGCTCCAAGGGTGCTTCTTCGAGTCCTTCTGCTTCTTAGGCTAACAAATACTTGAACTTTTGATTAGATCCCCGGTATGCCGGGTACAGATGTAACATACATTGCACTTTAAGTTTGATTATGCGCCTTTTGATAGGCTTTATATATTTGCGTTATGTTCTGAGTGTGAATCATTCAAGGCCAAGTCCCCGAGTTTCATTTTGCCGTGTCACCTTTGCTTAACTTTAGCCCATGTCTACCTTTTTTGGTGTTCGACATTAGAGTCTCAAAGTACTAAGGATATAGTTAGCGGATATGAAACTTGGATCACTTGGCCGAGATCATTCGACACGCAGTATAACGTGACCTACAGAGAGTTAGGAAAAAACTTAAAGCCTGCTCGCGTTTATCCTTTGTACTTATCCGGCGTTCGTGTTTACCCGTCATACATCCTTTCCTCTTGCTTGCCATGAAGCCGTGTTTTCGGACAACAGCATAGTCGAAGAGTTGATTTTTCCGAGTAAACAATACTTGTTCCGAGATAAATTTCGGGTGTCACGCCAGCCGACATAAAATAATTGAGAGGGAAAACTTAAGGGGTAGCCCCCGAGTCAGTTTTTCGAATCATACCATTTTATTATCAGCACATAGCTGGCACACACGTCTTGTCGTGGTATTGCCGACGAGTACGCCATGGAGGGGTCCTCACAGTGCGTGTTTAGAGACGTGGGGTAAGGAGGACGGTTGACGGGTACAAGGTAACACAGCTTACCCAGGTTTATATCCCACAAAGGTGGTGGAATCCTACTCCTGCTATAAATCACTATAAGGGCAATACGTCGAGTTACAGAGATAGGTTCGATGTGCGAGGTAGTATGAATCGATACTAGGTTGTCTGAGATTGTCTGCCCTAAAGGCTCCCATAGGCCCGACTTATATAGTCGCCAGGTCCTAGGGTTACAGGGAAAAGTCCTAGCCGGACAGGTTACAGAGTCCTACACCGTCTATCACTAGTCTTGTGTATCTTGTACTCCAAGGCTCCGGGTATGCTGGTGACTCCACCGTAGCCTTCCTTTATCCGCCATGGGCCTCCCTTCTGGATCCACCTAACTGGGCCGCCCAGCAGGCCATAGGCCACGCTACCGACTATGGGCCACCCGGGTTAGTCGGATAAGAGACATGCTATAAGGATACCCATATAGCATATCCCCAACAGTAGCCCCCGGAGAACTCCGAGATCTTGCGCCATCTTGCCTCTTCACGTGGAATGATCCATCTAGATGGATGTCGGCAGATCGTCAAGCAACATCTTGTAGTCCTCCCAAAGAACCCTGCAAGGTTTTCTCCATCTTCGACTGGTAAGCCGGAGAAATGTTGAATCTTCCATCGTACTCTTCCGTAGTCGGATTAAATCCGTCCATGCCGGAATCTTCGATGCGACGGCTCATCTACCCATGTCAGCTAGGACGACGTAGGATTAGGTCGGCGATGCCTCGTAACTCACACATGCAGAGAACGCAATCATACCCGATTTTCCCACGCAAGCGATATGAACCGTTGGCGGCGGTTGGAGACGTGGCGAAATTTCCGCACACGTTCGCGAACACGTCGTCTACGCGGCAACCGTCTGATTAGCTGCACGAATCTTGATGTCGAGGATGATAAATAGTAACCGTGGGGCATTTTCCACTTTTTACCTCATTCTTATCGTGTCATCGTCTTCTTCCTCCAGCTGCACGTCTCCTCAAGCTTTCCGCGAGAAACCTCGAAAACCCTATCTTCCATCTATGTCAGTCGCACCCGTCCTCCACTCCATGGCTAGTAGCAGCACCTCCCCGTCGATGGCGACATCGAGCAAAGCCGCGGCGAAGCCGGCGAGCTCCATCGTCGTGCCCCCGGAGGGCTTGGTCATCCCCGCATCAGCGGTGATCGAGTCCACCGGCGGCGACCACAATTTGGAGGTGCTGGAACCACTGGACGAAGAGCCAGACTCACATAAGGGCGACTGGCACGGCTCGGACATCACCGACCGCGACATCCAAGAGATGGTCGCCGAAGGCTACCTCCCCGCGACAGAGGGGCTCGCCTGGCGGCGGCGCCGGCCAACGAGGTGACACCTTCTCCCCAAGCCGGAGAAAAGGTGTACCTCAAGGCTCAGCTGGTACGCGGCGTTTCCTTGCCCATCTCCCACTTCTTCCTCTCCGTCTTGAACCACTACAAGGTCCAACCTCATAACCTCTCCCCCAATAGCATCTTAGTGCTTAGCAACTTCGCGACACTTTCTGAGGGTTACCTAGGGATTAGGCCTAGCTTAGACTTGTTCGTGTACTTCTTCACTGTCAAGCGTGAAGCTGGACATAGTAAGGAGGAGCTTAGGAACTGCGACACCATAAGCTTCAAGATTCGACCTGGCCGGCGGTTCCCCGACATCGTCGGCCATGAGTCCTGCAAAAACTGGCAGTGGACGTACTTCTACGGACCCGACATTCCTTTGGCGGGCCAAGAAGTAACGTACCCGGACTTCGCGGATGGATCCGCTGCTGAAATTTCCACATGGAGATCCCATGCCTCCCTTCCCTCTGACCTCGACGCTTCTCGTGCAATAAGGCGGATCGAATGGTTCGTAGAGACGGGTTTAACCGGCTTGGACCTAGCCATGTGCTGGTTCATCAGGCGAATCCATCCTCTGCAGCACCGCGCGAAGTTCATGCACGAGTATACCAGTGATCGAAGGGATACCCTCTGGATCTCCATGGATAACTTCTCGAGCGACTCCGTCAAGCTCCGCCTGAAAGACATCGTCAAGGTGAAGGATAAGAAGCGTGGCTTCACCATCACCTACGACATGTTCGTAGACGGCAAGTGCCCAAAGGTAGATATTTATTTTCCGTGTACGACATATGCTCTAGTTTCTCCGTCTTGCCAACACCATCTTATCTAACACGATGATTTCTTACTTAACAGCTGAGCGATCTAGATGAGGACAACATGGCTGCCCAAATCTACGATCCAAAGATGAAGGAAGTCACGATGCGTATGATTTATCGATGTCCCGTTGGCACGAAAGCGGAAGAGCTCCACCTCTAACGCTACCGACGGAGGCAAGAAGAAGAAGATGGAGGGTGGAGCCTCCAAAAAGACTACCGCCGCCCTGGAGGCGGAAAAGAGAAAAGCCACCGGGATTTTTGCCAAAGCACCCCCCTAGTGTAAGCTTCTCATTCTCCGACATTGTCTATCTGTCTGTTTTGTTCCTGTACTTATGCATTTTGCACGTCTTAGGAAGAAAGCCACGACCAGCCTCAAGAAGACCTCCAAAACTTTGGGGGCTTCTAGAAATATCAAGGATATGCTGCATCGCGACGCCTCCCCCGCCATCGCCCCTGCTACTCCTGTCGTCAAGCCTTCGCCTTGGACAAGCTCAGGCTAAGGAGGCACCAGGCCCTTCCATCATGGAAGTGGATTCTGGCGCCTCTACCGAACTCGCTGTTGTCGGCGAGTAGGCGACGCAGGAGAGCACCGCTCAACAAATGGCTGAAGCTCCGGCTAAGGATGCCATCGGTGGCGGCAAGGCGGTAGTGGGAGCTGGTATCTCTGCCGAAGGCGGCGCCCCCACTCCCCAGAAGCCCTTCGAGTTCCCGAAGATAGTTTACCCGGTGCTCATGCCGAGTAACACAACTCTGGTTCCTGGAGGAGTGCCGTCATCTCCAACATGCGGTATTGAGGAGCTTCTCCGACAAGCGGATATCTTGCAAGGAAATAGCATCTCCTTTGGCAAGCTGCTAGCCGAGAGCGCTACAAACCTCAAGATTATTGCACATGTAAGTTTTACTTTGCCTTTTGCATTTCATATGAGTATCCCACTATAACCCCCGAGGATATAGACGGAAAACCATAGGTCTTTCCATCTATATGCTCTAAGAGTGACTAAGTTAGAAAGAACTCTCATTGTAGCCCCCAAGCATTTAGATGGAACAAACTATTCCGACTAGATGCTTTAAGAGTAGCATACGCAGTGTTTATAATTTTCAATACTGTAGCCCCCAAGCTTCTAGTTGTAACTGAATTAGTTCCGACTAGATGCTTAAAGAAAAGGTAAGCATACATCCGAGTTAAAAACTTTATACTATAGCCCCCAAGCTTCTAATCGAGAACTGAATTAGCTCTGACTAGATGCTTAAAGAAAAGCTAAGCATATTGCTAAGTTTAAAAACTCTCGCTGTAGCCCCCGAGCGTCTAGGTGGAAAAATTCCGACTAGATGCTCCGACTAGACTAAACAACGGTTTAACTTTTTTCCTTTGTTCCACAGAACGAGAATGCTTAGAGGGGCATGTCCAACGACAAGTACCAGAAGATGCGCGCAGATCTTGAAGCCGAAAAGGGTAAAACTGCCATCTTGAAGGAACAGATCATCAAAAACAAGAGTCTGTTTTCTTTTTTGCGCATTCTGTCTTGGTTTTATGCCTTCATTCTCCGAGTAATCACTGTGTACTTTGTTTTCTCCGACTATGCAGAACATGTGGCCAAGGCCAAGGACATTGTCGAGCAGTCCAAGCACATTCAGCAGCTGGACAACGAGAACAAGATCCTTAAAAAGGAGAGGGAAGAAATGCTGAAAATGCATGAGGATTCCATGAAGGCCCTACAGGAATCCACCTCCGCGGAAATCAATCGCTTGAAGGAGGAGCTTTCGATCTTAAAAGATCAGAAGCAAGCTGCTGATGAGAAAAACCATCGCCAAGGTGAGGCATATAAGCTCCTCCAGCAAGAGAAAGAATCCCTGGCGGACACCCTCCGGCAGGCTAATGCCAGTATCTTCAGTAAGATTTCTCCGCCTTGTATTTCTGTAGTCTGGATACTTTGAATTGTTGAACTCATGCGATTCTTGTCGGAATTTGCAGCTCCTATCGGTTTAACCAGATCGCCTCCTCCGTCCAAGGAATGCATGGTTCTTGCCGGCAACTTTATCAACACCGCCATCACCCAAGCCAAAGAGATCACCAAGCCCCTCCAGATACACATCAAGGCCTCGGACTCCATGGCGAAGTACTCGGAGATTCTTCGCCGAGCCCCCGAGCGTATCACCAGCTGGAAAGCTTCATGTGCACGGGCTGGTGCAAGGATGGCGCTGTCTATGGTGAAGGCACATTACAAAGATGCCGACATCGACACGGTGACCTCTGGCATCCCCGACGTTGATGATGGCAGCAAAGAAATTGATCATGAAGCCATCTTGTCATCACTCGCGGGTTATGACACCAGAGTTGCTGAATTGGTGGATATCAACGTCTTCGTGCCCATGAACACCATCGACAGCGTCAACCAAGATTCCTCTGAGTCCCACCAAAGTGCCGATGCTGAGGGTGATTCTCCGGCCGATGACGATGCTGCTTCCAAGTCTCCTGCGCCCAAAGAATGAAAAACACTTTGTAATATTTGCTTCATCTTTGGTATATGCGCGGAAAAAACTTGATGATGTAACTTAAGGCGAAAAACAATGGTTGTTATTTCCTGCTACTTAAGAACTTAGTACCCAGCATGTATATATTTTTTAAGCAAGTGCTGGCTTATCCATTACTTTGGTTCTTATGCTTGACTTTTCGTGAGTCGGAAGACTCGTTGTCGGAACCATGCGCTTAGGTGATGATTCCCAATGGCACCGTCAATAACCTGAGCACAAAATCGCCGACAATAAGTGCCAAAAGTCACTACTCCAGAATCCACATAAAAACAACAAAGAACATGTAGACCAGAAAACTTCAGCTAACGCCCGTAGGCGGAATTTTTACAAGTGCAAACGCAATACTTGTGCATAAAGGTTTTACATGATCCAAAAATGAACACTAAAGGAGGTAAAAGACTCAAAAATATGAGTGAACCAAAGAGATTTATTTCATTGATCATATAAAAGGTACACAATTAGATAAAAAATGCTAAGTGTAAAAAGGACGTAGCTGTGCTATGTTCCATGGCCGATCAAGCTCCGGGTAGTCATCATCCGGGTCACGTCTCTTACGCTTATGATCTTCATTGGGTCTATCCTTTATTTCACGATTGTCAACAAGGTAGTAAGACCCATTGAGCAGCGCCTTGCTTATGATGAACGGTCCTTCCCATGGCGGGGATAATTTGTGTGACTTCTTCTGCTTAAGTCGGAGCACCAAATCCCCCTCTTTAAACGAGCGATGCCGAACGCGGCGACTATGGTAGCTGCGTAGCTTCTGCTGGTAGATGGCGGATCTTTGGCATGCCAAAACGCGCTCCTCCTCGAGAAGGTCCACATCCAGGCGTCTGGATTCTTCAGGATCATCCTCGTCGTAGGCGGCAACTCTTGGTGCATCGTGAAGGATGTCGGAAGGCAGGATGGCTTCTGCTCCATATACCATGAAATAAGGGGTGTAGTCGGTGGATCTGTTGGGTGTAGTTCGTAGACTCCACAGCACAGATGGAAATTCTTCCACCCAGGCTCCAGCTGCTCTATGTAGCGGTGCCTCAAGACGTGGCTTGATTCCCTGCAGAATTAATCCATTGGCTCGCTCAACCTGACCATTGGATTGTGGGTGTGCCACAGATGCGAGGTCAAGTTGGATGCCTTTCTCCCAGCAATATGCCTCCACTTCTCCGAGTGATAAATTTCTGCCGTTGTCGGTGATAATGCTATGTGGGAGACCAAATCTCACCACTAGATCTCGGACAAACCTGAGGGCAGTTGCCCCATCAAGCTTTCTAATGGGTTTAGCTTCTATCCATTTAGTGAATTTGTCAACTGCTACAAGCAGATGCGTAAACCCACAAGGTGCTGTCTGCAACGGTCCCACCATGTGTAGCCCCCAGACTGCAAACGGCCAAGTTATTGGTATTGTTCGCAGTTCTTCAGCAGGAACATGTGGTTGTCGGGCATAATACTGGCATCCCATGCATGTCTCAACCAGCTTGTCGGCGTCGCTTCATCGGTCACCAAGAGAATCCTTGCCGAAAGGCTTTCGCGACCAACGATCAAGGAGCGGCGTGGTGCCCGCAATCTCCGAGATGGATTTCGCGTAGGATTTCCATACCTTCTAGCTGGGAAACACACTTTAGGTATACACCAGTAGTGCTCCTTTTGTAGAGTTGCCCATTGATTATGGTATAACCCTTTGCTCGTCGTACTATTTGCCGTCTTTCGACTTTGTCGTCGGGCAAAATTCCGTGTTCGAGATATTCCATGAACGGTTTTGTCCAAGCCGGAGGGACCTTAGTCACCATGTTGATGAAAGAGTCAGCTCTATCCGGGTTGTCAATGTCGGCTCCCTTCATGGATGGTGTGTGCAGGTGCTCTAGGAAAACTCCTGGCGGAATTCGCTTGCGCCCTGATCCTAGCTTAGACAGTAGATCAGCCGCCTCGTTTTGTTCCCTAGGCACATACTTAACTTCGTAGCCCAAGAAGCTCTTGGCTATCTCGTCCACTTCGTCTCGATATGCCGCCACCATAGGGTTCCGCGCATTCCAGGTACCAGCCACCTGCTGGGCAACCAAGTCGGAATCTCCACAGCAAACTATGCGCTTGATACCAATATCCTTGGCTACACGTGGTCCGTGAATGAGTGCTTCATACTCCGCCATGTTGTTTGTAGCCTCGAAGTGGATCTGCAGAACGTAGTGTAGCTTGTCTCCTGTTGGTGACTGTAGCAATACACCAGCCCCCCAGCCATTGAGCAGCTTTGATCTGTCAAAGTGCATCACCCAGTATTTTGGTTCTTGCAATGGAGTAGCATCTGGCATCTTTGCACAATCTGCAACAAAATCCGCCAAGGCTTGTGACTTGATAGCGTCGCGTCTCTTGTAGGTGATCTCGAAGGCGGCAAGTTTAATGCCCCACTTCGCGACCCTTCCTGTAGCATCGCTATTGTTGATGATGTCGGACAGTGGAGTCTTGCTCACCACTGTGATTGGGTGCTCCTGAAAGTAATGCCTCAGCTTCCGAGAAGCAAGGAATACTCCATAAGCTATCTTTTGGTAGTGCGGGTAACGCTGCTTGGACTCCGTCAAGACCTCGCTCACATAGTTATCTGGTCGTTGAACTCCGTGCTCATAGCCTGGTTCCTTCCGCTCTACCACGACGACGATGTTGATAACTCGGTTGGTTGGCGCCATGTAAATTAACAGGGGCTCTCCAGGCTCGGGTGCTGCAAGGATGGGAGCTGAGGAAAGAATCTCCTTGAGCTGCTTCAATGCTGCATCTGCTTCGTCCGTCTACATGAATTTGTCCGCCTTCTTCAGCAACTTGTACAGCAGCAGAGCCTTCTCTCCAAGCCAGCTGACGAACCGACTAACTGCTGCAACACAACCTGTTAGTCGTTGAATGTCCTTTAGGCATGTCGGACGGTTTATGTTCAAGATAGCCTTGATTTTCTCCGGGTTGACCTCGATTCCACGCTGGGAAACGATGAATCCCAACAATTTGCCGGCTAGAACCCCGAAGACGCACTTCTTAGGGTTAAGCATCATGTTGTATTTCCGGAGATTATCAAAGGTTTCTTTTAAGTCGGAGATTAAGTCGTTTGACTTTTTAGACATCACCGCAATATCGTCCACGTAGGCGTGAACGTTCCGACCAATTTGGTCGTGAAGGCAACGTTGCATTGTCCGCTGGTAGGTAGCACCTACGTTTTTCAGCCCAAAGGGCATCGTGACATAGCAAAACGTGTCGTATGGGGTAGTGAACGAAGTGTCCAATTGGTCCGACTTCCTCATCTTTATCTGGTGGTATCCTGAGTATGCATCGAGAAAACACAAAAGATCCGAGCCAGGCATCGAGTCAATGACTTGGTCAATGCGAGGCAAAGCAAACGGATCTTTGGGACATGCTTTGTTCAAGCCGGTGTAGTCAACGCACATTCTTAATTCATTGGTTCCCTTTTTGGGGACAAGTACAGGATTAGCCACCCATTGGGTGTGAAGGACTTCTCGGATAAATCTAGCCTTAAGTAACCTAGATATTTCTTTGCCAATGGCGCGTCTCTTCTCATCTCCAAAGCGTCGTAGAGGTTGTTTCACTGGTTTGCATTTTGGATCAATGTTTAAGCTGTGCTCGGCAAGTTCCCTAGGTACACCTTTCATGTCGGCAGGTTGCCAGGCAAAGATGTCCCTGTTCTCACGGAGGAACTCGACGAGCGCGCTTTCCTATTTGGGATCCAGGTTCGTCCCAATGGCGGTGACCTTGGAGGCATCGCCTACCACAAGTTCCACCGGCTTGGTCTCGATGGCGGCCTTGAACGTAGGAGCAGAGTCGGAGATTTGCTTCTTCGACGCGGGCATCTCTGAGTCATCGACCTTGCTCTGGATCTCCTTGAATTCTTCGCTGTAGAGGACAGCTTCTGCAACGGCTGCTTCATTGATCTCGCAGTCCCTTGCCTTGGTAAAGCTTCCGGATATGGTGATAATGCCGTTTGGTCCGGGTATCTTGAGCTTGTTGTAGACGAAGCATGGCTTGGCCATGAATATGTGGAATATGTCGCGGCCGAATATGACGTGGTACACGCTCTTGATGGGGACCACCTCGAAGGTCATGCGCTCTTGACGGTAATTATTAACATCGCCAAAGGCGACCTGAAGTGTAATGCACCCAAGGGACCGAGCCTCCCGACCAGGAACTACGCCGTGGAAGATGGTGTTAGTCCGGCTTAGGTTTGCCTCCGTCAAGTTCATCTTTTGCAGTGTATCCAGGTACATGATGTTGATGCTGCTTCCACTATCCACCATACACTTGGTGAACTCCACGCCGTCAATCAAGGGGTTGATGACCATGGCGTACTGGTTCTCCGTGGGTATAAGGTCTGGGTGGTCCGTCCTGTTCCAAGTTATTGGAACCTCGGACCAGCGC
The DNA here is from genome assembly GCA_023614405.1 of Avena insularis. NCBI lineage: Eukaryota > Viridiplantae > Streptophyta > Magnoliopsida > Poales > Poaceae > Avena > Avena insularis. The sequence goes on along the minus strand of CM042691.1, from coordinate 376,861,785 downwards.
AGGTACTGGGGTACTAGGGGAGAGTAGCCATCAGAATCCTCAGAGAGGTCTTCTTTTGTCGGACGGTGGGGGTGCCAAGTAAAGTGTGGTAGACTGGGGGCTTCTTTGCGAATGGGTTCTTGCCCTTGTCGTCGCTCTTGGCGGCGTGCTTGGGGTCAACGTCCTCATCCATGTCACTTGAATCCTTGGGCTCCTCTTCCTTCTTCTTCCCCTTGACCTTGCCTCGCGGTATGTTCTTCCGAATTTGCTTGTAGCCGGACTCCGGGTCTTCCTTGAGGTCGTTGATGAACTTGTAGTGTCGATTGGTATGGGTGGCTTTGTCGTTGACGTCGAGGTGTACGAGGCATGGCATATCACGGTAATCCTCGTAGGTTTGGGGAACGCGGAGCGGCGCCGAGGTGGTTTCACTTCCTTGTTGCTGCCCACGACCAGCTCCCCTTCCTCGGCCATGTTGTCCGCCCTCTCCTCGTCCTGCAAAAGTCATAGCGACCATGTCGGTAGATTGCTTTTCTTCTGGAGCGGTCTTCCGCTTTGCACTGATGTTCCTCCAAGCTTGAGTTGGAACGGCCGTTGCCGGCAAGGAGCCACGAGCATCGTCGTCGGCAGCTGCGAACTCACTAGCCAACTGAATCATCTGGTTCAAGTCAAGCTGGTGATTGTCCTGCAAGCGCTTCAGCTTATGTCGGAGCAATGTGCCCCTTTCCAACCCATCGATGAAGGCGGCCATGGCGGTCTGAGCGTGCACTTCTACGCAGGAATTCTTCATGTCTAGCCAGCGGGAGAGGTAGGCGCGAGATGTCCCGTCTTTCTCTTGCACGCACCGCTGTAGATCGCCCACAGTGCAGGGACGCTTGTATGTACCCTCAAAGTTCTTGGTGAACGCTTCTTTCATGTCCAACCAGTTGTAGATAGATTTCTCTGGCAAGTCGTTGATCCATTGACGGGCCGTACCCGCCAACATTAATGGGAGGTACTTGACGGCGACGTTGGGGTTGCCTTCGGCAATCTCCACCGTGTTATCGTAGTCCTGCAACCATGTGGCTGGCTTGGCGGTGCCGTCATAGGGCTTGATGGTCTCGTCAATCCGGAAACCTTTGGGGTAAGTTGCGGACCGTATTGCAGGTCCAAAACAACGTGGTCCTAGGTATGGTCCTTCCCGGGCCTCGTGGATCTTATCGATCCGCGAACACGCATCGTATGGCTCCGGGTTCTTCTTCTTCTTGTCAACAGGCGATGGGCTGCGTGAACGACGCGGGTCTCCTCCGCCATGGTGACTGCTTTGTGGTGACGGAGTCGGAGGTGGCGGTGGGGTAGCCTTCTTGCTGTTACCCTCCTACGACGCCTCACGCCTGTCACGGTTGCTTGTCGGACGCGGAGGGTCATGGCGCGACCTGCTCTTATGTCCTTGGTTGCGCTCTCCGTCATGACGGATCTGCTCCACGTTGCTGCGGATGACGATGCCGCACTGCTTTGGTGGGGGCATATCCGTACGATGGTGAGCTTTGTAATCTTGGCGATGTCGGGGATATCGAGGCGGTGGCGATGGGCGACGAGGTCGGGCCTTTTCTCCGTGGTCGGAGGATATGAGGATGGCATCCTTCCTGTTGTGTGCATCCCTCCGTCTTTGTTCTGATGAACCCGTCTAGGACCCGACATCAAGAGGAGATCTGTCCCTTGGCGGTTTGTACTGGCTAGACTGGCAGAGCGTTGGGTTAGACTCAAGCCTCTGAGAGGTGGCCTTTTCCTGCTGCTTCACCGCCTTGGCCACTAGGTTATTGACCTGTTCCACTGCCTCAGGCGATCTATCCTGCTCCAGAAGGGTCTTGGCGATGGCGAGGTTAAGTAGTGGTGTGGGCATCACCTACTTGCCTTCACTGTCAATGTATAGCTTGGCATGTGCCGACTTAGAGGGAGCCCATCCTAGGTTGCGCCATACGCCAGGATCGTTGATGACGCGAGCTGGAGCTTTCTTAGACTTCTGCTGCTGTAGCAGAGTCTTGTACTTGGCCTCCATTGCTCTAGCTTTTTCTATGGACTTCTGTGCGTTGACCAGATCTCGATCTAGTTTAGCGCCTTGCTCCGTGATGGCTTGCGCCTCCTCTAGCAGCTGCTGGCGTTTCTCATCAAGGTGGGTCACGTTCCGGATATGAGCAACGGTCAGTGGCTCAACGAGGAGATTGCCGTACATCACTCGATCAGCTAGAGTAACTTGGGCTGCTATAGACGTTGATGCCGGAGGCGGCAAGTTTGCGGTGTTGTTGTTGCTCGGGCCGGTGCCGAGTTCCTGCGGCTGCTGCACTGGGTTAGGTGGAGGAGGCATGAATTTTGCGCGATCATCGTCAGCAGCAATAAGTGGCCCCTTCCCCTTTTCCAGCGCCGTAGGCGGAGCTTGTCCGGGTTGATCTTCATCCATCGTCGTCCCAATGGTGACGAACACCCCTCGGGACGCGACGACGTTGTTGGCTTGCTCATCGCGCGAGTACTCCTCCTCCATCTCCTGCATAGAGGATTCTAGATCTTCTGGACTGAAATCAATCTCCTCTGAATCTGCACTGAAATCAGCATAAAGCGCATCAATGACAGAGTCGGAGGGCGCCAAGACTTCCTCGATGACGGGCGGTGGAGGTTCAACGGGCTCGACGATGACTGGAGGTGGTGGTGCTTCTACGACGATGGCGGCGGGAGGCTGTGGTGGCGGCTGCTGAATCGGAGGTTCTCCGTCTCTGAGCGCAAGCTCCATCTAGGCTGCCGCGTCAGCTGCCGCGTAGCTGTTGACGGTGCTCACCATCTCTTCAAGGGTGAGACGTCTTGTTGCCTGCTGCCGTCTTAAAGAATGTCGGAGAAGCGTGTCGCGGTCCAGTCCTTCCACGAAGTGATACAGAGCGTTATCATCGGGGTAGTGGGCTAGGTCGGCTCGTATACGGAGCCACCTGGCCAGGTAGTCGTGGGGGTTTTCGCCCTCTCTCTGAACGCAGCGCGCCAGATCGAAGATGGTAACCATGCCGACAAACTTGGATCTCTGTTGTCCAGACGCACGAACGAAGCCAGCGGATTTGCATTGATCTTCCACCTTTATATCCTGCACAGGGGCGGTTTGGGTGGGCCTTGAATTTTTCCGATCTTTGTCGGCAAACTCCGAAGAGAGATCCGACATTGATCCTTCCGTGAACGTATCCTGCCCGTAGGCGGTCCGTGCGGGTCTTGATGCTTTTCGATCTTTTCCGGCAAACTCCAAAGAGAGATCCGACATCGATCCTTCTGCGAACATATCCTGCCCGTAGGCGGTCCGTGCGGGTCTTGATGCTCCTCCGACTCCCAGGGAGCTAGTGCCCGAGTCGGTTTTGCCGATGAAGAGGTGGATGTCTCCCATAGGAACGATCGAACACCGCGTATGGTTCGTCTTCGCCGGGATCCAAAACTCGTCGGGAGGGATGATCGGAACGTTGCCGGAGAAGATAACGCGACCGATGGCTATGGTTTCGCCGATTCCCGCGAAGATCTTGGTCCTCGCCCGCTGAAGAGCCTGAAGCGCCTCTTGCCCCACGGTGGGCGCCAACTGTCGTGGTATTGCCGACGAGTACGCCATGGAGGGGTCCTCAAAGTGTGTGTTTAAAGACGTGGGGTAAGGCGGACGGTTGACGGGTACGAGGTAACACAGCTTACCCAGGTTCGGATCCCACAACGGTGGCGGAATCCTACTCCTGCTATAAATCACTATAAGGGAAATACGCCGAGTTACAGAGAGAGGTTCGCTGTGCGAGGTAGTATGAATCGATACTAGGTTGTCTGAGATTGTCTGCCCTAAAGGCTCCCATAGGCCCGACTTATATAGTCGCCAGGTCCTAGGGTTACAGGGAAAAGTCCTAGCCAGACAGGTTACAGAGTCCTACACCGTCTATCACTAGTCTTGTGTATATTGTACTCCAAGGCTCCGGGTACGCTGGTGACTCCACCGTAGCCTTCCTTTATCCAACATGGGCCTCCCTTCTGTATCCACCTAACTGGGCCGCCCAGCAGGCCATAGGCCACGCTACCGACTATGGGCCACCCAGGTTAGCCGGATAAGATACATTCTATAAGGATACCCATATAGCATATCCCCAACACGTCCGACATATGAGAGTTCGAGTGATACATGCATTGCTTCTCCTAAGTATAGAAGGGACGAAGTAGCGCCACATTCAATGGCCTTTTGGTCTCATCTCCTGACCTGTCCACCTTGTTCTCTTCCGCTTCACGAGCATCTATGAGATAATAGGAATCATTGTGCAATGATTTTCTTACAATGAATGGACCTTCCCATGGGGGTGATTATTTATGCATTCCCGTTGTGCGTTGTACCAGCCTTAGCACCATATCCCCTTCTCAAAAAACATGAGGTTGCACTTTTCGGCTATGGTAGCATCGGAGATTCTGTTGATGTATAGCGGATCTGGATAATGCCAGTTCCCTTGCTTCTTCGAGTAAGTCTACTCCATCTTCTCGAGCCTCTTTTACCTCGGCTTCCGAGTATTGCCTTATCCTTGGCGAGTCATACTCTATATCGGCAGGCAAAACTGTTTCTGCCCCATATACGAGGAAAAATGGCGTATAACCCGTTGACCGATTCGGAGTTGTTCTTAGGCTCCATAACACTGAGGGTAGTTCCTCTATCCAACAACCAGGTGACCGCTGGAGTGGTTCCATTAAGCGGGGTTTTATCCACATGTAATCCAAGCCATTAGCCCGTTCAACTTGTCCATTTAATTCTAGATGGGCGACTGATGCTACATCGTGTCTTATTCGGTGTTTCCCGCAGAAACGAGCAAAAGCTCCTTTAGCAAAGTTCGTGCCACTATCAGTGATTACACTGTGTGGGTAACCATATCTGAGGATTATATCCTTTAAGAATGTGACAGCTGTTTTACCGTCCAACTTTTTGATTGGTTTCACTTCTATCCACTTGGTGAACTTATCAATCATGACCAAAATATGAGTCATGCCTCCCCTTGCTAGTTTGAATGGTCCTACCATATCTAGGCACCACACTGCAAAAGGCCAAGTGATTGGTATAGTCTTTAATTCAGACGCTGGCAGATGTGACTTGGATGCATAGTGTTGACAACCACTGCATTTTCCGACTAACTCTTGTGCTTGTGCCAATGCGCTTGGCCAATAGAATCCATGTTGGAATGCCTTGGCCACCAACGCTCTTGATGACGCATGGTGCCCACATTCTCCTTGATGAATATCCAATAAGATCTCCTGGCCTTTCTCTGGGCTGATACAACGCTGCAGTACGCTCATCACACTTCGCTTGTATAATTCCTTGTTGATTATGGTGTACGCTTTTTCTCTTCATACTATTTGCCTTGCCAATGTTTCATCACTCAGAAAGGTCCCATCTTTTAAGTAGTCGAATATTGGCTGTGCCCATGTTGGTATCAGTGGTTCCGGGTCTACTTCAGCATCAATGTCCATTGGCTCCGCCGACATATGCTCTGCCGACATGACCTGAGGAGTCCCCGAGTGTGATTCGGCAGCCCCTGAATTGAGCGGATCAGTCCCCGAGTGGTTCGAACCTACCCCTGAGTCGATATCCATTGGTACCACGTCTGACTCCTGAATCGCTGGGGTGACCCTGATCGAGTAGGATTTTGGTGATGGCTTGATCGATGGTTTCCTGAGGTGCTCCAGCGCTACTCCTAGTGGTATTTCTTGCCAAGATGACCCTAGTTTGGATAGTACATCTGCTGCCTCATTTTCTGCTCTAGGAACATGATGGAATTCGCATCCGTCAAAGTATCCCGAAATTTGTTGCACATGGAAACGATATAATGCCATGTTTGCGTCCAGCGCATCCCAATGTCCAGACACTTGCTGAATCACCAAATCCGAATCGCCAAAACACATGATCCTTTTGATACCAATTTCCTTGGCCACTTTGATGCCGTGGACAAGTGCTTCATACTCGGCAATGTTGTTGGAAGCAGCAAAATGAATCTATAGCACATACCTGAGTTGATCCCTCTTTGGAGATGTGAGCACTATCCCGGCGCCCAGACCCATTTTTGTCTTGGACCCATCAAAATGCATTTTCCAGTAGTTCGGATCTGGCAGTGGTGGTTCGTACTGCATTTCCATCCAGTCTACAAAGAAATCTGCAACAGCCTGAGACTTTATTGCATCTCTCCTATCTGGCAGTGGTGGTTCGTACTGCATGGCCCATTTCGCGACTCGGCCGCTGGCATCTTTGCTGCCCAATATATCCGAGATAGGTGCCTCGCATATTACCCGGATTGGGTGTTCTTGGAAATAATGTTTCAATTTCTTTGCCGCCATATATACCCCATATGTCATCTTCTGATACTGCGGGTAATTATGTTTCGAGACAGAGAGCACTTCGCTCAAGTAATAAACTGGTCTTTGGACTGATTTGCCCCCTTCTTCACGTTCAACCACTATTACTGCACTTACAACTCTGTTGGTTGCGGCGACATAGAGCAACATTGGCTCTTTGGATAGTGGTGATGCTAATATTGGTGCTGTTTCCAACATTTTCTTTAATTCATGGAAAGCGCTATCATCTTGTTGTGTCCACGTGAATTTGTCTGATTTCTTCATCAGTTGATATAGTGGTAGGGCTTTTTCACCTAGCCGACTAACAAACCTGCTCAACGAGGCCAGGCATCCAGTAAACTTCTGGACATCGTTGAGGGTTTTTGGAAATTCCATTCTTTCGATGGCCCTGATTTTTGTCGGGTTAGCTTCAATTCCTTGGCAGGATACGAGGAATCCGAGTAACCTGCCAGCCGGGACACCAAATGTGCATTTTTCGGGTTAAGCTTCATCCGGAATCTTCTCAAGTTTGCGAATGTTTGACGCAAGTCCTTAATTAGAGTATGACTTTGTTTGGTTTTTATTACCATGTCATCGACGTATACTTGAACGTTTTTGTCCAATTGACCTTGTAAGCATTTTTGCATGCATCTCTGATATGTTGCACCTGCATTTCTCAACCCAAATGGCATGGTACGATAGCAATAAGCCCCGTACGCGGTGATAAAAGCTGTCTTTATTTGATCATCCGAATTCAGTGGTATCTAATGGAATCCTGAATACGCATCCACAAACAACAACAACTCACACCCAGCAGTAGAATCTATGACTTGATCAATCCGTGGCAGGGGAAATGGATCTTTTGGACATGCCTTATTGAGGTTCGTGTAATCAATACACATGTGCCATACCACTGCCACGTTCGGGTCAACTTTTTTCTTCTCGACCAAGACTAGATTTGACAACCAATCAGGGTGTAGTACTTCCATGATGAATCTAGCAGCTAGGAGTCTGGCAATCTCGGCAGCTATTACTTTCCTCCTATCTTCGGCGAAGCGGTGGAGGGGTTGCTTCACCGGCTTGGCATCTGGTATTACATGAAGAGAGTGCTTAGCCATCTCCCTCAAAACTCCTTGCAGATCATGAGTGGACCATGCAAAGTTATTGTTATAATTCTTGTTCATGATAAAGTTTATATTCCATGCTATAATTGTATTAAGCGGAAACTTTGATACTTGTGTGGTTTATGAACAACACCGTGTCCCTAGTACGCCTCTATGGACTAGCTCATTGATTAATGATGGTTAAGGTTTCCTAACCATAGACATGAGTTGTCTATTAATAATGAGATCATGTCATTAGGAGAATGATATGGTGGACAGACCCAAATTAAGTAGAGCAATTAGATCGTGTCATCGTGTTCATCTTTGCGAAGCTTTTTCTTATGTCAAATATTGTATTCCTTAGAACATGAGATAATACAACTCCCTGGTATCAGAAGAAAGCTTTGAGGTCATCAAACGTCATCCTATGCGAGGGTGATCATAAAGGTGTCTCTTAGGTGATCGTAAAGTACTTGTTGGGTTGTGTGTATCAAGATGGAATTTGTCCCTCCCGAGTCGGAGAGATATACTTCGGGCCCACTCGGTAATCGATATCAACACCGCTTGCAAGCACGTGATTAAGGAGTTAATCACAAAGTGATATCGGATTACGGAACGAGTAAAGTACTTGCTATGAACGAGATTGAACTAGGTATGTCGATACCAACGATCGAATCTCGGGCAAGTAAAATATCGCGAGACGAAGGGAATACATATATGGGATTAATTGAATCCTGGCATCGTGGTTCATTCGATATGATCATCGATGAATATGTGGGAGTCAATATGGGTTTCTAGACCCCGCTGTTGATTATTGATAGAAGATCATGTCTGCATATTCTCGAACCCGTAGGGTCACACACTTAACGTGCCTTGACTCTAGGATAGAATGGATAATTGGTTTGTGAGTTTTTGTTCAGAGTCTTGGATGAGATCTAGGACATCACGAGAGGTTCCGGAATGGTCCGGAGAATAAGATTCATATAAGGGAAAGCAGTTTTTGGATTTCGGAATCATTTCGGAGTATTCGGTATTGTACCGGAAGGTTCTAGAAGGTTCTGGAGTGGTACCAACGTGGGCCCACTTGTCGGGGGCCTGCGTGGGCCTAAGGGGAAGTTCCCTGGCCGCATTGGGCCAGGGGCACAAGGCCCCAAAGGCCCAGCCGGCCAGCCTAGGGGAAACCCTAGGGGAGATCTTCTAGGAGGGGGGAAACTTGCCCCCCACTCCAACCCTTGGGGCCGCCGCCCTAGGGCTTGGAGGAGGGGCCAAGGGGGAAGGCCATCCCCCTATATAAGGTGGGCAGGGGCGCACCCCTCCCCCCTACTCCTCCAACCCTAGCCGTCCTACTGCTGCCCTCCACCTCTCTCTCTCCCGACTGCGTTTAGGCGAAGCCCTGCTGCAGAAATTCTCCACCATAAGCACCACGCCGTCGTGTTGTAGATCCAATCTATTTCTCCACCCCACTTGCTGGACCAAGGAAGGAGGAGATGTCGCGGCACCATACGTGTGCATCTCTCGGAGGCGCCGTCACTTGCGGCGTTGGATCGGATCGGATCGCGAGGAGGAGAAGGCTAGTTCGACTACATCACCCACGTTCTGTTGAACGTTTCTGCTGTGCGATTTCTTCAAGGGTATGAAGATCTCATCTATCTGTCTCGTTGATTGCATCTCCTAGATTAGATCTTGGCTTTCTCGTTCGCATCCGTAGAATTTTTTTGATTTACTATGCTGCGAAACCCTTCAGTGGTATCAGAGCTAGATCTATGTGTAGATGTGTTTCACGAGTAGAACGCAACATGCTTGTTGCGGGCGTTGATGTTTTTTGTTGCAAGCCTCTTGTTGTGTATTTCTTATGGCGCGGCATAGTGAGATCGAAGCGGTCCAGGCCAACTTTACGCGACCTCGTTCGCAAGACCGGCTCCGCACTTGACGTGTGGCTTGTTCCACATATGCGGCTGGTGGATGCCGGTTTCTCTCACTATAGTAGTCATGGGATTTACACCGGATGTTAGAAACCATAATATCACCGTTGTGGCTTTCCGTAGGTAAGAATCGTTCTTAGCTTGTTACTCCCATAAGCCACGTAAAACATGCAACAACAAAGTAGAGGCGTCTAACTTGTTTTTGCAGGGAGTGTTTTGTGATATGGTATGGCCCAAGACATGATGTGTATGATGTATGCAATGATCATGTTTTGTAATATTTCACGACTTGCATGTCGATGAGTTCACAACCGGCAGGAGCCATATAGTTGTCTTTATAACTGTGTATGACCTGTGTGTCAACTTCTTATACGCCATGTAATAGCTTTGCTTTATCGCTAAGTAGTTAGCAATAGTTGTAGTTGCTATTCGTGGTGGAGGCAATCATGGTGGAGTGATGGAGATCATGCTGGCACACACAAGATGGAGATCATTGCGCGGAGATTGGCTATACCATGTCACATGAAATTATATGCATATGATGTTTATCCTTTTATGTATATTATTATGCTTAGATCACGACGGTAGCATTATAAGATGATTCCTCACTTAAAGATCAAGATAAAATTGTGTTCTCCCCATGTATGCACCGTTGCGAAAGTTCGTCGTGTTGAAGCACCTCATGATGATCGGGTGCTATAAACTCTACGTTCACATACAACGGGTGCAAGCCAGTTTTTCACATGCGAAAATACTTGGGTTTGACTTGACGAGCCTAGCATGTACAGACATGGCCTCAGAACACACGAACCGAAAGTTTAAGCATGAGTCATATGAATGATATGATTGACACTTTGGTGTCCACCATTGAAACCACATCTCTTCTCGTGAAGATCGGATTAGGTGTGGTGAATTTGGATCATGTTCACTAAACAACTTGAGGGATGTTGAATTTAGTGGGAGTTCATCTAGTAATTTGATTAAGTTGAACTAGTTATCATGAACATAGTCTAAATTATACTTGCAAATTTTGTAGATCAAAAGGATAAGTCCAACATCAACTTCAACGTTTTTGCTGAGAAAGAAAAGCTTAAGAATAATGGGTCTAACTTCACCAACTGGTTCCGCAATCTGAGAATCATTCTCGCTGGCGGACAAAAGGACTATGTACTAGAGAAAGCGCTAGGTGACGCCCCTGCTATTGATGCGCTAGCTGATGAAAAAGTTGTTTATCAGTCACGCAAAGATGATTATGGAGTGATTAAGAGTACCATGTTGTTTGCTATGGAACCGGACCTTTAAAATCTTTTTGAGGAGTTCACTGGGCCCTTTGAGATTCTTGAGGAACTGAAAACTATGTTTCAGACTCAGGCCCGTTCTGAGAGATATGAGATCTCTGAGAAGTTCTTTAACTGCAGGATGGAGGAAGGGAGTTCCGTTAGTGAGCACTCCATTAAGATGTCGGGCTACACTCAACGACTTGAGCAACTGGACTGCAAGATTCCAGAAGAGCTCAAGATTGACAGGGTTCTGCAATCACTCCCTCCTAGCTACAAAGGTTTTGTAGTTACTCACAATCAGATTGGTTCCACTGATACGATCACTGAGCTCTTCGCTAAGCTGAAAGCTGCGGAGGTGGATATCAAGAAAGTTAATCATGTGTTGATGGTCAACAAGGCCCCTAGCTTTAAGAAAGGTAAGGGTGCAAGGAAATCCTTCAAGAAAGGCAGCGGCAAGCGCGTTGCCCCTGTTATGGATATACCAAATGGGTATACCTACGGCATAGTCTCATACCGGCAAGCCCGGGTAGCCCACAGTTGGTGGTTAGGCCTATGGCATAACCGGGCGGCCCAGTTGCTGATAGCCAAGACGGAGGTCCAGCAGGGATAAAGGAAGGCGACGTGCTACCGCCTTAGATGGAAGCCGGAGCCTTGGAGGACACGAACACTAGTTAGTGTTAGTCTAGGACTCTATAACCGTATCCGGTTGGAACTCTCCATGTAACCGTAGGTCCTGGCGCTCATATAAGCCGGCCTACGGGAGCCTTTAGGGCACAACACAATAGATAACAACAAGTGCGTAGCACTACTCGCACACAGCGAACCCCCCAATCCTGTAACTCGGCGTATTGCCATTATAGTGATTTATAGCAGGAGTAGGATCTCGCCACCGTCGTGAGATCTGAACCTGGGTAAATTATGTCAAGCCGACCCGGACGCTCTCCGTCTTCCCCCCCACGTCTCTAAACTCGCCGTTGGGATACCCCCATGGCGTACTCGTCGGCAATACCACGACAGTTGGCGCCCACCGTGGGGCAAGAGGCGCTTACAGCACGGATCCGGGCGGGATCCCTCGCCGTCTTCGAAGGCGGACAAATCGTATCTCCGTCGACGCGCCGACTTCATCATCGCTCTTGAGAGTATGAGGACGATTTGTTGTCTCTCCTCTCGTGCGTGTGGCTAAGTCGGCGGCATCAAATTCTTCATCAAATCACATCTAATGTGGAGGCAGCGGCGATTTTTCCGTCTGATTATGGCCTGATCGGAAGTAGCCCGTGGATCTAAATCCCATCTGCGTTTATCCGTGCGTATGCATCAGCGTTGCCGGCACAAGTTTCGATTAGACTGATTCAGTAAATATACGGATAAAAATTGATCGGCTATTTCAGATCGGAAGTAAGGTTGAAGCCGGAAGGACCTACACGTTGAAGGCGGCCAGCACTTTCTCAATGGAGCAAGCTCCAACGCAGGACATTAAGTGTTGCAGATTCATTGTGCAGTAGTTCAACCAGATAAAAAAAAGGAAGCAATTGCAAAGCCACGTGAAGATGATGTCTCGAATCGATCAAAGCGATCTAGCAAAGGCCCTTCGTATGTACATGTGGGTAGACAAAATCAATCGGTTTTGTTGTGCATGTCTTGGCATGATTCTAGCCGATGCCGCATACAGCTTTGCCCTGGTCGGATTCTGTTTCCGATTGTACTACTGGGTCTCGTCAGTTTCCGTCTTAAGCTGCAAATTCCTATTTGGCGATAAAAATCAATACTTTGCTGTGGACGGATACGCACTGTCATGATTTGTTTCATCCCGGATGAATTCATCTTCGCCGCGAACGACATGACTCCGCTCAAACAGCTAAGTCCCTATTTATATTTATATTTATTATTATTTATGATTATGAAATTAAGATTGGTTCACTCATATTCTGAGTCTTTTACCACTTTCATTTTGGTCATACTTTTTCACGATTTGCCTTGCCCTCGTGAGTATAAACGTTTTACTGGCTTACCGTTTTAAGGCCCCAGTACCATGCAAAAAACCGTATTCGGGCATTAGCTTAAGTTTTCTGGATACACTCTGTTGTTTTTATATAGATTCCGAAGTAGTGACTTCTCGGCACTCAAAGCCGGCGTTTTGGCCTTGGATTCTGGACGGTGCCATTAGGCATCATCACCTAAGGACATAGTTCTGTGCTGCGAGTCTTCCATCTCACGAAAGGTAAAGCATAAAAAACCAGAATAATGGATAAGCCAGCACTTGCTTAAATAAAATTTTACATAAACTGTTTAAATTAGTTGAGTTTTTTCCTCCTAAACAGTTTTATGTTGTCCATCTGCTGCATAGTTTCAGCTTTAAAGCATTTGTTCAAAGGCCATGTTTGTTCCGCCTTACATATGTTTGTTGGACACAATTAAAGGAATAATTTAATACATTTGTAATTTTATAATTATGTTTCAGGTACATAACGCTTGGACATTGCCGTGTTCCTCGGATTAAGGTGTTTTAAGCCGAATTTTCACTAGGCTTGACACCTCGGGGGCTACAGTACGATGATCTCCAAGACATGGTTTAGTTCTCTTTGAGCATCAAGCCAGAAAATTCATGTGAATTCCACCTTGACGCTCGGGGGCTACACCGATGCTGAATTTTTGTGAAATTCTCTTTGGAGCACCAAGCCGAAATTATTTCTGACTTGGCGCTCGGGGGCTACACCATTGATATTTTTGCTAAAGCTACTCTGAGAGCACCAAGACGATTTTTCTTTGAAACTCCGACTTGGCGCTCGGGGGCTACAATCGTTTGATGTACAATTATGCATGTTCTTTTGAGCATCAAGCCGCCTTCGACGAAGCCGACTTAATGCTCGGTGGCTACATATGGTTATGTCAAGAAACTTTCAAGACGGTGAAAAATCCGGCTAGCGAAACCCCGGGGCTCGACATCAACTTTGCCTTCACGGAAGTTTCACTAGGTTACACGGCTCGATGGACTAAACGTCTGTGATATGAGAGGCTCTAAGACCTTAATTCGGCAAGCTCTTTTGTCCATGACTTTGCTGGCTCTAAGTCGGCAGTTTGGCTGCCTTTACGACCGTGGCCCAGTAGCCGTAATTTTTTCCGGCTTGCATACCATCCAGCATGGATGATGATATTTAAGCATTCCTAGAGCTTGGTAGAATCTCTAACAATTCGTGAGAATTCTCCGCCTTGGATTCGTTGGCAGAAGTACACAAGCAACTCTCTGGCTAGGCTTAGTCGGATGAGAATATGATATGGGAGCTCTCCAAGATTCTTCGCGAAGCACGCCTACAAATTGAAGACGACGTGATACTTACGCTCAAAGCGAGACGGAGGAACGCGAGGATCTTGAAGAACTCTGGGGGCTACGGTTGTGGATATACCAAATGGGTATAACTACGGCATAGTCTCATATCGGCAAGCCCGGGTGGCCCACATTTGGTGGTTAGGCCTATGGCATAACCGGGCGGCCCAGTTGCTGATAGACAAGACGGAGGTCCAGCAGGGATAAAGGAAGGCGATGTGCCACCGCCTTAGATGGAAGCCGGAGCCTTGGAGGACACGAAGACTAGTTAGTGTTAGTCTATGACTCTATAACCGTATCCGGCTGGGACTCTCCATGTAACCCTAGGTCCTGGCGCTCATATAAGCCGGCCTACGGGAGCCTTTAGGGCACAACACAATAAATAACAACAAGTGCATAACACTACTCGCACACAGCGAACCCCCCAATCCTGTAACTCGGCGTATTGCCATTATAGTGATTTATAGCAGGAGTAGGATCTCGCCACCGTCGTGAGATCTGAACCTGGGTAAATTGTGTCAAGCCGACCCGGACGCTCTCCGTCTTCCCCCCACGTCTCTAAACTCGCCGTTGGGATACCCCCATGGCGTACTCGTCGGCAATACCACGACAGCCCCTGCTGAGAAGAACCTCAATTCTGGACCTAAGCCGGACACTGAGTGCTTTTATTGCAAGGACAAGGGTCACTGGAAGCGCAACTATCCCAAGTAGTTAGCGGACAAGAAGGCTGGCACCATTAAAGGTATATTTGATATACATGTTATTGATGTTTACCTTACTAGCGCTCGTTCTAGTGCCTGGGTATATGATACTGGTTCAGCTGCTAATATTTGTAACTCGAAACAGGAGCTACGGAATAGACGGCGGCTAGCAAGGGATGAGGTGACGATGCGTGTTGGCAATGGATCAAAAGTTGATGTGATGGCCGTCGGCACGCTCTCCTTAGTTTTACCTTTGGGATTAGTTCGAAACCTTAATAAATGTTATTATGTGCCTACGTTGAGCATGAACATCATATCTGGATCGTGTTTATTGCAAGACGGTTATTCATTTAAATCGGAGAATAATGGTTGTTCTATTTATATGAATGACATCTTGTATGGTCATGCACCTGTTGTGAATGGTTTATTTCTTCTGAATCTCGAAAGCGATGAAACGCACATCCATAACATTGATGCCGGACAAGCTCGAACCCAAAGCGGAGAAATGCGTCTTCATAGGATACCCTAAGGAAACGATTGGGTATACCTTCTACCACGGATCCGAAGGCAAAGTGTTTGTCGCAAAGAACGGATCCTTTCTTGAGAAGGAGTTTCTCTCGAAAGAAGTGAGTCGAAGGAAGGTAGAGCTAGATGAGGTTATTGAACCTTCCCTCGAGTTGGAGAGTAGCGAAGCACCTGAAATTTTTCCAGTGCCGTCTACACCAACAAGAGAGGAAGCTAATGACGAGGATCATGAAACTTCGAACGATGCTACTACTGAACGTCGTAGGTGGACAAGGTCGCGTGCCACTCCTGAATGGTATGGCCCTGTCTTAACTGTATTGTTGGTAGACAACAGTGAACCTGTGTCGTGATGGTGGCACGGCAGATGCCATGAGTAGGCTAAAGTATGGGGCCAATGGATGCTAGAGGGATCTGGGGAGGGAAGATGTAGTTAATTCTACACGCGAATGACTAACCTACAGATCTTTATTTATCCTCTCTTGGGCTACAAGTGCTCCTTGAGCTGTATGCAGGAAGAGAAGATGAACTTTACGAGCCCTAACGGTGTAGAATGAGCCGATCCCCCTCTCTGGAGTCCATGCCTCTCCTTATAAAGGGGTGCCTTGGCTCCTCTAGGGTTGATGTGGCAAGCATATTCGAAGAATATGCTTGTCCCAATATAGTAACTCGGCGGTCTCCTTTCGGTGTCCCCCTTCTAACGACGGCAAAGTTCCAGAGAACCCCACCTGCACGCCTCGGGCTCCAGGACTGTCACCTCCATGACCCCCTTCTGCCCTTCTGCTGCTCTACGCCTTGTCCTTTGTGCTTGGCCATGTTCTGTTGGAATTATGCCCTAGAGGCAATAATAAAGATGTTATTATTATAATTCTTGTTCATGATAAAGTTTATATTCCATGCTAGAATTGTATTAAGCGGAAACTTTAATACTTGTGTGGTTTGTGAACAACACCGTATCCCTAGTACGCCTCTATGGACTAGCTCATTGATCAATGATGGTTAAGGTTTCCTAACCATAGACATGAGTTATCAATTGATAATGAGATCGTATCACTAGAGAATGATGTGGTGGATAGACCCAAACTAAGCGAAGCAATTAGATCGTGTCATCGTGTTCGTCTTTGCGAAGTTTTTCTTATGTCAAATATTGTATTCCTTAGACCATGAGATAATACAACTCCCTGGTATCGGAAGAAAGCTTTGAGGTCATCAAACGTCATCCTATGAGAGGGTGATCATAAAGGTGTCTCTCAGGTGATCGAAAAGTATCTGTTGGGTTGTATGTATCGAGATGGGATTTGTCCCTCCCAAGTTGGAGAGATATACTTCGGGCTCACTCGGTAATCGATATCAACACCGCTTGCAAGCATGTGGTTAAGGAGTTGATCACAAAGTGATATCGGATTACGAGCAGTAAAGTACTTACGTGTGAACGAGATTGAACTAGGTATGATGATACCGACGATCGAATCTCTGCAAGTAAAATATCGCGAGACGAAGGGAATATATATATGGGATTGATTGAATCTCGGCATCGTGGTTCATCCGATATGATCATCGATGAATGTGTGGAGTCAATATGGGTGCCTGCACCCACTGTTGATTATTGATAGAAGATCATGTCGCATATTCTCGAACTCAGAGGTCACACACTTAACGTGTTTCGACGCTAGGATAGATTGGATACTTGGTTTATGAATTTTTGTTCGAGTCTCGGATGGGATCCGGACATCACGAGAGGTTCGGAATGGTCCGAGAATAAGATTCAGATAAGGCAAAGGCAGTTTTTGGAGTTCTAATTGTTCCGGAATCGGTATTGTACCTAAGCTTCTAGAACCTTCCTAATGGGGGCCAATGTGGTCCCACCTTCCGGGAGAGGGCATGGACCTATGAGGGAGTGTCCTGGCCAGACAATAGGGGCACAAGGCCCCATAGGGCCCAGCCGATCCTAGAGAGTTTAAATCGTTTAAACTAGAGATAAGATAAGATAGGATTTCTAGATAAGGGAGAGTTTAAACTGTTTAAACTAGAGATAGGCTTGGAGGAGAGGCTAGGGCTGGCCGCACCCCCCCTCTATATATAGAGGGCTGGTGCACCCCCTCTCACACACCCCTTACACCTTCCTCCAAACCCAGTTGCCCTGCTGCCCTTCCTCCCCCCCTCCCGACTGTTTGTAGGCGAAGCCCTGCTGCAGAAATTCTCCACCATATACACCACGCCGTCGTGTTGTAGATCCAATCTATCTCTCCACCATACTTGCTGGTCCGAGGAAGGAGGAGACGTCGAGGTGCTGTACGTGTGCATCTCACGGAGGCACCGCCACTTGTGGTGCTAGATCGGATCGGATCGCGAGGAGGAGAAGCGAGTACGACTACATCACCCACGCCCGATTTAACGCCCGCTGCTAATCTTCAAGGGTATGAAGATCTAATACAATCTCTCTCGTTGTTTGCATCTCCTAGATTAGATCTTGGCTTTCCCTCTGTTCGCTTCCGTAGAAAATTTTGATTTACTATGCTGCAAAACCCTTCATGTTCAGACTCTTCCTAGCCCGTGACGAGGGTTTGACTATAGGCACCTCCTTCTCCTGCAAGCTTCATGTCATTCGGCCCTGCCTCGCTTAACTCGGCTTGGCCTTCACCTGCATTCAGGTTATTCGGACTTACTCGACCTACTTAACTCGTATGTCAGCCGGGTAATCATACTGATCCTCCCATAGGTGTCATGGTCGTGCTTATCTCGGCCGACCCTCACATGACTCGGCCGATTTAGACAGTAACTCGGCATATGACATGGGAAACTCCTTTTATCTTCCTCTGTCTTGATCCTACCCGGGGTCATCTCCCTAACATTAGTCCCTGAAGCTGGTGTGGTCCTGCTCGTAAGCTCGGCCGGGCCACATCAGTTTCCCAATATTCATATCTACTCTTCTCCGAGTTACTTTTTTCCTGTTCGACGTATCCACGCAGCTTCTCGTGCACGCCTCATCCTACGTGTAACAGTCATGATTATTTCTCTAGTTTTTTGTTCCTCTACAGTTCCCACTAACAATGCTACAGTGATTACTATGCCTGTCGTGTCGGTGCTGCGACGCCTCGCGCACCGCATCGGTTAGGGGGCCTGATCGTCTCCTGCATCGTGTGGTCACTGGTGTGGCTCCACTTAGCCACGAGCGGTTCCGCCGCACGCACTCTCTACACGGTTAGCGCTCGCACGCACGATCCCACTACTGCCAGGACCGCGCGGTTATAAAGAGGGGCACGGGGCTAGGGGGTTCACTTTCCCTTTTCCCATCAAGGTTGCTCTTCTTCCTTGCGCCTGCAAGGCTCGCTGTGTTCTCTGCGCGCCATTGTCGACCTCTTCGACGGGCGGCCAGCCTCTGCCCGCTCCGTCTCCTCATCACAAGGCTTGCTCCGGCGCCGTTGCCGGTGAGTTTTCCTACGGTCCCCTTGCTAAGCTCCCTCCTAGACGCTTCCATTGTTTTCCAGATTTCCTGGGCGGCTCCTTTCCGCTCCGCCGCCGCCTCCGCTTAGAATCACGACGGGGCCCTGCGGCTCTAAGCCTTGCTCCGACATTAGTTCCTCTTCCGTAGGTTCCTCCGGCAACCCTATGTCGAGTTCAGTTAGCGGCGCGTTAGTTGAGGACAACGACGTAGCGTCTGGTCCAGAGCGGGTCTCCTGGCAGGGTTCCTCCGTCACTCATCGTGAGATCGAGTGGCTAATTAGAACTCGCCGGATTCCTGCCGAGGTAGGCTGTCTCTTACCCGGCAGCAAATCTTCTCCCGTACTAAACAAGGGCGAATACGTTGTCTTTATGTCCCATTTTGCTCGTGGGTTCAGTCTTCCCCTTAGCGATTTCGCTAGGGAATTTCTCGATTACTTCGGCCTTCATCCGCATCATCTTCCGGCTAACGCCATCGCTTCCCTATCTGCTTTTATCTTGGCCTCGGAAGGATACTTTGGCCTCTGGCCGTCTGTGCATGTATGGTCCAAATTCTTCCAGATTCGTTCTAACGTCGTTCCATACAAATCCCTCCACCCCTCTGAGAAGTTGCTTACTTAGTGTGGGGCCGCGTCCATCACTCCTCGGAGAAAATTCGAGTTTCCTCGTGTTGCCGATCTCGAATCTTGCAAGAAGTGGCATAGATCGTTTTTCTATGTCAAGAATACTGGAAAGGAAGACAAGATTCGGCTCCCTGCTTTCTCCATCGGCCCCCCTTCCAAGAGGAACGGGACCTACAACCCCAGGAAGAGCCATGCTCTGGCCGAGGCCTTTGAGATTTGGCTGAAGGAGTTGATCCGCGCCGGGCTACGCGGCGAGGATCTGATGACCACCTTCGTCCACAGCCGAATCTGCCCTTTATAGCATCGCACACACAAGCTCTGTTACATGAGCGGTCCCCTCGATCCCAACCGAGTCTCCACGGTCGAGCTCGATAATTATCTTATTTTCAAGCGTGTCCGAGCTATCTTCAAGATAGATATGCCGGAGGACTGGACCTGGGGACTAAAGCCGTTCACCCGCGGGAATCCCCCTCCCGAGGTAAGTTCACGCATTTATGTTTTGCCCCCTAATTGCGTTTGTGATTCCTTTTGCTAATTTCTCTTCGTCTCTTTTCTTGTAGAGATTTGCGGAGCAGAAGATCGAGGATGCCGAGGTTCTGGCCCTCCCGTGGACCGCAGATCGGAATACCCCGGATAGCGGGGAGCCTGACTCAGAGGAGTTTGTCCCCAAGTCAGGCATCGCTCCGGCTCGCGCCCGTGGCAAGACCTCGGCTCACGGGGAGGAAGGTGATTCGGACGATGTCCAAATTCTTGAGGTAGTCTCCGCAATGCCTATCTCTTACGCATTTTCGGCTTCTACGTCCTCAGCTAATCAGGTCGGTCAGGTGCACGACGCCGAGCCTCTCGCCTCCCAACCTCCTGCTACCTCGAGGAAACGTACCGCCCCAGCAGGTGCCTCCAAAGCCGCTCCCAAGAAACGAACAAAGAAATCAGCCCAGCACCTTCCTAAGCGTAAAACTATGCCCGGAGTTACTGGGTGAGTTCATTTTCATTTGTATTTCTTGTTTCTCTTTTTCTGTATTTTGATTCGACTTTCTGTGCTTTTGCAGCGCTCCTCTTTCTGTTAAGCCTAGTGGTCCGAGTATGACGAGTCACACAACCCGGCTGCCTTCTCCTCCGCCTCCTGAAGATACCAGAGTTCCTAGTCCTGCTCGCATGGATTCTCCTCCTGCTCCGAATCAAACATCACCTCGGCAAGATGCACCCGTGGTTTCCATTGCTGATGCCAACGTAACTCGGACGGTAGATCCTCCTACCGAACCTGCTGCCTCCATCGTGAACCCCGGAGTTTCCCCCGAGATTCCTTTGACCCCCACAGTTTCAACCGCGACTCCAACTCCAGCCGAGGATATCACCATCTCGGCGCCCTCAGAAACTATAATTCCTCCGGCCCCCAAAGATGCCACTCCAAGTGTCGCGGTTGCGGCCTCTGCTGACATCTCTTCTAAGGCTAAGAAGGTTGTTGTCACCAGACCCTCATCATCTCAGAAGGGGCCGGCTAGCTCCTCTCAACCCAATATTGCTGATGCGTTCCGCAAGGGGGGTTCCTCTGCTAAGACCGTTGTCGCCCCGGCCGCAGATACTCAGCTTAATCTCCACCAGAGTCCCGCTTTGGCGGTGGTTACACAACGTGTCTGAGGTAAAGTCCTGACTCGTACTAAGAGTGGGAACAGCCTCGGCTCCTTGGTTGAGTATGCCAATAATTGGAACACTGCTGATCAGCTTGAGGGCAATCCGAGCAATCAGCCATTTCAACTCTCCGACATCAGCAGTCGCTTGCATATGGCTGCCAAGATCGTGCTTGACAGCGATAAAATGAATGAGGTAATTGATTTTGTTGACATTTGGTTAGTTATTCGAATGATAGTATATATACTCTAGTCCCCGAAGCTTGCAACCGAATAACTTGTTATTTGTTTGGAAGCTTTATTAGGCTTTGCTTGATTCGGAACTGTCTTTGTGTTCGAATATCCAGTCCCCTAGATCCAAGTTAAGATTTGCTTGATTCGGATTTGTCTTAGCTTTGAATATATGGACACTTAGATCCGAGTTAATCTTTGCTTGATTCGGATTTGTCTTAGCTTTGAATATATGGCCACTTAGATCCGAGTTAAGCTTTGCTTGATTCAGATTTGTCTTAGCTTTGAATATATGGCCACTTAGATCCGAGTTAAGATTTGCTTGATTCGGATTTGTCGTAGCTTTGAATATATGGCCACTTAGATCCGAGTCAAGCTTAGCTTGATTTGGATTTGTCGTAGCTTTGAATATATGGCCACTTAGATCCGAGTCAAGCTTCTCTTGATTCGGATTTGTCCTAGCTGTGAATATCTGACTGTGTAAGTCATATTGGCACTCAGGTTGCTCACGATCGTCGGGCAGCCGAATTCCAAAGGCTGCTCTTCGCACACAAGAAATTGCAAGAGAAGTATGAGAAAGTTCTTCCCGTGGTGAAGAAAGCTGGTAACTTAACAAATCTTTGTACTGTCTCTGAAGTTTTTAGTATTTTCTACTTGAGGCGCTAACCCATTTTTGCTGGTAAGCAGGCAATATCAATAATCTTAATATCTGTCTTGACAAGAAAGTCAAAGGTCTGGAAGGTTAGTTGTCGTTTCTCTTTATTGATTTTCGTTCGAGACTTATTCTGAGTTTCTTATAACCTTCTGGCTTTGGTATAGCCGAGTTACAAACTCTTGCAGCATCGCATCAAGAATGCATACCCATGCCTGATATGATGCTGCATTTTTTAGAGCAAGCCGCCACTCATTCGGCGCAACTGAAAGAGAAAGATGACGAGATAACCCGGTTGCGCGCCGAGGTGGAGTCCCTCAAGCTGTCTCAGAAATCCGAGTTAGAGAAAGTTGACCAGGAGTTCTCCGAAGAAAAGAACCGGCTAAGTTTGCAACTGCAGAAGGATAAAGAACTCCTCGAGGCTGCCGAACTTAAGAATCGGACGATGAGCGAGGAAATCACTCGCTTTGAGAGGACTAAGGTTGACTGGACTCAGGATCTCCAGAAAATGTTGAACTATATTCATCATAAGTCTCTGACCGTGGCCGAGTTATCTTCTTCTCTTTCTTACTTTTAACTGATATACTTTTTTGCGTAGATCATTTTCCGGAAGCTAGGCCCGTGAGCTCTAGAGCGGTCATTACTTCCCGCCAGCGCCGAGGTGTCCCCGCAGATGCGAGCCCAGAATATTCAATGGAAGATTTCTTGGTTGCCGTTGGCGCTGCCATTGGTCCGATGAAGATTATGGGCAGGGATTTGGTGCAAGCAGCCATTCGGGCCTACCATGTTCTCTGGCCGAATACTTCTGGAACTCCTGATATCGACAAGATCAAGATACTGGTGGAAAGATTAATGGCATCCCAGAACCAGTTAAATCTTTGGAGGGAATCCGCTGGACGGGCTGGTGCTGATATGGCGCTCACAGTCATAATGTCTTGGTACAAGGACATTTCGCTCGATACCTTGATAAACTTGCGCACTGGCTCCCGTTGGGTTGAGGATCCAGAATTCGTCGCTCGCCGTCAAGCTCGTGCCTTCCAGCTTGTTGAGTACGCTGATGTGCATAACTGGATTGAAGGGCCGAGTTTTCTTCCCAACCCAGCGGATGACGTCGAAGTCGAAGAAGCCTCTAATAATAGTTCGGCCGACCAGGACAAGGGTGAGGGCGACTCGGACACTTCTGGTGATTCCAGCGCAAGCTCAGATGGGGACGGTGATGCGCGATCATCTTCCAAAGGGACCGGGCACTCTCAAGCTCAAACTAATGTTTCTCAACAGCCCAGGGCTTTCCCCGAAGTCACTATTGCTTCTATGGAGGGCGAAGTAACTTCGGCCGAGGTGCCGTCTACCTCAGAGCACCCAGTGCCTGACCAAGCCGCTGCCCCCGAGGTTCAAAAAACTTCTTAAGTTATTTCTTATCCCCGGTATGCCAGGCATATGATGTATGTGAAACAATTGTCCGACTTTCTGTGTGGTACAAACCCTTTTTGCCTTTTGCCGCTGAGGCACGGATGATGATGATCATCATTAGTTTGTCTAAACAGATCTTGTTACTTTAAATCTTTGCTTTGGTGGTCTTTAATCTCATAAGTTCGGATCGTGTGTTTTCATTCGACTAACCTTAGTTCGGCGTTAATATTGCCTGGCCTTTATAAATTCGACTTCTTAACCATTGTGTTCTTGATCTCTATCCGAGCTATAAAGCCCGAAGCTCATATTTGGGGAAATATCGTTCAAGGTAGTCTCTGACCTATCGTTCGGTGTGCTGAAGTTTAATACCCATTTTTGGAGTAGGAGACAATTATGGGGAAATTTCCTAGTCAGTGCTCTAGCAATCAAGGTTTTAATGCATAATCCGAGATAAGGGATAATACGGCATAGTCCCCGAGTTCCCTGCTCGAGGTCCTGAAACTTAACACATCATTCAGGAATAAGATATAACGTGTGGCAGTCCCCGAGTCACTGCTCAAGGTGCCGAAGTTTAATACATAACTCAAAATGTGAAAATACATAAGGCAGTCCCCGAGTCACTGCTCAAGGTGCCAAGGTTTAATACATAACTCAAAATGAGAAATACCATAGGGCAGTCCCCGAGTCACTGCTCAAAGTGTTGAGGTCTAATACATAATTCAAAATGAGAAATAACATAGGGCAGTCCCCGAGTCACTGCTCAAGGTGCCGAGGTTTAATACATAGTTGATACTTCGACTTGAAGCATCACATTACAACGTATCATAGATGGCTCCTAAGAGTAAAATGGACGAAGTAAAGATATGTTCCATGGTCTTTTCGATTCTTCGCCGGCTTTGTTTGCCTTGTTCTTTTCTGGTGATTGAGCATCGATTAGGTAATATGCATCATTGTGCAATGCTTTGCTCACGATGAATGGTCCCTCCCATGGGGGTGATAGTTTGTGCATGCCGGCTGTGCGTTGCACTAGCCGAAGAACCAAATCTCCTTCTTTAAACACTCTTGGATTGACTTTCTTGGTGTGATATTGTCGTAAGTCTTGCTGATAAATAGCTGATCTTGATAGTGCCAAATCCCTGGCTTCTTCTAGCAAATCGACATCATCTTGCCGAGCTACCTCATTTACCTCAGCGGTTGTATACTGGGTTACTCTTGGCGAATCATGTATTATGTCGGCTGGAAGCACGGCTTCCGCCCCATATACCAGAAAAAATGGGGTATACCCTGTTGACCTGTTTGGGGTAGTTCTGAGGCTCCATAGTACTACTTGTAGTTCCTCGATCTAGCATCCTACCGACCTTTGCAGAGGTTCGACGAGTCGGGTTTTATTCCGGACAATACTAGTCCATTAGATCTTTCTACCTGCCCATTTGATGCCGGGTGAGCCACCGAGGCGACATCTAGTCTTATGTGTTTTTCTTGGCAAAATCTAGCAAAAGCCCCTTCAGCAAAGTTTGTGCCATTGTCTGTAATAACACTATGCGGATAACCATATCTCAAGATAATATCTTTGAGGAATTTTACTGTTGTTGGTCCATCACATTTTTTTATCGGTTTCACTTCAATCCACTTTGTGAACTTGTCGACCATGACTAAAATGTGGGTCATCCCGCCCCGGGCCGGCTTGAATGGTCCCACCATATCTAAGCACCATACAGAAAACGGCCAAGTAATTGGTATCGTCTTTAACTCATACGATGGCATATGTATCTTGCTGGCATATCTCTGGCAACCATTACATTGTTCTACCAATTCTTTGGCCTCTTTCAACATCGTTGGCCAATAAAATCCATGCCTGAATGCTTTGGCCACTAAAGCTCTGGATGAGGCGTGATGCCCGCATTCTCCTTGATGTATATCTAGGAGAATCTCATGTCCTTCCGCCGAATTAACACATCTTTGCAGCACGCTTGTGACGCTCCTTTTATACAGCTCATTGTTTATAATTGTATAAGCTTTTTCTCTTCTCACTGTCTGTCTAGCCAGTACCTCATTACTCGGCAAAGTTGCATCCTTAAGGAAGGAAAATATGGGTTGCGCCCATGTTGGCATGATTTTCTCTGGAATAATTTCACTATCTATTTCCATATTTTCCGCCGACATAACAACCTCGGATTTTTCCATATCCATCCGTGCAACGGCCGGGTTCACTTTCGAAAACTCCGGGTTACATTCTTTGTCAACTTCCATCGGCATACTATCTTCTCTTGATTTTGCCGGAATAAAGATGGATTTGGATTCTGGTGATGGTGCTATTGATGGTTTTCTCAGGTGCTCTAGGGCGATACCCGGGGGAATTGATTGTCTGGTTGATCCGAGTTTTGATAGCATGTCTGCAGCGTCATTTTCTGCCCAAGGTATATGATGAAATTCACATTCATCGAAGTACCCACCGAGTTTTTGCACATGGAATCTATATAAGGCCATATTTGCATCTAGCGCATCCCAATTGCCTGATACTTGCTGTACTACTAGATCTGAATCCCCGTAACATAATATCCGACGTATCCCAATTTCTTTTGCCACCTTTAATCCATGGACGAGTGCTTCGTATTTGGCTACATTATTTGACGTGGCGAAATGTATTTGCAGCACATATTTCAGCTGATCTCTCTTCGGCGAGGTTAACACTATCCCTGCCCCCAAGCCATTTCTCAGCTTGTAACCGTCAAAGTGCATTGTCCAATAATTTGGGTCTGGTAATGGCGGCTCATATTGTACCTCGGCCCAATCCACCAAGAAGTCGGCCACTGCCTGAGATTTGATTGAATCTCGCCTATCGAATTGCGGAGCATAAGGTGATAATTCAATTGCCCATTTTGCTATTCGTCCGCTTGCATCTTTGTTACTCAATATGTCGGCTATAGGCGCTTCACAAATCACTTTGATCGGGTGCTCTTCGAAGTAATGTTTAAGTTTCTTCGTCGACATGTATACTCCATAGGCCATCTTCTGGTAGTGTGGGTAGTTTTGTTTTGAGGCTGATAGTACCTCACTTAGGTAATATACCGGTCGTTGTATTGATTTATCATCTTCACTCCGTTCCACAATGATCACCGCACTTACCACTCTGTTTGTGGCGGCTATGTAAAGTAACATAGGCTCTTTTGACAATGGGGAGGCCAGGATTGGTGCTGTGACCAACATCTTTTTCAGTTCATGAAATGCACTATCTGCTTGCGGTGTCCAAATGAATTTATCAGATTTTTTCATCAGTTGATATAGTGGTAATGCCTTTTCTCCCAGCCGACATACAAATCGGCTAAGCGAAGCTAGGCAACTCGTGAACTTCTGTACGTCATTTAGACATCTCGGCAATTCCATCCTTTCTACCGCTCTTATTTTAGTTGGATTGGCCTCTATACCTCGGCTGGATACGAGGAAACCGAGTAGTTTCCCAGCTGGTACACCGAAGGTGCATTTTTCCGGGTTACGCTTCTTTCGGAACCTTCTCAAGTTCATAATGTTCACGAATATCATCCAAAGAGCATTTTGCTCTTTGGTTTTGATAACCACATCGCTACATATACTTGTACATTTTTCCCTATCTGGTCATGTAGACATTTTTCATACATCTCAGTACGTTGCCCTCGTTGCTACGCAGGCCGAATGGCATGGTGCGATAGCAATAAGCCCCGTACGGGGTAATAAACGCAGTCTTTATTTGATCCGCCGGATTTAACGGTATCTGGTGGAAACCAGAATACGCATCTACAAATGATAAAAGCTCACAACCAGCGCTCGAATCAATGACTTGGTCTATCCTAGGTAAAGGAAAAGGATCTTTGGGACACGCCTTGTTCAGGTTCGTGTAATCAATACACATTCGCCATACGACGGCTACGTTTGGATCATCCTTTTTCTTTTCTACTAACACCGAGTTTGATAGCCAATCCGGATAAAGCACTTCCATGATGAACCCGGCTGCAAGGAGCCGAGATATCTCATCGCCTATTATTTTTCTCCTGTCTTCGGTGAAGCGGCGGAGAGGTTGCTTCACCGGCCTTGCTCCTGGCCTTACATGCAGAGAGTGCTCAGCCAACTCCCTCGGCACATCTTGCAGGTCTTGAGTTGACCATGCAAAGATGTCCTGGTTCTCACGGAGGAAATTGGTGAGCCCGCCTTCCTATTTGGCATCTAGGCCGGCACCAATGGTGATGGTGCA
This sequence comes from Avena insularis, assembly GCA_023614405.1. Classification (NCBI taxonomy): domain Eukaryota; kingdom Viridiplantae; phylum Streptophyta; class Magnoliopsida; order Poales; family Poaceae; genus Avena; species Avena insularis. Next base: position 376,834,407 of record CM042691.1, on the reverse strand, counting down.
TTCTGGGAACTGCTCATCTATTTGGACCTTTTTCGTTTCTTTAGTCGGCTGGAAAGAGACACTTCCATGTGGGTTGGCTAATGCTGGCATATTCAGCTGTGCCGACTGAGCGAGAGCCGCTACTTCTTGGATCCTTCTTTTTTCTCTTGCGATCACCAATGACTCGGCCAGGTTTGATCCGGCTGAAGCACATTCCATCGACTTTCTGTAATCTCCTGCTACTGTTATCACCCCTTGTGGTCCGGGTAACTTCATTTTCAAGTAGGTGATGTGGCAGCTGCTCATGAACTTGGCCAAAGCCGGCCGCCCGAGTAAAGCATGATAGCAACTTTCTAGATCTACCACCTCAAACTCCAGATTTTCCGCTCTGCAGTTATCCCTCGTGCCGAATAATACATCCACCCGAACCTTCCCAATGGGTTCGCATGAAAGTCCCGACACTATTCCATAGAAAGTGGTTCTCGTGGATTGCAGCATATTCTGCGATATTCCAAGTTTATGCATTGTATCTTTGTACATGATATTGATACTGCTCCCATTGTCGATGAGTACTTTTGAAAATTTCACATTAATGCTGGGACCGACAAATGTCGGATCTAGTACGAGTGCGTACGACCCCGGATTCGGCATTATTTTGGGATGGTCCTTTATGCTCCAAGTTACTTCTTGATCTGACCAAGGTACATATCTCGGTACTGCCGGACTGCATTCACTTCCATATGCCGGCTTGACACTTTGCACGTCTTTGTCGCTTCTGTAGAACACGCAATATGATTGATGATGTTCCCTGTAATCATTGCGTCCATTATTTCCGGGGTTTGTCCTTCCATCCTGACCCTGATTTATTACTTGATGCATTGCATCTCTTCGGTCCGAGTTATCATATCTCGGGGGAGGAGGTGGTAACATTAACTGCTGTGCATTTTCCCCAGTCAACTGCGGCTGCTGCTGATGTGCCTGATGAGGAGGTGCTTGCATGCCTGTCGGGTTCCCCATTGCGTTTTTCATCCAGGCGCATTGCCGAGTTGTATGATTAGCGGGCTTGGCCGAGTTTGGAGTGTGAAACTTACACGATTGATCTAACATGGATTCAAATGTGTACTTCGGCCTTTCCTGCCACTGCTTCTTCTGTTCTGGTGTCCACTATCTCTTTCCTTCGTTCCTTGGTGTCCATTGCTGAGGACCATTCTTCTGCTGCTGACTGTTTCCGTGACTCGGCTGATCTTGCACTACTGCTGCCACCTGATTGGAGGCATATCTGTAATCCGGTCTTTCCTCTCTTCTTCTACCTCTGAACTCGTTGCGCCTCGATGATCCGGCCACATCTCTTGCATATTGCTCTTGATGCTCCTGATGATCCGCCGACATTAGCTCTGGTTATGTTGGATCTCCCAATGCATACGAATCTACTATCCTGATGGTTTCTGCCAAAGTGGTTGGCATATCTCTTTACAATCGCTGCCACAAAACACTGGCATATCTGCATCCCTGAGCGAACCATGCTATTGCTTGCGATTCTATAACTCCCTCGCATGAATTCCCGAGGCTACACTACCGAGTCAAGAATTCTCTGTCTGTCTCATTCAACCTTTGCTTGCACATTGCAAGCTGTTGTGGCATGTTTGGTCTTTTGTAAGTACTAGTGAAGTTGTTGACAAACATCTCTTCAAAATCTAGCCAGCAGTTGATACTGCCTGCTGGCAGATTGTTTAGCCATACTCTGGCTGGTCCTTCCAGCATCTGCGGGACGTATCTTACTGCCCATCGCAAGTTCCCACTAGCTATCTTTACTGCCGTAGCATAATCAATCAACCAATCATGTGGTTTGGTGCTCCCATTGTATGTTTTCGTGCCCCTAGCCAGCTGAAAGTTCGGCACTGGCGGCTCGCCCATGATCCGAGGGCCAAAACACGCCGGACCAGGCGGACCTTGCTCCTCTAATAACTTGGACCGGTACAACTTGTCCAGTTTTGATCTTGCGTCATTCGACGGCAAGTTTCTGTAAATGATTATTTCCTATATTCCATAATTGTTATTCCCACCATGCCCTGCATACTCCATATCTGAGTAACCATCATTGTACCTCTCATTTGCCTGATTATGGTGAGCCGGTCTCACTTCTCGTTCTTGCCGAGGTTCATATCTCGGCTAGGGATTGGGCGGTAGGTCTCTCCTCCCTTCCGCCGGGTCATTGTTCTCATGATTTCCTCTTCCAGGGTCTCCATTACCTCGGCTTCCATTGCCTTTGTTGGCACGGCCGGGGTTTCTTTCGCCACTGTTACCTCGGCTCCCATTGCCTCTGTTCTCATTTGCTTTTTCGGCTACTGCCGGATCATACAGAACAATTTGCTTATTTCTTTTTCCTGAGGTTACTGCTCTATCTTTTCGTGCATTGTTTCCGGGTGAGGATGCCGCTGCCACTGATAGGGCGGGCGCTACTCCAGCCGAATAAACCATACGCGAGGCTCCCGGTCTCGCTGGGTCAGCCCTAAGCATTTCTTCATTCTGCTGGTTCGCAATGCGTACCAGCTCATTCACTCTTTCTTGCTGTTTCTGCTGGGCTTCACTGGTTAATCCTTCCAATTCTAATGCAGCGGCATTTGCCGCTCTTAGGTTCTTTGCCGGGGTGTTATACCTCGTCAAGCCCAAATCAACTGAATCTGCCTTATGAGTCTCATGCTCTTTGTTGATATCATTCATGAGGTTTTTTCCTCTCAATCTTAACCCATCTACCCGCTCAGGGGCAACGTCTAGTTTATTTGCCTTGGCATATTCTCGCAAGGTCCTATTTAGGGACTCCCGCAAAGCCGACACCTTTTTTGCCTCTACCAGCACTTTTTACCTAGTCTCTTCTAACTCAGCCTGAGCATTAGCCGGATCTAGTATCGGTGCTACAGGCGTGGTCAGATTATCTATAGTTGCCTGGAGAATATTCTCTGGCCTTTCCATGGGTGGCCATCTTACCCTTGTTGCCTTTGGGGTTGTCTCCTGCACCTCGGCTTGTTTGGCCGTAAACGGATCTACCTCGGTGGGCTGCGGAGCTGCGTGCTTCGTGGTCACCTGTCTTGCCGCCACTGGTTCCTTGCTTGATCCGGCGCCTCCTGCTGCTGCCTGCACCCCGGCTGTGACCCTCACCTCGACGCTGCTGACGGGGCGTTCTCCACGTGGACCGTTTGCGGCGCTGAGGGGAGGATCTCCTGCAACAATAACTCGGTGAGGGTAAATGCGGGAGGTGTCGACACCGATGTAGATCTGGTGCATGCCCAAGTTGATGAAGACGTCGTTGCACGGAGGAGTTTTTCTCCTGAAGCTGCCTGCGTTATTGCTGACATAGTCACAGAGATCAAATCTCTAGACTAAGCCAGAGACAACGCGCTCGCCGGTGTGGATGAAGTTTCCCGTACGGATCTTGACTCCAGCTAGCACCGCTGCTGGCCCCACGGTGGGCGCCAACTGTCGTGATGGTGGCACGGCAGATGCCATGAGTAGGCTAAAGTATGGGGCCAATGGATGCTAGAGGGATCTGGCGAGGGAAGATGTAGTTAATTCTACACGCAAATGACTAACATACAGATCTTTATTTATCCTCTCTTGGTCTACAAGTGCTCCTTGAGCTGTATGCAAGAAGAGAAGATGAACTTTACGAGCCTAACGGTGTAGAATGAGCTGATCCCCCTCTCTGGAGTCCATGCCTCTCCTTATAAAGGGGTGCCTTGGCTCCTCTAGGGCTGATGTGGCAAGCATATTCAAAGAATATGCTTGTCCCAATATAGTAACTCGGCAGTCTCCTTTTGGTGTCCCCCTTCTAACGACGGCAAAGTTCCAGAGAACCCCACCTGCACGCCTCGGGCTCCAGGACTGTCACCTCCATGACCCCCTTATGCCCTTCTGCTGCTCTACGCCTTGTCCTTTGTGCTTGGCCATGTTCAGACTCTTCCTAGCCCGTGACTAGGGTTTGACTATAGGCACCTCCTTCTCCTGCAAGCTTCATGTCATTCGGCCCTGCCTCGCTTAACTCGGCTTGGCCTTCACCTGCATTCAGGTTATTCGGACTTACTCGACCGACTTAACTCGTATGTCAGCCGGGTAATCATACTGATCCTCCCATAGGTGTCATGGTCGTGCTTATCTCGGCCGATTTAGACAGTAACTCGGCATATGACAGGGGAAACTCCTTTTATCTTCCTCTGTCTTGATCCTACCCGGGGTCATCTCCCTAACATTAGTCCTCGGTTGGTGTGGTCCCGCCAGAAGCTCGGCCGGGCCACATCAGTTTCCCAATATTCATATCTCCTCTTCTCCGAGTTACTTTTTTCCTGTTCGACGTATCCACGCAGCTTCTCGTGCACGCCTCATCCTACGTGTAACAGTCATGATTATTTCTCTAGTTTTTTGTTCCTCTACAGTGCCCACTGACAATGCTACAGTGATTACTGTGCCTGTCACATCGGCGCTGCGACGCCTCGCGCACCGCATCGGTCAGGGGTCCTGATCGTCTCCTGCATCGTGTGGTCACCGGTGTGGCTCCACTTAGCCACGAGCGGTTCCGCCGCACGCACGCTCTACACGGTTAGCGCTCGCACGCACGATCCCACTACTGCCAGGACCGCGCGGTTATAAAGAGGGGCTAGGGGGTTCACTTTCCCCCTTTGCCTACTATTGCTCTTCTTCCTCCTTACGCCCGTGCGTCTGCTCGTGTTCCTATGGCCGCGCCATTGTCAACCTCTTCGACGGCGAAGCCACAGTTCCCCTGCTCCATCGTCCTCATCACCGCGCGCTTGCTCCGGAGCTGTTGCCGGTGAGTTTTCCTACGGTCCCCTTGCTAAGCTCCCTCCTAGACGCTTCCATTGTTTTCCAGATTTCCTGGGCGTCTCCTTTCCGCTCCGCCGCCGCCGCCGCTTAGAATCACGACGGGGCCCTGCGCCTCTAAGCCCTGCTCCGCCGTTAGTTCCTCTTCCGTAGGTTCCTCCGGCGACCCTATGTCGAGTTCAGTTAGCGGCGCGTTAGTTGAGGACGACGACGTAGCATCTGGTCCAGAGCGGGGCTCCTGGCAAGGTTCCTCCGTCACTCTTCGTGAGATAGAGTGGATAATTAGGACTCGCCGGATTCCTGCCGAGGTAGGCTGTCGCTTACCCGGCAGCGAATCTTCTCCCGTACTAAACAAGGGCGAATACGTTGTCTTTATGTCCCATTTTGCTCGTGGGTTCGGTCTTACCCTTAGCGATTTCGCTAGGGAATTTCTCGATTACTTCGGCCTTCAGCCGCATCATCTTCCGGCTAACGCCATCGCTTCCCTATCTGCTTTTATCTCGGCCTCGAAAGGATACTTCGGCCTCTGGCCGTCTGTGCATGTATGGTCCAAATTCTTCCAGATCCGTTCTAACGTCGTTCCAGACAAATCCCTCCACCCCTCTGAGAAGTTGCTTACTTCGGCCTCGGAGGATTTTTTCCCCAAGTCAGACATCGCTCTGGCTCGCGCCCGTGGCAAGACCTCAGCTCACGGGGAGGAAGGTGATTCGGACATAGTTTGTCCTCGGTTCAAGGTGTTGACTACGATGAGACTTTCTCTCCCGTAGCGATGTTTAAGTCCATTCGGATTTTATTAGCAACTGCTGCGTTTCATGATTATGAAATATAGCAGATGGATGTCAAGACTGCGTTCCTCAATGGCAACATTGATGAAGAGTTGTATATGATGCAGTCCGAAGGTTTTGTCGATCCTAAGGATGCTGATAAGGTGTGCAAACTTCAATGTTCCATTTATGGACTGAAGCAAGCATCTCGGAGTTGGAACCTTCATTTTGATCAAGTGATCAAGAGCTTTGGATTTGTTCCAAATTGCTACGAAGCTTGTATCTACAAGAAAGTGAGTGGGAGCTCAGTGACATTTCTAGTACTATATGTGGATGACCTATTGATTATTGGAAATGACATTGGTATGCTTAACGAAGTGAAGAGTTATTTGAATAAATGTTTTTCAATGAAAGACCAAGGAGAAGCTTCTTATATATTAGGCATCAAAGTCTATAGAGATAGACAAAGACGCCTAATAGCTTTAAGCCAAAGTACATACCTAGACAAAGTTCTGAAAAGGTTCAGAATGGATAAGGCAAAGAAAGGTTCATTGCCCATGTTGTCAGGTAAGATATTGAGCAAGGCTCAGTGTACGGCTACGGTAAACGATAGAGAAACCATGAGCAAAGTACCTTATGCCTCGGCCATAGGTTCTATCATGTATGCCATGTTGTGTACTAGACCGGATGTGTCCAATGCTCTTAATTTGAAGACCAGGTACCAAAGTGATCCAGGAGTGGAACACTGGACAGCCGTAAAGAACATCCTAAAGTATTTAAATACGACTAAAGAAATGTTCTTATTCTATGGAGGTGATGAGCAGCTCGTCGTAAAAGGTTACGTTGTCGCTAGTTTCGACACCGACCCGGATGATTCTAAATCTCAGACAGGATACGTTTATATTTTCAATGGAGGAGCTGTGAGCTGGAGAAGCTGCAAGCAAAGCGTGATCACGGGATCTACAGTAGAATTGGAATACATGGCTGCTGCAGAAGCATCAAGTGAAGGAGTTTGGATCAGGAACTTCATCACTGAGCTTGGTGTGGTTCCAAGTGCCTTGGACCCACTAGAGATATTGTGCGACAACACTGACGCCATAGCACTGGCTAAGGAACCAAGATATCATCCAAAGACCAAGCACATCAACCGCCGATTTCATATAATTCGAGATTATATAACAGATGGAGATCTGAAGATTAGCAAAGTACATACGGATCTGAATGTCGCAGATCCATTGACTAAACCTCTTCCACGGGCAAAACATGATCAGCACCTTAATGCCATGTGTGTTAGATTGTTGCTAGATGTAAACTAGATTATTGACTCTAGTGCAAGTGGGAGACTGTTGGAATTATGCCCTAGAGGCAATAATAAAGATGTTATTGTTATAATTCTTGTTCATGATAAAGTTTATATTCCATGCTAGAATTGTATTAAGCGGAAACTTTGATACTTGTGTGGTTTATGAACAACACCGTGTCCCTAGTACGCCTCTATGGACTAGCTCATTGATTAATGATGGTTAAGGTTTCCTAACCATAGACATGAGTTGTCGATTAATAATGATATCATGTCATTAGGAGAATGATATGGCGGACAGACCCAAATTAAGAAGAGCAATTAGATCATGTCATCGTGTTCATCTTTGCGAAGCTTTTTCTTATGTCAAATATTGTATTCCTTAGACCATGAGATAATACAACTCCCTGGTATCGGAAGAAAGCTTTGAGGTCATCAAACGTCATCCTATGTGAGGGTGATCATAAAGGTGTCTCTCACGTGATCGGAAAGTACTTGTTGGGTGTGTATCGAGATGGAATTTGTCCCTCCCGAGTCAGAGAGATATACTTCGGGCCCACTCGGTAATCGATATCAACACCGCTTGCAAGCACGTGGTTAAGGAGTTAATAACAAAGTGATATCGGATTACGGAACGAGTAAAGTACTTGCTATGAACGAGATTGAACTAGGTATGCCGATACCAACGATCGAATCTCGGGCAAGTAAAATATCGCGAGACGAAGGGAATACATATATGGGATTAATTGAATCCTGGCATCATGGTTCATCCGATATGATCATCGATGAATATGTGGGATTCAATATGGGTTTCTAGACCCTGCTGTTGATTATTGATAGAAGATCATGTCTGCATATTCTCGAACCCGTAGGGTCACACACTTAACGTGTCTTGACTCTAGGATAGAATGGATAATTGGTTCGTGAGTTTTTGTTCGAAGTCTTGGATGAGATTTAGGACATCACGAGAGGTTCCGGAATGGTCCGGAGAATAAGATTCATATAAGGGAAAGAAGTTTTTGGATTTCGGAATCGTTTCGGAGTATTCGGTATTGTACCGAAAGGTTCTAGAAGGTTCCGGAGTGGGACCAACGTGGGCCCACTTGTCAGGGGGCTGCGTGGGCCTAAGGGGAAGTGCCCTGTCCGCATTGGGCCAGGGGCACAAGGCCCCAAAGGCCCAGACGGCCAGCCTAGGGGAAACCCTAGGGAGATCTTCTAGAAGGAGGGGGGAAACTTGCCCCCCACTCCAACCCTTGGGTCCGCCGCCCTAGGGCTTGGAGGAGGGGCCAAGGGGGCCGGCCAGCCCCCTATATAAGGTGGGCATGGGCGCATCCCTCCCCCTACTCCTCCAACCCTAGCCGTCCTACTGCTGCCCTCCACCTCTCTCTCTCCCGACTACGTGTAGGCGAAGCCCTGCTGTAGAAATTCTCCACCATAAGCACCACGCCGTCGTGTTGTAGATCCAATCTATTTCTCCACCCCACTTGCTGGACCAAGGAAGGAGGATACGTCGCGGCACCGTACGTGTGCATCTCTCGAAGGCGAGGACGAGAAGGCTAGTTCGACTACATCACCCACGTTCTGTTGAACGTTTCCGGTGTGCGATTTCTTCAAGGGTATGAAGATCTCATCTATCTCTCTCGTTGATTGCATCTCCTAGATTAGATCTTGGCTTTCTCGTTCGCATCCGTAGAAATTTTTTGATTTACTATGCTGCGAAACCCTTCAATCCCGATTCTCACAGAGGAAGCTGGTGAGCTCGCTTTCCTATTTGTCTGTGAGGCCAGCCCCAATGGTAACTATGCGCTCTAGGAAAGTCTCATCCACCTGTAACTTCTTGGTTTCTTTGGTAGCTTGAAATGACACATTTCCATGCGGGTTGGTGAGTGCCAGCATGGACATTTGTGCTGCTTTGGCCAATGCTGCCACTTCCAACATTTGATTCTTTTCTTGTGCTATGACGAGTGACTCGGCCAATGAAGATCCGGCTGAGGCACAAGCAATGGATCTTTTGTAGTCCCCTTCAACTGTAATCACCCCACATGGGCCTGGCAGCTTCATCTTTAAGTAGGCAATGTGGGTAGTAGCCATGAATCTTGCCATAGCCGGCCTGCCGAGTAAGGCGTGATATGAGCTGACCAAATCCACTACCTCGAACTCTATGGCTTTAGTGCGACAGTTCTCTCTGTTGTCGAATAAGACGTCGACCCAGATCTTGCCAATTGGCTCATAGGACAATCCCGGCACAATACCGTGGAAAGTATTCTTAGTCGGCTCCAACATGTTCATGGTAATGCCTAACTTGAGCATGGTATCCTTGTACATGATGTTCATGCTACTGCCATCATCAATCAGCACTTTTGAAAACTTGACATTGATATCTGGCCCCATGAATGTTGGATCCAAAACTAGAGCATATCCTCCTAGGGTTGGCATGATCTTGGGGTGATCTTTTATGCTCCAGGTTATTTCTTGCTCAAACCAATGCATGTACTTGGGAATTGCCGAGATTGTGGCATTCACCTCCATCATCCGTCGCTGCTGGCTCTTTTTGTCATTCAGCTCTGTGACAAAGACAACATAGCTCTGTTGATGTTCTCTGTACTCATTTCTAGTTCCGTGGCTGACATGAGCGTCGTCACCTCTTGGATTGTGCACCTAGTGCACAGTTTCTCTTCTTTCTTGATTGTGATACCTCGGTTGCCTATTTTCGTATATGTTATATGTTCCCACTTTCTGAGCACTTCCACTTGTAAGTGGTGGAGGGGGAGGTGGTGGAAGCTGCTTATTCAGCGAATTGACTCTTATCTCCTTTCTGAAACCAAGTGCATTGCCTTGTTGTGTGATTGGCCGGTTTACTCGGACTAGGCGTGTGAAACTTACACGGCTGGTCCAGCATCATCTCATAGGTATATTTCTATCGGTCCTGATATTGCTTCCTCTGTTCGTATGGCTTTTTGCCATCATTCTTTGGCACCCACTGTTGTTGTCCACTTGTCCTTTGATGTTGGCTACTTCCAGCATCTGGATGATCCTGACTTACGGCCGCAACCTGAGTCGAACCATATCTATAGTCTGGCCTTTCGTCTCTTCTCTTGCTTCTGTATTCGGATCATTCCTGGTGCCTTTGCGACCCGGCAGCGTCATAGATCTAAGTCTCAGTCATCCCGTCTACCGACATAAGCAGCGGCTGGGTCGGATCTCCTAACACATACGAATCAGCAATTCTTATCGTTTCTGCCAGACTTGTCGGCATATCTCTCTGTAACCTTTGCCATAGCACACTTCCATGTCTGCATCCTTGTGCAAACCAAGTGATTGCCTGTGACTCGATTACCCCTTCACAAGAGTTGCGCATCGTACACCACCTTGTGAGGAATTCCCTGTCTGTCTCATTCGGTTTTTGCTTGCACATCGCTAGTTGTTGTGGGCGATTCGGCCTCTTGTAAGTGCTCGTGAAATTGCTCACAAAAGCGTCTTGAAAATCGATCCAGCTGTTAATGCTTCCGGGTGGAAAATTGTTTAGCCATACCCGAGCTGTTCCTTCCAGCATCTGCGGTACATAATGTACTACCCATCTCAAATTTCCCTGCGCGATCTTCACAGCAGTTCCATAATCTATGAGCCAGTCCTCTAGCTTTGTACTTCCATCATACGTTTTTGTCCCTCTGGCCAGCTAGAAATTTGGTACCGGCGGCTCCTTCATGATCCTTGGGCCAAAGCATGGTGGACCCTGTGGACCTTGCGATTCAATCAGCTCTGCCATCTTTATTCGGTCAAGCTTCAGCCTTGCATCATCCGGCTGAAGGTTCCTGCCACCGAGTCTATATCCCATTGCTTGATGTGCGTGATCCGGCAATTCATATCCGTCATTCACCATAGCCGAGTAACCATCATTGTACTTATTTGCGATCGGGTCGGCAAGCTGTTGAGCTGCCTTTCCCGCGCTTTTCTGTCTTCTTCCGGGTTGAGCTGGTGCATTATTCGGTGCTGGATTTCCTCCTCCTGTCGAGTGAGTTCCACGCCTAGCTTGAGGCGCAAAATTTTGCCCTTCGTTGTCGTTTCTTTGCCCTGCTTGCCTTTCTCGGCCTGCATTCTCCTGGTTTTCATTTCCTTGGGCATTATTCCTTCTTGCCCCCTATGCATGTGCCGGGTTTCCTTGAGCCATCGCCAGATCATAGGTGACCATCTGCTTGTTTCTTCTAGAATCCACACTCTTTTCTTTTCTCGGTCTAGGCGCTGCTCTAGGTGAGGATGACGTGTTCACAGCCAATCTTGCTGGGACAGGAGTCGCCGAGTGAACCAGCTATGACCTTCCTGCTATACCCGGATTTGCTCTGTAATACGCTTCATTCAGCATGCTAGCTGCTCTTACTAGTTCATTGACTCGTTCTTGTTGTCTTTTCTTTGCTTCTCCCTCCAAATGGGGTAACTCTGTCATTGCTTCTTTTGTTGCTCGTAGATTAGTTGCTGCTATGTTATATTTTGGCCGCATAGCTGTTTCGTTGTTGTTCTCTAGCGTTATTTTTGACGTTGCATCTGCCAGCTCTTCGTTGAGGTTTCTTCCTCTCAATCTCGTCGCATCAAGACGGGTCTTTGTGCCCTTGATTTGATTTGCCGAGTTGAGCTCTCGGATCGTGATATCCACATCCTGCTGTAACTGCGCTAATTCCTTGGCTTTCTCCAAAACTTTTATCCTGGCCTCCTCCAACTCGACTTGCACATGTGCCGGGTCAGTTGCCTGTGCTACTGGCTCTGCCAACTTGTCTATCGCTTCCTGCAGCTCCTTAGCCCTTTTGCTCCTAGCTTTGTTTTCTGGTTTTTCCAGTGGTGCCTTTGCTGTTCTTGCAGCCCTTGGTGTTTCCTCATGATTTCCTCCCTGAACATTCTCATTCACTACTGGAACTATCGGCGGAGCCGCGGGGTTCAGGGTTGTCATCATTACCTCCATGGAGACGAGTTGGTGAAGCTTCCCAGTGACAGGAATCGCTGGCGGATCCGGCGCCAGGACGACGCGCTCCGGATATGCGCGCTCCACGCGCACTGCGACGTAGACCTGGTGCTCGCTGAACTTGATGAAGCGATCGCCCCTAGGGAACGGCTTGGTCCCGATGCAGCCCGCGTTGTCGCTGACGAAGTTGAGCGCTCCAAACCTCTAGATGAGGCCGGAGTAGATACGCTCGCCAGTCTTGGTGATGATGTTGCCCGTCTGGATGAAGACTCTATCAAGCACCTGCTTCTGCCCCACGGTGGGCGCCAACTGTCGTGGTAGTGGCACGGCAGATGCCATGGGTAGGCTTAAGTTGGGGGCCGAATGGGTGCTTGTGGTCACCGGGGAGGGAGTGCACGAATAACAAGAAGAACTCTCCAGACTTAGCGATTCTATTGATACCCGAAGATTGCAAGTGCTCCTTGAGCTGTATGAACTAGGGTTTAGTACACTAGTTCCCTACTTGGTCCAACCTCCTTCTACTACAGCTATGTCCTTCCTTATATAGGCAGTGCTAGCTAGCTTATACCGCTTTGGATTCTAGGGTTTACTGTTTGGATCTTGGTGCCTATAATGTGGGCCAGGTCACGAGCTTGCCCTAAGCCCAATGGCCCAATCCATAAAGCTTGACAGCTAACGGTCTTGTGGTACGCTGCTTCATGTTCCTTTTGGCGTCACGCTGTAACTTTGTACGTCAGCATATGCTTTGGGCGTCACCTGGCTCCTTTTGTGTCACCCGGCATCGCCCTTCTCTTTTGACCATGCTTTACCATGGTCCCTCCTGAACCTTACTCGGAAAGGTGCCACGCGTCCTACTTGACTCGGCCCTTTTTCTGTAGACTCGGCTCGTCGGTTCCTGCAAGAATTACAACTTTGTATCATGCTTCTCTTACCCGGCCGTTCTTACCTGGCCTGGTCCTTTATTTACTCGGATCTAACCAAGACGTGCTATGTTTCACCTCTCATGACCCTACCGGGGGTTATCCCCCGACATCGGCCGTGCGGGCCGGGTCGTTCTCGTCGTCAAAGTTCAGGGCGCGGCCCTGAACGATGGGGTTCAGGCGCGACCTATTGCAGAGCTGGTGATAGCATGAGAGATCCTGTGCCGTCACCTGCTCGAGGCGAAATTTTTCACGCTCGACCTGCTCTTTGCGAACCGCGTCCGCTAGTTGCAGCCGGAGTTCTTCGACCTCCGTCGCCATCGCGGTCGGCGGGATCAGCCTGGAGAAGGGGTCTGGCAGGGCCTCAGCGCCGCTCGCCATGTAGGTCGCGACGTTGCGATCGGATCCGGCATGGAATTCGCCGGAGTTCTCCGACCCGGAGTTGGAGTCGAAGATCCCAAGGATGGAGGGGTCCTCGAAGTCTCCCATGTTGGAGACCTAGGTAATGGAGCCGGCGGATGACACGGTGACGATGGATCCGGCGATTGACGCAGGGGTCGCCGAGTCGGTGTCGTCTTTGAGGGCCGCGTCGTCTGCGACCACGGTGGTTTCGGCCACGTTGCTATTGGCCAAGTCATACTCGGAGGTGAGGCGGTGGATGGTGCGGACCTGACTCTCGGGGAGCCGGTCGTGTGGTGGCGACTCGCGGATGAGAGCCGAGTCCTCCGAGACGATGGTGTCGGTGAAGCCGACGAAGAGGCTGATCATGCCGACCGGCATGATCACATTGTGTGTGATGGGGCGCGCCGCCGGGACGTAGCTACTCGGCAAGATCTGGAGGATCTCGCCGATCGCGATCATGCGGTAGGTGGCGACCGTCTCGTTGATGGGCAGATTGGATCTCACCACAGAACACCGGCCTGACCGTCCAGGCCCCACAGTGGGCGCCACTGTCATGGGAATGGCCACGGCAGATGCTACAATCGGCAGCGAGTAGTAGAACAAGGGGCAAGGGCAGCCAGCCATCTGCGGTGCGAGGTGAGGGCGGAGACACAATGGTTTACCTAAGTTCGGCCCCTCGGAGGGTAAAGACCTACTCCTGCTAGATTGTATTGATGAGAGAGTACAAAGGGCGAGCTCGACGACTAGGCGGCTAGTCGCAGGGGGTGTATGATGGAACGTGTCCGCTATGCGTACCCTAGGGAGGTTTATATAGGCTCACCTCGCTAGGGTTTACAGATCTCCACACTGTCACCTTGAGCGCTAGACGGTTCCAACAAACACCACAATTTCATAGAGATATCCAACTCCAAATATAACTCATGACAAGTATTTATGAACTCTAGCCTAAGTGCCACCACGACATGCACGCTGTCACTTTCACAGACGTGGGGAGAGCTGAGATATATTGAAGCACTTGAGTATTTATGTAGATTCTAGCCTAAGTGCCACCACAGTATGCACGCTGTCACTTTCATACACGTGGGGAGAGCCGAAGATCTATTAAATCACTTGAGTAGCAAAGTAGATCTACTTGATTATAAAGCTCATGACCACAATATGATCACGCATAGAGAGAGAGAGAGATGAACACATAGCTACCGGTAGAGCCCTTAGCCTCGAGGAAGAACTACTCCCTCCTCATCATGGGAATCAGCAACGGTGATGAAGATGGCGATGGAGATCGATGGAGATGGTGGTGGAGATCGAAGGAGATGGCTTCGGGGGCACTTCCCCATCCCGGCAGGGTGCCAGAACAGAGACTTCTGTCCCCCGAATCTCCCCTTTGGTGGCGGCGGCACTGTGGGACTTTTTCGTGGATTTCTGGTCGATGCTTTAGGGTTTCTCAGTCAGGGGCTTCTAATAGGCGAAGAGGTGAGGCGAGGAGGTAGCCAGGGGGCCCACACCCCCTGGTTGCACGGCCTAGGTGGGCATGCGCCACCCTAGGGTGTGGCCACCCTGGTGCCCTACTCCGTCTCTGCTTCAATTTTCCGTATCGTTCCGGGAAAAATATGAAGATTGGCTTTTGTCCCGTCCAATTCCGAGAAAATTTATTTTTTAGCTTTTCTGAAACCAAAAACAGCAGAAAATAGGCAACTAGCACTGTGGCATCTTGTCAATAGGTTAGTTCCAGAAAGTGTATAAAAATACCTCAAAGCATAGACAAAGCAAAGCAAAGTAGATACTAAACAAGCATGGAACATCAAAAATTATAGATACGTTTATGACGTATCATTTACCCTGGTGTATCACACTTGTGGATGGCCACCCAGGAACAAAGATATTGGAGACATTCTTGTAGCGAAATCTTACAGTGCAACCACATGGCATATGGGCTCTGCCTTGAACAACTAGTTGCAAGAACTCAGTCAGACAGAGAGAAGGTGGTAGTGTTGATAGGATGGAACGCGTATGTGGTGATCTGAGGGATTGCTTCTGAAAAGTCTCACCCCGATGCATGTCGAGTCTTGTGGGGAAAGTGCACCACCTCTCGAGAGGGTAAAACTAAGTACTTAGTCGTGTCCCCGGTTATGGACAACTTTTGAGCATCAAGACAATGAAGCATAATCAAGAATCTCATCATTATAATTTATCTAAGTTAAAAACTTGTTGGGTGAACGAGGGAAGCACCTGGAGGGTATCCAAGTGTCATGTTTGATGAAGTGTTGTTGAAAAAGAGAAAAACTATTTTACAAAAGATAGAAAAAACTTACTTTATGCAAAGGCCAGCCAAAACTCCACTTAGCCATATATTCATGTAGATGTTAGGTTCTCTATATCAATATGGTATCACTTGCCAATACAATTCAAATGTATTGACCCTTGTGGATGTAACTTATCATGTTGTAGGATTACTTGATGTTAGTGAAGTTTGATGACTAGGGATTACAAGTCTACAACCAATATGTTTGCTTGTGGCACATGAAGATGAAGGACTCCATGCTTTATAGTTGTATCTTCTGCTCTGTAATAAGATAGCCATATGAGCTATGTAAGTTGTAATGAACTATTTCATTCCTAGATATGTTATGTAATATGGCCTTTGTTTCTTGATATTACATCTTAACTGTGGGTGCTAGCTATTCGATCCAGGGACTAGCACTGTAAACACATGGACTTGTCCTTATTGGGTTCAGTCCTCTACACATCTCCTTCGTCTTATTAAAAGGGACAACTTTCATTAATAGGCCGAGGACGAGAATAGAACACACGAGCCGACATCCCATCCAGAAGAGAGAAAGAAGAGATCCGAAGAAGAAGGAGAAGACATTCTTCATCTCGCTCCACGATCTTCGATATCCAAGCCACCGCACCTCCATAGCCATTACTTGTACTTGAGAGCGAGAGAGATATCCACCTTGCAAGATTAGGGTTTGAGATTGTTCTTCCTATATTGAATTGTGTTGGATTTATTTCTATTTCTTATTGTGGATCTCCATGGTAATATCAATAAGAAATCCCTTTATTTAATTATATTGATGATGATTTCTTCTCTCATGTGTGAGTAAGTTCCCTTGGGCGTGGGAGATGTAGGGGATTGGTGAGATGTGATGTGCCTATATAATTTCCATTAAGTTTGTGGTTGATTTTAATTACTATATTATGTGTGCTTGACTATATGTTGGATGGTTAATGCATTTTGTCCAATTAAGAGCCCAGACAACATGATACCTTGTTCTACATAGATAGAATCTTGTTTGCTAGCAGACCGGCGACCCTCGAGTGACACGGGGATATCAATGGGCAAACTAGTTTGACTCGAGGATAACAAGGAACCACCGAGATTATTGCATTAGTCCGATCCAAGGAGCTTAATTGCTAAGCAACCAGAACGATATATCGTCTAGTGACTAACCATGGTTGTGGTAAACAGGCTAGTAGGATTATTGAAGTTGGGACGAAATCTACCAAGAGGAGTTCCGGCTAATTATGGGTTGCTCGCCTACACACATACTTATAAGATTATAATTGTTACACTTATCACTCATCCACCTGGCACCTTCACTATCACCATGAACTGAATCTCCTCGCGCCTACTTTGTCATTTGCAAAAAACAACAAACAAATCATTCTTTACTTTTATGCTTTTTATTCCTAAAGTTTACATTCTAGTTTTATTTAAGTACTTCCGTTTAATCCAAAATCAATTCTTATTTCAACACCTGTAGTCAATTCACTCAAAGAAATGTGATAACTTCGGGTGTGACAAAGACTTCACCAATAAACACTTACCTTTGGGCTCCCTGTGGGATCGACATCTTAACTTCGAAACTAGCTACAAATGATATGTGCACTTGCAACCATCATAGAGTCACTGATGTCTAGGACCCACACGCAAAAAATATGTTGGCGAGTCAACATCTCGCGAGGAAGCGAAAATATTACTTCTGTCACGTGTCCGTTGAGCTTCTTCCATGTTTTAGCGTTTTCATCGTAGTAGAGGGGCGCGAAATCAGAAAAAAAAGTTTTGCATCAGCCACGGTCGAGCCAAGATTTTTGTCGCGGAAGACGCGCCTTCTACGACGACCGACGGGCCCAGTCGTTGCGGAAGGAAACATTTCTTGTAGTGTCAACAAGCTAGTTTAACAAGAGGCTTACTAGGGACTCTTTTATGTTTACAAAACACACAAGTATTAATGTTTCCGGTTAATAAAATTACAACATCGGATGCAAACATTTATCATAAACATAAAGATATGATAATAACCACTTTATTATTGCCTCTTGGGCATATCTCCAACACTTTTAAATACATACTAACCTAATCCTTTGACCTTCAGATCATGTTAATCACCATCACCGGATGAGTGCTTTGATGACATCAAACTCCACTTTTTTAACTAGGTGGTTATAAAGGTGGAATTGGGTATTCTGAAAGTATGTGTTGAAGCGCATGGATCAAGAGTGGGATTTGTCTATCCATATGATAGATAGGTATACTCTGGGCCCTCTTGGTGGAGTGTCATCCAATTTTCTTGCAAGCATGTGACTAGGTCACAAGGGACGTCACATAATAGTACGAGTAAATAGTACTTATCGGTAACAAGGTTGAACTAGGTATAGAGATATCGACGATCGAACCTCAGATAAGTAAATGTAAGAGACCAACTTTTAAGGTAAAGGCCCCTATAATTGCAATGCTAGTCCCTGGATCGAAATGCTAGCATCCACAGTTTAAGATGAAGTACACAGATACAAAGGTCATTATTACATCGTCATTCCACAGATAACATAGCCTTTACAACTCATTAGCCCAAGGCTAATACATAGAGTTCATAACATAAAGTAAATAAATAGAAGACTTCATCTTCATGTGCCATAGGCAAACATGTTGAGTGTATACTCATAACCATATTCTCCATCAGAGTAACCAGCAACATCATAAGTTACAGCCACAGAGGGTCAATACATTTGGAATTGTATTGGCAAGTGATACCATAGTAGTATAGTAACATCTAATAACTATATGAATTTGGCTAAGTGTAGTTCAGGCTGGCTTTGATCAAAATAAGGTTTTTCTTATTAGATGAAAACACTAAGTTTTTGTTTGACAAAAACACCCAAGAAACCACCAATAGACATTGGTGAACCTTTACCCTTGTTCAACCACAAGTTTTAACTTAGAGAAATTGGGATGAGGATATCCTTGATCACTTCAATGTCTCTGAGGCTCAAAATGTCCGTTACCAGGGACACAGCTAAGTACTTAGGTTTTACCCTCTCTAGAGGTGGTGCACTTTCCCCACAAGACTCGACATGCATCGAGACGAGACTTTGCAGAAGCATTCCCTTAGACCACCATGGATGCGTTCCATCCCATCAACCCTACCACCAACTATCCATCTGGCTAAGTTCTTGCAATCTATTTGGTCAAGGCAGAGCCCATATGCCATGTGGTTGCACTAGAAGCTTCTCAACACTAAATATCTCAAATCCCTTTGTTCCTGGGTGGCCATCCCCAAGTGTGATACACAAGTTAAACCATATACATGGGCCTTGTGTAACCACTCAACACAAACCATTCTTCCCATTCCACCCAGGTGATTCATTCACATGTTGTTTTATTAATCAAAAACATAGTCATAGATTTTGCATAATAACATAGCATGAATATTCCACCCTTGTGTTCTACTAGCTAGGCTAAGCATGCTAACATAACAAGTCTCCTATTTTAGGTTAATTCTACTAAGACAAAATATATAAGATTTTCCCATGGCATAGCATATACTTAGAAAATAATCATGCAAATCCTACTCAAAATATCACTAGTGCATAGATAAAATAATAGGACAAAAATATGAAGCATCACTTGCCTTGTTAGTTGGGGGAATAGGAACAATCCTCACAATCACCAAAATCTCCACATAAAATCATAACACCAAATTCACATTCAATATACAAACAAAAATACGTATGAATGCATGCCAATGCAATGGAATGATTTTCCACACAAAACAAGTCAAACTAAATAGTACTAAACAAAAAGTAAACTTTCTAAGATCTAAATAAACCAAAGATTACTTTAAAATAATTTTCTAAACATTTTATATAGTCAAATTAAGCCTACAAATGTTTCTATTCAAAATCCTAATTTTACAGAAGCAAATGGCCAAACCGTTTCTATAGATGTGTAGGGCTTATTTTTCTGAATCCATTGATATATAATTTGTAATTTTTGGACAAACAGATCAAAAGTTATTAAATTTACAAGTTTGAATATCTAATAGATCTAAAATCAGATTTTAAATCGAAATCACGGACACGTGGCAACTCCTGATTGGCGCGTACCACTTCGCGCTGGATCGCGCTTCCGCGCCGTTAGATCTAAGTGACTATGGACGGTTCAGATCAAAAAAAATGGTTCGATAAGTGATCTAATCCTAGCCGCTGGATGGAGATCTAACGGTCTAGATCTAAACGACCAAATATTGGCAGCGCGCATGGCACTGGCGGCGGCGGTGCTACTGTCGGTGACATGCCGGCAAGGCTAGGAGGTTTGGGGAAGGGTCTCTGATGCTTACCAGAGTCACGAAGACGCGAGGAAGATCAACGTGCACTTGGCTTGGACAGGGGCGCACGGATACGGCCGAAAAATCTTGTCGGAGTTTGACCTAGCGTCGGGTGCTCACTACCGGAGACAAAGGCGACAACCCAGGTCACCATAGGGCAAACTAGCGGCATTAGTAACTGCGCAAAGACACGGCAAACCTAGTCGTATGGAGCAGAGGTCAAGGGGAGCTCGGAAATTGCCGTGATTGCTCGTCGGAGTTGAGCGGCGCCTCGGTTGTTTGCAGGGGTTGACGAGGACGACGACCTAGGGCGATTTGGGACAGACCAGAGGCATGGTTAGATGCATAAGTACCTGACGAACAAGATCGTATGAACGAGAGGCATAGGGAGGAACGGAGCTCATTGGAATGCGTCGCCGGAGTTGCTCGGTACTACGGCGGTGCGAACTGAAATTCGGGGAGCCTGGCGGCGCTGGGGTTTGCAGTGTGAGGGGAAATGGTCGCGGAGGGGTGGTTCTTAAGTAGCCAGAGCAGGGGCCGGGATCACGCACTGAATCAATGGGATTTAACGAATTAACGCGACAGTCACTGCGGGGAGGAAACGGGCGGAGGAGTTGGTCGTCGCACGCAGTTTGGGGACGATGGGGCTGACGTGGCGACGGGCCCACTGGCAGTGAGAGGGGGTGCGCGGGTGAGAAAGAGAGAAGAGAGGTAAAACCCCGGGTGGGCTAGATGGGATGATGGGGCTTCCTGGGCCCGAATGGGTGCGCCTGTTTTATTTTTTTCTCTTTGTCTTTTTCCAATTTTGTTTTGATTTTCTAGAATGAATTTGAAATTCTTTTTCAAATCTGCTTGAATTCAAACTTTCACCAAGTTTTTGTACTGTGATTCTAGTGTCAAAAAGTGTGCCAAACACATCTAACCACTCAAAAACATTTTGAGTTTATAAAATAAAATAAAAACCAAGCCCCATATGTATATAATAAAAGGGGTATAAATATGGTTTTATTTAGGGTTTTGTTTTGAAAAAAATTGTGCAAGATCAAAATGTCATGATGATATGAATGTAATACATGACTTTGCATTTGATGAAATTTGGGATGTTACAAATCTAACCCCCTTAAGATGAATCTCGCCGTCGAGATTCGGATTGGCTAGCAAATAGGTAAGGGTGATCTTTCTGAAGGTCGTCTTCTCTTTCCCAAGTTGCGTCTTCCTCGGTATGATGATTCCACTTTACTTTGTAGAATTTGATAGTCTTAGGATGAGTAACTCTTTCTGCTATCTCAAGAATCTTGATAGGTTTCTCTTCATAAGTGAGATCACTCTCCAATTGAACCTCTTCCAATGGTATAGTGTCCTTCAATGAAGTTTCTTCCATTTCTGAATGACATTTCTTCAACTGGATCACATGAAACACATTGTGAACTACTGACGGTGATTCAGGCAATTCAATCTCATAAGCCACTTCTCCTTTGCGGCTCAAAATCTTGAATGGTCCAACATACCTACGTGCCAATTTTCCTTTGACTCCAAATCTCTTCACACCACGAAGTGGTGAGACTCTAAGATAAGATCTATTACCTACCTCATAGGTGACTTCTCTACGCTTTGAAGCCGCATAGCTCTTTTGTCGGGATTGGGATATCTTCAATCTGTCCTTTACCATTCTGACTTTCTCTTCGGCTTCCTTGATCAGTTCTGGTCTGAATAAATTTCTTTCTCCTACCCCATTCCATAGTAATGGCGTAGTACACTTCCTTCCATAAAGGAATTCAAACGGAGCCATCTCTATGCTTGATTGATAGTTGTTATTGTAAGAGAATTCTGCGTATGGCAGACTTTCATCCCAACTAGATCCATGGTCTAGTGCACATGCCCTCAACATATCCTCCAAAATCTGATTGGTCCTTTCTGTCTGTCCATCAGTCTGAGGGTGAAAAGTTGTGCTGAATTCTAGCCTCGTTCCCAATGATTCATGCAGTTGTCGCCAAATATGCAAAGTGAACTGAGTTCCTCTATCAGACACAATACTCTTAGGTACTCCATGTAGACATACAATTCTATTCATATAGATCTTGGCCAATTTAGCACTTGTATAATTAGTCTTCACTGGTATGAAATGAGCCGCTTTAGTTAGGCGATCCACAGCAACCCAAATAGAATCATATCTAGATCTGGTCCTTGGCAGTCCGGTGATAAAATCCATACCAATCTTATCCCACTTCCAATCAGGTATAGGTAGTGGTTGCAATAACCCTGACGGTTTCTGATGTTCCTCTTTCACTCTGCTACACACATCACACAAAGCAATGTGCTCCGCAATATCTTTCTTGAGATTGTTCCACCAAAATCTTTCCTTCAGATCCATGTATATCTTGGTGTTACCCGGATGAATAGAATATGGTGAATTGTGTGCTTCTTGTAGAATCAATTTCCGAAGCTCTAGATCTTGTGGAATGCAGATACGCTTCCCATACCATAAGGTACCTGTTCATCTTCATGGAATCCTTTAGCCTTTCCTTTACTAATTTTACCTTTAATCTCTTCTATTTCCTTGTCCAACTTTTGGGCTTCTTTGATCTTGTCCAACAATGTTGGTTGAACTTCTAATGACATGAGATATCCTTCAGACACTATCTCCAATTGTAGCTCTTTGAATTGAGCACACAAATCATCTAGCAATTCTCCTTTAGTGAGGCCATTCACATAAAACTTACGGCTGAAAGCATCCGCTACAACATATGCTTTATCGAGATGGTATTGCAAACTCAAGTCATAGTCCTTGATGCTATAGCCACCTTCTTTGTCTCATGTTGAGTTCCATAATATACTTCAAACTCTTGTGATCAGTGAACACTTCACAACGCTTTCCCAAAAGATAGTGTCTCCATGTTTTGAGTGCATGGACAACAGAGGCTAACTCTAAGTCATGAGTAGGATAGTTTACTTCATGAGTTTTGAGTTGTCTCGAGGCATAAGCCACAACTTTCCCTTCTTGCATCGAAACTCCACCCAATCCTTGGTGAGATGCATCACAATAAACTTGGAAGTCTTTCTCCAAATCTGGCAGACATAAGACTGGTGCTGATACTAGTCTCTTCTTCAATTCTTGGAAACCGATTTCACGCCCTTCAGTCCAATCAAACTTTTTCTCTTTCTTAAGCAATTCCGTCATTAATTGGCTTAGCCACTTTCGAGAAATTCTCAATGAACCTTCTATAGTATCATACCAAGCCTAGGAAACTACGAACTTCTTTAACTGACTTGGGAGATTCCCACTCAGTTACAGCTGACACCTTTGCGGGATCGATAGCTATACCATCTCCAGACACAATGTGTCCAAGAAATCCAACTTCATTCAACCAAAATTCACACTTACTGAACTTGGCATACAACTTGTGCTCCCTGAGTTTCTCAAGTATCAAACGCAGATGTTCTTCATGTTCTTCCTTGCTCTTGGAATAGATCAAAATGTCATTGATGAATATGATAACAAACTTGTCAAGAAACTCCATGAACACCTTATTCATCATGTTCATGAAATAAGCTGGTGCATTTGTTAGTACAAATGGCATCACGGTGTACTCATACAATCCATACCTAGTGGTAAAACCAGTCTTAGGTATGTCTTGCTCTCTAATCTTTAGCTGAAAATAGCATGATCGAAGATCAATTTTTGAGAACACTCGGGCTTCCTCTAGATGATCAAATAGATCATTGATTCTAGGTAAAGGGTACTTGTTCTTTATAGTCACCAAATTGAGTGAACGATAATCTATGCATAACCTTTGACTTCTGTCCTTCTTCTCAACAAACAGAACTGGTGCACCCCAAGACAAACAACTTGGTTGGATAAATCCTTTCTGCGACTGTTCTCCAAGCTGTTTCTTGAGTTCTTTCAAGTCAGCAACTAACATCTTGTAGGGTCTCTTTGCTATTGGTCCTGATCCTGGCAGTAAGTCAATCAAAAACTCCACGTCTCTATCTGATGGCATTCCTGGTAATTCCTCCAGAAACACATCCGGATACTCCTTCACAACCGGTACACTATCTATACTAACCCCCTTAAGAGAATTTATCTTACTCCCTTTGGATTCAAAGTTAGACTTGAACCTAATCTGTTTCTTATCTGGGGTTGTGAGTGTAACAGTATGATTGGCACAATCTATTACTCCTTCATACTTAGTCATCCAATCCATGCCCAAAATTACATCCAATCCTTGGGAATCTAGTATTATCAGACTAACTGGAAACTTATACTTTCCAAATTCTATTACTATATCATGACATCCAAAATTCGCTATCATCTCTCCACCTAGAGAGCTTACTTTAATAGGACATCCAATAGTTTTAGTTGGAAGTCCATTTTTATCAACAAATTCTCTTGATATGATTGAATGCGATGCGCCGGTATCAAAAAGAACAAGTGCTGGAAAAGAATTAAGCTTGAACTTACCATCCACAACATCAGACTCCTCATAAATTTCTTCCACATTAATGTGGTTCACTTGACCCTTATGAAAAGCGTTTGGCTTGTTGGCTCCATCAACCTTCTTTTCTGAGCATTCATTTGCATAGTGCCTAGTTTTCTTGCACTTGAAGCATTCAACCTGACTGATATCTCTCTTAGCAGGCTGACTTCTATTGCCATTCCCACTGTGATGGCTCTTGTGTCCACTCTTATGGTTCTTATATCCACCATTGTCATGACTAAGGTGGTGCTTGTTATCATGGTGACGGTTACTGTTGTGGTGGCTGTTATACTTCCCATGTTTGTGGGATCCAGAACCTCCACTATCTTCACCATGAGAGCGCTTGTGTGACGATCCAGAACTATGCTTATCAAAGTGTTGCTTCCTCTTCCTATTCTCCACCTGTTTCATCTTGCTTTCCAAGATGGTGTCTTTGTCACATAGTGATTGATAAGTTGGAACATATGCAACAGATAGCTGCATGCACATATCATCATTCAGCCCTTCAAGGAATTTTTCCTTCCTCTTAGCATCAGTGTCAACATCATCCGGTGCATAGCGTGCCAGATTATTGAACTCCTCAATATATTCTGCAACACTGCGGTGGCGTTGCTTAAGATTGTGGAATTCCTTCTTCAAACTCATCACTCCTGAAGAGATATGAGCAGTGCGGAATCCATCCTCAAACATTTCCCAAGTCACTTCCTCAATGGGGGTGGTGATTTGGAAGTTGTCCCACCAAGTAGTTGCTGGTCCTTCAAGCAAATGTGCTTCAAATCTAACCTTTTCCTCATCAGTGAAGCCCATAGTGACTAAGTCCTTGTTCACAGAACGCAACCAGTCATTGTCTACCATAGGATTAGTGGTACCTAAAAACTTTGCAGGTCTCAACCTTAGAAACCGTGTAAGCATGTCAAAAGCTGGTGGGTTGTTTTGATTGTTGTTGTTGGTGTTGTTTTGGTTCTAATTCTGATTCGCCATGAACTGGGTCATCATTTGCATCAACTGAGTCTGGGCTATCATCAGCTGCTGCATCTCATTGCCATTGTTGTTTTTATTATTGTTGGGATTGGCATGATGGGGAGGCATCTGTGGTTTCAATAAGGATAAGTAATGAGATATAACCCATAGATACTAACATGCACAATACATCACATAGCAACGATCACAAATAATCAAGCACAAGATAAACTTAGAGTTTAAACAACATGAACAACAAGTTTTGAAAAAGTAAACACACTAGCAAGCCATCCACATGTTGGATGATCATTGCGACTCGATGAATAAAAAGATGATAGATAGGTAGATAGTCGAGTAGTCAACACTACTCCTCCATGTCGAATTCCTCATCCACTAGAGTAAGTCCTGCTGTCTCCATTGCTTCCTTGTACTCCTCCACGCTGGTGGTCAAAGCATCGACCTTCTCCCGGAGGGCTCTCTTCTGCGAGCGCAACCTCTCTATCACTCCCTGCTGTGTCTCTAGCTCAAGATCCTTGAGCTCTATCTCGGACTTCATCTCATTGTTCCTATTGTTTCTATCATGCACTCTCTTCTCTTTGTTCTTGAACCTCTTGTATTGCTTCTCGAACCTAGCCTCCATCTCCTTGATGCCCTCATCCTGCTCCACGAAGGCCTTGTCCTTCTCCCTCAACTGGACCTGAAGCTCGTCATTGCTAAGCATGACGTTGGTCCTATCGGTGTCAAGGTGCCTAACGAGGCTCTCTAGGTCCTGAAGATAGAGACGTACTGGCTCAATAGTCTCTATAGTGGCATCATCATACACTACAGCCTCTCCATCCTCGTCATGTCTCCAAAATGGGTGGAAGTAGAGGCCCCTGAGCTCGGTGGAGTGACGTCACAAAGGCGTCCAAGTAGCTCCTGCATGGCAACGTCGAGTCCCTTCTCCTTGTCATCATGCATTAACTTGAAGGAAATCTCCTCGGTGGGTGGCTCCGACTGGCGTCCTGGCTGTGAGACTCTAAATCCCCATAAATCCTTCCTCTCGAACTTCGTAAGATGAAGTCCCTTAATGTTAGGGAGGGGGAGATTGAGCACACTAGTGAGCTCCACAATACAAGAACCAAAACAAGTTCCCTTGAACTCCTCGGCGGTGCTGATAACAAAGCTAGGCATCTATTTCATAGGATAGAGGAAAATTAGAAACAACATAAGTAAAGAGAAAAACATAAGATAGTGAAACAAAAGCCAAAAGCATACATTCAACAATAAAAACACACAAGTCATAGCATACAATAATCTATCACAAGCACTAAGGTTCAAACATAACTTAGACAAAAACTTGCCATACCACATAGGTTGGTATGATCAAATTATTAACGTGAGAAAAACGACAAGTGTGGTGGTCCAAATATTGGAATACGTCACAATTCTCACTCATATGCTAAGTCTATGATATCTTCCCTTAGACGTTTTATGGCGGTCTCTAAGTCTTGGGTATAGTTCTTCTCCTCTCTAAGGTAATTTTGAGTGTTGAGCATTCTACACTTGAGTCTTTCACCAAGCTCCTTGATACCATTCCAAGCTGCATTCCTTGCAGAGTCAAAGAATGACATATGCATTTCAGAGTTGGTGACCATGCAGAATCCCAACTCTTTGTGGTTATCCTCCTTGTTTTTATACAAGTGGAGTTGTACCCACCAATATTCTTCTCCTTCATCCATCATTGGAAATCCCTTGTACACGGCTTCACCATGTATTCCCAAGTTAACCATGAGGTTTTTGAGTGCTTTGGGAAACTCTGTATCACATTCTAAGGTCATGGTCATGAGTGGTCCCTTCTTGACGGCTTCGCTGATGGCGGCCATTTACAAATAGAGATGAGAAAGAAGATTAGGAGAGGTTTATGAGAAGAAAAGAGACATGTGTGGAATTTGCAAAGAGTTGCATTTTTCCTAGTGGTTTCCTTAGTCTAATCCATCTTAGGGTCTTAATCCTACAGGCAACACAGTGCTCTGATACCATCTGTAAGACCCCACCTTTTAAGGTAAAGGCCCCTGTGATTGCAATACTAGTCCCTAGATCGAAATGCTAGCATCCACAGTTTAAGATGAAGTACACAGATACAAATGTCATTATTACATCGTCATTCTAGAGATAACATAGTATTTACAACTAATTAGCCCAGGGCTAATACATAGAGTTCATAACATAAAGTAAATAAATAGAAGTATTCATCTTCATGTGCCATAGGCAAACATGTTGAGTGTAGACTCATAACCCTATTCTCCATCAGAGTAACCTGCAACATCATAAGTTATAGCCACAGAGGGTCAATACATTTGGAATTGTATTCGCAAGTGATACCATAGTAGTATAGTAACATCTAATAACTATATGAATTTGGCTAAGTGTAGTTCAGGCTAGCTTTGATCAAAATACGGTTTTTCTTATTAGTTGAAAACACTAAGTTTTTGTTTGACAAAACACGCAAGGAACCACCAATAGACATTGGTGAACCTTTATCCTTATTCAACCACAAGTTTTAACTTAGAGAAATTGGGATGAGGAGATCCTTGATCACTTCAATGTCTTTGAGGCTCAAAATGTCCGTTACCAGGGACACGGCTAAGTACTTAGGTTTTACCCTCTCGAGAGGTGGTGCATTTTCCCCACAAGACTCGACATGCATCAAGACAAGACTTTTTAGAAGCATTCCCTTAGACCACCATGGACGCGTTCCATCCTATCAACCCTACCACCAACTGTCCATCTGGCTAAGTTCTTGCAACATATTTGGTCAAGGCAGAGCCCATATGCCATGTGGTTGCACTAGAAGCTTCTCAACACTAAATATCTCAAATCCCTTTGTTCCTGGGTGGCCATCCCCAAGTGTGATACACAAGGTAAACCATATACATGGGCCTTGTGTAACCACTCAACACAAACCATTCTTCCCATTCCACCCAGGTGATTCATTCACATGTTGTTTTATTAATCAAAAACATAGTCATAGATTTTGCATAATAACATAGCATGAATATTCCACCCTTGTGTTCTACTAGCTAGGCTAAGCATGCTAACATAACAAGTCTCCTATTTTAGGATAATTCTACTAAGACAAAATATATAAGATTTTCCCATGGCATAGCATATACTTAGAAAATAATCATGCAAATCCTACTCAAAATATCACTAGTGCATAGATAAAATAATAGGAAAAAAATATGAAGCATCACTTCCCTTGGTAGTTGGGGGAATAGGAACAATCCTCACAATCAAAATCACCACAATCACCAAAATCTACACATAAAATCATAACACCAAATTCACATTCAATATACAAACAAAAATACATATGAATGCATGCAAATGCAATGGAATGATTTTCCACACAAAACAATTCAAAGTAAACAGTACTGAACAAAACGTAAACTTTCTAAGATCTTAATAGACCAAGGATTACTTTAAAATAATTTTCTAAACATTTTATATAGTCAAATTAAGCCTACAAATGTTTCTGTTCAAAATCCTAATTTTACATATGCAAATGGCCAAACCAAGGCCATATATGTGTAGGTCTCATTTTTCTGAATCCATTGATATATAATTTGTAATTTTTGGACAAACAGATCAAAAGTTTTTAAATTTTCAAGTTTGAATATCTAATAGATCTAAAATCAGATGTTAAATCGAAATCACAGACACGTGGCAGCTCCTGATTGGCGCGTACTGCTTCACGCTGGATCGCACTTCCGCGCCAGTAGATCTAAGTGACTATGCATGGTTCAGATCAAAACAAAACGGTTCGATAAGTGATCTAATCCGAGCCGCTAGATGCAGATCTAAAGGTCTAGATCTAAACGACCAAAGATTGGCGGTGCGCATGGCACTGGCGGCGGCGGCGCTACTTCCGGTGGCACGCCAGCGAGGCTAGGAGGTTAGGGGAGGGGAACTGATGCTTACCAGAGTCGCGCAGACGCGAGGAAGCTCAATGTGCACTTGGCTTGGACAGGGGCGCACGGACGCGGCCGAAAAATCTCGTCAGAGTTTGACCTAGCGTCAGGTGCTCACTGCCAGAGAAAAAGGCGATGACATAGGTCACCATAGGGCAAACGAGAGGCATTAGTAACTGCGCAAAGACACGACAAACCTAGTCGTATGGAGCAGAGGTCAAGGGGCGCTCAGAAATTACCGTGATTGCTCATCAGAGTCGAGCGGCGCATCGGTTGTTTGTAGGGGTTGACGGGGACGATGACCTGGGGCGATTTGGGACAGACCAGGGGCATGTTTAGATGCGCAAGGACCTGACGAACAGGCTCGTATGAACGAGAGGCAGAGGGGAGCATGGAGCACACCGGAATGCGTCTCCGGAGTTGCTCGGTACTGCGGCGGTGCCAGCTGAAATTCGGGGAGCCTGGCGGCACTGGGGTTTCCAGTGTGAGGGGAAATGGTCATAGAGGGGTGGTGCTTAAGTAGCCGGAGCAGGGGATCGTGCACTGAATTAATGGGATTTAACGAATTAACGCGTTAGTCATTGCGGGGAGGAAATGGGCGGAGGAAATGGTCGTCGCGCGCGGTTTGGGGACGACGGGGCTGACGTGGCGACGGGCCCACTGGCAGTGACAGGGAATGCGCATGCAGGTGAGAAAGAGAGAAGAGAGGGAAAACCTCGGGTGGGCTAGATGGGCTGCTGGGGCTAGCTGGGCCAGAATGTGTGCGCCTGTTTTATTTTTTTCTCTTTGTCTTTTTCCAATTATGTTTTGATTTTCTAGAATGAATTTGAAATGTTTTTTTCAAATCTGTTTGAATTCAAACTTTCACCAAGTTTTTGTACTGTGATCCTAGTGTCAAAATGTGTGCCAAACACATCTAACCACTCAAAAACATTTTGAGGTTATAAAATAAAATAAAAACCAAGCCCCATATGTATATAATAAAATTGGTATAAATATGGTTTTATTGAGGGTTTTGTTTTGAAATTTTTTGTGCAAGATCAAAATGTCATGATAATATGAATGTAATACATGACTTTGCATTTGATGAAATTTGGGATGTTACAGTAAAGTATCATGCGACAAAAGGAATCGGTATCGTATGTGAATGGTTCATTTGATCACGAAGTCATTGTTGAATATGTGGGAGCTACTATGGATCTCCAGATCCCGTTGTTGGTTATTGATCGAAGAGGTGTCTCGATCATGTCTGCATCGTTCGCGAACTGTAGGATGACACACTTAAGGAATCGATGTTGTTTAAGTAGATATGGAATATGACTTGGAGACCAAATGTTGTTAGGAGTCTCGGATTGGATCCAGGACATCAAGAGGAGATCCAGAATGGTCCGAAGAATAGGATTCATATAAGGAAAGTCATTTTCCGGGGTTCAGAAATATTTTTGGTGTTTTGATCGGAAGCTTCTAGAATGTTCTAGAGGGACCACTAGTGGGTCCAACACCCCGGGAGGGGCCACTTGGGCTGAGACATGCCGCGGGGGAGCCCTAGGTCCAACGGCACCAAAGCCCAAGGGGGCGAATTAGGCTACCAAAGGAATTGGGGTCAAACCCTAGTTTGAAAAAGGGGTCAAACTCTAGTTTGAAAAGGAGGGGGAGAGATCCCACCTCTTTCCCCTTGGCCGAGTTGGGAGGAACTCGTCTTGGATGGTAACCCCTTGGTCGCCGCACCCTCTATATAAAGAGGGGTGGGGGTGCACCCCCCCCCTTGTCCCTTGTCCTAGGCGCCACAAACCCTAGGCGCCACCCCTCTCTCGCCCATCGCCCTGCTCTGGCTTAGAAGAAGCCCTACAGGGATTTCTCCTCCACCACGTCGTCATGATGCTGGGATTCCGAGGGGATCTACTACCTCCGTTGCCTGCTGGAACAGGGAGAGGAAGGTCTTCATCGACTCCATACGTGTGACCGAGTGTGGAAGCGCTACCGGAACGCGGCACCGGAAGGATCGTCTACACGATCTTGAGATCAGCAAGTGATCGAATACATCAACCACGAGATCTGAATCTTGTTAAATGCTTTGGATCTAGGAGGGTTAGTTCTATACAATCTCGTTGCACCAATCTCGTAGATTAGATCTTGACTTTTCTATATAATGGATCTTGGTTTTATGCGTTCTTGCGGTAGAATTTTTCTATTTTACATGCAACGAACCCTACAGTGGTCTCAGATCCGTATCTATGAGTAGATCTGTTGCACGAGTAGAACATAATGTTTTTGTGGGTGTTGATGCTTTTGTTGTCACTTGCTTTTCATGTACTTTGCATCTTGCGGTATGGTGGGATGAAGCGGCCCGGGCAAAACTTACATGTCGTCGCAC
Source organism: Avena insularis (assembly GCA_023614405.1). Lineage (NCBI taxonomy): Eukaryota > Viridiplantae > Streptophyta > Magnoliopsida > Poales > Poaceae > Avena > Avena insularis. The sequence continues at coordinate 376,802,891 of CM042691.1, read as the reverse complement.
ATGAGACTTGCTCCATGCTCAACATCCAACTTGCATTGCACAAGTGCCTTTGCGGGTGTTTGTCTCTCCCACCATAGTTAAGAACCAACTTACAATTTGCACTTGATAACACTTGTATCCATGTTGTGGTTCTTGTTCGTAGGTAAGAACGGTTCTTATTTGAAAGCCCAAGCCACGTAAAACTTGCAAAGGAAATTAGAGGCGTCTAACTTGTTTTTGATGGGGCATGTGATGTGGTATGGCTATGATGTGATTGTGATTATATTTGATGTATGAGATGATCCTTATTGTAATATGGGAACCGGCAGGATCCTAATGGTTGTCTTTAAATTTGTTAAGACATGCGTGTCTATTCATCATGTAATAGATTTATTCCAAGTAGTTGTAATAGTTGTTGTTGGTGATAGACAACCATGAAGCGGTGCCACTGACCTTGGTGCCATGCTGGTGATAATGGAGATCATATTCGTGCTTTGGAGATGGAGATCAAAGGCACAAGAAGAAAGGCCATATCATATCACATATTATAAATTGCATGTGATGTTAATCCTTTTTATGCATCTTGTATTGCTTAGATCACGACGTAGCATTATAAGATGATCCCTCTTTCTAAATATCAAGTAATAAAGTGTCCGTTCTTAGTAGGCGCAATTGATAAGACTCGTTGTTTCGAAGCATCACGTGATGATCAGGTGTTATAGATTCTACGTGTGCATACAACGGGTGCAAGACAGATTTTCACATGCGGATACTAAGGTTAACCTTGACGAGCCTATCATGTACAGAAACGGTCTCGGAACACAGAATACCGGAAGGTAAAGCATGAGTCATGTGGATGATATGATGAACATGTTGATTGTTCTCCTTTGAAACTACATCTTCTCTCGTGATGATCGGACTTGGTGTAGTGGATTTGGTTTTTGTAATCACTAAGGCAACATGAGGGATGTTGTTTTGAGTGGCAGTTCAAATAATAATTTGTAAGATCCCTCCTTTGTAAAGGAAAGGATCCCTGTGATTGCAATGCTAGTCCCTGGATCAATGCTAGCATCCACAGTTTAAGATGAAGTACACAGATACAAAGGTCGTTTATTACATTCATTCCAGAGATAAAACATAGTCTTTTACAACTCAGGGCCAAAGGCCTAATACAAGAGTTTATGGAATAAGTAAATAAACATAAGTCCTCATCTTCATGTGCCACAGGCAAGCATGTTGAGTGTAGACTCATGACTCCTACTCATCATCGGAGTAACCTGCAACATCACAAGTTACATCCATAGAGGGTCAATACTTTGGAATAGTATTGGCAAGTGATACCTTAGTAAATTTTAAGTGGACTCTATTACTATATGCATTTTGGCTAAGTGTAGCTTGGCTTGCTTTGCTCAAAAATAGATTTTTCCTATTAGTTGAAATCACTAAGTTTTTCTTTGTCAAAAAGCTTCCCAAGAAACCACCAATAGACATTGGGGTCCTTCACCCTTGTTCACCCACAAGTTTTACTTAGAAGTTGGAGTGATGAGATTCTTGTAGCTTCGATGTCTTGATGCTCAAGTTGTCCATTGCCATGGACTTGGCTAAGTACTTAGATTTTCCATCTGTAGAGGTTGTGCACTTTCCCCACCAGACTTGGTTTCCCAAGACAGGACCTTTCAGAAGCCTTTCCTTAGTCAAATGGACGCGTTCCAACCTATCATTCCCACTACCACCAACTGTCCGAGTGACTAAGTTCTAGCAACCTATATGATCATGGCAGATCCCATATTGCCAAGTGGTTGCACTGTAAGCTTTCTCAACACTTGGCCTCCAAATCCCTTTGTGCCTGGGTGGCATACCACAAGTGAGATACACAAGCCAAATCCATGGCCTTGTGTAACCACTCAACCAAAAACCACCATTCAAGTCCCATTCCACCCAGGAAGTTCATTGACTTAGTTGTTTTATTAAGAAAAGCATGAGTCCCAAAGGACTTAGAATTATTTCACCATAGCATGTACTTACTTTGCCAACCCTTGTTTTCTACTAGCTAGGCTAAGCATGGCATAGTATCTTAACTTAGGAAAATTCCCTAGCAATTCTACAATTCTACAACTACATAGGATTTCCCAACATAGCATTTGGCAAAAGTAGCATGCAAGACTTAGCAAAAAATAATTCTAATGCTTATCCAAAATAAAGGGTGGAAATATCATGAAGTATCACTTTCCTTGGTAATGGGGAGAGTAGCACTCTTCACAATCACAGTCACTAGCAAAATCTACACAAAAATTTGTAGCATACAATTACACACAATTTATATACAATCAAAAATATGAATGCATGCATGCAAGAAATTACTAAGTAATGATTTTGAAAACTCTACCAAGCAAGTGCATGATATAGAAACATAACCAGTCACAAAGTTTGCTAATTAAACTTATTTAGCCCTAAAACAATTTGCTAAACAAAAACTATACTCAAAATGGACCTAAACTTGTTTCTGCATACAAAGTCATTTTAACAGATACTATTTGTTAAACACATTGCAGATTTAGAAAGGCCTTGATTCACTGAATCCAACGGTATAAAGTTTGCAAAATTCTAACGTGGCAATCAAAAGTTATAGCCGATTGAAATTTGGATCTAAATCTGATTTGAATTCTGTTTTTTGATTTAAACTCTAGCCACGCGTCGTGTTTCTATTGGCGCTGCACCGGCTGGATCGAGCTCGTGGCCGTAGGATCTAAGTGAGATCTGGCGGCTCGCGCCGCTACCTCTTTGCCCACGTTCTAATCTCGTCGAGGATCTACATCCGACGCTCCTAATCGCCCCGACCATACACGAGCGGGCGCTTAGCGGCGTTGATCGGCGGCGTGTCGACCAAGCGGTCTTTGGCGCCTAGGTCGCTGGGAAGGAAGGGAGGCGCTACAGAAACCGTGGCGTGCTGAAGCTCGACGTGGTGTTGGTTTGCGAAGGGGTGCGCGGGAACGGTCTCTGGAGCTCGTCGGAGTTGCGGGCGGCGTCGGTAGCTTGCAGTCGTGGTCCTTTCCGAGGTTTGGCGTCGCCCTATCACGAACCAGTGGCATCAGGATTTGCGCAAGACATAGGCAAACAAGCTCGCGTGAAGGAGGGGGCAAGGGGCGCTCGGGTTTTACCTTAATTGGTCGCCGGAGTTTATCGGCGGTGCAGGTGGTTTCGGTCGCGAATGAAGACGACGACCTGCATCACGAGCAGGCAAAAGGAAGGTATCAGCGTAAGCGTGAGATCATTCCGAACATCCTCGTTTGAACCAGAGAGAGGGGTGGTCGAGGCTCACCGTAATTGGCCGGAGTTACGAGTTGCGGGGTTTCGAGGGCACTGCGCCGCAGCCTGGTGGCGGAGTGAGCGAGGAGAGGGGGGGAAATGCTTGCGGGGCAGAGGGGTTTAAGTAAGCCTAGGTGCGACAGGAAACGCTTGCGGAATAATGGGCAATTACACCGCGCCATTACCAGCCTTGATAGCAGCAGCGACGTGGTCGCGGGCGTGGTTTGAGGAAGACGAGGGTGACATGGACGGGGCCCGCTAGTCAGCGAAATAAATGTAGGCGGGGTCCGCCGCTGGTCGAATGGGTGTGCTCGCGCGTGAGAGAATAAAAGAGATGCCCCGGTTGGGCTTGCTGGGCCTGCTCCGTTGCTGGGCTAAAATGGCAGCGCTCGACCTTTTCTATTTGTTTGCTTCTTTTCTTTTTCTGAAACGATTTTCTGAATTGGTTTTGATATGAATTCAAACTCTTTTTGAATTCAAACTTTTTCTGGGTTTTGCAGTGCGTAGTCTCAATTTAGGCACACAAACAGGTGGTTTGCTAAGTAAGGGCTTGGTCAAGCTTGGGGATCAAAATAACAGAGACTAGGCATTTGGTTTGCAAAAATTGAAAAATGGTTTTTGAATCTATTTCCAATTTGAAAACCTTGGTTTAAATTCTACACTCAAATCTATCCTCATACAAGGCAAGCAACCAAGTTTTTAAACTTTCAAATTTTTAAATGATGATGGCCATTTGAATTTAATCTGCTCACATAAAATCATAGCACCATGTGCTTCTGTTTTCTGAAATGAGTTTGAATTTTTACCTCAAATCTATATGCATGCATGAATGATATGCAAACTTTGAAATTATGATTTTAGGGATGTTACAAATCTAACCCCCTTAAGGTGAATCTCGCCCTCGAGATTCGGATTGGCTAGCAAATAGGTGAGGGTGGTCTTTCCGAAGATCATCTTCTCTTTCCCATGTTGCTTCCTCTTCGGTATGATGGTTCCATTGCACTTTGCAAAATTTGATAGTCTTTGTTCTCGTGACTCTTTCTGCCGTCTCAAGAATCTTGATAGGCTTTTCTTCATAAGTGAGATCACTTTCTAGTTGAACTTCTTCCAAAGGTATGGTATCCTTCAAAGAAGATTCTTCCATTTCTGGGTGACATTTCTTAAGCTGACTCACATGAAATACATTATGGATCCGATAAAGATCTTTGGCAGTTCAATTTCATAAGCCACTTCTCCCTTGCGACTCAGAATCTTGAATGGCCCAACATATCTTGGTGCCAACTTTCCTTTGACTCCGAATCTTTTCACTCCACGGAGTGGTGATACTCTAAGGTAGGCTTTATCACCGACTTCGTAGGTGACTTCTCTATGCTTAGGATCTGCATAGCTTTTCTGTCGGGACTGTGCTATCTTCAACCTGTCCTTAACCAATTTGAACTTCTCTTCGGCTTCTTTGATAAGATCTGGCCCAAAAAAACTTCTTTCTCCCACACCATTCCATAACAATGGGGTGGTACATTTTCTTCCGTAGAGAAACTCAAATGGTGCCATCTCAATGCTGGCTTGATAGCTGTTGTTATAGGAAAATTCTGCGTAAGGTAGACTTTCATCCCAACTTGCTCCATAATCTAGGGCACATGCCCTCAACATATCTTCCAGAATTTGATTAGTCCTTTCAGTTTGTCCATCGGTTTGAGGATGAAAAGCAGTACTGAATTCCAACCTCGTTCCCAATGACTCATGTAGCTGTCTCCAAAAATGGGAAGTGAATTGGGTTCCCCTATCGGACACAATACTCTTAGGCACACCGTGAAGGCATACAATTCTACTAATGTAGATTTTGGCTAACTTGGCACTTGTATAAGTTGTCTTCACGGGTATGAAATGGGCCACTTTAGTTAAGCGATCCACTACTACCCATATGGAATCATATCCTGATCTGGTCCTTGGTAATCCGGTAATGAAATCCATACCAATCTTGTCCCATTTCCAATCAGGAATAGGTAGTGGTTAAAGCAAACCTGCTGGTTTCTGATGCTCTTCTTTTACTCTACTACACACATCACACAAAGAAATATGCTCGGCGATGTCTCTCTTGAGATTGTTCCACCAAAATCTTTCTTTCGTGTCCATATACATTTTGGTGTTACCCGGATGAATAGAATACGGAGAGTTGTGGGCTTCTTGTAAAATCAGTTTCCGCATTTCCGGATCTTGTGGAACACAAATACGTTTCCCGTGCCATAAAGTACCTTGTTCGTCTACATGGAAATTTTTAGCTTTCCCTTGGCTAATATTTACCTTAATCTCTTCAATTTCTTTATCGCCTTTTGAGCTTCTAATCTTGTCCAACAAAGTGGGTTGGACTTCTAAAGACATGAGATGTCCTTCAGGCACAATCTCCAATCTGAGTTCTTTGAATTGCTTACACAAATCATCTGGCAATTCTCCTTTGGTAAGGCCATTTACAAATACCTTTCGACTTAGAGCATCCGCTACAACGTTTGCTTTACCGGGATGGTATTGCAAACTTAAGTCGTAATCTTTGATAAGCTCTAACCATCTTCTTTGTCTCATATTGATTTCCTTCTGGGTGAAGATATATTTCAAACTCTTGTGATCGGTGAACACTTCACAACGCTTTCCCAAAAGGTAATGTCTCCATGTTTTGAGTGCATGGACGAGAGAGGCTAACTCCAAATCATGCGTAGGATAGTTTACTTCGTGAGTTTTGAGTTGTCTTGAGGCATAGGCCACAACTTTACCGTCTTGCATAAGTACGGCTCCCAAACCTTGATGAGACGCATCACAGTATACTTGGAAATCCTTTTCCAAATCTGGCAGACATAGAACCGGTGCTGTCACAAGTCTCTTCTTCAATTCTTGAAAGCTGACCTCACAACCTTCAGACCAAACAAACTTTTTATCTTTCTTTAATAATTCAGTCATGGGCTTAGCAACTTTTGAGAAATTCTCAATGAATCTTCTGTAGTAACCTGCTAAGCCAAGGAAACTGCGAACTTCTTTCACATTCTTGGGAGATTCCCATTCTGTCACAGCTGACACTTTAGCAGGATCAACTGCTACACCATCCTTTGTCATAACATGACCAAGAAAACCAACTTCCTCTAACCAGAACTCACACTTGCTGAATTTGGCATAAAGTTTATGTTCTCTCAACTTCTCAAGTATCAAACGCAAGTGTCCTTCATGTTCTTCTTTGCTCTTAGAGTAAACTAAGATGTCATCGATGAAAACGACAACGAACTTGTCGAGAAATTCCATGAACACCTTGTTCATCATATTCATGAAGTATGCTGGAGCATTGGTTAAGCCGAATGGCATTACGGTATACTCATATAATCCATACCTTGTGGTAAATGTTGTTTTAGGTATGTCTTGCTCTCTTATCTTGAGTTGAAAATAGCCCGACCGGAGATCAATCTTCGAGAACACACAAGCTCCCTCTAGCTGATCAAACAAGTCATTGATCCTTGGCAAAGGATATTTGTTCTTGATAGTTACCTCGTTGAGTGAACGGTAATCTATGCATAACCTTTGGCTTCTATCTTTCTTCTCCACGAACAATACTGGGGCTCCCCAAGATGAAGAACTTGGTTGGATAAATCCTTTCTGCAACTGTTCGCCTAGTTGCTTCTTGAGCTCTTTCAGTTCATCAACTGACATTTTGTATGGTCTTTTTGCTATTGGACCAGAACCTGGTAACAAATCTATCAGAAATTCCACATCTCTATCTCGGTGGCATTCTGCAACTCTTCGAAATACATTCGGATACTCACATACAATTGGCACACTGTCCAGGCTAACCCCCTTAAGAGAATTTAGCATACTCTTCTTTGCTCCAAAGCTGGTCTTGAATCTGATCCTTTTATTATCCCAGTTGTGAGTGAGACAAGATGGCTGGCACAATCTATCACTCCTTTGTACTTAGTCATCCATCCATTCCCGTAATGACATCCAAACCTTGGGAGTTCAATATTATCAAGTTAACGGAAACCTATACTTCCAATTCTATGACTAGGTCATGGCATCCCGAATTCACTATCATTTCTCCACCAGGAGAACTTACTTTTAGAGGACACCCAATAGTTTCTACCGGTAGTTCATTTCTTTCAACAAATGTTCTTGATATGAATGAATGAGATGCACCAGTATCAAAGAGTACAAATGCTGGAATGGAATTGAGTCTGAACTTACCAAAGAACAAAGATCGCTCCTCATAGACCTCCTCCACATTGATGTGGTTAACCTGTCCTTTCGAAAAGGATTGGGCTTGTTAGGTCCTTCAACTTTCTTCTCGTGGCACTCATTAGCATAATGCCCCAAACTTCTTGCATTTGAAGCACTCAACCCGACTAATGTCTCTTTTGGCGGGTGACTTCCACTTCCACTACCATTCCCACTGGTGGCTCTTGTCCACTCTTGTGGTTCTTGTACTTGTCATTGTCATGATCATGTGATGCTTGTTGTCATGACGGTTGTGGTTGTGGTGCTTGTTAAATTTCCCATGCTTATGGGATCCCGAGCTGCCACTGTCATCATAGTGAGATCGCCAGAGACGATCCCGAGCTGTGCTTGTCGGAGTGTTTCCTCTTCCTACTCGACTTGCTTCATTTTATTCTCCAAAATAGCAGCCTTGTCACATAGAGACTGATAAGTTGGAACATATGCCATGCATAACTGTAAGTATAGCTCATCATTCAAGCACACCAGAAACTTTACCTATCTTATCGCATATGTGTCAACCTCATCCCGTGCATAGCGCGCCAGATTGATGAACTCTTCTATATATTCATCCACGCAGTTGGCGCCGCTTCAGTTGTGAAACTCCTTCTTTTCAGGCTCATCATTCCGATGAGATATGAGGCGAAGCCATCTTCAAAGATAGCCCAAGTCACCTCATCTAAAGGAGTGGTGATTTGAAGTTGTCCCACCATGTGGCGGCTGGTCCTTCCAACAGATGTGCAAATCTGACTTTTTCAGCGTCCGCATGCCCACGGTCACTAAGTCTTTGTTCACACGAGCGTAGCAATCATTAGCCACCATGGGATCACCGTCCCGAGAACTTAGCTGGCCTCAAACAGTAAATCTGGTGAGCATATCAAAACCCGGAGGGTTGTTGTTGTTGGGGTTGTTGTTGTTGTTGTTGTTGTTATTCTGGTTTTGGATGAATGTTGTCATCATCTGCATAAGCTGGTTTTGCTGTTCATCATTTGTTGCATTTCGGGTGATGTTGTTGGGGTTGGGGTTTGCGACGGGAGGCATCTGTGGTTTGTTCAAATAGAGATAAGAATGAGATACCCTTACATGATTCATGCACATTACATCACATAAGCAAACACATAGCATGCAACACAAGGATAAAAGTTCAACAACAAGATAACGAAGTCTCAAAGTAAAAACACACAAGTGGCAAGCCATCCACATGTCGGATGGTCCAATAATAAGTTCGCAAATAACAAGTATGATAAATAAAAGATAACCGAGTAGTCAAGTCTACTCATCAGCATCAATCTCCTCCTCAACAAAAGTAAGACCTGCGTTCTCCATCGCGGTCTTGTTCTCCTCAATGGTAGTGGTCAAGGACTCGATCTTGGTCTTGAGAGCCCTCTTCTGGGAGCGAAGCCTCTCAATCACCATCTGCTGCTGCTCTAGCTCGAAATCCTTGGACTTCAGTTCCTCGGTCATTTCCCGGATCCTCTTGTTCCTATCCTGGACGCGTTTCTCCTGACTCTTGAACTTGCGGTCCTGGGTCTCGAACTTCGCCTCCATATCCTTGACTATCTCGTCCTGCTGTGCGAAAAGCTTGTCCTTCTCGCGAAGCTGCACCTGGAGCTCGTCATTGTTGAGCATGACGTTGGTCCTGTCCGTGTCCACGTGCCTAATAAGAGACTCTAAGTCCTGGAGATAGAGACGTATCGGCTCTGCTGCGTCCCTCGAGTCGTCCTCAAAGTCAATGGACTCTCCATCGTCATCACGTCTTCCGAAGACGTGGAAGTGGGTGCCCCTAACCTGTCGGGAGTGACGGCCTAACAGACGTCCTATCAGGTCCTGCATGACGACCTCCATGCCTCTCTCCCTGTCATCGTGCATAAGCTTGAAGACGATGGCCTCTATAGTAGGCTCCGTCTGGCGTCGGGGCTGGTTCACCTTGAAGCCCCAGAGGTCCTTCCTCTCGAACTTGGTGAGTGGGTGCACCATAATGGTGGGAAGAGGGAGATTGAGTAAAGTGGTAAGCTCAACGATACGCGGACCAAAACGGATACCCTGGAACTCCTCAACAGTGCTGATGGTAATAGGCATCTATTTATAAGATAGAAAAGTTAGGACAACACATTTTAAGATAAAACAAGACAAACATTTCATACATATCCTTGGAACACAAAATCACACAAGTCATGCATACATAATTCCATTACATCCATCAAGGTCCAAACTTATTTAAGGTATCATTTTGGAAAATAAGGTGATAGGTGGTGGTCCAACTAATGAAGTGCGTTTACAATCCTATCTCACTGGATCTGTTGGCTAACACAATGTTCCTAGAGGCAACCCACCTATCTTGTTCACATGATTCCATCACTAAGTCTATAATATCTCCCCTTAAAGTTTGGTTGGTGGCTTCCAACTCTTGGGTAAGTTCCTTCTCTTTCTCTAAGTCTTTTTGGAGGTTGAGCATTCTGCACTTGACTCTTGCAGTTAGTTCTTTGATAGTCCTCCAAGCTGCTTCTCTGGCTGACTCAAAGAATGTGGTGTGCATTACAGTGTTGGTGTACATGCAGAAGCCTCTTTCTTTATGGTTGTCTTCCTTGTTTTTGTACAAGTGAAGTTGCACCCACCAATACTCCACTCCTTCATCCATCACTGGAAAGCCCTTGTACACAGCTGCACCATGTGCTTCCATTGCCACCATGAGGTCCTTGAGAATTTTGGGAAACTCAGTTTCACACTCCAAGGTCATGGTCATGAGTGGTCCTTTCTTCACGGCTTCGTTGATGGAGTTCATCTACAAATAGAGATGAGAATGAGAAGATTAGAAAAGTTTACGAGAAGAATAGATAAGTGTAGAAGTAGTTAAAAATTTTCCTTAGTGGTTTCCAATCCTAGGGTCATAATCCTACAGGCAACACAAAGGTGCTCGATACCATCTGTAAGATCCCTCCTTTGTAAAGGAAAGGATCCCTGTGATTGCAATGCTAGTCCCTGGATCAATGCTAGCATCCACAGTTTAAGATGAAGTACACAGATACAAAGGTCGTTTATTACATTCATTCCAGAGATAAAACATAGTCTTTTACAACTCAAGGCCAAAGGCCTAATACAAGAGTTTATGGACTAAGTAAATAAACATAAGTCCTCATCTTCATGTGCCACAGGCAAGCATGTTGACTGTAGACTCATGACTCCTACTCATCATCGGAGTAACCTGCAACATCACAAGTTACAGCCACAGAGGGTCAATACTTTGGAATAGTATTGGCAAGTGATACCTTAGTAAATTTTAAGTGGACTCTATTACTATATGCATTTTGGCTAAGTGTAGCTTGGCTTGCTTTGCTCAAAAATAGATTTTTCCTATTAGTTGAAATCACTAAGTTTTTCTTTGTCAAAAAGCTTCCCAAGAAACCACCAATAGACATTGGGGTCCTTCACCCTTGTTCACCCACAAGTTTTACTTAGAAGTTGGAGTGATGAGATTCTTGTAGCTTCCATGTCTTGATGCTCAAGTTGTCCATTGCCATGGACTTGGCTAAGTACTTAGATTTTCCATCTGCAGAGGTTGTGCACTTTCCCCACCAAACTTGCTTTCCCAAAACAGGACCTTTCAGAAGCCTTTCCTTAGTCAAATGGACGCGTTCCAACCTATCATTCCCACTACCACCAACTGTCCAAGTGACTAAGTTCTAGCAACCTATATGATCATGGCAGAGCCCATATTGCCAAGTGGTTGCACTGTAAGCTTTCTCAACACTTGGCCTCCAAATCCCTTTGTGCCTGGGTGGCATACCACAAGTGAGATACACAAGACAAATCCATGGCCTTGTGTAACCACTCAACCAAAAACCACCATTCAAGTCCCATTCCACCTAGGAAGTTCATTGACTTAGTTGTTTTATTAAGAAAAGCATGAGTCCCAAAGGACTTAGAATTATTTCACCATAGCATGTACTTACTTTGCCAACCCTTGTTTTCTACTAGCTAGGCTAAGCATGGCATAGTATCTTAACTTAGGAAAATTCCCTAGCAATTCTACAATTCTATAACTACATAGGATTTCCCAACATAGCATTTGGCAAAAGTAGCATGCAAGACTTAGCAAAAAATAATTCTAATGCTTATCCAAAATAAAGGGTGGAAATATCATGAAGTATCACTTGCCTTGGTAATGGGGAGAGTAGCATTCTTCACAATCACAGTCACTAGCAAAATCTACACAAAAATTTGTAGCATACAATTACACACAATTTATATACAATCAAAAATATGAATGCATGCATGCAAGAAATTACTAAGTGATGATTTTGAAAACTCTACCAAGCAAGTGCATGATACAGAAACATAACCAGTCACAAAGTTTGCTAACTAAACTTATTTAGCCCTAAAACAATTTGCTAAACAAAAACTATACTCAAAATGGACCTAAACTTGTTTCTGCATATAGAGTCATTTTAACAAATACTATTTGTTAAACACATTGCAGATTTAGAAAGGCCTTGATTCACTGAATCCAACGGTATAAAGTTTGCAAAATTCTAACGTGGCAATCAAAAGTTATAGCCGATTGAAATTTGGATCTAAATCTGATTTGAATTCTGTTTTTGATTTAAACTCTAGCCACGCGTCGTGTTTCTATTGGCGCGTACCGCTTCGGCTGGATCGAGCTCTGCGGGCCGTAGGATCTAAGTGAGATCTGGCGGCTCAGATGCGCGCTTACCTCTTTGCCCACGTTCTAATCTACGCCGTAGGATCTACATCTGACGCTCCTAATCGTCCTGACCATACACGAGCGGCGCTAGCGGCGTTAACTGGCGGCGGCGCGTCTGACCGCGGCGGTGCTGGCGCTCTAGGTTGCCTGGGAAGGAAGGGAGGCGCTTACCAGAACCGCTGTGGCGTGCTGAAGCTCGACGTGGTGTTGGTTTGCGAAGGGGTGCGCGGGAACGGTCTCTGGAGCTCGTCGAAGTTGCGGGCGGCGTCGGTAGCTTGCAGTCATGGTCCTTGCCGAGGTTTGGCGTCGCCCTAGCACGAACCAGTGGCATCAGGATTTGCGCAAGACATAGGCAAACAAGCTCACGTGAAGGAGGGGGCAAGGGGCGCTCGGGTTTTACCTTAATTGGTCGCCGGAGTTTATCGGCGGTGCAGGTGGTTTCGGTCGCAAATGGAGACGACGACCTGGGTCACGAGCAGGCAAAAGGAAGGTATCACCGTAAGCGCGAGATCATTCCGAACATCCTCGTTTGAACTAGAGAGAGAGGGGTGGTCGAGGCTCACCGTAATTGGCCGCCGGAGTTGTCGATACTGCGGGGTTTCGAGGGAAATTGCGCACAGCCTGGTGGCGGAGTGAGCGAGGAGAGGGGTGGGGAATGCTTGCGGGGCAGAGGGGTTTAAGTAAGCCTAGGTGCGACAGGAAACGCTTGCGGAATAATGGGCAATTACACCGCGCCATTACCGGCCTTGACAGCAGCAGCGACGTGGTCGCGGGCGTGGTTTGAGGAAGACGAGGGTGACGTGGGCCGGGCCGCTGGTCGTCAAAATAAATGTAGGCGTGGGGTCCGCCGTCGGGTCTGAATGGGTGTGCTCGCGCGTGAGAGAAGAAAAGAGATGCCCCGGTTGGGCTTGCTGGGCCTGCTCCGTTGCTGGGCTAAAATGGCAGCGCTCAGCCTTTTCTATTTGTTTGCTTCTTTTCTTTTTCTGAATTGGTTTTGATATGAATTCAAACTCTTTTTGAATTCAAACTTTTTCTGGGTTTTTGCAGGGTGTAGTAGTCTCCAATTTAGGCACACAAACAGGTGGTTTGCTAAGTAAGGGCTTGGTCAAGCTTGGGGATCAAAATAATAGAGACTAGGCATTTGGTTTGCAAAAATTGAAAAATGGTTTTTGAATCTATTTCCAATTTGAAAACCTTGGTTTAAATTCTACACTCAAATCTATCTTCATAGAAGGCAAGCAACCAAGTTTTTAAACTTTCAAATTTTTAAATGATGATGGCCATTTGAATTTAATCTGCTCACATAAAATCATAGCACCATGTGCTTCTGTTTTCTGAAATGAGTTTGAATTTTTACCTCAAATCTATATGCATGCATGAATGATATGCAAACTTTGAAATTATGATTTTAGGGATGTTAAAGTTGAACTCAATTAATCATAAATTAAATCAAAGTGAATTTGCATAATTTGTTGTAGTCATTGGCATCCATTCACCACCTTATTCTTAGTTATAATTGATATATTAGAACTATAGAATTCTAGATATTTACTTTACAAATTGGTATCGTATTATTTTGAGTGTCAATATAAAGTTTAAAAGTCCTATTGCAAACTTTTAGCAAACTCCATTTGCTCCGTGAAGTTTAATAATTGGTATTAAATCAAGAGTAACAATTCCAGTGTTAGTATCTAAGTATCATGTTTGTCTCCATGATCCTCGATATTCAAAAGTTGATTTAGTATCAAGGTTATCTAGGAGCCGAAAGGATTGTTTCATAAACTGTAACATTACAGGATCAGCACCTAGAAATAGTGAGGCCACATGTGTGTGCATTGTATTCATGCATAAGAAAATCCGGAGAATTTTCGCGCAAAACGCAAAGAATTGTAGAGGGATCGGGATCTCTCTTGTTCTGATGATAACGTCAGCGCAAGTGTATGGATTTCGACATGATCTCTACTATATTCTTGTGTCTTGGGAAAACAATTTAATTCATGTTTGAATTTGAGAATTGGAATTCAAATTTGAATACTTGGGAATATTTCCATGTTAAGAAAATAATATATAAATAATAAAGTAAAAATTGTGATACAAAATATATCCAATCATATAATAGATGAACATTTATAATTAAGTTGAGTAAGAAATTGCAAACAGGGAATAAAAGTATTTCTTATTATAATAAATACATGTTACAACATTCTTTATAATAAAGGTATTACAATAATTCGAATCTAAATAATACACGGTTATATTTCTGTTACAAAAGGATAAAATAAAATTACAAAATAATGAAAGAAAAACCTAAATTATATTTTCTAAACTAAGATGAATTTTGTATCTTCTTTTCTTCTGATACTCCTGTACCTGCAAAACAACCCAAGAGAAAACTAAAAATAGAAGAATGTTATTTGGTTGGTATTTTAATCTTAGTTTGGCAATTTGATGCAATGCTGAACACATCATTGAGTATTTCTAAAAAAAGGGGCCAAAGAGTAGTATATGTTCTTATTCTGGGAATATTACCTCAGACTTAAACATCATCGGTTAAGGGCAAATTATCACTTGGCAAAACAAAAATAAAGCCTAGGTTAGGATAATATCCAAACCAGCCAAAGCTTGCACTATGAGATAGAAAAACTCAATCTTCTCACATGCACAAGTAGATGAGCCACACACACAGACAGCTCTGTCACCACATGCAACTGATGTGTTGTCCATTGCACAAGGAGAAGAGCAGTCGTATTAAGGACATCACACCTTGGACCAGCCATGAGCAAACCAACCAGATCTTAGTTCTCTACACCACCATCTTATCCATTTCCCCCACACACAACCAGACCACTAGATCCTCTGCTATCCTGAGAACAACACTAAGAACATCATTTGTTCTTACCAGTTCAGTACCAAAAACACCATCAGTCACAGCCACCATGAACACATAAGTAGAATCAAGAATCCAAGTAATCAGCAAGGACAAGGTAGAGAAGGTCAAGTTATAGCTGTTGTAGTAGATGGAGTAGTAGAAGGAGAAGGGAGCAGGATATCAAGATACAGTAGCAACTGATCAAGATCCATCACAAGAACAAGCCTCCATCACCACCTCATCTGTCAACACTACAAACAATAAGGTAGATGGGAGTATAGCTATATCTTGTAGCATCTGTTCTTATTTACTTTTTGCAATGACATCTTTGACGGTAAGGGAAAAGAGAAATGTAGCAACCAAATCCACCTACCCTTCAACTAGAATTGATCTAGGAGGATTAGGTCAAGTGGTACCCTCAGTATTGCAAAGTGTTCCTTTACAAAATCATCATAGAGATGTACAAAGATTTCCAAATCTTAGTATATGTTCTTAAATAAAATTTTGCCTCAATCTCTTGCATCATTGGCCAGGGATTTCCAAGTTATGAATTTGCATCTAGAGGAAAATAAATCCCTGAATAGGTGCTACTGGGCATCCATCCCGCACCTCAAGAGCAACTAGCATCAGAGTTGTTCCTCTATGATTAAACCACAAGTACAATTTTTCAACAAATTAGATAATCAAATCATTCTTCCAAGCACTGTAGGAATCATACACAGAGAGTATCCATCATAGGTCATTTAAGAAAGGAAGCAGAAAGTAAAAACCTTAGTTTCTACTTAGCACAGTCTCAGACCAGCATCACAGACCAATGGATCTAGTTCTAACTACATCTATATTCACCACACTGCTGGTAGAGGGCACATCCCAACTGGGTAGCACCTCTGTACCAACAGGTTCATCCATATCCATTAAAAAATCAGATAATCACCTTCCTAAATGAATTTAGGAATCATATTGGACATTTGATTTAGAAAATACAATGAATATAATATTGTCTATCATTAAGCCACACTTGACAGAGACCATTAAGTAAATCATCTTCCTATAATAAAATAAGAATCAATCATTATCTAAATCATTTTACTAGCTATATTTTGCTAGGATTCATTTAAAAATGATGCAACTATATTCAAGAGGGGACCAAGATCATCAATGAATCAGATTCAGGGCATCAAATATATCTCATATAAGAATATAGCCTATCCACCAATATAGGAATCATCTAGTAAGATCAATGAACTGTCAAATAGACAGTACCATTTAGTGACAACATTACATCTAGATAACTTAAATTACTTTATCAAATAGATTTAGTATAAATAACCATCTAGCAATCTTAAATTGCTATACATGGATAGTACCACAGGAGGCCATTATCCAAAATTCAGAGAACTGAATTTGTATCAACATTACTTGCAGCATACAGAAACAAATAACAGCCAGTTTAGGAATATAGCAGCAAATGTTCATAGGGGTCACCAGAATTACTAGAACATGATCAATCTAGTATCACACATCACTGTCAGCACCAAATCATGATTCAACCAATATTGGTATACATCAGAATTACATAAATCCATAGTCAGTGCAAAGGGAAATTATAGCTCACCGAGAGTGCCGAGCACATGTAGCGTAGGCGTGACGAAGCCGAGGATTGTTCCAACCAGCACCCCAACACCACCACCAGGGAGCACGGGGGTTGCACTTACAGCACCGTCCCGCTGACATCAGAGTAGGGGTTGGTGACACAGCAGTGTCATCGCAGCAGCACAGCCCCACTAGCATCATCGACACCACCCAACACTCGCATCATAACAGAACATTGGGTAGAAGGTTGTGGATACCGGGTTGAAGTCTAGTACTGCCGTCCCATCGGCGTTGAGTTGAGAAAGGAGAGGTCAAGGGCGATGAAGAGCACCAAGGGTCCGAGAGCGACAACAACAGCTGTAGTAATCACATCCACATCGAAATGGTCGGACCACACCAGACCAGGCTACCGTCGCGCTGGTGTAGCAGAAGACGGGCCACATCGTGGCGCAATATCAGAGTAGGCTAGGGTTCCATATGAACCAAAGGAAAGTGGCCTGAGTGCGGAGGAGAGTGAATCAGTAGTTGAAGTCGACAGAGAAGGACAAGAAAAGCTTGCGCCTAAGAACAGCAGTATCATCGGGAGCCGGAGACGGCCAGATCAACACCGGCAACGATGCCAGGCCTGAGCAAAAGGGCGTTAGGGACAACCTCGATAGGGACTCAAATCCAAATAAAATTATAGGGATAGATTGGCTAGTCTACGACGGAGCCTCAGCGGCAGGCAACGGCCGCAACATCTTGGTCGTGCCGGAATCGGACAGGCAGCAGTGGCGACTGGAGCCATAGGAGGAACGGGGATGTGTTTGCGGGATCAGTGTGTGCGTGCGTGGGTGTGAGAGGAGAGGGGTCGGGCTAGGGTGAAGTGCCCCGAGCCTGGCCTAGCTGGGCCGGGCCATCCAAAGTGACCAGCCAAACAGACTATAGGTGGAACCTTTGGGCTTGGTTTTAAAAGAGAAAAAGAAAAATCAATTACAGAATAAAACAAAAATTACCAAAATGCCCTTTTGACATTTAAAGCTCTAGATAATTATAGAAAAATCATAAAAATACATCTAATATATTAAAATAATCATAAGAATAATATCTACCTACTAAAAATATAACTATATTTATTTAATATAAATATAATGCAAATAAATATTAACACTATTAAATCTTAAGTGAAATTTCATAAAATAAGGAAAAATGCTAAAAATAAATAAAAATCATATTTGTGTATAAAAATAAATTTACTATTTTATAAAAATACTAAACTTCATTCTTTTATAAATAAAATTTGAAGTAAGTGTTCAAAGACATTTAAACCTTTAGAGAATTTTATAAACATAAGACAAATACTTAAAAATAAATAAAAAATCATTTTTAAGATCTTAAATAAATATAATAAACTAGAAAAATATTAAATGTACCATTAGAAATTTCTTTAAGATTTTAAAAGTAAAATATTAAATGACCTCTAATGAGAGGGAAGTAAGATTTGGGGAGTTGCTGTCACGAAACAGATTTCTGTCCTCCACCATAAAAATCCGTGAGGAGTCTCTGTAAGTCGGATTGAGCTGAAAATTTACAAATAAATCCCCTAATATGTTAGCTAACTTTCGTTAGATCAACACTTTTTTATTTGAGCAACAGAAGATGTTCGAAAAAATTGTTTTCTACCTACTGGTCGGTTTTGATAGATTTCTGCCATTATTTGCACTTGCTTCTTATTGATTCCTTTTTGGGTTCTTTTTGGGAAATTGAGCTTTTTTAAGGAGTTGCTACAGTAGCTTGTGTTTTTAGTGAAAAGTCTTGTTGTTCCAAAGCCTTACCTAAGGGTCTAATATCTTTTGAATACACTAATGTTGCTAATGAAGATTGTGTGAAGTTTTGTATGAAGGAACAATTTAGGGTGTAGAGAGAGAATGATGTAATGAGATGAAGAATGGACAAAAGCTCAAGCTTGGGAATGCCACCATGGTGTAACCCCAAGAAATATCCAATAGGTACAAGCGTCAAAGCTTGGGGATGCCTAAGGCATCCCCTTCTTCATCAATAAAGAGCTCAGGTCTGTCTAGACACTTCGTTTTTATTGTTTCATGCACAGTTGTGTTGTTCTTGGAGCGTCTTACTTTTCGTTTTTGGTTTTTGTTTGCTTAGTTTGCTTGAGTAAGTTGGTTGGTTACACCACACTTCTTTTGGAGAGAGACACACTCTGTTTCCATTGCCTACGACACTCTAGTTTTCACTCTTATTGTTTTGTGAGTGTTCACTTTTACTAGCACTATGGTCAGCCTTAGTTTTCTTGTGCTTTCAGCTTTAAACTTTTTAGTTCTTCTTTGTGGATTTGTGAAACAAGCTCACTGAGCTTTGTTGCTTATTATCTTTGTGAGTTGTTTCAAATAAGTTGTTTGGTGTTGGAAAAGAGTAGAAAGCTTCATGCTTATAGTGGTACAAAAGGGAGCTTGTTTTGACTGTGGCTTAGACTTTAGCATGACATGCTAGGTGTTGTTTTGACCTTATGCTTAGTGATTATTGTTGTAGCATGTCTTGTTCCAAACAATTGGGATTGCTTAGTGTGCCTTGAAGTAATCATGTGTTGTTTTAGCATACAAAAGCATAGTATTGTGGTATTCTCCTTTGATGTTTTGTCTGGGTTGACTTGGCACATGCTCACACCATGTTATGACTATGAACAAGTCATCATAGCCTCTATGATCATTTAGTCCTTGACTTGTAGTACCACTCTATGCTTTGATTAATATGCTTTGTTGCTCTGCATGATTATGGTCATTATTGCTCTCTTAGTTGGTTGCTCCCAGTCTTTTGCTAGCCTCCACTTGTATGAGTAAGCTCGACTCATGCTTCCAACTCCCAAGAAACCAAGTCATTCCAAAGTGTCCACTATAAACTCCTATGCATGGTGTGTCACACCATTCCAAGTATATTCTTGTTTTCAGCTATCTTTCAATTAAAAACTATTTTGTTATGTGAATACTTAGTGATTAAAGCCCTCACAAACTTGATGGCACACTTTATATTCTTTGCCCCTAATAAACTTAAACCATTGTGTCATCTATGTTGTATATGCTTGCACTTATACGTTGGAATTAGCAGAACCGTGTTGTCACGGGGAACGTTTTCAATATTGCACTTATACTACTTATGATTTTATAGTTAACTTTGGTCTATTTCGATTAAGACATAAAGCATCTCAAGTCCAAACTAATCAATCACATTCTATTGACCATAAAGACTGTTTAAACCTTAGAAAAGAAATGTTTTCTTCAAATATTATTCTCGTTGCAACTTCAAACAACAATTCTATGATAGTTCTTTCAACCCTTAACAACGTAACACATGGACTCTCATCCTAGCTACCAGATGGTAGTTAACCTTAATTATATATTAATCTATACCCCATATTTATATCTTTGGTATGTTGAAACTTACATTCCTTGTAGATGTAATTACTTGCAAAACAAATTTGAAGATAAACTAAATCTTAAAGAAAACAACTAAGATCAACTCACTTAGAATACTGGGAATTCATTTTGGGAGTTTTACAAAAATGCATAGCATTACTTATGCATAACTACATATTGCTTCTTTAAACATTAGTCCTTACTGGACCAATGATGTTGTTTTCATTTGTTAGATCTTATATCGTCTTGAAGACCGTGATTACATAATCTTGTGATCACAAAGGCAAGTTCACACTTGCTCATGTCCTTTGATTATTTTCTGTAAACTATTTTGCAAATCAAGTGTTGTCATCATCTGCATTTCAAAAAGGTCAGAAAACACTATTTTCATAATAAAATGATTATAGGTTATTTACCAAGAGGTAATAACCTACTATGAAAGTTCCGGTGGTAAAGGAACATATTATCTAGTACTTAACAACCAATGTCGCCAGTGATTCTTGCGCCGTAAATTACGCGTTAACCATGAGATCTATATGGCTCTGGGGAAGTCAGCTAGATCGGCTCCCTCTCGCATGCATCGGACACTGTTCTAGGCATTTGTAGGTTGTAGATCATGGGTATAGCCGTTTTATATTGGGTCTACCGTGGATCTGGGCTTACAGAAGACAGATTTCTAGTGTTAATGGTTGTTGTGTGTATCCAACTAAGGTATAGCCGTTTTATACGGGGAAAAGTCTACCTTGATTGTGTACATACAACAATTGTGTTGTATGCAGGGTCACGGAGAAGGACAGTGATTGGCTTGGATCTTAGACTGGGCCCCATACCAAGGAAGTGTCGACAAGATCATGACTTGGTTGTGCAACAAGGCTAAGGTCTCTCATGGGTAAAGCAATGCACCTCTGCAGAGTGTAAGAACTGTAACTTGTTACTCCCTGTTCCGGGAAGGAGTTGCGAAGGCTGCAGGAAAGGAACTCCACAAAAGTTCTGGTAAACCTGTTAAGGCTGATGGACATAGATTTTCAAAATAAAAGAACCCTTTGAAGAAATGTTTACGAAAACATGCATGTCCTATGACCTTTGGTTTGTGGCTGTAGATAGTGCATCAAACACTCCTTTTTAGTGAACTTGCTAAGTACGCTCATACTCAACATATATTCTTAACCCTTGCTAGATTTTGGAGCAACCAACGACGAACCTAGAAGAGGAGTTCTTCTAAAG
Organism: Avena insularis; assembly: GCA_023614405.1. Lineage (NCBI taxonomy): Eukaryota > Viridiplantae > Streptophyta > Magnoliopsida > Poales > Poaceae > Avena > Avena insularis. Next base: position 376,781,566 of record CM042691.1, on the reverse strand, counting down.
AATTAAAGGTATCCAGTGGAGATCAACAGGAGTCAACGACTACATCAGAAGTTTTTTGAAGTCAAGATGGACCACTCTATATAAATAAATCCCTTAATAGTAGAACCTACTTCTGGAGGGCATTGCTTTAGTAGCAACGCCAAGCCATAGATATATAGTAGCAGTGTTCTTGCATAGACTTTAAGTTGTTATCTCTGATTGTCTTCTATATAATATCTTCCTCACTGTCTCAAGGAAGTTCGCTGGATCTTTTGTAATGTGTCTTGGACCTGCTGTGTTTCTGTTGTACCACTCTAAGGGATGTAATACTAGTGAACGGAGTTTCATTGGTGTTATGTCAACGACTATAGTGTACTACATCATGCAGTGGTATGCTGGGTCATCATATAAACCATCATGTGTGGCAGATAGTGTGATATCTAAAACAATGTATTTGGTTGTAATATGATAGAGTATAATTTAGCAAAATATAAGTTTTCATATTTGATGATAATTTGTGAGGGTTAGATATGCTAGATGTCCTAATCCTCCAAAAGGTTTTGGAGAGCAACATTATACTCGCGATTAGCCGTTATAAGCTATAGTATCTTGATCATGAAAATTGTCATGATAAGGATGAATAAAGACCTATATAAAATGTTTACTATAATAAAAGATTACTAAATAATGGAATTCGAAAGAACGCCAAACATTTGATGATGGTGATCTACTTCAAAGTGCAAGTCCAAAGATATTAGTATTTGACTATACAAGCATTGGATTATGTGTCATGTGTGCCACTATTGATGTTGATAGATTCTTTTAAAAAAGGAAATATTGAAAGATAATTTAAAAAATATTTGGCAGAAAAAATAAAAGACTGGAAATCATCCAACTTAGGTATATAAATGATATACATGTTATGGTTGTATTCTTTTCTTGTTAAACAATGTGGTTCTTGGGTACTGGATACCAAATTTGTTGGTGTGAAGTGTCATACAGACAACACAATTCATGAACCACAATGGCCTAAGTAACTAGCAAGAGAATATGTGATGATGTTTATCGAAAACAAATAAAGTGTTGTTGTGTTTCTCGTTGACATCAAAGCTTGCCTTGAATTTGTTCTAATAATTGTTATTTTAATCAGGTATTATGAGAACAAAAGGTTGTTCAAATAATTTCCGTATTCCATAATAGATGGATGATATACAAGTCTAGTTGGAGAAATCACATCCATAAAACTAATGCTAAAAATGTCGCAAGACAAATGATTGAAAGATCACTTAAGAAGTGACATTGCCATTTAAATTATATTGTAAAGAAAACATGTAGAAACTCCATGTTGATGGAATGTTGGAGTCTTTGATTTTGATCAATTGACGCTTGTGAAACTTTCCTAGATATAATTGAAACTTCATTCAAAGGCCAAAGAAGAACGAACAATTAACTTATTGGTGTTTTTACATATTGATGTATGTAGTCCATTATGTGAAATCATGAGCGATGGATTTCAAATTCATATGCTTTCTCTGGAAATTTGAGTGAATACATATATATATATATTTACTTAATGAGGAAGAAGTATGAAACATTTGAAAATGTTCAAAGACTTTCAAGATGAAGTGGAAATCATTGTAACAAGAACATAAAGAGTTTATGATTGGATCATAAAGGAAGATATTTGAGTTACAGGTTTAGCAAAACATCTAAGATTGAGGAATCGTTCCACAGATTTGCATTTCCTGAAACACCATAGAAATATGGAGTATTCAAGATATGTAATGAAACCTTGTTTGACATGGTAAGATCAAAGGTGTCATTTATAAAACTGTCATTATATTTTTAAATATTAAAGCTTTATAGACTACCGCTTTTACACTGAAAAGAGCTCCATCATGATCCGTTGAAGTGACACCATATAAGTTATGGTTTGGAATAACACCCAAGTTATCATTTCTTAAACATTGGTATGCTAGGCATAAGTAAAATGTTTACAAGCAAAGTCAGATGAGCATGTCTTTGTAGGTTATTTCGAATAACCATTGGGTATTCCTCCATTACACCAAAGACAAAAGTGTTTGTCACTTAGAATGTCAAGTTTCTTGAGAAGGAATTTTTTTGAAAAGTTAAATGGGAGGACAATAGAACTTTGATAAGGTTATTGAACCTTAGCTATGTGTGCTGAGTTGCGTAGCACCGTAAAGTGTTCTGGAGGCATCCACAATGCTCATGGCTCACGTGCCTCAAAGGTTGTGGTCACGAAGATCTAAGTTCGTATTCAACCAAGTAGGTTTGGTAAATAATCAAATAACAAGATTTGAGAATTAAATCATTATTTTTTGACAATGATGAACCGAATACATGCAAAGAAGCGATGATGGGCCCTGGCTCTGTTAAATGGCTTGAAGCCATAAAATCCGTGATGTTTCCATACACGAAAAAATCAAGTTTTTGAACTTGGAAGACCCTTCAGAAAGGTGTAAAACCTATCAGTCGTATTTGGACATGGATGTTTCACATCTATAAAATAGTCGACACATCATAAAAGATTTTACGACAATGTTTAAGGAGTTTACTATGATAAGATTTGATCTTTCATAAAGATATTTAGTCTGGACGGATAATGTAGCAACCACTACATATAATTTTGTTATATGATAGTTGAACAAATGAAAAAAAAAAGTTCTTCTAATAGAATAGTTACCTAGGACGTGTACTTAACACGATGCAAAGAGTTTTGTTAATTCAAAGGATGCTAAAAGAGCATGCAAACTTCAATGGTTGAAGTAAGCATCACAGAGTTAGAATCTTCACCATGATGAAACTATTAAAAGGTTTAATTTCACCAGAGACGATGAAGATGCCTGCATTTACAAGAAATTAAATGGGAGTGCTAAGACATATTTCTAATACATTATCTGGAGGAAATCTTGTTGATTAGAAATGATGTATCTTTTATTGACACAAGTTAAGAATTCCATTTCAATGAAAGACTTAGGCAAAACCCAAATATTAGGTATCAATGTCTATATGGATAGATTGAGACTCTAATATGGTTGTGCCAGAAGTACATAGATGAGATATTGAAAGATTTCAATATAGAAACAACAAGAAAGGTTCTTGTCGCACATGAAGGATTGAACCAAGATTCAAGTGTATTAACACTTGGTAATTAAAACGAGATTCAAGTGTTTTGACACTTGGTGAGTTAAAAGACAAGAATATTTTGATCAATCATACTGTGATAAGTACACATCCAGATATGTCCTATGCTCTAAATGTTATGAGCATATACCATAATGACTCATAAGATGATCATTGGATGATAGTAAGGATATTCTTATAATCTTTGATAGAATTAAGAATATGTTACGTAGAGGTGACAAATAGATGGATAGTTCATTGTAAAGTGTTACATTGATACTAGTTTTGTCACAAGATAAAAATTAAGTTTATCTCAATTTAAACTATGGGTGGCACAATGTAATGGAAAGGACATTCTGTAACGGATTTGGATGAGTTCCAAAGTTAAGACATTGTGGTAGATACTATAACAAAAGGCTAAGTATATGACTACTAGTGTAGGAGCAAAACAGGGCATTTGTGTCAAGTAGTTTGTTATCAAACTACGTGTGGTACACAACAGGCTAGTACTATCAAGATATATTGTACGACAATTGTATTGACATGTTTTAAACCCAAGGAACTAAAGGTCTCACAAAAGGACCAAATTTATACAATGCCATCTCATTAGAGAACGAGTGATGCATAGAGACGCAAAGACATGCAAATATACATGGACATGAAAGTGTCGGATCCAAAGATTAGGTTTACCACTAGAAATCGTGTATATACAACACCAGAAAGCCATAGGTGTTGAATGCACAAAGTTTTTTAAACTAGATTATTGACTCTAGTGCAAGTGGGAGACTGTTGGAGGTATTCCCAAGAGGCAATAATAAAGTGGTTATTATCAAATCTTTATGTTTATGATAAATGTTTGCATTCCATGCTATAATTGTAGTAGCCGGAAACATTAATACTTGTGTGTTTTGTAAACATGAAAGAGTCCCTAGTATGCCTCTTGTTACACTAGCTTGTTAATTAATAGATGATCATGGTTTCCTTATCATGGACATTGGATGTTATTAATAACAAGGTCATATCATTAGTAGAATGATGTGATGGACACACACCGATAGTAAGCATAGCATAATATCAAGTCATTAGGTTCGTTTTGCTACAAACTTTTAAATACATAGTAACCTAATCCTTCAACCATGATATCATGTTAATCACCATCACCGGATGAGTGCTTTGATGACATCAAACGCCTCTTCCATAATTGGGTGTTTATAAAGGTGGCATTGGGTATTCTGAAAGTATGCGTTGAAGCGCATGGATCAAGAGTGGGATTTGTCCATCCATATGACATATAGATATACTCTGGGCCCTCTCGGTGGAGTGTCATCCAATTGACTTGCAAGAATGTGACTAGTTCACAAGGGATGTCACATTACAGTACGAGTAAAGAGTACTTATCGGTAATGAGGTTGAACTAGGTATAGAGATACCGGCAATCGAACCTCGGATAATTAAAGTATCGCATGACAAAAGGAATCGGTATCGTATGTGAATGGTTCATTCGATCATTAAGTCATCGTTGAATATGTGGGAGCCACTATGGATCTCCAGATCCCGTTGTTTGTTATTGATCGGAGAGGTGTATCGATCATGTCTGCATAGTTCACGAACCGTAGGGTGACACACTTAAGGAATCGATGTTGTTTAAGTAGATATGGAATATGAGTTGGAAACCGAATGTTGTTCGAAATCTTGGATTGTATCCAGTACATCACGAGGAGATCCAGAGAATAAGATTCATATAAGGAAAGTCATTTTCCGGGATTCAGAAATATTTTTGGTGTTTTGATCGAAAGCTTCTAGAACGTTCTAAAGGGACCACTAGTGGGTCCACCACCCTGGGAGGGGCCACTTGGACTGAGGCATGCCGCGAGGGAGCCCTAGGTCCAGCCACACCAAATACCAAGGGGGAGAATCCGGCTACCAAAGGAATTGGGGTCAAACCCTAGTTTGAAAAGGGGTCAAACTCTAGTTTGAAAACGGGGGAGAGTTCCCACCTCTTTCCCCTTGGCCAAGTTTGGGGGAGGGACTCGGCTTGGGATGGGAACCCCTTTCCCCTACCCTCTATATAAGAGGGGTGGGGGTGCACCCCCCTTGTCCCTTATCCCAGGTGAAAGTGCAATGGACGTCGCCTAGAGGGGGTGAATAGGCTTTTAAAATTATTACGGTTTTGGCTCAAATAAATGCGGAATAAACGTAACGTTTAATTTATTGAGCACAAAACCTAACCACTAGGTTCACCTAAGTTCACCAACAACCTATGCTAAGCAATACAAACAACAAGGTGATAGCAACATATAAATACTTCAAGCACGATGGCTATCACAAAATAAAGTGCATAAGTAAAGGGCTCGGTTGAGAGATAACTGATGGACGCAGAGATAAAGATTTTTATCCCGGAGTTCACTTCCAAAGAAGCTATGTCTCCGTTGGATAGGTGCGATGGCGCAATGCTCTCCGAACGCCACAAATGGCTCACCTCGAGGTGTGGTGGATCGATGCTCACCCAACGCCACACAAGGCCTCACCCCGGATGCGAAGGCACGCAACTCACCGGTGCCACAAAAGGCTCACCCTATTCTCCCATGAGCTCGCCACAAAGGCCTACTCACGATCCACTAAGGGACACTTGAGGGCGGTCACCAAAACCCGTACAAGATTGGGGCTATCTCCACAACTCAATTTGAGGATCCCAACAACAAAGCCACAAAAGGCTATAATGCCACAAAAGGCCAACAAAGCCACAAAAGGCTACAAGACCATAAATGGTCACAAGAAGTCAACAACCAACCACACAACCGTCTAGGGTTCCAAGAACCCAAGAGTAACAAGCCCACAAGCTTGAACTTGCTGAATCTCTCTGGAGAACTCAAACCTATGCAACAAATGCAAGGGTAAGTCCTTCTCTCCCAAATTCCAACAAATCTACAAATCCTATTGGGGAAATAAGGGAGAAAGAACACAAGAGGAGAACTCAAAACTCTCCAAGATCTAGATTTCAATGATTCCTTCACAAAGACGGGATTTGGCTTGGGGGGGTTGTAGATCTAGATCTCCTCTCTCAAATCCCTCAAAAAGATGCAAGAATCATAGGAAGGGAAAGGGGAGAGGAAAAGATCTTCAAGGTCAACAATGGAGGAGAGAGAGAAAGCCAAGAACCAAGAAAAGAGCTCATGCCCACGAAGGGGAAGAGGAGTCCCTTTTAAAGGGCTCCCAGATCTTCCCGTTATGGGCATTCGCGACCCTGGCCAGAACTTCCGGTGGGAGGCTGGAAATTCCGGTGGCACTCAGCCAATGGTCAAAAAACTGCAATGCGAAAGACAAAAAAAGAGTCTGGCCGGAACTTCCGCCGGTCCACTGGAACTTCTGCGAGGAGCGGAACTACCGGTGGAAATTCCGATCAAAGTTTCATCAAACATAAAACATAAAACATTGAGGTTACAAAACATGAGCGGAACGAGAGCCGGATTTTCAACCGGAACTTCCGGCGGCAACTAGGCCCGAGCGGAATTTCCGGTGGGTGGTCGGAACTTCTGGTTAGGGAAATTCCAGAAACCAAAACTGCAATAACTTTTGCATCCGAACTCCAAACAAGATGAAACCAATTTTGTTGGAAAGATAACGACGAATAGAACCCATTAATATATATGTGATGTATCTCCCAAGGTGTGGAGCTGGAAAACTTGCAAGATCAAAAATCGCAATAAGATATGCAAGTGAAATTCTCATTTGATGAACTAGAGCTTGTTATGATGATGACCACAAGCTCTAGATCCTCTCATGGACAAGAACCAAATAACAACCAACAAAGATGATGCTATTCATCAAAGGTTTGAGATCTCTCTGAACAATGCGATCGAGACACCCTCTTGAGAGCCCCTCTTGATAGTACGGCTATCTATCTATCCTAAACCCGGTCTCCTAGCTAACAACACGAGACCCGCAAAAGAGAATCCCTATCAAGATCATACCTTTGCCTTGAGCATTCCACTTGAACTTGATGTAGACCGTCTTGTTCGAGTGGGAACACCTTTATTGATTACTCTTGCTTGACGAACATGAAGACTTGCAAATTGCTCCCCCATACTCCATGGGGAAACCTCTTTTTAAACTTGTCTTCATCACTCCATGATCACGAGGATGGCAAGCTTCAAGCATGAGATCTTCTAGAGATGGCGCATCTTGAGCTTGCCCTTCTTCATCCCTTCTTGAGGTTGATCCATCTTGATGCAACTCTTTTCACTTGTCTTGATCAACCTTCAAGCTCCTTCTTTCTTCATGATTCCAATGGGCACAAAGCCTTGGACATTTCTTCATCTTTCAACCTTGAGACCAACACATGGCCCAAGTGATGTCAATGGACAAACCTACAAGTGAAACTCAATTTACACATTAGTCCATAGAGATTATCGTTAATTACCAAAACCACACATGCAGGCATACATGCCCTTTCACCAGGCGCCACAAACCCTAGGCGCCACCTCTCTCTCGTCCATCGCCCTGCTTTGGCTTAGACGAAGCCCTGCAGGGATTTCTCCTCCACCACCATCACCACGTCGTCGTGCTGCTAGGATTCCGAGGGAATCTACTACCTCCGTTGCCCGCTGAAACAGGGAGAGGAAGTTCTTCATCGACTCCGTACGTGTGATCGAGTGCATCTCGTTGCACCGATCTCGTAGATTAGATCTTGGCTTTTCCATAGATTGGATCTTGGTTTTATGCGTTCTTGCGGTACAAAAAATTTTCGTTTTATATGCAACGAATCCTATACCTTTCTCCTCTCTTCTATGATTCAAGACATTGCAGACTTTTGATCCACCTAATTATGAAAAATACTTTGAAAGAATTGTTTCTTTTAACAATATGTGGGGAAATTGAAAGTAGAAAAGATATTTGTTCACCACATGAACCCAAAAGTGGAGAAGGGCATTCTAGCAAAAATATCATGTTATTGATTTGGTCAAGGCAGAAGAGTTTCATAAATTGATTTCTAGTTTTGGGGATGGCCAATCTATAGGTAATAATGGTACACAAGTAAACTCAAGGAAAAAGGTGAAGATGACGAGAAATTCAGAAATTCTGTTGAAATGAAGATGCAACACCTATTTTGAATTAACGGTAAGGTTTCCACTGTTTTGTTGTTTAGGTGGACAGGGAACTGACCTATAAAATAATTTGTAAATACAAATTCTTGTTATAGGTTGCACACTGCAAGGGTGCAATTGATTTAAAAATAGCAACCTAGATATGTGATCAAATTGTATTTATACTTGTATAGAAGAGCAAACAATTTTATAGGAGTAGTTGTTCTTTACTAAATTTACTCGAGGAAAAGACGAGGTGTATGATCTATTCCTGTTAATTACTCCACTGTCATTCACTCCTTATAATTACTCCTACTAATATAGAACTGCTACTCCTGCTAACATAGAAAACTACCTACCGGATCTTGAATTCCCAATTGAAGCTGAGTGGAATATTTATCATGAAGCTAAGTATTTATCATGGAACTAAAAACTGTTATAGTGTTGCTCTGTCTTAAATGTTCTTCTAGAATGCTTATCTAAATAAATCTGGAAATGCAAGATAGGAACTAGCATGCCTGATGGAAATGAAAGAAGGAGAAGAAAAGAATGATATATTGAATGTTGAAGGAGTGGAGTAGTAATAAGGAAAAGAAAGTTACTTTAAAATGAATATCTGATAAACATGCTAGATACTCTTTGTTATACTTCCTGAATATGTTCAACCAGAGGAGTTAACTTCCAACAGGTACTTATGTTCTCAGGTGGAATCTATTTCTGGGGTTCTCGGCAGCAGGAACAACAAGTTTCAAGCAAGAATTTTAGAGCCAAATAAATGTATGTACTTGATCATTGAGCCAAGTGCTTTGGTGATTCACCAAATTGGTTCATCAGGGAGAGCCGCGGTGTGTCACGCAAAGGGACTAGAGAATCAAGGAAAGTCAAGAATGGATGCCAATAAGATAGCTGTTGTTGAGATAGCCTTGGAGAAAATGTTTTCTTCTGTTTTTCTGTAACAGGGTAATGTATAGATGTGGCTTCTGTTGTAATAGGATTGATGTTGTAACAACCTGTATCTCTTCTTGGATCAGAGCTACACTAGTAGCAGGTGGTTGCTAGTAGTAACCCTGGAGCTCAGAGATATATGTATTAAGTGGTTGTTGCTCATAGTTTAGTATTCCGATGCACATGTCAATTAAAGGTCAAACAGTAATGTTTATAATTTAGAGCAACTGTATCGATTGGTGCTCTAGTCTAAAATATTAAACTATAATTAATCAGATAATGTATTGGTTTCTATCAACTTGCCCCTGCCTATTTGTTGATTTTGTAGCTGTAATTTGTTCAGTGATTTATTCTGTTACACAAAAACATAGCTACATGCAAGTGAGAATATCCCCTGAGGCCTAGCGACTCGTGGCATGATCTCCCCTGAGGCCTAGCGGATTTCCTCCTCGACCTAGCGACTCGTGGCATGATCTCCCAGGGAAAAGCCGAGGAAGGGCTAGGGGTCCCCCGCCCACGTGGGCAACCAAACGGGACAGGTGGGATCCTCCAGGGTCACTTTTGCTCGTGGGCTTCTCGCCTAAGGAAAACATTGGGATCCGCTGCAACCAAATGATCCCTTAAGCTTATAGTTAATTCCGCTATAAGAAATGTTCTAGTGGGTGCACGAAGCAGGATGATCAAATAGACATCACTCTGTTAAACGTCACTAGCTAAGTAGTCCGTTGAATAAAAAACTAAGTAGACCATTAGGACTACATGGTATTTAAAATCTAGTATTCCATGTGCAACTAATTATGAAATGTGTGACTACGGTCAAATATCAAATCATGGTGAATGGTGATTATACGGAACAATTCACACACCTACGGCCTCGTTTACTTCTCCGGTTTTTCCTGGGTTCGGAGAGTTTTATCCCGGCTCACTCGCTAATCCCGATAAATACCACCGTGGTTGTTTACTTCTAGCGTTTTCGCGAGGTTAATCCCGGCCCATCCCGGAAAATACCAGCCCAAACCGAAGGAAGCGCGTGTATTCTCACACGCGATACCAGCCTCGCGTATTGGCGAGGAAGGAAGCGAGCGGAGAGGGACGAGGCGACGGCGCGGACCGGAGGCGGCGCGGACGTCGACCTAGAGACTCTACCGAGGGCACCTCCTCCGGCTTCTCTCCGGTCAGTCCCCCCCTCACCCCACGCCTTTTCCCTCTGCTCCCATCCTAGGTTTTCATGGCCGCCGCCGGTGTCCACCTCCCTCCCTACGATCTGGTTCTTGGACGTTGGGAGAGAAGAGAGAGATACCAGAGATGGGTTTGCTGACCATGTTGGACGTTTTAACTGTACGACGTATGAGAAGTCTGAGATTGATTTGTCTCGTTGAGCGTTGGAACGATCAGAAATGACTAGTGAATTGTTCGTTTATGGGTGCCAACGCATCATGGAGGATTCCGTGAACCTAGAGCATTAGATTTTTCTTCAGCTTATAGACTCCAAATATATATTCCTGTGGACTCCAAACATATTTTAGTTCTGATTCATCCTTGTCTTGGCTTGATCCATCGGCAGTTCAGTTCGAACATGTTGTCCAATTAATTCCGATGGTTTTGCTTTACACAACCGAGTACATATTGATATCACAAGTTCTCATAATTTCTGTCTCTGATTGAATTTGATAGCACTTGGCTTCCTTGGTGTTCGTCTCGTCTAGGACTATGGTACACACGCATCAGCCTTGGAGCAACATCTTGTTTAGAAGAAACAGAAAGTAGTATTAGTTCGTTGTTGCCCACTGAAACTAGTCTTTCTGAATAAGAATACGAGTCTGAATCTTGATGCTTAACTTACAATAGTACAATAGGCGTGTACAGTTTATAAGCATTGTTATTTTATCGTGGTATAAAAGTTCTGAGTGTGGTTTTACCCACTGTCAATTTTGTGACTATGTGATTGCTTGTTTTCATATGGTTCCAAGATTCTGCAATTCAATTGTTCAATTCAAACGTGTTCCCTTCTGTTTTCCTGATTTGTGTTCAGCGTATTCGCACTTCTTATTTTTGGAGCTAAATCAGAGAGAAACTGTTCCAAGCAGCTACACTGATAAAGTTTGGTCCAAACATGAGGTGTTACAAGCCTAATTTGTTTGAACGTATTTGCCCAAATTTAGAATTTTCCTATACTTTGTATTATTTAGATAGTGTGGTAGCACCACCAGTTTGGTCCAAACCTGGGGTGTTACAAGCCTCTCAAATAGTTCATTTCTTTCTTTTCAGCGGTCATGCATGCATCCTGATCATAAGCCATCATATGCATGTTCTTGCTACTAAAAGGGCTGCTCTTGCCTCGATTTCAAGGAAATGAAGTGTTTGAGTGTTCCGATCAAGATTTTGAAGTTACAAATGTACTCATGACCAGGTTGTAATAATGGTTTATAAATCCATAACTTGTTGTCTTACTTGTTGGGTATATTTAAACTCCACGGTAGATGTTTAAGTTCCGCACAAATTTATTTAGTGCAAAGGTTTGATAGATATTCATATATGTTACTATGTTAAATAGAGATCTTGAATACATGAACTTGTTCGGCCCTCTACCAGCTACAGTACATGTGAGAATTTCTAACCCATGCATCTATCTATCACTTTGTTTCGTATAATTCTATTTCCGGAACCTTGTCAATTCATTCTGCACTAGTACTGACTCTTTTTGGCATCTGAGGAGGGAATTCGGGGGGAACAATATTCATGGGACTATCCCAGGAGAGTTTGGTGATCTGAAGAATCTAATTAGAGCCTGGACCTGCACAGCAGCATCTCAGGGCGTATACCCGCAACGACGGCAGGAGGCTTGATCACAACCATTTGACCCGGCCGAAAATGCCACTTGCTGTAGAAAGGTATCTGCATCCACTTGCTGTTAGATGGTGACAGTCCTAAAATTTGTTGTACTCCCTTCCCTTCCTGACCTCCAGTACTCCTATGTTAATATTTGCTGCACTATTTTGAACATTCTCATGCCTGACCTATCTTTTATATTTGTTGCACTATTTGATGACGAATTCTATACACATTTCTAAAATCTTGTGTATCATATACATAATGAATTTGTTGTAATGCTCTGTTCTGAGTCCTTTTGCTCATAACTTTTCCTGTTAGATGTTCTGTATCTGTATAGCATCTGTGTTGTCTTTTTGAAACTGAAACAGGAACACAAGTGCGCGCTAGACTTGTCTAGAACGGCAGCAGGGCGTTGGGGCTAGCAGCGATGAGGACGTCTACAAGAGGGGTTGAGCGAAGGCGCTTGAGCTAGGCTTGGACTACGAGGAGCTTCGGTGCTCCGACGATGTGGTGAGGAGGCCGGAGCGGGAACATGGCAAGGAGGCCCGACCGCCCGAGAGGGAACGGGAACATGAACGGGAACAAGGCAGGAAGGCCGGAGGGGGAGCAGCGTGACCTTGCTCCTCCGTGACGGTAGCAACCCTCCGTCCGTGTGGCTTTGCTCTGTTTGTTTGCGAGCAGCGCGGCAAGTTCCGTCCCGGCAGAGCAGGGCGATCCGCACGAGAAGCCTCCGACGGCGAGCAGGATAGGTGGGGTGCCACGCGGCGAGCATGGCGGCTGTGGACAGACGGGAAGCGGCGGACGGCTGGGAGCTCGGAGGAAGGAGACGGGAAGATCTCAACTTGATACATCAAATTTAGGCCACATATGAAACGTTTTTAATGTATTTTGGACTTTTTTGCAAATTTGAAATTGAACTACCCTCCCTGACATCTTTTCTGGGACGGAGGGAGTAGGTGTAAAGTTCCTCCTTTTATCACCTGATGATGATCTGATGATGTTAATTCTCTCCGCGCCCTCTTATCCCCGAAATTTAAAGTAAACAAGTGAGAGATTGGGAAGTGAGGGAAAATGTTGGGAAATGATAGGAAATGTGGGGATTGGGTGAAAGAAGAGATGCACCAAATCCCCTCTTATCCCCAAACTTTCAGGGGGTAAAAATACCCTAAAAGTAAACAAGGCCTACATGGGGTTTAAGACAAGGGGACCCTCTTTCCCCTTACTTGTTTGTGATTTGTGATGAGGGTTTGTTGCATGATGCGGAGGTGAATGGACGTATTAGTGGTGTAAAGATATTCCCCGCAGCACCAGCGCTTACCCACTTGTTTTTTACCGATGACTCGGTGCTATTAATTAAAGCAAATGCGGAAGAGGCCGTGGCTCTTCGTGAGGCCCTAGTTCTGTATGAGAACTGTTCTGGACAGTGTATTAACACCGAAAAAATCGGCTATTATGTTTAGTAAGAATTCAATACAAAATCAAAGGGACTCAGTGAAGTCAACTCTTAAGATCCATGGTGATGCATGGAACGAGAAGTACCTGGGTTTGCCAGTATATGTGGGTCGTTCAAAGAAAAAGGCTTTTGAATATCTTATTAAGGATAAAATTTGAGAATGAATCCAAGCCTAGACTGAGAGACTTCTATCTAAGGCGGGGAAGGAAGTTTTGATCAAAGCAGTTGCTAAGGCAATACCAACTTGTGTCATGTTTCTACTTAACTAAGAGCTTCTGTGATGAGCTTAGTAGTATGATTGAAAGGTTTTGGTGGAGCCAACCGGACAAACATAATAAGATCCATTGGATGGCAAATGTTAACTAAGTCGAAAGCTATGGGAGGGATGGGTTTTAGGGGCATACACAATTTTAATATTCCCATGTTGTCCCGGCAAGCTTGGCAACTTTTGCAGCCTGAAAGTTTATGTGCACAGATCTTGAGAGTAAGATATTACCCTAACAATAAACTTTTGTAGCTGATCCATTAGATGGTATTTCTTGTACATGGAGAAGCTTTTGGGCCATGTCCCTCCATATGCAGGTGTGTTGGCAGCCCAACATCAGCCCATGAAAGTCCAACACTTTTCAACCATTAATCGAGGTTCGTATCCAGCTGCAGAGGTGCTCATTGGGAGAGAAGTAGAAAAGAAAACCCTAGCCACTCTTGGTGGCTGTATGTGAGACACTCTATGAGAGTGAGAGTGTGAGCTGAGCAAGCAATCCATTGTGGTTGCTGTGTGAGAGAGTGAGAGAACTGATACGTCAGAAACATATCTATAATTTTTGATGCTCCATGCTTGTTTTGTATCATTTGTCTTATGTTTTGTCTATACTTTGAGGTGTTTTTATATCTTTTCTGAAACTAACCTATTAACAAGTTTCCACAGTGTCAGTTGCCTGTTTTCTTGTGTTTTTGGTTCCAGAAAGACAGAAAATCAATATTCTCGGAATTGGACGGGACAAAAGCCAAAGTTATTATTTTTTCCGGAGCAACATGGAACCACGAAGCAGAGCCGGAGGGGGGCCACAGGGTGGCCGCAACCTCCTAGGCGCGGGCAAGCCCTGGAGGTGCCCACAGGGGGTGTGGGCCCCCTGGACCCCCACCGACCTTGCCTCCTACGCCTATAAGAAGCCTTCGACCCAAAAACCCTAAACAATCCAGAAGAAATCAACGTAAACCTCCACAGCGCCGCCGCCACCGAAGGGGAGATTCGGGGGATAGAAAGTCTCTGTTCCGGCACCCTGCCGGGACGGGGAAGTGCCCCCGGAGCCATCTCCATCGATCCCCATCGCCATCTCCATCACCGTTATTGATTCCCATGGTGAGGAGGGAGTAGTTCTTCCTCGAGGCTAAGGGCTCTACTGATAGGTATGTGTTCATCTCTCTATATATGCATGATCTTGTTGTCATGAGCTTTGTAATCAAGTAGATCTACCTTGCTACTCAAGTGCTTCAATAGATCTCTGCTCTCCCCATGTGTGTGAAAGTGACAGCGTGCACGCCATGGTGGCACTTAGGCTTGAATCTACATAAATACTCTTTGTGCTTTAATAGATCTATGCTTTTCCCCACGTGTGTGAAAGTGATAGCGGGCATACCGTGTGTGTCACTTTGGCTAGATTGAATATTTTTTATGAGTAATATTTGGATTTGGATGTCTCTATGAAATTGTGGTGTTTGTTGGAACCATCTAGCGCTCAAGGTGATAGTGTGGGGTTATCTAGATTGGGGAAGGCGGACTGAGGAGCGTTGTTATAGCCCTACCATGGATTAGAGTGTCCAACCGGAGAGTAGTTAAGAGTAGTATCATGAAGAGAGGATATTTATATGAGAAAGTGTTCACTAGTGAAAGTATGATCCCTAGGCCTTGTTTCTAAGTAGTGAAACACCGTTTGCATCTAGATCTGTTGCATGTTTGCTTGCTTCCTTCAGTTTGCCTTTAGTCTGTTCCTCCACGCCATCAGCTCTTTTCTGGCACCGTTACCCCACGTCAACAACAAGTCAGAAGCTATTTTCTGGCACCGTTACCACTTGTATTTCACTATCTCTTCGCCAAACTAGTGCACCTATATTGGGTGTGTTAGGGACAAAAGAGACTTCTTGTATCTTGATTGCAGGATTGCTTGAGAGGGAATACCTTTGACCACTTCTTCCCTAAGTTTGATAAACCTTGGGTGATCCACTTAAGGGAAACTTGCTGCTGTTCTACAAACCTCTGCACTTGGAGGCCCAACAACTGTCTACAAGAATAGAAGTGCGTAGACATCAAGAACACACAAGAACACCACAACCTAGAGAGAAGAGAGGAAGAAGGAGAGGTGATTTTTGTCCAGATTTCTGAGATCCGAGTGATCTATCTTCAAGCTGGTGTTTGAAGGCTCAAATTGCTTGTATTGGCTCCAAAATTAGTGAGCTTGTTCCTTAATTTGAGTAATTTGATCTGGTTAGCTGGTTTGAGATTTGGGTTAGTGTAGCATCATATTTCGAAGCGATTTAGTTAGTTCGGACTGCTGTAGTTTTAGCATAGAGCGGTTTTGCTAGACAAACAGTTTGGGTAGGCAAACGGTGTTCGATTGAGTTGAAATTTGGCATGTATGTTTTCTAATCGTATGTCAACTTGTCTACCAAGTATGGTGCTAATTGAATTAGCGGTTTAAGAGAAGTTTGCTGATTACCGAAGAGGATAGAAACTGATATACTCTGCTTTGTTGTAATCTTTATTTCAAGTGGTTGTTGTTGTTGGTTGGCAACATGCTGAGTGTGTTGTATATCTCTAGATGTTCTAGAGAAGACTCTGTACCCAGGTTGCTCATAGTGAAGCCCGCGTGGACCGGTTGGTCCACATTCGTGGTCTTTTCCTCCTCATCTTGAGGAGGTTTTTCCACATAAATTTTTGTGTCACATGTGCATGTGCTCGTTGTTTTATTTCCAACGCATATCTGTTGATTGAATCTATCCTCGGAGTTCACCGCAAGCAGCGGGGGTTGTGTATCTTCTCTCAACAAAGTGGTATCAGAGCTGAGGTTCAGTTTGTATATAATTTCAGAGCAAGGTTTGTTTTGGGCTAGTGCATTTGCTTGTGGTGAAGGATGGAAGTGAATACCAAAAGAATGATTTACTTGAATGGTACAAATTATCAAGCTTGGAAGAGCAAGATGAAGGACTTGTTATATGTGAAGGATTACTGAAGCCAGTGTTCTCCACTGAGATGCCTAGTGATATGCAAGAAGATCAGTGGGAGGTACTTCATCTCCAAGCTTGTGGGTTCATCCGATAATGGGTGGATGATAATGTTTTGAACCATATCATTGATGAGTCACATGCACATGCATTATGGCAGAAATTGGAGGAGTTGTATGCCCACAAAGAAGGTACTAACAAGATATTCTTGATCAAGAAATTGATGCGTTTGAGGTATAAGGAGGGAACTCCAATCGCAGAACATGTGAATGAATTTTAGGGCATTATAAATCATCTATCTTCAATGGGAATCACATTTGACAATGAAGTGAGAGCCTTGCTGCTACTTGGCTCATTACAGGACACTTGGGAAATAACCTTTAAGGTCTCCGTGTGCAATTCAGCACCTAATGGAGTTGTCACTTGAAACCTTGTGAAGATCGAGGTACTAAATGAAGAGTCTAGAAAAATTGCTGATAAGGACGGTTCTTCCTCACATTCTGAAATGTTAGTGACCGAGTCATGGGAAAGAAGCAAGAGTAAAGGTCCGAGTAAGGAAGGAGAAAGAAGTAGAAGCAAATCAAAAGACAAAGACAAGTATGCTGATATTATATGCCATCACTGTCATGAGAAGGGACACATCAAGTGGCATTGTGAACAATGGAAGAAAGACAAAAAAGAGTTCAGAAACAAACCGATAGTGATAGTGATAGTGAGCTACGGTTGAGGAGATCATGTTTCTCATGCATGAAGAACATGATGGCAGTGATGCTTCCACCATTGAGGAGAGGATCACTATAGTTTCTAATGATACCATCAGCCTTGCATATGGTGATGAAATGACTTGTATTCCGCATAGCAATGCTACCATACATGCTACATATCTTAGAGACTCTTCATCAACTACACGGCAGGTGATTTTGGTGTTGTGAAGATGGGAAATAATGATAGAGAAAAATTCATGGGAAGAGGAGATGTGCACTTGGAGAGTGAAAATGCTACGACAGTAGTCCTCAAGTCGATGAGGCATGTTGAGACCCTTCGGCTCAACATTATCTTGGTTGGATTGCTTGATGGAGATGGGTACTTGAGAAAACTTGGAAATGCACATTGCAAGCTTATCAAAGGAAACCTGATTGTTGCAAAATGTAACATGGTTTCAGTTCTGTATCATGTTCATGCTAAGATTTCTGCTGCATGTGTCAATGCATTGCAGAAAGAGGATGTGTGTGCCTTATGGCACAAGATACTTGGGCACATGAGTGATAAGGGGGTGACGGTGCTAGTGAAGAAAGATCTATTGAAATGTGTTCACATCAAGAAATCTCCAGATTGTCTAGCGGGGAAGCAATACGGAGTTGCGTTCAAGAGTCAACCTCCTCACAAGAAGCCCGAGGTGTTGGACTTGATATTTGCAAAATGTCGGTGAGGTCATTGGGTGGAGCAAAGCACTTTGTCACATTTATTGATGACTTTTCTAGGAAGGTTTGGGTCTATGTTCTAAAGAACAAACATCAAGTACTAAGTGTATTCAAGCAATTCCAAGTCTCAGTTGAGAGAGAAATTCAGAAGAATATCAAGTGCATTCGCATTAATAATGGGGGAGACTATATTGGCCCATTTGATGCCTATTGCAAATAGCAGGGAATTAGGCACCAATTTACTCCTCCGAAAACACCACCGTTGAATGGTCTTGCTGAGAGGATGAACATGACAATTGTTGAGAGAGTCAGATTCTTTCTATCGAGTGCAAAGCTGACTAAACATTATTGGGGTGAGGCTTTGTCGACTGCAGTTTATCTTATTAATTTCTCACCAAGTTATCCATTGCAGGGAGATGTTCCAAATGGGGTCTTTTATGACAAGGATGTCTCGTATGAGCACCTGAACGTTTTGGATGTAAGTCCTTTGTTCATATCCCTCAACATGAAAGGTCAAAGCTTGACTCAAAGACACGATAGTGTATATTTCTTGGCTATGAAGGTGATCAGTTCGGCTAAAACTTCGTTGATCCAATAGCAAGAAAGGTTGTGAGAAGTCGTGATGTTGTGTTTGTTGAAGAACAAACAATTGAGGATATTGTAAATACAAAGGTGCAAGTTTCAAAGCAAGTTTCAGTACATGTTTCTCCTCGAAATCATTAGCAAGATAGATCTGATTCTGACCTAGTTCCTACAGATTCAGCTCAACAAGAAGCTAAAGATGATGATGAAGAAGATGTGCAAGATGATGCACATAGTGGTATAGGTGAGTATGCTCCCCAACAGCAAGAGTATGATGCTGAAAAGATGATCATGATCAGCAAGCACTTGAACTAGATAGTCCACCAGCTGCTCAACTCAGACGGTCTAGAAGAGGCCGTGTTCCTTACACTAGGTACGATTCAAACCAATATGTGGTGTTATTGTATAATGATTCAGAACCTGAGTGCTTTCAAGATGCAATGAAAGATGGGAACAAGAAGAAGTGGAACAAGGCTATGCAAGAAGAGATGGATTCCTTGCATAAGGATCATACTTATGAGTTGGTGAAGTTTCTCAAGGGCAAGAAAGTTCTAAATAACAAATGGGTCTACAAAATCAAGCAAGAAGAACACATGTCATATCCAAGGTATAAGGCCAGGCTAGTTGTAAAAGGATTTAGCCAGACAAAAGGTATTGAATTTGATAAAATATTTTCTCCGGAGGTGAAGATGACATCAATTCAAATGATCCTTGGCATGGCAGCAAGTATCAACTTGGAGGTTGATCAAATGGATGTGAAGACAACTTTCCTTCATGGAGAGTTGGAAGAAGAAATCTACATAGAGCAGTCTGAGGGGTTTCTTGTTAAAGGCAAAGAATACTATGTGTGCAAATTGAAGGTCTCTATGGCCTAAAACAAGCACCGAGACAATGGTACATAAAGTTAGAATCTGTCATGGGGGAGCAAGGCTACAAGAGGTGTAGCTCAGACCATTGTGTGTTTATTCAGAGATCCTTAGGTGATGATTTTATCATGTTATTGCTCAATGTTGATGATAGCTTGATTGTTGGCAAGAATGTCTCTAGGATTGATAGGCTAAAGAAAGAGTAAAGCAAAAGTTTTGCCATAAAAGATTTGAGTCCAACAAAGTGTATTCTCGGCATGAGAATTGAGGGAAACAGAGAATCCAACAAGTTGTACTTGTCTCAAAAGAAATATATTGAAAAGGTACTTCATAAGTTCAAGATGGACAAGGCAAGAGAAGTGAGTTGTCCACTCGCAGCCTATTTCAAGTTGAGTAAAAATCAATGTCCTTTCAATGAAGAGATGAAAAAGGAAATGTAAAAAGATCCTTATACTTCAGCTGTTGGGAGTTTGATGTAAGTTATGATGTACATACTGTCTGACATTGCTCAAACGGTTAGTACTATGACGGCAGCGACAGGACCGGGAGTGGTGGAGGAGGAAGCCACCAGAGGAGAAAAGAAGCTGCTGCCATAGAGGAGGGAAAGGGGAAAAGAATACGGCTCCTATGTGTCAGCACTAATCTTAACCACGGCGTCCTGTGTCGAGTTGGCCGAGTCGCGTTCGTGCGTGAATGACGGCCCAGGCGTTGTGCAGTTGCATGCATGCAGTGAGTTCGTTAGCTTACATGGCTAAGTCGTTGTGATCCTTAAGCCGAAGCTGCACAAGTGGTGGGTATGGGCGTGAGTGTAGCTAGTGTTTAGTTACTGCATGGTGGTAGTGGCCGAGTTGCACGTTGTGTGTGTGTGTGCGTACCTGTATAAGCTCGGCTATAAAAAGCCTACCCCATGTACTGATATGAGTCAGCTGAAAGTGAGATAAGATTATGGCGTATGTGCGCCCACGGCGGCGTTCGTGCGCCGGTCCGGGAAAAATTCTGTGTCTTCTTTTTTCTTCTACCTCCGTTCGTGAGCGAGAGAGCTAGGTAGAAGAGGGGCTGCGGAGGGCAGCCCCAACATGTGGTATCAGAGCCTCAAGCTTCGGGGCCATGGCGTGCGGTGAGTCCGCGGCGAGCACGGCGGAGGCGGAGGCGGCATGCTGTGATGCCGTACGTGCGGCGAAAGCTGCGTGGTGGCGCGGCGAAAAGGCCTTGGAGCTTCTGCGTGGTGGCGCAGCGGAGGATCACGCACGGGTCTCGCGGATGAGCAGGCGGCTCCCGTACGAGAAAACCAGATCGCCGGCGTACGTGCGCGGGATGATCGAAGAGGCGCTGCACGGCGGCCGTGGTGCAGCGGCCGGGAAATAGCGTTCTTCGCCGAGGCGTATGTCGCCGATGTGCTTGAGTTCGTGCTCGAGTTCGGTTACATCCTTCCTGCATTTGTCGCTGGAGTCTGCTCGGCGTGTGTCGCCGGAGCCGGAGACGTCCGGCGTGTGTCGCCGGCGGAGGAGCTCGGCGTTTGTCGCCCGAGGTGAAGGAGGACCGGCGTGTGTGCGCCAGGTCGAGGCCATGGCGGTGGTGACCGACGTATGTGCGTCAGGTCGAGTCCGTAGCAGTGTCGTACGTGCGACGAGTATGAAGGCCATGTAGGCAATGCGCGGCGGCGCGGCGAGAAGGCCGCGGAGGTCCGACGTGGTGCGGCGTGCAGCGGGTGCGATGCAACGTCCATGGAGCAGCGACCATGGGGCGTGACTGCGCGTAGAGGCGCGTGGTGGCGTCCGGCGGAGGCGTTCATGTTCATGATGGCGGCGCCGATGACGACCATGTTAAGATTAGAAGGAAAATTGTCAGCACTAATCTTAACCACGGCGACCTGTGTCGAGCTGGCCGAGTCGCGTTCGTGCGTGAATGACGGCCCAGGCGTTGTGCAGTTGCATGCATGCAGTGAGTTCGTTAGCTTACATGGCTAAGTCGTTGTGATCCTTAAGCCGAAGCTGCACAAGTGGTGGGCGTGGGCGTGAGTGTAGCTAGTGTTTAGTTACTGCATGGTGGTAGTGGCCGAGTTGCACGTTGTGTGTGTGTGTGCGTACCTGTATAAGCTCGGCTATAAAAAGCCTACCCCATGTACTGATATGAGTAGCTGAAAGTGAGATAAGATTATGGCGTATGTGCGCCCACGGCGGGCGGCGTTCGTGCGCCGGTCCGGGAAAAATTCTGTGTCTTCTTTTTCTTCTACCTCCGTTCGTGAGCGAGAGAGCTAGGTAGAAGAGGGGCTGCGCAGGGCAGCCCCAACATGTGGTATCAGAGCCTCAAGCTTCGGGGCCATGGCATGCGGTGAGTCCGCGGCGAGCACGGCGGAGGCGGAGGCGGCATGCTGTGATGCCGTACGTGCGGCGAAAGCTGCGTGGTGGCGCGGCGAAAAGGCCTTGGAGCTGCTGCGTGGTGGCGCAGCGGAGGATCACGCACGGGTCTCGCGGATGAGCAGGCGGCTCCCGTACGAGAAAACCAGATCGCCGGCGTACGTGCGCGGGATGATCGAAGAGGCGCTGCACGGCGGCCGTGGTGCAGCGGCCGGGAAATAGCGTTCTTCGCCGAGGCGTATGTCGCCGATGTGCTTGAGTTCGTGCTCGAGTTCGGTTACATCCTTCCCGCATTTGTCGCTGGAGTCTGCTCGGCGTGTGTCGCCGGAGCCGGAGACGTCCGGCGTGTGTCGCCGGCGGAGGAGCTCAGCGTTTGTCGCCCGAGGTGAAGGAGGACCGGCGTGTGTGCGCCAGGTCGAGGCCATGGCGGTGGTGACCGACGTATGTGCGTCAGGTCGAGTCCGTAGCAGTGTCGTACGTGCGACGAGCATGAAGGCCACGTAGGCAATGCGCGGCGGCGCGGCGAGAAGGCCGCGGAGGTCCGACGTGGTGCGGCGTGCAGCGGGTGCGATGCAACGTCCATGGAGCAGCGACCATGGGGCGTGACTGCGCGTAGAGGCGCGTGGTGGCGTCCGGCGGAGGCGTTCATGTTCATGATGGCGGCGCCGATGACGACCATGTTAAGATTAGAGGGGAAATTGTCAGCACTAATCTTAACCACGGCGACCTGTGTCGAGCTGGCCGAGTCGCGTTCGTGCGTGAATGACGGCCCAGGCGTTGTGCAGTTGCATGCATGCAGTGAGTTCGTTAGCTTACATGGCTAAGTCGTTGTGATCCTTAAGCCGAAGCTGCACAAGTGGTGGGCGTGGGCGTGAGTGTAGCTAGTGTTTAGTTACTGCATGGTGGTAGTGGCCGAGTTGCAGGTTGTGTGTGTGTGCGCGTACCTGTATAAGCTCGGCTATAAAAAGCCTACCCCATGTACTGATATGAGTCAGGTGAAAGTGAGATAAGATTAGGGCGTATATACGCCCACGGCGGCGTTCGTGTGCCGGTCCGGGAAAATTTTTGTGTCTTCTTTCTTCTTCTACCTCCGTTCGTGAGCGAGAGAGCTAGGTAGAAGAGGGGCTGCGGAGGGCAGCCCCAACACTATGCGGCCGAAGGGTTTTTGGCGCTCAGCCTTATCCTCCAAAGGCCACGAGCTGCTGCTTCTCTCGGCGAGGAGAGGGTCGTCAGCAAGGTGGTGCGTCGTTGCCAGCTCCAGCGGCCACGCTTTATTGGTACTGTTCTTGGAAATGTTTGTAAGAGGGCCGATCGAGCTAGCACGAAAAAGCAAGAGGCTCGAATATTAGTTTTTTTATTTTTTACACAAAATCTCAGAAGAAACAGGTTCAGGTCCTGTACGAGAAGTCTTCAAAAGATATACACCTCCGTCCGGAAATGTGTCCAAAATTTCAGTGCAATCAATTTAAGTTGACATCTAAATTCCGCAATGAATTTCAGAGTTACATCAATGAATTCTCAAACAGCACAGAAACAGTTTTATCTTCAGAGAGAAAAAAAGTTAACCCATGTTGAGATAACACCTACTGCTAACACCTACTGCTAGGGAATCACAAGTTCAACATCACACTCCCAAGTGGGAACACATCAAACAGTTAGTAGTTTTCACCAGCCATCGACATTCCAATACTTCTTTAGAAACTTCTTGAGTTCCGTACCGTGTCCTGGGTACCTTGTCTTGGAGAATGTAAAGATAGAAGTTCCTCCTCACTGAGGCATGCATCTCTATCACCAAGCAACGACCGAATAACGTGTGACACACAATCAGGGAGCACTTTATGATTGTAGCCTCCTTCAAGGCAAAGAATCAACTGTCCATTTCCAGCTTTGCCCAACTGAGACACAACAACAAATTTAGACTGAGAAAGATGTTTATGCATAACATGCCAATGGCTAAAACATATGTTTATGCATGAGGTACGAATGGCTAACATACCTTGTCAACGATAGTACCATAACATTTTCCTGAGACCTCGCCTCCAAATCCCTCCCCTTCAGCTGCAGAAGCACATTGTTAATTTCAGCAGAAAAAACAATTCAAACAGTAAGGCATAATTTGATTATTCAGCAAAAACTTGTAAGTAAAGCTGTCCCAATAGAACAGCACTACGCCTAGAGCCTTGAGCTGGAAATCTTAGTTTGTTTCCCGGAAAAATAGTCTTTTATGATAAAACAAAAGTGTTGCTCACTAGATCTCAGAAAAAACTGCTAGTGCAAAGAAGCACATGTAGCACAGAAAGGATCAACATAAAATTAGTGAAAACTAAAACACCTCGGTATGCAACAGCAAATGCCAACTACACATGTCAAGAATAATTCCAGTGTTTCAAGCTTTGCAATGTAAGACCACTTCAGTTATTTGACAACATGTGTACAAGCAGAGCAGTGATAATATACACAATACGCGTACAGAATAAAACTTTTGCAAGTTCTTTATCAGAAGAATTAGGCTTACCACCATCAAATCCAGCAGAAACGACGATGGCGCCGGGCTTAAATGTTTTCAGCAATGGTAACAAAACCTGATCGATGGCATGGAGGACATCAGCATCACCGTATCCATATTTCATTGGTACATTCACATTGAAACCTCTCCCAGCCCCTTCACCAATAGCAGTGTGGTCAGGTGAGAGGAGCTTGAATTTCAAACTCTTGGCAGGGTAGGCAAGTTCCGTGCTGCACAAAATTTAAATCACAAATCTTACTCACATCTTCTGAAAAAAATACAAGAACACTAAGTGAAAATGTCGCACCAGTGCGTTGAAAAAACCAAGACATTGTTGTTGCTGAAGAAAATGGACTGAGAACCATTTCCATGGTGGGTGTCAATGTCGACTAGTGCAACATTCTCCACCTTCTGTCCACAATCCAAACAAGACTGATTGAGAAGATGAAAAATCCACTACAAAAATAATGCCCATAAATAGAAGTTACCATACATGCACAGTCTGCAGATGGTTCACGGCAATTGCAGCATTATTAAAATAGCAGTATCCTTCTGCAAATGCTGAGCTTGCGTGATGGCCTGGAGGGCGCACCAAAGCAAAAGCATGCTGGCATTCGCGACCCATAACAGAATCACAAGCCTAACAAGAAATCAGCATTAAAAATGACTGTACTGAAGTAAATTAGCAACAAAATACATTAAATTTGCATTAAGACCTAATGCAGACCTTCAATACAGCTCCCACAGCATAATAGATCGCTTTTCTTGAACCAGCCGAAGCATACATATCTTTACCAGTTTTACTCACAAAAGGGCAGTTGGCAGACTTCTCAGCAGTCATTGGTAAAGCTTCAACCGCAGATACAAGACCTTGGCTGTGTATAGCGATAACATCTTTCTGTTCAGCAGGTCCAGAACACTGTCTCCAAACTCTAAAATTAAAAAAAAAAAAGAAATTTAGGCACAACCAACTTATTAAAGG
The DNA here is from genome assembly GCA_023614405.1 of Avena insularis. Classification (NCBI taxonomy): domain Eukaryota; kingdom Viridiplantae; phylum Streptophyta; class Magnoliopsida; order Poales; family Poaceae; genus Avena; species Avena insularis. The sequence goes on along the minus strand of CM042691.1, from coordinate 376,756,190 downwards.
ATGGGACAGTGCATATAAAAAGATCAATCTATCTTTAAATACCCATGTGATAGTTGGTACATTAGATTGTGGCATAGTGCCCAAAACTTCTTGCAAACAACATAGAGACACATACAAAGTGTTCTGCCGAACACATAACTATATGCTGTTATATACAGGCAAGTGCTGTCCACACCATTAGGCTGCAAAGGAAGGCCCATGCATCCATGGTAATGCTAGTCTATCATAGGGATACCATATCTTTCGTTGTCATTGAGATTCCTCGTAAAAAAATTACATCAAGACAAACATTTGCGCCAGCTTAAAGAACTTCTTTACAAAACTTCTATAATGCACCAAACTAGAACAATACAAAACGTGAAAACAACCAAACACAATTTAGGAGAAATACATATCACATGATAACAATTTTCCAAGACAAACATTTGCGCCAGCTTAAAGTGTCCAAGAGATTAATACAATTTTCCAAGCCCACCACATTAGATCTCACCCATTTTCAACATAAGACCAAAAGGCTGTCATGAGATCATCGAGGTCACAGAAGGTGGCCAACCCATTGCGCCTGCATCGATTGGCTGCAGGTACGGCATGCAATTTGGGTGCATCGTCCGGGAAAGCATGTCGATCAACACGAAGTACATCCGACGTAATCAGGCTTTGGTCGAGAACCTCCTTAAGAAGCTTCACAAGCAATACACATTCCCATAGAAGTTCAGAAACCTGGAGAGTAAGAACCCGGTGAACAAACTAGCACTGACAAAGATGAGCAACGCCTTGAGCAGCTGGAAAACCCGGGTAAAGAACAACATTGACAAAGGTGAAAGCTGGGAGATTATAAGTAGGAAAAATTCGATGCTCGACGAAGAAGAGTTCAAGATATTCAAGGCGGACTTAGATACCGCTTACTCTAAAGCATGGACTGAGTAGGGAAAGAATATGCGAGAGAATAACATAGGTAACCACCGGCTTGGAAGCGGCGGATACAGAGGAAAACAGCCCATTTGGGACAAGGAGGATGCCGAGCTTGAACACCTAGGTAAAGAGAACCCATGGCATAAAATCACAGACCTGCAGATCCGACAATTTGTCTGGGCCTGCTACTACCTGGACCTTGTTACAGGGGAGTTCGTCACCGACGACCCGGATGTGAAGGCCTTTGAGGATGAGCTGGTAAGGAATTTACCGCGGATCTCTCATTAAAATAATTAAGCCAAGAATCTAAATGCATGGGTTCACCTCTCCTTGTCTCTCTGCAAGAGAAGGAATTGAACGCTACCAAGGACTTGTCGTCTTAGGATTTGGCGGCGGAGCCATGGGACACTATTTTTAACAGGGCGACAAACACTTACACGAAGAGGGAGAAGAATTTGCCACCAAAATCAGCTGGTCGTGTGTCCGGCTTCGGTACAAGCATGAAGTTTACCGAGTACTACAAAGAGGACACAAAGAAGAGGAGGGAGAGGAAGAACCAGTCGGCGGCTAAAGATAAAGCCGAGGTTGAAGAGCTGAAGTTGAAGGTGAAGACATTAGAGGAAAAAGTGGACGAGAAAGCAATGGACAAGTTATTGGAGGAGAAGCTTCGCGCGATCACCCCCCCTGGGTTGATGGAGGGGCTAGCTGTTTGGAATGCGGCAGGTCGACAGGGGCCGATACACGTTCCTGACTTTAGCGGTAGCAACTCGAGCATCAACGTTAACGCGTTGCCGGACTTGGTGACCCTGCCGGCCACCATCACCGCGGCGCAGCCGCAAGAGCTGGTCGTCGCTAACTGCGCTTCTTTGCTCCCGCCAAAATACCAAGCCAAGAACCGTGGCGGCACCATACCATGCGGAGAATGCTGATGATAGGCCTGCCGTCGGGACCGGCCGTGTGTCGACATTAGCCGAGATCAATGCTCACCAAGGTAACTAATTAGTTACTCCGCTTCATCTTCTTTATGTGCCTTTGGTGACTGCCACCTCGATCATGATGCCCAACACATATGTGTTTTGACTCAGGACGCTGCTTGCGTACTACTCCACAAAGTTGCCGACGGCGAGTTGACAGATGTTGCCAAGGGCAATATCATACAACCGGCGAACCGCACGATGCACAACAATGCAATGGACGATGCCGTGATGAGGGTCCGGATTGCTCAGGTGTTTCTAGGGTGCGACGACATTGACCCTCCTTTCAACCTTAGGGAGCTGATGAACACAAGACCCTTACAGAATGCCACGGCTGGCCCTTGACATGGTCGAAGACTCAGATTCCTCTTACAGGGCACAGTAGCGCCACCTCGATCGTCCGGCCACCACCTCGGATGCCACCTGTCACCGGCGCCACCTCGATCGTCCGGCCACCACCTTGGAAGCCACCTGTCATCGTCGCCACCAACAACTGTTGGGAGTGTGTGGGACGCCCCAAGGCGAAGCCGTCGCAACGCAACCGCCGTCGCCTCCGCCACCACCATCACCACCACATGGCGGCAGCAACGATGATGATGAAGAATTTGTCAACGTCGATGACTACATCAACACTGGCGCCGGCATAGGATTATACTTTCCTGCTGTGGATGAAGAACCCTTCGTCACTCACGAGGGTCAAGGTGGGCATCCCACTACATGCACGCAACGCCTGGTCTTCCATGGTTTATCTCAAGAGACGCCTCCGGTGGCCGATCAACAGGAGAAACCTGTTGGATTCGTCTTTAGCCATGGCACACTCCAAAAGGCGTCTGTTGAGCACTTAGCATCCCTAGTGGAGGAGCCTGCTCAGAAGACGAAGAAGCATACAAAAGAGAGGTAAGAAAGCCGAGATCCAACCTCCTCCGAAGAGGATCCGGGCTAAGGATGATGTTGTACCAGCCTGCGAGGATGGCTTCCCCAGGATACATATAGCCGGTGAAGCGATACTGACTCGGGAGCTGTTTCGCCTTGCTGGTGGACAGATGCTCGCTTTGAGTGATAATATCAAGACACTAGAGCGCATTCTTCTTAAAGACAAAGATCCAAATTACCTGGTTTTCACTATCAAGGTGCCATCGGACGTGGACTTCGTCCATGAAGCCCCCGCGGACATGTTCTTCATAGTGTACGAGGACGTCTTCAAGCTGTTTCTCTCAAAATGGCTGGACTATAACATGGTCCGCCTATTCGCGCTCAATCTGGCGATGAATACCAAGAGAGAGCAAACCCCCTACATCGCGATAGTGGATCCCTACTACATGCATGATAGCCATTTGAGGGAAGGATCAGAGACGCGTGCCAAGGCAATGGCATACCTCGAGAAGGTCATGGTGGGCCACAAGAGAACGAACACGCTTCTTTTGCCTGTCTTTCCCGAGTAAGTACACACACCCCCTAGCATTGGTAACTTAGGCTTTCTTATAGCCTTCTTCCTTTTCCCTTTTCCAACATCCCGTTTCAATCGTGTTGTGCAGAGACAAATACTGCACACTCATCGTCATTTCCACAAAGTACTCGATAGCATCGTATTACGACTCGGCGAGTCAGACGAAGAAGAAAGACTACACCGAAATAAGGGGTGTTCTGAATGAGGCTATCGAGGGCTACGCTAGAAAGGGATGCCCCTTCGTCAACAATGGGGAATGTATCAAGGATGACAAGCACGTGTTCAAGCACGTGCTCGAGTTCCCCTGCGTCAAGGAGACGGGTACTGGCGGCGCCAAGGAGGCCTTCTAAATCATGCATCACCTTAAAGGGTTTGTTCGGGGTTGCCAGAACCTAACTCTGCCATCTAGTCTCCGAGAATGGGCCAAAAATTTGGTGCGAAGCGACGATGATGATCTTAGAGAATACTTCCATCGCATCCATGTTAAGTTGTCGGAAATCATCGTGGAAGATGTCAACACAAGGGGAGGGGTCCTAAAACACAACAGAGGGTTGACTAAGAAGGAGATTGAAAATATTCTTCGTAAGCAGGGTGACAACAGGACATGGATGACGAAGGATGGCTATCTACCATTCCCGAAGCCGAGCGTTAGCAGTTCTCAACAATGATCGATGTGTGCGCCTAGAATTATCATAAATGTCTGTGTGTAGTGTTGTGTCACAAACTATATACTACCGTGGTTGTATGTTGTAAACTTCACTATTGTGGTCGTTGTCATCGAAGTTCTATGATTGTGATCGATGTGCTATCTTCTATGTTTACTGATCTTTTGCTTTAGTTTATGTGAACATATATGCATGTGAACCAATTTAGTTCTTTCTGTTGCATGATTTACTAATATGCCTTATCTATAGAGATGACGAAGTTGTACGTGGTGTACAAGGGTTGGGTTCCAGGAGTCTATGATGAGTGGGAGGACTGTCAGAAACAGGTGAACAAGTTTAGCGGCAACAGCTACAAAGGATACGCGACTCGAGAGGAGGCGGTAGCCAAGTGGAGGAACCACCTGTGGAAGGAGAACCGGATGAATATATTGCTAGTGCTATTTCTCTTGCTCACCGTCATCACAGCTGTATTCTGTTTGATTCTAGTGTAGGCGGTGAACACTTCATTTATAATGTGATGAGATGGTGAACTTTGTACCAAACACTTGTATAAATATTTGCCACCTTTGACTTTTATTGTAATATGATGACCACTTGTCTACCTCGATCGGGCTCTAAGTAGTGTGATGGCACTATATTCGTGTTTGTATTATATTTGTTTCCATATACTAAGTCAAATATACTGTTCTGTATAATACCTGTATAATACCGTATAATACCTGTATAATAATGTATATTTGGACCAGTATTGTTTTTTTAAAATACCTGATATACAAACCAGTGGTGCATCTTTTTTACCTTCTGTGACGCATACCACTTCAGTGGCGCATTTTCCAGAATGTGCCACTGAACATAGTTTTGTGGTGCATTTCGAAATGCGCCACAGAAGTCCTCATCAGTGGCGACGTAACAATGGTGTCTCTGATATGCACCACAGAAGCCCAATATCGATGCGCCACTGATGAATGATTTCCTAGTAGTGGTTGTCAAGCTCACCGGTTTGTTGTAACAAAGGATTAAACGTATGGTGTGGAAGGTAATAGTTTGCAGCAAGTAAAAAAGTAACAGTGGAAGATGTATCAATGGTAAAGATTGGACCGGGGTCCATAGTTCACTAGAGGTGCTCTCCTTAGATAAACAACATGGCATGAAGGGTAAACAAATTACAGCAAGGCAATTGACAGGAATTGAGCAAGGCATAACAATGCAATTACTAGTCAGAAAGATCCTATGAGATTCGATTGGGAAATACAACAAGATACATAGACCGCCATCCAACTGCATCTATGACTAGAAGTCCACCTCCAAGTTATCATCCGATCCCCCTCTAGTATTGAGTTGCAAGCAACAAACAACTACTTTAAGCAAAGTGTGTAAGGTAAACAGTCCACATGTTCCATGAACAAGAGACCGTTGTTTTCTCCCTAGTAGCAACAGCACATCTACAACCGAAGAGATTATTGTCACATACCTTGGAAACTAGAGGCATGAACCCACTATCGAGCATAAATACCCCCTCTTGGAGTCACTAGCAACTACTTGGCCAAGATATCTACTAACAACGGAGAGCATGCAAGATCACAAACAACACAGACATGATAGAATCATAAATACAAAACCATTAATCAAACCAACATAATAATCTCAATATCCATCGGATCCCTGCAAACACAACATGCATGATTACAAATAGATTAGATCTTGATCATGAACGGAGCTCACAAGATCTATACATGAAAACACAAAGGAGGAGATACAACCATATAACCACTACATGGACCCATAGTCCAAGGTGGAACTACTCACGCATCATACCGGAGAGAAGGCCTCCGGGAAGATCTCCCCTCCGGCAGGGTGCCGGGAAGAACTTCAGATCCCCCCGATCTAGGGACGATGGTGGCGGCGGCTACAGACGGTTTCGTGGATATTTGATCAGGTGCTTAGGATTTCTGCATCAGGGGCTTCTTATAGGCGAAGGGGGAGGCCGAGGAGGCGACCAGGGGGGTCAAACCCTACCCAGACGCGGGCCCACCCCTAGCCGCGCCTGGGGGGGTTTGGTTGCCCTGGTTCGTTTCTCCGTCTCCCCTCTGGACTTCTTGTTCCCCACAGAAAGTAATTGACTTTGACGTTTGTCCCGTCCAATTTCGAGAATATTTCTTTACTAACTTTTCTGAAACCAAAAACAACAGAAAACAAGCAAATGGCACTATGGCAACTTGTTAATAGGTTAGTACCAGAAAACATGTAAAAAGCACCTCAAAGTGTAGACAAGGTAAATCAAAGTAGATACTAACAAGCATGGAACATCAAAAATTATAGATACGTTTCCGACATATCAACATCCCCAGGCCTAACTCCTGCTCGTCCTCGAGTAGGTAAGTGACAAAAGAATAATTTTTGAGGTGAACATGCACCCTCACAATAAAGATCCAACCATTTGCAAGCATTGAAAGCTGGGATCAAAGAACTCTAAACATGTGCATGAAAGAATGGAGTTTTAACAATAGTACATAGTAACTATGCATGCAACATGAAATGCTACAAACAAAGATCATGAATAACATGCATTGAAAAACATTTGTTTGTTTCACATACAGAAAACATAGCATAGTGGCAACCAGGTTGTCCCTCATAGAGTAGCAATATAGATGCATAGGACACCTTCAAAGATCACAAGGGTGACTAGAAACAAATAGCACAAGAATAAGTAATAGCACAATATGCATTAATCAATAAGCTTTGGAACACTGCACACAGGATGACAACTATACTCTCTTAATGGTGCCTAAAGGTAGAAGGTGGAGACTCAATAATGGTGGAAGAACGACCTTTTTGTAAAGGAAGAAGGGATTACAAGTTTCAAAAAGTGCTTCCAAAAATTATGGTACTTGTTAGCTTTCAGCCCTCATTGCCCCTATCATAAGCATCTTGAAGTGATTAAGGTTAAAGTGGAAAAGATGGAGTATATGCTTGACAAAACATAAGTTGGCAATCTCAAGTCCCTTGAATATGAGGGCCACATCTCATGCATACTCAACTTCAGTCACATGTAAGTTCTTGTCATTGTAAGTATTTATCATTGAGAACCGCCAACGGGGTACCCCTTGAACATGGTACAGGAGCTTTCCCATAACCAAAATGACAAGGCAAGTAGACAATGAGCATCTCAGCGATCTTTTTATTTACTATATGCATAGCTTTTTATTGAGGATGCTTCATAGATAGCTCACTATGGTGATGCTGCAAGTTTCCACCATGATTAGGCATGGCTTAGGCTAGCAGCCCAGGCGTTTATCTAACACAGAATACAAACTCCACAGACTTACAAGTTCCCTCTTTATTTCACACCGATGACATCCATGGACAAAAGAGCATGATATCAACTGAGTACAAAGTACAAGTGAAATGTTGAAAACGTTCCCCGTGACAACACGGTTCTGCTAATTCCAACGTAGAAGTGCAAACATATACAAAAAAAGTTGTCACAATGGTTCAAGTTTATTAGGGGCAAAGAATAAAGTGTGCCATCAAGTTCGTGAGGGATTTAATCACTAAGTTTTCACATAATAAAATAGTTTTTAATTGGAAAATAGATGAAAAAAAGAATATACTTGGAATGGTGTAACACACCATGCATATGAGTTTATAGTGGACACTTTGGAAAAACTTGGTTTCTTAGGAGTTGGAAGCATGAGTAGAACTTACTCATACAAGTGGAGGCTAGCAAAAGACTAGGAGCAACCAACTCAGAGAGCATAATGGCCATAATCATGTAGAGCAACAAAGCATTACTAATCAAAGCATAGAGTGGTACTACAAGTCAAGGACTAAATGATCATAGAGGCTAATGGTGACTTGTCATAGTCATAATATGGTGTAAGCATGTGCCAAATCAACCCAAGCAAAGCATCAAAGGAGAATACCACAATACTATGCTTTTGCATGCTAAAACAACGCATAATTTCTTCAAGGCACACTAAGCAATCCCAATTGTTTGGAACAAGACATGCTACAGCAATAATCACTAAGCATAATGTCAAAAGAACACCTAGCATGTCATGCTAAAGTCTAAGTCACAGTCAATGCAAGCTTGTCACATCCCAAGATTTTCCAAATCTTGTAATGTGAAAATAAAATAAACAAAATAAATTTTTGTTGAAAATCAGGGTGAAAAGAAACTTTTGTTTCTAAAAGGAGACTTAAAATCCCATCTTGAACAAACTTTGGTAGAAGTTTGAATTCAACAAATTCAAATCAAGGGAAATGCATTCCTCAATGAATGTATCTGGAAATTTGAACATTTGGAAAGAAATCCAAAACCCTAAACCCTAATGGAAGGAAATCATTTTCCAAAGTATCTCCAAATCCATGGATTTGATCCATACCAAAGTTGATCAACAAATTTCCACAAAGGATCAAGAAAGACCTTAGAGATTGGTTTCACTTAGTTTGGAACCAAAGACAAAATCTTGTGAATATAATAAGATAAGGAAATTGAATTTCCAAAGTCAATAAAGCCCCCAAAAACCATACCAAATGGTGAACAAATAATCCTAAAGGGATTTATTTGGATAAACAATTATCAAAGGAAAATAAATTGTTTTGGAAACACTGTTTTAGATCTTTTAATAAAAGACTTTGGTTTCAAATGAAAAGATAAGCCAAATTAATTTTGGCCAAACTTTTGAAATAAAATATTTTGTTTTGATAAAATGAGTAAAGGTTTATTTAAATAAAATAAAGGATTTAAACATCCAATTTTATTTAAGTAAAAGCTTTTTCCATTTTAATTGAACACCAAGTATTTTATTACTACTTTGAAATCTTTTATTAAAAGGTTTTGCTTTGATTAAAATGAGTAAAGGATTATTTAAATAAAATAAATAAGGATTTAAATATCCAATTTTATTTAAGTAAAGGCTTTCCCATTTTAATTAAACACCAAAACTTATTTATTTATTTAAATAAGTTTCCAAGTATTCCTTTATTTTTCAAATTAAACCTTCTGGTTTGGTTTTGAAAATAATTGGAATTCAAATGGAAATTTTATTAAATAAAACAAACCCTAAAATAAAAAAACTAAAGATCCATTTTATTTTAAATGGATCCTAAAATAAATAAAAATAATATTTCATTTTGAGATTTGGATTATGTTGCCAAACAGAACCAAATTCAAATGAAAAGTTTGCTGTTTGAATTGATTGAGTGTTGTTTGAAATTGTTTGAATTATTTGTTTGAAATTCAAAACAGAAAAAGATTTGGAAAAGAATAAAACAAACAGACAGAAAAAAATAGAGAAAACCGACCCAGCCCAGTAGGCCCAACAACAGCCCACCTAGCCCAGTATCCCTTCCCCGCAGAGAAAACGGTTGACACCGATTAACTGACCCGCTAAGTCCCTGACCGGTGGACCCAACTCCCTTTCCTCCTCTAACGCTGACAAGACGGCCCCACTTCACTGTTCATCGTCGTTTCCACCGCGACCAATTCTTCCTCCTCTCGTCTGCCGTTTTTTGCTTTGATTCCGCCGAATTAATTCGCGTAAACGCTGCGTTAATCTCTCGTCGTGACCACAGCTACTTAACCGCCTGCTCCTCCTCCTCCCTTTCCCCCAGACCTCCCACCTCGACTCGCCCCCAGGCCGCCTCAATATCTCCCCGAGCCACCTCTGTCCGACGATGTTCCGGTGATGATTCCGGCGAAACCAGACCTCCCCTTGCCTCTTTGACCACGCACCCCTACTCCACGCATCCAGACGCATCCTCCTATGCCAACCATTCATCCGCGGGTGCCCTAGAACCTCGACTCCGTCGTCGACAGTGAGCGCCACCGTCTGTCTTCAGCTCCGGCGAGCCCCACAGGTAGATTCCGGTCGCCCCTCTTCTCCTCGTTCACGCACACAGCAGCTCCGTGACCTCCTGCGTCTAACCCAACCCTCGGTTGTTCTTCTCGTGATCTGTAGCGACGACTCCGACAAGCACAGAGCGCCGCCGTGTCTGCTTCTTCTCCGGCGACTTTTCTGGTAAGCACAAGACCACCCCGACCCCTCTCGTTCATGCACACGACCTTGCCTTGAACCCGCGCATCTAACCGTGCCTTCTTTTTGCTTCGGAGAGAACCACAGCAACGTCTTCGACTACGGACAGAGCCAACCGCCGCCGTTCCCAACTCCGGCGAGGAATTACGCCTGACCCCGTGCGCCCCTCGTCGAGACATCAGCACGTCGAGCTTCACCGTAACCCACTGAGCCCGGTGAGCAACTTCCCTCTCTCCCTCACCCCCTGTATCGCCGACACCGTCATCGACCGACGACTCCGCCGCCGGTAGCCACCGCAGCGCCGCCAGTTGATGGTCTGAGTGATTGCAGCCGTTCGATCTAGATCGGGCGGATACGATAGAACCACTTAAACACGAATGGGTACGCACCCGGTACCGTGCGATCTAACTTAATCCAACGCTCCACGTTGCCGATCCAGACGAACCGGTATCGACCAGTAAGAACACGCCGCGTGGCCAGTATTAGATCTGAATTAGAAATTTGAAAACAGAATTTCTTGCTAACTTCAAACCCATGTATCTTTTGATCCACACGTCCAAATTTTATAAATTTGATGTCGTTGGATTCAGCAAGACAAGCCCTAACCAACCCTGCCCTTAGTTTAGCAAATAGTATCTGTTAACTTGTTTAACTTTGCAGATTCTTTTGTATGCTTGCTAACATTATAAGAATCATTTAAAAATGATTTTTAGGTTAAAACCTTTGCAAATTAGTTTGTTGTGACCTTGCTGACCTTAGGAACCAACCCATAGTTTGGAAAGTGATTTTGGAAAAGAATAGAATGGATTAATTAGTTTAGTCCATTTCTAGCTAACTAAAACTATTTGTTTTGTTTATGAAAATGCTTTCATAAAGAAAACCTTGAGAAAATGTTTGGACCAAACCTACTGACCAAAAGCACCAAGTTTTGCAATAGCAACTCATTTGGTGAACCCTATAGACTAAAACCCTAGTAGACATATTTCTTCACCACATAAAATGACCAAATAGGTGCCTTGTTTTGAAATTGGTTTTTGAGGTGAAACCTTTTGCTAACAACTTTGCCACTAGGAACCCAAATGACCATTAGGTGTACCCAAATGTCTATGACCCACTAGGAACCACTTTTGCAAACAAAGCAAAGCTTGGCATGCTTGCATGCATTTCTTTGACTTTGTTATTTTATGCTTGATTGGTAGATTGAGTTTGTGCCTTGCTTGATTGATTGTAGTGACTTGAAGAGTGTGAGTGTTGCAAGGACAAGGAGTGAACTTATACCCTCTACCAAAAAGGCAAGTGATGCTTCATATCATTATCCCATTATTTTCACTATGCATTAGTGTTTTTGCTAAGTAAAACTTGCATGGTTTTTATTTTGCTAAGTATAGACCTTGCTATAGGAAATCTAGTAGAAGAATCCTTAGTAGGATTTTCCTAAGTTAAGAATCCTATTACTACCAAGCTTAGCCTAGCTAATAGAAAACTTGGGTGGGATATATATTCACACTATGAAAAATAATCTAAGTCTTTGGACTTGTGTTTTATTTTAACAAAACAACTAAGCTAAATGAAACACCTGGGTGGAATGGAAGGAATGGTTTATGTTGAGTGGTTCACAAGGCCATGGGACTTGGCTTGTGTATCTCACTTGTGGATGGCCACCCAGGAAACAAAGAGATTTGAGATGTCAAATGTTGAGAAGTTTCAAGTGCAACCACTTGGCATTATGGGCTCTGCCATGATCTTAGGATGCTGGAACTTAGTCTTTTGGACAGTGGGTGGTAGTGTTTGATAGGTTGGAACGCGTCCATTTGACTAAGGAAAGGCTACTGAAGGATCATTCTTGGGAAACCAAGACTTGTGGGGAAAGTGCACCACCTCTGCAGAGTGAAAAACCTAAGTACTTAGCCATGTCCCTGGTAAAGGACAATTTGAGCATCAAGACATGGAAGCAATCAAGAATCTCATCATTCCAATTTCTAAATTGAAACTTGTGGGTGAACAAGGGTTGTGTGAAATCTTAAATCTTTGATTGGTAGATGCCTTGAGAGGATCTTCAATCATTGGTTGAGAATTTGTTTTTGCCAAGTAAATCTTCAGTCTTTGATTGATAGATGCCCTGAGTGGATCTTCAGTCTTTGATTGATAGATGCCATGGAATTTGTTTTTGCCAAACAAAACTTATTTTCAAATGATAGGGAAAAATCTATTTTGAGCAATGCAAAGCCTCAACTCCACTTAGCCAAATGCATATAGATGATAGACTCCACTATACTACCAAAGTATCACTTGCCAATACAATTCAAATGTATTGACCCTTGTGGCTGTAACTTATTATGTTGCAGGTTTGATTGTTTTAGTGAAGATTGATTGATTAGGATTACAAAGTCTACAACCAACATGTCTGCCTGTGGCACTTTGAAGATGAAGGACCCAATGCTTATAGTTATTCCGCTGCAATGTAATGTAATAGCCTAATGAGCTATGTTGATGTAATAAAAATTATGTTATTCCTGGTTATAAAGTTGTATTATGACCTTTGTTTCTCGATATTACATCTGAACTGTGGATGCTAGCTATTGATCCAGGGACTAGCATTGTAAACACAGGGGACTCAATCTTATTTAAGGTTGGGGACGTTACAAAGCTCCTATTGCACTTACAAGCAAGAACTTACTACTCCTTTCCAACACCAAGCAAACTTATTTGCAAAACAACACAGCGAGAACAGGGGTCCAAACTACTCAAGCTAACTAAACAACTAAGCAAAGCAAACTAAAACTAAGACGCTCCAAGAACAACACAACTATGCATGAAACAATAAAAATGAAGTGTCTAGACAGACCTGAGCTTTTTATTGATGAAGAAGGGGATGCCTCGGGAATCCCCAAGCTTTGACGCTTGTACCTCTTAGATATTTCTTGGGGTGACACCATGGTGGCATCCCCAAGCTTGAGCTTTTGTCCATTATTCATCTCATTGCATCATTCTCTCTCTACCCCTGAAATTTTTCCTTCATACAAAACTTCACACAATCTTCATTAACAACATTAGTTTATTCAAAAGATATTAAACTTCTGGCAAAGCTTTGGAACAACAATGCTTTTCACTAAAAACACCAGCTACTGTAGCAACTCCTTCAAAAATCACAGTTTCCCAAAAAGAACTAAAAGATGAATCAATAAGAAGCGAATGCAAATAATGGCAGAAATCTGTCAAAACAGACCAGCAGGCAGATACCGATTTTTTCGAACATCTTCTGTTGCTCAAATAAAAAAGTGTTGAATTAACAGAAGTTAGCTGATATACTGGGGGATTTATTAGTAAATTTTGATCTCAATCCGAGTTACAGAGACTCCTCACGAATTTTTATGGTGGAGGACAGAAATCTGTTTCGGGACAGCAACTCCCCAAATCTTACTTCCCTCTCATTAGAGGTTATTCTTGGCACAAAAGCAAACAAAAAGGATAAGAAGAGGTCATTAATGAAATAATAACTTCCAAGACTCAAGGAAACTCTTGGGTTATCTCCCAACAAGTACTTTACCTTAACGCCTTTAAGTTAGGTAGAAGAAGCAAGAAGAATCAAGTATTTTCAAATGAAGAAGCAACCTTCTTGTTCTTTCCTTTCTTAACTTTCTAATTTTCCTTAGGGAAGATATGATTGCTTACCAGAGGAGCAAAAATGCATGATGCCTTTTCCCACATCTATCACTGCTCCAAGGTGTTTCAGTAGAGATATTCCAAGTGTGATCTGTCCCTTGCCTACACATTCAATAACAAGATAGTCAGTAGTCACCATTTTCCCTGAGATTTTTGTAAACACACCTTCAACTATTCCAATGGGTAATATAGTGGTATTGTTGGTAAGAGAGATTTCCACTCCTCCTTAAATAATCCCCCAAATACTCAAGGAATCATAAATATCTTTAGGCATGAGGCAAAATTCAGACATGATATCACAGCGAGCATAAAAAACTGTAGTGTTTATTGAGACATTGATTGTGGAAAACCACTTTGAAGGCTCAGAATTTATAGGAACATAATCATGGTAAGCCCTAAGCGTGTGATAGCAACTATTCATAGCAGCAATACCGGTCTCAAGAGTGTTCAACCTAGCAAAAATATTTGTGAAAGAGGAATCCGACTTGCCAGGTGTACCATAAATCATGATTAATTTTTTTATAGCATCAAAAGCTTCATCCTCAGTACATAGCAAAAAATCTTTCTTAGCCACAACATCCAAAGCATATCTATAACGAAGAGTAATACCGCGGTAGAAACTATCAATAACCAAGCTAAGGCTCACCTTAGGCTTAGTTTCCCTCTGAAAAGCAGAGATTCTAGACCAAGCTTCTTTAAAACTTTCTTCACTTTTTTTCTTAAAAGTGGAGATTTCTACCATAGGGGGAATAAAGGTTGGTCCAAAACCAGACATGGTAGCAACTAAAGCAGGAACTAATTTTTTTGTGTTTTTTGAAAAGAGGCAAACAAAACCAAGCAAAAGAAACAAAGAAAACTAAAAACAAAGAAAAGAGAAAGGAAGTGGAGGACTCCCCTTGTGAAGACGTCCTTGGCCTCCCCGGCAATAGCGCCAGAAAATAGCTTGATGGCGCCCTGCACTTGTCGTGGGACGCTTCGTTGAAAACCCCAAGAGCAAGGTATGAAGCAGCACAACAGCAAGTTTCCCTCAGTAAGAAACCAAGGTTATCGAACCAGTAGGAGGAAGGAAACGTCACACGAGTGTTGCAAGCAACGCGGAGACCTGCATAACACAAACTCAAGACTTTTCCCCAACGAATCAGTGAGGTTATCAAGCTCACCGGTTTGCTATAGCAAAGGATTAAACATATGGTGTGGAAGGTAATGGTTTGCAGCAAGTAAACAAGTAATAGTGGAAGATGTATCAATGGTAAAGATTGGACCGGGGTCCATAGTTCACTAGAGGTGCTCTCCTTAGATAAACAACATGGCATGGAGGGTAAACAAATTACAGCAGGGCAATTGACAGGAACTGACCAAGGCATAACAATGCAATTACTAGTCTAAAAGATCCTATGAGATTCGATTGGGCAATACAACAAGATACATAGACCGTCATCCAACTGCATCTATGACTAGAAGTCCACCTTCAGGTTATCATCCAAACCCCCTCCAGTATTAAGTTTCAAGCAACAGACAACTGCTTTAAGCAAAGTGTGTAAGGGAAACAGTCCACATGTTACATGAACAAGAGACCGTTGTTTTCTCCCTAGTAGCAACAACACATCTACAACCGAATAGATTATTGTCACTTCCCTTGGAAACTAGAGGCATGAACCCACTATCAAGCATAAATACCCCCTCTTGGAGTCACTAGCAACTACTTGGCCAAGATAGCTACTAACAACGGAGAGCGTGCAAGATCACAAACAACACAGACATGATAAAATCATAAAGACAAAACCATTAATCAAACCAACATAATAATCTCAATAACCATCGGATCCCCGTAAACAAAACATGCATGATTACAAATAGATTAGATCTTGATCATGAACGGAGCTCACAAGATCTATACATGAAAGCACAAAGGAGGAGATAGAACCATCTAGCTACTACATGGACCCATAGTCCAAGGTGGAACTACTCATGCATTATACCGGAGAGAAGGCCTCCGGGATGATCTCCCCTCTAGCAGGGTGCCGGGAAGAACTTCAGATCCCCCCGATCTAAGGATGATGGTGGCGACGGCTATAGATGGTTTTGTGGATATTTGATCGGGTGCTTAGGGTTTTTGCATCAGGGGCTTCTTATAGGCGAAGGGGGAGGCCGAGGAGGCGACCAGGGGGGTCAAACCCTACCCAGGCGTGGGCCCACCCCTGGCCACGCCTAGGGGGGGGGGTTTGGCTGCCCTAGTTCATTTCTTAGTCTCCCCTTTGGACTTCTTGTTCCCCACGGAAAGTAATTGACTTTGACGTTTGTCCCGTCCAATTCCGAGAATATTTCTTTACTAAATTTTCTGAAACCAAAAACAGCATAAAACATGCAACTGGCACTGTGGCAACTTGTTAATAGGTTAGTACCAGAAAACATGTAAAAAGCACCTCAAAGTATAGACAAGGTAAAGCAAAGTAGATACTAACAAGCATGGAACATCAAAAATTATAGATACGCTTCCGACATATCATTGCGCTGGGGACGGGTGAGGCGGCGGAGACGACTGTTGCGCTAGAGACGGGTGAGGCGGCGGTGAGGATGGAGTGCTCTGAGAAATCGATGGCCTTAGCATTCGATTTGGAAGCACAATGTATTCCTTTTGCCATAGAATGGTGTCCTTTTTGGCTTCTCCCAGTTCAGTCACATCCCCTTCACCTGCAGGGTAGTCAACCTTCAGCTGGTGAAATCCGTGCATAACTTCATCCACCCTGAGAACAGTGTAGCCCTGTGGAACTGGACGACAATGGTAAGTTGGTTCAGGTCCAACTGGTAAGGCATATCCAACCGCTACCTTCATTGTTATGTTCTCAACTTTCATATGTAGCTCACAATGTGTCATATCCGTGATATCATCCACTAGGTAGCCAAGAGGAGCCATCGTCGGTGCATCATCATCATCACCCGGGACTTCCGTGGAAGCCACGCTACTTTTCCGATTATTATATAGGTCGGTAGCATCGAATGCAGGTTCTACCATGTGCCGCTAAGATGGGCCAGTAGTACCTTGTTGGCTAAGTGCGTCAATTTGATCTTGCTGCCATTTTAATTGTTCTTCTATGTTATGCAGCCGGTCTGCCTT
Organism: Avena insularis; assembly: GCA_023614405.1. Classification (NCBI taxonomy): domain Eukaryota; kingdom Viridiplantae; phylum Streptophyta; class Magnoliopsida; order Poales; family Poaceae; genus Avena; species Avena insularis. Next base: position 376,739,376 of record CM042691.1, on the reverse strand, counting down.
AATCCTTGCTGCAATTTCCTGATTTTCCCTTCTCCTCTTACGTCTTCTATCATGATATTTCTTCATGTCTACGGGAAACCCAATTATCCATGGTTTGGAGCCTATTGTGCTTCGTGTTCGTCCTATGTGTTCCTCATTCCCAAGGGCGAGTGTGAGCTTGTCATTCTCTCTATCAGGAATGAACCTTCCCTGTTCAACAAACTTCACTGCATTTCTAATGTCTTTGATGGATATGGGATTTTCTTTATGCCTTCTGTTATATATGCACTTCCCTTATGATTCCAATGTGCCCGCATGCCCGTAAAACCAATTCTTTACCTGTTCGAGCCAATCGGCTGTTTCTGGAGTGACCCCTTTAGCACACAGGTCGTCCTCAAGTTTCTTCCACTTAGGCATGTCAGCCATGTAGCCACCTTACCCCATAGTATGGTGATACTTCTTGTTAGCAGCATTTTTCTTATTTGTTTTAGACCTTTTTCTGAGCTACCTGTGATTTCTTGTAGTTCACATACTCATCCTAGTGATCTTATATCTCCTCATACGCTCCCTTGAAATCCAGAGTCTTCTTTTTCACGATAAAGTCTAGGTGCAATCTTTTCTTCCAGTTGGTGAATTGCTGGGCCAACTTCTTAAGAGCCCATGTCACATCCCAAAAAAATTCAAATTTTGAAATGTGAAAAATAAACAAACAAAAGAAATAAATGATGAAATTTATGGGGAAAAGAAACTTTTTGTTTCTAAATGAAAACATCAAAACCTTATTTAAACAAAAATAATAATTTTGAATGAGAATGTAACAAACAAATTTTCAAAAGATCAAATGCATTCATGCATGGAATGTACCTTGATATTGAGCACTTGCATTTTAAATGTCTAGGAAAAGATAAACCTAAAACCTAAACCCTAATAAGAGAAATGATCATCAAGTTCAATACAAGACTATGGCTATGTTCCATATAAAAATTTAGCAACATCATTCCTAAATAATCAATAATGGTAAACAACAAAATTACAAAACCATGGGAATTGTTTTCACTCTATTTGGAGCCATGGATAAAAATTTATGATTTATATAAGATAAAAGGAAGTATTCCAAGGTTAATAAAGCTCATAGATAAAATCAATACTTAATTACAAAGAAGGTAAATGATATATATAAATATAAAGAATTATTAAATAGAATTATACAAATTGGAATCACCCTTTTTGGAACATAAATCAAAAGATAGGATTTATATAAGATAGGAAGAAAAAGAAATATAAAATATATAAGCCATAACCAAGATCCAGTATAAATGGAACAAAAGCATATTTAAATGATACATTATGGTAAATAATTATTTTATAAAACTTTACAAATTGGTTTGACCATTTTTGGAAATTTAAATCAAAAGATACATATTATACAAGATACATAAAAAGAATTAAGAAAATGAAATAAAAACATATATACTTATATGCCATGATTATATTCTTAAAATAGTGTCAATATGCTCTATTTTGAATAATCTACCCAAAGATATGTTTTATAAATATTCTAAGAAAGTCTGGTTCAAATTTGAATAAATTTGGGAGGCAAATTCTATAAAAGAAAATAAAATAGGAAAAGGAAAAAGAAAACAATTAGGAAAAAAGGAGAGCATCAACCCACTCTAATGGGCCCAGTACCCCATCCCACTAGCCAATCGAACAGCCCACCTAGCACTGTCCCTCTCCCCCGTTGCTATTCTTTTCTCACCGACCCCTCTCCGCACCCCCTCGTTGTCAGCCCGACCCCACCCTGCCTCGTCATCGTCTTCAACCCGCGACAGAAGAACCCGCTTCCCTCCATGCCGTTTCTTGTCAAATTCAATTCGAGTAAATTTGCTTGTATACGAGATTAATTCTTCACTCCGGTCACGACCTCTTATTACCCTCTGGCCCCTCTTCATTCCCCTCAACTATCACCACTCACAAGATCGTCTACATCAACCATGAGTTCAACCTCGTTATGCTTTGTCGGTATTCAAGGGTATGTTCTCTACGGATGTATATCCGCCCGTTGCTTATATCTAGTAGATAGATCTTGGTACATAGTTGTTCCCATCGTAGGAAAATTTTCATTTTCTATGTTGCGAACCCTACAACTTGCATATTGCTTTGAGTGATTTGTTGTGTATGAGTAGAATTATTTCCCTAGAAATCTTTTGTCTATTCTAATTCCAACCCAACCTAAGCAGATGACTTCTCCAAGAGACCACAACTCCAACATCAACGATGGTGACAACAACAACCTCAAGATGCACATGAAAGTGCAACTGCTAGCAAACCGAACTAAGTTGAATCAAGTGACAACCCAATTTTTAGCCAACAACCGCAACAACACTGAGTTAGAGCCAGCCATGCTAAAGTTCTTGGGATCCCAATCCCAATTGTTGCAAAGAATGACCGATCAGATGATCAACATGAGAAACAACCCTTCCCAAAGGGATTATGACAACAATGATTTCAAAGATGATATTATGGAGATAACACGAGCCTACAAAATCTATGGAGACATAGGACATACTTATAAAGAGCATATTGACCAGTGCCCTTATTGTGATGGGAACCATCCAGCTCGACAATGCCCCACATCTCAAGTTACATGTTTCCTATGTGAAGGAACTGATCATGTCCCTGTTCAGTGCCACATCTATCCTGTAGTTCAATAGATGAAACATCAAGCTAAGGATGGAATACATCAAGTCATTGGAAACACCCATGAAGGTACAACTTCCACCAAGAATGATGAAGACAAAGTCAAATCTCAGGATGCACCTCCATACAATGTAACCAACCTTGGTGAGCAAAAGAGGAAACGTGGATGTTATCCTCGGAACCATTCTAAGAACTGAGAAAGGTTTCCCTGAATTTGTGGTGAAATATGAAGAACATGAACTAAGAGACCTCCTAGCCTTGGGGAGACCCAAAAAGAATAAGGACATCAACGAACAACAGTGTTACAATTGCAAGGAACTAGGCCATTATGCATCAAATTGTCCAGAAAAGGAGAAGAACAAAACAAAGGAACCCGAAGTAGGAAAAGATAGCCTAAATAAGGATTATAGCAAGAAGTTGGTACACTGTGCAAGGGACTGCCCTGAGAAAAAGAATTATGCTGAGAATCATGATAGGAATATAATGATCACTATCAAATATAATATCAACAGATGTTATAAGGATGGCAGTCCAGTTCTCTGTTTCAACTATCACAATCTTGGACACTATGCCAATGAGTGTCTGGTGGAGAAAAGTCTCGACTACCAATGTGAAGAGTGTTTGGTAGGGAAATGCCTCAACCTTGTCACATGTTTCAAATGTGGTAATAAGGGGCACTACGCAAACAACTGCCCAAAGAAATTACATCGAGACACCAAGTAAGCCAAGATGCAATATAGTTAAAATCTTTTAAGGGTGGTAGTACTCTGTTGTCCTAAAACCCAACATATTCTTTCTAGCCTTCCCAAATCTCGGAACGAGATTCCTTTTAAGGGTGGTAGCCTGTCACATCCCAAATTTTTCCAAATTTTGAAATGTGAAAAATAAACAAACAAAAGAAATAAATGATGAAATTTAGGGGGAAAAGAAACTTTTTGTTTCTAAATGGAACATCAAAACCTTATTTAATAAAAATAATAATTTTGAATGAGAAAGTAACAAACAAATTTTCAAAAGATCAAATGCATTCATGCATGGAATGTACCTTGATATTGAGCACTTTCATTTTAAATGTCTAGGAAAAGATAAACCTAAAACCTAAACCCTAATAAGAGAAATGATCATCAAGTTCAATACAAGACTATGGATATGTTCCATATAAAAATTTAGCAACATAATTCCTAAATAATCAATAACAGTAAACAACAAAATTACAAAACCATGGGAATTGTTTTCACTCTATTTGGAGCCATGGATAAAAACTTATGATTTATATAAGATAAAAGAAAGTATTCCAAGGCTAAAAAAGCACATAGCTAAAATCAATACTTAATTACAAAGAAGGCAAATGATATATATAAATATAAAGAATTATTAAATAGAATTATACAAATTGAAATCACCCTTTTTGGAACTATAAATCAAAAGATAGGATTTATATAAGACAGGAAGAAAAATAAATACAAAATATTACAAAGCCAATTTAAGCCATAACCAAGATCCATGTATAAATGGAACAAAAGTATATTTAAATGATACATTATGGTAAAGAATTATTTTATAAAACTTTATAAATTGGTTTTACCATTTTTGGAAATTTAAATCAAAAGATACATATTATACAAGATACATAAAAAGAATTAAGAAAATGAAATAAAACATATAGACGTATATGCCATGATTATATTCTTAAAATAGTGCCAATATGCTCTATTTTGAATCATTTACCCAAATATATGTTTTATAAATATTCTATGAAATTCTGGTTCAAATTTAAATAAATTTGGGAGGCAAATTCTATAAAAGAAAATAAAACAGGAAAAGGAAAAAGAAAATGATCGGGAAAAAAAGAGAGCAGCAACCCACTCTAATTGGCCCAGTACCCCAACTCACTAGCCAATCGAACATCCACCTAGCACTCTCCCTCTCCCCCGTTGCTATTCTTTTCTCGCTGACCCCTCTCCGCACCCCCTCACTGTCAGCCTGACCGCACCCTGCCTCGTCATCGTTTTCAATCTACGACGGAAGAACCCGCTCCCCTCCCTACCGTTTCTTGTCAAATTTAATTCGAGTAAATTCACTTGTTTACGAGATTAATTCTTCACTCCGACCATGGCCTCTTAATCCCCTCTGGCCCCTCTTCATTCCCCTCAACCATCACCACTCACGAGCCACCAGGATGCTTGAATTTGAGCTCGAACTGCGGCCACCGACGAACTCCGGCGACGATTCCGGTGAGAAACAACTACCCCGCGCCCTCTTTTCTGTCTAGTAATCTTCGCCATCCTCGAGCGCATCCGTTAACCCCCTCCGTTCAATTTATCGTGCCCTAGTTCCATCGCCACGGTCGCCACCGGAGCACCTCCTACCGTCCCTGTTCGCCGACAAATTCTAGCGAGACCTATCCTTCCTCCGCCATACTTTGGCCACCAAGGTCCCATACAGGACCTAGCGCACCTCACTAATGCCCTGTTTTGCTTGCTCGAGCCACATATACTTGACATCGTCTTCGTTTGCAAGCGCGCCCGCAAGCGCAACTCCAGCGAGGAATCTAGGACAAACAGGAGCACCCCTTCCACAACCGCGACCAGCACTGAGCCCACCTCGACCACTGCAACCTCTGGTAATAGTCCATGCTCCCCTTACCCCTATGGAATTGCCGAAGCACCACCCTCCCGCTGCATCGCCGCCGCGCGTAGTGAGCAGCATCGCCAGCTCATGGCCAAGTGATGTGATCCATTTGATCTACATCTGAGGGCCAGAATTAGATCATTTACCAAAGCGGTATCAGCCGATCTGGATCGTTCGTTTCCCTTAAGATCCAACAGCCCATGTTACCGATCTGGCCGAACCGGTACCGACCAATAAGAATCGGCCACGTTACCTGTCACGATGGAAACTAGGGTTTCTTAATTACAAAATAAACAAAAATAGCTGCCAACTTTAAAAATTCATATAAAATCAACCATAAGTCCAAAAATAACAAATAATATGTTCCTGGATTCAGAAAAATGAGAACTTCACTTCACTATCCCCATTTTGTTCAATTGCTTTTGTAAAAACTGAGTTTTAGGTAGAACCATTTGAGGAGTACTTTGAGTATAAAAATTGTTGTGTAAATTATTTTTGAGTGAATCCTTTTGAAAATGGTTGTATATTGAAACCTCTAAACATAAACATTAACATTTGAAATTAAACATATAATTTGATGGCAGTAGAAAATATCCCATTGAATAAAGCTTTTCTAATAAAAAAATAATTTAAATAACTTAATTGCACTAACTTGGTTCCAATATGAATTCCACATTTATAAAAAGGACCAGTAGGTGTTTGTAATGTTCAAAACCTTGTTGGAACAACATGTTCAATAAAATGATCTTGTTGCATGCTTGCATACATTCCATTATATTGTTTTGTTGATTTGTGTTGTAGTTTTGAATGTGCTTTTTGCTTGATTGTATTGTTGTAGACTTTGAGGAGTGTGATATTTGCAAGATAAACGAGAGTACCTAAATATTCTACTATCAGGCAAGTGATACTTTGGTCATCAAAAGTCCTATCTTTTTCTATATTGCATTAGTGGTGTTTTGTAGTGTGCATGATAGGACTATTATGTATATTACTATGCTATGCTAATCCTATAGTATCTACCTTGGTAGTATTTCCTAAAGATAGGAGACATCGTAAGATTAGAATGCTTAGTCTTGCTATATAGATTCGTGGGTGGAAATCATGATATGATGTCTTATGGAAATATGAGTATTTTTGGACTAATGAAAACAACTGATGTTAATGAAACACCTAGGTGGAAATGGTACTTATATGGATTATGTTGAGTGGTTACTTAGGGCCCATTTCTATGGTTTACCCTGAGGTATCGGACTTGTGGATGGCCACCCAGAAACAAATAGATTGGAGACGTTCTTTTCGCGAAGCTTCTAGTGAAGCCACATGGCATATGAGCTCTGCCTTGACCGATTAAGTTGCGAGAACTCAGTCAGACGGACATAGGGTGGTAGTGATGATAGGACGGACCGCGTCCGTGGTGGTCTGAGGTATTGCTTCTGAAAACTCTCATCTCGATGCATGTCGAGTCTTGTGGGGAAAGTGCACCACCTATCGAGAGGGTAAAACTAAGTACTTAGCCGTGTCCCCGGTTATGGACAACTTTTGAGCATCAAGACAATGAAGCAGGATCAAGAATCTCATCATTCTAATTTCTCTAAGTTAAAACTTGTTGGGTGAACAAGAGAAGCACCTTGAGGGTATCAAGTGTGCTGATGCAATGCTGAGTTGACGGGAGGAAGAGGTTGAAGTAGATTCCTCCGACAACGGCGCCAGAAAACTTGTTGATGCGCCTGTGTAGAGCACTTCATTAGAAACCCCAAGAGCAAGGTGTGAAGCAGCAAGCAACAAGTCTTCCCTCAGTAGAGACCGAGGTTATCGAACCAGAAGGAGGAAGGAAACGTCACACTGGTGTTGGAAGCAACGTGGAGACCTGCACAACACAAACTCAAGACTTTGTCCCAACGAATCGGTGAGGTTGTCAAGCTCAACGGTTTGCTGTAACAAAGGATTAAACATATGGTGTGGAAGGTAATGGTTTGCAGCAAGTAAACAAGTAACAGTGGAAGATGTATCAATGGTAAAGATTGGACCAGGGTCCATAGTTCACTAGAGGTGCTCTCCTTAGATAAACAACATGGCATGAAGGGTAAACAAATTACAACGGGGCAATTGACAGGAACTGAGCAAGGCATAACAATGCAATTACTATCCAGAAAGATCCTATGAAGTTGATTGGGCAATACAACAATATACATAGACCGTTATCCAACTGCATCTATGACTAGAAGTCCACCTTCAGGCTATCATCCGAACCCCCTCCAGTATTAAGTTGCAAGCAACAGACAACTGCTTTAAGCAAAGTGTGTAAGGTAAATAGTCCACATGTTCCATGAACAAGAGACCGTTGTTTTCTCCCTAGTAGCAACAACACATCTACAACCGAAGAGATTATTGTCACTTCCCTTAAAAACTAGAGGCATGAACCCACTATCGAGCATAAATACTCCCTCTTGGAGTCACTAGCAACTACTTGGCCAAGATAACCACTAGCAACGGAGAGCATGAAAGATCACAAACAACACAGACATGATAGAATCATAAAGACAAAACCATTAATCAAACCAACATGATAATCTCAATATCCATCGGATCCCCACAAACACAACATGCATGATTACAAATAGATTAGATCTTGATCATGAACGGAGCTCACAAGATCTATACATGAAAGAACAAAGGAGGAGATACAACCATCTAGATACTACATGGACCTATTGTCCAAGGTGGAACTACTCACGAATCATACCGGAGAGAATGCCTCCGGGATGATCTCCCCTCCGGCAGGGTGCCGGGAAGAGCTTCGGATCCCCCGATCTAGGGACGATGGTGGCGGCGGCTACAGACGGTTTCGTGGAATATTGATCGGGTACTGAGAGTTTCTGCATTGGGGGATTCTTATAGGCGAAGGAGCGAGACCGGGAGGCGGCCAGGGCCACCAAACCCTAGCCAGGCGCGGGCGCACCTGTGGACGCGCCGGGGGGGGGTGGCCCCTCTGTTTGGACTCCCCGGCTCTCCTCTGGACTTCTTGTTCCCCACAGAAAGTTATTGACTTTGTCCTTCGTCCCGTCCAATTCCAAGAATATTTCTTTACTAACTTTTCTGAAACCAAAAACAACAGAAAATAGGCATCTGGTACTGTTGCAACTTGTTAATAGGTTAGTACCAGAAAACATGTAAAAAGCACCTCAAAGTGTAGACAAGTAAAGCAAAGTAGATACTAAACAAGCATGGAGCATCAAAAATTATAGATACGTTTCCAACGTATCAGCATCCCCAAGCTTAACTCCTGCTCGTCCTCGAGTAGGTAAGTGATAAAAAGTACAATTTTTGATGTGAACATGCACCCTCACAATAAAGATCCAACCATTTGCAAGCATTGAAAGCTGGGATCAAAGAACTCTAAACATTTGCATGAAAGAATGGAGTTCTAACAGTAGGACATAGTAACTATGCATGCAACATGGCAAGCTACAAACAAAGATCATGAATAATATGCATTGAAAAATGTTTGTTTGTTTCACATACAGAAAACATAGCATAGTGGCAATCAGCTTGTCCCTCATAGAGTAGCAATATAGATGCATAGGACACCTTCAAAGTTCACAAGGGTGACTAGAAACAAATATCACAAGAACAAGTAATAACACAATATGCATCAATTAATAAGCCTTGGAACACTACACATAGAATGACAACTATGCTCTCTTAATGGTGCCTAAAGGTAGAAGGTGGATACTCAATAGTGGTGGAAGAAAGGATTTTTTTATAAAGGACGTAGGGATTAGAAGTTTCAAAAAGAGCTTCCAAAAATTATGGTACTTGTTAACTTTCAGCCCTCATTGCCCCTGTCATAAGCATCTTGAAGTGGTTTAGGTTAAAGTGGCCAAGCTGGAGTATATGCTTGACAAAGTAAAAGTTGGCAATCTCAAGTCCCTTCAAAATGAGGGCTACACCTCATGGATACTCAACTTAGGGCCCAGGCAAGTTCTTGTCACTGTAAGTATTTGCATATCATTGAGAACCGCCAATGGGGTACCCCTTGCACATGGTACAGGAGATTTCCCATAACCAAAATACAAGGCAAGCAGATAGTGAGCATCTCAACAATCTTTTTTATTTACCATATGCATAGCTTTTTATTGAGGATGCTTCATATATAGCTCACTATAGTGATGCTGCAAGTTTCCACCATGATTAGGCATGGCTTAGGCTAGCGGCCCAGGCGTTTCTCTAACATAGAATACAAACTCCATGGACTTACAAGTTCCCACTTCATTTCACATCGGTAACATCCATAGACAAAAGAGCATGATATCAACGGAGTACAAAAGTACAAGTGCAATGTTGAAAACGTTCCCCGTGATAGAACGGTTCTGCTAATCCCAACTTATAAGTGCAAGCATATACAAAAAGGTTGCCTCAATGGTTCAAGTTTATTAGGGGCAAAGAATAAAGTGTGCCATCAAGTTCGTGAGGGCTTTAGTCACTAAGTTTTCACATAACAAATTAGTTTTTAATTTGAAGATAGTTGAAAACAAGAATATACTTGGAATGGTGTAACACACCATGCATAGGAGTTTATAGTGGACACTTTGGAATAACTTGGTTTCTTGGGAGTTGGAAGCATGAGTAGAACTTACTCATACAAGTGGAGGCTAGCAAAAGACTGGAAGCAACCAACTAAGGGAGCAATAATGGCCATAATTATGCAATGCAACAAAGAAAACTAATCAAAGCAAAGAGTGGTACTACATGTCAAGGACTAACTGATCATAGAGGCTAATGGTGACTTGTCATAGTCATAACATGGTGTGAGCATGTGCCAAGTCAACCCAAGCAAAACATCATAGGAGAATACCAATATACTATGCTTTTGCATGCTAAAACAACGCATAATTTCTTCAAGGCACACTAAGCAATCCCAATTGTTTGGAACAAAACATGCTACAACAATAATCACTAAGCATAATGCTAAAACAACACCTAGCATGTCATGCTAAAGTCTAAGTCACAGTCAATGCAAGCTCCTCTTGCACTTCAAGCAAGAACTTACTACTCCTTTCCAAACACCAAGCAACCTTATTTGCAAAACAACACAACGAGAACGGGGGTCCAAACTACTAAAGCAAACTAAAAACTAATCAAAGCAAACGAAAACTAAGACGCTCCAAGAACAACACAACTGTGCATGAAACAATAAAAGTGAAGTGTCTAGACAGACCTGAGCTTTTTATTGATGAAGAAGGGGATGCCTTGGACATCCCCAAGCTTTGACGCTTGTACCTCTTGGATATTTCTTGGGGTGACACCATGGTGGAATCCCCAAGCTTGAGCTTTTTTCCATTCTTCATCTCATTACATCATTCTCTCTCTACACCTAAAATTTTTCCTTCATACAAAACTTCACACAATCTTCATTAGCAACATTAGTTTATTCAAAAGATATTAGACCAATGGCAAAGCTTGGAACAGCAAGGCTTTTCACTAAAAACACAAGCTACTGTATTAAATCCTTCAAAGAAACTCAATTTACCTGAAGAGAGCTCAAAAAGGAATCAATAAGAAGCAAATGCAAATAATGGCAGAAATCTGTCAAAACAGACCAGCAGATAGAAACGATTTTTTTCGAACATCTTATGTTGCTCAAATAAAAAAGTGTTGAACTAACGAAAGTTAGCTAAGATGCTGGGGGATTTATTCGTAAATTGTGAGCTCAATCCGAGTGACAGAGCCGCCTCACAATTTTTTTTGGTGGAGGATAGAAATCTATTTCGGGACAGCAACTCCCTAAATCTTACTTCCCTCTCATTAGAGGTCATTCTTGGCACAAAAAGCAAACAAAAAGGATAATGAGAGGTTATTACTGAAGTAATAACTTCCAAGACTCAAGGAAACTCTTGGGTTATCTCCCAACAAGTACTTTTCTTTAACGCCTTTAAGTTAGGCACAAGAAGCAAGCAGAAGATGCTCTCATAAGAATTATGAATTGAAGTCAAAGAGTGCATCAAGAAGCAAATTTAAAACACATTTATGTCTAACCCACTCCCTATGCATAGGAATCTTGTAAAAAAATAAATCAAAGAAGCAAATAGTAACAAGAATGGGAAAACAAAACAAGTGCAACTTCAAGATTTTCAACATAAAGAGGGGAAACTTAATATTGTTGAGATACATAAGACCATGTTTCCATCTCTCATAATAACTTTCAGTAGCATCATGAATAAAATCAACAATGTAACTATCACATAAAGCATGCTTTTCATGATCTACAAACACATTATTTCTATCAGGCTCAAAAATAGTGGGACTAAAACCTTCACAGGTTTTACCCAAAGTAGATATTTCAAAAGGATCCACAGGAACATAACATTAATCCTCCTTTGGTAAGCATGGGGGACAATCAAATAATGTAAGAGGTAAAGAGTTACTCTCATTAGAAGGTAGACATGGGTAGATCCATTCTCCCTCCTCTTGACCATCACTCTCCTCCTCTTTTTCATCTAATGAGCTTTCAGTTTCAGCAATTTCTTCTTCCATAGGCTCCTACAAGGCATTAGTCTCTTCCATTTGTGGAAAGAACCTATTAAAATATTCAAGAATATAGCCATTTTCTTCCTTGTAATTATCAAAGCAAAATTTAAGTACCTCATAGACCTCATGTTCATAAGGTGCATCATCAGTATTTTCAAGCAAACTGGCGAGTTCAAATGCACCCTTGAAAGCAATAAATTCTTCAATTTGTTCCACATCATAAAAGTCATAAATTCCTTTAACATAAGAAGATATGGTAACATTATCATTATACTCACATTGAAAAGGTAGGTGTTTATACCTCCTACAGCAACAAGCTTTATCAAAACAATAAGTAACATTATAAGTAGAGCACACCTCTCTAGCAATAGTATTCAATTTATCAATTTATGCCCATAAGCGTTTCCCTTTTTGTGATAAACGGTGTTCCTTATAATAATACTTTTCTTCTTCCGTGAACCCACCTTGCCAATAAGAACTAGTTTCAAAGAAACCATCCATTGATAGAAATGCAATTACTAGCCAGAAAGGTCCTATTAATAGTTCACTAGAGGTGCTCTCCTTAGATAAACAACATGGCATGAAGGGTAAACAAATTACAGCGAGGCAGCTGATAGGAACTAAGCAAGGCATAACAATGCAATTACTAGCCAGAAAGGTCCTATTAAGTTGATTGGGCAATACAAAAATATACATAGACCGCAATCCAACTGCTCTATGACTAGAAGTCCACCTTCAGGTTATCATCCGAACCCCCTCCAGTATTAAGTTGCAAGCAACAGACAACTGCTTTAAGCAAAGTGTGTAAGGTAAACAGTCCACATGTTCCATGAACAAGAGACCGTTGTTTTCTCCCTAGTAGCAACAACACATCTACAACCGAAGAGATTATTGTCACTTCTCTTGGAAACTAGAGGCATGAACCCACTATCGAGCATAAATACTCCCTCTTGGAGTCACTAGCAACTACTTGGCCAAGATAACCACTAGCAACGGAGAGCATGAAAGATCACAAACAACACAGACATGATAGAATCATAAAGACAAAACCATTAATCAAACCGACATGATAATCTCAATATCCATCGGATCCCCACAAACACAACATGCATGATTACAAATAGATTAGATCTTGATCATGAACGGAGCTCACAAAAACTATACATGAAAGCACAAGGAGGAGATACAACCATCTAGCTACTACATGGACCCATAGTCCAAGGTGGAACTACTCACGAATCATACCGGAGAGAAGGCCTCCAGGATGATATCCCCTCCGGCAGGGTGCCGAGAAGAGCTTCAGATCCCCCAATCTAGGGACGATGGTGGTGGCGGCTACAGACGGTTTCGTGGAATAGTGATCGGGTACTGGGAGTTTCTGCATCGGGGCTTCTTATAGGCGAAGGGGCGAGACCGGGAGGTAGCCAGGGCCACCAAACCCTAGCCAGGAGCGGGCCCACCTGTGGCCGTGCCTAGGGGGGGGGGGTTGGCCCCTCTGGTCGGACTCCCTGGCTCTCCTCTGGACTTCTTATTCCCCAAAACAGAAAGTTATTGACTTTGTCCTTCGTCCTGTCGAATTCTGAGAATATTTCTTTACTAACTTTTATGAAACCAAAAACAGCAGAAAATAGGCATCTGACACTGTTGCAACTTGTTAACAGGTTAGTACCAGAAAACATGTAAAAAGCACCTCAAAGTGTATACATGTAAAGCAAAATAGATACTAAACAAGCATGGAGCATCAAAAATTATAGATACGTTTCCAACGTATCATGTGCCAAGTTTGATGAAGTGTTGTTGAAAAAGAGAAAAACTATTTTACAAAGGATAGGGAAAAGTTACGTTATGAAAAGGCCAGCCAAAACTCCACCTAACTATATATTCATGTAGATGTTAGGTTCTCTATAAAAATATGGTATCACTTGCCAATACAATTCAAATGTATTGACCCTTGTAGCTGTAACTTATCATATTGTAGGATTATGATACGCCCAATTTGCATCACCATTTTATATCATAATTTACCTCTATTCATTGATATTTGTCTTATTATGAGGTATTACTTATGGCCTTTCATCTGTTTATGCATGTTGGATGATTCCTGGAGGATGGACTGCCGGAGTCTGGATTCTAATGGAAAAGAAGGCGTTTCAGAAAAATACCAGAAAAATATGGAAACATATTATTTTACCAGAAGACGAAGGAAGCCAGAAGGAGGGATGGAGATGGGCCTCAAGGGGCCCACACCCCCTAGACGCAGGTGTGGCCCACCTGCCCGGCCTCTGACTCTGCCCCTTTGCCTATATCTTCCCTTCAAAACCCTAAGGCTCGAAGCGACCACATATACAGTTTCGCCACCTCTAGGGGGCGGAAAACACCGAGAGAGAAAGATCTCTCCGGTAGAAATCTGCCAGGGGAATTCCTTCCAGGAGAGGAGAGACCATCACCATCAACACCATCATCAAGCTAGGCTTCATCGGGATCATCATCATCATCCACACCATCATCTCCACCAGCACCATCATCACCACTCCGTCCCGCTGTAACAATTGTGTTGGATATTGCTTAGTTCATTAGGGGAAACTTTCCCGGTGTTGATTACTATTGTATTTGATGCTCATGAGTGGAACCATTGGATTATTGTTTATGTTCAGATTGTTATCCATTACCATATCATCTTTGATCTTGATCCATATGATGTCTTGTGAGTAGTTCGTTGTGTTCTTGAGGACATGGGAGAAGTCATGTTGTTAGTAGTGAATCTGTGATGAGTTATTATTCAATGGTTTAGTATTTAAGTTGTGGTGCTATTCTTCTAGTGGTGTCATGTGAACGTCGACTACATGATACTTCACCATTTATGGGCCTAGGGGAATGCATTGTGTATTTGGCTACTAATTGCGGGGTTGCCGGAGTGACAGAAACCTGAACCCCCGTTAGGACACCTTTGCACAAGGGAGTGTAGGATCTCAGAGTTTAAGGCTATGGTTAGATTTATATCTTAATTATTCCTATAGTTACGGATGTTTGCAGGGGGTTTAATCACAAGTATGTATTAGTCCTAGGAAGGGCGGTATGTTAGCACAGGTTCACCCACACAACACTTACAAACACCAGAGAAGAGTACTCAGCTATTTGAAGCGAAAGCACTTGACAGAATTCCCATGTGTCCTCGAGAACGTTTGGTCCTTATAAGTATTTCCACCGGCTTGTACTTTGCTAAGAAAGGATTGGGCCACTTGATCCGTTTGTTCGTTACTTCTGTTACTTGCTCTTTGTTTTGTTGCCTTGTCAGAAAACCACTAAAAATCCGTTTGCTAAGTATTCACAGGGATTTCCTGCTCCATACCACTGTCAGCACCTTCTGCTCCTCGTTGGATCGACACTCCTATTTATCGAAAGTACTATGATACACCCCCTATACTTGTGGGTCATCAAGACTATTTTATGGCGCCATTGCCGGGGAGTGAAGCGCTATTGAAGAGTGGAACTGGTAAGGGAAACTTTCACTGTGAGTATTGCTTTTGTTACTGCTTGTTACTTTGTTTCCAATATGGATAACCCACTTGGTTTTCTGTTTGGGAAAACTACTACCACTGCTAGGGTAGTATATGAACCACCTCCTGTTGAGATAGATCCTTTTAAGATACCTACTAGTATTGTTAATCGTGTTATGGATAATTATTATTCTGGGGATGGAACTGTCCATCCTGGAGATCACTTGCTTTTTATCCATGAATTATGCGGGTTGTTCAAGTGTGCAAGTATCACAACTGAACAGGTGAATAAGAAGTTACTCTCCATATCCTTGAAAGGGAGAGCTGAAGAATGGTATAAGCTGCTGAAGAATGAACAATCCATGGAATGGGAGGAGATGTCATCTCTCTTTTACTCTAAATTTTATCCTCCCAGTGAGATTCATAAGGATAGAAATCTTATATATAACTTTTGGCCTCTTGATGGAGAGAGTACAGCTCAAGCTTGGGGGATATTGAAGTTACTAATTCTTAAATGTTCTATTCATGAACTCCCTAACAATATTATTCTCAATAACTTTTATGCTAGGCTTTCTCTTCATGATAAATATTTACTAGATGCTTCTTGTGCTAGATCATTCACACGTATGAAGGAAGAAGCTAAATGGGATCTTTTAGACCGTATTCAAGAGAACACTGAAGCTTGGGAGAATGACAAAGGAAGAAAGTCAGGTATAAACTATGATTATGAATGCATTAAATCTTTTATGGGAATTGATAGCTTCCGTGATATTAGCAATGAGTTTGGTCTTGATTCTCAAAGTATTGCCAACTATTTTAAGGCCCTTGCCTCTTACATTGAAATTCCCAAGAAGAAGTGGAATAAGTACCATGCTCCTTATAAAGATGTTGTTAGTCATGCTCCTATTAGAAGTACTCAAGTTTGTACTACTAATCATATTGGGACTGAACTCCATGTTGAGAAAATGCCTTTCCCAGCTAAAATAAAGGAGTATTCTATGATTATTAGTGCAAACTAGCACAAATGCCCGTGTGTTGCACCGGAGTGAAAAAAACTTTTGATTGAAAATTGTCGGCATGAACAAATATTGCCCCAAAGTCGGTCGGCTTGTAACCCTGACCTCAGTTTCTATACTTTATTTTTTATTTAAAATATTATTTGGAGCAAGATGAATGATACATTTTTGTTTTGCCCGACAAGAGGTGTATTAGCAATCTATTTTCAAGTAGTACTTCCTATCAGGGGAAAGGCTTTCACATGCTCATGTTTCTTTAGAGAGTCAGTATTGTCAAAGGTAACGCACAAATCCCGTTAATTAGCCCACAATCTCATGTTTAATTAGGCAACCATATATTCACTCAGCCTCACACAGATCCCATTTAATTTGTGCACACTAATCCCTGTCTCTCACGCACGAGCTCTTAGCAAAACCTCAATGGCTCAATCTCGCACAGAACCATCGCAGACAACCCTCTCAAACTCGAACGGTTTGTATGAGATGAATATCTGTGCCACCAGTATGATTTTCGCTTGTCAGTCTCACGGACTGCGACGGTGACCATCGAATAAGCAACCGCTATGCTATTTGTTAGAAGTTCCAACCACATCGTAGCTTCAAAAGTACTAACAGCAGAGCAGGGCGGAAGCAGCAGGAAAGGCTGGACTCGCTGTCACTGCTGCAGCGTGAGTCCTTGGCTGCCCTGCAGCCGCCACTAAGGGTCGCGTGCTGGCCGTAGGCCACCAGTGCCGATGCAGGGAAGCCGCGCCTGAGGGCACCATCTTGACAATCATAACACAGATGCATAGTTAATTAGGCCATTGGCGTGCTTGAACCGGAGGCCGTTGACTGCAATGTGACTGAACTAACGGGAGAAAAATAAAAGCTGATGTTGTATGCATCAAATTCGTCAGAATTTTTCATGGCTGCCGTACATAACTTGTGTCTCCTTGAAATCATTGGAGCTTGGATTAGAACAACTCCATGCCGCATGGGATTTAGCTTGTGAGAGATGACAGAACATAATAGAATTTGCTGGGAACGCATGACATAGATGCAGTTACTCATAAATTAATCAGTACAGGACGGTGTAGAATCTCTGAAAAAAGGGGACGCATGCATCTCATCTCACGAAATTCAAACGTGCATTTCTAGATTGGAGCTTGTGAGTCTGGAAAGAGGACAGGACGTCTGTTCGCTCACCCATTGATCCGTGTGGTGTTTTTTTGCCAGCGCGGCGTCTTCGTCCTTGTCTGCATCCAATCCAGCATCAGCCTCGTCTTGAACATGGGCCAGGAGTGTCGTGAACTGCCAGGTCGCACGAGGTGGTCTTCCCACCGGCGCGTCGTTTGGGACAGCACCGGATCCGCTGGAAGCATGGGACTCCCCAGGGCGGCGCAGTCGACTCCTGTGGCGGGGGCATCTTAGGTGGCCAAGGGAGGTCCTCACCGACGGAGCGAGAGGCGGAGGCAGGAGTTGACGTCTCCTCAGGGAGGCGGTGTGGGGCGGGAGCGAGGATCAGAGTCAGGTTTTTTCAAAGAAACTGTTCAGTTTGACTATGCGGTGGCAAAACCCGTAGTATCTCATAAAAGCTAGGGGCAAAAGTGTCCAAGTGACGGACCGTGGACAGAAACCTTACACTCTTTATTATTAGGCATAGATAGCAAAGGTACAATTAAAACTGTGGAGCTTGGTAAGCATTTGAGTGATGAACCTGTGATAGCTATTGTGAAAGACACTGTCACTAGAAATATAGAGGATGAGCCAATGGTAAGGAAATCGGTAATCGTTAACTGCTCGGTTGTCTTGGGAGTAGCGACTAATCGGAATTCGGACGATTAGCTGATTTAATCGGTCGGCTATTAATCGGTGCAACCTACAAAAATCAGCACCTAAAACACATATGACTCCTCTTGCACCTCAACCACCTACCCTATTAAAGGCAGCCTCGAGCTCCTGGATGAGATTCTCAAGGCTCTCGAGCTCTTGTATATGAGTTCAAATCAGTAACTACGATGAACTGGTCAACAATGACAAGTAAATGGCTGGTGATGGCAGAAATCGAGCTCCTGGGCAAGGATCGAGTGGGATCTTCGAAAAACCTACTTCATTGTGGCGGGGTAGCGGATGGATGGGCGATATGTGCTGATAATTTTGCAACTCTTTTAACCAAGTGTAGTAGTTAATTGGGAACATACCTAGTAATCAGAGTGTCAAAGCTAGTATTCGGTCTAAACGATTAATACAAACGATTAGTGGTAATCGACACGGTCAGGTCGCTAGTAGCGATTAATCGACCTATTAATCGTTGATTCGGCCTATTTTTTGAACAGTGGGATGAGCACATTGTCATCTATGAAGACGCGTCTAATATTATCTCTCATCCTAGTAAGGCTAGAAAAGCTAGTGTTCCTCTGTTTTCTGTTAAAATTGGTGATCATTGCTACTATGGTTTATGTGATATTGGTGCTAGTTCTAGTGCTATTCCTTATGAGCTTTACAGGGAAATTATGCATGAGATTGGTCCTTGTGAGCTTGAGGACATTGACGTGGTTATTCACCTTGCTAACAAGGAGATCATTTTCCCCACTGGTATTGTAAGAGATGTGGAGGTTCTCTATGGTAAGATTAAATATCCTGCTGATTTTCTAGTGCTCAATTCAACAGCTAGCAAAACTTGCCCTATCATTTTTGGTAGACCTTTCTTAAACACTTGTGGAGCTATTATTGATTGTAAGAAGGAAAAAGTTTTAACTAAGTTTTATGGAGATTCTTACGAGTTTAACTTTTCCAAATTTTCTAAAGCTCCTTGTAAAAATAGCTTGCCTAATAAAGATTTCAGGATGGAACAACTTGCTTCAATTGATCCAGTCTATGACCTTGGACCTCTTTTTGATGACTGTAAGTATGCTTATTCCAATGATAAAGTTGTTTCCATTGACAGTTATATTTTCAACTTTATTCAAAGTTCCACTAAAAGTTATTTTGAGAGAGGGAAACATGGTTTTATGCATCTCAATGATGTTAAGTTTCCCCGTTTTATGTTGAAAACTTTGAAGTTGCATCTGTTTTGTCTTCCTATGCTTGTGGCCTTTTGTTTCAACAATTCGTTTTCTCATGATACCCCCATGCATAGGAAGTGGGTTAGACTCAAGTGTGTTGGTTATTTTCTTCTTGGTGCTCTTTTTCACTCCAGATAAATATATCCTATGTGAGCATCTTTGGAAGTTTGAAGCCTAACTTAAAAGCATTAAAGAAAAGTACTTGTTGGAAGATAACCCAAGAGTTTTTGTCGAGTCTTGGAAGTTATTACCTCTGTAATAACTGCCCTTTATCCTTTTTGTTTTGGTTTTTGTGTCAAGTTCAAATACTTTTGTGAAGTAGAGGAGTTGTGAAAAGTGGCTGTCTTGGGACAGATTTTTGTGCTGCATTGTAAAAAATTCATGAAGAAGCTCAGTACTTCGGATGGAGCTGCATTTTTCTGAGCTTATTCTCCAAGTTGTTACCCAACTTTCATCAGTTATGCACTTTTTGATTTGAGCAACGGAAGGTCTTCGAAAAAATCAATCTTTACCTACTGGTCTGTTTTGACGGATTTTTGCCATCATTTGCATTTGCCTCTTACAGAAGCTTTTGTTTTGATGGGTTTTCAGTTGAAGGTTTACCAAAGGTTTATTGTTTTTACTTACACTAATGTTGTCATTGAGTTTGTGTAAAAGTTTTGTATGAAGGAAATTCACAGGAGAAAGAGAGAAGGAATCTACAAAGTTCGTCTTTGAATAGGTAAAAGTGGTGAAAACAGAAGGTTCGTGAAACCCCAATCTTTTTATATTTTTGATGTTTTTAATACATAAGGGAAGTTACGAGACGAAACTTAAGAGGAAACGGAGCCCGGGGTGGACAAACCCACCCTAGGCGCGGGCCCTGCCTGGCCGCGCCTGGATGGGGTTTGCCACCCTCGAACTCCGTCTCCGCTTCGTTTCTATGTGAAAACCTTCCTTATGCATTGAAACTTCGTAATATATAACCCCCGGATCCCCCGAGGTTCGTTAATCGTGTTCTCGTCGTGTTATCGTTTCAATCTGTTTCTGTCAGGAAATCTTCTCAAGTTTAGAGCGCCATGGCCTCCGCCAATGACAAAGGCAAGGAGCCCGAGAAAGAATAACCTCAAGTTCCCAAGGAGGAGGAGATTCCGGTAGGTTATGAAGGAGACATGGAGGATGACAAGCAACTAGACACCCGCGCTATCGTCGCAAGCATTGGTTTGATGGCACGATCTACCAAGCTTAAGAGGACAACACGAATGTCTACAGGAGGGAAACCTCCACGTCTCTTCCACAATCCACAGCCATCTCCTCCACGTAACAAGAGACCCTTCCATACACTTATACATGAATATCAATATCAACATGTGCCCAAAGGAAATTTGCCTTCGGTTTGGGATATGCGTCGTTCTAACAATGTAGAGAAGGATCATGCTAAGGATGAAGAGTGGGGAAAGAATATCAAGAACTGGGATTCTCGGACTAACATGATCATGAACCGTATAGAGCAAAACTCGGAACTAATCCGTACTCTTACTTTTGAGTTCGAGGAGTTGAAGAAACTTATTGAGGATCTTATCAAGAGAACACCACCACCACCAAAGGAGTAATTCATCATCAGGTTTGGCATCCCCTTGGCTTGTTCCAAGCTTGGGGGAGTGCCGTGGTATCACCACCATTATCTTTTATCTTTTACCTTTTTAGTGGATTCATATCTGTGGTAGTAGGGTTTTCTTATATTTTGGTTTGCATGTGGAAGTATCTCTACTTTAGTTGATTATCTATGTATCCCTTGGTGTGAGTGCCTTTATTGGAATATTAATGAGAAGTCTCATCTTTTACCTTTTTGCACTTCTTATTTTTAGTTTGCAATCTCTATTATATGATGGATCTTGTTGTCCAGTATTGGCACCACTTTGGGATCATCAAGTGGATCTAAATTGGCTTTGACAAACCGAGTTCTGGTCAGTGGCTTTAGTTTGAAAGAAAAAGAAAGAAAGAGCTTACAGGTATTTGGTATCATTTGTTTTCTTTCTTGTTGGCTCATAAGCTTAGTATTCTTTATTTAAGATTCTTTTGTGTTTCAAGGAAGATTGCATGTTTGGATTTATTACTTGTATGTTTTCTTGTTTCTTTCAACTCTCTTTCTTGCTACCCAGCCTTGCTAGTCAAAAACCTGTTTTGAGAAGGCATACTTCTCATGTTTCCAAAATCCTTTAAACCCAAAACTTTTGCCACTTGTGTCCACCATATCTACCGAGTAGCTTTTGCTATTCCAAGCAAATTCTCAAGCTTCATCTACCTTTCAAATTAAAAAGTATTTTGTTATGTGAAAACTAGTTAGTAAAGCTCTCACAAACTTCATGGCACAATTTATTTACTTGCCCCTAATAGACTTGAACCATTGTGAACATCAAAGTTGTATATGCTTGCATCTATACGTTGGGATTAGCAGAACCGTGCTGTCACGGGGAACGTTTTCAGCATTGCACCTGTACTCTGTACACAATTGATATCGTCCTCTTTTGTCTGCGATGTCAACGGTGTGAAATAAAGAGGGAACTTGTAAGTCCATGGAGTTTGTATTCTGTGTTAGAGAAACGCCTAGGCCGCTAGCCTAAGCCATGCTTAATCATGGTGGAAACTTGAAGCATCACCATAGTGAGTCATCTATGAAGCATGCTCAATAAAAAGATATAAACATAGTAAATAAAAAGATCGCTGAGATTCTCCATTGTCTGCTTGCCTTGTCATTTTGGTTATGGGAAAGCTCATGTACCATGTGCAAGGGGTACCCCGTTGCAGGTTCTCAATGATATGCAAATACTTACAATGACAAGAACTTACCTAGGCCCAAATTTGAGTATGCATGAGGAGTGGCCCTCATATTCAAGGGACATGAGATTGCCAACTTATATTTCATCAAGCATATACTCCATCTTTGTTCACTTTAACCTTAATCATCTCAAGATGCTTATGATAGGGGCAATGAGGGCTCAAAGCTAGTAAGTACCATAATCATTTGGAAGCTCTTTATGACTTATAATCCCTGCTACCCTCTAAGAAGGGACCTTTCTTCCAGTTACCAGTTTGAGTCAGTAAACCTACTTCCTCTCTATCTCCAGCAAGCTTTTGAGTTGTTGTGTTTCAAGCATTCATATGGTGATTTATTAAATCATGTTATTTATCTTCCTTGTTTGCACAAAACTCTTATCTATTGAGTATTACTTTGAAAGCCTTCACTTGTGAAAAACCTTTTTGAGCAAAGAGTGCTCCTGTCTTGAAACTTCTACAAAAAGCTTTTTGTGAAACTGTTTGCCAGGTGTTCTCTGACCAAGAACAAGTTTGCCAATTCCAATTATGATTTATCTTTATGCATCTCTATTGTGATTGCTGTACTTGGTTGCAAGCTAAGTTATATAATGGTGAGTTGTTTTCTTCTATGAGTTGTGCAATGGTAAGTGTGATGCTTCTTGTTCATATTCTTCTCGACACTTCACTCCATAAACCTGTGGACATGTTTACTGAGCACAGTATTCGCTTGGGGACAAGTGAAGTCTAAGCTTGGGGGAGTTGATACGTCCAATTTGCATCACCATTCTATATCATAATTTACCTCTATTCATTGATATTTGTATTATTATGAGGTATTACTTATGGCTTTTCATATGTTTATGCATTTTGGATGATTCCTGGAGGATGGACTTCCGGAGTCTGGATTCTGATGGAAAGGAAGGCGTTTCGGTGCAATTTCACGAAGATCAGAAAAATACCAGAAAAATATGGAAACATATTATTTTACCAGAAGACGAAGAAAGCCAGAAGGAGGGACGGAGATGGGCCTCAGGGGCACACACCCCCTAGGCGCGGGCCCACCTGACCCCACGCCTAGGGCAGGTGTGGCCCACCTGCCCGGCCTCCGACTCTGCCCTTCGCCTATATCTTCCCTTCGAAACCCTAAGGCTCGGGGAGCGACCACAGATAGATTTCCGCCGCCTCTAGGGGCGGAAAACACCGAGAGAGAAAGATCTCTCCGTGAGGCATGATTCTGGGGAATTCCTTCTCGGAGAGGGGAGACCGTTGCCATCAACACCATCATCAAGCTAGGCTTCATCGGGATCATCATCATCATCATCCACACCATCATCTCCACCAGCACCATCATCACCACTCCGTCCTGCTGTAATAGTTGTGTTGGATATTTCTTAGTTCATTAGGGGAAACTTTCCCGATGTTGATTACTATTGTAGTTGATGCTCGTGAGTGGAACCATTGGATTATTGTTTATGTTCAGATTGTTATCCATTACCATATCATCTTTGATCTTGATCCATATGATGTCTTGTGAGTAGTTCGTTGTGTTCTTGAGGACATGGGAGAAGTCATGTTGTTAGTAGTGAATCTGTGATGAGTTATTATTCAATGGTTTAGTATTTAAGTTGTGGTACTATTCTTCTAGTGGTGTCATGTGAACGTCAACTACATGATACTTCACCATTTATAGGCCTAGGGGAATGCATTGTGTATTTGGCTACTAATCGCGGGGTTGCCAGAGTGACAGAAACCTGAACCCCCGTTAGGACACCTTTGTACAAGGGAGCGTAGGATCTCAGAGTTTAAGGCTGTGGTTAGATTTATATCTTAATTACTTTCCTATAGTTACGGATGTTTGCAGGGGGTTTAATCACAAGTATGTATTAGTCCTAGGAAGGGCGGTATGTTAGCACATGTTCACCCACACAACACTTACAAACACCAGAGAAGAGTACTCAGCTATTTGAAGCGAAAGCACTTGACATAATTACCATGTGTCCTCGAGAACGTTTGGTCCTTATAAGTATTTCCACCGGCTTGTCCTTTGCTAAGAAAGGATTGGGCCACTTGCTCCGTTTGTTCGTTACTTCTGTTACTTGCTCTTTGTTTTGTTGCCTTTTCAGAAAACCACTAAAAATCCGTTTGCTAAGTATTCACAGGGATTTCCTGCTCCATACCACTGTTCAGCACCTTCTGCTGCTTGTTGGGATCGACACTCCTATTTATCGAAAGTACTACGATACACCCCCTATACTTGTGGGTCATCAGATTACTTGATGATAGTGAAGTTTGATGAGTAGGGATTACGAGTCTGCAACCAACATGTTTGCCTATGGCACATGAAGATGAAGGACTCCATGCTTATAGTTATATCTGTTGCTTTGTAATAAGATAGCCATATGAGCTATGTAAGTTGTAATGAACTATTTTTATTCCTGGATATGCGATGTAATATGACCCTTGTTTCTTGATATTACATCTTAACCGTAGGTGCTAGCTATTTGATCCAGGGACTAACACTATAAACACATGGATTCGAACCTTATCGGGTTCAGTCCGCTACATCCCACTCCTTGACCTTTACCTTCATGACATCGGCATGTTGCTGGGCCTCCTCATCTAGATTCTCCGCATTTGGATCTACCGTTGGTAGGGTGAAATTAATCATGAGCCTCCTCCAAAGTAAATTTTGGCTTTGTCGCTGACATATTTAACTCCTACCTCCTTTGGCTTAGGACATTCTCGAACGATGATCGGGATGAAGTCCCTAACAAATATTGATTGACTCCATGTCTGAGTAGATCATTAGTTCTTAGGGAGATGGAGAAACCCTAGTATGAGATTGAAATAAGATAAAGTTTATTATGATATTCATCGCTATGACCATGTGTTGGATTGTCTTCATCTTGATGTTCGGAGAAGTCGACCTCTCAATATTTGCCTCTTGTGGGGACTTGATGGAGGAAACTACTTGTTGGTAGACGGAGGTGTGTTAGCACTTATAGTGACTATAAAGTTGTTGACACTCCTTACGTATCAACTTGGGAATCGAGGAAATTCACGAAACACTATCCATGCCATGGGATACGTCATGCGAGATTATGTCCCTTAATAACATAATAATTCAATTTATGCTGATTGTTGTCAATTGTGGTTATGAGGATGATGTGATCAGTGGTTGTTGCCTAATTGTCCAAATACGGAGTTCCTCCCACACATACATAGTTGAGAATGTTCATGATAATAATCTTTACCTTAGACCTTTATAATGCTAGTGGTGTATCCGTTAATCCCTGAGAACGCTTTTACCCACTGAAGTTTCAAATCTCTTTTACATACGCGATACTTATTTTCTGTATACAAATTTGTTTACTTTACTCATTGTTCTCTTATACCAAAAACCCCAAAACACATTTTTATGCAATACTCGCATTTTATCTTGTCACTTAGAACTTTATTTAGCTTTTATATTTTCAGTATTTATGATTGATATCTTTATTTCTAAACTAGATACAAACGATCTATGCACTTGCAGCCATCAAGCTATTTTCTGGCGTCGTTGCCGGGGAGCTAAGCACTGTAGGTCTTTTAGTTTTTGCTTATTTACTTTAGTTTTGTTAAGTTTTGTTTTGAGTTACAGGTTTCTACCAACATGATGGAGTTTGAGCATATGACTAGTGCTAACCCATTCAGCCACTTTGGGAAGCACTGTGATATTTATAAAAGAGACAACTCCAACAAGAAGACAAGGGGGTTTGCAATAAATCCTCTACTACTTGTTATTTTACACAAGAAGCAATTTACTGGAGATGAAGAAGATCCTGATCCATATGAGCATATCGCATGTTTCAAACATATATGTGGCACTTTCAAATTAACGGGTTATACCACGATGAGGTAAGGGTTAAACTTTTTAGTCAAACTTTGACAAGTACAACTTTCTCATGGTATAGACCTCTACCCTCAGAAGCCACTACTACTTGGGATAATTTAGCTTGTGAATTTCTATCCAAAAGTTATCCATTACCAAAATCTTTTGGAATCAGGCGTCTTATAATGACTTGGAGGAACCGTCCTAATGAAGGACTAGTAAGAGCTTATATAAGATTTAAAGATTTACTTAGTCAATGTCCTCATGATGATTTGCCTGAATGGTATTTATTGCATATCTTTTACGGCGGTTTAATTTAACCTAATAAAATTGAACTCGACTCTTGCGCGAGAGGAGATTTTATGGATTTACCCATAACTAAATCTTGGGCTTTACTTAATAGAATTCGCGATCATAGAGTTTCATGGAATTTTGGTCTAGGAAGTGAAGGAGGCACATAAATAGATTATGAATGTTTTCATGACTTTAATAAAAAGGGCCATGTTAATGAATTATCTAAAGAGCTTTATTTAGATTTAGATCTTGTGTTGCAAGTTGTTAAGGCTTTTACATAACACATCAAAGCTCCAAAAGAGGGTTCAAACAAGTATGATCCACCACCTGAACCTGAGAAGAAAAGAGAAGTTAAAGCAACATTGGCCTCCCTAAAACCAATGTATGAGATACCTTTCCCTAACACTGCACAAAAGCATATTTTGGAATATGAACAGGTCAAGGCAGTACAGGAGGAGAAATATGTATGAAAGTGTGCCAATAATTTAAGAACATCTCGATGAAACCAATGATGAAGAGGTAACCAAGGAAGCAATTATGGCTATGTATGCACATTGTAACATAGTTGAACTTGATGAAGAGACTTCTATATTGGTTGAAGGTAAAACTAAGGTAAAAGATGTGGGTAGTCCTATTCTTCTCTGCATATTTAAAAAAACCTCGCATTACGGTTTATGTGATCTTGGCACCGAAGTTAATGTTATATCTTATGATTTTTATTTAGAAATAAAACTAGAGATAACACCGGCTACAATAGAAAATACTGATATGACAATCATGTTAGCCAATAAAAATCTTAGAATTCCAATGGGAGTAGTTGAATATGCAACTATCATAATTGGCAATAAAAAAATTCCTATCGATTTTGTAGTTGTTGATATGCCAGCTGAAACTCTTTGCCTAATCATATTTGGAAGAAACTTTTTGAGTGATGTAGGTGCCACGATCAACTTCAAAAATGAGGTTGTATCCCTTAAGCTTGGGAAAGCGGAAAAAGAATTCCACTTTTCCAAATTTAAAGAAAAACCTCTACATATACAAGAAGAAGATAAAGAGAAGGCTATTGAGGAGATGGTAGCTCTTTTCTTAAGTAATCAAGAAGAAGAAATAAATTAAGACTCAAATTGTAAAGAAATAATTATGGAGGACAGGACTCTCGAAGAATTAAAAAGTGAATTTCATTCATTTCCCATTTTAGGACCTCCATGATGAAGCTTTTGAAGAGCCAGAAAAGAGAGGGGATGAAGAATTACCACCCCCAGAATTAAAAACTTTACCAGATAATCTTAAATATAGATTCTTATATGATATTAATATATTACCTATTATTAGTGCTAAACTTTCAGGGGAAGAAGAAGAAGAACTCATGAAGGTACTAACGGAGCACCGCAAGGCCTTTGGATACTCAATGGACGACTTGAAGGGCATTAGTCCCATGATAACCGTCCATCGAATATTCATAGAGGAAGGTGCTAAACCAGTTGTAGAATTTAATAGAAGGCTAAAGCCTGAAATGAAGGAAGTGGTAAGAAAAGAAATAGTATGCCTACTGGATGTAGGTATAATGTATCCTATAAAATAAAGTGAATGGGTAGGTCATGTCAATTATGTTCCTAAGAAAGGCGGCTTTACTGATGTTACTAATGAAAACAATGAACTGATACCTACTATAACTATTGTTGGACATCGGATGTGCATAGATTTCAGGAAATTTAATAAAGAAACTCGAAAAGATCACTATCCTTTACCGTTCATAGATCAAACTTTAGAGAGGTTAGCAAACCACACTCATTTTTGCTACTTGGACAGATACTCTGGTTTTTCCCAAATAGTTGTTCATCCTGATGACTAACTTAAAATAACTTTCATTAGTCCTTATGGTTTACATGCTTACTGGCACATGCCTTTTGGTTTATGTAATGCTCCAGCTACTTTTCAAAGATGCATGACTTCTATTTTATAAGATTTTATAGAACTGATAATGGAAGTGTTTATGGATGATTTTTCTGTCTATGGAACTTCGTTTACTAGTTGCTTGGATAATCTCAAAAGAATTTTGCAACGTTGCAAAGAAACCAATCTTGTTCTAAACTAGGAGAAGTGCCATTTTATGGTCAAAGAAGGCATAGTCCTTGGATATAAGGTATCAGGTAAGGGTATTGAAGTAGATAAGGCTAAAGTTGAAGCAATAGATAGAATGCCACAACCAAGGGACATAAAAGGTATAAGAAGTTTTCTTGGTCATGTAGGCTATAGAAGGTTCATTCAAAATTTATCTGGAATTTCTAAATCTTTAACTAATTTATTTTAAAAGGGAGTAAGATTTAATTTTGACGATAAATGCCTTGTAGCCTTTGATAAACTTAAATATGCTTTATCTCGTGCTCCTGTCATTAAACCACCTATTTGGGATATGACATTTGATTTAATATGTGAAGCTAGTGATGATGCTGTAGGAGTAACTCTGGGACAACACATAGGCCACATATTTAATATTATACATCATGCTAGTAGAACTCTCAATAGTTCTCAAAAGAATTATCCTAAGGAAGAAAGAGAACTCTTTGCTGTATTTTTCTCTTGCGATAAATTTCGTTCTTATATAGTTGATGCAAAAGTAAGAGTTCATACGGATCGTGATGGTTTAAAAGAAATCCTTGAAGGAAAAATCATAAGCCAAGACTGATCCGTTGGATCCTTTTACTTCAAGAATTTGAGTTGCAGATTATGGAGAGATAAGAAGCAAAGGTAGAGGATGCAACATTTATATTTGCCCATCAAGACACCGATCTTATTGAGAGGAGCTTTAGTCCTGGTGATTTCGCTTTCGAGAATTATTATATGAACTAAGGTCAAATCCTCCCAAGAAGAAGAAGAAGTCCTTGTAGGAGGAGCTTGTCATCCCCGACTAAATAAATGGTAAGTGAAAGGTAAGTTTTCTTCCTTTAGTAAGTGATTTGTCTTCACGGTTTCTACTTCTAAAATTTCTCCTTTGAATTCCTATTATTTTTATGAAGCTTTTGAGGGGTTTCTGTAACTATACGGGTGCAACTATACGGTCGGAGAAAAATCTCCCGCCATATAGTTGGTCGTTAAAGGTACTGTATCGCCCTTGCGAAATAATTTTCAATGTCTTGATCTATCTATTACGCAACTATACGGCAGGAAAAAAATCTCCCTCCGTATAGTTGGTTGTCAAAGCTTCTATATCATCGACCCTTTTTCATTCTTATTTATATTCATCTAAAGAAAACACGTTTTGTTGGTTCCTAGTCAGTACTTGTAAGGTTCCCAACCTTTAATAAGGTAGAGATCCCTGTGTTTACAATGCTAGTCCCTGGATCAATAGCTAGCATCCACAGTCAAGATGTAATATCAAGAAACAAAGGTCATAATACAACTTTATAACCAGGAATAAAATAATTTATTACATCTTACATAGCTCATTTGGCTATTTCATTACAATGCAGCAGAATATAACAATAGCATGGGGTCCTTCATCTTCAAAGTGCCACGAGCGAACATGTTGGTTGTAGACTTGTAATCCTAATCAATAAACTTCTCTAACATCAAACAAACCTGCAACATAATAAGTTACAGCCACAAGGGTTAATACATTTGAATTGTATTGGCAAGTGATACTATGGTAGTATAGTGGAGTCTATCATCTATATGCATTTGGCTAAGTGGAGCTTAGGCTTGCATTGCTCAAAATAGACTTTCCTTATCATTTGAAAACACTAAGTTTTTGTTTGACAAAAATCACCCAAGGCATCTCCCAATAGAAATTGGTGATCCTTCAACCCTTGTTCAACCACAAGTTTTTAACTTAGAAATTGGGATGAGGAGATTCTTGATAGCTTCCATGTCTTGATGCTCAAATTGTCCTTTGCCAGGGACATGGCTAAGTACTTAGATTTTACACTCTGCAGAGGTGGTGCACTTTCCCCACAAGACTTGGTTTCACCAAGACAAGATCTTTCAGAAGCCTTCCCTTAGACCAGAATGGACGCGTTCCAACCTATCAATCCCCTACCACCAACTGTCCATTTGGCTAAGTTATTGCAACCTATATGATCTAGGCAGAGCCCATAATGCCAAGTGGATGCACTTGAAGCTTCTCAACATTTGACATCTCAAATATCTTTGTTCCTGGGTGGCCATCCACAAGTGAGATACACAAGGTAGACCATAGAAATGGGCCTTGTGAACCACTCAACACAAACCATTCCTTCCATTCCACCCAGGTGATTCATTCACTTAGTTGTTTTATTAAACAAAACATAAGTCCTTGACTTAGAAATATTCCTTAGTATGAATGTAATCCACCCTTGTTTTCTACTAGCTAAGCTAAGCATGATAGTAGTAGGAATCTTAACTTAGGAAAATTCTACTAAGGTTTGATCTACTAGGATTTCCCATGGCATAGTTTATACTTAGCAAATATTCCATGCAAGTCCTACTTAGAAATATCACTAATGCATAGTGAAAATAATGGGACAAAAGTAAGAAGCATCACTTGCCTTTTTGGTAGAGAATATAAGTTCACACCTTGATCTTTGCAATGTTCACACTCTTCAAATCACTACAATTCAATCAAGCAAGCAATATTTCAATCTACCATTCAAGCAACATCACATAAAATAATAGAAACAAAACAATGCATGCAAGCATGCTAAACTTTGTTTTATTTACAAAAGTGGTTTATAATAGGTTATAAACATTCTAAAACACTTATTGGTCATTTTATAAAGTGGCAAAACTATTTGCAAAAGATTCTACCTATAAACCATTTTTAAACCAAAGTATTATTTTATGTGGTTGAGAAATGCTTTTAATAAGGCAACAATCTATAGGGTTCATCAAAATATGTTTTCAAAACATAAATCTTTGTGTTTAGGGTCAGAGAGTTTAAATCAAAACATTCCCCAAAGGTTTTTTCTCCAAAAGAATTTTTTGTAAATAAACATTATTTTTATTTGACTAGAAATGCTTTAAATCAAAGATTTGCTCTTTAGCTTTTCCCAATACATTTTCAAATCCATGAGTTGGTTTCTAAGGTCAGTAGATTCAAAACAATCCATTTGCCAAAGGTTTTATCTAAAAAATCATTTTAGAACAATTTTTATATTCTAAACATGCATACACAAGTTTCTGCAAAAACAACCAAATTAACAGAAGCATTTTACTAAACAAAGTGCATTGTCAGAAATTACTTGTTTTGCTGAATCCATTGATATAAAATTTGCAAAATTTGGACGTGTGGTTTGAAAGTTATGAATTTTTCAAATTGGACATCAAATAGATCAAATCCTGGTTTTATTCAAACAGACAGGGCCACGTGGCTTGTTTCTATTCGTCTGTACCGCTTCGTGCGGATCGTGCAACGAGAGGCATTGGATTTTAAACAGATCGAGTGGCTCAGAAGCAAGCGTACCCCTTCGATTAGTCAACCTATCCAAGCCATCAGATGAAGATCTAACGGTCCACAGTCGATTGACCATAGGTTGGCGGCGCTGGCGGCGGCGACTGGCGGCGCGTGGTCAGACGGAGGAATTCCCGGCGATTCAGGAAGCAAGGAAGAAGAGAGGTAGCTCACAGGGTTCATGGGGCGATGCTGATGCTCAACATTGTAATAGATCGTCGAGGGGCGCACGGGGTTGGCTCGAATCGCTCGCCGGAGTTCGTGTCCACGTCGGGCTCGTCCTGTTGAAGTCGATGGCGAAAATCAGTGCGCCGGAGAGAAAAAGTGCCGTTAGATCGCGCGCGGTCATGGCGAGCATGTCGTGTGAAGGAGAGGGTTAGGGCGGTCAGATTTTTACCAGGGCTTCGCCGGAGAGGTGGTAGACGACAGTGGTGCTCTATTCAAGATGAAGGCGAGTGTCAGGCGTGCAATGACTGGAGCTCTTTGGGACGTCGTCTGTTCCTGTGAAACCTTTCGAGTGGTCGAGGCAACAAGGGGAGGCTGCCGGAATTGCTCGGTGAGCTCGCCGGAGACAGTGGCGATGCAGCGTGAAATTAGGCAGCCTGGGGGCACACTAGGGTGGGGAATTGAGGGGGAAACAGAGAGGAGGGAGAGGCGGTTAAGTAGGCGAGGTCGCGGGGCTGGGTTATTGCCCCATTACCGAGCAATCAATCGAAGAAACCATCGGCAGAACGGCCGGGGAGGAGAGTGTGGTCTACGCGCGGGTGAGAATGACGGTGAGGTGGCAGTGGGGTCGTTTCGTCAACGAAGGAGAGACATGGGAGGTGGGGTCCACGCGTCGGTGGTGGCGGGTGCAAGCGTGAGTGAAAAGAAACGGTTCGGGGGAGAGAGATGGGCTACTGCTGGGCCAGTGGGTCTTGTTGGGCTGGGCTGCGGTCCGATTCATTTTTTTTATACAGAAACTTTTCCCTTTTCTATTTCTATTAATCTGTTTTGATTTTGTTTAATTATTTCAAACATCAATTTGATATCAAACCTCCACCAAAATTTGTGTAGATTTATATACTGATTAATAACTCATTCTAAAGTCAAATTTAGAATAATATATTTATTCTTTTTAGGGTCTTTTAATTATTGAAAATAGGATCTAGTATTAATTAAACAAGATTTAATAATATTTTTCAATCTCCATTTGAATTCAAATCACCACCAAACTTTGGGTGAATTTTAATTCTGTTTATCAACATATTTCAAAGTCCAAAATAGAACAATTATTTTTAGGGTTTATTATTTATTTGAAATGAATAAATAGAATTTAGTCTTTAATTTAAAATAGGATTCAAATATGTTTAAAACCCTATTTGACTTTCTAAATTTTTCCAAAACCTTTTCAGTAGGTTTTAATTGAAATTATAAAACACTTTGAAATTTGATTTAAAACACTTTAATAAGTTTCTAATGTTTATTTTAAAATGGAAAAAGCCTTTACTCAAATATAATTGGGTATAATAAATCCTTATTATTTTATTTAAATAATCCTTTACTCTTTTTATCAAATAGAAATATTTTCTTTCATTTGCTTGGCCAAGATTTAATTTGGCTCTATAAAATAATCCTTATTTATTATTTCTACTTTGTTTATGAAAACCATATTTTTTATTAAAATATAAAAAAATAGTGACTCCAACTATTATAACTTTATTTATTATTTGTTTATCTTTTTAAATCTCTTTAGGATTTTTATTTGATCAAAATAGGTTTTGATGTTTCCAATTGGAATCAAAAAGTTTCTTCTCACCCTAAATTTCAACAATTATTTATTTTGTTTATTTATTTTTTCACATTACAAGATTTGGAAAATCTTGGGATGTGACAGTAATCTAACCGACATGGGTTCGAGATTGATGGCTATACGCGTGGTTGACGTGGAGCCTGTTGGGAACCCCAAGGGCAAGGTGTGAAGCAGTACAACATCAAGTTTTCTCTCAGTAAGAAACCGAGGTTATCGACCCAGTAGGAGGAAGGAAACGTCAGACAGGTGTTGTAAGCAACACGGAGACCTGCACAACACAAACTCAAGACTTTGCCCCAACGAATCAGTGAGGTTGTCAAGCTCACTGGTTTGTTGTAACAAAGGATTAAACATATGGTGTGGAAGGTAATTATTTGCAGCAAGTAAACAGGTAACAGTGGAAGATGTATCAATGGTAAAGATTGGACCGGGGTCCATAGTTCACTAGAGGTGCTCTCCTTAGATAAACAACATGGCATGAAGGGTAAACAAATTACAGCAGGGCAATTGACAGGAACTGAGCAAGGCATAACAATTCAATACCAGACAACAAGATCCTATGAGATTCGATTGGGCAATACAACAATATATATAGACCGCCATCCAACTTCATCTATGACTAGAAGTCCACCTTCAAGTTATCATCCGAACCCCCTCCAGTATTAAGTTGCAAGCAACAGACAACTGCTTTAAGCAAAGTGTGTAAGGTAAACAATCCACTTGTTCCATGAACAAGAGACCGTTGTTTTCTCCCTAGTGGCAACAACACATCTACAACCGAAGATATTTTTGTCACTTCCCTTGGAAACTAGAGGCATGAACCCACTATCGAGCATAAATACCCACTTCTCTTGGAGATACTAGCAACTACTTGGCCAAGATAGCTACTGACAATGGAGAGCATGCAAGATCACAAACAACACAGACATGATAGTATCAAATAGACAAAACCATTAATCAATCTGACATAGTAATCTCAATATCCATCGGATCCCCGCAAACACAACATGCATGATTACAAATAGATTAGATCTTGATCATGAACGGAGCTCACAAGATCTATACATGAAAGCACAAGGAGGAGATACAACCATCTAGCTACTGCATGTACCCATAGTCCAAGGTGGAACTACTCATGCATCATACCGGAGAAGAAGGCCTCCGGGATGATCTCTCCTCCGGTAGGGTGCCGGGAAGAACTTCAGATCCCTCCCAGATCTAGGGACAAAGGTGGCGGCGGCTATAGAAGGTTTCATGGAGTATTGATCGGGTGCCTAGGGTTTCTGCATCGGGGGATTCTTATAGGCAAAGAGGCGAGGCTGGGAGGTGGCTAGGGGGGCCACACCCTACCCAGGCGTGGGATGGGCCCACCCGCGCCTAGGGGGGTGTGGCGGCCCTGGTTCGCCTCTCCATCTCTCCTCTAGACTTCGTGTCGCCCACGGTAAAATATTGGCTTTGGCTTTTGTCCCGTCCAATTCCGAGAATATTGATTTTCTGCCTTTTTGGAACAAAAAACAGAAGAAAACAGGCAAATGGCACTTTGGCAACTAGTTAATAGTTGGAGCATCAAAATTATAGATACATTTCCGACGTATCAAGTATCCCCAAGCTTAACTCCTTCTCGTCCTCGAGTAGGTAAGTGATAAAAGAATAATTTTTAAGGTGACATGCACCATCAAAACCAAGATCAAACCATTTGCAAGCATTGAAAGCTGGGATCAAAGAACTCTAAACATGTGCATGAAAGATGGAGTTCTAACAATAGGACATAGTAACTATGCATGCAACATGAAAGGCTACAAACAAAGATCATGAATAACATGCATTGAAAAAAGTTTGTTTGTTTCACATACAGAAAACATGGCATAGTGGCAATCAGCTTGTCCCTCATAGAGTAGCAAATAGATGCATAGGACACCTTCAAAGTTCACAAGGGTTACTAGAAACAACTAGCACAAGAACAAGTAATATCACAATATGCATCAATCAATACGTTTTGGGACACTGCACACATAATGGCAACTATGCTCTCTTAATGGTGCCTAAAAGTAGAAGGTGCAGACTCAAATAATGGTGGAAGAAAGGCCCTTCTCAAGGGAAGCAGGGATTTCAAGTTTCAAAAAGAGCTTCCAAAATTATGGTAATTTTAGCTTTCATCCCTCATTGCCCCTATGATAAGCATCTTGAAGTGGTTAAGGTTCAAGTGAACAAACTATGGAGTATATGCTTGACAAAGTATAAGTTGGCAATCTCAAGTTCCTTGAATACGAGGGCCAGACCTCATGCTACTCAACTTCAGTCACCTGTAAGTTCTTGTCATTGTAAGTACATGCGTATCATAGAAAGCATGTGAGGTACCCATAACCAAAATGGTACAGGAGCTTTCCCATAACCAAAATGACAAGGCAAGCTGACAATGAGCATCTCAGCGATCTTTTTATTTACTATTTACATATATTTTTATTGAGGATGCTTCATAGATTGCTCATTATGGCGATGTTGCAAGTTTCCACCATGATTAGGCATGGCTTAGGCTAGAGGCCCATGCGTTTCTCTAACACAAAATACATAAATCCATGGACTTACAAGCTCCCTTTTTATTTCACACTGGTGACATCCATAGACAAAAGAGCATGATATCAACAGTGTACAAGGTACAAGTGCAATGTTGAAAACGTTCCCCATGACAACATGGTTCTACTAATTCCAACGTATAAGTGCAAGCATATACAACATAGATGACAAAATGGTCAAGTTTATTAGGGGCAAGGAATATAAAGTGTGCCATCGAGTTCGTGAGAGCTTTAATCACTAAGTTTTCACATAACAAAATACTTTTTTAATTGGAAGATAGCTGAAAACAAGAATATACTTGGAATGGTGTAACACACCATGCATAGGAATTTATAGTGGACACATTGGAATAACTTGGTTTCTTGGGATTTGGAAGCATGAGTAGAACTTACTCATACAAGTGGAAGCTAGCAAAAGACTGGGAGCAACGAACTAAGAGAGCAATAATGGCCATAATCATGCAGAGCAACAAAACATTACTAATCAAAGCATAGAGTGGTACTACACGTCAAGGATAAAATGATCATAGAGGCTATGGTGACTTGTTCATAGTCATAACATGGTGTGGGTATGTGCCAAGTCAACCCAAACAAAGCATCAAAGGAGAATACCACAATACTATGCTTTTGCATGCTAAAACAACGCATAATTCTTTCAAGACACACTAAGCAATCCCAATTGTTTGGAACAAGACATGCTACAGAAACAATCACTAAGCATAAGGTCAAAACAACACCTAGCATGTCATGCTAAAGTCTAAGTCACAGTCAATTCAAGCTCCTCTTGCACTTTCAAGCAGGAACTTCCTACTCCTTTCCAACGCTAAGCAACTTATTTGAAACAACATAGTGAGAACGGGGGTACAAAATACTTTATTCAAGAAAACTAAACAACTAAGCAAACCAAACAAAAACTAAAACACTCCAAGAACAACAAAACTTGTGCATGAAACAATAAAAACGAAGTGTCAAGACAGACCCGAGCTTTTTATTGATGAAGAAGGGGATGCCTTGGGCATCCCCAAGCTTTGACGCTTGTACCTCTTGGATAATTATTGGGGTGACACCGATGTGGCATCCCAAAGCTTGAGCTTTTGTCCATTCTTCATCTCATTACATTATTCTTTCTCTACACCCGATTTTTTTCCTTCATACAAAACTTCACACAATCTTCATTAGCAACATTAGTGTAATCAAAAGATAATAGACCTTTAGGCAAAGCTTTGGAACATCAATACTTTTCACTAAAAAACAAAATCTACTGTAGCTATCACATAAAGCATGCTTTTCATGATCTACAAACACATAATTTCTATCAAGCTCAAAAATAGTGGGATTAAAACCTTCACAGTTTTTCCCAAAGTAGATATTTCAAAAGGATCCACAGGAACATAACATTCATCCTCATTTGGTAAGAATGGGGGACAATCAAATAATGTAATAGGTAAAGAGTTACTCTCATTAGAAGGTAGACATGGGTAGATCCATTCTTCCTCCTCTTGACCATCACTCTCCTCCTCTTTTTCATCTAATGAGCTTTCAGTTTCAGCAATTTCTTCTTCCATAGGCTCCTGTAAAGCATTAGACTCTTCCATTTTTGGAAAGCATCTATTAAAATATTCAAGAATATAGCCATTTTCTTCCTTGTAATTATCAAAGCAAAACTTAAGTATCTCATAAACCTCATATTTATAAGGTGCATCATCAGTATTTTCAAGCAAACTGGCAAGTTCAAATGCACCCTTGAAGGCAATAAATTCTTCAATTTTCTCCATATCATAAAAGTCATAAATTCCTTTAACATAAGAAGATATGGTAACATTATCATTATACTCACATTGAAAAGGTAGGTGTTTATACCTCATGCAGCAACAAGCTTTATCAAAGCAATAAGTAACATTATAAGTGTTGCACACCTCTCTAGCAATAGTATTCAACTTATCAATTTGTTCCCATAAGTGTTTCCCTTTTTGTGACAAACGGTGTTCCTTATAATAATACTTTTGTTCTTCCATGAACCCACCTTGCCAATAAGAACTAGTTTCAAAGAAACCATCCATTGATAGAAAGCATGCCCAAGCAAGGCAGTAATAGACCAGCAACTAGAGTGGGAACTAATTTTTGTGTGTTTTTTATAAGAAAAAGCAAACCAAATTAAACTATTTTTTTGGAGTTTTTGAAAAGAGGCAAACAAAACCAAGCAAACTAAAAACTAAGTAAAGTGAAAGGAAGTGGAGGACTCCCCTTGTGAAGACGTCCTTAGGCTCCCCGACAACGGCGCCAGAAAGATTTGATGGCTATACGCGTGGTTGACATGGAGCCTGTTGGGAACCCCAATAGCAAGGTGTGAAGCAGCACAGTAGCAAGTTTTCCCTCAGTAAGAAACTGAGGTTATCGAACCAGTAGGAGGAAGGAAACGTCACACGGGTGTTGTAAGCAACGCGGAGACCTGCACAACACAAACTCAAGACTTTGCCCCAACGAATCAGTGAGGTTGTCAAGCTCACCGGTTTGCTGTAACAAAGGATTAAACGTATGGTGTGGAAGGTAATGGTTTGCAGCAAGTAAACATGTAACAGTGGAAGATGTATGAATGGTAAAGATTGGACCGGGGTCCATAGTTCACTAGAGGTGCTCTCCTTGTCGTGGTATTGCCGATGAGTACGCCATGGAGGGGTCCTCATAGTGCGTGTTTAGAGACGTGGGGTAAGGCGGACAGTTGACGGGTACGAGGTAACACATCTTACCCAGGTTTAGATCCCACGACTGTGGCGGAATCTTAATCCTGCTATAAATCACTATAATGGCAATACGCCGAGTTACAGGGATCGGTTCGCTGTGCGAGGTATGAGTTGATTGGTGCCCTAAAGGCTCCCATAGGTCCGGCTTATATAGTCGCCAGGTCCTAGGGTTACAGGTAAAGTCCTAGCCGGACAGGTTACAGAGTCCTACACAGCACACAACTACTCTAGCGTGTCTTGCACTCCAAGGCTCCGGGTATATCGGTAACTCCTCCGTAGCCTTCCTTTATCTGGCACGGGTCTCCCTTCTGGATCCATCTAACTGGGCCGCCTAGCAGGCCATGGGCCATGCTACCAACTATGGGCCACCCGGGTTATCCGGTTAGGAGACATGCTATGAGGATACCCATATAGCATATCCCCAACAGTAGCCCCCGGAGAACTCCGAGATCTTGCACCGTCTTGACTCTTCAGGTTGAATGCTGCGTCTAGACGGATGTCGACAAATCGTCAAGCGATATCTTGTAGTACTCCCAAGAACCTTGCAATGTTCTCCGTCTTCGACTTGTAAGTCAGAGAAATGTTGAATCTTCCATCGTACTCTTCTCGTAGCCGGACTAGATCCATCCATGCCGGAATATTCTGATTTAATGGTTCACCTGCCCGTGTCAGCTAGAACGACGTATACGTAGGTCAGTGGCGCCTCATAACTCACACATGCAGAGACCACAATCATGCCCGTTTTTCCTGCGCGAAGGATACAAACCGTTGGCGGCGGCGGTTGGGAACATGGAGAAATTTCTGCGCATGTGCTCGCACACTTCGTCCACGCGCCGACCATTCGATCACCTTGCACGAATCTTGACGCTGGGGTTATAAATTTTGACCGTGGCAGATTTTCATCTATTCACCTCATTCTCCCCTGCGTCATTGTCTTCCTCCTGCGAGCATCTCCTCGAGCCCTTTGCGCGCACGCGAAAACCCTAATCTCCCCAATCTTCCCAGTCACCTGTTCTTCCATCCCAATGGCAAGCAGCAGCTCCAACCCTTCCATGGCAGCAGCAACCGATGTTGCAGCAAAGCCGACAAGCCCCGTCCAAGTGCCCCTAGAGGGTTTGTTGCTGCCAAAGTCCGCGGTGGTGGAGTCCACCGACGGCGACCATATCCCAGCGGTGCTAGAGCTGCTGGAGGAAGAGGGCGACTCCCATAAGGGGGAGTGGCGTGGCTCGGATATCACCAACAATGATATCAAGGAGCTGCTCGTAGAAGGCTACCTCCATATGACGGAGGGGCTTGTCTGGCTGGCGGCGCCAGCCGGCAAGTTCACCCCTTCTTCCCAAGCCGGAGATAAGGTGTACCTCAAAGCTCAACTAGTAAGCGGCGTCTCCCTCCCCATCTCCGACTTCTTCCTTGTTGTCCTCAAGCATTACCGAGTTTAACCTCAGAACCTTTCCGCCAATAGCATCCTCGCGCTTAGCAACTACGTGGCGCTTTGTGAGGGTTACCTAGGGATTAGCCCTAGGTTAGACTTGTTCATCTACTTCTTTACCGTCAAGAGGGAAGCCGGAGCGAGAAAGGACGAGCTCAGGAATTGCGGAATGATTAGTTTTAAGATTCGGCCTGGCCGGCGGTTCCCCGACATCGTCGGCCATGAATCTTGCAAGAACTGGCAACATACGTAATTCTACGGCCCAGATATCCCTCTGGCTGGCCGAGAAGAAACGTACCCAGACTTCATCGATGGAGCCGCCGCCGAAGCCCCTACATGGAGATCCCAGGCCACCCTTCCCTCCGACAACAACGCTTCCCGCGCCATAAGGCGGATAGAGTGGTTCGTAGACACGGGTCTGACCGGGTTGGACCTAGCCATGTGTTGGTTCGTCAGGCGGATCCATCCTCTACAACACCACTCAAAGCATGAATATACCAAGGAGAGGAAGGATAGCCTCCGCATCTCCAAGGACAACTTCTCGAGTGACTCCGTCAAGCTCTGCCTCAAGGACATCGTCAAGGTGAAGGACAGGAAGCGTGGCTTCACCATCACCTACGACATATTCGAGGAGGGCAAGTGCCTAGAGGTACCTATTTATTTTCCGTGTATGACATATGCTCCAGTTCTTCCGTATAGCCTTTATTATCTCATATAACACTTTGGGATTTCTCTTAACAGCTTAAAAGTCTAGAGGAGGATAGCATGGCTGTCCAAATCTATGACCCAAAGATGAAGGAAGTCACCGTCGTGTCCGACGACAATGTTTTGTTGGCACGAAAGCGGAAGAGCTCCACCTCTGACGCTGCCGACGGAGGCAAGAAGAAGAAGATGGAGGGTGGAGCCTTCAAGAAGACTACCGTCGCCCTGGAGGTAGAGAAAAGAAAGATTACAGGGATCCCTCTTACCAAAGCACCTACTGTTGTGTAAGCCTCTTTTCTTCCGACATTGTCCATTGCTCATCTATTTCCCGTACTTATACTTTCGCACGTTTCAGGAAGAAGGCCAGTTTAAGTTTGAAGAAGACCACCAAAACATCGGGGGCTTTTAAAAACATTAAAGATATGTTGCACCTGGATGTGTCGCACCAAGCATCTCCTGCCATCGCCCCTACCACTCCTAGCGTCCAGCCTGCCACCGCTCCGATGAGGTCTCCGGCTAAGGATGCATATGGCCCTTCCGCCATGGAAGTGGACCCAGCTGCCTCCGTGGAGTTAAATGGTTGTCGGCGCGGTGACAAAAGAAAGTACTGATTCCAAAATGGCTGAAGATCCTGCTAAGGATGCCATCGGTAGCGGTAAGGCGTTGGTGGTAGGCGGAGTGTCTCTCGAAGGCGGCGCTTCTGCACCCAGGATTTACACAGAGCTTCCAAAGATAATTTACCCGACGCTTACGCCGAGTGGCTCAACTCTGGCTCCTGGTGCAGCACCAACCTCTCCGACTTTGGTCTTGAGGAGGTCCTCAGGCAAGCTGATATCCTGCAAGGAAATAGCCTTTCCTTCAGCAAGATATTTGCCGAGAGCGCCACCAATCTCAAGATCATCGCACTTGTAAGTTTTGTTTTCCTTTTGCATTTGATATGAGTATCCCACTGTAGCCCCCGAGGATTTAGACGGAAAACCATAGGTCTTTGCATCTGAATGCTCTAAGAGTGAATAAGCTATAAAACTTCGCACTGTAGCCCTCCAAGTATTTAGTTTGAATGAATTATTCCGACTAGATACTTTTATAGTAGCATACGCAGTGTTTGTAAATTTCAATACTGTAGCCCCCAAGCTTCTAGTTGAAACTGAATTAGTTCCGACTAGATGCTTAAAGAAAGACTATGCATATTTCTGAGCTAAATCCTCACACTGTAGCCGCCAAGCCTCTAGGTGGATATTTATCCGGCTAGATGCTCCAAGTAGACTAAGTTATTTTGATCTTCTTTCCACAGAACGAGAATGCTCGGAGAGCCGTCGCCAATGAGAAGTTCCAAAAGATGCGCGCGGAGTTGGAAGCTGAAAAGGGTAAAACTGCCTTCTTGAAGGAACAAATCACCAAGAGCAAGAGTCTGTTTTTCCTTTTGTTTTCGTACTCCGACTTGGTATTGTGCCGTCACTCTCCGACTACTCACTGTGTTGGGGAGGTGACCCCGGATAGGGTCAAGACAGGGGAAAGACGAAAGGAACCTCCCTTGTCGTGAGCCGAGTTACTTTTTGTGTCGGCCGAGTCATATAAGAGTCGGCCGAGATAAGAAGGGCCATGTCAAGTGTAGAATGAGTAACACCTTATCCGGCCGACATATGAGTTAAGTCGGCCGAATGAGTCTGACTAACTTGAATGCAGGTGTAGGCCGAGCCGAGTGATGCGAGACAAGGCCGAATAACATGAAGCTTGCAGGAGAAGGAGGTGCCTAAAGTCAAAGCCTAGTCACTAGCTAGGATAAATCTAGACAGAGCCAAGCACAAAGGACAAGGAGCAGAGCAGCAGAAGGGCAGAAGAACGTCACGGAGGTGATAGTAAGGAAGCCCGAGGCGCGCATGTGACGGTCTCTGGAACATTGCCGTCGATAGAAGGGCGACACGGAAAGGAGGCCACCGAGTTACCATATTGGGACAAGCATATTCCAAGGATATGCTTTCCACGTCAGCCCTAGAAGGAACCAAGGCACCCCTTTATAAGGGGGGACGCGGGCTCCTGAAGAGGGGATCGATTCATTCTACGCCGTAAGGCTCGTGTAGTAGTGTTCTTCATCTCTATGATACAGCTCTAGGAGCATTTGTATTCATTGAGAAGAGGAATAGAGATTGACTAGTTGAGCATTTGAGTGTAGAAATCACTGCATCTTCCCTCCCCGAATCCCACTAGCATCCATCGGCCCCATACTTTAGCCTACCCATGGCATCTGCCATGCCACCACCACGACAGTTGGCGCCCACCGTGGGGCCAGCAGCAGTGCTAGCTGGGGTCAAGATCCGGACGGGTAACTTCACCCACACCAGCGAGCGGGTTGTCTCTGGCTTAGTCCAGAGATTTGATCTCTGGGACTATGTCAGTGATAATGCGGGTAGCTTTAGGAGGAAAGCGCCTCCGCGCAACGGCGTCTTCATCAACCTGGGCACCACAAGGTCTACGTCGGTGTCGACACCTCTTGCGTCTACCCTCATCGAGTTATTGATGGAGGAGAGCCTCCTCTCAGTGCTGCAAATGGTCCGCGTGGAGCACGCCTCGTCGACAGCATCGAGGTGATGGTGACAGCCACACCACAGGCGGCAGGAGCAGGCGCTAGACCAAGCAAGGACCCGACGGCAGGAGGACAGGTGACCACGAAGCAAGCAGCTCCACAGCCCACCGAGGTAGA
The DNA here is from genome assembly GCA_023614405.1 of Avena insularis. Taxonomy (NCBI): domain Eukaryota; kingdom Viridiplantae; phylum Streptophyta; class Magnoliopsida; order Poales; family Poaceae; genus Avena; species Avena insularis. Next base: position 376,695,657 of record CM042691.1, on the reverse strand, counting down.
TCCGCCAACACCCAAGTCAGCCGAGGTATAGGAGACGACCCCAAAGGCGGCAAGGGTAAGGTGGACACCTCTGGAAAGACCAGAGAATATTCTCCAGGCAACTATAGATAATCTAACCACGCCTGTGACGCTTATACATGATCCGGCTAATGCCCAGGCGGAGTTAGAAGAGACTAGACAAAAAGTACTAGTAGAGGCAAAAAAGGTGTCAGCCTTGCGGGAGTCCTTGAACAGGACCCTGCGAGAATATGCTAAGGCAAACAAACTAGATGTGGCCCCCGAGCAGGTAGATGAATTGAGATTGAGAGGAAAGAACCTCATGAATGATATGAATAAAGAGCATGAAGCTCGAGGAGGTGATTCAGCCGATCTAGGCTTGCCGAGGTATAGTACCCCGACAAAGAACCTAAGGGCGGCAAATGCCGCTGCTTTGGAACTGGAAGGATTAAGCAGGGAAGCCCGGCAGAAACAACAAGAAAGAGTGAATGAGCTGGTGCGCATTGCGAATCAGCAGAATGAGGAAATAATAAGGGCTAACCCGGCGAGACCGGGAGCCTCGCGTATGGTTCATTCGGCAGAGCAAAGACCCGTGACTATCGTGGCAAAGACATCCTCGCCTAGGAACAACGCGCGAAAAGATAGAGCTATGACCTCAAGAAAAAGAAATAAGCAAATTGTTCCGTATGATCCGGTGGTGGCCAGAAAGGTCAATGATAATAGAGGCAACGGCAGCCGAGGTATAAGTGGAGATAGAAACCCCGGCTGTGCTAATAAGGGGCACGGAGACCTCGGAAGGGGAGATCATGAAAATAATAACCCAGCGGAGGGAAGGAGAAACCCTCCACCAAATCCACAGCCGAGATATGAACCTCGGCAAGATCGAGAAGTGAGACCAGCTCATCATAATCAGGCAAATGATAGGTACAATGATGGTTACTCAAATATGGAGCATGCAGGGCATGGTGGGGATAACCATTATGGAATACAAGAGAGAATAGTTTAGAGGAACTTGTCGTCAAGTGACGCGAGACTAAAACTGGATAGATTGTATCGGTCCGAGTTATTGGAAGAGCAAGGTCCGCCAGGTCCGGCATGTTTCGGACCTCAGATCATGGGAGAACCGCCAGTGCCAAATTTCCAATTGGCAAGGGGCACAAAAACATACAATGGGAGCACAAAACCACAAGATTGGTTGATTGACTATGCCACTGCAGTAAAGATAGCTCGTGGAAACCTACGATGGGCGGTGAGATACGTCCCACAAATGCTGGAAGGACCATCCAGAGTATGGCTAAACAATCTGCCGACAGGTAGTATCAACTATTGGCTAGATTTTGAAGAAATGTTTGTTAGAAATTTCACCAGTACTTATAAGAGGCAGAATAGGCCTCAACAGCTTGCTATGTGCAAAGAAAAGCCGAATGAAACAGATAGGGAATTCTTGACCCGGTGGTGTAACCTCAGAAACTCATGCGAAGGGGTCATATAGTCTCAAGCGATAGCTTGGTTTGCTCAAGGATACAGATATGGGAGTGTCCTATGGCAGAGGATGCAAAGAGATATGCCGACCACCTTGGTAGAGACCATCAGGATAGCAGATTCGTATGCATTAGGGGATCCGACGCAACCAGAATTAATGTCGGCAGAGCATCAGGAGCACCAAGATCAATATGCAAGAGATGCAACCGGATCATCGAGGCGCAACGAGTTCCGAGGTAGAAGAAGGGAGGAAAGACCGGATTACAGATATGCATCCAATCAGGTGGCAACAGTAGTACAAGACCAGCCGAGTCATGGGAACAATCAGCGACAGAAGAACAGTCCTCAGCAGTGGACGCCGAGAAATGAAGGGAAAAGGCAGTGGACACCAGAACAGAAGAAGCAATGGCAGGAGAGGCCAAAGTACACATTTGAATCCATGCTGGATCAACCATGTAAATTCCACACTCCAAACCCGGCCAAGCCGGCTAATCATACAACTCATCAATGTGCTTGGATGAAAAATGCAATGGGGAACCCGGTGGGCATGCAAGCACCCCCTCATCAAGCGCATCAGTAGCAGCAGCCACAGCTAACTGGAGAAAATGCGTAGCAATTAATGTTACCATCACCTCCTCCGAGGTATGATAACTCGGACCAGAGAGATGCAGTGCATCAAGTGATAAATCAAGGTCAGGATGGAAGGACAAACCCCGGGAACAACGGACGTAATGATTACAGGGAGCATCATCAATCATATTGTGTGTTCACAACAGAACATCAAGACAGGCAAAGTGTACAACGCCGGCATATGAAAGTGAATGTTGTTATGCCGGCAGTACCAAGATACGTGCCTTGGTCCGATCAGGAAATAACCTGGAGCATCAAAGATCACCCGAAGATAATGCGAATCTGTGGTCAGATGCTTCGGTACTAGATCCGACATTTGTCGGACCCAGTATTAACGTCAAATTCTCAAAAGTGCTCATTGATAATGGGAGTAGTATCAACATTATGTACAAGGACACAATGCACAAACTTGGCATAACACAGAATATGTTGCAATCCACAAGAACGACGTTCCATGGAATAGTCCCGGGTCTTTCATGCGAACCCATTGGGAAAGTCCGAGTAGATGTATTATTCGGCACAAGGGAGAACTGCAGAGCGGAGAGTTTGGAGTTTGAAGTGGTGGACCTAGAGAGTTGCTATCATGCTTTACTCGGACGGCCAGCGCTGGCTAAATTCATGAGCAGCTGTCATATTACTTATTTGAAAATGAAGTTACCCGGGCCATAGGGGGTGATAACAGTAGCAGGAGATTACAGAAAGTCAATGGAATGTGCTTCGGCCGGATCAAACCTAGCCGAGTCATTGGTGATTGCAAGAGAAAAAAGAAGGATTCAGGAGGTAGCGGCTCGCTCGGCCAAGAACTGAATATGCCAGCACTAGCCAACCCCCATGGAAGTGTTTCTTTCCAGCCGACTAAAGAGACGAAAAAGATCTAGATAGATGAGCAATTCCCAGAGCGCACCATCACAATTGGTGTCGGCCTAGATGCCAAATAGGAAGGAGAGCTCACCAACTTCCTCCGTGAGAATCGGGATATCTTTGCATGGTCAACTCAAGACCTGCAAGGTGTGCCGAGGGAGTTGGCTGAGCACTCTTTGCATGTAAGGCCAGGAGCAAGGCCGGTGAAGCAACCTCTCCGCCGCTTCGCCGAAGATAGGAGAAAAATAATAGGGGATGAGATAGCTCGGCTCCTTGCGGCCGGGTTCATCATGGAGGTGCTTCATCCGGATTGGCTATCAAATCCGGTGTTAGTGGAAAAGAAAAAGGACGACCCAAATGTAGCCATCGTATGGCGAATGTGTATCGATTACACGAACCTAAACAAGGCGTGTCCCAAAGATCCTTTTCCTTTACCTAGGATAGACCAAGTCATTGACTCGACCGCTAGTTGTGAGTTGTTATCATTTGTAGACGCATATTCTGGTTTCCACCACATACCGTTAAATCCGGCCGATCAAATAAAGACTGCGTTTATTACCCCGTACGTGGCTTATTGCTATCGCACCATGCCATTCGGCTTGCGTAATGCAGGAGCAACATACCAAAGATGCATGCAAAAGTGTCTACATGACCATATAGGGAAAAATGTACAAGTATATGTGGACGATGTGGTTATAAAAACCAAAGAAAGCAAAACGCTCATTGATGATATTCGGCAGATGTTCACAAACTTGAGAAGATTCCGAATGAAGCTTAACCCAGAAAAATGTATCTTCGGTGTGCCGGCTGGAAAATTACTCGGTTTCCTCGTGTCCAGCCGAGGTATAGAGGCAAATCCAACTAAAATCTGGGCAGTTGAAAAAATGGAACTACCGAGGTGTCTTAATGATGTACAAAAATTCACGGGATGCCTGGCCTTGCTGAGTCGATTCGTATGTCGGCTAGGGGAAAAGGCATTACCTCTATATCAACTGATGAAAAAATCTGATAAATTCATCTGGACACCGCAAGCAGATAATGCGTTTCATGAGTTAAAAAAGATGTTGGTCACATCACCGATCTTGGCTTCTCCATTATCAAAAGAACCTATGTTACTTTATGTAGCCGCCACTAACAGAGTGGTAAGTGTGGTGGTTGTCGTGGAACGGAAAGAAGGGGATAAGTCAATTCAGAGGCCGGTATATTACCTGAGCGAGGTATTATCGGCCTCAAATGTAATTTCCCGCACTACCAGAAGATGGCTTATGGAGTATACATGTCGGCGAAAAAACTCAAACATTACTTCAAAGAGCATCCAATAAAAGTGATTTGTGAAGCGCCCATAGCCGAGATATTGAGCAACAAAGATGCGAGTGGCCGAATAGCAAAATGGTCAATCAAGTTATCACCTTATGCTCCGCAATTCGATAGGCGAGATGCAATCAAATCTCAGGCAGTGGCCGACTTCTTTGTAGATTGGGCCGAGGTACAATATGAACCACCATTACCAGATACAAATTATTGGACAATTCATTTTGACGGATCCAAGCTGAGAAATGGTTTGGGGGCAGGAATAGTATTAACTTCGCCGAAAAAAGATCAGCTGAAATATGTGCTGCAGATACATTTTGCCGCATAAAACAACATAGCCGAGTATGAAGAACTCGTCCATGGGTTGAAAATTGCAAAAGAAATTGGTATACGTCGGATATGCTATGGGGATTCAGATCTAGGTACAACAAGTATCAGGCAATTGGGACGCATTAGATGCGAATATGGCCCTATATAGATTTCATGTGCAAAAAATCAGTGGTTACTTCGATGGATGCGAGTTTCATCATATACCTCGGGCGAAAACTGACGCTGCAGATACACTGTCGAAACTCGGATCAACTAGGTAGTCAATTCCCCTAGGTATCGCCCTAGAGCACCTAAGAAAACCATCGATTACACCATCACCAGAGTCCGAGTCAATTCGTATCTCGGCAGAATTGAAAGAAGGGAGTGTGGCAATGGAAATCGACAAAGAATGCGACCCGGACTTTCTAAAGGTGAACCCGGCCATCGCACGAGCGGACATAGAAAAATCCGAAGCCGTTATGTCGGCAGAAAATATGGAAATCGACAGTGAAACTATCCCAGAGAAAATCACGCTAATATGGGCGCAACCCATATTCTCATTACTTAAGGAGGCAATCTTGCCAAGTAATGAAGTACTAGCTAGACAAATAGTAAGAAGAGCAAAAGTTTACACAATCATAAACAATGAGTTGTATAAGAGAAGCGTCACGAACGTACTACAAAGATGTGTTGACTCGACAGAAGGACAGGAAATACTCCTGGATATACATCAAGGAGAATGCGGGCATCACGCCTCATCAAGAGCTTTAGTGGCCAAAGCATTTAGGCATGGGTTTTATTGGCCGACGGCATTAAAGTAAGCAAAAGAATTAGTGAAAAAATTCAATGGTTGCCAAAGATACGCCAGCAAGATTCATACGCCTGCGAGTTAAAAACAATTCCAATCACTTGGCCTTTTTCTGTATGGTGTTTGGATATGGTGGGTCCGTTCAAACCAGCTCGAGGCGGAATGACTCACATTCTAGTCATGGTGGACAAATTCACAAAGTGGATCGAGGTGAAACCAATAAGAAAGTGTGATGGATTAACAACGGTAAAATTCCTAAAAGATATTATCTTGAGATATGGATATCCACATAGTGTTATCACAGATAATGACACAAATTTTACTGAAGGAGCCTTTGCTAGATTCTGCCAAGAAAAGCACATAAGACTAGATGTTGCCTCGGTGGCTCACCCAGCATCAAACGGGCAAGTAGAAAGATCAAATGGACTGGTATTGTCAGGAATAAAACCCCGTCTTATCGAACCACTGCAAAGGTCGGCAGGATGCTGGATTGAGGAACTTCCAGCAGTACTGTGGAGCCTCAGGACCACCCCAAATAGGTCAACAGGGTATACCCCTTTCTTTCTGGTATACGGGGCAGAAGCTGTGCTTCCAGCCGACATAATGCATGACTCGCCAAGAGTAATCCAATACACAACGGCTGAGGTATACAAAGTATCATGACAAGACGATGTGGATCTGCTAGAGGAAGCAAGGGAATTGGCGTTATCAAGATCAGCTGTTTATCAGCAAAACCTCAGACGATACCATAGCAAGAAAGTAAATCCAAGAGTTTTTAAAGAAGGAGACTTGGTTCTTCGACTAGTGCAACGCACAGCCGGCATGCACAAACTCTCGCCTCCATGGAAAGGACCATTCATCATGAGTAAAGCATTGCACAATGATGCATATTACCTGATCGACGCTCAGCCACCAGAGAAGAATAAGGCGAATAAGGTCGGAGACGAATCAAAAATACATGGAACATAGCCTTACTTCACCCGTTTTACACTTAGAGGCCAAATGTTGTACGTCGTGATGCGACGCATCAAGTGGAAGTATCAAGCATGTGTTAAACCTCGGCACTTCAAGCGGCAACTCGAGGACTGCACAATGTTGCTTCTATTTTTTAAGACCATGTAGTAAACCTCGGCACCTCGAGCAGTGACTCGGGGACTGCACCATGTTATTTCCTGTTTTGAATTATGTATTAAATTTTGGTACCTCGAGCAGTAACACAGAGATTGCACCGTGTTATCTCATATTTTGGATTATGCATTAAATCGTGGTACCTCGAGCATCGACTCGGGGACTACCCCATTATTGTTTCTTGTTTTGAAATATGTATTAAACCTCGGCACCTCGAGTAATGACTCGGGGACTGCCCCGTGGTGTCCCCTGCGTTGAGCTATGAATTATATTTCGGCAATCCAGTTCGTAACTCGGGGACTTTTTCGTGTTATTTGACATATTTGAACATATATAAACTTTCGGCGACCCAAGGGATAACTCGGGGACGACTTACACCGCTTATTAGTCCATTCATATAAGATCTTGATAGCTTCAGCAGAAACTCGGGGACTACCCCAATTTGCTGCCTATAATTCATAAGATGCAACATAAGCATGCCTCGATCAACAAAGAAACAACAGAGAGAAAGTAATTAACGAATTCTAGAGGTAACAACCTCAGCAAGTCGAAGTATGATAAGAGATACGAGCCGACCTATGAGTATTATACTTCAAAGGACAAGCAAGATAGATGTCGGACGAAGTTCAACTATATGGGAGAGTACGATCCGGCCTTACGAAATTAAAGTTGGGCAAGGCAAGAATATGAAATAGATAGTTCAACTTAGACGAAATAACAATAGTTAACATTACCAACGCCTCAGCGGCGCAAGGCAAAAAGGTTCGCACAACACCAAAAGATGGACAATTGTTTCACAAATATCATACGCCCGACATACCGGGGACTTAAAGCAAATTGAAGTTTTTTCAAGCCTCAGTACCAGAAGATTCCAAGCAAACATTAATGGGCAGTAGCACGGTCAGGAGCATTGGACAAACAAATCTCGGACGCTAGAGGAGTGACCTCGGTCTCCTTAAGAAGGGTATCTTCAGCAACTGGGCGCTCCGAAGTTGCTGGCACATCAGCTGATGTTACCTCGGCTTCAATGGAAGCCATAGTAACCTCAGGCGCAAGCTCCGGTTGCCGAGAGACATCAATTTGAGCTCGAGAGTTTTCAGTCCCTTTAGAGGATGATCGCGCGTCGCCATCTTCGCCCGAGCCATCGTTTGAGTCACGATAATTATCCGAATCACCCTCCGATTCATCCTGATCGGCCGAGTCATCACCCGATGCATCTTCAACTTCGACATCATCCGCTGGGTTGGGAAGGAAACTCGGCCCTTCGATCCAATTATGCAAGTCAGCATACTCGATAAGCTGGAAGGCACGAGCTTGGCGGCGAGCAACAAACTCCGGTTTTTCAACCCAAGGAGAGCCAGTGCACAGATGCATCAAAGTATTGAGAGAAATATCCTCATACCAAGACAACACAGCTGTAAGTGCCATATCAGCACCAGCGGATTCCCTCCAGAGATTCAATTGGGTCTGAGATGCCATTATCCTCTCCATGAGCACTTTAAATTCATCAATATCAGGTGTTTCAGAGGTGTTCGGCCAAAGGACATGGTAGGCCCGGATAGCTGCCTGCACCAGGTCTCTCCCCATAATCTTCATTGGTCCGATAGCAGCACCGACGGCAACAAGGAAATCTTCCATTGAGTATTCTGGACTCGAGTCAGCGGGGACACCTCGGCGCTGATGAGCAGAAATCACTGTCTTAGAGCTCACTGGTTTTGCTTCTGGAAAATGATCTACATGGAAGGAAAGCATATCATGTTAAAAAAAAGAAAAAGAAGAAAATAACTCGGCCACGGGCGGAAACTTATGATGAATATAACTCAGCATTTTCTGGAGATCCAGGGACCAATCGGTCCTACTCTTCTCAAAACGAGTGATTTCCTCGCTCATCGCCCGATTCTTTAACTCGGCAGCGTCAAGACGTTCCTTATCTTTCTACAACTACAGGCTAAGTTGATTCTTTTCTTCGGAAAATTCCTGATCAACCTTTTCCAGTTCAGACTTCCAGGAAAGCTTGAGAGACTCAACCTCGGCGCGTAACCGATTTATCTCATCGTCCTTTTCTTGGAGTTGCACCGAATGAGTGGCAGTTTGATCTAAAAAATGCAGCATCATATCAGGCATAGGTATGCATTCTTCATGCGATGCTGCAAGTGTTTGTAGCTCAGCTATACCAAAGCCGGAAGGTTGTAAGGAACCCAATATTTATCTCAGACAAGGATTAACAAGTTAAAAACCAAAAAAGAGGAACCAACCTTCAAGAGCGGCAACCTTCTTGGTAAGGCGGGTATTCAGATTATTGATATTAGCTGCACACCAGCGAGGGGGAAATCAGCACGACAAGCCGAAAGTATTATGAACTTAAGGAACAGTACACGGATTCGTGGAATTACCAGTTTTCTTCACCACAGGAACAACCTTCTCATATTTTTCTTGCAGTTTATTGTGGGCAAAGAGCAACCTTTGAAATTCGGCTGTCCGCCGATCATGGGCAACCTAGATATAATGGAAGGTTAAAAGACTGAATATTTAAAGCTAAAGCAGATCCGAATTAAATAAAATTTGACTCGGGTCTAGGTGGCTGGATATTCGAAGTTAAAGCAGATCCGAATTACATAAAATTTGACTCGGATCTAGGTGGCTGGATATTCGAAGTTAAAGCAGATCCGAATCAACTAAAATTCGACCCGGATCTAGGTGGCTGGATATTCGAAGTTAAAGCAGATCCGAATTAAATAAAATTTAACTCGAATCTAGGTGGCTAGATATTCGAAGTTAAAACAGACCCAACCTAAATGTAACTTGACTTATATCAAGGTGACTGGATATTTAAAGCTAAAGCAAATCCAAACTGAGTAAAACTTGATTCGGATATCACAGTGAATCCGAGTCGTGACATTTGATTCCTGACAAAGCTTCCAAACGAACAACAAGTTATCCGGTTGCAAGCTTCGGGGACTAGTGTGTATATGATACCATTTGAATGATAGACAAATTATCAACGAAAGCGCTTACCTCGTTCATCTTGTCACTATCAAGAACAATTTTAGCAGCCATGTGCAAGCGACTGCTGATGTCGGAAAGCTGGAATGGTTGGCTACTCGGATTGCCTTCAAGTTGATCCGCGGCGTTCCAGTTATTGGCATATTCCACCAAGGAGCCGAGGCTGTTTCCGCTCTCAGTGTGAGTCAACACTTTACCTCGGGACCGTTGTGTGACCACCGCCATCGCCGGACTCTTGTGAAGAGTAAGTTAAGTGTCGGCAGTTGGAGTGACAACAGGCTTGGTGCAGGAAGCCCCCTTTCGAAGTGCATCAGCTATGTTGGGATGAGAATAGGAAGCTGACCCTTTTTGAGATGCCGAAGATTTAGTAACAACAGTATCCCTACTTTTAGTAGAGACTTCGGCAGAGGTAGCAACTTCAGCACGATGAATCACGTCCCGAGGGGCAGGAGGAACTAAAACCTTCAAAAGAGCCGAGGTGGTGATATCCTCGGATGGAATAGAAGTAGCAGCTGGAGTTATGGTGATCAAAGGATCATGGGGGAAACTTCGCTGGTGAAGACATTTGCAACAGGCTCAACCGGGTGATCCGGCGGGGGAATTATGTCGGCAGTAACGGTGGGGTCAATAGGCAAATCTCATCCGGGCTATATGTGTCGGCGCCGGAGGAGAATCAACACGAGGAGGACTGGGAACCCGGGTATCTTCTGGAGGAGGATAAACCGGCCGAGTAGTATGGGTCGCCGTACTCGGACCACTAGGCTTTGCGGAGAGAGGAGCTCTGCAAAAGACAAACAAGTCGAATCAATAGACAGAAAGAGAGAAACAAGAAATATAAATGAAAGTAAACTCACCCAGTAACCGCAGGCATGCTTTTACGCCTCGGAATATGTTGCGCAGACTTCTTCACTCGCTTCTTGGGGGTAGCACCGGAGGGATCAGCCAGAGCAGTGCGCTTCTTAGAGGTAGCAGGAGCTTGAGAAGCAAGAGGCTCGACGTCGTGCACCTGACCAGCCAGATTAGCTGGGAAAGAAGGAGCCGGAAATGCGTAAGAGATAGGCACCACGACAACTACCTCAAGAATTTGGATGTCATCCGAGTCACCTTCATCCGCATGAGCCAAGGTCTTGCCTCGGACACGAACCAGAGCGATATCTGACTTAGGGACAAACTCCTCCAGTCAGGTTCTCCGGTGTCCGGAGTATTGCGATCTGCGGTCCATGGAAGAGCCAAAACCTCGGCATCCTCTGTCTTTTGCTCGGTAAACCTCTGCAAGAGAAGAAACAAAGAAGGATTAGCAAAAGAACAATCACGAGTGCGACTCGAAAGCAAACACCAATGCGTAAATTTACCCGAGGAGGAGGATTCCTGCGAGGCTTTAGTCCCCATGCCCACTCCTCCAGCATATCGGTCTTGAAGATAGCCCGGACACACTTGTAAATGTGATAATCGTCGAGCTCAACCGTTGAAACTCGGTTGGGATCGAGAGGACCACTCATATAACAAATCTTGTGAGAGCGAAGCTGAAAAGGGCAGATTCGGCTGCTGATGAATGCAGTCATCAGATCCTTACCACGGAGCCTGGCGCGAATCAACTCCTTGAGCCGAATCTCGAATGCCTCGGCCAAAGCATGGCTCTTCCTAGGATTATAGTTCCAGTTCTTCTTGGAAGGGGGGCCAATAGAAAAGGCAGGGAGCTGAATCTTATCTTCTTTCCCAGTGTTTTTGACATAAAAAATGATTTATGCCATTTCTTACAAGACTTGAGGCCGGCGACACGCGGGAACTCGGAGTTCCTCCAAGGTGTAATGGACGCAGCCCCGCATTGGGTAAGAGATTTCTCGGAAGGGTGAAGAGATTTGTCCGGCACGACATTAGGTTGGATTTGGAAGAATTTGGACCAGACATGTACGGAGGTCCAAAGGCCAAAGTACCCCTCCGAAGCTGAGATAAAAGCTAACAAGGAAGCTATATCATTTGCCGACAGATGATGCGGCTGAAGGCCGAAGTAATCGAGGAACCCCCTAGCAAAATCGCTAAGGGGGAGGCCAAACCCATGAGCAAAATGGGACATGAAGACTACGTATTCTCCCTCGTTGAGCACTGGAGAGGATTCGTTGCAAAGTGATGACGCTTACCTCGGCAGGGATCCGACGCGTCTTGATTAACCACTCAACCTCACGGCGAGTGACAGTGGAACCCTGCCAAGAACCCCGTTCTGGACCGAACGCGAAATCATCCTCCTCGACGAGGGCTCCGCTGGCAGAACTAGACATAGGCTCGTCGGAGGAATCAACAGAGGAGGAACTAGCGGCGGGGAGAGGCCTAGAAGTGCAGGGCCCCGTCATGGTTCTAACGAGAGCGGCGGCGCAACAAAGAAGAACCGCCGCGAGGAATCTAGGAAACAGAGGAATTGCCTAGGGCAGAAATCTAGCGGCGATGCTGTAGGGTAACTCACCAGTGAAGGCGACGGAGAAGGGCACGACAGTGAGGTCGTCGGAGCAGGAGAACGGCAGCGTGACCGTCGAGGAGGTCAACAGTGGCGCGACCGCTTGCGCACGAACGAAGGCGCCGGTGCGAGGAGGAAGAAGAAGGGCAAATGAAGGGGGAAAGTGAAATCGTCTAGCCCCGTTCCCCTCTTTATAACCGCACAGTATTAGCGGTAGTGGGATCGTGGGTGCACCATGATAACTGCATAATCGCGCGCGTGGCAGACCCGCTCGCAACTAGCGGAGCCACACCGAAGACCACACGGCGCGGGAGGGGATCGGGCCTCCTGACCGATGCGGTACTCGAGGCGTCACTACGCCGACGCGGGGGGCGCAGTAATCACTGTAGCTTGTCAGCGGACACTGTAGAGGAACAAAAAACTAGAAGAACAATGATGAGTGGTACATGTAGGACGAGGTGTGCTCAGGAAGCAGCACGGATACCTCGAACAGAAAGAAGTAACTCGGAAGGAAAGAGAGAAATATGTTGGGAAACTGATGTGGCCCGGCCGAGGTTTCAGGCAGGACCACACCAGCTTCGTGGACTAATGTTGGGGAGGTGACCCCGGATACAGTCAAGACAGGGGAAAGATGAAAGGAACCTCCCTTGTCGTGAGCCGAGTTACTTTTTGTGTCAGCCGAGTCATATAAGAGTCGACCGAGATAAGCAGGGCCATGGCAAGTGTAGAATGAGTAACACCTTATCCGACCGACATATGAGTTAAGTCGGCCGAATGAGTCTTACTAACTTGAATGCAGGTGTAGGCTGAGCCGAGTGATGAGAGACAAGGCCGTATAACATGAAGCTTGCAGGAGAAGGAGGTGCCTAAAGTCAAACCCTAGTCACTAGCTAGGAGAAATCTAGACAGAGCCAAGCACAAAGGACAAGGAGCAGAGCAGCAGAAGGGCAGAAGAACGTCACGGAGGTGACAGTAAGGAAGCACGAGGCGCGCATGTGAGGGTCTCTGGAACATTGCCGTCGATAGAAGGGCGACACTGAAAGGAGGTCGTCGAGTTACCATATTGGGACAAGCATATTCCAAGGATATGCTTGCCACGTTAGCCCTAGAAGGAACCAAGGCACCCCTTTATAAGGGGGGACGCAGGCTCCTGAAGAGGGGATCGATTCATTCTACGCCGTAAGGCTCATGTAGTAGTGTTCTTCCTCTATATGAGACAGCTCTAGGAGCATTTGTATTCACTGAGAAGAGGAATAGAGATTGACTAGTTTAGCATTGGAGTGTAGAAATCACTGCATCTTCCCTCCCCGAATCCCACTAGCATCCATCGGCCCCATACTTTATCCTACCCATGGCATCTGCCCGTGCCACCACCACGACACACTGTGTACTGTTCTTTCTCCGACTTGCAGAAGCCATTGCTAAGGCCAAGGACATTGTTGAGCAATCCAAACACATTGAGTTGCTGGATAGCGAAAACAAGATCCTTAAGCAGGAGAGGACTGATACCCTGAAGATGCACGAGGATTCCATGAAGGCCTTGCAGGAGTCCGCCAATACAGAGATGAACCACTTGAAGGAGGAGATTGTGATGCTGAAAGAGCAAAAGAAAGCTGCCGATGAGCAAAATCAGCGCAATCTTGAAGCATACAAGATCCTCCGACAAGAACGGGACTCCATGGCGGAGACGCTCCAGCAAGTCGAGGCGAGCATCTTTTGTAAGTAATTCTCCGTCTTGTACTTATGTAAGCAAGGTACTTTTAACTTTTGTGTTATTGAACTCATGTGCTCCCTTGTCGGAATTGCAGCTCCTACTGGTTTAACCAAGTCGCCTCCTCCGCCGAAGGAATGCATGGTCCTTGCCGGCAACTTCATCATCATCACCGTCAAGCAAGCCAAGGAGATCGCCAAGCCCCTCAATATCAATGTCAAGGCGGTGTACTCCGTGATGAAGTACTCGAAGATCTTGCATCAAGCCCTCGAGCGTATTGTAAGCTGGAAAGCTTCATGTACTCGGGCTGGCGCAAGGATGTCTCTGGCGATGGTCAAGGCGCACTATGAAAACGCCGACCTCGACATGGTGACCACGGGTCTTCCCGACGTAGATGATGACGGACAGAACATTGACCACAAAGCTATCTGGGCATCCCTTGCGGGTTTTGACACCAGCGTTGCCGAGTTGGTTGATCATAACGTCTTCGTGCCGCTGGAAATCATTGACAGTCCAGAGCTCCTCCGAGTCCCTCAAGACCACCGACTTCGAAGATGATGGCTCTCCTGCTGCCGACGATGCTGCATCAAAGTCTCCTGTGCCAGAGGAATGAAAAAACACTTTGTAATATTTGCTTCCTCTGGTTTGGTGTATGCGGAAAAACTACTATGTTAACTTAAGGCGGAAAAACAATAGGTGTAATTTCCTGCTACTCAAGTACTGGTTCCAGGATGTAATTATTTTTTAAGCAAGTGTTAGCTTATCTATTACTCTGGTTTTTATGCTTGACCTTTTGTGAGTCAGAAGACTCGTAGTCGGAACCATACGCTCAGGTGATGATGCCCAATGGCACCGTCAAAAACCTAAGCACAAAATCGCCGACAACAAGTGCCGATAGTCACTACTCCAGAATCCACATAAAAACAACAAGGAACGTATAGACCAGAAAACTTAAGCTAATGCCCGTAGGCGGAATTTTGACAAGTGCAAATGCAAAGCTTGCGCATAAAGGTTTTATACGATCCAAAAATAAACACTAAAGGAGGTAAAAGACTTAGAAATATGAGTGAACCAGAGAGCTTTATTTCATTGATCATATAAGAGGTACACAATACATAGAAAATATGCTAAGTGTAAAAAGGACGTAGCTGTGCTATGTTCCATGGCCGATCAAGCTCCAGGTAGTCATCATCCGAGTCACGTCGCTTACGCTTATGATCTTTGCTGGGTCTATCCTCAAGTTCACGACTGTCAACGAGGTAGTAAGACCCATTGAGCAGCGCCTTGCTTATGATGAATGGTCCTTCCCATGGTGGGGATAATTTGTGTGACATCTTCTGCTTAAGTCGGAGCACCAGATCCCCCTCTTTAAACGAGCGATGCCGAACGCGGTGACTATGGTAGCTGCGTAGCTCTTGCTGGTAGATGGTGGATCTTTGGCATGCCAAAACATGCTCTTCCTCGAGAAGGTCCACATCTAGGCGTCTGGATTATTCAGCGTCATCTTCGTCGTAGGCGGCAACTCTTGGTGAATCGTGAAGGATATCGGAAGGCAGGATGGCTTCTGCTCCATATACCATGAAGTAAAGGGTGTAGCCGGTAGATCTATTGGGTGTAGTTCGTAAACTCCACAGCACAGATGGTAACTCTTCCGCCTAGGCTCCAGCTGCTCTATGTAGCGGTGCCTCGAGACATGGCTTGATTCCCTACAGAATTAATACATTGGCTCGCTCAACTTGGCCATTGGACTATGGATGTGCCACAGATGCTAGGTCAAGTCGGATGCGCTTGTCCCAACAATATGCTTCCACTTCTCCGAGTGACAAGTTGCTGCCGTTGTCGGTGATAATGCTATGTGGGAGACCAAATCTCACCACTAGATCCCAGACAAACCTAAGGGAAGTTGCCCCATCAAGCTTTCTAATGGGTTTAGCTTCTATCCATTTGGTGAATTTATCAACTTCTACTAGCAGATTCGTAAACCCACATGGTGCCGTCTGTAATGGACCAACCATGTCTAGCCCCCAAACTGCAAACGGCCAAGTTATTGGTATTGTTTGCAATTCTTCAGCTGGAACATGGGGTTGACGGCCATAATACTGGCATCCCATGCACGTCTCAACCATCTTGTCGGCGTCTGCCTTCGCGGTTAGCTAGTAGAATCCTTGCCGAAAGGCTTTGGAGACCAACGATCAAGGAGCGGCATGATGCCCGCAATCTCCGAGATGGATCTCACGTAGGATTTCAATACCTTGTTGCTAGGAAACACACTTAAGGTATACACCAGTGGTGCTTATTTTGTAGAGTTGTCCATTGATTATGGTATAGCCCTTTGCTCGACGTACTATTTGCCATCTTGCGACCTCGTCGTCGGGCAAAGTTTCGTGTACGAGATATTCCATGAACGGTTGTGTCCAAGCCGGAGGGACCTTTTTAGCTGTGTGAACGAAAGAGTCAACTCTATCCGGGTTGTTGATGTCCGCTCCCTTCACGGATGGTGTCCATAGATGCTCCAGAAAAACGCCAGGCAGAATTCGCTTGCGCCCTGATCCAAGTTTAGGCAGTAGATGAGCCGCCTCGTTTTGCTCCCTAGGTACATACTTGACTTCGTAGCCCAAGAATTTCTTGGCTATCTTGTCCACTTCGTCTCGATATGCCTCCATCATAGGGTATCGTGCGTTCCAGGTGCCAGCCACCTGCTGGGAAACCAAATCGGAATCTCCACAACAAACTATGCGCTTGATGCCAATATCCTTGGCTATGCGTAGTTCGTGAATGAGTGCTTCATACTCCGCCATGTTGTTCGTAGCCTCGAAGTGGATCTGTAGAACTTAGTGTAGCTTCTCCCTAGTTGGTGACTGTAGCAGTACACCAGCCCCCGAGCCATTGAGTAGCTTTGATCCGTCAAATTGCATCACCCAGTATTCTGGCTCCGGCATAGGGGTAGCATCTGGCATCTCCGTCCAATCTGCGATGAAATCCGCCAAGGATTGTGACTTGATAGCGTCGCGTCTCTTGTAGGTGATCTCGAAGGTGGCGAGCTCAATGCCCCACTTCGTGACCCTTCCTATAGCGTCGCTGTAGTTGATGATGGCGGACAGTGGAGCTTTGATCACAACTGTGATAGGGTGCTCCTGGAAGTAGTGCCTTAGCTTCCGAGAAGCAAGGAACACTCCATAAGCTATCTTCTGGTAGTGCGGGTAACGCTGCTTGGTCTCCTTCAAGACCTCGCTTACTTAGTAAACTGGTTGTTCAACTCCGTACTCATGCCCTGGTTCTTTCCGCTCTACCATGACGACGATGTTGATTAACCGGTTGGTGGCCACCATGTAAATTAACATAGGCTCCATAGGCTTGGGTGCTGCAAGGATAGGCGCCGAGGATAGTATCTCCTTTAGCTGCTTTAGTGTTGCATCTGCTTCGTCCGTCCATGTGAATTTGTCCGCCTTCTTCAGCAACTTGTACAGCGGCAGGGCCTTCCCTCCAAGTCGGCTGACAAACCGACTAACTGCTGCAACGCAACCTGTCAGTTGTTGTATGTCCTTCAGGCATGTCGGACGGTTTATGCTTAGGATGGCCTTGATCTTCTCCGGGTTGACCTCGATTCCACGCTGGGAAACGATGAAGCCCAACAATTTGTTTACCGGAACCTCAAGACGCACTTCTTAGGGTTAAGCATCATGTTGTATTTCCAGAGATTATCAAAGGTTTCTTTTAAGTCGGAGATTAAGTCATTTGAATTTTTAGACATCCCCGCTATATCGTCCACATAGGCGTGAACATTCTGACCAATTTGATCGTGTAGGCAATGCTGCATTGTCCGCTGGTACATAGCACCTGCGTTTTTCAGCCCAAAGGGCATCATGACATAGCAAAATGTGCCGTAAGGTGTGGTGAACGAAGTGGCCAATTGGTCCGGCTTCCTCATCTTAATTTGGTGGTATCCTGAGTATGCATCGAGAAAACACAAAAGCTCCGAGCCAGCCATCGAGTCAATGACTTGGTCAATGCGAGGCAAAGAAAACGGATCTTTGGGACATGCTTTGTTCAAGCCGGTGTAATCAACGCACATTCTTATTTCTTTGGTTCCCTTTTTGGGGACAAGTACAGGATTGGCCACCCATCGGGTGTGAAGGACTTCTCGGATAAAACTAGACTTAAGTAACCTAGCTATCTCTTTGCCTATGACGCGTCTCTTATCGTCTCCGAAGCGTCATAGAGGTTGTTTCACCGGTTTGCATTTTGGATCAATATTCAAGCTGTGCTCAGAAAGTTCCCTAGGCACACCTTTCATGTAGGCAGGTTTCCAGGCAAAGATGTCCCTATTCTCACAGAGGAACTCGACGAGCGCGCTTTCCTATTTGGGATCCAGGTTCATCCCAATGGCGGTGGTCTTGGAGGCATCGCCTACCACAAGTTCCACCGGCTTGGTTTCGATGGTGGCCTTGAAAGCTGGGGCAGAGTCAGAAATCTGCTTCTTCGACGCCGGCATCTCCGAGGCATCGACCTTGATATAGATCTCCTTGAATTCTTTGCTGTAGAGGACAGCTTCTGCAAAGGCTGATTCTCCAATCTCGTAGTGTCTTCCCTTGGTAAAGCTTCCGGATACGGTGATGACTCCGTTTGGTCTGGGTATCTTGAGCTTATTGTAGACGAAGCATGGCTTGGCCATGAAGGCGTGGAATATGTCGCGTCTGAATATGACGTGGTACACACTCTTGAAGGGGACCACCTCGAAGGTCATGCGTTCTTGGCGGTAATTATTCACTCTTGAATACGACCTGAAGTGTGATGCACCCAAGGGACCGAGCCTCCCGACCAGGAACTACGCCATGGAAGATGGTGCTGGTCCGCCTTAGGTTACCCTCTGTCAAGTTCATCTTGTGCAGTGTATCCAGGTACGTGATGTTGATGCCGCTTCCACAATCCACCATACATTTGGTGAACTCGTTGCCATCAATCAGGGGGTTGATGACCATGGCATACTGGTTCTCCGTAGGGATGAGGTCTGGGTGATCCTTCCTATCCCAAGTAATTGAAATCTCTGACCAGCGCAGGTACTGGGGATCTGGGGGTAGAGTGGCCATCAGTATCCTCATAGAGGTCTTATGTTGTCGGATAGTTGGGGTGCCAAGGAAAGTGTGGAAAACTGCCGCCTTCTTCTCAAAGGGGTTCTTGCCCTTGCCATCGCTCTTGGCGGCGTGCTTGGGGTCAACATCCTCATCCATGTCACTTGAATCCTTGGACTCCTCTTCCTTCTTCTTCCCCTTGCCCTTGCCTCGCGGTCTGTTCTTCCGACTTTGCTTGTAGCCTGACTCCGGGTCCTCCTTGAGATCGTTAACAAACTTGCAATGGCGATTGGTGTGAGTGGCTTTGCCGTTGGTGTCGAGGTGTACAAGGCACGTCATATCGCGATACTCCTTGTAGGTTTGGGGAACATGGAGCGCTGCCGAGGTAGTTTGACTACCCCGATGCTGCCCACGACCAGCCCCTCATCCTCGGCCACGCTGTCCGCCATCACCTCGCCCTGCAAATGCCATGGTGACCATGTTGAAGGTTTGCTTTTCTTCTGGAGGCTCTTTCACTTGGTGCTTCTATTCCTCCTAGCTTGAGTTGGAATGGCCGTTGCCGGCAGGGAGCTGCGAGCATTGTTGTCGGCAGCTGTGAACTCACTAGCTAGCTGGATCATCTGGTTGAGATCTAGCTGGTGATTGTCCTGCAAGCGCTTCAACTTATGTCGGAGCAACGTACCTTTCTCCAACCCATCGATGAAGGCGGCCATGGCGGTCTGGGCATGCACTCCTACGCAAGAATTCTTCATGTCCAGCTAGCGAGAGAGGTAGGCGCGAGATGACTCGTCTTTCTCCTGCACGCACCACTATAGATCGCCAATAGTACATGGACGCTTATACGTACCCTCGAAGTTCTTGGTGAACGCTTCTTGCATGTCCAACCAGTTGCAGATGGATTTCTCCGGCAAGTCATCAATCCATTGGCGGGCCGTGCCCGCCAACATCAGCGGGAGGTACTTGAAGGCGACATTGGGGTTACCCTCGTTGATCTCCACCGTGTTGTCGTAATCCTGCAACACGTAGCTGGTTTGGCGGTGCCGTCATAGGGCTTGATGGTCTTGTTAATCCGGAAACCCTTGGGGTAAATTGCGGTCCGTATTACAGGTCCAAAGCAACGTGGTCCCAAGTATTGTCCTTCCCGGGCCTCGTGAATCTTGTCCAAGCGTGAACGTGCGTCGTATGGCTTCGGGCTTGCTTTTTTCTTCTTGCCGCCAGGGGAAGGGCTGCGTGAACGACGCGGTCCTCCTCCGCCATGGTGGCTGCTAGGGGGCGACGGAGGCGAAGGTGGTGGTGGGTTAGCCTTCTTGCTGTTACCCTCCTGCGACGCCTCACGCTTGTCGCGGTTGCTTGTCGGACGTGGAGGGTCATGACACGACCTACTCTTGTGTGCTTGGTTGCTCTCTCCATCATGACGGGTCTTCTCCGTGTTGTCGCGGATGACGATGCCGCTCTGCCTTGGCGGAGGCATATCCGTATGATGGTGAGCCTTGGGATCTTCGCGATGTCGAGGAGACCGGGGCGATGGATATGTGCGACGAGGATGAGCCTTGCCTCCGTGGTTGGAGGATATGGGGATAGCGTCTTTCTTGTTGTGTGCATCCCTCTGTCTTCATTCTGACGAACCCGTCTAGGACCCGACATCATGAGGAGATCTGTCCCTGGCGGCTTAGGCTGGCTAGACTGGAAAAACGCTGGGTCAGACTCAAGCCTCTGAGAGGTGGCCTTTTCCTGCTGCTTCACCGCCTTGGCCACAAGGTCATAAACCTGTTCCACAGCTGCAGGTGATTTATCCTACTCCAGAAGGGTATTGGCAACGACGAGGTTGAGAAGAGGAGTAGGCATCACCTGCCTGCCTTCGTTGTCAATGTATGGCTTTGCATGTGGAGGATTTCGAGGGAGCCCATCCTAGGTTTCACCGTACACCAGGATCGTTGATGACGCGAGCCAGAGCTTTCTTAGCCTTCTGCTACTGCAGGAGAGTCTTGTACTCGTCCTCCACGGCTCTAGCTTTCTCTATTGACTTTTGCGCGTTGTCCAGATCTCGATCTAGCTTAGCGCCTTGCTCCGCGATGGCCTGCGCTTCCTCCAGCAGCTGCTGGCGCTTCTCATCAAGCTGGAATACGCTCCGTATATGGGCCACGGTCATGGGCTCGACGAGTAGGTTGCCGTACATCACTCTATCAGCTGGAGTGATTTGGGCAGCTGCAGATGTAGATGCCGGAGGCGGCAGGTTTGCGGTGTTGTTGTTGCTCGGACCAGTGTCGAGTTCCTGCGGCTGCTGTACTGGGTTAGGCGGAGGGGGCATGACCTTTGCACGATCATTGTCGGTAGCAACAGGTGGTCCCTTCCCCTTGTCCAACGCTGTAGGCGGAGCTCGTCCGGGTTGATCTTCATCCATCATGGTCCCAATGGCAACGAACACCTCTCGGGACGTGACGGTGTTGTTGGCCTGCTCGTCGCATTTGTAATCCTCCTCCATCTCCTGCATGGCAGAGTCTATCTCCCCTGGGCTAAAGTCTATCTCCTCCGAGTCAGTGCTGATGTCGGCATAAAGCGCGTCAAGCACGGAGTCAGAGGGTGCTGGGGCTTCCTCGATGATGGGCGGTGGTGGTGCGCAACAACGATGATGACTGGGGGTGGTGGTGTAGCTACTGCGATGACTATCGGAGGCGGTGGTGCAGATGCAGCGACGATGACCGGAGGCGGTGCTGGCGGTGGCTGAGGCGGAGGGGCTCCGTCAAGGAGCGCAAGGGCTGTTTGAGCTGCCTCCTCAGCCTCCGCATATTTGTTGATGGTGTTCACCATGCCTTCGAAAGTGAGGCGCCCTAAAGCCTGCTGCTGCCTTAGCGTGTGTCGGAGAAGTGTACCTTGGTCCAGCCCTTCCACAAAGTGATACATGGCATCATCATTGGGGTAATGTGCCAGATGGCCCGTATATGTGAAGGAAATATGCCCTAGAGGCAATCATAGAGATGATTATATTTCATATGTATCCATGAGTTATTATAATGTTCCTTGAATATCCATATCAGGAAACTTGTATTGATTGGCAATTATGTGAGTTGTTTGTGAAACTCTTTACTTGTATGGTTATTTAAGAGTTGTCCCTAGTCGGAGTTCATGTGAGGACACACGTGAATATTAGACTAGCATATCGATTGGTTGATGACTATGTTTCACAAGTCATAGACATGGAGATGTCAAACCAATGATGTGGACACATGTTATGAACATGGGGTTGGACTGACCCAACCTGAGACTGGAAATTAGTTGCATCTCTCTCTCTACACATCGTGTACGTTTTGTCCTTAGACCTGAGATTGTCGCATGTACTTGAGATGTGGATCGACCTACTTTGGGACTATCAACGCTGCACCGTAACAGGGTAGTTATAAAGGTAGCTTTCGGGTTTGTCCTGAAGCATGCTGCAAGGCATGGTCAATCAAGATGGGATTTGCCCCTCTCTACTTGAGAGAGATATCTCTGGGCCCCTCGAGTGATCGGATCCAGAAATGCATGGTCGTGCTACATATGGATATGAGTTAACCTAGTAAAGGGATTCTGAATCACAGTATCGAGAAAGAGAGGTCAGCTTGGAGCTAGACCAAATATCATGAGGCAAAGGGAAAGACATGTACTAAACCTTGTGATGGTTCGTCCGATATGATCTTTGTATGCGTTTAGGAGTTGACACGTCTTGCTAGAGGCCGCTACCAACTATTGACAGAATAAGTGTATTCGTGTCATGTCTATACGCATATGAACCTATAGGGTCACACACTTAAGGGGCTGGAAGCCTAATGAGGATTGGATCCGAATTAGAAGCTTAGGCTACTAATGGGCTGCTAATGTAGAAGCCCACTAGGGACGCCTATATAAGAGAGGGTGGGGCGAGATGACCAAGGTTAGACCTGAGACCATTCCACCCAGCCGCCACACCTCTCGTCTGTGTTGCACGCGCGGACCTAGCAGTCCGGCGTCTGACGCTTCCACCTCGCACGTGTGGATACCTCGGAGGTGCTGCATCTGTGGCACTTGGACGAGCCGCGCAAGGGGAGCTTCTCGTGGGATGAGGACAAGGAGGAGACGTGGAACGTCTGCACTGCCTCGATGCACTTCATCAATTCCGCAACTGCGCGTCTAGTGGTAATCCCGTGATCTATGGCAACATTAATCCTGGTTTACGCGGTAGAATTTTTTTGATTTGTGCTAGTGTAGCCTACCCGTATCCCTTCAATATGGAGCCACCTGGCAAGGTTATCACGGGGTTTTTCACCCTTTCTCTGCATGCAACGTGCCAGATCAAAGATGGTTATCACTCTGACGAACTTGGATCTCTGCTGTCCAAACGCACGAGCGAAGCCGGCAGACTTGCAGCAATCTTCCACCGTTATATCCTGCACAGGGGCGGTTTGGGTGGGCCTTGAATTTTCCGATCTTTGACGGCAAACTCCGAGGAGAGATCCAACATCGATCCTTTCGCGAATGTATCTTGCCCGTAGGCGGTCCGTGCGGGTCTTGACGCTCCTCCGACTTCCAAGGAACTAGTGCCCGAGTTGGTTTCACCGATGAAGAGGTGGATGTCTCCGATGGGGACGATCGAGCAGCGGGTAGGGTTCGTCTTCGCCGGGACCTAGAACTCGTCGGGAGGGACGATCAGGACGTTGCCAGAGAAGAGAACGCGACCGATGGCTACGGATTCGCCGATTCCCGTGAAGATCTTGGACCTCGCCCGCTGTAGAGCCTGAAGCGCCTCTTGCCCCACGATGGGCGCCAACTGTCATGGTATTGCCAACGAGTACGCCATGGAGGGGTCCTCACAGTGCGTGTTTAGAGACGTGGGGTAAGGCGGGCGGTTGACGGGTACGAGGTAACACAGCTGACCCAGGTTCAGATCCCACGACGGTGGCAGAATCCTACTCCTGCTATAAATCACTATAATGGCAATACACCGAGTTATAGTGATTGGTTCGCTGTGCGAGGTATGAGTTGATTGGTGCCCTAAAGGCTCCCATAGGTCCGGCTTATATAGTCACCAGGTCCTAGGGTTACAGGGAAAGTTCTAGCCAGACAGGTTACAGAGTCCTACACAACACACAACTAGTCTAGCGTGTCTTGCACTCCAAGGCTCTGGGTACGTCGGTGACTCCTCCGTAGCCTTCCTTTATCCGGCATGGGCCTCCCTTCTGGATCCATCTAATCACGCCAGCAGGCCATGGGCCATGCTACCAACTGTGGGCCACCGGGTTATCCGGATAGGAGACATGCTATGAGGATACCCATATAGCATATCCCCAACACTCCTTAGATAAACAACATGGCATGAAGGGTAGACAAATTACAGTAGGGCAATCGACATGAACTGAGAAAGGCATAACAATGCAATCCTAGACAAAAAGATCCTATGAGATTCGATTGGGAAATACAACAATATACATAGACCGCCATCCAACTGCATCTATGACTATAAGTCCACCTTCAGGTTATCATCCGAACCCCCTCCAGTATTAAGTTGCAAGCAACAGACAACTGCTTTAAGAAAGTGTGTAAGATAAACTATCCACTTGTTCCATGAACAAGAGACCGTTGTTTTATCCCTAGTGGCAACAACACATCTACAACCGAAGATATTTCGGTCACTTCCCTTGGAAACTAGAGGCATGAACCTACTATCGAGCATAAATACCCCCTCTTGGAGTCACTAGCAACTACTTGGCCAAGATAGCTACTAACAACAGAGAGCATGCAAGATCACAAACAACACAGACATGATAGTATCAAATAGACAAAACCATTAATCAATTTTACATAGTAATCTCAATATCCATCGGATCCCCGCAAACACAATATGCATGATTACAAATAGATTAGATCTTGATCATGAACAGAGCTCACAAGATCTATACATGAAATCACAAGGAGGAGATACAACCATCTAGCTACTACATGGACCCATAGTCCAAGGTGCGTAGGGGCTTCCCCTACGGTAGAGCGGTCAAAAAAAATAGTCCAAGGTGGAACTACTCACGCATCATACCGGAGAAGAAGGCCTCCAGGATGATCTCTCCTCCGACAGGGTGCCAGGAAGAACTTCAGATCCCCTGATCTAGGGACGACGGTGGCAACGGCTATAGAAGGTTTCGTGGAGTTTTGATCGGGTGCCTAGGGTTTCTCCATCGGGGGCTTCTTATAGGCGAAGATGCGAGGCTGTGAGGCGGCCAGGGGGCCCACACCGTACCCAGGCGTGGGGTGGGTCCACCCGCACCTAGGGGGTGTGGTGGCCCTGGTTCGCCTCTACGTCTCCCCTCTGGACTTCATGTCGCCCCCGGTAAAATATTGACTTTGGCTTTTGTCCCGTCCAATTCTGAGAATATTGATTTTCTGCCTTTCTGGAACCAAAATGTAAGAAAACAGTAACCGCAATCGTGGCAACTAGTTAATAGGTTAGTTCTAGAAAAGATATAAAAACACCTCAAAGTGTAGACAAATCAAAGCAAAGTAGATACTAAACAAGCATGGAGCATCAAAAATTATATATACGTTTCCGACGCATCAGAGATATTTGAAAATATCTGCCCAGAACCAACTATATGGCCGGAACTATACGGGCCACGACCGTATAGTTGGTCGTTATGGAGCAGGACTCCTCCAAATCCATGATTTCTTTTCCTAATCTGTTTGTATTCTTTTCTTGGGCATGAATTTGGTGTTTCTCGCAAGTTTTACCGACCTATGACCCCTCTTATAAACTACCATTGTGCCTCTCTCTCTAATCACAATCACCAGGAAGAAATCCAGCTATGCGCTATCCCGTCCCAGGCCGTGGAAAACCTATGGGGCTCATTGCTCCTAGGGAACTTTCTTGCAGCCCGTCGATGGAGGATGGCGATGAGGAGGTGGAAAGGTTTAGCCTAAGGTACAAAGAGTATGTCGAGACAAGCTTCTACAATAGTGATCCCGATAAAGGCTGGGGCGAAATTTACATCTTCCGCGACGTCTATGATCCCCCGGAGATCGACTGGGCGGCAATGGAAAGAACTCAATAAGAGAGAGAAGGCCACAAGCCGCACGGAAAAGGGCATGTGGAGATGGTCAAGTTCATCACCACAGACCCGAGGCCGCACAAGCATAAGGGAATACCTGTTGGGTTCGCAACATAGAAAACAAAAAAATTCCTATGATGGGAAATATGTGCACCAAGATCCATCTATCTGGATACAAGTAACGGGTGGATATACATCCATAGAATACATATCCTCGAAGACCAAAATATTTTTCGAGTATGAACTCGTTGGTGATGTAGTTGATCTCTTGCTGATCTCAAGATCGTGATGAAGTCCATCTGGTCTAGCACCATCAAGTCTAGAACTGCAAAGAAGTGGTGCATCCGTGATCGCACACACGTTCGGGTATCCCGACAACCTCTGAGCCATCTCTCCAGCGAAGCAGCGGAAGCAACAAATCCTTCCAAAAAAAGACACCGGAAACATGTATCTCGCTGATCTTAGACCATAGGGAAATTCTAAAGGGGGAGAGAGATCCTTTGCGAGGAGGTGTGAGGAATGAGGAGGAGGTTCTCCTTATATAGGGGAGGGGGCAGCCCAAAGGGCATGGCCGCCGGCCATGGTGGTGCCCCCACCTCTCCCTCCATTATGTTGAGTGGAGCTTCCACCCACATAATCACACATCCACTCACATGCATTAATTTTCCACCAAAATTAATGTATCTCTCATTTAATAAAACTATTTTATTTATTTTATTCAGAATTTTGTTAATTAAATTAATTAACAAGCATTCACATAAAACTCCTTCCAACATATCAATATCACATGAACAACCAGTTTCAGTAATTTCACCCGAAACAATTCCGGTTTCTATTGAAATAATTCTAGCGCTTTCATAATCTTTTCCTGACATCTTTATTTGCTCCTAATGGTGTCGGTATCCCTTAAGTGTGTCACCCTACGGTTCACGAATAATACAGACATGATCGAGACCCCTCTCCGATCAATAATCAACAACGGGACCTGGAGATCCATACTGACTCCCACACATTCAATGATGACTTCTGTGATCGTGTGAACCTTTTACGCATGTAACTCAATCCCTTTGTCTCGCGATATATTATATGTCCAAGATTCGATCATTGGTATCTCCATACCTAGTTTGATCTCGTTACCGACATGTACTCTTTTCTCGTTCCCGCGATATAACATTCTAGTGATCATATGACTTGCTTGCAAGCTAATTAATGTGATATCACCGAGAGGGCCCAGAGTATATCTATCCATCATCGGGATGGACAAATTTCACTCTTGATCCATGAGCCTCTACATAACACTTTCGTAGCACTGAACCCACCTTTATAGTCACCATGTTACGGTGTGATGTTTGATGTTATCAAGATATTCTTCTAGTGTTAATGATTGGCATGATCTCATGGTCTAAGGACTAGGATTACTTCGTATGATGTTATAGCAATATAAACACAACGACTTTGATCGTAATGCTATACTTTGGATGAATGTTCATCACGTCATTCCAACAATGTTGTGACCTCGTTATTAACAACATCCAATGTCCATGATCAGAAAAACTTTGATCATCTTGTTAATCAACGAGCTAGTTTATAAGAGAGGCATAACTAGGAACTTTCTATTTATTTATTAAACACACATGTATTAACGTTTCCATATCTTCTATATCTAAATAGCAATCGCCTAGGATTTATCTGCAATTCTATGCAGCCACGTCACCCCAGTTAGCAAATACAAGTCGCACCCAAATAGTCTCTTCTCAAGTGTAACCGAAAGCTCAAGCCATCGATCTCCCATTATTCTGTTTGATTACCGTGCAATCAATCTCCTATTTACTTCTCTAATAGCTGCCCTTCAACATCCCCACCCGGCCACCACAAGACGGCCATACGCATGTCTCGTCTGCTGCCCTCCCTCACCTCTCCCAATCTCCCATCATCATTGATTCATTGTTCTTAATCACTATTTAAGCCCCTCCGCACCATTCTCTGCTCTCTCACGCATCATCTATCTCCGTGAGGTGAGGTCGCATGATCTCTTGAGTGGAATCAACCATGCTGCCATATTTGCCGACGGGGTCCTCAAGAAACCAATCTGAGTGGCCGTCAGCCCTTCACCATAGCTGTGCAGTTTCAACCTTTTCAGTGCAACCAGGAACATAAGCCGAGTGGCTTCCTTTGCTGAGCAGTTTCACGACAACCAATAATTGAATCTGAGCCCATCTCCAAGCAGCCACTGGTGAATCAATGGTTTTCTTCACTATGTTTGAGAATTTGTTTTGTTACTGCTGTAGATCCGTACAATTCAGTTCAAGCTTGGCCAGGAACTTTGCCAAGATACAGTTTTTATTTGAATTAGGTGAAGATAGGAAGGAGCAGGTAACTAAGGTGCTCTCATTGTAGTTTTTATGGTCTGTACCAGATTTGTTCGAAGAGAAATATAATTCCTATTTGTTTTGACATGATTGATGGTTCATATACATACATGATTTTCTTCTCAACTGCAGTACCATACCAATAGTTGTTTTGGTCGATATGGCCATCTCAACTGGTTACAATCATGAGATTGAAGTGGCATGCCTCTATCAGTCATTACCATATCACTTATAGCCTTTGCCTCCAAAAGCCTTGCAAAACATATTTACTTTCTGCTGCAAAATTGTTATACACCTTAACTTGAAGGTAATAATTACCACTCGGTTCTAGCAAATTGCCGGTATTATATAAGGTTGGAAAATACAATTTATAAATATCAAATTTATACCATATGTGAAGTGTTGAATCTCGCAACTCGGTGATGTTTTTGTGTTATATATTCCTATAAGAAGTTTTATTTTAATATGTGCAATACTCATTTGATTTCAGCTGACAATTGTACATATACACATAGTGGCAAACAAAGTAGGATATATAATATCAGATCCATTTCACGTGCCCCAGATTTTATTAGTTGTGTTATCATGGCAGATGTATTGTATTTTTCTTTGCTGTAGTGTGTCTCTCCAAGCTCCCAGTACGTTGTGTCATCATCGCGCCACACAACTCCAAGATCGACGACTCATCGCCTCGCCGTTCTTCCATATATAGTATCACCTTCCACTGATCCGTCAGCGGAAGCACATGTGACCGTCCTTGAAGTCAATGGCCATTTCACGCGTTTTGGCATAGTTGATCTTAAGTCATTGCTTGGCATAGTTGATCTTAAGTCATTGCTCGGTTTTTGTTTCATATTTTCGGGAGAGACAAAGTGTGAAGATGTTCTCCACCAAGAGATAACGAAAGCCTTGCTGATCCCATTCAAAAGTCAGTAAGCAAGCTCTGCTGAAAAATGTAAGCTAGCAAGCAACAAGCAGTCCTCCACTCCACTACTCTTCGAACAAGTCTACCAACCGACTGAGCGTCTTATATACCTAACTATGCATGAGTATGAGATTGTAAGAAAATCTCGCTCTATCTTTCTTATCTATCTATGGCCTACTTGTTCATCATTTTTTCTAGAAATATATACTTTATCATAGGGGTATTAACTCATTTCAGCACATTATTGTGTATATTTCTACACCAGAAGTGGCATATTATTGATGTTTACATACTTACACATTACTTTGATTTCAAGGATGATTAACTCTTCCTTTTAATTAATTTTTTTTTATCTATTCTGGTCCAAATTTATTAGTACATCAACCCTCCAGAATTTACGTCATGCATACTAATCTAACATTCTCAGGTATTTTCATGTAAACAATCGGATGCCACAAAACATACATAAAAAATAATTATATGATTAATCTCTTATAACGACACTTCAAGTGTTGGGCCTGTATGTACCGCACACTCTAGAGAGCTGGGTGTTCATATCATCACGTTTTAATTACAGATTGTGAAAGATATATATATATATATATATCGACGCGGATTTGCTACACACGGGCATAGCTGCGCACAGGCTTAGGACCGTTGGATAAAGAGATCATATACACTACTAGTTTAGATGGTAATGGCCGGATCTTGAAAGTAGTAACGGTTCCTTAACGGCGTTTGAAGCACCGCGTGTGTGTACATGCATGCAATGCCTAGGGGCTCGTGAAAACCCTAAAAATTTTAGCTCGCTGTTTGGCAAAGAAACTTTTAGCATCTAAAATGGAAAAATAAGTCAACAAGGCTTAAAATGAGTTCTACATAGTATGCAAACCCTAGTGAAGGTTTGTGGTACTATGCAAACCCTAAAATTTCATCTAACTGGTTGAAGAGAGACTAAATAAGTTAGGGTTTCTCAGCATGTTGTTCGTTAGGGTTTGCCTCACCTAAACGAAACTAGATAAGCTTTGTTTTGCATGTTTCTTCTTAGGATTTGCCTCATGCAAACGAAATTAGACAAGCTTTGTTTTGCATGTTGCTCGTTAGGTTTTGCCTCATGCAAACGAAAATAGACAAGCTTTGTTTTGCATGTTTCTCGTTAGGGTTTGCCTCATGCAAACGAAATTAGACAAGCTTTGTTTTGCATGTTGCTCATTAGGGTTTGTCTCATGCAAACGAAATTAGACAAGCTTTGTTTTGGTAGGGCTTCATGCATGCATGCCAAAGGAACACTAACGGCGTTAGTTCTTAGACAAATCCTGGGTCTGGATACATGTGCTCCCTATATGAAAAGAGGATAGAATGAACGGTGAATACGCTATGCGCAGCTATGCCCGTGTTTAGCATGATATTTCCCATATATATATATATGCACTATCTTTTTCCATATTCTTGATCCAGTCTTACAAGGGTAAAGTGTGGTGATTTCTAAATATTTTTCTAAGTTCAAAGACATTCGTTGCATATGAATTTATTTTGGTAACTTAGTTTAATAAATATTTTGACCTTTTTACTTTAGCATCCGCCATATAAAATTACCGCAGCAGCGCGCGGGGCATCATCTAGTTAATACAATTATAGCATACAAAATAAACATTTATCATAAATAAGAAATAATATAATAACCACTTTATTATTGCCTCTCGGACATATTCCTTTCGGTCTACTAGAGTCAATAATCTAGTTTGAAAACTTTGTGTATTGAACACCTATGGCTTTCTGGTGTTGCATATACGTGATTGCTAGTGGTTAACATAATCTTTGGATCTGACATTTTCAGGTCCGTGTATATTTGCATGTCTTTGCGTCTCCACGTATCACTCATTCTCTAATGAGATGACATTGTATAAATTTGGTATTTTTGTGAGACCTTTAGTTCCTGGGGTTAAATCATGTCGATACTATTGTCATACAATATAACTTTATAGTGTTAGCCCGTTGTGAACCACACCTTAGTTTGATAACAAACTACTTGACACAAATACTCTCCTTTGCTGCTACTATAGCAGTCATACACTTAATCGTTTGTTATAGTATCCGTCATAATATCTTAACTTTGGAATTCATCCAAATCCATCATGGAATCTCTTTTCCATTACATTGTGCCACCCATAGTTTAAATTGAGATAAACTTAATATTGTGACAAAACTAGTATCAGTGTAATATTTTACAATGAACTATTGTAACCGATTTGTCACTTTTACATAAATATATTCTTAGTTCTTCCAAATGATCATAAGAATATCCTTACTATCATCCAATGATCATCTTATGATTCATTCTGGTATATGCTCATAACATTTAGAGCATAGGACATATCTGGATGTGTACATATATCACGGTATGATTGATCAAAACATTCTTGTGATTTCACTCACCAAGTGTCAAAGCACCTGAATCTTGTTTCACTTATCAAGTGTCAATACACTTGAATCTTGATTCAATCCTTTCCCATGCGACAAGAAACTTTTCTCGTTGTTTCCTTATTGAACTCATTCAATATCTCATATATATACGTCTGGCATAACCATATTAGCGTCACAATCTATCCAATAGACATTCATGCCTAATATTCAGGTTTTGCCTAAGTCTTTCATTGAAATGAAATTCTTAACCTTTGTCAATAAAAAATACATCATTTCCAATCAACAATATGTCCCCATATAATGTATTAGAAATTTGTCTTAGTGCTCCCACTTAATTTCTTGCAAATGCAAGCATCTTCATCGTCTCCGATGAAATTAAACTCCTTTAACAATTTCATCACGGTGAAGATTTCAACTCCGTGATGCTTACTTCAACCATTGAAGTTTGCATGACCTTTTTAGCATCCTTTGAATTTAACACAACCCTTTGGATCGTGTCATGTACACTTCCTAGGTAACCATTCTATTAGAAGAACTTTTATTTATTTATTCAACTACCATATACCAAAATTATATGTAGTGGTTGCTATATTAATCCGTCCAGACTAAATATCGCTATGAAAGATCAAATATTGTCATAGTCAACTCCTTGAACATTGTCGTAAAATATTTACCGACATGTCGACTATTTAATACATGTGAAACATCCATGTCCGTTTCTTTATAGATCCAAATATGACCGATAGGTTTTTACACCTTTCCGGAGGGACTTCCAAGTTCAAAAACTTGTTTTCTCGTGTATGAAACTATCACGGATTTTATGGCTTCAAGCCATTTGACGGAGTCAGGGCCCATCATCACTTCTTTGTATGTAGTCAGTTCATCATTGTCAAACAATAATGATTTACTCTCAAATCTTAGTATTTAATTGTTTACCCGACCTACTTGGTTCAATAGGAACTTAGATCTTCGTGACCACAACCTTTGAGGGACGTGAGCCACGAGCATTGTAGCTACCTCCGGGATAATTTCTGGCGCTGCACAACTTAGCACATATAGATAAGGTTCATTAACTTTATCAAAGTTCTATTGTCCTCCCACTTAACTTTTTCTAAAATTCCTTCTCAAGAAACTTCACGTTTCAAGCGACAAACTCTTTTATCCTCGATGTTATGGAGGAACACCCAACAAATTCTTTGGGATAACCTACAAAGACGTGTTTATCCAACTTTGGTTGTAAACATTTTACTTATGCATAGCATACCAAAATTTAAGAAAAGACCACTCGGATTTTATCCCAAACCATAAATTATATGGTGTCATTTCTTCAACGGATCAAGATGGAGCCCTTTTTAGTGTAAAAGCGGTAGTCTCTAAAGCTTTAATCCTTAAAACATAATGGCAGTTTTATAAATGATACCTTTGATCTTACCATGTCAAACAAGGTTCGATTTGATCTCTCGAATATACCATACTCCTATGGTTTATCAGGAAATGCAAATCCATGGAACAATTTCTTAAATCTTAGGTGTTTTGCTAAACATGTAACTCAAATATCTCCCTTTATGATCGAATCATAAACTCTTTATTTTCTTATTACAATGATTTTCCACTTCATATTGAAAGTCTTTGAACAATTTTAAAATGTTTCATACTTCTTCCTTATCAAGTAAATATACAGATATATTCACTCAAATTTCTGGAGAAAGCATATGAAGTTGAAAGATCCACCGCACATGGCTACACATAATGGACTATATACATCAACATGCACAATGTCCAATAAGTTAGTAATCCATTCCTTTTTGGCCTATGAATGGAGTTTTAATTATCCCAAGGAAAGTCTCACACGCGTCATTTGATCAAAATCAAAGACTCCAAAAATCCATGAACATGGAGTTTCTTCATGTTTTCTTTCCGATATAATTTAAACAGCGATATCACTTTGTAAGTGATCTTTCAATCATTTGTCTTGCGACATTTTAGCATTAGTTTTATGGATGTGATTTCTCCAACTAGATTTGTAAATTATCCATCTTATATGGACTACGGTAATTATTTGAACAATCTTTTTTCTCATAATACATGATTAAAATAACAATTATTATAACAAATCTTGAAGGCAAGCTTTGATGTCAGCGATAAACACAATAACACTTTATTGGTTTTCGATGAACATCATCACATATTCTCTTGCTAGTTACTTAGGCCATTGTAGTTCATGAATTGCGTCGTTCTGTATGACATTTCATACCAACCAATTCGGTATCCAATACCCAAGAACCACATTATTTAACAAGCAAAGAATACAACAATAACATGTATATCATCTATATACCTTAGCTGGACATTTTCAGTCTTTTCTTTTCTTCCAAATATTTTATAGATTCTCTTTCAGCATTTTCCTTTTCCTTTTAAAATAATCTATCAACTTCAACTATGGCGTCATACATATGACACATAGTCCAAAGCATGTATAGTCAAATACTAATACCTTTGTACTTGCACTTTGAAGTTGATCACCATCATCAAATGTTTGGCGTTTTTTCAAAAATCCATACTTTAGTAATATTTTAATAGTAAACATTTTACCTACATCTTCTATTCATCCGTATCATGACAACTTTCATGATCAAGCTAATATAGCTTACAAAGGCGAATCGCGAGTATAATTTTACTTTCCAAAACCTTTTTGGAGGATTAGGATGTCTAGCATCTCTAACCTTTGCAAAATCTCATCCAATATGAGAACATATATTTTGCTAAATTATACTCTATCATATTACAACCAAAACATTGTTTCAAATATTGTAATATCTGTCACACATGATGGTTTCTGAAACAATTCTTTCAGCTCCTAGATAACCTCGATATTAAAACATCTTTTGAATATCAAGAATCAGGGAGGCAAACATGATACTTTAGATACTAACACTGGAATTGTCACTTGATTTAATTCTAATTATTAAATTTCATGGAGTTTGCTAAAAGTTTGCAATAGGACTTTAAACTTTAGATTGACACTGATGTCTATGCACACTTCTATTCTTATAGACAGTGTTGGGCCTCCAAGTGCAGAGGTTTGTAGAATAGCAGCAAGTTTCCCTTAGGTGGATTACCCAAGGTTTATCGAACTCAGGGAGGAAGTGGTCAAAGGTATCCCTCTCAAGCAACCCTGCAATCAATATACAAGAAGTCTCTTGTGTCCCCAACACACCCAATACACTTTTTAGGTGTATAGGTGCACTAGTTCGGCGAAGAGATAGTGAAATATAAGTAGTATGGATGATTATAAGTGGTATTTGAAATCTGAAATAAATATGGCAGCAAGCAAACATGTAACAAGACTGATTGTAAACGGTGTTTCAATGCTTAGAAACAAGGCCTAGGGATCATACTTTCACTAGTGGACACTCTCATATAAATATCTTCTCTTCATTATTCTACTCTGAACTACTCTCTGGTTGGACAACTCCAATCCATGGTAGGGCTACAAAAGCTCTCCTTAAAGTTCGCATTCCCCATCTAGGCAACCCCACACTGTCACCTTGAGCGCTAGATGGTTCTAACAAACACCACAATTTCATAGAGACATCCAACTCAAAATATAACTCATGATAAGTATTTCTGTAATCTTTAGCCTAAGTGCCACATAGTGTGCACACTGTCAACTTCACACACGTAGGGATAGCAAGAGATTAATTAAAGCACTTGAGTAGTAGAGTAGATCTACTTATTACAAAGCTCATGATCATAATAAGATCACGCATAGAGAGAGAGAGATGAACACATAGCTACCGGTAGAGCCCTTAGCCTCGAGGAAGAACTAGTCCCTCCTCATCATGGGAGTCGACAACAGCGATGGAGATGGTGGTGGAGTCGATGGAGATAGCTCCGGGGGAAATTCCCTGTCCCGGTAGGGTGCCGGAACAGAGACTTCTATCCCCCGAATATCGTCTTCGGTGGCGGCCGCGCTGCAGAACTTTTCGTGGATTTCTGATCTGATTAGGGTTTTCGTCTCGGGGAGACGTATATATAGGCGAAAGGGCAAGGTCGGTGGACGCCCGAGGGGCCCACACCGCCTGGTGGCGTGCCCCTGGCCGCGCCACCGTATGGTGTGGCCGCCTGGTGGCGCATCTTCGTCTCTCCTTCGGACTCCGTGTCGTGTCGGGCAAAATATTGACTTTGGCTTTTGTTCCTCCAATTCCAAGAATATTTCTTTACTAGATTTTCTAAAACCAAAAACAGCAAAAAACAGACAACTGGTACTGCGGCATCTTGTCAATAGGTTAGTTTCGGAAAATGTATAAAAATACCTCAAAGTGTAGAAAAAACATAGCAAAGTTGATACTAAACAAGCATGGAACATAAAAAATTATAGATATGTTTACGACGTATCAGACACTTAAAACAATACGATACTAGTTCATAAAGTAAATATCCAGAATTCTATAGTTCTATTATCTCAATTACAACTAAGCATATGGTGGTGAACGAATGCCAATGACTACAACAAGTTATGCAAATTCACTTTGATTTAATTTATGATAAATTGAGTTCGACTAATCCAAATTAAAAATGAACT
Source organism: Avena insularis (assembly GCA_023614405.1). Classification (NCBI taxonomy): domain Eukaryota; kingdom Viridiplantae; phylum Streptophyta; class Magnoliopsida; order Poales; family Poaceae; genus Avena; species Avena insularis. The sequence goes on along the minus strand of CM042691.1, from coordinate 376,659,550 downwards.
CCCACTCAAAAATGACATCCCTCGTGTCTTTTTGGTGATTACATGAACCAAATCCACTACACCAAGTCCGATCATCACGTGAGTTGGTGTAACTTCAAAGGCGAGCATCTAAATGGGCATCATATCAACTATATGACTCATGCTTAACCTTTTGGTCCATGTTCCAAGGCCATGTCTGTACATGCTAGTCTCGCCAAATAAGAACCTTAGTATTTGCCTGTGTAAGACTGTCTTACACCCGAAATATGGTCGTGGTTTCAAGTACACCCGATCACCATGTGATATCTTGAAGCGGCGAAACATAATCGGTGCATACTTAAGGGAGAACACATTTTTATCTTGATATCTAAATGAGGGATCATCTTATAATGCTACTAAAATGCCGAACAAGGAATATAAGATGCAAACAAACATCATATGATGCAATGATATGATATGGTTCTTGTACTTGATCACTATCTTGTGCATCGTGGAATAATCTTTGTCATTCCTATATGTGTAAGGCCAAGGTCTATGGAACTTACACTTTGTCATATTATAATTTTCAATAGTATCAATCCATACTACAAATTATAACACTACCATATCATAGTACTTGCCCGACAAAACCAAAAACTAGACGCCTCTAATTTATCTTTTGCATGTTTTACGTGGATTAGGGATTTCGAAGATAGAACCGTTCTTACCTACGGACATGGAAACACAACGAGGATAACCAAATTATTAACAACTCGTTGTAAATCAGATACTGACTATAATAGGAGAGACAGACACCCGCTAGACAGTTATGCAAAACTAGTTGCATGTCAAGCGTGGAACAGGTCTCATGTGCGGGTGATGTGCTCAGTTGACTGTAGAGCCTCGTTGGGAAACCCCAAGAGAAAGGTATTATGAACACAACAGCAAGTTTTCCCTCAGTTATGAAAGCAAGGTTATCGAACCAGTAGGATCAAGGAAACAACTCCAAGGTGTTGCTAACAACTTGGAACCTGCACAACACAAACTCAATACTTTGCCCCAACTTAGAGTGAGGTTGTCAATCTCACTGGTTTGCTGAAAACAAAGGATTAAACATATAGTGTGGAAGATAGTGATTGCTTAAAGAAAGTAAATAGTAACAGTAGATGATGTATCAATGATAAAAATTGGACTAAGGTCCACAGTTCACTAGAGGTGTTCTCCTTAATATAGATAGCATGTTGGGTGAACAAATTAGAGCGGGGCAATTGACAGATTGAGAAACCATAACAATGCATATACTATACATCTTGACTCCTATGAGATTTGATTGGGCATTACAACCAAATACATAGACCGTAATCCAACTGCATCTATGACTAATAATCCACCTTCAGGTTATCATCCAAACCCTTTCCAGTATTAAGTTGCAAGCAAGAGATAATTGCATTAAGAAATGTGTGTAAAGTAAACAATACGCTTGTTCCATGAACAAAGGATTATTGTTTTGTCCTTAGTAGCAACAACACATCTACAACCTTAGGGATTTCTGTCACTTCCCCAAATTACTAGAGGCATGAACCTACTATCGAGCATAAATACTCCCTCTTGGAGTTGCAAGCATCTACTTGGCCAAGATAGCTACTAACAACAGAGATCCTGCAAGATCACAAACAACATAGACATGATAGAATCGATAATCAATCTAACATAGTATCTCAATATCCATCGGATCCCCGCAAACACAACATGTATGATTACAAATAGATGATCTTGATCATGAACGGAGCTCACAAGATCTAAACATGATAGCACAAAGGAGGAGAAACAACCATCTAGCTACTGTATGGACCCATAGTCCAAGGGTGAACTACTCACGCATCACTTCGGAAGCTGGCATGTTGATGAAGAAGGCCCCCGGGATGATCTCTCCCCTCCGGCAGGGTGCCAGGAAGAGCAGATCCCCGATCTAGGGACGATGGTGGCAGCGGCTATAGACTGTTTCGTGGAGATTTGATCGGGTGTTGAGGTTTTATGCATCGGGGTGCTTTTATAGGCGAAAGGGCAAGGTTGGTGGGCGCCCGAGGGGCCCACACCTAGTGGCGGTGCCCCCCCTCCTGGGCCGCATGGCCCTAGGGTGTGGCCACCTCGTGGCCCCCTTTGGCTGCCCTTTTGACTCCGTCTTCACTCCGGTAAAATATTGACTTTGGCTTTTGTACCGTCCAATTCCAAGAAAATTTCCTTACTAGCTTTTCTGAAACCAAAAACAACAGAAAACAGGCAACTAGCACTGCGACATCTTGTAAATAGGTTAGTCCCAAAAAATGTATAAAAATACCTCAAAGTGTAGACAAAACATAACAAAGTTGATACTAAACAAGCATGGAGCATAAAAAATTATAGATACGTTTACGACGTATCAAGCATCCCCAAGCTTAACTCCTGCTCATCCTCGAGTAGGTAAGTGATAAATAGAATAATTTTTGAGGTGACATGCACCATCACAATCTTGATAAAAATATTTGTAGATCATTGATAGCTGGGATCAATGTACTCCAAACACGATCATGAAAGATGTAGTTCTAACAATAAGACATAGCAACTATGTTGTAACATGAAAAGGTACAGACAAAGATCATGAATAACAATGCATTGAAAGAGGTTTGTTTGTTTCACATATAGAAAACATAGCATATGTGGTATTCAGCTTGTCCTTCATGGAGTAGCAAAACATAAATGCATAGGACACCTTCAAAGTTCATAAGGGTGACTAGATACAAATAGTTCAAGTACAAGCAATATCAACACTATGAATCAATCAATAAGTTTTGGGACAATGCACATAAAACTAAGAATGACAACTATGGTCTCTTAATTGGTGCATAAAGATAGAAGGTGGAGACTACATAAAAGTAAGAAGAAAGGCCCTTCATAAAGGGAAGCAGGGATTTCATGTTTCATAAAGAGCTTCCAAAAATTATGGTATTTATTAGATTTCAGCTCTCATTGCCCCTATCATAAGCATATTGAAGTGATTAAGGTTAAAGTGAAACAAATAAGGAGTATATGCTTGACAAATCATAAGTTGGCAATATCATGTCCCTTGAGTACGAGGGCCGTTCCTCATGCTACTCAACTTTAGTCATAAGCAAGTCCTTGTCATTGTTAGCATATGTGTATCATAGAGAACCGCTAGCGGGGTACCCCTTTCCCCATGACACTGGAGCTATCCATATCAAAATGACAAGGCAACAGACAGTGAGCATCTCAGCGATCTTTTTATTTACCATGAGAATGATGCATATTTTTTTATATCTTTTCTGAAGATGCTTCATGGATTGCTCACTATGGTGATGCTGCAAATTTCCACCATGATTAGGCATGGGTTAAGGCTAGCCGCCCAGGCGTTTCTGTAACACATATATAATACTCCATGGACTTACAAGCTCCCCTTTTATTTCACACCACCGAAATCCATAAACAAAAGATCGTCATATCAACTAGGTAATATGTACATGTGTTGAAAGCGTTCCCCATGACAGCATAGTTCTGCTAATTCCCAACTTATAAGTGCAAGCATATACAACATAGATGACACAATGGTTCAAGTTTATGTCGTGGTATTGCCGACGAGTACGCCATGGAGGGGTCCTCACAGTGCATGTTTAGAGACGTGGGGTAAGGCGGACGGTTGACAGGTACGAGGTAACACAGCTTACCCAGGTTCAGATCCCACAACAGTGGCGGAATCGTACTCCTGCTATAAATCACTATAAGGGTAATACACCGAGTTACAGGGATTGGTTCGCTGTGCGAGGTGACTAGAGAGTCTAAGTTATCGTCTGAGATTGTGCCCTAAAGGCTCCCATAGGCCCGACTTATATAGTCGCCAGGTCCTAGGGTTACAGGGAAAAGTCCTAGCCGGACAGGTTATAGAGTCCTACACTGTCTATTAATAGTCTTGTGTATCTTGTACTCCAAGGCTCCGGGTACGCTGGTGACTCCACCGTAGCCTTCCTTTAATTATCCGGCATGCGCCTCCCTTCTAGATCCATCTAACTGGGCCGCCCAGCAAGCCATAGGCCATGCTACCGACTATGGGCCACCCGGGTTAGCCAGATAAGAGACATTCTATAAGGATACCCATATAGCATATCCCCAACAATAACCCCCGGAGAACTCCGAGATCTTGCACCGTCTTGCCTCTTCACGTGGAATGCTCCACCTAGATGGATGTCGGCAAATCATCAAGCAACATCTTGTATTCCTCCCAAAGAACCCTGCAAGTCTTTCTCCGTCTTCGACTTGTAAGCCGGAAAAATGCTGAATCTTCCATCGTACTCCGCCGTAGCCGGATTGAATCCGTCTATGTCGAAATCTTCGATGTGACGGCTCATCTACCCATGTCATCTAGGACGACGTAGGCTTAGGTCAGCGACGCCTCGTAACTCACACATGCAGAGAACGCAATCATATCCGATTTCCCCGCGTGAGCGATACGAACCGTTGGCGGCGACGGTTGGAGATGTGGCGAAATTTCCGCGCACGTTCGCGAACACGTTGTCTACGCGGCAACCATCCGATCAAGCTGCACGAATCTTGACGCCGAGGATGATAAATAGTAACCGTGGGGGATTTTCCACTTTTTACCTCATTCTCCTCGCATCATCGTCTTCCTTCAGCCGCGCGTTCCCTCGAGCTCTCCGCGATAAACCTCGAGAAAACCCTAACTCCCCTCCGCACCAGTTGCTTCCAACCTTCTCTCCATGGCGAGCAGCAACACCTCCCCATCCATGGCGGCGTCAAGCGAAGCCGCGGCGAAGCCGGCGAGCCCCATCGTCGTGCCCCCAGAGGGCTTGGTCATCCCCGCATCAGCGGTGATCGAGTCCACCGGCGGCGACCAAAATTTGGCGGCGCTTAGAAACCCTTTGGAGGAAGAGCGGACTTCGCATAGGATTGGCGCGGCTCGGACATCACCGACCGCGACATACAGGAGATGGTCGACAAAGGCTACCTTCCCACGACGGAGGGGCTTGCCTGGCGGGCGGCACCGGCCGGCGAGGTGACACCTTCTCCCCAAGCCGGAGAAAAGGTGTACCTCAAAGCACAGCTGGTACGCGGCGTTTCCCTGCCCATCTCCCACTTCTTCCTCTCCGTCTTAAACCACTACAAGGTCCAGCCCCATAACCTCTCCCCCAATAGTATCTTAGTGCTTAGCAACTTCGCGGCACTTTGCGAGGGTTATCTAGGGATAAGGCCTAGGTTAGACTTGTTCAAGTACTTCTTCACTGTCAAACGTGAAGCCGGACATAGTAAGGAGGAGCTTAGGAACTACGGCACCGTAAGCTTCAAGATTCGACCTGGCCGGTGGTTCCCCGACATTTGTAATGTGATGAGATGGTGAACTTTGTACCAAACACTTGTATAAATATTTGCCACCTTTGACTTGTATTGTAATATGATGACCACTTGTCTACCTCGATCGAGCTCTAAGTAGTGTGATGGCACTATATTCGTGTTTGTATTATATTTGTTTCCATATACTAAGTCAAATATACTGTTTCTATATAATACCTGTATAATACCGTATAATACCTGTATAATAATGTATATTTGGACCAGTATTGTTTTTTTAAAATACCTGTTATACAAACCAGTGGTGCATATTTTTTACCTTCTGTGACGCATACCACTTCAGTGGCGCATTTTCCAGAATGTGCCACTGAACATAGTTTTGTGGTGCATTTCGAAAATGCGCCACAGAAGTCCTCATCAGTGGCGACGTAACAATGGTGTCTCTGATATGCGCCACAGAAGCCCAATATCGATGCGCCACTGATGAATGATTTCCTAGTAGTGGTTGTCAAGCTCACCGGTTTGTTGTAACAAAGGATTAAACGTATGGTGTGGAAGGTAATAGTTTGCAGCAAGTAAAAAGTAACAGTGGAAGATGTATCAATGGTAAAGATTGGACCGGGGTCCATAGTTCACTAGAGGTGCTCTCCTTAGATAAACAACATGGCATGAAGGGTAAACAAATTACAGCAAGGCAATTGACAGGAATTGAGCAAGGCATAACAATGCAATTACTAGTCAGAAAGATCGTATGAGATTCGATTGGGAAATACAACAAGATACATAGACCACCATCCAATTACATCTATGACTAGAAGTCCACCTTCAGGTTATCATCCGATCCCCCTCTAGTATTAAGTTGCAAGCAACAAACAACTGCTTTAAGCAAAGTGTGTAAGGTAAACAGTCCACATGTTCCATGAACAAGAGACCGTTGTTTTCTCCCTAGTAGCAACAACACATCTACAACCGAAGAGATTATTGTCACATCCCTTGGAAACTAGAGGCATGAACCCACTATCGAGCATAAATACCCCCTCTTGGAGTCACTAGCAACTACTTGGCCAAGATATCTACTAACAACGGAGAGCATGCAAGATCACAAACAACACAGACATGATAGAATCATAAAGACAAAACCATTAATCAAACCAACATAATAATCTCAATATCCATCGGATCCCTGCAAACACAACATGCATGATTACAAATAGATTAGATCTTGATCATGAACGGAGCTCACAAGATCTATACATGAAAACACAAAGGAGGAGATACAAACATATAAGCACTACATGGACCCATAGTCCAAGGTGGAACTACTCACGCATCATACCGGAGAGAAGGCCTCCGGGAAGATCTCCCCTTCGGCAGGGTGCCGGGAAGAACTTTAGATCCCCCCGATCTAGGGACGATGGTGGCGGCGGCTACAGACGGTTTCGTGGATATTTGATCAGGTGCTTAGGGTTTATGCATCAGGGGCTTCTTATAGGCGAAGGGGGAGGCCGAGGAGGCGTCCAGGGGGGTCAAACCCTACCCAGACGCGGGCCCACTCCTAGCCGCGCCTGGGGGGGTTTGGTTGCCCTGGTTCGTTTCTCCGTCTACCCTCTGGACTTCTTGTTCCCCACAGAAAGTAATTGACTTTGATGTTTGTCCCGTCCAATTCCGAGAATATTTCTTTACTAACTTTTCTGAAACCAAAAACAACAGAAAACAAGCAAATGGCACTATGGCAACTTGTTAATAGGTTAGTACCAGAAAACATGTAAAAAGCACCTCAAAGTGTAGACAAGGTAAATCAAAGTAGATACTAACAAGCATGGAACATCAAAAATTATAGATACGTTTCCGACATATCAACATCCCCAGGCCTAACTCCTGCTCGTCTGTCGTGGTGGTATCACGGCATATGCCATGGGTAGGCTAAAGTTGGGGCCGATGGATGTGGAGGAATCCGGGGAGGGATGATGCGGTGAAGACCGCACTTATATGAACAAAGAGAAATACAATGTATATTGGATTGAATCTCTCAAGTGGAGATAACACCCCATTCTATACATCTAATCCCTTATTATCTTGCCATACTTGTGGCTACAATCATGCTCCCTGAGCTGTTTCCCCTATGCCTCTATCTAAGATCTCTGTGAGAGTGAGGAAGAGGAAGAAGGAGAGCTCCTAGTGAGCAGAAAGGAGAGGAGCCCCTCGGTCCTCTCTCGTGAACGATCCCCCTGGTGCTCCTTATAAAGGGGAGCCCAGGGGACAAATCTTGTTCCCCACGATTGGTATCTAAGCAGCATATTCCTGGCATCTTCTTAGATGCTCAGCATATGCCTTGGCATCTTTGGAGATGCCACGGCATATCCCTTAGCATATTCTTGGATGCCTAGAGCATATTCCTTTGGCCATGTGCCAGTCTAAGTTGGTTGGGTCCCAGGACTGGCACAATACTTATGTAGCTCGTCTTGGCTTGATCCGATGATGCGCTGTATCTGGAGATAAATAAGTTGGTACCTGGAGTAATATACCTCGGCCCAAATGACAATGCTGGAAGTATAACTCGGCCTAGGTAGAGCAGATTCGGCCTGGCAGACTATTGATTCGGCCCAGGCAGAGTGAAGGGCCCAGGCCGGTTGCTTCAGTGGCCCAGCCGAGTCATCTGTCTTGGCCTAGGTGCAGCGCTGGTGATGGTGCTCCGGGGACGGGCCGAGTCACGCCAGACTTGGCCCAGGCGGAGTGAGGAAGCCGGGCGATCCCGCGGTGGGCTGGATTACCTGCCGAGCTAATTCACAGCCCAGCCAGGTTTCGAAGTGGCCCAGCCGGGGTGGTGCTCATTTGGCCTGGAGGGTAGAGCCTGCTGTGGGCCGAGATGGCCGTGGCCGGCCCATCCGGGAGGGGCGGTCAGGTCGGTGAAGCTTGCTGGCGCGGTGGTGTCCTCGCGGTGGGCCGAATCTGGCCCACCCGGGGGACGCGAATACTGTGGCGTGGTACGGCGCTTGACGCGGACCCGGTGATGTGGAGGGATCGTCGGGGTTGACTCGGCGCGAGGCGGGAGTTGGCGATGTTGGCGGGATGGAGGATCGACTCGGCAGGAACGGAGGCAGCGAGGTGGGGGTCGGCGGGACGCGATGGTGGTTCGGCCAGTGGGCCGGATTAGGCTTAGTTCGGCCCGTTAGTGTTGTTTTGCCTAGAAGAAATAATGGAGACAGGCCGAGATAGCTGTAATTCGGCCCAGGTCCTCTTTTTCCCTTTATCTTTTTCTGTTTATCTTTTGTACTCATATTTAATATCATTTTCCTACATATGTATCTTATTGACTTACTTAATTCACCAACTCTGGGGTACCTGGGGTACACCCCCGACATTAGTCCCCGAGGCTATGTGGGACTCGTAGAGTCGTGCATAGGCTTCATATTAAATATTCCCAGAGTTGTCTTCCGACTTATAATCTCTTGGTTGCATAATGTTTTTGGGCAAGTTTGTGACTTTGTCCTTCTTGGGCTCTGCTCATAACCTCTCTGGGCAGGTTTTTCGACTTCTAGCCTTCTTGGGCTCCTGTCATAACCCTTTTTGGTAAGTTTCTGGACTTCTGGCCATCATGTGCACTGGTCATAACCCCTTTGGGTAAGTTTCTAGACTTATGGCCTTCATGGGCACTCGTCATTAACCCCTTTGGGGAAGTTTCTAGACTTCTGGCCTTCATGGGCACTGGTCACAACCCCTTTGGGTAAGTTTCTAGACTTCTGACCTTCATGGGCACTCGTCATTAACCCCTTTGGGGAAGTTTCTAGACTTCTGGCCTTCATGGGCACTGGTCATAACCCCTTTGGGTAAGTTTGGAGTTCCTGCCTTCTTGGGCATTGTTCTTTTAACCTCATTGGGTAAGTTAGGAGTTCCTGCCTTCTTGGGCATTGCTCTTTTAACCTCATTGGATAAGTTATGAGTTCCTGCCTTCTTGGGCATTGCTCTTTTAACCTCATTGGGTAAGTTATGAGTTCCTGCCTTCTTGGGCATTGCTCTTTTAACCTCATTGGGTAAGTTAGGAGTTCCTGCCTTCTTGGGCATTGCTCTTTTAACCTCATTGGGTAAATTATGAGTTCCTGCCTTCTTGGGCATTTCTCTTTTAACCTCATTGGGTAAGTTATGAGTTCCTGCCTTCTTGGGCATTGCTCTTTTAACCTCATTGGGTAAGTTATGAGTTCCTGCCTTCTTGGGCATTGCTCTTTTAACCTCATTGGGTAAGTTATGAGTTCCTGCCTTCTTGGGCATTGCTCTGTTAACCTCATTGGGTAAGTTAGGAGTTCCTGCCTTCTTGGGCATTGCTCTTTTAACCTCATTGGGTAAGTTATGATCCGAGTCATCTGTTTCCAAATCTGAGTTATTTTACTCAAAATTGACTTAGGTCTTGAGTCTGAGTCCTCTGACTCAAATCCGAGGTATATAACTTAAATCCGAGTTATCTCATTCCAAATCCGAGTTATTTTACTCAATTTTGACTTACTTCCCAAACCCGAGTCATCTGACTCAAATCCGAGTTAACTCATCCCAAATCCGAGTTACTTTACTTGATTTTGACTTACATCCCAAATCTGAGTCATCTGACTCAAATCCGAGTTAACTCATCCCAAATCCGAGTTACTTTACTCAATTTTGACTTACATCCCAAATCTGAGTCATCTGACTCAAATCCGAGTTAACTCATCCCATATCCGAGTTACTTTACTCAATTTTGACTTACATCCCAAATCTGAGTCATAACATAACCTGGCAATCTGGCGAACTGAATAAAGCATCGGCCTGAATCAGAGATATGATTAGTACGCCGAGTCTGAATACCAATCCGAATTATAATATACCCTGGCAAGCTGAATCAAATGTTAGTCTGAATTAGAAACAATCTACTGAGATGAGTTAAAGGTTAATCCAAATCATAAACACATTGACTTCAAGTTACATCCGAATTAACAATAAGACGGCTGGTAAGCTGAGTTAAAGGACAATCTAAAGCATAAATAAACTGACTCAAATTCTATCCGACTCATAAGTAAGCTGACTCAAATTCTATCTGGATCATAAATAAGTTGATTCAAATTCTGTCCGAGTTATAAATAAGTTGGTCTGTGAGCTGAGTCACAGGATAACCCAAAGCATAAATTAACTGACTCAAAATCCGTATGAATCACAAATAAGATGATTCAACTTATGGCCGAGTTATAAATAAGTTGGCTGGAGTATAGATCTAAATCAACATAATGCTCTCTTAATCTAAAGGTGACTCTACGGATAAGTTGACTAGTCCCTGGGTTGAGTTATTTTCTCCCTGGGATGAAGGATTGAGTGTAGGTGGCTGAGTTACCTGGCACTTAGAGCATACTTGGAGAAGTGTTTGGGTGAGTCTTGCTAGGTCATACCTGCCCTGCTGAGTTACTTGGTACTTACAATAAGCTTGGAGTAGTGCTTGAGTCCTCCTTGCTGAGTCTTACCAGCTTTGATGAGTTAGACTTGGAGAACCTCTGTGCTTACCTCTTTGTTATCTGCTGACTTGGTGAAGCTGAATGAGCCCTATGAGGAAGAAGTTGATGATGATGTTGCCGTCCGGATGGAAACCCAACCAACGCCAATAGAAGGCCCCACGGTGGGCACCAAATGTCGTGGTGGTATCACGGCATATGCCATGGGTAGGCTAAAGTTGGGGCCGATGGACGTGGAGGAATCCGGGGAGGGATGATGCGGTGAAGACCGCACTCATATGAACAAAGAGAAATACAATGTATATTGGATTGAAGCTCTCAAGTGGAGATAACACCCCATTCTATACATCTAATCCCTTATTATCTTGCCATACTTGTGGCTACAATCATGCTCCCTGAGCTGTTTCCCCTATGCTTCTATCTAAGCTCTCTATGAGAGTGGAGGAAGAGGAAGAAGGAGAGCTCCTAGTGAGCAGAAAGGAGAGGAGCCCCTCGGGCCTCTCTCGTGAACGATCCCCCTGGTGCTCCTTATAAAGGGGAGCCCAGGGGACAAATCTTGTTCCCCACGATTGGTATCTAAGCAGCATATTCCTGGCATCTTCTTAGATGCTCAGCATATGCCTTGGCATCTTTGGAGATGCCACGGCATATCCCTTAGCATATTCTTGGATGCCTAGAGCATATTCCTTTGGCCATGTGCCAGTCTGAGTTGGTTGGGTCCTAGGACTGGCACAATACTTATGTAGCTCGTCTTGGCTTGATCCGATGATGCGCTGTATCTGGAGAAAAATAAGTTGGTACCTGGAGTAATATACCTCGGCCCAAATGACAATGCTGGAAGTATAACTCGGCCTGGGTAGAGCAGATTCGGCCTGGCAGACTATTGATTCGGCCCAGGCAGAGTGAAGGGCCCAGGCCGGTTGCTTCAGTGGCCCAGCCGGGTCATCTGTCTCGGCCTAGGTGCAGCGCTGGTGATGGTGCTCCGGGGACGGGCCGAGTCATGCCAGACTTGGCCCAGGCGGAGTGAGGAAGCCGGGCGATCCCGCGGTGGGCTGGATTACCTGCCGAGCTAATTCACAGCCCAGCCAGGTTTCGAAGTGGCCCAGCCGGGGTGGTGCTCATTTGGCCTGGAGGGTAGAGCCTGCTGTGGGCCGAGATGGCCGTGGCCGGCCCATCTGGGAGGGGCGGTCAGGCCGGTGAAGCTTGCTGGCGCGGTGGTGTCCTCGCGGTGGGCCAAATCTGGCCCACCCGGGGGACGCGAATACTGTGGCGTGGTACGGCGCTTGACGCGGACCCGGCGATGTGGAGGGATCGTCGGGGTTGACTCGGCGCGAGGCGGGAGTTGGCGATGTTGGCGGGATGGAGGATCGACTCGGCAGGAACGGAGGCAGCGAGGTGGGGGTCGGCGGGACGCGATGGTGGTTCGGCCAGTGGGCCGGATTAGGCTTAGTTCGGCCCGTTAGTGTTGTTTTGCCTAGAAGAAATAATGGAGACAGGCCGAGATAGCTGTAATTCGGCCCAGGTCCTCTTTTTCCCTTTATCTTTTTCTGTTTATCTTTTGTACTCATATTTAATATCATTTTCCTACATATGTATCTTATTGACTTACTTAATTCACCAACTCTGGGGTACCTGGGGGTACACCCCCGACATCGTCCTCGAGTAGGTAAGTGACAAAAGAATAATTTTTGAGGTGAACATGCACCCTCACAATAAAGATCCAACCATTTGCAAGCATTGAAAGCTGGGATCAAAGAACTCTAAACATGTGCATGAAAGAATGGAGTTCTAACAATAGTACATAGTAACTATGCATGCAACATGAAATGCTACAAACAAAGATCATGAATAACATGCATTGAAAAACATTTGTTTGTTTCACATACAGAAAACATAGCATAGTGGCAACCAGGTTGTCCCTCATAGAGTAGCAATATAGATGCATAGGACACCTTCAAAGTTCACAAGGGTGACTAGAAACAAATAGCACAAGAACAAGTAATAGCACAATATGCATCAATCAATAAGCTTTGGAACACTGCACACAGGATGACAACTATACTCTCTTAATGGTGCCTAAAGGTAGAAGGTGGAGACTCAATAATGGTGGAAGAACGACCTTTTTGTAAAGGAAGAAGGGATTACAAGTTTCAAAAAGTGCTTCCAAAAATTATGGTACTTGTTAGGTTTCAGCCCTCATTGCCCCTATCATAAGCATCTTGAAGTGATTAAGGTTAAAGTGGCAAAGATGGAGTATATGATTGACAAAACATAAGTTGGCAATCTCAAGTGCCTTGAATATGAGGGCCACATCTCATGCATACTCAACTTCAGTCACATGTAAGTTCTTGTCATTGTAAGTATTTATCATTGAGAACCGCCAACGGGGTACCCCTTGAACATGGTACATGAGCTTTCCCATAACCAAAATGACAAGGCAAGTAGACAATGAGCATCTCAGCGATCTTTTTATTTACTATATGCATAGCTTTTTATTGAGGATGCTTCATAGATAGCTCACTATGGTGATGCTGCAAGTTTCCACCATGATTAGGCATGGCTTAGGCTAGCAGCCCAGGCGTTTATCTAACACAGAATACAAACTCCACAGACTTACAAGTTCCCTCTTTATTTCACACCGATGACATCCATGGAAAAAAGAGCATGATATCAACTGAGTACAAAGTACAAGTGAAATGTTGAAAACGTTCCCCGTGACAGCACGGTTCTTCTAATTCCAACGTAGAAGTGCAAACATATACAAAAAAGTTGTCACAATGGTTCAAGTTTATTAGGGGCAAAGAATAAAGTGTGGCATCAAGTTCGTGAGGGCTTTAATCACTAAGTTTTCACATAATAAAATAGTTTTTAATTGGAAAATAGATGAAAAAAAGAATATACTTGGAATGGTGTAACACACCATGCATAGGAGTTTATAGTGGACACTTTGGAAAAACTTGGTTTCTTATGAGTTGGAAGCATGAGTAGAACTTACTCATACAAGTGGAGGCTAGCAAAAGACTAGGAGCAACCAACTCAGAGAGCATAATGGCCATAATCATGCAGAGCAACAAAGCATTACTAATCAAAGCATAGAGTGGTACTACAAGTCAAGGACTAAATGATCATAGAGGCTAATGGTGACTTGTCATAGTCATAAGATGGTGTAAGCATGTGCCAAGTCAACCCAAGCAAAGCATCAAAGGAGAATACCACAATACTATGCTTTTGCATGCTAAAACAACGCATAATTTCTTCAAGGCACACTAAGCAATCCCAATTGTTTGGAACAAGACATGCTACAGCAATAATCACTAAGCATAATGTCAAAAGAACACCTAGCATGTCATGCTAAAGTCTAAGTCACAGTCAATGCAAGCTCCTATTGCACTTACAAGCAAGAACTTACTACTCCTTTCCAACACCAAGCAAACTAATTTGCATAACAACACAGCGAGAACAGGGGTCCAAACTACTCAAGCTAACTAAACAACTAAGCAAAGCAAACTAAAACTAAGACGCTCCAAGAACAACACAACTATGCATGAAACAATAAAAATGAAGTGTCTAGACAGACCTGAGCTTTTTATTGATGAAGAAGGGGATGCCTCGGGAATCCCCAAGCTTTGACGCTTGTACCTCTTGGATATTTCTTGCGGTGACACCATGGTGGCATCCCCAAGATTGAGCTTTTGTCCATTATTCATCTCATTGCATCATTCTCTCTCTACCCCTGAAATTTTTCCTTCATACAAAACTTCACACAATCTTCATTAACAACATTAGTTTATTCAAAAGATATTAAACTTCTGGCAAAGCTTTGGAACAACAATGCTTTTCACTAAAAACACCAGCTACTGTAGCAACTCCTTCAAAAATCACAGTTTCCCAAAAAGAACTAAAAGATGAATCAATAAGAAGCGAATGCAAATAATGGCAGAAATCTGTCAAAACAGACCAGCGGTGATACCGATTTTTTGAACATCTTCTGGTGCTCAAATACAAATGTGTTGAATTAACAGAAGTTAGCTGATATACTGGGGGATTTATTAGTAAATTTTGATCTCAATCCGAGTTACAGAGACTCCTCACGAACTTTTATGGTGGAGGACAGAAATTTGTTTCGGGACAGCAACTCCCCAAATCTTACTTCCCTCTCATTAGAGGTTATTCTTGGCACAAAAGCAAACAAAAAGGATAAGGAGAGGTCATTAATGAAATAATAACTTCCAAGACTCAAGGAAACTCTTGGGTTATCTCCCAACAAGTACTTTACCTTAACGCCTTTAAGTTAGGCAGAAGAAGCAAGAAGAATCAAGTATTTTCAAATGAAGAAGCAACCTTCTTGTTCTTTCCTTTCTTAACTTTCTTATTTTCCTTAGGGAAGATATGATTGCTTACCAGAGGAGCAAAAATGCATGATGCCTTTTCCCACATCTATCACTACTCCAAGGTGTTTCAGTAGAGATATTCCATGTGTGATCTGTCCCTTGCCTACACATTCAATAACAAGATAGTCAGTAGTCACCATTTTCCCTGAGATTTTTGTAAACACACCTTCAACTATTCCAGTGGGTAATATAGTGGTATTGTTGGTAAGAGAGATTTCCACTCCTCCTTAAATAATCCCCCAAAGACTCAAGGAATCATAAATATCTTTAGGCATGAGGCAAAATTCAGACATGATATCACAGCGAGCATAAAAAACTGTAGTGTTTATTGAGACATTGATTGTGGAAAACCACTCTGAAGGCTCAGAATTTATAGGAACATAATCATGGTAAGCCCTAAGCGTGTGATAGCAACTATTCATAGCAGCAATACCGGTCTCAAGAGTGTTCAACCTAGCAAAAATATTTGTGAAAGAGGAATCCGACTTGCCAGGTGTACCATAAATCATGATTAATTTTTTTATAGCATCAAAAGCTTCATCCTCAGTACATAGCAAAAAATCTTTCTTAGCCACAACATCCAAAGCATATCTATAACGAAGAGCAATACCGCGGTAGAAACTATCAATAACCAAGCTAAGGCTCACCTTAGGCTTAGTTTCCCTCTGAAAAGCAGAGATTCTAGACCAAGCTTCTTTAAAACTTTCTTCATTTTTTTTCTTAAAAGTGGAGATTTCTACCATAGGGGAAATAAAGGTTGGTCCAAAACCAGACATGGTAGCAACTAAAGGAGGAACTAATTTTTTTGTGTTTTTTGAAAAGAGGCAAACAAAACAAAGCAAAAGAAACAAAGAAAACTAAAAACAAAGAAAAGAGAAAGGAAGTGGAGGACTCCCCTTGTGAAGACGTCCTTGGCCTCCCCGGCAATAGCGCCAGAAAATAGCTTGATGGCGCCCTGCACTTGTCGTGGGACGCTTCGTTGGAAACCCCAAGAGCAAGGTATGAAGCAGCACAACAGCAAGTTTCCCTCAGTAAGAAACCGAGGTTATCGAACCAGTAGGAGGAAGGAAACGTCACACGGGTGTTGCAAGCAACACGGAGACCTGCATAACACAAACTCAAGACTTTTCCCCAACGAATCAGTGAGGTTATCAAGCTCACCGGTTTGCTATAGCAAAGGATTAAACATATGGTGTGGAAGGTAATGGTTTGCAGCAAGTAAACAAGTAACAGTGGAAGATGTATCAATGGTAAAGATTGGACCGGGGTCCATAGTTCACTAGAGGTGCTCTCCTTAGATAAACAACATGGCATGAAGGGTAAACAAATTACAGCAGGGCAGTTGACAGGAACTGAGCAAGGCATAACAATGCAATTACTAGTCTGAAAGATCCTATGAGATTCGATTGGGCAATACAACAAGATACATAGACCGTCATCCAACTGCATCTATGACTAGAAGTCCACCTTCAGGTTATCATCCGAACCCCCTCCAGTATTAAGTTTCAAGCAATGCATAACACTTTAAGCAAAGTGTGTAAGGGAAACAGTCCACATGTTACATGAACAAGAGACCGTTGTTTTCTCCCTAGTAGCAACAACACATCTACAACCGAAGAGATTATTGTCACTTCCCTTGGAAACTAGAGGCATGAACCCACTATCGAGCATAAATACCCCCTCTTGGAGTCACTAGCAACTACTTGGCCAAGATAGCTACTAACAACGGAGAGCGTGCAAGATCACAAACAGCACAGACATGATAGTATCAAATAGACAAAACCATTAATCAAACCAACATAATAATCTCAATAACCATCGGATCCCCGTAAACAAAACATGCATGATTACAAATAGATTAGATCTTGATCATGAACGGAGCTCACAAGATCTATACATGAAAGCACAAAGGAGGAGATAGAACCATCTAGCTACTACATGGACCCATAGTCCAAGGTGGAACTACTCATGCATTATACCGGAGAGAAGGCCTCCGGGATGATCTCCCCTCTAGCAGGGTGCCGGGAAGAACTTCAGATCCTCCCGATCTATGGATGATGGTGGCAACGGCTATAGATGGTTTCATGGATATTTGATCGGGTGCTTAGGGTTTTTGCATCAGGGGCTTCTTATAGGCGAAGGGGGAGGCCGAGGAGGCGACCAGGGGGGTCAAACCCTACCCATGCGTGGGCCCACCCCTGGCCGCGCCTGGGGGGGGGGGGTTGGCTGCCCTAGTTCATTTCTTAGTCTCCCCTTTGGACTTCTTGTTCCCCACGGAAAGTAATTTACTTTGACGTTTGTCCCGTCCAATTCCGAGAATATTTCTTTACTAAATTTTCTGAAACCAAAAACAGCAGAAAACATGCAACTGGCACTGTGGCAACTTGTTAATAGGTTAGTACCAGAAAACATGTAAAAAGCACCTCAAAGTATAGACAAGGTAAAGCAAAGTAGATACTAACAAGCATGGAACATCAAAAATTATAGATACGCTTCCGACATATCATTGCGCTGGGGACGGGTGAGGCGGGAGACGATCAAGGCGCTAGAGATGGGTGAGGCGGCGGTGAGGATGGAGTGCTCTGAGAAATCGATGGCCTTAGCATTCGATTTGGAAGCACAATGTATTCCTTTTGCCATAGAATGGTGTCCTTTTTGGCTTCTCCCAGTTCAGTCACATCCCCTTCACCTGCAGGGTAGTCAACCTTCAGCTGGTGAAATCCGTGCATAACTTCATCCACCCTGACAACAGTGTAGCCCTGTGGAACTGGACGACAATGGTAAGTTGGTTCAGGTCCAACTGGTAAGGCATATCCAACCGCTACCTTCATTGTTATGTTCACAACTTTCATATGTAGCTCACAATGTGTCATATCCGTGATATCATCAACTAGGTAGCCAAGAGGAGCCATCGTCGGTGCATCATCATCATCACCCGGAACTTCCGTGGAAGCCATGCTACTTTTCCGATTATTATATAGGTCGGTAGCATCGAATGCAGGTTCTACCATGTGCCGCTAAGATGGGCCGGTAGTACCTTGTTGGCTAAGTGCGTCAATTTGATCTTGCTGCCATTTTAATTGTTCTTCTATGTTATGCAGCCGGTCTGCCTTAATCCTTGCTTCAATTTCCTGATTTTCCCTTCTCCTCTTACATCTTCTATCATGATATTTCTTCATGTCTACGGGAAACCCAATTATCCATGGTTTGGAGCCTATTGTGCTTCGTGTTCGTCCTATGTGTTCCTCATTCCCAAGGGCGAGTGTGAGCTTGTCATTCTCTCTATCAGGAATGAACCTTCCCTGTTCAACAAACTTCACTGCATTTCTAATGTCTTCGATGGATATGGGATTTTCTTTATGCCTTCTGTTATATATGCACTTCCCTTATGATTCCAATGTAACCGCATGCCCGTAAAACCAATTCTTTACCCGTTCGAGCCAATCGGCTGTTTCTGGAGTGACCCCTTTAGCACACAGGTCGTCCTCAAGTTTCTTCCACTTAGGCATGTCAGCCATGTAGCCACTTCTTGTTAGCAGCATTTTTCTTATTTGTTTTATACCTTTTTCTGAGCTATCTGTGATTTCTTGTAGTCCACATACTCATCCTAGTGATCTTATATCTCCTCATACGCTCCCTTGAAATCCAGAGTATTCTTTTTCACGATAAAGTCTAGGTGCAATCTTTTCTTCCAGTTGGTGAATTGCTGGGCCAACTTCTTAAGAGCCCATGTCACATCCCAAAAAAATTCAAATTTTGAAATGTGAAAAATAAACAAACAAAAGAAATAAATGATGAAATTTATGGGGAAAAGAAACGTTTTGTTTCTAAATGAAAACATCAAAACCTTATTTAAACAAAAATAATAATTTTGAATGAGAAAGTAACAAACAAATTTTCAAAAGATCAAATGCATTCATGCATGGAATGTACCTTGATATTGAGCACTTGCATTTTAAATGTCTAGGAAAAGATAAACCTAAAACCTAAACCCTAATAAGAGAAATGATCATCAAGTTCAATACAAGACTATGGCTATGTTCCATATAAAAATTTAGCAACATCATTCCTAAATAATCAATAATGGTAAACAACAAAATTACAAAACCATGGGAATTGTTTTCACTCTATTTGGAGCCATGGATAAAAATTTATGATTTATATAAGATAAAAGGAAGTATTCCAAGGTTAATAAAGCTCATAGATAAAATCAATACTTAATTACAAAGAAGGTAAATGATATATATAAATACAAAGAATTATTAAATAGAATTATACAAATTGGAATCACCCTTTTTGGAACATAAATCAAAAGATAGGATTTATATAAGACAGGAAGAAAAAGAAATATAAAATATATAAGCCATAACCAAGATCCAGTATAAATGGAACAAAAGCATATTTAAATGATACATTATGGTAAATAATTATTTTATAAAACTTTACAAATTGGTTTGACCATTTTTGGAAATTTAAATCAAAAGATACATATTATACAAGATACATAAAAAGAATTAAGAAAATGAAATAAAAACATATAGACTTATATGCCATGATTATATTCTTAAAATAGTGCCAATATGCTCTATTTTGAATAATCTACCCAAAGATATGTTTTATAAATATTCTAAGAAAGTCTGGTTCAAATTTGAATAAATTTGGGAGGCAAATTCTATAAAAGAAAATAAAACAGGAAAAGGAAAAATAAAACAATTAGGAAAAAAGGAGAGCATCAACCCACTCTAATGGGCCCAGTACCCCATCCCACTAGCCAATCGAACAGAGCACCTAGCACTCTCCCTCTCCCCCGTTGCTATTCTTTTCTCACCGACCCCTCTACGCACCCCCTCGCTGTCAGCCCCACCCCACCCTGCCTCGTCATTGTCTTCAACCCGCGACAGAAGAACCCGCTCCCCTCCATGCCGTTTCTTGTCAAATTCAATTCGAGTAAATTCGCTTGTATACGAGATTAATTCTTCACTCCGATAACGACCTCTTATTACCCTCTGGCCCCTCTTCATTCCCCTCAACTATCACCACTCACAAGATCGTCTACATCAACCATGAGTTCAACCTCGTTAAGCTTTGTCGGTATTCAAGGGTATGTTCTCTACGGATGTATATCCGCCCGTTGCTTATATCTAGTAGATAGATCTTGGTACATAGTTGTTCCCATCGTAGGAAAATTTTCATTTTCTATGTTGCAAACCCTACAACTTGCATATTGCTTTGAGTGATTTGTTGTGTATGAGTAGAATTATTTCCCTAGAAATCTTTTGTCTATTCTAATTCCAACCCAACCCAAGCAGATGACTTCTCCAAGAGACCACAACTCCAACATCAACGATGGTGACAACAACAACCTCAAGATGCACATGAAAGTGCAACTGCTAGCAACCCGAACTAAGTTGAATCAAGTGACAACCCAATTTTTAGGCAACAACCGCAACAACACTGAGTTAGAGCCAGCCATGCTAAAGTTCTTGGGATCCCAATCCCAATTGTTGCAAAGAATAACCGATCAGATGATCAACATGAGAAACAACCCTTCCCAAAGGGATTATGACAACAATGATTTCAAAGATGATATTATGGAGATAACACGAGCCTGCAAAATCTATGGAGACATAGGACATACTTATAAAGAGCATATTGACCAGTGCCCTTATTGTGATGGGAACCATCCAGCTCGACAATGCCCCACATCTCAAGTTACATGTTTCCTATGTGAAGGAACTGATCATGTCCCTGTCCAGTGCCACATCTATCCTGTAGTTCAATAGATGAAACATCAAGCTAAGGATGGAATACATCAAGTCATTGGAAACACCCATGAAGGTACAACTTCCACCAAGAATGATGAAGACAAAGTCAAATCTCAGGATGCACCTCCATACAATGTAACCAACCTTGGTGAGCAAAAGAGGAAATGTGGATGTTATCCTCGGAACCATTCTATGAACTGAGAAAGGTTTCCCTGAATTTGTGGTGAAATATGAAGAACATGAACTAAGAGACCTCCTAGCCTTGGGGAGACCCAAAAAGAATAAGGACATCAACGAACAACAGTGTTACAATTGCAAGGAACTAGTCCATTATGCATCAAATTGTCCAGAAAAGGAGAAGAACAAAACAAAGGAACCCGAAGTAGGAAAAGATAGCCTAAATAAGGATTATAGCAAGAAGTTGGTACACTGTGCAAGGGACTGCCCTGAGAAAAAGAATTATGCTGAGAATCATGATAGGAATATAATGATCACTACCAAATATAATATCAACAGATGTTATAAGGATGGCAGTCCAGTTCACTGTTTCAACTATCACAATCTTGGACACTATGCCAATGAGTGTCTGGTGGAGAAAAGTCTCGACTACCAATGTGAAGAGTGTTTGGTAGGGAAATGCCTCAACCTTGTCACATGTTTCAAATGTGGTAATAAGGGGCACTACGCAAACAACTGCCCAAAGAAATTACATCGAGACACCAAGTAAGCCAAGATGCAATATAGTTAAAATCTTTTAAGGGTGGTAGTACTCTGTTGTCCTAAAACCCAACATATTCTTTCTAGCCTTCCCAAATCTCGGGACGAGATTCCTTTTAAGGGTGGTAGCCTGTCACATCCCAAATTTTTCCAAATTTTGAAATGTGAAAAATAAACAAACAAAAGAAATAAATGATGAAATTTAGGGGGAAAAGAAACTTTTTGTTTCTAAATGGAAACATCAAAACCTTATTTAATAAAAATAATAATTTTGAATTTGAAAGTAACAAACAAATTTTCAAAAGATCAAATGCATTCATGCATGGAATGTACCTTGATATTGAGCACTTGCATTTTAAATGTCTAGGAAAAGATAAACCTAAAACCTAAACCCTAATAAGAGAAATGATCATCAAGTTCAATACAAGACTATGGATATGTTCCATATAAAAATTTAGCAACATCATTCCTAAATAATCAATAATAGTAAACAACAAAATTACAAAACCATGGGAATTGTTTTCACTCTATTTGGAGCCATGGATAAAAACTTATGATTTATATAAGATAAAAGAAAGTATTCCAAGGCTAAAAAAGCACATAGCTAAAATCAATACTTAATTACAAAGAAGGTAAATGATATATATAAATATAAAGAATTATTAAATAGAATTATACAAATTGAAATCACCCTTTTTGGAACTATAAATCAAAAGATAGGATTTATATAAGACAGGAAGAAAAATAAATACAAAATATTACAAAGCCAATTTAAGCCATAACCAAGATCCATGTATAAATGGAACAAAAGTATATTTAAATGATACATTATGGTAAAGAATTATTTTATAAAACTTTATAAATTGGTTTTACCATTTTTGGAAATTTAAATCAAAAGATACATATTATACAAGATACATAAAAAGAATTAAGATAATGAAATAAAACATATAGACGTATATGCCATGATTATATTCTTAAAATAGTGCCAATATGCTCTATTTTGAATCATTTACCCAAATATATGTTTTATAAATATTCTATGAAATTCTGGTTCAAATTTAAATAAATTTGGGAGGCAAATTCTATAAAATAAAATAAAACAGGAAAAGGAAAAAGAAAATGATCGGGAAAAAAAGAGAGCAGCAACCCACTCTAATTGGCCCAGTACCCCAGCTCACTAGCCAATCGAACATCCACCTAGCACTCTCCCTCTCCCCCATTGCTATTCTTTTCTCCCTGACCCCTCTCCGCACCCCCTCACTGTTAGCCTGACCGCACCCTGCCTCGTCATCGTTTTCAATCTACGACGGAAGAACCCGCTCCCCTCCCTACCGTTTCTTGTCAAATTTAATTCGAGTAAATTCACTTGTTTACGAGATTAATTCTTCACTCCGACCATGGCCTCTTAATCCCCTCTGGCCCCTCTTCATTCCCCTCAACCATCACCACTCACGAGCCACCAGGATGCTCGAATTTGAGCTCGAACTGCGGCCACCGACGAACTCCGGCAACGATTCCGATGAGAAACAACTACCCCACGCCCTCTTTTCTGTCCAGTAATCTTCGCCATCCTCGAGCGCATCCGTTAACCCCCTCCGTTCAATTTATCGTGCCCCAGTTCCATCGCCACGGTCGCCACCGGAGCACCTCCTACCGTCCCTGTTCGCCGACAAATTCTAGCGAGACCTATCCTTCCTCTGCCATACTTTGGCCACCAAGGTCCCATACAGGACCTAGCGCACCTCACTAATGCCCTGTTTTGCTTGCTCGAGCCACATATACTTGACATCGTCTTCGTCTACAAGCGCGCCCGCAAGCGCAACTCCAGCGAGGAATCTAGGACAAACAGGAGCACCCCTTCCACAACCGCGACCAGCACTGAGCCCACCTCGACCACTGCAACCTCTGGTAATAGTCCATGCTCCCCTTACCCCTATGGAATTGCCGAAGCACCACCCTCCCGCCGCATCGCCGCCGCGCGTAGTGAGCAGCATCGCCAGCTCATGGCCAAGTGATGTGATCCATTTGATCTACATCCGAGGGCCAGAATTAGATCACTTACCGAAGCGGTATCAGCCGATCTGGATCGTTCGTTTCCCTTAAGATCCAACAGCCCATGTTGCCGATCTGGCCGAACCGGTACCGACCAATAAGAATCGGCCACGTTACCTGTCATGATGGAAACTAGGGTTTCTTAATTACAAAATAAACAAAAATAGCTGCCAACTTTAAAAATTCATATAAAATCAACCATAAGTCCAAAAATAACAAATAATATGTTCCTGGATTCAGAAAAATGAGAACTTCACTTCACTATCCCCATTTTGTTCAATTGCTTTTGTAAAAACTGAGTTTTAGGTAGAACCATTTGAGGAGTACTTTGAGTATAAAAATTGTTGTGTAAATTATTTTTGAGTGAATCCTTTTGCAAATGGTTGTATATTGAACCCTCTAAACATAAACATTAACATTTTAAATTAAACATATAATTTGATGGCAGTAGAAAATATCCCATTGAATAAATCTTTTCTAATAAAAAAATAATTTAAATAACTTAATTTCACTAACTTGGTTCCAATATGAATTCCACATTTATAAAAAGGACCAGTAAGTGTTTGTAATGTTCAAAACCTTGTTGGAACAACATGTTCAATAAAATGATCTTGTTGCATGCTTGCATACATTCCATTATATTGTTTTGTTGATTTGTGTTGTAGTTTTGAGTGTGCTTTTTGCTTGATTGTATTGTTGTAGACTTTGAGGAGTGTGATATTTGCAAGATAAACGAGAGTACCTAAATATTCTACTATCAGGCAAGTGATACTTTGGTCATCAAAAGTCCTATCTTTTTCTATATTGCATTAGTGGTGTTTTGTAGTGTGCATGATAGGACTATTATGTATATTACTATGCTATGCTAATCCTATAGTATCTATCTTGGTAGTATTTCCTAAAGATAGGAGACATCATAAGATTAGAATGCTTAGTCTTGCTATATAGATTCGTGGGTGGAAATCATGATATGATGCCTTATGGAAATATGAGTATTTTTGGACTAATGAAAACAACTGATGTTAATGAAACACCTAGGTGGAAATGGTACTTATATGGATTATGTTGAGTGGTTACTCAGGGCCCATTTCTATGGTTTACCCTGAGGTATCGGACTTGTGGATGGCCACCCAGAAACAAATAGATTGGAGACGTTCTTTTCGCGAAGCTTCTAGTGAAGCCACATGGCATATGAGCTCTGCCTTGACCGATTAAGTTGCGAGAACTCAGCCAGACGGACATAGGGTGGTAGTGATGATAGGACGAACCGCGTCCGTGGTGGTCTGAGGTATTGCTTCTGAAAACTCTTGTCTCGATGCATGTCGAGTCTTGTGGGGAAAGTGCACCACCTATTGAGAGGGTAAAACTAAGTACTTAGCCGTGTCCCCCGTTATGGACAACTTTTGAGCATCAAGACAATGAAGCAGGATCAAGAATCTCATCATTCTAATTTCTCTAAGTTAAAAATTGTTGGTGAACAAGAGAAGCACCTTGAGGGTATCCAGTGTGCTGATGCAGTGCTGAGTTGACGGGAGGAAGAGGTTAAAGTAGATTCCTCCGACAGCGGCGCCAGAAAACTTGTTGATGCTCCTGTGTACAGCACTTCGTTAGAAACCCCAAGAGCAAGGTGTGAAGCAGCAAGCAACAAGTCTTCCCTCAGTAGAGACCGAGGTTATCGAACCAGAAGGAGGAAGGAAACGTCACACTGGTGTTGGAAGCAACGTGGAGACCTGCACAACACAAACTCAAGACTTTGTCCCAACGAATCGGTGAGGTTGTCAAGCTCAACGGTTTGCTGTAACAAAGGATTAAACATATGGTGTGGAAGGTAATGGTTTGCAGCAAGTAAACAAGTAACAGTGGAAGATGTATCAATGGTAAAGATTGGACCAGGGTCCATAGTTCACTAGAGGTGCTCTCCTTAGATAAACAACATGGCATGAAGGGTAAACAAATTACAACGAGGCAATTGACAGGAACTGAGAAAGGCATAACAATGCAATTACTATCCAGAAAGATCCTATGAAGTTGATTGGGCAATACAACAATATACATAGACCGTCATCCAACTGCATCTATGACTAGAAGTCCACCTTCAGGCTATCATCCGAACCCCCTCCAGTATTAAGTTGCAAGCAACAGACAACTGCTTTAAGCAAAGTTTGTAAGGTAAATAGTCCACATGTTCCATGAACAAGAGACCGTTGTTTTCTCCCTAGTAGCAACAACACATCTACAACCGAAGAGATTATTGTCACTTCCCTTGAAAACTAGAGGCATGAACCCACTATCGAGCATAAATACTCCCTCTTGGAGTCACTAGCAACTACTTGGCCAAGATAACCACTAGCAACAGAGAGCATGAAAGATCACAAACAACACAGACATGATAGAATCATAAAGACAAAACCATTAATCAAACCAACATGATAATCTCAATATCCATCGGATCCCCACAAACACAACATGCATGATTACAAATAGATTAGATCTTGATCATGAACTGAGCTCATAATATCTATACATGAAAGCACAAAGGAGGAGATACAACCATCTAGATACTACATGGACCCATAGTCCAAGGTGGAACTACTCACGAATCATACCGGAGAGAATGCCTCCGGGATGATCTCCCCTCCGGCAGGGTGCCGGGAAGAGCTTCGGATCCCCCGATCTAGGGACGATGGTGGCGGCGGCTACAGACGGTTTCGTGGAATATTGATCGGGTACTGAGAGTTTCTGCATTGGGGGATTCTTATAGGCGAAGGAGCGAGACTGGGAGGCGGCCAGGGCCACCAAACCCTAGCCAGGCGCGGGCCCACCTGTGGACGCGCCGGGAGGGGGGTGGCCCCTCTGTTTGGACTCCCCGGCTCTCCTCTGGACTTCTTGTTCCCCACAGAAAGTTATTGACTTTGTCCTTCGTCCCGTCCAATTCCAAGAATATTTCTTTACTAACTTTTCTGAAACCAAAAACAACAGAAAATAGGCATCTGGCACTGTTGCAACTTGTTAATAGGTTAGTACCAGAAAACATGTAAAAAGCACCTCAAAGTGTAGACAAGTAAAGCAAAGTAGATACTAAACAAGCATGGAGCATCAAAAATTATAGATACGTTTCCAACGTATCAGCATCCCCAAGCTTAACTCCTACTCGTCCTCGAGTAGGTAAGTGATAAAAAGTACAATTTTTGATGTGAACATGCACCCTCACAATAAAGATCCAACCATTTGCAAGCATTGAAAGCTGGGATCAAAGAACTCTAAACATTTGCATGAAAGAATGGAGTTCTAACAGTAGGACATAGTAACTATGCATGCAACATGGCAAGCTACAAACAAAGATCATGAATAATATGCATTGAAAAATGTTTGTTTGTTTCACATACAGAAAACATAGCATAGTGGCAATCAGCTTGTCCCTCATAGAGTAGCAATATAGATGCATAGGACACCTTCAAAGTTCACAAGGGTGACTAGAAACAAATATCACAAGAACAAGTAATAACACAATATGCATCAATTAATAAGCCTTGGAACACTACACACAGAATGACAACTATGCTCTCTTAATGGTGCCTAAATGTAGAAGGTGGATACTCAATAGTGGTGGAAGAAAGGCTTTTTTTATAAAGGAAGTAGGGATTAGAAGTTTCAAAAAGAGCTTCCAAAAATTATGGTACTTGTTAACTTTCAGCCCTCATTGCCCCTGTCATAAGCATCTTGAAGTGGTTTAGGTTAAAGTGGCAAAGCTGGAGTATATGCTTGACAAAGTAAAAGTTGGCAATCTCAAGTCCCTTCAAAATGAGGGCTACACCTCATGGATACTCAACTTAGGGCCCAGTCAAGTTCTTGTCACTGTAAGTATTTGCATATCATTGAGAACCGCCAATGGGGTACCCCTTGCACATGGTACAGGAGATTTCCCATAACCAAAATACAAGGCAAGCAGACAGTGAGCATCTCAACAATCTTTTTTATTTACCATATGCATAGCTTTTTATTGAGGATGCTTCATATATAGCTCACTATAGTGATGCTGCAAGTTTCCACCATGATTAGGCATGGCTTAGGCTAGCGGCCCAGACGTTTCTCTAACACAGAATACAAACTCCATGGACTTACAAGTTCCCACTTCATTTCACATCGGTAACATCCATAGACAAAAGAGCATGATATAAACGGAGTACAAAAGTACAAGTGCAATGTTGAAAACGTTCCCCGTGACAGCACGGTTCTGCTAATCCCAACTTATAAGTGCAAGCATATACAAAAAGGTTGCCTCAATGGTTCAAGTTTATTAGGGGCAAAGAATAAAGTGTGCCATCAAGTTCGTGAGGGCTTTAGTCACTAAGTTTTCACATAACAAATTAGTTTTTAATTTGAAGATAGTTGAAAACAAGAATATACTTGGAATGGTGTAACACACCATGCATAGGAGTTTATAGTGGACACTTTGGAATAACTTGGTTTCTTGGGAGTTGGAAGCATGAGTAGAACTTACTCATACAAGTGGAGGCTAGCAAAAGACTGGAAGCAACCAACTAAGGGAGCAATAATGGCCATAATTATGCAATGCAACAAAGCAAACTAATCAAAGCAAAGAGTGGTACTACATGTCAAGGACTAACTGATCATAGAGGCTAATGGTGACTTGTCATAGTCATAACATGGTGTGAGCATGTGCCAAGTCAACCCAAGCAAAACATCATAGGAGAATACCACAATACTATGCTTTTGCATGCTAAAACAACGCATAATTTCTTCAAGGCACACTAAGCAATCCCAATTGTTTGGAACAAAACATGCTACAACAATAATCACTAAGCATAATGCTAAAACAACACCTAGCATGTCATGCTAAAGTCTAAGTCACAGTCAATGCAAGCTCCTCTTGCACTTCAAGCAAGAACTTACTACTCCTTTCCAAACACCAAGCAACCTTATTTGCAAAACAACACAACGAGAACGGGGGTCCAAACTACTAAAGCAAACTAAAAACTAATCAAAGCAAACAAAAACTAAGACGCTCCAAGAACAACACAACTGTGCATGAAACATTAAAAGTGAAGTGTCTAGACAGACCTGAGCTTTTTATTGATGAAGAAGGGGATGTCTTGGACATCCCCAAGCTTTGACGCTTGTACCTCTTGGATATTTCTTGGGGTGACACCATGGTGGCATCCCCACGCTTGAGCTTTTTTCCATTATTCATCTCATTACATCATTCTCCCTCTACACCTAAAATTTTTCCTTCATACAAAACTTCACACAATCTTCATTAGCAACATTAGTTTATTCAAACGATATTAGACCACTGGCAAAGCTTGGAACAGCAAGGCTTTTCACTAAAAACACAAGCTATTGTATTAACTCCTTCAAAGAAACTCAATTTACCTGAAGAGAGCTCAAAAAGGAATCAATAAGAAGCAAATGCAAATAATGGCAGAAATCTGTCAAAACAGACCAGAAGATAGAAACGATTTTTTTAGAACATCTTATGTTGCTCAAATAAAAAAGTGTTGAACTAATGAAAGTTAACTAAGATGCTGGGGGATTTATTCGTAAATTGTGAGCTCAATCCGAGTGACAGAGCCTCCTCACAATTTTTTTTGGTGGAGGATAGAAATCTATTTCGGGATAGCAACTCCCCAAATCTTACTTCCCTCTCATTAGAGGTCATTCTTGGCACAAAAAGCAAACAAAAAGGATAATAAGAGGTTATTACTGAAGTAATAACTTCCAAGACTCAAGGAAACTCTTGGGTTATCTCCCAACAAGTACTTTTCTTTAACGCCTTTAAGTTAGGCACAAGAAGCAAGCAAAAGATGCTCTCATAAGAATTATGAATTAAAGTCAAAGAGTGCATCAAGAAGCAAATTTAAAACACATTTATGTCTAACCCACTCCCTATGCATAGGAATCTTGTAAAAAAATAAATCAAAGAAGCAAATAGTAACAAGAATGGGAAAACAAAACAAGTGCAACTTCAAGATTTTCAACATAAAGAGGGGAAACTTAATATTGTTGAGATACATAAGACCATGTTTCCATCTCTCATAATAACTTTCAGTAGCATCATGAATAAAATCAACAATGTAACTATCACATAAAGCATGCTTTTCATGATCTACAAACACATAATTTCTATCAGGCTAAAAAATAGTGGGACTAAAACCTTCACAGGTTTTACCCAAAGTAGATATTTCAAAAGGATCCACAGGAACATAACATTAATCCTCCTTTGGTAAGCATGGGGGACAATCAAATAATGTAAGAGGTAAAGAGTTACTCTCATTAGAAGGTAGACATGGGTAGATCCATTCTCCCTCCTCTTGACCATCACTCTCCTCCTCTTTTTCATCTAATGAGCTTTCAGCAATTTCTTCTTCCATAGGCTCCTGCAAGGCATTAGTCTCTTCCATTTGTGGAAAGAACCTATTAAAATATTCAAGAATATAGCCATTTTCTTCCTTGTAATTATCAAAGCAAAATTTAAGTATCTCATAGACCTCATGTTCATAAGGTGCATCATCAGTATTTTCAAGCAAACTGGCGAGTTCAAATGCACCCTTGAAAGCAATAAATTCTTCAATTTGTTCCACATCATAAAAGTCATAAATTCCTTTAACATAAGAAGATATGGTAACATTATCATTGTACTCACATTGAAAAGGTAGGTGTTTATACCTCCTACAGCAACAAGCTTTATCAAAACAATAAGTAACATTATAAGTAGAGCACACCTCTCTAGCAATAGTATTCAATTTATCAATTTATGCCCATAAGTGTTTCCCTTTTTGTGATAAACGGTGTTCCTTATAATAATACTTTTCTTCTTCCGTGAACCCACCTTGCCAATAAGAACTAGTTTCAAAGAAACCATCCATTGATAGAAATGCAATTACTAGCCAGAAAGGTCCTATTAATAGTTCACTAGAGGTGCTCTCCTTAGATAAACAACATGGCATGAAGGGTAAACAAATTACAGCGAGGCAACTGATAGGAACTAAGTAAGGCATAACAATGCAATTACTAGCCAGAAAGGTCCTATTAAGTTGATTGGGCAATACAAAAATATACATAGACCGTAATCCAACTGCTCTATGACTAGAAGTCCACCTTCAGGTTATCATCCGAACCCCCTCCAGTATTAAGTTGCAAGCAACAGACAACTGCTTTAAGCAAAGTGTGTAAGGTAAACAGTCCACATGTTCCATGAACAAGAGACCGTTGTTTTCTCCCTAGTAGCAACAATACATCTACAACCGAAGAGATTATTGTCACTTCTCTTG
Organism: Avena insularis; assembly: GCA_023614405.1. Lineage (NCBI taxonomy): Eukaryota > Viridiplantae > Streptophyta > Magnoliopsida > Poales > Poaceae > Avena > Avena insularis. Next base: position 376,628,549 of record CM042691.1, on the reverse strand, counting down.
GAAACTAGAGGCATGAACCCACTATCGAGCATAAATACTCCCTCTTGGAGTCACTAGCAACTACTTGGCCAAGATAACCACTAGCAACGGAGAGCATGAAAGATCACAAACAACACAGACATGATAGAATCATAAAGACAAAACCATTAATCAAACCAACATGATAATCTCAATATCCATCGGATCCCCACAAACACAACATGCATGATTACAAATAGATTAGATCTTGATCATGAACGGAGCTCACAAAAACTATACATGAAAGCACAAGGAGGAGATACAACCATCTAGATACTACATGGACCCATAGTCCAAGGTGGAACTACTCACGAATCATACCGGAGAGAAGGCCTCCAGGATGATCTCCCCTCCGGTAGGGTGCCAAGAAGAGCTTCAGATCCCCCCAATCTCGGGACGATGGTGGTGGCGGCTACAGACGGTTTCGTGGAATAGTGATCGGGTACTGGGAGTTTCTGCATCGAGGGCTTCTTATAGGCGAAGGGGCGAGACCGGGAGGCAGCCAGGGCCACCAAACCCTAGCCAGGAGCGGGCCTACCTGTGGCCGCGCCTAGGGGGGGTTGGCCCCTCTGGTCGGACTCCCCGGCTCTCCTCTGGACTTCTTATTCCCCAAAACAGAAAGTTATTGACTTTGTCCTTCTTCCTGTCGAATTCTGAGAATATTTCTTTACTAACTTTTATGAAACCAAAAACAGCAGAAAATAGGCATCTGACACTGTTACAACTTGTTAACAGGTTAGTACCAGAAAACATGTAAAAAGCACCTCAAAGTGTATACACGTAAAGCAAAATAGATACTAAACAAGCATGGAGCATCAAAAATTATAGATACGTTTCCAACGTATCATGTGCCAAGTTTGATGAAGTGTTGTTGAAAAAGAGAAAAACTATTTTACAAAGGATAGGGAAAAGTTACGTTATGCAAAGGCCAGCCAAAACTCCACCTAACTATATATTCATGTAGATGTTAGGTTCTCTATAAAAATATGGTATCACTTGCCAATACAATTCAAATGTATTGACCCTTGTAGCTGTAACTTATCATATTGTAGGATTATGATACGCCCAATTTGCATCACCATTTTATATCATAATTTACCTCTATTCATTGATATTTTTCTTATTATGAGGTATTACTTATGGCTTTTCATCTGTTTATGCATGTTGGATGATTCCTGGAGGATGGACTGCCGGAGTCTGGATTCTGATGGAAAAGAAGGCGTTTCAGAAAAATACCAGAAAAATATGGAAACATATTATTTTACCAGAAGACGAAGGAACCCAGAAGGAGGGATGGAGATGGGCCTCAAGGGGCCCACACCCCCCTAGATGCAGGTGTGGCCCACCTGCCCGGCCTCTGACTCTGCCCCTTCGCCTATATCTTCCCTTCAAAACCCTAAGGCTCGAAGCGACCACATATACAGTTTCGCCACTTCTAGGGGGCGGAAAACACCGAGAGAGAAAGATCTCTCCGGTAGAAATCTGCCAGGGGAATTCCTTCCAGGAGAGGGGAGACCGTCACCATCAACACCATCATCAAGCTAGGCTTCATCGGGATCATCATCATCATCCACACCATCATCTCCACCAGCACCACCATCACCACTCCGTCCCGCTATAACAATTGTGTTGGATATTGCTTAGTTCATTAGGGGAAACTTTCCCGGTGTTGATTACTATTGTATTTGATGCTCGTGAGTGGAACCATTGGATTATTTTTTATGTTCAGATTGTTATCCATTACCATATCATCTTTGATCTTGATCCATATGATGTCTTGTGAGTAGTTCGTTGTGTTCTTCAGGACATGGGAGAAGTCATGTTGTTAGTAGTGAATCTGTGATGAGTTATTATTCAATGGTTTAGTATTTAAGTTGTGGTGCTATTCTTCTAGTGGTGTCATGTGAACGTCGACTACATGATACTTCACTATTTATAGGCCTAGGGGAATGCATTGTGTATTTGGCTACTAATCGCGGGGTTGCCAGAGTGACAGAAACCTGAACCCCCGTTAGGACACCTTTGCACAAGGGAGCGTAGGATCTCAGAGTTTAAGGCTGTGGTTAGATTTATATCTTAATTACTTTCCTGTAGTTACGGATGTTTGCAGGGGGTTTAATCACAAGTATGTATTAGTCCTAGGAAGGGCGGTATGTTAGCACATGTTCACCCACACAACACTTACAAACACCAGAGAAGAGTACTCAGCTATTTGAAGCGAAAGCACTTGACATAATTACCATGTGTCCTCGAGAACGTTTGGTCCTTATAAGTATTTCCACCGGCTTGTCCTTTGCTAAGAAAGGATTGGGCCACTTGCTCCGTTTGTTCATTACTTCTGTTACTTGCTCTTTGTTTTGTTGCCTTTTCAGAAAACCACTAAAAATCCGTTTGCTAAGTATTCACAGGGATTTCCTGCTCCATACCACTGTTCAGCACCTTCTACTGCTTGTTGGGATCGACACTCCTATTTATCAAAAGTACTACGATACACCCCCTATACTTGTGGGTCATCAGATTACTTGATGATAGTGAAGTTTGATGAGTAGGGATTACGAGTCTGCAACCAACATGTTTGCCTATGGCACATGAAGATGAAGGACTCCATGCTTATAGTTATATCTGTTGCTTTGTAATAAGATAGCCATATGAGCTATGTAAGTTGTAATGAACTATTTTTATTCCTGGATATGCGATGTAATATGACCCTTGTTTCTTGATATTACATCTTAACCATAGGTGCTAGCTATTTGATCCAGGGACTAACACTATAAACACATGGATTCGAACCTTATCGGGTTCAGTCCGCTACATCCCACTCCTTGACCTTTACCTTCATGACATCGGCATGTTGCTGGGCCTCCTCATCTGGATTCTCCGCATTTGTATCCACCTCTACCATTGGTAGGGTGAAATTAATCATGAGCCTCCTCCAAAGTAAATTTTGGCTTTGTCGCTGACATATTTAACTCCTGCCTCCTTTGGCTTAGGACATTCTCGAACGATGATCGGGATGAAGTCCCTAACAAATATTGATTGACTCCATGTCTGAGTAGATCATTAGTTCTTAGGGAGATGGAGAAACCCTAGTATGAGATTGAAATAAGATAAAGTTTATTATGATATTCATCGCTGTGACCATGTGTTGGATTGTCTTCATCTTGATGTTCGGAGAAGTCGACCTCTCAATATTTGCCTCTTGTGGGGACTTGATGGAGGAAACTACTTGTTGGTAGACGGAGGTGTGTTAGCACTTATAGTGACTATAAAGTTGTTGACACTCCTTACGTATCAACTTGGGAATCGAGGAAACTCACGAAACACTATCCATACCATGGGATACGTCATGCGAGATTATGTCCCTTAATAACATAATAATTCAATTTACTTTACTCATTGTTCTCTTATACCAAAAACCCCAAAACACATTTTTATGCAATACTCGCATTTTATCTTGTCACTTAGAACTTTATTTAGCTTTTATATTTTCAGTATTTACGATCGATATCTTTATTTCTAAACTAGATACAAACGATCTATGCACTTGCAGCCATCAAGCTATTTTCTGGCGTCGTTGCCGGGGAGCTAAGCGCTGTAGGTCTTTTAGTTTTTGCTTATTTACTTTAGTTTTGTTAATTTTTGTTTTGAGTTATAGGTTTCCACCAACATGATGGAGTTTGAGCATATGACTAGTGCTAACCCACTCAGCCACTTTGGGAAGCACTGTGATATTTATAAAAGAGAGAACTCCAACAAGAAGACAAGGGGGTTTGCAATAAATCCTCTACTACTTGTTAATTTACACAAGAAGCAATTTACTGGAGATGAAGAAGATCCTGATCCATATGAGCATATCGCATGTTTCAAACATATATGTGGCACTTTCAAATTAACGGGTTATACCACGATGAGGTAAGGGTTAAACTTTTTAGTCAAACTTTGACAAGTACAACTTTCTCATGGTATAGACCTCTACCCTCAGAAGCCACTACTACTTGGGATAATTTAGCTTGTGAATTTCTATCCAAAAGTTATCCATTACCAAAATCTTTTGGAATCGGCCTTATAATGACTTGGAGGAACCGTCTAATGAAGGACTAGTAAGAGCTTATATAAGATTTAAAGATTTACTTAGTCAATGTCCTCATGATGATTTGCCTGAATGGTATTTATTGCATATCTTTTACGGCGGTTTAATTTAACCTAATAAAATTGAACTCGACTCTTGCGCGAGAGGAGATTTTATGGATTTATCCATAACTAAATCTTGGGCTTTACTTAATAGAATTCGCGATCATAGAGTTTCATGGAATTTTGGTCTAGGAAGTGAAGGAGGCACATAAATAGATTATGAATGTTTTCATGACTTTAATAAAAAGGGCCATGTTAATGAATTATCTAAAGAGCTTTATTTAGATTTAGATCTTGTGTTACAAGTTGTTAAGGCTTTTACATAACACATCAAAGCTCCAAAAGAGGGTTCAAACAAGTATGATCCACCACCTGAACCTGAGAAGAAAAGAGAAGTTAAAGCAACATTGGCCTCCCTAAAACCAATGTATGAGATACCTTTCCCTAACACTGCACAAAAGCATATTTTGGAATATGAACAGGTCAAGGCAGTACAGGAGGAGAAATATGTATGAAAGTGTGCCAATAATTTAAGAACATCTCAATGAAACCAATGATGAAGAGGTAACCAAGGAAGCAATTATGGCTATGTATGCACATTGTAACATAGTTGAACTTGATGAAGAGACTTCTATATTGGTTGAAGGTAAAACTAAGGTAAAAGATGTGGGTAGTCCTATTCTTCTCTGCATATTTAAAAAAACCTCGCATTACGGTTTATGTGATCTTGGCACCGAAGTTAATGTTATATCTTATGATTTTTATTTAGAAATAAAACTAGAGATAACACCGGCTATAATAGAAAATACTGATATGACAATCATGTTAGCCAATAAAAATCTTAGAATTCCAATGGGAGTAGTTGAAGATGCAACTATCATAATTGGCAATAAAAAAATTCCTATCGATTTTGTAGTTGTTGATATGCCAGCTGACACTCTTTTCCTAATCATATTTGGAAGAAACTTTTTGAGTGATGTAGGTGCCACGATCAACTTCAAAAATGAGGTTGTATCCCTTAAGCTTGGGAAAGCGGAAAAAGAATTCCACTTTTCCAAATTTAAAGAAAAACCTCTACATATACAAGAAGAAGATAAAGAGAAGGCTATTGAGGAGATGGTAGCTCTTTTCTTAAGTAATCAGAAGAAGAAATAAATTAAGACTCAAATTGTAAAGAAATAATTATGGAGGACAGGACTCTAGAAGAATTAAAAAGTGAATTTCATTCATTTCCCATTTTAGGACCTCCATGCTGAAGCTTTTGAAGAGCCAGAAAAGAGAGGGGATGAAGAATTACCACCCCCAGAATTAAAAACTTTACCAGATAATCTTAAATATAGATTCTTATATGATATTAATATATTACCTATTATTATTAGTGCTAAACTTTCAGGGGAAGAAGAAGAAGAACTCATGAAGGTACTAACGGATCACCGCAAGGCCTTTGGATACTCAATGGACGACTTGAAGGGCATTAGTCCCATGATAACCGTCCATCGAATATTCATAGAGGAAGGTGCTAAACCAGTTGTAGAATTTAATAGAAGGCTAAAGCCTGAAATGAAGGAAGTGGTAAGAAATGAAATAGTATGCCTACTAGATGTAGGTATAATGTATCCTATAAAATAAAGTGAATGGGTAGGTCATGTCAATTATGTTCCTAAGAAAGGCGGCTTTACTGATGTTACTAATGAAAACAATGAATTGATACCTACTATAACTATTGTTGGACATAGGATGTGCATAGATTTCAGGAAATTTAATAAAGAAACTCGAAAAGATCACTATACTTTACCGTTCATAGATCAAACTTTAGAGAGGTTAGCAAACCACACTCATTTTTGCTACTTGGACAGATACTCTGGTTTTTCCCAAATAGTTGTTCATCCTGATGACTAACTTAAAATAACTTTCATTAGTCCTTATGGTTTACATGCTTACTGGCACATGCCTTTTGGTTTATGTAATGCTCCAGCTACTTTTCAAAGATGCATGACTTCTTTTTTGTAAGATTTTATAGAACTGATAATGGAAGTGTTTATGGATGATTTTTCTGTCTATGGAACTTCGTTTACTAGTTGCTTGGATAATCTCAAAAGAATTTTGCAACGTTGCAAAGAAACCAATCTTGTTCTAAACTAGGAGAAGTGCCATTTTATGGTCAAAGAAGGCATAGTCCTTGGATATAAGGTATCAGGTAAGGGTATTGAAGTAGATAAGGCTAAAGTTGAAGCAATAGATAGAATGCCACAACCAAGGGACATAAAAGGTATAAGAAGTTTTCTTGGTCATGTAGGCTATAGAAGGTTCATTCAAAATTTATCTGGAATTTCTAAATCTTTAACTAATTTATTGCAAAAGGGAGTAAGATTTAATTTTGATGATAAATGCCTTGTAGCCTTTGATAAACTTAAATATGCTTTATCTCGTGCTCCTGTCATTAAACCACCTATTTGGGATATGACATTTGATTTAATATGTGAAGCTAGTGATGATGCTGTAGGAGTAACTCTGGGACAACACATAGGCCACATATTTAATATTATACATCATGCTAGTAGAACTCTCAATAGTTCTCAAAAGAATTATCCTAAGGAAGAAAGAGAACTCTTTGCTGTATTTTTCTCTTGCGATAAATTTCGTTCTTATATAGTTGATGCAAAAGTAAGAGTTCATACGGATCGTGATGGTTTAAAAGAAATCCTTGAAGGAAAAATCATAAGCCAAGACTGATCCGTTGGATCCTTTTACTTCAAGAATTTGAGTTGCAGATTATGCAGAGATAAGAAGCAAAGGTAGAGGATGCAGCATTTATATTTGCCCATCAAGACACCGATCTTATTGAGAGGAGCTTTAGTCCTGGTGATTTCGCTTTCGAGAATTATTATATGAACTAAGGTCAAATCCTCCCAAGAAGAAGAAGAAGTCCTTGTAGGAGGAGCTTGTCATCCCCGACTAAATAAATGGTAAGTGAAAGGTAAGTTTTCTTCCTTTAGTAAGTGATTTGTCTTCACGGTTTCTACTTCTAAAATTTCTCCTTTGAATTCCTATTATTTTTATGAAGCTTTTGAGGGGTTTCTGTAACTATACGGGTGCAACTATACGGTCGGAGAAAAATCTCCCGCCATATAGTTGGTCGTTAAAGGTACTGTATCGCCCTTGCGAAATAATTTTCAATGTGCGGTATCTATACGGTCGCAACTATACGGCAGGAAAAAAATCTCCCTCCGTATAGTTGGTTGTCAAAGCTTCTATATCATCGACCCTTTTTCATTCTTATTTATATTCATCTAAAGAAAACACGTTTTGTTGGTTCCTAGTCAGTACTTGTAAGGTTCCCAACCTTTAATAAGGTAGAGATCCCTGTGTTTACAATGCTAGTCCCTGGATCAATAGCTAGCATCCACAGTCAAGATGTAATATCAAGAAACAAAGGTCATAATACAACTTTATAACCAGGAATAAAATAATTTATTACATCTTACATAGCTCATTTGGCTATTTCATTACAATGCAACAGAATATAACAATAGCATGGGGTCCTTCATCTTCAAAGTGCCACAGGCAGACATGTTGGTTGTAGACTTGTAATCCTAATCAATAAACTTCTCTAACATCAAACAAACCTACAACATAATAAGTTACAGCCACAAGGGTTAATACATTTGAATTGTATTGGCAAGTGATACTATGGTAGTATAGTGGAGTCTATCATCTATATGCATTTGGCTAAGTGGAGCTTAGGCTTGCATTGCTCAAAATAGACTTTCCTTATCATTTGAAAACACTAAGTTTTTGTTTGACAAAAATCACCCAAGGCATCTCCCAATAGAAATTGGTGATCCTTCAACCCTTGTTCAACCACAAGTTTTTAACTTAGAAATTGGGATGAGGAGATTCTTGATAGCTTCCATGTCTTGATGCTCAAATTGTCCTTTGCCAGGGACATGGCTAAGTACTTAGATTTTACACTCTGCAGAGGTGGTGCACTTTCCCCACAAGACTTGGTTTCACCAAGACAAGATCTTTCAGAAGCCTTCCCTTAGACCAGAATGTACGCGTTCCAACCTATCAATCCCCTACCACCAACTGTCCATTTGGCTAAGTTATTGCAACCTATATGATCTAGGTAGAGCCCATAATGCCAAGTGGCTGCACTTGAAGCTTCTCAACATTTGACATCTCAAATCTCTTTGTTCCTGGGTGGCCATCCACAAGTGAGATACACAAGGTAAACCATAGAAATGGGCCTTGTGAACCACTCAACACAAACCATTCCTTCCATTCCACCCAGGTGATTCATTCACTTAGTTGTTTTATTAAACAAAACATAAGTCCTTGACTTAGAAATATTCCTTAGTATGAATGTAATCCACCCTTGTTTTCTACTAGCTAAGCTAAGCATGATAGTAGTAGGAATCTTAACTTAGGAAAATTCTACTAAGGTTTGATCTACTAGGATTTCCCATGGCATAGTTTATACTTAGCAAAAATTCCATGCAAGTCCTACTTAGAAATATCACTAATGCATAGTGAAAATAATGGGACAAAAGTAAGAAGCATCACTTGCCTTTTTGGTAGAGAATATAAGTTCACACCTTGATCTTTGCAATGTTCACACTCTTTAAATCACTACAATTCAATCAAGCAAGCAATATTTCAATCTACCATTCAAGCAACATCACATAAAATAATAGAAACAAAACAATGCATGCAAGCATGCTAAACTTTGTTTTATTTACAAAAGTGGTTTATAATAGGTTATAAACATTCTAAAACACTTATTGGTCATTTTATAAAGTGGCAAAACTATTTGCAAAAGATTCTACCTATAAACCATTTTTAAACCAAAGTATTATTTTATGTGGTTGAGAAATGCTTTTAATAAGGCAACAATCTATAGGGTTCATCAAAATATGTTTTCAAAACATAAATCTTTGTGTTTAGGGTCAGAGAGTTTAAATCAAAACATTCCCCAAAGGTTTTTTGTCCAAAAGCATTTTTTGTAAATAAACATTATTTTTATTTGACTAGAAATGCTTTAAATCAAAGATTTGCTCTTTAGCTTTTCCCAATACATTTTCAAATCCATGAGTTGGTTTCTAAGGTCAGTAGATTCAAAACAATCCATTTGCCAAAGGTTTTATCTAAAAAATCATTTTAGAACAATTTTTATATTCTAAACATGCATACACAAGTTTCTGCAAAAACAACCAATTTATCAGAAGCATTTTACTAAACAAAGTGCATGGTCAGAAATTACTTGTTTTGCTAAATCCATTGATATAAAATTTGCAAAATTTGGACGTGTGGTTTTAAAGTTATGAATTTTTTGAAATTGGACATCAAATAGATCAAATCCTGGTTTTATTCAAACAGACAGGGCCACGTGGCTTGTTTCTATTCGTCTGTACCGCTTCGTGCGGATCGTGCAACGAGAGGCATTGGATTTTAAACAGATCGAGTGGCTCAGAAGCAAGCGTACCCCTTCGATTAGTCAACCTATCCAAGCCATCAGATGAAGATCTAACGGTCCACAGTCGATTGACCATAGGTTGGCGGCACTGGCGGCGGCGACTGGCGGCGCGTGGTCAGACGGAGGAATTCCCAGCGATTCAGGAAGCAAGGAAGAAGAGAGGTAGCTCACAGGGTTCACGGGGCGATGCTGATGCTCAACATTGTAATAGCTCGTCGAGGCGCGCACGGGGTTGGCTCGAATCGCTCGCCGGAGTTCGTGTCCACGTCGGGCTCGTCCTGTTGAAGTCGATGGCGAAAGTACGGTGCACGCCAGAGAGAAAAGAAGGTGCCGTTAGATGCGCGGGGTCGCGGCGAGCATGTGCGTGTGAAGGAGAGGGGTTAGGGCGGTCAGATTTTTACCAGGGCTTCGCCGGAGAGGTGGTAGACGACAGTGGTGCTCTATTCAAGACGAAGGCGAGTGTCCGGGGCGTGCACAGGCGAACTGGAGCTGCTGGGACGTGCGTCTGGTTCCTGTGAGCACGCTCGAGTGGTCGAGGCAACAAGGGGAGGCGAGGAGCTGCCGGAATTGCTCGGTGAGCTCGCCGGAGACAGTGGCGGTGCAGCGTGAAATTAGGCAGCCTGGGGGCGCACTAGGGTGGGGAATTGAGCGGGAAACAGAGAGGAGGGAGAGGCGGTTAAGTAGGCGAGGTTGCGGGGCTGGGTTATTGCACCATTACCGAGCAATCAATCGAAGAAACCGTCGGCAGAACGGCCGGGGAGGAGAGCGTGGTCTACGCGCGGGTGAGAATGACGGTGAGGTGGCAGTGGGGTCGTTTCGTCAACGAAGGAGAGACATGGGAGGTGGGGTCCACGCGTCGGTGACTGAGCGGGTGCAAACGTGAGTGAGAAAAGAAACGGTTCGGGGGAGAGAGATGGGCTACTGCTGGGCCAGTGGGTCTTGTTGGGCTGGGCTGCGGTCCGATTCATTTTTTTTATACAGAAACTTTTCCCTTTTCTATTTCTATTAATCTGTTTTGATTTTGTTTAATTATTTCAAACATCAATTTGATTTCAAACCTCAACCAAAATTTGTGTAGATTTATATACTGATTAATAACTCATTCTAACGTCAAATTTAGAATAATATATTTATTCTTTTTAGGGTCTTTTAATTATTTAAAATAGGCTCTAGTATTAATTAAACAAGATTTAATAATATTTTTCAATCTCCATTTGAATTCAAATCACCACCAAACTTTGGGTGAATTTTAATTCTGTTTATCAACATATTTCAAAGTCCAAAATAGAACAATTATTTTTAGGGTTTATTATTTATTTAAAATGAATAAATAGAATTTAGTCTTTAATTTAAAATAGGATTCAAATATGTTTAAAACCCTATTTGACTTTCTAAATTTTTCCAAAACCTTTTCAGTAGGTTTTAATTGAAATTATAAAACACATTGAAATTTGATTTAAAACACTTTAATAAGTTTCTAATGTTTATTTTAAAATGGAAAAAGCCTCTACTCAAATATAATTGGGTATAATAAATCCTTATTATTTTATTTAAATAATCCTTTACTCTTTTTATCAAATAGAAATATTTTCTTTCATTTGCTTGGCTAAGATTTAATTTGGCTATATAAAATAATCCTTATTTATTATTTCTACTTTGTTTATGAAAACCATATTTTTTATTAAAATATACAAAAATAGTGACTCCAACTATTATAACTTTATTTATTATTTGTTTATCTTTTTAAATCTCTTTAGGATTTTTATTTGATCAAAATAGGTTTTGATGTTTCCAATTGGAATCAAAAAGTTTCTTCTCACCCTAAATTTCAACAATTATTTATTTTGTTTATTTATTTTTTCACATTACAAGATTTGGAAAATCTTGGGATGTGACAGTAATCTAACCGACATGGGTTCGAGATTGATGGCTATACGCGTGGTTGACGTGGAGCCTGTTGGGAACCCCAAGGGCAAGGTGTGAAGCAGTACAACATCAAGTTTTCCCTCAGTAAGAATCCGAGGTTATCGAACCAGTAGGAGGAAGGAAACGTCACACAGGTGTTGTAAGCAACACGGAGACCTGCACAACACAAACTCAAGACTTTGCCCTAACGAATCAGTGAGGTTGTCAAGCTCACTGGTTTGCTGTAACAAAGGATTAAACATATGGTGTGGAAGGTAATTATTTGCAGCAAGTAAACAGGTAACAGTGGAAGATGTATCAATGGTAAAGATTGGACCGGGGTCCATAGTTCACTAGAGGTGCTCTCCTTAGATAAACAACATGGCATGAAGGGTAAACAAATTACAGCAGGGCAATTTACAGGAACTGAGCAAGGCATAACAATTCAATACCAGACAAAAAGATCCTATGAGATTCGATTGGGCAATACAACAATATATATAGACCGCCATCCAACTTCATCTATGACTAGAAGTCCACCTTCAAGTTATCATCCGAACCCCCTCCAGTATTAAGTTGCAAGAAACAGACAACTGCTTTAAGCAAAGTGTGTAAGGTAAACAATCCACTTGTTCCATGAACAAGAGACCGTTGTTTTCTCCCTAGTGGCAACAACACATCTACAACCGAAGATATTTTTGTCACTTCCCTTGGAAACTAAAGGCATGAACCCACTATCGAGCATAAATACCCACTTCTCTTGGAGTTACTAGCAACTACTTGGCCAAGATAGCTACTGACAATGGAGAGCATGCAAGATCACAAACAACACAGACATGATAGTATCAAATAGACAAAACCATTAATCAATCTGACATAGTAATCTCAATATCCATCGGATCCCCGCAAACACAACATGCATGATTACAAATAGATTAGATCTTGATCATGAACGGAGCTCACAAGATCTATACATGAAATCACAAGGAGGAGATACAACCATCTAGCTACTACATGTACCCATAGTCCAAGGTGGAACTACTCATGCATCATACCGGAGAAGAAGGCCTCCGGGATGATCTCTCCTCCGGTAGGGTGCCGGGAAGAACTTCAGATCCCTCCCAGATCTAGGGATGAAGGTGGCGGCGGCTATAGAAGGTTTCATGGAGTATTGATCGGGTGCCTAGGGTTTCTGCATCGGGGGATTCTTATAGGCAAAGAGGCGAGGCTGGGAGGCGGCTAGGGGGGCCACACCCTACCCAGGCGTGGGATGGGCCCACCCGCGCCTAGGGGGGTGTGGCGGCCCTGGTTCGCCTCTCCATCTCTCCTCTAGACTTCGTGTCGCCCACGGTAAAATATTGGCTTTGGCTTTTGTCCCGTCCAATTCCGAGAATATTGATTTTCTGCCTTTTTGGAACAAAAAACAGAAGAAAACAGGCAAATGGCACTTTGGCAACTAGTTAATAGTTGGAGCATAAAAAATTATAGATACATTTCCGACGTATCAAGTATCCCCAAGCTTAACTCCTGCTCGTCCTCGAGTAGGTAAGAGATAAAAGAATAATTTTTAAGGTGACATGCACCATCAAAATCAAGATCAAACCATTTGCAAGCATTGAAAGCTGGGATCAAAGAACTCTAAACATGTGCATGAAAGATGGAGTTCTAACAATAGGACATAGTAACTATGCATGTAACATGAAAGGCTACAAACAAAGATCATGAATAACATGCATTGAAAAAAGTTTGTTTGTTTCACATACAGAAAACATGGCATAGTGGCAATCAGCTTGTCCCTCATAGAGTAGCAAATAGATGCATAGGACACCTTCAAAGTTCACAAGGGTTACTAGAAACAACTAGCACAAGAACAAGTAATATCACAATATGCATCAATCAATACGTTTTGGGACACTGCACACATAATGGCAACTATGCTCTCTTAATGGTGCCTAAAAGTAGAAGGTGCAGACTCAAATAATGGTGGAAGAAAGGCCCTTCTCAAGGGAAGTAGGGATTTCAAGTTTCAAAAAGAGCTTCCAAAATTATGGTAATTTTAGCTTTCATCCCTCATTGCCCCTATGATAAGCATCTTGAAGTGGTTAAGGTTCAAGTGAACAAACTATGGAGTATATGCTTGACAAAGTATAAGTTGGCAATCTCAAGTCCCTTGAATACGAGGGCCACACCTCATGCTACTCAACTTCAGTCACCTGTAAGTTCTTGTCATTGTAAGTACATGCGTATCATAGAGAAACGCCAACGGGGTACCCCATAACCAAAATGGTACAGGAGCTTTCCCATAACCAAAATGACAAGGCAAGCTGACAATGAGCATCTCAGCGATCTTTTTATTTACTATTTACAAATATTTTTATTGAGGATGCTTCATAGATTGCTCATTATGGCGATGCTGCAAGTTTCCACCATGATTAGGCATGGCTTAGGCTAGCGGCCCATGCGTTTCTCTAACACAAAATACATAAATCCATGGACTTACAAGCTCCCTTTTTATTTCACACTGGTGACATCCATAGACAAAAGAGCATGATATCAACAGTGTACAAGGTACAAGTGCAATGTTGAAAATGTTCCCCATGACAACATGGTTCTACTAATTCCAACATATAAGTGCAAGCATATACAACATAGATGACAAAATGGTCAAGTTTATTAGGGGCAAGGAATATAAAGTGTGCCATCGAGTTCGTGAGAGCTTTAATCACTAAGTTTTCACATAACAAAATACTTTTTTAATTGGAAGATAGCTGAAAACAAGAATATACTTGGAATGGTGTAACACACCATGCATAGGAATTTATAGTGGACACATTGGAATAACTTGGTTTCTTGGGATTTGGAAGCATGAGTAGAACTTACTCATACAAGTGGAAGCTAGCAAAAGACTGGGAGCAACCAACTAAGAGAGCAATAATGGCCATAATCATGCAGAGCAACAAAACATCACTAATCAAAGCATAGAGTGGTACTACACGTCAAGGATAAAATGATCATAGAGGCTATGGTGACTTGTTCATAGTCATAACATGGTGTGGGTATGTGCCAAGTCAACCCAAACAAAGCATCAAAGGAGAATAGCACAATACTATGCTTTTGCATGCTAAAACAACGCATAATTCTTTCAAGACACACTAAGCAATCCCAATTGTTTGGAACAAGACATGCGACAGCAACAATCACTAAGCATAAGGTCAAAACAACACCTAGCATGTCATGCTAAAGTCTAAGTCACAGTCAATTCAAGCTCCTCTTGCACTTTCAAGCAGGAACTTCCTACTCCTTTCCAACACTAAGCAACTTATTTGAAACAACATAGTGAGAACGGGGGTACAAAATACTTTATTCAAGCAAACTAAACAACTAAGCAAACCAAACAAAAACTAAAACACTCCAAGAACAACAAAACTTGTGCATGAAACAATAAAAACGAAGTGTCAAGACAGACCCGAGCTTTTTATTGATGAAGAAGGGGATGCCTTGGGCATCCCCAAGCTTTGACGCTTGTACCTCTTGGATAATTATTGGGGTGACACCGATGTGGCATCCCAAAGCTTGAGCTTTTGTCCATTCTTCATCTCATTACATTATTCTTTCTCTACACCTGATTTTTTTCCTTCATACAAAACTTCACACAATCTTCATTAGAAACATTAGTGTAATCAAAAGATAATAGACCTTTAGGCAAAGCTTTGGAACATCAATACTTTTCACTAAAAAACAAAATCTACTGTAGCTATCACATAAAGCATGCTTTTCATGATCTACAAACACATAATTTCTATCAAGCTCAAAAATAGTGGGATTAAAACCTTCACAGGTTTTACCCAAAGTAGATATTTCAAAAGGATCCACAGGAACATAACATTCATCCTCACTTGGTAAGAATGGGGGACAATCAAATAATGTAAGAGGTAAAGAGTTACTCTCATTAGAAGGTAGACATGGGTAGATCCATTCTTCCTCCTCTTGACCATCACTCTCCTCCTCTTTTTCATCTAATGAGCTTTCAGTTTCAGCAATTTCTTCTTCCATAGGCTCCTGTAAAGCATTAGACTCTTCCATTTTTGGAAAGCATCTATTAAAATATTCAAGAATATAGCCATTTTCTTCCTTGTAATTATCAAAGCAAAACTTAAGTATCTCATAAACCTCATATTTATAAGGTGCATCATCAGTATTTTCAAGCAAACTGGCAAGTTCAAATGCACCCTTGAAGGCAATAAATTCTTCAATTTTCTCCACATCATAAAAGTCATAAATTCCTTTAACATAAGAAGATATGGTAACATTATCATTATACTCACATTGAAAAGGTAGGTGTTTATACCTCATGCAGCAACAAGCTTTATCAAAGCAATAAGTAACATTATAAGTGTTGCACACCTCTCTAGCAATAGTATTCAACTTATCAATTTGTTCCCATAAGTGTTTCCCTTTTTGTGACAAACGGTGTTCCTTATAATAATACTTTTGTTCTTCTGTGAACCCACCTTGCCAATAAGAACTAGTTTCAAAGAAACCATCCATTGATAGAAAGCATGCCCAAGCAAGGCAGTAATAGACCAGCAACTAGAGTGGGAACTAATTTTTGTGTGTTTTTTATAAGAAAAAGCAAACCAAACTAAACTATTTTTTTGGAGCTTTTGAAAAGAGGCAAACAAAACCAAGCAAACTAAAAAC
Source organism: Avena insularis (assembly GCA_023614405.1). Taxonomy (NCBI): domain Eukaryota; kingdom Viridiplantae; phylum Streptophyta; class Magnoliopsida; order Poales; family Poaceae; genus Avena; species Avena insularis. The sequence continues at coordinate 376,612,318 of CM042691.1, read as the reverse complement.
TAAGTAAAGAGAAAGGAAGTGGAGGACTCCCCTTGTGAAGACGTCCTTAGCCTCCCCGGCAACGGCTCCAGAAAGATTTGATGGCTACACGCGTGGTTGACATGGAGCCTGTTGGGAACCCCAATAGCAAGGTGTGAAGCAGCACAGTAGCAAGTTTTCCCTCAGTAAGAAACCGAGGTTATCGAACCAGTAGGAGGAAGGAAACGTCACACGAGTGTTGTAAGCAACGCGGAGACCTGCACAACACAAACTCAAGACTTTGCCCCAACGAATCAGTAAGGTTGTCAAGCTCACCGGTTTGCTGTAACAAAGGATTAAACGTATGGTGTGGAAGGTAATGGTTTGCAGCAAGTAAACATGTAACAGTGGAAGATGTATGAATGGTAAAGATTGGACCGGGGTCCATAGTTCACTAGAGGTGCTCTCCTTGTCGTGTTATTGCCGATGAGTACGCCATGGAGGGGTCCTCATAGTGCGTGTTTAGAGACGTGGGGTAAGGCGGACAGTTGACGGGTACGAGGTAACACATCTTACCCAGGTTTAGATCCCACGACTGTGGCGGAATCTTAATCCTGCTATAAATCACTATAATGGCAATACGCCGAGTTACAGGGATGGGTTCGCTGTGCGAGGTATGAGTTGATTGGTGCTCTAAAGGCTCCCATAGGTCCGGCTTATATAGTCGCCAGGTCCTAGGGTTACAGGTAAAGTCCTAGCCGGACAGGTTACAGAGTCCTACACAGCACACAACTAGTCTAGCGTGTCTTGCCCTCCAAGGCTCCGGGTACATCGGTAACTCCTCCGTAGCCTTCCTTTATCTGGCACGGGCCTCCCTTCTGGATCCATCTAACTGGGCCGCCTAGCAGGCCATGGGCCATGCTACCAACTATGGGCCACCCGGGTTATCCGGTTAGGAGACATGCTATGAGGATACCCATATAGCATATCCCCAACAGTAGCCCCCGGAGAACTCCGAGATCTTGCACCGTCTTGACTCTTCAGGTTGAATGCTGCGTCTAGACGGATGTCGGCAAATTGTCAAGCGATATCTTGTAGTACTCCCAAGAACCTTGCAATGTTCTCCGTCTTCGACTTGTAAGTCAGAGAAATGTTGAATCTTCCATCGTACTCTTCTCGTAGCCGGACTAGATCCATCCATGCCGGAATATTCTGATTTAATGGTTCACCTGCCCGTGTCAGCTAGAACGACGTATACGTAGGTCAGTGGCGCCTCATAACTCACACATGCAGAGACCACAATCATGCCCGTTTTTCCTGCGCGAAGGATACAAACCGTTGGCGGCGGCGGTTGGGAACATGGAGAAATTTCTGCGCATGTGCCCGCACACGTCGTCCACGCGCCGACCATTCGATCACCTTGCACGAATCTTGACGCTGGGGTTATAAATTTTGACCGTGGCAGATTTTCATCTATTCACCTCATTCTCCCCTGCGTCATTGTCTTCCTCCTGCGAGCATCTCCTCGAGCCCTTTGCGCGCACGTGAAAACCCTAATCTCCCCAATCTTCCCAGTCACCTGTTCTTCCATCCCAATGGCAAGCAGCAGCTCTAACCCTTCCATGGCAGCGGCAACCGATGTTGCAGCAAAGCCGACGAGCCCCGTCCAAGTGCCCCTAGAGGGTTTGTTGCTGCCAAAGTCCGCGGTGGTGGAGTCCACCAACGGCGACCATATCCCAGCGGTGCTAGAGCTGCTGGAGGAAGAGGGCGACTCCCATAAGGGGGAGTGGCGTGGCTCGGATATCACCAACAACGATATCAAGGAGCTGCTCGTATAAGGCTACCTCCATATGACGGAGGGGCTTGTCTGGCTGGCGGCGCCAGCCGGCAAGTTCACCCCTTCTTCCCAAGCCGGAGATAAGGTTTACCTCAAAGCTCAACTAGTAAGCGGCGTCTCCCTCCCCATCTCCGACTTCTTCCTTGTTGTCCTCAAGCATTACCGAGTTTAACCTCAGAACCTTTCCGCCAATAGCATCCTCGCGCTTAGCAACTACATGGCGCTTTGTGAGGGTTACCTAGGGATTAGCCCTAGGTTAGACTTGTTCATCTACTTCTTTATCGTCAAGAGGGAAGCCGGAGCGAGAAAGGACGAGCTCAGGAATTGCGGAATGATTAGTTTTAAGATCCGGCCTGGCCGGCGGTTCCCCGACATCGTCGGCCATGAATCTTGCAAGAACTGGCAACATACGCACTTCTACGGCCCAGATATCCCTCTGGCTGGCCGAGAAGAAACGTACCCATACTTCATCGATGGAGCCGCCGCCGAAGCCCCTACATGGAGATCCCAGGCCACCCTTCCCTCCGACAACAACGCTTCCCGCACCATAAGGCGGATAGAGTGGTTCGTAGACACGGGTCTGACCGGGTTGGACCTAGCCATGTGTTGGTTCGTCAGGCGGATCCAGCCTCTACAACACCACTCAAAGCTGATGCATGAATATACCAAGGAGAGGAAGGATAGCCTCCGCATCTCCAAGGACAACTTCTCGAGTGACTCCGTCAAGCTCTGCCTCAAGGACATCGTCAAGGTGAAGGACAGGAAGCGTGGCTTCACCATCACCTACGACATATTCGAGGAGGGCAAGTGCCTAGAGGTACCTATTTATTTTCCGTGTATGACATATGCTCCAGTTCTTCCGTATAGCCTTAATTATCTCATATAACACTTTGGGATTTCTCTTAACAGCTTAAAAGTCTAGAGGAGGATAGCATGGCTGTCCAAATCTATGACCCAAAGATGAAGGAAGTCACCGTCGTGTCCGACGACAATGTTTTGTTGGCACGAAAGCGGAAGAGCTCCACCTCTGACGCTGCCGACGGAGGCAAGAAGAAGAAGATGGAGGGTGGAGCCTTCAAGAAGACTACCGTCGCCCTGGAGGTAGAGAAAAGAAAGATTACAGGGATCCCTCTTACCAAAGCACCTACTGTTGTGTAAGCCTCTTTTCTTCCGACATTGTCCATTGCTCATCTATTTCCCGTACTTATACTTTCGCACGTTTCAGGAAGAAGGCCAGTTTAAGTTTGAAGAAGACCACCAAAACATCGGGGGCTTTTAAAAACATTAAAGATATGTTGCACCAGGATGTGTCGCACCAAGCATCTCCCGCCATCGCCCCTACCACTCCTAGCGTCCAGCCTGCCACCGCTCCGATGAGGTCTCCGGCTAAGGATGCATATGGCCCTTCCGCCATGGAAGTGGACCCAGCTGCCTCCGTGGAGTTCGTCGTTGTCGACGAGCAGGCGACAAAAGAAAGTACTGATTCCAAAATGGCTGAAGATCCTGCTAAGGATGCCATCGGTAGCGGTAAGGAGATGGTGGTAGGCGGAGTGTCTCTCGAAGGCGGCGCTTCTGCACCCAGGATTTACACAGAGCTTCCAAAGATAATTTACCGACGCTTACGCGGAGTGGCTCAACTCTGGCTCCTGGTGCAGCACCAACCTCTCCAACTTCGGTCTTGAGGAGGTCCTCAGGCAAGCTGATATCCTGCAAGGAAATAGCCTTTCCTTCAGCAAGATATTTGCCGAGAGCGCCACCAATCTCAAGATCATCGCACTTGTAAGTTTTGTTTGCCTTTTGCATTTCATATGAGTATCCCACTGTAGCCCCCAAGGATTTAGACGGAAAACCATAGGTATTTGCATCTGAATTCTCTAAGAGTGAATAAGCTATAAAACTCCGCATTGTAGCCCCTAAGTATTTAGTTTGAATGAATTATTCCGACTAGATACTTTTATAGTAGCATACGCAGTGTTTGTAAATTTCAATACTGTAGCCCCCAAGCTTCTAGTTGAAACTGAATTAGTTTCGACTAGATGCTTAAAGAAAGACTATGCATATTTCTGAGCTAAAAACTCACACTGTAGCCGCCAAGCCTCTAGGTGGATATTTATCCGGCTAGATGCTCCAAGTAGACTAAGTTATTTTGATCTTCTTTCCACAGAACGAGAATGCTTGGAGAGTCGTCGCCAATGAGAAGTTCCAAAAGATGCGCGCGGAGTTGGAAGCTGAAAAGGGTAAAACTGCCTTCTTGAAGGAACAAATCACCAAGAGCAAGAGTCTGTTTTTCCTTTTGTTTTCATACTCCAACTTGGTATTGTGCCGTCACTCTCCGACTACTCACTGTGTTGGGGAGGTGACCCCGGATAGGGTCAAGATAGGGGAAAGACGAAAGGAACCTCCCTTGTCGTGAGCCGAGTTACTTTTTGTGTCGGTCGAGTCATATAAGAGTCGGCCGAGATAAGCAGGGCCATGTCAAGTGTAGAATGAGTAACACCTTATCCGGCCGACATATGAGTTAAGTCGGCCGAATGAGTCTGACTAACTTGAATGCAGGTGTAGGCCGAGTCGAGTGATGTGAGACAAGGCCGAATAACATGAACCTTGCAGGAGAAGGAGGTGCCTAAAGTCAAAGCCTAGTCACTAGCTAGGATAAATCTAGACAGAGCCAAGCACAAAGGACAAGGAGCAGAGCAGCAGAAGGGCAGAAGAACGTCACGGAGGTGATAGTAAGGAAGCCCGAGGCGCGCATGTGACGGTCTCTGGAACATTGCCGTCGATAGAAGGGCGACACGGAAAGGAGGCCGCCGAGTTACCATATTGGGACAAGCATATTCCAAGGATATGCTTGCCACGTCAGCCCTAGAAGGAACCAAGGCACCCCTTTATAAGGGGGGACGCGGGCTCCTGAAGAGGGGATCGATTCATTCTACGCCGTAAGGCTCGTGTAGTAGTGTTCTTCATCTCTATGAGACAGCTCTAGGAGCATTTTTATTCATTGAGAAGAGGAATAGAGATTGACTAGTTGAGCATTTGAGTGTAGAAATCACTACATCTTCCCTCCCCGAATCCCACTAGCATCCATCGGCCCCATACTTTAGCCTACCCATGGCATCTGCCATGCCACCACCACGACAGTTGGCGCCCACCGTGGGGCCAGCAGCGGTGCTAGCTGGGGTCAAGATCCGGACGAGTAACTTCACCCACACCAGCGAGCGGGTTATCTCTGGCTTAGTCCAGAGATTTGATCTCTGGGACTATGTCAGCGATAACGCGGGTAGCTTTAGGAGGAAAGCGCCTCCGCGCAACGGCGTCTTCATCAACCTAGGCACCACAAGGTCTACGTTGGTGTCGACACCTCTTGCGTCTATCCTCATCGAGTTATTGATGCAGGAGAGCCTCCTCTCAGTGCTGCAAATGGTCCGCGTGGAGCACGCCCCGTCGGCAGCATCGAGGTGATGGTGACAGCCACACCACAGGCGGCAGGAGCAGGCGCCGGACCAAGCAAGGACCCGGCAGCAGGAGGACAGGTGACCACGAAGCAAGCAGCTCCACAGCCCACCGAGGTAGATCCGCCAACACCCAAGTCAGCCGAGGTACAGGAGACGACCCCAAAGGCGGCAAGGGTAAGGTGGCCACCTCTGAAAAAACCAGAGAATATTCTCCAGGCAACTATAGATAATCTAACCACGCCTGTGACGCTTATACATGATCCGGCTAATGCCCAGGCGGAGTTAGAAGAGACTAGACAAAAAGTACTAGTAGAGGCAAAAAAGGTGTCAGCCTTGCGGGAGTCCTTGAACAGGACCCTGCGAGAATATGCTAAGGCAAACAAACTAGATGTGGCCCCCGAGCAGGTAGATGAATTGAGATTGAGAGGAAAGAACCTCATGAATGATATGAATAAAGAGCATGAAGCTCGAGGAGGTGATTCAGCCGATCTAGGCTTGCCGAGGTATAGTACCCCGACAAAGAACCTAAGGGCGGCAAATGCCGCTGCTTTGGAACTGGAAGGATTAAGCGGGGAAGCCCGGCAGAAACAACAAGAAAGAGTGAATGAGCTGGTGCACATTGCGAATCAGCAGAATGAGGAAATGATAAGGGCTGACCCGGCGAGACCAGGAGCCTCGCATATGGTTCATTCGGCAGGAGCAGCACCCGCACTATCAGCGGCAGCAGCATCCTCGCCTAGGAACAACGCGCGAAAAGATAGAGCTATGACCTCAAGAAAAAGAAATAAGCAAATTGTTCTGTATGATCCGGCGGTGGCCAGAAAGGTCAATGATAACAGAAGTAACGGCAGCCGAGGTATAAGTGGAGATAGAAACCCCGGCCGTGCTAATAAGGGGCACGGAGACCTCGGAAGGGGAGATCATGAAAATAATAACCCGGCGGAGGGAAGGAGAAACCCTCCACCAAATCCACAGCCGAGATATGAACCTCGGCAAGATCGAGAAGTGAGACCAGCTCATCATAATCAGGCAAATGATAGGTACAATGATGGTTACTCATATATGGAGCATGCAGGGCATGGTGGGGATAACCATTATGGAATACAAGAGAGAATAGTTTAGAGAAACTTGTTGTCAAGTGACGCGAGACTAAAACTGGATAGATTGTATCGGTCCGAGTTATTGGAAGAGCAAGGTCCGCCAGGTCCGGCATGTTTCGGACCTCAGATCATGGGAGAACCGCCAGTGCCAAATTTCCAATTGGCAAGGGGCACAAAAACATACAATGGGAGCACAAAACCACAAGATTGGTTGATTGACTATGCCACTGCAGTAAAGATAGCTCGTGGAAACCTACGATGGGCGGTGAGATACGTCCCACAAATGCTGGAAGGACCATCTAGAGTATGGCTAAACAATCTGCCGACAGGTAGTATCAATTGTTGGCTAGATTTTGAAGAAATGTTTGTTAGAAATTTCACCAGTACTTATAAGAGGAAGAATAGGCCTCAACATCTTGCTATGTGCAAAGAAAAGCCGAATGAAACAGATATGGAATTCTTGACCCGGTGGTGTAACCTCAGAAACTCATGCGAAGGGGTCATATAGTCTCAAGCGATAGCTTGGTTTGCTCAAGGCTACCGATATGGGAGTGTCCTATGGCAGAGGATGCAAAGAGATATGCCGACCACCTTGGTAGAGACCATCAGGATAGCAGATTCGTATGCATTAGGGGATCCGACGCAACCAGAATTAATGTCGACAGAGCATCAGGAGCACCAAGATCAATATGCAAGAGATGCAACCGGATCATCGAGGCGCAACGAGTTCCGAGGTAGAAGAAGGGAGGAAAGACCGGATTACAGATATGCATCCAATCAGGTGGCAACAGTAGTACAAGACCATCCGAGTCATGGGAACAGTCAGCGACAGAAGAACAGTCCTCAGCAGTGGACGCCGAGAAATGAAGGGAAAAGGTAGTGGACACCAGAACAGAAGAAGCAATGGCAGGAGAGGCCAAAGTACACATTTGAATCCATGCTGGATCAACCATGTAAATTCCACACTCCAAACCCGGCCAAGCCGGCTAATCATACAACTCATCAATGTGCTTGGATGAAAAATGCAATGGGGAACCCGGTGGGCATGCAAGCACCCCCTCATCAAGCGCATCAGCAGCAGCAGCCACAGCTAACTGGAGCAAATGCGTAGTAATTAATGTTACCACCACCTCCTCCGAGGTATGATAACTCGGACCGGAGAGATGCAGTGCATCAAGTGATAAATCAAGGTCAGGATGGAAGGACAAACCCCGGGAACAACGGACATAATGATTACAGGGAGCATCATCAATCATATTGTGTGTTCACAACAGAACATCAAGACAGGCAAAGTGTACAACGCCGGCATATGGAAGTGAATGCTGTTATGCCGGCAGTACCAAGATACGTGCCTTGGTCCGATTAGGAAATAACCTGGAGCATCAAAGATCACCCGAAGATAATGCCGAATCCAGGGTCGTATGCACTGGTACTAGATCCGACATTTGTCGGACCCAGTATTAGCGTCAAATTCTCAAAAGTGCTCATTGATAATGGGAGTAGTATCAACATTATGTACAAGGACACAATGCACAAACTTGGCATAACACAGAATATGTTGCAATCCACAAGAACGACGTTCCATGGAATAGTGCTGGGTCTTTCATGCGAACCCATTGGGAAAGTCCGAGTAGATGTATTATTCGGCACAAGGGAGAACTGCAGAGCGGAGAGTTTGGAGTTTGAAGTGGTGGACCTAGAGAGTTGCTATCATGCTTTACTCGGACGGCCAGCGCTGGCTAAATTCATGAGCAGCTGTCATATTACTTATCTGAAAATGAAGTTACCCGGGCCACAGGGGGTGATAACAGTAGCAGGAGATTACAGAAAGTCAATGGAATGTGCTTCGGCCGGATCAAACCTAGCCGAGTCATTGGTGATTGCAAGAGAAAAAAGAAGGATTCAGGAGGTAGCGGCTCTGGCTCAGTCGGCGCAACTGAATATGCCAGCACTAGCCAACCCCCATGGAAGTGTTTCTTTCCAGCCGACTAAAGAGACGAAAAAGATCCAGATAGATGAGCAATTCCCAGAGCGCACCATCACAATTGGTGCCGGCCTAGATGCCAAATAGGAAGGCGAGCTCACCAACTTCCTCCGTGAGAATCGGGATATCTTTGCATGGTCAACTCAAGACCTGCAAGGTGTGCCGAGGGAGTTGGCTGAGCACTCTTTGCATGTAAGGCCAGGAGCAAGGCCGGTGAAATAACCTCTCCGCCGCTTCGCCGAAGATAGGAGAAAAATAATAGGGGATGAGATAGGTCGGCTCCTTGCGGCCGGGTTCATCATGGAGGTGCTTCATCCGGATTGGCTATCAAATCCGGTGTTAGTGGAAAAGAAAAAGGACGACCCAAATGTAGCCGTCGTATGGCGAATGTGTATCGATTACACGAACCTAAACAAGGCGTGTCCCAAAGATCCTTTTCCTTTACCTAGGATAGACCAAGTCATTGACTCGACCGCTGGTTGTGAGTTGTTATCATTTGTAGACGCATATTCTGGTTTCTACCAGATACCGTTAAATCCGGCCGATCAAATAAAGACTGCGTTTATTACCCCGTACGTGGCTTATTGCTATCGCACCATGCCATTCGGCTTGCGTAATGCAGGAGCAACATACCAAAGATACATGCAAAAGTGTCTACATGACCATATAGGGAAAAATGTACAAGTATATGTGGACGATGTGGTTATAAAAACCAAAGAAAGAAAAACGCTCATTGATGATATTCGGCAGATGTTCGCAAACTTGAGAAGATTCCGAATGAAGCTTAACCCGGAAAAATGTATCTTTGGTGTGCCGGCTGGAAAATTACTCGGTTTCCTCGTGTCCAGCCGAGGTATAGAGGCAAATCCAACTAAAATCTGGGCAGTTGAAAAAATGGAACTGCCGAGGTGTCTTAATGATGTACAAAAATTCACGGGATGCCTGGCCTCGCTGAGTCGATTCGTATGTCGGCTAGGGGAAAAGGCATTACCTCCATATCAACTGATGAAAAAATCTGATAAATTCATCTGGACACCGCAAGTAGATAATGCGTTTCATGAGTTAAAAAAGATGTTGGTCACATCACCGATCTTGGCTTCTCCATTATCAAAAGAACCTATGTTACTTTATGTAGCCGCCACTAACAGAGTGGTAAGTGCGGTGGTTGTCGTGGAACAGAAAGAAGGGGATAAGTCAATTCAGAGGCCGGTATATTACCTGAGCGAGGTATTATCGGCCTCGAAACAGAACTACCCGCACTACCAGAAGATGGCTTACGGAGTATACATGTCGGCGAAAAAACTCAAACATTACTTCGAAGAGCATGCAATAAAAGTGATTTGTGAAGCGCCCATAGCCGAGATATTGAGCAACAAAGATGCGAGTGGCCGAATAGCAAAATGGTCAATCAAGTTATCACCTTATGCTCCGCAATTCGATAGGCGAGATGCAATCAAATCTCAGGCAGTGGCCGACTTCTTTGTAGATTGGGCCGAGGTACAATATGAACCACCATTACCAGATACAAATTATTGGACAATGCATTTTGACGGATCCAAGCTGAGAAATGGTTTGGGGGCAGGAATAGTATTAACTTCGCCGAAAAAAGATCAGCTGAAATATGTGCTGCAGATACATTTTGCCGCATAAAACAACGTAGCCGAGTATGAAGAACTCGTCCATGGGTTGAAAATGGCAAAAGAAATTGGTATACGTCGGATACTATGCTACGGGGATTTAGATCTAGTAGTACAACAAGTATCAGGCAATTGGGACGCATTAGATGCGAATATGGCCCTATATAGATTTCATGTGCAAAAAATCAGTGGTTACTTCGATGGATGCGAGTTTCATCATATACCTCGGGCGAAAAATGACGCTGCAGATACACTGTCGAAACTCGGATCAACTAGGCAGTCAATTCCCCTAGGTATCGCCCTAGAGCACCTAAGAAAACCATCGATTACACCATCACCAGAGTCTGAGTCAATTCGTATCTCGGCAGAATTGAAAGAAGGGAGTGTGGCAATGGAAATCGACAAAGAATGTGACCCGGACTTTCTAAAGGTGAACCCGGCCATCGCACGAGCGGACATAGAAAAATCCGAAGCCGTTATGTCGGCAGAAAATATGGAAATCGACAGTGAAACTATCCCAGAGAAAATCACGCTAATATGGGCGCAACCCATATTCTCATTACTTAAGGAGGCAATCTTGCCAAGTAATGAAGTACTAGCTAGACAAATAGTAAGAAGAGCAAAAGTTTACACAATCATAAACAATGAGCTGTATAAGAGAATCGTCACGAACGTACTACAAAGATGTGTTGACTCGACAGAAGGACAGGAAATACTCCTGGATATACATCAAGGAGAATGCGGGCATCACGCCTCATCAAGAGCTTTAGTGGCCAAAGCATTTAGGCATGGGTTTTATTGGCCGACGGCATTAAAGTAAGCAAAAGAATTAGTGAAAAAATGCAATGGTTGCCAAAGATATGCCAGCAAGATACATCTGCCCTCGTCTGAGTTAAAAACAATTCCAATCACTTGGCCTTTTTATGTATGGTGTTTGGATATGGTGGGTCCGTTCAAACCAGCTCGAGGCGGAATGACTCACATTCTAGTCATGGTGGACAAATTCACAAAGTGGATCGAGGTGAAACCAATAAGAAAGTGTGATGGATTAACAACGGTAAAATTCCTAAAAGATATTATCTTGAGATATGGATATCCACATAGTGTTATCACAGATAATGACACAAATTTTGCTGAAGGAGCCTTTGCTAGATTCTGCCAAGAAAAGCACATAAGACTAGATGTTGCCTCGGTGGCTCACCCAGCATCAAACGGGCAAGTAGAAAGATCAAATGGACTGGTATTGTCAGGAATAAAACCCCGTCTTATCGAACCACTGCAAAGGTCGGCAGGATGCTGGATTGAGGAACTTCCAGCAGTACTGTGGAGCCTCAGGACCACCCCAAATAGGTCAACAGGGTATACCCCTTTCTTTCTGGTATACGGGGCAGAAGCTGTGCTTCCAGCCGACATAATGCATGACTCGCCAAGAGAAATCCAATACACAACGGCTGAGGTAAACAAAGTATCACGACAAGACGATGTGGATCTGCTAGAGGAAGCAAGGGAATTGGCGTTATCAGGATCAGCTGTTTATCAGCAAAACCTCAGACGATACCATAGCAAGAAAGTAAATCCAAGAGTTTTTAAAGAAGGAGACATGGTTCTTCGACTAGTGCAACGCACAGCCGGCATGCACAAACTCTCGCCTCCATGGAAAGGACCATTCATTGTGAGTAAAGCATTGCACAATGATGCATATTACCTGATCGACGCTCAGCCACCAGAGAAGAATAAGGTGAATAAGGTCGGAGACGAATCAAAAAGACCATGGAACATAGCCTTACTTCACCCGTTTTACACTTAGAGGCCAAATGTTGTACGTCATGATGCGACGCATCAAGTGGAAGTATCAAGCATGTGTTAAACCTCGGCACTTCAAGCGGCAACTCGGGGACTGCACAATGTTGCTTCTATTTTTTAAGACCATGTAGTAAACCTCGGCACCTCGAGCAGTGACTCGGGGACTGCACCATGTTATTTCCTATTTTGAATTATGTATTAAATTTTGGTACCTTGAGCAGTAACATAGAGATTGCACCGTGTTATCTCATATTTCGGATTATGCATTAAATCGCGGTACCTCGAGCATCGACTCGGGGACTACCCCATGATTGTTTCTTGTTTTGAAATATGTATTAAACCTCGGCACCTCGAGTAATGACTCGGGGACTGCCCCGTGGTGTCCCCTGCGTTGAGCTATGAATTATATTTTGGCAATCCAGTTCGTAACTCGGGGACTTTTTCGTGTTATTTGACATTATTTGAACATATATAAACTTTTGGCGACCCAAGGGATAACTCGGTGACGACTTACACCGCTTATTAGTCCATTCATATAAGATCTTGATAGCTTCAGCAGAAACTCGGGGACTACCCCAATTTGCTACCTATAATTCATAAGATGCAACATAAGCATGCCTCGATCAACAAAGAAACAACAGAGAGAAAGTAATTAACGAATTCTAGAGGTAACAACTTCAGCAATTCGAAGTATGATAAGAGATACGAGCCGACCTATGAGTATTATACTTCAAAGGACAAGCAAGATAGATGTCGGACGAAGGTCGACTATATGGGAGAGTACGATCCGGCCTTAGAAATTAAAGTTGGGCAAGGCAAGAATATGAAACAGATAGTTCAACTTAGACGAAATAACAATAGTTAACATTACCAACGCCTCAGCGGCGCAAGGCAAAAAGGTTCGCACAACACCAAAAGATGGACAATTGTTTCACAAATATCATACGCCCGACATACCGGGGACTTAAAGCAAATTGAAGTTTTTTCAAGCCTCAGTACCAGAAGATTCCAAGCAAACATTAATGGGCAGTAGCACGGTCAGGAGCATTGGACAAAGAAATCTCGGACGCTAGAGGAGTGACCTCGGTCTCCTTAAGAAGGGTATCTTCAGCAACTGGGCGCTCCGAAGTTGCTGGCACATCAGCCGATGTTACCTCGGCTTCAATGGAAGCCATAGTAACCTCAGGCGCAAGCTCCGTTTGCTGAGAGACATCAATTTGAGTTCGAGAGTTTTCAGTCCCTTTAGAGGATGATCGCGCGTCGCCATCTTCGCCCGAGCCATCGTTTGAGTCACGATAATTATCCGAATCACCCTCCGATTCATCCTGATCGGCCGAGTCATCACCCGATGCATCTTCAACTTCGACATCATCCGCTGGGTTGGAAAGGAAACTCGGCCCTTCGATCCAATTATGCAAGTCAGCATACTCGATAAGCTGGAAGGCACGAGCTTGGTGGCGAGGAACAAACTCCGTTTTTTCAACCCAAGGAGAGCCAGTGCGCAGATGCATCAAAGTATTGAGGGAAATATCCTCATACCAAGACAACATGGCTGTAAGTGCCATATCAGCACCAGCGGATTCCCTCCAGAGATTCAATTGGGTCTGAGATGCCATTAGCCTCTCCATGAGCACTTTAACTTCATCAATATCAGGTGTTCTAGAGGTGTTCGGCCAAAGGACATGGTAGGCCCGGATAGCTGCCTGCACCAGGTCTCTCCCCATAATCTTCATTGGTCCGATAGCAGCACCGACGACAACAAGGAAATCTTCCATTGAGTATTCTGGACTCGAGTCAGCGGGGACACCTCGGTGCTAACGAGCAGAAATCACTGTCTTAGAGCTCACTGGTTTTGCTTCTGGAAAATGATCTACACGGAAGGAAAGCATATCATGTTAAAAAAAAGAAAAAGAAGAAAATAACTCGACCACGGGCGGAAACTTATGATGAATATAACTCAGCATTTTCTGGAGATCTAGGGACCAATCGGTCCTACTCTTCTCAAAACGAGTGATTTCCTCGCTCATCGCCGGATTCTTTAACTCGGCAGCGTCAAGACGTTCCTTATCTTTCTGCAACTGCAGGCTAAGTCGATTCTTTTCTTCAGAAAATTCCTGATCAACCTTTTCCAGTTCAGACTTCCGGGAAAGCTTGAGAGACTCAACCTCGGCGCGTAACCGATTTATCTCATCGTCCTTTTCTTGGAGTTGCGCTGAATGAGTGGCAGTTTGATCTAAAAAATGCAGCATCATATCAGGCATAGGTATGCATTCTTCATGCGATGCTGCAAGTGTTTGTAGCTCGGCTATACCAAAGCCGGAAGGTTGTAAGGAACCCAATATTTATCTCAGACAAGGATTAACAAGTTAAAAACCAAAAAAGAGGAACCAACCTTCAAGAGCGGCAACCTTCTTGGTAAGGCGGGTATTCAGATTATTGATATTAGCTGCACACCAGGGAGGGGGAAATCAGCACGACAAGCCAAAAGTATTATGAACTTAAGGAACAGTACACAGATTCGTGGAATTACCAGTTTTCTTCACCACAGGAACAACCTTCTCATATTTTTCTTGCAGTTTATTGTGGGCAAAGAGCAACCTTTGAAATTTGGCTGTCCGCCGATCATGGGCAACCTAGATATAATGGAAGGTTAAAAGACTGAATATTTAAAGCTAAAGCAGATCCGAATTAAATAAAATTTGACTCGGGTCTAGGTGGCTGGATATTTGAAGTTAAAGCAGATCCGAATTACATAAAATTTGACTCGGATCTAGGTGGCTGGATATTCGAAGTTAAAGCAGATCCGAATCAACTAAAATTCGACCCGGATCTAGGTGGCTGGATATTCGAAGTTAAAGCAGATCCGAATTAAATAAAATTTAACTCGAATCTAGGTGGCTAGATATTCGAAGTTAAAACAGACCCAACCTAAATGTAACTTGACTTATATCAAGGTGGCTGGATATTTAAAGCTAAAGCAAATCCGAACTTAGTAAAACTTGATTCGGATATCACAGTGAATCCGAGTCGTGACATTTGATGCCTGACAAAGCTTCCCAACGAACAACAAGTTATCCGGTTGCAAGCTTCGGGGACTAGTGTGTATATGATACCATTTGAATGATAGACAAAGTATCAACGAAAGCGCTTACCTCGTTCATCTTGTCACTATCAAGAACAATTTTAGCAGCCATGTGCAAGCGACTGCTGATGTCGGAAAGCTAGAATGGTTGGCTACTCGGATTGCCTTCAAGTTGATCTGCGGCGTTCCAGTTATTGGCATATTCCACCAAGGAGCCGAGGCTGTTTCCGCTCTCAGTGTGAGTCAACACTTTACCTCGGGACCGTTGTGTGACCACCGCCGTCGCCGGACTCTTGTGAAGAGTAAGTTGAGTGTCGGCAGTTGGAGTGACAATAGGCTTGGCGCAGGAAGCCCCCTTGCGAAGTGCATCAGCTATGTTGGGATGAGAATAGGAAGCTGACCCTTTTTGAGATGCCGAAGATTTAGTAACAACAGTATCCCTACTTTTAGTAGAGACTTCAGCAGAGGCAGCAACTTCAGCATGATGAATCACGTCCCGAGGGGCAGGAGGAACTAAAACCTTCAAAAGAGCCGAGGTGGTGATATCCTCGGATGGAATAGAAGTAGCAGCTGGAGTTATGGTGATCAAAGGATCATGGGGGAAACTTCGCTGGTGAAGACATGAGCAACAGGCTCAACCGGGTGATCCGGCGGGGGAATTATGTCGGCAGTAACGGTGGGGTCAATAGGCAAATCTCATCCGGGCGACATATGTGTCGGCGCCGGAGGAGAATCAACACGAGTTGGAGAGAAACAAGAAATATAAATGAAAGTAAACTCACCCAGTAACCGCAGGCATGCTTTTACGCCTCGGAATATGTTGCGCAGACTTCTTCACTCGCTTCTTGGGGGCAGCACCGGAGGGATCAGCCAGAGCAGTGCGCTTCTTAGAGGTAGCAGGAGCTTGAGAAGCAAGAGGCTCGACGTCGTGCACCTGACCAGCCAGATTAGCTGGGAAAGAAGGAGCCGGAAATGCGTAAGAGATAGGCACCACGGCAACTACCTCAAGAATTTGGATGTCATCCGAGTCACCTTCATCCGCATGAGCCAAGGTCCTGCCTCGGACACGAACCGGAGCGATATCTGACTTAGGGACAAACTCCTCCAGTCAGGTTCTCCGGTGTCCGGAGTATTGTGATCTGCGGTCCATGGAAGAGCCAAAACCTCGGCATCCTCTGTCTTTTGCTCGGTAAACCTCTGCAAGAGAAGAAACAAAGAAGGATTAGCAAAAGAACAATCACGAGTGCGACTCGAAAGCAAACACCAATGCGTAAATTTACCCGAGGAGGAGGATTCCTGCGAGGCTTTAGTCCCCATGCCCACTGCTCCAGCATATCGGTCTTGAAGATAGCCCGGACACACTTGTAAATGTGATAATCGTCGAGCTCAACCGTTGAAACTCGGTTGGGATCGAGAGGACCACTCATATAACAAATCTTGTGAGAGCGAAGCTGAAAAGGCGGTCATTGGCGATGAATGCATCATCGATCCTTACCACGGAGCTGGCGAATCAACTCCTTGAGCCGAATCTCGAATGCCTCGGCCAAAGCATGGCTCTTCCTAGGATTATAGTTCCAGTTCTTCTTGGAAGGGGGGCCAATAGAAAAGGCAGGGAGCCGAATCTTATCTTCTTTCCCAGTGTTTTTGACATAAAAAAATGATTTATGCCATTTCTTACAAGACTTGAGGCCGGAGACACGCGGGAACTCGGAGTTCCTCCGAGGTGTAATGGACGCAGCCCCGCATTGGGTAAGAGATTTCTCGGAAGGGTGAAGAGATTTGTCCGGCACGACATTAGGTTGGATTTGGAAGAATTTGGACCAGACATGTACGGAGGTCCAAAGGCCGAAGTACCCCTCCGAAGTCGAGATAAAAGCTAACAAGGAAGCTATAGCATTGGCCGACAGATGATGCGGCTGAAGGCCGAAGTAATCGAGGAACCCCCTAGCAAAATCGCTAAGGGGGAGGCCAAACCCATGAGCAAAATGGGACATGAAGACTACGTATTCTCCCTCGTTGAGCACTGGAGAGGATTCGTTGCCAGGCAGGCGACAGCTTACCTCGGCAGGGATCCGACGCGTCTTGATTAACCACTCAACCTCACGGCGAGTGACAGTGGAACCCTGCCAAGAACCCCGTTCTGGACCGAACGCGAAATCATCCTCCTCGACGAGGGCTCCGCTGGCAGAACTAGACATAGGCTCGTCGGAGGAATCAACAGAGGAGGAACTAGCGGCGGGGAGAGGCCTAGAAGTGCAGGGCCCCGTCATGGTTCTAACGAGAGCGGCGACGCAACGAAGAAGAACCGCTGCGAGGAATCTAGGAAACAGAGGAATTGCCTAGGGCAGTAATCTAGCGGCGATGTTGTAGGGTAACTCACAAGTGAAGGCGACGGATAAGGGCACGACAGTGAGGTCGTCGGAGCAGGAGAACGGCAGCGTGACCGTCGAGGAGGTCAACGGTGGCACGCTATGCACGAACGGGCGCGGCAAGCGAGGAGGAAGAAGAAGGGCAAATGGAGGGGGAAAGTGAAATCGTCTAGCCCCGTTCCCCTCTTTATAACCGCGCAGTATTAGCGGTAGTGGGATCGGGTGCACCATGATAACTGCATAATCACGCGCGTGGCGGACCCGCTCGTAACTAGCGGAGCCACACCGAAGACCACACGGCGCAGGAGGGGATCGAGCCTCCTGACCGATGCGGTACTCGAGGCGTCACTGCGCCGACGCGGCGGGCGCAGTAATCACTGTAGCTTGTCAGCGGACACTGTAGAGGAACAAAAAACTAGAAGAACAATGATGAGTGGTACATGTAGGACGAGGTGTGCTCAGGAAGCTGCACGGATACCTCGAACAGAAAGAAGTAACTCGGAAGGAAAGAGAGAAATATGTTGGGAAACTGATGTGGCCCGGCTGAGGTTTCAGGCAGGACCACACCAGCTTCGTGGACTAATGTTGGGGAGGTGACCCCGGATAGGGTCAAGACAGGGGAAAGATGAAAGGAACCTCCCTTGTCATGAGCCGAGTTACTTTTTGTGTCAGCCGAGTCATATAAGAGTCGACCGAGATAAGCAGGGCCATGGCAAGTGTAGAATGAGTAACACCTTATCCGACCGACATATGAGTTAAGTCGGCCGAATGAGTCTGACTAACTTGAATGCAGGTGTAGGCCGAGCCGAGTGATGCGAGACAAGGCCGTATAACATGAAGCTTGCAGGAGAAGGAGGTTCCTAAAGTCAAACCCTAGTCACTAGCTAGGAGAAATCTAGACAGAGCCAAGCACAAAGGACAAGGAGCAGAGCAGCAGAAGGGCAGAAGAACGTCACGGAGGTGACAGTAAGGAAGCCCGAGGCGCGCATTTGAGGGTCTCTGGAACATTGCCGTCGATAGAAGGGCGACACGGAAAGGAGGCCGTCGAGTTACCATATTGGGACAAGCATATTCCAAGGATATGCTTGCCACGTTAGCCCTAGAAGGAACCAAGGCACCCCTTTATAAGGGGGGACGCAGGCTCCTGAAGAGGGGATCGATTCATTCTACGCCGTAAGGCTCATGTAGTAGTGTTCTTCCTCTATATGAGACAGCTCTAGGAGCATTTGTATTCACTGAGAAGAGGAATAGAGATTGACTAGTTTAGCATTTGAGTATAGAAATCACTGCATCTTCCCTCCCCGAATCCCACTAGCATCCATTGGCCCCATACTTTATCCTACCCATGGCATCTGCCATGCCACCACCACGACACACTGTGTACTGTTCTTTCTCCGACTTGCAGAAGCCATTGCCAAGGCCAAGGACATTGTTGAGCAATCCAAGCACATTGAGTTGCTGGATAGCGAAAACAAGATCCTTAAGCAGGAGAGGACTGATACCCTGAAGATGCACGAGGATTCCATGAAGGCCTTGCAGGAGTCCGCCAATACAGAGATGAACCACTTGAAGGAGGAGATTGTGATGCTGAAAGAGCAAAAGAAAGCTGCCGATGAGCAAAA
The DNA here is from genome assembly GCA_023614405.1 of Avena insularis. Classification (NCBI taxonomy): domain Eukaryota; kingdom Viridiplantae; phylum Streptophyta; class Magnoliopsida; order Poales; family Poaceae; genus Avena; species Avena insularis. Next base: position 376,593,474 of record CM042691.1, on the reverse strand, counting down.
TCAGCGCAATCTTGAAGCATACAAGATCCTCCGACAAGAACGGGACTCCATGGCGGAGACGCTCCAGCAAGTCGAGGCGAGCATCTTTTGTAAGTAATTCTCCGTCTTGTACTTCTGTAAGCAAGGTACTTTTAACTTTTGTGTTATTGAACTCATGTGCTCCCTTGTCGGAATTGCAGCTCCTACTGGTTTAACCAAGTCGCCTCCTCCGCCGAAGGAATGCATGGTCCTTGCCGGCAACTTCATCATCATCACCGTCAAGCAAGCCAAGGAGATCGCCAAGCCCCTCAATATCAATGTCAAGGCGGTGTACTCCGTGATGAAGTACTCGGAGATCTTGCATCAAGCCCTCGAGCGTATCGTAAGCTGGAAAGCTTCATGTACCCGGGATGGCGCAAGGATGTCTCTGGCGATGGTCAAGGCGCACTATGAAAACGCCAACCTCGACATGGTGACCACGGGTCTTCCCGACGTAGATGATGACGGACAGAACATTGACCACAAGGCTATCTGGGCATCGCTTGCGGGTTTTGACACCAGCGTTGCCGATTTGGTTGATCATAACGTCTTCGTGCCGCTGGAAATCATTGACAGTCCAGAGCTCCTCCGAGTCCCTCAAGACCACCGACTTCAAAGATGATGGCTCTCCTGCTGCCGACGATGCTGCATCAAAGTCTCCTGCGCCAGAGGAATGAAAAAACACTTTGTAATATTTGCTTCCTCTGGTTTGGTGTATGCGGAAAAACTACTATGTTAACTTAAGGCGGAAAAACAATAGGTGTAATTTCCTGCTACTCAAGTACTGGTTCCAGCATGTAATTATTTTTTAAGCAAGTGTTAGCTTATCTATTACTCTGGTTTTTATGCTTGACCTTTTGTGAGTCAGAAGACTCGTAGTCGGAACCATACGCTCAGGTGATGATGCCCAATGGCACCGTCAAAAACCTAAGCACAAAATCGCCGACAACAAGTGCCGATAGTCACTACTCCAGAATCCACATAAAAACAACAAAGAACGTGTAGACCAGAAAACTTAAGCTAATGCCCGTAGGCGGAATTTTGACAAGTGCAAATGCAAAGCTTGCACATAAAGGTTTTATACGATCCAAAAATAAACACTAAAGGAGGTAAAAGACTTAGAAATATGAGTGAACCAGAGAGCTTTATTTCATTGATCATATAAGAGGTACACAATAGATAGAAAATATGCTAAGTGTAAAAAGGACGTAGCTGTGCTATGTTCCATGGCCGATCAAGCTCCAGGTAGTCATCATCCGAGTCACGTCGCTTACGCTTATGATCTTTGCTGGGTCTATCCTCAAGTTCACGATTGTCAACGAGGTAGTAAGACCCATTGAGAAGCGCCTTGCTTATGATGAATGGTCCTTCCCATGGTGGGGATAATTTGTGTGACTTCTTCTGCTTAAGTCGGAGCACCAGATCCCCCTCTTTAAACGAGCGATGCCGAACGCGGTGACTATGGTAGCTGCGTAGCTCTTGCTGGTAGATGGTGGATCTTTGGCATGCCAAAACATGCTCTTCCTCGAGAAGGTCCACATCTAGGCGTCTGGATTATTCAGCGTCATCTTCGTCGTAGGCGGCAACTCTTGGTGAATCGTGAAGGATATCGGAAGGCAGGATGGCTTCTGCTCCATATACCATGAAGTAAAGGGTGTAGCCGGTAGATCTGTTGGGTGTAGTTCATAAACTCCACAGCACAGATGGTAACTCTTCCGCCTAGGCTCTAGCTTCTCTATGTAGCGGTGCCTCGAGACATGGCTTGATTCCCTACAGAATTAATACATTGGCTCGCTCAACTTGGCCATTGGACTATGGGTGTGCCACAGATGCTAGGTCAAGTCGGATGCGCTTGTCCCAACAATATGCTTCCACTTCTCCGAGTGACAAGTTGCTGCCGTTGTCGGTGATAATGCTATGTGGGAGACCAAATCTCACCACTAGATCCCGGACAAACCTAAGGGAAGTTGCCCCATCAAGCTTTCTAATGGGTTTAGCTTCTATCCATTTGGTGAATTTATCAACTTCTACTAGCAGATTCGTAAACCCACATGGTGCCGTCTGTAATGGACCAACCATGTCTAGCCCCCAGACTGCAAACGGCCAAGTTATTGGTATTGTTTGCAATTTTTCAGCTAGAACATGGGGTTGACGGCCATAATACTAGCATCCCATGCACGTCTCAACCATCTTGTCGGCGTCTGCCTTCGCGGTTAGCTAGTAGAATCCTTGCCGAAAGGCTTTGGAGACCAACGATCAAGGAGCGGCATGATGCCCATAATCTCCGAGATGGATCTCACGTAGGATTTCAATACCTTCTTGCTAGGAAACACACTTAAGGTATACACCAGTGGTGCTTATTTTGTAGAGCTGTCCATTGATTATGGTATAGCCCTTTGCTCGACGTACTATTTGCCATCTTGCGACCTTGTCGTCGGGCAAAGTTTCATGTACGAGATATTCCATGAACGGTTGTGTCCAAGCCGGAGGGACCTTTTTAGCTGTGTGAACGAAAGAGTCAACTCTATCCGGGTTGTTGATGTCCGCTCCCTTCACGGATGGTGTCCATAGATGCTCGTAAAAGAATTAAACGCCATACCGATCCAAGTTTAGGCAGTAGATGAGCCGCCTCGTTTTGCTCCCTAGGTACATACTTGACTTCGTAGCCCAAGAAGTTCTTGGCTATCTCGTCCACTTCGTCTCGATATGCCTCCATCATAGGGTTCCGTGCATTCTAGGTGCCAGCCACCTGCTGGGAAACCAAATCGGAATCTCCACAACAAACTATGCGCTTGATGCCAATATCCTTGGCTATGCATAGTTCGTGAATGAGTGCTTCATACTCCGCCATGTTGTTCGTAGCCTCGAAGTGGATCTGTAGAACTTAGTGTAGCTTCTCCCTAGTTGGTGACTGTAGCAGTACACCAGCCCCCGAGCCATTGAGTAGCTTTGATCCGTCAAATTGCATCACCCAGTATTCTGGCTCCGGCATAGGGGTAGCATCTGGCATCTCCGTCCAATCTGCGATGAAATCCGCCAAGGCTTGTGACTTGATAGCATCGCGTCTCTTGTAGGTGATCTCGAAGGTGGCGAGCTCAATGCCCCACTTCGTGACCCTTCCTGTAGCGTCGCTGTAGTTGATGATGGCGGACAGTGGAGCTTCGATCACAACTGTGATAGGGTGCTCCTGGAAGTAGTGCCTTAGCTTCCGAGAAGCAAGGAACACTCCATAAGCTATCTTCTGGTAGTGCGGGTAATGCTGCTTGGACTCCGTCAAGACCTCGCTTACATAGTAAACTGGTCGTTGAACTCCGTACTCATGCCCTGGTTCTTTCCGCTCTACCATGACGATGATGTTGATTAACCGGTTGGTGGCCACCATGTAAATTAACATAGGCTCCATAGGCTTGGGTGCTGCAAGGATAGGCGCCGAGGATAGTATCTCCTTTAGCTGCTTTAGTGCTGCATCTGCTTCGTCCGTCCATGTGAATTTGTCCGCCTTCTTCAGCAACTTGTACAGTGGCAGGGCCTTCTCTCCAAGTCGGCTGACAAACCGACTAACTGCTGCAGCGCAACCTGTCAGTTGTTGTATGTCCTTCAGGCATGTCGGACGGTTTATGTTTAGGATGGCCTTGATCTTCTCTGGGTTGACCTCGATTCCACGCTGGGAAACGATGAAGCCCAACAATTTGCCGGCTGGAACCCCGAAGACGCACTTCTTAGGGTTAAGCATCATGTTGTATTTCCGGAGATTATCAAAGGTTTCTTTTAAGTCGGAGATTAAGTCGTTTGAATTTTTAGACATCCCCGCTATATCGTCCACATAGGCGTGAACATTCTGACCAATTTGATCGTGTAGGCAATGCTGCATTGTTCGCTGGTACATAGCACCTGCGTTTTTCAGCCCAAAGGGCATCATGACATAGCAAAATGTGCCGTAAGGTGTGGTGAACGAAGTGGCCAATTGGTCCGGCTTCCTCATCTTAATTTGGTGGTATCCTGAGTATGCATCGAGAAAACACAAAAGCTCCGAGCTAGCCATCGAGTCAATGACTTGGTCAATGCGAGGCAAAGAAAACGGATCTTTGGGACACGCTTTGTTCAAGCCGGTGTAATCAACGCACATTCTTATTTCTTTGGTTCCCTTTTTGGGGACAAGTACAGGATTGGCCACCCATCGGGTGTGAAGGACTTCTCGGATAAAACTAGACTTAAGTAACCTAGCTATCTCTTTGCCTATGACGCGTCTCTTATCGTCTCCGAAGCGTCATAGAGGTTGTTTCACCGGTTTGCATTTTGGATCAATATTCAAGCTGTGCTCAGAAAGTTCCCTAGGCACACCTTTCATGTAGGCAGGTTTCCAGGCAAAGATGTCCCTATTCTCACAGAGGAACTCGACGAGCGCGCTTTCCTATTTGGGATCCAGGTTCATCCCAATGGCGGTGGTCTTGGAGGCATCTTCGGCTTGGTTTCGATGGTGGCCTTGAAAGCTGGGGCAGAGTCAGAAATCTGCTTCTTCGACGCCGGCATCTCCGAGGCATCGACCTTGATCTAGATCTCCTTGAATTCTTCGCTGTAGAGGACAGCTTCTGCAAAGGCTGCTTCTCCAATCTCGTAGTGTCTTCCCTTGGTAAAGCTTCCGGATACGGTGATGACACCGTTTGGTCTGGGTATCTTGAGCTTATTGTAGACGAAGCATGGCTTGGCCATGAAGGCGTGGAATATGTCGCGTCTGAATATGACGTGGTACACACTCTTGAAGGGGACCACCTCGAAGGTCATGCGTTCTTGGCGGTAATTATTAACATCGCCAAAAGCGACCTAAAGTGTTATGCACCCAAGGGACCGAGCCTCCCGACCAGGAACTACACCATGGAAGATGGTGCTGGTCCGCCTTAGGTTACCCTCTATCAAGTTCATCTTGTGCAGTGTATCCAGGTACGTGATGTTGATGCCGCTTCCACTATCCACCATACATTTGGTGAACTCGTTGCCATCAATCAGGGGGTTGATGACCATGGCATACTGGTTCTCCGTAGGGATGAGGTCTGGGTGATCCTTCCTATCCCAAGTAATTGAAATCTCTGACCAGCACAGATACTGGGGAACTGGGGGTAGAGTGGCCATCAGTATCCTCATAGAGGTCTTCTGTTGTCGGATAGTTGGGGTGCCAAGGAAAGTGTGGAAAACTGCCGCCTTCTTCTCAAAGGGGTTCTTGCCCTTGCCATCGCTCTTGGCGGCGTGCTTGGGGTCAACATCCTCATCCATGTCACTTGAATCCTTGGACTCCTCTTCCTTCTTCTTCCCCTTGCCCTTGCCTCGCGGTCTGTTCTTCCGACTTTGCTTGTAGCCTGACTCCGGGTCCTCCTTGAGATCATTAACAAACTTGCAATGGCGATTGGTGTGAGTGGCTTTTCCGTTGGTGTCGAGGTGTACAAGGCACGTCATATCGCGATACTCCTTGTAGGTTTGGGGAACACGGAGCGCTGCCGAGGTAGTTTGACTACCCCGATGCTGCCCACGACCAGCCCCCCATCCTCGGCCACGCTGTCCGCCATCACCTCGCCCTGCAAATGCCATGGTGACCATGTTGAAGGTTTGCTTTTCTTCTGGAGGCTCTTTCGCTTGGTGCTTCTATTCCTCCTAGCTTGAGTTGGAATGGCCGTTGCCGGCAGGGAGCTGTGAGCATTGTTGTCGGCAGCTGCGAACTCACTAGCTAGCTGGATCATCTGGTTGAGATCTAGCTGGTGATTGTCCTGCAAGCGCTTCAACTTATGTCGGAGCAACGTACCTTTCTCCAACCCATCGATGAAGGTGGCCATGGCGGTCTGGGCATGCACTCCTACGCAAGAATTCTTCATGTCCAGCTAGCGAGAGAGGTAGGCGCGAGATGACTCGTCTTTCTCCTGCACGCACCACTATAGATCGCCAATAGTACATGGACGCTTATACGTACCCTCGAAGTTCTTGGTGAACGCTTCTTGCATGTCCAACCAGTTGCAGATGGATTTCTCCGGCAAGTCATCAATCCATTGGCGGGCCGTGCCCGCCAACATCAGCGGGAGGTACTTGAAGGCGACATTGGGGTTACCCTCGTCGATCTCCACCGCGTTGTCGTAATCCTGCAACCACGTAGCTGGTTTGGCGGTGCCGTCATAGGGCTTGATGGTCTTGTTAATCCGGAAACCCTTGGGGGTAAATTGCGGTCCGTATTATAGGTCCAAAGCAACGTGGTCCCAAGTATTATCCTTCCCGGGCCTCGTGAATCTTGTCCAAGCGTGAACGTGCGTCGTATGGCTTCGGGCTTGCTTTTTTCTTCTTGCCGCCAGGGGAAGGGCTGCGTGAACGACGCGGGCCTCCTCCGCCATGGTGGCTGCTAGGGGGCGACGGAGGCGAAGATGGTGGTGGGTTAGCCTTCTTGCTGTTACCCTCCTGCGACGCCTCACGCTTGTCGCGGTTGCTTGTCGGACATGGAGGGTCATGACACGACCTGCTCTTGTGTGCTTGGTTGCTCTCTCATCATGACGGGTCTTCTCCTGTTGTCGCGGATGACGATGCCGCTCTGCCTTGGCGGAGGCATATCCGTATGATGGTGAGCCTTGGGATCTTCGCGATGTCGGGGAGACCGGGGCGATGGATATGTGCGACGAGGATGAGCCTTGCCTCCGTGGTTGGAGGATATGGGGATAGCGTATTTCTTGTTGTGTGCATCCCTCCGTCTTCATTCTGACGAACCCGTCTAGGACCCGACATCATGAGGAGATCTGTCCCTTGGCGGCTTAGGCTGGCTAGACTGGAAAAACGCTGGGTCAGACTCAAGCCTCTGAGAGGTGGCCTTTTCCTGCTGCTTCACCGCCTTGGCCACAAGGTCATAGACCTGTTCCACAGCTGCAGGTGATCTATCCTGCTCCAGAAGGGTATTGGCAATGACGAGGTTGAGAAGAGGAGTGGGCATCACCTGCCTGCCTTTGTTGTCAATGCATGGCTTTGCATGTGGAGGCTTTCGAGGGAGCCCATCCTAGGTTTCACCGTACACCAGGATTGTTGATGACGCGAGCCGGAGCTTTCTTAGCCTTCTGCTACTGCAGGAGAGTCTTGTACTCGGCCTCCATGGCTCTAGCTTTCTCTATTGACTTTTGCGCGTTGTCCAGATCTTGATCTAGCTTAGCGCCTTGCTCCGCGATGGCTTGCGCTTCCTCCAGCAGCTGCTGGCGCTTCTCATCAAGCTGGACTACGCTCCGTATATGGGCCACGGTCATGGCCTCGACGAGTAGGTTGCCGTACATCACTCTATCAGCTGGAGTGATTTGGGCAGCTGCAGATGTAGATGCTGGAGGCGGCAGGTTTGCGGTGTTGTTGTTGCTCGGACCAGTGTCGAGTTCCTGCGGCTGCTGTACTGGGTTAGGCGGAGGGGGCATGACCTTTGCGCGATCATTGTCGGTAACAACAGGTGGTCCCTTCCCCTTGTCCAACGCTGTAGGCGGAGCTCGTCCGGGTTGATCTTCATCCATCATGGTCCCAATGGCGACGAACACCTCTCGGGATGTGACGGTTTTGTTGCCCTGCTCGTCGCATTTGTAATCCTCCTCCATCTCCTGCATGGCAGAGTCTATCTCCCCCGGGCTAAAGTCTATCTCCTCCGAGTCAGTGCTGATGTCACCATAGAGCGCGTCAAGCACGGAGTCGGAGGGTGCTGGGGCTTCCTCGATGATGGGCGGTGGTGGTTCGCAACAACGATGATGACTGGGGGTGGTGGTGTAGCTACTGCGACGATGATCGGAGGCGGTGGTGCAGCTGCAGCGACGATGACCGGAGGCGGTGCTGGCGGTGGCTGAGGTGGAGGGGCTCCGTCAAGGAGCACAAGGGCTGTCTGAGCTGCCTCCTCAGCCTCCGCATAGTTGTTGATGGTGTTCACCATGCCTTCGAAAGTGAGGCACCCTAAAGCCTGCTGCTGCCTTAGCGTGTGTCGGAGAAGTGTACCTTGGTCCAGCCCTTCCACAAAGTGATACATGGCATCATCATTGGGGTAATGTGCCAGATCGGCCCGTATATGTGAAGGAAATATGCCCTAGAGGCAATCATAGAGATGATTATATTTCATATGTATCCATGAGTTATTATAATGTTCCTTGAATATCCATATCAGGCAACTTGTATTGATTGGCAATTATGTGAGTTGTTTGTGAAACTCTTTACTTGTATGGTTATTTAAGAGTTGTCCCTAGTCGGAGTTCATGTGAGGACACACGTGAATATTAGACTAGCATATCGATTGGTTGATGACTATGTTTCGCAAGTCATAGACATGGAGATGTCAAACCAATGATGTGGACACATGTTATGAACATGGGGTTGGACTGACCCAACCTGAGACTGGCAATTAGTTGCATCTCTCTCTCTCTACACATCGTGTACGTTTTGTCCTTAGACCTGAGATTGTCGCATGTACTTGAGATGTGGATCGACCTACTTTGGGACTATCAACGCTGCACCGTAACAGGGTAGTTATAAAGGTAGCTTTCGGGTTTGTCCTGAAGCATGCTGCAAGGCATGGTCCTACTTGAGAGAGATATCTCTGGGCCCCTCGAGTGATCGGATCCAGAAATGCATGGCCGTGCTACATATGGATATGAGTTAACCTATTAAAGGGATTCTGAATCACAGTATCGAGAAAGAGAGGTCAGCTTGGAGCTAGACCAAATATCATGAGGCAAAGGGAAAGACATGTACTAAACCTTGTGATGGTTCGTCCGATATGATCTTTGTATGCGTTTAGGAGTTGGCACGTCTTGCTAGAGGCCGCTACCAACTATTGACAGAATAAGTGTATTCGTGTCATGTCTATACGCATATGAACCTATAGGGTCACACACTTAAGGGGCTGGAAGCCTAATGAGGATTGGATCCGAATTAGACCAGGCTTAGGCTACTAATGGGCTGCTAATGTAGAAGCCCACTAGGGACGCCTATATAAGAGAGGGTGGGGCGAGATGACCAAGGTTAGACCTGAGACCATTCCACCCAGCCGCCACACCTCTCGTCTGTGTTGCACACGTGGACCTAGCAGTCCGGCGTCTGACGCTTCCACCCCGAACGTGTGGATACCTCGGAGGTGCTGCATCTGTGGCACTTGGACGAGCCGCGCAAGGGGAGCTTCTCGTGGGATGAGGACAAGGAGGAGACGTGGAACGTCTGCACTGCCTCGACGCGCTTCATCAATTCCGCAACTGCGCGTCTAGTGGTAATCCCGTGATCTATGGCAACATTAATCCTGGTTTACGCGGTAGAATTTTTTTGATTTGTGCTAGTGTAGCCTACGCGTATCCCTTCAATATGGAGCCACCTGGCAAGGTTATCACGGGGTTTTTCACCCTTTCTCTGCATGCAACGTGCCAGATCGAAGATGGTTATCACTCCGATGAACTTGGATCTCTGCTGTCCAAACGCACGAGCGAAGCCGGCAGACTTGCAGCAATCTTCCACCGTTATATCCTGCACAGGGGCGGTTTGGGTAGGCCTTGAATTTTTCCGATCTTTGCCGGCAAACTCCGAGGAGAGATCCGACATCGATCCTTTCGCGAACGTATCTTGCCCGTAGGCGGTCCGTGCGGGTCTTGACGCTCCTCCGACTTCCAAGGAACTAGTGCCCGAGTTGGTTTCATCGATGAAGAGGTGGATGTCTCCGATGGGGACGATCGAGCAGCGGGTAGGGTTCGTCTTCGCCGAGACCTAGAACTCGTCGGGAGGGACGATCGGGACGTTGCCAGAGAAGAGAACGCGACCGATGGCTACGGATTTGCCGATTCTCGTGAAGATCTTGGACCTCGCCCGCTGTAGAGCCTGAAGCGCCTCTTGCCCCACGATGGGCGCCAACTGTCATGGTATTGCCAACGAGTACGCCATGGAGGGGTCCTCACAGTGCGTGTTTAGAGACGTGGGGTAAGGCGGGCGGTTGACGGGTACGAGGTAACACAGCTGACCCAGGTTTAGATCCCACGACGGTGGCAGAATCCTACTCCTGCTATAAATCACTATAATGGCAATACACCGAGTTATAGTGATTGGTTCGCTGTGCGAGGTATGAGTTGATTGGTGCCCTAAAGGCTCCCATAGGTCCGGCTTATATAGTCACCAGGTTCTAGGGTTACAGGGAAAGTTCTAGCCAGACAGGTTATAGAGTCCTACACAACACACAACTAGTCTAGCGTGTCTTGCACTCCAAGGCTCTGGGTACGTCGGTGACTCCTCCGTAGCCTTCCTTTATCCGGCATGGGCCTCCCTTCTAGATCCATCTAACTGGGCCGCCCAGCAGGCCATGGGCCATGCTACCAACTGTGGGCCACCGGGTTATCCGGATAGGAGACATGCTATGAGGATACCCATATAGCATATCCCCAACACTCCTTAGATAAACAACATGGCATGAAGGGTAGACAAATTACAGTAGGGCAATTGACATGAACTGAGAAAGGCATAACAATGCAATCCTAGACAAAAAGATCCTATGAGATTCGATTGGGAAATACAACAATATACATAGACCGCCATCCAACTGCATCTATGACTATAAGTCCACCTTCAGGTTATCATCCGAACCCCCTCCAGTATTAAGTTGCAAGCAACAGACAACTGCTTTAAGAAAAGTGTGTAAGGTAAACTATCCACTTGTTCCATGAACAAGAGACCGTTGTTTTATCCCTAGTGGCAACAACACATCTACAACCGAAGATATTTCTGTCACTTCCCTTGGAAACTAGAGGCATGAACCTACTATCGAGCATAAATACCCCCTCTTGGAGTCACTAGCAACTACTTGGCCAAGATAGCTACTAACAACAGAGAGCATGCAAGATCACAAACAACATAGACATGATAGTATCAAATAGACAAAACCATTAATCAATTTTACATAGTAATCTCAGTATCCATCGGATCCCCGCAAACACAATATGCAAGATTACAAATAGATTAGATCTTGATCATGAACAGAGCTCACAAGATCTATACATGAAATCACAAGGAGGATATACAACCATCTAGCTACTACATGGACCCATAGTCCAAGGTGCGTAGGGGCTTCCCCTACGGTAGAGCGGTCAAAAAAATAGTCCAAGGTGGAACTACTCACGCATCATACCGGAGAAGAAGGCCTCCAGGATGATCTCTCCTCGACAGGGTGCCAGGAAGAACTTCAGATCCCCCGATCTAGGGACGACGGTGGCAACGGCTACAGAAGGTTTCGTGGAGTTTTGATCGGGTGCCTAGGGTTTCTGCATCGGGGGCTTCTTATAGGCGAAGATGCGAGGCTGTGAGGCGGCCAGGGGGCCCACACCCTACCCAGGCGTGGGGTGGGCCCACCCGCGCCTAGGGGGTGTGGTGGCCCTGGTTCGCCTCTACGTCTCCCCTCTGGACTTCATGTCGCCCCCGGTAAAATATTGACTTTGGCTTTTGTCCCGTCCAATTCTGAGAATATTTATTTTCTGCCTTTCTGGAACCAAAAACAGAAGAAAACAGGCAACTGACACTGTGGCAACTAGTTAATAGGTTAGTTCTAGAAAAGATATAAAAACACTTCAAAGTGTAGACAAATCAAAGAAAAGTAGATACTAAACAAGCATGGAGAATCAAAAATTATAGATACGTTTCCGACGCATCAGAGATATTTGAAAATATCTGCCCAGAACCAACTATATGGCCGGAACTATACGGGCCACGACCGTATAGTTGGTCGTTACGGAGTAGGACTCCTCCAAATCCATGATTTCTTTTCCTAATCTGTTTGGATTCTTTTCTTGGGCATGAATTTGGTGTTTCTCGCAAGTTTTACCGACCTATGACCCCTCTTATAAACTTCCATTGTGCCTCTCTCTAATCACAATCACCAGGAAGAAATCCAGCTATGCGCTATCCCGTCCCAGGCCGTGGAAAACCTATGGGGCTCATTGCTCCTAGGGAACTTTCTTGCAGCCCGTCGATGGAGGATGGCGATGAGGAGGTGGAAAGGTTTAGCCTAAGGTACAAAGAGTATGTCGAGACAAGCTTCTACAATAGTGATCCCGATAAAGGCTGGGGCGACATTTACATCTTCCGTGACGTCTATGATCCCCCGGAGATCGACTGGGCGGCAATGAAAAGAACTCAATAAGAGAGAGAAGGCCACAAGCCGCACGGAAAAGGGCATGTGGAGATGGTCAAGTTCATCACCACAGACCCGAGGCCGCACAAGCATAAGGGAATACCTGTTGGGTTCGCAACATAGAAAACAAAAAAATTCCTATGATGGGAAATATGTGCACCAAGATCCATCTATCTGGATACAAGTAACGGGTGGATATACATCCATAGAATACATATCCTCGAAGACCAAAATATTTTTCGAGTATGAACTCGTTGGTGATGTAGTTGATCTCTTGCTGATCTCAAGATCGTGATGAAGTCCATTTGGTCTAGCACCATCAAGTCTAGAACTGCAAAGAAGTGGTGCATCCGTGATCGCACACACGTTTGGGTATCCCGACAACCTCTGAGCCATCTCTCCAGCGAAGCAGCGGAAGCAACAAATCCTTCCAAAAAAAGACACCGGAAACATGTATCTCGCTGATCTTAGACCATAGGGAAATTCTAAAGGGGGAGAGAGATCCTTCGCGAGGAGGTGTGAGGAATGAGGAGGAGGTTCTCCTTATATAGGGGAGGGGGCAGCCCAAAGGGCATGGCCGCCGGCCATGGTGGTGCCCCCACCTCTCCCTCCATTATGTTGAGTGGAGCTTCCACCCACATAATCACACATCCACTCACATGCATTAATTTTCCACCAAAATTAATGTATCTCTCATTTAATAAAACTATTTTATTTATTTTATTCAGAATTTTGTTAATTAAATTAACTAACAAGCATTCACATAAAACTCCTTCCAACATATCAATATCACATGAACAACCAGTTTCAGTAATTTCACCCGAAACAATTCCGGTTTCCATTGAAATAATTCTAGCGCTTTCATAATCTTTTCCTGACATCTTTATTTGCTCCTTATGGTGTCGGTATCCCTTAAGTGTGTCACCCTACAGTTCACGAATAATACAGACATGATTGATACCCCTCTCCGATCAATAATCAACAGCGGGACCTGGAGATCCATACTGACTCCCACACATTCAATGATGACTTCTGTGATCGTGTGAACCTTTTACGTATGTAACTCAATCCCTTTGTCTCGCGATATATTATATGTCCAAGATTTGATCATTGGTATCTCCATACCTAGTTTGATCTCGTTACCGACATGTACTCTTTTCTCGTTCCCGCGATATAACATTCTAGTGATCATATGACTTGCTTGCAAGCTAATTAATGTGATATCACCGAGAGGGCCCAGAGTATATCTATCCATCATCGGGATGGACAAATTCCACTCTTGATCCATGAGCCTCTACATAACACTTTCGTAGCACTGAACCCACCTTTATAGTCACCATGTTACGGTGTGATGTTTGATGTTATCAAGATACTCTTCTAGTGTTAATGATTGGCATGATCTTATGGTCTAAGGACTAGGATTACTTCGTATGATGTTATAGCAATATAAACACAACGACTTTGATCGTAATGCTATACTTTGGATGAATGTTCATCACATCATTCCAACAATGTTGTGACCTCGTTATTAACAACATCCAATGTCCATGATCAGAAAAACTTTGATCATCTTGTTAATCAACGAGCTAGTTTATAAGAGAGGCATAACTAGGAAATTTCTATTTGTTTATTAAACACACATGTATTAACGTTTTCGTATCTTCTATATCTAAATAGCAATCGTCCAGGATTTATCTGCAATTCTATGCAGCCACGTCACCCCAGTTAGCAAATACAAGTCGCACCCAAATAGTCTCTTCTCAAGTGTAACCGAAAGCTCAAGCCATCGATCTCCCATTATTCTGTTTGATTACCGTGCAATCAATCTCCTATTTACTTCTCTAATAGCTGCCCTTCAACATCCCCACCCAGCCACCACAAGACGGCCATACGCATGTCTCGTCTGCTGCCCTCCCTCACCTCTCCCAATCTCCCATCATCATTGATTCATTGTTCTTAATCACTATTTAAGCCCCTCCGCACCATTCTCTGCTCTCTCACGCATCATCTATCTCCGTGAGGTGAGGTCGCATGATCTCTTGAGTGGAACCAACCATGCTGCCATATTTGCCGACGGGGTCCTCAAGAAACCAATCTGAGTGGCCGTCAGCCCTTCACCATAGCTGTGCAGTTTCAACCTTTTCAGTGCAACCAGGAACATAAGCCGAGTGGCTTCCTTTGCTGAGCAGTTTCACGACAACCAATAATTGAATCTGAGCCCATCTCCAAGCAGCCACTGGTGAATCAATGGTTTTCTTCACTATGTTTGAGAATTTGTTTTGTTACTGCTGTAGATCCGTACAATTCAGTTCAAGCTTGGCCAGGAACTTTGCCAAGATACAGTTTTTATTTGAATTAGGTGAAGATAGGAAGGAGCAGGTAACTAAGGTGCTCTCATTGTAGTTTTTATGGTCTGTACCAGATTTGTTCGAAGAGAAATATAATTCCTATTTGTTTTGACATGATTGATGGTTCATATACATACATGATTTTCTTCTCAACTGCAGTACCATACCAATAGTTGTTTTGGTCGATATGGCCATCTCAACTGGTTACAATCATGAGATTGAAGTGGCATGCCTCTATCAGTCATTACCATATCACTTATATCCTTTGCCTCCAAAAGCCTTGCAAATGATCTGATATATACATATTTACTTTCTGCTGCAAAATTGTTATACACCTGAACTTGAAGGTAATAATTACCACTCGGTTCTAGCAAATTGCCGGTATTATATAAGGTTGGAAAATACAATTTACAAATATCAAATTTATACCATCTGTGAAGTGTTGAATCTCGCAACTCGGTGATGTTTTTGTGTTATATATTCCTATAAGAAGTTTTATTTTAATATGTGCAATACTCATTTGATTTCAGCTGACAATTGTACATATACACATAGTGGCAAACAAAGTAGGATATATAATATCAGATCCATTTCACGTGCCCCAGATTTTATTAGTTGTGTTATCATGGCAGATGTATTGTATTTTTCTTTGCTGTAGTGTGTCTCTCCAAGCTCCCAGTACGTTGTGTCATCATCGCGCCACACAACTCCAAGATCAACGACTCATCGCCTCGCCGTTCTTCCATATATAGTATCACCTTCCACTGATCCGTCAGCGGAAGCACATGTGACCGTCCTTGAAGTCAATGGCCATTTCACGCGTTTTGGCATAGTTGATCTTAAGTCATTGCTTGGCATAGTTGATCTTAAGTCATTGCTCGGTTTTTGTTTCATATTTTCGGGAGAGACAAAGTGTGAAGATGTTCTCCACCAAGAGATAACGAAAGCCTTGCTGATCCCATTCAAAAGTCAGTAAGCAAGCTCTGCTGAAAAATGTAAGCTAGCAAGCAACAAGCAGTCCTCCACTCCACTACTCTTCGAACAAGTCTACCAACCGACTGAGCGTCTTATATACCTAACTATGCATGAGTATGAGATTGTAAGAAAATCTCGCTCTATCTTTCTTATCTATCTATGGCCTACTTTTTCATCATTTTTTCTAGAAATATATATACTTTATCATAGGGGTATTAACTCATTTCAGCACATTATTGTGTATATTTCTACACCAGAAGTGGCATATTATTGATGTTTACATACTTACACATTACTTTGATTTCAAGGATGATTAACTCTTCCTTTTAATTAATTTTTTTTTATCTATTCTGGTCCAAATTTATTAGTACATCAACCCTCCAGAATTTACGTCATGCATACTAATCTAACATTCTCAGGTATTTTCATGTAAACAATCGGATGCCACAAAACATACATAAAAAATAATTATATGATTAATCCTCTTATAACGACACTTCAAGTGTTGGGCCTGTATGTACCGCACACTCTAGAGAGCTGGGTGTTCATATCATCACGTTTTAATTACAGATTGTGAAATATATATATATATATATATATATATATATATATATATATATATATATCGACGCGGATTTGCTACACACGGGCATAGCTGCGACAGGCTTAGGACCGTTGGATAAAGAGATCACATACACTACTAGTTTAGATGGTAATGGCCGGACCTTGAAAGTAGTAACGGTTCCTTAACGGCGTTTGAAGCACCGCGTGTGTGTACATGCATGCAATGCCTAGGGGCTCGTGAAAATCCTAAAAATTTTAGCTCGCTGTTTGGCAAAGAAACTTTTAGCATCTAAAATGGAAAGATAAGTCAACAAGGCTTAAAATGAGTTGTACATAGTATGCAAACCCTAGTGAAGGTTTGTGGTACTATGCAAACCCTAAAATTTCATCTAACTGGTTGAAGAGAGACTAAATAAGTTAGGGTTTCTCAGCATGTTGTTCGTTAGGGTTTGCCTCACCTAAACGAAACTAGATAAGCTTTGTTTTGCATGTTGCTCCTTAGGATTTGCCTCATGCAAACGAAATTAGACAAGCTTTGTTTTGCATGTTGCTCGTTAGGGTTTGCCTCATGCAAACGAAAATAGACAAGCTTTGTTTTGCATGTTTCTCGTTAGGGTTTGCCTCATGCAAACGAAATTAGACAAGCTTTGTTTTGCATGTTGCTCGTTAGGGTTTGCCTCATGCAAACGAAATTAGACAAGCTTTGTTTTGGTAGGGCTTCATGCATGCATGCCAAAGGAACACTAACGGCGTTAGTTCTTAGACAAATCCTGGGTCTGGATACATGTGCTCCCTATATGAAAAGAGGATAGAATGAACGGTGAATACGCTATGCGCAGCTATGCCCGTGTTTAGCATGCTATTTCCCATATATATATATATATATATATATATGCACTATCTTTTTCCATATTCTTGATCCAGTCTTACAAGGGTAAAGTGTGGTGATTTCTAAATATTTTTCTAAGTTCAAAGACATTCGTTGCATATGAATTTATTTTGGTAACTTAGTTTAATAAATATTTTGGCCTTTTTACTTTAGCATCCACCATATAAAATTACCGCAGCAGCGCGCGGGGCATCATCTAGTTAATACAATTATAGCATACAAAATAAACATCTATCATAAATAAGAAATAATATAATAACCACTTTATTATTGCCTCTCGGACATATTCCTTTCGGTCTACTAGAGTCAATAATCTAGTTTGAAAACTTTGTGTATTGAACACCTATGGCTTTCTGGTGTTGCATATACGCGATTGCTAGTGGTTAACATAATCTTTGGATCTGACATTTTCAGGTCCGTGTATATTTGCATGTCTTTGCGTCTCCACGTATCACTCATTCTCTAATGAGATGACATTGTATAAATTTGGTATTTTTGTGAGACCTTTAGTTCCTGGGGTTAAATCATGTCGATACTATTGTCATACAATATAACTTTATAGTGTTAGCCCGTTGTGAACCACACCTTAGTTTGATAACAAACTACTTGACACAAATACTCTCCTTTGCTGCTACTATAGCAGTCATACACTTAATCGTTTGTTATAGTATCCGTCATAATGTCTTAACTTTGGAATTCATCCAAATCCATCATGGAATCTCTTTTCCATTACATTGTGCCACCCATAGTTTAAATTGAGATAAACTTAATATTGTGACAAAACTAGTATCAGTGTAATATTTTACAATGAACTATTGTAACCGATTTGTCACTTTTACATAAATATATTCTTAGTTCTTCCAAATGATCATAAGAATATCCTTACTATCGTCCAATGATCATCTTATGATTCATTCTAGTATATGCTCATAACATTTAGAGCATAGGACATATCTGGATGTGTACATATATCACGGTATAATTGATCAAAACATTCTTGTGATTTCACTCACCAAGTGTCAAAGCACCTGAATCTTGTTTCACTTATCAAGTGTCAATACACTTGAATCTTGATTCAATCCTTTCCCATGCGACAAGAAACTTTTCTCGTTGTTTCCTTATTGAACTCATTCAATATCTCATATATATACGTCTGGCATAACCATATTAGCGTCACAATCTATCCATATAGACATTCATGCCTAATATTCAGGTTTTGCCTAAGTCTTTCATTGAAATGAAATTTTTAACCTTTGTCAATAAAAGATACATCATTTCCAATCAACAATATGTCCCCATATAATGTATTAGAAATTTGTCTTAGCGCTCCCACTTAATTTCTTGCAAATGCAAGCATCTTCATCGTCTCCGATGAAATTAAACTCCTTTAACAATTTCATCACGGTGAAGATTCCAACTCCGTGATGCTTACTTCAACCATTGAAGTTTGCATGACCTTTTTAGCATCCTTTGAAATTAACACAACCCTTTGGATCGTGTCATGTACACTTCCTAGGTAACCATTCTATTAGAAGAACTTTGTTTTATTTATTCAACTACCATATACCAAAATTATATGTAGTGGTTGCTACATTAATCCGTCCAGACTAAATATCGCTATGAAAGATCAAATCTTGTCATAGTCAACTCCTTGAACATTGTCGTAAAATATTTACCGACATGTCGACTATTTAATACATGTGAAACATCCATGTCCGTTTCTTTATAGATCCAAATATGACCGATAGGTTTTTACACCTTTCCGGAGGGACTTCCAAGTTCAAAAACTTGTTTTCTCGTGTATGAAACTATCACGAATTTTATGGCTTCAAGCCATTTGACGGAGTCAGGGCCCATCATCGCTTCTTTGTATGTAGTCGGTTCATCATTGTCAAACAATAATGATTTACTCTCAAATCTTAGTATTTGATTGTTTACCCGACCTACTTGGTTCAATAGGAACTTAGATCTTCGTGACCACAACCTTTGAGGCACGTGAGACATGAGCATTGTAGCTACCTCCGGGATAATTTCTGGCGCTGTGCAACTTAGCACATATAGATAAGGTTCATTAACCTTATCAAAGTTCTATTGTCCTCCCACTTAATTTTTTCTAAAATTCCTTCTCAAGAAACTTCACGTTTCAAGCGACAAACTCTTTTATCCTCGGTGTTATGGAGGAACACCCAACAAATTCTTTGGGATAACCTACAAAGACGTGTTTATCCAACTTTGGTTGTAAACATTTTACTTATGCATAGCATACCAAAATTTAAGAAAAGACAACTCGGATTTTATCCCAAACCATAAATTATATGGTGTCATTTCTTCAACGGATCAAGATGGAGCCCTTTTTAGTGTAAAAGCGGTAGTCTCTAAAGCTTTAATCCTTAAAACATAATGGCAGTTTTATAAATGATACCTTTGATCTTACCATGTCAAACAAGGTTCGATTTGATCTCTCGAATATACCATACTCCTATGGTTTATCAGGAAATGCAAATCCATGGAACAATTTCTTAAATCTTAGGTGTTTTGCTAAACATGTAACTCAAATATCTCCCTTTATGATCGAATCATAAACTCTTTATTTTCTTATTACAATGATTTTCCACTTCATATTGAAAGTCTTTGAACAATTTTAAAATGTTTCATACTTCTTCCTTATCAAGTAAATATACAGATATATTGATGGGGATATGCCTACCGGGTATACCCAGCAGGACGTCTCCGACTGGCCCAAGACTTGGCGAGTGGGCCTGCAAGACGGCGACTGGATTGAAGCCTAGCGAGGAACCAAGCGACTGGAAGCTGAAGGCCCAAAGTAGTAGATAGGCCCATGGATTAGGTTAAACGCAATCAAGCTTTAACTGAATCGTTTGAGATTTGTAAACCCTAGGGAGGTGAGCCTATATAAACCTGCGGGCGGTAGAGATACGTTCCATCATACCCCCAAGCGACTCGCCGCCTAGCCGCCGAGCTCACCCATTGTACCACATCCATAATACAATCTAGAAGGAGTAGGTCTTTACCCTCCGGGGGGCCGAACCTGGGTAAAACCCTGTGTCTCCGCCCTCATCTCGCACCGCAGATGGCTGGCCGCCCTTGCCCCTCGTTCTACTACTCGCTGCCGATTGCAGCATCTGCCGTGACCATTCCCACGATAGTGGCGCCCACCGTGGGGCCTGGCCGGTCAGGCCGGTGTTCTGCGGTGAGATCCAATCCGCCCATCAACGAGATGGTCGCCACCGGCCGCATGATAGCGATCGGCAAGATGCTCCAAATCTTGCCGAGCAGCTACGTCCCGGCGCGACCCGTCACACGCGACAGCGTGATCCTGCCGGGTCGGCACGATCAGCCTCTTCGCCGGCCTCACCGACGCCATCGTCTCGGAGGACTCGGCTCGACCGCGAAGTCGCCACCACGCGATCGGCTCTCCGAGAGCCAGATCCGACGATCCATCGCCGCCCGAGTACAATTCGCCCACAGCGACGGGCGAACTCAGCGGCCGCGAAGACGCGCCCTCAACGACGACGCCGACGGCGACCCGCGCCACTGGGATCCATCACCGCGGCTTCACCCGCGGGCTCCATTACTCAGGTCTCCAACATGGGAGACTTCGAGGACCCCTCCATCCTCGGGATCTTCGAATTCGACTCCGGGTCAGAGAACTCCATCGACCTCCGTGACGGAACCAGCCACCACGCTGCGACCTACATGGCGACCGGCACCGATCCACCGGAGGATCCATTCTCCACCCCAATCCCTCCTAACGCCACGGCGACGGAGGTCGAGGAACTCCGCCTGAAACTGGCGGAGGCAGTGCGCAAGGAGCAAGCCGAGCGCGAGAAATTCCGCCTCGAGCAGGTGACGGCGCAGGAGCTATCGCGCTACCACCAACAGCGGATCAG
The DNA here is from genome assembly GCA_023614405.1 of Avena insularis. Classification (NCBI taxonomy): domain Eukaryota; kingdom Viridiplantae; phylum Streptophyta; class Magnoliopsida; order Poales; family Poaceae; genus Avena; species Avena insularis. The sequence goes on along the minus strand of CM042691.1, from coordinate 376,572,633 downwards.
GTCGCGCCTGAACCCCACCGTTCAGGGCGCGCCTGAACTTCGACGACGAAAACGACCCGCCCACAGGGCCGAAGCGCGATCTGCGAGAACGCGCCACCAGGAGGAAGCGCCCGACCCCCGCCAGGGTCGACGGCGATGGGCGCCCCGCCTCCACCCAACCGCACACCCCCCAGGGACCAGCCGCGGATAGTCGTCTCCTCACGGGAGCGAGACGCAAACGGCCTCCCACTGTTCTCCACCCCTATGGACAACCTCGTGGCAGGCCGGGCAGCAGCCGACAGCATCGCGGCCACCGGCGACGGCGCCCTGCAGATCCAATACGCCGTGGCCTCGCCGCAAAGGCCGCCGAGCAGCAAAGAGCGGCGCCGACTGGAAGGTCGAGTATACTGCTGCTCGGGAAGCAGGGCGGCCTCGAGCGGCCGCCCAATGGCGGCAAACACACTCAACTGCCCACCACCGGAGCCACTGCAGCTCCAACACCGACCCGCGAACGCGGCACTCTCCACCAACGACCCTAGGCCGATGACCAACCTCATCGCCGCCAACGGTCAACCCATCGACGCCCGCACCCACATCATCAACAACCAAAGCTGGCGCGCACGCCAGCCCGACGACCTGCGACACACCCTAACCAATCGCCGCGACGGCGAGCCCATGGGGTCGCTCAGTCGACTCGGCCCCAAGTGCTTCGGACCAATGATCCGAGGCGAGAAGTACCCGCCAAACTTTAAGGCGCCGAAGGAGATAGAAAAGTACGACTCCTCGTACGACCCCGCCGTCTGGCTCGACACATACCTCATGGCAATGGGGATCGCAGGCCACACCGACCTGCTAGCCGCCCGTTACCTCCCCCTGATGATGGAGGGGACGTGCAGGCAGTGGATCAACACCCTCCCTCAGGACAGTATAGACTCCTGGGAGGAGATGCGCGACGCTTTCGTCAGGCACTTCGAGTGCTCCTACACCCGCGCCACCACTATCGAGGACCTGGAGCGATGCGTCCAGGGACCCTGCGAGTCGACCAAGAATCGGGTCCAACGGTGGCAAGAACTCTGGTACAACGCGGTCGGCATCCACCCGGACACCGCGATCCATTGCTTCAAGACCTCGTGCCGCTACGATCCCCTGGTCACCAAGCTCAAGCGACACTCTCGCACACTCGACAACATCCCCGACCTCCTCGAGATCGCCAAACGGTACGTGGAGGAAGATCCAAACCAGGAAACCGACTACGAGTCAGGAGGTCAACGCCGCACGAGCGGCAACGACAGCGGAGGACGGTCCGACCTGCGCTACAGCAACACTCGCCTCACCGGCAAGCGCCGCAGTGACGGGCGAGTCGACTTCGTCGCCAACGCCGGGCATACGCAACGCGAGCCCAAGAGCTTCCGCCGCGACGGAGGACAACGCCGCGACGGCAGCAACTATAAGGCCAAGCCAAGGTTGGACCCCGCGGCTCTCCTTAACCAACCATGTGCGTTTCATAGCAGGGAAGGAAAGCCCGTCACGCACACCACCGCCGACTGCCACACCCTCAGGGAGATCGAGAAGGCACGGCGAGCACGAGAGGACCCCGACAACGACCCGCCAAACGGCGGAAAATTCGGCAAAGTGGCCGGCTCGCTCCACACCTTCACGGGCTTCAACACGAAGCGCGAGAAGAAGGTCATCGCCCGCGCCGTCGCCATCAACACGGTGGCCCAGATGGACGTTCCCCAGTTCCTCAACTGGTCGGAGCAGCCCATCACCTGGAGTCGACAAGACCACTCGCCACGCATCGAGTACCCAGGTCGAGTCGCCCTGGTGGTCAAGCCTAAGGTCGGCGACTACTGGCTCCCCAAGACATTGATGGACGGCGGAAGCTCCATCAACATCCTATACCTGGACACCTTCAGTCGGCTGCGGCTCCCGCAGTCGATGATCGAGACGACCCACACCACGTTCCACAGCATCGTCCACGGTCGGAAGGCGTACCCGATCGGCAAGGTCACGCTGCCAGTCACCTTCGGCACACCAGCAAACTTCCGCACCGAGCGGATCGTCTTCGAGCTCGTGCCATTCGACAGCCCCTACCATTGCGTCCTGGGGCGCCAGGCGTTCGCCAAGTTCATGGCGCTTCACTACGCTGCATAACACGATGAAGCTCCCCGGGCCGTGCGGCGTCATCACCATCAACGGGGACCCTGACATGGCCGCCGAGTGCGAGGCCAAAGGCGCCGAGCTCGCTGACGCCGTCATCGCGGCGGAGACCAACCACGCGGATGAACTCGCCAAGTACGCGAGCGGGGTCAACAACGACGACCCCACCATACTCAAGAAGCCCAACTCGGAGGGCGCAAACACCTCAACCTTTGAGGCCACCACGCACACCCGTACCGTCGAGCTGGTCCCAGGCGACTCCAGCCAGACGGTGACGATCGGGACGGGCATGAGCCCGGCATAGGAAGGCGCGCTCATCGAGTTCCTCCGTGAGAACAGGGACATCTTCGCATGGAAGCCCTCTGACATGCCCGGTGTCCCTGTGGAGCTCACGAGCACAAGCTAAACGCTGACCCCAAAGTGCGACTGTCATAGCCGCTGGCCCTTCAATGAAGAGCGCCGCCGAGCAATCGCCGAAGAGGTGCAGCGTCTACTCGCTGCAGGCTTCATCCGGCCAATCAAATACTCCAAGTGGCTGGCAAACCCAGTCCTGGTCGAGAAGAAAAACGGGACCTGGAGGATGTGTATCGACTACACAAACCTGAACAGCGCCTGCCCAAAGGAGCAGTTCGTCCTCCCGCGGGTCGACCAGATAATCGATTCCACCGCAGGCTCGGAATCGCTGTGTTTCCTCGACGCCTATTCTGGTTACAACCAGATCAAAATGGCTGTCGAGGACGAGGAGAAGATGGCGTTCATCACGCCATTCGGAGCTTTCTGCTACACCGCCATAACCTTCGGCCTCAAGAACGCCGGGGCGACCTACCAGTGGTGCATGCAAGAATGCCTTGCGAGCCAAATTGGCCGCAACATCCACGTCTACATCGACGACATGGTCGTAAAGTCCGCTCGCCGACCTAGTGGGAACTTTCGCCAACTTGCGAAAATACAAGATAAAGCTCAACCTAGGCAAATGCACCTTCGGTGTACCCGTAGGACAGCTACTGGGCTATGTCGTCTCCAAGCGCGGGATCGAGGCGAACCCCACCAAGATCGACACGATCGCCTGACTCGGCAAACCCGAGTGCCTGCACGACGTTCAGAAGCTGGCTGGGCGAGTAGCGGCTCTCAGTCACTTCATCCCCCGCTTGGGCGAAAAGGCAATGCCTCTATATCGCCTGATGCGCAAGAACCCCACATTCCAGTGGGACAAGGAGGCGGACGACGCGCTCCACGACCTCAAGAAGGTGCTACTCGCCGCACCGCTACTCGCCGCCCCGGTCGACAAAGAACCCATGCTAGTTCACGTCATGCTTCCGAGCCGCCGTCAAGCGGTCATGGTCGTCGAGCGACCGGAGGAAGGAAAGGAGCGCCCCGTACAGCGACCGGTCTACTACATTAGCGAGGTCCTCACCGAGTCGCGCCAGCGGTACCCGCAGTACCAGAAGCTGGTATACGCGGTCTTCAGGGCACAGCGACGCCTGCCGCACTACTTCCAGGAGCACCCGATCACGGTCATCTCCTCTGCACCGTTGCAGGACATCATCCGCAACCGTGAGGCGACCGGGAGAGTCGCCAAGTGGGCCATCGAGATCGGCGTCCACAACATCAAATACGAGCCACGAAGAGCGATCAAATCGCAAGCCCTAGCGGACTTCATCGCCGACTGGGAAGAGGCCCAGCAGCCAGAGAAGCTGCCATACCTCCACTACTGGAGCCTGCACTTTTATGGCTCCAAGAACGCGGACGGCGCAGGTGCAGGGATCGTGCTAACCTCTCCGAAGGGCGACAAGCTCCGCTATGTCCTCTGCCTGGACTTCACACCCTGCACAAACAACATGGCCGAGTACGAGGCCTTACTACACGGCATGAGGGCCGCCAGGGAGATGAATGTCAACCGCCTACGCTGCTACGGCGACTCGACTCGTCGCAGACAAGTCGCCGGCACCGCGACGCCGTCTCCCCACCATGGCGGCGCATCGCCAAGCAAAGGGACAATTTGGGCGGACACTTCACAAAGCTACTCCGAAAGTGGATCGATAGGCGGAAGAACGAGGAGGCCGACGCCCTCTCTCGCATCGGGTCGGCTCGACTCGCACCACCCGCCGGCGTCTTCCTCGACACGATCACCAAGCCATCAGTCTCTCCCCCAAGGGAGATCGACATCGGAGTCCCGCTCCAACCAGAGGCAGCCCTGGTCGCACTCGTCAACGAGCCAGACGACTGGACCAAGCCCTACATCGCCTACCTGGAAGCCGGCACCTTGCCGGGAGACGAGACGGAAGCTCGGATGATCGCCCGTCGATGCAAGTCCTACGCCATCATCGACGGTGAGCTCCACAAGCGCAGTGTCACCGGCGTGTTCCAACGCTGCGTCCAACCCGCCGAAGGACGCATGATCCTCCAAAACATCCACTCCGGTGACTGCGGCCACCACGCCAGCGCCCGCTCCCTCGTCGCCAAGGCTATGCGACATGGCTTCTACTGGCCCACCACACACGCCGACGCTGTCGACATTGTCCAGCGGTGCGCCGGGTGCCAGAAGTACGCCAACCAGACGCACGTGCCGAGCTCAGCGCTCAAAACAATCCCCATCACCTGGCCATTCGCCGTATGGGGCATGGACATGGTGGGCCCCTTCAAGAAGGCTCCCTCCGGTTACACCCACCTCCTGGTCGCAGTCGACAAATTCACAAAGTGGGTGGAGGCCAAGCCAGTCCGGAAATGCGACGGGAAGACCGCCACGAAATTCCTACGCGAACTCATATATCGCTACGGGTTCCCCAACAGCATCATCACGGACAACGGCACCAACTTCGCCAAAGGAGCCATGGCCGAATTCTGCGAAGAGCACCACATTCGGCTCGACCTCGCGTCAGTCGCCCACCCGGAATCCAACGGCCAGGCGGAACGGGCCAACCAAAGCATCCTCCACGGCCTAAAGTCGCGACTCCAAGTACCACTCGAGCGCACCACCGGGTGCTAGGTCGAGGAGCTACCCTCCGTCATCTGGGGAATCCGCACCTCGGTCAACAGGTCGACGGGATTCACCCCCTTCTTCATGGTGTACGGCACCGAGGCAGTCATGCCCACCGACCTTGAGCACGAATCGCCAAGGGTAGTCCACTACACGGAAGCTGCGAACGAACTCGCACGACAGGATGGAGTCGATCAACTCGACGAGGCACGCGACCTAGCTCGCTCGCGCACCGCCATCTACCAACAAGGACTCCGCCGCTATCACAGCCGGCGGGTGAAAACTCGCACCTTCCAAGAAGGCGACCTGGTGCTGCGTCTCATCCAGGACAAGAAGGGCATGCACAAGCTTTCCCCTCCATGGGAGGGACCATTCGCCATCGGCCGTATACTCGGGAACAACGCCTACTACCTCATTGACGTCCGCGGGGATGGCGAACTCGACGTCAAGCGACCATGGAATGTAAACCTCCTACGGAAGTTCTACGCCTAGAACCCCACATATGTACTCTCCAGTCGATATGAAATAAAAAGAAACGGTTACCGCAAATTGCGCCTACTCTCTGTGTCTTGTGCCACTCGCACTCGTAATAACAGCATCACGCTAACCGCAGAAGTCAACCTTTGGTACAGCGATCGGCACGGCTAAGTAGTGCGGTGCAAGAGCACTGAGCTACCTCAGGTCTTGCATCGTCCACGAAAAACGCCTACCCAGAGCACCATTGGAGTCGCCTAGCTCGACTGGTTCTATGAACCAAGACTACTGCCTACGCTTCTTACAGCGACCACGATCCTCCGCATCCTCGACATAGCGACTCGAACGTCTAAGTACCATGCTCGGGGACTGCGGACCAGTTCACCTCGAGCGGTCCGGAAAAACGCCAAGTAGGAGAGCATGCCCAGGACTCGCCACGCGACTGACCCCACGGGCCAGGCAGGAGTGACGCGCACAAACTAACGCGCCAAGTCCTCACTCACCCTCGAGTCGTGCCTGGAATAGCCAAGTACCACGCTCGGGGACTCGGCCACCCGACCTCGTTCGCGCACGGGAAAACGGCGAAGTACAGCGTGTTCAAGGGAGTCGCCTAGCGACTGGCTCTTCGAGTCCGGGCGAGTCGACCACAATAATAAAACACACAGAGACACCAAACACACCACATACGAGGTAAACCCCACAAAAGGGCGGACGCGCTCGGGGACTCGTCCAAACAACAATCACAAACACTTGACAATTACCAAAATAGACATGACATCTCAATCGATAGCATGTTGCATTGTTTCGCATTACAAAATATGCCCGCAGGGCAGAACTGCTGCTAACGCCACATGGCAAACTATCCTATTCTGCAGGCTTAGACGACGACTCGCCAACTCCCCGGCAATTGCGGATGAACGGCGTGTACGGGTTCGACGGATACGTCGTCAGTTCACTCGCCATCGCCGTGCGGAAGGGTTGCTCAACCTTGAGATCACGATGCGGCGGCTCGGGGTCGCCAGACACAACGACCGTCTCTCTGCACGGAGGAAGTCGCCCATCGCCAAGACACGCTCCGAGTACTTGGCGGCGCGGTCTTGCAACTTGAGGACCTCGGAAAGCTCCACCGCGCCAGTCGACGATGGATAGCCACTCGTCACATCGTCGATGTCGAAGTCCTCGGGGAAGTGGGCAAGACCAAGGCTAAGCGCCGTCGCCGCCCCGCGCCGAAACGCCGACCGCGTCATGAACTCCACGACCGCGGGCGCCTTCTCCAAATACCTCCACACCTCAACGAGGTCGCTGGGAATCACTTCCGTGGGCGATATCTCCTGGAGGTAGGCACGGATGCATGTCGCCGACAACGTGGCCGAATCGACAAGCGTGCTCACACACTACCGCGCGTCGAACGTGCTTGCTTCTTCCGCGCTGTCAATGATGCGACCTGCGAGTAGAAGACAATAATGAATACGACGGACACCACAAATGGCACAGCTACTGAAAGAGGCAGACGCGCTTACCAATCAACGGGCGGGCGAGGGTCATGATGAAGCATTGAAGCGACGTATGGTCGTCCTGAAGCCCAGCAATAAGGACTTCCGACACTCTGCGATCCTCTTCGGCGGCTGCAACGGCGGCCTTGGCTCGCCCATCGGCTGAGCTTGCTTCTTCCTTCGCTTCGCAGCTGGCGCCGAGGTCGGCGATCCGTTGTTCGGCGAACTCAAAGGCGATCTAGCCGCCGCCAATTCACTAGCAGGGACAAGCCTGGCGAAGCTTCCGCTTCGCGGCAACAGCCCAAGCTTCGTTTCGCCTCTGGACGATGGCTTCCTTTTCGGCCGCTTCGCCGCTAATCGGTCGGCCGATTCAAGCTGCAGACCCTGCACATCACCAAAAGGTCAATCAAAGAAACTCCTAAAGTGCCCACCCGCTGAAATTCAGCGAGTACGCACTCGGGGACTGGCAATCAAAGAAACTCCTAAAGTGCCCACCCGCTGAAATTCAGCGAAAGCGCATCGGGACGGTACTCAAAGGATTTAAAGTGCCCACCCACTGAAATTCAGCGAAAAGCGCACTGGGACCGGATGCGGTGAATAAAAGACACTAAAAGAATCAGGCCGCTGCAAAACACCGACCTGATCCTTGGGGACTGGATGTACCTGGATGGCTGCACCAAGCATGCCGTGGAGTTGTATCGCGTCCACGGACGCAAGGAGAGCTGGCGTATGCCCACGGCGCTGGTCGACTTCGGCGACTCCTGGAGCGTGGCTCGAAGGCGAAGTTCCACTCGCCGCGGCCGCCTTGGTCATGAAGCGCGGGAAGGTGGCGATAGAGGCACCCGCCCCAAAAGAGGTCGGCTCGGCCGTTCTAGGCAACGGAGCGCCCTCCTTCATGGACGCGGCCGCTTCCGTTGCAGGACCAGCCGGCGCGGCCTCCGTGTCGCCACAAATCGTGACGACGGCGTCACCCTTGGCCTTCTTGCCGCCATCCGCAGGGACGACGACTTCGTCCGCCTTCCTCTTGCGGGAAGAATCCTCCTCGCTGACGACGGACGGCACCTTAGCCACGGTTGGATGGCCCATCTTCTTCTCTCCGGTCCTGTACATTGATCATATAAGCAAGATAATTCAATGATTATGGGAGACAAAGGAAGGCGAGTGCACTCACTTGGCGACCGGAATGAAGCGCAGCCCCGTACGGAGGCCAGCTAGCTTCTCCAGCTCAGGGCCCAGTCGGCGGCTGAGCCCCATGTCCAGGACGTCGCGTGCCCAAGACACGGACGGCTTCTTCGTCGTTGAAGCTGCGACCGGAGCCTCTGTAACTTCTTCGACAGGAGCTTCCCTGCGAGGCGAAGTCGCCATGTCGAGCCTCCCCAGCCCCGAGACCGGGGCGAATGGCGGAGGCATCGACGCCAGGGGCACCTCGATGGTGGCCGTGTCCAGCGCGGCCGTCGTTGTCGGCGCCTCGTCCTTGGCCAGGCTGGGGGCGTCGGAACTGCTTGCCGAGTGTGGTGGCGAGGCCGGCCTCGTCGGTTTCGTCTTCCTTCTTGGAGGGGCCTTCGCCTCCTTCTCTTTCTTCTTCTTCTTTGACGGAGTAGCTTGGCGGCGCGAGGTCGTCTCCGGAAGTTCTTCTTCATCATCATGGCGCTCGAGGCTCTTGCTCGCCTCGAGCTCGCGCTGATGTTGCCCGCGGGTCTTGCGAGCCAGCGGGGCAGCTTCCTCCTCGGATTCGTCGTCGCTGTCGCCTTCATCACTCCTAGCGAGCGACCCGCCCATGTCTCGGACGGACGAGCTCGAATTCTCGTCATCCGAGGGCGGGAGCCACCCTTCCACCACTTGGAACAGCTGCAACAAAGGCAAATTGAAGTTAGTATGACCGCGACTGCAAAAGGACTGCGACTGCGAATGATACGAAGTGATTACCGTTGGGGCTGAGCGCTTCACGGTATAGGGGGCGACCCCAGCTTGAGCGTCCAAGTACACCGCTTGGGTGATTTTCTTCGGGGCCGCGGTGTAGTCATCGAGCCTCCACTCGGTAAAGCTAGCTTTTGTCGGGTCGTCCCGGCCGGTGTACTGGTACATGTAGTGCTCGCGCCTGGCTAGTGGGACGAGTCGCCGCCCGAGCCAGCAGTTGTACAAGTTTATCGTCTGGAGGCCCTTCTTCTTCAGACCGCGGATGGTCTGAAACATCTCGTCGACAACCATCCGCTGGTCGCCGGGAAGCTTGCCGATTTGAAGGCGGCGCGGCTCGGACCGATCGGCGGAGTACCGCAGAATCGCCGTCTCGCCTTCCGGAGTCGCCTCGGCAATGTAGAACCACGACTTTTTCCAGTCGCTCGCTGCCTTGGCGGGCAGCATCAGGTCGAAGAATGAGGCCTTCGACTTCAGCTGGAAGGTTAGGCCACCCGCGGCGAGCATTGGGCCGCCCGCCTCCTCGCGACTGATCTGTCCATGGAACAGATCTTGCCAAAGAGGGAAGTAGGGCCGGCTGCCCAAGTAGCACTCGCAGAACGCCACAAAGATGGCGAGCTACTCGACGCTATGGGGGCCCAGATCCGACGGCTGGATCCCATAGTAGGAGCAGAAGCGCCGGAAGAATAGGGACGTGGGAAACCCTAGCCCCCGTTCGAGATGACTGGTGAAGCAGATGAACTCCCTCTCTCGCGGGTTTGGAGTCACCTCTCCGGCCGCGGGGATGCGCCAAGAACGGCTTGGTAATCCCGGCCTCCTCAAAGGAAGCCAGTTGCGCCCTAGTGCATTTTGATCTGCCCCAAGGTTCGGTGGAGAGGGCCATGGCGGAAAGATTTGTGGGGGCTCGGAGGATTTTCGGTTGGCTGGGTCGTGGTGCGGAGGGAGGCGAAAGGTGCGCACGGTCGGAGGAAATGGTGAGACGGTGGTCCTCTGATCGCTACCCATTCCTCTTATATAGCGGTTGCTACCCGCCAAATCAGGGAACCGTTACCGCGCGATGATTACGCCAAAAGTTACCGTTGGATTAACTCCAACGGCTAGTTTGACCATGTTTAACGGTCCAACTTCAGCCACTCGGCTCGCCGACCCAACCACTATGACAAGAGCCATTGACTGACTCGCCAAAGCTGCGAGTAGTGTGATTAGTTTTTCCTTTATACAGGAGCCCGCCGTTGATTCGACTGGATGTCTACTCAGCAACCGTATGCTCTGACTGCCAGCAGCCACCTACGCCAAATCGACGACGGCCTCGAGGACTACTGATGGGGATATGCCTACCGGGGTATACCCAGCAGGACGTTTCCGACTGGCCCAAGACTTGGCGAGTGGGCCGCAAGGCACGGCCGGATTGAAGCCTAGCAAGGAACCAAGCGACTGGAAGCTGAAGGCCCAGGCGAGTAGATAGGCCCAGTCGGATTAGGTTAAACGAGTACCGAAGCTTTAACTGAATCGGTTGAGATATGTAAACCCTAGGGGAGGTGAGCCTATATAAACCTCCCTGCGGGGCGTGTAGAGATACGTTCCATCATACCCCCAAGCGACTCGCCGCCGAGCTCGCCCATTGTACCACATCCATAATACAATCTAGCAGGAGTAGGTCTTTACCCTCCGGGGGGCCGAACCTGGGTAAAACCCTGTGTCTCCGCCCTCATCTCGCACCGCAGATGGCTGGCCGCCCTTGCCCCTTGTTCTACTACTCGCTGCCGATTGCAGCATCTGCCATGACCATTCCCACGACATATATTCACTCAAATTTCTGGAGAAAGCATATGAAGTTGAAAGATCCACCGCACATGGCTACACATAATGGACTATATACATCAACATGCACAATGTCCAATAAGTTAGTAATCCATTCCTTTCTGGCCTATGAATGGAGTTTTAATTATCCCAAGGAAAGTCTCACACGCGTCATTTGATCAAAATCAAAGACTCCAAAAATTCATGAACATGGAGTTTCTTCATGTTTTCTTTCCGATATAATTTAAATGGCGATATCACTTTGTAAGTGATCTTTCAATCATTTGTCTTGCGACATTTTAGCATTAGTTTTATGGATGTGATTTCTCCAACTAGATTTGTAAATTATCCATCTTATATGGACTACGGTAATTATTTGAACAATCTTTTTTCTCATAATACATGATTAAAATAACAATTATTATAACAAATCTTTAAGGCAAGCTTTGATGTCAGCGATAAACACAATAACACTTTATTGGTTTTCGATGAACATCATCACATATTCTCTTGCTAGTTACTTAGGCCATTGTAGTTCATAAATTGCGTCGTTCTGTATGACATTTCATACCAACCAATTCGGTATCCAATACCCAAGAACCACATTATTTAACAAGCAAAGAATACAACAATAACATGTATATCATCTATATACCTTAGCTGGACATTTTCAGTCTTTTCTTTTCTTCCAAATATTTTATAGATTCTCTTTCAGCATTTTCCTTTTCCTTTTAAAATAATCTATCAACTTCAACTGTGGCGTCATACATATGACACATAGTCCAAAGCATGTATAGTCAAATACTAATACCTTTGTACTTGCACTTTGAAGTTGATCACCATCATCAAATGTTTGGCGTTTTTTCAAAAATCCATACTTTAGTAATATTTTAATAGTAAACATTTTACCTACATCTTCTATTCATCCGTATCATGACAACTTTCATGATCAAGCTAATATAGCTTACAAAAGGCGAATCGCGAGTATAATTTTACTTTCCAAAACCTTTTTGGAGGATTAGGATGTCTAGCATCTCTAACCTTTGCAAAATCTCATCCAATATGAGAACATATATTTTGCTAAATTATACTCTATCATATTACAACCAAAACATTGTTTCAAATATTGTAATATCTGTCACACATGATGGTTTCTGAAACAATTCTTTCAGCTCCTAGATAACCTCGATATTAAAACATCTTTTGAATATCAAGAATCATGGAGGCAAACATGATACTTTAGATACTAACACTGGAATTGTCACTTGATTTAATACTAATTATTAAATTTCATGGAGTTTGCTAAAAGTTTGCAATAGGACTTTAAACTTTAGATTGACACTGATGTCTACGCAAGCTTCTATTCTTGTAGACAGTGTTGGGCCTCCAAGTGCAGAGGTTTGTAGAATAGCAGCAAGTTTCCCTTAGGTGGATTACCCAAGGTTTATAGAACTCAGGGAGGAAGTGGTCAAAGGTATCCCTCTCAAGCAACCCTGCAATCAATATACAAGAAGTCTCTTGTGTCCCCAACACACCCAATACACTTTTTAGGTGTATAGGTGCACTAGTTCGGCGAAGAGATAGTGAAATATAAGTAGTATGGATGATTATAAGTGGTATTTGAAATCTGAAATAAATATGGCAGCAAGCAAACATGTAACAAGACTGATTGTAAACGGTGTTTCAATGCTTAGAAACAAGGCCTAGGGATCATACTTTCACTAGTGGACACTCTCATATAAATATCTTCTCTTCATTATTCTACTCTGAACTACTATCCGGTTGGACAACTCCAATCCATGGTAGGGCTACAAAAGCTCTCCTTAAAGTTCGCATTCCCCATCTAGGCAACCCCACACTGTCACCTTGAGCGCTAGATGGTTCTAACAATCACCACAATTTCATAGAGACATCCAACTCAAAATATAACTCATGATAAGTATTTCTGTAATCTTTAGCCTAAGTGCCACATAGTGTGCACACTGTCAACTTCACACACGTAGGGATAGCAAGAGATTAATTAAAGCACTTGAGTAGTAGAGTAGATCTACTTATTACAAAGCTCATGATCATAATAAGATCACGCATAGAGAGAAAGAGATGAACACATAGCTATCAGTAGAGCCCTTAGCCTCGAGGAAGAACTAGTCCCTCCTCATCATGGGAGTCGACAACAGCAATGGAGATGGTGGTGGAGTCGATGGAGATAGCTTCGGGGGAAATTCCATGTCCCGGTAGGGTGCCGGAACAGAGACTTCTATCCCCCGAACATCGTCTTCGGTGGCGGCCGCGCTGCAGAACTTTTCGTGGATTTCTGATCTGATTAGGGTTTTCGTCTCGGGGAGACGTATATATAGGCGAAAGGGCAAGGTCGGTGGACGCCCGAGGGGCCCACACCGCCTGGTGGCGTGCCCCTGGCCGCGCCACCGTATGGTGTGGCCGCCTGGTGGCGCATCTTCGTCTCTCCTTCGGACTCCGTGTCGTGTCGGGCAAAATATTGACTTTGGCTTTTGTTCCTCCAATTCCAAGAATATTTCTTTACTAGATTTTCTAAAACCAAAAACAGCAAAAAACAGACAACTGGTACTGCGGCATCTTGTCAATAGGTTAGTTTCGGAAAATGTATAAAAATACCTCAAAGTGTAGACAAAACATAGAAAAGTTGATACTAAACAAGCATGGAACATAAAAATTATAGATATGTTTACGACGTATCAGACACTTAAAACAATACGATACCAGTTCATAAAGTAAATATCCAGAATTCTATAGTTCTATTATCTCAATTACAACTAAGCATATGGTGGTGAATGAATGCCAATGACTACAACAAGTTATGCAAATTCACTTTGATTTAATTTATGATAAATTGAGTTCGACTAATCCAAATTAAAAATGAACTCCCACTCAAAAATGACATCCCTCGTGTCTTTTTGGTGATTACATGAACCAAATCCACTACACCAAGTCCGATCATCACGTGAGTTGGTGTAACTTCAAAGGCGAGCATCTAAATGGGCATCATATCAACTATATGACTCATGCTTAACCTTTCGGTCCATGTTCCAAGGCCATGTCTGTACATGCTAGGCTCGCCAAATAAGAACCTTAGTATTTGCCTGTGTAAGACTGTCTTACACCCGAAATATGGTCGTGGTTTCAAGTACACCCGATCACCATGTGATATCTTAATCGGTGCATACTTAATGGAGAACACATTTTTATCTTGATATCTAAATGAGGGATCATCTTATAATGCTACTAAAATGCCGAACAAGGAATATAAGATGCAAACAAACATCATATGATGCAATGATATGATATGGTTCTTGTACTTGATCACTATCTTGTGCATCGTGGAATAATCTTTCTCATTCCTATATGTGTAAGGCCAAGGTCTATGGAACTTACACTTTGTCATATTATAATTTTCAATAGTATCAATCCATACTACAAATTATAACACTACCATATCATAGTACTTGCCCGACAAAACCAAAAACTAGATGCCTCTAATTTATCTTTTGCATGTTTTACGTGGCTTAGGGATTTCGAAGATAGAACCGTTCTTACCTACAGACATGGAACCACAACGAGGATAACCAAATTATTAACAACTCGTTGTAAATCAGATACTGACTATAATAGGAGAGACAGACACCCGCTAGACACTTATGCAAAACTAGTTGCATGTCAAGCGTGGAACAGGTCTCATGTGCGGGTGATGTGGCTCAGTTGACTGTAGAGCCTCGTTGGGAAACCCCAAGAGAAAGGTGTGATGAACACAACATCAAGTTTTCCCTCAGTTATGAAAGCAAGGTTATCGAACCAGTAGGATCAAGGAAACAACTCCAAGGTGTTGCTAACAACTTGGAACCTGCACAACACAAACTCAATACTTTGCCCCAACTTAGAGTGAGATTGTCAATCTCACTGGTTTGCTGAAAACAAAGGATTAAACCTATAGTGTGGAAGATAGTGATTGCTTGAAGAAAGTAAATAGTAACAGTAGATGATGTATCAATGATAAAAATTGGACTAAGGTCCACAGTTCACTAGAGGTGTTCTCCTTAATATAGATAGCATGTTGGGTGAACAAATTAGAGCGGGGCAATTGACAGATTGAGAAACCATAACAATGCATATACTATACATCTTGACTCCTATGAGATTTGATTGGGCATTACAACCAAATACATAGACCGTAATCCAACTGCATCTATGACTAATAATCCACCTTCAGGTTATCATCCAAACCCTTTCCAGTATTAAGTTGCAAGCAAGAGATAATTGCATTAAGAAATGTGTGTAAAGTAAACAATACGCTTGTTCCATGAACAAAGGATTATTGTTTTGTCCTTAGTAGCAACAACACATCTACAACCTTAGGGATTTCTGTCACTTCCCCAGATTACTAGAGGCATGAACCTACTATCGAGCATAAATACTCCCTCTTGGATTTGCAAGCATCTACTTGGCCAAGATAGCTACTAACAACGGAGAGCCTGCAAGATCACAAACAACATAGACATGATAGAATCGATAATCAATCTAACATAGTATCTCAATATCCATCGGATCCCCGCAAACACAACATGTATGATTACAAATAGATGATCTTGATCATGAACGGAGCTCACAAGATCTAAACATGATAGCACAAAGGAGGAGAAACAACCATCTAGCTACTGTATGGACCCATAGTCCAAGGGTGAACTACTCACGCATCACTTCGGAGGCTGGCATGTTGATGAAGAAGGCCCCCGGGATGATCTCTCCCCTCCGGCAGGGTGCCAGGAAGAGCTTCAGATCCCCCCGATCTAGGGACGATGGTGGCAGCGGCTATAGACTGTTTCGTGGAGATTTGATCGGGTGTTGAGGTTTTATGCATCGAGGTGCTTTTATAGGCGAAAGGGCAAGGTTGGTGGGCGCCCGAGGGGCCCACACCTGGTGGCGGTGCCCCCCTCCTGGGCCGCATGGCCCTAGGGTGTGGCCACCTCGTGGCCCCCTTTGGCTGCCCTTTTGACTCCGTCTTCACTCCGGTAAAATATTGACTTTGGCTTTTGTACCGTCCAATTCCGAGAAAATTTCCTTACTAGCTTTTCTGAAACCAAAAACAACAGAAAACAGGCAACTAGCACTGCGACATCTTGTTAATAGGTTAGTCCCAAAAAATGTATAAAAATACCTCAAAGTGTAGACAAAACATAACAAAGTTGATACTAAACAAGCATGGAGCATAAAAAACTATAGATACGTTTACGACGTATCAAGCATCCCCAAGCTTAACTCCTGCTCATCCTCGAGTAGGTAAGTGATAAATAGAATAATTTTTGAGGTGACATGCACCATCACAATCTTGATAAAAATATTTGTAGATCATTGATAGCTGGGATCAATGTACTCCAAACACGATCATGAAAGATGTAGTTCTAACAATAAGACATAGCAACTATGTTGTAACATGAAAAGGTACAAACAAAGATCATGAATAACAATGCATTGAAAGAGGTTTGTTTGTTTCACATATAGAAAACATAGCATGTGTGGTATTCAGCTTGTCCTTCATGGAGTAGAAAAACATAAATGCATAGGACACCTTCAAAGTTCATAAGGGTGACTAGATACAATTAGTTCAAGAACAAGCAATATCAACACTATGAATCAATCAATAAGTTTTGGGACAATGCACATAAAACTAAGAATGACAACTATGGTCTCTTAATTGGTGCATAAAGATAGAAGGTGGAGACTACATAAAAGTAAGAAGAAAGGCCCTTCATAAAGGGAAGCAGGGATTTCATGTTTCATAAAGAGCTTCCAAAAATTATGGTATTTATTAGCTTTCATCTCTCATTGCCCCTATCATAAGCATATTGAAGTGATTAAGGTTAAAGTGAAACAAATAAGGAGTATATGCTTGACAAATCATAAGTTGGCAATCTCATGTCCCTTGAGTACGAGGGCCATTCCTCATGCTACTCAACTTTAGTCATAAGTAAGTTCTTGTCATTGTTAGCATATGTGTATCATAGAGAACCGCTAACGGGGTACCCCTTTCCCCATGACACTGGAGCTATCCATATCAAAATGACAAGGCAACAGACAGTGAGCATCTCAGCGATCTTTTTATTTACCATGAGAATGATGCATATTTTTTTATATCTTTTCTGAAGATGCTTCATGGATTTCTCACTATGGTGATGCTTCAAATTTCCACCATGATTAGGCATGGGTTAGGCTAGCCGCCCAGTCGTTTCTGTAACACATATATAATAATCCATGGACTTACAAGCTCCCCTTTTATTTCACACCACCGAAATCCATAAACAAAAGATCATCATATCAACTAGGTAATATGTACATGTGTTGAAAGCGTTCCCCATGACAGCATAGTTCTGCTAATTCCCAACTTATAAGTGCAAGCATATACAACATAGATGACACAATGGTTCAAGTTTATGTCGTGGTATTGCCGACGAGTACGCCATGGAGGGGTCCTCACAGTGCATGTTTAGAGACGTGGGGTAAGGCGGACGGTTGACGGGTACGAGGTAACACAGCTTACCCAGGTTCAGATCCCACAACAGTGGCGGAATCGTACTCCTGCTATAAATCACTATAAGGGCAATACGCCGAGTTACAGGGATTGGTTCGCTGTGCGAGGTGACTAGAGAGTCTAAGTTATCGTCTGAGATTGTGCCCTAAAGGCTCCCATAGGCCCGACTTATATAGTCGCCAGGTCCTAGGGTTACAGGGGAAAGTCCTAGCCGGATAGGTTACAGAGTCCTACACTGTCTATTACTAGTCTTGTGTATCTTGTACTCCAAGGCTCCGGGTACGCTGGTGACTCCACCATAGCCTTCCTTTATACGGCATGGGCCTCCCTTCTGGATCCGTCTAACTGGGCCGCCCAGCAGGCCATAGGCCATGCTACCGACTATAAGGATACCCATATAGCATATCCCCAACAGTTTATTAGGTGCAAGAAATAAAGTGTGCTATCAAGTTTTTGAGAGCTTTAATCACTAATTTTCACATAACAAGTTTTTTGGTGGAACCATCGATCGGAGGATCTAAGGTTGCGGAGTCGCGGTGTAATCGCTGGATCACTCTGACTCGCTTTGGAGGGGATGAAATACTGGGAAATGCGTGAGGTCGAAGGAAAGGTGGGGAATTATCGGTCCTCGCCCGTCACTCTCCTTATATAGCGGTTGGTGCCCGCCATTTTCGGGGAGCCGTTACCGCGCGATGATTACGCCGATATTATCGTTGGGTTACCCAACAGCTAGTTTGACCAGATTGACGGTCCAACTTCGTATACTCGACTCGCCAAACGTAGCAACTCGACCACTCGGCGACCCGTTCGCCATAGCTGCGATTCAACTATTCGCCGACCCGTTCGCCATAGCTACAATTCGACTGATCGCCGATCTATTCGCCATAGCCGCGATTCGACTATTCTTCAAATTGGCGATTCGACTGGTCGCCGTTATTGCGACTGAGGAAACATGCTGAGGATTCTTTCTTTCATTGAAGGAGTCCACCGCCGATTCGACTGGACGTCCTAATTGGACCCGAATACTCCGACTGCCAAAGAACAACTGCAACGAATCAACGACGGCCTCGGGGACTACTGATGGGGATATGCCGAGTGGGGTATACCCAGCAGGACGTTTCCTATTGGCCCATGCTACCAGCGAGTGGGCCTGTAGGACGACGACTGGATCACGACCCAAGAAGAAGCCAGGCAACTGGAAGCTGAAGGCCCAGTAGTGTAGCAAGGCCCAGTCGGATTAGGTTAAACACCCTCCGAGTCCTTATCCAACTCGGTTGTAGATCTGTAAACCCTAGTGAGGTGAGTCTATATAAACCTCCCTAGGGCACGCATATGACTGACGTTCCATCATACACCCCCTATGACTCGCCTCCCAGCCGCCGACCTCGCCCTTGTACTCTCTCATCAATACAATCTAGCAGGAGTAGGTCTTTACCCTCCTAGGGGCCTAACCTGGGTAAAACCCTGTGTCTTTGACATCATCTCGCACCGCAGATGGCTGGCCGCCCTTGCCCCTCGTTCTACTACTCGCTGCTGCTTGCAGCATCTGTCGTGGCCATTCCCATGATAGTGGCGCCCACAGTGGGGCCTGGCCGGTCAGGCCTGTGTTCTGCGGCGAGATCCAACTTGCCAATCAACCAGACGATCGCCACCGGCCGCATGATCACCATCGACGAGATCCTTCAGATCTTGCCGATAAGCTACGTCCTGGTGGCATGCCCAGTCACGCGCAGCGTGATCATGCCAGTCAGCATGATCAGCCTCTTCGTCAGCTTCACCGACGTCATCGTCTCAGAGGACTCGGCTCGCATCCGCGAGTTGCCACCGCGCGATTGGCTCTCTGAGAGTCAAGTCCGCACCATCCATTGCATCGCCTCCGAGTACGGCTCGGCCAACAACAACGTGGCCGAGACCAACGTGGCCGCGGATGACGTGACCCTCAACGACGACGCCGACTCGGTGACTCTGGCATCAATCGCCGGATCCATTGTCACCGCGTCGCCCGCGGGCTCCATCACCCAAGTCTCCAACATGGGGGACTTCGAGGATCCTTCCATCCTCGAGATCTTCGACTCCGACTCTGGGTCGGAGAACTCCGGCGACCTCCATGCTGGATCTGTTCGCTTCCTCGCGCCCTACATGGCGAGCAGCACGAGCGCTCCACCAGATCCCTTCTCTACACTGATCCCGCCGACCGCGACGGCGATGGAGGTCGAGGAGCTCTGCCTGCGACTGGAGGAGGCGGTTCGCAAGGAACAAGCCGAGAGTGAAAAAATTTGCCTCGAGCAAGCGACAACGCAGGAGCTCTCGCTCTACCACCAATGCCGCATAAGGTCACGCCTTAACCCAACCGTTCAGGGCCGCGTCCTGAACTTCAATGACGAGAATGACCCGGCCCGCATGGACGACCGCGTGGCCTGTGAGAACGCGCCACCAGGAGGAAGTGCCCGACCACCATTAGGCGCAATGGCGAACGGTGCTCCCCCACCACCGCTCGGTCGCACGCCCCCTCCGGACCAGCCAAGGATCATGATCTCCCCGCAAGAGCGGGACGCGAACGGCCTCCCGCTGTTCTCCACTCCGATGGACAACGTCATCGCGAGTCGAGCCGCGGTCGCCAGCATCAATGTGACGGGGGAAGGCGCGCTGCAGATCCAGTACGCCAAGGCTCTACTCGCAAAGGCCGTCGAGCAACAAAACGTAGGCGCCGATTCGCGGGGGCGCATGTACTCCCGATCTTCAGGAAGCAGGGCGGCCTCGAGTGGCCGCCCACTATGGCAAATACTCTCAATTTCCCACCACCTGAGCCCCTGCAGCTCCAACCATGACCCGCGCATGCGACAGTCTCCACCAACGACCCGTGACCGACGAACAACATGGTCGCTTCCAATGGGAAACCAATCGACGCGCGGACCCACATCATCAACAACCAGTTGGCACACATGCCAGCCCGACGACTTGAGGCACACCCTCACAAACCACCACGACGGCGAGCCAAGGGGCTCGCTCAGCTGAGTCGGACCCCAGTGCTTCAGACCATTATCTGAGACAAAAAATATTCGGCAAACTTCAAAGCGCCAAAGGAGATCGATAAGTACGATCCCTTGTACGACCCGTCCGTGTGGCTACCTCCTCCTGATGATGGAGGGAGCGACCCTGCAATGGATCAACACCCTCCCCGCGGACAACGTCGATTCCTGGGAGGATATGTGCGACGCCTTCGTCAGGCACTTTGAGGCTTCTTACACAGCGCCACCATCAT
Source organism: Avena insularis (assembly GCA_023614405.1). Classification (NCBI taxonomy): domain Eukaryota; kingdom Viridiplantae; phylum Streptophyta; class Magnoliopsida; order Poales; family Poaceae; genus Avena; species Avena insularis. The sequence goes on along the minus strand of CM042691.1, from coordinate 376,552,015 downwards.
CGAGGACCTGGAGCGATGCATCCAGGGACCCTGCGAGTCGACTCGCAGTTGGGTCCAACGATGGTAGGATATGTGGTTCAATGCGGCCGGCATCCACCCAGATACGGCGATACACTGTTTCAAGACCTCGTGCCGCTACGAGCTGCTGGTCGCCAAGCTCAAGCGGGTGTACAAGACACTCGATAACATCCCAGACCTCCTCGAGATCTCCAAGCGATACGCGGAGGAGGACCTGAACCAAGAAACCGCCGACGAGTCAGGTGGAAACCGCCGTTCAAGCAGCCACGACAACGGGAGGCGACCCGAGCTACGCTACAGCAACACTCGCCTCACCGGCAAGCGCCGCAGTGACGGGCGAGTCAACTTCGTCGCCAATGCTGGCTACGCGCCACGCAACCCCAAGAGCTTCCGCCAGGACGGAGGCCAACACCACGACAACGGAAACTACAAGGCGAGGCCAAAATTCGACCCCACGGCTCTCCATAACCAGTCCTGTGTGTTCCACAGTAGGGAGGGGAAGCCCGCCACGCACACGACCACCGACTGCCACTCCCTAAGGGAGATCGAGAAGGCATGACACGCACGGGAAGACCCCAACAAGCACCCACCAAATGGTGGGTCATTCGGCAACGAGGTCGGTTCGCTCCGCACCTTCACCGTGTTTAGCACCAAGCGCGAGAAGAAGGTCATCGCCCGCGCTGTCACAGTTAACACGGTGTCCCAAGTTGATGTCCCGCGCTTCCTCAACTGGTCCGAACAGCGGATCACCTGGAGCCACGAGGACCACTCGCCATAGATCGAATATTCGAGGAGAGTCACCTTGGTGGTCAAGCCCAAAGTGGGAGACTATTGGCTCCTCAAGACGCTGATGGACGGCTGGAGCTCCATCAACATCCTCTACCCGGACACGTTCAGGCGACTGTGGCTCCCGCATTCGATGATCGAGACGACCTACACCACCTTCCACGGCATTGTCCCCGGTCGGAAGGCATACCCGATCGGCAAGGTTACGCAGCCAGTCACCTTCGGCACTCCAGCGAACTTCCGCACCGAGCGGATTGTCTTCGAGCCGGTGGCCTTCAACAGCCCCTACCACTGCGTCTTGGGGCGGCAAGCGTTCGCCAAGTTCATGGCGGTGCCACACTACACGTACAATGTGATGAAGCTCCCAGGGCCGTGTGGTATCATCATCGTCCACGGCGACCCCGACATGGCCACGGAGTGCGAGGCAAAGGGAGCCGAGCTCGCCGACGCCGTCATCGCCACAGAATCCAACCATGCGGAGGAGCTCGCCAAATACACGAGCGGGGTCGACAATGACGACCCCACAATACTCAAGAAGCCCAACTCAGAGAACGGCGGCTCGACCATGTTCGAAGCCACTATGCAGACGCACTCCATCGAGCTGGTCCCTGGCGACTCTAGCCAGACGGTGACGATCGGGAGAGGCATGAGCCCATCATAGGAAAGCACGCTCATCGAGTTCCTACGTGAGAATCGTGACATCTTCGCATGGTAGCCATCCAATATGCTTGGTGTCCCGAGGGAACTCGTTGAGCACAAACTCAATGCCGACCCCAAAGTGCGACTTGTCCGAGCAATCACCGAGGAGGTGCAGCGTCTGCTCGCTGTAGGCTTCATACGGCCAATCAAATACTCCAAGTGGCTGACAAACCCAGTCCTAGTCGAAAAGAAGAATGGGACCTGGAGAATGTGTATCGATTACACAAACCTCAACAGCGCCTACCCAAAGGAGCAGTTCGTCCTCCCACAGATCAATCAAATCATTGACTCGACCGCGGGCTCGGAGTCGCTGTGTTTCCTTGACACCTACTCTGGTTACAACCAGATCAAAATGGCAGTCAAGGACGAGGAGAAGACGGCGTTCATCACGCCATTCAGAGCATTCTGCTAAACCTCCATGACATTCGACCTCAAGAACGCCGGAGCGACCTACCAAAGGTGCATGTAGAAGTGCCTTGCGAGCCAAATTGGCTGCAACATCCACGTATACATCGACGACGTGGTGGTGAAGTCCACTCGCCAGGGCGATCTACTCGCCGACCTGGCCGAAACCTTCGCAAACCTGTAGATGTACAAAATCAAACTCAACCCAGGAAAGTGCACCTTTGGTGTACCTACTGGAAAGCTACTGGGGTATGTAGTCTCAAAGCGAGGCATCGAGGCGAACCCCACCAAGACCAACATGATCGCTCGGCTCGGCAAACCCGAGTGCCTGCGCGATGTCCAGAAGTTGGCCGGGCGAGTCGCGACCCTTAGCCGCTTCATCCTTGGCTAGGCGAGAAGGCGATGCCTCTCTACCGCCTAATGCGCAAGAACCCCACATTCCAGTGGGACAAGGATTCAGACGACGCACTCCACGCACTAAAAGAGGTATTACTCGTAGCCCCGCTGCTCGCCGCCCCCACCGACAAGGATCCCATGATCGTCTACGTCGCGACATCCGAATGAGTCGTCAACGCCGTTATGGTCATCGAACGACCATAAGAGGGCAAGGAGCACCCGGTGCAACGGCCTATCTACTACATCAGCGAAGTCCTCACCGAGTCGCGACAGCGCTACCCGCAGTACCAGAAGTTGGTATATGCGGTCTTCCAAGCCCAACGGTGACTGCCGCACTACTTCCAGGAGCACCCAATCACGGTCGTCTCATCAGCGCCATTGCAGGACATCATCCACAACCGCGAAGCGACAGGGCGAGTCGCCAAGTGGACCGTTGAGATCGGCATCGACAACATCAAGTACGAGCCGCGCAAGGCAATCAAGTCACAAGCCCTGGCAGACTTCCTCGCCAACTGGGAGGAGGCGCAGCATCCGGAGAAGCTGCCATAACTCCATTACTGGTCGCTCCACTTCGACAGGTCCAAGAATGCAGATGGAGCAGGGGCAGGAATCATCCTCACATCCCCCAAGGGCGACAAGCTACGCTACGTGCTATACCTCGACTTCACCCCCTGCACCAACAACATGGCCGAGTACGAGGCCCTCCTTCATGGCATGCGAGCCGCCAAGGAGATGAACATCAACCACCTGCGGTGCTACGGCGACTCCGACCTTGTCGCCGTGCAAGTCGCCGGTACCTGCGACGCCGTCTCCCCACCATGGAGGCATACCGCCAAGCAGTGGACCAGCTGGGGGCCACTTTGCCGGCTACTCCGTCGAGTGGATCAACCGACGCAAGAATGAGGAGGCCAATGCCCTCTTTTCACATCGGGTCAGGTCGCCACATTCCACCTGCTGGCGTCTTCCTCGACACCATCACCAAGCCATCAGCTCCCCCCCGAGGGAGATCAACATTGGGAAACCGCGGCAACCAGAAACAACCCTGGTCACCATGATCGTGGAGCAAAGTGATCATCAACGGCAAGCTCCACAAGCACAGCGTGACTGCCGTGTTCTAACGCTGCGTACAACCCACCGAAGGTCGCAAAATCCTCCAGGACATCCACACTGGCGACTGCGGCCACCACGCTGGCGCCCGGTCCATGGTCACCAATGTCGTGGTATTGCCGACGAGTACGCCATGGAGGGGTCCCCACAGTGCCTGTTTAGAGACGTGGGGTAAGGCGAACGGTTGACGGGTACGAGGTTACACAGCTTACCCAGGTTTAGATCCCACAACGGTGGCGGAATCCTACTCCTGCTATAAATCACTATAATGGCAATACGCCGAGTTACAGAGATTAGGTTCACTGTGCGAGGTGACTAGAAAGTCTAAGTTATCGTCTGAGATTGTGTTCTAAAGGCTCCCATAGGCCCGGCTTATATAGTGGTCAGGTCCTAGGGTTATAGGGAAAATTCCTAGCCGGACAGGTTACAGAGTTCTACACCGTCTATTACTAGTCTTGTGTATCTTGCACTCCAAGGCTCCGGGTACGCTGGTGACTCCACCGTAGCCTTCCTTTATCCGACATGGGCCTCCCTTCTGGATCCACCTAACTGGGCCGCCCAGCAGGCCATAGGCCATGCTACCGACTATGGGCCACCCGGGTTAGTCGGATAAGAGACATGCTATGAGGATACCCATATAGCATATTCCCAACAACCAAGACCATGCAACATGGCTTCTACTAGCTCACCGCACACGCCGACGTGGTTGACATCGTCCAACGCTGCATCGGGTGTCACAAGTACGCCAATCATATGAACGTACCAAGCTCGGCGCTCAAGACCATCCCCACCACATGGCCATTCGTCGTATGGGGCATGGACATGGTAGGACCCTTCAAGAAGGCCTCCTCAGGCTACACCCACCTCCTGGTCGTAGTCGACAAATTCACAAAGTGGGTGGAGGCCAAGCCGGTCCGAAAGTGTGACGAGAAGACCGCTGCCAAGTTCCTACGCGAGCTCATCTACCGCTATGGGTTCCTGCACAACATCATCACGGAAAACGGCACCAACTTCGCCAAGGGAGCCATGGCCGAATTCTGTGAGGAGCACAACATACGGCTCAACCTCGCCTCAGTCGCCCACCCGGAGTCCAATGGCTAGGCGGAACATGCTAACTAGAGCATCCTCCACGGCCTGAAGCCACGACTGCAAGTTCCCCCCGAGCGAACTCCGGGGTGCTGGGTCGAAGAACTCCCCTCCTTCACCTGGGGCATCCGCACCTCCATCAACAGGTCGATTGGGTTCACCCCCTTCTTCATGGTGTACGGTGCTGAAGCCGTCATGCTGACCGACCTCGAGCATGACCTGCCTCGGGTCGTCAACTATGCGGAGGCCGACAACGAGCTCGCATGCTAAGACGGAGTCGACCAGCTCGACGAAGCACGCGACCTAGACCGCTCCTGCACCACCATCTACCAGCAAGGACTCCGCCGCTACCACAGCCGCCGAGTCCGAACTCGCACCTTCCAGGAAGGCGACCTGGTCCTATGATTGATCTAGGACAAGTAGGGCATGCACAAGATCTCTCCCCCGTGCGAGGGACCATTCGCCATAGGGAGAGTCCTGGGCAATGACGCCTACTACCTCATCAACGTCCGAGGGGAAGGACAGCTCGACGTCAAGCGGCCGTGGAATGTAAACCTCCTAAGGAAGTTCTACACCTAGAACTCCAACATGTACTCCCCCGCTATGAAATAAAGAAGATCGATTCACACAAATTGTGTCTACTCTCCATATCTTGTGCCACTCGCACTAGTAAAAATAGCGTTACACTAACCGCGGAAGTCAACCCTTGGTTACGCGACCTCTCACGGCTAAGTAGTGCAATACAAGGGAACCGATAAAGTTCGGGCCTTGTGTCGTCCACGAAAATGCCAACCCGGAGCCCCATCGGAGTCACCTTGCTCGACTAGCTCGACGAGCCAAGACAACCGCATTCGCTTGCCACAGCGACCCAGTCCTCCACATCCTTGGCGCAACGACTCGAACGGTCAAGTACCACGCTCGGGGACTGACGCCAGTCCAAACCCACGTGTCTAGGGAAAACACCAAGTATGAGAGCATGTTCTGGACTCGCCATGCGATTGATTCTCTGAGTCAGGTGGAGCAACGCGCCAAATGCAACGTGCTTCGTCCTCACCTACCTTGCGCATGCGACTAGAATGGTTAAGTACCACAATCAGGGACTCGTTCAACCGACCCCGTTCGTGTCCGGGAAAACGTCCAAGTATAGAGCACCCCTTGGGGTCGCCATGGAACTGGCTTTCCAAGCCACGACGAGTCGACCTAAACTAACTAAGAGTATAACAACAAGCATACAAATAAATAAACAAGGTAAACCCCATAAAAGGGCGGATGCTCTCGGGGACTCGCACAACCCACCAATCACAGTCAAAACAAAACCAACAAAAGCATCCATGCATTCCTTTTGGTAACAAAATCTGTTCGCTTACAAGGGTAGGCATACATTCCTTTACAACTAACGCCAATCGGCAAACTGGTATACTCCGCAGGTTTTGATGATGACGCACCACCGCCTCCGCGAACACAGATGAAAGGAACCCACGGGTTCGACGGCTATGTCGTCAAGGCGCCTGCCATCACTGCTCGGAACGGTTGCTCCACCTTGAAGTCGCGGTTCGCCGGCTCGGGGTCATTCGGGGCGACGATCATCTCCTGATTGACGGTCAGTGAAACATTACAAAAATTCCTAAGTACCTAGCCGCTGAAATTTAGCGACTAGCCACTCGGGGACTAGACATCGAAAAATAGTAAGAATCTACCCGCTGAAATTCAGCGACCAGATCCTCGGGGACTGGACATACCTGGATGGTTGCACCCATCATATTGTACAGCTCGACCGCATCCACCGACGGGAGCACAAAAGGTGTACGGCCGCGACGCTGCTCGACCTCCGATCCCAAAACTTCGGGCACCTGGGCCGACTGCGCCGATGCACTCGCGGTGGAGGCCCTCGCCATAAAGCGAGGGAAGGTCGCCACTGCCGCTTCCGCCGCACTCGCCGACGGGCCCGCCGCCCCGACCAATGCCACAGGTTCCACCTGCTGCGACCCCACGTCCATTACGGCCTTCACGACCCATCCACTCCAGTCAGAGCCTCACTAGGGGCGTCGAATGGCTCATCCGAGATCGTGAAGACCTCGTCGCCCTTTGCCTTCTTCATGCCCTCAACAGGCGCCTCGACCTCGTCGCCCTTCCTCTTCCTCGAGGGATCGGCTTCTGCTCCTGCGGTACCTACTAGAACCTTAGCCACCGAGGGGTGACCAATTTTCTTCACACCAGTCCTGCAAAATAGACATCATCAACGAACTCACCAAGACAAGTACAAGCTAGTAGCTCAAAGGAATACACCAAAAACGCTTACTTGGCGACTGGGATGAAGCTTCCGGCTGAGGCCCGTCTCGAATAGGCCCAGAGCCCACGATATGGAGGGCTTCTTCAACGACGAGGCCGCTGCAGGAAGCTCCCCTCCGGTCGATGTGGCTGCCTCCCTCGATGGTGATGCCCCTGCGGGTGGAACGGCCCCGAGCCCGGTGATTGCAGAGAAGGGTAGTGCAAGCGATGCCAATGGCACCTCATCCTCCACCACGGCCACGCTGGCTACCGTAGTCGCCTGTGCCGACGCGCTGGCCTCGGCCTCGTTGGCCGCGCTAGTCGCTTCAGAACTAGTCACGGATCGAGGCTGTGACACCGCTTTGGTTGCCTCCTTCTTCTTCGACGACTTCTTCTTCGACGGCGTTGCCGCGCGCCGTGAAGTGTGTTCGAGGGCTTCCTCATTGCCCCTATCATGAGCCTCGAGGCTCTTGCTGGCCTCGAGATCACGCTGTTGTTGCCCGCGGGTCTTCCGAACCGTGGGTGTGGTGACCTCTACGGCTTTGTCGTCCTCATCATCATCGTCATCATCGCCTCCGACATTTCCCTTGTTGGAGGAGGACTCATTCTCATCCTCAATGGACTCGCTCGCATTTTCTTCATCAGCGGGTGGAAGCCAACCTTCCACCACTTGGAACAGCTAAACAAACAGAACACGATCAGTAAAGCAGCGACTGTATTTCTGCGACTGCGAAATGTACAAGAAAGAGTAGACTTACCACTGGCGCCTTGCGCTTCATGGTGTACGGGGGAATCCCAGCCTTCACATCGAGATATTCCGCATCAATGATCTTCTTTAGTGCGAGGGCGTAGTCGTCGGCGCTCCACTCAGTGGTGCAGGACTTGGTCGCGCCGTCCTTGCCCGTGTACTCGTACATCTAGTGGCCGCGGATAGCCAGAGGCACCAGTCTCCGCCCGAGCCAGTAGTTGTACAGGTTGATGGTTTGAAGGCCGTTCTTCTTCAATTGACAAATCATCGTCGACATCTCGTCAACCACCATCCGCTGGTCGAGCGGAATCTTGGCGACTTGAAGTCAGCGTGGCTCGAGCCGGTCGACGGAGTACATCGGAAGTGCCACCTCACCGTCCAGCGTCGATTCGCTAACATAGAACCAATGCTTCTTCCACTCGTTCGCCGCCTTCTTCGACAGCATGAGGTCGAGGAAGGGAGCCTTGGACTTCAGCTAGAAGGTGAGGCTGCAACAGATAGCATCGGGCCGCCTGCCCCAGATCCGACCCGCCCGTGGAATAGCTCCTGTCACAGGGGGAAATACGGGCGGCAGCCCAGATAGCACTCGCAAAACGCCACGAAAATGGCGAGTTGCTCGATGTTGTGTGGCCCCAGATCCGATGGCTGGATGTCGTAATATGAGCAGAAGCTACGGAAGAAGATCGAGGTGGGGAAGCCAAGCCCCCTCTCGAGGTGGTTGGTGAAGCAGATGAACTCCCCATTGTGCGGATCCGGTTCCACTTCTCCGGCCATGGGGATTCGCCATCTACCGGCGCAAAGAACTCCCGCATCCTCGAAGGACTTCAGCAGCACCTTCGTGCACTTGGATCTCCCCTACAGATCTTTCGCTGGCGCCATCGATCGGAGGATCTGAGTTTGCAGAGTCGCGGTGTAATCCCTGGATCACTCTAACTCGCTCTGGAGGGGATGAAAGACTGGGAAACGCGCGAGGTCGGAGGAAAGGTGGGGAATGATCGCTCCTCGCCCGTCACTCTCCTTATATAGCGGTTAGTGCCCACCATTTTCGGGGAGCCATTACTGCGCGGTGATTACACCGATATTACCGTTGGGTTACCCAACGACTAGTTTGACCAGATTGACTGTCCAACTTCGTGTCATGGTATTGCTGACGATTACGCCATGGAGGGGTCCTCACAGTGCGTGTTTAGAGACGTGGGGTAAGGTGGACGGTTGACGGGTACGAGGTAACATAGCTTACCCAGGTTCAGATCCCACAACGGTGGCGGAATCCTACTCCTGCTATAAATCACTATAATGGCAATACGCCGAGTTACAGAGATAGGTTTGCTGTGCGAGGTGACTAGAAGGTCTAAGTTATCGTGCCCTAAAGGCTCCCATAGGCCCGACTTATATAGTCGTCAGATCCTAGGGTTACAGGGAAAAGTCCTAGCTGGACAGGTTATAGAGTCCTACACCGTCTATTACTAGTCTTGTGTATCTTGCACTCCAAGGCTCCGGGTACGCTGGTGACTCCACCGTAGCCTTCCTTTTTCCGGCAGGGCCTCCTTCCGATCCACCTAATCAAGCCGCCAGCAGGCCACAGTCCATGCTACCGACTATGGGCCACCCGGGTTAGTCAGATAAGAGACATGCTATGAGGATACCCATATAGCATATCCCGAACACTTCGTCTACTCGACTCGCCAACCGTAGCGACTCGACCACTCGCCATCCCGATCGCCATAACTGCGATTCAACTGTTTGCCGACCCGTTCGCCATAGCTGCGATTCGACTGCTCGCCGATCTATTCGCCATAGTTGCGATTCAACTATTCATCAAATTGGCGATTCGACTGGTCGCCGTTATTGCGACTGAGGAAACATGTTGAGGATTCTTTCTTTCATTGAAGGAGTCTACCGCCGATTCGACTAGGCATCCTAATTGGACCCGAATACTCCGACTGCCAAAGAACAACTGCAACGAATCAACGACGGCCTCGGGGACTACTGATGGGGATATGGCGAGTGGGGTATACCCAGCAGGATGTTTCCTATTGGCCCATGCTGCCAGCGAGTGAGCCTGCAGGACGGCAACTGGATCACGACCCAAGAATAAGCCATGCGACTGGAAGATAGAGGCCTAGAAGTGTAGCTAGGCCCAGTCGGATTAGGTCAAACACCCTCCGAGTCCTTATCCAACTCGGTTGTAGATCTATAAACCCTAGCGAGGTGAATCTATATAAACCTCCCTAGGGCACGCATAGGACTTATGTTCCATCATACACCCCCTGCGACTCGCCGCTTAGCCGCCGAGCTCGCCCTTGTACTCTCTCATCAATACAATCTAGCAGGATTAGGTATTTACCCTCCGGGGGGCCGAACCTGGGTAAAACCCTGTGTCTTTGCCCTCATCTCGCACCACAAATGGCTGGCCGCCTTGCCCCTCGTTCTACTACTCGCTGCCGATTGCAGCATCTGCCTTGGCCATTCCCACGACAGATGACACAATGGTTCAAGTTTATTAGGTGCAAGAAATAAAGTGTGCTATCAAGTTTGTGAGAGCTTTAATCACTAATTTTCACATGACAAGTTTAATTTGGAAGATAGATAAAACATGAATATACTTGGAATGGTGTAACACACCATAAATAGGAATTTATAGTGGACTCTTTGGAATAACTTGGTTTCTTGGGAGTTGGATGCATGAGTAGAGCTTACTCTGACGAGGGTTCGACTCATAATTGCCCATTATTATGGACTTGGGTTTTGGAGAAGATGGGGATGCTAGAGGTCGCGGAATGGTTAACAGGCAAGCAATGCGGGGACACGAAGTTTACCCAGGTTCAGGCCTCTAAAGGGAAAACCCTACTCCTGCTTGTCTATTCTTGATTACGGCGGAACCAAAGGTTACAAGGGTGCGCAGATGCGATATGGCGTGAAGGTGTGTATGAGGTGAGTTCAAGGTCCTTCTTACTGTACCATCCTAGCCTTTATATAGATAGGCCTGGTATCGGGATAGGTCGAGTAGGTTACAGATTAGGGTTGATACCCTTTGAAATTCTATCTAATCTAGACTTGTCCTCCAAGGAGTCGAAATCGCCACGATCTTGGGCCACCCGAAATCTTCATGGGCTGCATGTCCTCTCATAGGCCTTCCTTGGGCTGGACAGGGTATGCCAACATTGTGTACCCATAAGGTATATACATGTCAGTAGCCCCCGAGTGTTCAGTCAAATCGTAGATTCAGCTAGAGAGTCCACAATCTTTTAGGTTCTTTCTAGTTGAAACTGTTGTTCAGGAAGAAAGGTTTAGTTCATAGGTATTGTTGATGTGTATGCCTTGCTCACCCGACCGATCAGGGCCAGTTAACTGTCATAGGACAAAACAACATGATATTCATTAGACTCGAGTCCCCAGACTCGAATCCGGAACGGATGCTGGCGTAATTCGACTCAGGCCGTTGAGGTATCATAGGAGTCGAATCCCAATGATTTTCAAGTGATGTACCCAACGCGTCCATCGGGATTTTCGTCGTGCCTGCTGCCACGGGAGTTTACTGGCAGAGCACAGTTAGGTGCGTTAGCAGATCATCAGATGATATCTGTAGGGCTTATTTTTGCATCGTAGACACATCCCCCGAAGTTTTGTCACCACAGAGGTGTTTCAGGTGGCCAAGGAGACTGCTTCTCACTTAGCGTTAATTTGGGAAAAGTTGCTGAAATTTTGTTTGTAGTATTTGATCCGAAGGATATCAGTCAAATAATTCATAGGGTGCGCGACCAGCGCTCCCTATGGGAGTAGCCCCCGAGTGTTTGTTCGAGTTGTAGACTCGAGCAGAGACTTTAATTCAGCTATTTGTTCTTTATTAGTCCGAAGGACACACTTTTTCGGATCCACGATCAGCGCTCCCTATGGGAGTAGCCCTGGAGTCCGTAGTGGAGTCGCAGACTCGACGTGACGTGACGTAGGACACATAATTTCTAGGTGACGTTACCTTTACAATTTCTCAGGTGCGCGGCTAGAGCTCCTGATAGGAGTAGCGCCCGAGTGATTTCTCGAGTCGTAGATTCGAGTAAGTACTTGTATGATCAGTCGAAATCTTCAAGCCATTGCTGGCTTTGCCTTGATGACGTCATTGATGATGATTGGTGATCTCAACCATCTGCAGTAGCAGAGATGATGCGACGGGACGATCGTGGGTCCCACCGCCTAACTTGATGTTGACTAGTCACGGGTAGGCGTGGCGGAAGTTATGGCGTCTCCACGGTTTCTGCGCGTAGTGGACGACGTGCTGGCGATGGTTTGTTTTGATGCTGACACATGTATGGTGAGATCTTAGGTGCACGCTAGGGCTTCTCAATTGATGACTCCAGTGCGTTGTCTTTGTCCTTTTATACCGCAAAAAAAATAGTGATTCTACCCTTCTACATTTGCTCTTGCCTCATATCCATTGCCACCATTTTCATGAGCTCTCTGCTCTTCATTGTGCACTGGACGCTCTCCGCACTTTTCTTTCCTCGTTCCTCCGTTCGCATCGCCACACACACCGTTCCAAGATGGGCAAGCCGAAGAAGGCGGCAACTGCTGCAGCGGGATCGAGCGCCGTCGGCTTTGGCAAGAAAGTTGCCGCTCTGGACCGCACCACCGATGGCGGGTGGAAGCGCATAGAGATGCGCGAGGTGGATTTGCGCAAGCTGCGTGATTCTGGCCTTGTCTCCAAGGAGAAGGATGACGTCGTACTCCCCGGCCAAGAGGTAATTCCTCGCCCACCCGAAGGGTTTCAGGTGATGTTTTACGCTTTTATCGTCTGGGGTCTCTGTTTGCCCGAAGGACTCCTTTTTTTCTAGGGATTCAGTTGCATCATCTGTCTCCCAACTCTCTTCTTCATATTGCTTTTTTCATCAATATGTGCGAGTGTTCGCTCGGTATCGAGCCGCACTTTGGCCTCTTCGGAAAATCTATTCCGTGAAGAGGCAGTCTGGCTCCAGTGGTTTCTATCTACTTGGTAGCTCCATCATCTCCATCGGCTCCACCATTCAATTCTTCTCCTTATCCATGTGAGTCTGTCCAGTACTAGCGCCGGAAGTGGTTTGACATCCGCGACATTAAACTGGATGGTCAGCACTATGGTCTTGCTCCCTTCGATGTCGACCAAGAGATCATCTCAAGGAGGTCGTGGGGAAATGACGTCTTGAAGGGTGAATCTGTAGAGGTGGAGAAGCTCTACAATCGTGTGGAGGCTCTCTAGCTGGTCGCCGGCAGGTCAATGGTGTCGACATCATCCGCACCTTCTTCAAGCGTAGGGTGCATCTGCTCCAAGCTAGGGCGTACCCAATGTTCATGTATGCTGGCCTCTGTGATACAACAAGGGTTTCTCCTAAGGAGTTATCTTCGGGTGACCTTGATAGAGCTCTTCGGCCTTTGCTGAAGTTCAAGGCCGACGAGGACCTCGCGGGGAAATCCCTGACCTCCCCGTTCAGTGCCAAGAAAGTAGTTCCACATGTGCAAAAACTTGTAGTTGCGCGTAACGCTATTTCAAAATTTAACTGTTTGCTATTCATACTGACAATTGTTCATCTTCTTGTCTTTGATTGGAGGACCTCAAGGTAGAGGGGGGACAATTGTTCATCTTCTTGTCTTTGATTGGAGGACCTCAAGGTAGCGGGGATGATTCCCCCTCTACCTGAGAAGTTTACGGACGCGCCGGATAATGAAGCGGTGGAATACGAATCCGAGCTTCCCCTGGTGCAGTCTCCTACCGCGGAAGTCCCCTAGCTGAGCGAAGGGCAAACCCGAAAAAGCTCCCGAAGTGAATCTTCGGATGGGGCAAAACCACCAACACCAAGGGGTCCGTCCTTCCTCGAGCAGCACGGCGAGGATGAGGGTGCGTCGTCTGCACCTTTTTTTCCCATGCCCATTCCGGTGGTGGTCCCGCAGCCGCCGGCCAAGAAGAAGAGGGAGAAGGAGCCTCCTGTCTTTAACTTGTTAGATATTCAGTCGTAAGTCATTATGTTTTGAGCCTTGTTACCCTATTCGTGTGCTAAGTATTAGCTTTTTATTGATCTGATAAGTGCTAGCAGTAATCACTCGGAGGAGTCCCTTGACGAGGGCACCGAAGAGGTGATTGCGGAATCGAATCCGGCAGCTTCGTTTCCCAAGGTGGTGGCCAACTCCGAGGACGAGGATTCGAGTTCCATGAAGCGGGAGGCTCGTGCACTCGTGACTCGGAAGAGTATATGCAAACTTTCGGAGTCCACGCCTGAACACGTAAGTGTTGTTCTTTCTGTTTGCACGGGGGAGCCCTCGAGCCTTTTATTCATCGGGCTTACTTGCTTCCTTGTAGCCTTTTATTCGTAGAGCCAACCTCCTTATCGAGCAGCATATGGTGTTGGAGGATGAGCTTAAGCAGCTCCTAGGTGTGTGGGTGTCTTCTTTACTATTTTTCGAGTGCATCAAGTTTGTTGTTGTATTCATCCATTGTTTCTCCATGATGCAAATGAGAACAATGTTGCTCTCCGTAGGCTAAACGCTCTCGAAAAGAGCCTCGACCAGGCGGAGAAGAAGGCAACGGATGCTACTAAGACCATCCAATGCCAGCAGAAGGAGGCCGAAGACTGTGAGCAGCAGCTCGCGGCCGTTGTAGCCACCCGGGATAAGGCAATGGCTGAGAAGATTATGGTTGCTGCCAAGGCTGTCTCCGGTATGTCACCTTGCCATTCTGTCGAGTGTTCAGTTTTCGAGTGCAGTTTCTTCTTTCTTAGTTGAATGATGCATTCCTTTTTCGCCAGATGCTTCTATTATTGACTTTGACCGCAGTGCGCTCGAGCACGGGGACCTGATGGTAGATGTTGTTGCAACGATCGAAGATCGCTGCACTTCTGTTGCGGCTCTCTTGATGAGGCCAAGAAAGTGCTTATGCACTTTTACAAGGAGGTCAAATCCAAGGGCGTTGCCCTTAAGGACGTCAGCTCACTAGTGGATGCTTTGTCAGGCGATGCTCCCATGGAGTACAAGCACAAGCAGAAGGGAGTCGGTGTTGCCATGGGGTTGGCCATGGCAATGGCGTCCGGAGCGGAGCTGGATTTGGTTCAGGTTACATCTAGAATGCTAACGGTGGCGGATGGCTCGGAGGTAGCTTTTGCCACCTTTGCCTCCCGCTGTAAGCATTTCGGGCCTAAGCTCATCGACCTCCTGGCTGACTTTTTGGCGGAGCAGCAACCCAAAGCTGCTCTGGGTGCTGGCGCTTAGGTCCCCTTGTATTGTAGCTAGTATAGCTTTTTCTCCTTTTGTTGTCTTTTGTAACACCGTTTGAATGAACAAGTCTCACTTTTCCACGAGGTGGCTTTATTTATGTATATGAATCTGTCTTTTAACTGTTGTCAAAAGTGTTTGTGATATTCATATTTGCATGTTTTGCCCCTAGGGTCCTTCGGGTGAGGCTCCAGTGATCACACCTTGTCCTGCGCCCTGGTCCTCGCCCATCGTTGGGCGAATCATCGCAGTTGCCTCTCTTGCGGGACCGCATCTGAAGTTTGGAGAAGGATACCCTTAGCATCCGTGGTCACGTGGATGTGTGGAAGTCCAAATCTTAGCGTGCCATTGCCAGGGAGGAGTTTCTGCTAGAGGAATTGCGGCAGATGGGCGAGAAACTCCAATGTGAGTCCTTGTGAACAGCTGCTTCTTCGAGTTCGCCTTATTTTTATGTTGGCTCACTTCATTATTTGTGCAGTTGTAAATCTTCTTCCGAAGGACGAGAAAGAGCGCATCACAATTCGGATGAATTGCCTGACGCAACAAGAATTGGAAGTCGGCGGCTTCTTCTGGACGGATCGTGATCGGGTGATCATCCTTGCAATGGTGAAAGATTGCATACACCAAGTTCTTCGCGTGTTGAGGCGGGCGAGGTTGTCTCTTGCGGATATTTGGGTCACATGTTTCCTTTGGATGCTACACCTTCTAGCTTTCTAGGCTTGCTCAGGAAGTTTCGGGATGCAGGTCATGTGAAGGAGCTGGTACGCCATAAAATGGTTGTGGGCATGAAGGCAGCCTTATCTCTTATTAGACTACATCGTCGTGATGTTGATCTAGCGGAGATAGCGGCTAGCCCCCCCGAGAAGGCATGGCGTGGGATATGCGTCCCCATTATGCGGCTGTGGTGCAGTACGCCAAAGAAATTGTAGATGTATTTGAGGAGCGAACGAACGTTCTGCTGCAGCGTGGTTAAGTCCTATAAAGAAAATTGAGATAATGTAAATTCTGTATTTATTCGAGTTGGCTTTTAATGCCCTTTGTAAAGTTTGTATTGGCACGCAGTGCATTGTATAGTTAAAGAATGTGCATGTCCTTTTCGTTAGCCTGACATGGTCAGCTACTCAGTTTGTATGCGTTACTGTCATTTGACGAAGTCGTAAGGTGAGGAGCAACCCCCCGAGCGTGTTTAGCATAAATAATGCAAGGATAAAAAGATATTTGGGCTAAGGAACTTAGCTTTTATTCATTGTAAACAAGGAGGTACATTGTTTGTCTGAGTAGCCTTGGATGAATAGCCTTATTGAAAGTAAAGGGTAACTAGGGGTAGAAGCATCACAATTGTGCGACATTCCAGGGGTTGGAGTATTCGAATCCTGATGCGACGTCCCTGAGGCGTTAGGCGCCACCTGGGATGACTTTGGTGATGATGTAGGGCCCTTCCTATGGTGACTCGAGCTTCTTGTGTCCTTCTTGCTTGAGTCGCAGGATGAGGTCTCCTTCGATGAAGGACCTTGGGCACAGCCGATGGCTATGGTAGTTGTAGAGGCTCTTATGGTACACCGCTGAGCGGGCCGCGGCGATGTCGCATGCCTCGTCGAGTGTGTCGACGACATCTTCTAGTGCGGCCGATGATTCGGCCTCGCTGTAAGCGACGACCCGTGGGGCCTTGTGGCGTACTTCGGTAGGTAGCACGACTTCTGCTCCTTGCACCATGAAGAAGGGCTATAGCCAGTTGAGCTGTTCGGTGTTGTGTGTAGGATCCAGAGGACGAAGTGTAGCTCGTCTGCCCAGGATCCTGCAAGCCTGTCGAGTGGGCATAGTAGGCGCTTCTTAATGCCGTTGCCTATGAGGCCGTTGGCCTTTTCGATCTATCCGTTGGTCTGCGGATGCGCCATGGAGGCGTATGATATGTTGATTCTGAGGTTCCTGCAAAAGTCTCGAAGTTCCTTCGATATGAAGTTCGAGCTGTTGTCTGCTATAATGCTGTGTGGAACACCGAACCTGTAGACGATGGAATCAAAAAACTTGACGGGAGTTTTGCCGCTTTGATTGGTGACGGGCATGGCCTCGATCCATTTGGAGAATTTGTCGACTGCAACCAGGAGGAAGACGTGGCCTCCTGGCGAGGACTTTGGCAGTTTGCCAATCATGCCGAGGCCCCATTGGGTGAAGGGCCAGGACATCGGTATTGGCCTCAGCTCGGATCTTGGCGCGTGTGGATTGTCCGCGTGCCTCTGACAGGCATTGGACCTCTGGACTATCTCCTTGGCATCGTTCATTGCGGTTGGCCAGTAGAACCCAGCTCATACAGGTTTGGCGACTAGGGCGCGGCTGCCTGCGTGATGGCCACAGATACCCTTGGAGGATGTTTTTGCCATCACCGATGGTGACGCATCGCTGGAGTACACCCGAAATGTTGCGCTTGTACAACTCGCCATTGATGATGGTGAAGGCCTTTGACTGGCGAGATATACGCCGGGCATCTGCCGTGTCCTCATGCAACTGATTGTTTATCAGGTAGCAAAGGTATGGTTGCGTCCATGTTTCTTCAATCGCCATGATCTGCATTAGGCTGACCAGTTCGACCTCTGTGTCAAGCTTTTCAGGTCCTTCTTGTCCTTCAGGTAGCATAGCCCCCGAGTGCTCTGCTTCTTCGGCTGAGCTTTTTGGGAATTTCCTCTTGATGGATGGTATGCAAATTTGTTCGAGGAACACTCTGGGTGGCACCCGGGCGCAGGTGGAGCCAATGTTGGTGAGTTTATCGGACTCCTCGTTGCTTTCTCTGCCACCGTGTCGAAGCTTGCAGTCGTCAAAGTCCCCTTCGAGTGAGTTGTAGAGCGTGCGGTACGCGATCAGGTTGGCGCTATGGGCGTCGCACTCGTTCATCGTCTGCTGCACGACGAGGTTCGAGTCGCCATAGATGACAAGGTGTGTTGCACCGCACACCTTAGCCATCCTCATGCCCTGGATGAGGGCCTCATATTCGGCCTTGTTGTTGGAGGCTCGGAATTTCATCCAAAGGACGTACTTCATCTTGTCGCCTTGGGGGGATGTCAGTATGACGCCGGCCCCGGCTCTAGCCTCGTGCTTGGAGCCATCAAAGTGCATCATCCAGGATTGCGACATGTCCGAAGTGTCCGGTAGCTGGAGTTCCATCCAGTGGACGAAGAAGTCGGGAAGGACCTGGGACATGATGGCGGTGCGCCGCTCGTAGATGATGTCTCGAGGAGACAGCTCGATGCCCCATAGGGCTACGCGCCCCGTGGCTTTGGGGTTGTTCAGAATGTTCAACAACGGGGCGTCGTTGACGACCACAATCTGGTGCTCCTAGAAGTAGTGGCTCAACCGACGCGCCATCATGAATACGTCATTACCGAGTTTCTGGTAATGAGGGTACCTCTGCTTTGTCGAGGTCAGCACCTCGCTGAGGTAGTAGATTGGGCGTTGGACCCCGTGGGTCTTGCCATCTTCGAGTCGTTCGACCACGAGTGTAGTGCTGACCACCTAATGTGTGGCAGCAATGTACAGCAACAAAGGCCCCCGGTCCTTCGACATGACCAGGACAGGTGAGGTGGAGAGTAGACACTTGAGGTCCTTGAACGCATCGTCTGCTTTGGGTGTCCACTCGAATTTTTCCATCTTGTGCATCAAATGATAAAAGGGGAGAGCCTTCTCACCCATTCAGACACCCATTCAGCTGATGACTACTTCTTGCTGGACTCCTTTGAGGTTTTTCGGCTTCTCCATGGCCAGTATGGCCCTGATTTTCTTCGGGTTCGCCTCAATGCCCCATTGGGAGATGAAGTACCCGAGTAATTGTCCAGACGGGACGCCGAAGGCGCACTTGTCTGGGTTCAGCTTGATCTTGCATGCATCTCTGGTAAGTAGCACCTGCGTTCTTCAGCCCGAAGGGCATGGTGTTGTAGCCAAACACCCCGATCGGTGTGATGAACGCCGGTTTCTCCTAATCTTCGACCTTTAGTCGAGTTTGGTTGTAGCCTGAGTAGGCACCGAGGAAGGAGAGTTTCTCGCATCTTGTAGTGGAGTTGATGATTTGATCGATCTTTGGTAGACGGAAGTGGTCCTTGGGATAGTGCTTGTTGAGCGATGTGAAGTCCACGCACATCCGCAGGATGTCCATGTCCTTTTTGGGACCAGCACGGTGTTGGCCAGCCACTCGCTTTCTTTGATTTCCCTGATAAAGTTGGCATCGAGGAGTCTGTTAACTTCAATGCCAATAGCTTCGGCTCTTGGCTTGGACAGCCAACACATTGACTCCTTGACTGGCTTCGTATCTGGAAACACGTTGAGTGCATGCTCGGCGAATTCCCTGGGAACTCCTGGCATGTCCGTAGGACACCAGTCGACAATTCCCAAGCGCTCATGGAGTAATTCTATGAGCGCGACTTCCTATGTGGAGCTTAGCTCGTTGGCGATCAACACCGTCTTGGAGGCGTCCGTCGGGTGAACATGCACCTTCTTTGTGTTGGCTGCGGAGTCGAACGACATATCAGGTGCGTTTTGCCTGGTGACTGGGGGTGCCCCATTGTCTGTAATCTCCCGGAGTCTTGTGAGCTCCTCGTGCATGCCGAACGACTAAGAGATTCTGTTGAAGTCTCTGTCGCAACTGTTGGACCTGGTGAAATTTCCTGGGACGGTGTTGACGCCCCTAGGTCCTGGCATCTTCAGTAGCAGTTAAGCATAGTGCAGTACTTCCAGGAATCTTGCGAATGCCACGCGCTCGAGGATGGCGTGGTACTGTGATGGCCAGTCCACTACTTCAAACTCTAGTCGCTCACGCCTGAAGTTGTCAGGCTTGCCAAAGATGTTGTCGAGCCATATCTTGCCCAAGGGGTATATGCCCTTCCCTGGAACTATGCCGTGGAACGTCGTGTCCGATTGTTCCAGGCTGCATAGCGGGATCCGCATAGCTGCGAGTGTGCTGGCGAACATCAGGTTGATTCCGCTGCTTCTGTCCATGAAGACGCGGCTCATCTTGAATCCCCGATCTGGGCCTCGAGCACCAGGGCGGCGTGACCTGGGCGAGGGATCTAGCGTGGGTGATCCGGTCGATCGAACGTGATGCAGGACTCCGAGATGCTGAGGTACTCAGGTATGGCTGGTAGGGAGGTCACGACCAGACTGACTTGGCGCGTGATCTTCTTTTGCACCCAGTTGGTTGGGCGTCCCTTCTGGATCATCAGGGCTCCTTTCAGTGGGGGTGGTACCCATCTGCACCGTTGTTTGGTGCTGGTGCCACCGGTGGCTATGATGGTCCGCCAAGTGGTGGTTGAGGAGCTCCTTGGGCGATGGCACCTGGAGCCGGTGCGAATCCGAGGTTCACCATCTGGTGCCGCATTTGGGTGAGGCCCTCGCTGAGCTTCTGGAACTCTTGACAATCCTTGAGCATGTGGCTGGCCTTCTTCTTACCATCTTGTTCGTCGATGTAGAAGTGGATGGTGCAGGGACCATACAGCTTGTCGTATGCCGAAGGCTCGTCGTCGCGGTTGCGATGCTGGCACATTTGCGTGGGTCGTCCACCGTCGTGGTAGTTGCTGCTGCGGTATCCGCTATTGCGCTTGCCGTCATCCTCTCGATCAGCGTATCCAGCCGCAACCATGTTGACTCCATCACGATCATTATAGACACGTGATCTTATCTTGTTGCGGCGTTCGCGCCTGCGGCCGAAGTCGTCTTCATCATCTGAATGCGTTCGATTGACAGAATCCTCCCTGTTTGCCCAGCGGTTGGCGATGTCCATGAGGTGGTTAAGGGTTTTGGGCTTGATGCGTCTGAGATCCTCCTTGAAATCTGGGTGCCTGGCATCGTCCTTGAAGGCGTAGATTGCTCTTTCTTTGGAGATGTGTGCGGCGGAGTTCTTGATGTGGGACCAGCGTAGTATGTACGAGCGGATGGACTCGTTGGTCCACTAGGTGCAGGATCGCGGCTCTTCGATTGAGGCCGACCTCTTGCTTGTCCCCTTGAAGTTTCGGATGAAGCTGTATGCCAGCTCTTCCCAGCTTCGGATGGATCCAGAGGATAGGTTGCTGAGCCAGACCCTGGTTGCGCCTGTCAACTACAGTTGAAGGCACTATAAGGCTGTGTTCTTGTTCCCACCGTGGAGCTTGACGGATGAGTGGTGATCATCGAGCCAAGCCTTTGGATCCTGTGTGACGTCAAACTTCGGATTGTTCGAAGGGGGCTTGAAAATTTTTGGCATCCGCGATTGCCGTACGGATGTGCTAAAGCAATCTGACTCCATACAACTCTCCGTTGTCATCCTCTTTGGACTCAGTGGAACACGCGCGTTTAGCACGTGATCTATCGATCTTGCGCTGGGTGATATCATTACGAGCATCGTAGTTGCTGCTGCGACGCCATGGGCTCCGATGGCGCCGTGGCAGGTCACGTTCCTTCTCGTCAGTTGAGGGTGTGCGGCTTCGATTGAATTTGACCACGGCCTTTTTCTTTGGCTCTACAGGAGGTTCATCGTGGAGCGCAGCTCCGACAAGTTGGAGGCCCGCTAGCGTAAAATTGTGCATCGCGTTCTTCGGGTCGCCCGCTGGAGGTGGATTAGACGCGAGATAGGTGGTGGCTGCCATGATTGAAGCCTGTAGCGTATTCGGCATGATGTTGCCTTGTGAGTCCATCATCATGAAGGACGTGTCACGTGGTAGGGTCCATGCGCTCCATGCGGGAGCGGTACTTGTTGGCGTTGTTGCCATGTGACGTGGAGCCGCCAGCGGCGGAGAGTGCAGCTCGCCGTGCGCTTGATTCTGCGGTTGCCTGCTTACGCTTTTCGATCTCCTCCTGGAGCTTCACCTGCCGTTTGTGATCATCAATCAGGAGCCAGTGGTAGGCCATCAGCAGGTCACGTGAGGCGTCAACAGGCAGAATTTTGTTGCCTTGTACGGCTTCGCATGCTTGGTGCCAACCTTCCTCATTGAGGTTGATCTGGTCATAGCCGCGATTGCTGCCTTCGGTGGCTCTGTTAGCCGGGTTTCCCCGTTTCCCCCATTTTCAATCTGCGGGTTAGGAGGGGGATTGGGTGGCGGTATGGCACCCAAACCTAGCGGTGGATCCGTTCCGTTTTTGGCGTTGTCATCATGGATGGCGGCTCACAGGTAGCGCTCACGGATTGGGTTGCTGCTACCGCAGCTCTCAGATCCGGAACCGTAGGTTCCTTCATCCTAAGGGGGACCAAATAGATCGGAGTTGCAGCTGCTGCTGTCATCTGAATCGCCTATTAGTGTCGATGCGTGCAAAGCATCGACGGGTGGGACCAATGTAGCGGGCCTGATGGATGGTAGTGGCACCCGTTCTGGGAGGCGGAGGGTGCCGGTCCGCCCCACCTGGAAGCAGAAGCTCCTGAACAGCATCTCGAGCCCATCGCCTATGGACTCGAAATCTTTCAGGGTGGCTGGAGAGTGGGCGGATAAGTCGAAAGTGCCGAAGAGGATGTGACTTTCTGTCACCGAAGAATCATAGATCGCTCCAGATGGGACCATCATGACCGCACGATCAGCGTCCCCAGTTCCCATAGACGGTGCCAATTGACAATGGTTCGACTCGTCAATGCCCATTGTTATGGACTTGGGTTTTGGATAAGATGGGGATGCTGGAAGTCATGGAACAGTTAACATGCAAGCAACACAGGGACACGAAGTTTACCCAGTTTTAGGCCCTCGGAGGGAAAACCCTACTCTTTCTTGTCTGTTCTTGATTACGGCGGAACCGAAGGTTACAGGGGTGCGCAGATGCGATATGGCATGAAGGTGTGTATGAGGCGAGTTCAAGGTCCTTCTCACCATACCCTCCTGGTCTTTATATAGATAGGCCAGGTCTCGGGATAGGTTGAGTTGGCTACATATTAGGGTTGATACACTTTGAAATTCTATCTAATCTAGACTTGTCCTCCAAGGAGTCGAAATCGCCACGGGCTTGGGCCACCCGAAATCTTCATGGGCTGCATGTCCTCTCATGGGCCTTCCTTGGGCTGGACCGGGTATGCCAACATTCTGTACCCGTAAGGTATATCCATGTCATACTCAGTACAAGTGGAGGCTAGCAAAAGACTGGGAGCAACCAACTAAGAGAGCAATAATGGCCATAATCATGCAGAGCGACAAAACATTATTAATCAAAGCATCAAGTGGTATCACAAGTCAAAAACTAAATGATCATAGAGGCTAAGGTGACTGGTTCATAGTCATAACATGGTGTAAGCATGTGCCAAGTCAACCCAAATAAATCATCAAAGGAGAATACCACAATATTATGCTTTTGTATGCTAAAACAACGCATGATTCTTTAAAGGCACATTAAGCAATCTCAATTGTTTGGAACAAGTCATGCTACAACAGTAATAACTAAGCATAAGGTCAAAGAAACATCTAGCATGACATGATAAAGTCTAAGCCACAGTCAAAACAATGCTCCTTTTGTACCACTATAAGCATGAAAGTTTTTACTCTTTTCCAACACCAATCAACTTATTTGAAACAAAGTGCGAATGCGGGGGTACAACTAATTTATTCAAGCAAACAAAACAAAATAAAAGCAACAATTAAAACTAATACGCTCCAAGAACAACACAACAGTGCATGAAACAATAAAAATGAAGTGTCTATAAAGATACCTGAGATTTTTATTGATGAAGAAGGGGATCCTTTGGGCATCCCCCAGTTATTGATGAAGAAGGGGATCCTTTGGGCATCCCCCAGCTTTGACACTTGTACCTCTTAAATATTTCTTGGGGTGACACGGGGTGGCATCCCCAAGCTTGACATTTTGTCCATTCTTCATCTCATTATATCATTCTTCCCCTACACTTAAAAATTTTCCTTTATACAAAACCTCACACAATCTTCATTAGCAACATTAGTGTATTCAAGATAATAAACCTTTAGGTTTAGTTTAAACATAAGTAAAAGTTCCATTAAAACACAAGCTATTGTAGAAATTCCTTTTAAAATCTCAAGTGATCAAAGAGAACTCAAAAACAAACCGATAAGAGGCAAATGCAAATAATGTCAGAAATCTGTCAAAACAGACCAGCAGGCAAAAACCAATTTTTTCGAAGACCGTCTATTGCTCAAATCGAATTTTTTTGGACTAACAAAAGTGAGATAACAACCTGGGGAATAAGCTCAGAAAATTACAGCTTAATCGGCAATACAGGGACTTTTCACGAATGTTTATAGTGAAGCACAAAAATATGTTTCGGGACAACAACATCTACAAATCTTACTTCTCTCTCATTAGAGGGTATTCTTGGCACAAAAACCACACAAAAAGGATAAGGAGAGGTTATTACAGAAGTAATAACTTCCAAGACTCAACAAAAGAAAAACCTAACGAAATTTGGGTTATCTCCCAATTAGTACTTTTCTTTAACGCCTTTAATTTAGGCACAAGAAGCAAGAATCAAGTATTTTCAAATGAAGAAGCATTAAGATATATTCCAGAAATTTCTTCAAAAAGGCATGGTATCTCACCCAAAAAGGTTTTAGAGGATCCTCTCTCAATACTCTTGGGTTCACTACTGTCATCAAATGGGTTTTCAGGAACAATCCAATCAAAATTCTTTTCCAAGGCTTCATGCATTCCTACAAGTTTAAAAGGTATGGGAATTTTAATCTCCTCTCCATTTGGTTTGGTTTTGTCCAACTTTTCTAATGTGCCCATAACATCTACACATGAGCCTAGCATATTAAAATGATCAAAGTCCTTTTTAGCTTCTTTAGTAACATCATTGAATTCCTTTAGCAAAGTTTCTAGAATAAATCTCTCTTCTCAGTATCCTCGGTATCTTTAAGTTTTAGAAACATTACTTGCATCATGGGGTTAAGGTTAACAAACCTAGCCTCTGTCAACACCCAGATTTTTAATCCCAGATGCCTGTTATGCCATACATCGCAATCCCAGGATTACCATTTTGGTGAGACATAATAGATTTGGATATCACAGTACATCATCCATTATAAACCATACATAAGGTCTTACACAAATAAGGATCTCATGATTCAGTTCTTAATACAACTCAAGCAGCGGAATAACGTAATAGTAACGATAGCGTAGGCGAAGCTCCATCTTCATGGTCACAGGCACTGCTGATGATGGGAGATGATCCTAGTTGCCGTAACCTTCCTGCGGTCTGTCATCCTGATACTCCTCTTCATAGTCTGGCCACGGGAATAGCCAGGGACAAAGCCATGAGTACTCTTTAAGTACTCACAAACTAATACTCACAAGTTAAGGGGGTTTTGTAGTAGGACATTAAGCTCTAAGGTTGTTTTGCAAAAAGCTAGATTTACCTCTACTAAGTTCAGAAGAAAAGAAAGCTAGTTTAAAGTTTTATAACACCTAAGTGGGAATTTGAATTTCATATCACAACTCTGTTGTGGTCAAGTCAAAGTCATAATTCATTTCACAAGTCATTTTGAAAACATCTGACGGGGGAACAGTATGGCCACTCCAAATGTCCATAACCGCGGACGCGGCTATTCGAATAGTTTGACACTCTGCAGAGATTGTGCACTTTCACCACAACATTCGATACATCCGTCAGGAACAATCCTGAATTCACCATACTCAGTATGCGGATAATCAATCCTAACCTTTCAATTACACGCCCTAGTATAGGCACCTCTCCAGTGAGTTTGGCCACCCAACCATGACCAGCTGTCATCTTGGGTACTGCACAGGTGGACAATCTTCACAAGGTAGCCTCAGCTTAGACCTTGGCCGCGAGGGAACCCATACTAAGGTATATAAATTTCCAGTCAAGCCCTACCCAAATTTCGGGTATTGTGGTTGTACGGTAAAATTGGAATGGTATCGCATCCAGACAACCATCAATTTTATAAAGGGCTAAGGCTCATGCCTCAACATTTTCATCATCAAAATCATCTGGTGTTCGGAAACACATGTCAAAACATTTCAGTAGAATGACTCGTCATTCTAAGGTTTTCATAACCATTTTCACCAAGTATTCCCATCTAAAGTTGATCAAGTTTTATACTTAGCTCTAGCATCTACAAGTGGTGGTAAATACTAATGAGGGGTGGTAAACAAGTGGGGATTTGCTAAGTTCAATTTCATGCCTTAGGATGACATCAAGATTATCTAACTTAGGCCAAATTTTATGCTCTTTATGCTACCTTTAGTTATCTTTCTAGAATCTACAAGTCACCATGTAAACTCTAAGAGAAAGCCTTGCTAACGAAAATAAAGTATTAAGCTTGCAAGTAAAACTAGGATTGGGTTATCAGGTAGGTATGATCACATATGCTTAAGTCATATAGTTGGCATAGTAACAAGCAAGTATTGGCTTGCATAAGTAGGCACTAGTAGAAAACAGGCCATCCGTTTTTTTGAGGGTAATAACAGTAGGAAAGGCTCCTACTGCCTCATTTTCATTAATAAAAAGGTCAGAGTCTATAAAGTTACATATTTACATAGAGACAGAGGGGGAGAAAAGTCTCTAAAAGTCAGGATAGATAAGTCTAGGATCTCAAAAAGGTTTACAAACTATGAATAATGCTCTTGATAAGTGGATGTAGATCCTCTTTTGTCCTATGAATCAGCAATGACAGATCAGCAGCTAATCTTGACTTCCAAGCCTGAACTGAGGGTTGTATGTTATTAAACTAGAGGTTGTTTCTCTCTTTCCAGATGTTCCAAGAGCCCAGCAAGGTAATTTCCATAAATAGCTTTTATTCCAGATCTTTTTTCCTTGCTCAATGATCTGAAGTCTAGAGTTAGTCATAGACCAATAGATGTTAATTGAACTCCAGCAAGCTTGGCTAAAGGGGCAATGAAAAAGCAAGTGTTCAATTGTTTCCTCAGTATTGTGATTACACATAAAACAGTCATATCCAGTCCCCAGTGCATAATGTCTTCTTCTGAGCATGTTTCTTGTATTCAATCTCACAGACAGAATCAGCCACCCAAAGAACTTCACTTTTGCAGTGCACTTCGATTTCCACAGCCATTTAAAGGATATGTGTGGATTTATATTTCTGAAATTATATTGATAATATTTGCTGGAAGTGAAATCTTTAGCCCCCCAAGCATAGCTCCAAGTGTCATGTGAATGCTCTCTTAGTTGAATTTCTCTACAGCTATTTTGAATGTCTCTCAATTCAGCTAGTGATTCAGGTGATAAAGGGAGATAGAAAAGCTGTGTCAAACTATCAGCTGTAAGAAACTCCTATGTAGAGATGTCTTCATTCCTAGCATAGGAGTAAATGATCGGGTGACTCTCTTCTAAGATAGTTGCAGACCAATGATCCTTCCAAAATAGTGTGGTAGCCCCATTACCAATAGAGCTTTTAGTTATTCCTCTGAATAAATGTGAAAGTCTAGAAACATCTCTCCACCAGAAAGAGCCACAAGGTCTAGAAGCATGAGGAACATTGTTGCTGTAATATGCATTCCATACTAGGGAGACCCATGGTGTGTCATCCTTATTATAGAACTTATGCAGGAATTTAAGCAGCAGGCCTTCATTCTGAATTCTAAGGTTGAAAATACCAACACCTCCTCTATGTTTTGGCCTGCAAATCATATCCCAAGTAGCTAGAGAATTGCATTTTTCACCCTCTTCAGTTTTCTTGTTCCACAAACAGTGTCTCTGAATTTTTTCTATGTGCCCCACAATCTTATCTGGCAATTTGATTGCACACATTGTGAAAGTTGCAATTGAAGCCAATAAAGAATTAATCACAGTTACTCTCCCACTATAAGACATCATCATGAATGAAGCAGAAACCTTTTTTTCAACTCTGTCAATCAGTGGCATAAGATCATAAACTGTGGGTTTAGTGGTGCCAAGAGGAAGCCCCAAATAAGTGAAAGGCATTTTGGCAATTGCACATCCCAATATATCTGCAATTTCCTTAGAGATGTTATCAGGCAAATTTATTGGTATTAGGTGTGACTTGTGAAAATTGATTTGTAAACCAGTAGAAACAGCATAATTCTGAAGAATCCCTTTCATTATCTGTATTTGATCTTTATTTGCTTGCATTATAATCAAAGTGTCATCTGCATATTGAACAACTGGAAAATCCTGTCCAAAATCAGGGGAGAAAGGGGCCCTGAGTATGTTTTCTATGAATTCCTTATTGATTGCAGATTGTAGTAAATCAGCAGCAAGCACAAAAATTAGGGGGGACAGAGGGTCTCCTTTTCTAACTCCTCTTTTGCAGTGAAATTGCCTCCCAGGTACTCCATTGAGCAAAACAGCAGACTTTCCAGTACCAAAAATAATTTCAATCCATTTCGGCCACTTATCATCAAAACCCATCTATTTCATAATTTTCATCATAGCCATATGACCAATGGTATCAAATGCTTTGGCAAAGTCCAACTTGAGTAAAATTATTTCTTTCTTAGAAGCTTCACATTGATACAGAAATTCAAATGCCCAAGCAAGCCAATCCTGAATGTTTCTGCCTTTTAAAAAACCATATTGATTTCTATGAATAAGCTTCAATATAACCTTTTGTAGCCTATTAGCCAAGATTTTGGTTATAAGCTTCAGAACACAATTTAGTAGGGTTATTGGCCTGAAATCATTGATAGATTCAGGTGAACCTATCTTTGGAATGAGTGTAATATGACCCATATTTATACTTTCTAGATTCAGATCTCCTTCATAGAATTGAAAACATAAGGAATAGATGTCCTCCTTGATGATGTGCCAACAACTTTTTAGGAATAGACCATTAAAACCATCTGGGCCTGGGGCTTTATCACTTGGCATCTCTTTCACCACCTTGTCAATTTCCTCTCTGGCTGAGTAGATGTGCCCTTAGTTGGAGTAATCAGATGTTGAAGATTAAAAAGCATCTCAGGCTGAGTAGATGTGCCCAATCTTTCTTTATAGGCTTGATAAATAGCATTTTCTTTATCAGCATGCTCAGTGACACAAGAACAATCTGAGAGTTTGAGGGAAGCAATACTGTTCTTTCTATATCTTTCAGTAGCAAAATTATGAAAGAATTTTGTGTTCTCATCTCCAAACTTTGTCCATCTAACTGTGGATCTTTTCTTCAAATAAGCATTTTGGTATTGTAATAGTCTTGCTAGGTGAGCTTTTAGAATACTCCTAAAATTTGCTTCTTGACAGAATAAAGGCCTTTTGTCCTCCAGATTATCAAGTTCAGAGAGAACTCTATTGGTATTTTCAATACAAGTGGACAACTTTGAGATTGATTTGCTCCAAAATTTCAAATCATATCTCAGCTTTTTTAGCTTTGCATTAAGATTTGCAGCACTGTTAGATTTGTGAGTTGGCTTACTCCAGCATTTTGCAACCACTTCCAGAAATCCAGGATGGGCAACCCAAAAGTTTTCAAATCGAAAAATCCTACTACCAGGGATCTTAGTCTGAATAGAGACAACACAGGGAGTGTGATCAGAGGTTGGTTTGCCTTGTGTGGAAACAACTATGTTAGGAAAACTAGTTGTCCAGTGAATGGAAGTAAAAAACCAATCAAGTTGCTCCAACAGAGGATCTTGTTGCATGTTACTCCAAGTGTAATTTCTTCCTTTAATTGGCAATTCAGTGAGATGTTGTTCTCTAATGAAGTCATTAAAGATGAGCATGTCATTAACATTCCCCCCAAGTTTATTCCTATTTGCAGGGGACCTAATAAAATTAAAGTCCCCCATTAAGATCCAGGCTTCATCATCAGGAATATGCACCTCAAACATCCATTCAATAAATTTCTCCCTCAATTCACCATTACAAGGGCCATAAATGTTAATTAAGGTCCAAGACTGCCCAGAATGTGTTGAAGTGAAATGAACAGAAAGAGCAAATTTTTCACAATGCATGACCATTCCAGAAAAAATTGAACTATTCGATATAATAATGAGGCCACCAGAAGCCCCCACAGAAGGCACAAAGACAAACTCATCAAATTTTGCTGGACAGCAGGATTTAATAAATTGCAGATCAAAATCCTCCTTTTTTGTTTCTTGAAGGCAAATAACTGAACATCCACTTACATTAATAGCATTTATTAAGGCTAATTGTTTTTCTCTAGCATTAATCCCTCTAATGTTCCAGCACAAAATAACCCATTGTTTGAGTAGTGACATTATTACAACTCAAAAATAAAGAAACCAAAGTAGAAATAGATAGGCACTAGGCACTGTCAGCATTTTCCTTCTCCTGCCAGCCTTCCATAAGCTTCAGAGGAGTGAGATCCTCTTGAGGCACACCACAAAGAGATATTCCAATGGACTGGAGTACTGGGATTGGAGTTGCAAGGAGAGTCCTATCAGAAATCATGCCAACCTGACCAGGATTTATCAGAGAAATTTCTTCTGTGACTTCAACATCCTTAACCTCTGGAATCTTCCTTTGTTTCACTTTAGATTTAGTGGGCTTGGAGTCACAAATGATTTTAGGCTTAAAGCCCCTGTATCTAGTAGACCTTGAGCTTCTTCTGACTTGGTTAGTAGAGATAGGTGTCCCAATGGAAACCACATCACTATCATCAAACTCAGGAATCTTCCTTTTGGTGCCAGCTTGAGTAATATCAGGAGACCCCAAAGTTTTGTTATAGATCAATTCCTGCTCCTTCCTTGAATGGAGCAGTAACCCCCATTCATCCACCAACTCAAATTGCATAAACTTTGGCATAGGAAGAGTGAAAGAAAGGAGCTTGGCATTATCCGGAGCAAAGTTAGGGAAGCAAAACTCCTTAAATGCAGATATAGCAAAGTTCCTTGTCATCCAGATTTCAGAACTGACATCCAAGAGATTGTCATCAACCATAGCATAGTTGATGGACAAAGTGGTAGCAACCTGCATAAAATCTGAACCAGAGGAATTTCCATCAGAAACATCAGATATACTATCATGCCAAGCTTGCATAGGACTGTCCTGGACATTGGTGGTAGGGGGAGGCACACCATCTTGAAAAGAAACCCCCTGTGCAGCTAGGATCTGCTGAAAGTTGATCAAAGGACGGTTGGGAACTACTACAGCATCCTCTACTATTGGTGCAACAATATTTTCATCTTGTGCAACATTATTATCAAAAAGTGCAGCAATGACCTGAGCAGGGACAAAATGTCCAGGTTGATGAAACAGAGAAGCATTGTTCATTCCTCCAGCATTCCCTCCTTGAGCATGTCCCCCTCCAGGCATCTGATTCTGCTGATTCCAATTGTTAAGCTACTGTTGGTAGAGCTGTTCAGCAGATAAACCTTCACCATGCATGTGATGGGGATTCCCATCATCAGGTTCAGGGTCTTCAGGAGGTGGCAGAATTTCAGGCAAATGAGCATTTCAGTCAGCACACCTAAGTAAGATAACAGGAACAGTCCAGGAATGTCTAGCCCCCCCAAGCTGGTGAATAACCAAGCTTTTGGGCACAAACATAGGATGAACAATCCACACCTTGACCAAAACAGTTTTATCATCCCCTCTAGGGTTATGCCACATGGACAACAGACCAAACTCTTGAATAACACTATGAATATAATGGCTAGTCTGATAATCAAGGGGAAAAGCTAAAAATTGTATCCAGGTTTCCCTGCCAAAAGCAGTAAGACGCATATTTCTGGCTTCATTGTGTTTCACAAATGTGACAGTGGTAATTTCATCAATCTCAAAGGTAGTTCCAACTGTAGCATCCGCAATCAGGGCATTAGTCCCGGTTGCGCCACCAACCGAGACTAATGCTGGCACGCGTCCCGGTTCGAGCGGGCACGGGGCCCGGAGGCATGCGTCCCGGTTGGTAACGGGGCATACGTCCCGGTTAAAGCCACCAACCGGGACTAAAGGTTTGGCCACAGCCATGTGGCGGGGAACACACCTTTAGTCCCGGTTGGTGGCTCCAACCAGGACGTATGCTCCCGCCCTCTATAAATGCAACGCCCCAGCCCCCTCTGCCTCCACTCTATTTTTTCTCTTGGTGGAAGGTGTGAGGGGTGTGCTAGTTTTTTCTCCCTATGCATGCATTCAAGGTGTTTGATGAAATGTTTGAGTGAATAATCCCGTTCAATTTCTCATAGAACAAAGATATAGAAGGTGTCCGAGACGCACTTGAGCTTTTTCCTCTTTATTTCCCCCGATCGAGGTTAGCAATCTTATCTTTTCTCTGTCATTGATACAATGCATGTGTCGATGTGAATTGGTCATTTCACTATTTATGATGTCCTGTTTTTTGATAAACTTACTTATATGATGCAGATGAACGGTCGGGAATGGATGTACGGTGACCGACGCGTAGCCGGGTATATGAAAGGCGTGGATAAATTTATCGATGTGGCTACGGCAAACAAAGAGAATGGTTTTATACGTTGTCCATGTGTTCAATGTCGGAACAACAAGGAGTACTCTTCCTTGAAAATCATTCATGGCCACCTGATTATGAAAGGTTTCATGCCCAACTATAATTGCTGGACCAAGCACGGGGAAAGAGGGGTTATGATGGAAGATGGTGAAGAAGAAGATGATGATAACAACTATCATCATATGTTTCCTGAATACAGTGATACTGCAATGGAATACAATGGAGAGGAAGGAGGTGAAGAACGGGCATCAGATGAGCCGGCTGATGAACTTGGTAGGGTCATTTCTGATGCAAAGCGAGACTGTGAAACAGAAAATGAGAAGTTGAAGTTAGAGGGCATGTTAGAAGATCACAAGAAATTGTTGAACCCAAATTGTGAAGATGGCAGCACAGAGCTCGGTACCACACTGGAATTGTTGCGATGGAAGGCAGAGTGTGGTCTAACTGACTCCTCATTTGAAAAGATGCTGAAAATAATGAAGCCGAAGTTTCCAAAACATAACGAACTTCCCGAGAGTACCTACAAAGCAAAGAAGACTCTGTCCTCTAGGATTAGATGTGCAAAAGATACATGCATGCATTAATGATCGCATCCTCTACAGTAAGGAGTATGAGAATTTAGATAAATGCCGGTATGCAATGCGGTGCGGTATAAGATCAGACAGAGATGACCGGTGATGTTGAGGAGAGCCCCTCCGGAAGAGGGTTCCTGCTAAGGTTATGTGGTATGCTCCTATAATACCAAGGTTGAAACGCATGTTCAGAAACAAAGAGCATGCTAGGTTGTTGCGATGGCACAAAGAAGACCGTGAGAAAGACGGGAAGTTGAGACACCCCGATGGGTCACAAGGAGAAAAATCGAGAGAGACTTCCCAGACTTTGCGGGTGACGCAAGGAACTTATGGTTTGGTCTAAATACGGATGGCATGAATCCTTTGGGGAGCAGAGCTGCATCCAAAGACTGGCCCGTGACTCTATGTATCTACAACCTACCTCCTTGGTTGTGCATGAATCGTAAGTTCATTATGATGCCAGTGCTCATCCAAGGCCCGAAGCAACCGGGCAATGACATTGATGTGTACCTTAGGCCATTAGTTGAAGAACTCTTACAGTTGTGGGGCAAACCACGTGTACGTACGTGGGATGAGAACAAACATGAGCCATTTGATCTACGAGGGTTGTTATTCGTAACCATCAATGATTGGCCTGCTCTTAGTAACCTTCGTGATGCATAAACAAGGGATATAAGGCATGCACACACTGTTTACATAAGACTGAAGGTACATATTTGCATAAATGCAAGAAGGTTATCTACCTGGCGAATCGACGATTTCTTCCGACCAATCATCCCGTAAGAAAGAAAGGCAAGCATTTCAAAGGTGAGGCAGATCACCGGAAGAAGCCTGAACTCCCTGCTAGTGATGATGTATTTGGTATGGTCAAGGACATCGAAGTAATCTTTGGAAAGGGTCTCGGCGGTCAATCAGTTCCGAACGACGTCGCTACAGTACACGCACCCATGTGGAAGAAGAATCTATATTTTGGGAGCTGCCATATTGGAAAGTCCTGTGTGTCCGCTCTTCAATCGACGTGATGCACGTGACGAAGAATCTTTGCGTGAACCTGCTAGGATTCCTAGGCGTGTATGGGAAGACAAAAGATACACCAGAAGCACGGGAGGACCAACAAATTATGAAAGACCCAAAGAACATGCATACACATAACAAGACGGATAAAGGGCGTCACTTAAGTCGTGCCAGCTATGCTCTTACCAAAGCAGAGAAGGAAATCTTATTTGAAGTCCTTTACAGTACCAAGGTGCCGTCGGTCTTCTCATCTAATATAAAGGGGATAATAAATATGGCAGAGAAAAAGTTCCAAAACCTGAAGTCTCATGACTATCACGTGATTATGACGAAGTTGCTTCCGATTGCATTGAGGGGGCTTCTACCGGAAAATGTTCGAGTACCCATTGTGAAGCTGTATGCATTCCTCAATGCAATATCTCAGAAGGTAATCAATCCAGATATTCTGCCAAGGTTACAAAAGGATGTGGTACAATGTCTTGTTAGTTTTGAATTGGTGTTCCCACCATCCTTCTTCAATATTATGACGCATCTCCTGGTTCACCTAGTGGAAGAGATTGCCATTCTCGGTCCGGTATTTCTGCACAATATGTTCCCCTTTGAGAGGTTCATGGGAGTCTTAAAGAAATATGTTCATAACCGTGCTAGACCAGAAGGAAGCATCTCCAAGGGATATGGAACAGAGGAGGTCATTGAGTTTTGTGTTGACTTTATTCCTGACCTTAAGCCGATTGGTGTTTCTGACTCGCGGCATGAGGGAAGACTAAGTGGAAAAGGCACGCTGGGAAAGAAAGCAATGATATGTAGGGACGGGGATTCTTTCACTAAAGCACACTACACAGTTCTACATAATTCCACCTTGGCAGCTCCGTATATCGAGGAACACAAGAATATTGTACGCTCCAAAAACCCGGGGAAGCCTGAATCATGGATTCTGATGAACACATGAAGTCTTTCGTGGTTGGATGCGGACACATCTCTTGAATGACACCACTATTGGAGATCAGCTATACTTGTTGGCGGCGTCACGATCTTCTACCGTATTGAATTTCCAAGGGCAATAAATAAATGGGAATACATTCTACACGATGCCAAGATAAAAAGAGCACCAACCAAAATAGTGGTGTCCGCTTTGATGCAATAGATGAGAATGGACAGAAGGACACATATTATGGTTACATAGAGGAGATATGGGAACTAGACTATGGAGTCTCTTTTAAGGTCCCTTTGTTTCGCTGCAAATGGGTCAACCTGAATGGGGAAGGGGTAAAGATAGACCAGTTGTACGGAATGACAACAGTGGATCTCAACAATCTTGGTTATAGAGATGAACCATTCGTCCTAGCCAATGATGTGTCTCAGGTTTTCTATGTGAAGGACATGTCCTCCACCAAAAAAAAAAAAGAAAAAAAAGCAAACGAATACATCATATGATGATCCAAAGCGTCACATAGTTCTTTCAGGAAAAGAAACATCGTGGAATTGAGGACAAGATGTACATGTCGGAAGATTATAATAAGTTTGATGAAATTCCCCTTCACAAAGGAAAACTGACCCAAGCATTCCGTTAAGTAAAGAAGATGCTCCATGGTTACGTCTGAAGCGATCATAAGGAAGGACATATGCCAAGAAGTTCATGCTCATATTATGTAACTCTAGTTCATGTCTTTCGCGGTTTGTGGCTTGACCGAAGGATATCTTTCACGGTTTGTGGCCTTTAGTCCCAGTTTTGTAGTCTCAGTTTTTAATATTAATAAATGTCTTGAGTGTTAGTCCTGTTTTGTGGCTGGACCAGGACTATGAAGAAGTTGTCCCGATTCGTACTTACCATTAAGATCTGATGTCCAAACACGCGCAGTCACATATTAGGGAGTGCCTCTATGACCAGTTTCTTGGAGATGCCGGAGGACTGGGATCCGTCGGCATCTCCCTGAAACTGGTCGTAGTGGTGTCCCTACTCTCGAAAACCATCTTGCAGCTTGTAACTTCTCTAACTAGATCAATACGCCTCGGAGCTAACTAATTTCACATATTAGGGAGTGCCTCTATGACCAGTTTCTTGGAGATGCCGGAGGACTAGGCTCCATCGGCATCTCCTTGAAACTGGCTGTAGTGGTGTCCCTTCTCTCGAAAACCATCTTGCAGCTTGTAACTTCTCTAACTAGATCAATACGCCTCGGAGCTAACTAATTTCACATATTAGGGAGTGCCTCTATGACCAGTTTCTCGGAGATGCCGGAGGATGGGCTCACGACATCTCCTCAACCGGCCGTAGTGGTGTCCTCGGTCTCAAAACCATCTTGGAGATGCCTCAAACTGGTGAAGATCGGACTCAAGGATGCCTATTTATAGTACAAGGCTCGGCATAGTGTCGACACTTACGAAATAATGTCGACACTCACCCCTATCATTAGTCTTGACTCGTGTTTTGTCGGTTGGTGTATCCAACCGGGACTACAGGTTGATCTTTAGTCCCGGTTGGTGACACCATCCGGGACAAGGTACACGCCGGACGACATAATGTCGACACTCACCCCTATCATTAGTGCTGCCTGGCCCAGCCTGCCGAAATCGTCCATCCCGGGTAAAAAGGACAAATGTCTGCCGAATCGGCAGGAAGTGGGTCCGGTTTGTACTACAGAGATCCAATGCAAGTTCTAACGATGCTCGTCCCCTATCTTCATGCACACCGGTTCGACCATAGTTAGAAATTCAGATAATTCAAAACGGGCATAATAAATTCAAAAAAAATCCGAACAATGAAAATCCATCGCGTGGTGTCATATTATGTTACATAGTTGAAAGGAAAAATACCAGACTTGGTATATTGATCATGTTTCGAAAAAACTTTCACAAAATGACCTATCATGTTCGAGGTTTCATGGCTTTCGGTCCAAATGACCGATGTTATGTGCTGAATCACGGCATAGTTTGTGATGTTGTGCCCATATTATGCATGTGTGTGGACATTGGTATGGAGAACAATGTTGCAGGAGGAAGTTTTCCTTTTTGTCGCACGGAAAAGCCCTTTTCCATTTCCGAGCGCAAAAAACGGGTCGTTTTATGAAGTAACCACCAAAATGCCGTTTCAGAATGCTACCGTCCCATTTTCCTAAAATACTAGACCACCTTACATGGACTATCTCCCAACTGGGACATCTCAAACCTTTTCGTCCATCCCGGGTAAAAAGGACAAATGTCTGCCAAATCGGTAGGAAGTGGGTCCGGTTTGTACTATAGGTACATGATCTATCGCCCGTGATTTTTTGAAAAAATCATTTTTAGACTCGCAATATGTGGTTTCTTCATACATCCAATGCAAGTTCTAACGATGCTCGTCCCCTATCTTCATGCACACCGGTTCGACCATAGTTAGAAATTCAAATAATTCAAAACGGGCATAATAAATTCAAAAAAATCTGAACAATGAAAATCCTTCGCGTGGTGTCATATTATGTTACATAGTTGAAAGCAAAAATACCAGACTTGGTATATTGATCATGTTTCGAAAAAACCTTCACAAAATGACCTATCATGTTCGAGGTTTCATGGCTTTCGGTCCAAATGACCGATGTTATGTGCTGAATCACGGCATAATTTGTGATGTTGTGCCCATATTATGCATGTGTGTGGATATTGGTATGGAGAACAATGTTGCAGGAGGAAGTTTTCCTTTTTGTCGCACGGAAAAGCCCTTTTCCAATTTCCGAGCGCAAAAAACGGGTCGTTTTGTGAAGTAACCACCAAAATGCCGTTTCAGAATGCTACCGTCCCATTTTCCTAAAATACTAGACCACCTTACATGACCTATCTCCCAACTGGGACATCTCAAAC
Organism: Avena insularis; assembly: GCA_023614405.1. NCBI lineage: Eukaryota > Viridiplantae > Streptophyta > Magnoliopsida > Poales > Poaceae > Avena > Avena insularis. The sequence continues at coordinate 376,514,528 of CM042691.1, read as the reverse complement.
CTTTTCGTTCATCCCGGGTAAAAAGGACAAATGTTTGCCGAATCGGTAGGAAGTGGGTCCGGTTTGTACTACAGGTACATGATCTATCGCCCGTGATTTTTTGAAAAAATCATTTTTAGACTCGCAATATGTGGTTTCTTCAGAGATCCAATGCAAGTTCTAATGATGCTCGTCCCCTATCTTCATGCACACCGGTTCGACCATAGTTAGAAATTCAGATAATTCAAAACGGGCATAATAAATTCAAAAAAAATCCGAACAATGAAAATCCTTCGCGTGGTGTCATATTATGTTACATAGTTGAAATGAAAAAATACCAGACTTGGTATATTGATCATGTTTCGAAAAAACCTTCACAAAATGACCTATCATGTTCGAGGTTTCATGGCTTTCGGTCCAAATGACCGATGTTATGTGCTGAATCACGGCATAGTTTGTGATGTTGTGCCCATATTATGCATGTGTGTGGACATTGGTATGGAGAACAATGTTGCAGGAGGAAGTTATCCTTTTCGTCCATCCCGGGTAAAAAGGACAAATGTCTGCCCGCCAGTTCAAAAAAAAATCCGAACAATGAAAATCCTCCTGCCATTTTTTTGCGCCAGTTCTTCCCGCCAGTTTTTTCCGCCGGTTCTTCCTGCCAGTTCTTCCCTTCAGTTATCTTCCTGCCATTTCTCACTATATATATGTAGGGTTGACCTCCATTGTCATTGCACATCTCTAGACTCATATCTGCAACCTCATCACTCTTTCCCATGACATCCACCGTAGCACTAACTCCCAGGGTGGCGGAGGCGCTTTGCGCCTCGAACTACCCCTGCCTGCCGGGCTACTATGTTCCTGTCGGCTGGATGCTGAGCGCCGGAGGCGTGCCGGTTCCTCCTGTCCCTCTAGGTGTGGCGCGTCGGATGGCCATCACGAACCACTACTACTTCGAGCTCACGCCGGAGCAGGAGAATCCAGATGGCATCCCGACTATTTCCCGACTTGGGAAGCCTTCTTCGTGGATCGGCGTGAGAGGGCACTCGCCAGGCACGAGGAGGACGGCCCACCTCCTCCGAACTTCAACGAGGCCGGCCGTCGGCTGTGGTGGCGCGGCCGGACTCTCCAAAGCGTCATGGCCTATGACACGGCTGCTGACTCTAGCCCCCGCCTGCGCTACCCTCAAGTCCAGCCCACTCGTACTCAGCCTTCAAGGTTCAACTACGGCGACCCCGACGACGATAGCGACGACGGCCGCGGCCAGTACGGCGACTACAGTGGCGAGTATCTTCCGAACAATGAATTATTCCAACATTGCAAAACAAGTTCGGCCGATTGTGGCTTAATCTGGCCATGTATCTTAATTTTCAGTTCTTCTATGTAACTTTGTGTTAGTTGCGTTATGTACTTTAATTCCAGTTCTATCCTAATCAAATTTTCTTTCCGCCCATTATTTTCCTCATTCTTTTTCCTACATTAAAAACATAAAATGGTTTTGAATTACTTATTCAAATCCAAACACTTTTTATGTTTAAAGTTTTTCTAAATTCCAAATTGATATTAAAAAATATAAGTTAATTCATTTTTAATTGTAAATGGTTCATATTTTAAATGGTTACATTAATTATTTTTTAAAACAGAAAATGGTTTTGAATTATTTATTCAAATCCAAACACTTTTTATGTTTAAAGTTTTTCTAAATTCCAAATTAATATTCAAAAAATATAAGTTAATTCATTTTTAATGTTAAATGGTTACATTAATTATTTTTTAAAAATAGAAAATGGTTTTGGATTATTTATTCAAATCCAGACACTTTTTATGTTTAAAGTTTTTCTAAATTCCAAATTAATATTTAAAAAATATAAGTTATTTCATTATTAATTTTAAATGGTTCATAGTTTAAATGGTTACATTAATTATTTTTAAAATACGAAAATGGTTTCGAATTAGTTATTCAAATTCAAACACTTTTTATGTTTAAAGTTTTTCTAAATTCCAAAGTAATTATTATTTAAAAAACATTACAAATTTAAACCCCAAAATAAAAAATAAGGCGGGAACAGAGAGAAAATACCTGAATTTTTTTTTGAAAATAGGGGAATATGTCCCGGTTGGAGCCACCAACCGGGACTAAAGACCCCCTGCGCGCGTGCGCCCCTTTATCTGCTGAAAAATTGGAGTATACGTCCCGGTTGGTGGCTCCAACCGGGACGTTTGACCCTTTAGTCCCGGTTGAAGCCTCCAACCGGGACTAAAGGCCCTTCCCCTTTATACACGACACCCCTTCTCCTTCTCCTTCTTCCCCGTTCCTCATCAACCGGAACAGATCATCGCCGCCGCCGCGAGGACAAGCGCTCGACGCCGTCAGGCTGCCCAACCACCGCCCCGCTGTCGGCCTCCACGCGCTGCCCCGCTGTCGCGCCTCCACGTGCTCCTCGCCGGCGCTCCAAGCCTCGTCGACTCCGGCCACCGCCTCCACCGCTGATTCCGGCCACCCCGAACCCCTCCGTCTAATTTTTCGAGCTCCTGGTGAGTATCTGAAAGTCAAGGCGAAGCTCGCTCGCTTGTTTGTCAGAGCCATGCCTGTCGTGTCCGAGCAAGCTCCGCCGCTCGCCGCCGTCGTGACCACTGTTCCGATGACCACAAGCGGGCGGCGCTGACACCACTGGGTCCGCCTCGATCTCCTCTTTCCAACTAGCCTACCCACTAGCACGCGCGTGCAGCGAATCGACGGATTCGAGCCCAACCCGAGGATCGCCATTGTTGATGTCATGCTGACATCAGGATGAGGCAATATATCCTTCTTTTTGGAAATAATTATAATAACCATGGGGCCCAGACATCAGTGACTGAGAGTAGCCCCAGATCAAGTGAGAAATGTTTCCCAGCCTATGGTGACATCAGCCTGAGGTCATAAATGTTTTAAAATTGATTAAATAAATTTCAGAAAATGATTTAATATTGTAAAATCAATAACTTATTATTTATAAGTCAGAAAAATATGTATAATATACCAAAATGTTCAGAAAAATGAAACCTACCTATTTAACCTATAATCATGCATTGTTAAGCAACTTAAATGACAAGTTTGATTAGAAGAACATAGTAACCCTCACAGGTGATTCCGAAGTTTCCCCGAGTTAGGGTTTGCGCCCCTCGGAACCCCGTTTAATTTGTCGAGCGTGCTTTAGGGTTACTTTTCAATACAATTTAACTTGTCATATCATCATACTTGCTTGATCATTGCATCGATGCTTTAGGGTTTCCCTTTCTTTTTGGTGTTTGGATTATTAGGTTTATTATTAGTTAGGTATTATTAGGTTTATTAATTAGTTTGGTATTATTAGTATTCGGCCCCACTGGTTAGTCACTGTGGGTAGCCCCAGACCCGATTCACATTATCAAACAACTTAAAACCCTATCTTAGATAAGGAATCATTAATACCCCTTAGGTGCATGTGGGTTCGACGATGTGCCTTCGCCAGGGCATTCTGAACCCTCTTAAATCGATTCCAATATGGTATTTTGTTAGTATCTAGTGTTACCTATCTGCTGGATAGTTTCCCTTTTGTAGCCTTATACTCATGTTCCCCTCTCATATCCATCCGAGGTTTCTCTGAACTAGGTTTTACACCCCTCGGAACTCCGGAATATTGATTTTAGTTGATTTTAGCTAGAGTTACCTATCTACTACACGGTTTCCTTTTTGTAGCTAGGTTTAGGGTTTAGGGTTTCTCTTCATTTTTATTATTATGTATGTATATATTAGGGTTTCTCTTAATTAGGGTTTATATCTCTCAACACCGTACCTAACTTTCTCCCTTAGCCGCTTTGACTTATTCGTTTTTCCACCTATGCAGAAAATATGGACCCACACGTCAGAGACGAAGAAAAGGAAGAGTTGATCCAAGGTGTGATCCGCGGGGAAGAAAATTTAGATGTATCAACATTTCTGAACAACTCCGGTGAGGGTGATCCTCTTTTTACCGGAATAGACAACTTGTTTGAGGTTGAAGGTGTTGCCTTCCGCGAGGGAGAAGGCGATGCCTTGTGTAATCGAGAAGACGACCGCTCCGGCGAGGTGCATGTAATATAATTAATTCATTAATTAATCATCTGCTATCTATATAGAAATAGTAACGATGATCTTTCTTCTTTTAGCCCTCCGGATCGAACAAATCTACTGAAAAGAGCAGACGAGGCCCAACCAAAAAGTTGTAAGACCATGAGAGGTTCAGGATCGAAGATGTCGCTAAAGACGGCAAACCGACGGCTCCCGAAGTTGTCGCAAACAAATTTGTGGTATAATGCGGAGTAATCGTTAGGGACTTAATCCCGATCACCATTAGAAATTGGAATAGGCCTGCTAATGCGGATGAAGAGGGAACATGTTTATTTGTCCCTAACCACGCCAAAGATTTACTGTGGAAGAGGCTCATGGTTAATTTCAAACTACCGAAGATAGAGCTGGATCCAAATGCAGAGAATCCAGTTGAGGACGCCTTAGAAAATGGGAGAGCCATGGAGGCTAAGGTCAGGGAGTGCACTTTGAAGAAGATGGCCCAGTGTTTCACCAACTAGAAGAAAAGATTGCACCTTGACTATGTCGTGAAAGAGAAGACTCCCGATTTCAAGAATATTCAGTTTGAGAAGATAAAACCATTCTGGGCTGAGTTTGTGGAATACAAGACATCAAAAAAAGCTAAGAAAATGTCTGCAACAAATAAGCTAAATGCTGCTAACAAGAAGTATCACCATACTATGGGGCAAGGTGGCTACAGGGCTGGCATTCCTAAGTGGGAGAAACTTGAGAATGAACTGCGTGCTAAAAAGATCACCCTAGAGATGCATTTATTGGGTAGAACGTGCAAGGAATTGGTTTTACGGGCATGGGGGCACGTTGGACTCGGAAGGGAGGTGTATATATAACATACGACATAAAGAAGACCCCTTGCCAATCGAGAGGATGAGAAAAGCAGTAAAGGCTGTTAAAGATGGGGACTTCATTCTCGATAGAGAGAATGATGAGCTCACACTCGCCCTTGGAAATAAGGAACATGATGGACGAACACGAGGCACAAGAGGCTCCTAACCATGGAGGACTGGGTTTCCCGAAGAGAGGAAGAAATATCCTGATAGAAGCCGTCAGAGGAGAAAGGACAGGGCAGAAAGAGCGAATGCGTTTAATTAAAGAACGAATAAAGCAACAACAAGATGAAATTAACGCACTTAAAGAGCAAAGTACTACCGGCCCATCTCAGCAGCACACTGCATTCGATGCTACCGGACTAACGAATAATCGAAAAAGCAGTGTGGCTTCCACCGAGGTCCCGGGTGATGACAATGGCGATGACGATGGTGCACCGACGATGGCTCCTATTGGCTACCCAGTGGATGGTATCACAGAGATGACACACTGCGAGCTACATGTCAAAGTTGTGAACATCTCAATGAAGGTGGCGGTCGGCTATGCCTTACCAATTGTACCCACACAAACTTACCACTGTCGTCCGGTTCCAGAGGGCTACGCTGTTGTCGGGTTGGATGAAATCATGCCCACCTTTGAAGTTTTGGATCTTGACTACCCTGGAGGTGAAGGGGATGTGACTGTACTGGGAGACGCAAAAACGTCACCATTATATGGCCAAAGGAATGTATCGTGCTTCGAAATCACACGCCAAGGCTATCTTCGCCGCCGCCTCACCTCCAGGGTCGTCATCACCGCGGCAGCCTCGTCGCCTCACCCGCTCACACCTCACCCGCTCCGTCGCCACCAATCTCCGGCGCAACCATCGCCATGAGCCATCGCCCGTGCCTCGGGATAAAAAGCGTAAGCGCATTGCCACAAGTCGTGGTAGCGATTGCGGCGTAAACAAGAGCCTCTTCCAAAAGTACCAAAGGTTCCTCCCAAGAGAGCTTATGACTGTATCAAGAGGATATCATGGCGATCATTGATTCGGAACTTGACAGCGTTTTTTGCTAAGTGAGGCGGCCGAAGAGCCAGAGTTCCCAGACCAAAGAAGAAAAGGCAAAGTGTTGAAAATGCTAAAGTCTCTTCATCAACCCGAGCCAAAGCTGTCATCGACTATGAGCGTTCTATTCTCAAGTCACATGCACAAAAGCCTCAAGAGCAAGATCGATGCAAGCAAGAAATCTGTTGCCCAGCTCGGAGAACAAGCAAAACAGTCTTGCGCCCCTCTCAAGGTGATTTCCCAAACCAATGTGGGGTTGAGCAAATATAAATAAGAGCGGTATGATCCATAGGTAGTTGCATGTCTGGAGAAGCTGTCGTTGCTCAAGGTATGAGTATTGCCCAGTACTTATCCTAGTTAGAGTACTTCCCCGTGAGTGAAGTAGCATACAAATACCAGTACGGCAAACCTCTCGTCAAACCTGAGGAGGTAAATAATCTTCCAACAAAAATGCGAAGATTGCATAACTGGTACTTGCATGCCACAAAGGCCGGGGCTAACTGGATAGTGTTGAAGGTTACAAAAAAGCATTATGGTAAAGATATGGATGACATGATATCCATTGAATTTGATGAACTATTTCAATTATTCAATCAAGACGCCTTGGACAAATCGATCATCGATTGCCTATTATAAGTACTAATTCTGTAATTAATTTAGTCTCCAGCTATCTCACCTTGTTTATTGCATGTATATAATCATACTGTAATATGCAGAATGAAGATTCTTGAATGCAGCATAGGACAAATCTATGACATTGGCTTCATTGATCCATATTGGGTTCATCAAGCTAATCTCAAAACAAACCCCCAGGATACGGAGGATAATACAGTACACGCGTTAAGGTTTCAAGAAACCAGAAGGGAAATACTATTTCCTTACAACTTCGAGTGAGTGTTATTGTCTTGTATACACTTTCTATTTCGCTTACTCGATGTTAAGTATATAATTGATTAGTTATGCATTCGCAGCTACCACTATATTCCGTTAATCATTCAACTTGACAAAGGGTGTGTACTAGTCATAGACTTGAAACATAAACCCCTTGAGACGTGGAAGGATATGCAGATACTTCTCCAGCGGTAATTCTAATCATTACGACACTATATCGGCAACGTTCGTGAATTTTATGATATCAAGTACTTAATAACTTATTTTATTTGTTTTCTTCGCCGGGCAGCGCTTGGAAAAGGTTCACCAAAAAGGCTAGGGGTGTTTGGAAAGAGGAGCTTACATTTGAAGCACTAGATAAAGCACCACTAGCTATATCCACGCATCTCTTTGATTCTAGTTTTGATACAGTTATTATCATGCTTGATTATTATTTTGATTGAACTATGTTCTCGTAAAGTGTCTGACGCAGGGACCAGGTAACAATCTATGTGGATACTATGTTTGCGAGTTCATCCGGCAGACGTGCGATGAGAAGAGCAGAAATTTAGAGCAACTCCACGTACGTAAACAATTTCCATAGTTTTTAATTACAATCAAATTGTGTTTAGTTTCATTCATATCGGATGACTCCTTTTTTAAATCAGATCGAACGTCTACGGGACGGTCTTCTGTCAAAGGATCGCGTACGAGTAATTCAGGAGGAATTGGCAGGATTCTTGGATGCAGAAGTCCTAGACCCAAAAGGGGAATACTATTCGGCTGTATATAGACAATAGGGATTGTACAAAGAGCAACTTTTGTATGTAGTGCATGAACTCGATCCGTGTATCAAATGTAATATTGTCATGATGATCTTGTGTAATATAATGGTTCCTTCATTGATGAGTGCAAAACACTAAATAAACAATAAATCAACCTAAATGAATTCTCTGCCGCGGCACAAAAAGTGGCAAAAATGCTGCCGCGACAACAAAATGTGCCAAAATGAATTATCTGCCGCGGCAGAGAAATGGGCCAAATCTATGCCACGGCAGAAGGTTATTTGTCCCGGTTCGTGTTACGAACCGGGACTAATGCTCCACCCCCCTCGCGCTCTGACGCTGCCACGTGTGCCCCCATTTGTCCCGGTTGGTGGGGCAACCAGGACTAAAGGTTGGGGCTTTAGTCCCGATTGCCCCGTCTCGGTTGGGCAACCGGGACTAAAGCCCCTTACCAACCGGGACGCATGGCACGTTTTCTACCAGTGAGGGTATCTTGCAAGTGTTAGCTTGCCTTGTGCAGAGCAGTGGTTGAAGTTCTCCTCGGCTTCTTCCTCGTAGTATCCTCCTTCCTCCTCATATCCTTGGTCGGTACTAGCGTATGTAAATAAATACGAGGTACACAAATCACCAAACAATACTTAACTATTTCTAAACATCACTCGAAGGTTCACACTAGATGATCTATCATCATCACTATCATTACAAGATTAAAGCACTTGTCTTATTTATTTTAATTTGAGAAAAGTAATTTCTACTCATTGAAAAACTACTTAAGATTTAATATTCTCCAACTCAAACATGGGATCATGTTGACACATGTCATCACCACATATTTCAGTACATGAGAATGTGATTTAAAGTGGTGTCACAATTTAATAAGGTTTAATATTTTTATTTTAAATAAATAAAGTGACTAGAAATGCCTATTTAGTATTCTTTTATTACTTGAACATTATTTATGCAGGTAAACCCATATGTTTTTATATATTCTGAAAGGTATGATCAAATGTGATTTTTGAGAGTTGGAATCAACTCAAAAGCTCTTATGGTTGAATTTTGAAAAATGTTTGAATGCAGAAAAGCTTCTGCATTGTTATTTTTACCATGGTTGATCTATAATTCCGCATGATTTGCATCCAACGTCTTGGATTAAGCATTTCAGTACCTTTCTAACAAAATTGGTTTCATGCATTTTTGTTCAGTGAATCGGGCTGGGTTGATTTTTGAATCTAGGTACAGAACTATGTTTGAAATTAAATGAATAAAGCTTAATTTGAATTGTTGGGTCACAAGGATGTTTTATCGGGACCCACTACACCACAGACGCAGGCTGGTTAAGTGGCTATCCCCACGCGTCAGTGAGACGGGGAGGGGCGAAGCAGTACAGGGCAATGTGAATCGCACGATCTAACTCTAATCGAACGACTACGGTTCATCGTCCACGTCGGGTAGCACCGGCGAGACAGAACCCTAACGCAGCAGGTGTGGGTCGTGGGAGGCTCACCGGGGCTCAGGCGAGGGTCGGCGACGGGGGCGAACGACGAAGTCGACGACGGCGGTTCTCCTGGTACCAGAAGCTTCTCCTGGGGCGGCTCCAATCGACGGCTCCCTTCTTCTCCAGCCGCGGCGGGCTCCGGCCAAATTCCGGCGATGCGCTGCTCGCCCTGCTCCGGGAGTGAGGTGGGGTGGTTCTGGGTGAGAGGGGAGTGAACTGGTGTGGCGAATTCATGATGGGAGGGCTCCTTTTATAGGCAAGCGAGAGGGGCAACACGGTGTGGGCTGAGGTCATCGGAGGCAACGGTACAGGCAGCTACTGGCATGGGCGACGGTAGGGGGCGGTGCGGTGCTCCCTGGCGAAGCTCAACGGCGTGGTCTTGCGGGCATGTGGGGCATGTCTGCAAGTCTTGGGGTGCTGGTGATCATCCAAGCAAGCAGTGAGGGCGGCACGCGGTCTGTGGGTGCTGGTCGAGCATGGCGCACTGGCGCGCTCTCGGCTCGCGTGCAGAGATGTTCGGCATGGGCGTGTCATGTGGTCCAGGGGCTGTCATTGCTCGGGGCTGGGACAGAGAGTGGCGGTGGATGGTGGGGTGCTTGCTAGACAGGCTGGCTAGGCTTAGTGTTGCTCGTAGCTTGCTGTCGACAATGGGGTGGCAAGGTGAGGCTCGCCCTACTTGCCATTAATGGCATGGTCTTGCTTACAGTGATCTAGAGGGGTTAAACTAGTTAGATGATCTACATAGGGTGTAGTGTGAGCTAGATAGGGAACAAGTTAGGCCAAATTTACTGCACACTATAGTGTTTGATGTTTGTTTGATTTGTATCTGCAAGGTGTTTGATAAAATGGCCGCAAGAGATTCAAATTTGAATTTTGGATTCAAACTTGGTGGGTTTGCTAGGCACATACTAGGGAGTGTCTGGTTAGTTGGATTAGTCAAGGGGCACTGGTTTGTTGGGTTTTGAAAATGGGTGATCTTCACATATGATAAAGATTCAATTTTGAATTGTGATTTGAATGAGGTTGCCAAATGTTTCTGCAAGTTTGAAAGGTGGGCTTTGATTTACTTTTACTTGTTCTAGCAAGGGGTGAAAAGAGTTGGAAAATTTTCTGTTTGAAATCTTCAACTAGAAACACTCAAACTGACCTAGTGAGCAAGATTGGCAAAAATGACCATTTGCTTTATTTTATTTGTTTTTGATTTTCTCTTGTTTTGTTTCTATATGGAAATGCTTTATATGATGTTATTTTCATCTTTAAACCATTTCTTGCTATTTAGGTTAATCACACAAGTTCATTCATGCATTTATCAAATCATCTCATGCATTCATATGATTTTAAATTAATCAAAGTTTTTGTTAACCCTAATTTTAGTGATTAGAGTTTGATGATCCTTGTGTTATATTTTTGGGATGTTACAAACCTTCCCCCCTTAAACAAAATCTCATCCCGAGATTTGAAAAAGGAAGAAAAAGTATTACCTAGGATTTAAAGAGATCGGGAAACTCCGTCCTGATGTGATCTTCGCTCTCCCAGGTAGCTTCTTCTTCAGTTTGGTTGCTCCACTAAATCTTGAGAAACTTGATGCTTCGGGTCCCGGTGGTCCTGAAAGCTTCATCAAAAATATGGATGGGTACGTCGGGATAGGTCAGGTCATCGTTGATCTCTATGGTCTGGTGATCAATGTTCTTGAAAACTTCAGTCTTCTCCGGAACTTCAATGCATTTGCGAAATAACGATATATGGAACACATTGTGCACTGCTAACATTTTCTCTGGCAGTTCCAATTGATATGATACATCTCCTCGACGATTCAGAATCTTGAAGGGTCTGATATATCTGGGGGCTAACTTTTCTTTGAGCTGGAAACGTTGCATTCCTTTCAAAGGCGACACTTTGAGATACACGAAATCTCCGATATTAAAAGCGAGGTCTCGACGTCTCTTGTCGGCGTAACTCTTCTATCTTGACTGGGCGGTCTTGAGGTGCTCACGAATCTTGTGAACTTTCTCTTCTGCTTCTCGTAGGATGTCGGGTCCAAAAATCTGACTCTCTGAAATGGATCTTATGGGCACCTAGAGGGGGGGTGAATAGGTGCTACCCAATTTTTAGTACTTTTTCAATTTTAGGCTTCACACAAAGTAAATTATCTAGATATGTAACTACGAGAATTTCCCTATATGCAAACCTAGCTACTAAGCACATAAAGAGAGGAGCGAGGGAACCGTAGTGGAGCACGCGGAGACACAGGGATTTGTTTTACCGCAGTTCCTTCCTTGTTAAGGGAAGTACATCTGCGTTGGAGGGGTGGGCGGTTCTAATACCACCACGCCACAATAGGCCTCACCCATATTCTCCGATGGATCTCACCACGAGAGGCCTGATCCACCTTCTCCACTATTGGTACCCTTCTAGGCGGGAACCGGTGCCTTTTACAACGCTACCGGGGCACACACACCCACAACTGAATTGGGGGCTCCCGAGATGACAACAAGCTGTCACAAGAACAAGGTTTATCAATATAAACAAAACAAGGATCTAGGTATTTGCAAGAAATACTAGATCGGTGATTCTCCAAATGAATGGACAGGAGATGAAGCGCTTGATTGCTGATGATGAAGATCGAGTTCTCCTCCTTCGATTCCCCAAGGGACGGGGCCTTTGGGTGGATCTAGGTGGAGTTCTCTTGGATGAAGGTTGCAGATCAGATCTTGAATTTTTCGAATGAACCAAGAGATCTGGAAGGAGGGGGAAGGCTGGCTTAAATACCCCCTGCCCATGATCAGGCCGTTGAACAAGTTTCGGGGCAGATTATCCGACCCCACTAGGGGTAGACTATCCGCCCCCTGGGAAAACTCCGCCCGTAGGGCGGATATTCCAGGAAGGAAATCCGCCCCCTCTTTGGGGCTGGCGCCTGCATAAATTGATGAAGACCTTGGGGGCGGATTATCCGGCCCCCTCCAGGGGCGGATTATCCGGCGTGGCCAGAAAATCCGGCCAAAACTCCGCCCCCTCTCTGGGGCTTGCGCCTTGGCAGTGAACATGAGGGGCGGATTATCCGGCGGGGCCGAAAAATCCGGCTGAAACTCCGCCCCCCTTTTGGGGCTTACGCCTATCTGGGAAAAGGGTAGGGCGGATTATCTGCCCCTGGTGGGGGCAGATTATCCGCCCCCCAAAGGCAGATTCCTTTTCCTTTTATCCTTAGAGAGAGCTACAACACTTCAACACACATTAAATAATCCTTGATATTGTTATCTAACACAAAAAACACTAGGGATTATGAAATGTTATTTCAATCTCCCCCTTTTTGGTGTTAGATGACAATACTAGGATTTGCAATGAAACTGGCTAACGCCACCTTAAAAAAAATGAAAGAAGCTCCCCCTAGATGTGTGCATATTTTTACAATTTGCATTTGAATACAAATACACACACTAGAGAGAACACAACTTTCATAGCAAAGATAATTGAAACAAGGTCATACCACCGGGATGTGATTATAGCCAAAGAAAATAATGAGATTGTTAGACTCCAAGCACATTCCACAATATTGATGCATACACTAGATAATCCCATGATTCCATCTGCCATCAAACAGACTCCATAGATAAATCCAGAATTCCATGAGAGTAGACCCACAATATAAATCCGGGATTCCATGAGAGTAGACCCACAATATAAATCCGGGATTCCAGAAGACCAAACAGAGTAGAGCACGACATAGTCTTGCATAATCCAAGCACAAATATCAAATAAGTTCACGCTAAAAAGAGCACAAGAAAGCAAATAAAACGACGGAAAGACAAGTGCTTGCGCCCGACCCTTGCAAATCCACGAGACCTAATAGAACTACTTCTCCCCCTTTGGGATCGAAACGCCAAAAAGGAAGAAGAGCGATGCTAACGCCCCTGAAGATCACACCTCCTCATCCTCGTCGTAGTCATCCCCGTCCCCTTCCTCTTCATCATACTCATCATCATCGTCATCAGCTGGAGGAGTGGGTGCCCTCGGAGGTGGAGGAAAGAGGCAACTCTTGAGCTCACCATAGTTGATCCCTGAAGTGTTCCACTGAGCATACGGTTCTGGAGCAGTGGAGGAGGTGGATGGCCAGTGGCACCTGAGACATGGTGAAGAATAAGCTGCTGAGTGTGATCCCTCTCATGATCCCTCCGATACGCCTCATACTGGCCCTTGTGAGTGTCAATTCCCATGCAAAGGATGTGCCGCTGGAACCAAGTGAGCTGTTTAACCTCGTGTGCCATTGGGGACACCGCGGAACGACGACCACTAGACCGTGCATCACGCATGAAGGACTCAGGGGCAGTGGAAGGGTGATGGGTCTTCTGAGCCTTGTTGTAGATTTTCTTGGTCTTGTGAACCCCATCCAAAGTAGTGCCAAAGTCCTCAAGAGGCAACATATGCTTGATGAGCATCATAATGAAAGGAGCATATGGAATAGAGAGCCTGTTGATCATAGCATCCGTCATCTCATGATATATGTAGTCCATGACATCCAGTTTGTAACCTGTAGCTGAACCAGAGTTGGTGGCACACTCGTGAGAAAAAGCAAGGAGAGGAACTAGATGGCCACAGATCTTGTCATTGTTGCCACCACTCGGATATATGTAATCCCTAAATATGCCAACGAGGGAGGCATACAAGGGAGAGAGTCCAGCGAAAGTACCAGCAATACCATCAGGAGAAAGGCAAGGAGCGAGCACAGTATCCTTGGATGGCTTCAATGGGGAAATGATGCGATGGCCAGAAGGAGTGTCACGGCCATGGAAAGCATACCCAAGAACCTGCCCAAAAATGCGGAAGTCCGACTGAATCATTATGGTCCCGGTCATCCACTTCATGGTACGGCGCTCATCACCGCAAATCACAAGTGTCGAGAAAAACTGCCTCACTACGGATGAATCATAGTTGCATTGGAGAGTAATAAGGTGGTGAAGCCCCATCTTGTTGGTCACATCCAATGCCTCAAGGAGCCTTGCCTTGGATTGATCCTCAGTCAAATTGATGGGGTGCATGGGGCGAAGCTTGAGAGAGGCATACACATCATCATGAATAGCCCGAAAGTGGGCATTCCAAAACATAGAGTCCTCTGGGGGACCATCACTGTCAGCCTCATCATAGTAATCAGTCTGGCAAATGGAGGCATACTGAAGACTGTCCATAGCCTTGTAGTTGGGCCGAGACTGTTTGCCCATCCGTTCAGCCTCTCTTGCTGCTCTCTAACTTCGGTTTCATCAATGAACGTCCCTTCTGCAGTGGGCTTGAGATAACGGGCACATGGACGACGAGAGAAGGTCTTTGTAGGCTTGGAACCGCCTGTGAAAAGCATGATAGGGATAGCATGGAGATAAGCACACACACAAGTCTAGGAGAAATGGTAGAAATAGTAGAAAAGCAATCCATAAGCCAAAGATTTGCATTGCAGGTATTAGGACCAAACCATAACAGATGTAAATCTCCAGGCCGGATTATCCGACCCTAGAAGGGGCGGATTATCCGCCCCCCGTAGAAAATTTCTGGAACGGCCCAGATTTACCATAGCAAAACAGATCGGGCACTAGGGTTGAAATACTACTGATTCTAGCAAGCAAGGAAAACACCAAGGATCTTCTACAACGAGATTTCCACCAAAAGAATGCATCCCATACAAAAGGAGAGAGATGAGGGAGTTACCCTCACTCATTGGAGGAAAATCGCGGAGGATAAGATACCCGGAGGCGAGGTGAAGAAGATCCGGGGAGGGCCCAGAGAATCCGATGGTCAAATCGACTCTAGGAGGGGCGGAGGCTTCGGCGGCGGCTAGGGGCTGAGCTAGGGTTGGGGGAGGGATGGCTGCTCTGTTTGAGCCAGGCCTCCCCAACCCAGCCCTTAAGAGGCAGAATTCGCCTGGGGCGGATAATCCGCCCCCCACTTAGGGCGGATAGTCCGTCCCCCCTCTGAATTTTCTGTTAGGAACAGATTCAGGCCGGAGCACCCTTGCAAAACCCCTCGCTGGTGTATAGAGGACTTGTGTGCAAGAATAGATGGTTCAAGGAGGGAAAGAAGGCTTGGGTTTAGAGCAACAAACTGAGATGGTACTACACACCCAAATTTGCAAGAACCAAATCAAACAAAAACCAAAGTTGAGTGTGTTTTCCATAAGAACAAGAAATATGCAAGAAAATACAAAGAGAGCCATTAGAAATCAACTCTTCTCAAGGAAGAGGGTGGTGGCCGAAGCCACCATGTTGGAGCGCATGGCATGACACCGCGAAGATGTATCTTGAGTTCAAAACCAATGCTCATTGATGACCCACATATCACAAAATGATATTAAGGGAAATGATTTTTCTTGCTTTCAGAATTATGGGGGGAGAGTTAGCCCAATCAATTAGGACCACACTTCCCCTATGTCTATGCCCACATCTAAACCAAATACATGAATAAAAGAAAGTGAGTGTGCAAGGGAAGTCAAGCCAAACTCATTGAATCTATGATATTTAGCTCATTCCTCAAATAACAAAATCTTGCTTCATCAAGGGGATTCGTGAAAATATCAGCAAGTTGGTTCTTCGTGCTCACAAAGGATAGGGAAATATCGCCACGAGCAACATGATTCCGAATGAAATGGTTGCGAATCTCAATATGTTTTGTTCTTGTATGCTGCATGGGATTGTAAGCAATTTTGATAGCACTTTCATTGTCACATAATAGAGGCACTTTGTCACAATTGACACCATATTCCTTTAAAGTTTGCCTCATCCATAATAATTGTGTGCAAGCACTTGCAGCAGCAACTTATTCAGCTTCCGCGGTTGAGAGTGAAATACAATTCTATTTCTTTGATGACCAACACACTAGAGACCTGCCCAAGAATTGACATGCACCAGAAGTTGATTTTCTATCATCTTTGTCACCAGCCCAATCTAAATCAGTGTAACCACATAGAGAGAAACTTGAACCCTTGGGATACCATAACCCAAAATGCGGGGAATGAACCAAATATCTGAAGATTCGTTTGACCGCCACTAAGTGGCTTTCTTTAGGAGCGGCTTGGTACCTTCACACACTCCTACACTTAACACGATATCGGGCCTAGATGCGCAAAGGTAAAGGAGAGAGCCAATCATGGATCGGTATACCTTTTGGTCCACGTCTTTACCCTTGGGATTGAGCTCAAGATGACACTTTGTTTGCATTGGAGTAGCAATGCCATTGAGATCCGTCATCTTGAACCTTTTGAGCATGTCTTGGATGTACTTAGCTTGATTAATAAAGGTTCCCTCTCTAAGTTGTTTGATCTCGAATCCAAGAAAGAACCTCAACTCACCCATCATCGACATCTCAAACCTGTCAGACATAAGCTTTGAAAATTCATCGTTAAAAGCTTGGTTAGTGGAGCCAAAAATAATGTCATCTACATAAAGTTGGCATAGAAAAAGCTCCCCATTGACATTCTTAGTAAAAAGAGTGGGATCGGTTTGCCCAACTTCGAATCTACGGTCTAACAAAAGCTCTTTAAGGTACTCATACCACGCACGTGGGGCTTGTTTAAGGCCATAGAGCGCCTTATCAAGTTTGTATACATGGTTCGGAAAGTTGGGGTCCTCAAAACCCGCGGGGTGCTTGACGCATACCAACTCATGTAGTGGACCATTAAGAAACGCACTCTTAACATCCATTTGCTGTAATTTAAAATTATGATGGGCGGCATAGGAAAGAAGGATACAGATGGACTCAAGACGAGCCACAGGAGCATAAGTCTCGCCAAAATCAATTCCTTCCACTTAAGAGAATCCTTGAGCCATGATTCTTGCTTTATTCCTCACAACAATGCCATTTTCATCTTGTTTGTTCTTGAAAATCCACTTGGTGCCGGCAATCCTTGGGTTTCTCTACGAACTTCCAAACTTTGTTGCGCTCGAAGTTAATTAATTCTTCATACATTGCAACAACCCAATCGGGATCTTCAAGAGCATCAAAGACCTTCTTCGGTTCAACCATGGAAATGTGAGCTTGATGATCACAGAAGCTTGCAAGGTCTCTTCTAGTAGACACCCTTCTTCATAGATCACCAACAACCTTGTCAAGAGTGTGACCCCTTAGTTCAAGGTTCCGATTAGCACGAGCCTTGCGACGATCCTCAGTGTCCTTATTGTTTCTAGAAGGAGTTGATTCAATATTTGTATCTTTGTCTTGTCCACTACCTTGCCCTTGATGTTGATCTGAGTTGACAATAGGAGCTTGCTGCTGAACTTGTTCTTCAGGGCTGGATAATCCGCCCCTTGGTGAGGCCGGACTATATAGCCTGGGAGATGAGGCATCAGTTTCCTCTTCCTGAGAATGCCTGACAGAGCTGGGAGATCTAGAGCCGGATAATCCGCCCTCGGGGGCCGGAGAATCTGGCCTGGTCTTCTTGGTTGTTGTCTTCTTCTTCGGATCCCCTGGGACAAGTTGGAGTGCCAGGAGCGGATTGTACGCCCCATGGAGGGGGCGGATAGTCCGGCCTAGGACTACCATTTTGTCCAGGAGACTGATGATCTTCAGTAGGTTGCGGTGTCTGTGCAGAGTTTTCTCCAACAGTAGGAGCTTGTTGATCTTGTGTAGATGAGGGCTCCACTTGAGTGGAGCATTGTCCTTCACGATCCACCACAAGGGGTTCCTAAATGGGGCGGAAAAATTCCACGCCCATTCTTCTTATGGAATCTTGGGGTATTTCAACATCTGCATCACAAACATCAACTTGCCCTACATAGGAGCCGTTATTTTCATCGAACTCCACACTACTGGATTCTACAACAGTCCTGGTGAGTTTGTTGTAGACTCTATAAGTGTGGGATTCGACACCATAACCAAAAAAAATACCTTCTAAAGCCTTGGACTCAAATTTAGACAAGCGGACACCTTTAATAAGAAAGAAACACTTACACCCGAATACCCTGAAGTATGAGATGTTGGGCTTGTTACCGGTAAGTATTTCATATGGAGTCTTGCCCAAAATCTTTCAGAGGTAGAGCCGGTTTGATGAGTGACAAGCAGTGGATATGGCTTCAGCCCAAAAATTGTAAGGAGACTTGAATTCGGCCAACATTGATCTTGCCATATCCATCAAAGTCCGGTTCTTCCTCTCGGCTACACCATTTTGTTGAGGGGTGTACGCAACGGAATATTGATGTCTAATCCCCTCTTCGCTTAGAAACTCATTCAAAGTGTAGTTCTTGAATTCGGAGCCGTTGTCACTTCTTATTGCCAAGATAGGAACATTGTGTTGACGTTGAACTTCATTGGCAAAGTCAATGACTGTTTGTTGAGTCTCACTCTTTAGTTTGAAGAAATAGACCCATGTATATCTTGAGTAATCATCGACAATGACCAATAAATATATCTTCCCACCAAGACTTTCATGAGAAGGAGGACCAAATAAATCCACAAGAAGTAATTCCAAGATCCTCTTTGAAGACACAATAGTCTTCCTCTTGTGGGGAGAGTCATGCATTTTGCCTTCAACACAAGCCCTACAAACACAATCTTTGGCAAAGGAGACATTGTCTTTTAGTCCAAGGATGTGGCCACCCTTGTGGAGACTTTGCAAAGTTCTCATGTTGACATGGGCTAAACGGCGATGCCATAACCAGCCCACGTCGGCCTTTCCAAAAAGGCACATCGGACCCAAAGTGGTTTTCCCCGAAAAGTCCACCACATACAGGTCATTTTCGACGTACCCAACGAAAGCGACCTTTAGAGACTTGCTCCATAAGAGTACCACCAAATCATCATCGATAAAAACAGCAAAACCCATCTTGCCAAGGGCACGAACAGAAAGAAGGTTGTAACCGATGGTCTCAACAAGCATGACGTCCACGAGAGAGATATCATGGGCAACCATAACCTTGCCAAGACCCAATACCTGAGATTTAGACTTATCACCGTAGGAGACTGTAATATTATCATGATTTGGACGCATCTCCGTGATGATATCCTTGCTTCCGGTCATATGACTAGTGCATCCACTATCCAGCACCCATTTCGACCCACTAGAAGCATAGCCCTGCAAGAGAATTACTTCTTGGTTTTAGGTACCCATTTTTCAATGGGTCCTTTCATGTTAGTAACAAGGGTCTTTGGAACCCAAATATACCAAGCAATATATTCATCAAAGGGACTGACATAATAAGCATAAACATCGCCATAATCATCACAAAAGAGTTCATAATTTGGATTGTGAGACCCTGCAAAACCAATATTGTTAGTTTTGCCTTTGGTAACATTCTTCTCAGCGGTGCTTGTCTTTGATTGAACATTCTTTGTCTTGTTCTTCTTGTTTTTCCTTTTCTTGGACTTGGTGACATATCCAAGTTCCTCTTTACCATGATTTGACCTTTGCTTTCCAAGAACTTCATCAAGGACACCCTTATCCTTGGGAGTGATGTCCTTGACCAATTCTTCTTCCATACTACCATTTTCCTTGTTACTATATGTTGAATTGAAAGTGCTAGGAACATCATACTTGGCCAATCGAATTTGGAGCTGATCATGTGATTCAATGAGAGTGGAGAAGTCGCTTTTCAACGCCTTGTGAGCGTTGTCTAGTTTCTCCAATTCCTCGGAGAGTCTGTCATTAGCAGCCCCAAAGTAAATCTTTTCCTTCTTTAGCTTCTTTGCTTTGGTGACTGCATTGTCACGTTCCTTAACAAGTTTGTCCACTATTTCTTCATGTGACTCCTCAACAGACTCAAGCCTCTCTTCAAGAGATACCCAGGCCTCTTCTTCTTCTTCAAGAGCATTTTTTAAGGATGCAATTTCCATTGCATCCTCCCTTTCAATTCTGCCCTTTTCTTCGAGGAGAGCTTCATTTTCGGTAAGCTAGTCCATAAGAGCTTCAAAACGTATTTTGTGCTCACCTTGCAAGTTAGTGAAGAAATAGTCCAAAGCAATAATCTCTTCTTTAACCTTAATACTAGTAGGAACATCCATGTTAATCATATCCTTAGGAAAAGAAGAGTTAGAAGAAGTTACCTCGGAGCTTCTTGCAATGAGACAAGTAGCACTCTTGTTGATGATGTTTTCGTTCGGAGAGTCGAAGAGAGATGTTGATGTAGATGTGGTGGCTATAGCAGCCACCTCTTGAGAGCTATCATCCTCGTCCTCATCTTCACTTCCCGAAGAATATTCTTCTTGAGCCACTAGAACAATCTTTGGTTGCTTCTTGAAGGGAGCATTCTTCTTTACAAAATGTTTCTTGGGTGGAGCCTTTGACTGGTCTTTGAAAATAAGTCTTCCTCCATTATCTTCCCTACTTTGATATGGACACTCAGCTACAAAGTGCAGCCGGTCACCATAGTTGAAACATGTTCTCAGCTTGGGACCATTTTCCTTTCTTCCATAGGCTCCACTCTTGCGTTCTAGTTCAGCTTTAGCCTTGACCGGATCTTTACGAAAGTTTCTAGCATAAAGAGCCAGGTATTATCCGTGGATCCTTTTTATATCCTCGGGACATTCCATACCTTCTATGGCATATTCATCATGATCAATCACACTAGTATTCAAGGCCATGTTGATCCCCTTTTGCATCCCCATAGCTCGTGCATGAGCATCTTCGGCATTCTTGGCAGCCACTTTGAAAGCGGCCATTCCTTGCATTACCTCATTGGATGTCATGAGGTGGTAGTTATGCCTACCTTGCAGACTTTTCAAATCTGTGGGCTCAAATGGCATAAGAGCACCGACATACTTGCGCTTGATCCATGCATCATCAACATGAGCGGCACCATGGTTTTTGAAAGTTGTGGCTATTGCCTTGAGCCTCCTATACATGTACTCATGGTTTTCTCCATCCAACATATAGAATCCTTCAGCTTCGTTGCTCAAAGCATCATATCTATTCCTTCTCATACTTTCATTTCCGATGAAGAGCTCGGTGAGAGCATCCCAAGCTTCCTTAGCTGTACTAAGATTATGAATGTGTGGCATATCTTTGTCACCCACACCAAGTTGTATCATGTGTAGAGCTGTAGCGTTGAGTTGGCTATCGACAACTTCTCTTCTTGTGAGATTATTCGGGTTTCCAACATGAAGACCATTTTCGATGATTTTCCATAACTCAATGGAGGAACTGCACACATGAGACTTCATCAAAAATTGCCATTGAGTAAAAGTAGATGCTGAAAGTATGGGTGGATCACCCCTATTATGTATATGTGGGTGAGGGATAGGTGGATCAGGAGAATACACATGAGAAACCTCATTGTATCCATCCTTACCACTATCCTTTTTTGAGGAGGAGCTCTTGCTAGTGTCATCACCAACCACTTCGTTATCTTTGGAATCGGTTTTACCCGTTTCCTTGGATTGTGGAGTGGTAGCCTCAGAGTTAGATGGAGGTGATGTTGCGGATGTGGAGAGACGCATTATCAATTGACGCATCTCTTCCATCTTAGCCTCCTTGAACTCACCAAGGTTGTTTCCAACATCTTGAGATCGTTCATGGTGACTACCTCCGGAGCATCACTCCCATCTACCTTGGAACCCATACTTCTCTTAGGCGGTTAAGCCTGAAATAAGAGTCGGGGCTCTGGTACCAATTGAAATGGATCGTATGGGCACCTAGAGGGGGGTGAATAGGTGCTACCCAATTTTTAGTACTTTTTCAATTTTAGGCTTGACACAAAGTAAATTCTCTAGATATGTAACTACGAGAATTTCCCCAAATGCAAACCTAGCTACTAAGCACGTAAAGAGAGGAGCGAGGGAACTGTAGTGGAGCACGCGGAGAAACAAGGATTTGTTTTACCGCAGTTCCTTCCTTGTTATGGGAAGTACATCTGTGTTGGAGGGGTGGGCGGTTCTAAGACCACCACGCCACAATAGGCCTCACCCTATTCTCCGATGGATCTCACCACGAGAGGCCTGATCCACCTTCTCCACTATTGGTACCCTTCGAGGCGGGAACCGGTGCCTTTTACAACGCTACCGAGGCACACACCCACAACTGAATTGGGGGCTCCCGAGATGACAACAAGCTGTCACAAGAACAAGGTTTATCAATATAAACAAAACAAGGATCTAGGTATTTGCAAGAAATACTAGATCGGTGATTCTCCAAATGAATGGAGAGGATATGAAGCGCTTGATTGCTGATGATGCAGATCGAGTTCTCCTCCTTCGATTCCCCAAGGGACGGGGCCTTTGGGTGGATCTAGATGGAGCTCTCTTGGATGAAGGTTGCAGATCAGAGCTTGAATTTTTCAAATGAACCAAGAGATCTGGAAGGAGGGGGAAGGCTGGCTTAAATACCCCTGCCCCGATCTGGCCATTGAACAAGTTTGGGGGCGGATTATCCGCCCCCCACTAGGTGCAGACTATCCGCCCCCTGGAAAAACTCCGCCCCCAAGGCGGATATTCCGGGGAGAAAATCTGCCCCCTCTCTGGGGCTGGCGCCTGCAAAACTTGATGAAGACCTTGGGGGGCGGATTATCCGGCCCCCTCCAGAGGTGGATTATCTGGCATGGCCGGAAAGTCTGGCCGAAATTCCGCCCCCTCTCTGGGGCTTGCGCCTTGGCAGTGAACATGAGGGGCGGATTATCTGGTCCCCTGAGGGGCGGATTATCCGGCGGGGCAGGAAAATCCGGCCGAAAATCCGCCCCCCTTCTGGGGCTTACGCCTATCTGGGAAAAGGGTGGGGCGGATTATCCGCCACCCAAAGGCAGATTCATTTTCCTTTTATCCTTAGAGAGAGCTGCAACACTTCAACACACATTAAATAATCCTTGATATTGTTATCTAACACACAAAACACTAGGGATTATGAAATGTTCTTTCACTCTCTCCTACTTCCGACCAATTCAAAGGGGTGCGACACTTCCTTCCATACATAAACTCAAATTGGGCCATTTGCAGACTAGCTTGATAACTATTATTGTAAGAAAATTCTGCGAAAGGTAGATAGTCTTCCCATTTAGATCCATACTCTAGCACACATGCTCTCAACATATCTTCGAATATTTGATTTACTCGTTCCGTTTGTCCATCGGTCTGAGGGTGATAAGCTATGCTGAAATCTAGTCGGGTTCCTAAACCTTCTTGGACTTTCTTCCAGAATCTCGAGGTAAACTGAGTTCCTCGATCCGATACGATGTTCTTGGGGACTCCGTGCAAACTGACGATTCTAGCGATGTATAACTCCGCTATCTTCGAACTCTGGTATGTGGTCTTGAAGGGTAAGAAATGGGCGACTTTGTACAATCGGTCCACTATGACCCAGATAGAGTCATTTCCCCTACTAGAAGTAGGCAATCTGGTGATAAAGTCCATTCTAACTGAATCCCATTTCCATTCCAGAATCTGTAGGGGTTGCAACAGTCCAGCGGGTCTTTGATGTCCCGCCTTGACTCTCTGACATATATCACACTTGGCGATAATCACTCCGGGGTGGATAGAATAAAGAGTATCATGGGCCTCTTTCAAAATCACTTCTTTCAATTCCGAATCTGCTGGTACACAAAGGCGTCCTTTGTACCATAGAACTCCTTCTTCATCTTCCATGAATCCGGGTACTTTGCATGTACCGATACAACGCTTGATTCCATCAATACTAGCATTTCCTTTCTGCGCCTCTTTGATCTGACTGATCAGAGTGGGTTGAAGTTCTATGCTAGCCAAAAATCCTTCACTTACCAATTCCATTCGGAAATCTTCCATCTCTTTGTGCAGACTTGGTTGCTCCTTCAAAATCATGGAGTTCAAGCGGCACGGCAATCTGCTAAGGGCATCTGCTACCACATTGGCTTTATCGGGGTGATAGTGAATGTCCAGATCATAATCCTTGATTAGCTCAATCCATCTTTCTATATCATATTCAGCTCCTTCTGAGTGAATATATACTTCAAGCTCTTGTGATCCAAATAAATCTCACAACAGTTTCCCGTCAGGTAATGGGTTGGGTAGTTCTGGGCTAGAACTACGGCTGCGAGTTCGAGGTCATGGGTTGGGTAGTTCTGTTCATGCTACTTTAGTTGTCGGGATAGATAAGATATAACTTTGTCTGCTTGCATTAGCACACATCTGAGGCCGATCTTGGATGCATCACAATATACGTCAAAGGGTTTGGTGATATCCGGCATGATCAAGATTGGGGCTGAAATCAATCTTCTCTTGAGTTCTTGAAAACTCGCTTCACATTTGTCCGTCCATTCAAACTTCTTGTCCTTTTTCAGCAATTGGGTCATGGGTCTGGTGATACTCGAGAATCCTTCTACGAACTTGCGGTAGTATCCCGCTAATCCGAGAAACGCACGAACTTGGGTTTGAGTGGTTGGGGCTTGCCAATCTTCAACATCCTTCACCTTCGCAGGGTCAACGACAATTCCTCTCGCTGATACGATATGTCCGAGGAATCCTACCTCCTGTAACCAGAATTCACATTTGCTAAACTTGGCATACAAATGATGTTCTCTAAGGTTTCCAAGAATTGTCGTTAGGTGTAGCTCATGTTCTTCTTCTGATTTGGAATAAATCAGAATGTCATCGATGAAAACAATGACAAACTTATCCAGGAAATCCATAAAAATCTTATTCATGAGATTCATGAAATAATCGGGGGCATTGGTCAATCCAAAAGACATGACGATATACTCGTATAATCCATATCTGGTGGTAAAGGCAGTCTTTGGAATATCCTCTGCGTGAATCTTGAGTTGATGATATCCAGTTCTAAGATCAATCTTAGAAAACACTTTGGCACCAGTCAACTCGTCAAACAAATCTTCTATCTTTGGCAATGGGTACTTGTTTTTGATAGTGACATCATTCAACTTCCGATAATTCGTACACAAACGGTTACCTCCATCTTTCTTCTCCACGAATAAAACAGGTGATCTCCATGGTGACGCACTTGGTTGAATTAGTCCAATTTCCAGCATGGCATCCAGTTGCTTCTTCAGTTCTGCTAGTTCAGACGGGTTCATACTATATGGGCTCTGGGCTCGGTTCCAGGGATTAGTTCAATGATAAACTCTATATCTCGATCTAGGGGCATACCGGGCAAAACATCTGGAAATACATCGGGGTATTCATAGACTATCCGGACTTGGTCAATGGTAGGCTGGGCTATACTCTTGTTGCACTTGAACTGACGAGGCAAAGTTTCAGATACATGCTCGACTGATATTCTGGTTGTACTGGTCATGGTTATGGCTTTCTTGGCACAGTCAATTAATCCTTTGTGTTTGGACATCCAATCCATTCCTAGTACTACTTCCAAACCTTTAGTTCCGAGTACTATTAGATTAGCATAAAAATCTATGCCATGGATTCGGATAGGGATGGCTTTGCAAATTTGCCTAGCTTTGGTGGTTGAACCGGGTATTTGAACAATCATAACATGCTTCAATTTGGTTTGTTGAATCTTACTAGTGCATGCAAATTCTTCAGTAACAAATGAGTGCGATGCTCCAGAATCAAACAACACTCTTGCAAGTACTGAGTTAACAGAAAACATACCCAGCACAACATCTGGTGCTTCTTGGGCTTCTTCAGCATGCATGAGAAAAAGACGGCCGTTGCGGTTGAGCAAATTCCCTGGGGCAAACCTTTTTCCGGGCTGAACACAACGCTGTTGCTGAGCTGGGGCATTTGCATTGGGGGTTGCAGCATTCTTATTGGGGCACTCATTGGAGTAGTGACCCTTGGTTCCACATTCATAACAAGTCACTTGCGACTTGTCCTTCGCCGCAACAGGCACTACATTGCTTTCGGTCCTTGGGGCAGTGTTGGTGTTGGTGGTGGCATTGTTGTTGTTGAACTTGGGTGGTGCACGGTTGAAATTGCTAGAGTTTCCGGGGTTGTTGTGGTTTCCTCCGGGCCTTGGGTTTCCACGGTTGGGATAGGTCGGACGGTTCATCGGGGGTCTGTTGTTTCTTGGGGAAAATTCTGGAGATGGGTTGGGGCGATACTTTGGTGTCTGGTGGGTTACTGGTTGATGCTTCATGCGACGCTTGCGATTCTCATTGGCTTGGTTGATCTTTCCATCCATCTGAATGGCAGAGTCGACTAGGGCTTCAATATCTGCAAAGGGGATATTGACTAACACCGTCTACATCTCATCATGCAGACCATTCAGGAATCTCTCTTTCTTCTTGGCTTCAATGTCAATCTCATCCGGGGCATACCTAGCTCATGACAAGAATTTGTCACGGTATTCCACTACCTTCCTTGCTTCAGTTCTCTGAATTCATCTCTCATCCTCTTGATCAAACCCGGTGGCAAATGGGTTCTGCTGAACTTGACCTTGAATTCCTCCCAAGTCATCATCTAACCTCCGGTCATTGCATGAACGTTGTTCCACCATGCTCTTGCATCTTCGGCTAGATAGTGGGTGGCGAACAAAACTTTCTCGTTAGCTTCCACTCCTGCGACTTCCAGATTGTTCTCCATGGTTTGCAGCCAATCATCTGCATCTAGGGGTTCTTATGACTTAGTGAAAACAGGTGGATTGGTGTTCTGGAAATTCTTGAGCTTAGATCCATGGTTGTCCTGATTTCCATGGCCTTGATTGTTGTTGTCCATCTGGGCTATCTGTTGAAGGGTGGCTAATTTGGCTTGACATTCGACTCTTTCGGCTTCGCGGTCCGAAACTATCATTTGCAAGAGTTGCAATATCGGGTCTGGGGCTGATTTGCTTCCTCCGCGAGGCATCTGAAGATTGAGATAGATCATGAGAAAAGAGGGAAATTTCTAAGGTTCATGGTTGTTTTATAAAGTTGTTAAAGTGTGACTCAGATTTTTCTAGCAACTTGCTTTTCATTCAGTCATAGCACACAATACAACACACACCACAACAAAGAAAAATAGATGGTTTTAAGAACCATTCTGTGAAGCTACGATATAGTGGGACTGAATACAATTCACTAACACTAGTGCTCAAGTGCTACTATTCCTCAGAGTCAGTGTACTCATCATCATCGATGAAGGCGAAATCATCCTCATCGGTGAAGAAGTCCATGGCCTGATCCTCCAGAAAGTCATCATCAACGCTGAGATAGGAATAGGGGTCTCCACGAAGGTCTTCTCCGACATTCTCCCTCTCCTCCAACTGCATGTATCTCTTGTGGATGGTCTCCTCCAAATCCATGATCCGGTGGCGAAGACGGGCAATGATGCTCTCCTTCTTGTCGATCTGACGGCGACGAGACTTGCGATCCTTCACTAGCATGGAGAGGGTATAATCCTTCTTCTTGGCGATGGCGTACTTGTGGTTGGCATAGGCACGGGCATTTTCCAACTCCTTCTGATGGTCGTACATCATGAAGCTGAGGTGGTCCAATTGACTCTTCAGCTCGGGGTGGTATGGGGCCTCCACTGGCTGTCCCATAACATCACGCCTTGGGTAGAACTCAAAACGGGTACCCTTGATCTGAATCATACTCTGCCCACACAGACGGGCAAGAGCTTCCTGCATGGCCCTGGCCAGTCCATCGAGCCAGTTGTTCTCTCTTAAGGTGAACTGAATTCCCTGTGCAGTGGGAGGTTCAATCTTTCCTCGGAGACTTGCAACAACTAGCCACTGCAGATCTTCTCCGTCCTGATCATTGAGCTGAGCTCCGAAGAACTCGGGGTGCGGATGCTCCAGAAGTTCCGAAAGCTGGTCCAAGTCACGCTCAAAGATGAGGTCTCCTCCATTCTCCAACTGATAAAACTTGTTGTAATTCACGTCCATCTATAAGAATATAGGATGAGTAAGTTAGTAGAGTGATCAAGTGTGTCAAATTTTATGTATTTTGCAAGAATTTTTGAGGAACATGAAATTTTGATGAACGAATCCAAGTGATAAGAATGGGAATAAGTTTTTGTAAATACTCACTTCCTTTGGTTTTGAAACTAAGTTTTTGATCCAAACGTCCATTCGAACTAGGGTCTCCTATGGTTAGGATGGCTATGATACCAACCTGTCAACACCCGGATTTTTAATCCCAGATGCCTGTTATGCCATACATCGCAATCCCAGGATTACCATTTTTGCGAGACATAACAGATTTGGATATCACAGTACATCATCCATTACAAACCATACATAAGGTATTACACAAATAAGGATCTCATCATCCAGTTCTTAATACAACTCAAGCAGCGGAATAACGTAATAGTAACGATAGCGTAGGCGAAGCTCCATCTTCATGGTCACAGGCAATGCTGACGATGGGAGATGATCCTAGTTGTCGTAACCTTCCTGCGGTCTGTCATCCTGATACTCCTCTTTATAGTCTGGCCACGGGAATAGCCAGGGACAAAGCCATGAGTACTCTTTAAGTACTCGCAAACTAATACTAACAAGTTAAGGGGTTTTTTGTAGTAGGACACTAAGCTCTAAGGTTGTTTTGCAAAAAGCCAGATTTACCTCCACTAAGTTCAGAAGCAAAGAAAGCTAGTTGAAAGTTTTATAACACCTAAGTGGGAATTTGAATTTCATATCACAACTCTGTTGTGGTCAAGTCAAAGTCATAATTCATTTCACAAGTCATTTTGAAAACATCTGACGGGGGAACAGTATGGCCATCTAATCTGTCCATAATCATGACGCGGCTATTCGAATAGTTTGACACTCTGCAGAGATTATACACTTTCATCACAACATTTGATACATCCGTCAGGAACAATCCTGAATTCACCATACTCAGTATGTGGATAATCAATCCTAACCTTTCAAGCCCTAGTATAGGCACCTATCCTGTGAGTTTGGCCTCCCAACCATGACCAACTGTCATCTTGGGTACTGCACAAGTGGACAATCTTCACAAGGTAGCCTCAGCTTAGACCTTGGCCGCGAGGGAACCCATACTAAGGTATATAAACTTCCAGTCAAGCCCTACCCAAATTTCGGGTGTTGTGGTTGTACGGTAAAATTGGAATGGTATCGTGTTGTGGGAATGACCACGGCAGATGCTGCAATCGGCAGCGAGTAGTAGAACATGGGGCAAGGGCAGCCAGCCATCTGTGCGTGATGAGGGCGGAGACACAGGGTTTTACCCAGGTTCGGCCGCCCGGAGGGTAAAGACCTACTCCTGCTAGATTGTATTATGATGGAAGTACAATGGGGCGAGCTCGGCGGCTAGGCGGCGAGTCGCTTGGGTGGATGATGGGCGATCCTCTACCGCCCTCTAGGGAGGTTTATATAGACTCACCCCTAGGGTTTACATATCTCAACCGAATCAGTTAAGGTTTTGCAATCGTTTAACCTAATCCGACTGGGCCTATCTACTCTCACGGGCCTTCAGCTTCCGATCGCTGAATCTCACGCCAGTCTTGATCCGGATCATCCTGCAGGCCCACTCGCTAGTTCCTGGGCCGGTCGGAAACGTCCTGCTGGGTATACCCCGGTAGGCATATCCCCATCAGTAGTCCCCGAGGCCGTCGTCGGTTGGTCGCAGGTGTTCGTTGGCAGTCGGAGTATACGGGTCCAATGCGGACGCCCAGTCGAATCGGTGGCGGACTCCTAAATAAAGAAAAAACCAGTTATTCTAGTCGCAATGACAGTGGTCAGTCAGGTCGCAGCTCGGCGAACGGGTAGGTGAAATGCTCAGTCACTGTTGTAGTGATCTGGTCGGCGAGTCGAATGGATGAAGTTGGACCGTTAGATGAGGTAAAACTAGCCGTTGGGTTAATCCAACGGTAACTTTTGGCGTAATCACCGCGGAGTAACGGCTCCCGAAATTGGCGGGTAGCAACCGCTATATAAGGGAAATGGCAGGCGATCGAGAAGACACTCCTTCATCTTTTTCGCCTACCTCCGTTTCCTCCGCATCGTGATCCAATCGATCCAGAAACCTTCGACCTCCGCGAACCTTTCAGCCAATGGCCCCCTCCACCGAACCATGGGGCATGTCCAAGTGTACCAGGGCGCTACTGGCATCCTTCGAGGAGGTCGGGATCCTGCGCGCCGGAAGGTGGCGCATCCCCGCGGCCGGAGAGGTGACTCCGGATCCGCGTGAGGGAGAGTTTGTTTGCTTCACCAGCCATCTGGAATGGGGGCTGGGGTTCCCCACGTCTCTCTTCTTCCGGCGCTTCTGCGCCTTCTACGGGATCCAGCCGTCGGACCTGGGCCCGCACAGCATCGAGCAGCTCGCCATTTTCGTGGCGTTCTGTGAGTGCTACCTGGGCTACAGGCCCTACTTCCCCCTGTGGCAAGATCTTTTCCACGGGAGGATCAGTCGCGAAGAATCAGGTGGCCCAATGCTGGCGGCGGGTGGCCTGACGTTCCAGTTGAAGTCGAAGGCCTCCTTGTTCGACCTGATGCTGCCTGCCAAGGCGGCAAGCGAGTGGAATAAGTCTTGGTTCTACGTCATCGAGGCGACTCCAGATGGCGAGGTAGCGATCCCAAGGTACTCCACCGACGGGCCCGAACCGCGCCGACTCCAGGTCGGCAAGCTCCCGGTAGACCAGCAGATGGTCGTGGATGAGATGCTTCAAACCATTCGCGGCTGAAGAAGAAGGGCCTTCAAACCATCAACTTGTACAACTGTTGGCTCGGCCGTCGACTTGTTCCCCTGGCCCGCCGCGACCATTACATGTACGAGTACACGGGCAGGAAAGACTCGACGAAGTCCTGCCTTGCCGAGTGGAACTCGAAGACTATGTTCTGGCGTTGAAGAAGATCACCCAGGCAGCATACCTGGACACGAAGGCTGGGGTCGCCCCTACACCGTGAAGCATCCATCTCCGACAGTAAGTCACTGTTTTCACTATCATTCGCAGTCGCAGTTGATGCTGTCGCGGTTATATTGATATTGTCTCGTGCCTACTGCAGTTATTTCACGTGGTGGAAGGGTGGCTCCCACCCGCGGACGACGAGAACTCGAGCTCGTCCGTCCAGGACGAGGGTGAGTCGCCTCCTGCCAAGGGCGGCGTTGGCAGCGATGCGAGTGATGACGACAACGATGATGACAAGCCCAGGGAAGAGGCCGTCCCGATGGTTTGCAAGACTCGCGGGCAACATCAGCGCAAGCTCGAGGCGAGCAGAAGCCTCGAACGTCACGATGACGACGATGATGAGCTTCCCGAGCACACCTCGCGTCGTGAAGCTACACCATCGAAAAAGAAGAAGAATAAGGAAATAAAGGCTCCACCAAAGAGGAAGACGAAGCCGGCGAAACAGGCATCTCCGCCTCGTTCGGCGAGTAGTTCCGACGCCACCAGCTTGGACAGGGATGAAACGCCGCAGACGACAGTAGCACCGGATGCCACTGCTGCCCTGAGTGAGGTACCTCTGGCGTCGCTTCCCCCCCCATTCGCCCCAGTCTCTAGGTTGGGGGTTGCTCCAGCCGCAGCAGCTTCGCCTCACAGGAGAGCTCCTGCCGAAATCATTTCGCAGGCTCCTCTCGTGGCCTCGTCGTAGAAGAGGCCTTCCGTGTCTTGGGCGCATGATGTTTTGGAGATGGGCCTCAGTCGGAAACTGGGCCCCGAACTGGAGAAGTCGGCCAGCATCCGCACGGTGCTGCGGTTCATACCAGTCGCCAAGTAAGTTTTGTTCACCTACCTTGACTTTCTTTGTACTCGGACCATTTTTCTCATGTAATCAATTCGCAGGACTGGAGTTAAAAAGATAGGCCACCCGTCCATGGCCAAAGTGCCGCCAGTCGTCGCCGAGGAGGACCCCTCACGGAAGAGGAAAGCTGATGAGGTCGCTGCCCCCGCAGACAGTGCCAAGAAGGCCAAGGGCGATGATATCGTCACGGTGTCTGACGATATGACGGTTGCTCCGAGTGGTCCTGTGACAGAGGTGGCCTTGAAGACCAAGGAGGATGTTTCCTCACCTGGGATGACCGAGCCGGCTTCTCTTGGAGCTAGAGAATCCACCGCGACCTCCCCCTGCTTCATGGCCAAAGCGGCAACAGCGAGTGGTACAACGCCATCGAGCCGCGTACCTGGGGTCTCCAAAACGGAGGTCGAGCAGCGTTGCCGGCACACTCCGGCTCTTCTCGCATCTGTGGACGCGCTACAACTCCATGGCATGCTGGGCGCAGCCATCCAGGTATGTCCAGTCCCCGAGGATCGGGACACTGAATTTCAGTGGTCAGATTCTTTTGGTGTTTGTTTTTATTTGTAGCACCCAGTCCCCGAGTGTCCAGTCGCTGAATTTCAGCGGGTGGGCACTTTAGGATTTTTGATCTCTAGTCCCCGAGTGTCCAGTCGCTGAATTTCAGCGGGTGGGCACTTTAGGATTTTTGATCTCCAGTCCCCGAGTGTCCAGTCGCTGAATTTCAGCGGGTGGGCACTTAGGATATCGTTGTTGTTAACTGTTTGGTTTGTGCACAGGGCTTGCAGCGTGAATCAGCCGATCGGCTTGCTGCGAAGTGTCGCGCGGAGAAGGAACTTGTTGCCGTCCAAGAGGTCAACAAGGGACTCCAGGCGATCGCTGCGAAGGCAAAAGAGGTCCGCTAGGGCCTTGTCCCGGCGAGTGAACTGACGGCGGCTCAATCTGTGTTGAGTTCGGCTGAGAAGCGGATCGCCGACCTTGAGCGCGAGCTTAAGGAAGCGAAGGCGGAGGCGAGTTCAGCGGATGGGCGAGCCAGGGCTGCTGTTATGGCTGCCGCTGAAGAGCGTAGGGTCTTTGACTCCCTCGTTGCTGGGCTACAAGACGACTTCTCCTCTCTTCAAAGCTTCATCACGGGCCTCGGCCGTCCTTTGATTGGTAAGTCTGCTTGCCTCTGCCTGTAGTAGCTACTTTGTGAAATCGTCGTTGTGCTTACTGCCGACCCCTGTCCGCAGGTCAGATTATCGACAGTTCGGAGGAGGCGCAGTCGTACGACGCGCGGTAGTGTGTGGCCACTTTGGTCGACTCGGCCACGTTGTCTTCGGCTTGCATTCGAGCATCTCTTCAAGAGATGTCGCCCACGGAATTGATTCCCAGCGATCTCGTCGAAGTATGGCGGTATCTGGAGAAGGCACCGTCAGTCGTCGAGTTTATGACACGGTCGGCATTCCGTAGCGTAAGCGGCGCTTAGCCTTGGGCTTGCCCACTTCCCGGAGGACTTCGACCTTGACGACGTGACGAGTGGCTACCCCTCGTCGACGGGCTCGGTGGAGATTGGCGAGGTGTTGAAGCTGACGGACCGGGCCGTGGTATACTCCGATCGCGTCTGGGCGATGGGCAACCTCCTCCCTTATCAGGAGACGACTGTCGCGCCCAATGATCCCGAGTCGCCGCGCCGGGACATCAAGGTCGAGCAACCCTTCCGTGCGGCGATGGCGGGTGAGTTGACAACGTACCCGCCGAACCCGTACACTCCCTTCATTCGCAACCGCAAGGGTGGCGGCGAGTCGACGTCGAAGCCTGCGGAATAGAAACATTGTGCCCTGGGGCGTTAGTAGTAACTTGGCCATTGGGCTCAACTTGTATTTTGTAACGACTTTGTTCTGCTATAATGGAATTTCATGTTATTTTGTGAATTGTCTTTCGATTTTGATTGCTGATTGGACAAGTCCCCGAGCGCGTCCGCCCTTTTTATGGGGTTTACCTCGTTTGTTATGTGTTTGTGGTTTTGAACGTTTTGTTAGTTGTTTTGTTATTGAGGTCGACTCGCCCGAGCTTGGAAAGCCAGTCGCAGGGCGACTCCCATGAGTTCTCTTTACTTGACTGTTTTCCCTTACGCGAACGAGGTCGGGTGGCCGAGTCCTCGAGCGTGGTACTTGGTGGTTCTAGTTGCAGCTCTAGGGTGGGTGAGGACTGGGCGCGTTAGAGTGAGCGCATCACTCTTGCCTGACCCGTCGGGTCAGTCGCATGGCGAGTCCTGGGCACGCTCTCGTACTTGGCGTTTTTCCCTAGTCGCTCGTGCTTAACTGGTCGCCAGTCCCCGAGCATGGTAGTTGGCCGTTCGAGTCGCTGTGTCGAGGATGCAGAGGATCATGGTCGCTGTGAGGAGCGAAGGCAGTTGTCTTGGCTCGTTAAGCCAGTCGAACTAGGCGACTCCAATGGGGCTCCGGGTAGGCGTTTTTCGTGGATGTTACGAGACCTGGTGTCGTGGGAATGACCACGGCAGATGCTGCAATCGGCAGCGAGTAGTAGAACGAAGGGCAAGGGCGGCCAACCATCTGCAGTGCGAGATGAGGGCGGAGACACAAGGTTTTACCCAGGTTCGGCCCCGGATAAAGACCTACTCTGCTAG
Source organism: Avena insularis (assembly GCA_023614405.1). NCBI lineage: Eukaryota > Viridiplantae > Streptophyta > Magnoliopsida > Poales > Poaceae > Avena > Avena insularis. The sequence continues at coordinate 376,480,270 of CM042691.1, read as the reverse complement.
ATTGTATTATGATGGAGGTACAATGGGGCGAGCTCGTCGGCTGGCGGCGAGTCGCTTGGTGAATGATGGAGCGTCGTTTGCATACAGGGGAGGTTTATATAGACTCACCCTCTCCTAGGGTTTACATATCTCAACCGAATCAGTTAAGGTTTCGGTACTCGTTTAACCTAATCCGACTAGGCCTACATACTCTCCTGGGCCTTCAGCTTCCAGTCGCTTGGATCCACGCCAGGTCTTGATCAAGTCGCCGTCTTGCAGGCCCACTCGCCAGTTCTGGGCCAGTCGGAAATGTCCTGCTGGGTATACCCCGGTAGGCATATCCCCATCAGTAGTCCCAGAGGTCGTCGTCGATTGGGTGCAGGTGGTTGCTGGTAGTCGGAGCATACGGGTCCAATGCGGACGCCCAGTCGAATCGGTGGCGGGCTCCTGAATAAAGGAAAAAACTAGTCATTCTGGTCGCAGCTCAGCACGGGTCGGCGAAATATTTAGTCACTGTTTTAGTGATCGGGTCGGCGAGCCGAGTGGCTGAAGTTGGACCGTCTGACGCAGTCAAAACTAGCCGTTGGGGTAATCCAACGGTAACTTTTGGCGTAATCACCGCGTAGTAACGGCCTCCTGATTTGGCGGGTAACAACCGCTATATAAAGGGAATGGTAGGCAATCGGAGAACCACCCTCTCGTCATTTCCTCCGATTTTGCGCACCTCCGTTTTCCTCCGCATCGCGATCCAGCTGATCCAAAATCCTCCGACCTCCATGAACCTTTCCGCCAATGGCCCCCTCCACCGAACCATGGGGCAGGTCCAAGTGCACGAGAGCGCTACTGGCGTCTTTCGAGGAGGCCGGGATCCTGCACGCCGGCAGGTGGTGCATCCCCGCGGCCAGAGAGGTGACTCCGGACCCACGCAAGGGAGAATTCGTCTGCTTCACCAGCCACCTGGAACGGGGGCTGGGATTCCCCACATCTCTCTTCTTCCGGCGCTTCTGCGCCTTCTACGGGATCCAGCCTTCGGACCTGGGCCCGCATAGCATCGAGAAGCTCACCATTTTCGTGGCGTTCTGCGAGTGCTACCTAGGCTGCAGGCCCTACTTTCCCCTATGGCAATATCTGTTCCACGGGAGGATCAGTCACGAAGAAGCAGGTGGCCCAATGCTTGCTGCGGGTGGCCTGACATTTCAGCTGAAATTGAAGGCTTCCTTTTTTGATCTGATGCTACCTGCCAAGGCGGCGAGCGAATGGAAGAAGTCTTGGTTTTACGTCACCGAGGCGACTCCAGACGGCGAGGTGGCGATCCCAAGATACTCCGCCGACCGGCCCGAACCGCGTCGACTCCAAGTCGGCAAATTCCCAACAGACCAGCGGATGGTCGTGGATGAAATGCTTCAGACCATCCGCGGCCTGAAGAAGAAGGGTCTTCAGGCCATCAATTTGTACAACTGCTGGCTCGGGCGGCGACTCGTTCCCCTGGCCCGCTATGACTATTACATGTACGAGTACATGGGCCGGGAAGATTCGACGAAATCCTGCCTCGCCGAGTGGAAACTCGAGGAGTACATCCCGGCGTTGAAGAAGATCACCCAGGCGGTGTACCTGGACACGAACGCTGGGGTCACCCCCTACACCGCGAAGCATCCAGCCCCGATGGTAAGTCATTTTTCTATCATTCGCGATCGCGATTGATCTTTGTCGCGGTTATCGTCTTGTCTCATGCCTATTGTAGTTATTTCAAGTGGTGGAAGGGTGGCTTCCGCCCGCGGACGACGAGAATTCGAGCTCGTCCGTCCAGGACGGGGGTGAATTGCCTCATGCCAGGGGCGGTATCGAGAGCGACAGGAGCGACGATGACGACGAGTCCGAGGAAGAAGCCGTCCCACTGGTTCGCAAGACTCGCGGGCAGCGTCAGCACGAACTCGAGGCGAGTAGAAGCCTTGAATGCGATGATGACGATGACGACGAACTTCCCGAGCAAACCTCGCATCGCGAGGCTATGCCATCGAAAAAGAATAAGAAGAAGGAAGTGAAGGCCCCTCCGAAGAGGAAAACGAAGCCGGCGAAACAGGCATCTCCGCCTCGTTCGGCGAGTAGCTCCGACGCAACCAGCCTGGCCAGGGACGAAGCGCCACAGACGACGGCAGCACCGGATGCCACCGCCGCCCCGAGTGAGGTACCTCTAGCCTCGATTCCTCCCCCGTTCGCCCCAGCCTCTGGGTCGGGGGCTGCTCCGGTCGCGGCAGCTTCGCCTCCCAGGAAAGCTCCCGCCGAAAACGTTGTGGAGGCTCCCGTCGCGGCCTCATCAACGAAGAGGTCGTCCGTGTCTTGGGCGCATGATGTCCTGGAGATGGGCCTCAGTCGGAAACTGGGCCCCAAACTGGAGAAGCCGGCTAACATCCGCATGGGGCTGCGGTTCATACCAGTCGCCAAGTGAGTTTTATTCACTCTCCTTGCCCTTCGTTGTACTCGGACCACTTTGCTCATGTAATCAATTTGCAGGACTGGAGTTAAAAAGATAGGCCACCCGTCTGTGGCCAAAGTGCCACCAGTCTTCGCCGAGGAGGACCCCTCTCGGAAGAGGAAGGCTGATGAGGTCGCTGCCCCCACAAACAGTGCCAAGAAGGCCAAGAGCGATGAAGTCATCACGGTGTCTGACGACACGACGATTGCTCCGAGTGATCCTACGGCAGGGGCGGCCTTGACGATCAAGGGTGGTGCTTCCTCGCCTGGGATGGCCGAGCCGGCCTCTTTTGGCCGGCGCATCCATCGCGACCTTCCCCCGCTTCATGGCCAGAGCGGCTACGGCGAGTGGTACTACGCCATCGAGACGCGCACCTGGGGTCGCCGAGACGGAGGTCGAGCAGCGTCGCGGGCACACTCCGGCTCTTCTCGCATCCGTGGATGCACTACAACTTCATGGCATGCTTGGCGCAGCCATCCAGGTATGTCCAGTCCCCGAGGATTGGGCCACTGAATTGCAGTGGTCAGATTCTTTTGGTGCTTTGCTTTTATTTCTTACGCCTAGTCCCCGAGTGCGCATTCGCTGAATTTCAGCAGGTGGGCGCTTAGAGTTTTTGATCTCCAGTCCCCGAGTGTCCAGTCGCTGAATTTCAACGGGTGGGCACTTAGGATTTTTTATCTCCAGTCCCCGAGTGTCCAGTCGCTGAATTTCAGCGGGTTGGCACTTAGGATTTTTGATCTCCAGTCCCCGAGTGTCCAGTCGCTGAATTTCAGCGAGTGGGCACTTTAGGATTTCGTTTTTGTTAACTGTTTGACTTTTGCATAGGGTTTGCAGCGTGAATCAGCCGACCGGCTTGCTGCAAAGTGTCGCGCGGAGAAGGAACAAGGGACTCCAGGCGATTGCTGCGAAGGCAGAAGAGGTTCGCCAGGGCCTTGTCCTGGCGAGTGAGCTGACGGTGGCGCAATCTGCGTTGAGTTTGGCGGAGAAGCGAATCGCCGACCTTGAGCGCGAGCTTGCGAACGCAAAGGAGGAGGCGAGTTCGGCGGATGGGCGAGCCAAGACTGTTGTTACGGCCGCCGCTGAGGAGCGTAAGGTCTCTGACGCCCTTGTTGCTGGGCTTCAAGACGACTACTCCTCTCTTCAAAGCTTCATCATGGATCTCTCCCGTCCTTTGATTGGTAGGTGTGCCTGCCTCTTCCTGTAATATTGTCATTGTGCGATCTTTGATGTACTCACTACCCCCCTCTGTCCATAGGTCGGATTATCGACAGCGCGGAAGAGGCGCAGTCGTTCGACGCGCGGTAGTGTGTGGCCACTCTGATCGACTCGGCCACGCTGTCCGCGACTTGTATTCGGGCGTATCTTCAGGAGATGTCGACAATGGAAGTGATTCCCAGCGACCTCCTCGAAGTGTGGCGGTACTTGGAGAAGGCGCCATCAGTCGTCGATTTCATGACGTGATCGGTGTTCCGTCATGGGCGGCGTAACTCGGCTTAGCTCTGGGCCCCCACTTCCCGGAGGATTTCGATCTGGATGATGTGACGAGTGGCTACCCATCGTCGACTAGCTCGGTGGAGATCGCCGAGGTGATGAAGATGACGGACCGCACCGCGGTATACTCCGATCGCGTCTGGGCGATGGGCGACCTCCTTCCTTATCAGGAGACGATCGTCGCGCCTAACGACCCTGAGCCGCAGCACCGGGACTTCAAGATCGAGCAGCCCTTCCGTGCAGCGATGGCGGGTGAGCTGACGATGTACCCGTCAAACCCGTACACTCCCTTCATTCGCAACCGCAAGGGTGGAGGCAAGTCGACATCGAAGCCTACGGAATAAAACATTGTGCCCTGGGGCGTTAGTAGCAGTTCTGCCGTTGGGCACACTTTGTAATTTGTAACAACTGTGATATGCTATAATGAGGTATCGTCTTATTTTGTGAATTGTCTTGTGTTGGTGATTGAGTGTTGAACGAGTCCCCGAGCGCGTCCGCCCTTTTTATGGGGTTTGCCTCGTTTGTTATGTGTTTGTGGTTTTGAACGTTTTGTTACTGAGGTCGACTCGCCCGAGCTTGGAAAGCCGATCATAAGCGACTCCCATGAGTGCTCTGTGCTTCACCGTTTTCCCTTCTTGTGAGCGAGGTCGGGTAGCCGAGTCCCCAGCGTGGTACTTGGTTGTTCTAGGCGCGACTCTAGGGTGGGTGAGGACTGGCGTCGTCGTAAGCGCATCACTCCTGCCTGGCCCGTCGATGGTCGATCGCATGGCATGCTCTCATACTTGGCGTTTCCCTAGTCGCTCGCGCTGAACTGGTCGTCAGTCCCCGAGCATGGTACTTGGCCGTTCGAGTCGCTGTGTCGAGGATGCGGAGGATCATGGTCGCTGTGAGGAGCGAAGGCAGTTGTCTTGGCTCGTTAAGCCAGTCGAGCTAGGCGACTCCAATGGGGCTCCGGGTAGGCGTTTTTCGTGGACGTTGCGAGGCCTGGGGTAACCCAGTGCCCTCGTAGCGCACTACTTGGCCGCGCCGATCGCTGTACCAGAGGATGACTCCTGCAGTTAGCTTGGTGCTGTTATTACGAGTGCGAGTGGCACAAGACACGGAGAGTAGACACAATTAGTGGTGACCAATATGTTTTATTTCATAGCGACTGGAGTATACATATGTGGGGTTCTAGGAGTAGAACTTCCGTAGGAGGTTTACATTCCATGGCCGCTTGACGTCGAGTTTTCCGTCTCCGCGGACGTCGGTGAGATAGTAGGCGTCGTTGCCGAGTACTCACCCTATGGCGAATGGTCCCTACCACGGGGGGGAGAGCTTGTGCATGCCCTTCTTGTCCTGGATGAGGCGTAGCACCAGGTCGCCTTCTAGGAAGGTGCGAGTCGGTGATGGGGATTGTCTTGAGCGCTGAGCTCGGCACGTGTGTCTGGTTGGCGTACTTCTAGCACTCGGCGCACCGCAGGGCAATGTCGACGGCATCGGCGTGTGCGTTGGGCCAGTACAAGCCGTGTCGCATAGCCTTTGCGACCAGAGAGCGGGCGCCGGCGTGGTGGCCACAGTCGCCGGAGTGGATGTCGTGGAGGATTTTGCGTCCTTCAGCAGGTTGGACGCAGCGTTGGAACACGCCGGTCACGCTGCGCTTGTGGAGCTCGCCGTCGATGATGACGAAGGATTTGCAGCGACGTGCTATCATCCGGGCGTCTGTTTCGTCTGCTGGTAAGGTGCCTCCCTCTAGGTAGGCAATGTACGGCGTAGTCCAGTCTTCTGGCTCGGCGATGAGTGCGATCAGGGCTGCCTCTGGTTGCAGCGGAACGCCGATGTCGATCTCCCTTGGGGGAGAGACGGAAGGCTGGTGATGGTGTCGAGGAAGACGCCGGCGGGTGGTGCGAGTCGAGCCGAGCCGATACGAGAGAGTGTGTCGGCCTCCTCGTTTTTCCGCTAGTCGATCCACTCGACGGAATAGCCTGCGAAGTGTCCGCCTAGCTTGTCCACTTCTTGGTGGTATGCCACCATGGTGGGGGAGACGGCGTCGCAGGTGCCGACGACTTGCCCAGCGACGAGGTCGGAGTCTCCGTAGCAGCGTAGGCGGTTGACATTCATCTCCTTGGCGGCTCGCATGCCGTGGAGTGGTGCCTCGTACTCGGCCATGTTGTTGGTGCAGGGGGTGAAGTCGAGGAGGGCGTGGCGGAGCTTGTAAGCCGCCGGGGAAGTCAGCACGATCCCTGCCCCTGCGTCGTCTGCGTTCTTGGAGCCGTCGAAGTGCAAACTCCAATAGTGGAGGTACGACAGCTTTTACGGCTGCTGGGCCTCTTCCCAGTCGGCGATGAAGTCCGCGAGAGCCTGCGACTTGATCTCTTTGCGTGGCTCATACTTGATGTTATGGACGCCGATTTCGACGGCCCACTTGGCGCCTCGCGGTTGCGGATTATGTCCTGCAATGGTGCTGAGGAGACGACCGGGTGCTCCTGGAAGTAGTGCGGCAGTCGCCGCTGTGCTCTGAAGACCGCGTATACCAGTTTATGGTATTGCGGGTATCGCTGGCGCGACTCGCTAAGGACCTCGCTGATATAGTACACGGTTGTCTTTGGGCGCTCCTTTCCTTCTTCTGGCGCTCGGCGACCATGGCCGGCGCTAACGGCAGCTCGGAAGCCACGACGTGAACCAGCATGGGTTCCTTGTCGTGAGGCGGCGGTAGTGGTGCTACGAGTAGCACCTTCTTGAGTCCGGGCGCGTCGTTAGCCTCCTTGTCCCCACCTTTGGAAGGTGGGGTTCTTCGCATCGAGCGGTATAGGGGCATCGCCTTTTCGCCCGAGGGATGAAGCGGCGAGCAGCGACTTCGCCCGGCCAACCACGGACATCGCGCAGGCACTCGGGTTTGCCGAGTCGAGCGATCGTGTCGATCTTGGTGGGGTTCGCCTCGAACCCGCGCTTGGAGACGACGTATCCCAGTAGTTGCCCTGCTGGTACACCGAAGGTGCATTTGCCTGGGTTTAGCTTTATCTTGTATTTCCGCAGGTTGGCGAATGTTTCCGCAAGGTTGGCGAGTAGGTCGCTCTAGCGAGCGGACTTCACCACCACGTCGTCGATGTAGACGTGGATATTGCAGCCAATTTTGCGCGCAAGGCACTCCTGCATGCACCGCTGGTAGGTTGCCCCGGCGTTCTTGAGGCCGAAGGTCATGGCGGTGTAGCAGAAGGCTCCGAATGGCATGATGAACGCCGTCTTTTCTTCGTCCTCGACATCCATTTTGATATGGTTGTACCTAGAGTAGGCGTCGAGGAAACACAGCGACTCCGAGCCCGCGGTGGAATCGATTATTTGTGTCGATTCGCGGGAGGATGACTTGCTCCTTCGGGCAGACGTTGTTTAAATTTGTGTAATCGATACACATCCTCCAGGTCCCATTTTTCTTCTTGACCAGGACTGGGTTTGCCAGCCACTTGGAGTATTTTATTGGTCGGATGAAGCCTGCAGCGAGTAGACGCTGCACCTCCTCGGCGATGGCTCGGCGGCGCTCTTCGTTGATGGGCCGCAGCGACTGCTTAACAGGTCGCACTTTGGGGTCGGTGTTGAGTTTGTGCTCAGCGAGTTACCTAGGGACACCAGGCATGTCAGAGGGCTTCCATGCGAAGATGTCCCTGTTCTCATGGAGGAACTCGATGAGCGCGCCTTCCTATGCTGGGCTCATGCCCGTCCCGATCGTCACCGTCTGGCTGGAGTCACCTGGGACCAGCTCGATGGTACGGGTGTGCGTCGTTGCCTCGAAGGCTGAGGTGTTGCCGCCCTCCGAGTTGGGCTTCTTGAGTATGGTGGGGTCGTCGTTGTTGACCCCGCTTGCGTACTTGGCAAGCTCGTCGGCGTGGTTGGCCTCTGCCGCGATGACGGCGTCGGCGAGTTCGGCTCCTTTGGCCTCGCACTCGGCGGCCATGTCGGGGTCTCCGTGGATGGTGATGACGCCGCGCGGCCCGGGGAGCTTCATCGCGTTGTACGCGTAGTGGGGCGCTGCCATGAACTTAGCAAACGCCTGGCGCCCCAAGACGCAGTGGTAGGGGTTGTCGAAGGGCACCAGCTCGAAGATGATCCGCTCGATGCGGAAGTTGCCGGTGTGCCGAAGGTGACTGGCAGCGTGACCTTGCCGATCGGGTACGCCTTCCGACCGGGGACGATGCCATGGAACATGGTGTAGGTCGTCTCGACCATCGACTGCAGGAGCGATCGCTGAAGGTGTCGGTGCGGATGTTGATGGAGCTGCCACCGTCCATCAATGTCTTGGGGAGCCAGTAGTCTCCCACCTTGGGCTTGACTACTAGGGCAACTCGGCCTGGGTACTCGATGCGCGGCGAGTGGTCCTGGCGACTCCAAGTGATTGGTTGCTCCGACCAGTTGAGGAACTGGGGGACGTCCACCTAGGCCACCGCGTTGACGGCAACAGCGCGGGTGATGACCTGCTTCTCGTGCTTCGTGTTGAAGCATGTGAAGGTGTGGAGCGAGCCGGCCACGCTGCCAAATTTTCCGCCGTTTGGCGGGTTGTTGTCGGGGTCTTCCCTCGCTCGCCGTGCCTTCTCGATCTCCTTGAGAGAGTGGCAGTCGGTGGTCGTGTGTGTGGCGGGCTTTCCTTCCCTGTTGTGAAATGCACAAGGTTGGTTAAGGAGGGCCACAGGGTCGAACCTTGGTTTCGCCTTGTAATTGCCGCCGTCGCGGCGTTGCCCCCCGTCGCGGCGGAAGATCTTGGGCTCACGCTGCGCGTGCCCAGCGTTGGCGACGAAGTCAACTCGCCGTCACTGCGGCACTTGCCGATGAGGCGAGTGTTGCTGTAGCGTAGATCGGATCATCGTCCGTTGTCGTTGCCGTTCGTGCGGCGTTGTCCTCCCGACTCGTCGTCGGTTTCTTGGTTTGGGTCTTCCTCCGCGTACCTTTTGGTGATCTCAAGGAGGTCCGGTATGTTGTCGAGTGTGCGTATGCTCGTTTGAGCTTGGCGACTAGGGGCTCGTAGCGGCACGAGGTTTTGAAGCAGTAGATTGCGGTGTCTGGGTGGATGTCGACCGCGTTATACCACAGTTCTTGCCACCGTTGCACCTAGCTGCGGGTCGACTCGCGAGGTCCCTGGACGCATCGTTCCAGGTCCTCGATGGTGGTGGCGCGGGTGTATGAACCCTCGAAGTGCCTGACGAAGGCATCGCGCATCTCTTCCTAGGAGTCGATGCTGTCATGCGAAGTGTTGATCCATTGCCTGCGCCCCTCCATCATCGAGTGGCGAGTAGATCGGTGTGGCCGACGATCCCCATTGCCATGAGGTAGGTGTCCAGCCACACGGAGGGATCGTACGTGGGGTCGTACTTCTCTATTTCCTTCGGCGCTTTGAAGTTCATCGGGTATCTTTCGCCTCGGATCATTGTTCCGAAGCACCGGGGCCCGAGTCGACTAAGCGACCCCATCGGCTCATCGTCACGGCGGTTGGTTAGGGTATGTCACAGGTCATCGGGCTGGCGTGCGCGCCAGCTCTGGTTGTTGATGATGTGGGTGCGGGCGTCGACGGGCTGACCGTTGGCGGCGACGAAGTTGGTCGCCGGCTTGGGGTTGTTGGTGGAGAGTGCCGCGTTCGCGGGTCGGTGTTGGAGCTGCAGTGGTTCGGGTGGCGGGCAGTTGAGGGTGTTTACCGCCAATGGGCGGCCGCTTGAGGCTGCTCTGCTGCCTGATGAACGCGAGTACATCCGACCCTGAGAGTCGACGCCTGCGTTTTGTTGCTCGACCGCCTTTGCGAGCAAGGCCTTGACGTACTAGATCTGTAGGGCGCCGTCGCCGGTGGTCGTGATGTTGTCTGCCGCTGCTCGGCCCGCCACGAGGTTGTCCATCGGGGTGGAGAACAGTGGTAGGCCGTTCGCGTCTCACTCCCGTGAGGAGACCACGATCCGCGGCTGGTCCCTGGGGGGTGCGCGGTTGGGTGGAGGTGGGGCGCCAATCGCCGTCGACCCTGGTGGGGGCCGGGCGCTTCCTCCTGGTGGCGCGTTCTCGCAGATCGCGCGCTCAGCCATGCGGGACGGGTCGTTCTCGTCGTCGAAGTTCAGGGCGCGCCCCTTTACGGTGGGGTTCAAGCGCGACCTGATTCGTTGCTGGTGGTAGCACGACATCTCCTGCGCCGTCACCTGCTCGAGGCGAAATTTTTCGCGCTCGGCTTGCTCCTTCTGCTGAACGCCGGAGCGGAGTTCCTTGACCTTCGTTGCCGTTGCGTTGGGAGGGATCGGGTGGAGAAGGGATCCTACGGTGGGTCGGCGCCGGTCGCCATGTAGGTCGCGGCGTGGCGACCGGTCCCGTCGCGGAGATCGGCGGAGTTTTCTGACCCGAAGTCGAAGTCGAAGATCCCAAGGATGGAAGGATCCTCGAAGTCTCCAATGTTGGAGACCTGGGTGATGGAGCACGCGGGCGAAGCCGCGGTGATGGATCCGGCGAGTGACGCCGGGGTCACCGAGTCGGCGTCGTCGTTGAGGGCCGCGTCTTTCGTGGCCGCGGTGGTTTCAGCCACATCACTGTGGGCTGAGTCGTACTCGGAGGCGAGGCGGTGGATCGTGCGGACCTGACTCTCGGAGAGCCGATCGCGTTGCGGCGACTCGCGGATGCGAGCCAAGTCCTTCGAGACGATGACGTCATTGAGGCCGACGAAGAGACTAATCGTGCCAACCGTCAAGATCATGCTGTGCGTGACGGGTCGCGCCGCCGGGACGTAGCTGCTCAGCAAGATTTGGAGCATCTCGCCGATCGCTATCATGCGGCCGGTAGCGATCGACTCGTTGATGGGCATATTGGATCTCGCCGCAGAACACCGGCCAGACCAGCCAGGCCCCATGGTGGGCGCCACTGTCGTGGGAATGACCATGGAAGATGCTGCAATCGGCAGCGAGTAGTAGAACATGGGGCAAGGGCGGCCAGCCATCTGCGGTGCGAGATGAGGGCGGAGACACAGGGTTTTACCCAGGTTCGGCCCCCCGGAGGGTAAAGACCTACTCCTGCTAGATTGTATTATGATGGAAGTACAATGGGGAGAGCTCGGCAGCTAGGCAGTGAGTCGCTTGGGTGGATGATGGAATGTATCCTCTACACGCCCTCTAGGGAGGTTTATATAGACTCACCCCCCTAGGGTTTACATATCTCAACCGAATCAGTTAAGGTTTCGGCAATCGTTTAACCTAATCCGACTGGGCCTATCTACTCTCCTGGGCCTTCAGCTTCCAGCCGCCTGAATCTATGCCAGGTCTTGATCTAGTCGCCGTCCTGCAGGCCCACTCGCCAGTTCCTGGGCCGGTCGGAAACGTCCTGCTGGGTATACCCCGGTAGGCATATCCCCATCATATCGCTTCCAGACAACCATCAGTTTTATAAAGGGCTAAGGCTCATGCCTCAACATTTTCATCATCAAAATCATCTGGTGTTCGGAAACACATGTCAAAACATTTCAGTAGAATGACTCATCATTCTAAAGTTTTCATAACCATTTTCAAAAAGTATTCCCATCTAAAGTTGATCAAGTTTTATACTTAGCACTAGCATCTACAAGTGGTGGTAAATACTAATGAGGGGTGGTAAACAAGTGGGGATTTGCTAAGTTCAATCTCATGCCTTAGGATGACATCAAGATTATCTAACTTAGGCCAAATTTTATGCTCTTTATGCTACCTTTAGTTATCTTTCTAGAATCTACAAGTCACCATGTAAACTCTAAGAGAAAGCCTTGCTAAAGAAAATAAAGTATTAAGCTTGCAAGTAACACTAGGATTGGGTTATCAAGTGGGTATGATCACATATGCTTAAGGCATATAGTTGGCATAGTAACAAGCAAGTATTGGCTTGCATAAGTAGGGTATCTTGCAAGTGTTAGCTTGCCTTGTGCAGAGCAGTGGTTGAAGTTCTCCTCGGCTTCTTCCTCGTAGTATCCTCCTTCCTCCTCGTATCCTTGGTCGGTACTAGCGTCTATACATAAATACGAGGTACACAATCACCAAACAATACTTAACTATTTCTAAACATCACTCAACGGTTCACACTAGATGATCTATCATCATCACTATCATTACAATATTAAAGCACTTGTCTTATTTATTTTAATTTGAGAAAAGTAATTTCTACTCATTGAAAAACTACTTAAGATTTAATATTCTCCAACTCAAACATGGGATCATGTTGACACATGTCATCACCACATATTTCAGTACATGAGAATGTGATAAAGTGGTGTCACAATTTAATAAGGTTTAACATTTTTATTTTAAATAAATAAAGTGACTAGAAATGCCTATGTAGCATTCTTTTATTACTTGAACATTATTTCTGCAGGTAAACCCATATGTTTTTATATATTCTGAAAGGTATGATCAAATGTGATTTTTGAGAGTATGAATCAACTCAAAAGCTCTTATGGTTGAATTTTGAAAAATGTTTGAATGCAGAAAAGCTTCTGCCATGTTATTTTTACCATGGTTGATCTATAACTCCAAATGATTTGAATCCAACAGGCTTTGATTAAGCATTTCAGTACCCTTCTAATAAAATTGGTTTCATGCATTTTGGTTCAGTTAATCGAGCTGGGTTGATTTTTGAATCTAGGTACAGAACTATGTTTGAAATTAAATGAATAAAGCTTAATTTGAATTGTTGGGTCGCGCGGGATGTTTTACTGGTCCGGCCCACTACACACAGCGCGTATGCGGGCTGGTTAAGTGGTTGTCCCCACGCGTTAGTGAGACGGGGAGGGGCGAAGCGGTACAGGGCAATGTGAACCGCACGATCTAACTCTAATCGAACGGCTACGGTTCATCATCCACGTCGGGCAGTGCCGGCGAGATAGAACCCTAACGCGGCAGGTGTGGGTCATGGGAGGCTCACCGGGGCTCAGGCGAGGGTCGGCGACGGGGGCGAACGACGAAGTAGACGACGGCGGTTCTCCTGGTACCTGCAGCTTCTCCTGGGGCGGCTCCAATCGACGGCTCCCTTCTTCTCCAGCAGCGGCGGGCTCCGGCCAAATTCCGGCGATGCGCTGCTCGCCTTGCTCCGGGAGTGAGGTGGGGTGGTTCTGGGTGAGAGGGAGTGAACTAGTGTGGCGAATTCGTGATGGGGAGGGCTCCTTTTATAGGCGAGCGAGAGGGGCTGCATGGTGTGGGCTGAGGTCGTTGGAGGCGACGGTACAGGCAGCTACTGGCATGGGCGACATTAGGGGGCAGTACGGTGCTCCCTGGTGAAGCTCAACAGCGTGGTCTTACGGCGTGGGGCGGTGCTGATTGGTCAGAATGTTGCGGTGCTCTGAGCAGGTCCAACGTTGATTTTAATGTCGCACAGCATGCGTGGTCCGCGCCGCGGCAAACGGGCATGTCTACGGGCTTGTTGGGGTGCTGGTGATCATCCACAAGCGGCGAAATGCGGCTGGATGCATGCGTGCTGGTCGAGCATGGCGCACTGGCACGCTCTCGTCTCGCGCGAAGAGAGGTTTGGCATGGGCGTGTCGTGTGGTCCAGGGGATGGAATTTCTCGGGGCTGGGACAGAGAGTGGCGGTGGACGGTGGGGTGCTTGCTAGACATGCTGGCTAGGGTTAGTGTTGCTCGTAGCTTGCTATCGACAATAGGGTGGCAAGGTGAGGATCGGCCTGCTTGCCATTAATGTCATGGTCTTGCTTACAGTGAGCTAGAGGGGTTAAACTAGTTAGATGATCTACTGAGGGTGTAGTGTGAGCTAGATAGGGAACAAGTTAGGCCAAATTTACTGCACACTATAGTGTTTGATGTTTGTTTGATTTGTATCTCCAAGGTGTTTGATAAAATGGCCGCAAGAGATTCAAATTTGAATTTTGGATTCAAACTTGGTGGGTTTGCTAGGAACATACTAGGGAGTGTATGGTTAGTTGGATTAGTCAAGGGGCACTAGTTTCGTTGGGTTTTGAAAATGGGTAATCTTCACATATGATAAAGATTCAATTTTGAATTGTGATTTGAATGAGGTTGCCAAATGTTTCTGCAAGTTTGAAAGGTGGGATTTGATTTACTTTTACTTGTTCTAGCAAGGGGTGAAAAGAGTTGGAAAAGTTTCTGTTTGAAATCTTGAACTAGAAACACTCAAAGTGACCTAGTGAGCAAGATTGGCAAAAATGACCATTTGCTTTATTTTATTTGTTTTTGATTTTCTCTTGTTTTGTTTCTGCATGGAAATGCTTTATATGATGTTATTTTCATATTTAAACCATTTCTTGCTATTTAGGTTAATCACACAAGTTCATTCATGAATTTATCAAATCATCTCATTCACACATGCATTCATATGATTTTAAATTAATCAAAAAATTTGTTAACCCTAATTTTAGTGATTAGAGTTTGATGATCCTTGTGTTATATTTTTGGGATGTTACAGCCTCAAACATGTGAACTAAAGATGCTGCAGCAATTTCATAATTAGGAGCAAGTTCTGCTAGGGATCTATCCTCAATATCCTCATTCTAGCTAACATGATTAAAGAATTCTTCAATATTATATTTCCCAATTATAGAGCCACTACCTATTGAAAGGTCTTTCAGGGTGAACTTAGGGATCAACATGGTGAGCTAAGAACAAGGTAGGAAGAACTATTTTTGTGTGTTTTTTATAAGAAAAAGCAAACCAAACAAAACTATTTTTTTTGTAATTTTTGAAAAAGAGAAACAAGCAATAATAGTGTTGGAATTATGCCCCAGAGGCAATAATAAAGATGTTATTATTATAATTCTTGTTCATGATAAAGTTTATATTCCATGCTAGAATTGTATTAAGCGGAAACTTTAATACTTGTGTGGTTTGTGAACAACACCGTGTCCCTAGTATGCCTCTATGGACTAGCTCATTGATTAATGATGGTTAAGGTTTCCTAACCATGGACATGAGTTGTCAATTAATAATGAGATCATATCATTGGGATAATGATATGGTGGACAGACCCAAACTAAGCGAAGCAATTAGATCGTGTCATCGTGTTCGTCTTTGCAAAGCTTTTCTTATGTCAAATATTGTATTACTTAGACCATGAGATAATACAACTCCCTGGTATCGGAAGAAAGCTTTGAGGTCATCAAACGTCATCCTATGAGAGGGTGATCATAAAGGTGTCTCTCAGGTGATCGGAAAGTATCTGTTGGGTTGTATGTATCGAGATGGGATTTGTCCCTCCCAAGTCGGAGAGATATACTTCGGTCCCACTCAGTAATCGATATCAACACCGCTTGCAAGCATGTGGTTAAGGAGTTAATCACAAAGTGATATCGGATTACGGAACGAGTAAAGTACTTCTTTGTGAGCAGATTGAACTAGGTATGACGATACCGACGATCAAATCTCGGGCAAGTAAAATATCGCGAGACGAAGGGAATATATATATGGGATTGATTGAATCCTGGCATCGTGGTTCATCCGATATGATCATTGATGAATGTGTGGGAGTCAATATGGGTTTCCAGACCCCGTTGTTGATTATTGATAGAAGATCATATGCGCATATTCTCGAACCGCGGTCACACATAACGTGTCTCGGCTAGGATAGATTGGATAATTGGTTTATGAGTTTTTGTTCGGTCTCGGATGGGATCCGGGACATCACGAGAGGTTCCGGAGTGGTCCGAGAATAAGATTCATATAAGGCGGTGCAGTTTTGGAGTTGAATTGTTCAAGTTAATCGGTATTGTGGAAGCTTCTAGAACCTTCGGAAGGAACCAACGTGGCCCCACCTTCCGAGAGGGGCATGGGCCTATGAGGAGTGCCCTGGCCGCATTGGTCCAGGGGCACAAGGCCCCATAGGGCCCAAGCCTAGAGAGAGGTTTAAACTCGAGATAGAGCTTCTAGAAGGGGGGGTTTCCTTGCCCCCCACTCCTCCTCCTTGGGGCCGCCGGTTTGGGATTGAGGGAGGGGCTAGGGCTGCGCCCCCCTCTATATAAAGAGGGGTGAGGGCGCATCACCCCTACACCTTCCCCTCCAACCCTAGCCGCCTGCGCCCTCCTCTCTCCCTCCCATTGCTTGTGGCGAAGCCCTGCTGCAGAAATTCTCCACCAATTGCACCACGCCGTGGTTGTAGATCCAACCCATCTCTCCACCATACTTGCTGGACCAAGGAAGGAGGAGACGTCGAGGTGCCGCACGTGTGCATCTCACGGAGGCACCGACACTTGTGGTGCTAGATCGGATCGGATCACGAGGAGGAGAAGCGAGTACGACTACATCACCCACATTCCGACGAACGTTCCGCTATGCGAATCTTCAAGGGTATGAAGATCTAATCCAATATCTCTCGTTGTTTGCATCTCCTAGATTAGATCTTGGCTTTCCCTCTGTTCGCATCCGTGAAAATTTTGATTTACTATGCCGCCAAACCCTTGGTGGTATCGAGCTAGATCTATGCGTAGATGTGTTTCACGAGTAGAGCATAACATGGTTGTTCTTGGCGTTGATGTTTTCTTGCAAGCCTCTTGTTTGTGTTCTTCTTATGGCCACGGGATAGTGAGATTGAAGCGGTCCAGGCCAACCTTTACGACGTCGTTCGCGAGACCGGCTCCGCACTTGGCGTGTGGCTTGTTCCACACATGCGGTGGTGGATGTCGATTTCTCTCACTATAGTTGTCATGGGATTAACACCGGAGTTTGGCAACCATAATATCACCGTTGTGGCTTTCCGTAGGTAAGAATCGTTCTTAGCATCTACTCCCATAAGCCACGTAAAACATGCAACAACAAAGTAGAGGCGTCTAACTTGTTTTTGCGAGGAGTGTTTTCGTGATATGGTATGACCCAAGATGTGATGTGTATAATGTATGCGATGATCATGTTTTGTAATGTTTCACGACTTGCATGTCGATGAGTACACAACTAGCAGGAGCCATATGGTTGTCTTTATAATTGTGTATGACCTATGTGTCAACTTCTTATCGCCATGTAATAGTTTCACTTTATCGCTAAGTAGTTAGCAATAGTTGTAGTTGCTATTCGTGGTGGAGGTAATCATGGTGGAGTGATGGAGATCATGCAGCCGCACAAGATGGAGATCATTCTTGTGAATATTGGCTATACCATGTCACATAAAGTTATATGCATGTGATGTTTATCCTTTTATGTATCTTATTATGCTTAGATCGCGACGGTAGCATTATAAGATGATTCCTCATAAAGATCAAGATAAACTGTGTTCTCCCCAAGTATGCACCGTTGCGAAGTTCGTCGTGTCCAAGCATCACGTGATGATCGGGTGCTATAGACTCTCGCTCACATACAACAGGTGCAAGCCAGTTTTGCACGCGGAAATACTTGGGTTTTACTTGACAAGCCTAGCATGTCACAGACATGGCCTCGGAACACAAGAACCGAAAGGTTAAGCATGAGTCATATGAATGATATGATCGACACTTCGTTGTCCACCATTGAAACCACATCTCTTCGTGATGATCGGATTAGGTGTGGTGAATTTGGATCATGTTCACTAAACAACTTGAGGGATGTTGAATTTAGTGGGAGTTCATCTAGTAATTTGATTAAGTTGAACTATTTATCATGAACATAGTCTAAATTGTACTTGCAAATCTGTAGATCACATGGCTAAGTCAACTTCAACTTCAAGCGTTTTTGCTGAGAAGGAAAAGCTTAGAAACGATGGGTCTAACTTCACCAATTGGTTCCAATCTAAGAATCATTCTCTGGCGGTCAAAGGACTATGTCCTTGGGAAAGCGTTAGGTGACCCCCCAAGCAAGCTAGCGGCTGATGAGAAAGCTGTCTATCGATCGCGTAAAGATGATTATGGTGTGATTAAGAGCACCATGTTGTTTGCTATGGAACGGAACTTCAAAATCGTTTGAAGACTATCCCGGGCCCTTTGAGATTCTCGAGAGCTGAAAACCATGTTTGAGACTCAGGCCCGTTCGAGAGATATGAGATCTCTGAGTTCTTTAAGCGCAAGATGGAGGAAGGGAGTTCCGTTAGTGAGCACGCCATTAAGATGACGGGCTACACTCAACGCCTATGAGCAACTAGAATGCACGATTCCGGAGGAGCTCAAGATTGACAGGTTCTGCAATCACTCCTCCCGGCTACAAAAGTTTTGTAGTGACTCATAATCAGATTGGTTCCACTATTACGATCACCGAGCTCTTCATGAAAGCTGAAGGCCGCGAAGTGGACATCAAAAGGATAATCATGTGTTGATGGTCAACAAGCCCACCTTTAAGAAAGGTAAAGGGAGCAAGAAGCCCTTCAAGAAGGGCGGCGACAAGCGCGTTGCTCTGCTGAGAAGAAGCTCAAGTCTGGTCCTAAGCCGGACAGGTGCTTCTATTGCAAGGACAAGGGTCCTTTGGGCATAATTGTCCGAAGTACTTAAGCGGAAAAGAAGGCTGGCACCATCAAAGGTATATTTGATATACATGTTATTGATGTTTTCCTTACTAGCCCTTGTTGTAGTGCACAGGTATTTGATACGGTTCGGATGCTAATATTTGTAACTTCGAAGCAGGAGCTACGGAATAGACGGTGGCTTCACGAGGATGAGGTGACGATCTTGGCGTTGTAGCGGATCAAGAGTTGATGTGATGGTCTGTCGACGCTCTCCTTAGTTTTACCTTGAGATTATTTTAAACCTTAATAAGTGTTATTATGTGCCTGCGTTGAGCATGAACATTATTTGGATCTTGTTTATTGCAAGACGGTTATTCATTTAAATCGGAGAATAATGGTTGTTCTATTTATATGAGTAACATCTTTTATGGTCATGCACCTATTGTGAATGGTTTATTTCTTCTAAATCTCGAAAGGGATGAAACACACATCCATAACATTGAGGCTAAGAGATGCAAAGTAGATAGTGATAATACTACTTATTTGTGGCTTGTCGTCTAGGTCATATTGGTGTAAAGCGCATGAAGAAACTCCATTACGAGGGACTTTTGGATTCTCTTGATTTTGAATCATTTGACACATGCAAACCATGCCTCATGGGCAAGATGATCAAAACCCGGAATGATGGAGCGAGCAACAGACTTGTTGGAAATCATACATACCGATGTGTGCGGACCGATGAGTGTTTGACCTTGCGGTGGATATCGCTATTTTCTCACTTTTACCGATGACTTAAGTAGATACGGGTATATCTATTTAATGAAACATAAATCTGAAACATTTGAAAAGTTCAAGGAATTTCAGAATGAAGTGGAGAACCATCGTAACAGAAAGATTAAGTTTCTACGATCCGATCGTGGAGGTGAATATTTGAGTTATGATTTTCTCACGCATCTTAAAGCAAGCGGAATCGTTTCGCAACTCACGCCACGGAACACCACAGCGCAATGGTGTGTCTCGAGCATGAATCGAACCTTATTAGATATGGTCCGATCAATAATGTCTCTTACTGATTTGCCGTTATCATTTTGGGGTTATGCATTAGAAACCGCTGCATTCACTTTAAATAGGGCACCATCTAAATCCGTTGAGACGACACCGTATGAAGCGTGGTTTGGTGCTAAACCTAAGTTGTCGTTTCTTAAAGTTTGGGGATCTGCTTCGTCAAGAAGGTGATGCGGACAAGCTCGAACCCAAAGCGGAGAAATGCGTCTTCATAGGATACCCTAAGGAAACTATTGGGTATACCTTGTATCCAGAACCGAAGGCAAAGTGTTTGTGTAAAAACGGTTCCTTTCTTGAGAAGGAGTTTCTCTCGAAAGAAGTGAGTGGGAGGAAAGTGGAGCTAGGCGAGGTTATTGAACCTTCTCTTGAGTTGGAAGTAAGCGCGGCACCTGAAATTGTTCCAAAGTGCCTGCACCAACAATAGAGGAAGCTAATGACAAGGATCATGAAGCTTGGACGATGCGCTCTTGAGCGTCGCGGTCGACAAGGTCGCGTGCCCCTCACAGGTGGTACAGCAACCTGTCTTATTTGTCTTGTTAGTAGAAGACGGTGAACCTACAAACTATGAGGAAGCAATGATGAGCCTAGACTCGAGAAATGGCTAGAAGCCATGAAATCCAATTGGGATCCATGGCGAAAACCAAGTATGGACTTTGGTGGACCCTCCTAGCGACCGAAAGGCCGTTGAGTGCAAGTGGATCTTCAAGAAGAAAACGGACGCGGATGGTAATGTTACCGTCTATAAAGCACGGCTTGTCGCGAAAGGTTTTCGACAAGTTCAAGGTGTTGACTATGATGAGACTTTCTCTCCCGTAGCGATGTTTAAGTCTATTCGGATTTTATTAGCAATTGCTGCGTTTCATGATTATGAAATATGGCAGATGGATGTCAAGACTGCTTTCCTCAATGGCAACATTGATGAAGAGTTGTATATGATGCAACCCGAAGGTTTTGTCGATCCTAAGGATGCTGATAAAGTATGCAAACTTCAGCGTTCCATTTATGGACTGAAGCAAGCATCTCGGAGTTGGAACCTTCGTTTTGATCATGTGATCAAGAGCTTTGGATTTGTTCCAAATTGCTACGAAGCTTGTATCTACAAGAAAGTGAGTGGGAGCTCGGTGACGTTTCTGGTACTATATGTGGATGACATATTGATTATTGGAAATGACATCAACATGCTTAACGATGTGAAGAGTTATTTGAGCAAGTGTTTTTCAATGAAAGACCTAGGTGAAGTTGCTTATATATTGGGGATCAAAATCTATAGAGATAGACAAAGACGCCTGATAGCTTTAAGCCAGAGTACATACCTAGACAAAGTTCTGAAAAGGTTCAGAATGGATAAGGCAAAGAAAGGTTCGGTGCCTATGTTGTCAGGTAAGATATTGAGCAAGGCTCAGTGTCCAGCTACGGTAAATGATAGGGAAGCTATGAGCAAAGTTCCTTATGCCTCGGCCATAGGTTCTATCATGTATGCCATGCTATGTACTAGACCGGATGTGTCCAATGCTCTTAGTTTGATGACGAGATATCAAAGTGATCCGAGTGGAACCTTTGGACAGCCGTGAAGAACATCCTAAAGTACCTAAATAGAACTAAAGAAATGTTCTTAGTCTATGGGGGTGATGAACAGCTATCAGTAAAAAGGTTACGTCGATGCTAGTTTGACACCGACAAGGATGATTCTAAATCTCGACCGGGATACATGTATATTTTGAATGGAGGCTGTGAAGTGGAGAAGCTGCAAGCAAAGTGTGATCGTGGGATCTCTGATGAAAGCGGAATACATGGCTGCTGCGAGCGTCAAGTGAAGGAGTTTGGATCAGAACTTCATCCTTTGAGCTTGCCGTGGTTCAAGTGCATTGGACCCACTAGAGATATTAGTGTGACAACACGGTGCCATAGCACTCGCTAAGGAACCAAGATATCATCCAAAGACCAAGAATATCAACACTAAGTTTCATATAATCCGAGATTATATAGCAGATGGAGATCTGAAGATTAGCAAAGTACATACAGATCTGAATGTCGCAGATCCATTGACTAAACCTCTTCCACGTGTAAAACATGATCAGCACCTCAGTGCCATGGGTGTGAGATTGTTGCCAGATGTAAACTAGATTATTGACTCTAGTGCAAGTGGGAGACTGTTGGAATTATGCCCTAGAGGCAATAATAAAGATGTTATTATTATAATTCTTGTTCATGATAAAGTTTATATTCCATGCTAGAATTGTATTAAGCGGAAACTTTAATACTTGTGTGGTTTGTGAACAACACCGTGTCCCTAGTATGCCTCTATGGACTAGCTCATTGATTAATGATGGTTAAGGTTTCCTAACCATGGACATGAGTTGTCAATTAATAATGAGATCATATCATTGGGAGAATGATATGGTGGACAGACCCAAACTAAGCGAAGCAATTAGATCGTGTCATCGTGTTCGTCTTTGCGAAGCTTTTCTTATGTCAAATATTGTATTCCTTAGACCATGAGATAATACAACTCCCTGGTATCGGGAGAAAGCTTTGAGGTCATCAAACGTCATCCTATGATAGGGTGATCATAAAGGTGTCTCTCAGGTGATCGGAAAGTATCTGTTGGGTTGTATGTATCGAGATGGGATTTGTCCCTCCCAAGTCGGAGAGATATACTTCAGGCCCACTCTGTAATCGATATCAACACCGCTTGCAAGCATAAGGAGTTAATCACAAAGTGATATCGGATTACGGAACGAGTAAAGTACTTGCTGTGAATGAGATTGAACTAGGTATGACGGTACCGACGATCAAATCTCGGGCAAGTAAAATATCGCGAGACGAAGGGAATATATATGGGATTGATTGAATCCTGGCATCGCGGTTCATCCGATATGATCATCGATGAATGTGTGGGAGTCAATATGGGTTTCCAGACCCCGATGTTGATTATTGATAGAAGATCATGTCTGCATATTCTCGAACCCGTAGGGTCACACACTTAACGTGTCTCGACGCTAGGATATATTGGATAATTGGTTTATGAGTTTTTGTTCGGAGTCTCGGATGGGATCCGGGACATCACGAGAGGTTCCGGAGTGGTCTGGAGAATAAGATTCAAATAAGGCAATGCAGTTTTTGGAGTTCGGAATTGTTCCGGGTTAATCGGTATTCTACCGGAAGCTTCTAGAACCTTCTGGAAGGGGACCAACGTGGCCCCAACTTCCGGGAGGGGGCATGGGCCTATGAGGGAGTGCCCTGGCCGCATTGGGCCAGGGGCACAAGGCCCCATAGGGCCCAGCCGGCCTAGAGAGGTTTAAACTCGAGATAGAGCTTCTAGAAGGGGGGTTTCCTTGCCCCCCACTCCTCCTCCTTGGGGCCGCCGGTTTGGGCTTGGGGGAGGGGCTAGGGCTGCGCCCCCCCCCCCTCTATATAAATAGGGGTGGGGGCGCACCACCCCCCTACACCTTCCCCTCCAACCCTAGCCGCCTGCCCTCTCCTCCCATTTGCTTGTAGGCGAAGCCCTGCTGCAGAAATTCTCTACCAATTGCACAGCGCCGTCGCGTTGTAGATCCAACCCATCTCTCCACCATACTTGCTGGACCAAGGAAGGAGGAGACGTCGAGGTGCCGCACGTGTGCATCTCACGGAGGCACCGCCACTTGTGGTGCTAGATCGGATCGGATCGCGAGGAGGAGAAGCGAGTACGACTACATCACCCACGTTAAAATGAGCGTTCCGCTGTCTTGAATCTTCAAGGGTATGAAGATCTATTCCAATCTCTCTCGTTGTTTGAATCTCCTAGATTAGATCTTGGCTTTCCCTCTGTTCGCATCCGTAGAAAATTTTGATTTACTATGCCGCGAAACCCTTCACATAGTGCGCCACGGATATGTGTGGGCCAGGGCCCTGTTGGACGCACGCCAAACATCCGTAGCACACATAGTGTAGGTACGCTACGGTTGTTAGTGTCAACCATGGCGCACATGGAGGGGGTGTTCTACGCCTAAGTGCATGCCCCTCTCTGCTGTGAAACGGCTAGACACATCCGTGCACATGTGTGACCATCCACCACCCCACACTTCACTTTCCCCTTCTTCTTCCTCCTTAGATCTAGTCGGGATCTTCTCCTTCCCACCTCAATTTCTCCACCCATTCACCATTTTTAGCATGTAGAACTTGCCTTGGATGTTACATAAGTAATAGAGGAAGGTCTCCGTTCTCTCATCTCCTTCTCCGGTCTCGCGCACACCTCTCCTTTCCATCTTTCTCGCGATTGGTCTCTCGTCTCGGTAAGTTGTCCATGTAAGGATGTGTTCATGTGTATATGGATGATATGCTCATATGTATGTAGATGATCGATGCTCATGATGTGTATGAGAGGATCGATGATGGTCATATGTGTGTGTATATGGAGAGTATCGATGATGCTCATGCATGTGTGTATGGAGAGGATAATGATATGTTCATGTGTGTATGGATCGGTCTCTCTCTCTTGTGTTTGTATGTGAACAAGTTGCCATTTGTTTTGCCAAAATGTTGATTCATTTCCATTTTGGCAAGACTTTGGCATTTCGCAAAGGTCCTAATTTTAGGATAGGTCATGCCGAAATTTTCTATCGACCATTGCATGCATGCATTCACTATGTGGTTCTAATAGACTTCTAATTGTACCGTGTACACCGTGCAGGCAAAAATGGTCCACTTAATGAGCGAAGGCATTGTGGCTAGATTTTTGAAATGTGCGACGGCCGACATGATACAAAATAACAAGACGGATATAAGATGTCCTTGCAGAAGATGCAAACTGAACTGGGTGATCGACCCAGATTCCGGGAATCTGCAGGCGCACCTGCTCCGCCATGGTTTCATGGATGGATACACTCGTTGGATAAGCGATGACGAAGACGATGGAGACGGTGAAGGTGGCCAACATGACAATGATCATCATCACGGCGAGAACGGGCGAGATGATGAAGAGTCTCCTGGAGATGGTGAAGGTGCGGAAGCAGACCGGGATGATGATGATCTAGATGCCGGAGGAGCAGACGACGATGGAACAACGTCAGGCTGGGTGCGGGACCCTTATGTGCAAGAGCTGCTTCTCAAGCAGACGAGTAACGCCAGGGTTGCTGCTAGAGAGAAAGCCAAGCTTGCGCAACTTGAGAAAGACGCGGTTACTCCATTGTATGAAGGATGCAGGCCCGATGATACCCGGTTGAATGTCACTCTCAAGGCTATGGAGATGAAGGAAAAACACAAATTGAGCGACGCAAGCTTCGATGATATGATGGCATTCTGGCACGATCGTCTCCCGGAGGGGAACACATGTCCAACTAGTATCGAGGACGCCAAGAAAATCGCATCCTCTCGATCTACCGCCGTTAGATATCATGTATGCATCAACGATTGCATCATTTATCGAAGCGAGGCGAGAAAACCACATGTCCGGTGTGCGGCGTGAGTCGATACAAGAAAGGGAAGAAATCACCTCGAAAAGTGGTATGGTACTTTCCTATCACTCCTCGTCTGCAGCGCTATTTCGTGGACCCTAAGGAAGCGAAGCTCATGCGATGGCATGTGGAAAGGAAGAAGCCAGGAGATGATGATGATGACCCCGAAAAGGACGAGCTGGCGACGCACCCTTGGATGCTAGCCGATTGAAAGCATTGGACCTCGAATTCCAAGAATTCGTGGAGATTCGAGGAACATCGGGCTTGGTGCGAGCACCGATGGACTCAATCCGTTCGGTAGCCAGGTATACGCATGACACTTGGCCCGTGTTTGTATAGATGTACAACCTCCTCCATGGTTGTGCATGAAGAAGAAGTACATACAAATGAGTATGCTAATTCAAGGGCGAAACAACACAATACCGACATCAATCTGTATCTCGGGCTGTTGATAGAGGAGCTAGCCACGTTATGGGAATCTGGAGCCAATACTTACGATGCCGTCGCACAAGATTATTTCACTATGAGAGCCGCGTTGGCCACTACGGTGCAAGACTATCCAGGTTGCGGGTATATCTCGGGGCAGGTTATCTGCGCATGCGTTAGGTGCATGGATAACACAAGCTATCTCCAAGTAGAGAAAGATCCAGGGTCATTGAAAACCGTGTTCATGGCGCACCGGAGGTGGCTCGGCAAGAATGATCCATGGAGAAAACGTGGAGACCTGTTCGATGGCAAATCCGAGACCCGAGGAATCCCAGAGCGTAGGAGCAGCGAAGAAGTGGAAGAGTTGCTGAAAAACTGGAAAGATTGTCCTAAGCCTAGAAAGAAGCGAAAGAGGCAGCAACAAGAAAAGCCGCTGATGAAGGTATGGAAAACAAGGTCTGTTTTCTGGGAGTTGCCTTACTGGAAGTTTCTCCGCACGCCTCATAGCCTCGACATAATGCATATCACGAAAAACGTGTGCGAGAGTCTGGTCGCCATCATAATCAACATGCCAGATAGGACGAAAGATGGTCCGAAAGCAAGGCACGACCTGATATGCTTGGGTATTCGGAAGGAGCTTCACGGAGGACGCACTACTCCTGATGATCAGGAAGATGACGATGATCATGAGTCGGAGACGACACAAGGTCGTCGGAAGGGTAAAAAGTTCAAGAATAACGAATATTACTGCCCTCCTTCTTGCTTCACTCTAAGCTAGGATGAGATCAAACAGTTTTTCAAGTGCCTTCTAGGAGTCAAATTTCCTTACGGCTACGCGGGCAAGATAAGCAGATACCTAGACGAGGCGAAGCAGAGGTTCAGTGGCATGAAGTCTCACAACTATGCTGTGCTAATGACGCAGGTACTTCCGGTCGCACTAAGAGGGATAATGGACGAGCACGTCCGTGAAACGTTATTTGGCCTCTGCAAGTTTTTCGACGTCATCTCTAGGAAGTCGATTGGCGTGAATCAGCTCGGGAGGCTACAGGAGGAGATCGTGGTGATACTATGTGAGCTTGAGGTCTACTTCCCACCCGCATTCTTCGACATTATGGTGCATCTGCTGGTCCATGTCGTGGAGGACATCGTACAACTCAGGCCGATGTTCCTCCGCAGCATGATGGCGTTCGAAAGGATGAACGGACACATCAAAGGATACGTTACTTAGCAGGTCCCGTCCAGATGGAAGCATAGCCAAGGGCTTTACGGCGAAGAGTGCATCTCTTTACGCACGAATTATCTGAACATCGAGAACCCTTTTGGTCTTCCGTCAGCGAGCACCTTGGCAAGCTCGACGGATCTGGTCACCGAGAGGGTCGTCGCATACTGCATGCAGACTTCGATTTTCGACGCGCAGACTTTGATCGAGCAAACCTTGTCGCGCTACAGCATTTAGAACTGGTTGATCCTTGGAGTGCGAAGCACAAAAGGTTAATCGAGAAGAAATACGATGGCGGGGCATACAGAGGACGCAGGGAGAAATAATCAAAGAGCACAACTCCGATTTCACGCATTGGTTTAGGCAGACGCTCCTTGATAATCCCCCGCCATCGCATTCTTCTGACACGGAAAGATCATATTCACCTTGTCGCAGGGACCGATGCAAAACTTGGTGACCTCTCACGTGTATGATATCAATGGCTACACATTCTACACGGAGGAAAAGGACAACAAGTGTGATTATCGAACTTCGAGCGTAACGCCGAATTACGCACCGATGACAACATGAAGGAAAGATTCTACGGAAGAATCGAGGAGATCTGGGAGCTCGACTACTATGGAGAAAAGGTGCCGATGTTCCGTGTCAGATGGGCAAAGAGCGTCGAAAGAGAAGACCGGTATTTCACAACCATGGTTATACCCGAAGCAGCCAATTCCAAGGCCGCCGGTGCAAACATGGCCGCGAAAAATGAACCGTGGGTACTGGCTACCAAAGTGGACCAATGTTTTTTCATTACCGACCCGACAAAGCCTAGCCGTGTTGTCGTGAGGAGAGGAAAAAGAAACATCATCGGAATGGATGGAGTCGCCAGAGCAAGACTTGACCGATCACGATCCAAAGATTGAAGATAACGATGACTACGATGCAGCAACATACATCACAAGAAGAAAAAGGACAACCCTACCCAAAAAGGTAGCCCGTTCGAAAGAAGAAACATTAAAGTGCCGGGGCTAAATTATTCAATCGCTACAAAGAAGGGAAAAAAGATTGTAAAACGCTAGCTCAAAAAATATTGTAAAACGCGTGGTCGAAAGAGATTGTAATATTCATGGACAAATTATTATGACATATTTGTATCATGGACAAATTATTATGACATATTTGAATCATATTTAATTTATACCACTTTTATGACATATATTATCACTTTCGGGCATTTTTGGAACATCTAAAAGTATTTATAAAATAAAAACAAAACAAATATGACATATATTACCACTTTTGGGCATTTTAGGAACATTTAAAAATATTTTTAAAATAAAAATAAAAAAAGGGGGCACCAGGATTCAAACCTGGGTGCTCAGAAGTTTAGAATAGAGCAATGGGCAGAACCAGTGGGATAGGATAGTGAATCTGTTAGAGAGTGGGACACTCTTTTCTTATACAGTTGCTAGAGGAGATAGGCGTAGCACACTCTGGCATAGTGCGCTACGGATATTTGTAGAGCACTATGCCAGAGTGCGCTACACCTATCTGTGCCTTATCCACGTGCACGCGTGCAGGCACACATCCCTCATCCCCATTCTCAACCGCGCCCACCGCCGCTGTTGTCGATCCCGAGCCCGAGCCGCCGCCGCCGCTCTCTCGATCCGCCGCCTCGCCAGCCGTCGTCGCTCGAGGAGGAGGCCGTGGAGCAGGAGGAGCCATGGAGCAGGAGCAGGAGGAGGCCCGCCGCCGCTCGAGGAGGAGGCCATCCATCGTCGTCCGCCCGCCCGCCATCGTCGTCCTCATCTCAGAGGTGAGCGTCGCCCCTCCCCTCTCTCCCTCTCTCTCCCTCTCTCCCTCTCTCTCCCTCTCTCCCCTCTCTCTGCAGGCCTCACAACGCAGATCTCGCCGGGGCTCGAGGGATTCATAAGGCTCTCTTTCTCCCCGGGGCTCTTTGGTTAATTGAGCAAGTAGTGAGATTCGTTTGCTTTTTGGCTGCGGGGACGAGGGCGAACCCTACTACATGAGTCGCGTCGCTGCGTGTACGCTGCCGGCCAAGAAGGTGACGAGCTTCTTTCTTTGCTTTGTTGGCTCTTTGCTTCTTGGATTTTTCGCGTCAATTGCGGTAGCAGCAGCTTGTGATACCTGAGCTTGGCTCTACACTTCTCTGAATTGTGACATCGAGTGGTTCAGATGTCACTACTGAATAGTACGGTTGATAGACTATATATATGCAACAAAGTTGAGATAGGCATTTTCCTTGTCATACTATGAGTTTCAGAGGTACCAGATCTTGCAAGCTTATGTTGTTCCGTTGAGTTTTATTCATAGCCTTGTTGAGATGGAATGATGTAGCTAAATCACTTTTGTTTGCTAACTGTCACGAGTTAACCGTTGCATAGTCTATCAATTGGGTTTAGGCATTTTCGTTGTCATAACATCTTTTACAGAGGTGCTAGATCTTGCAAGTTTATCGGCTTTGGTTGAGTTTGTTAGCCTTGTTGAGGTGGAATGACAACAGATAAATCTGTTTTGTGTGCTGAGAACAGAAAAACTAATGATTTCACGAATGTTGAACCTAGAATGGTTATCGCTTGCCGCACTAAATTCCCAAGTTGTAATGTGATCTTGTGAAATCAATTTCGTTCGAAGTGCTGGGATGAATATAGCAAAACACAATGACATATATCCTACAAGCACAACTAAAATCCAGAAAACAGCCAGGAAGTACATGGAAACTAGTCAAGAGATTGCATGGAACACTTCACTGAAATTTAGTTTCAATGCTACTACAATAAACTAAAATTCAGAAAACATACACTCGCTATTACTTGGCCACTGCAACAAGAACTAACTCTGAACACATGTAACTTTGAAGGTTTCATGAAACCAAGTTCTGTTGTTGAAAACTGAATATGCACTAGAGTAGTGGTGCTACTTCTCTGAAATAAAGGTCAAGTTAACTAAATTTTTTTCTACTGAACAACAGTTCCCCTTTTTTTACTGCTGTATACTATTGTGCAAAGCTTCTGTCTATACTGAAACCTGAAACTGCTAAAACCTTTATGCTTGCTGCTGTGTGTACTATTTGTGAAACCTGTGTGTACTATTTGTGCAAACCTGAAACTATTGTGCAAAGCTGTTGTGTATACTATTTGCATTTTTACACTCTTTATGCTTGCTGAAACCTGAAACTGCTAAGTCCAAACCTAAATCCTGAAACTGCTAAGTCCAAACCTGAAACCTGGCCATTTATGTTTGATGTATTGTTTGTGTGTTGGCCATTTATTCTAGTTGCTCCATTTTTGCCTGAAACATATTTATTGTGTGCTGGTTGTGCAGTTGTGCTGGCTATACTGGCCATTTATGCTGGTTGTGCTGGCTATGATGGCCATTTATTGTGTGCTAGCTATGCTGGCCATATATATGCAGGTTCTTGTATGAAATGAGTCCCGATTTTTGTCGGAATGTTGATTAACTTCCGTTTCGGCAGAAATCGGGCACTCCTAGTTTAAGAAAATTAGCAAAGGTCATGCCGGATTTTTCCGTGCATTTAACCAATTATTTGTTTTTTATTAGTGCAAATATGTGTGACAACGACGAGGCTGGATGTTCTAAGCGCATCAGCGCTGAAGGAGAACTCAGACCTCCAAATAAACAATTGACATTCTGGGAGGCGGCCCAGCGGCTAGAAGATGATGAAGAATACCATCCTTCGGAGAGCGAGGATGATGAGATGGAAGACGCGGAGGAAGAAGCCAAAGGAATGGCGGACGATGAAACCACTGATGGCGGCGAGGGCACAGGGAGTGGTAGCAATCCTCCTAAGAAGAAGAAGAAGAAGAAGAATAAGAAGAAGAAGAAGAAGAAGAAGAAGAAGCCGAAGGACCGGCGCCCGAACATGGTCGGCACGGTCAGGGAGGAAATTACCGAAGTGAGCCCATCAGGGGTTCCTTTGGAGCCCGCCCTTGTCGTCAAAGGGTACGGTGGGAAAGTGGCGGCGATCACCCGGACAACCATCTCGATCAACACCGAGAATCTCCGGCATAAAGATAATGTCCACTTGCGCACTCCTCTTGAGAAGCCGCAAGATACAAGTTCCCCGCTAAGTATCAGAACACAAATTATCATGGGAACGAAGTAAACAAATCCGCCCTCACAAAGATGAGCACCGCCCTGGCCAGCTGGAGAACCCGGATAAAGAAGAAGATCTATAAGGCAAAAGTCTCGAGGAGATCCAGAAGATTGACCCGCAGATCACCGAAGATTGGCTGCGGGAGTTCAAGGAGAGATGTGAATCCGAAAGAGCCCTGGTCAATAGTAATCAGGGAAAGGTGCTGCAGGCGATGAATATAGGTCATCACCATCTCGGATCTGGTGGATACAGAACCGCGGAGGCCAAATGGAATAAGGAGGACGGAGAGTATAGATCCAAGGGGATAGAAAACCCCTTTGTGAAATTCGAACCCGGGCAGGTTCGAAACTTCATCAGGGCCCGTTACCATGTGGACCCAAAAACCAAACAACTCACCGCGGATCCTGCGGTGAAGGAATTCGAGGAAATTGTGGTAAGTATAATCTAATTACCGCGGATCAACTCGATTGCAATCTAATCGATGATCTAAACGATTCACTATTACTTCTTCTGCAGGAGGAGGAAATTGTTGCTAGTCATGGATCCCAGGGTTAATCATCCCAGGGGTCGACGGCGGCCACCCGGTGGGATAACCCTTTTAACAAGGCGATGAACCGGGCCAAGAAAATAGAGCCGGTTACGAAGAAGCCGTCGTCGGCTGGCCGTCTGGCCAGCCTCGGGGCTAAGAATTGGGTGGATCATTTTGGTCCACCGCCGAGGATGCATGTGGAGCCGTCGGAAAGGAGCGAGGAGGAAAACCGCGAGGTTCAAGAACTTAAGGCACAAGTGGCGCGGATCCCGCAGATCGTCCAAGACAACCTGGCAATCACCCTCACGTCCTTCCTGCCTACCTTGGTGGAGCCAATAGCGAACTGGAGTGCGGGTGGTCGAGTAGGGCCGTGCCCGATTCCAAGCATGGTCAGCAGCCACTTGAACAACGTGGCGCCGACGAATCAGGCGAACTACGTGTTCGTGACTCCGCCCGCTAGCACCGCGGCGCCGCAAGTGTTGGTGACTCCCCCTGCCATCACCGCGGCGCCGGAGTACATGTTGGTGCCCCCCTGCCATCGTCGCGGCGGCACCGGAGCTCCAAGCACCCGTCGGTAGGGAGAATACACCGGCGGCCAGGACCGCGCCATCAAGCAGCCCTTCCGTCTCTTGCACGCCCGTTGCCGTATGCGGTGCGTCGACATTAGCCGATCTCGACGCCATCACGGTAAACAAATTGCTTTAATTACCGCCTTTCATGCCATCTATTACTCTTATGGCATATCTGACGATGCCGTACATGTTTTCCGCAGACGGATGTTCCTTGCACTCTCTTATGCTACGTGAACAACGAGCTGAGGGATGTTGCCAAGGGTATCATCGTTCAACCCTTGCAGCGCACGTTCCACTCAAGGCCGATGTCAGATAGGGTGCACAGGGTTAAAATTAGTCGGGTGCTAAGGGGCTGCGATGACCTGGAACCTCCCATTCAACCCCCAGGAGCGGATGAAGAAGATACGTCCTCGAACTTGCTTCGCTTATTCTTTCTATGGCCAAAGAGCATGATCCGTTTGGGGACGGCAGGGCCATCACGCCCTGAACAGCGGCACCACGGCGTGCCAGCGACAAGCGGTGGCAAGGCCCCCTTACCGCCCTCGCTGTCACCTCCACGCGGGGGGTCGGATGATCATGTTGATGATATGCACATGGCGTAGGATCCGGCTGAGGACGACGAAGACTGGAATGATCACTTCTTCAACACTCAGTTTAGCAACGAAGACCTAGCTGGTGGCCCCATAGAGAAAGCCACTATCACCAAGCGTCTGTTTGGTTCTCAGGAGACGCCTCCAGCTTGCGCCTTTACAGAGCCAGCTGATACAACCAACCGGCCCTTTATTCTAAGCCCTGACACACTACATAGGGAAGTCGGTGCTCAGTTTGTGGTGCCTGCCCGCTCTCCAAAAGGAAAAAAGGGCAGGAAAAGTAAATCTAGCAGCTCGAGCCAGCTGGTGGCGTCAACAACTGCGAATCCGATCAGGTTTCGGGACGGGCCACCAAGACCCGAGGGTATTATGTGGCGATTCATGTGGCGGGTGAGCCCATGCTACCTAAGAATTTGCGGAAGCTCGCCAGTTCGGAACTGCAGAATGTGCATGACGGCATGCTGACGATAGAGAGACGCCTTCTATCGGAGAAAGATCCCTCGCACCCGGTATTCGTGGTTAAGGTGCCACCAGGCTTGGGCTTCGTCGACAATGCCCCTGTGGATCTGTTCTTCCTGCGGTTCGACGACATCTTCAATATGTTCCACCTATACCCGCTGCACTATACCATGGTCCGTCTCTTTTCTCTCAGCCTGGCCATGCAGATCATTAGAGAGAACACACCGGGCATCGCTATAGTGGACCCCTACTACATGCGTGACGACTGCTTGGGTTCCCCAACGAGCGACATATATCGTGGCCTCGTACCTAAAAAGAATCCTCGTGGTGAACAAGACAAAGGAATACATTCTCGTGCCTTACTTTCCCGAGTAAGTCGTTATTCACTCGCCACCGTCGATTGGCTTTATTAGATTATCATCATTCTTTTTCCAACACATTCCATTTGAATTTTTTGCGCAGAGATGAACACTGCACGCTCATCTCCTTATCGCCGAAGCATTCCCACGCCACGTATTTCGACTCGGGGAGTCTAGAAAAAAAGAAAAACTACGACAAGATCAAGGAAGTTCTGGATGATGCTCTCACTGGATTTGCCTCGACGGAAGGCACCACCTTCGTGCGTACGAAGGTCAAGTTCGGCAGGCACGTCTTCAACCACATAACGAAGTTCCCCTGCGTGAAGCAGCCGGAAAACAGTAAGAAGGAAGCCTACTACGCACTCCATCACATGAGGGCGTTCCTACTTGACCAGCAGAATTCTACGCTGCCAGATCATCTCAAACAGTGGGCCGAAGCAAAGGCCAAGATCAATGATTCATATATTAGACAAGAGATGTATCGCATCCAGCAGTAGTTTGGGGCAATCATCTTTCGTGATGTCATGACTTCAGGGGGGATCTTCTACGGAGGAAATATCCCGAATAACCGTGACATAGAAGATCGCCTAGAGATGCAGGGTGACTATAGGAAGTTCATGACGAGACAAGGCGTCCTGTCGTTCCGTAAGCCGAGCCAGAAGGCTTGATGTTGGCCTAGTTGTAGTTACAAACTATAGATGACCTTTGTGTGTGTGTGGACAAGTGTACATGCTACTATACTTATCTTATTAGGTTTATGAATCATCGCTTACTTCTTTTGCTTATTATTATTATATATCAATCAATGCTTGGTTTTTTTGCTTACTCTTTGGTCCTTTGCTCACTTTGGTCCTTCTTTTTTTCCTTACTCTTTTTTCGAGAATAATGCCGATGATTGGAATGTCGTGGCACACTATATATGTGAATGTGCTACGATGGGATTGTGAGCCTTGTGATATGCACAAGTCCAGGTCTTGTGCATCCTACTTGGCTCACGGTTCCATCATAGCATATTCCTGTGTCCAACGACCTATCTATATATATGAGGCATTCTTTTCGAGTTATTTTTGTCTTTTTCGAGAATAATGCCGATGATTGAAATGTCGTGGCACAATATATATGTGAATGTGCTACGACGGGATAGTTAGCCTTGTAATATGCACAAGTCCAGGAATTGTGCATCCTACTTGGCTGACTGTTCCGTCGTAGCATATTCCTGTGTCCAACGACCTCTAGTTATATATGAGGCATTCTTTTCGAGTTATTTTTGTCTTTTTCGAGAATATGCCGATGATTGAAATGTCATGGCACAATATATATGTGAATGTGCTACGACGGGATAGTTAGCCTTGTGATATGCACAAGTCCAGGAATTGTGCATCCTGGACTTGTGCATCCTACTTGGCTAACCGTTCCGTCGTAGCATATTCATGTGTCCAACGACCTAGCTAGTTATATATGAGGCATTCTTTTCGATCTACTTTGGTATTTTTCGAGAATAATGCCGATGATTGAAATGTCTTGGCACAATATATATATGTGAATGTGCTACGACGGGACTGTAAGCCTTGTGTTATGCACAAGTCTAGATGTTGTGCATCCTACTTGGCTTACAGTTCTATCGTAGCATATTCCTGTGTCCAACAACCTATGTATATATATGAGGAATTATTTTCGAGTTACTTTGGTCTTTTTCGAGAATAATGCCGATGATTGAAATGTCGTGGCACACTATATATGTGAATGTGCTGCGATGGGATTGTCCGCCTTGTGCTATGCATAGGTCCAGGTGTTGTGCATCCTACTTGGCGGATGGTTCCATCGTAGCATATTCCTGTGTCGAACAACCTAGTTATATATGAGGCATGCTTTTTGAGTTTGGTCTTTTTGATTTAGGAGTACTTTCTATAAGTGTATCTTCATATGCGACTTTAATTATATATGTTTTTTCAATCATCGGTTAATTATTATTGTCAACTTATAGATGACGTGGTACGTCGTGTACAAGGGACGGGTTCCCGGAGTCTACGATGATTGGGAAGACTGCCGGAGATAGGTGCACCGTTTCAGCGGCAATAGCTACAAAGGGTACAACACTATGGCGGAGGCGGAAGCTAGATACACGCGCTATCTAGCGGGAGTTAGGACAAGGAACCGGAAGAAGACCTACACCTTCGTCGCAGCGGTGATCATGCTTATCTTCTTTGGTTGTTTATCCCACATTTGTGTCTAGCTAGTTTAGATGTCTAGGCGAGCTTCCGAGCTCTAAATTATTCGATCGACACATGTATTCGCATGCACCAACTACTTTGTAACTTGATCGAAACAATGTAACTTATACTATGTATTCATGTATGAGACTTATCTATATGTATTTGTTTCAATATTGT
This sequence comes from Avena insularis, assembly GCA_023614405.1. Classification (NCBI taxonomy): domain Eukaryota; kingdom Viridiplantae; phylum Streptophyta; class Magnoliopsida; order Poales; family Poaceae; genus Avena; species Avena insularis. The sequence goes on along the minus strand of CM042691.1, from coordinate 376,444,846 downwards.
TTTTCAAATTGTGTATTTATATATATAATTGTATATCTTGTATCTGTGTGTATATCTGTCTGTAATATTGTATAGTCTCTGTATTGTATATAATCTCGCTCGGAAATTAAAAAAAAACAAAAAAAACACCTGTGGCGCACATGACCTACCTTTTGTGGCGCACTACACCTAAAGCGCACTTTAGAAGCTTAGTGGCACACTGGGAAGTGCGCCACAGAAGATCCTACGCGTAGCGCACCTGCCCATATAGTCGTGGCGCACTAGCAGGTGCTCGCTATCTCGATTTACAAGTGGCGCACTAGGCGATCGCGCCACGGCTAGGACATAGTCGCCAGGCAGGTGGCGCCTTTGCTAGTGCGCCACAGATGATCTTTTCAGGTGCGCCACGAATGGCCATTTCCCTAGTAGTGAACAGCGCTAGAAAATCTTGATGCGGCTCAGTTGACTGTAGAGCCTCGTTGCGAAACCCCAAGAGCAAGGTGTGATGAAGACAACAACAAATTTTCCCTCAGTTATGAAACCAAGGTTATCGAATCGGTAGGAGCAAGGAAACAACTCCAAGGTGTTGCTAACAACTTGGAACCTGCACAACACAAACTCAATACTTTGCCCCAACTTACCGTGAGGTTGTCAATCTCACTGGTTTTGCTGAAAACAAAGGATTAAATGTATAGTGTGGAAGATAGTGATTGCTTGCAGAAAGTAAACAGTAACAGTAGATGATGTATCAATGATAAAGATGGACTGGGGTCCACAGTTCACCAGAGGTGTTCTCCTTAATATAGATAGCATGTTGGGTGAACAAATTACAGCGGGGCAATTGACAGATTGAGAAAGCATAACAATGCATATACTAGACATCTTGACTCCTATGAGATTTCGTTGGGCATTACAAAAAATACATAGACCATAATCCAACTGCATCTATGATTTATAATCCACCTTCAGGTTATCATCCGATCCCCTTCCAGTATTAAGTTGCAAGCAACAGAAAATTGCATTAAGCAATGTGTGTAAAGTAAACAATATGATTGTACCATGAACAAAGGATTGTTGTTTTCTCCGTATAGTAGCAACATCACATCTACAACCTTAGAGATTCTGTCACTTCCCCAGATTACTAGAGGCATGAACCTACTATCGAGCATAAATACTCCCTCTTGGAGTTGCAAGCATCTACTTGGCCAAGATAGCTACTAACAACGGAGAGCATGCAAGATCACAAACAACATAGACATGATAGAATCAATAATAAATCTGACATAGTATCTCAATATCCATCAGATCCCCGTAAACAGAACATGTATGATTACAAATAGATGATCTTGATCATGAACGGAGCTCGCAAGATCTAAACATGATAGCACAAAGGAGGAGAAACAACCATCTAGCTGATGTACGGACCCATAGTCCAAGGGTGAACTACTCATGCATCACTCCGAAGGCTGGCATGGTGATGAAAAAGGCCTTCAGGATGATCTCTCCCCTCCGGAAGGGTGCCAGGAAGCTTCAGATCCCCCCGATCTAGGGACGATGGTGGCGGCTGCAGACTGTTTCGTGGAGATTTTATCGGGTGCTTAGGGTTTCTGCATCTGGGTGCTTTTATAGGAGAAATGGAAAGGTCGGTGGGCGCCCGAGGGGCCCACACCTGGTGGAGGCATGCCCCCCTAGGCCGTGCGGCCCTAGGGTGTGGCCACCTCGTGGCTCCCCTTCGGCTGCCCTTCTGACTCCGTCTTCGCTCCAGTAAAATATTGACTTTGGCTTTTGTCCCATCCAATTCCGAGAATATTTCCTTACTAGCTTTTCTGAAACCAAAAACAACATAAAACAGGCAACTGGAACTACAACATCTTGTTAATAGGTTAGTCCCAGAAAATATATAAAAATATCTCAAAGTGTAGACAAAACATAACAAAGTTGATACTAAATAAGCATGGAGCATCAAAATTATAGATACATTTATGACGTATCAGCAGGGACATGTAAAGTTTGTCTGGGCCGCTTCATCCCACTATGCCACCAATATCCAAAGTACAAGCAAGAAGCAATAACATGATCATCATCGCCCACAAACTCATATGTGTACTATCCGTGCAAAGCATCTACACATAGATCCGGCTGTGATACCACTGTTGGGTTCACAGCATAGAAAACAATATAAATCCTACGATGGGAACTATGTGCACCAAGATCTATCTATCTAGATATAAGCAAAGGGTGGATATACATCCATATAATACATACCCTCAAAGACCGAAAGCTTTTTTGAGTATGAACTCGTTGGTGATGTAGTCGATCTCTTGCTGATCTCAAGATCGTGATGAAGTCCATCTGGTCCAACAGGTCCAGCACCATCAAGTTCAACACCGCAAAGGAGTGGTGCATTCGTGATCGCACACACGTTCGGGTATCCTGACAACCTCCGATCCATCGCTCCAGCAAAGTGGCAGAAGCAACAAATCCTTCCAGAAAAAGCCACCGGAAACATGTATCTCGCTGATCCGAGACCATGGGGAAATTCTAAACAGGGGAGAGAGATCCTTCGCGAGGAGGTGTGAGGTATGAGGGGGAGGTGCTCCTTCTATAGGGGAGGGGCAGCCCAAAGGGCACTGATGGGGATATGCCTACCGGGGTATGCCCAGCAGGACATTTCCTATTGGCCCAAGCCGCCAGCGAGTGGGCCTGCAGGACGGCGACTAGATCGCGACTTGGCGAGGCCTCAGGCGACTGGAAGCTGGAGGCCCAGGAGCATAGCTAGACCCAGTCGGCCTAGGTCAAAGACCCTCCGAATCCTTAACTAATTTGGTTGTAATCTATAAACCCTAGCGAGGTGAGCCTATATAAACCTCCCTAGGGTACGCATAGAGGACACGTTCCATCATACACCCAAGCAACTTGCCGCCTAGTCGTCGAGCTCTCCCCTTGTACTCTATCCATAATACAATCTAGCAGGAGTAGGTCTTTACCCTCCGGGGGGCCGAACCTGGATAAAACCTTGTGTCTCCGCCCTCATCTCGCAACGCAGATGGCTGGCCGCCCTTGCCCCATGTTCTACTACTCGCTGCCAATTGCAGCGTCTATCGTGGTCATTCCCATGACAGTGGCGCCCACCGTGGAGCCTGGCCGGTTAGGCTGGTGTTCTGCGGCGAGATCCAATCTGCCCATCAACGAGTCGATCGCCACCGGCCGCATCATCGCGATCGGCGAGATGCTCCAGATCTTGCCGAGCAGCTACGTCCCGACGACACGCCCCGTCACGCGCAGCGTGATTCTGCGGGTCGGCACGATCAGCCTCTTCGTCGGCCTCACCGACATCATCGTTTCGGAGGACTCGTCTCGCATCCGTGAGTCACCGCCACGCGACTGGCTCTCTGAGAGACAAGTCTGCACGATCCACGCCACGCCTCCGAGTACGAATCGGCCCACAGCAACGTGGTCGAAACCACCGCGGCCGCGAACGACGCGGTCCTCAATGACGATGCCAATTCGGCGACCCCGGTGTCGGCCGCCGGATCCATCATCGCTGTATCGCCCGCGGGCTCCATCACCCAGGTCTCCAACGTCGGAGACTTCGAGGACCCCTCCATCCTTGGGATCTTCGAATTCGACTCCGGGTCGGAGAACTCCGCCGACCTCCACGACGGAACTGGTCGCCACGTCGCGACCTACATGGCGACTGGCGCCGACCCCCTGCAAGACCGCTTCTCCACGCCGATCCCACCAAACGCGACGGCAACAGAGGTCGAGCAACTCCGCCTGCGGCTGGCGGAGGCGGTCCGCAAGTAACAAGTCGAGCGCGAAAATTTTTGCTTCGAGCAGGTGACAGCGTAGGAGCTTTCGCGCTATCACCAACTCCGAATCAGGTCGCGCCTGAACCCTTCCAATCAGGGGCGCGCCCTGAACTTCGACGATGAAAACGACCCGGCTCGCGTGGCCGAGCGCGCGATCTGCAAGAATGCGCCGCCAGGAGGGAGCACCCGACCCCCACCGGCGCGACAGCCAACGGCGCCCCACCACCACCCAACCGCGCGCCCCCCAGGGACCATCCAAGGATCATGGTCTCCTCACGAGAGCGAGATGCGAACGGCCTCCCGCTGTTCTCCACCCCAATGGACAATGTCGTCGCGAGCCGAGCAGCAGTCGACAACATCCAAGTCACCGGGGAAGGAGCCCTGCAGATCCAGTATGCCAAGGCTCTGCTCGCCAAAGCAGTCGAGCAACAAAAAGCGGGCGCCGACTCACAGGGTCGGATGTACTCTCGTTCATCAGGCAGCAGGGCGGCCTCGAGCGGCCGCCCAATGGCGGCGAATACCCTTAACTACCCACCACCTGAGCCCCTATAGCTCCAACACCGACCCGCGAATGCGGCACTCTCCACCAACGACCCACGGCCGGCGAACAACTTCGTCGCTGCCAACGGACAGCTCGTCGACGCACGCACCCACATCATCAACAACCAGAGCTGGCACGCACGCCAGCCCGACGACCTAAGGCATACCCTCACCAATCGCCGCGACGGCGAACCAAGGGGATTGCTGAGTCGAGTTGGACCCCAGTGCTTCGGACCGATAATCCGAGGCGAAAGATACCCGGCGAACTTCAAAGCGCCGAAGGAGATCGAAAAGTACGACCCCTCGTACGATCCGTCCGTGTGGCCGGACACTTACCTCATGACGATGGGGATCGCCGGCCACACCGATCTACTCGCCGCCCGCTACCTTACCCTAATGATGGAGGGAGCGTGCAGGCAGTGGATTAACACCCTCCCCGCGGATAGCATCGACTCCTGGGAGGAAATGCGCGACGCCTTTGTCAGGCACTTTGAGGGTTCCTACACCCGCGCCACCACCATCGAGGACCAGGAGAGATGCGTCCAGGGACCCCGCGAGTCGACCCGCAGTTGGGTCCAACGGTGGCAAGACATGTGGTATAACGCGGCCGGAATACACCCGGACACCGCGATCCACTGCTTCGAGACCTCGTTCCCCTATGAGCCCCTGGTCACCAAGCTGAAGCGAGTGTACAGAACACTCGACAACATACCGGACCTCCTGGAGATCGCCAAGCGGTACGCGAAGGAGGACCCAAACCAAGAAACCGACGACGAGTCGGGAGGAAATCGCCGCACGAGCGGCCACGACAACGGGAGGCGACCCGAGCTACGCTACAGCAACACTCGCCTCACCGGCAAATGTCACGGTGACGGGAGAGTCGACTTCGTCACCAACGCCGGATACGCGCCGCGTGAACCCAACAGCATCTGCCGCGACGGAGGCCAGCGCCGCGACGGTGGCAACTACAAGGCAAAGCCGAGGTTCGATCCCATGGCTCTCCTCAACCAACCCTGTGTGTTTCATAGCAGGGAAGGGAAGCCCGCCAGGCACACGACCGCCGACTGCCACTCTCTCAAGGAGATCGAGAAGGCACGACGCGCACGGGAAGACCCCAACAATAACCCGCCAAACGGCAGAAAGTTCGGCAGCGTCGCCGGCTCGCTCCACACCTTCACAGGCTTCAATACGAAGCGCGAGAAGAAGGTCATCGCCCGCGCCATCACCTTCAATGCGGTGTCCCAGATAGACATCCCCCAGTTCCTCAACTGGTCCGAGCAACCAATCACCTGGAGCCGCGAGGACCACTCGCCATGGATCGAATATCTGGGCCGAGTCGCCTTAGTGGTCAAACCCAAGGTGGGGGACTACTTGCTCCCCAAAACGCTGATGTACGGTGACAGCTCCATCAACATCCTGTACCTAGACACGTTTAGGCGACTGCGGCTCCCACAGTCGATGATCGAGACGACCTACACCACCTTCCACGGCATCGTCCCCAGTCGGAAGGCGTACCCAATCGGTAAGGTGACGCTTCACCTTCGGCACACCAGCAAACTTCTGCACCGAGCGGATCGTTTTCGAGCTGGTGCCGTTCAACAGCCCCTACCATTGCGTCCTGGGGCGTCAGGCGTTCGCCAAATTCATGGCAGCGCCCCACTATGCGTACAACACGATGAAGCACCTAGGCCATGTGGCATCATCACTATCCATGGCGACCCCGACATGGCCGCAGAATGCAAGGCCAAAGGCGCCAAACTCGCTGACGCCGTCATCGCGGCGGAGGCCAACCACGCCGAGGAGCTCGCCAAGTACGCGAGCAGGGTCAACAATGACGACCCCACCATACTCAAGAAGCCCAATTCGTAGGGTGGCAACTCCGCCACCTTCGAGGCAACGACACACACCCGCACCGTCGAGCTGGTCCCAGGTGACTCCAGCCAGACGATGACGATCGAGACGGGCATGAGCCCAGCATAGGAAGGCGCGCTCATCAAGTTCCTACGTGAGAATCGGGATATCTTCGCATGGAAGCCATCTGACATGCCTGGTGTCCCGAGGGAACTCGCTGAGCACAAACTCAACGCCAACCCCAAAGTGCGACATTTCAAGCAGTCGCTGCGGCCCTTCAATGAAGAGCGCCGCCGAGCAATTGCCGAGGAGGTGCAGCGTCTACTCGTTGCTCGCTTCATTCGGCCAATCAAATACTCCAAGTGGCTGGCAAACCCAGTCCTGGTCGAGAAGAAAAACGGGACCTTTAGAATGTGTATCAATTACACAAACTTAAACAGCGCCTGCCCGAAGGAGCAATTCGTCCTCCCGCGGATCGACCAAATCATCGATTCAACCACGGGCTCGGAGTCGCTATGCTTCCTCGACACCTACTCTGGGTACAACCAGATCAAAATGGCCGTCGAGGATGAAGAGAAGACGGCGTTCATCACACCATTCGGAGCCTTCTGCTACACTACCATGACCATCGGCCTCAAAAACACCGAGGCGACCTACCAGAGGTGCATGCAGGAGTGCTTTGCGAGCCAAATTGGCCGCAATTAGACGTGGTGGTGAAATCCACTCGCCAGGGCGATCTACTCGCCGACCTGGTGGAAACCTTCGCCAACCTGCGAAGGTACAAGATAAAGCTAAACCCAGGAAACTGCACCTTCGGTGTACCTACTGGACAGCTACTGGGATACGTCCTCTCCAAGCGCGGGATCGAGGCGAACCCCGCAAAGATCAACACGATCGCCCGACTCGGCAGACCCGACTGGTTGCGCGACGTCCAGAAGCTGGCTAGGCGATACCTTTCTATCGCCTAATGCGCAAGAATCCCACCTTCCAATGGGACAAGGAGGCAGACGATGCGCTCCACGCTCTCAAGGAGGTGCTGCTCGCAGCGCCGCTACTCGCTGCCCCCGTCGACAAGGAGCCCATGCTGGTCTACGTCGCGGCTTCCGAGCGCGTCGTCAGCGCCGTCATGGTCGTCGAATAGCCAGAGGAAGGGAAGCAACGCCCAGTGCAGCGACCCGTATACTACATCAGCGAAGTCCTTACCGAGTGGCGCCAGCGCTACCCGCAATACCAAAAATTGGTATACGCGGTCTTCAGAGCACAGCGGCGACTGCTGCACTACTTCCAGGAGCACCCAATAACGGTCGTCTCCTCAGCACCATTGCAGGACATCATCCGTAACCGTGAGGCGACCGGGCGAGTAGACAAGTGGGCCGTCGAGATCGGCGTCCACAACAGCAAGTACGAGCCGCGCAAGGCGATCAAGTCGCAGGCCCTCGCAGATTTCCTCGCCGACTGGGAGGAGGCCCAGCAGCCAGAGAAGCTGCCATACCTCTATTACTGGAGCCTGCACTTCGACGGCTCCAAGAACACAGATGGTGTAGGAGCGGGCATCGTGCTAACATCTCCGAAGGGAGACAAGCTCCGCTATGTCCTCTACCTCGACTTCACCCCTGCACCAACAACATGGCCGAGTACGAAGCGTTACTCCACGGCATGAGGGCAGCCAAGGAGATGAACATCAATCGCCTGCGCTGCTACGGAGACTCTGACCTCGTCGCCGGGCAAGTCGCCGGCACCTGCGACGCCGTCTCCCCCACCATGGCGGCATACCGCCAAGCAGTGGACCAGCTGGGAGGACACTTCGCAGGCTACTCCGTCGAGTGGATAGACAGGCGGAAAAACGAGGAGGCTGACGCACTCTCTCGCATCGGCTCGGCTCAACTCGCACCACCCACCGACGTCTTCCTCGACACTATCACCAAGCCCTCCGTCTCTCCCCAAAGGGAGATCGACATTGGAATTCCGCTGCAACCAGAAGCAGCCCTGGTCGCACTAATCGCTGACCTGGAGGGAGGCACCCTACCCGCAGACAAAACGGAGGCCTGGATGATAGCACACCGCTTCAAATCCTTCGTCATCATCAACGGCGAGCTCCACAAGCGCAGCGTGACCGGCGTGTTCCAACGCTGCGTCCAACCCGCTGAAGGACACAAAATCCTCCAGGACATCCACTCCGGCGACTGCGGCCACAACGCCATGCGACACGGCTTCTACTGGCTCACCACACATGCAGACGCCATCGACATTGTCCAGCAGTGCGTTGGATGCCAGAAATACGCCAACCAGACTCACGTATCGAGCTCGGCACTCAAGACAATCCCCATCACCTGGCCGTTCGCCGTGTGGGGCATGTATATGGTAGGCCCCTTCAAGAAGGCCCCCTCTGGCTTCACCCACCTCCTAGTCGCAGTCACAAATTCACAAAATGGGTAGAGGCCAAGCCAGTCCGCAAGTGCGACGGGAAGACCGCTACAAAGTTCCTACGCGAGCTCATCTATCGCTACGGGTTCCCAAACAGCAGCATCATGGACAACTTCACCAACTTCGCCAAGGGAGCCATGGCCGAGTTCTGCGAGGATCACAACATCCGACTTGACCTCGCCTCAGTCACCCACCTGGAGTCCAATGGCCAGGTGGAACACGCCAATCAGAGCATCCTCCATGGCCTGAAGCCACGGCTAGAAGTCCCACTCAAGCGCACCGTCGGGTGTTGGGTCGAAGAACTCCCCTCTGGCATCTGGGGCATCCGCACCTCCGTCAACAGGTCGACAGGGTTCACCCCCTTATTCATGGTGTACAGTGTCGAGGCAGTCATGCCAACCGACCTCGAGCATGATTCACCTAGGGTGGTCAACTACACGGAGGCCGACAACGAGCTCGCACGCCAAGACGGAGTCGACCAGCTCGACGAAGCACGTGACCTAGCTCGCTCCCACACCGACATCTACCAGCAAGGGCTCCACCGCTACCACAGCCGACGAGTACTGACTCGCACTTTCCAGGAAGGCGACCTAGTACTGCGCCTAATCCAGGGCAAGAAAGGCATGCACAAGCTCTCACCCCCTTGGGAGGAACCATTCGCCATCGGGCGAGTCCTGGGCAACGATGCCTACTACCTCACCGACGTCCGAGGTGACGAAAAACTCGACATTAAGCGGCCATGGAATGTAAACCTCCTACGGAAGTTCTACTCTTAGAACTCCAGACATGTACCCCCTACCCGCTATGAAATAAAACAAATTGGTTACCGCAAATTGCATCTACTCTCCGTGCCTTGTGCCACTCGCACTCGTAATAACAGCGTTACGCTATTCGCAGAAGTCAACCTTTGGTAAAACGACCGGCACGGCCAAGTAGTGCGGTACGAGGGCACTAGAAAAACTCATGCCTCATACCGTCCACAAAAAAAGCTAACCCGGAGCCCCATTGGAGTCGCCTAGCTCGATTGGCTCCCCGAGCCAAGACGACTGCACTTGCTTCCCACAGCGACCAAGTCCTTCGCATCCCTGGCGCAGCGACTCGAACGGCAAAGTTCCACGCTCAGGGACTAACACCAGACCAAAGACAAGCGGCTAGGAAAAAACGCCAAGTATGAGAGCGCGCCCAAGACTCACCATGCGACTGATCTTACAGATCCGGCAGGAGTGACGCGCCTAACATAATGCGCTTAGTCCTCACCTACCTTGGGCTTGTGACAAGAATGGCCAAGTACCATGCTCGGGAACTTGGCGACCCGGCCCTGTTCGCGCCCGGGAAAACGGCCAAGTAAAGAGCACCCCTAGGAGTCGCCACGCGTCTGGATTTCCGAGCCATGGCGAGTCGATCCTAACTCGTTAACAGTTCACACAACATATAAAAACGAGGTAAACCCCATAAAAAGGGCGGACGCGCTCGAGGACCCGCACAACCAACATTCAAATCACAAAACGACTGATAAAATAACCCGAGCATTCCTTCATAGCAGCAAAATTTGTTTCGCATACAAGGAGAGTTACATGGTTATCCTATACTAACGCCGAATGGAAAAACATTCTATTCCGCAGGCTTTGATGAAGACGCGCCACCATCCCTACGGCTGCGGATAAAAGGCACATAAGGGTTCGACGGGTACATCGTCAGCTCGCCTGCCATTGCCGCACGGAATGGTTGCTCCACCTTGAAGTCACGGTGCTTTGGCTCAGGGTCATTGGGGGCGACGATCGTTTCCTGGTAGGGAATGAGGTCGCCCATCGCCCAAACACGGTTGGAGTATACCGCGGCTCGGTCCGTCAGCTTCAACACCTCGGCAATCTCCACCGAGCCCGTCGACGAGGGGTAACCGCTCGTGACGTCGTCGAGGTTGAAATCGTCCGGGAAGTGTGCGAGCCCAAGGCTGAGCGCAGTCGCCGCTCCACGACGGAAGGCCGACCGCGTCATGAATTCCACGACCGACGGGGCCTTCTCCAGGTAGCGCCATACCTCGACGAGGTCGCTAGGAATCACCTCCGTGGGCGAGATCTCCTGAAGGTATGCCCGGAGGCAAGTCGCTGACAGCACGGCTGAGTCGACCAGGGTGGTCACACACTGCCGCGCGTCGTACGACTGCGCCTCTTTAGCATTATCAATGATCCGGCCTACAGCACACAAACAAAGAGTAAGCAAAGCACCAAAACGACAATGCAGTACGTGCAATCGGAAGTCGACTGAAGGAAAGCTTACCAATCAGCGGGCAGCAGAGGTCCGTGATGAAACTTTTAAGAGAAGAAAAATCATCTTGCAACCCGGTAACGAGCGCATCAGACACCTTCCGTTCCTCAGCGGCAGAAGTGACGGCGGCCTTGGCTCGTCCTTCCGCCGAGCTCGCTTCCGCCTTCGCCTCCTTCACGCTCCAGTTAGGTGCTTCGCTTCTCCGCCACGCTCAAAGTGGACTGAGCCACCATCAAATCACCCACCGGGACAAGGCCTTGGTGAGCCTCCTTCACCTCAGCCGCACTACTCTCTGTTTCCAAAACAAAACGGTCAACACCACAAAAAAATCAGCGACAAGCGCCAAATAAGGTAAATACTCACCCACAGCCACTCGAAGCTCCTCGTTCGTCTCCTGTACGGCGATAATTTCCTTCTCAATGTGGCACTTCGCAGCAAGCCATTCGGCCAATTCGCGTTGCAGGCCCTGTGCAACAATCACAGCGTCAGCAACCAAAACTTCCTAAGTGCCCAGCTGCTGAAATTCAGCGACTAGGCACTCGGGGACTGGATGACAAAATTCCTAAGTGCCTAGCCGCTGAAATTCAGCGACTAGGCACTTGGCGACTGGACGACAAAATTCCTAAGTGCCCAGCCACTGAAATTTAGCGACTAGGCACTCTGGGACTGGATAACGCAAAAAATAAAGAATCCGACCACTGAAATTCAGTGGCCAGATCCTCGGGGACTGGACATACCTGGATGCCGGCACCTAGCATGTCGTGAAGCTCCATCGCGTCCACCGACGCAAGCACGAGCGGAGTATGACCGCGACGCTGCTCAACCTCCATGCCGGAGGCACCAGGAATCTGGCTCGACGGCACCGAGGCACTCGCCGCGGCGGCCTTCGCCATAAAGCGAGGGAACGTTGCCACCGCGGCCCCCGCGCCACTCGAGGGCAGCTCGGTCGCCTCGGTCGAACCCACGGGCACCGTATGCTGAATTGACAACTCAGTTGTTAAGGCTTATAAATATTCTTTGGCTCCCCTTGTGTCAAATCAATAAATTGGGTTATACTACCCTCGAAGACTGTTGTGATCCCCTATACTTGAGGGTCATCAAAGATGATCTCCAAGACCCCAAGCAGGAGGAGTAGATCGAGGTTGAATTTGAAGAGGAAGTGGAGGAAGACCAGCGTCCACACACCCGCGCTACCATTGCAAGCATTGGAGTGGTGGCAAATCCTGTCAAGATCAAGAGGACTACACAGATGTCCACAAGAGGGAAAGTTCCGCTTCTTTGTTTATCTCCACGGTCACTTCCTCCATGTATCAAGAACTCCTTCCATACTCTTATACATGAGCAGCAATTCCAAAAGATGCCTAAAGAAAACTTGCCCTCCAATTGGGATATGCCTCGTTCTAACCATGCAGGGAAAGAATACTTTAAGGAGGAAGAGTGGGGAAAGAATCACATGCGCTAGGATTCACAGTCTGACATGATCATGGACTGCATTAAGCACAATTCGTACATGATTCGTACTCTCACCTTCAAGATTGAGGATTTGAAGAAATTAATTGAAAATCTTATCGAGAGAACACCACCATCGAAGGAGTAATTCGTCATCAGGTTTTGGCATCCCCTTGGATTGTTCCAACCTTGGGGGAGTGCCGTGGTATCACATCATTATCATTTATCTTTTTACCTTTTTAGTAGAGTCATATCATGAGTAGAGAAGTTATCATATAGGATGGTTTGCATTGTGGAAGTATCTCTCCTCTAGTTGGTTATCTATGTATCCCTTGGTGTGAGTGCTGTTATGGAATATTGATGAGAAGTTTCATCATTTACTTTTTGCACATCTTATTTTAGTTTGCAATTTCTGTTATATGATTGATCTTTTTGTTAGTATTGCTATCACTTTGGGAGCATCAAGTAAATTTAGTTAGTTTTGGCAAACCTAGATTTGGTTAGTAGCAACACTACTTTGAGGATTGAATGGAAAAGAGAAAAGTACTTGTAGATATATTATTTAATTTTCTTTCTTTCTTGATTGGCTCATAAGCTTAGTATTCCCAAGTTAAGATCTTTTGTGTTTCCAAGGAAGATTGCATGATTGTTTCTATCATTTGTATGTTTGTTTGTTTGATTGTTTCCTTCAACTCTTATGTTTGCTACCCAAAAACCTGTACTGAGAGGTAATGCTTCTCGTGCATCCAAGCCTTGAACTAAAATCTATGCCATTTGTGTCCACCATATCTACCTATTAGCATTGTTGCTATTCCAAGAAAATTCTCAAGTTTTATCTATCTTCCAAATTAAAAAAATTGTCATGTGAAAATTAGTTAGTAAAGCTCTCACGAACTTGATGGCACACTTATTTTCTTGCACTTAATAAACTTGAAAAATTGTGCCCATCTATGTTGCTTATATGCTTGCAAATTATAAGTTGGGAGTTAGCAGAACCATGCTGTCATGGGGAACGCTTTCAACACTTGTACATATCTACCCAGTTGATATCATGATATTTTGTTTATGGATGTCGGTGGTGTGAAATAAAAGGGGAGCTTGTAAGTCCATGGAGTATTGTATATGTGTTAGAGAAACAACTGGGCGGCTAGCCTAAGCCATGCCTAATCATGGTGGAAACTTGCAGCATAACTATAGTGAGAAATCTATGAAGCATCTTCAAAAAAAATATAGAAAAAAGAGAGAAAAATAAAAAAAAAGCACTATGCTCATGGTAAATAAAAAGATCGCCGAGATGCTCATTGTCTATTGCTTTGTCATTTTGATATGGGATAGATCCTGTGTCATGGGGCAAGGGGTACCCCGTTGGCGGTTCTCTATGATACACATATACTTACAATGACAAGAACTTGCTTGTGACTAAAGTTGAGTAGCATGAGGAACGTCCCTCGTACTCAAGGGACATGAGATTTTCAACTTATGATCTGTCAAGCATATACCTCATATTTGTCTCACTTTAACCTTAATCACTTTAAGATGCTTATGATAGGGGCAATGAGAGCTCAAAGCTAGTAAGTACCATAATTTTTTTGAAACTCTTTATGAAACTTGAAATCCCTGCTTCCCTATGTGAAGATCTTATCTTTTACTTTTAAGTTGAGTCAGTAAACCTATTCCTTTCTATCTCAAGCAAGCATTTGAGTTGATGTGATTCAATCATCCATATGTTGATTTATTTAATCTTGTTTCTTATGTTCCTTGTTTTGCACAATGTTCTTATCTAAATGAATATGACTTTGAAAGCTATCATTGTAAAAATCCCATTATGTTTGAGCAAGAGATTCCTACAATATAAAATCCATTATAAAATCTTTGCTCAAAACTAAGTATGATTTGTTAATTGTTCTCTGACCAAGAACAAAGTTTGCCATCACCAATTATGATTTTCTTTGTGCATCTCTGTGACTTCCATACTCGTTGCAAGTTAAGTTATATAAGAGTGAGTTGTTTTCTATTATGATTTGTGTATTAATAATGTCATGCTTCTTGTCCGTACTATTTTTATCGACACTTCACTACATAAACCTATGGTCATGTTTACTGAGTACAGTTTTCGCTTGGCGACAAGCAAGATCTAAGCTTGGGGGAGTTGATAAGTCCATTTGGCATCACTATTTTGTATCATAATTTACTGTTATTCATTGATATATTTCATATTAAGAGATGATACTTATGTTATTTTATCTATTTTGCATGTTTGATGACTTTTGGAGGATCAACTACCGAAGTCAGGATTCTGATGGAAAAGCGCTGTCCAGATGCAATATTTCCAAAGATCAGAAAATCCCAAAAAATATACGAAAATTCCTATTTTCCCAGAATACGAAGGAAGCCAGAAGGACAAGTGGAGATGGGCCACAGGGGGCCCACACCACCCCATGGTGCGGGTCCCCCAGGGCTGCGCCACCAGGTGCTGTGGCCACCCTAGCCCACCTCTGGCATCGCCCTTCTGTGTATTTAATCCCCTCGAAACCCTAAGACTTGGGAGGGGGACCATAGAAATATTTCGCCGCCTCTGTCGTGGGAATGGCCACAACAGATGCTGCAATCAGCAGCGAGTAGTAGAACAAGTGGCAAGGGCGGCCAGCCATCTACGGTGCGAGATGAGGGCGGAGACACAAGGGTTTACCCAGGTTCGGCCCCCCGGAGGGTAAAGACCTACTCTTGCTAGATTGTATTATGGAGAGAGTACAAGGGTGAGCTCGACGACTAGGCGGCGAGTCGCTGGGGGGTATGATGGAACGTGTCCTCTATGCGTACCCTAGGGAGGTTTATATAGGCTCACCTCGCTAGGGTTTACAGATCCACAACTGAATTATTTAAGGATTCGGAAGATACTTGAACTAATCCGACTGGGCCTAGCTACACTTCTAGGCCTCCAGCTTCCAGTCGCCTGGCTCCTTGTCAAGTCTCGATCCAGTCGCCGTCCTGCGGGCCCACTCGCTAACTATTTGGGACAATAGGAAATGTCTTGTTGGGTATACCCCGTTCGGAATATCCCCATCAGTAGTCCCCGAGGCCATCGTTGATTCGTCGCAGGTGTTTGTTGGCAGTCGGGGTATGCGGGTCCAATTTGGACGCCTAGTCGAATCGGCGGTGGACTCCCTTAATAAAGGAGAAACTTGTCATTTTAGTCGCAATAACGGCGACCAATTGTCATGACCCGGGATCAGGGCTAGAAAAATACCAAATCCTTATCTGATATGAGCCTAACCTAAATTCCAAAGCGTGCAGGGAAAGATTGGTAACATTACAGAACATACAAACCATACATCAATAAGGTAAACTCTTAACAGAGTTACAAACCAGTCATACAAGCAAGGGTCATAGACCCATCATAACAACAAACAACGGAAGCAAACAAGTTGTTCTAAACAACAAAGTTAGCAAAGGGCCTAAGAGGCCATAAATAGAAGTAGCGACCCTTCCATAGATCCTAGGCTGCTGCCCAGGAACCCCGACTACTCGTCGACTTCGACGTAGAAACCTCCTTCAGTTGGAGTAGCTTCATCTGTAGAAAAACATCAACGAGGCAAGGCTGAGTACAGGGTGTACTCTGCAAGACTTATGGCTAGTGGAGTTATTTTGCATAAAGCCATTTTTTGTTGTCAAAACAAGAGAGAGAGAATAAACTCGTCTAGTCAGATCATTTTCAAAGGGGATAAGAAGACTACAACTCTAGCTCTTCGAAGTCATCTTTGATATCCACCAGGAACCATCATCAACTGAACCTCTCTTCCCGGAATACCCCCTCAACAACCCCAAGGAAGTATTCCGGATCTCACGTTAGTTGGCCAAGTTTTATCATTCGATTATAGTTTTCTATGATCACAGAATCCGTTCCCAGTTCGTCCATAACCGTGGACATGGCTTTTCGAAAAGATTATAACACTGCAGGAGTGCACAACTTTACCCACACGTACCAACCGATTCTTAATGCCAAATTATTATCCCTCTTCCTTGGAAGGCCAGCAGAGAGTGGTTGACCATGACCTTTACCTTGCTTTCGCCGATACCATGAGTCACGCACTAGGGAGATGTCGCCGTAACGGGTCAAGTCCCGAAGCCGGTCCCTAATGATGTGTGCAGGGTTCAAGATTACGGATGCCGGGCATCTCTTGTTCCTGACCATGCTTACCTACCTGTTATGAATGCACCTCCTTCACCTCCATTCAATAACAACCAAGATGCGTATGTCGAATGGAAAGCCCGAACTATGTGCCTCATGTAATATACTAGGCAAGTTAGTTGGTCGAGGGGGTTTCCAGGCCCCCGTGTAGTTGTACGCTCGTCTTGGTTCAAGAGGCGAGAACATCAGGTCCTAAGGGTGGCAAGTATGGGACTACAAAAACCACAACCCACGTGGCCTCCCATACAAGCCTTAACATGTTTATTATCCATCTCTTATCACATCACCACATCCTACCATACTACATTCATTTGCATCTCCAGTACATCATCTAATGATCAGCATCGGACCACTAAGCATGGCTAAGCTTAACTGAATTGTGGCACTAGTGATGCTCGTAAGCCAAACTGTAGTTATGCTAGGAGGAGTGGATCAGGTAATATAGTTCACCAAAGAGAAACATGCATCAGATAGGATTACTCTATCTACTGATAAAAGACTGTTGAACCGAATGCATATGGCGAGAATGAAATACTTTGTAAACATAGGATTCATATTTATGAGTGGGGCTTCGCTTGCCTTGTCCGTTGTTGGACTGGTACTGCTCTTCGCTGGCGTTGACTTCAGCCTCAGGTTCGGTTCCTCTTCACGAAGAACCAATCATCGGAAAAGAGAAAGCAACATTCAACACATGGAATGTGCAATGCTCATACAATATGGATGATATGACAAGTTAAATAGTGTTGAAATGAACCCTAGAACATGCTTGGTCACTTTAAAGGGGGTCCGAGAGGTCCAAACCCTAGAACAGGGGGATCCTCGAAATCACCTATGGGGTTCAATTGGTTCTTCTAATTAAACTTGTCATGAAAGTTGATTAACAATGTATGATTATAGCTTATTTAGATAGAGCTCATTTTTCTGAACATTTTGGTATATTATTTGTATTTTTCTGATTTAAAATGATTTAGTTATGAATTTCTCCAAATTTAATTCATTTTATATCATTTTTGGAATTTTTAAAATAATTTCCAACTTGGGCCCACATGTCAGACTTTTAGCAATTTTAGAAAAACATTTACAGAAAAGATTAAAACCCTGACAGACAGGGCCCACATGTCATATATTTCTTATTTATAGAAAATATTTACAAAATAATTAATAAAAGAAAATGATTATTGCCTCATGCTGACGCCAGCATGACATCAACAATGGAGCTCCTCCTCAGATCGAGCAAGGATCCATCGATCCAGTGCATGCCTGGATGCGCGGAGGGGCGCGTTGGATGCGGGCTGACGCGCTGAGCAAGATAGTGGCGGTGCCGCCCCTTCTTGGTCACCGGAGCGTCGCCTCCGACGAGCTCCAGCGGCGGCGGCGGACACACGCAGGGTGGGCGGTATAGGGGGAGAGAGAGAACGGAGGGCACCGCGAGGACCAGCAGCTCACCAGGAACACGGCAGAGGTGGTGGCGAGGCCGGGCGATCTCGGGAACAGCAGGGATCGACGGAGACCAATGGCGGCCAGAGCTTTCGATCCAGGCGATAGAGGTCGCGCGTGATGGAGAGAAGTAGCTAGGAGGAAGGAGTCGAGCACGGCGGTTCCAGTGGTGGCGTCGGCTTGAGCTAGGGCGTCCGAGACGGCGGGGACGAATGGCGGCAGTAGCTAGGGTTCGTCAGCCATGGCAAGAAGGTGAGGAAGAGAGGGGAAGTGGGGATCTAGGGTTCATCCGCGGCGGCATAGGGGATCTTGTAGGCATTCGGGGGCGGCGGCACGGATCTTGGCGCCGGCGAGCATCACAACGACGGCGATCGGCGGAGCAGGCGGCACGGAGCTGCCTGTCTGCGAGGTGGAAGACGACACGATGGGGTATGGGGCCGAGGCGGGCTGCTGCTGGGCTGGCTGCTAGCTAATCCACGTTGCGCAGGCGGCAGAGAGAGGGGAGGAGAGGTGGGCTCGGCCCTATAGAGCTAGGTTAGCTTTTTTATGAAAACTGTTTTCTTTTACTATTTTCTGATTTCTGTTTGTATTTTCAATTTCAAACTGTTTTGAATAATTTCAAAATTACCAGAGACTTTTTATAAAGTGTATAAAATAGTGTGGGACCCTTTTATTCATTTTAGGTTCCATTCTTTTGGGTAGTTTTCAAAGTATAAAATCCATTTGAATGGTTTGAGAGGGAACAAAACTAGGGTTTTGTTTGTGTTTGTTTTGATTAAGTCAAAGTGCAAGTATTATGCACGCATGCAATGCTCAAACATGTTTTATTAATATTACACAAAAGGTGGTATGTTATATCTCTACCCCACTTACAAGAATCTCGACCCGAGATTCCTAGGTTTTAGAAAAGAAGGCAGGGTACTCAGATCAAAGACGATCTTCGCGTTCCCAGGTTGCTTCTGACTCACAGTGATGAGACCATTGAACTTTTAGGAACTTGATAGATTGACACAATTCTTTCGCTCGGTTTCATCAAGAATACGAATAGGGTATTCTCGATAGGTTAGATCATCTTGGAGATCCAAAGTTTCATGGTCCACACCACGAATGGGATCTTTGAAGCAATGTTTGAGTTGAGACACATGAAAGACATCATGAACCTCTGGAAAATTTGATGGTAGATCCAATTGGTAGGCAAGCTCACCCCTCTTGGAGAGAATGCGAAAGGGACCAACGTAGCAAGGAGACAATTTGCCTTTGATACCGAATCGATGGACACCCTTTAGAGGAGTGACCCGGAGGTAAACTTGATCACCAACTTCATAATGAACATCAAGATGATGACGAACGTAGTTGGTCTTTTGACGAGATTGAGCGGCCTTCAGACACTCTCGAATTATGTGAACTTGATCTTCTGCTTCTTGGATCATGTTCGGACCAAAGAATTGTCTTTCGCCGGTTTCTCTCCAATTCAGCGGTGTTCGACATGTTCTCCCATAGAGGAATTGGAAAGGTGCCATGCCCAAACCGGATTGAAAACTGTTGTTATAGGAGAACTCCGCAAAAGTAAGACATTTCTCCATGTTCTTTCCAAAGGATATGACACATGCTCTGAGCATGTCTTCAAGAATTTGATTTACTCTTTTGGTCTGACCACCGGTTTTTAGGATGATAAGCTATGCTGAAGGAGACTTGAGTTCCCATTGCTTGTTGGATACTAGCCTAGAATTTGGAAGTGAACAAACTTCCATGATTAGATACGATCTTCTTGGGAACACCATGGAGAACGACTATCCGGGATACATATAGATTTGCCAACTGGCTTGCGGTAATGCTTTCCCAAACAGCAAGGAAGTGAGCAACTTTGGATAATCGATAATTAACTACCCATATGGCATCATTTCCTGCTTGTGTCCTTGGGAGTCCAGTAATGAAATCCATACAAATTTCATCCCATTTCTACTCAGGAATTTTCAATGGCTGCAGAAGTCTAGCAGGCCTTTGGTGTTCAGCCTTCACACGACGGCAAACATCGCACTCTGCAACGAAGCGAGCGATTTCTAGTTTCATTCCACTCCACTAGAATCTTTGATGGAGATCTCGGTACATCTTAGTACCACCAGGATGGATAGACAGAGGGGATTCATGAGCTTCTAGTAGGATTAGATCTTTGAGTTTCCGACTGTTTGGGACCACTAGCGGGTTACTGAAGTATAGGATACCTTGATCATTGATGGAGAGACATTTAGCTTCACTGCTTGCAACACGTCCTTTGATAACCTCATCATCTTGCTTTTGAGCTTCCTTGATTTGGTCCTCGAGAGAGTATTTTATTTCAAGGTTAGCAAGGAATCCACAAGGAACTATTTCAAGGTTAAGACGCTTGATTTCCTAATAGAGAGCAGGTTGGGCTTGTGAAACCATCAGATTGTTGCCATAAGACTTCCGACTTAGCGCATCAGCAGCGTCGTTGGCTTTGCCGGGTTGATAGTTGAGACCCAAATCATAATCTTTGATGAGTTCCAACCATCGTCTTTGCCTGAGATTTAGATCTGGCTGGGTAAAGAGATACTTCAGAATGTGATGATCCGAGTAAAGTTCACAATGGTTACCGATGAGGTAATGTCGCCATTGCTTAAGAGCATGAACAACAGCAGCGAATTCGATATCATGGGTTGGATAACTGTTCTCATGTGGCTTCAACTGCCGAGAATCATAGGCCACTACATGACCATCTTGCATCAACACACAACCGAGACCTTGAAGAGAAGCATCACAATAGATGACGAAATCCTTGCTTGTATCCAGAAGGACAAGCATAGGAGCGGTGGTTAGCTTAGTTTTCAATCCTTGGAAGCTTTCTTCTGCCTTTTCTAACCATTCAAACTTCTTATCTTTCTTAAGAAGATCAGTCATAGGCTTGACTATCTTGGAGAAGTTCTCGATGAATCGGCGGTAATATCTAGCCCATTCCAAGAAAACTTCGGACTTCCTTGACTGAAGTAGGTCACTTCCATTCCAGAATGGTCTGAACCTTATCTGGTATGACAGCAACACCACTTGCTGACACAACATGGCCAAGGAAGATGAGCTCTTGTAACCAGAACTCACATTTGGAAAACTTGGCGTAGAGGCGATGTTCACGAAGTTTAGTGAACACCAAACATAGATGTTCGGCATGCTCTTCTGTGGTCTTGGAGTAGATTAGAATGTCATCAATGTATACCACGATGAACTTGTCGAGATACTCCATGAAGACAGAGTTCATGAGCCTCATAAATGTGGTAGGGGCATTGGTTAACCAGAAGGACATCACTGTATACTTGTAAAGACCATAACGAGTTGTGAATGCTGTCTTTGGGATATCCTCCTTTCTGATCTTGATTTGATGATACCCTGATCTTAAGTCCATTTTGGATAAGACAGTGGCACCACTTAGTTGATCAAAGAGGTCATTTATCCGAGGAAGTGGGTACTTATTCTTGATTGTCACCGTGTTGAGTGGACGGTAATCAACAACCAATCTTGGAATATCTGTATCCCGCTTTTTGACAAAGATGGTAGGGCAAACCCAAGAGGATGTGCTAGGTTGGATGTATCCTAGGCCTTCAAGCTCTTCAAGTTGCTTCTTCAACTCAACCAACTCATGAGGAGGCATGCGGTAAGGTCTTTTGGAGATAGGAGCAGTTCCAGGAACTAGATCTATGACAAACTCCACACTTCGATCACGTGGCATGCCAGGCAACTCTTCAGGAAAGACATCCGGGAAATCACAGACTACATGGACATCTTGGACCTCGAGAGTAGGTAGGACATCCATGGCATACAACTCCGAGAAAGGTTTAAGTACTGCTGACAGAGACTTTGAACCATCAGTCCAATACTTGACAGTTATGCCAGCAGGAGAGGTCACAGTAACTGTTCTAAGTGCACAGTCAATGACGGCTTGATACTTGGTTAACCAGTCCATGCCCAGAATGACATCTATGTCAGTTGACTTGAGTGCAATGAGGGAAGTGGGAAACTTCTGATATGCTATATCTATCTCAACCCCATGAGTAACCCAGATGGTCTGCCAACGAGACCTAGGAGTACTAATCTCTAGAGGGGAAGACATTGCTTCAAAAGGTATATTATGCTCCCGTGCAAACTCTTGTGATATGAATGTATGCGCTGCTCCAGAATCAAAAAATACTGTTGCTAGAATTGAGTTGACATGGAGCGTACCCAGAATGATGCGTGGATCTTCCTGAGTGTTGTGGTATTGCCGACGAGTACGCCATGGAGGGGTCCTCACAGTGTGTGTTTAGAGACGTGGGGTAAGGCGGACGGTTGACGCGTACGAGGTAACACAGCTTACCCAGGTTTAGATCCCACAACGGTGGCGGAATCCTACTCCTGCTATAAATCACTATAAGGGCACACGATACGAGAGTTCTAGGTTATTTGTCGAGGTTGTATGAATTGATACTAAGTTGTCTGAGATTGTGCACTAAAGGCTCCCATAGGCCCGACTTATATAGTCGCCAGGTCCTAGGGTTACAGGGAAAAGTCCTAGCCGGACAGGTTATAGATTCCTACACCGTCTATTACTAGTCTTGTGTATCTTGCACACCAAGGCTCCGGGTACGCTGGTGACTTCACCGTAGCCTTCCTTTATCCGGCAAGGGCCACCCTTCTGGATCCATCTAACTGGGCCGCCCAGCAGGCCATAGGCCATGCTACCGACTATGGGCCACCCGGGTTATCCGGATAAGTGACATGCTATGAGGATACCCATATAGCATATCCCCAACAGTATCCCCCGGAGAACTCTGAGATCTTGCACCGTCTTGCCTCTTGAAATGAATGCTCCGTCTAGTTGGATGTCGGCAAATCGTCAAGCAATATCTTGTAGTCCTCCCAAAGAACCCTGCCAAGCTTTCTCCGTCTTCAACTTGTAAGCCGGAGAAATGCTGAATCTTTCATCGTACTCTTCCGTAGTCGGATTGGATCCATCTATGTCGGAATCTTCGATGTGACAGCTCATCTACCCATGTCATATAGGACGACGTAGGCTTAGGTCAGCGACGCCTCGTAACTCACACATGCATAGAACGCAATCATATCCGATTTTCCCGCGCGAGCGATACGAACCGTTGGCGGCGACGGTTGGAGACATGGCGAAATTTCCGCGCACGTTCGCGAACACGTCATCTACGCGGCAACCGTCCGATCAAGCTACACGAATATTGACGCCGGGAGATGATAAATAGTAACCGCGGTGGAATTTTCACCTTTTACCTCATTCTCCTTGCATCATCATCTTCTTCCTCCAGCGCGTGCCCCTTCGAGATCTCTGCTTCCAACTCGCAAGAAAACCCTAGCTTCCAATCTGCACCAGTCACATCCATCCTCACTCCATGGCCAGCAGCAGCACCTCTCCCTCCATGGCGGCGTCGAGCGAAGCCACGGCGAATCTGGCGAGCTCCATTGTCCTGCCTCTAGAGGGCCTAGTCATCCCCGCATCGGCAGTTATCGAGTCAACCGGCGGTGACCATAATCTGGCGGCGCTAGAGCCGTTGGAGGAGGAGCCAGACTCGCACAAGGGTGATTGGCGCGGCTCAGATATCACCGACCGTGACATCCAGGAGATGATCACCGAAGGTTATCTTCCTGCGACGGAGGGGCTCGCCTGGCGGGTGGCGCCGGCCGGCGAGGTGACACCTTCTCCCCAAGCCAGAGAAAAGGTGTACCTCAAAGCCCAACTGGTACGCGGCGTCTCCTTGCCCATCTCCAACTTCTTCCTCACCGTCTTGAATCACTGTAGAGTCCAGCCCAGAACCTTTCCCCCAATAGTATCTTAGTGCTTAGCAACTACGCGGCGCTTTGCGAGGGATATTTAGGGATAAAGACTAGGTCAGACCTTTTTGTGTACTTCTTCACCGTCAAACGCCGGATATAGCAAGGAGGAGCTTAGGAACTGTGGCACCCTAAGCTTCAAGATTCGACCTGGCCGGCGGTTCCCCGACATCGTCGGCCACAAGTCCTGCAAGAATTGGCAGCGGACGTACTTTTACGGCCCAGACATCCCGCTGTCTGTCCGACAAGTCATGTACCCAGACTTTGTTGACGGAGCCGCCGTTGAAGCCTCGTCATGGAGATCCCAGGCCTCCCTTCCCTCCGACATTGAAGCCTCTCGTGCCATAAGGCGGATAGAGTGGTTTGTAGATACGGGTTTGACCGGCTTGGACCTAGCCATGTGCTGGTTCATCGGGCGAATCCAACCTCTGCAGCACCGTGCGAAGCTCATGCACGAGTATACCAGCGATAGAAGGGATAGTCTCCGCATCTCCGTGGACAACTTCTCGAGCGACTCCGTCAAGCTCCGCCTTAAGGACATCGTCAAGGTGAAGGATAAGAAGCGCGGCTTCACCATCACCTACGACATGTTCGTACACGGCAAGTGCCCAAAGGTAGGTTTTTATTTTCCGTGTACGACATATACTCTAGTTCTTCCATCTTGCAAATATCATCTTATCTAACACGGTGATTTCTTACATAACAGCTTAGCGACATAGATGAGATGAGCATGGCTCCTCAAATCTATGATCCAAAGATGAAGGAAGTCACGGTCGTGTCCGACGACGAAGCTCCGTTGGCGCGGAAGTGGAAGAGCTCCACCTCTGACGCTGCCGACGGAGGCAAGAAGAAGAAGACGGAGGGTGGAGCCTCCAAAAAGACTACCGCCACCCTGGAGGCGGAAAAGATAAGAACCACCGGGATCCCCTTTGCTAAAGCACCCCCACTTGTGTAAGCTTCTCATTCTCCGACATTGTCTATTTATCTGTCTTGCTCCTGTACTTATGCATTTCGCACGTTTCAGGAAGAAAGCCACGACCAACCTCAAGAAGACCTCCAAAACTTTGGGGGCTTCTCGAAATATCAAGGACATGCTGCATCGCGACGCCTCCCCCGGCATCGCCCCTACTACTCATGTCGTTAAACCCACGTCTGCCCCGACAAGCCCACAAGCTAAGGAGGCATCTGGCCCTTCCGCCATGGAAGTGGACTCAGGTGCTTCTACCGAGATTGCAGTCGTCGGCGAGCAGGCGACGCAGGAAAGTACCGCCCAACAAATGGCTGAAGCTCCGGCTAAGGATGCCATCGGTGGCGGCAAGGCGGTGGTGGAAGCTGGTACTTCTGCCGAAGGCGGCGCCCTTGCTCCCCAGAAACCATTTGAGTTTCCATAGATAGTCTACCCGGCACTTACGCCGAGTAGCACAACTCTGGTTCCTAGAGCAGCACCGACATCTCCGACGTGCGGTCTTGAGGAGCTCCTCTGCCAAGCAGACATCTTGCGAGGAAACTACATCTCCTTTGGCAAGCTGCTGGCCGAGAGCGCTACAAACCTCAAGATCATTGCACTTGTAAGTTTTATTTGCCTTTTGCTTTTCATATGAGTATCCCACTATAGCCCCTGAGGATGTAGACGAAAAAAACATAGGTTTTTACATCTATATGCTCTAAGAGTGACTAAGTTAGAAAAACTCTCACTGTATCCCCCAAGCATTTAGATGGAATGAATTATTCCGACTATATGCTTTAAGAGTAGCATACGCAGTGTTTATAAATTTCAATACTGTAGCCCCCAAGATTCTAGCTGCAACTGAATTAGTTCCGACTAGATGCTTAAAGAAAGCTAAGCATATATCCGAGTTAAAAACTTTATACTGTAGCCCCCAAGATTATAGTTGTAACTGAATTAGTTCCGACTAGATGCTTAAAGAAAGCCTAGCATATTGTTAAGTCAAAAACTCTCGATGTAGCCCCCGAGCGTCTAGATGGAAAACTTCCGACTAGATGCTCCAAGCAGACTAAACATCGTTTTAACTCCTTTTTTCCACAGAACGAGAATGCTCGGAGGGGTATGGCCAATGATAAGTATCAGAAGATGCGCACAGATCTTGAAGCCGAAAAGGGTAAAACTGCCATCTTGAAGGAACAGATCATCAAAAACAAGAGTCTATTTTCTTTTTGCGCATTCCGTCTTGGTTTTTTGCCTATATTCTCCGAGTACTTACTGTGTACTTTGCTTTCTACGACTTGCAGAACATGTTGCCAAGGCTAAGGACATTGTCGAGCAATCCAAGCACATTCAGAAGCTGGATAGCAAGAACAAAATCCTTAAAAAGGAGAGAGAATACATGCTGAAAATGCATGAAGAATCAATGAAGGCCTTGCAGGACTCCGCCACCGAGGAAATCAACCGCTTGAAGGAGGAGATCGCGATCTTGAAAGATCAAAAGCGAGCTGCCGATGAGAAGAATCACCGCCATGGCGAGGCGTACAAGCTCCTCCAGCAAGAGAAACAATCCTTGGCGGACACCCTCTGGCAAGATGAGGCCAGCATCTTCAGTAAGTTTTCTCCGCCTTGGATTTCTATAGTCTGGATACTTTGAATTGTTGAACTCATGTGCTCCTTGTCGGAATTTGCAGCTCCTATGGGTTTAACCAGATCGCCTCCTCCAGCCAAGGAATGCATGGTTCTTTCCGGAAACTTCATCAACACCGCCATCACCCAAGCCAAGGAGATTGCCAAGCCCCTCTAGATAAACATCAAGGCATCAGACTCCATGGCGAAGTACTCGGAGATTCTGCGCCGAGCCCCCGAGCATATCACAAGCTGGAAAGCTTCATGTGCACGGGTTGGCGCAAGGATGGTGTTGTCAATGGTGAAGGCACACTACAAAGGTGCCGACATCAACACGGTGACCTCTGGTATCCCCGACGTCGACGATGACGGCAAAGAGATTGATCATGAAGCCATCTTGTCGTCACTCGCGGGTTATGACACTAGAGTTGCCGAGTTGGTGGACATCGACGTCTTTGTGCCCATGAACATCATCGACAGTGGCAACCAAGATTCCTCTGAGTCCCACCACAGTGCCGATGTTGAGGGTGATTCTCCGGCTGGTGACGATGCTGCCTCCAAGTCTCCTGCGCCAAAGGAGTGAAAAACAACTTTGTAATATTTGTTTCACCTTTGGTTGTATGCAGAAAAAACTTGTTGATGTAACTTAAGGCGGAAAACAATGGTTATTTATTTCCTGCTTCTTAAGAACTAGTTGCCAGCATGTATATATTTTTTAAGCAAGTGCTGGCTTATCCATTACTTTGGTTCTTATGCTTGACTTTTCGTGAGTCGGAAGACTCGTTGTCGGAACCATGCGCTTAGGTGATGATGCCCGATGGCACCGTCAATAACCTGAGCCTAGAATCGCCGACAATAAGTGCCGAAAGTCACTACTCCAGAATCCACATAAAAACGACAAAGAACGTGTAGACCAGAAAACTTAAGCTAACGCCCGTAGGCGGAATTTTCACAAGTGCAATCGCAAATCTTGTGCGTAAAGGTTTTACATGATCCAAAAATGAACATTAAAGGAGGTAAAAGACTCAGAAATATGAGTGAACCAGAGAGATTTATTTCATTGATCATATAAGAGGTACACAATTAGATTAAAAATGCTAAGTGTAGAAAGGACGTAGCTGTGCTATGTTCCATGGCCGATCAAGCTCCGGGTAGTCATCATCCGGGTCACGTCTCTTGCGCTTATGATCCTTGTTGGGTCTATCCTTTAGTTCACGATTGTCAACAAGGTAGTAAGACCTATTGAGTAGCGCCTTGCTTATGATGAACGGTCCTTCCCATCGCGGGGATAATTTGTGTGACTTCTTCTGCTTAAGTCGGAGCACCAAATCCACCTCTTTAAACGAGTGATGCCTTATGCGGCGACTATGGTAGCTGCGTAGCTTCTGCTGGTAGATGGCGGATCTTTTCCATGCCAAAACGCGCTCCTCCTCGAGAAGGTCCACATCTAGGCGTCTGGATTCTTGAGCGTCATCTTCGTCGTAGGCAGCAACTCTTGGTGCATCGTGAAGTATGTCGGAAGGCAGGATGGCTTCTGCTCCATATACCTTGAAGTAAGGGGTGTAGCCGGTGGATCTGTTGGGTGTAGTTCGTAAACTCCACAGCATAGATGGCAATTCTTCCGCCCAGGCTCCAGCTGCTCTATGTAGCGGTGCCTCAAGACGTGGCTTGATTCCCTGCAGAATTAATCCATTGGCTCGCTCAACCTGACCGTTGGACTGTGGGTGTGCCACAGATGCAAGGTCAAGTCGGATGCCTTTCTCCCAACAATATGCCTCCACTTCACCGAGTGAAAAAATGCTGTCGTTGTCGGTGATAATGCTATGTGGGAGACCAAATCTCACCACTAGATCCCGAACAAACCTGAGGGCAGTTGCCCCATCAAGCTTTCTAATGGGTTTAGCTTCTATCCATTTAGTGAATTTATCAACTGCTACAAGCAGATGCGTAAACCCACAGGGTGCCGTTTGTAACGGTCCCACAATGTCCAGCCCCCAGACTGCAAACGGCCAAGTTATTGGTATTGTTCGCAATTCTTCAGCAGGAACATGTGGTTATCGGGCATAATACTGGCATCCCATGCACGTCTCAACTAGATTGTCGGCGTCCGCCTTTGCGGTCAGCCAGAAGAATCCTTGCCGGAAGGCTTTCGCGACCAACGATCGAGGAGCGGCGTGATGCCCGCAATCTCCGAGATGGATTTCGCATAGGATTTCCACACCTTCTAGCTAGGAAACACACTTCAGGTATACACCAGTAGTGCTCCTTTTGTAGAGTTGCCCATTGATTATGGTATAACCCTTTGCTCGTCGTACTATTTTCCGTCTTTCGACTTCGTCATCGGGCAAAGTTCTGTGTTTGAGATATTCCATGAACGGTTTTGTCCAAGCCGGAGGGACTTTAGTCACCATGTTGACGAAAGAGTCATCTCTATTCGGTTTGTCGATGTCGGCCCCTTCACAGATGGTGTGCGCAGATGCTCTAGGAAAACTCCTGGCGGAATTCTTTTGTGACCTGATCCAAGCTTAAACAGCAGATCAGCCGCCTCATTTTGCTCCCTAGGCACATACTTGACTTCGTAGCCCAAGAAGCTTTTGGCTATCTCGTCCACTTCGTCTCGATATGCCGCCATCATAGGGTTCCGCGCATTCAGTGTGCCACCGTTTGGCAACCAAGTCGGAATCTCCACAGCAAACTATGCGCTTGATGCCAATATCCTTGGCTACACGCAGTCCGTGAATAAGTGCTTCATACTCCGCCATGTTGTTTGTAGCCTCAAAGTGGATCTGCAGAACGTAGTGTAGCTTGTCTCCTGTTGGTGACTATAGCAATACACCAGCCCCCGAGCCGTTGAGCAGTTTTGATCCGTCAAAGTGCATCACCCAGTACTCTGGCTCCGGCAACGGAGTAGCATCTCCGTCCAATCTGCAACAAAATCCGCCAAGGCTTGTGACTTGATAGCGTCGCGTCTCTTGTAGGTGATCTCGAAGGCGGCAAGCTCAATGCCCCACTTCGCGACCTTTCCTGTAGCGTCGTTGTTATTGATAATGTCGGACATTGGAGTCTTGCTCATCACTGTGATTGGGTGCTCCTGAAAGTAATGCCTCAGCTTCCGAGAAGCAAGGAATACTCCATAAGCTATCTTTTGGTAGTGCGGGTAATGCTGCTTGGACTCCGTCAAGACCCCGCTCACATAGTAAACTGGTCGTTGAACTCTGTGCTCATAGCCTGGTTCCATCCGCTCTACCACGACGACGATGCTGATTACCCGGTTGGTTGCCGCCATGTAAATTAACAGGGGCTCTCCAGGCTCGGGTGCTGCAAGGATGAGAGCTGAGGAAAGAATCTCCTTGAGTTGCTTCAATGCTGCATCTGCTTCATCCGTCCACGTGAATTTGTCCGCCTTCTTCAGCAACTTGTACAGCGGCAGAGCCTTCTCTCCAAGTCGGCTGACGAACCGACTAACTGCTGCAACACAACCTATTAGTCGTTGGATGTCCTTTAGGCATGTCGGACGATTTATGTTTAAGATGGCCTTGATTTTCTCCGGGTTGACCTCGATTCCATTGGGAAAGCGATGAAGCCCAACAATTTGCCGGCTGGAACCCCGAAGACGCACTTCTTAGGGTTGAGCATCATGTTGTATTTCCGGAGATTATCAAAGGTTTCTTTTAAGTCGGAGATTAAGTCATTTGACTTTTTAGACATCACCGCACTATCGTCCACATAGGCGTGAACGTTCTGACCAATTTGATCGTGAAGGCAACGTTGCATTGTCCGCTGGTATGTAGCACCTGTGTTTTTCAGCCCAAAGGGCATCATGACATAGCAAAACGTGTCGTAAGGGGTAGTGAACGAAGTGGCCAATTGGTCTGACTTCCTCATTTTGATCTGGTGGTATCCTGAGTATGCATCGAGAAAACACAAAAAGTTTCGAGCCAGCCGTCGAGTCAATGACTTGGTCAATGCAAGGCAAAGCAAACGGATCTTTGGGACATTCTTTGTTCAAGCCGGTGTAATCAACGCACATTCTTAATTCATTGGTTCCCTTTTTGGGGACAAGTACAGGATTTGCCACCCATCGGGTGTGAAGGACTTCTCGGATAAACTCAGCCTTAAGTAACCTAGCTATCTCTTTGCCAATGGCTCGTCTCTTCTCATCTCCGAAGCGTCATAGAGGTTGCTTCACTGGTTTACATTTTGGATCTATGTTTAAGTTGTGCTCGGAAAGTTCCCTAGGTACACCTTTCATGTCGGCAGGTTGCCAGGCAAAGATGTCCCTATTCTCACGGAGGAACTCGACGAGCGCGCTTTCCTATTTGGGATCCAGGTTCGTCCCAATGGCGGTGACCTTGGAGGCATCGCCTACCACAAGTTCCACCGGCTTGGTATCGATGGCGGCCTTGAACGCAGGAGCGGAGTTGGAGATCTGCTTCTTCGACACGGGAATCTCTAATTCATTGACCTTGCTCTGGATCTCTTTGAATTCTTTGCTGTAGAGGACATCTTCTGCAACTGCTGCTTCATTGATCTCGCAGTCCCTTGCCTTGGTAAAGCTTTCGGATACGATGATGACACCGTTTGGTCCAGGTATCTTGAGTTTGTTGTAGAAGAAGCATGGCTTGGCCATGAACGTATGGAATATGTCGCGGCCAAATATGACGTGGTACACGCTCTTGAAGGGGACCACCTCGAAGGTCATGCGCTCTTGGCGGTAATTGTTAACATCGCCAAAGGCAACCTGAAGTGTAATGCACCCAAGGGACCGAGCCTCCCGACCAGGAACTACGCCGTGGAAGATGGTGTTGGTCCGTCTTAGGTTTGCCTCCGTCAAGTTCATCTTTTGCAGTGTATCCAGTACATTATGTTGATGCTGCTTCCAGTATCCACCATACACTTGGTGAACTCTACGCCGTCAATCAAGGGGTTGATGACCATGGCATACTGGTTCTCCATAGAAATAAGGTCTGGGTGGTCCGTCCTGTCCCAAGTTATTGGAACCTCCGACCAGCGCAGGTACTAGGGAACTGGGGGGATAGTGGCCATCAGGATCCTCAGAGAGGTCTTATGTTGTCGGATGGTGGGGGTGCCAAGGAAAGTGTGGTAGACTGGAGCCTTCTTCGTGAAGGGGTTCTTGCCCTTGTCGTCGCTCTTGGCGGCGTGCTTGGGGTCAACATCTTCGTGCATATCACTTGAATCCTTGGACTCCTCCTCCTTCTTCTTCCTCTTGCCCTTGCCTCGCAGTCTGTTCTTCCGACTTTGCTTATAGCCGGACTCTGGGTCTTCCTTGAGGTCGTTGACGAACTTGCAGTGTCGATTGGTATGGGTGGCTTTGCCGTTGATGTCGAGGTGTACGAGGCACGGCATGTCGCGGTACTCCTCATAGGTTTGGGGAACACGGAGCGGCGCCGAGGTTGTTTCATTGCCTCGCTGCCGGCCAGCTCCCCTTCCTCGGCCACGTTGTCTGCCATCACCTCGTCCTGCAAAAGTCATAGCGACCATGTCGGTAGATTGCTTTTCTTCTGGAGCGGTTTTCCGCTTTGTACTGCTGTTCCTCCGAGCTTGAGTTGAAACTGCTGTTGCCAGTAAGGAGCCGCGAGCATCGTCGTCGGCAGCTGCGAACTCACAAGCCAACTGAATCATCTGGTTCAAGTTAAGCTGGTGATTGTCCTGCAAGCACTTCAGCTTATGTTGGAGCAGCGTGCCTCTTTCCAACCCATCGATGAAGGCGGCCATGGCGGTCTGAGCGTGCACTCCTGCGCAGGAATTCTTCATGTCCAGCCAGCGAGAGAGGTAGGCGTGAGATTTCTCATCTTTCTCTTGCACGTACCGCTGTAGATCGCCCACAGTGCAGGGACGTTTGTATGTACCCTGAAAGTTCTTGGTGAATGCTTCTTGCATGTCCAACCAGTTGTAGATGCATTTCTCCGGCAAGTCATCGATCCATTGACGGGCCGTGCCCACAAACATTAATGGGAGGTACTTGACGGCGACGTTGGGGTTGCCTTCGGCAATCTCCACCGCGTTGCCGTAGTCCTGCAACCATGTGGCTGGCTTGGCGGTGCCGTCATATAGGGCTTGATGGTCTTGTCAATTCGGAAACCTTTGGGGTAAGTTTCGGACCATATTGCAGGTCCAAATCAACATGGTCCCAGATATGGTCCTTCCCGGGCCTCGTGGATCTTATCGATCCGCGATCATGCGTCGTATGGCTCCGGGTTCTTCTTATTGTCAACAGGGGATGGGCTGCACGAATGACGCAGGCCTCCTCCGCCATGGTGACTGCTTGGCGGTGACATAGGTGGAGGTGGCGGTGGGTTAACCTTCTTGCTCTTACCCTCCTGCGACGCCTCACGCCTGTCATGGTTGCTTGTCGGACGCGGAGGGTCATGGCGTGACCTGCTCTTGTGTCCTTGGTTGTGTTCTCCATCATGACGCGTCTGCTCCATGTTATCGCGGATGACGATGCCGCACTGCTTTGGTGGGGGCATATCCGCACGATGGTGAGTCTTGTAATCTTCGCGATGTCAGGGGGAACAGGGTGGTGGCGATGGGCGACGAGGTCGGGCCTTTTCTCCGTGGTCGGAGGATATGGGGATAGCATCCTTCCTATTGTGTGCATCCCTCCATCTTCGTTCTGATGAACCCGTCTGGGACCCGACATCAAGAGGATATCTGACCCTTGGCGGCTTGTACTGGCTAGATTGGCAGAGCGCTGGGTTAGACTCAAGCCTCTAAGAGGTGGCCTTTTCTTGCTGCTTTACCGCCTTGGCCACTAGGTCGTAGACCTGTTCCACTACCTCAGGCGATCTATCCTGATCCAGAAGGGTCTTGGCGACGGCGAGGTTAAGGAGTGGGGTGGGCATCACCTGCTTGCCTTCATTGTCAATGTATGGCTTGGCCTATGCCGGCTTCGAGGGAGCCCATCCTAGGTTGCGCCGTACACCAGGATCGTTGATGACGCAAGCCGGAGCTTTCTTAGTCGTCTGCTGCTGTAGTAAAGTCTTGTACTCAGCCTCCATTGCTCTAGCTTTCTCTATGGACTTCTACGTGTTGACCAGATCTCGATCTAGCTTAGCGCCTTGCTCCGCAATGGCCTGCGCTTCCTCCAGCAGCTGCTGGCGCTTCTCGTCAAGCTGGGTCACGTTCCGGATATGAGCAACGGTCAGTGGCTCGACGAGTAGGTTGTCGTACATCAGTCTATCAGCTGGAGTAACTTGGGCTGCTGCAGACGTAGATGCTGGAGGCGGCAAGTTTGCGGTGTTGTTGTTGCTCGGGCCAGTGCCGAGTTCCTGCGGCTGCTGCACTGGATTAGGCGGAGGAGGCATGACTTTTGCGCGATCATCGTCGGCAGCAATAAGTGGCCCCTTCCCCTTTTCCAGAGCTGTAGGCGGAGCTCGTCCGGGTTGATCTTTGTCCATCGCCGTCCCAATGGTGACTAACACCCCTCGAGACGTGACGGCATTGTTGGCTTGCTCGTCGCACGAGTAGTACTCCTCCATCTCCTGCATAGCGGAGTCTAGCTCTTCTGGACTGAAGTATATCTCCTCTGAATCTGCATTGAAATCAGCATAAAGCACGTCAATGACAGAGTCGGAGGGTGCCAGGACTTCCTCGATGACGGGCGGTGGAGGTGGCGGTGCTGCTGCGACGATGGCGGCGCGAGGCGGTGGCGGCGGTTGCTGAATCGGAGGTTCTCCGTCTCTG
Source organism: Avena insularis (assembly GCA_023614405.1). Classification (NCBI taxonomy): domain Eukaryota; kingdom Viridiplantae; phylum Streptophyta; class Magnoliopsida; order Poales; family Poaceae; genus Avena; species Avena insularis. The sequence goes on along the minus strand of CM042691.1, from coordinate 376,410,780 downwards.
AGCGCAAGCTCCATCTGGGCTGCTGCGTCAGCTTCCACGTAGTTGTTGATGGTGCTCACCATCTCTTAGAGGGTAAGGCGACCTGTTGCCTGCTATCGTCTTAAAGAATGTTGGAGAAGTGTGCCACGGTCCAGTCCTTCCACGAAGTGATACAAAGCGTTATCATCGGGGTAGTTGGCTAGATCGGCTCGTATACGTAGCCACCTGGCCAGGTAATCGCGGGGGTTTTCGCCTTCTCTCTGAACGCCAACGAACTTGGATCTCTGCTGTCCAGACGCACGGGGGCGGTTTGGGTGGGCCTTGAATTTTTCCGATCTTTGTCGGCAAACTCCAAGGAGAGATCCGACATCGATCCTTCCACGAACGTATCCTGCCCGTAGGCGGTCCGTGCGGGCCTTGATGCTCCTCCTACTCCCAGGGAACTAGTGCCCGAGTCGGTTTCGCCGATGAAGAGGTGGATGTCTCCGATACGAACGATTGAACACCGCGTAGGGTTTGTCTTTGCCGAGATCCAGAACTCGTCGGGAGGGACGATCGGAACGTTGCCTGAGAAGAGAACACGGCTGATGGCCACGGTTTCGCTGATTCCCGCGAAGATCTTGGTCCTCGCCCGCTGAAGAGCCTGAAGCGCCTCTTGCCCCATGGTGGGCGCCAACTGTCGTGGTATTGCCGACGAGTACGCCATGGAGGGGGCCTCACAGTGCGTGTTTAGAGACGTGGGGTAAGGCGGACTGTTGGCGGGTACGAGGTAACACAGCTTTCCCAGGTTCAGATCCCACAACGGTGGCGGAATCCTACTCTTGCTATAAATCACTATAAGGGCAATACGCCGAGTTAAAGAGATAGGTTCGCTGTGCGAGGTTGTATGAATTGATACTAAGTTGTCTGAGATTGTGCCCTAAAGGCTCACATAGGCCCGACTTATATAGTCGCTAGGTCCTAGGGTTACAGGGAAAAGTCCTAGCCGGACAGGTTGTAGAGTCCTACACCGTCTATTATTAGTCTTGTGTATCTTGCACTCCAAGGCTCCGGGTACGCTGGTGACTCCACCGTAGCCTTCCTTTATCCGCCAAGGGCCTACCTTCTGGATCCATCTAACTGGGCCGCCTAGCAGGCCATAGGCCATGCTACCGACTATGGGCCACCCGGGTTATCCGGATAAGTGACATGCTATGAGGATACCCATATAGCATATCCCCAACACTGAGCTTCCTCAATAGTGATATGGGTTAGACAACCACGTATAGCACCTTGAGCTTTATCATTCTTCTTTGCCAGCTGATCATTGTGACCGGCAGCCCATTGAAAACACTCCCTTGAGTAGTGACCAGGCTGACCACAGGAGTAGCAAGTAACTCCAGTGTAAGAACCAGCAGGAGGACGATAATTTGTTCCACCAGTATTTGACTGTGACTGACGAGGAGCATTGCTAGAAGACTTGGGTGCATAAGGAGCACAAGGCACAGCACTGTATGGAACAAAGACACGACGCTTCTTATTACCAGAGGAAGAAGCACGAGAGTTTCCTTCTTCACGCTTCTGAGAAACTTCCATATCCTTCCTTCCATGCTCTAAGGTAAGAGGCTGATTGTGCAGTTCCTGGAAAGACTGGAACTTGAAGGGTAGCAACTCATAGCGAAGTGCAGGGTTAAGTCCCTTATGGAACAGCTCTTACTTATCTTCATCATTGGTCACATCCATGGTTGCATAATAAGCCAGGCGAGTAAACTCACGCCCATGGGTTTCAATATCCCTGAGCCCCTGAGTCAGATCTAGAAACTCCCTCCTTTTGAGATCCATGATGGGCTTAGGGATATAAGAGGCACGAAATGCTGCAACAAACTCTTCCCAAGTAACAACTTGTCCTTGAGCTTGCAGATTCAGAAAACCTTCCCACCAAACACCAACCTCACCTTCCAGTTGATAGGTGGCGAAGTTAACATGATCAGCTAGACGGACATGAAGAGCACTGAACTTGCGCTCTATGGTGCGAATCCAATCATCATCATCAAGGGCTCCTTGGGGTGGGTGAAGATTGGAGGAAAAGAGCGGATGCAATCTCCAAGTGTGACACAGTCATCAGGACGACGTTCAGTGTTCTGCGCCACACGCTCCAGAAGGCGTTCATACCTCAGACAGTTGGTCTCAATGTTGTTGAGAACCTCGGCCATTGTGGGAGGTGGCGGAAGTTCCTGATCAGCATTGTTGTTTCCTCGACGGCCAACAGAACCACGAGTACCATACGACATCCTGAGGAGAAACAGAAACCATGAGAATGGATTCACCAAAAAGGGTACATCAAAGGATGACGAAAACCATATCGAAAGATCATGGTAGAGGTGAACATGTGAATTGCGATTATATCTATGCATTAAGTATGGCAGTAGAACAAGCATACGAAACATATACGCTACCAACTTAGATACAAACCATGACAATGGAATGCAAGCATGATACAATACAAACAAGTCACAAAAGAATAGGGAGCGGGATTATAGGCGTCCTTAGCAAAGTTGAAAAATAATGCTCAGGTGCACAGATATATCTTGGAAACTCTGAGCCTTGCAACCAAGTACGGAGTACTAGGAAAAACAACCCAAACCCGTATATCCTAAAAGTTTGAAATGATAGACGAGAAGTGAAAACCTTGCAAAGCAAACGAGATAAGATAACTCGGCAATAGAACAACCTTGGATAAGGAGTAAAAGAGTCCTATTCGGAGTTATGCAAATAGTTTTTTTAGCTTTCAAATAGTTTTCTCAAACTCTAGACTCAACATCGACCAGCTAGAAGGGTTTCCTACAGGCAGTCCTGCTCTGATACCAAAATCTGTCACGACCCGGGATCAGGGCTAGGAAAATACCAGATCCTTATCTGATATGATCCTAACATAAATTCCAAAGCGCGCAGGTAAAGATCGATAACATTACAGAACATACAAACCATACATTAATAAGGTAAACTCTTAACAAAGTTACAAACCAGTCATACAAGCCAGGGGTCATAGACCCATCATTACAACAAACAATGGAAGCAAACAAGTTGTTCTAAACAACAAACTTAGCAAAGGGCCTAAGAGGCCATAAAAAGAAGTAGCGACCCTTCCATAGATCCTAGGCTGCTGCCCGGGAACCCCGACTACTCGTCGACTTCGACGTAGAAACCTCCTTCAGTTGGAGTAGCTTCATCTGTAGAAAAACATCAACGAGGCAAGGCTAAGTACAGGGTGTACTCCGCAAGACTTATGGCTAGTGGAGTTATTTTGCATAAAGCCATCTTTTGTTTTCAAAACAAGAGAGAGAGAGAGAGAGAGAAGAAACTCGTCTAGTCAGATCATTTTCAAAGGGCATAAGAAGACTACAACTCTATCTCTTCGAAGTCATCCTTGATATCCACAAGGAACCATCATCAACTAAACCTCTCTTCCCGGACTACCCCCTCAAACAACCCCAAGGAAGTATTTCGGATCCAAGTTTCATCATTCGGTTATAGTTTTCTATGATCACAGAATCAGTTCCCAAGTCATCCATAACTGTGGACACGGCTTTTCGAAAAGATTATAACCCAGCAGGGGTGCAAAACTTTACCCACACGTACCAACCGATTCTTAATGCCAAATTATTAGCCCTCTTCCTTGGAAGGTCGGCAGAGAGTGGCTGACCACGACCTTTACCTTGCTTTCGCAGAGACCATGAGTCACGCACTAGGTAGATGACGATGTAACAGGTCAAGTCCCGAAGCCGGTCCCTAATGATGTGTGCAGGGTTCAAGATTACGGATGTCGGGCATCTCTTATTCCCGGCACACTTACCTACCTGTTATGAATGCACCTCCTTCACCTCCATTCAAGAACAACCAAGATGCGTATGTCGAATGGAAAGCCCTAACTATGTGACTCATGGAATCTACTAGGCAAGTTAGTTGGTCGAGGGGGTTTCCAGGCCCCCGTGTGGTTGTACGCTCGTCTTGGTTCAAGAGGCGAGAACATCAGATCCTAAGGGTGGCAAGTATGGGACTACAAAAACCACAACCCACATGGCCTCCCATACTAGCCTTAACATGTTTATTATCCATCTCTTATCACATCACCACATCCTACCATACTACATTCATTTGCATCTCCAGTACATCATCTAATGATCAGCATCGGACCACTAAGCATGTCTAAGCTTAACTGAACTGTGGCACTCGTGATGCTCGTAAGCCAAACCCTAGTTATGCTAGGAGCAGTGGATCAGGTAATATAGTTCACCAAAGGGAAACATGCATCAGATAGGATTACTCTATCTACTGATAAAAGACTGTTGAACCGAATGCATATGGCGAGAATGAAATACTTTGTAAACATGGGATTCATATTTATGAGTGGGGCTTTGCTTGCCTTGTCCGTTGTTGGACTGGTACTGCTCTTCGATGGCGTTGACTTCAGCCTCGGGTTTAGTTCCTCTTCGTGAAGAACCAATCACCAGAAAAGAGAAAGCAACATTCAACACATGGCATGTGCAATGCTCATACAATATGGATGATATGACAAGTTAAATAGTGTTTAAATGAACCCTAGAACATGCTTGGTCACTTTAAAGGGGGTCCGAGAGGTCCAAACCCTAGAACAGGGGGATCCTCGGAATCACCTATGGGGTTCAATTGGTTCTTCTAATTAAACTTGTCATGAAAGTTGATTAACAATGTATGATTATAGCTTAGTTAGAAAGAGCTCTTTTTCTGATCATTTTGGTATATTATTTGTATTTTTCTGATTTAAAATGATTTAGTTATGAATTTCTCCAAATTTAATTCATTTTAAATCAATAATTTCCAACTTGGGCCCACATGTCAGACTTTTAACAATTTCAAAAAACATTTACAAAAAAGATTAAAATCCTGACAGACAGGGCCCACCTATCATATATTTATTATTTATAGAAAATATTTACAAAATAATTGATGAAAGAAAATGATTATTGCCTCATGTTGACACCAGCATGACGTCAGCAATGGAGCTCCTCCTCAGATCGAGCAAGGATCCATCGATCCAGTGCACGCCTAGATGCGCGGAGGGACGCGTTGGACGCGGGCTGATGCGTTGAGCAAGATAGTGGTGGCGCCGCTCCTTCTTGGTCACCGGAGCATCGCCTTTGACGAGCTCCAGCGGCGGTGGCGGCGGACACATGCGGGGAGGGCGATGCAGGGGGAGAGAGAGAAAGGAGGGCACCACGAGGACCAGCAGCTCATCAGTAACACGGCAGAGGTGGTGGCGAGGCCGGGCGAGCTCAGGAACGACGGGGATTGACGGAGACCAATGGCGGTCGGAGCATTCGATCCAGGCGATTGAGGTTGCGTGCTATGAGGAAAAGTATCTAGGAAGGAGTCGAGCACGGCGGTTCTAGTGGTGGCGTCGTCTTGAGCAAGGGCGGCTGGAGACGGCGGGGATGAATGGCGGCAGTAGCTAGGGTTCGTTGGCCATGGCGAGAAGGTGAGCAAGAGAGGGGGGAGTGGGGGTCTAGGGTTCGTCTGCGGCGGCACAGGGGATCTTTTAGGCATTCGGGGGCGGCGGCACGGATCTTGGCACCGGCGATCATCGCAACGACGGCGAGCGGCAGAGCAGGCGGCACGGAGCTGCCTGTCTGCCAGGTGAAAGACGACATGAAGGGGTACGGGGCCGAGGTGGGTTGCTCTTTGGTCATGCTAGTCATGAACCTTACAAGGCGAGAGAGAGAGGAGAGGAGAGGTAGGCTCGGCCCAGTAGAGCTAGGTTAGCTATTTTTTTATGAAAACTTTTTTATTTTTCTATTTTATGATTTCTATTTGTATTTTCAATTTCAAACTATTTTGAATAATTTCAAAATTACCAGAGACTTTTTATAAAGTGTATAAAATAGTGTGGGACCCTTTTATTCATTTCGGGTTCCATTCTTTTGGGTAGTTTTCAAAGTATAAAATCCATTTGAATGGTTTGAGAGGGAACAAAACTAGGGTTTTTTTTGTGTTTGTTTTGATTAAGTCAAAGTGCAAGTATTATGCATGCATGCAATGCTCAAACATGTTTTATTAATATTACACAAAAGGTGGTATGTTACACCAATCGAATCGCAGCATGGCGAATGGGTCAGCGAGTAGTCGAATCACTGCTATGGTGATCAGGTCAGTGAATCATCAAGTCACTAAAGACAGTGAGTCGAGTAGACGAAGTTGGACCGTCAGCGCTGGTCAAACTAGCCGTTGGGTAATCCAACGGTAATATCGGCATAATTACCGCGTGGTAACGGCTCCCCAAGGATGGCGGGTAACAACCTCTATATAAGGAAAGTGACGGGTGAAGGACGATCACTTCCCACACCTCCTCCGATCTCGTGCACTCCCATTCTTCCATTCCGCGCAGCGACCACAGCGACCCAGAGCGACTCACAGTCCTAGATCCTCCAATCGATGGCGCCTCCAACGGAGCCATGGGGTAGATCCAAGTGCACGAAAGTGTTGTTGAAATCATTCGAGGAGGCGGGGATCCTCCGTGATAGGAGATGGCGCATCCCTGCGGCCGGAGAAGTGACTCCAGATCCACGCGAGGGGGAATTCATCTGCTTCACTAGCCACCTGGAGCGGGGGCTTGGATTCCCCACCTCCCTCTTCTTCCGCCGCTTCTGCGCCTACTACGGCATCCAACCGTCGGACCTAGGACCACACAGCATCGAGAAACTCGCCATCTTCGTGGCGTTTTGCGAGTGCTACCTAGGCTGCCGACCATACTTCCCCCTGTGGCAAGATCTGTTCCACGGGAGGATCGGTCGTGAAGAGGCAGGCGGCCCGATGCTGGCCACGGGCGGCCTGACCTTTCAACTGAAGTCGAAGGCATCCTTCTTTGATCTGATGCTGCCGAAGAAGGCGGCAAACGACTGGAAGAAGAGTTGGTTCTATGTGACCAAGTCGCCATCGGCCGACGAGGTGGCACTTCCGATGTACTCCGCCGACCGGCGAGCCGCGTCGGCTCTAGGTCACCAAGCTCCTGTTGGACCAGCGGATGGTCGTCGACGAGATGTTGCAAACGATCCGCAACTTGAAGAAGAAGGGCCTCCAGACCATCAATTTGTACAATTGCTGGTTCGGGCAGCGGCTAGTACCTCTGGCCAGTCGCGCCCATTACATGTACGAGTATGCGGGCAAGGACGACCCGACGAAGTCCTGCCAAGCCGAATGGAGACTCAACGACTACACCACGGCCTTGAAGAAGACCACTGAGCCATCAGAAACCTGACTCCGGCAGTCCATCCTCCAAGAATCATCCAACATGCAAAAACAGAGGAAAATACATAAGTAACACCTCATAATAAGACATATATAAATGAATAGAGGCAAATTATGATATAGAATGGTGATGCAAATTGGACGTATCAACTCCCCCCAAGCTTAGACCTTCACTTGTCCCCAAGCGAAAACTGAGCTCAGTAAACATGTCCATAGGTTTATGGAGTGAAGTGTCGATAAAAGAGTATGAACAAGAAGCATCACACTTACCATTACACAACTCATAGAAGAAAGCAACTCACCATTATATAACTTAGCTTGCAGCAAGTACAGGAGTCACAATAGAGATGCATAAAGATAAATCATAATTGGAATTGGCAAACTTTGTTCCTCGTCAGAGAACAGCTGGCAAGAAGTTTCACAAAAAGCTTTTTGTAGTAGTTTTACAACAGGATCACTCTTTGCTCAAAAAGGTTTTTCAATGAAGGCTTTCAAAGTAATACTCAATAGATAAGAGTTTTGTGCAAACAAGGAAGATAAATAACATGATTGAATAAATCACCATATGAATGCTTGCAACACAACAACTCAAATGCTTGCTGGAGATAGAGAGAAAGTAGGCTTTACTGACTCTCAACTTAGAAATAGGAGAAAAGGTCCCTTCATAGAGGGTAGCAGGGATTTCAATTCATAAAGATATTCCAAAAGATTATGGTACTTACTAGATTTGAGCCCCTCATTGCCCCTATCATAGGCATCTTGAGATGATTAAGGTTAAAGTGAACAAGGATGGAGTATATGCTTGACGAAATATAAGTTGGCAATCTCATGTCCCTTGAGTACGAGGGCCGCTCCTCATGCTACTCAACTTTAGTCACCGGTAAGTTCTTTTCATTGTAAGTACATATGTATCATAAAGAACAGTCAATGGCGTACCCCTTGCACATGGTACAGGAGCTATCCCATAACCAAAATGACAAGGCAAGCAGACAATGAGCATCTTAGCGATCTTTTTTTTTACTATGTGCATAGCTTTTTATTGAGGATGCTTCATAGAATGTTCACTATGGTGATGCTACAAGTTTCCACCATGATTAGGCATGGCTTAGGCTAGCGGCACAGGCGTTTCTAACACACATACGTCACTCCATGGACTTACAAGTTCCCACTTTATTTCACACCGTCGACATCCATAAACAAAAGAGCATGATATCAACTGTGTACAACGTACAGGTGCAATGTTGAAAGCGTTCCCCGTGACAGCACGGTTCTGCTAATTCCAACGTATAGATGCAAGCATCTACAACTTCGATGACACAATGGTTCAAGTCTATTAGGGGCAAGAAAATAAGGTGTGCCATCAAGTTCGTGAGAGCTTTACTAACTAGTTTTCACATAAAAAATACTTTTTAATTCGAAAGATAGATGAAGCTTGAGAATTTGCTTGGAATAGCAAATGCTAATAGGTAGATATAGTGGACACAAATGGCAAAGGCTTTGGTTCAAAGGGTTTGGAAGAATGAGAAGTATGCCTTCTCAAAACAGGTTTTTGGCTAGCAAGGCTAAGTAGCAAGCAAAAGAGTTGAAAGAAACAAGCAAACCTACAAGTGATAAAGCCAAACATGCAATCTTCCTTGAAGACACAAAAGATCTTAAATAAAGAATACTAAGCTTATGAGCCAACAAGAAAGAAAATAAATGATACAAAATACCTGTAAGCTTTTCTCTTTTTCTTTCAAACCTCAAAAGGTATTGCTACTAACCAGAGCTCGGTTTGCCAAAACCAATTTAGATCCACTTGATGATCCCAAAGTGATGCCAATACTGATCAACAAGATCCATCATATAATAGAGATTGCAAACTAGAAGTGCAAAAAGTAAAAGATGAAACTTCTCATTAATATTCCATAAATGCACTCACACCAAGGGATACATAGATAATCAATTAAAGGAGAGATACTTCCACATGCAGACCAAACTATAAGATAACCTCTCTACCAAAGATATGAATCCACTAAAAAGGTAAAAGATAAAAGATAAAGGTGGTGATACCGCGGCACTCCCCCCAACCTTGGAACACGCCAAGGGGATGCCAAACCTGATGACAAATTACTCCTTCGGTGGTGTGGTTGTTCCCTTGTTTAGGGTCAGAAAATCCTCCAGCATCTTACGAAGCCTGTTATTCTCCTCTTGAAGCATATCCACCTTCATCCTCAAAGCACGGTACTTATCACAAAACTCGTCAGTGGTTCGAAGGGCTTCCACTGTCTCAGGGTAGGATCTGAAGTCTGGAACAGAGGCTATGATCCCCTGCATGTTACGAGAAAAAGCACGTCCAATGTTAATTGCTCCTACAAAAATAGGTTTCCTTGCCCTTGTCCCTGCAGCGGTTTGTTCTTCCAACTTTATCACCTCCACTGGTTCTTGCCTTTGTCGTTGGCGAAGACCATGGTGCTCTAACTTGAGAAGATTTCCTGACAGAAATAGATCGAAACGAAAACACGATGAGAACACGATGCACGAACCTTGGGGGGTCCAGGGGTTATATATTGCCAAGTTTCAATGTATAAGGAAGGTGTCGGTACGAAAGGGAGGCGGAGACGGAGCTCGGGGTTCTCTCACCCACTCCAGGCGTGGGGCAAGGTGGGCCCACGCCTGGGGTGGGTTTGGTCACCTCGGCCTCCGTTTCCTCCTCCGGTCCGTCTCGTAACTTCCCTTATGTAATAAAAACATCAAAAATATAAAAAGATTAGGATTTCACGAACCTTCTGTTTTCACCTCTTTACCTATTCAAAGACGAACTCTACAGTTTCTGGCATTTGGTTTCTAATAAATTCTACCGAACCTAGGAAAATAACATCCTTAAGCATTTTCAAAGAGGTCTTACCATCAGCGTTGTTTGTAGGTATGGCTTCTATCCACTTTGTAACATAGTCAACAGCAACAAGAATATGAGTATACCCTTTTGAAGTAGGAAAAGGACCCATTGTAAGATCCCTCCTTTATAATGGAAAAGGATCCCTGTGATTGCAATGCTAGTCCCTGGATCAATGCTAGCATCCACAGTTTAAGATGAAGTACACAGAAACAAAGGTCATTATTACAGACATTCCAGAGACAAGATAGTCTTTACAACACCATGGCCACAGGCCTAGTACAAGAGTTTAAATAAGTAAATAGATAAAAGTCTTCATCTTCATGTGCCACAGGAAAACATGTTGAGTGTAGACTCATGACTCCTAATCCTCATCAGAGTAACCTGCAACATCACAAGTTACAGCCATAGTGGGTCAATACATTGGAATAGTATTGGCAAGTGATACCTTAGTATAATATTGGTGGACTACATACTATATGCAATTTGGCTAAGTGTAGCTTAGGCTTGCTTTGCTCAAAAATAGGTTTTGCCTATTAGTTGAAATCACTAAGTTTTTCTTTGTCAAAACTTTTCCCAAGGAACCACCAATAGACATTGGGGTCCTTCACCCTTGTTCAACCACAAGTTTTACTTAGAAATTGGGATGAGGAGATTCTTGATAGCTTCCATGTCTTCGTGCTCAAGCTGTCCTTTTCCAGGGACATGGCTAAGTACATAGATTCTTCCATCTGCAGAGGTTGTGCACTTTCCCCACAAGACTTGATTTTCACCAAGATAGGACCTTTCAGAAGCCTTCCCTTAGACCAAATGGACGCGTTCCAACCTATCATCCCACTACCACCAACTGTCCAAATGGCTAAGTTCTTGCAACCTATGTGATCCAGGCAGAGCCCATATTGCCAAGTGGCTGCACTAGAAGCTTCTTAACATTTGGCCTCTCAAATCCCTTTGTTCCTGGGTGGCTTTCCACAAGTGAGATACACAAGGTAAACCATAGAAATGGGCCTTGTGTTACCACTCAACATAAACCATTCCACCCAGGTGTTTCATTCACTTAGTTGTTTTATTAAGTAAAACACAAGTCCAAAGACTTAGAAATATTTTATCATAGCATGAATATTTCACCACCCTTGGTTGCTACTAGCTAGGCTAAGCATGGCATAGATAAGCATCTTAACTTAGAAATTTCTAGCAATTCTACAACTACTAGGATTTCCCAACATAGCATATAAGCAAAAATATATCCATGCAAGACTAGCAAAAATATTTCTAATGCATAGTAGGAAAACATAGGGATAAAAATCATGAAGCACCACTTGCCTTGGTAGTTTGGAGAGTAGCTACACTCCTCACAATCACAATCACAATCACTATTGGCACCAAAATCTACACATAAAATCATAGCAACAAATCACATACAAATAAATACAAGCAAAAATATATGGATGCATGCAATATGATATGTGATGATTTTTCTAAACTCAATAAGACAAGTGCATAGTATTGGTTCATAAAAAAGTTCAAAACTTGCCACACAACATTTATTTAAACACTAAAACATTTCTCAAATAATTTATATACACAAAAACAGGCCTACACATGTTTCTGTAAAAAAAACCATTTTAACAGAAACAAAACATTAAACACATTGCATATTTGGAAAGGGCTGGTTCTCCTGATTCCATTGATATAAAATTTGTCAAATTTGAACGTGGGAATCAAAAGTTATGGCTAAAACAAAATCAAACAACTAATAGATTCAAATTCTGATTTTAAATCTAATTCCTGGCCACGCGTCATGTTCTGATTGGTGCATACCGGTTCGCTCAGGATCAAGCACACAGGCCATTAGATCTAACTCAATCTGCACGTCCCAGATCTACTCGTACCGTTTCGTTAAGTGATCTATTCCTACGCGTTGGATCTAGATCCAACGATCATCGATCAAGCGACCACGGATGGGCGGCGCTGGCGGTAATGGCGTGGCGAGCTCATCTCTGGCCGGGCGCTACAGGGGGTTCTAGGGTCATCGGAGACGCTTACCAGATTCGTGGCGATGCACTGATGCTCAACATGGCGACGGCTTGGCAAGGGGCGCACGGACACGGCAGCACAAACTCGTCGGAGTTGTTGACAGCGTCGGGTGTTCGGTGACGAAGACGTTGGCGGCGCTCCTGGTCACCCTAGCACGAAAAAAAGGCATCACGAGGTGCGCAAGGCTACGGCGAACACGTTCGTGTGAATCAGAAGCGAAGGGGAACACGGGGCTCACCGAATTTAGTCGCCGGAGCTGGAGACGTCGTCGGGAGCTTGCAGTGTTTGATGAAGTTGACGACCTGGGGCAGTAAAGGATGAACCAATGGTGTCAGAAGGTGCGCAAGGAAGTTGTGAAGTGGCTCACGTGAACCAGAGAGGGAGGGGCGCACGGAGCTCACCGGGATTGGTCGCCGGAGAGGGTTCTGCCTGCGGCGGTGCAAAGGCGATTGCGGGCAGCCTGGGGGCGCTCTGTGCTCGGTGTCTGGGGGAAAACAGAGAGGGGGCAGAGGAGGTTTAAGTAGCATGGTCGCGAGCGTGATTTACTCAGGCATTCAACGTGAATTGACCCCACGAATCAATACAGAGAACGGCCAGCGTAATTTGGGGATTGAGCTATTAGCGGGGTGGAGACGATGACGCCGTGTGGGCCGCGGCTGTCAGCGAGAGAAACAAAGAGGGGGGGTCCTGGCGTCAGTCACTCGGTGGGTTCCTTTGTGAGTAAAGAAAAACGATTCGCGGGGAGGGGTTGCTGGGCTAGTTGGGCTGGTTGGGCCAGATTCGACTGTTTGCTTATTTTTTTCCTCTTTTAAACTTTTTCTTTTTCTGTTTGATTTTCTAAACTGAATTCAAAACTCCAATTCAAATCTGTTTGATTTCAAAACTTCTCTGGACTTTTGTACAATAAATCTTGTACTCAAATAAGTGTCAAACATAACTGTTCACTCAAACCTACTTGCGTCATTTGAAAAATCAAAATAAAACCAAGCCATTATGGGATATAATAATTGGCATAACCTTGGTTTTATTTCATACTTTGTTTGGAAACTTTATTCAAGCTTTTGAAATCACTTGTGTTTGAATACAAAACACTACTGAATGAATATTTGCACCTCACTCAATAGCAAGTAGCTCAAAGGCTAGAGTGTTTATACATAAAATAATGAGCAATATATGCTCTTGTTTTTGTAATGATTTTGAAATGAAACCCTAAATGATCATGGATGCATGGATGATATGAATGAGTTTGAAACATGATTTTAGGGATGTTACACCCATAAATTCAAATCCCCAACAATCAAAAGGTTCATTGACAAGAGAATAATTCATAGGCATTTCATTTCGTCTAGAAATGTTACCAACTCGTTGACATTCATCACATGATAAGACAAACTTCCTTGCATCCCTGAAAAGGGCAGGCCAATAAAATCCAGATTGTAAAACCTTTTGTGTAGTCCTATCCCTAGCATGATGTCCTCCATAAGCACTTTGTTACATTTTATCAATATCTCTTGTTGTTCAAATTCTAGAAAACATCTTCGCATAATACCATCTACTCCTTCTTTATATAAATGTGGGTCATCCAAAAAGTAATGCCTTATATCATAAAAGAATTTTCTTCTTTGCTGGGCTATAAAAGTGGGAGGCAAATACTTGGAAACAATAAAGTTAGCATAATCAGCATACCAAGGACTTTCATGCGGACTTACCCTTATTACAACCAACTACTCATTTGGGAAACTATCACTAACAGGCAGAGGGTTAAAGAAATATTTTCAAAATGAGATAAATTGTCAGCAACCGGATTTTCAGCACCTTTCCAAATATGCAGATCAAACTCTTGTAAAAGCAACACCCATCTAATAAGCCTAGGCTTAGCGTCCTTCTTCGTCATAAGGTACTTAATAGCGGCATGATCAGTATGAATAGTGACTTTTGAATCAACAGTATAAGGCCTAAACTTATCACAGGCAAAAATTACAGCTAAGAACTCTTTTTTAGTAGTAGCATAATTATTTTGAGCAGCATCTAGGGTCTTGCTAGCATAATGAATAACATTCAACTTCTTATCAACACGTTTCCCAAGGACAGCACCCACGGAAAAATCACTAGCATCACACATAATTTCAAAAGGTAAACTCCAATCAGGTGGTTGAACAATAGGAGCAGTTGTCAAAGCTTTCTTCAAATTTTCAAAAGCTTCCTTACAATCATCATCAAAAACAAAAGGTACATCTTTTTGAAGAAGATTAGTAAGGGGCTTTGTCGTGGTATTGCCGACGAGTACGCCATGGAGGGGCCCTCACAGTGCGTGTTTAGAGACGTGGGGTAAGGTGGGCCGGTTGTGCACGAGGTAACACACCCAGTTCGGATCCCACAACGGTGGCGGAATCCTACTCTTGCTATAAATCACTATAATGGCAATTGTCACGATTCTGAGAGATTAGGTTAGATTTATGAGATGACTAGAAAGTCTAAGTTATCGTGCCTAAAGGCTCCGTGAGGCCCGACTTATATAGTCGGATCCTAGGGTTACAGGAAAAGTCCTAGCCGGACAGATTACTGAGTTCTACACCGTCTATTACTAGTCTTGTGTATCTTGCACTCCAAGGCTCAAATGCGCTGGTGACTCCACCGTAGCCTTCCTTTATCCGCATGGGCCTCCTTACATATCCACCTAATCTGGGCGCCAGCAGGCCATAGGCCATGCTACCGACTATGGGCCACCCAGGTTAGTCGGATAGGAGACATGCTATGAGTATCCCACTGTAGCCCTCGAGGATGTAGACGGAAAACCATTGGTTTTGCATCTATATGCTCTAAGAGTGACTAAGTTAGAAAAAACTCTCATTGTAGCCCCCCAAGCATTTAGATGGAAAATCTCCGACTAGGGGCTCCAAGTAGAAGTGAACAACGACTTGACTTTGTATTTGTTTCCACAGAACGAGAATGCTCGGAGGGGCATGGCCAATGATAAGTACCAGAAGATGCGCGCGGACCTTGAAGTTGAAAAGGGTAAAACCGCCATCTTGAAGGAACAGATCATCAACAACAAGAGTCTGTTTTATTTTTGCGCATTTCCGTCTTACTTTGGTGCATATAATCTTCGAGTACTCAATGTGTACTTTGGTTTCTCCGACTTGTAGAGCATGTAGCCAAGGCCAAGGATATTGTCGAGAAGTCCAAGCACATCCAGATGCTGGACAGCGAGAACAAGATCCTTAAGAAGGAGAGGGAAGAAATGCTGAAGATGCACGAGGATTCCATGAAAGCCCTACAGGACTCCGCCTCCGCTGAGATCAATCGCTTGAAGGAGGAGCTTGTGATCCTAAAGGATCAGAAGCAAGCTGTCGATGAGCAAAACCTTCGCCATAGCGAGGCGTTTAAGCTCCTCCAACAAGCGAAAGAATCCTTGGCGGACGTCGTCTGGCAGGCTAAGGCCAGCATCTTCAGTAAGTATCCTCCGCCTTGTAGCTCTGTAGTCTGGGTACTTAGAATTATTGAACTCATGCAATCGTTGTCGGAATTTTTAGCGCCCCTGGGTTTAACCCGCTCGCCTCCTTCGGACAAGGAATGCATGATTCTTGCCGCAACTTCATCAACACCGCCATCACCCAAGCCAAAGAGATTGCCACGCCCCTGCAGATTTACATCAAGGCCTCGGATTCCATGGTGAAGTACTCGGAGATTCTGCGCCGAGCCCCCGAGCGTGTCATGAGCTGGAAAGCTTCTTGTGCACGGGCTGGCGCAAGGATGGCACTGTCGATGGTGAAGGAACATTATGAAGATGCCGACATCGACACGGTAACCTCAGGTATCCCTGACGCAGATGATGACGGCAAGGAGATCGATCACGATGCTATCCTGTCATCACTCGCGGGGTATGACACTAGGGTTGCCGAGTTGGTGGACGTGGATGTCTTCATGCCTAGAAATTTTCTCGACAACGCCAACCCGGAATCCTCCGAGTCTCACCATAGCACCGATGCTGAGGGTGATTCTCCGGCTGGTGATGATGCGGCCTCCAAGTCTCCTGCACCCAAAGAGTGACAAACAGTTTGTCATTTCTGCTTCACCTTTGTTGTGTGCATGGAAAAAACTTGATGATGTAATCCTTAAGGCGGAAAACAGTGTTTGTTGTATCCTGCTACTTAAGAATTTATTCCTAGTATGTATATGTTTTTTAAGCAAGTGCTGGCTTATCCGTTACTCTGATTCTTATGCTTGACTTTTTGTGAGTCGGAAGACTCGTTGTCGGAACCATGCGCTTAGGTGATGATGCCCAATGGCACCGTCAATAACCTTAGCACAAAATCGCCGACAATAAGTGCCGAAAGTCACTACTCCAGAATCCACATAAAAACAACAAAGAACGTGTAGACCATAAAACTTAAGCTAACGCCCGTAGGCGGAATTTTCACAAGTGCAATCACAAAGCTTGTGCATAAAGGTTTATATGATCCAAAAATGAACACTAAAGGAGGTAAAAGACTCAGCAATATGAGTGAACCAAAGAGCTTTATTTCATTGATCATATAATAGGTACACAATCAGATAAAAATGCTAAGTGTAGAAAGGACGTAGTTGTGCTATGTTCCATGGCCGATCAAGCTCCGGGTAGTCATCATCCGGGTCACCTCGCTTACGCTTATGATCCTCATTGGGCCTATCCTTGAGTTCACGATTGTCGACAAGGTAGTAAGACCCATTGAGCAGTGCCTTGCTTATGATGAACGGTCCTTTCCATGGCGGGGATAATTTGTGTGACTTCTTCTGCTTAAGTCGGAGCACCAAATACCCCTCTTTAAACGAGCGATGCCGGACGCGGCGACTATGGTAGTTGCGTAGCTTCTGCTGGTAGATGGCGGATCTTTGGCATCATCTTCGTCTGGATTCTTCAGCATCATCTTCGTCGTAGGCGGCAACTCTTGGTGCATCGTGGAGGATGTCGGAAGGTAGAATGGCTTCTTCTCCATATACCATGATATAAGGGGTGTAGCCAGTGGATCTGTTGGGTGTAGTTCGTAAACTCCACAGCACAGATGGCAATTCTTTCGCCCAGGCTCCAGCTACTCTATGTAGTGGTGCCTCAAGACGTGGCTTGATTCTCTGCAGAATTAATCCATTGGCTCGCTCAACTTGACCATTGGATTGTGGGTGTGCCACAGATGCAAGGTCAAGTCGGATGCCTTTGTCCCAGCAATAGGCCTCCACTTCTCCGAGTGACAAGTTGCTTCCGCTGTCGGTGATGATGCTATGTGGGAGACCAAATCTCACCACTAGATCCCAGACAAACCTGAGGGCAGTTGCCCCATCAAGCTTTCTAATGGGTTTAGCTTCTATCCATTTGGTGAATTTTTCAACTGCTACAAGCAGATGCGTAAATCCACACGGTGCCGTTTGTAACGGTCCCACCATGTCTAGCCCCCAGACTGCAAACGGCCAAGTTATTGGTATTGTTCGCAATTCTTCAGCAGGAACATGTGGTTGTCGGGCATATCGCATCTGTGCACGTCTCAACCAGCTTGTCGGCGTCTGCCTTCGCGGTCAGCCAGTAGAATCCTTGCCGGAAGGCTTTCGCGACCAACGATCGAGGAGCGGCGTGATGCCCGCAATCTCCGAGATGGATCTCACGTAGGATTTCCATACCTTCTAGCTCGGAGACGCACTTTAGGTATACACCAGTAGTGCTCCTTTTATAGAGTTGCCCATTGATTATGGTATAACCCTTTGCTCGTCGTACTATTTACCGTCTTTCGACCTCGTCGTCGGGCAAATTTCCGTGTTCGAGATATTCCATGAACGGTTTTGTCCAAGCCGGAGGGATCTTTGTCACCATGTTGACGAAAGAGTCAGCTCTTTCCGGGTTATCGATGTCGGCGCCCTTTACGGATGGTGTGCGTAGATGCTCTAGGAAAACTCCTGGCGGAATTTGCTTGCGCCCTGATCCAAGTTTAGACATAGTGTAGCTTGTCTCCTTTTGGTGACTGCAGCAATACACCAGCCCCCGAGCCGTTGTGCAGCTTTGATCCGTCAAAGTGCATCACCTAGTACTCTGGCTCCGGCAACGGAGTGGCATCCGGCATCTCCGTCCAATCTGCAATAAAATCCACCAAGGCTTGCGACTTGATAGCGTCGTGTCTTTTGTAGGTGATCTCGAAGGCGGCAAGTTCAATGCCCCACTTCGACCTTCCTCAGAAGGCCGCTATTGTTGATAATGTCGGACAGTGGAGTCTTGCTCACTACTGTGATTGGGTGCTCCTGAAAGTAATGCCTCAGCTTCCGAGAAGCAAGGAATACTCCATAAGCTATCTTTTGGTAGTGCGGGTAACGCTGCTTGGACTCTGTCAAGACCTCGCTTACGTAGTAAACTGGTCGCTGAACTCCGTACTCATAGCCTGGTTCCTTCCGCTCTACCACGACGACGATGCTGATAACCCGGTTGGTTGCCGCCATGTAAATTAACAGGGGCTCGCCAGGCTCGGGTGATGGATGGGCGCTGAGGAAAGAATCTCCTTGAGCTGCTTCAATGCTGCATCTGCCTCGTCCGTCCATGTGAATTTGTCCGCCTTCTTCAGCAACTTGTACAGCGGCAGAGACTTCTCTCCAAGTCGGCTGACGAACCGACTAACTGCTGCAACACAACCTATTAGTCGTTGGATGTCCTTTAGGCATGTCGGACGATTTATGTTTAAGATGGCCTTGATTTTCTCCGGGTTGACCTCGATTCCGCGCTGGGAAACGATGAAGCCCAACAATTTGCCGGCTGGAACCCCGAAGACGCACTTCTTAGGGTTGAGCATCATGTTGTATTTCCGGAGATTATCAAAGGTTTCTTTTAAGTCGGAGATTAAGTCATTTGACTTTTTAGACATCACCGCACTATCGTCCACATAGGCGTGAACGTTCTGACCAATTTGATCGTGAAGGCAACGTTGCATTGTCCGCTGGTATGTAGCACCTGTGTTTTTCAGCCCAAAGGGCATCATGACATAGCAAAACGTGTCGTAAGGGGTAGTGAACGAAGTGGCCAATTGGTCTGACTTCCTCATTTTGATCTGGTGGTATCCTGAGTATGCATCGAGAAAACACAAAAAGTTTCGAGCCAGCCGTCGAGTCAATGACTTGGTCAATGCAAGGCAAAGCAAACGGATCTTTGGGACATTCTTTGTTCAAGCCGGTGTAATCAACGCACATTCTTAATTCATTGGTTCCCTTTTTGGGGACAAGTACAGGATTTGCCACCCATCGGGTGTGAAGGACTTCTCGGATAAACTCAGCCTTAAGTAACCTAGCTATCTCTTTGCCAATGGCTCGTCTCTTCTCATCTCCGAAGCGTCATAGAGGTTGCTTCACTGGTTTACATTTTGGATCTATGTTTAAGTTGTGCTCGAAAGTTCCCTAGGTACACCTTTCATGTCGGCAGTTGCCGAGCAAAGATGTCCCTATTCTCACGGAGGAACTCGACGAGCGCGCTTTCCTATTTGGGATCCAGGTTCGTCCCAATGGCGGTGACCTTGGAGGCATCGCCTACCACAAGTTCCACCGGCTTGGTATCGATGGCGGCCTTGAACGCGGGAGCAGAGTCGAAGATCTGCTTCTTCGACGCGGGCATCTCTGAGTCATCGTCCTTGCTCTGGATATCCTTGAATTCTTCGCTGTAGAGGACAGCTTCAGCAACGGCTGCTTCATTGATCTTGCAGTCCCTTGCCTTGGTAAAGCTTCCGGATGCGGTGATGACACCGTTCGGTCCGGGTATCTTGAGCTTGTTGTAGACGAAGCATGGCTTGGCCATGAACGTGTGGAATATGTCGCGGCCGAATATGACGTGGTACACGCTCTTGAAGGGGACCACCTCAAAGGTCATGCGCTCTTGGCGGTAATTATTAACGTCGCTAAAGGCTACCTGAAGCGTGATGCACCCAAGGGACCGAGCCTCCCGACCAGGAACTACGCCATGGAACACGGTGTTGGTCCGCCTTAGGTTTGCCTCCGTCAAGTTCATCTTCTGCAGTGTATCCAGGTACATGATGTTGATGTTGCTTCCACTATCCACCATGCACTTGGTGAACTGCACGCCGTCAATCAATGGGTTGATGACCATGGCGTAGTGGTTCTCCGTGGGCACAAGGTCTGGGTGGTCCGTCCTGTCCCAAGTGATTGGAACTTCCGACCAACGCAGGTATTCGGGAACTGGGGGAAGAGTAGCCATCAAGATCCTTAAAGAGGTCTTCTGTTGTCGGACGGTAGGGGTGCCAAGGAAAGTGTGGTAGACCGGGGCCTTCTTTGCGAAGGGGTTCTTTCCCTTGTCGTCGCCCTTGGCGGCGTGCTTGGGGTCAACGTCCTCGTCCATGTCACTTGAATCCTTGGACTCCTCCTCCTTCTTTTTCCCATTGCCCTGGCCTCGCGGTCTGGTCTTCCGACTTCGCTTATAGCCGGACTCCGGGTCTTCCTTGAGGTCGTTGACGAACTTGCAGTGTCGATTGGTATGGGTGGCCTTGCCGTTGGCGTCGAGGTGTACGAGGCACGGCATATCGCGGTACTCTTCGTAGGTTTGGGGAACGCGGAGCGGTGCCGAGTTGGTTTCACTTCCTCGCTGCTGCCCACGGCCTGCTCCCCTTCCTCGGCCACGTTGTCCGCCTTCGCCTAGTCCTGCAAAAGTCATGGCGACCATGTCGGTAGGTTGCTTTTCTTCTGGAGCAGTTTTCCGCTTTGTACTGATGTTCCTTCGAGCTTGAGTTGGAACGGCCGTTGCCGGCAAAGAGCCACGAGCGTTGTCGGCGGCAGCTGCGAACTCACTAGCTAACTGAATCATCTGATTCAACTCAAGCTGATAATTGTCCTGCAAGCGCTTCAGCTTATGTCGGAGCAACGTGCCCCTTTCCAACCCATCGATGAAGGCGGCCATGGCGGTCTGGGCGTGCACTCCTGCGCATGAATTCTTCATATCCAGCCAGCGGGAGAGGTAGGCGCGAGATGTCTCGTCTTTCTCTTGCATGCACCGCTGTAGATCGCCCACCGTGCAGGGACGCTTGTATGTACCCTCAAAGTTCTTGGTGAATGCTTCTTGCATGTCCAGCCAGTTGTAGATGGATTTCTCTGGCAAGTCGTCGATCCATTGATGGGTCATGCCCGCCAACATTAACTGGAGGTACTTGACAGCGACGTTGGGGTTGCCTCCGGCAATCTCCACCGCGTTGCCATAGTCCTGCAACCATGTGGCAGGCTTGGCGGTGCCGTCATAGGGCTTGATGGTCTTGTCAATCCGGAAACCTTTGGGGTAAGTTGCGGTCCTTATTGCAGGTTCAAAGCAACGTGGTCCCAGGTATGGTCCTTCCCGGGCCTCGTGGATCTTATCGATCCGCGAACGTGCATCGTACGGCTCCGGGTTCTTCTTCTTTTTGTCAACGGGGGATGGGTTGCGCAAACGACGCGGGCCTCCTCCGCCATGGTGACTGCTTGGCGGCGACGGATGCGGAGGTGGCGGTCGGTTAGCCTTCTTGCTGTTACCCTCCTGCGATGCCTCACGCCTGTCGTGGTTGCTTGTCGGACACGGAGGGTCATGGCGCGACATGCTCTTATGTCCTTCGTTGTGCTTTCCGTCATGACGGGTCTGCTCCGTGTTGTCGCGGATGACAATGCCACACTGCTTTGGTGGGGGCATATCCGTATGATGGTGAGCCTTGTAGTCTTCTTGATGTCGGGGGGATCGGGGCGGTGGCGATGGGCGGCGAGGTTGGGCTCTTTCTCCGTGGTCGGAGGATATGGGGATAGCATCCTTCCTGTTGCGCGCATCCCTCCGTCTTTGTTCTGATGAACCCGTCCGCGATCCGACATCCTGAGGAGATCTGTCCCTTGGTGGTTTGTACTAGTTAGATCGGCAAAGCGCTGGGTCAGACTCAAGCCTCTGAGAGGTGGCCTTTTCCTGCTGCTTTACCGCCTTGGCCACTAGGTCATAGACCTGCTCCACTGCCTCAGGCGATCTATCCTGCTCCAGAAGGGTCTTGGCGACAGCGAGGTTAAGGAGTGGGGTGGGCATCACCTGCTTGCCTTCACTGTCAATGTATGGCTTGGCATGTGCCGGCTTCGAGGGAGCCCATCCTAGGTTGCGCCGTACGCCAGGATCGTTGATGACGCGAGCCGGAGCCTTCTTAGCCTTCTGCTCCTGGAGCAGAGTCTTGTACTCGGCCTCCATTGCTCTAGCTTTTTCTATTGACTTCTGCGCGTTGATCAGATCTCGATCTAGTTTAGCGCCTTGCTCCGCGATGGCTTGCGCTTCCTCTAGTAGCTGCTGGCGCTTCTCGTCAAGCTGAGTCACGTTCCGGATATGATCAACAGTTAGTGGCTCAACGAGGATATTGTCATACATCACTCTATCAGCTGGAGTAACATGGGTTGCTGCCAACGTGGATGCTGGAGGCGGCAAGTTTGCGGTGTTGTTGTTGCTCGGACCGGTGCCGAGTTCTTGCGGCTGCTGCACTGGATTAGGCAGAGGAGGCATGACTCTTGCGTGATCATTGTCAGCAGCAATAAGTGGCCCCTTCCCCTTATCCAGCGCCGTAGGCAGAGCTTGCCCGGGTTGATCTTCATCCATGGCTGTCCCAATGGTGACGAACACCCCTCGGGACATGACGGTGTTATTAGCTTGTTCGTCGCGCGAGTACTCCTCCTCCATCTCCTGCATAGCAAAGTCTAGCTCTTCTAGGCTGAAGTCTATTTCCTCTGAATCTGCACTGAAATCAGCATAAAGCGCGTCAATGACAGAGTCGGAGGGTGCCAGGACTTCCTCGATGACGGGCGGTGGAGGTGCAACGGCCTCGACGATGACTGTAGGTGGTGGCGCTGCTGCGACGATGTCGGCCGGAGGCGGTGGTGGTGGCTGAATCGGAGGTGCTCCGTCAATGAGCGCAAGCGCTGTCTGAGCTGCCGCTTCAGCCTCCGCATAGTTGTTGACGGTGTTCACCATGCCTTCGAAGGTGAGGCGTCCTGACGCCTGTTGCCGTCTTAGAGAATGTCAGAGAAGCGTGTCGTGGTCCAGTCCTTCCACAAAGTGATAGATGGCATCATCATTGGGGTAATTGGCCAGGTCGGCCCGTATACGTAGCCACCTAGCGAGGTAGTCGCGGGGGTTTTCGCCCTCTCTCTGAACGCAGCGCGCCAGATCGAAGATGGTAACCACGCCGATGAACTTGGATCTCTGTTGTCCAGACGCACAGGCGAAGCCGGTGGATTTGCAGTGATCTTCCACCTTTATATCCTACACAGGGGCAGTTTGGGTGGGTCTTGAATTTTTCTGATCTTTGCCGGCAAACTCCGAGGAGAGATCCGACATCGATCCTTCTGCGAACGTATCCTGCCCGTAGGCGGTCCGTGCAGGTCTTGATGCTCCTTCGACTCCCAGGGAACTAGTGCCCGAGTCGGTTTCGCCGATGAAGAGGTGGATGTCTCCGATAGGAACGGTCGAACACCGCGTAGGGTTTGTCTTTGCCGGGATCCAGAACTCGTCGGGGGGGACGATCGGAACGTTGCCGGAGAAGAGAACGCGACTGATGGCTATGGTTTCACCGATTCCCGCGAAGATCTTGGTCCTCGCCCGCTGAAGAGCCTGAAGTGCCTCTTGCCCCACGGTGGGCACCAACTGTCGTGGTATTGCCAATGAGTACGCCATGGAGGGGTCCTCACAGTGCATGTTTAGAGATGTGGGGTAAGGCGGACGGTTGACGGGTACGAGGTAACACAGCTTACCCAGGTTCGGATCCCACAATGGTGGCGGAATCCTACTCCTGCTATAAATCACTATAATGGCAATACGCCGAGTTACAGAGATTAGGTTCGCTGTGCGAGGTGACTAGAAAGTCTAAGTTATCGTGCCCTAAAGGCTCCCGTAGGCCCGACTTATATAGTCGTCAGATCCTAGGGTTACAGGGAAAAGTCCTAGCCGGACAGGTTACAAAGTTCTACACCGTCTATTACTAGTCTTGTGTATCTTGCACTCCAAGGCTCCGGGTACGCTGGTGACTCCACCATAGCCTTCCTTTATCCGGCATGGGCCTCCCTTCTGGATCCACCTAACTGGGCCGCCCAGCAGGCCATAGGCCATGCTACCGACTATGGGCCACCTGGGTTAGTCGGATAGGAGACATGCTATGAGGATACCCATATAGCATATCCCCAACAGGCTTCGAAATTTTGGAGAAATCTTTAATAAACCTTCGATAGAAACCAGCATGACCAAGGATACTACGAATACCTTTAATATCTCTAGGACAAGGAATCTTCTCAATTGCTTCAATCTTGGCTCTGTCAACTTCAATGCCTCTTTTATAGTTCTTGTGTCCAAGAACAATCCCTTCATTAACCATGAAATGGCATTTCTCCCAATTAAGAACAAGGTTGGTTTCTTCACATCTCTGCAAAACTTTATCAAGGTTGTGCAAACAGTTATCAAAAGAAGTTCCATAAACGGAAAAATCGTCCATGAAAACCTCCACAATTTCTTCACAAAAACCATGAAAGATAGCAGACATGCATCTCTGAAAGGTAGTAGGAGCATTACATAAACCAAAAGGCATACGCCTATAAGCATAAGTATCGTAAGGACAAGTGAAAGTGGTTTTCTCTTGATCTTGTGCTTTCACAGCAATTTGAGAGAAACCAGAATAACCATCAAGAAAACAAAAGTGAGTCTTTTTGGATAACCTCTCAAGCATTTGATCAATAAAGGGCAAAGGATAATGATCTTTCTTAGTAACTTTATTGACCTTTCTAAAATCAATGCACATCCTATACCCAACCACTACTCTTTGGGGTATAAGCTCATTATTTTCATTAGGCACAATAGTTATTCCCCCTTTCTTGGGAACACAATGAACAGGGCTAACCCATTGACTATCAGCAATAGGGTAAATAATACCAGTATCAAGGAGTTTTAATACCTCATTTCTTACCACATCCTTCATCCTAGGATTTAGACGGCGTTGGTGCTGAACAACTGGTTTTGCATCAGGTTCTATATTAATAGCATGCTGACATATAGTAGGAGAAATCCCTTTTAGATCATCAAGAGTATAGCCCATAGCTCCTCAGTGTTTCTTCAGTATTTCCAATAACCTTTCTTCTTCCTTTCCTGAAAGTTTAGAACTAATAATAACAGGATATACTTTCTTATCATCAAGATAAGCATATTTAAGATCATCAGGTAAAGGTTTTAATTCGAAAACAGGGTCCCCTTTAGGTGGTAGTGTGGTACCCAAATCTTCCACATGTAGATTATGCTTAAGTTGCTCAGGCTGATGAAGAAAAACCTCGTCAATCTCATTTCTCTCCTTCATGAAGACATCGCTTCCATGATCTTCCATAAATTGCTACAAGGCATTGTTAGGAGCAAGATAAATAGCAGAAAGTTGTTCAACCTTGAAATCCTCATTAGGCAATTCTTTTTCATAAGGAGTTTTAGCAAAACTGGAAAAATTAAACTCATAAGACTCTCCATCAAACTTAGTCAAAACTTTTTCCTTCCTACAATCTATGATAGCCTCACAAGTATTCAAGAAAGGTCTACCAAAGATAATAGGATAGGTTTTACTAGCTTCTGAACCAAGTACTAGAAAATCAGCAGGATATTTAATCTTACCACAAAGAACCTCCACATCTCTTACAATGCCAATGGGACAGACTGTCTCTCTATTAGCAAGGTGAATAACCACATCAATGTCTTCAAGCTCACAAGGACCAATTTCATGCTTAATTTCCCTGTAAAGCTCATAAGGAATAGCACTAGAACTAGCACCAATATCACATAAACCATAATAGCAATGATCGCCGATTTTAACATGAAGCACAGGAACACTAGCTTTTCTAACTTTTCTAGGATGAGAGACAATATTAGAAGCATCTTCATAGAAGACAATATGCTCATCCTCTATATTTATAGTGACAAGATCTTTCACAATAGCTACCGTAGGCTCAATACTAATTTGATCATCAGGTTCCACAGTTTTCTTTGCACTTTTGCTAACCACATTAGCTATAATAGAATGTTCCCTTACCTTAGCAGGAAAAGGGATTTTCTCAACATAAGGTTCAGGCAAAATAGGATCAACGGTACAAACTTCTATGCTAGCAGGAACATGGGTAATAATGTCTTTATAAGGAGCATGGTACTTGTCCCACTCATTTTTGGGAATTTCAATATAAGAGGCAAAGGCCTTAAAACATTTTGAAAGAACTTGGGAGTCAAGACCAAACTCATTACTAATATCACGGAAATCATCAGTTCCCATAAAAGATTTAATGCATTCATAATCATAGTTTATACTTGACTTTCTTACCTTTTCATTCTCCCAAACTTCAGTGTTCTCTTGAATACGGTCTAGTAGATCCCATTTAGCTTCTTCCTTCATACGTGTGAATGATCCAGCACAAGAAGCATCTATTAAATCTTTATCATAAAGAGAAAGCCTAGCATAAAAGTTATTGATAATAATATTATTAGGGAGTTCATGAATAGGACATTTAAGCATTAGTAACTTCAATCTCCCCCAAGCTTGAGCTCTACTCTCTCCATCACGAGGCCAAATGTTATATATCATATTTCTATCCTTATGAATCTCACTGGGAGGATAGAATTTAGAATAAAAGAGATATGCCATTTCCTCCCATTCCATGGATTGTCCATTCTTCAGCAGCTTATACCATTCTTCAGCTCTCCCTTTCAAGGATATAGAGAGTAACTTCTTATTCACCTGTTCAGTTGTGATACCTGCACACTTAAACAACCCGCATAATTCATGGATAAAAAGCAAGTGATCACCAGGGTGGACAGTTCCATCCCCAAAATAATATTATCCATAACACGGTCAACAATACTTGTAGGTATCTTAAAAGGATCTATCTCAACAGGTGGTGGTTCATCTACTATCCTTACATTGGTAGTAGTATTCCCAAACAGAAAACCAAGTGGGTTATCCATATTGGAAACAAAGTAACAAACAGAAACAAAAGCAATACTCATAGTAGAAGTTTCCTTTACCAGTTCCACTCTTCAATAGCGCTTCACTCCCCAGCAATGGCGCCAGAAAATAGTCTTGATGACCCACAAGTATAGGGGGTGTATCGTAGTACTTTCGATAAATAGTAGTGTCGATCCCAACGAGGAGCAGAAGGTGTTGACTAGTGGTATGGAGCAGGAAATCTCTGTAAATACTTAGAAAACGTATTTTTAGGGGTTTTATGTTAAAACAAAGAAACAAAGTGCAAGTAATAAAGACAAATAACAAACGCAGCAAGTGGCCTAATCCTTTCTTAGCAAAGGACAAGCCGGTGGAAATACTTATAAAGACCAAACGTTCTCGAGGACACATGGGAATTCTGTCAAGTGCTTTCGTTTCAAATAGCTGAGTACTCTTCTTTGGTGTTTGTAAGTGTTGTGTGGGTGAACCTGTGCTTATGTACCGACCTTACTTGGACTAATACATACTTGTGACTAAACCCCCTACAAGCATCCGCAACTACGGGAAAGTAATTAAGATATAAACCTAACCACAGCCTTAAACTCTGAGATCCTACACTCCCTTGTGCAAAGGTGTCCTAACGGGGGTTCAGATTTCTATCACTCCGGCAACCCCACAATTAGTAGCCAAATACACAATGCATTCCCCTAGGCCCATAAATAGTGAAGTATCATGTAGTCGACGTTCACATGACACCACTAGAAGAATAGCACCACAACTTAAATACTAAACCATTGAATAATAACTCAACACAAATCCACTACTAACAGCATGACTTCTCTCATGTCCTCAAGAACTAAACGAACTACTCACAAGACATCATATGGATCAAGATCAAAGATGACATGGTGATGGATAACAATCTGAACATAAACAATAATCCAATGGTTCCACTCACAAGCATCAACTGCAATAGTAATTAACACCGGGAAAGTTTCCCCTAAGAACTAATGCAAGATCCAACACAATTGTTATGGCGGGATGGAGTGGTGATGATGGTGCTGGTGGAGATGATGGTGTGGATGATGATGATCGCGATGAAGCCTAGCTTGATGATGGTGTTGATGGCGATGATCTCCCCTCTCCGGGAAGGAATTTCCCCGGCAGAAATCTGTCTGCCGGAGAGATCTTTCTTTTTCGGTGTTTTCTGCCCCATAGAGGCGGCGGAAATCTTTCTGTGGTCGCTTTTCCCCGATATTAGGGTTCCGTGGGGAAGATATAGGCGAGAGGGCGGAGTCGGGAGCCGTCCAAGTGGGCCACACATGCCCTAGGCGCGGGGCAAGGTGGCCCGCGCCTAGGGGAGGTGTGGGCCCCTTGTGGCCCGGCTGGGCCTCCCCTTCTGGCTTCCTCCGTCTTCTGGAAAAATATAATTTTCCAATATTTTTCTGGTATTTTTCATATCTTAGCAAAATTGCATCAAAACACCTCTTTTTCCATCAGAAACCTGACTCCGGCAGTCCATCCTCCAAGAATCATCCAACATGCAAAAACAGAAGAAAAGACATAAGTAACACCTCATAATAAGACATATATCAATGAATAAAGGCAAATTATGATATAGAATGGTGATGAAATTGGACGTATCACTATGTTATCCCTCACCGCCGTCGTCGCCCGATTTTGTCGATGCTAGCATCGAGTTTGCCGTGGCCATACAGTCCGGCATGGTGCAGGACAGGTTGCTCCTTCCCTGCAAATTTGTGTCGATGGTCGTCGACTACATCGCCCCAGCTTGTCATTCTGCAGGCGTCCGTTGTCAATACGACCAGGTACCCGGTGGAGGTGATGTTCAACCGCCTCGGCCAAATGTTCCTCGCCAACGGCTGGGAGGAGTTCGCCCACGAGTCGATCCAACCCGTTCGAGCATGCCTGAACGTGTATGTGCGAACGTGTGGGACGTGCGCGGCATCCCAGCAGCACGACCCATCCGGACCGACGTGTAAGGATCGATCTATCTGTACACCAAATTTGGGCAACGGTTGTGTTGGCCCGGACAGCGCAAGTCTTCTCCCGCGGGGAGGCGAGGAGGGGGAGGACCCGCTTACCAGCAACCCAACGACTTCCTTCCACTAGCCATCAATGGAAGGCTGCTCCAAAGGTCGGCCGAGCCGCTACTGGCACCGCCCGACGCCAATCGTCCTGCCATGACACTTCAATGTCGTCGCTTTGGCCTCCATACCGGCATCCAATGCCGGCCCTTTTTAACTGGCCGCTCGTGGCCATATTCTCCCAAACCACACCACACTCTCCTCCTTCTCCTTCCCATCCTCCACTACCGGTACCTAGCCATGGCCAACGGTATTTGATCGAGGGGAGGGTGTATAGGACGACCACCGGGTCCCGGTCGTGGACATCAAGGGAGGCGCGGAGGACGCGGCCAAAGCAGCACGCCTCTACGCTCTCCCTCACTGCCATCGTCACCCGATTTTTTTGATGCCAGGATCGAGTTTGCCGTGGCCATCCAATCTGGCATGGCGTGTGATAGGTTGCTCCTTACCCATAAATTCGCGCCGCTGGTTGCCGACGCACCACCCCAACGTGTCATTCTGCGGGCGTCTAGTGTCAATACCACCAGGTACCCGGTGGAGGTGTTGTTCAACCGCCTCGGCCAAATGTTCCTCGCCAATGGCTGGGAGGAGTTCGCCCGCACGCACCAGATCAAAGTGGGAAACATCGTCGTCTTCAAGTACGACGGCGAAGGAAGGCTCGCCGTCAGCGTCTTCGATGACACCATGTGTCGTCGCTGCTGCCACTCCAAATCTGACTCTGACTCCGACGAGTAGGCTAGGTTGTGCACTCGCCATGTACGATGTAGCAATGTGGGCATTGTCCATTTGCAATGAAAAGTTTTATTCGAGTCTTCAAATATGTTACAAAAAACCATGAATACAACACTAAAACACCTTTCTAACTATGAGCCGCCTACGGCGCTGGCGACGACGGCGCCGACGGGTCGGTAAGACCCCATTCTTCCTCGAGAGAGCGGTAGAACGCCTGTTTTGTCTGCAGCTCTTGTTGAGCTTGGGTGAGGCAGAAACGCAGGCAGGCGTTGTCGGGATTGTCTCGCACTGCTTCCCGAAGATCGCCGTGCACCTCTGTGAGCGCTAGACACCGCAAGGCTTTGGCAGAAACATGCGGTTCATCACCTCCAACGAGAAATGCTCGTCGGTGGTCCTGTTGTAGTTGTTGTGAGTGCGCTGCGACCATAGTGGGATAGTGTATATCTACGGGCACCCTGAAATCGGAGGCGGCAACACGTCCGGTGCCATCGGCGTGTTCGGACACCACGACGGCAGCGGACGCTCGGGCTACTCTTCTCTGTCACGTCTGGGTTGCCATGGAGGCTAGTGCCCCAACGGGGACGGTCAGGCATGGTGGTTTGTGGTGGCGGTGGTGGCGACCTCCCCTTTTTTTATGGCTGCGCCTAGACGCGGTGAGAAGCGCCTAGAACTGGCGGGAAGCAGCGGGAAAGAAAGGCGGGAGACGGCGGGGTGGCGGGAAGAAACTGGAAATACGCCAGCGTTAGCGATGGCCTATTTGCCAAGCGCGAACAGATGGATCGCACTGCTAGGCGTGGCTCACCGGACAGACTGGACCCCGATACAACAATGATGGTGGCCTGACCCAAGCGAACAGAAACGGACCGTTCTAGTCGGTCGTTTGATTCGCCCTAGTGGAGATGCCCTTAGAGCAACTCCAGCGGTCGTCGTAAATTTCAGCGTGCAAAAACGCGTATGCAACGCGCGCGATAGTGGTTTAGCGCGCCGCGCACGAATCTCCTCCGGCAGAGGTGCTATTTCGCCTGCGCTAAATTTGCAGCACCAACCCTCCAACGGTCGTGTGCGCCCACAAGCACGATTTTGCAACAAAGAAAAGGCAAAAATATATTATACATAAACATAAAAAATAAATTACATAGTTTAGGTGCAAGAAAAATACTAGAAACTACTGGACTACGAGAAATTACCAGAAACTAATAATCTAGTCCGATGATCGCCGGAGGAGACCGGTGTCATATCGGACACCAGCATCGACGAAAACACGTCCATCCAACAGGGGATCGTTGTCGTCGATGGTCTCCGGCCTGGCAATCTGCGCATCGATGAAGGCACGCCTCTCCGCCTTGTCCACCCGACGCGGCGGTTCCGTGCCGCGCCCTTCTCCGCCTTCCTTGGCTGCCCGCTGTGGCGTCGTCGCTGCGCTTACGCTGCGACATCCTAGGGGAAGCGCGCCTTCCACTCCTGGCACAGGCGCTCCTCCTCCGTGACGAGGCGAGACGGCGACGTGAGCGCCTCGGCCTGCTCGCGCGTCCACACGTCGTGGAAGTTCATGGAGGAGCGCGGGTCCCCAAGCCACCATGCGACGGCGTAGTAGACACCCGCGCAGCCTCGTGTGCGGTCTCGAAGGTGCCGAGGACGATGTGGTCGTCGTCGGACCGGATCTCGGCGTAGAAGTTCCCTGTCGGGCGCGCGTACGCCGCGATACCCGGAGCTTCCGCGGCGTGGTAGCATGGCGGTGGCGGCGCGGGCACGTCGGCAGCGAAGCTGAGGGCTGATAGCTGCGGGGAGGAAGAGGATTCTGTACACGCTGAAGTGTTGCGACAGTTTTTTCGGCGCGCAAAAAGATACAGCTGCTGAAGCAAGCGGCGCGCTCTCACTTGAGAAAATGTCGGTTTTTCAAATTTACAGTTGCTCTTAGAAACTCTCGCATGAGGCAAGTAGTTCGGGAAACTGCCTCCCCTCTGGCTCTGAGAAACCCATCCACGCTCTCCCCTGGTCGCCTCCGCCTCCAGCTAGGCCAAGACCATTCACAGTTTCCTTCTGCCGCCCGCTGGGCCACGACCTACCTAGGCCCCGCGAGCCACGCTCGCGAATCGCCCATATTTCTTCCCCGTTGGACGAGCAAGGACGCGAGCCGTGGCTTTCTCTGTCGCCGCTAGCGCAGGCTGCGAGGTCGTTGCTCCCTTCGCCGGCAGTCTCCCCGTCTTCCGAAGCACACCCCTCTCCGGCATCAGCTGAGCTAGCTGCCGCGTTACCGCACCGCCATGGCTGTCGCTTCCTCTCCCAAGCAACAAAAAAAAAGGCTCAGAAAGGTACCGATATGACTCAGCTGCGAAACAAGAAGGGACTGAGAGAGCTGCGAAACAGCGAGGCAATATCTGCAACATCTGCCCCAGGTTTGTTTCGATTGTCTGAATATCGATAGAATGGTTTGTTCTATTACTACTATATAGTAACCAGCAGCAGCGGCAGACACCCACTTTGAAAATTGGGTGTACATGATCCGAAAATTATTAAACATTGCAATTCCATATACTATATATATTGTCAAGTATATACATATATTGTATAGCGGTAAAGCTTTTTTTCCAAAATAATGGGTGCACAGATGTACACCCATGTATATAGCTGTGTCCACCCATGACCAGCAGGTGTCATCTGTATTGTCAAGATGAAATAACCACGTAACTAAAATTTCTCTATCAATTCGTCACAAGGGCCATAAATATTAACCAAAGTAAAATTATTAGAAGATAACGTGGACTAAAAGTGAACAACTAGGCCAAATTAATAACCATTCTGGCACAAATCATGATAGCATCAAACCAATTCGAAATAATGGGCTCAACACCCTGACAGTTTTTTACACAAGAACAATATGCTGTGTTGGAAACAAACTACAGATGACTAAAATAGACTGAAATGCATTCAGTCAAGCTTGTTGGGCCAATCTGGGATAACAGCTAGGATTAAATTGCGAAGACACGTTGCTGCAGGCACACTATGCAACAATGCTGTTTATTCAGCTACTAGCTAGATAGATGCTTACAACTCTCCTGGTTGATGGATTCAACATGCAAATTAAGCATGACCAGTCAGCCATACAGAACTCTAGATAGGTTCGTTCATCATCAGGGGATAGTATTGGCCAGAGATAGACATTCAGCAAGAGTATGTGGTCGTGACACAAAGCTATTGGGGGGTTCAACACTGTCATCCGCGAGATGATATGCTCCATCCATCAACGAACCTCTACTGTTCATGTCAAAGCTCAAGTAGATGGTGTCCGCACAAATGGATCCGGATGGGAAAACCTCTGGAGACACCGAGAGAGAGCAATACATGCCCAAGAACAGTGCATGCCCTGCACTGCCCAAACTCTTGACTAGGAGCAGTGTCCCGGTGTCCAAATCCACACGATATGTGTTGTATGACCAAGTATAATCCTTGCTTCGTCTCAATTGACAGTGAACCAGCATCAACTGCCCGCAAATGTTGACAAGGTGGTAACTATCCAACATCCTGCAAAAAGGCAAATTCAGCTTGGCAGCCACCTCAAGGCGTGGTGGTCCGCCCGTTTTTTCCAGCACCATGATTCCACTATGGTTAATGCAATAGAAGCAACCTTCAAACATTATGGGTGTAGCTTTAATGCAACCACCATCATAGTCGAGCAACGTCCAGTGGTCATCACCAGGCTTGGCCATCCCAAGCATATTGAAGTGGTGGAAGCAGAGCACCACTGTTGAATCATCATTAACAATGCCAGAGCCCCATGCTTTGAAGTGTGATTCTAAAGAAAGGGCATCAAGCTCAGGAAGCATGTCGTCATGGAACTCAGAGGGCACCAACGAGCTGAGTGGCGGGAGATGGATGAGTTGGCAGGTGAGCGGGTTGAGCATGCAGAGGGTGGTGGTGCATGGCGGCTTGCGGGCAAGAACAAGGAGGCCCTCAGGGGTAAGGGCGAGCAGCTCGTGGTCACGGAGCTCTGGTATGTCAACCTGGATGCACTGGCCAGTGGATGTGTTGAGGAATGAGCGGCCTGTGGGAGAGGCGAGTTCCTCCCGGAGCATGGTCCACTTCGAAGGATGGAACCGGCGGTCCAGGCCACTGTGGGTGCGCGGCTCGGTAGAAGACTGCCGCCACGGGCTGCAGACAGCGCGGAAGCGGACATAGTCAGCAACGTCATATGCGAGGACACGCTCGGCGATGAGCCCCGCTGGCCCATCTCCAAGATTAGACCAGTCCCTCCTGCGAGAGTGGCGGCAAATCAGATCGGAATCAAAATCATCGCTGTTAGTACTCCCTCCGTTTAGAAATATAAGATGTTTTAGATTTGTGAAGGAGATGTATCTAGACATCTTTTAGTGTATAGGTTCAAATGAATCTAGACACTAAAAGATGTCTAGATACATCTCATTCACGAACCTAAAACATCTCATATTTCCAAACGGAGGGAGCATTTGTTATGAAGATGAAGAGGATGTCCTTCTGACGCGGGACGTACCAGCAGCAGGGTAGGTTGGTGGTGCGTGCGCGCTTGGCGTCCCGATTGGGATCGGCATCATTATCTGAATCGGAGAACGGGAGATCTGGACGGGGCGGCAAAGACAAAGCAGCCTCATCATCCAAATCCCTGGGAGAGGGTTCTCTCCTACAAAATCAGATCGGAATCACAACCACTACCGCTGTGCAGTTAAGAAGAGTGGAGGAGGAGGACGTACGTACCAGTTGTGGCAGCAGGGTAGTATACTACTAGTTGGTGGTCGTCGGAATCCCGGGGAGAGCGTGCGCGCTTATTTGAATCGTTAGCCTGGGAAGGAGCCCTCACGGGGCTCACGACCAAATTGGGATGATCGTGGGGTGGAGGATTGGAGACAAGATGCGGTGGTCGCAAAGTCTTGGCCCGGCGAGAGGGGATCCTGATCTGAGCGGTCCTCCTCCGACGAGGAATATGCGACGATGAAACAGCGGCGGCCGCCTCAATACCGATCTCAAAGGTTGTTCTCAACACCACCACCACATCATCGATCTGAGCGGCGGTGGTGCCCGGCCGCTTCTTCGCCCGGCGAACTTCGGACGAGGATCGCGCGGGAGGAGGGGACGCTGAACCCGTGACTGTCTGAGCGGCGGAGGAGGCGCTGCTCCTTGGCCGCCGCTTCTTCGCCCGGCGAACTTGGGTTGAGGATCGCGCCGCGGCGGCGGCGGCGGCTTCCATTCTCCTTAGGGTTAGGTTCGAAAGGGTTAGGGCTAGGTTCGAAAGGGGGGCGGATAAGGAGGGGGCTTTGTTTTATCGATTAGGATTTCAACAACGCAAGAGCATACGGCCGATGGGCCTCTTAGTGGGTGGCGCTCGGATCGTTCTGTGGACGTGAGGTCCAGCCTCTGGTATATAAAGAGAGGTGTGCCGACTTGGGTTCTCGATGTGAGACTATTCCGACTTCGATTCTAGCTCATCCCCACTCCGGTACACACGTCCAGGGAAAACGGAATTCCACTCAGAGAAAGGCCAGCTTTCCACGCGCAGTGGGACGTGGGCCGTGGTTGGTCATTATATATACCCGCTATTCGGTTAGCCCGTTAGAACTTGTGAGAGATTTTTTCTTTCTTTTCAGTCCGGGCCGTATTAGTTGACTTAGATTTATAAAAATTTAAACGAACCTATATGCTAAATAGTGTCTAGATTCATCCAAGTCTAGACAAATTCAAGTCAACTAATATGGGACAGAGAGAGTAGTTCTTTTTTATCTCTCTGGACATCTTTCTCTTACATAAAAATGGCTATTATACAAGATAAAAGAAGCTAAAAGATACAACAAAGCCATAGGGCAATGGAATGCAAAACTAAGAAAAACATGGGGTAATGCGCAACGATTGCCTGTGGGCGTTTGCACTCTTAAGTGTTTGCACGTACGGTCTGTTTTTTCTCTCCAATATTTAAATATGAATCATATGAAAATTAAGTAGATCAATTATTATATTCTTGGTTTTAACAAGAACCTCGTTGAAATCCGTAAAGCCATTCATCAGCACAACTCATGAATACACATTCTGATTCTCAAGTTATGATGTACAATGGTCAAAAAGCCAAGTTGCTAAAAGCACAGATAGATAAATACACAGGTACTCTTTCCGTTTCAAAATATAAGATGTTTTAGGTTCGTGAAGAAAATAAATCTAGACTTCTTTTAGTGTAGATTCACCCTAAAGTAGAGTAAACCTACATACTAAAACAAGTCTAAATACATTTGTTTTACAAAGCTAAAACATCTTATATTTTGAAACGAAGGGAGTAGCAAATAAACTTACAATCTCAAAGCCAACAAAGCCTAATCCACCCAACTGTCCGTGCAAGAAGCAGCATATGTTGAAGAAGGTGTTGGAATTTTTGCCTAAATAGGCCTAGCCCATTTATTATATGCCAATAAATTCCTAAAATCTTAGAGGCTCATTTGGCCAAGGCAAGAGCTGGGACAAATGTTTAGTCTCACATTGCTAGTTGAGTGGAAGTTGGACCAGCTTATAAGGTGAGCTCTTCCACCACTTGTACGAGCTTGAGAAGAAAAGACATATACACGCGCGCTCCTCCTCCTCCTCGCTCGCCGCGCGACGCGGGACGCGGGTTGCGCGCCGAGCTGAGTTTTATTTTGTCACGCATGAATGGTATATGAGCAGTTGTACAAAAGCGTTTTGCTCGAGTGAACTTTTAATACGAGCTAAATGAATATGAACTGAGTGCCCCTCTGTACCTATATAAGAGAGAGGTCGCGCCTCCTCACAGATACACAGCTACACAACCTTTGCGCCTCTAGTTCCAGAGCACTGCGCTATCTAGATCTTCCCCATCCCGTCTTGCGACGTGCACCGCGAGCAGGGACAGTAGGCCTCCGAGACCCCGCTGCTTCGAGTCCTGTACGGGAGAAGGGCGATAAGGTTTTTGGGGAGCGCTATCGGCGTGACTACTGGCTTCATCACGGAATCCCTCTCGGGTAGCGATTGCGCCGACGTCTTCCCCAACAAGGACTTCTTTCCTGACATCAGCACCCTCTTTCTTGACGACATGGCTAACGATGGTGCCAACGCAAACACCGGTGGTTCCTCTTCTGCTGCTGTCGTGTATGTTTTCTTTCTCAATCTTGTTCTGATCGCATCTCAAGATCTTTGTCTTGCAGTCTGTTTGGTTACTTGTATTAGTATGTTTTCGCTATTTCATATAATTAGTATTTTTTCTATTATTCTAATCATGTTTTATCTAGCGTTTATTATGGGTAATTCGCTTGGTAAACTGCTCTTTTATTCAACAATCCAAAAACCTTATTTCAGGCAATTTGCCCCAAGTGGCTTTGTTGCTTCTATGAAGCCACCTGTGTTCGAAGGTGTCAATTACAAACGATGGCATGCGAGAGCAATGCTCTGGTTTTAGACCATGAGCTGCTATAACGCCATCTATGGCGCACCTGAGAGATAACTTAATCCCGCTCAGGAAGAGGCGTTCCAAAAACATGATACCACTTTAAAGGCTGCCTTGATCAGCATTCTTGGCGACAATATTGTTGATTCATATCTATCATTTAGCAATGGCAAGGATATGTGGGATGCGCTCGAGAGAAAATTTGGAGTCTCCGATGCTGGTTATGAATTGTATGCCATGGAACAATTCCATGACTATAAGATGGTTGATGACCGCCCCATTGTGGAGCAGGCTCATGAGATACAGTCACTTGCCAGGGAGCTTGAGCACTTCACTTGTGTGTTACCGGACAAGTTTGTTGTCGGAGGCACTATTGCTAAACTTCCCCAGTCATGGAGGAATTTTGCTACTTCTCTGAAGCACAAGAGACAAGAGTTCTCCGTGACGGATCTCATTGGGACTCTTGATGTGGAAGAGAAGGCGAGAGCAAAAGACACATGTGCTCGAGGTACCGAGGGAGGTTCTAATGCCAATCTGGTACAGAAAAGGAACTTCCAGCCTCATAAGTTCAAGAACAAAGGAAAGTTTGACGGCAAAGGAAAGTTCGATGGAAAGAACAAGGCCTCATAGTTTACCAGCTTCAATAAGAAGATTGATAAGAGGAAAGGTGCTTGTCATGTGTGCGGTGATCCTGATCATTGGGCTCCTGCTTGTCCCAACCGCTTTGACAAGCGCCAGCATGGGAAGGGCAGCAAGACTGCTAATGTTGTCATGGGCGACGTTGAGATGAAAGATGTTGGGTATGGTATATTACCTACTATTCTTTCATTGTGTCATTCTCCTGATTGGTGGATTGACACGGGCGCTAATGTACATGTCTGTTCTGATATTTCTATGTTTTCTTTATATCAGGTCAGGGGGACTCAAACTGTGCTGATGGGGAACGACTCGCATACTTCTCTTCATGGTGTTGGTACGTTCGATCTGAAGTTCACTTCGGGAAAGACCGTGCGCCTGAAGAACGTGCATCATGTTTCCTCAATAAATAAAAATCCTGTTAGCGGATCTCTTCTGTATCGAGATGGTTACAAGATTGTATTCGAGTCCAATAAATTTGTAATTTCGAAGTATGGAACCTTTGTTGGTAAAGGCTATGAATTCGGAGGCTTGTTCCACTTATCTCTGTCAGACATTTGTAATAAAGTTGTTAATCATATTTACACGAATTTTGAATCAAATGTCTGACACTCTCGTCTTTGTCATATTAATTTTGGTTGTATGATGCGACTAGCCAAAATGAATTTAATCCCTGATTTCATAACTGTTAAGGGATCTAAGTGCCAAGTCTGCGTGCAAGATAAACAACCTCGCAAGTCACATACGACTGCAGAAGTGAGAAATTTAACACCACTAGAGCTCATATATTCTGATCTTTGTGAGATGAATGGTGGACAAAAGGTGGAAAGAAATATTTCATGACTTTGATCGATGACTCTACGAGATATTGTCATGTGTATCTTCTGAAATCAAAAGATGAGGCTTTGAGTTTATTCAAAATCTATAAAGCTGAGGCAGAAAATCAACTTGATCGAAAGATTAAGAGGCTTAGGTCTGGTTGTGGTGGAGAGTATTTTTCCAACGAGTTTGATTTTTTTTGTGCGGAACATGGCATAATTCATGAGAGGACGCCTCCCTACTCACCCCAGTCAAATGGAGTAGCCGAAAGAAAGAACCATACTCTAACAGATTTGGTTAACGTCATGTTAGACACATCGGGTCTCTCTAAGGAATGGTGGGGGAGGCACTATTGACCGCGTGTCATGTCCTAAACCGAGTTCCCACAAAGAACAAATAAATTACTCCATTCGAAGAATGGGAGAAGAAAAGATTAAAACTCTCTTACTTACGTACTTGGGATTGTTTGGCAAAGGTTAATGTACCAATCCCCAAGAAGCGCAAGGTTGGACCAAAAACCATTGATTGTGTTTTTCTGGGCTATGCTTTTTGAAGGAAATATGCCCTAGAGGCAATCATAGAGATGATTATATTGCATGTGTATCCATGAGTTATTGTAATGTTCCTTGAATATCCATATCAGGCAATTTGTATTGATTGGCAATTATGTGAATTGTTTGTGAAACTCTTTACTTGTATGGTTATTTAATAGTTGTCCCTAGTCGGAGTTCATGTGAGGACACATGGAGATGTCAAACCAATGATGTGGACACATGTTATGAACATGGGGTTGGACTGACCCAACTTGAGACTGGCAATTAGTTGCAGCTCTCTCTATATACATCGTGTACGTTTTGTCCTTAGACCTGAGATTGTCGCATGTACTTGAGATGTGGATCAACCTACTTTGGGGCTATCAAACGCTGCACCATAACAGGGTAGTTATAAAGGTAGTTTTTGGGTTTGTCTTGAAGCATGCTGCAAGGCATGGTCAATCAAGATGGGATTTGCCCCTCTCTACTTGAGAGAGATATCTCTAGGCCCCTCGAGTGACCGGATCCAGAAATGCATGGCCGTGCTACATAAGGTTAAGAGTTAACCTAGTAAAGGGATTCCGAGTTACGGTATCGAGAAAGAGAGGTCAGCTTGGAGCTAGACTAAATATCGTGAGGCAAAAGGAAAGACATGTACTAAACCTTGTGATGGTTCGTCCGATATGATCTTTGTATGCGTTTAGGAGTTGGCACGTCTTGCTAGAGGCCGCTACCAACTATTGACAGAATAAGTGTATTTGTGTCATGTCTATACGCATATGAACCTATAGGGTCACACACTTAAATTGAAGCCTAATGAGGATTAGATCCGATTAAACAGGCTTAGGCTACTAATGGGCTGCTAATATAGAAGCCCACTTGGGATGCCTATATAAGAGAGGTGGGCGAGTGACCAAGGTTAGACCTCGCACCATTCCACCCACCTCCAATCCTACTTTGTGTCACACGCCAGCACTCCAGATCCGGCGTCTGACGCTTCCATCCTGTACGTGTGGATACCTCGGAGGTGCTACATCTGTAGCGCTTGGACGAGACGGGCAAGGGGAGCTTCTCGTGGGACGAGGATAAGGAGGAGACGTAGAACGTCTGCACTGTCTCGACGCGCTTCATCAATTTCGCAACTGCGCGTCTAGTGGTAATCCCGTGATCTATGACAACAGTAATCCTGGATTACGTGGTAGAAATTTTTGATTTGCGCTAGTGTAGCCTACCCGTATCCCTTCAGTGGTATCAGAGTCGATGCTATTCAGTTATAGGTTCGGGATGTTTGCATATGGTGATATGCAGATTGATATGAATGATGTGATCATTTATATGGCGGTGGTTCAGGATTGATCTATAATCTTGCTTTCCGTGATCGTGATTCTGAGGTTGTCGAACGACTTACCCCTACCGATTGGTTTTCGCCATCGGGGTAGACAGTGACACATAAATCCTGTTGAATCACGCGAAGATCAATATGATTGATCGAATCGGAACCTAGATCTAAAATCGATGTACCGTGATCAAAGGAGTTTGATTGAATCGAGACAGGAGTCTGTTTATGGTAAATTTGATTTGCCGATCGAAATCCTTAAAGAAAATTGTGAAGATTTGATTTGCCCCTTCGAACCCTGCAGGGGGAGACCCCCTAGACCCCCCTTAATCGTAGCCCCTTTTGTATCTCGTTAAGGTAACTAGGTGTTGCGATGTCACATGATCCGGTAGAATGTGATTCTATGCATAACTTGTTTTTGCAGGATGTATGTGATCAGTATGGCCCATATATGTATGTGATGCATGTATGAAAATTTGCATGACCTGCGTGTCGTGAGTAGGGAAACGCGGCTGGAGCCATATGTGTTGTCATTTATGTAGGGTTCGCAGCATAGAAAACAAAAAATTTCCTACGATGTGAACTATGTACCAAGATCTATCTATTAGATACAAACAACCGGCGGATGTATATCCGTAGAGAACATACCCTTGAAGACCGACAAAGCTTAACGAGTTCAACTCGTGGTTGATGTAGACGATCTCTTGCCGATCTCAAGATCGAGAGGAAGTCCTAGCGCCAAATCGCACACACGCTCGAGGCACCGAGCAACCTCCGCCTCCTCGCCCAGCGATGCAGCGAAGCACAACTCTTTCTTGCCGAATAGCCACCGAACATGTATCTCGCTAGTCCGAGACCATGGGGATAAATTCTAGAGGAGAGAGAACCTTAAAGAGGAGGTGAGAGTGAGAAGATAGAGGAGCGGCTCCTTTTATAGGAGGAGGGAACCCCAAGGGGTGGTGCATGGGGCTGCCCCTTGCCCTCCCTCTTCATGTGGGTGGACACTCCACTCACAAAAATCCATTCATATGCCTCCACTCAAAATCCCACTCAAACTTGCCATTAAATTTCCACCAAATTTAATGCAAACTCTCATTAAATAAAACTCTTTTATTTTATTCAGAATTTTGTCAATTACTTTAATGACAAACATTCACAAATAACCCCTTGCTAGAATTCTATTTCACATGCATAACCACTTTATGCAATTTCACCCGAAAACATGTTTCGGTATCTAGTGAAATAAATTCCTGCGCTTGTTCATTCTTTCGGCATGAAACTTTTGCTCCAATTGGATGTCGGTGTCTCTTAAGTGTGTCACCCTACGGTTCGTGAATAATGCGGACATGATCGAGACCCCTCTCGGATCAATAATCGAAGCGGATCCGAGACCCATACGACTCTACACATTCAACGATGACTTTCTTGTGATCGTCGGAACCTTTTACGCTAGTATATTAATCCCTTTGTTTCACGATATATTACATGTCCGAGATTCGATCATCGGTATCTCCATACCTAGTTTGATCTTGTTACTGACATGCACTCTTTTCTCGTTCCCTTGATATAACATTCTAGTGATCAAATCACTTGCTTGCAAGCTAATCAATGTGATATCACCGAGAGGGCCCAGAGTATATCTATCCGTCATCGGGATGAACAAATTCCACTCTCGATCCATGAGCATCAACATAACACTTTATTTGTTCTGAATCCATCTTTATAATCACCCTGTTACGGTGTGACGTTTGATGTTATCAAGAAACTCTTCCGGTGTTAGTGATTGACATGATCTCATGGTCTAAGGATTAGGATCACTTCGTAAGTTGTTATAGCAATATAAGCTCAATGACTTTGATCGTAATGCTATACTTCGGATGAATGTTCATCACACCATTACACTAATGTTGTGATCCCGTTATTAACAACATCCAATGTCCATGATCAGGAAACCTTGATCATCTTGTTAATCAACGAGCTAGTTTATGAGAGAGGCATAACTAGGAACTTTCTGTTTGTTTATTAAACACACATGTATTAATGTTTTCGTATTAATACAATTGTAGCATGCAAAATATACATCTATCATATACTTGTAATACACATAATAAACACTTTATTATTGCCTCTCAGGGCATATTCCCTTCAGTCTCCCACTTGCACTAGAGACAATAATCTAGTTACATAGTGATAAATCTAACACCCATTGAGTTCTGGTGTTGATCATGTTTTGCTCTAGGGAGAGTTTTAGTCAACGGATCTACTACATTGAGATCTGTATGTACTTTACAAATCTTTATATCTCCATCCTTGACATGCTCGCGGATGGAGTGAAACCGGCGCTTAATATGCTTGGAATGCTTGTGAGACCTTGGCTCTTTGGCATTGGAAATGGCACCATTGTTGTCACAATAGATCACCATTGGGTCCAACGCGTTTGCAACCACTCCTAGTTCGGATATGAACTCCTTCATCCAAACTGCTTCCTGAGCCTCTTATGAAGCAGCAACATATTCGGCCTCCGTTGTTGATCCCGTTACCACAGGTTGTTTGGAGCTCCTCCAACTAACCGCTCCGCCATTCATGATAAATACGTATCCAGATTGAGACTTAGAGTCATCTGGATCGGTGTCAAAGCTAGCGTCAACATAACACTTAGCGACGAGCTCTTCTTCACCTCCGTATACAAGAAACATATCCTTAGTTCTTCGTAAGTACTTAAGGATATTCTTGACGCTATCCAAAGGTTAGAACCTAGATCCGATTGGTACCTACTAGTCAAACTAATAGCATGTGCCACATCCGGTCTTGTACATAGCATGGCGTACATTATAGAGCCTATGGATGAAGCATAGGGGACTTTGTCCATTATCTCTCTTTCTTTCGCCGAAGCCGGACTTTGAGTCTTACTCAATGTCTTGCCTTGCAACATAGGTAAGAACCCCTTCTTACTTCCGTCCATTTTAAACTTCTTTAAAATCTTATCAAGGTATGTACTTTGCGATAGCCCTATTAGGCGCCTAGATCTATCTCTATAGATCTTTATGCCTAATATGTATGACGCTTCACC
This sequence comes from Avena insularis, assembly GCA_023614405.1. Classification (NCBI taxonomy): domain Eukaryota; kingdom Viridiplantae; phylum Streptophyta; class Magnoliopsida; order Poales; family Poaceae; genus Avena; species Avena insularis. Next base: position 376,367,033 of record CM042691.1, on the reverse strand, counting down.
TAGGTCCTTTATTGAAAATTTGTTGTTTAGATAACTTTTAACACTGTTTAAAATATCTATATCATTTCCGATCAATAATATGTCATCCACATATAATATCAGAAATGCCACATTGCTCCCACTCACTTACTTGTAAATACAAGCTTCTCCATAAGTTTGGACAAATCCAAACTCTTTGATCACCTCATCAAAGCGGAGATTCCAACTTCGTGATGCTTGCTTCAATCCATAGATGGATCGTTGAAGCTTGCACACCTTGTTAGCATCCTTAGGATCGACAAAACCCTTTGGTTGTATCATATACAACTCTTCTTCAATATTACCATTGAGAAACGCGGTTTTGACATCCATCTGCCATATCTCATAATCAAAATATGCAGCAATTGCTAACATAATCCTAATTGACTTTAGCATCGCTACGGGAGAGAATGTCTCATCGTAGTCAACTCCTTGAATTTGTCGAAACCCCTTTGCGACAAGTCGAGCTTTATAGACGGTCACATTACCATCAGCATCAGTTTTCCTTTTGAAAATCCATTTGTTCTCCACGGCCTTTCGGTCGTGAGGTAATTCCACCAAGTTCCAAACTTGATTTTCATACATGGATTCCATCTCGGATTTCATGGCTTCTAACCATTTGTTGGAATCCAGGCTCATCATCGCTTCTTCATACGTTGTAGGGTCATCATTTTCATCAACCATGAAATTCATGACAAGATTTCCGTGACACTGCACGCGTCTGCTTGACTGCGAGGTTCGGTAGTACTCTCTTTCGAGTTTCATGATCATTATCATTAGTTCCCTCTTCAATTGGAGCCAACTCGAACAACTTCCATTGCGCTACTCGCCATACTTTGAAGAGAAGGTTCAATAACCTCTTGAGTTCTACCTTCCGACTACTCACACCTTTCGCGAGAAACTCTTTCTCTAGAAAGGATCCATTCTTAACAACAAAACCTTGCCCTCGGATCTGATAGAAGGAATACCCAATAGTTTCCTTAGGGTAACCTATGAAGACGCATTTTTCCGCTTTGGGTTCGAGTTTATCCGGTTGAAGTTTCTTCACATAAACATCGCAACCCCAAACTTTAAGAAATGACAGCTTATGTTTGTTTCCAAACCACAATTCATACGGTGTCTTTTCAACGGATTTAGATGGTGCCCGATTTAAAGTGAATGCAGCAGTTTCTAGTGCATAACCCCAAAATGACAACGACAAGTCCATCAGAGACATCATAGATCGAACCATATCTAATAAAGTACGATTACGATGTTCCGACACACCATTTCATTGGTGTTCCTAAGAGCGTGAGTTGTGAAACAATTCCACACTCTTTCATGTAAGTGCTAAACTCGTAACTTAGATACTCACCTCCACGGTCGGACCGTAGAAATTTGATCTTTCTATTACGATGATTTTCCACTTCATTCTGAAATTCCTTGAACTTTTCAAAGGTTTCAGACTTGTGTTTCATCAAGTAGATATAACCATACCTACTCAAATCATCCGTGAAAGTAACAAAATAACGATATCCACCTCGCGCCGACACACTCATTGGACCACATACATCAGAATGTATGATTTCCAATAAATCTGTCGCATGTTCCATTGAACCGGAAAACGGCGTTCTAGTCATCTTGCCCATAAGGCATGGCTCACATGTATCAAATGATTCAAAATCAAGTGATTCCAAAAGTCCATCCGAATGGAGCTTCTTCATGCGTTTAACGCCAATATGACCTAGACAGCAGTGCCACATATATGCGGATATATCATCATTAAGTTTAATCCTTTTAGCATCAACATTATGAATATGTGTAACATTATCATCGAGATCTAATAGAAATAAACCATTCATCATCGGTGCATGACCATAAAAGATTTCATTCATATAAATGGAATAACCATTGTTCTCGGATTTAAATGAATAACCACTTCGCATCAAACACGATCCAAATACAATGTTCATGCTTAGTGCAGGCACCAAATAACAATTATTCAAGTTTATAACTAATCCCGACGGCAAATGGAGAGGCAGCGTTCCGACGGCGATCACATCAACGCTTGATCCATTACCGACACGCATCTTGACCTCACCCCTTGCTAGCGGTCGCTTGTTCCGCAGCCCCTGATTCGAGTTACAAATATTAGCAACTGAACCGGTATCAAATACCTAGGTGCTACTGCGAGCACTAGTCAAGTACACATCAATAACATGTATATCATATATACCTTTGTTTGCCTTGCCGGCCTTCTTGTCTGCCAAATACTTGGGGCAGTTGCGCTTCTAGTGGCCAGTCCCCTTACAATAGTAGCACTCGGTATCAGACTTAGGTCCAACTCAGGGTTTCTTTCTAGGCACGGCAACAGGCTTGCCGCCCTTACTTCCCTTCCGTTTTCCCTACTTGTCTTTCTTGAAACCAGTGTTCCTATTGATCATCAACACTTGATGTTCCTTTTTTATCTCCACTTCTGCAGTTTTAAGCATTGGCAAAAGCTCGGGGAGAGACTTCTTCATGCCTTGCATATTATAGTTCATCACAAAGCTCTTATAGCTAGTGGCAGAGACTGCAGAACACGATGGATGCCTAAGTCAATGGGAATCGTTATTCCCAAGGACACAAGCTTATCGGCGTAACCCGACATCTTGAGTACATGCTCACTAACGGAGTTGTGCTCTTCCATCATGCAGCTAAAGAACTTTTCTGAAGCGTTGAAGCTCTCTACAGCAGCATGTGTGTCGAAAATCATTTTCAACTCACCCATTGTATCAAATGCATTTCTGTTTTCGAAACGCTTTCGAAGTTCCGGCTCTAGCCCATACAATATGCCGCAATGAACTAAGTTGTGGTCCTCCTGACGAGTCTGATAGACATTCTTCTCCTCGTCAGGGGCATCCTCAAAAGGTGGGGTGCCTAGTGGCGCTTCTAGCACGTATTGCTTTTGTGCATCAGAGAGGAGAATCCTCAAATTCATGGCTCATTCGGTAAAGTTGCTACTGTTCGTTGCTAGTTTCTCTTTCTCCATGAGCACATTGAAATTAAAAGCAGGTGGTGCCATCTACAACAGAATTTGTAAAGTTTAGACTAAGTGTATGATAGATTGAGTTCAACTAATCCATATTACGAATGAACTCCCACTCAAAAACGACATCCCTCGTGCCTTTTTGGTGATTACATGAACCAAATCCACTATACCAAGTCCGATCATCACGTGAGTCGGTATAGCTTCAAAGGCGAGCATCAAATGGGCATCATATCAACTATATGACTCATGCTTAACCTTTCGATACGTGTTCCGAGGCCATGTCTACGTACATGCTAGGCTCGCCAAGTTAGAACCTTAGTATTCAAGGTGTAACTGTTTTACACCCGAAATATGGTCATGGATCCAAGAACACCCGATCATCACGTGATGTCTTGGAGCGACGAAACATAATCGGTGCATACTAAAGGAAGAACACATTCTTATCTTGATATTTAAATGAGGGATCATCTTATTATGCTAACAAAGCGCTAAACAAGAAATATAAGATGCTATCAAACATCACATGTTTATTAGTGAAATGTTATGGTTCCCGCAGATGATCTCTATCATGTGCATCGTGGTATGATCATTATCATACCTATATGTGTAAATCCAAGGTCTATGGAGTTTACACGCTATGTGTGTTGTAAGAGTATCATCTCATACTTCTACTTACAACATCAGCATATCATAACACTAGCCCAGCAACAATCTAAACTAGACGCCTCTAATTTATACATTGCAAGTTTTACGTGGCTTAGGGCTTTCGAGATAGAACCGTTCTTACCTACGAACATGAACCACAACGAGGATAACCAAATTGTTGACAACTCGTTTGCAAAATAGATATTGACTATAGTAGGAGAGACAGACGCCCGCTAGCCACTTATGCAAACTAGTTGCATGTCAAGCGTGGAACAGGTCTCATGTGCGAGGACATGTAAAGTTTGTCCGGGCCGCTTCATCCCACTATGCCACCAATATCCAAAATTACAACTAAGGAGCAACAACATGATCATCATTGCCCACATACTCATATGTGTACTACCCGTGTAAAGCATCTACGCATAGATCCGGCTCTGATACCACTATAGGGTTCGCAGCATAGAAAACAAAAAATTTCCTACGATGTGAACTATGTACCAAGATCTATCTATTAGATACAAACAGCAGTGATGTATATCCATAGAGAACATACCCTTGAAGGCCGACAGCTTAACGAGTTCAACTCGTGGTTGATGTAGCGATCTCTTGCCGATCTCAAGATCGAGAGAAGTCCTAGCCAAGCAAATCAGCAAGATCCGTGCTCGCACACACGTTCGAGGCACCGAGCAACCTCCGCCTCCTCGCTCCAGCGATGCAGCGGAAGCACAACTCTTTCTTGCCGAATAGCCACCGGGAACATGTATCTCGCTAGTCCGATACCATGGGGGATAAATTCTAGAGGGGGAGAGAGATCCTTCACGAGGAGGTGTGAGTGAGAAGTGAGAGGAGGGGCTCCTTTTATAGGAGGAGGGGGAACCCCAAGGGGGTGGCTTGTGCATGGGGGTTGCCCCCTTGCCCTCCCCTCTTCATGTGGGTGGACACTCCACTCACAAATATCCATTAATATGCCTCCACTCAAAATCCCACTCAAACTTGCCATTAAATTTCCACCAAATTTAATGCAAACTCTCATTAAATAAAACTCCTTTATTTTGTTCAGAATTTTGTCAATTACTTTAATGACAAACATTCACAAATAACCCCTTGCTAGAATTCTATTTCACATGCATAACCACTTTATGCAAATTCACCCGAAAACCTGTTTCGGTATCTAGTGAAATAAATTCCTACGCTTGTTCATTCTTTTGGCATGAAACTTTTGCTCCAATTGGATGTCGGTGTCTCTTAAGTGTGTCACCCTACGGTTCATGAATAATGCGGACATGATCGAGACCCCTCTCGGATCAATAATCAGAAGCGGGATCTGGAGACCCATACTGACTCCCACACATTCAACGATGACTTTCTTGTGATCGTCGGAACCTTTTACGCTAGTATCTTAATCCATTTGTTTCACGATATATTACATGTCTGAGATTCGATCATTGGTATCTCCATACCTAGTTTGATCTTGTTACTGACATGCACTCTTTTCTCGTTCCCGTGATATAACATTCTAGTGATCAAATCACTTGCTTGCAAGCTAATCAATGTGATATCACCGAGAGGGCCCAGAGTATATCTATCTGTCATCGGGATGAACAAATTCCACTCTCGATCCATGAGCCTCAACATAACACTTTATTAGTTCTGAATCCATCTTTATAATCATCCTGTTACGGTGTGACGTTTCATGTTATCAAGAAACTCTTCCGGTGTTAGTGATTGACATGATCTCATGGTCTAAGGATTAGGATCACTTCGTAAGTTGTTATAGAAATATAAACTCAATGACTTTGATCGTAATGCTATACTTCGGATGAATGTTCATCACACCATCATTACACTAATGTTGTGATCCCGTTATTAACAACATCCAATGTCCATGATCAGGAAACCTTGATCATCTTGTTAATCAATGAGCTAGTTTATGAGAGAGGCATAACTAGGAACTTTCTGTTTGTTTATTAAACACACATGTATTAATGTTTCCGTATCAATACAATTATAGCATGCAAAATAAACATCTATCATATACTTGGAATACACATAATAAACACTTTATTATTGCCTCTCAGGGCATATTCCCTTCAATTTATTGTAATGGCATGCGTGCCAACTTGTGATGATCCCAATACTATGTAATTTTGATTACTAGTTGTTAGGAGTAATAGCTTGTATTAGTTCTTGGAGGACTCATCACTTGGAAGATGGCTCACATGGAACATGAAGATGGAGATCATCATGGTGGACATGTTCTATGGCGATGGAGATCACCATGAGAAAATGGGCCATACTGTGTCACATCATATGTGAATGCTATTTTTATGCGTTTTACTACCATGCATGCTTAGATGATAGAAGTAGAATGATCCCTCACAAAGTTTAAGTTAAACCATGCCCTCCCAACCAAACCTTGCACCATCCTATGCCCTGTACAATCGTTGGTGGGCCTATGAAATTAGGGTGCCGCGGTTTTCCTTGGCTGGATGGGTTTGTATCGGATACCTACACGCATAAGGGTTGGTGAGCTTGACAAGGTCATCTTAATAGTTAAGGACCTTGGGGCATAAAGGTTGGGCGCCTAGTTTTGACATAGAGATGTCACCCAACAACAAGAGTCATATGTGATATGATTAGCAAGTGTTGCTTACCGATTTACCTTGTCTTCTAGCAGTGATGCTAAAGCTCACTAGTCGACTTGTTAATTGTGGATCTTGAATCACTTAGTATCAATAGAGGGATATTGATTTAAGTGGGAGTATATGTTATTAAATTGTTTAATATGTTTTACTCTTTCATGGTTACATGGCTTAGTATTTTGCATGTTTTCTGTTGTAGATCAATGGCACCGAACACTACATCAGCTTTTTCTTTGCGTTCGATTCTTGACAAAGATAAACTAAATGGAACAAACTATTCGGACTGGGTCCGTAACCTGAGAATTGTTCTAAGGTCTGATAAAAAGGAAACGGTTCTAGATACCCCAATCCCCGATGAACCTGCTGATAATGCATCTGTTTCCCTAAAGAACGCCTACAAGAGAGCATGTGATGATTCTCTTGAGGTTAGCTGTCTTATGCTTGCATGCATGGAACCTAAACTCCAAAAGAAGTTTGAGGATCAGGAAGTGTACGATATGATCGTCGCGCTTAAGGACATGTTCCAAGATCAAGCAAGGACTGAGAGGTACAATGTTGCCAAGTCTTTTATCGAATGCAAGCTAGCAGAGGGAGCAGTTGTAGGCCCCCATGTGATCAAAATGGTTGGTTACAGTCGGACTTTGGAAAAGCTTGGTTTTCCACTAGGCCAACAGTTGGCCACTGACTTCATTTTGGCGTCTCTTCCATCCAGCTATGGGCAGTTCATTTCGAACTACCATATGCATGGGGTGGAGAAGGGCCTTAATGAGTTATGCGGGATGCTTAAAACAGCAGAAAGTGACATGAAGAAGTGTGCAGGGCATAGCCATGTGATGGTTGTGCAGAACAAGCCTAGCTTAAAGAAAAAGGGTACTTCTTGGAAGAAGAAGGGCAAGGCTACGGATACGATCCCTAAGTCTGCACCCAAGCAAAAGGCTAGACCTGCAGATGACACTGGGTGCTTCTTTTGTCATGAACATGGCCACTGGAAGATAAACTGCAGCAAGTACCAGGCTTCTTTGAAGAAGAGTGGAAGTAAGAGAACTTACCACTCAGGTACGCTTGTTGTAAATGTTGTGGACATTCTTCTCGCTGATTCCTATGTTAACTCTTGGGTATTTGATACCGGATCGGTTGCTCATATTTGCAATTTGATGCAGGGGCTAATAAGGACTAGAGAAGTGCAGAAATGCGAAGTGGATTTTCGCGTCGGAAATAAAGCAAGGGTTGCTACATTGTTCGTCGGCGTCATGCAACTTCACCTTCCGTCAGGATTTATTATGGAGTTTAATAATTGTTATTACATTCCTAGTATGGGTCGAAACATTTTATCACCTTCATGTTTGATGAGGGATGGTTATTCATTCGCGAGTGCAAACAATGGTTGTGTAATCTCTAAGAATGCTATGTTCATGGCTAATGCTCCCATTGTGAATGGGTTATTTATTTTAAATCTTGATGATACATCTGTTTACAATGTTAGTGCTAAAAGGCTTCGGCCTAATGATTTGAGTCCTACCTATTTATGGCATTGTCGTTTGGGGCATATAAGTGAAAAGCGCGTGAAGAAGCTCCATGGTGATGGTCTTCTAACTTCGTTTGATTTTGAATCATACGAGACATGTCAGGTTTGTTTACTTGGAAAGATGACCAAGTCGCCTTTTTTGGGTTTACCCGAGAGAGCGACAGACTTGTTGGAACTCATACATACCGATGTATGTGGATCAATGAGCACGACAGCCAGAGGAGGATATCACTATTTCATTACTTTCACTGATGATTTCAGTAGATATGGTTATGTCTACTTGATGAGGCATAAGTCTGAAACTTTTGAAAAGTTCAAGGAGTTTCAGAGTGAAGTAGAGAATCAACGTGGCAAGAAAATAAAGGCCTTGCGATCTGATAGTGGAGGTGAATATTTGAGTCACGAATTTAGCGATCATCTTAAGAGTTGCGGAATTGTTCCACAACTTACGCCGCCCGGAACGCCTCAAAGAAATGGGGTCTCCGAACAGCGTAATCGAACTTTGTTAGACATGGTTCGATCGATGATGAGCTAGTCGGATTTACCATTATCATTTTGGGGTTACACTCTAGAAACAGCAGCTTTCACACTTAATAGGGTACCATCTAAATCCGTAGTTAAGACACCATATCAGATGTGGACTAGAAAGAATCCCAGTTTGTCTTTTCTAAAGATTTGGGGTTGTGATGCATTTGTCAAGCGACTTCAGTCGGACAAGCTAATACCCAAATCGGATAAGTGCATTTTCGTGGGATATCCGAGGGAAACCTTAGGGTATTACTTCTACAACCGAGAGGAGGAAAAAGTGTTTGTCGCTCGTAGCGGTGTTTTCCTGGAGAAAGAGTTACTCACAAAGGGAACAAGTGGAAGGTCGGTGTGACTTGAAGAAGTTCAAGATGAGCCAGTTGGGGATGCTTCTACGAGTGATGCTATTGTAGCAGAACAAGTTGAGGAACCCGTGGCAACAGAAGCACCACAACCACAAAGGTCGGCGAGGCTCCGCGAAGCGTGAGAATTATTATTGTTAGACAATGATGAGCCTGTGACCTATGCAAAAGCGATGGTGGACCCAGACTCTGAGAAATGGCTGATCGCCATGAGATCCGAGATAGAGTCCATGGGAGACAATCAAGTTTGGAACTTGGTTGACCTTCCTGATGGTTTTAAAGCCATCGAGTGCAAATGGATCTATAAGAAGAAGATTGATATGGATGGAAATGTTCACATCCATAAAGCTCGACTTGTTGCAAAAGGTTTTCGACAAGTTCAAGGAGTTGACTACGACGATACTTTCTCGCCCGTAGTGATGCTTAAATCTATACGGATAATTCTAGTCATTGCTGCACATTTCGACTATGAAATATGGCAGATGGATGTCAAGACGGCTTTCCTAAATGGAATCCTAACTGAGGACATGTATACGATGCAGCCCGAAGGTTTTGTCGATCCAAACAATGCTGGAAAGGTATGCAAACTTCTGAAGTCCATTTATGGGCTGAAGCAAGCATCTCGGACTTGGAACATTCGATTTGATGAAGTTGTAAAGGAGTTTGGCTTCATCAAAAACGAACAAGAACCTTGTGTTTACAAGAAGGAAAGTGGGAGAGTGCTGGTATTTCTAATCTTATATGTAGATGACATATTGCTGATTGGAAATAACATTCCTATGCTCGAGTCTGTTAAGACCTTATTGAAAAATAGTTTTTTGATGAAGGATTTAGGAGAAGCGGCATATATTCTGGGAATCAAGATCTATAGAGATAGATCAAGGAGGCTAATTGAATTAAGCCAGAGTACATACATTGACAAAGTGTTGAAACGGTTCAGCATGGAAGAGGCTAAGAAGGGGTTCTTGCCCATGTCTCATGGCATAAAACTCAGCAAGACTCAGTGTCCTTCGACTACTGATGAGCGTGAGCGCATGAGCAGAGTTCCATATGCTTCGGCTATTGGATCCATCATGTATGCAATGATATGTACTCGCCCAGATGTTTCCTATGCTCTAAGTGTTACGAGCAGATACCAGGCTGATCCAGGTGAAGGTCACTGGACAGCGGTAAAGAACATCCTTAAGTACTTGAAAAGGACTAAGGATGTGTTCCTAGTTTATGGAGGTGAGGATGAACTCAGTGTAAAGGGTTACACAGATGTGAGTTACCTTAACGACTCGGATGATTCAAAATCACAATCAGGTTATGTGTTTGTCTTGAATGGTGGTGTTGTGAGCTGGAAAAGTTCCAAGCAAGATACAGTGACCTCCTCTTCAACAGAAGCTGAATATATTGCTGCCTTGGAGGCAGTAAAGGAAGCTGTTTGGATTAGGAATTTCCTGATCGCTCTCGGTGTGGTTCAGGGTGCGTCCAATCCCTTGGACGTTTATTGTGACAACAATGGTGCTATTGCACATGCCAAGGAACCTAGACAACACCAGAAGAACAAACATATTCACATGTGTTACCATCAGATTCGAGAGTTCGTTGAGGATGGTGGTGTCATGATATGCAAAATACATACGGACTCAAATGTTGCTGATCCCTTGACTAAGCCTCTCCCGCAGCCCGCGCATGAAGCGCACACAAGAGCAATTGGTATTAGATACATTTTAGATTGACTCTAGTGCAAGTGGGAGACTGAAGGAAATATGCCCTAGATGATGGGGATATGCCTGCCGGGGTATACCCAGCAGGACGTTTCTGACTGGCCCAAGAACTGGCGAGTGGGCCTGCAAGACGGCGACTGGATCAAGGCCTGGCGTGGATCCAAGCGACTGGAAGCTGAAGGCCCAGGAAAGTAGATAGGCCCAGTCGGATTAGGTTAAACGAGTACCGAAGCCTTAACTGATTTGGTTGAGATATGTAAACCCTAGGGGGAGGTGAGTCTATATAAACCTCCCTAAAGGGCGTGTAGAGGAACGTTCCATCATACACCCAAGCGACTCGCCGCCTAGCCGTCGAGCTCGCCCCATTGTACCTCCACCGTAATACAATCTAGCAGGAGTAGGTCTTTACCCTCCGGGGGGGCGAACCTGGGTAAAACCCTATGTCTCCGCCCTCATCTCGCACCGCAGATGGCTGGCCGCCCTTGCCCTTCATTCTACTACTCGCTGTCGATTGCAGCATCTGCCGTGACCATTCCCACGACAGTGGCGCCCACCGTGGGGCCTGGCCGGTGTTCTGCGGCGAGATCCAATCTGCCCATCAACGAGTCGGTCGCCACCGGCCGCATGATAGCAATCGGCGAGATGCTCCAGATCTTGCCGAGCAGCTACGTCCCGGCGGCGTGACCCATCACACACAGCATGATCTTGCCAGTTGGCACGATCAGCCTCTTCGTCGGCCTTACCGACGTCATCGTCTCGAAGGACTCGGCTCGCATCCGCGAGTCGCCGCCACGCGATCGGCTCTCCGAGAGCCAGGTCCGCACGATCCATCGCCTCGCCTCCGAGTACAACTCGGCCCACAACAACGTGGCCGAAAACTCCGCGGCCGCGGAAGACGCGGCCCTCAACGACGACGCTGACTCGGCGACCCCGACGTCACTCGCCGGATCCATCACCGCGGCTTCACCCGCGGGATCCATCACCCAGGTCTCCAACATGGGAGACTTCGAGGATCCTTCCATCCTTGGGATCTTCAACTTCGACTCCGGGTCGGAAAACTCCGCCGATCTCCGCGACGGGACCGGTCGCCACGCCGCGACCTACATGGTGATTGGCACCGATCCGCTGGAGGATCCCTTCTCCACCCCAATCCCTCCTAACGCCACGACAACGGAGGTCGAGGAACTCCGCCTGAAGCTAGCGGAGGTAGTCCGCAAGGAGCAAGCCGAGCGCGAAAAATTTCGCCTCGAGCAGGTGTGTGGCAGAGCTATCGCTACCACGCACATCACCATCGCTGCTTGAACCCTACCGCCCAGGCCGAATCAGGCCGACGACGAGAACGACCCGACCCGCGTGGCCGAGCGCGCGATCTGCGAGAACGCGCCACTAGGAGGAAGCGCCCGGCCCCCACCTCCACCCAACCGTACACCCCCCAGGGATCAGCCGCGGATAGTGGTCTCCTCACGGGAGCGAGACGCGAGCGGCCTACCACTATTCTCCACCCCGATGGACAACCTCGTGGCGGGCCGAGCAGCGGCCGACAACATCACGGCCACCAAGGCGCCCCCAGATCCAGATGTCGTGGCCCGCCGCAAAGGCGGTCGAGCAGCAAAACGCAGGCGCCGACTCACAGGGTCGAGTGTATTCGCGTTCCTCGGGCAGTAGAGCGGCCTCAAGCGGCCGCCCATTGGTGGCAAACACCCTCAACTGCCCGCCACCCGAGCCACTGCAGCTCCAACACCGACCTGCGAACGCGGCACTTTCCACCAACGACCCCAGGCCAGCGACAAACTTCGTCACCGCCAACGGTCAGCTCATCGACGCCCGCACCCACATCATCAACAACCAAAGCTGGCGCGCACGCCAGCCCGACGACCCGCGACATACCCTAACCAATCGCCACAATGGTGAGCCGATGGGGTCGCTAAGTCGACTCAGGCCCAGGTGCTTCGGACCGATGATCCGAGGCAAAAATACCCGGCGAACTTCAAAGCGCCAAAGGAAATAGAGAAGTACGACCCTTCGTACGACCCCTCCGTGTGGCTGGACACATACCTCATGGCGATGGGGATTGCTGGCCACACCGACCTGCTAGCCGCCCGTTACCTCCCCTTGATGATGGAGGGGACGTGCAGGCAGTGGATCAACACCCTTCCCCAGGATAGCATCGACTCCTGGGAAGAGATGCGAGACGCCTTCGTCAGGCACTTCGAGTGCTCCTACACCCGCGCCACCACCATCGAGGACCTGGAATGATGCGTCCAGGGACCCCGCGAGTCGACCCGCAACTGGGTCCAGCGGTGGCAAGAACTATGGTACAACGCGGTCGGCATTCACCCGGACACCGCGATCCATTGCTTCAAGACCTCGTGCCGCTACGAGCCCTTGGTCGCCAAGCTCAAGCGACATTCTCGCACACTCGACAACATACCGGACCTCCTCGAGATCGCCAAAAGATACGCGGAGGAAGATCCAAACCAGGAAACCGACGACGAGTCGGGAGGCCAACGCCGCACGAGCGGCAACGACAACGAACGACGGTCCGACCTACGCTACAGCAACACTCGCCTCACCGCCAAGCACCGCAGTGACGGGCGAGTCGACTTCGTCGCCAACACCGGGCATGCGCAGCGCGAGCCCAAGAGCTTCCGCCACGACGGAGGGCAACGCCGCGACGGCGGCAACTACAAGGCGAAACCAAGGTTCGACCCTGCGGCCCTCCTTAACCAACCTTGTGCGTTTCACAGCAGGGAAGGGAAGCCCACCACACACACGACCGCCGACTGCCACACTCTCAGGGAGATTGAGAAGGCACGGCGAGCGCGGGAGGACCCCGACAACAAGCCGCCAAACAACGGAAAATTCGGCAATGTGGCCGGCTCTCTCCACACCTTCACAGGCTTCAACACAAAGCGCGAGAAGAAGGTCATCGCCCGCGCCGTCACCGTCAACGTGGTGGCCCAGGTGGACGTTCCCTAGTTCCTCAACTGGTCGGCGCAGCCCATCACATGGAGCCGCCAGGACCACTCGCCACGCATCGAGTACCCAGGCCGAGTCGCCCTAGTGGTCAAGCCTAAGGTGGGAGACTACTGGCTCCCCAAGACATTGATGGACGGCGGCAGCTCCATCAACATCCTGTACCTGGACACCTTCAGGCGACTGCGGCTCCCGCAGTCGATGGTCGAGATGACCTACACCACGTTCCACGGCATCGTCCCCGGTCGGAAGGCGTACCCGATCGGCAAGGTCACGCTGCCAGTCACCTTTGGCACACCAGCAAACTTCCGCACCGAGCGGATCGTCTTCGAGCTGGTACCCTTCGATAACCCCTACCATTGCGTCCTAGGGGCCAGGCGTTCGCCAAGTTCATGGCAGCGCCCCACTACGCGTACAACGCGATGAAGCTCCCCGGGCCGTGCGGCGTCATCACCATCAACGGCGACCCCGACATGGCCGCCGAGTGCGAGGCCAAAGGAGCCGAACTCGCCGACGCCGTCATCGCGGCAGAGGCCAACAACGCCGACGAACTCGCCAAGTACGCGAGCGGGGTCAACAACAACGACCCCAACATACTCAAGAAGCCCAATTCGGAGGGTGCAAACACCTCAGCCTTCGAGGCAACGACGCACACCCGCATCGTCGAGCTAGTCCCAGGCGACTCCAGCCAGACGGTGACGATCGGGACGGGCATGAGCCCATCCTAGGAAGGCGTGCTCATCGAGTTCCTCCGTGAGAACAGGGACATCTTCGCATGGAAGCCCTCTGACATGCCTGGTGTCCCTAGGGAACTCGCTGAGCACAAACTAAATGCCGACCCCAAAGTGCGACCCGTCAATCAGTCGCTGCGACCCTTCAATGAAGAGCGCCGCCGAGCTATCGCCGAGGAGGTGCAGCGTCTACTCGTTGCAGGCTTCATCCGGACAATCAAATACTCCAAGTGGCTGGCAAACCCAGTCCTGGTCGAGAAGAAGAATGGGACCTGGAGGATGTGTATCGACTACACAAACTTAAACAGCGCCTGCCCGAAGGAGCAGTTCGTCCTCCCGCGGATCGACCAAATAATCGACTCCACCGCGGGCTCGGAGTCGCTGTGTTTCCTCGACGCCTACTCTGGGTACAACCAGATCAAAATGGTTGTTGAGGACGAGGAGAAGACGGCGTTCATCACGCCATTCGGAGCCTTCTGCTACACCGCCATGACCTTCGGCCTCAAGAACGCCGGGGTAACCTACCAGCGGTGCATGCAGGAATGCCTTGCGAGCCAAATTGGCCGCAATATCCACGTCTATATCGACGACGTGGTAGTGAAGTCCACTCGCCAGGGCGATCTACTCGCCGACCTGGCGGAGACACTCGCCAATCTACGGAAATATAAGATAAAGCTCAACCCAGGCAAGTGCACCTTCGGTGTACCAGCAGGACAACTACTGGGGTACGTCGTCTCCAAGCGCGGGATCGAGGCGAACCCCACAAAGATCAACACGATCGCTCGACTCGGCAAACCCGAGTGCCTGCGTGACGTCCAGAAGCTGGCCGGGCGAGTCGCGGCTCTCAGCCGCTTCATCCCCCGATTGGGCGAGAAGGCGATGCCCCTATACCGCCTGATGCGAAAGAACCCCACCTTCCAGTGGGACAAGGAGGCGGACGACGCACTCCGCGACGTCAAGAAGGTGCTACTCGCGGCACCACTACTCGCCGCCCCCGTCGACAAAGAACCCATGCTGGTCTACGTCGCGGCCTCCGAGCACGTCGTCAGCGCCGTCATGGTCGTCGAGCGGCCGAAGGAAGGAAAGGAGCGCCCGGTACAGCGACCGGTGTACTACATCAGCGAGGTCCTCACCGAGTCGCGCCAGCGATACCCGAAATACCAGAAACTGGTATACGCGGTCTTTAGAGCACAACGGCGCCTACCGCACTACTTCCAGGAGCACGCGATCACGGTCGTCTCCTCAGCACCGTTGTAGGACATCATCCGCAACCGTGAGGCGACCGGGTGAGTCGCCAAGTGGGCCGTCGAAATCGGCGTCCACAATATCAAGTATGAGCCACGAAAAGCGATCAAGTCACAGGCTCTCGCGGACTTCATCGCCGATTGGGAAGAGGCCCAAAGAGCTTAAAAGCTACCATACCTCCACTCTCGAGCCTACACTTGACGGCTCCAAGAATGTGGATGGCGCAGAGCAGGATCGTCCGACTTCCCGAAGGGCGACAAGCTACTCGCCCTTCCGCCTCGACTTCACCCCCTGCACCAACAACATGGCCGAGTACGAGGCACTACTCCATGGCATGCGAGCTGCCAAGGAGATGAACGTCAACCGCCACGTTGCTACGGAGACTCCGACCTCGTTGTTGGGCAAGTCGCTGGAACTTGCGACGCCGTCTCTCCCACCATGGCGGCTTACCGCCAAGCAGTAGACAAGCTGGGAGGACACTTCGCAGGCTACTCCGTCGAGTGGATCGATAGGCAAAAGAACGAGGAGGCCGACGCACTCTCTCGCACCGGGTCGGCCCAACTCGCACCACCTGCTGGCGTCTTCCTCGACACGATCACCAAGCCATCAGTCTCTCCCCCAAGGGAGATCGACATCGGAGTCCCGCTGCAACCAGAGGCAGCCCTGGTCACACTAATCGCCGAGCCAGACGACTGGACCAAGCCATACATCGCCTACCTGGAGGCTGGCACCTTGACGGCAGACGAGACTGACGCCCGGATGGTTGCGCGTCGATGCAAATCCTTCACCATCATCGACGGCGAGCTCCACAAGCGCAGCGTGACCGGCGTGTTCCAACGCTGCGTCCAACCCGCCGAAGGACGCAAGATCCTCCACGACATCCACTCCGACGACTGCGGCCACCACACCGGCGCCCACTCTCTGGTCGCCAAGGCCATGCAGCACGGCTTCTACTGGCCCACCGCACACGCCGACGCCGTAGACATTGTCCAGCGGTGCGCCGGGTGCCAGAAGTACGCCAACCAGACACATGTGCCGAGCTCAGCGCTCAAGACAATCCCCATCACCTGGCCATTCGCCGTGTGGGGTATGGACATGGTAGGCCCCTTCAAAAAGGCCCCTTTCGGCTTCACCCACCTCCTGGTCGCGGTCGACAAATTCACAAAGTGGGTGGAGGCCAAGCCAGTCAGGAAATGCGACGGGAAGACCGCCACCAAATTCCTACGCGAGCTCATATATCGCTACGGGTTCCCAAACAGCATCATCACGGACAACGGCACCAACTTCGCCAAAGGAGCCATGGCCGAGTTCTGCGAGGAACATCACATCCGGCTCGACCTCGCGTCAGTCGCCCACCCGGAGTCCAATGGCCAGGCGGAACGGGCCAACCAGAGCATCCTCCACGGCCTGAAGCCGCGGCTCCAAGTACCACTCGAGCGCACCGCCGGGTGCTGGGTCGAGGAGCTACCCTACGTCATCTAGGGTATCCACACCTCGGTCAACAGGTCGACAGGGTTCACCCCCTTCTTCATGGTGTATGGCGCCGAGGCAGTCATGCCCACCGACCTCGAGCACGACTCGCCAAGGGTCGTCCACTACACGGAGGCTGCGAACGAACTTGCACGACAGGATGGAGTCGATCAACTCGACGAGGCACGCGACCTGGCTCGCTCACGCACCGCCATCTACCAGCAAGGACTCCGCCGCTACCACAGCCGGCGGGTGAAAACTCGCACCTTCCAAGAAGGCGATCTGGTGCTGCGCCTCATCCAGGACAAGAAGGGCATGCACAAACTCTCCCCCCCTACTACCTCATCGACGTCCGCGGGGACGGCAAACTCGACGTCAAGCGACCATGGAATGTAAACCTCCTACGGAAGTTCCACTCCTAGAACCCCACATATGTATCCTCCAGTCGCTATGAAATAAAAAACACTGGTTACCGCAAATTGCGTCTACTCTCCGTGTCTTGTGCCACTCGTGACTCGTAATAACATCAAGCTAATCGAAGTCAACCTCTGGTACAGCGATCGGCGCGGCCAAGTAGTGCGCTACAAGGGCACTGGGTTACCCCAGGTCTTGTAGCGTCCACGAAAAACGCCTACCCGGAGCCCCATGGGAGTCGCCTAGCTCGACTGGCTTAACGAGCCAAGACAACTGCCTTCGCTTCTCACAGCGACCATGATCCTCCGCATCCTCGACATAGCGACTCGAACGACCAAGTACCACGCTCGGGGACTGACGACCAGTTCAGCGCGAGCGGCTAGGGAAAACGCCAAGTATGAGAGCATGCCCAGGACTCGCCATGCGACTGACCCAACGGGCCAGGCAGGAGTGATGCGCTTATTCTGACGCGCCCAACCCTCACCCACCCTAGAGTCGCGACTAGAACAACCAAGTATCACGCTCGGGGACTCGGCTACCCGACCTCATTCGCGCAAGGGAAAACGGTGAAGTACAGAGCACTCATGGGAGTCGCCTAGCGACTGGCTTTCCGAGCTCGGGCGAGTCGACATCAATGAAAAAACATTCAAAATCACAAACACATAATAAACGAGGTAAACCCCATAAAAAGGGCGGACGCGCTCGGGGACTCGTTCAACCCTCAATCACAAACACACGACAATTCACAAAATACCACGATATCTCATTATAGCAGATCACAATCGTCACAAAATACAAAGTATGCCCAACGGCAGAACTGCTACTAACGCCCCAGGGCACAATATTTTACTCCGCAGGCTTCGACGACGACTCGCCACCACCCCTGCGGTTGCGAATGAAGGGAGTGTACGGGTTTGACGGGTATGTCGTCAGCTTGCCCACCATCGCCGCACGGAAGGGCTGCTCGATCTTGAAGTCCCGGTGCTGCGGCTCGGGGTCGTTGGGTGCGACGACCGTTTCCTGATAAGGAAGGAGGTCGCCCATCCCCCAGACGCGCTCGGAGTACACCGCGGCGCGGTCCTTCAGCTTCAGCACCTCAGCGATCTCCACCAAGCCAGTCGACGACGGGTAGCCACTCGTCACGTCATCAAGATCAAAATCTTCTGGGAAGTGGGCGAGCCCAAGGCTCAGCGTCGTCGCCTCCCCGCGCCGGAACGCTAACCGCGTCATAAATTCGATGATCGACGGCACCTTCTCCAAGTATCGCCACACCTCGACGAGGTCGCTGGGAATCACTTCCGTGGGCGACATCTCCTGAAGATACGCCCGTATACATGTCGCCGAAAACGTGGCCGAGTTGACCAGCGTGGCTACACATTGCCGTGCGTCGAACGAATTCGCCTCTTCCGCGCTGTCAATGATCCGACCTGTGGACAGAAGGCGATAGTGAATACATCAAAGATTACACAATGCATATGTTACAGGCACAGGCAGGCATACTCACCAATCAAGGGACAGGAGAGATCCGTGATGAAGCTCTGAAGAGAGGTGTAGTCATCTTGAAGCCCAGCAACAAGGGCGTCAGAAACCTTACGCTCCTCAGCGGCGGCTGTAACAGCAGCCTTGGCTCGCCCATCCGCCGAACTCGCCTCCTCCTTCGCTTCCTTCAGCTCGCACTCAAGGTCGGCGATCCGCTTCTCAGCCGAGCTCAACAACGATTGAGCTGCCATCAGTTCACTCGCTGGGACAAGGCCCTGGCGGACCTCCTCTGCCTTCGCGGCAATCGCCTGGAGTCCCTTCTCCGCCTCTTGGACGGTGGCTAGTTCCTTCTCCGCGCGACATTTCGCAGCAAGACGGTCGGGTGACTCATGCTACAAACCCTGTACACAAGTCAAACAGTTAACAATAGTGGAATCCTAAGTGCCCACCCGCTGAAATTCAGCGAGTGCGCACTCGGGACTGGCAATCAAAAATCCTAAGTTCCCACCCGCTGAAATTCAGCGAGTGCGCACTCGGGGACTGGCAATCGACAATCCTAAGTGCCCACCCACTGAAATTCAGCGAGTGCGCACTCGGGGACTGGACGCGAGAAATAAAAACAAGACACTAAAAGAATCCGACCGCTGCAATTCAGCGGCCCAATCCTCGGGGACTGGACATACCTGGATGGCTTCGCCAAGCATACCATGGAGCTGTATCGCGTCCACGGATGCGAGAAGAGCCGACGTGTGCCCGCGACACTGCTTGACCTCCGTATCGGCGACCCCAGGTGCGTGGCTCGAGGGCGAGATACCACTCGCTGTAGCCGCTCTGGCCATGAAGCGCGGGAAGGTTGCGATGGATGCGCCGGCACCAAAAGAGGCCGGCTCGGCTGCCCCAGACGAGGGAGCACCCTCCTTGATCGTCAAGGCCGCCTCTGCCACAGAGTCACTCGGAGCAACCGTCGTGTCGTCAGACACCGTGATGATATCGTCGCCCTTGGCCTTCTTGGCACTATCCGTGGGGGCAACGACCTCGTCAGCCTTCCTCTTCCGAGAGGGGTCCTCCTTGGCGACGACTGGCGGCACCTTGGCCACGGACGGGTGGCCTATCTTCTTAGCTCCAGTCCTACAAATTGATCACATGAGCAAAGTGGTCTGAGTACAATTAAAAACAAAGACAGGTGAATAGAACTCACTTGGCGACTGGTAGAAATTGCAGCCCCGTGCGGATGCCGGCCGGCTTCTCCAGTTCTGGGCCCAGTCTACGACTGAGACCCATCTCCAGGACGTCGTGCGCCCAAGACACGGACGGTTTCTTCATTGTCGAGGCCGCGACAAGAGCCTCCGAAACATTTTCGGCGGGAGCCTCCCTGGGAGGTGAAGCTGCCGCGACCGGAGCAACCCCCGGCCCAGAGACTGGGGCGAATGGGGGAGGCATCGAGGCCAGGGGCGCCTCACTCAGGACGGCGACATCCGCCACTGCCATCATCTGTGGCGCTTCATCCTTGGCCAGGCTGGTGGCGTCGGACTGCTCGCCGAGCGAGGCAGAGATACCTGTCTCGCTGGCTTCGTCTTCCTCTTTACAGGGGCCTTCACCTCCTCCTCCTCCTTCTTCTTCTTCTTCTTCTTCTTCGATGGAGTGGCCTGGCGACGCGAGGTGGTTTCGGGAAGTTCGTCGTCGTCATCATCATGACGTTCGAGGCTTTTGCTCGCCTCGATCTCGCGCTGACGCTGCCCGCGAGTTTTGCGAACCAGCGGGGCGACCTCTTCCTCGGACTCGTCGTCGTTGTCGCTCCTGTCGCTCTCGATGCCGCCTTTGTCAGGAGGCGACTCGCCCCCGTCCCGGACGGACGAGCTCGAGTTCTCGTCGTCTGCGGGCGGAAGCCACCCTTCCACCACTTGAAATAGCTGCAATGAGCATAAGACAGTATTAGAATGACCGCGACTGCATTAACTGCGACTGCGAATGATGTAAAGTGACTTACCGTCGGGGCTGGATGCTTTGCGGTGTAGGGGACGACCCCGGCCTTCGCGTCCAGGTACACCGTCTGGGTGATCTTCTTCAACGCCGGAATATAATCCTCGAGTTTCCACTCGGCGAGGCAGGATTTCGTCGAGTCCTCCCGGCCCATGTACTCATACATATAATGGTCACGTCGGGCCAGGGGAACGAGTCGCCGCCCGAGCCAGCATTTGTGCAAGTTGATGGTGTGAAGACCCTTCTTCTTCAGGTCACGGATGGTTTGAAGCATCTCATCCACGACCATCCGCTGGTCTGTTGGGAGCTTGCCAACTTGGAGTCGGCGCGGTTCAGGCCGGTCGGCGGAGTATCTTGGGATCGCCACCTCGCCCTCTGGAGTCGCCTCGGTGACGTAAAACCAAGACTTCTTCCACTCGCTCGCCGCCTTGGCGGGCAGCATCAGATCGAAAAAGGAAGCCTTCGACTTCAATTGAAACGTCAAGCCGCCAGCAGCAAGCATTGGGCCGCCCACTTCTTTGCGACTAATCCTCCCGTGGAATAGATCTTGCCACAGGGGGAAGTAGGGCCTGCAGCCTAGGTAGCACTCGCAGAACGCCACGAAAATGGCGAGCTGCTCGATGCTGTGCGGGCCCAGGTCCGACGGCTGGATCCCGTAGAAGGCGCAGAAGCGCCGGAAGAAAAGAAAAGTGGGGAATCCCAGCCCCCGTTCCAGGTGGCTGGTGAAGCAAATGAACTCTCCCTCGCACGGGTCCGGAGTCACCTCTCCGGCCGCGGGGATGCGCCACCTACTGGCACGCAGGATCCCGGCTTCCTCGAAGGATGCCAGAAGCGCTCTCGTACACTTGGACCTGCCCCATGGTTCGGTGGAGGGGGCCATTGGCGAAAAGGTTTGAGGAGGTCGGAGGATTTGGGATCGGCTGGATCGCGATGCGGAGGTGCGCGCAATTGGAGGAAATGATGAGGGGGTGGTTTTCTGATCGCCTACCATTCCCTTTATATAGCGGTTGTTACCCGCCAAATCAGGAAGCCGTTACTACGCGGTGATTATGCCCAAAGTTACCGTTGGATTACCCCAACGGCTAGTTTTGACTGCGTTTGACGGTCCAACTTCAGCCACTCGGCTCGCCGACCCGATCACTACAACAGTGACTGAGTATTTCGCCGACTCGACTCGCCAAAGCTGCGACCAGAATGACTAGTTTCCTCCTTTATTCAGGAGGCCGCCACCGATTCGACTGGATGACTGCTTTGAAGCCGTATGCTCCGGCTTCTAGCAACCACCTGCGCCCAATCGACGACGGCCTCGGGGACTACTGATGGGGATATGCCTGCTGGGGTATACCCAGCAGGACGTTTCCGACTGGCCCAAGAACTGGCGAGTGGGCCTGCAAGACGGCGACTGGATCAAGGCCTAGCGTGGATCCAAGCGACTAGAAGCTGAAGGCCCAGGAAAGTAGATAGGCCCAGTCGGATTAGGTTAAATGAGTACTGAAGCCTTAACTGATTCGGTTGAGATATGTAAACCCTAGGGGGAGGCGAGTCTATATAAACCTCCCTACAGGGCGTGTAGAGGCACGTTCCATCATACACCCAAGTGACTCGCCGCCTAGTCGAGCTCGCCCCATTGTACCTCCACCGTAATACAATCTACCAGGAGTAGGTCTTTACCCTCCGGGGGGGTGAACCTGGGTAAAACCCTATGTCTCCGCCCTCATCTCGCACCGCAGATGGCTGGCCGCCCTTGCCCTTCGTTCTACTACTCGCTGCCGATTGCAGCATCTGCCGTGACCATTCCCACGACACTAGAGGTAATCATAGAGATGATTATATTTCATGTGTATCCATGAGTTATTGTAATGTTCCTTGAATATCCATATCAGGCAACTTGTATTGATTGGCAATTATGTGAATTGTTTTTGAAACTCTTTACTTGTATGGTTATTTAATAGTTGTTCCTAGTCGGAGTTCATGTGAGGACACATGTGAATATTAGACTAGCACGTCGATTGGTTGATGACTATGTTTCGCAAGTCATAGACATGGAGATGTCAAACCAATGATGTGGACACATGTTATGAACATGGGGTTGGACTGACCCAACTTGAGACTGGCAATTAGTTGCAGCTCTCTCTCTACATATCATGTACGTTTTGTCCTTAGACCTGAGATTGTCGCATGTACTTGAGATGTGGATCAACCTACTTTGGGGCTATCAAACGCTGCACCATAACAGGGTAGTTATAAAGGTAGTTTTCGGGTTTGTCTTGAAGCATGCTGCAAGGCATGGTCAATCAAGATGGGATTTGCCCCTCTCTACTTGAGAGAGATATCTCTAGGCCCCTCGAGTGACCGGATCCAGAAATGCATGGCCGTGCTACATAAGGTTAAGAGTTAACCTAGTAAAGGGATTCCGAGTTACGGTATCGAGAAAGAGAGGTCAGCTTGGAGCTAGACTAAATATCGTGAGGCAAAAGGAAAGACATGTACTAAACCTTGTGATGGTTCGTCCGATATGATCTTTGTATGCGTTTAGGAGTTGGCACGTCTTGCTAGAGGCCGCTACCAACTATTGACAGAATAAGTGTATTCGTGTCATGTCTATACGCATATGAACCTATAGGGTCACACACTTAAGGGGCTGGAAGCCTAATGAGGATTAGATCCGAATTAAACCAGCTTAGGCTACTAATGGGCTGCTAATATAGAAGCCCACTTGGGATGCCTATATAAGAGAGGGTGGGGCGAGCTGACCAAGGTTAGACCTCAGACCATTCCACCCAGCCTCCAATCCTACTTTGTGTGCCATGCCTTGACCTAACAGTCCGGCGTCGGCGTTCCACCTCAGACGTGTGGATACCTCGAGGCGCTGCATCTGGCGCTTGGACGAGCCGGGCAAGGAGCTTCTGGGCGAGGACAAGGAGGAGACGTGGAACGCTCAGACCGGCCGACGCGCTTCATCAATTCCGCAACTGCGCGTCTAGTGGTAATCCCGTGATCTATGACAACAGTAATCCTGGTTTACGTGGTAGAAATTTTTGATTTGCGCTAGTGTAGCCTACCAGTATCCCTTCACTTTTCATAGCATTGGTTATATATTCTTGATAGTAAATCTGAAGTGCCTGACATTCATGTCGGTACAATTATGGAGTCGACTGATGTGACTTTCTTTGAGGAGATCTTTCCAATGAAGGATAAACCTAACTCATCAAATCTGGAGATACCTAGTTCATCTAATCAGGAATTTGCTACATTCTCTGAACCTACCATTCCAATTGAACACTCTGAAAGTCCTAAGGAGGATGATAATGAAATTCCTAAAAGGAGAAAGAGACAAAGGACTGCAAAGTCTTTTGGTGATGGTTTCATTGTGTACCTTGTGGATGACACTCCCACTTCCATTTCAGAAGCATATGCATCTCCTGATGCTGACTACTGGAAGGAAGCCGTCCATAGTGAGATGAATTCCATCTTAGCTAATGGAATATGGGAGATCACTGATCGCCCTTATGGGTGTAAACCTGTAGGATGCAAGTGGGTGTTTAAGAAAAAGCTTAGACCTGATGGTACTATTGAGAAGTACAAGGCACGACTTGTGGCCAAGGGATATGCTCAAAAAGAATGTGAAGACTTCTTTGACACTTACTCACCTGTTGCCAGATTGACCACCATTTGAGTATTACTCTCATTGGTTGCCTCTCACGGTCTTCTCGTTCATCAAATGGACGTTAAGACAGCTTTCCTTAATGGAGAGTTTGATGAGGAAATTTACATGGATCAGCCAGATGGCTTTGTGGTAAATGGTCAAGAAGGAAAGATGTGCAAGTTGTTGAAGTCTTTATATGGACTAAAACATGCCCCTAAGCAATGGCATGAGAAGTTCGAAAGAACTTTAACTGCTGCAGGCTTTGTTGTAAATGAAGCTGCTAAATGTGTGTACCATCGCCATGGTGGGGGTGAGGGAGTCATCCTTTGTTTGTATGTTGATGACATACTGATTTTTGGAACCAACCTTAATGCAATTAAGGAGGTCAAAGATTTCTTATCTCGTTCCTTTGAGATGAAGGATCTAGGAGTAGTTGATGTCATCCTGAACATCAAGCTATTGAGAGATGATGACAGTGGGATTACATTGCTTCAGTCCCACTATGTGGAAAAGGTCTTGAGTCGTTTCGGGTATAGCAATGTCAAGTTTTCTCCTACACCGTATGATCCTAGTGTGATGCTTCGAAAGAATCGAGGAAATGCTAGAGACCAACTGAGATACTCTCAAATTATTGGCTCGCTTATGTATTTAGCTAGTGCCACGAGGCCTGACATCGCATTTGCTGTAAGCAAACTCAGTCAATTTGTTTCAAATCCAGGAGATGATCACTGGCATGCTCTTGAGAGAGTCATGCGCTATCTAAAAGGCACTGCGAGCTATGGCATTCACTATACCGGGTATCCGAGGGTACTAGAGGGTTATAGTGATTCAAATTGGATATCTGATGCTGACGAGATAAAGGCCACGAGTGGATATGTATTCACACTTGCTGGTGGCGCTGTTTCTTGAAAGTCTTGCAAGCAGACCATCTTAAAAAGGTCAACTATGGAAGCAGAACTCACAGCATTAGACATAACCACTGTTGAAGCGGAGTTTGTTTTGTTGTGCTTCGGCGTGTTTCGCTGTCCTAACTTTGCTACATGTTGTATGTTTTCAGGCCTGGTTTTCTCTCATTAACCGACCCACATTTTATTGTATCGATCAATGAATCGCAGTTCCCACTGCTTTTCGAAAAAATAAAGTCTAAGAACATGGTACTGGCACGCGGCACCACGTTTGATCAAAACCGTCAAAGGGTTTTTGCGACGTAGACGGCAGTAAAATGCGGTGGGTCACAACTAGGGATGTAAATGGCAGCTAAACGGCAGCCGCGAGTCCCGTTTATTCAACTTGTTAGTTCATTTTTTCGAAAAAAACAAATTTTATTAAACTAGAGTATTAATAAATGGTACTATGCGGGATTAAATGGTGCGTCACTTACATCCCTTCACAACCCAAACCCATGGTCTGTCGTCTTCATATATACCATTGGCAACTTGGTCAGCTGCGTATACGGCTGTGCTCAAATGCTGGTAGACGTAGGCACCACACGTGATACGGCGCGCGCTGCAGCGAGCCGTGGCCGAAAGCAACCGGTGCGGGTTGACCGGCCCATTGAGTTAGACGATAGGGCCTGGCGGATCGCGAGAAGGAAGATTTTATCTCCTCTCTATTTGGACTTTCCGTTATCAAGCGCGTGAAACTCAACGGGCCAGATGGGACAATATATTGGGCTGTATTTGCCTGCACCACATAGACAAGCCACACGCGGGGGGGTCTCTACACCGACCAGCGAAGCCGCCGACGGCGAGAGGGATCGGATCCGGCCGCTCAAAAGCGACTCTCAAACGAAGGGGGTGGGAGGCATCGGGAGGAGGGTGGGAGAAAGGGGGCCCGCAACGCACCTCACCTAGCTCGTCTGCCCCTCGCATACGAGCGGTCGAGCATAGGTTAGGGGAAGGACCTCCCTCAAAAAAAAAGGTCAGCAAAAGGACCCGAAGAAGAATCTTACTACTACTCGGCTTTGTTAGTAGTACTAGAACTATCATTGACCAGCGCGCAGGAACCGCCCCCGTTGACGACGTTTTGTCCTTTGGCGCCTCCCCACCGTCCCCGGGGAAGAAGAAGAGAGAAACCGAGCAAGCAAACAACACATGCAAGAGGCCAAGTTCACGTGAGACGCCCCACCCTTACCTAGGCGCTCCTCCTGCTTACTCTTGGAGTAGTAGTAGTACAAACCAAAGGCCCGAAGCTAGCTCTACGACATATACATGGTCAAACGATCGATCCAGCGGTGCGTTTTATATGCTGCATGCACCCCGACAATAATAATAATGCAGTAACAAGCACGCCATATAGCTAGAGCTAGCTCTAATGTATAGCGGTCTTTAAGCTAGCAACAGAATCTAAGCGGCGAGCGGCGGGCTAAAGCAAAACACATGTAGTAGTAGTACCACCGAAGAGTATCTACAACAAAACACTTAACCTTCCGATGTGAGCATCAAGATTTGTGCAAGTACAAACCGATGAGGAGATAATAACGATATCGTTGAGAAATCAAAAGATTAAAAATGGCTAAGGAATAGTAGTCGCAGGGAAGTAACCGCATACCAGATATTCTTCAAATTCAAAATCAGGCCATAGTGGGAAACAACAATTGCGAAACCAAAAAGTCATCAAAGCTCGTACCACAATTCAAGGTGCTTAAAGTGCCATTTTTTTTAGAAAAAACATTAATTTGATAGAAAATCAGTGACTTGCACGCAGCCTCAGCGGGTGCCCGATAAGGAGCGGCGGTAAAACCGCCCTCGCATAGGCGGACCCAACCGTCCCTAAGCCCGGGTAAGTGCCCAGCCGGCCAGCAAGACTAATTTGATAGCAATTTAATCAAAAAATTAGATTTGAAATACACTATTTGCCCATGCTTCGAATAATTCTTGGATCCGCCATTGCGTCCTCGGCAACAGCTTGCACTAACATGAATTTCCGTGCATCGTCACTTCTATTGGGTTAGAGGATAGTGCATCGACCTAGTCAACCCGATCTGAATGCTTCCTCCGTTTCGGTTTACAAGTCTTACACATATACCTAATATATCAATTTGACTAGTACTAAAATATAAATTTTATAGCACAAAAAATATATTATAGAAAATATAACATCTAAAATTTATAATGCTATAATTTTTGTGCTATATAATTTATATTTTATTGATTGAATTAATGATCTAGATATACGCATAGGACTTGCAAACTGAAACGGAGGGAGTATTTACTCTGGCCTTAATTCATTCTACTTCCTCCGTCACGGTTTAGAGGCGTCTTACAAAAGCCATGCGTTTTCAAAACTTCTCTACTCCTATGCGCGTTAGACTTAATTACAAAATTAATGCCCTCTTTTTCCTTCCCACTTTCTACTCCATACAGTCAAGGAATTAATTCTTGCATGCAACTCCACCAATGCATGCGTCTAAACTTTTCGTTTTCATTGAGTAATTACGTTTAATAGGACGCCGAATAATTAATGAGCGCATGTTTTCGGCACAAATCTGGCCCAATCAGCATTCACCTAGGTTTCAATAATCTCTCTAAAATGCCCTCCAAACCGTGACAAAGGGAGTACTATGATTAAATTCTAGGAAGTCTAAAATCCATTGGTTGTTGATTGGTACTGAAAGAAAAGGCTATGTAATTCAGACTTCGGCATCTTTTTCTGCAGCAGACAAGTTGGTATGAACCTTTGTTTCGTACATTCACAATATAGAACGTTTTGTCGAGCTGTTTTAGCTATGCAAAAAAAAATTATATTGTTAGACAAAGGGAGTATGATGTCTTCGATCGGACGGAACATGAGATCCGACGCGAGAAATCAGTCCAAGATGCGCATCCTCACAAGTTAGTAGACTCGTTTTGCTAGTACTACTAGTACGAAATGAAAGCTGAAATTGCACGCACATGCTATTATTTTTTTGTGAAAAAAAAAGGAATGACATTTCACCTCAGAAGATTCAGAAGGCATGGCCGCATATGCATGCAGGCATGCGTGACTGACGACTGACTGCGTGTCAGAAAAGAAGCGAAGAAGACGAATACTCCTATGAATATGATCAGGAAAAAAGTGAGTAGGGGCGATCAGAAAACGCGGCGATAGACTTGCTTAGGCTGTCGCAGGGCTAGGTTTTGTACACACACTCAGCAGACAGCAGCTGCAGGCGATAAGAATGTTAGCCAATCTACGTAGTCTTCAAATCAAACGGCTCATTGCTACTCAGCCCCTAGCTAGCTACTAGGCTAGGCTAGTCTCCCACAAAATCTGCCCGAATCAATGCAAGTGTTTTCAGTGGGATTGCCTCCCGTCCCCTATACTCTCTCTCTCTCTCCATGCCATGCATGGTTAAAGGTTAATTGCATGCAAAGCGTACTACTCCCAGGCCACTAATTATGGGAATAGTATTAATTACTAGTATACACAAGGTTATCTTTACAGTGTTTACGAGGAGGCACGGGCGCTCCGTTGATTTCTCCCAGGCCAGTGCATGCTGCTTTTATTACTAATGATCCAGCCATGCCACGCCATGCGTGCAGCCCAGCTCCCCACTAGCATAACTCTGGTTTGCATCTCAAACCACCTAAACCAAGTTGTTTAAAACAATGGTGAAACTTGGAGTAGTAGCAGAAATACTAACCATACGTCCACAAAACAAGTTTGCATGTTCATAGGGGGGAAATGTGGTTCGTTCAACATCTATTATTGGAGGTGATCTTTTACAACACTCTAGTTAACCGGAGTATAAGGCTGACCACAGTGATAGTATCATATGTGGTATCATGCATAACATGCATAAAAAACTGATGTGACACATCATTTAGGTAATAGTGGTACCATAATATGATATTGTCTCATAGCACATAAAACTAGAAATTTTAAGAATAAGGGCAATCTTGTACATAAGTTTGCATCGAGATTCAACAAATAATTAA
Organism: Avena insularis; assembly: GCA_023614405.1. Taxonomy (NCBI): domain Eukaryota; kingdom Viridiplantae; phylum Streptophyta; class Magnoliopsida; order Poales; family Poaceae; genus Avena; species Avena insularis. The sequence goes on along the minus strand of CM042691.1, from coordinate 376,337,734 downwards.
ATACAACCAGGTTATGATACTAATAGATAATACAATGCACTATAAAGATAGTATCATACTAGTATATGGTACCTTGTATGATACTAGTATTATATGTATGATACTAGTATTATGATACTTCCACTAGTATGACCAGCCCGACCACACTCCCATAGAAGTTATTTAGGGCATTGACAACATCTTAATTGTGTGATTGAAACCTTCTTTTTGTTACAAAATGTATATCTTGCTTGGAGTAAAAAATCATACATCGCAAACTACATTTCTTGATATATCTATAATGTCAATTAGTGTTATCAGAATCAACAAATATTTTCTATGTTTTTATTCAAATTGACTAAAAAAATGTCTCACTAGTCCATCCTAAAATGACATACATTTGCAAACATGACATGGTGCAAATGATCACATTGTATTACAACTTAAGGGGTAATTGCGCAAAAATATACTCGCATGGTTGTATATATTGTTTCAGTCATTTGGCAATGTTCAAGGACAATGAAGTGGAATTTTCATTAGCTTGTAAGTGAGGTGACATCATTTGGAATATTATGAGGAACTTCCAAAATATGTCCAAGCACAAATTATATGCACAATTGCATAAGACCAAGTTGTTTATGGTACCTTGTACAAAGATAGAGCTAGGTAGTTACTCCCTCCGTCCCAAGGCTTAAGGCGTATAATTATTTTGAAAAGTCAAGCTACGCAAACTTTGACCAAACTTTTTGAAAAAACTATCAAGAACTATGATATTATATAGATACCACGTGAAAATATGTTTCATGATGTATCCAAGGATATATATTTCATATTGTAAATATTAATATTTTTTTCTAAAAACTTGGTCAAATTTTACGTAGTTTGACTTTTTCAAAAAATTATATGCCTTAAGCCTTGGGACGGAGGTAGTACTAAAGCACTCACCCCATTTTCAACAATCTAGCTCAAGACCAAAAATATATTGTACACTGGCTTGTCTGGTCGTACGTTGTTCCTAGGTGAAGAGTCAAAACTAAGACACTACAACGTATCGATGTTGATCACTTCAGATCCTTGAATCTTAATAGAAGTCTTTGTTTGTGCGTAGAAGTATTCATAAAAAACTCTTGGAATTGAGTGAAAAGCTATATTCATCCACATCAACTATGATTATCAGAATCAACTAATACCATGTCTTTGTAGCTTCTACGTACAGATATGGTGGGCTCCACAAACATCACCACATGCAAAGCGCTTCAAGATCAAGTATCATGCTTACTGACCAATATATGGTCAAACCTTGACATTCATAATCTTATCCTTCATGCATATCCATATTACTCTCGACAATGGTATACTGCTTGATACTTCAATCCTATGCTTATTTAGGTTTGAGAAAAATGACGAGAAAGAAACAAAGTAAGTGGTTCGATGCGGAGTGACCAAATCATCCGAGAGGTTCATGAAAGTGAAGGAAGGATAAGCTCCTTTCATCCCAAGAGTGAAAGACTGAAAACTGAATGAAGAATAAGACTCTAGATCTAGGTTGACACGATTGACCCAGAACCTAGATACCCTGCACCAGTGAAGGATCGAGATGGTTAACCAAGATGGGGTTGGTTCCTACAAATTTTCTTCTTTTTGTCCATGAGTTATATGATTCGCGGATAACAAAAGTGAATGTAATTCAATTACTGAATGCAATCTATATAATGATAAACTAGTTCAAATATGAAGGCTAGCAAAAGGTAGAAATGCAAGCAAAGGAACCTAGATATAAATTACCAAGGCATGCAAAGACAAAGATGTATCCATGTGTTTACTTCTTGAGGGGAGATAATCACCGTGGGAAGGTGTGGGTTACCACGAAGGACCCTCAAATTCCACAAAGGCTCACCTTATTCTCCTTGAGCCCCCTCTACGGAGTAGGAGCTCAATCATGTATTGTAGATCTTGCGGTGATCTCCAAACGCGCAAAACTATTCCCCGAGCAAATCCACACATCTTTAGGTGACTTAACTCGTCACCTATTGGTTTACAAGAAACCCAAGAGTAACAAGCATAATAAAGGAATCATGGGGGGTCAAACTTTTCTTTCTAGAAATGTAGATATACATCTCCTCTTTCATCAATGTCCTCAAATTTCTATAAATTTGGTCTAGGGAATCAATAGGAATCGAGCATTTGTTGTTCAACAAAGGTGGGCAAAGGAGAAATCTGGAACCTTATATCATTGGGCAGAAGAGGATAATTATATGGGTAGGTGTAAAACTAACCTATATCCCCCTTCTGCATCATGCAAGGATGGTCTGAATGTCTGCATAGAAAGTAGGGTCACAACCAGCTTGAAAGAACACAAATGTCGCCTAGAGGGGGAGAATAGACGTTTCAAAACAATTACCGTTTAGGCTCTAATAAACGGGGAATAAAACTAGCGTTTTTAATTTATCAAGCACAAAACTTAAATCCACTAGGTTCAACTAAGTGCACTAACAACTTATGCTAAGCAATACAAGCAACAAGGTGATATAAAAATATATTACTACAAGCACGAAGGCTATCACAACGTAAAGTGCATAAATAAAGAGACCGGGTATAGAAATAACCGAGACACGTGGAGACAACGATTTTATCCCTAAGTTTACTTCCAAAGAAGCTACGTCTCTATTGGAGAAGTGTGAGGGCATAATGCTGCCGAATGCCGCAAGTGGCTCACCTTGAGGTGTGGCGGGTTGATGCATACCCAACGCCACACAAGGCCTCACCCCAATATACAGAGGCACACCACTCACCCATCCTACCAAAAAATCACCTTATTCTCCCGTATATGCACCACAAAGGTGGACACACGATCCACCATGGGACACTTGAGGATGGTCATTGAACCGTACAAGCTAAGGGCAATCTCCACAACTCAACTAGAGGCACTCAAGGTAATGTCATAAAAGTCCACAAGCTTGAGAAAATCTCCACAACTCAATTTGAGGCCCCAAGAAACACCACCAAGGCCAAAACCGTCTAGGGTTCCAAGAACCCAAGAGGAATAATCTCAAAACTTTCATGAACAGAAATAAAACTGATGCACCTAGTGCAATGGCAAGTCCTTCACTCCCAAATTCCACGAAAGCTACAAAATATATTAGGGGAATAAGAGAGAAGAACACAAGAAGAGAACTCCAAGATCTAGATCCCAAGATTTCCTTCACAAAGAAGGGATTTGGTTTGGTAGGGTTATAGATCTAGATATCCTCTCTCAAATCCCTAAAACCGATGCAAGAATCATACAAGGAAGATGGGAGATGACAAGCTCTTGAAGATAAAAAAATGGAGGAGAGAGTAAGGTGTCAAGTGGGATCCCACCAAAATCCCACTCCTGGTTCATTTTGGATTTTGTAGTGCAATTTTTTTGTCAAACTTTACTCAAAATAAACTAGAGGTTGGACTTTGGTGGGATCCCACTCGACACTCTAGGAGAGAGAGAGAGAGAGGAGTAGACACTACTAGAAAAACGTTATGAGTGGCACACCAAAAAAGATTTTTGTGGCGTATCTAGTGGTCGCCACTAAAATTATATTTCTATGGCGCATATGCATATGCGCCATGGAATTCTCAAAATTCTGTGGTGCGCCACAGAATTCTGTCCCAGATTATGTGACGCATATGGATATATGCTGTTGGAGATATGCCCAAGAGGCAATAATAAAGGGATTATTATCATATCTTCATGCTTATGATAAATGTTTGCATACCATGCTATAATTGTATTAACCGGAAACATTAATACTTGTGTGATTTGTAAACATAAAAGAGTCCCTAGTAAAGCCTCTTGTTAAACTAGCTTGTTGGTTAATATATGATCATGGTTTCCTGATCATGAACATAGAGATGTTATTAACAACAGGGTCATATCAATAGATGAATGATGTGATGGACATACTCCTATAGTTAAGCGTAGCATAAAGATCAAGTCATTTAATATAGTTCATTTGCTATAAGCTTTCTGATACATAGTAACCTAATTCCTTCGACCATGAGATCATGTTAATCACCATCACCAGAAGGATGCTTTGATGACATCAAACACCACACCGTAACTGGGTGGCTATAAAGGTGGCATTGAGTATCCGGAAAGTATGGGTTGAGGCACATGGATCAAGAGTGGGATTTGTCCATCCATATGACAGATAGATATACTCTGGGCCCTCTCGGTGGAATGTCATCCAATTAGCTTGCAAGCATGTGACTGGCTCACAAGGGATCACATATCACGGGAACGATAAAAGAGTACTTATCGGTAACGAGGTTGAACTAGGTATGCAGAGATACCGACGATCAAAACCTCGGATAAGTAAACTATCGTGAGACAAATGGAAATTGGTATCATATGTAAGTGGTTCATTCGATCGCAAAGTAATCATAGAAATATGTGGGAGCCATATGAATTTCCAGATTCCTCTATTGGTTATTGATCGGAGAAGTGTCTCGGTCATGTCCGCGTAATTCACGAACCGTAGGGAGACACACTTAAGGATTCGATGTTATTGTGTAGTTATGGAATGATGAGTAAGATACCGAATGTTGTTCGGAGTCTCGGATGGGATCCGGGATATCACGAGGAGATCCAGAATGGTCCGGAGAATAAGATTCATATAAGGAAAGTCCTGTTTTGGAGTTCGAAAAAGATTCCGATGTTTTCACTAGGAATGTTCTAGAAGGGTCTGGAAGGTCTGGCACTTCGGAGGGGAAGGGTACATGGATGTGTCATGACAATGTGGAATGGTTGCATCATGTACTAGTTCACTTGGCTAGGCAATATGGAGAGAGAAATCAAATCCAAGTTTGAAAGTCAAACGCCAATTTGAAAAGTCAAATCTGAAGTTTGCTTGGTGGAGGGAGAGTAGGAAACCTACTTAGGGAGGAAGTCCTACTCCCTCCACCCGCCGGCCAAGGAGGAGGAGTTGGAGGAGGACTCCCTCCTCCCAACCGCCTCCCTCCCACCTATATAAGGAGGGGTAGGGCTGCCACCTACCCTCACACCTAAACCCTAGCCCCAAGCGCCTCCACCACAAGTGTAGCCGCCGCCTAGGGATCTCCCAACTCGCCGAGTTAGGGTTTACCCAAACCCTAGCCACCGGCCACACCCTCCCCTTGGTGCCCTCTAAACCCTAGATCGCCAAGGCCTCTCTCATACTCCACCATACTCGCTCCGGCTTAGGGGCGAAGCCCTGCGAGATCTCCCCTCTACTTCCGACACCACGCCGTCGTGCTGCCAGAATCGCGAGGAGAGTGCTACAACCTCCGCTGCCTACTGGAACAAGGGAGAGGAAGGTCTTCATTGAGTACCGAACGTGTGACCGACTACGGAAGCGCTGCCGGAACGCAGCGCCGGAAGGATCGTCTACGCGATCTTGAGATCGGCAAGTGTACGACTACATCACCCACGAGAATCTGCTCTCGTTAACCGCTTTGGAATCTTCGAGGGTGAGTTCCTCTATCGACTCGTTGCTACAATCTAGTAGATAGATCTTGGCTTGTTTGTGTGCATGCGGTAGAAATTTTTTGTTTTCCATGCTACGAACCCCTACAGTGGTATCAGAGCCGTGTCTATATGTAGATCTATTGCACGAGTAGAACACAATGGTCATTGTGGACGGTGGTGCTTTTATTATCAATTGCTTTTTGTGTACTTTGCATCTTGCGGTATGATGGGATGAAGCGGCCCGGGCTAACCTTACATGACATCGTTCATGAGACTTGCTCCACGCTCAACATGCAACTTGTATTGCATAAGTGGCTTTGCGGGTGTCTGTCTCTCCCATCATAGTATAGATTCAATTTACAACGGGCACTTGATAGTTCAAACATCAACGTTGTGGTTCTTGTTCGTAAGTTAGAACGACACTTATTGAAAGCCCCAAACCACGTAAAACATGCAAAGAAAATTAGAGGCGTCTAACTTTGTTTTGCAGGGGTGTGATGTGATGTGATATAGCCATGATTGTGATTATATATGATGTATGCAATGATCCTTATTGTAAGTTGGCAACCGGCAGGAGCCATATGGTTGTCTTTTAAATTCCGTTAAGACCGGCGTGTCTGTTATTCAAGGTAGTTGTAATAGTTGATGCTGGTGGATGACAACCATGAAGCGGCGCCATTGACCTTGACGCCATGCTGGTGATGATGGAGATCATGTTCGTGCTTGAAGATGGAGATCAGAAGCACAAGAAGAAAGGCCATATCATATCACATATTTTGAATTGCATGTGATGTTAATCCTTTTATGCATCTTGTATTGCTTAGTTCGCGACGGTATCATTATAAGATGATCCCTCTAGCACAAAAATTTCAAGTTATAAAGTGTTCATCCTTAGTAAGTACCGTTGCTAAAGCTTGTTGTTTCAAAGCATCACGTGATGATCGAGTGTGTTAGATTCTGCGAGTGTATACAACGTGAGCAAGCCAGATTTGCTCATGCGGAAGCTAAGGTTTGATCTTGATGAGCCTAGCATGTACATACATGGTCTCGGAACACGGAATACCGAAAGGTAAAGCATGAGTCATATAGATGATATGACGAACATGATGATTGCTCGCCTTTGAAACTATATCATGTCACGTGATGATCGGACTTGGTGTAGTGAATTTGGTTCGTGTGATCACTAAAACAATGTGAGGGATATTGTTTTGAGTGGGAGTTCAACAGCAATATGATTAAGAGTTGAACACTATTTATCATAAATTAAATCAAAGTGAATTTGCATAATTGTTGTAGTCATTGGCATCCGTTTACCACCTTGCGCTTAGTTATAATTGAGATGATAGAACTATAGAATTCTGGTTAGTTACTTTACGAACTGGTATCGTATTGTTTTGAAGTGTTAATCTAAAGTTTAAAAGTCCCATTGCAAACTTTCATTAAGTTTCTATTACTCCGTGAAGTTTAATAGTTGGTATTAAATCAAGAGTGACAATTCCAGTGTTAGTATATAAGTATCATGTTTATCTTCATGATTCTTGATATTCGAAAGATAGTTTCAATATCAAGGTTATCTAGGATCTGAAAGAGTTGTTTCAGAAACCATGATGTGTGGAAGATGTTGCAATATCTGAAATGATGTTTTGGTTACAACATGATAGAGTATAATATGGCAAAGTTTATGTTCTCATATTTGATGAGAATTTACAAAAGGTTGGAGACACTAGTTGTCCTAATCCTCCAAAAGGTTTTGGAGAGCAAAATTATACTCGCGATTCACCGTTATAAACTAAAAGTAGCTTTATCATGAATAATTCCATGATAAGGGTGAATATTTGATGTAGGTAAAATGCTTACTACACCAATAGATTACTAAAGAATGGAATTTGAAAGAACACCAAACATTTGATGATGGTGATCTACTTCAAAGTGCAAGTTCAAAGACATTGGTATTTAACTATACATGCTTTGGATTATGTGTCATATATATGGCTCCACTATTGATGATTATAGATTCTTTCAAACAGAAAAGGAAATACTGAAAGAGAATCTCATAAATATATGGCAGAAAAGAAAAGACTAGAATTGTTCAGCTTAGGATATACATGTTATGGCTATATTGTTTGCTAATTAAACAATGTGGTTCTTAAGTATTTGATACTGAATTTGTTGGTGTGAATCGTCATACGAAACAACACAATTCATGAACTACAATGGCCTAAGTAACTAGCAAGAGAATATGTGATGATGTTCATCAAGAACAAATAAAGTGTTGATGTGTTTCTTGTTAACATCAAAGCTTGCCTTCAAGATTTATTTTATTAGGTATTATGAGAACAAAAGGGTTGTTCAATTAATTGCCGTAATCCATAAAAGATGGATGATTTACAAATCTCGTTGGATAAATCACATCCATAAAATAGTGCTAAAAATGTCGAAAGACAAATTGATTGAAATGTCACTTAGGAAGTGACATCGCCGTTTAAATTATATTGGAAAGAAAACATGAGGAAACTCCATGTGGATGGAATTTTGGAGTCTTTTGATTTTTGATCAAATGACGTTTGTGAAACTTTCCTAGAGATAATTAAAACTTCGTTCATAGGCCAAAAGGGAACGAATGACTAGCTTATTGGAACTTGTACATATTGTTGTATGAAGTCCATTATGTGTAGTCAAGAGCGATGAATTTCAACTTCATATGCTTTATCCGAAAATTTGAGTGAATATATGAATATTTACTTAATAAGGATAAAGTATGAAACATTTGAAAAGTTCAGAGACTTTCAAGATGAAGTGTAGAATCATTGTAACAAGAATATAAATAGTTTATGATAAGATCATAAAGGAAGATATTTGAGTTACAAGTTTAGCATAAAACACCTAAGATTTAAGGAATCGTTCTGTGGATTTGCATTTCCGAAACACCATAAGAGTATGGAGCATTCGAGATATGTAATTAAACCTTGTTTAACATGTTAAGATGAAAGGTGTAATTCATAAAACTCCCATTATATTTTAAAGATTAAAAGCTTTAGAGACTACCGTTTTCTACTGAAAAGAGCTCCATCATAATCCGTTGAAATGACACCATATAAAGTTATGGTTTGGGATAAAACCCAAGTTGTCCTTTCTTAAACATTGGTATGCTATGCATAAGAAAGATGTTTGCAACCAAAGTTGGATGAACCTGTCTTTGTATTATTTCGAATAACTGTTAAGTATTCCTCCATAACATCGGAGACAAAAGTGTTTGTCGCTTAGAACGTCAAGTTTCTTTGAGAAGGAATTTTTCGTGAAAAGATAAGCGGGAGGACAATAGAACTTTGATAAGGTTAAAAGAACCTTAAGCTATATGTGCAAAGTTGCGCAGCACCGAAAAGTGTTCCGGAGGCAGCAACAATGCTCATGGCTCACGTGCCTCAAAGGTTGTGGTCATGGAGGTCTAAGTTTCTATTAAACCTATTAGGTCGGGTAAACAATCAAATACCAAGATTTGAGGGTTGAATCATTATTTGACAATAATGAACCGACTACATGCAAAGAAGCGATGATGGGCCCTGACTCCATCAAATTGCTTGAAGCCATAAAATTCGTGATAGTTCTATACACGAGAAATCAAGCTTGGAACTTGAAGAACCCTCGAGAAAGGTGTAAGACCTTACAGTCGTGTTTGGATCTATAAAGAAATAGACATGGATGTTTCACATCTATGAAATAGTCGACATGTTGGGAAAGAGTTCACAACAATGTTCAAAGGTTGACTATGACAAGATTTGATCTTTCATAGCGATATTTAGTCTAGACGGATTAATGTAGCAACCACTACATATAATTTTGTTATGTGGTAGTTGAATAAACAAAACAAGTTATTCTAATAGAATTGTTACCTAGGACGTGTGCATAACACGCTCCAAAGGGTTTTGTTAATTCAAAGGATGCTAAAAGCATATGCAAACTTCAATGGTTGAAGTAAGCTTTGCGGAGTTGAATCTTCACCATGATGAAATTGTTAAAAGAGTTTAAATTTATCAGAGACGATAAAGATGCTTGCATTTGCAAGAAATCAAGTGGGAGCGCTAAGACATATTTCTAATACATTATGTGGAAGACATATTTTTGATTAGGAAATGATTTATCTTTTATTAACACATATTAAGAATTTCATCCTGATGAAAGACTTAAAAAAACCCAAATATTTGGCATCAATAGACGCTAATATGGTTTTGCCAAAAGTACATAGATGATGTATTGAATGAGTTCAATATAGAAACTACAAGACAGGTTCTTGTCGCACAGAAAGGATTCAATGAGTTCAATATTGATGATATATTCAAGTGTATTGACACTTCGTAAGTGAAACAAGGATTCAAGTATAGATTGATACTTGATGTATGAAATCACAAAGAGTATTTATACCAATCATACTGTGATATGTACAAATCTAGATATGTCCTATGCTCTAAATGTTATGAGCATATACCAGAATGATTCATAAGATGATCATTGGACAATAGTAAGGATATTCTTATGAATCTTTTAGAAGAACTAAGAATATATTGTTTTGTAGAGGTGACAAATAGATGGTTAGTTCATTGTAAAAGTGCTACATTGATACTAGTTTTGTCACAAAGTACAAATTAAGTTTATCTCAATCTAAACTAAGGTTGGCACAATATGATGAAAAGTGAGTTCCATAATGAATTTGGATGAGTTATTAAGACATTGTGACAGATACTACAACAAAAGGCTAAGTATATAACTGCTATTATAGCAGCAAAAGAGGGCATTTGTGTCAAGTAGTTTGTTATCAAACTAGGTGTAGTTCACAGCAGGGATAATACTATGAAGATATATTGTACGACAATATTATCAACATGTTTTAACCCCAAAGAACTAAAGGTCTCGCCAAAGGACCAAATTTATACAACGCCATCTCATTAGAGAATGAGTGATGCGTAGAGACGCAAAGACATGCAATTACATAGGGACCTGGAAGTGTCAGATCCGGAGATCAGTTAACCACTTGACGAGGTTTGATCTCATCAATGCCCATTGTTATGGACTTGGGTTTTGGAGAATATGGGGATGCTGGAGATCGTGGAACGGTTAGCAAACAAGCAACACGGGGACACAAGGTTTACCCAGGTTCAGGCCCCCAGAGGGAAAACCCTACTCCTGCTTGTCTGCTCTTGATTACGGCGGAACCGAAGGTTACAAGGGTGCACAGATGCAATCTGGCGTGGTGGTGTGTATGCGAGAGTATGAGTCGAGATCTAGGTCATGCCCTACTGGCCTTTATATAGACTTTAGGCAGGTCCCGGGCATAGTCCTAGTCGGTTACAAGTTCTAGGGTTTTTACCCCTTTGAATTTCCTATCTACTCTAGTCTTGCTTTCCAAGGATCCGAAGGCGTCATGGGCCTGGGCCACCCGAAAGTCTTCATGGGCCGGCGTATATCAACCATGGGCCTTCCTTGGGCTAGATCAGGTATGCTGAAACCACGTACCCGTAGGGTATAACCATGTCAGTAGCCCCCGAGTGATCAGTCGAATCGTAGATTCGGCTGAGGACTCTTCAATACTTCGGGTGCAACTATGTAATAACAGTATGTGTGTAGGGATTGTTGATGCGTGTGCCTGACTCACCCGACGGATCAGGGTCAGTTAACTGTCTTAGGATGAAACAACACGATCTTCCTCAGGTTCGAGTCCCTCAACTCGAAACTGGAACATATGCTGGTGTAATTCGACTCAGGCCGCGAAGGACTTACAGGAGTGGAATTCCAGTGAATTTAATTGATGTACCCAATGCGTCCGTCAGGATTTTTCATCGCACCTGTTAGCACGGGTTTTTACTAGCAGAGCGATGCAGTGCGTTGCTGTGCCATCGTGATATCTGTAGGTCTTACCTTTGTGTCGCAGACACAGCATCTGAATGTTTGTCACCGCGGAGGTGTTTCGGGTGGCCAAGGAGACCGTTGCTCACTCAGCGTTTTGTTGGGGCAGAGTTGCCGAAAAGTTTTTGCATGCTGATCCGAAAGATCGCAGTCGAAGATTTCATAGGGTGCGCGACCAGCGCTCCCTATGGGAGTAGCCCCCGAGTGTCTGTTCGAGTCGTAGACTCGAGCAGAGACTTTAGTTCAAGTATTTTGTTTATTTTTAAGTCTGTAGGACACAAAAAATTTCGGATGCTTAAATACATCCTTCCTATGGGAGTAGCCCCCGAGTCTGTAGTGGAGTCGTAGACTCGACGTAGGACTCGAGGAAATATTTTGTCTTTCTGGTGCGCGGTCAGCGCTCCTGATAGGAGTAGCCCCCGAGTATTTAGTTGAATCAAAGATTCGAGTGAGTACTCTTAGCTGTGGAGCCAAAGAATTGTAGTTGGTGCTAGTATAGCTTTTGATGACATCAGTGCTGACGATCGATGACCTAAAGCGTCTGCTACGCCAGAGATGACTTGACTGGACGAACGTGGGTCCCACTTGCTGACCTTGAATTGACCGGTCACGCCCGGCGTGGAGATAATTACGGCGTCTCCTCGATTTCCGCGCGTAGTGGACGGCGTGGTAACGACGGTTCGTTGTGATGCTGACACGTGTATGGTCAGATCTGCCGTTGGCGTTAGGTCTTCTGGATGGACGGATGCCGTGCGTCGTCTTCGTCGTTATAATCATTGGGGAAAGCTGCAGTTTGTTTTCACCGCATCAGTTCTTGTTTTCACTGCCTCCTTGTGCTCTAGCGATTCTTGCTGCGCGCTGGGATTTCCTTCCACATTTCCATCTTCCCTTCTGCGCTTTCACCGCCGGCGCCGCCGTAGCGCAATGGGGAAACCGAAGAAATCGTCATCTGTAGTTGGTACCAGCGCCGCCGGAGGAAAGAAAGGCGCCACCGCTACCCGTGTCACCGATGGTGGCTGGCGGCGATCAGAGACGCGGGAGAGTGATCTCCGCAATCTTCGCGAGCGGGGTCTGATCCCGCAAGATAGGGAGGCCGTCAGACTCCCCGGCAACAAGGTAATCCCCCGTCCCCCAGCTAGGTATCGGGTTATGTTTCTCGCCTTCGTTATGCGTGGGTTTTCTTTTCCAGTCCACAACTTCCTCCGTAGACTTCTCTTTCTCTATGGCATTCAGCTTCATCATCTGTCGCCCAACTCTCTTCTCCACATTGCTTGCTTCATCACTTTTTGCGAGTGCTGGCTCGGCATTGAGCCGCACTTTGGCCTCTTCCGGAAACTTTATTCCGTGAAGAGGCAGTCTGGTTCGGATGGTGTTTATCCCATTGGGGGTTGCATCATCTCCCTTAGTCCCAATCTTCTTTTCTTTTCTTTTTCCATGTCCGAATCTGTCCAGTACTGGCGGAGGCGATGGTTTTATATCCGCGACTCCGTAGTGCCTGGGCAAGATTTTGGTCTTGTTCCTTTTGACCCCTCCCAAAAGATTGAGCCGAAAAGGTCTTGGAAAAACAACATCTTGGATGGCGAGGTGGCGGAGATAGAGGCCCTTTACCGTCGGGTGGAGGATCTCCAGCTGATTCCGGAGAAGAAAGTGAACGGCGTGGACATCATCCGGACGTTTCTTGAGCGTCGGGTGCAGCCTCTCCAAGCGAGGGCGCACCCGATGTTTCTTTATTCTGGGCGCCGTGATCCAACGAGGGTTTCGGCTGAGAAAATCACCGAGGGGGATCTTGACAGGGCCCTTCGCTTGTTGCTGAAGTTCAAGGCCGGAGAGGAAATCCAGGAAGTCAGACTCCGCTTTTCTTGGCGTTATGTTCCACAGGTGTAGATTTGTGCGCGTAGCGCTTTTTTGTCGACTGTATATTTATTTTCCTCTGTTTGCTAACAAAGTCCCTTCTGGTTTTGCAGAGCTTCAAGGTGCTGGGCATGGTACCGCCATTACCTGAAAAATATCCGAATGCCCCGGATAATGACGTGGTGGATTTCGTGTCCGAGCTTCCGTCGGCGCGATCTCCGGCCGAAGATGCCGACGAGTCGAGTGAGGACCATACGCGCAAACGATCACGGAGCTCCAGCGAGTCTTCGGATGCCTCGACTCCTCCGACTCCCAGAAACCCTCTGTGCCTTGAGCGTCATAGTGATGGGCATGGAGGCTCTTCCTCTCCCATTCCTGCCATTCTTGTGCGGGCTGTAGCGCCACACCCGCCAGCGAAGCGGAAGAAGGAAGAGAAGAAGGAAGAGAAGAAGGAAGAGAAGAAGGTGGAGAAGAGAGCCCGAAGGGCTCCTCCAGTCTTTGACCTGAGCTCGCTGGACTCGTAAGTTTCTTGTCTTACTGCTGTTCTTTTTCCTTCTTGATTTTGCACTTGTGCTGATTACTTCGTATGCAGGCATTCCTCCCACGACTCCTCTAGCGATGGTGCGCGGGAGATGATGGGGGAGTCGAAAGTTGCATCACCTCCTCCTCAGACGGTGGCGACTTCGGGGGGCGCCGCTCCGGATCCTCCTGTGCAGGAGGTGCAGGTGGTTGCGCCTCAGAATTTCGCCAGCGGGCCTTCAGCATCACCGTTGGATCATGTAAGTCGTCTATCACTGGGGGAGCCCCCGAGTGTTTTCGTGTGAGTCGTTTTTCTTCTGCTTTCTCCTGTTGGGCGTAGCCCCCGAGTCCTTTTCTCTGAATGATGGTTCTTCGTACCGCAGCCTTTTGTGCAGGAAGCCAAACGGCTGGTGCAGGAGCGACTGGTGCTGGAGGCCAACCTCCGACAGCTTCAAGGTACTTGTTTGTTTTTGGTGCTTCTTTCATTTATTTCGTTCCTGCTTTCTGACGTTTGCTTGTTTCGAATGCAGAGGAGCATAATACTTCTCTCCGTGAGGTCGACGCTCTCAAGAAGAGCCTTGGTCATTCGGAGAAGAAGGCCGAGGCCGCCGTTGGTGCGAAGGAACGCCTCGAGCTAGAGCTAACCAAGGCAGCCGAAGCTAAGGAGCGTCTGCAGCAGGAGGCCGCAGACCGTGAGGAGCAGCTGGCCACCTGCGGCTTGGCGAGAGAGGTGTGGCAAGCTCATGGCTGCTGCCAAGGCTATTTCAGGTGAGTGTTGTATTTGTGCTTCTTGTTTTCTTGTCTTCTTCTGCGTTGCTTTCGTCATGTCCCCCTTTTTTTTGTCTCAGATGCCTCAGGCATCGAGTTTGACCAAGGTGCTCTGGAGCACGGGAGTGCTCTAGAAGATGCTACTGCAGCGGTCGAAGATCGTTGCAGCACCGTCGTCAGCTCCCTTGCTAAGGCGAAGGAGGTCCTTGGCCGCTTCTACAAGGAGCTTGTCCCTAAGGGCGCAACCCTTGATGATGTGGATGCTCTGACGGAGGCTTTGTCAGCCGAAGCGCCTGCGGCGTACAAGCGCAAGCAGAAGGGCATCAGCGCGTCCGTCGGGCTGACGATGGCTTTGGCGGCTGGAGCGGAGCTGGACCTGCCCCAGATCACCTCTCGGATGCCGACGGCCGCAGACGGATCCGAGGTAGCCTTTGCTGCCTACTCTGCTCGCTGCAAGCGATATGGGCCGAAGCTCATTGATTTGCTGTCTGAGTATGCGCTGCGGTAGCAAGGGGAGGCCAAGGCTAGGCAATCCGGCTCAGAGGCGACTCAGGGTGCCACGTCTTAGGCGTTGTAGATGTAGGATAGTTTGTAGTCTGCTTTTGCTGTAAATATTTTGAAGAACACAATCTTTGTGCCACGTAGTGGCCTTATATGCTTAATGAATTCTTCTGAGTTGTGCACTACCACTGTCTGAATGTTTATGTCCTTTGCTTTTCTGCTGTGCTAGGTTCCTTCGGGTGCTGACCCCGTTGACACCTTGCCTGCAACGCAACTGCGTCCATCTTTGGATGATTCCTCGCAACTCGCTTTTCTTCGGGATCGTGTTCGTAGTCTTGAGAAAGAGCTGCTTGGATTGTGAGGTCACGCCGATGTTTGGAAGTCCAAGGCGGATCGTGGTGCAGCCAGAGAGGAGTACTTGATGGCGGAACTCCTCGGCTGTCTGAGCAGCTTCAGTGTAAGTTGTTCTTTGTTTCGAGCTGCAGCTCAGTTCTTCGAATGAGCCTGCTGGCCTTGCCTCTTATTTTGTGCAATTGTCGCAGGTGCTAACCTTGCTCCGAGGAAAGAGAAGGAGCGTGTCGCTGTTCGGGTCAATTGCTTGACTCAGCAGGACATGGAGGCTGGCGGCTTCTTCTGGATGGATCGTGACCGCGCCATGGCTCTGGCGACGGTGCAGGATCGTGTGCACCAGGTTTCGCGGGTGCTTCGCCAAGTGCAGACGTCGCTTGCCTCGGTGTTGCACGTCATGTTTCCTTTGGATGCCGTACCGACGAGCCTTGCGGGTCTTCTGTCAAAGTTTCGGAGCGTGAGCAATGTCAAGGATTTGGTGCGGCAGCAGCTCGTTGCGGGAGTGAAGGCTACTTTGTCTCTTGTAAGGCTGCACCGGCCTGATGTAGATTTGGCTATTGTGGAAGCTGGGCCACCTCCTCGGCCGGATGGTGATGAGTGGGACATGCGTCCACATTACGCAGCTGTAAGGCAGTATGCCGAACAAGTCGTAGATTTGTTTGAGCAGCGTGCTCAGGTTATTCTTCAGAATAGGTAGTACCTGTAAAAGAGATAAATGTAAAATTTGTATATTTCGACTGGGCATGTTGTGCCCTTTTATTGTAAAGATTTGTTTGTTGTAAGCACGCAGTGCTTTGTTTGTGTACGTGTCCTTTTCGTTTGCCTAACGTTGTCAGCTACTCAGGTGTACACGCGTAATCCTCGGTTGATGAAATCGTGAGGTGGGGGGAGCCCCCGAGTGCGTTTGTAGCATAAAGTAAAGTTGCAAATAATGAACGGAAGTTTGGGGCAAGACACTTAGCTTTATTTATATCGTAATGGAGGAAGTACATTGTTTGGCTGAATAGCCTTGGCTGAAAAGCCTTATTGAAAATAAAGGGGTAGGTAGCTAGGGGTAGAATCGTCGCAAGTGCGCGATGTTCCATGGGCTGGAGTATGCGACTCCAGACTCCACGTGCTTGAGGCGGTAGGCGCCACCTGGGATGACTTCGGTGATGACGTAGGGTCCTTCCCATGGTGACTCGAATTTCTTCGGTCGCTCTTGCTTGAGTCGCAAGACGAGGTCTCCTTCGACGAAGGACCTTGGGCGCAGCCGGTGGCTGTGGTAGTTGCGGAGACTCTGCTGGTACACCGCTGATCGAGCTGCTGCTATGTCTCTTGCTTCGTCGAGCGTGTCAACAGCGTCTTCGAGTGCAGCCGTGGATTCGGCTTGTAGCGACGACCGGGGCCTGGCGTGATTTCGGCTGGTAGCACGGCCTCAGCTCCGTGCACCATGAAGAACGATGTGTAGCCTGTGGAGCTATTTGGCGTGGTCCGTAAGCTCCACAGGACGGATGGTAGCTCTTTCGTCCAGGCTCCGGCTTTCCGTTCGAGTGGACCCATGAGGCGCTTCTTGATACCAGCGCCGATTAGGCCGTTGGCCTTTTCCACTTGCCCGTTTGTTTGCGGGTGTGCTACCAAGGCATACATGATGTTTATCCCGAGGCCTTCGCGGAAGTCCTGGAATTTTTTGGAGATAAAGTTCGATCCATTGTCGGTGATGATGCTATGCGGTACGCCGAACCTGTAGACAATGGACTCGAAGAACTTGACGGCAGTTTTGCCCTTTTGGTTGGTGACAGGCATGGCCTCGATCCACTTGGTGAATTTGTCGACTACGACCAGGAGGTAAATGTGTCCTCCTTTCGAGGACTTTGGCAGTTTGCCGATCATGTCGAGGCCCCATTGAGCAAAGGGCCAAGCTATAGGTATGGGTCTGAGCTCTGACCCGGGCGCGCGCGGTTTGTCGGCGAACCGTTGGCATCCGTTGCATCTTCGGACGATGTCCTTTGCGTCGCTCATGGCCGTTGGCCAGTAGAATCCGGCTCGTAGAGCTTTGGCGACAAGGGAGCGGCTGCCTGCGTGATGGCCGCAGATGCCCTCGTGGATGTCTTGGAGGATGGCTTTCCCGTCACCGATGGTGACGCACCTTTGTAGTACATCCGTAATACTGCGCTTGTACAACTCGCCATTGATGATGGTGAAGGCTTTTGACCGACGAGATATGTGCCGCATCCGAGCTCCGCCACGATTCTCCGTTTATCAAGAACTGGAGGTATGGTCGTGTCCAAGTTTCTTCGACTGCCATGACCTGCATTAGGTTGACCATGGCTACCTCTGTGTCCAGTTTTTCGGGTCCTTCATGTCCTTCGGGCAGCGTAGACCCCGAGTGTTCTACTTCTTCGGGTGATCCCTTGGTGAATTTCCGCTTGATGGATGGCACGCAGATCTGTTCGAGGAACACACCCGGTGGCACCTTTGCGCAGGTGGAGCCGATGTTGGCGAGTCTGTCGGCCTCCTCGTTGCTTTCTCTTCCAACGTGCCGAAGCTCGCAGCCGTCGAATTCTCCTTCGAGTGCGTTGTAGAGCGCGCGGTACGCGATCATGTTTTCGGCGTGTGCGTCGCACTTGTTCATCGTCTGCTGGACGACGAGGTTGGAGTCTCCATAGATGACCAGGCGCGTTGCGCCGCATATCTTTGCCATCCTCATGTCGTGGATGAGGGCTTCGTATTCGGCCTCATTGTTGGAGGCTCGGAATTTCATCCGTAGGACGTACTTCATCTCGTCACCCTGCGGGAAGGTCAATATGACCCCGGCTCCTGCCCCAGCTTCACGCTTGGAGCCGTCGAAGTGCATTGTCCACAACTGCGACATGTCAGGGGTGTCTGGCAGCTATAGCTCCATCCAATGTACGAGGAAGTCCGGGAGGACTTGAGACTTGATTGCATGTCGCTTCTCGTAGATGATGTCCAGGGGTGACAGCTCGATGCCCCATAGGGCCACGCGTCCTGTGGCTTCTGGGTTATTCAGGATGCTGTTCAGGGGTGCCTCGTTGACGACCATCACCTGGTGCTCCTCTGCTTTGTTGGTGTCAGTACCTCGCTGAGGTAGTAGATTGGACGCTGGACCCCATGGGTCTTGCCTTCTTCGGGTTGTTCGACCACTAGTACGGTGCTGACCACCTGGTGTGTGGCTGCTATGTACAGCAGCAGAGGCTCACGCTCCTTTGGCGTGACCAAGATGGGCGAGGTGGAGAGGGGCCGTTTGAGGCTTTCGAATGCATCGTTGGCTTCCGGCGTCCACTCGAATTTATCTGATTTGCGTAGCAGCTGGTAGAATGGTAGGGCCTTCTCGCCCATGCGGCTGATGAATCTGCTTAATGCTGCTATTCGTCCTGCGAGCTGCTAGACGCCTTTGAGGTTTTTTGGTTTCTCCATCGTCATGATGGCTCTGATTTTCTTCGGGTTCGCCTCGATCCCTCGCTGAGAGATGAAGTACCCAAGCAGCTGACCCGATGGGGCGCCGAAAGCGCACTTTTCGGGGTTTAGCTTCATCCTGTAGCGGTCAAGGTTGTCGAACGTCTCGCGGAGATCGTCGATAAGTGTCCTTGCCTCCTTGGTTTTTATGACTATGTCGTCAACTTAGACTTGGATGTTGCGACCGATCTGTTCCTTGAGGCAGGCCTGCATGCATCGCTGGTACGTGGCACCTGCGTTCTTTAGCCCGAAAGGCATTGTGTTGTAGCAGAATACTCCGAACGGTGTGATAAACGTTGTTTTCTCCTGATCTTCGACCTTGAGTCGAATCTGGTTATAGCCTGAGTAGGCGTCGAGGAAGGAGAGTTTCTCACAACCTGCAGTCGAATCGATGATCTGGTCGATCCGAGGAAGGGGAAGTGGTCCTTTGGGCAGTGCTTGTTTAGCGACGTGAAATCCACGCACATCCGCAGGATGTCCGTGTCCTTCTTTGGGACCATGACTGTGTTTGCAAGCCACTCACTTTCTTTGATTTCCCTGATGAAGTCTGCAGCGAGTAGTCTGTTGATTTCCTTGCCGATAGCTTCGGCTCGTGGCTCGGACAGTCTTCTGATGGACTGTTTGACGGGCTTGGTGTCTGGAAAGACGTTGAGTGCGTGCTCGGCGAATTCCCTGGGAACTCCTGGCATGTCCGCAGGACACCAGGCGAAGATTTCCCAGTGCTCACAGAGGAGAATTCGACGAGCGCGCCTTCCTATGCGGGGCTGAGGTCGGTGGCAATCAGCGCCGTCTTGGAGGCATCCGTAGGGTGGATCTGCACCTTCTTTGTGTTGACCGTGGAGTCGAAAGACATGTCAGGTGCGTTTTGTCGTGCGACTGGGGGTGCCCCATTGTCCGTCACCTCGCGGATCCTAAGGAGCTCCTCCTGCATTCCGAATGATTGGGAGATTCTGTTGAAATCTCTGTCGCATTGGTCTGATCGGGTGAAGCTCCCGTGGACTGTGATGACGCCCTTTGGTCCTGGCATCTTGAGTAGCAGGTATGCATAATGTGGGACAGCCAGGAACCTTGCAAATGCTACACGCCCGAGGATGGCGTGGTACTGTGATGGCCAGTCCACCACTTCGAATTCGAGCCGTTCCAGTCGGAAGTTGTCCGGCTTGCCGAAGATGACGTCGAGCCATATCTTGCCCAGGGGAAATATGCCCTTCCCTGGGACGATGCCGTGGAAAGTTGTGTCTGATTGTTCCAGGCTGCACTGCGGGATCCGCATTGCTGCTAGAGTGCTTGCGAACATCAGGTTGATGCCGCTGCCGCCGTCCATGAAGACGCGACTCATATCGAAGCCTCCGATCTGCGCGTGTAGCACCAGGGCAGCATGACCTAGGCGGGGGATCTGGCAAGGGTGATCCGAACGAGTGAACGTGATGCAGGACTTGTTGGGATTCGTAGCATGGAAAACAAAAAATTTCTACCGCATGCAAACAAACAAGCCAAGATCTATCTACTAGATTGTAGCAATGAGTCGATAGGGGAAATCACCCTCGAAGATTCCAAAGCGTTTAACAAGAGCAGATTCTCGTGGGTGATGTAGTCGTACTCTTGCCGATCTCAAGATCGCGTAGACGATCCTTCCCAAACCTGCGTTAAGCGCTCAGCAATCGGTCACACGTTAGATTCGATGAAGACCTTCCTCTCCCTTGTTCCAGCAGCGGAGGTTGTACTCTCCTCGTGATTCCCAAAGACGACGACGTGGTACCGAAGTAGAGGGAGATCTCAGTGGCTTCGCCTTAAGCCGAGCGAGTATGGTGGACTATGAGAGAGCCTTGGTGATCTAGGGTTTAGACACACCAATTAGAAGGGTCTAAACCAGCGGCTAGGGCAATTAGAAGCTCTAACTCGGCGGCTTGGGAGAAATCCCTAGGCTGTGGCTAGGGTTTAGGTTTAGAGGGAGGCAACTTGTGTGTCTAGGAGGGGAGCCCTGCCCCTCCTTATATAGGTGGAGGGAGGCACCGGCCAAGGGGAGGTAGTCCCTCCCCAACTCGGATCCCTAGTGGGATGGCGGTGGAGGAGGAACTCCTCCCCAACTCGGTTTCCCACTTCTTCTCCACTTTCCAAAATAGTCGTTTGACTTTTCAAATTGGCGTTTGACTTTTCAAACTAGGATTTGATTAAACCCTTTATTTTGTACAGCGATGACACCTAATACATGATGCAATCATTCCAACTTGCAATGACACATTCATGTACCCTTCCCCTCCGGAGTGCCGGACATTCCGGAACCTTCTAGAACATTCCCTGAAAACACCTAACCATTCTCCAACCCAAACAGGACTTTCCTTATATGAATCTTATTCTCCGACCATTCCGGATCTCCTCGTGATATCCCAGATCCCATCCGAGACTCGAACAACATTCGTCTCTTACTCATCATTCCATAACTACTCAACAACATCGAATCCTTATGTGTCTCCCTACGGTTCGTGAATTATGCGGACATGATCGAGACACTTCTCCGATCAATAACCAATAGAGGAATCTGAAATTCATATGGCTCCCACATATTTCTACGATTACTTTATGATCGAATGAACCACTTACATACGATACCAATTTCCCTTTGTCTCACGATATTTTACTTATCCGAGGTTATGATCGTCGGTATCTCTCGCATACCTAGTTCAACCTCGTTCATCGATAAGTACTCTTTTCTTGTTCCCTGGTATGTGATCCTGTGAGCTACCACATGCTTGCAAGCTAATTGGATGACATTCCACCGAGAGGGCCCAGAGTATATCTATCCATCATATGGATGGACAAATCCCACTCTTGATCCATGTGTCTCAACCAATACTTTCCGAACACTCAATGCCACCTTTATAGCCACCCTGTTACGGTGTGGTGTTTGATGTCATCAAAGCATCCTTCCGGTAAAGGTGATATGCATGATCTCATGGTCGAAGGAATTAGGTTACTATGTATCAGAAAGCTTATAGCAAATGAACTATATTAAATGACTTGATCTTTATGCTACGCTCAACTATAGGAGTATGTCAATCACATCATTCTCCTAATGATATGACCCTGTTGTTAATAACATCTCTATGTTCATGATCAGGAAACCATGATCATATATTAACCAACAAGCTAGTTTAACAAGAGGCTTTACTAGGGACTCTTTTATGTTTACAAATCACACAAGTATTAATGTTTCCGGTTAATACAATTATAGCATGGTATGTAAACATTTATCATAAGTATGAAGATATGATAATAACCACTTTATTATTGCCTCTTGGGCATATCTCCAACAGTCTCCCACTTGCACTAGAGTCAATAATCTAGTTTCAAACCTTTGTGTATTCAACACCTATGGCTTTCTGGTGTTGTATGTACACGATTGCTAGTGGTCAACTGATCTCCGGATCTGACACTTCCAGGTCCGTGTGTAATTGCATGTCTTTGCGTCTCTACCCATCACTCATTCTCTAATGACATGGCTTTGTATAATTTTGGTCCTTCGGTGAGACCTTTAGTTCTTTGGGGTTAAAACATGTTGATAATATTGTCGTACAATATATCTTCATAGTATTATCCCGCTGTGAACTACACCTAGTTTGACAACAAACTACTTGACACAAATGCCCTCTTTAGCTGCTATTATAGCAGTCACATACTTAGCCTTTTGTTGTAGTATCTGTCACAATGTCTTAACTTTGGAACTCATCCAAATCCATTATGGAACTTACTTTCCATTATATTGTTCCACCCTTAGTTTAGATTGAGATAAACTTAATTTGTACTCTATGACAAAACTAGTATCAATGTAGTACTTTTAAAATGAACTAACCATCTATTTGTCACTTCTACAAATAATATACTCTTAGTTCTTCCAAAAGATCATAAGAATATCCTTACTATCGTCCAATGATCATCTTATGAATCATTCTAGTATATGCTCATAACATTTAGAGCATAGGACATATCTGGATTTGTACATATCACAGTATGATTGATATAAATACTCTTTTTGATTTCATACATCAAGTATCAATCTATACTTGAATCTTTGTTTCACTTACCAAGTGTCAATACACTTGAATATATCATCAATATTGAACTCATTCAATCCTTTCTGTGTGACAAGAACCTTTCTTGTAGTTTCTATATTGAACTCATTCAATACATCATCTATGTACTTTCGGCACAACCATATTAGCGTCTATTGATGCCAAATATTTGGGTTTTGCCTAAGTCTTTCATCAGGATGAAATTCTTAATATGTGTTAATAAAAGATACATCATTTCTAATCAACAATATGTCCTCCACATAATGTACTAGAAATATGTCTCAGCGCTCCCACTTAATTTCTTGCAAATGCAAGCATCTTCATTGTCTCCGATGAAATTAAACTCTTTTAACAGTTTCATCATAGTGAAGATTCCAACTCCGCTATGCTTACTTCAACCATTGAAGTTTGCATATGCATTTAGCATCCTTTGAATTAACAAAACCCTTTGGACCGTGTCATGCACACGTCCTAGGTAACCCTTCTATTAGAAGAACTTGTTTTGTTTATTCAACTACCACATAACAAAAATTATATGTAGTGGTTGCTACATTAATCCGTCTAGACTAAATATTGCTATGAAAGATCAAAATCTTGTCATAGTCAACCTTTGAACATTTTTGTGAACTCTTTCCCATCATGTCGACTATTTCATAGATGTGAAACATCCATGTCTACTTCTTTAGAGATCCAAACACAACTGTAAGGTCTTACACCTTTCTCGAGGGTCCTTCAAGTTCAAAACTTGATTTCTCGTGTATGGAACTATCACGGATTTTATGGCTGCAAGCCATTTGACGGAGTCAGGGCCCATCGTCGCTTCTTTGCATGTAGTCAGATCATTATTGTCAAATAATGATTTAACTCTCAAATCTTGGTATTTGATTGTTTACCCGACCTACTTGTTTTAATAGGAACTTATATCTCCGTGACCACAACCTTTGAGGCACGTGAGCCATGAGCATTTATTGCTGCCTCCGGAACACTTTTCATTGGCAAGAACTCTGCACATATAGCTAAGGTTCCTTTAACCTTATCAAAGTTCTATTGTCCTCCCACTTATCTTTTCACGAAAAATTCCTTCTTAAAGAAACTTGACGTTCTAAGCGACAAACACTTTTGTCTCCGGTGTTTATGGAGGAATACTTAACAGTAATACAAAGACAGGTTTATCCGACTTTGGTTGCAAACATCTTTCTTATGCATAGCATACCAATGTTTAAGAAAGTACTACTTGGGTTTTATCCCAAACCATAACTTTATATGGTGTCATTTCAGCGGATTATGATGGAGCTCTTTTCAGTGGAAAACGGTAGTCTCTAAAGCTTTTAATCTTTAAAATATAATGGCAGTTCTATGAATTACACCTTTGATCTTACCATGTCAAACAAGGTTTTAATTACATATCTAACGCCCATACTCTTATGGTGTTTCGGGAAATGCAAATCCACAGAACGATTCCTTAAATCTTAGGTATTATGCTAAACTTGTAACTCAAATATATTCCTTTATGATCTTTATCATAAACTATTTATATTCTTATTACAATGATTTTGCACTTCATCTTGAAAGACTTTGAACTTTTTCAAATGTTTCATACTTCATCCTTATTAAGTAAATATTCATATATTCACTCAAATTTTCGGAGAAAGCATATGAAGTTGAAATCCATCGCTCTTGACTACATATAATGGATTTCATACAACAATATGTACAAGTTCCAATAAGCTAGTCATTCCTTCCCTTTTGGCCTATGAACGAAGTTTTAATTATCTCTAGAAAAGTTTCACAAGCGTCATGTGATCAAAAATCAAAAGACTCCAAAATTCCATCCACATGGAGTTTCTTCATGTTTTCTTTCCAATATAATGTAAACGGCGATGTCACTTCCTAAGTGATCTTTCAATCAATTTGTCTTTCGACATTTTTAGCACTAGTTTTATGGATGTGATTTCTCCAACGAGATTTGTGAATCATCCATCTTTTATGGATTACGGCAATTATTTGAACAACCCTTTTGTTCTCATAATACCTGATAAATCAAATATTGAAGGCAAGCTTTGATGTTTAACGAGCAATACAATAACCCTTTATTTGTTCTCGATGTACATCATCACATATTCTTTTGCTAGTTACTTAGGCCATTGTAGTTCATGAATTGTGTTGTTTCGTATGACGATTCACACCAACAAATTCAGTATCAAATACTTAAGAACCACATTGTTTAATAAGCAAAGAATATAGCCATAACATGTATATCATCTATATACTTAAACTGAACAATTCTAGTCTTTTCTTTTCTGCCATATATTTATGAGATTCTTTCGTATTTATTTTCTGTTTGAAAGAATCTATCAACATCAACAGTGGAGTCATACATATGACACATAGTCCAAAGCGTGTATAATTAAATACCAATGTCTTTGGACTTGCACTTTGAAGTAGATCACCATCATCAAATGTTTGGTGCTCTTTCAAATTCCTTTCTTTAGTAATCTATTGGTGTAGTAAACACTTTACCTACATCAAATATTCACCCTTATCATGGAATTATCCATGATCAAGCTACTTTTAGCTTATAACGGTGAATCATGAGTATAATGTTGCTCTCCAAAACATTTTGGAGGATTAGGACAACTATTTTCTTCAACCTTTTGCAAATTCTCATCAAATACGAGAACATGACTTTTGCCATATTATACTCTATCATGTTGCAACCAAAACTTTGTTTCAGATATCACAATATCTTCCACACATCATGGTTTCAAACAACTCTTTCAGATCCTAGATAACCTTGATATTAAGACAATCCTTTGAATATCAAGAATCATGGAGACAAACATGATACTCATACACTAACACTTGGAATTGTCACTCTTGATTTAATACTAATTATTAAACTTCATGGAGTAACCGGAACTTACTGAAAGTTTGCAATAGGACTTTTAAACTTTAGATTAACACTTCAAAACAATACGATACCAGTTCATAAAGTAACTAACCAGAATTCTATAGTTCTATCATCTCAATTAAAACTAAGCGCAAGGTGGTAAACGGATGCCAATGACTACAACAACTATGCAAATTCACTTTGATTTAATTTATGATAAATAGTGTTCAACTTTTAATCATATTGCCGTTGAACTCCCACTCAAAACAATATCCCTCACATTGTTTTAGTGATCACACGAACCAAATCCACCACATCAAAACCGATCATCACGAGAGTTGATGTAGCTTCAATGGCGAACAATCAACATGTTCATCATATCTACTATATGACTCATGCTTTACCTTTCGGTGATCCGTGTTCCGAGACCATGTCTGTACATGCTAGGCTCGTCAAGATCAACCTTAGCTTCCGCATGAGCAAATCTGGCTTGCTCATGTTGTATACACTCGCAGAATCTAACACACCCGATCATCACGTGGTGCTTCGAAACAACGAGCTTTAGCAATGGTGCTTACTAAGGATGAACACTTCAAAACTTGAAATTGTGTGCTTGAGGGATCATCTTATAATGCTACCATCGTTAACTAAGCAATACAAGATGCATAAAAGGATTAACATCACATGCAATTCATAATATGTGATATGATATGGCCTTTCTTCTTGTGCTTCCGATCTCCATCTTCAAGCACGAACATGATCTCCATCATCACCGGCATTGCATCAAGGTCAATGACGCTGCTCCATGGTTGTCGTCCACCAGCTTCAACTATTACAACTACTTTGAACAGACAAGCGGGTCTTAACAGAATTTAAAGACAACCATATGGCTCCTGCCGGTTGCCAACTTACAATAAGGAACATTGCATACATCATATATAATCACAATCATGGCCATATCATATCACAGCACACCCCTGCAAAACAAAGTTAGACGCCTCTAATTTCTTTGCATGTTTTACGTGGTTTGGGGCTTTCAATAAGTGTCGTTCTAATTTACGAACAAGAACCACAACATTGATACTAGTATTGTCAATCACCCGTTGTAAATTGAATCTTAACTATGTTGGGAGAAACAGGCACCCGCAAAGCCACTTATGCAATACAAGTTGCATGTCAAGCGTGGAGCAAGTCTCATGAATGATGTCATGTAAGGTTAGCCGGGCTTCATCCCACCATCCCGCAAGATGCAAAGTACACAAGAAGCAATCGACAACAAAACATCAACGCCCACAATGACCATTGTGTTCTACTCGCAACAGATCTACATATAGACACGGCTCGATACCCCGTTGGGATTAGTAGCATGGAAAACAAAAATTTCTACCGCATGCAAACAAACAAGCCAAGATCTATCTACTAGATTGTAGCGAGTCGATAGGGAACTCACCCTCGAAGATTCCAGCGTTTAACGAGCGATTCGTGGGTGATGTAGTCGTACTCTTCGATCTCAAGATCGCGTGAGCGATCCTTCCGGCTGCGTTCGAGCGCTCTTCATGTCGGTCACACGTTAAATTTTCGATGAAGACCTTCCTCTCCCTTGTTCCAAAGCAGCGGAGGTTGTAGCACTCTCCTCGTGATTCCGGCAGACGACGGTGGTACGGAAGTAGAGGGAGATCTCATGAGGCTTCGCCAAGCGGGAGTATGGTGGACTATGAGAGAGCCTTAGTGATCTAGGGTTTAGACACACCAATTAGAAGGGGCTAAACCAGCGGCTAGGGCAATTAGAAGCTCTAACTCGGCTTGGGAGAAATCCCTAGGGTGGCTAGGGTTTAGGTTTAGAGGAGGCAACTTGTGTGTCTAGGAGGAGCCCTGCCTCCTTATATAGGTGGAGGGAGGCGGCCAGGGAGGAGTCCCTCCCCAACTCGGATCCCTAGTGGGCGGCGGTGGAGGAGAACTCCTCCCCAACTCGTTTCCACTTCTTCTCCACTTTCCAAAATAGCCGTTTGACTTTTCAAATTGGCGTTTGACTTTTCAAACTAGGATTTGATTAAACCCTTTATTTTGTACAGCGATGACACCTAATACATGATGCAATCATTCCAACTTGCAATGACACATTCATGTACCCTTCCCCTCGGTCTTGACATTCGAACCTTCTAGAACATTCCTGCTGAAAACACCGGAACCATTCTCCAACCCTGAAACAGGACTTTCCTTATATGAATCTTATTCTCCGGACCATTCCGGATCTCCTCGTGATATCCTAGATCCCATCCGAGACTCCGAACAACATTCGGTCTCTTACTCATCATTCCATAACTACTCAACAACATCGAATCCTTAAGTGTGTCTCCCTACGGTTCGTGAATTATGCGGACATGATCGAGACACTTCTCCGATCAATAACCAATAGAGGAATCTGGAAATTCATATGGCTCCCACATATTTCTACGATTACTTTGCGATCGAATGAACCACTTACATACAATACCAATTTCCCTTTGTCTCACGATATTTTACTTATCCGAGGTTATGATCGTCGGTATCTCTGCATACCTAGTTCAACCTCGCATCGATAAGTACTCTTTTCTCGTTCCCGTGGTATGTGATCCCTTGTGAGCCAGTCACATGCTTGCAAGCTAATTGGATGACATTCCACCGAGAGGGCCCAGAGTATATCTATCCGTCATATGGATGGACAAATCCCACTCTTGATCCATGTGCCTCAACCCATACTTTCCGGACACTCAATGCCACCTTTATAGCCACCCAGTTACGGTGTGGTGTTTGATGTCATCAAAGCATCCTTCTGGTGATGGTGATTAACATGATCTCATGGTCGAAGGAATTAGGTTACTATGTATCACAAAGCTTATAGCAAATGAACTATATTAAATGACTTGATCTTTATGCTACGCTTAACTATAGGAGTATGTCCATCACATCATTCTCCTAATGATATGACCCTGTTGTTAATAACATCTCTATGTTCATGATCAGGAAACCATGATCATATATTAACCAACAAGCTAGTTTAACAAGAGGCTTTACTAGGGACTCTTTTATGTTTACAAATCACACAAGTATTAATGTTTCCGGTTAATACAATTATAGCATGGTATGTAAACATTTATCATAAGTATGAAGATATGATAATAACCACTTTATTATTGCCTCTTGGGCATATCTCCAACAGGACTCCGATCCGCTGAGGTACTCAGGGATGGCGGGTGGAGTTTCCACGACCAGGTTGATTTGTCGGGTGATTTTCTTATGCACCCTATTCGTAGGGCGCCCCTTCTGGATCATCAGTGATCCTTTTGGCAGGGGATACCCGTTTCCAGCGTTGTTCTGTGCTGGTGCGACTGGTTGGTTCGGGCCTCCTACCGGTGGCGGTGGAGGAGCTCCATGTGCTATCTCACTTGGCGCGGGTGCGTTTCCGAACGCAGGGATTGGAGCCTGCTGCCTCATCTACACCATGCTTTCGCTGAGCTTCTGGAACTCGCGGCAGTCCTTGAGCATGTGGCTCGCCTTCTTCTTGCCATCCTGCTTGTCGATGTAGAAGTGGATGGTGCATGGATCCGAAAGCTTTTCGTATGCTGAGGGTCCGTTATCGCGGTCGCGGCGTTGCCACGACCGCGCTGGGCGTCCTCCATCGCGGAAGTTTCCTTCGCGGTATCCTCCGCTGTTGCGGTTGGTGTCGTTGCGGCGATCGGCGTAGCCAGCCGCGACCATGTCGGGTCCGTCGCGATCGTCGTAGACGCGCGATCTCCGCTTGCTATGGCGCTCCCGTCTTCGGCCGTAGTCGTCCTCTTCATCCGATTGTGCCCGTGAATGGAGTCTTCTCCGTCAGCCCACCTGTTGGCAATGTCCATGAGGTGATCGAGCGTTTTGGGTTTGACGCGCCCAAGTTCCTCCTTGAAGTCTTGGCGCTTGACGCTGTCCCTGAAGGCGTCGATGGCCCTCTCTTTGGAGATGTGGGCTGCGGAGTTCTTGGTGTTGGACCAGCGTAGTATGTATGAGCGAATGGATTCGCCCGTTCGCTGAGTGCAGGCGCGCAACTCTTCGATTGAGGCAGGCCTCTTGCTGGTGCCCTTGAAATTTCGGATGAAGCTGTAAGCTAGCTCCTCCCAGCTTCGGATGGACCCTGATGATAGGCTGTTGAGCTAGATCCGTGCCGCGCCTGTCAGCTGCAGCTGAAGGCATTGCATGGCGGTTTCTTTGTTACCGCCGTGCAGCTTGACGGATGATAGATGGTCACTAAGCCATGCTTTTGGATCTTGCGTGCCGTCGAACTTCAGAGTATCCAAAGGAAGCTTGAAATTGTGTGGCATCCGCGTTCGCCGAACGGATCTGCTGAAGCATCGGGCTCCACAGAGTTCTCCTTCGTCTTCGTCCATCTCGGATTCAGACGAGCATGCGCGCTTGGCTCGTGCTTTGTCGATTTTGCGTTGTGTGAGCGCGTCTCTGGCGTCGTAGTCGCGTTTATGGTGACGCGAGCTCTTCTTCCTTCGAGGAAGGTCGTGTTCCTCTTCCTCTTCGGATGAAGGGGTGGGGCTCCGGTCGTGCCTGGCCGTAGCCTTCTTCTTCGGCTCCACAGGAGCGTCTTGGTGGAGCGCAGCTCCGACAAGTCCGAGTCCGGTGAGTGCGGACTTATGCATGGCCCTCTTCGGGTCCCTATCGGGAGGTGGGTGGGCCGCGAGGTACACAGTGGCTGCCATGATCGCAGCTTGTGGCGTCTTCGGGATGACGCTGCCGTCGGCGTCCATCTCCATGAAGGATGTGTGGAGAGTTCGCGTCAACTCGCGGCGCTCCTTGGGATCCATGTTCTCCATCCGAGAGCGGTGCTTTTTGCCTGGGTTGGCGTTCGAGCTGGAGCCGATGCCCATGGCGGAGAGCGCGGCTCGTCACGCGCTAGACTCTAAGGCTGCTTGCTTGCGTTTGTCCAGCACCTCCTGCATCTTGACCTGCTTCTTGTGCTCCTCGATTAGGAGCAGGTGGTAGGCCATCAGCATATCTCACGAGGCGTCTGCGGGTAGTACTATGTTGCCTGCCACAGCTTCGCGGACCTGGGTCCATCCCTCTTTGCTAAGGCGGATGACGTGGCCGCCGTTGTTTTACCCTTCGGGTGGGGGGGATTGGCTTCTTCTGTTCCCACCGTTTCGTTCTGGCGGGTTAGGCGCTTGCTGATCCACGTCGCTTTGGATGACTGCGGCGCATTGGTAGTGCTCGTAGATTGGCCCGCTGCTGCCGCAGCTTTCAGATCCGGAACCGTAGGTCCCTGCATCTGATGGCGGATCGCATAGATCGGAGTTGCAGCTGCTGCTGTCATAGGAAAATTATCTGCTGATGATGTTGTGCGTAGCACGGGGTGTGGGGCCCATGAAGCGGGCCTGATTGATGGTAGGGCACCCGCTCAGGTAGGCGGAGGGTGCCAGCTTGCCCCACCTGGAAGCAGAAGCTCCCGAACAAGATTTCGAGTCCGTCGCCTACGGGCTCGAAGTCCTTCATGGTGGCCGGTGAGTGGGCGGTGAAGTCGAAAGCACCGAAGAGGAGATGACTCTCCGTTGCTGCAGAGTTGTAGATCGATCGGGTTGGGACCGTCACGATCACATAATCAGCGCCCCCAATTCCCACAGACGGCGCCAATTGACGAGGTTTGATCTCATCAATGCCCATTGTTATGGACTTGGGTTTTGGAGAAGATGGGGATGCTGGAGATCGTGGAACGGTTAGCAAACAAGCAACACGGGGACACAAGGTTTACCCAGGTTCAGGCCCCCGGAGGGAAAACCCTACTCCTGCTTGTCTGCTCTTGATTACGGCGGAACCAAAGGTTACAAGGGTGCGCAGATGCAATTTGGCGTGGTGGTGTGTATGCGAGAGTATGAGTCGAGATCTAGGTCGTGCCCTCCTGGCCTTTATATAGACTTGAGGCAGGTCCCTGGCATAGTCTTAGTCGGTTACAAGTTCTAGGGTTTTTACCCCTTTGAATTTCCTATCTACTCTAGTCTTGCTTTCCAAGGATCCGAAGGCGTCATGGGCCTGGGCCACCCGAAAGTCTTCATGGGCCGGCGTATATCACCCGTGGGCCTTCCTTGGGCTAGACCAGGTATGCTAAAACCACGTACCCATAGGGTATAACCATGTCACCACTAGCAATCGTGTATATACAACACCGGAAAGCCATAGGTGTTGAATACACAAAGATTTGAAACTAGATTATTGACTCTAGTGCAAGTGGGAGACTGTTGGAGATATGCCCAAGAGGCAATAATAAAGGGGTTATTATCATATCTTCATGCTTATGATAAATGTTTGCATACCATGCTATAATTGTATTAACCGAAAACATTAATACTTGTGTTATTTGTAAACATAAAAGAGTCCCTAGTAAAGCCTCTTTTTAAACTAGCTTGTTGGTTAATATATGATCATGGTTTCCTGATCATGAACATAGAGATGTTATTAACAACATGGTCATATCAATAGATGAATGATGTGATGGACATACTCCTATAGTTAAGCGTAGCATAAAGATCAAGTCATTTAATATAGTTCATTTGCTATAAGCTTTCTGATACATAGTAACCTAATTTCTTCGACCATGAGATCATGTTAATCACCATCACCAGAAGGATGCTTTGATGACATCAAACACCACACCATAACTGGGTGGCTATAAAGGTGGCATTGAGTGTTCGGAAAGTATGGGTTGATGCACATGGATCAAGAGTGGGATTTGTCCATCCATATGACAGATAGATATACTCTGGGCCCTCTCGGTGGAATGTCATCCAATTAGCTTGCAAGCATGTGACTGGCTCACAAGGGATCACATATAATGGGAACGAGAAAAGAGTACTTATCGGTAACGAGGTTGAACTAGGTATGCAGAGATACCGACGATCAAAACCTCGGATAAGTAAACTATCATGAGACAAATGGAAATTGGTATCGTATGTAAGTGGTTCATTCGATCGCAAAGTAATCGTAGAAATATGTGGGAGCCATATGAATTTCCAGATTCCTCTATTGGTTATTGATCGGAGAAGTGTCTCGGTCATGTCCGTGTAATTCACGAACCGTAGGGAGACACACTTAAGGATTCGATGTTATTGTGTAGTTATGGAATGATGAGTAAGAGACCAAATGTTGTTCGGAGTCTCGGATGGGATCCGGGATATCACGAGGAGATCCAGAATGGTCCGGAGAATAAGATTCATATAAGGAAAGTCATGTTTCGGAGTTCGAAAAAGATTCCGATGTTTTCACTAGGAATGTTCTAGAAGGGTCTGGAAGGTCCGACACTTCGGAGGGGAAGGGTACATGGATGTGTCATGACAAGTGGAATGGTTGCATCATGTACTAGGTCACTTGGCTGGGCAATATGGAGAGAGAAATCAAATCCAAGTTTGAAAGTCAAACGCCAATTGGAAAAGTCAAATCTGAAGTTTGCTTGGTGGAGGGAGAGTAGGAAACCTACTTAGGGAGGAAGTCCTACTCCCTCCACCCGCCGGCCAAGGAGGAGGAGTTGGAGGAGGACTCCCTCCTCCCAACCGCCTCCCTCCCACCTATATAAGGAGGGGTAGGGCTGCCATCTACCCTAACACCTAAACCCTAGCCCCAAGCGCCTCCACCACAAGTGTAGCCGCCGCCTAGGGATCTACCAACTCGCCGAGTTAGGGTTTCCCCAAACCCTAGCCACCGGCCACACCTCCCCTTGGTGCCCTCTAAACCCTAGATCGCCAAGGCCTCTCTCATACTCCACCATACTCGCTCTGGCTTAGGGGCAAAGCCCTGCGAGATCTCCCCTCTACTTCCGACACCATGATGTCGTGCTGCCGGAATCGCGAGGAGAGTGCTACAACCTCCGCTGCCTACTGGAACAAGGGAGAGGAAGGTCTTCATCGAAAATCAACGCAGTGACCGATCAAGGAAGCGCTGCCGGAACGCAGCGTCGGAAGGATCGTCTACGCGATCTTGAGATCGGCAAGTATACGGCTACATCACCCACGAGAATCTGCTCTCGTTAACCGCTTTGGAATCTTCGAGGGTGAGTTCCTCTATCGACTCGTTGCTACAATCTAGTAGATAGATCTTGGCTTGTTTGTGTGCATGCAGTAGAAATTTTTGTTTTCCATGCTACGAACCCCTACATATGCGCCACAAAATTCTGTTCTAGATTCTGTGACGCATATAGCCATCCTTTTTTTTCAGAATTTCGAAATTTTCAGAATCTGGTACAAATACAGGTATATTACAGGAAATACACAAAAATTGACAGAAATACACAGAAAAGCTGCACACAGTAGTACAAATATTCCAGTTCACATATAATACATCAACAAGCACGAATATTCACAAGTGTTCATCAATCACATCACTTAGAACCAAATAAGTGCGGTGACCACATGTGTAATACACTATAGTCGTTGACATGAAGTTCACAGAACACCGTTCCATAAATATCACAACCCTCAGAGTGGTACAACAGAAATATTGCAGGTCCATATTACAAACATACACACATTATTATTATTACAATACCAGAAGTTCAAGACTTCAAAAGATTCAACTTACAAACCAAATATAAAGTGTTTCAACAAAAGTTTTAAAGTGACAACTTCAACTCCAAATTGGGCTCAGCAACTTATTATTATATATTGTTCATGTTTCTCGGCTCAATTGGTTACTAGTACTAAGGTAATTATTTTGACTCATGGTATTCTCCTCCATAGACGATGTCGTAGTCCACTCCTTCTACGACATCGTACAGATCAGGCTCTTCATAGAAGACCTCCTCTTGGCTTTCGGCTGCATACATTGGAGTATCTTCTGGATCCTCTGAGTCTAAGCAGGGGATCAAAGGAAAAGGTGAGTAACAGCATTACCCAGCAAGTTCATTATATGCAAAGTGGGAAGTTAGATGCTCTATCTACCACCTCGGACTATAAGTCCTTGGCACTATGCAGTTTTTGTAAATCTTTCTTCAAAGATTGATTTTATTATTAAAAACTTTGCCCATTAGCCTTCACATATTTACTAGAACTTTCATGGAGTTCCTTTCCTGCCGCGTTCGTAGCTCCTTCCTGGAACAGGGAGTAACAAGTTACAATTCTTACACTCTACAAAGGTGCGTTAATTTTCCCATGAGAGATCAACTCCTTGTTGCACAACCGGGCGTACTTTCCCGTCCAGAATTCCATGATGTGGGGCCCAGTAGGTGATCCAAGCCAATCACTGACCTTTCCGCGACCCCATATGTCTGCACGATCCTTTGGGGCTGGCTCATCTTTGTTAAGCCCCCTTACGTGTAGGCTAAAACCCTGATAAGTTCCCGAAGACTCTATGAGCTGGTGATGCCCCTGGCAAGTACCAAATAGGTCCAGCTAAACCTCCGACAGCCACTCATAGATAATCTAGACACCAAAAACGTGGGGCCTAAGGGTGCCCACCCATATGTTGGATCCGCACAAGGAATCACAATGTCACGTTAAGGTCGTCTCACCTCCATACAAAAGGAAAAGGATACAACTGACTTCTTCGTCCCATTCCAAATCTCATGGTTAACGCGTTATATACGGCGCTAGAATCACTGATGTCATGGGTGGTTAAATTCCTAGGTGATTACCATTGTCTTTTGCTTAATAGAAACCTAAGTTCTTTTGCTTCGCTATATCATCACTTAGGATGATATTAACAAGTTATTTATTTGAGAAAATAATATTTTTCCTTCCTTGGAACATAGATGATAACACATAGTTTATAAATACTTTGTAAAGACTTCTTCAAAGGACATGAGCAAGTGATGAACTTGCCTTGTGATTGCAAGGTAGTGAAGTCGGATGCTTGCACTAGACCTTGAGCTTCTATGTCTATAAGACATCATTATTGCCCGGTAAGGACAATATTTAAAGAAGCAAAAATGAACATGCATAGTAATGTAATGCATTATTTGTGATTTACTTTCTTTATGTGTTTTACCCATTATTTTAGTTTTCTGAAGTACTCTTAGGATCTTAAGAATTTCCTTCTTAAGGAACAACCATAATATTTTATAAATATTAATTTCACTATTTTATATTTTGATGAATTATTTATAGAGTTAAAGGCTAAAATCTTTATTTAATATAAACTCTTATATTTATTTATTTAATAATTCTTTTAAGAATTAGCATTTAAATAAAAGAGAAATTCTTTTGGTAACTCTAAATATTTATTTAGTATTTTTCTAAAATACTATAATAACAAAATATAATAAAATTTATTTTTATTTATTTTATCCTTTTTCTTTAATTTTATAAAATTCCATAAGGAATATATATTATAAAATTCTTAACCAAAAAATTGTTTATTAAAAATAGTTTCTTAATTTAATTAAATAGGTTGGATTATTATGAGTCTAAAAATATATTATTTGTATTTTCCAGACTTCTATTTTGTTTGCTAGAATTTATTGAGTTTTAGGGGTATTTTGGTATTTTATTAATTATTAAAATTCCTTTTAGGATTTTGGGCCAACCTATTGGGCTTATTAGGCCTAGCTTGGCCCAAGTGGCCTAGTCAAAAGTTCTCCCCAAAGGGTTACTAGCCCTATCGGCCCAGTCCTCTGCCTCACCTCCTCTCGACCTCACCCCTTTCTCCTCCTCAATCCCGTGGTTGCTGACACCGCCGTCGTGCGATTCCCGCCGTCGTGGTCTGCCCTGGCCATCATCGGGGTGTATTGCGAGGATGTTGACCACGCTTTGTTGTTTGGTCCAATTCGATTTGGCTCCGGGGCTCTCCTTTGGCCAGGCTAGCTCCGTCCTGAACCCTAGGGTTTGGGGTGCTGCCATTGATGCCTTCGCCGCTACCCCCGTGGTGCTGCGAGGTGCTCGTGTGTTGTTGTAGTGATGTTGTTCATCCTCCAGCGCTGTTGTGGCCGCCGCCGCCTCGGTGGTTAAGTTACTGCTCGGGTGCTCCCCTGCGTCATGGCCCTCTACTTCCTCTTCTATTCTACAGCAAGGACCACTGGTGAGTTTGGTCTTGATTACCACCAGTGCCTTCTATCCTCTATCTCCTTTGATTTTATCCGTGTGCCTCTAGTGGCCATTCCTAATTAGGGTTCATACTTATTCTAGGGTTCTTCCCTGGTTCCAGGGTTCATCCCTTTGTGTAATTGTAAATGATGGATTTAAATTAGTAGTAATGGTAATTGAGGATGGTGAATGGTTGCTTGATGTGGATTACTGTTTATAATTGGGTTTTTTGGTGATGCTAGTGGCTTACCAGACTAATTCTAGTCGGTAATTTGATATGGTTTAAATGATAGTGCTACTGTGGAATTATTATTTGTGGATCCTAATGATCTGGAATCTCACTAATGTCATGATTTTATCATTGACAGTGGTTTTATCAATGATTTATTCACTGCATCTTTAAATGTTGGCATGTATAGTCACATATAGATTGAGTGATATCATGTTATTACAAAGATGCTCTGATGATGTATAAATAAGCTTGATGATGATTTCTGGTGTTTGATTCCAGAAAAATGTTAGTTAATGGCTTTCCAGTTTATCTATGAAAGCCAAGTAATTGTTTTGCTTGGGTTTTAGAACTTGTTCTTATGACACCATCTTAGAATGGCACACAAGTTGTGGTTCTACTACTGAGCTTTATTTTGTTCAGTGCTTAAGGTTGGATAAATGCCAAATATAAATTGAAAGCTTCTTTCTTTAAGCATCAGTGCCTTGATGTTGGTCTCGGTCTTAGGAACTAGGTTCCTATCTTGCTGTCCCTCATAGAAATGTTTAAGTACCATAGTTGATTACTGAATCTTGGATCCTAATTGGCTAAGATGGTTGGTTTGCTCATAGCTTTATATTGATTCATAGAGTCCATGAACTCTGAGGTGCTACTCCATTAGGAGATGTGCCTAGAATTTATAAGCTATATGAAAACATGTTGGAATATATAAGTTGTTTGTTATCACCAGGATCTATGATGCTGGTCTAAGATTCTGGTTGATTTGGTAGATTTACTGTAATAAACAATAAAACAACACATGATTTGGTAGATTTACTGATGGCCTTTATATTCCAAAACCTCTATGATAGATTCACCCCACTTGGGTGATTACTGAGAGGTTAACAATAAAACAACACATGCTTTTCTGTTTAGATAAGATGAACAGATTATGTGAGAGTTTTATGATACTCACCACAACAATTGAGTGGTTGTTGTGGTTGATTTGATGATCTGATGTTACTATCTTGATTGCTGGCTTGATCTTGTCCTTCACCTCCTGGTGCTACTCCTGCTACTTCTGGTTCTTGTAAGCTTGCCTTGATCTTCCCTTCACCTCCTAGATCCTGCAACCTGGCCTTGCTATCCACCTTATCCACCCCCTCCTTATGTCACCATTTGGTGATGCTAGGATGAACTGGTGTGTGGTTTGGCTGGTGGTTTGCTTGGCTTTGATAAGCTTGGTGAGTTCCGGTTTGATGAAAGTGTGAGCTGCTAGAAGCTGCCCACGATTGTGCTACTACTTTTGCTTGTGTGAGCTGATGTTGTTGTGTTGACAGCCACACCATGCATTTAGGTGATTGTGCTGCCTATGTGCTTGGTACACAATTTTGGATCAGATCTGTGAGGTGTATCACCTTTTGATCTTTTAACTCTTAACTCTCCTGGTGAAACTTGCCCCTCTTACTTGCTATGAATATCTGACTTGTGGCTTATTATTATGGAAGAACAAATTCTTTCATATTGGTGAAACTTTCCCCTATAATAATTACTCAATGATGAAATCTTGAGCAGTGCACTTTACTGATCTCCACTGAGAGTAAATCTAACAATTAAGCTTTTACTTTTATTTTGTTTGTTTTGAATTTTTGCAGGTACAAGATCTGGATACTCAAGATTTAGTGTAGGATTATCTAGATAGATAGATTCTTTTGTAATATTTATTTTATTCTTTTGTAAAATTATTGTAATAGTTTACTCATATTTGAATTTCCCTTCTTGTAATTTCTTTACTGTAATAAACCTTTATTGACTTAATGAGTCCATCTTTTTAAATTGTTTATGGAAATAAGATAAGGAATAAAGATTCATTTCTCATTTCTTTATATTGAATTCTTTTTACTATTTATTATCTATTTATCAAAACAAATAATATTACTAAATCATTTTGGAATTCATTCTAAAATACCAAATTCTAACTTTAAAATATAAGTTCAAATTTCAAATTTGAATTCAAATTCTTTCCCCCAAAACACACTAATTCATAAAGATCATGTCAAAATTTTATAACGATCACTCTCCAGAGCTATTCCTATGCCTAGAGAGTGAAAGAAACTCTGATCACTTTAGGTTTTTATTTTGCGAAAAATTTACCCGCATTTTACAGATGAATGCATGCATATGCACAAATTCCTAAATCTATCTTTCGTTGGTTCCTAAATGTTGGTATGTTACAATAAGTGTACAAATTCATCTCACTCATATAACTTACAACCGCGTGATGTTGTCACCGCCTACCTTAGGACAGAATATAGTACACCGTAACCGTGATGCCAATGAAGAGTACCGGCACCAAGATCTTTGTCCAGTTCTTCTTCCATACGTGTCTCCTCCACTTGGCCACCGCCTCCTCTCTAGTCGCGTATCCCTTGTAGTTGTTGCCGCTGAACTTGTCCACTTGTTGGTGGCAGTCCACCCACTACTCGTAGACACCTGG
Source organism: Avena insularis (assembly GCA_023614405.1). NCBI lineage: Eukaryota > Viridiplantae > Streptophyta > Magnoliopsida > Poales > Poaceae > Avena > Avena insularis. Next base: position 376,298,246 of record CM042691.1, on the reverse strand, counting down.
AACCCGACCCTTGTACACAACGTATCTCGGCATCTCTATTGACAAGGCATATGTTGATAGAACTATTCTAGTTACATTAGAAAAACATTAAAGCCATGCTAAAGAAATGGGAGAAACTCAACTTTCGACTAGAAATGGATGAAGGACCATTCGTCCAGATCCTGCCTAGTCCTTGGGCTGCGATAAATGGAGCATTTGACATCAGGATTTGCCCAAACGATACTAAAGATTTTTATACAATCTCCGAAAGTTGGTGAAAACTGAGGGGCCAATACCACAGTCATGATTTTCATCAAAGGCACACATCTGAAGAGAAGTTTCAAGAAATCAAATTCATGATCAGTTCCACCAAAACCTATATTTTTTACTTCTTCAAGAGATGTCATTGAGATAATTTCATTTCTCCAGTTTTGGGGTTGATCACAAGGACAATTTGGTGAGCATGTTCCTTTGTCCTGAAAGGAAAGTAGCATTTGATGAATTCTTCACCTCTAATAAACCCAATAAATTATACAGGGGTATCTCAACTCTCAAGCATTACAAGTGAAGAATTAATTTACCATATTTTCCTTAATGTCCACATGAAGGCTTCATATAGTGGAACAGATTCCAAGCAGATGATATACCAGTGCTCCGAATACATGCTTTTCTGTTAGTAAAGATAAATCCATCATAGAAAAGGCAGGAAGTGGTGCTATCTGTAGGGTTCGCAACATTGAAAACAAAAAAATTCCTACGATGGGAATAACTATGTACCAAGATCTATCTACTAGATATAAACAACGGGAAGATGTATATCCGTAGAGAACATACCCTTGAAGACCAACAAAGCTTAAAGAGTTAAACTCGTGGTTGATGTAGACGATCTCTTGCCGATCTCAAGATCGAGAGGAAGTCCTAGCGACGCAAATCAGCAGCGCATCCATGATCGCACACACGTCCGAGGCACCGAGCAACCTCTGCCTCCTTGCTCCAATGATGCAGCGGAAGCACAACTCTTTCTTGCCGAATAGCCACTGGGAACATGTATCTCGCTAGTCCGAGACCATGGGAAACAAATTCTAGAGGGGGAGAGAGATCCTTCACGAGGAGGTGTGAGTGAGAGAGAGGAGAGGGGGTGCCTTTTATAGAAGGAGGGGGGGAACCCAAGGGGGTGGCCGCCGACCATGGGGGCTGCCCCTCCCCTCCTTCATTCATGTGGGTGGACACTCCACTCACAAAAATCTCTTCAATTCCCTCCACTCAAAATTGCTATTAAATTTTCACCAAATTTAATGCAAACTCTCATTAAATAAAACTCCTTTTATTTATTCAGAATTTTGTCAATTAATTTAATGACAAACATTCACATATAACCCCTTGCTAGAATTCCATTTCAAATGCAAAAACACTTTCTGCAATTTCACCCGAAAACCTGTTTCGGTATCTAGTGAAATAAATTCCTGTGCTTGTTATTCTTTCCGGCATGAAACTTTTGCTCCAATTGGATGTCGGTGTCTCTTAAGTGTGTCACCCTACGGTTAGTGAATAATGCGAACATGATCGAGACCCCTCTCAGATCAATAATCAGAAGCGGGATCTGGAGACCCATCGACTCCCACATTCAACGATGACTTTCTTGTGATCGTCGGAACCTTTTATGCTAGTATCTTAATCCCTTTGTTTCACGATATATTACATGTCCGAGATTCGATCATCGGTATCTCCATACCTAGTTTGATCTCGTTACTGACATGCACTCTTTTCTTGTTCCCGTGATATAACATTCTAGTGATCAAATCACTTGCTTGCAAGATAACCAATGTGATATCACCGAGAGGGCCCAGAGTATATCTATCCGTCATCGGGATGAAAAAATTCCACTCTCGATCCATGGGCCTCAACATAACACTTTATTAGTTCTGAACCCGTCTTTATAATCACCCTGTTACGGTGTGACGTTTGATGTTATCAAGAAACTCTCCGGTGTTAGTGATTAACCTGATCTCATGGTCTAAGGATTAGGATCACTTCGTAAGTTGTTATAGCAATATAAACTCAATGACTTTGATCGTAATGCTATACTTCGGATGAATGTTCATCACACCATTACACTAATGTTGTGATCCCGTTATTAACAACATCCAATGTCCATGATCAGGAAACCTTGATCATCTTGTTAATCAGCGAGCTAGTCTATGAGAGAGGCATAACTAGGAACTTTCTGTTTGTTTATTAAACACACATGTATTAACGTTTCCATATTAATACAATTATAGCATGCAAAATAAACATCTATCATATACTTGGAAGATACATAATAAACACTTTATTATTGCCTCTCAAGGCATATTCCCTTCATTATCTCCTGAGAAAAGCTTTGGCAGGGATGTAGAGGGAAATTCTTCAAACCAAATGTATAAGAATGTCAAGTGAAGACAATAAACATAACAGATTTTGGTAACATGTCACATAGGTAATTAAATCAACAAAATGGTAACAAACTAAAGAGAGTGTGTTGTATATAGGCTTCAATGTAGCAGAATGTAAAGTGGAGAGATAATAAGAATAAAATTGGCAACGGGTAACATAATTAATTCAATCAACGTTATAGTACTATAACTAAAGTGTAATTTGATGACATGCATTTGGAAAACTAAAGAGAGATCGATAATATGACAAGAAAAATATTGTGCTATAAGTTTCATTAGGGTAAGTGGAGCAGGTGACTAGGAGAGAGCATGCACCAGAAAATCAGCAGATATGAGAAATTGTAGGACATAGACGTTGTCATTCATCCGCAGGTCAAAAGAGCGCATACACCATTTGTCACTAAAACTGACATTTCTAGAGGCACACTTGCAATACCACGAGAGATTCTCCACCGCCGGAGCTAAGAACGACACAGCATCAAAAACAGGTTCATCACGCACAACTTGACCGAGGTGGCCTGCTCGAAGCAGGGGATATCAATAGGAATGTCACAATCTTTAAGGTGACCCTAGAGGCTGAAGACGAGGTCCGCCGATGCAAGCCACGCCGTGGCACGCAGCTGCGTCGAGACATGGGCGGGATCCATAACCATGTGCTCCTCTGGAATGTCAACCTCGAGGAAGGACAGAGCAGGGCAGGAGACCTGGCCGAGGGCGGCGCCAAGCGCGTCGGCAGAGATGTCATGGAAGGAGAGATTGGGGAGGTGCCTCCACAGGCCGCTCAAGCGACGAGAGAGGCCGCTCGTGTGTGCGGCAGCGCGGGCGCAGCGGAGGCGGGCGAGGATTTGGAGCTGCATCTCATCCGGAAGTGCACTGATCCTGTCAGGCAAGGCCGGGTGCCGTCGACGTGGCGCAGTGCAGGCATCGATGAAGGAGTCGAGGCGACGCCGTCACCTCAGCTCCATGTCGCATGGAACTCTCTCGAACAAATGAGAGGTACAAATCGGAGTCGGCGGTGCGGCCTTCGGGCCATTCGTTTGGGAACATGGACAACAACGGGTGCTTTGAACCAAAGTAGGTATAGCTATCAACAATGGAGGTGAGTATGAGCAAAATGGAGTGGGAGGGAGGAGGGGGACGAGCTAGTTGGAGGTGGGAAGAAGGGAAAGGGTGATGGTAGGTAGGAGGGGATGCCACTTTTTTAGATCTGTTTCGCACATTCTGTGGCGTATATGGCAAATGCTCCACAAAATGTCAAAATTTTGTGGCGTATATAGCTATATGCACCATATAAAGTGATAATTCTGTGGCGCATATGCTATATGCACCATAGAATTTTGAAATTTTTTGGCGCTTATAGCCATATGCGCTACAAAATTCTGGCCTGCCCATATGCTGGGTCGGGCCCACATGGGTTTAGGTTCTGGCGCATATGGCTATATGTCCATGCAAATTCTCACTTTCGATGGCGCATATAGCTATATGCACAACAGAATTGCAAGAATTCTTTGGAGCATTTGCTATATGCGCCACAAAATTAATTTTAGTGGAGCATTTTTCCTATATACGCCACAGAATTAAAATCTACCTATAATTGTTTTCCTAGTAGTGAGAAGAGCTAGAAAAATAAGCAACCAAACAACAAGGAAGAGTGAGGCCTTAAAAAGGTCTCTCCAAATCTGACTGTTAGGTGCAGATTCGCACACAGCTGGTAGTACTGTCAAATCGGCGGTACTACCGCATCCCCTTCTGACGAGGTTTGATCTCGTCAATGCCCATTGTTATGGACTTGGGTTTTGGAGAAGATGGGGATGCTGGAGATCGTGGCACAGTTAACAGACAAGCAACCAGGGGACACGAGATTTACCCAGGTTCGGGCCCCGGAGGAAAACCCTACTCACAGCTTGCGCTCTTTGATTACGGGCGGAAGGTTACAAGGTGCGCAGATTCGATCTGGCGTGGAGGTGTGTATGTATCGAGAGAGAGAGAGAGAGAGATCTAGGTCATACCCTCCTGGCCTTTATATAGACTTAGGCAGGTCTCGGGCGTAGTCCTAGTCGGTTACAAGTTGTATTCAAACTCTAGTCTTGCTCTCCAAGGATCCGAAGGCGTCATGGGCCTGGGCCACCCAAAAATCTTCATGGGCCGGCGTATATTTGCCGTGGGCCTTCCTTGGGCTGGACTAGGTATGCCAAGGTCGTGTACCCGTAGGGTATAACCATGTCGATGCCCCGAGTGTTCGGTCGAATCGCGATTCGGCCGAGGACTCTTCAATCCTTCGTGCACTACTCTTTCAAGAGAAAGTGTGTAGGGATTGTCGATGCGTGTGCGACTCACCCGACGGATCGGTCGATTAACTGTCTTAGAACAAAACAACACGATCTTCTTGAGTTCGAGTCCTCAACTCAACTGGAACATATCTTGGCGTAATTCAACTCGAGCCGCGGAGGACTTACGAGTGGAATTCGGTGAATTTAATTGTTGTACCCAACGCGTCCGCCGGGATTTTCATCGCACCTTTCTTGCACGGATTTTGACTAGCGAGGCCTTGATCGTGTCGTTGCCAGGCCATCAGATGATATCTGTAGGTCTTATCTTTGCGTCGCAGACGCAGCATCCGAATGTTTATCACCGCGGAGGTGTTTCGGGTGTCTAAGGAGGTCGTTGCTCACTTAACGTTTTGTTGGGGCAGAGTTGCCAAAAAGTTTTTGCGTGCTGATCCGAAAGATCACAGTCGAAGATTTCATAGGGTGCGCGACCAGCGCTCCCTATGGGAGTAGCCCCCAAGTGTCTGTTCGAGTCGTAGACTCGAACGGAGACTTTTAGTTCAAGCATTGTTTCAATCATTAGGTCCGCAGGACTTGAAAATTTTCGGATGCTTAAATCCATCCTCCCTATGGGAGTAACCCCCGAGTCCGTAGTGGAGTCGTAGACTCGGCGTAGGACTCGAAGATCTTGTGTGTGAACGACCATCGCTCCAGTTTGGAGTAGCCCCCGAGTGTCTGGCGGAGTCGTAGACTCGGGCAAAGACTCGAGTCTTGTATCATGCAACTGTAGTAGGAAATCTCGTGGGCGTACCGCTGAACCGGAAGTACATCGGGTGCGCGACCAGCGCTCCTGATAGGAGTAGCCCCCAAGTATTTAGTCGAATCGTAGATTCGAGTGAGTACTTTTAGCTGTGGAGCCGAAGTAGTGCTAGTATAGCTTTTGATGACGTCAGTGCTTACGATTGATGACCTCAAGCGTCTGCTACGCCAGAGATGACTTTACTGGACGAAGCGTGGGTCCCACTTGCTGACTTTGAATTGACCAGTCATGCACGGCGTGGAGATGATTACGGCGTCTCCTCGATTTCCGCACGTAGTGGACGGCGTGGTATCGACGGTTCATTTTGGTGCTGACACGTGTACGGCCAGATCTACCGTTGGCATTAGGTCTTCTCGATGGACGGCCAGCGTGCGTCGTTTTCGCTGTTATAATCCCTGGTGAAATCGTGGTTTGTTTTTCACCGCAGCAGTTCATCTATTCACTGTCGCCTCGTTCTTGAGCTATTCTTGCTGCGCGCTGAGAGTTTTCTCCACCTTTTCTTTTGTCTTTCTTCGTTGGCAACGCCACCACCGCCGTAGCGCCATGGGGCAAACAAAGAAGTCCTCATCTGCAGTTGGGACCAGCGCTGCCGGAGGCAAGAAGGGCACCGCCACTGCTCGCGTCACCGATGGTGGCTGGCGGCGATCGAAGCAGCGGAGAGCGATCTCCGACCTGAAACTGGCTTTGATCTGCGATGACATGACGGCCGTGAGACTCCCCGGCAATGAGGTAATCCCCCGTCCCCCATCTGGGTATCGGGTTATGTTTGTTGCCTTCGTGATTCGCGGGTTTTGTTTTCCGGTCCATGACTTCCTTCGTGGACTGCTCTTCTTCTATGGGGTTCAGCTCCATCATCTGCCTCCCAACTCTCTTCTCCACATTGCGTGTTTTATCACACTTTGCGAGTGTTGGCTTGGCATTGAGCCGCACTTTGGCCTCTTCCGGAAGCTTTATTCCGTGAAGAGGCAGTCTGGTTCAGATGGTGTGTATCCCATTGGGGGTTTCATCATCTCTCTCAGTCCCAATGTGCAATTCTTTTCCTTTTCCATGTCCGAATCTGTCCAGTACTGGCGGAGGAAATGGTTTTACATCCGTGACTCCGTACTGCCTGGGCAAGATTTTGGTCTCGTTCCTTTTGACCCCTCCCATTTGATTGAGAAGAAAAGATCCTGGAAAAATCAAATCTTAGACGGTGAGGTGGCAGAGATAGAGGCCCTGTACCGTCGGGTGGATGAGCTCCAATTGATTCCTGAGAAGGAGGTGAACGGTGGCGACATCATCCGGACGTTTCTTGAGCGTCGGGTGCAGCCTCTCCAAGCGAGGGCGCACCCGATGTTTCTTTACTCTGGGCGCCGTGATCCGACGAGGGTGTCGAGTGAGAAGATCTCCGAGGTGGACCTTGACAAGGCTCTTCGCGTGCTGCTGAAGTTCAAGGCCGATGAGGAACTCCCGGAGAAGTCGCTGACTCCTCCCTTTTCTTTGACGTTGGCCGTGCCGAAGGTGTAGATTTAAGCACGTAGTGCTCCCCTTTTTTATTGGGTGTGTATTTGTGTCCTTTGTTTGCTAACAAAGTTTCTTCTCATCTTGTAGAGCTTCAAAGTGCCGGGCATGGCACCACCATTGCCCGAAAGGTATCCGAATGCCCCGGATAATGAAGTGGTGGATTCCGTGTCCGAGCTTCCGTCGGCGCGATCTCCGGTGGAGGATGCCAACGAGTCGAGTGAGGACCATACGCGCAAGAGATCACGGAGCTCGAGCGAGTCTTCGGATGCTTCAACTCCTCCGACTCCCAGAAATCCTCTGGGCCTTGAGCGTCATGATGATGTTCATGGGGGTTCTTCCTCTCCCTTTCCTGCCATTCCTGTGCGGGCTGTTGCACCGTACCCGCCAGCAAAGCGGAAGAAGGAGGAAAAGAAGGAGGAGAAGAAGGAAGAAAAGAAGGAGGAGAAGAGGGCCCGAAGGGCTTCTCCTATCTTCGACCTGAGCGCTTTGGGCTCGTAAGTTTTCTTGTTGCCACTGTTGTCCTTTTTTCTTTATGATGTTTGCACCTGTGTTGATTGGCTTCGTATGCAGGCAATCCTCCGACGGCTCCAGTGATGGTGCGGGGGAGATGATGGGGGAGTCGAACATTGCGTCGCGTCCTCCTCAGACGGTGGCGACTTCGGGTGGTGCTGCGCCGGTTCCTCCTGTGCAAGAGAGGCTGGTGGTTGCGCCTCAGAATTTCACTGGTAGTCTGGGTTCGCCTTGAGCACGTAAGTTTTTACGCTTCTGTCGCACGGGAGCCACCGAGTGTCTTCGTATGCTGATGTTGTTTAATGCTTCTTTATGTTGGGCGTAGCCCCCAAGTCCTGCTCTTACTACTATTGCCTCTTGCTGCAGCCTTTTGTCCAAGAGGCCAAGCGGCTGGTGGAGGAACGCTTTGGAGGGAGGCTACGGCAGCTTCAAGGTATTCGTCTGCCTTGTAGTACTTTTCTTGCTTATCCTGGTCCTGTACTTTGACACTTGCTTGTTGTAAATGCAGAGGAGCATAACGACTCTCTTCGTGAGGTTGATGCTCTGAAGAAGAGCCTTGGCCAATCGGAGCAGAAGGCCGAAGCTGCCGCTGGTGCGAGAGAGCGCCTTGAGCTGGAGCCGGCAGGCAGCGAAGAGCGTCATGCAGAGGCCGCAGATCGTGAGGCAGCTGGCCATCGTTGCGGCTGCTCGTGAAAAAAGTGGCGGAGAAGCTCATGGCTGCCGCCAAGGCTATTTCGTGAGCGTTAGCTTTGTACTTGCTCCTTTTCTGCGGATCTTCTTCTATGTTGCCTTTCTTCATGTTTTCTTCTTTTTTGTCTCGGATGCCGCAGTATCGAGTTCGATCATGGTGCTCGAGCAGGAGTGCTCTAGAGGATGCCCATGAAGCGGTCAAAGACCGTTGCAAAGATCGTCAACTCCTTGCCAAGGCGAAAGAGGTCCTTGGTCGCTTCTACCAGAGCTCTTCCCAAGTGCATCCCTTGAAGATGTGGGTGCCTGGCGAGGCTCTGTCGGCCGACGCTGCGGCATAGCGCCATAAGCGGGCATCGGTAGCGTCGTCGAGTGGCGATGGCCATGGCGGTACGGGGAGCTGGACCTGCCCCAGATTACTTCTCGGATGCCTACAGCTGCGGATGGATCCGAGGTAGCCTTTGCCGCCTACTCCGCTCGCTGCAGACAATATGGGCCCAAGCTCATTGATTTGCTGTCTGAGTATGCCTTGCGGCAGCAGGGCGAGGCCAAAGCTAGGCAGTCGGATTCTGAGGCGACTCAGTGTCCTCCGCCTTAGGCATAGTAGACGTAGGGTAGTTTGTAGTCTACTTTTGTTGTAAATATCTTTTGTAGTACCATCTTTGTGCCACGTAGTGGCCTTATATACTTTAATGAATTCCTCCGAGTTGTGCTCTATCCTTGGCTGAATGTCTGTGTGCCTTCTTTTTTTCTGCTGCTATAGGTTCCTTCGGGTGCTGACCCGGTTGACACTTCATCCGAAAGGCCCATGCGAGCATCATTGGATGGTTCCTCGCAGCTCGCTTTTCTTCGAGATCGCGTGCGCAGCTTGGAGAGAGATTTGCTTGGGTTCGTCGCGACGTTTAAATCCAGCGGCACCGTGGTGCAGCGGAGAGGAGTATTTGATGGCGGAGCTGGGTGGCTGTCCGGCAGCAATGTAAGTTGATCCTTCTTTGGCTGCCCGATTCTTCGGGTGAGCCTGCTGGCCTTACTCTTGTTTTGTGCGGTTGTCGCAGGTGCCAATCTTGCTCCGAGGGAAGAAAAGGAGTGTATTGTTGTTCGAGTCAATTTCTTGACTCAACAGGACATGGAGGCCGGCGGCTTCTTTTGGATGGATCGTGATCGTGCCATAGTTCTGGCGACGGTGCAGGATCGTGTCTACCAGGTTTCGTGGGTGCTCCGCCAGGTCTGAACATCGCTTCTCGGTCTTTGCCGTCATGTTTCCGTTGGATGCCATGCCAACGACCCTCGCAGGTCTTCTGACGAAGTTTCGGAGTGCCAGCAATGTCAAGGAGCTGGTGCGGCAGCAGCTCGTCGCAGGGGTGAAGGCTGCCTTGTCTCTTGTGAGGGTGCACCGCCCTGATGTAGATTTGGCTGCTGTGGCGACTGGGCCACCTTCTCGACCAGATGGTGGCGAGTGGAATATGCGTCCGCATTACGCAGTTATAAGGCAGTATGCCGAACAGATTGTAGATTTGTTTGAGCAGCGTGCTCAGGTTATTCTTCAGAATAGGTAGGACCTGGAAATAAACAGAGAGATGTAAAATTTGTATATTGCGGCTGGGTGTGTATGTGCCCTTTGTTGTAAAGGTTTGCTTGTTTGCCAGCACGCAGTGCTTTGATTGAGTACGTGCCCTTTTCGTTTGCCTGACGTGGTCAGCTACTCAGGTGTACACGTTTTGTCCTCAGTCGATGAAATCGTGAGGTGGGGGGAGCCCCCGAGTGCGTATGTAGCATGTAGTAAAGTTGCAGAAAATAGTCAACCGAAGGTTGGGGGCGAGACACTTAGCTTTATTTGTATCGTGATGGAGGAGGTACATGGTTCGGCTGAGTAGCCTTGGCTGTAAGCCTTATTGAAGGTAAAAGGGTGTAGGTTGCTACGGGTAGAATCATCGCAGGTGCGAGACGTTCCACGGGTTGGAGTATGCGACTCCAGACTCCACGTGCTTGAGGCGATAGGCGCCACCTGGGATGACTTCGGTGATGACATAGGGTCCTTCCCATGGTGAATCGAGTTTGTTCGGTCGCTTTTGCTTGAGTCGCAAGACGAGGTCTCCTTCGACGAAGGACCTTGGGCGCGGCCGTGGTGTGATAGTTATGGAGACTTTGTTGGTACACCGATCTGATCTAGCCGCTATATCCGATGCTTCGCCGAGTGTGTCGACGGCATCTTGATGCAGCCGTGGATTCGTCATCGCATGCGACGACTCGTGGAGCCTGGTGGCGCACTTCGGCTGGTAGCACGGCCTCAGCTCCGTGCACCATGAAGAACGGTGTGTAGCCGGTGGAGCTGTTTGGCGTAGTCCGTAAGCTCCACAGGACAGACGGTAGCTCTTTCGTCCAGTTTCCAGCTTTGTGCTCGAGTGAGCTCATGAGGCGCTTCTTGATGCCGGCGCCGATTAGGCCGTTGGCCTTTTCCACTTGCCCGTTTGTTTGCGGGTGTGCCCTTTGAGGCATACGTGATATTGATCCGAGGCCTTCGCAGAAGTCCGGAATTCTTGGAGATGAAGTTCGATCCGTTGTCGGTGATGATGTCAGTGCGATGCATGAAACCTGAGACAATGGATTCAAGAACTTGACGGTTTTGCCTTCTTGGTGTGGCATGGCTTGATCCACTTGGTGAATTTGTCATTGCGACCAGGAGGAAGACGTGTCCTCCCTTCGAGGATTTTGGCAGTTTGCCGATCATGTCAAGGCCCCATTGGGCAAAAGGCCAGGCTATGGGTATGGGTCGCAGTTCGGACCCAGGTGCGTGCGGTTTGTCGGCGAACCATTGGCACCCGTTGCATCTTCGGACGATGTCTTTCGCGTCGCTCATGGCCGTTGGCCAGTAGAATCCTGCTCGCAGAGCTTTGGCGACGAGGGAGTGACTGCCTGCATGGTGGCCGCAGATGCCCTCGTGGATATCTTGGAGTATGGCCTTGCCGTCGTTGATGGTGACACACCGTTGTAGTACGCCCGTAATGCTGCGTTTGTACAGCTCACCGTTGATGATGGTGAAGGCTTTTGACCGACGAGATATGCGCCGGGCATCTGTCGGGCTGTCTGGCAATTCTCCGTTTATCAGGAACTGGAGGTATGGGCGTGTCCAAGTTTCTTCGACTGCCATGACCTGCATCAGGTTGATCATGGCGACTTCGGTATCCAACTTTTCGGGTCCTTCATGACCTTCGGGTAGCGTAGCCCCCGAGTGTTCTGCTTCTTCGGGTGATCCCTTGGGGAATTTCCGCTTGATGGATGGCACGCAGATCTGTTCGAGGAACACACCTGGTGGTACCTTTGCACAAGTGGAGCTGATGTTGGCGAGTCTATCGGCCTCCTCGTTGCTCTCTCTTCCAACCTGCCGAAGTTCGCAGCCGTTGAATTCTCCTTCGAGGGCGTTGTATAGCGCGCGGTACGCGATCATATTTTTGGCGTGTGCATCGCACTCATTCATCGTCTGCTGTACGACAAGGTTGGAGTCACCGTAGATGACCAGGCGCGTTGCGCCACATATCTTTGCCATCTTCATGCCGTGGATGAGGGCTTCGTATTTGGCCTCGTTATTGGAGGCTCTGAATTTCATCCGAAGGACGTACTTCATCTTGTCACCTTGCGGGGAGGTCAGTATGACTCCTGCCCCTGCTCCGGCTTCGCGTTTGGAGCCGTCAAAATGCATTGTCCAGGACTGCGACATATCTGGGGTGTCGAGCTGCAGCTCCATCCAGTGCACCAGGAAGTCCGGAAGGACTTGAGATTTGATTGCGTGTCGCTTCTCGTAGATGATGTCCAGGGGTGAGAGTTCAATGCCCCACAGGGCCACGCGTCCTGTGGCCTCTGGGTTATTCAGTATGCTGTTTAGGGGTGCCTCGTTGACGACCATCACCTGATGCTCCTGGAAGTAGTGGCTCAGTCGTCGAGCTGTCATGAACACGCCGTAAATGACCAGTAGTCGGGTACCACTGTTTTGTTGGAGTGAGAACCTCGCTGAGGTAGTAAATTGGGCGTTGTACCCGTGGGTCTTGCCTTCTTGGTCGTTCGACCATGAGTCTTATCTTGACCACCGGTGTGTGGCTGCTATGTACAACAGGGGCTCGCGCTCTTTTGGCGTGACCAAAAGCAGGCGAGGTGGAGAGGAGCAGCAGGGCTTTGAATCGTCATTGGCTTCGTGTCCACTCGAACTTATGCGCCTTGGCGCAGTTGGTAAAATGGTAGGGCCTTCTCGCCCATGCGGTGATGAACCCTTGAGTCCGCCTTAAGCTGCTGCTGAAGCCCCTTGAGGTTTTCGGCTTCTCCATTGTCATGATAGCTTTGATTTTCTTGGGTTCGCCGATCCCTCGTTGAGAGATGAAGTACTAGAGCAGCTCACGAGGGGCCTTGGCGCACTTTTCTGGATTGAGCTTGATCTGTAGCGATCAAGGTTGTCGAGCGTCTCGCAGAGATCGTCGATAAGTGTTCTTGCCTCCTTGGTTTTATGACTATGTCGTCGACATAGACTTGGGCGTTCGACGATCTGGTCCTTGAGGCGAACTGCATGCATCGCTGATACGTGGCACGCGTTCTTTAGCCGAAGGGCATTGTGTTATAGCGGTATACTCGAGCGGTGTGATGAGCGCCGTTTCTCTTGATCTTGACCTTGAGTCGAATCTGGTTATAGCTTTGAGTGGGCGTCGAGGAAGGAGAGTTTCTCACAACTGCGGTCGAATCGATGATCTGGTCGATCCGAGGAAGAGGAAGTGGTCCTTAGGGCAGTGTTTATTTAGTGACGTGAAGTCCACGCACATCCGCAGGATGTCTGTGTCCTTCTTCGGGACCATCACCGTGTTTGCCAGCCACTCGCTTTCCTTGATTTCCCGGATGAAGTCTGCTGCGAGTAATCTATTGATATCCTTGCCGATAGCTTCGGCTCGTGGCTCCTACAGTCGTCGGATGGACTGCTTGACTGGCTTGGTGTCTGGGAAGACATTGAGTGCGTGCTCGGCGAATTCCCTGGGAACTCCTGGCATGTCCGCAGGACACCGGTAGATTTCCAGTGCTCACGGAGGAATTGACGGCGCGCCTTCCTATCTTGATCTGAGGTCGTTGACGATCAGCGCCGTCTTGGAGGCATCCGTTGGATGGACCTGCACTTTCTTGGTGTTGATGGTGGAGTCGAAAGACATGTCAGGTGCGTTCTGCTTTGTGACTGGGGGTAGCCCATTGTCCGTCACCTCGTGGAGCTTTACAAGATCCTCTTGCATGCCGAAGGACTGGGAGATTTTGTTGAAATCCCTGTCGCATTGGTCCGATCGGGTGAAGCTCCCGTGGACTGTGATGATGCCCCTTGGTCCTGGCATCTTTAGTAGTAGGTATGCGTAGTGTGGGACGGCCAGGAACCTTGCGAATGCTACATGTCCCAGGATTGCATGGTATTGCGACGGCCAGTCCACCACTTCGAATTCGAGGCGCTCCTGCCGAAAGTTGTCCGGCTTCCCGAAGATGACGCCGAGCCCTATTTTGCCCAGGGGGAAGATGCCTTTCCCTGGGACAATGCCGTGGAACATCGTGTCTGATTGTTCCAGGCTGCATTGTGGGATCCGCATAGCTGCTAGAGTGCTTGCGAACATTAGGTTGATGCCGCTGCCGCTGTCCATGAAGACGCGACTCATCTCGAAGCCTCCGATCTGCGCCTCCAACACCAGGGCAGCATGACCTGGGCGAGGGATCTGGCAAGGGTGATCCGCGCGAGTGAATGTGATGCCGGACTCCGATCCGCTGAGGTACTCAGGGATTGCAGGCGGAGTTGCCACGGCCATGTTGATTTGTCGGGTGATTTTCTTCTGCACCCTATTTGTGGGGCGTCCCTTCTGTATCATATTGAGTGCTCCTTTTGGTGGGGTATCGACCGGCGTTGTTTCTTGATGCGACTGGTTGATTTGGGCCTCCAATATGCGGCGGTGGAGGAGCTCCGTGTGCTATTTCACCTGGCGCAGGTGCGTTTCCGAATGCAGGGATTGGAGCTTGTTGCCTCATCTGCATCATGCCTTCGCTGAGTTTCTGGAACTCGCGGAAGTCCTTGAGCATGTGGCTAGCTTTCTTTTTGCCATCTTGTTTGTCGATGTAGAAGTGGATGGTGCATGGACCCGAAAGTTTGTCGAATCTTTGAGGTCCGTTCTCGCGATCGCGGCGTTGCCACAGCTGCGTTGATCCGTTGTCGCGGAAGTTTCGCTGCGGTATCCTCCTTCTTGCGGCTGTTGTCGTTCTGGCGGTCGGCGTAACTTGCGACCATGTCGGGTCCATCGCGGTCCTCGTGACGCGATCTCCTCTTCTTTTGCGGCGTTCGCGTCTTGGCTGTAGTCGTCCTTTTCATCTGATTCGCCCGCTGGATGCAATCTTCGCCGTCTGCCTTAGCTGTTGGCGATTTCCATGAGCTGGTCGAGTGTCTTGGGCTTTACGTCCAAGTTTTCCTTGAAGTTCGGGCGTTTGACACCGTCCACAAGCGTCGATGGCCGCTCTTCGGAGATGTGTCTTTGCGGAGTTCTTGGTTGTAGACCAGCGTAGTATGTCTGGCGAATAGATTCACCCGTTCTCTGAGTGCAGGCTCGCAATTCTTCAATTGAGGCGGGCCTCTTGCTGGTGCCTTTGAAGTTTCGGATGAAGCTGTAAGCGAGCTCCTCCCAGCTTCGGATGGATCCTGATGATAGGCTGCTAAGCTAGACCCGCGTTGTGCCTGTTAGCTGCAGCTGAAGGCATTGCATGGCGGTTTCTTTGTTGCCTCCGTGAAGCTTGACGGATGACAGATGGTCACTGAGCCAGGACTTTGGATCTTGCGTGCCGTTGAGCTTCGGAGTATCCGAAGGAAGCTTGAAGTTGCGTGGCATCTGTGTTCGCCGGACGGATCTGCTGAAGCATCGAGCCCCGCAGAGTTCTCCTTCGTCTTCATCCATCTCCGATTCAGATGAGCATGCGCGTTTGGCGTGTGCTTTGTCGATCTTGCGCTGTGTAAGCTTGTCTCTGGCATCATAGTCGCGTTTATGGCGGTGCGAGCTCTTCTTTCTTCGAGGAAGATCGTGTTCCTCTTCATCTTCGGATGAGGGAGTGGGGCTCCGGTCGCGCCTGGCCGGAGCTTTCTTCTTCGGCTCCGTGAGGCGTCTTCGACCGCGCAGCTCCGATTAGTCCTAGTCCGGTGAGTGCGGACCTATGCATGGCCCTTTGGGTCCCCCTCCGGAGGTGGGTGGGCGAGATCTGTGATGGCTGCCATGATCACAGCTTGTGGCGTCTTGAGGTGATGTTGCCGTCGGCGTCCATATCCATGAATGATGTGTGGAGAGTTCGGTCACGTCCGCGCCGCTCCTTGGTCCATATTTTCCACCGAGTGGTGTTTGTTTCCCTGATTTCCGTTTGTGCTAGAGCGGGTCCCATGGCGGAGGCGCGGCTCGTCGCGCACTGGACTCAGAGGCTGCTTTCTTGCGTTTATCGAGCGTCTCCTGCATCTTGACTTGCTTCTTGTGCTCCTCGATGAGGAGGTAGTGGTACGCCATCAGCAGATCACGTGGGGAGTCCAGAGGTAGGACTATTTCGCCTGCGACGGCGCGGCGTGCTTCGGCCCATCCTTCTTTGCTAAGTTGGATGAGGTGGCCCCTGTTTTCCCCGCTTTCGCCGTTTCTACCGTTTTCGCCATTTCTGTCCTGCGGGTTGGGGTTGGGCGGCGGGTTAGGCGTTTCTTCGTCGGTTTGGATGATTGCGGCGCACAGATAGCGCCTGCAGATTGGTTGGCTGCTGCCGCAGCTTTCGGATCCGGAACCGTAGGTCTCTTCATCCGAAGGTGGATCGCACAGATCGGAGTTGCAGCTGTTGCCGCTGTAGAACTCATCTGTTGATGGTGACGTGCGTAGCACGGGGTGTGGAGCCCACGAAGCGGGCCTGATTGGCGGCACGGGCACCCGCTTAGGGAGGCGGAGGGTGCCAGTTCGTCCTACCTGGAAGCAGAAGCTCCCGAACAAGATTTTGAGTCCGTCGCCTACGGGCTGGAAATCCTTCATGGTATCCGGCGAGTGGGCGGTGAAGTCGAAAGTGCCGAAGAGGAGGTGATTCTCTGTCGCCGCGGATTTGTAGATCGATCGGGTCGGAACCGTCACGACCGCACAATCAGCAGCCCCAGTTCCCACAGACGGCGCCAATTGACGAGGTTTGATCTCGTCAATGCCCATTGTTATGGACTTGGGTTTTGGAGAAGATGGGGATGCTGGAGATCGTGGCACGGTTAACAGACAAGCAACCAGGGGACACGAGATTTACCAGTTCAGGCCCCCGGAGGGAAAACCCTACTCCTGCTTGTCTGCTCTTTGATTACGGCGGAACCGAAGGTTACAGGGTGCGCAGATTCGATCTGGCGTGGAGGTGTGTATGTATCGAGAGAGAGAGAGATCTAGGTCGTACCCTCCTGGCCTTTATATAGACTTAGGCAGGTCCCGGGCGTAGTCCTAGTCGGTTACAAGTTGTATTCAAACTCTAGTCTTGCTCTCCAAGGATCCGAAGGCGTCATGGGCCTGGGCCACCCGAAAATCTTCATGGGCCGGCGTATATTTGCCGTGGGCCTTCCTTGGGCTGGACTAGGTATGCCAAGGTCGTGTACCCGTAGGGTATAACCATGTCACCTTCCAACGATCAAACACATGTGCAATAGTGAGTCAGTGGTACTACCGCCTAGGAGAGGCCGGTACTACCTCCCCACAAACGGTCAAGTTCCAATAAAAACAACGACCATCCAGAGAGGTTACTACAAGGTGACATGAGCCCGGCGGAAGTGACCCAGTATATCCATCGATATTACTGGCACCAAAAATATCTTAGCGATACTACCAATGATTTCGCGGTACTGCCACCCCTAGGAAAATCCTAAACCAAAACTGCAATAACTTGAGTATATGAACTCTGAATGGGATGAAACCATTTTTTTTTGAAATATTGAGTATCCCAAGGGAGAAAATTCCAAGTAGAAAGATGTGAGAAACCTCCCAAGGTGAAGAGCCGGTAAAACCTCCAAGATCAGAACCGCAGTAAGATATTCATTGGATATCTAATTTTTATGAACTGGAGCTTGTTATGAAGATAACCACGAGCTCTAGAACCTCACATGGATAACATCTAAATAACAACAAAAAATATTATGCCAAGTATAGAAAGGTTTGAGCTCTCTCTGAAAGATGCGATCGAGTTACTCACTCGAGGGCCCCTCTTTTGATAGTATGACTATCTATCTTAAACCTGGTCTCCAAACTAACAACATGAGATTGACAAAAGAGAAAATCTATTAAGATTATACCTTTGCCTTGTGATACATCCAAAACGTATCTACTTTCTCGAACACTTTGCTATTGTTTCTTCTCTAAACTTGTGTGATTTGGATGCAACTAACACAGACTGACGTTGTTTTCAGCAGAATTACCTTAGTGTCTTGTTTTTGTGCAAAAAATGAACTATCGGGAAAAATATCGAAAAATATGCCAAAAATTATATTTCACCAGAAGATCCACGGAGCCAAAAGGGGAGAGAGGGAGGCACTGGGGCAGACCCACAGTGCGGCCACTAACCGCGCTGGGGAGGTTTGGCCACCCTAGGCAGCTCCTCGGCCTCCCTTTGCGCATATAAGTTGCCTTCTGACCTAAAACAAAGAGGGGTTCGATAGTTTTCTAGAAAGAGTTCCGCTCCACCGCCGCCACGAGAAACCAAGATTCAGATCCAGAAACTCCGTTCTGGCACCCTGCCAGGACAGGGAATTTGGAGAGGATCATCGCCATCGTCATCACCAACGCATCTCCATCAACCACCGATGTTTTCCTCATCCATGAGTGAGTAATCCCCCGCTGTAGGCTTGGGGATGGTAGGGATTGGATGAGTTCTATAATGTAATCGAATAAGATCTCTGAGGGGCATAGTGCCTAGTATCTCTATTTGTGCTATTTGACTTTGTTGCAACTTGTTGTGCTTAATGCTTGTCACTAGGACCCGAGTGCCATGATATCAGATCTGAACTTATTATTAAATCATTATGATAGTATTGTTTGTGATCTTATCTGCAAGTTGTGTACACATATCATTGTCCGGATCCAAAGGCCCCAAAGTGACAATAATTGGGACAACCAGAGGGGATGGCTGTGGTGTGAGGATCACATGTGTTCACGGAGTGTTAATGCTTTGCCCCGGTGCTCTATTAAAAGGAGCACCTTAATTGCCAGTAGTTCCCTAGAGGCTTCGCTGCCACGGGCTGGCTGGACAGAAGATGTTGTGAAAGTTCTCATTGCGAGCACGTATGACTATATCTGGAGCACATGTCTAGGATTGTTTAGTACTTGGATGCTTGTTATTATTTATCTGCAATTCCCTAATTCTTTGAAGTTACATGTTTAGACTCGTCCATGCAACGCCCATCCATCCATCCCTATGCCTACCGCACTCGAATCCCACTGCTACCGTTACTGTTACTATTGCTATTGTGTTACTGCTGTTGTTGCTTTGTTGTTGCTACTACAAACTGTTACTACCGATAAACTTCTGTGAGCAAGAACTATTTCCAGGTGCAGCTGAACTGACAAATCAGTTGTTAAGGCTTGCAAGTATTCTTTGACTCCCCTTATGTCGAATCAATAAATTGGGTAATACTATCAGCGAAGACTGATACGATCCCCTGTACTTGTGGTTCATCACCTTGCACATTCCACTTTAGCATGATGAACATGATCTTGTTCTTCTCAGGATGGAGCGTCTTTCTAGATTGCTCTTTCTCGCGCTTGACTGGTGAAGACTTGCAAATTGTTCTCCCATACTCCCATGGGAGACCCCCTTCTTTGGGCATGTCTTCACTTATCCATGATCATTGAGGATGGAAAGATTCAAGCATATGATCTTCTCGAGATATCTCATCTTGAACTTTCACTTCATATCTTCTTCATGTGTTGACTCAACTTGAATCAACCCTTTGCACTTTGTCTTGGTCAATTTTGAATCATCTTCTTTCTTCGACATGATGTCTTGAAGTAATGCAAGAATGCTCACTCTATATTCTTCTTGAAGACATGCTTCCAATATGCTTAATTCTCACATCACCATTGAATATCTTCTTGGTCATTGCTTATTCTTCTTCCTTTCTTCATCCTTCAACCCTGAAGCCAACAAATGGTTCAAGCGAAGCCAATGAACAGTTCCTACAAGAGCAACTCAATGAAAATATTAGTCCATAGAGATTGTCATTAATTACCAAACCACACATGGGGCACACATGCACTTTCAAAAGTCATAGTCAGACGGGTCTAAAAGAGAAAAAAATGCTCTAAGCTTCGTGAGATATATTCAGAGCCTTCTTCCTCACTTAAGGTTGCCTACGTGCAATGGCTTATGTCCAAGGATCATAAATTCCTCTTGGCCCATGACTTTCTTGTCTTGTGTTGTGGGCTATAAATGTGCTATCTCCTCCATCTGGATATACTTGATAGACTGATGATACAATACGAGTTGAATCCTTGCCATCGAAGGACTCCCCAAGTGGAGATGTACCTTAAGGCCTCAATTTGTGGGGATGAAACCAGGGAGTCCTCGTGAGGATATGAATAATCGCACCACCCTGGACCTTCCCTTTCTTCTTTGAACCGTGTTAAATCCATATATCGTGTGTGGTAGAAAAAAGTTTTAGTGCAAGTTTTCTGACTAGTTCCCGTTCAATTACCAAAGTTTGGTGTTCATTGATGGCTTAAGCTCTTGAGTTTTCTAGGACATTTATCTAGTAGCTCATGAAAGATTGGTCCACTACCCACATCACATACTTAAATCACTATAGTTCTTAATGGATTTCCTTACTATTATTTGCCAACTTGTATAAGAATCCTCCATTCCTTGGTTGTATGCTAGCCAAAGTGACCTCTATATAAAAGCATCTGACTAATCTCTTATTGGATAACTTGTCATTGGATCAAATATATAGGTTAAAGAGAACAAGTGATAACATATGATTCCTAGTATCATAATCCATGATATCTGTAACAAAAGACATATTTATGTTTTGTTTAAATTCGATAAACATACATGAAGAGTATATACTAACAGACTCATCTAATTTTCTATAGAGTACAATCATATGGGTATGTACTTTATGTAACTTTAAAGCCCCATAGTGTGTGTTATGGCTTACTATAGCTCCTTGTATAATAACCTAATCGTGTACTTTTCCTCCACTTAGAGATTAAACCATATTCGCCTACCAAATCTCACATATGTATTCGTCTAGTTTAATATGTTGTTTTCATTGCAATATCATGGGTCTCCATCCGTAACTTTCCAACTATGACTACGTAACCGAAATACCTAAAACATATCAATTCTCCATGATGTCTAGGAGATATATAGAATATTTTTAGTAACAAGAAAAACAGAAGAAATTTATCTATTCATGTCTTCTACTAGTTTCTTTCTTTCCTTTACATGCTTTATTTCTTTACAATCTTTTCACAACTCCTATTGATATATTTTCACTAAGTTACTATATCATGATCATATAATCATACCTAATAAAAATTGTGTTCGAAGAGACCTTATAAAAGTACTGTCAATCAATATCTTCTTATACATTTTGTGGCCATCTATGCATATAGCTGAATGTTGATTCCCACATGCATGTTAACATGTCAAATCTGTCAGCATTGCCTGAAATTTGAGATTTGTGCCACATGTTGCATCCTAACAAACTGCAAATATATCCTTTTATTTTTATGACAATCTACAAGCAATCCGTCGCAAAATCTGTTGACTGCAAACATATTTGCATATAAACCCTTCTACTTTACAAAATCAACCCACACTCCTCCTCTCTGGGTGGTTTCATCATGTTTCATTGGGGTTTCCCATATATATGTTTCAATTAAACTTTCACAAACAATTCACCAAAAGTTTAACATATGCAAAACTACTCACACATATGTTTTCCTTTATGAAAACACACTGAAACATAATAAAACCTCTTGCGTGTGTGGATTTAAACTATAGCTCCATCTAAAATTCATAAAAGGGTTTCATCGAAAGTGAAACATATATGGATGGAACTATGCACACATCTGCGTTCCTTCATCAAAACATGTATAAAACGTATGAAACCATGTTGAATCTTCATAGAATTATATAGTAGCATAGATTCATAAGACATTTTTTATGTTTATTTATGAAATAAGAATATTTACAAACCTCAATGAAACATTTATGAAACTCTCATTGGAATAGAGTGTGGGTTGATTTCCATTAGAGAATAATCCTGGCCTCTGCATATAGCAGGCCTGATTAAGTTTGTAGGGAAGTCGTGTATATATCATACTTATCGAGCGATGAAGCAATCATATTAGTGGCGAGCACGTGGGGTGGTATCCGCCCCTCTAGCGCCAAAGGAGACTCCATCATCTACACTATTTGGTCCAAGATCGAGCCATCCACACGTGTGAGTGTCCAGACCTGGGTAGAAGAAGAGCATGCACGCACATGCCAATGGCCCTCTCACATGCACTTTATCGTTCCAAGAGAAGATTGTGCAGTCGACGGTGGACTGTGATCAGTGTGTGCACGTGACAAGCCCAGCTTAATCACATTACTATTACTTCCGTACACTCCATTCCTAAATCATACTATGCAACGCAAATCATATACAGTGTATGTACCCCCTATATGATCATAAAAATATCAGTATACGAGTATTCATTTTGGAACGTATGTGTACGAGTATGGAGGCAATCTGCATTGCGTTTCCACACGTCATGATATACTCACACTAGTAGTAGTACCGAGTTACCCATTAATTACCAGCGCGGTTAATCAGTAAAAGACGACGAGGTTTCCAGTGTGAACCCGAACGATTTTAGGCAATTAAAGAGGCACCGGCACTCAAGCATGCACGCTCGCGGCTAGTATAGCATGCAGTTTGAATACGATCCAGATTTTGACGGTCAAAGTTTTAGGCCGGCCGGAGGCAAGGGGTGCAATTACCAAGGTGAAAAAACACACACCCGGCCTATCTTAACCTCCACTTCTCCTCCTCCCCATAAAGAGAGAGAAGAAGGGAGGAGGCTCTACTAGCATTCGGCCATTGTTAATCTCTTTCTCTCTCTGGTAACTTCTGACTGGCCTGCTGCTTAGGGGGAAGAGAGAGGCAGATTAGCTCTGGTTAACAACAACCGGTCACGGGGGATCCTATGCGAGGTGCGTGATTAGGGTTTTCCGCTGCTCGCTTCTCGACGCGTTTCTGGAGAGGATCGACGCCGAGGTGTTTTCTATCGCCGGAAGACGAGGGTCCGTGTCTTCTCCTAGGGTGCAGGTAGCACATCATCTCCTCCTCCTCCTCCTCCTCCTCCTCCTCCTTGCATCCACTAGGCTATGAGAATGGGACAAGTGCTACTCCTTCTTTTCCCTTTTCCCAGCCTCGAATTTGATCTGCTACCTAGCTTATATATATTCTTTTCTTTTCAAGCAAAAAGTAGATTGCATGGCTATCTTCATTTTTTTTACCATGTTTTGATCTTCACCCCGAGCAAAATAAGTATGATCGGTCTATACATGAAATCCTATAATATACTAAATGAATAAATAATTATTAAACGTTTTACTTGCTATTTGGGGAATTAAGATTTCAAGATTCGTGTTTTCCTTGCAATTGATTTTGTAATGATGTTATTTTATTCATGAGATTTTGGACGGTGGTTTTGTCCAAGTTCTTGAATTACTCGATATTGTAGTTGTTATAGGGGGAGAGACGAGTACACCCAAATCTAGGTCCTGTCACTGTACATGCTACCCTTTGTGTGCGTTGGTGTGTGTGAGTAGGAGGAAGGCAGAGCCTAGTTAATTTGCAAGAAATAAACCTTGTCAGGGAGGTGTGGTGATTTTATCTAGGGTTTGAGAGTGGCCAAGGCTTGATTGTTCATATGTAGATTCGTCACCGTTGAACAGTGTTTTGGCGCATAGTTAGGAATTAATAATACTAGTGCTGGTTATACAATTATTTACACATGCATATGTCAACTGCATCGATGCATATATGTCAAGCCACCCAACCGTGCATCAGCATGTGCGTCCCTTCATTTGAAAAAGAGAGAGAGATATTCCACCACTACTACTTACGCGTGCAAGAACATCTGCTTGCGAATTGAGATCCTAGACAAATAGAATGTGAAGCTAGATCTTTGCAACATTTCTTTTCTCCCATGAGGGATTAGTTTTCTAATCGCTGTGAATATCAGCTTTCTAGTCAAAAAAGGACATGACAACTCATACTGTTATCGAGTAAAGGGCACCACTTTAGTGCTACATGTACATGCAGGGCATCAGGGTGCACTCATGTAGGGCAATACTATCTTGGCATGTTTTTGGGGAAAATGAGACAAAATATAGTGGACTCTTCCCCCAGAAAGCACAAGCAAAAAGCTGTATCTGTTCAGTTAAACCATGCTACTGTTTTTGTATTGCACACAGATACTACTACAAAATTGTGCTAGTGCTTTTCTCTTGTTTGGAAAAAGCTTCTCCTACAGAACACAAATTGTGGAGTAGTCTCACATAGTGTCAATATCATATACGTATATCAATCCACAGTAGTCTCACACTCTGACATAAGAGTAATATGGAGTACTAGTACTTTGTATAAATATCTGCCTCTTACTAGTACAGTTGCTTAAGGTTCCAAAACACTCTTGGCTCTTGACCTCTCCCTTCTCCAGCTTCCTCTAACCTTGGGCTGCTCACCAAAATGGCTTCTTGATCTGCTGCTCTACTCTCCAGCCTATCTAAGTACTAGAAACCAACAACTAATCACTTCCTTATCTTTCTTAGCTAGCTAATCATCCGTCGACCATGGCCACCGTGAACAACTGGCTGGGCTTCTCCCTCTCACAGCAGGAGCTCCCGCCCTCCACCGCCCCCTCCGCCGACGTCTGCTTCAACATCCCACAAGGTAGATACATCAAACATATGACGATAGATGCATACATACAGATCATCAGATAGATCCATTACTATGAAATCTTGTGACTGATTTTGTTGTTTTGCAGATTGGAGCATGAGGGGATCGGAGCTATCGGCGCTGGTGTCCGAGCCAAAGCTGGAGGACTTCCTCGGCGGCATCTCCTACTCTGACCATCACCAGCATCAGCACAAGCCCTCCGGCGGCAACATGGTCGTCCCTGCAGTCAGCGGCAACGGCGGCGCTAGCTACGCAAACTCTGGCGGCAGCAGCGTAGGCTACCTGTATCACCCCAGCTCTGCCTCCCTCCAGTTCGCCGACTCAGTCATGG
Source organism: Avena insularis (assembly GCA_023614405.1). NCBI lineage: Eukaryota > Viridiplantae > Streptophyta > Magnoliopsida > Poales > Poaceae > Avena > Avena insularis. The sequence continues at coordinate 376,273,732 of CM042691.1, read as the reverse complement.
TGGCCTCCTCTGCCGGCAGCATCCACTCTAACGAAGATGCCATCATGGCCAACGCCACAGCCAACAATAACAATGGCGGCGGCATCGGCCTGTCCATGATCAAGAGTTGGCTGCGGAGCCAGCCGGCGCCGGCGCAGCAGAGGGCGGAGATGGCGGCCGAGGGCGCGCAAGCAGCAGCACAGGGGCTCTCGCTGTCAATGAACATGGCGACGGGGATGCCGCAGCTTCTCGGTAGAGAGCGAGGCGCGCTAGAGAGCGTGTCCACGTCGACACAGGGTGGGATGGCTGCTCGGAAGGAAGACGCGGCCGGTGGCAATAGTGTTGGTTCTGACGCCGTGGTGTCCGCCGGTGCAGATAGCACTGGAGGCAGCGGTGGTGCGGTGGTGGAGTTACCGGCGGCCAGGAAGTCGGCTGACACGTTTGGGCAGCGGACTTCGATTTATCGCGGTGTGACCAGGTATATAGTGTGCATTGCAACCATATAGTACTAAGAACACATAAGCTTTTTTGGTTACTGTTTCTATGATGAAGCATCCAGATAATGTAGTTTCTTTGTTTATTTTGTTTTTGTGATGTATTCCAGTAGTATTGTTTTGTACTTTTATCTTCTCTTTTTTTTGCATCGAATGAGTTAATGCGGTGGGGTTTCCCTGTTATTCTGGAAAAAATGAGCTAATGCTGTATACTTTTGGGGATTAATGTAGATGCAAAGACTAGGAGTGCCATTATGTGGGCATGATTATTGTGGCTTACAAAGATTGATCATTTGTATGTGATTGGCTTTAATTAGGCATAGATGGACCGGGAGATATGAGGCTCACCTATGGGACAACAGCTGCAGAAGAGAAGGGCAAACTCGCAAGGGTCGTCAAGGTTGATACATCATCTTTTAAATTTGTTTCTTGCTATCAATGGTCATTCCTCTCCAATGTTGCTAACTGTGATTTTTTCATTGATGATTCAACTTTGTCTGAACTCGACACTTTCAATCTGCAGTCTATCTAGGTAATAAGCAAGATCCAGATGGAACTATTTCAATTCATTGTCACATTGTAATTGTCATTATTTTTCTTCAGTGGTGTTAGTATCACTTGTTGACATTTTTTGTGCATCCATATCTTCCAATGATGAATTACTTATGCAGGTGGCTATGACAAAGAGGAGAAAGCTGCTAGAGCTTACGATTTGGCTGCTCTCAAATATTGGGGTCCGACGACGACAACAAATTTCCCTGTAAGCATTATTCCATATAAGCATAAATAGTAGTATTTTTTATGCCATTGTTGCGAAGAAAGCACTTATCACTCTCTTACTGATTATTGATCAATTTAATGGTGAATCGACATCTATATTTATTTTATTTTTGTGATGTGTTGTTTACAGAGGTTGTACCTAAAGGCTTGCATATGTGTTTCTATACTTTTTACCAGGTGAACAACTATGAGAAGGAGTTAGAGGAGATGAAGCACATGACTAGGCAGGAGTTTGTGGCATCTCTGCGAAGGTCGGTCTCTAATCTTTTACACACATATATGTCTATGTATACCAAATCAATAAATGTTAATATTATTCGATCATGTAATTAACCAATCCTACATATCCATGTGTGTATGTGCAGAAAGAGTAGTGGTTTTTCGAGAGGTGCCTCTATATACCGTGGAGTAACTAGGTATGCATCTTTTCCTGGTTTTGTGCATCCCATGATGCAGAGATTGAGAATATGATCCTTTCTTTACTTAGCGACAATTCTGAAGTTTTAATTTCGGATGATTCATTTAACTATGCACAAATAAAGACACCACCAACATGGGAGATGGCAAGCAAGGATAGGAAGAGTTGCTGGGAACAAGGATCTCTACTTGGGCACCTTCAGTAAGTATCTATACTCCATATGTGTGCACATTACAAAAAAAAGCATTTGGTTAGTTACACCGGATTACCACCTAGATATATAGCTCATTGCATGCATGGTACTATATTTGTGCATCATTTATAAGTTATGACCTGAAGCAATATATGCTATTCAATTAGACTTTATTGATGTACAGATTTGCCTTTTTTGTGAAATTGAAAGAAGAAAAGTCAATAATTTTCCTCTAGCTAGACGTCTGGCAGTTTGGTCTAAGCTCAATGTGGCATGTGAGACATGGAGTGACAAACCATGAAATGCCACCCAATAGATCAACAGATTTTCCGTCTAAGTATCTATACTCCATATGTGTGCACATTACAAAAAAGCATTTGGTTAGTTACACCGGATTACCACCTAGATATATAGCTCATTGCCTGCATGGTACTATATTTGTGCATCATTTATATATCCACACGGGCAAATTAGTTATGACCTGAAGCAATATGTGATATTCAATTAGACTTTATTGATATACAGATTTGCCTTTTTTTGTGAAATTGAAAGAAGAAAAGTCAATGATTTTCCTCTAGCTAGACGTCTGGCAGTAATTTGGTCTAAGCTCAGTGGCATGTGAGAGACATGGAGTGACAAACCATGAAATGCCACCCAATAGAGATCAACAGATTTTCCGTTAAAAATGGCGACCAACTTGCAAGTCATGCCCAGTTGCATCGATCGCATTATTTACTTTGTGTATCCTCGATCCTCATGTCATGTGGGTAGCCTTTCTAACGTACGTACCTTCCATGTTTAGCGCTGCCGCTGTCTCCACTCACCGGTGCATCCAGTCAAAATATTCGAGCTGCATCTTGCATGCATTTGTAGTAAACTAATGACCAATTAAAATAATCGAGCTACCTAGTCACATCTTGCATGCATCCATGCATGGCAGGCATTCTTCTTCGAGTGTTAGCTAAATAACCATTTGTGTTCGTATTGTGTATAGGCACGCAGGAGGAGGCAGCGGAGGCGTACGACATCGCGGCGATCAAGTTCCGGGGGCTCAACGCCGTCACCAACTTCGACATGACACGCTACGACGTCAAGAGCATCCTCGACAGCAGCGCACTTCCCATCGGCAGCGCCGCCAAGCGCCTCAAGGACGCCGAGACTGCGGCGGCAAGGTCAGTATCGTCCCTCGCGCTGCAGCAGCACGCCGGCGGCTACGACATGGGCGCCCTCGCCGCCTACAGCGCGGCCTACCACCACCCTTCCGTCGCCGCCGCCTCAGCGTGGCCGACCATCGCATTCCAGGCTCCACCGCCGCAGTCATCTGGTGGTGGACAGTACATGTACCACCCTTACGCCGTGCAGGCGCAGCCGCTGCGTGGTTGGTGCAAGCCGGAGCCGGACCACGCGGTGATTGCGGCCGCGCACAGCCTGCAGGAGCTCCACCACCTCAACCTCGGCGCCGGCGCCGGGGCGCACGACTTCTTCTCGCAGCATGCCCAGGCGATGGCGATGCAGCAGCAGCAGCATGGAGGCCTTGGCAGCATCGACAACACAGGCGCCTCTTTGGAGCACAGCACAGGGTCCAACTCCGTCGTCTACAACAATGGCACCGTCGAGAGCAACGGCAGTGGCAGCTATATGCTGCCCACAGCGACAGCGAGCCATGAGCAGGTGGCGCTGGCCCACGCACGCGCGGCGCAGGCTTATAACAATGGCACCATGAGAGATCAAGACGACGGGAAGACCGCCTACGAGAACTTCCTCCTGGGCAACACGGAGGCCTATGGTGGCGGGAGGATGACATCTGCCTGGACTCCGGCCTCGGCCTCGGCACCACCAGCGACGAGCAGCAGCGAGATGACCGGCGGCTGCAACGGCGCGCAGCTCTTCAGCGTCTGGAACGATACTAATTAGGTCAGCTAGAAGGAAAAAAAAACTAACATCACATAGCACTTAGGGTTCATGAGATGGCCATTAAGCTGTTATTGTCATGTTCTATTACTCTATTATTACTTGGTAGCTAGTTGGAAGGGTACTTGTTCGTCTGAAGAGGAAGGTAATGGCCTGTGAGAGGGCTATGCATTTGCACACTGCATGGTTGTTCGATCAGTTAAGCTGTTATTATTTTGGGGTTAAGTTCAGAAGGATAATATATGGGCCTGATCATTGACTAGGGAATTAGATGGTTTGTTTAGAGTTTAATGGAGCAAAAACTGGCCTGCTTGTAAATTGGAATTGGTAAGGTGGATGGCCTTGCACGATGGTGATCAATGTCCTCATCTTCGTTACATGAAAACGCTTTTGTCTAAGTCAAACTTCATCAATTTTGACCAACTTCATCTTAGTGATCAATGTCCTCCGTCCACAAATAAGTGCACATACACTAGGGAATAACTAAATAGGCCGACGGCCTTTTTATACGCCGACGGCAAAATGTCGGGGCCGTCAGGCTTAACAACACGTCGGCCTAGTTTCTTGGTCGGCGTAGAATAAATAGGCCGACGGCCGCCGTCGGTGTAAACATGACCGTCGGCGTAGCCCATTGGGCTAATGGCAGAGCAACGGCGTCAAGTCTACGCCGACGTAGGTTTTTTTTTGCCACATTAATCTTAGAAAATTCATAACTAAATTATTTAAATTCAGAAAAATACATATAATATATCAAAATTTGCAGAAAAATAAGATATATCTATATAAACTCAAATATTATATATTTTTATTCAAAAAATACATAAAAATACAAATACTTTCGTATAACATATTTTTCATTTTCCAAGTGCAAAAAACGGAGTGTTTTGTGAAACAACCACCAAAAGAAAGTTTCAAAATGATAATACCATATTTTTCAAAAATACTAGACCATATTGAATGGACAATTTCCCAACCTAGGAATCTCAAACCTTTCCGTTCACCTCTCGTGAAAGAGACAAATTCCTGCTGAATCGGCAGGAAATGAGTTAGATTTGAACTACAGGTATATGATATATTGCTCATGATTTTTTGTAAAATTCATTTTTAGGTTCACAATATGCTATTTCATCAGAGATCTAATGCAAGTTTAGTGAGACTCGTCCCCGAGCTAAGAATCATCATGCCCCTCGATTTAGGAAGTTTGATGATAGTTTGAAATGTGCATAAAAAATTAAAAAACGATCAAAACAATGCAAAACCTTCGCGTGGTGTCATATTATATGACATAGTTCCATGGAAAAATACCAGATTTGGTATATTCATTGAGTCTTAAAAAAACCTTCACAAATGGCCTATCCCAATCGAGGTTTTCTGGATTTCAGGTCAAATGACCAATGTTATTGCTATAATCGCGGTATAGTTTGCGATAATGTGTCCATATTGTACACACATGTGTATCATGGGATGGTGAACAATGTTGTAGGAGGAAGTTTTCCTTTTCGTCGCACCGAAAAGCCATTTTTCATTTTCCGAGTGCAAAAAACGGGGTGTTTTTGTGAAGCAACCACCAAATGAAAGTTTCAAAATGATAATACCATATTTTTCAAAAATACTAGACCATATTGAATGGACAATTTTCCCAACCTAGGAATCTCAAACCTTTCCGTTCACCTCTCGTGAAAAAGACAAATTCTCACTGAATCCAGAGGAAATGAGTTAGATTTGAACTACAGGTACATGATATATTGCTCATGATTTTTTGTAAAAATCATTTTTAGGTTCACAATATGCCATTTCATCAGAGATCTAATGCAAGTTTAGTGAGACTCGTCCCCGAGCTAAGAATCATCATGCCCCTCGATTTAGGAAGTTTGACGATAGTTTGAAACGGGCATAAAAAATTAACAAATGATCGAAACAATGCAAAACCTTCGCGTGGTGTCATATTATATGACATAGTTCCATGGAAAAATATAAAACTTGATATATTAATTGAGTCTTAAAAAAACCTTCACAAAATGGCCTATCTCAATCGAGGTTTTCTGGATTTCAGGTCAAATGACCAATATTATTGCTATAATCGCGGTATAGTTTGCGATAATGTGTCCATATTATGCACACATGTGTATCATGGGATGGTGAACAATGTTGCAGGAGGAAGTTTTCCTTTTCGTCGCACCGAAAAGCCATTTTTTATTTTTCGAGTGCAAAAAAGGGGTGTTTTTGTGAAGCAACCACCAAATGAAAGTTTCAAAATGATAATACCACATTTTTTAAAATACTAGACCATATTGAATGGACAATTTCCCAACCGGGGTGTCTCAAACCTTTCCGTTCACCTCTCGTGAAAAAGACAAATTCCTGCCGAATCAGTAGAAAATGAGTTAGATTTGAACTACATGTACATGATATGATGCTCATGATTTTTTGCAAAAATCAGTTTTAGGTTCAAAATATGCTATTTCATCAGATATCTAATGCAAGTTTAGTGAGGCTCAGCCCCGAGCTAAGAATTTTCATGCCCCTCGATTTAGAAAGTTTGACGATAGTTTGAAACGGGCATAAAAAATTCAAAAACGATCGAAACAATGCAAAACCTTCGCGTGGTGTCATATTATGTGACATAGTTGCATGGAAAAGTATAAAACTTGATATATTGATCGTGTCTCAAAAAACCCTTCACAAAATAACCTATCTCAATCGAGGTTTTCTGGATTTCAGGTCAAATGACCAATGTTATTGCTAGAATCGCGATATAGTTTGCGCTAATGTGCCCATATTATGCACTCGTGTATATCATGGGATGGGGAACAATGTTGCAGGAGGAAGTTTTCCTTTTCGTCGCACCAAAAAGCCATTTTTTTATTTTTCGAGTGCCAAAAACGGGGTGTTTTATGAATCTTGACATAGTTTCAGTTGGTCTAATATTTAAAATTTATGATATATAATTAAATAGATGATAGGGATGCTATATTTGGATTCCTCTCATTTTTCTGATCGATTTGGATATATTATTTGTCGAATTGTGATTTACAGATTTGTAGATATGAATTATTCAAATTTAAATAAAAAAGCAAAATAAATAAAATTTATTTTATTTTTATTTGAATTCAAGATTATTATTACTTATTTATTGTTGTTTATACAAAAAATTGTATGGAATGTAAAAAAAAATATGTCTAACATTATAGTGTAATGATTAATAGGTTTGATATGATAATATTCACAACAAGTTCTAGTTTGTTTGTCGGAAGCTCATGTGGAAGGAACGAAGAAGTTAAGCGTGCTGGGGCTGGAGTAGTATTAGGATGGGTGACCGGTTGAGAAGTTTGACTAATTGTGCAATTTAACTTGAGACTAAGTATACTTAGAATTAAAAATGTCCATGTGAGATTAACAAGATAAACAATACAAAAATGTTAAAAAAATTTAAAAAAAATTTGAAAAAAAAAGTTGGAAAAAAATTGAAAAAATCTAGGCCGACGGTAAAGTCGTCGGCGTAGCCAAACGGCCGTTAGTCATCTAGGTGGGCCCCATATGGTCTACGCCGTAGACGGCAGTACGTCAGAGCCAGCCTACGCCGACGGCATTTAGGGCCTACCCGACGGGACCCGTCCGTCGGCGTATTCAGCTTCTCCTGTAGTGATATAGCTTTTGTCTAAGTCAAACTTCATTAAATTTGACCAACTTTATAGATAAATATAACAATATATATTACATCAAATTTATATATTATAAAATTAAATTTAAAAACATATCTAGTGTTACCAATTTGATGTCATAAGTATTGCTAGATTTTTCTATAAAATTAGTCAAACTTGTTAAGTTTGACTTAGGACAAAACTAGAAGTACACTTATTTGTGGACGAAGGGAGTACTTAACATCTGTATGATCAAAGCAGCCAAAGTTCGAAACTTTTTATTATTCCCTGTACCCCTTTTTAATTTTGATGGTGCCCTCGTTATGAGTGGATTTGATCAAAAATACATGAGACTAACAAATATTCTGTTCAAATACATGAGGCATTCAAAAGACTAGACCATACGCATTAATTAATTAATATTTACATTTCAATACTCTATCTCAGATTTCGGTAGAACCAACGGATTTCCCCTTTTAGAAAGGTTTAATGATTGTTAAAGATGAATTTTTTAAGAGGGGTTCTATAGTTTTTGGTAATGGGCAGAACACTAGATTTTGGGAAGACATTTGGTTAGAAGATAAATCTTTATGTGATGAGTATCCATCACTATACAACATTGTCCATCACAAAAACTTCACGGTGGTGAATGTGTTGAAGACGAATCCTATTAATCTTAGTTTCAGGAGAGCTTAAATAGGTAATAAATGGGATTGTTGGTTACACTTGGTGGCTCGTCTCATGGATGTACAACTTTCAGAAAATGAGAACACGTTCAAATGGAACTTAATAACAATAGGTTGTTTTACGGTTCGGTCTTGATATGCTTAATGACAATACGGTGTATTTGAAGAAACATATTTGGAAAATTAAAGTACCACTCAAAATAAGAATTTTCATGTGGTTTTTTCATAGAAAAGAAATTTTAACAAAGGACAACCTACTTAAATGAAATTGGCATGGATCTTCTAAATGTTGTTTTTGTGATCAAGAAGAGACAATTCATCATCTTTTCATAGCATGTCCCTTTGCAAGAATCCTATGGAAGATAATTTATATGAGTTTCAACATACCACCACCAGCTAATATTGACAACTTATTTGAAAATTGGTTAAATGGGATTCCTAAGAAAGATAAAGGCCATATTAGAGTTGGTGTGTGCGCTTTACTATGGGCCATTTGGAATGTGCGGAATGTTTTTATCTTTAACAAGAAAAGTTTCTCATCTTTTATACAGGTTATTCCTATGACTACAAATTGGATCCATATGTGGTCCTATCTCCAGCCAGCGGAGGTGCGTTCGCCATGGATTCTGGGTGCATCCGTTTGGAGACGGTCGCACGAGATTGTTACAGCCGGTGCGGCTGGTGGTCTGAGCGTAGATTGACTTGAAGATGCTGCATAAACGCTTGGTCTTAGTTATTTTTATTTGGCTTATCCATGTTGAGACTTTAGCAGATCCATGAGCTATAATAAATTGTTCTGATATTACTTTTTAATAATGAATAAAAAGCCGTATGCATCGATTGATGCAGAGGCTGAAGTTCCACTCTCCCGTTTCAAAAAAAATACACATTAATTAATGCAAGAAAGAGGCATCCCAAAATTGACGTGAAGCTTAACAAAATATGAATTCAATGACATTATTAATGTGAGACGATACGTACTACCAAATACACACATATGTCCCAGAGATAAGATATAAGATGGATTAAGAATCCTATACTAACAGATACATCATATGTCAAACACTCACCTCCCTGTAGTCGTAGCAGTAGAAGAGCTGAATGTTGAAACCAGTAGGCAGGCATACCCACATGGTCATAGCAAGAGTTTCGCGGGCGGTGTCGGGTCGTGAACACTTTGACTAAGTGGCGGACCCAAGAATTATTCAAAGCCTGGGCAAATAGTGTATTTTAAGACTAATGACTCTATTTTTTAATCAAATTGTTATGAAATTAGGCTTGTCGGCCGGCTGGAAGCCTGGGCGCGTGCCCGTGCTTAGGGACGGCTAGGTCCGCCTATGCTTTGACTGTAGTGAAAACTGAAGAGGTGACAACCATTAGTGTCGATGTCAAGTTTGTTGAGTGTGGGGCAGTGTAGCCATGGTCGTGGTAGTGGTGCTAGGGGAAGCCACTGTTTCCGGTCTCAAGGTACAGTACTAGTTGTCGAAGAGAGTGTTCAATGTTGAAGATGATATTGTTGAACCCATTCATAGAATTTCGTGCACTTAACCACTTCCTTCCCTAAACTGGGACCAAAAGTTGATAAGTAGAAATTTCTTATTTAAAGTGTGCCAGTCAGGTCGGGTCTTGAACTAACGACCTGTTGGGTATGATACTATGTGAAACAATGGGTATCTTCACTGGCGTCCCCAACCGGTGGCCGGCAAACGCGCTGACAGTTAGTTTGGGAGGGGGTTGTCCAAACTGCTGGCGGTTTGGGGGAGGCCACCCCACATCAGCGCCTCAACTATCAAATTCCACTAGTTCACACATTTCAGCCTCAATAGTACATATTTCAAGTAGGAAAATTTAAATAAATCCAAATGTATTACTCCCTCCGATCCCTATTAGTTGACTCAAGTTTGTCTAGATTTGGATGAATCTAGACACTATTTATATTGGTTCATCCAATTTTTGACAAATCCAAGTCAACTAATATGGATCGGAGGGAGTACAAAAAATTCAGATATAAAAGGAAATAATTCATACAATAATTTATACATAATTTAAAGTTCAAATAGATCAAGTCAGGGCGGGTACGTTGGCCGGTGCGTTCCTTTGAGCACTCGTGAATGCTCCACGGGATCTTCATGCAACTGTGCATGCACCTGTTCGTCGCGAATTTCTTGATGCATGGCGGAAAAAGCACCAAACTCTGTTGGCACCTTGTGATCGACAACAACAAGGAGGGCCATGGTGCTCAAACGGTTGATCATCAACCACTGGAGCGTCGCTCTCGTTCTTGATGATCATATTGTGCATGGACTCTCGATGATCATAGACCCTGCTGATGCAAATGGACTCCTAGAGGAGCGACGGTTGACCGTTAGCTGTTCCCAAAAGACGCACCAGGTTGCACTATCGATGGCCCGATGGGGTGGGGTTCCTAGGGGCTGGGTGGCGCAACAGGCGGGTGATACTGGGCAGATATGGCGATTAGCGCGTCATAGTTGGGCAACGGCTGCGCCGATCCGTGGATGCGAGGAAAGACCGAATGAGGCGGGTATGGATGGCGACGGGGTTTGGTCTGTTGATGGCAAGAGGAACCGACTTGGCCAATCCAACGTGGCACCATTGCCGACAGCCCCATCCCGGCCCATTTGTGCCTGGGCGACAAGGGAATGTCGGACAGATTGATGGGTGACCCAATCTGTCAGGAGTGGTTGGGACACGCTAGTGCGGGTGATTTTTTGGCCACAACCCCCAAAACCCGTTGGGGGTAGGGTCGAGGGGTGCCGATGGAGATGCTCTAATATGATAGGAGATGGATTACAAATTATATACTACCAATTACACTTATGAAAAATATACAATTAGCACATAAGAATAACACTCTAACATACACTCTTAAAACGACTGTTTTTAGGGGACTTCTAAGTTAGGCTTAGAGGATATGGGGTGCTCTCCCAAGGTAAGACATCGTAAAACCCAACCCCCTAAAATTCCTCTTACACATGGGAAGCACTGGTTAGTTAGTAATATTTTTCTTGCTTCTATTGCTATCTTATATGTGTCTCTCCCTAAGCTACATCGACTATGACAACGACAAGAGTCAATCAAAATTCAAGTTACATGGAGCAACACACGTGTAAACTAAAAGACATGCTAGGATAGAATGATTATCTTGAAAACTTTGCAGACAAAATCGTAAGAGACCGAGAAGTACAACCTCAAGATACGTGTTGTATATAGGGACAAAAGGAATATAAATTCTCAAAATTTATATGTTGGAAAATTCCCAACAAATTCCTCTTACACATGGGATGTATCTCTCCCTGAGCTACATTGACTATGATAACGGCAATGGTCAATCAGAAATTAAGTTACATGAAGCAAGACACGTCGGAATTAAAAGACAGACCAGGATAAAATGATTACCTTGAAAACTTTACAGATAATCCTAAGAGATCAAGAAATACATCCTCAAAATACGTTTTGTATATAGGGACAAAAGGAATAAAAATTATCAAAATTTATATGTGCTCCTTAAGTTGGAAAATTTATTGGTCTATGTGCTTTACATTGTTGTTTTCTTTGGTTCTAATGGAGAAAAGTATCATTTTACCAGAAAAAAATTGAGTAGCTAACATGTTTGAACGCCTCATGGACCACAATCTATGGGAGCTGGGCTAGGTTACGTTGGGCTGGACTGTGCCACCATGGCCTGCTGCAGAGCACATATAACTCGGTCTGAACTCTGAACTACCGCGACGAAATGGCATCCGTTAAACGCAGAAACTATCAATCTATATCTATACCTCCAATATTTTTTTTAACAGGTTTACCGTCCCACCAATTTGCATATTGCCGCATTGCTAAGTATCTGTTCGTTTTATTCTTTTCCTAAGTGGTCGTCGGGCGTCGGACGCTTGAGAAATAGCAGCGCGTTTGGGAAGTACTCCCTCCATTTTAAAATATAAGATGTTTTAGCTTTGTGAAGCAAATGTATCTAGACTTATTTTAGTGTCTAGATTCAATCCACAATTGAGTGAATCTAGACACTAAAACAAGTCTAGCTACATTCTCTTCACAAATCTAAAACATCTTATATTTTGAAACGGAGGGAGTATTAGCGATAGGATTTTTTGAACGTTTTCTTTGTTGCTAGACGAGTCCTATACAAAGTTCGTTGACATCCATCATCGAGTGTTCTCTAGCCGTCGGTGGCAACGGAGGAATCTGGGCAATGAGAGAGCAGCCGCGAGTCCGTCGACATCCATCATCGAGCGTTCTCTAGCCGGCGGCGACGGAACCTGGGCGATGAGAGAGCAGCGCCCGTCCGGAATCCGGCGACCATTAGGCTTTGTTCGGTTGCAAGGGGCCGAACCCCTGCAGGGATTGGGTGATCCCCAGTCATCACCCCAATCCCCACTATCCCTGTCCCCACATTTCCCTACTTATTCATGCTATTCGGTTAATCCATGCCAAAGGGGCAGGCGGGCAGCACACAAGCAGCACAGGCGATGACAGACAGCAAACAGCGTGACATACAAGCAGAAAAAAAGACAGCACCTTTGAAACTAAATAATATCCTTTTTGCCATCAGCTTTGAGCATGGCTGAAAGCTAATACTGTACTATCAAACATGTATCTTGAAAAATACAGGATACAGCTGGAACATAAGTATGTAAAAATCTCGATTATTTCAAGATACAGTTGATTCATTCTTAGAAACATAGTGACGCAACAACAAAATACAATCAATAATATGCAGTCCTTCCGCTGTAAAGCACCCTTTGCCTTTCTTCTTCTGGAACTTGATCATGTAGAAGTCTTTGCATTTGACCATGTATTGTAATGAGAAAGCATAACTATTAAAACCTCCTGTTTAGTGCAACTAAAGCAAAGAAAACATAGAAGAAGGCTGTATGTGACATTGTTTGTGTTGCACTGTATAACACAGGTTGTGAGTGTCGTCAGCTCACAACTAACACTAAACAGAGTACAGGCACTGCACTTTGCAAGTGAGAAGACAGTAGTAGCAGCGATGCGACTTGTACAGAGGCATTACACAACTTGAACCACTATTATTGACCTTGAAATTCTTAGTAAAAATTAATGAACAACAATAAGCAAGCAGAGTTCTCTGGAAGATTTTGCAACTTGCAACTCCTAGTATCTGAATCGTATATGCAAAATAGCATCAGCAGGACAGCCATCAAATCTAAAGGGCAAAGAATGCAAACTTGCAGTGAACTACTGAGCTCTGATATGTTAGTATGGTAAAGCTACAGCAGCCCCAACAAAAGTAAGAAGAGAAGATTTATATTGTGGCAACTGATATGATGCTGTTGTAGGAGGCAAAACATGATCATAACAAGTCAAATTAAAATTATTTTAAAAGGTTAAATTAAATAACAATGTTCTACAAGGTTGAAGTGCTTGAAGGCAAACTAAAAGATTAAGGAAATTTTCTTAAACACAACTTAGATAAAACATCATCACATCAGTAGCAGTTTAGCATACCTGCCAAGAGAAGATATCGGCAAGTTCTCTCTACACGTACGCCTCACACAAGAGAATTCAATTTTCGAGATAAATAGTTGGCCTGAAAGTGCAAGGGGATAAAGGCCATTGAGACATCAATAATTTCAATATCCACTACCCATATATTAATTGAGTACAAAAAAAATAGAGCGCACATCCTATGGTCACAGTACAAAACTAGAGTACACTCATTTATTCGTCTACAGCAATCCTTATGGTCAAGAAATTTTTTGCACAACTGAAGCTCTACAAAATTCAAATTTTAGTTGATTTGAAGAAAGCTTGGTAACTGGCCAAAAGATGATCTCTTGTACTACTGAACCTCAAAATTTGCTGCCTCTTTTGCAAGTAGGAACTGACAAATAACTTTGCTGCACATACATATGGATCAACATAGGATTAGCAACTGGTTTTCTATGGGTTATATCTTATTGTGATTTCGCCAAAACAACACCCCAATGTGTACCAAAAACTACAGAAGCGAAAGTAATAGACACATAGACCAGAATCGATCTACCCCTGCATTGCATTTGCACAACAATCCATCATATCTATCAAGAGAAAGAGAAAGAACGTGTAAAAAGATGCTCAGCTAGCAAAGAACTAGCAAGGAAGAAGAGGAGGGACTTACCAGTGTGGAGCAATAGATACGCAGGTAATCCAGAGGTGGAGTCTCGCTGTCGCCGGCGAGCCTTTTCACCTCCAGGTCGCCTCCGAGCTCACGCCGACAGCCGCTGCCACTGTCTCCTCCCTCGTTGAGAGAGGAGTAGGCTGCGCACCCTCTGGTTCATCGAGTAAGCGTCATTGCCTCCGGCACAACTTGATACAAACCAACTATGACTCGAACTCAAACACCGATACCTTAACCAACGAGGAATCAAATTAGCAAGTACCACATACTAACTCAACAAGGATACGAACACATGGCAGATAATTGCACGACAAGCTTGATCACTTATCTAATTAACTAGCACTAACCATGTAGGATTCGTACATGACCGACACTCACAACTCTGAATTAATTATCCAAGATTATGTGAACAACAGAATCTACTTAGTATTATTAAATCACAGGAAACATGTTTATACTGCACTGTGCAGCCTATGAAATGGATTAACCTGGCACAATCCAATCCTTTTCTGTATGGTTGTTGGAAACAACTTAATCATCCAATTGCGGAGACGTTTATGCAGTCAAATAGGAATAGAGTTACACCACGAGCAGGTTACCTTCTTACCACACGTTTTTAAATCTTGTTCAACATCAGCATTACTCAAAGTAAACATCGAAAATCATCGCCATCAGTGTTGTTCATCAAACAAGTACCAACAAAAGCTTCACTGCTTCACATATGTGCTGCTGCTGCAACACCCGAGAGCAGTTCAATCCTAGCTCTGAATCTCTCACTCGCATGATGCATCTCCCCTCTTAATCTCAGCTCGCTCTCGCCGCAGCATGAAAAATCGAGAACTCATAGAACCCTCCCGCTCACCGCAACATGACAAAACAAGAACTCATAGAATCCTAGGGCATTTTTAGATCAAAGAGACCTAGAAGGTGTTAGAGTGGACACAACAGAACTCTAGAAATTAAGAGCAGAACATAGGAAGAAACAGAGGGGGGAGGGGTTGGGGGTGGGTGGGGAGTGCTTACCGGCGAGATGGCCGTCGAGCTCACGTGCTGCACCTCCATGTCGGGGTCGCCTCCGAATAGAACAGGGAAGGAGGAAGTAAGTCTCTTCCGTCGATCTCCTCCGGTTGGTTGCGCAGTCGTCCTCCCCGCCGTCCCCATAGCGGCGGCCGCCGCCGCTGTCGCCCCCAATCGCGAGAGAGATGGGGACGAAGCTCCTCGATTATTTTTGTTGTTTTCCTTCGGACCGGTTCGGGTAGATTCCACGGGAAGAGACACGATTTTTTTAAACCCGGTGAATTGGCAGGTTTTGGGAGGGTTTTGACAGGGACATGATCCACTCCGGGTGTAACCGAACGTGCTAAACAGAGTGGGCGGGGAAAACATCCCGGCTTGTGTGATCCCGGCCGATCCACGGGTGTTGGACCAGAATCCCGGCCGGGTGGGGGCTAACCGAACGAAGCCTTATGTGGAGGGAAAACACCCACCACCTCATCACCGCCTCCCCTCCGTTGAACCATGTCCCTCAGCTCGCTCCGCCCTTTCATCCTCGTACGGAATCCAAATCGGAGGAGCAGGGGAGAGGAAGAAGAGATGCGAGGGGCCCAGGCCACTCCTGCACGCGCACAACACCGTGCATGCCACCACTCGATGAGGATCGACGAGGTGCGTCGTTTCTGCGGCATCGCGAAGCAATTCGACCAGGTCGAGGAGCCACCGACACGCAGACCTGCCATGCGGCGAGCTGAGCGGCGACAGTGAGAAGCTGGCCCCTGATGGCACGCATCCACCTGCCGGATTGGCCGATTGGGATTTGGCCTTGCCCCCGGCCGCGTCATGGCGCAAGCTAGCTCTCCTAGAGGCCGATTTGGGCAAGCAGCTGTCGAAGTGCCTCGCCCCCGGCTGCCGGAGCGACAAGCAGAATGCCCGCACAGGATCACAAACGCGCCTCATGCTACTAACGGGAGCAACCGACGCGTTGAAGTTGTCTCCGTAAACGCCACTTCAAATCCCGAACCGGTGATGGATCTCCGCTGTTGTGCCTCTCTTCCGCCGCCAGCACGCTCGCGACCACCGACACTTGATGCAATCGCCAGTGCCTCGCCTCGTCACCGACACCGTACACATCCATGGCGAGGTGTGGCCGTCATCATACTGCATCTCCTTGGAATCGTTAGCCCCAGCTATCGAGACACAGACAGAGCGAACAGTATATAAACCTTACCAGCTTATCTGTTTTGGACAATCTTGTACCCGAAGCTTAACCAGACTCGTTAATGGGAGTGATTTGGCCAACTCGGTGTAGTAGTACCATGCAAGCTGTCCCTAACAGAGACGTGAACCTACCGATGAAGACTGATGCAGTCGTTAAAGAGAAAGCATAAAGTAATGCAACCCTCGATCAACCAAGCAAGGAAGAGTAGATCGTGGATGTTGAGATGAAAACTGGTGCAGTAGAAGCAAATAAGAAAAGTGCAGGTTGTCTCAGGGATTTAAATGGCAAAGCTCACGAGTAATTGATGTTGGACCCCTCTGAATATAAGCAAACAACTTTGCTTCAAGTGACCCTCATCCACAGGCAACTCCGAAGCAAACTGACGTGCAGTTTAGCAAGTGTACTGTTAGCTGCACGACTGGACGCTTGATTCGAATCATCTTTAGCTGACAAAGTGCACAGATAATAAAACATCTCTACAATGATATATCTCATCTAAAATCACTACCAGATGGTTTATGTAAATTGATTGTTAACTGAACTTGCACACTGGCTGATTGTATGGTAATAGCACATAGTAAGGTTCAGATAATCTGCAAGCAGCGCAAACCATGTTAACTATAGACTATAGAAATATGTGTGTTAGTACCACATAATATTGCTGATTGTTTATAGTGGAAAAATTATATGCAGGGATAAGGACAGTTATCCCTAACTCTTGGGGAAGATGTTTAATCAATTTGATGTGCATGATTTAATTTGATCCATAACAACATGCCCTGTCTTTATCTATGATAACTTAGGTTGCAGACCAGCACAACATAATTTTTTATCTCCCGTCGAAACGCACGGGCATTTGTGCTAGTTATTCTTATTCTCTTTATCTAATTCTCCGTTAAGCCTCATGCAAATATCAGTTTCATAGATGATTGCAAGAGAACAAACTTCATACTATTACACTTTACACAAATGCAAGCAAAAATCAAAGCGTAGTTGTTGGTTAAACCTGCTCAACTCATTCATGGAGCAGATGAGACAAGGCAAGCATGTGCCTTGCAAAAGCTTCCTTTGACCAGGGACATGATAACACAATTTGCTTTGCTTTATCTGAGGTTGGTGACCTGATATGTTATGGTCAGCGGGCTAGCATATTTGAGCAGTTGAAGCTACGCATACCACTCACTCCGCCACTCCGGCTCACCTGACAAAGATAATCCAAGCAATGTGGCAGTTAACGTTGTCTCTCCTCTTGTTAGATTCTACGACCAGGTGACCTCCCAGCTGCAAAAACTCTGCATTGTTTTTTGCCGTGCATTCAATTATTTTTAAGCAAGAGAGAATCTGCAGCTGTAAATATTGGGAGTGAGATATGGTTGAAGTAGACAACGAAATAGACTGAAAATGTGACCTACCATTCCAGTTCTGTCGCCGGAGATGATAGTCTGAAAACATCTTAAACTACTTTCATTTGGTATCATAGACATAGCATGTTTTCTTCCAATTCCAACTGGAAATTCCTCAGTTTCAGTAAGTATGGCCATAGCTTTTTTTCACAACCTCGGTGTACCCTCGTCAGAGCTTACAAATGACACACCTTCACAGATTGTGGGCTTTCAGAACTCAGATTCCATATTTTTTATACGAAGCATAAGAAAAGTTGCATCATAAATCTCCTTATCTCCATATTATGCTACCAAAATCCTATGCTCTTTTACATCCGGATGAGATAAATTCAGTGTGCAAGATAAACAGAAGAAGATATGTACAGAGGCCTTGAGAATTTACGAGCAACTGAAATCGGTACATCACCCTGGTGATTTTTTCACGGTATACTGCGACTACTTAAAAAATCCATACTGTTATTGTCTGAATATACATATAAGCAGATTCATATACACCATGCGTAGCAGTACTCCCACTAAAAAAGGTTATCTTAAATCACAACTAACTTCATACTCCCCCTGAAATCAAGTGGGTGACAAAGTACATGCACTAAACATTCAGATGGCCATGCAGCCACCTCCACCCTCTACCTGCTGCGCCACAAACCCTGCCAAGTGCCACCTTGAACATTATAAATACCTAACCCATACCAAAGCCAAATTCATTCACATTCTCCCCCTCTCCTCTCACTACAGAAAGCACTGTTCAGCCATGAAAATGAGCACTGGAGGCAGGCCAAAGGGTCACCTGTGGCTAGTCTTAGCTGTGCTGGTTGCCATGGCAATGCTCGGTGAGGCAGCGAGAAGCTTGTCACCGTCTTCTCTTTCAGCATCGCCGATGTATGCTCCTATCATTAAGGTGATAGGGAAAGCATACTGCTATAGATGCTTCAGCGAGCAGCACCCAGAAGAATCCCATGGGAAGGAACACCTGGAAGGTGAAATTTTTGTTATCATGCAGATCTTGTTATCTAAGCATGCTAGTGCAGTTATAGCTTAGAAATACATCAAGTTTCTCCTTGTTCATAATTAACATCACTTGTTGACACTAAAAATGTTCTCAAGCACATGATACAGAATGTCCAAGAAACATGTCTATAGTTTTTTTTTGAGCTCTGGTTATTATTATGTGCCATAATTACAAAAATGTGTCAAATGCTGTACAAGAAGCCTGTAGGTTTTTGCTTAAAATAAGAACAGCAAGCTGCTACCAGGTAGGAAGACAAACAGTAGACAAAGGACTTAAGGACAGACATATGGAACTAATAACTACATGATGCATTATGAAAAGAAATTGTAGCTAAATGACATTGGAGAGAAAGACTAATTTTAAGTGTGATGGTGTTTTAAAAATTGTTCATTCCTCCTAAGTGTCCTTCAGCATTTCATACTGCCACTTATTACTTTTATCATGATCTGGTGCAGGAGCCATGGTCAAGGTCACTTGCCAGGCCAATGACCAGGCACTAGTGGGATTTGGCTACACAGGAAGCAATGGCAAATACAGCGTGGCCATTACAGGTTTGCAACTTAGCGGCACCTTTGGGGCTGACTCGTGCAAGGTCGAGCTCCACGCAGCAGCAGGAGGATCTGACTGCAATGTTCCCATGGAATTAAGTCTCTCTGGTGTTAGTGTTTCCTCTAAGTCCAGCAAGGAAGTGGTTCTCCAAGCCAACCAAGTACTGGCATTTGGATCAAAGAAGACATTTGCTGGATGTTCAGAACCTCACATTCTACCATCGATGCATCCATACAATTCACCGCCACTCCCACACCAGCATCCCTCACCTCCATCCAACTACAAGTTCCCACCATCGCCGAATCAGTATTCTCCACCTCCGAAGAGCTTTTACTCTTCACCACCTCCCTACCAACAGTCCACACCTTCAAACAACAATCAAGCTCCACCAAGATCTAACAATTATCAGCCACCTACACCAACCCACAAGTATTTACCACCTCCATACTACTACAACTCCCCACCACCGCTATACCAGCATTCGCCGCCTCCGAACAACAACGTAGCTCCGCCACTGCCTTACCTGCAATCCCCACCTCCGTACAACTACAAGTCACCTCTTCTACCATTGTCACCAACGGCTCCTTCCCACTATAACTCTCCACCTCCATTTAACTACGGTTCTTCACCCCCACCTTACCAATATTCTCCAGCCTTACCTCCAAAACATATACAGCCAAGTGTTCCCCACTTAAAATCGCCACCAGCATCAATATCTGCACAGCCTCTTTACCCCTACAGTTCTCCACCACCATCCCTGAACTCCTACCAATCCCCACCACCACCGAGTCAGCTTCCTCATGCAAAACCGCTACCAGTGCCTTCAACATCTCCACAGCCTCTGCACCACTACAGCTCTCCACCACCATCGCTTCTGAACTCGTACCAATCACCACCGCCGCCAAATCAGCACTCGTAAGCATCAGGAAGGGGCTTCTTCAAATGTAAGTTTCCTAGTGCGCTTTATCTGTTTACAGTATACCATTTAAATTTCTAAATATTGCATATCATCTCTTTGGAACTGAATCGTAGCAATGTGAACTTTTAGCCTTTAATAGAGTCCATATAGACTCGATATAGAAGACCCATTGGAGAGAAAGATTATTGCCAAGTGAACTAGATTCCCAAAGTACAGTCACAGGACATGCTAACCATACGATTTCATCTATCTCATTTCAGGATCAGACTTGGGCAGAATAAATAAAAGGAGGAAGAGTTGAAGTTTATCTCGAGAGGAAGAAGGGCCGTAGCTGGAGTTTGCAGCTGTGGATCTCACTTTCAAGAATTATATTTAGTACCGCAGCGTCTCGTGTTGTTTCAGCTATCATTTCGTTCCTAGAGCTATTTTCAGCAATGTAACCATAAGTCGTATGATCTTCTGTTAGTATCTATATATGGTCTCTATTCAATCCAATGTATGGTGTGGGTTTCCCTGAAATATTTTGTAGCATTTGTTTCTCATGAAAACTGCACAGAGCAGAGTGATGCTATGGCTTGATTTGCTACTTGGACTATTCCAGTTTTGTCACAGGGTTTATTCTATGGCATCTTATCCGAGACGCGACAAATCCAGAAGGGATTTCTCCACCACAAAAAAAAAAAGGGTGAACTCAAATTCTGTTCAGTAATCAGAACTGAACTTTAGGATACAAGTGTGCACAGCAAGGAGTATTTCCTAGTGGCCACTCTGAGTCTGAGGCATAATATCATCAGTAGATCCTTGCGGTTCCTAGACAGAATGATCCATCACCCAACTAGGCGGATCTCGTGGTATCTTCCACGGGTTATTCGCGTACAACTACAAGCAATGAAGGAAACCTAGGCAGCTTGTACCAACACGAACGAGCGACCCACGGACTGACCTGAGCAGGCGGTAGCCACTGAAGCGGCGGTCTCCGAGCAGGCGGCCTCTCATCGCCGGCGTTGGCGGCTAACCGGTGGTCCGGTCCGGTCAGGGTGTTTTTTTTTGACGTGGTCCGGTCGGGGTCTGGTCGGGGTCTGGTCGTCTGGGTCTACCGGTTCGGGGCGTGGCACGAGAAAGATCCGGGCCAGTTTGGGTGGGCTTGGGCTGTACAGTGTACATGTCAGCGCGTTGATTCGGGCCTGTCTCTGGGCTGGGCCGTTTGTGTGTGTGTGTGGGGGGGGGGGGGGCGAGGGGGGGGCATTGTAGTGACGACGTATCTATACCTATCTCTACTATTCTTTAAAGACAAACGCGACAATATGGTGGTACGTCGCCTTTTTCCCTCCCACGCGGAAAAAATCAAAAAAACCAATTGCTAAAAAAACCGGCTGAGGAAACCTTCCAGTCGTAACCCCACGCCAGCACCATCCCGACCTCTCCTCTCGCACCAGCCAACAAGGGAAAAAATCCCCATCCATCGCAGATTCCTTGTCGCGCCGCCGACGCTCCGCTCCGGCCGGCTCCCGTCCCCCGCCTTGCTACCCCCCATCGTCCCGTGCGCCGCGCTGCCGACGTCGCCCTTCCCCTTCCCCATGTCTCCTGGCCAATCCGCAGCCACCCGGCCTCCCCATCTGCCACGAAAACCGTCGGTCGGCTCGATCTACGGCAACTGCAGATGCAGATCGTGGAGCTCGCGGATCGTGGAGGTCGTGCTGGTTACCTCCTCTCCTAATAAAAAAGGTCCGAGTCCTCCTATTCTCCCGCATGTCGACGCCCACGTCCTTGCCGCCTCGGTTCCCCGGTCCCACCACCTCGTTGTCTCCACCGTCCCGCTTGTCGTGCCGCGCCCGTGGACTGAACCATCGCGTGCTAACTCCTCACCGTGCCCGTGCTCCATGGACGGCTGCGCCCATGCTTACAAGTACGACTCTTCGACGCTTGTGGACGTAAGAGCGTTCTGGCCGGAGCTGCTTGAGGAGACGACCGAGGGCGCGCAAGGGCGCGCACGTCCTCACTATTGCCAACTCCCTCGGCAATATCAAGATATACGGGCTCTCTGTTATTTTTTTGTCAGATAACTTCTAGGTTTGATTTGCTATGCTTGATTAAGCACCACAAACATCACATCGTACTTGCTCTATTTTCTAATGGTGAGGCGTACTTATGTCAAGATTTAGCCAATATTGCTGAGTTTGTAAATTGATTTGAAATTTTGTCAGCGAGTATGTCATTTCTTAATAGTTTGTATATTGGTTAGCTAACTAGCGAGCGAAATACATTTGCCCTTGCTTAATTTAGCGATGCCTCTCAGTTGTGAATTCACAGCAACTTTATTGAAAAATTGCATCCTGGATAGGTAGTAACATGTAACTGAAAATGACACTCCGAGAAACTAATAACATGTAACTGAAAATACCAGTTTATAGAACTCAACAACATGTAACTGAAAATGCCAGTGTGTAGAGCTCAACGGCATGTAACCGGAACATGCCAGGCTGAAGACACATGACTGATAGAAGCTAGCGGCCAACCAATAGCATAACAGGTAATGCTAAGGAGCAGAAGAACTAGGAGGGTAGGTACGTGTCCCACCCAGAAAGAAATTACAAGATACATTGGTGAGAAGAAATTACCATGACACGTTCTTTGCGAAAATATGGTCCTGGTAGTGTGTAGTCAAACCTTTTCTATATACACTTATTGAATATGATGGACCACACAAATAGATGTTTTTAGCCTGTGCTAATATTCTATCGGTTTGTCAATGTTGGTATAATAGACGAATGGTTATAGATATATGCTATAGGTCTCCTGGTCGGGATGCCGTCTTCGCCCTTGCCGCCTTCCAATAATATACTAGAGCTCTCTGTCGTAGGATTGTTACACTTTGACACACCCGGTGTCATTTCTGACCTTGGCACGCTGACGAGCCGTCAGCGATATTCTATCATTCAGCCCGCCATAATGCCCTCTCTTGCTCTAGAGTCATTCTGTTTTTTTTGCCCGCTCTATCATCTTCATTCTCTCCCGCTCAGCTTGCCCGAAATAGTGACATGGCAGATTGGTGGAGACAACCCTGAGTTCAGCCTACTAGACATGGCTACCAGATTGGCAGAGACCTGTTGCTTCCACTATAGCCTCTAATGGTGAGCCTGGTCCCATCATCCTCTGTCCTCCCTGGGAGATCTTCTCAATTTTTTCAGAATCTTTAATGTAAAATCCAACTGAGGTCTAGGTTGCATTTATTCAAACTATGTGATTTGATGTTAAATCCTATGCAAATTTCAATTTTTGTTCAACACAATAGTTTAGGGAGGTTGATGTCTATTGCTTCTGTCTTCTGATTGATATTTGTTAGTGGAATTGTCTTGAAGTAAAGTCTAAGTGAGATCTAGGTTCATGTACACTGTATTTTTAAATTCCTACACATTATTTTGAATATCTATATACTTCTCTAGGCAGTTTTCCAGTTAATGTGTAAACATTTTTGCAAGTATTGATCTCTTGGTTCTTGACAAACTAGCTGTCGCAATGTTATCAAACAGGAAGAATGTTTATCTTAGTTTGCTCTTAGTATCTACTTTACTTGGCTTTTCTTTCATAACACAATGCATTATGTTCCACTGTTACATGATATATAAATCAATCAGAAGAGTTTGATGTGTAATGTGATCCTTCATGTATCTTGTGCGGAGGAACTATATCATGTTTTCCTCGGCAAAAGCATATTTAGATTATTCATGTTATCTGTACAAGCAATTAAGACGTACAAAGAACATGAACTAATCAACACGATGTATGCACTTAATTCTTATGGATGTTGCTTATGAATTTGAATAATCATCACCGGCCGCAGAATCGTTGCCGAAGCTGTCGGCACCTGATACGCCACAACATTGATTACCGATCATCTTGCTTCCCAGCCCTCACACCGTCATGCTGAGGCATTAGTCTATTCCCTCGCGCTACTGCTGTTTCTTGCTCTTTAGGTTTTGATTGATCAATCGATTTTCGTGGCATGCATGTAGAGGCGGTGGTTCTGGGACATTGTACCATCACGTGGAGACGACTGCAAGATACACAACGGAGTTCTGCATCTGCAACCTGCTTCTCGGATCCACTTCCTTCTGCTTGTTCTTGAGGTAATAGACATCTGTGTATTCCTTAGGCCTCAAGATTCGAGAAATTTGATTGATGCCGCTAGGCACATACTTCTCGTTTGGTGAGTTTGGGGATCCCTAAAAATAATCTGATGATCGATGTCCTAAGAGAGTAGGAGGCTTAGTGAAGGATGGTGTTTTGTTCCTTAGGCAAACATGTAAATACCTGTCAAATTTGTATGCCTTTCTTGCTTTCTCATGTTGTTGTTTCTATTGTTCTCCAGTAGCAAAAACTCTTCTATCTCAACTATACTCAGCTGAACATAGCAACAAAGTACAGACCCAGACTGAATCGGTGAACACACAACGACAAATTGCAGGTGATAAAACATATGAGCTCATTTCCTAGATTTTTTGGGCAAAATTCTATTGGAAATTACATAGTGTGTTCAAAAGACAAATAATGCCCTCTATACTACATCCAGTTTACTCTAATCATTTCATTCCATCTTACTAAGAGCTAAAGTTTTTTTGAAATACTCAGAACTAAAGATAGCCAAACTTGAATCTCATATTATTGCAAAACATATTATCTTAAAAAACATGTACTTATTATGTTTGTTACATGGATCATCTGCTTGCATATATCTCATTTGAAAATTTTAAAGTAATGCTTGAACAAAAAGTTATGTCCCACTCACTGCTTGGGTTGGGTCAGTAAGTAACATTTGAAATTTGTATCCATTGCACCTCAAATTCAGTATATGAATGCATATATTAAGGGCAGTACAAAATATTAGTAAATGCTTGATCAGATTTATATCTGTTTTAGACTAATAATCCTTGTTGTCTTACTTATGAAAAGGTAAATTATGTGGTTGATTGACTGTGAAATTTTTATTGATCGATTGTAGGTGGGGGTAGGTGGTACTGGAGGGGGACATCGAACCATCACCGAGGAGCTTGTGAGGTATCAACACCGCTATTGACCTCTTCATCACAACCACCCTCTCACTGTTGAGGCATGTCTCTTGCAGTCTTCTCATCATTCTTTGCATAACTAGGCTATATCCAGTGGCTTGGAGATCAACTGTCATCAGTGTGTTGTTAGTCCCCTAATTAAATCAGTAGGACTGGAAATATGGTGCTGGTTCCATCTTCAGTTCTGCACTTAGGCTAATGCATGCAGGTTATAGCCTTTGAACCCGGAAGCTCAACTTTTAAAATAATTCCAAATAAGTAGCACCCTCCTAGCTAAGAACTGTTTGAGGATTAGTATTGATGTCCACTCATGGCACTTAACAGAGTAGGGTATCTGTGATTCTCCATAGAGTTATAGGTAAACTGAGTGTTCTTTGTTTTATAGGGTTAATATGATTCTGATAAAACCTACACAATATAAGAGTCTCATCGGGATGAAATTTGTATGCATTCATCAGAAGCTATGGCATTTTGCTGTTGTAGCCATTTCTTTAGTGGCTCATATCTTCCATAGTAAATACACCTGACTTATGGCAGCCATGATAGAGGAACGTATTGCAATCATAATTGTATCGGAAACTGGTTCACTACTGTTATCCTCTATAAAGAAAATCAGATACCTAATTAACAAACTTAGAAATTACCAAATTGCAATCACTTTCTTTGTTCAGGAAAAATCCATTTTTAACTTCGTACAATAGCATTTCCTCCTATTTGAGTTGTTTTCCTAATTCTTCTTATGCGAGAACATCTTAATCTTAGTTCTTCAAGAAAGAAACCATAATCATATATTTCTCCAATCTGTAGTGCAATGCCACAAGGAGATAGCAGTGTCTTAGAAATATGTCCTAAAGTTTTTCAAATGATTTTCTTTAAGCTTGAGGTGACTCGTTTAAGAACCAATATGTATAGAATGAATGTTGGTATCTTTATTATGCAGATGGCGCCCATTAAACTTCCAAGTAAGTGGACCTACGGAGACATCACCTCGATGACGTACGACAAGACGCAAATCTTCCTGACGATAACCTTCAACCCAAACTGGCAGGAGATACAAGACATGATGTTTCCAAGTCAAACCTCGTAGGACCAACCAGATCTTGTGGCGCGAGTGTTTAGGTCCAAGGTGGAGACGATGAAAAGGATGCTTACCAAGACAGATATTGCGGGCGTTCTGAAGGTGGATGTCTATGTGGTAGAGTTCCAGGAGAGGGGTCTTCCCCATGCTTATCTCATGTTGATGTAGCTTGACCATATTTGATCAACTTTCTTCATAATCTTTAGTCTTTTAAAATATAATGTCTGCCGATAGATTTGAGATATATATGTATGCATTTCTTTTTGGGTTTTCTTTCTATATACACAGATATTTAAATACACTTTATGTTTACATGTCTTACATGTGAAAATATTTTGTTTAGTGTCGCAGAAATATTGATTTTTTAATAGACACCACAATCTATCATGAAGGCTTGGCCTTTCTCAAGTGCTGTTGTGATGATAAAGCCCTTGGCTCATTCCAATCTTTCGCCGTTTAGAAATTGCAACTTAGTTAACTTATCGTTTAGCTCTGTCTCAAGACAGCCGTGGCAAAGCACGGACATTCTACTAGTAGTTAATAAAGTAAAAGAGCGTTTCTTATAGTACCTATATTTTTTTGGACGATTCTAACCATGTTTTCAAGTTTAATTACCAGCGCTGCCACCACATAGGTAAAATAAACAGGGTTTTTTAGTCCGAAATTGCTAAAACACAGCTAGCTATGACGTATCTTACGTCACAGCTAGCTTGTATATCGCTGATTTGGTCCCATCGTCAAGATTTGTGCGTCCATCCGGTTGTTCAGCTGGCTCGCGTTGTGTGTATTGATTGTTGAGCTGGCCTGTGCCGTTGCGTTGCGTTGTCCAAAGGTAAGTTGCGTTGTTGTGGGCCTCCTGTCTAGACCAGCGTCTCTGTGTTGTCTTGCATTGTTTTTTTTTGTCAGATGATGTAGTTGGCTTTGTTTATTACAACACAGTCTCGACCACTAGAGAAAGTTAACTATTGGGTTAACTGCAATTTTTCCTTTCTTTTTTGCATGCAGGAGTGTGTGTGGATTGAATAATTCTAAACCATTCATTTTTCCAGATGTGACCATTTTTTTTTGTTTTTTATGAGTTTTGCCGCTCAGTTTTTTTTTAAATTGGTTTAATAGTACTTCTTTGGATTTTTTTCCGGTTTGATTAGACTTCTAGCAATCCGCTTGTACCGTTTGTTTTGATGCACATGAGATTGTAACTGGATTTTTTCTTGATCTTGTTGTAACTTGGATTGCAACTGGCTTATGTACTGAGGTAGTTCCATCTGGATTGTAACTGGATTTTTATCGTCCTAGTTGCAACTAGACTTGCAACTAAGTTATTTTGTGCCCATAATGTCCTCCTACTTCTTTTCACCACGAGTTGTGTCTGGACTTGTAACTAGTTTTTTTGTAGGGCAAGAGGGCGAGTTCCATCTGTACTTGTAACTAAATTTTTCTCGTCCTAGTTGTAACCAGACTTGCAACTAAGGTATTTTCAACTTCTTTTCACCATGAGTTGCATCTGGACTTGTAACTGATTTTATTCTGTAAGACAGGAGAGAAGAGTTCCATATGGACTTGTAACTGAATTTTTCTCACCCTAGTTGCAAGTAGGCTTGAAACTAAGGTATTTCTTGTGTGCCCATAATGTCCTCCTTGGTTTTTTTCACCATGAGTTGCATCTGGACTTATAACTGAATTTTTCTTGGTCCAATTGCAACTAGGCTTGCAACTAAGCTATCTTTTGTGTCCATAACGCCCCTATATTCTCCTTCACCATAAGTTGCATCTGACCTTGAAACAGGCTTCTGTAGGAGGGAGTTTCATTTGGACCTGTAACTGGATTTTTTCTCGACCTAGTTCCAACTCGGGTTGTAATTGGCTTCTGTACGAAGATAGTTCCATCGGAACTTGTAGCTGGATTTTTGCTCGACCTAGTTGCAACTGGGATTCTAACTTCCTTTTGTACGAAGGTAGTTCCATATGGATTTGTAACTGGATTTTTTTTCTCGGCCGAGTTGCAACTAGGCTTGCAACTAAGGTATTTTTGTCCTCATAATGCCCTCCCATTTTTTTTTACCATGAGTTGCATCTGGACTTGTAACTGACTTTTCCTGTAAGTCTCGAGGCGAGGGGTTGCATATGGACTTGTAACTCGATTTTTCACAGCCCCCGGAGCTTATCTATATATGAAATTAGAAGCTCTACTCTCTAAGAATAATATGTACTCGCTCCATCTTAAAATACATGTCGCAGATTTGTCAAAATTTGAATAAATCTAAACACTATTTAGCGTATAGATTCATTCAAAATTTAAAAAATCTAGACATCTATTTTGAGACAGAGGAAGTACGTATATACACATTCAGAAAATCCCAAAAATAGGCGTACATGCTGCCAGTTTATATAATATATCTTATAGGCTAATAGATGATAAATTAATTAGTTATATATAGTTAACTGGATCTACATGCGTGTTAATGAGCCGTGAAGGATTAGTGGATGCATACATAAGTCATGTGACACGAACGTTTTTGTCAACAGATCCATCAGCTAGCTAGACGGAAGAAACGATCAATTTGGCACTAGTTTTCAGTGACGTCACCTGACTGTGACGAAACGTATGTCACAGTCGACCGTAACGTAGAGACATCCTTTTTAGTCCGTCCCGTACAGGTGCTCAAACGCATCCCCGCACCAGATCCGAGCGCCGCCGCCTCCTGCCTCGCGCCTCCCCATCATTGTATCGTCGCAAGGGTAGCCAATTTGTGCTCTGCGCAGGCGCCGGAGCGGATGTGCGCGCCGTGGTCGTCGGCGCCCAGGAAGAAAGGGGATGGGCCGGGGCGGCGGTCAACATCGTGCAATGTAAATGCAAGGGGCGATGCGGGAGTTCATGAGGTCGAGAGGGGATCGTGGAGGAAGAAGGTGTGGGTCCTAGGCTTCTCTCGGGCTGGTACAGTTGGTTCGATACGGTGTTGCTGGTCTCCTTTCTGTTTTTGGCTGAGCGCTGCTGTCTCCCAATGGGGAGAGCAGGGATGAGCGGCGGCGGCCGCCGCCGCCAACTACAACTCCCGCGACGACCGATTCAAGGTTTGCCTTCGTGGCCAGAGGTCGCTCGAGTCAGGGCGGGCGCTGCAGCGAGGGGCCACCTGGCTCTTAAACACTTCTGAGCAACAACTGCTGTTGAGGTACCCGTCCCAAGACACTAAATCCAAGAGCCAGAGGCAGATCACTACTACCATCCCCAGCTAGCTGAGGCAAAGCTCACTATGCTCTGCTGACCAAGGACACACACGGGACCGAGATTCAGTATTACTCCGTATATAGGAAAAGGAAACATTAGCGATGGCTTAAAATGCTGCAGTGTACGTCCACGATTCAGCCTCCTACCAGTCAACACATTTGTTCAGTATGCAAGCAGCAGGACATTAGCTGAACAATGCTTTATTCAGTATGCAAGCAGCATGACATTAGTTGAACAATAAGGAATGAGGTAGTACTTTTTTTGCAACCGAGTGTATGCACCCAGACAGAGTATATTTTACCTACTAATTTGAACACACGAGTTCCATAATTATATTTGTATCAAATAAGAAAAGCATGTGACGATAGGGTACTCTTTAGGGATGACTTAAAATGATTTTTGCACATGGTCAACGAATTGGGCGCCTGACTGCAAGCAGCGCGGCTTCGTTCACTACAGATCGAATCGAAATTTCGGTACTAGAGTACCACAAGTCGACGTGGTCTTCGGAGCGGATGGCGATTTTGAACTGGTCGCGCGCCCCGGCCCCTAGCTCGCCGGCGCCCGGCTCCGCCGGCTGGTAGGGGGCCCCGCTCCCTCCACCTCCCGGCCGCCCGAGGAGGCCTGGCCGCCCCACCCGGCCTCGCCTCCCCTCCTCCGCTCGCGACACGAGTCGAGCTCGCCGCCTCCGCTCCGATCTCGCGGCGTCGCCACCGCTGGGCCTTCTTCCCTGCTCGCGTTCGTCCTCTGCGTCGGGAATTGGTGAGGATGTCGCCACCGCAGTCCTCGCCTGCGTCCCCGCATAGGTACGTGCCCTCCGGGGATCTCCTATCTGGACAGGGGACGCGAGCGGAGCTGAGCGGAGGACTGGCGATGGCGTCCCCCGTCCCGCCGCAAGGCCGGACCTTGGTCGCCGGCTCGCCGTCGCCCCCCTCGGCGCGCTCTGGTGGGGCCGGCGCTGCCCAGCTAGAGCTGGCGGTGCGACAGCAGCCACTCCCCCTCGCTTCCACCCCGCCGTCGGCCGCGTCGGCCGGGAGCCACGGTGACCTCCGGGGCCGGCTCTGGGCTGATGTGGCCGAGGAGGAGGAGGAAGCGGAGGCGGAGGCGGCCGAGCTCGCCCGCAGATGCTCGCCGCCGCGGCTGCTGACGCTCGCCGACTTCCTCCAATCCCCGCGGCACTCCCCTCGCCGACGTCGGCCTCTGCGCGGACCCTCTCAGCGCTCGCCGCGTCCTCGTCAGGGCATCCATCGGGCGCCGCAGCAGCGGAGCCTCCTGGCCGCCTGGATGCAGGAAGGACGGCAGAGGTGCCCTTGCTGGCGTCATGGCGACGCCAGCAGCCATCGGGACGGAGGCGACCGCCCGGGGTCTGCGCGAGCGTGGCTCCCCTGGGGCTGCTGGCCATCAGTGGGCCTGGGCCGTCCTGGGCCTCGGCTCTGTCTCGGGCGCAGCCAGACGTCTGCTGGCCGGGCCGGGATGCTTCACCAGCCCACCCCGGCCCGCCAGGGGAAACCCTAGAGCCCATCTAGGCCTGGACCTGGGTGCACGGTTCGTGCAGGTTACCAAACGCCGCCATACCTCCTTCCCCATCTCCGCCCCTCGCTCACCGCTTCACCGCCACGACTGCTTCCACCTTTTCGCCGCTTCGCCACGCTCCTTTCTTCGCCACCGCCATGACGACGCCGAGGCAACCCGCAGAGGTCACAGAACCTCGCCAGCAGAGCCCGCCGCCTCGCCGCAGATCTCGCCTGACGTCGCCGCCATCACGCCGCCGCTGGCCAAGGCTGCAGGCAGCACAGAGCGCCGGACGCTGCCTCAGCCTTAGGGTCCCCGAGACGCCCTTTCCCTCCGCGCCAGGACGTGGCGGTCGCCATGAGGACAATGGGCTGGCCTGTGGACGCTACTGGATGGGGCCGCCACGTGACCTGCCTCCGGAGGGTCGCCGAGCGGAAGCATGGCTCCGGCAGACTTCCTCGTGAGCAGGGCATCTGCGGTGGCGGGCAGGATTGTCCGGAATGGCGCCGGACAGAGGTTCACCGCCTCGCCTCCCCATCGCGCTCTCCCCCCGAACCGCCAAGAAGAAGAAAAGAAGAAGAAGAAGAAGAAGAAGTTGGCGGCCCCTGGTTCCAACACCTCGCCTGGTGTCGCCTCACACGGCCTCCCAGCGCTTGGAGTACCTCGCACACTCCATTGCCGGGGTTCTACTACATCGACATCGGGGTGGCGATGTCGGTTCCCGTGAACTTGGCTATGGTCACCGTGGTGGAGGGGACAGAGATCCCGGCCTCGGTGGTGATCTCCGGAGTTCATCCAGGAGGAGCTCCGCAGATGATGCCGGACATACCGAGTGCCGGGAGATCTCACCCGATTCATGTGTCCTTCCCGTCCGAGATACTTCCATCTGTGCTTGCAGACCGCCTCACTCTCCCGACCAGCAGGTCCAGATCTCCATCACGCCATCGACCGCCCACCTCGGCGACCTCGACTCTCTCGGCGGTGTGGGTGCGGATCCTCGGCTTCCCGGAGGAGGCACGGGTTCGGACGCGGCCCATCCTGGAGCTAGTATCCCAGGCAGTGGGTAAGCTTGCCGTGGTGGATGAGACCTCTCGCTTGGGGGCGGGACCGATCCGCATGCAGTGCTTGCGGACCAGCTCTACTCCTGTGGCCCTCCCTCCCTTCTACTGCACGGAGGGAGGATCCCACTGGAGCCGACGAGGACCAAAGTGATGACGGTCTCCTCCTCCCTCTCTCCCTCCTCCGTGACCACTCTACAGGAGGGAGCTCATCTGGAGAGGACTCTGACGACGACGACTTGGGAGGGGAGTCTCAGACTCCGGTTCCCTCCCCCCCGGCCCCTCCTGCCGGGCCCATCCACGGCCACACGCCGACCTCCCACCACCGCCTCGATGCCCTCGCAGGGCCCTCCCGACCTCCAGATCGCTTAGTACGGCTCCAACTTCAGGCAGTCTGAGGGGTTCACTGTCCACATGGCCCTGGACCCGCTCTCCGCGGAGATCCCCGACGAGGCGCCTGAGGGGCCGCAGGTGGAGTCCGACAGGGATTCCGGAGTGGGGATGG
The DNA here is from genome assembly GCA_023614405.1 of Avena insularis. Classification (NCBI taxonomy): domain Eukaryota; kingdom Viridiplantae; phylum Streptophyta; class Magnoliopsida; order Poales; family Poaceae; genus Avena; species Avena insularis. The sequence continues at coordinate 376,240,933 of CM042691.1, read as the reverse complement.
TGGTCACCGCCTCGTCACCTCGCTCTCCAGAGTCCTTCACTCGCTATCCACGCCAGCCTTCGCCTCGGGATCTCCGTCATGGTCCTAGCGACTTTCAAGGCCCGGACGAGCCATGACGGCCTTCCCACCACTCCCACGGCTGGCCCTAAGACTGCCTCACGCCTCCCGCCTGGTGCCCTCCTTCAAGGCCAGAGTGCTCTAGCTCAGGTCGTATGAGAGCCTGAGGTGGTGCCCAGTGTCCCACCAAGGCCCCAGAGGACTGCGGCTCGCAACCTTGACTCAGGTACCCCCATGAAAGCCCCACCCCTGCCCTTCTTCGCCCATTCCCGCCCCATCAGTTCCGTGTTCTCGGTCTTGGATGACTTCCTCTCGAGCATCTTGCACATGGCGGTGACTATGGCGTGGTCTTCCGTGGGGAACGCGCCCGAGGCTCGAGCATTGAGGCGATTAGAGCTAGGAGATTTACGAGGGTCTCGCATTGCCAGGCACGTCTTGGGCGCCAAATAGGGGAAACCTCGACACCGCTCGAATCGACACCGATCCCGGATCCGGATGGTGGGTTCTCCTCAGCTTTCTTCAGCCACTCAGAGTCCCTAGAGTGGATCTCTAGGAGGCCGCCAGACCGAAGTTCTACGCCTCGTCGTCCGGAAGACAAGATCTATCCCCCATAAGGGGACCAAATCCAAGTAGGTTGTCCAATGAGCCGGCTGCCGTCATTTCGCTCATCCGAACATCCGGGTTTGAAATGACGCCGCAGACGCCAGATTAGAGACTACATGCGCCAGAGAACGTGGACATCGTTGATTCCGTGAGACAATCAGCAAGACTTCCAGATTGAGCTCCGTGGTTTGTCGCGACAAGTTCGCTTGAACTGCTTCCGCATGGGACACTCTGGGGCATCCTCCTTGGTGCCAAGGAGGATACCTTCGAGGTGGACGATATGGACATGGGAATTTTTGTGAGCATGTTACTACCACAGATGCTCCCATCTCCGTGGAGATCATCATTGTCTATGGCCCCATGACCATAGCCGCCCCACCTTTCCTCGAGGAACCGAAGGCGAAGGTCGACCAATGCTCCACGCCGTGGTGGTGGCGGAGACTTCAACCTGATTCGTCCCATGAGGATAAGAGCTCCAACGTAGACATCCCGCGCATGCGGATGTTCAACGATCAGATCGCTGATCTCGCCTTAGAGAGATCACGAGAGTGGGTGCCCGCTTCACGTGACGAACAATGTGGTGGACCCGGTCAGAGTGTCTTGGACCGTGTTCGGTCTCGGTGGATCGAGGTCGCCTTCTTCGCTTCCCTCCGCGCCATTACTGTGGTAGGCTGACCATGTCCCACCGATGCTTTCGACCGGGGAGTTCACCACCACGGGTGAATCGCTTCCACTCAAAACTTCGCTCCAACAGCCGTGTTTCGTGGAAGCGGTGAAAGCTAAGTGGTGGCAGCGGCGCTGCTCCTCCCAGACGCTTTAACGCGGACGTCAAGCATCGCGCCAAGTTGGCCCGCCAATTCATGAAGGTGGGGGCCAACTTGGGTGCAGCGACGCGTCTCCAGAAGGCTTCGTTACTGGAGGAGATCCGTACGCTGGACCTGGCGGCAGACTCGTGGGCCTCTCCACGATGAGTGGTCCCACCGTTATGCCTTAGAGACTTCACTGCCGAGATCTACAAGGGAGGAGCTGTTCAGCGACAACGTAGCCGCTGTCGGCTTCTCCAAGGGGATGCGAACACGACATACTTCCATGCGGTGGCCAATGGCCGAGGAGATGCTCTATTCCCGCCTTTGGGATGACGCTGCTCCTTGAGGAGCCGGGGCGATCTCCACCATATTTACTCCTTTTATAAGGAGCTCTTCTTGGACGGGGGTCGCGTTGGTCGACGACTTTGGCCTAGTGGGGCCAGAGTCACAAATGACGAGAATGCGGAGCTAACCTCCCATTCCCGCCAGAGGAAGTTGCGCTGGCGGTGAAGGCCATGAAGGCTAACTCCGCCCAGCCCCGATGGCCTCCGGTTTCTTTCTTCCAGAGTTCGGGAGGAACTCCAACCAAATCATGCCCTTGTTCCAGAGCTCTATACAGAACCCTCGTGATGGGACGATCAATCTGGAGTTATCACGCTGATCCCTAAGGTTGTGGGGCCTCGGATATTCGCCAATTCAGGCCCATCACGGTCCTCAATGTCATACAACGGTTATTCGCGAAGTTTGCCTCTCGCCGCTTCGTCATGGAGCGCCTTCACCCACCAAAGATCAATTTGCCTTTCTCAAGGGCAGATTTATACATGATGGGATCCTGCTTCCATGAGATTATCCACGAGATCAAGTCCAAACGAATGAAGGGCATCTTCTTGAAGTTGGACTTCCGGCCCACGATCGTCTGGATCAAGTTCCTTCGCGTCAGTCCTCTTTAGGCGAGATTTGATCACCGATCACCGGATAATGCATTCGTCATGACCGGAGCAACGCAATTAATGTAAATGGCGAGATAGGGCCTTACTTCCGCCCTCTGTGGTGTTCGCCAGAGGACCCCATGTCCCCTTCTTCAACGCTGCTGATGCCCTCGCGGAAATGCTTGAGAAAGCGAAGGCGGCCGGCCACATCTCGGGGGTGGTAGGCCACCTTATCCCAGGGGGCGGCATCACCCAGCTCCAGTACGCAGACGACACGATGATCATGATTGAAGGCTCGACGTTGGACATTGTGAACCTCAAATTCCTACTCCTTTGCTTCCAGGAAATGTCTGGCCTCCGTATCAATTTTGATAAGAGCGAGATCATCGCACTAGGGTTCTCTGTGACGAGCAATGAGGATAGCGGACAATTTCAACTGTCGGCTCGCCTCCTTCCCCATTACCTACTGGGATGCCGATCCGCGACACAGATCCTTATCGTGGACTGGACCCGCCATGGATAGGGTGCGCCGAGGTCCTAACCTTGGCGCGTGGCAGATTTACCTCTAAGGGGAGCAAGATCGTCCTGATCGACTCGCCTGTAGCCTGCCCATGTATATGATGGGCATGTACCTCCTCCCCGAGGGAGTACATGGGACATTTGACAAGGAGTTGTCGAGGTTCTTCTGGCAAGACTCTTTGGGCCGCCAAAAATACCACATGGTCAAGTGGGCGGACATCTGCGCCCCCAAGGAGGTTGGGGGCATAGGAATCCTTGCGTCCCGCCAGTTCAACAAGGCCCTTATGCTTAGATGGGTTTGGCGTATCTTGCGTGATGATGGCGGTGTGGCTCAAACTCATCAAGGCCAAATACCCGCTGCCCGGCCCTTCCGGATCGTGATCGTAGCGAGGGTCCCACCGCACTCCATTCGAGAGATCAAGCGTGAGATCGCATGGTATTGCTTTCTCCATTGGGAATGGAGAGGGACCATGTTCTGCTCGACCCAGCTCCGTGAGCGCACCGCAGGAGGCCTTCCAGTCTCTTCGCCATCTGTTCACCCAGCACGGGTATCCAACGCGCATCGGAGGTACATGGAACATCTCGTTCATCATACCTTTGGCCCGGAGGAAACGGTAGCATGGAGGAACTCAGCATGAGCTCCCGCCTCCTTGGCTAGTGGTCCCGATAAGGCCTCATGGACTCTCCCCGTCCGGATCTTTCTCGGTTGGCTCAGATATAGGGCCCTCTTTGGCCGTGACACTCTCCCTGGACCAAGCACCTCGAAAGCACCACCCTGCTGAAGACAAAAATCTTTGTTTGGCAACATGGGCCGGGACGGATTATGTCCATTATGGGGTCCTCAAACGGCACCCACATATTGTTCACCGCCATGCCCGATTTCGTGGAGTTTCACCAGAGAGGCGTTGGGCCCGGATTACGCCCAAGATCTCGGTGAATTCCTAGAAACCCAAGCAAACCGGCCGGAAAGGGTCGCCGACTCTTCCGCTTGTGTTCGGGCATGTCGTGGTCCTCCGAACATCGTGAATAAGATGGTTATTGAGAAGATTCTCTCCCTAGGCGTTCGACTCGGTGTTTCACTTTCGCTTCTTCGCAGCCTGGTACCAGTGTAGACAGCTGACAAGACGAGGTTGGACGCGACCTTCACCGCCTCTTGGGGCCGCTGTCAGAGCTCGCTTAGTGTCCTCGGCGTCCACTCCCATGGCGAGGCGTTCTTCCCTTTCTTCTTTGGGTGGTGTCCGAGTTGGGCCGTCTTGTGCTGTGGCCCCAACATGTGGTGTGTGTGTCTTTGTACTGTGATATTTGTGTTGGACGGTTGCTTTATTTATAAAGCGGGGCGAAAGCCTATTTCGAGACTGCAAGCAGGGCTACCACGCGGAGCTGGGCGTCATACTCCTGCGGACACAAAGACCTCGGCAGAGGCGAGCTACAGTGATGAGCATCTTCGGGAGTAGTAGTGAGACGGTGCCATGGTGGCAGGGAGAGGAGCCTCGGAGGTCAGACATCGTCTTTAGCAAGTGCTCAATTTTTTTACCGATCTCCAAGCGGACCTGAGAAATGCCCAATGTGTGTGAGCCTCGACATTAATAGGCTTCTCTCGGACTGACAATGATGATAGGCACTTACAAGCGGCAACACTGGCCTGAGAAATGGGCAGAGAAATCACTTGGATACGCGCCTAACGGAGAACCCTGCCCAAGCGGGCTGGTTTTTGTGACATGTTACGTTTTTACATACGATCACTCGATTTATGTGTCTCTATAACATCATTTTTCTTCCCGGTGCAACGCACGGGCATTTGTTCCTAGTTCCCTCGAAAAAAGAAAAGTGACGACGTCTTCCTCGGCGCCGGCGGTTACCTTTCTCTGTCAGCACCGCGCTGTAGCGGCGCGCATCCGGCACACCGCACATGGAGACGGTGGCATGGTTCGCTGTCGCGTCACACCGTCAGCGAGTAGAAACCGACAGGCTTCTGCCGTGTAAAACAGACGGACGTACTGGTCCGGTCGAATCTCTATTTCGAGCACAGTCGTGCGTGTTGATCTCAGCTCACATGGAAAAAATCAGTGTGCGCTCGACGATGATTTTTTGGTTAGTAACAGAAAGCTTTTCGTCAGTAACATGCCAGCATCTCTCACATGACCCAATTTTTTCCTTTACCAGAAATGACCCTACACATACATCATTTTCGCGAAGCACACACAAAAAAAATAGTACAGTATGTACTCCCTCCGTTTCAAAATATAAGATGTTTTAGGTTTGTGAAAAAAATGAATCTAGACTTGTTTTAGTATGTAGGTTCACTCAACTTTGGGATGAATCTATATACTATAAGAAGTCTAGATTTATTTTCTTCACAAATCTAAAACATCTTATATTTTAAAACGGAAGGAGTACAAAGGAAGGTGTCAAGTTGGGAAGAAAAAATGGATATGTCTTGGTTTTGGGTCATGTGAGGAAGGTGCCGCCGATCACGAGCCTGAGGCTGGCGTTGCAGATTCCGGCCGGAAGCACAAAGCCCCCAAACTTTGATGCCAACGGAATATAACTCGACATATTCGCTGCTCCCATTGCTGTTGGAAGACACATGGCACACATCCACCTCAACCGCCATGCATGCATGTAGCACAAGATTCCCTCCTATCTCCAAAATTGTTTTGGTATCTTCTCCATCACTTGAATGCTATCCATACATCATCCTTCATATCTGCTCGACTAGACACGAGGACATGGAGATAACTGCATGGCCCAATATGCATGATGCCGATGAGACCGCGCGCACAGTTTTTTTTTAATTTCACCAATTTATTAACAATTATCAATAATAGAGGAGGCGACAATTCGGCTCATAGGTGCATTTGTACCTATTACGAGAAAACATATTTTAAAATGTCAAAAAATTCAAAAAAAATTATACATATATATATGCGAACATTTTATGTTGGTTCACACGTTTTCAGGATGAAAGAACATTTTATGTGTTATGTATAAAAAGACAAAAAAAATGCCATGTGAATAGTCGTATTCTTGTGACACATTTTGTCTTTTTTATACACGACACATAAAATATTCTTTCATCCTGATAACTTGTGAACCAACAAAAAATATTCTAATGCAAATGCAGAATTGTTTTTATGAATTTTTTGATATTTTGAAATATGTTTTCTCATAATAAGTGCATTTGCACCTAGGAGCCGAAGTGAATATCCGAACGAGTTTCAAAAATAATAAATATTATAAATAGATTTTTGAACCAGATAGCGATGATTACAACCACTGACACAAGCCGAAGGCACGCCAACGCTCTTTTCACTTGTGAAACTAGTACTCCCTTCATCTTAAAATAAATGATTTAGATTTTTTAAAATTTACATGTCTATGCATAAATATAGATAAATCCATGTCACTTATTTTAGGACGGAGAAATTAGTACCGGTGATGTTACGGAGAGTACAAGTGTAGAACATATTTTTTTTAACAGATCTCCATATCCTAGTACTGCTTTGTCTTGTACAGTAGTAGTACTACACTATACAGTATAGGAAAATTTTGATGAGATTTTGCAAAGGAAAAAAACACAATGGGGTACCTAGTACTGTGTGCCGAACCTGCAACACATGTGTTGCTATATTTAAAGCATGAAGCAAAGTCCCTACCATCATCATTTAGCGGTGGGACCAACAACAAAACCCTACATAAATGATGGATTTACCTCGAGATCCACTTCTCACCAACTCCAACCAAAACCAAAACATCTCAGTGGTGCTGGATTATCTCTGAGTTTATTTTATAGTAACATTCAGTAACAGAAGTTGCATTCATCAGAAAACAAAAGAAACAGAGAGAAGAATCTGCAGTTTCAAAGAGAGAGAGAGAGAAGAAACAAGAATCTGCAAATTTAGAATTGGGGTTTGGTACTTGGGTCAGCAGCAACAAACTTAAACAAAATCTGCATTCTGCAGTGGAAAAAGGAAATTACCAAAAGCGCCCTCCCACTGCCCCACTCCTGAAAGCCAACGAAAGGGAGAGAAAAGAGAGAAGGGAGCGAGGCAGGGAAGGGGAGAAGGGAGACTCCTCGCGGCTCGCGAAGGCCATATTCTGTAGAGAATTCCATTCTGCAGCCAGCCACAGTCGTCTTCGCCGCCGTGATCCGTGCGGTCCGGGACTCCGGTCTGGGTGGTCGGCCGTGCCGGGGTGGGGACCGGGTGTCCGAGCGAGTCGCCGCCTCCGGCAACCCGTTTTCTCTGATCCTGCCGCGCGCGCGGAGCTACTTTTCCCGGTGCTTGGGTCTCAGTTCAGGGGCAACCTTCTTGCGGCGGCTTGTTGGCGGCTTGTTGGTGAGGTGAGGGTCTCCTACAGTCCCTTCAAACTAAGTTTGATTGCAATCACTGTCTCTGTGTGTGTGTTTGTGTTCCCATCTTGTCTTCTGTTTCTGGTCATAGTCATAGGACGGCGGTGGTGGCGAAGAACTGATCAGGAAGAAAAATACTTCTATGTTCGTCGACTCTTCAACTGTTATATCTGAACCACTCAAGAGAGAACACGCCTTGTCCCTGCTCCCTGCAGCACTTGCTCTCTGTTGGAGAATTCAGACGAATCACTTTTATTGTTTTGGTAGTTGGTAGCTGCTTCAGTCCACCATTGTTCTTGATCCACTGGGCCCACCGGAACTGGAGGGGGTTCAGGAATTAGGGTTACTGAATTAAGATAAATAGTTTTTTCTTCGGAGACATGTTGAAAATTGCAATTTGGGAGGAACACTTGAAAAATTGGAGTGCGGCTCCCAATATCTATGCAGTGTTCTTATAATTGAGGAGCTTGGTCTAGTTTGCTCACTTGTTGTGCACTCTGAATTGGGCTGGAGGAGGGGTTACTGGCTCTGCACCTTACCCTTGCTAAATGAATTAGTCTTTTGCTTTGCGAGCAGTCATGTCATTGTTTATTTGTTTTAGTCTCTGCTTTAGCCATTTTTTCCTGTAAGCTGGAGACTAAATGGCACATTTCTTTTCCTTTTTTTTTTTGAAACAATGGGTCTTCCCCATTAATTTCCATTAAAGAAACCACCAGCAGTCCAGTACAGCGAAGTAAACATGAAAGGGAAAACTAGCTAAAGCGACAGCCTAGCAGTCCAGAACCTGAAAACAAAAACAGCATGCGAAATGAGAAATCAAAACAACTACTTTCAGGGTGAAACTCAGATAACAGCCTGAACCATTTTTTTTTCTCTTTCTCAATTTGCTATCCTTCAGATCGTCGCAGCCCATCCGTGTCTTCTAGCATACGCCTCAGCTACCACCATCTTTCTTTTTTCTCGAACGCCCGCAAAGAGTACAAACCTAAACCAAACTGAAAACAGAGCGAAAACAAAGTGGCAAAGGAGGGGAGAGAACAGCAAAAGAAAACTAGTATACAGCTACACTCTACATAGGATAGCCAGTTAGCCACCACCATCTTGATCTTCTTCACTCCTTAAATTCTTCTTTTCCAGACTGTCTAATACACTTCCACTGCCCAAGCACCAGCGTATGTTTACTTGATGGGGGAAAAAGCAATTCAATCTCTGGTTTAGCCATTTTTCTTGTAAGCTGATGATTAAAGGCACTTTTGTTTGGTCGTAAAAGAAAGATCACATATGCTGCATTATCTTATATCGGTATTGTGTTCATGCTTGGGCAGTACTTTTATTAGTTGCCGTTTGGCTTATTTTCGCAGAATATAGTTGATTGCCATTGCTACAAGTTTACCAATGTCGGCAGCGGCTACTATAAACTGGATTAGAGCACCATTTGACGTCCGGAGATTTCATGACTTCTCTAGCTTAAGGTCAGTCCCTCCATTATTTCAACTGAAACCCGTAAATTTCTCTTTTTTATTGTACCTTACGTATGTAATATTTGTTGTAGTTTTAGATGCCGAAACACTTTTGGATCAATGCAGCCTTGCTCGTTGGCAACTGATCAGGATTCATCACTCTCCAAAGTTCGTGTGGCTGCAGATTACTCAGACTCAGTGCCAGATTCGAAGTACATGACAGATCGCGGATACCATCCTCTTGAAGAAGTCAAAGAACGTCCAAAGAAAAAGGACCTTTCACTGACAGATGTAGAAACAGCTAGAACGGTTGTAGAGGTAACCTCAGATAACAAAACAATGCTTTTTTTTGTGAAATGCATATAGTCCTTTTAGTTCGGCATGGCAATGACCATAAAGTGCCTCACCTTAAGCCTGAGTCTGGATCTGTAGAAATCAACAAAAATCCCTCCTGCTGTACAAATAATCTTATCATTTGCTTGATAATATTTCCATCTTGTGTAGGCAAATAGCAAGGGGTTACTCATATTTCCTGCCAGGGTGCATAATGAACCTCATGGACATGTTGCTTGGTCAGAGTTCCAGTATGTTGTTGATGACTATGGAGGTAATTCCTTGATGCACTAGCACATATTTTACAATAGAGTTCATCGTGTCCCTCTTCTGCATCTAACACTTACACTTTGTGAAATCACATACAGACATTTTCTTTCAAGTACCAGATGACGGGAACATCTTGGAAGATGATGATGCAAACAACCCTGTGGTAAGATTACTTCTGTTATCTTTTTGTTGGTGTCCCTCTTGACATTCATTGATGTTTTTATATGATTATTAGTGGTCTAGTGACATGCCAAAAACGGTGCTTTCCTCGCGATCTTCCATTGCAACTTGACTCGAGTCTTCATATATTATGCTGCAGTCATCATATTGTTTCCTTGTTTGACATCGATGTCATTCTCAAGTGTAATGTGCACTGACATTTTTATTTCAACGAAATTTTTCTTATTGTTAAAATTTCATTTTAATTGTAGACAGTGTTGATCGGAACTGATAGTGCCATTATTGGAGAAACTAGTGTAATAACAAGTGATTTCAGCGACCAAATGGACGTTGAGGATTCTATGGATATGCATGATGACTACATCAAGGTTTGCTAATAAAGTTCTTAGCTTCTTTCAGCTGGTATTATTCGTCAGTTTTCTTATTAGCAACAAACCCTGCCATCATTGATGCTCCCTGTTGCAAAATGCTACAGGTTGATACAGAAATAACGGATATTCTTATAGAGTGGGGAATGCCAGTAACGATGCGTTCAATACATCCTATATATTTTGCCAAGTGTTTGACAAAGGTAAGTCTTCAGCAGTTACCGTATACATAAGAAACTACTGACGTAGCAGTGAACCAGACAGTTTAACTAGGAAAACACACAGAGCAGTCTTGACCGGTTAGCTACTACTATGCATATATCCAGACTGAAAAAATAAATGCATATGAATTCAACATATGCTAAAGTTTTTCTCAAAGATGAGCACTCTCTGTCAACTGGAAAAAAGGAATCAGATATGCACTCAGCCAGTAAAAGGAAAGAAAGACAAACATAACTGATTTTTATGGTTTGCTCTGTTATATGCATTCTGTCAGTTACTATGTTGTATAGAAGTTATGCCCAAAACTGGAGTGGATTGCTGAAAACAAGTCATTTATGAATTTTAATCTGCAACTCAATCAATTTTTTTGTATTATTCTAAATTTTCCTGTATGAGTTCATTGTACTTCCGCAAGCATATTTCATAACCTGAATTGTTGCAAGGAGCACTAACTTATGTCCATCATTACTTAACCGTTCTAAGAGTCCTTTTCTTATGCAGGCTGTTCATGATAATCACGGGGAGAAGATGGATAATCCATCAAATGGTCTCTCTATTGTAGGATACCTGAGGCCTGCATTTATAGAAGAAGAATCTTATTTGAGAACTTTATTTCGTGCTGAATGCAACGCTGATGGTTATTCATCTGACGGGAGAGGTGCCTCTCAGGCTGCTCATAGTTAGTTACGTCAATCATGTGTCTTCTATCCAATTATTTGTTCTAATAAATAGTCAATCAAACAGAGGAGTACAAAAGAGAACCCCGACCAGCTTCTGGCACAAACGGCCTACTTGGTAATTAGATATGTTGAAATCTTTCAGTCGGTCATTTGCCTTCAACATTTGTGTCACTAATAGTAAGTAACTATTCAGATGATGATAAATCGAGATTGGACATCAATGATGCGGGAAGTAGCATCGATTCAACCATCTACAAACTGGAAATAATGACAATTGAGCTGTTTTCCGTCTATGGGAAGCAGGTAAGGCCTCCCTCTTCTGTCCAATTTATTCAGTTTGGCTAGTAAAGGACAGTTCGATCCATGTATTACCTTGTAAAGTGAACGTGGGAAATAATCAGTATCGTTTTTCTTGGCTTGGTAGTCATCATGTTGATTGTTGCAGTTGATCATTGATCCACAAGACTTTCAAGATGCAGAACCAGATGTTCTTTCAAATTATGCTTCAGACATTATAAAACGCATAGAAGAAAACAGTGATCAGTGTTCTATGGCTCTAAGGTCCCTCTGTGGCAGGAAAAAGGGCCTTACAGTAGAGGTGTGTTTCTGCTCACTGATGCTTTACTCATCTACAATACTCCTTAATGATTTAGTGTGCATGATGAATAAGGTAATTCTTACCATCAGCTGAACTTCAGAGTTGTACTTTGACCATGATTTACCTGAAATTTAGTGCTAGTAATGTGCATGAACTTGCATATTTTTCGGGAAACGTTGAAAAGGTAGAGTTTGGTACAATCCTCCTAAGAGGCAATTACAGATTACAAGGAATCAGTGTACGTCCCAAGTTGTTGGCAGGACAGTTCAAGATTTTTATATGTTGTGAGATTATAGTCATATTTTTCCATATATTGGTTGTGACAGTACTGTTTCTAGCTTCCTAACTCCAATTGATTTAATTCTCTTATAGTGCAATCTCAGCCTGATTCATCTTACAGGGGGCAAGTTTGATAGGTGTTGATAGTCTTGGCATCGACGTAAGAGCCTTTTCTGGCTTGGAAGCTCGGACTCTTCGATTTTCATTCAATGCACAGGTGAGCTCTTGATCTCAAACATTTCACATTAGCTCTGGCCTTTTCATGCAATCCAGAATAATCTTTCTGAACCTTTGGTTTCAGGCGCTATCTGAACGCTCAGCCGAGAAGAAGATCAGGCGAATGCTTTTCCCGCGTTACCGCAAGACCGTGAAAGCCCCTGCTGAAGATGATTGTTAGCCAACCTATTCCTTTTCGCTTCGAACGCCTGCAGTTTCTGGTGAGGAGACAAGCGTGTGCAGGGATCTCAACAGAAGATCTGCATCCAGTCAGCTCCCAGTCTATTAGGAGAAGTTCACACCCGTCTCGACTACTAAATGACCTCAAGTATTAGAGTACTGATCAAGGTTTCGGCTTCATCGGGTATAGAAGGTTGCCGCCCATGGTTTCTGAAAAATAAAGTGGTGGCCATGTATAAAGGAGCAAAAGCATCCTTGGATGACCAAGTTTCACCAGCCACAGCCCATAAGTTCCCTTCTGAACAAAAATAAAGGCACGGGAAGGCCCGAAACAGCATCTTCTTCTACCGCAATTTGTAACTAATTAACCCTGTCATTTCTTCTTCTTCTTTCCATGCCGAATAAGTGCAAATTCCGTTTCCAACATATGTCGCTGTCAAAATTCCAGCAGTGCCTCTGCAGTAAGATCATGCTTTGCTATGAGTTCTAAAGGTAACATCAGAGGGGCAACATGTTTACCATGTTAGAACGGAATGGAGTGGGACGTGTCTTGTTTTTGTTTGTTGAGGCGTAGCTTTCACTTCATTTCAGAGAAGCACTTTTTTTGCTGTGAATATGTGTCATGTTTTCTGTGGTAGGATTGCGACCGGAGAGGTTAGCTAGCAGAAGATAGTGTTTGGTCATTTCATTAGATGGTGGCGCAGTCGCCGTCCCAAAGAACGAAATGGTGTCATGGTGACGCCGTCCGTCTCTCTTTCTGCCTGGATTGGCCTGGCCGGCGGTGCCCTTTCTGTGTGTAAGACTCGGTGGATGTGACGAAGCCTTCCGCGCCATCCCGAAAGTCCCGTGGACGGAGGGATCACCAGAGACGCCGCCGGCCTTGCTGGAGAGAGGGTAGCCTCTTGCTTGTCGGACCGGCCGGCGACGGAGAGGGTGCATATGCAACGAAGCCTAGAAACCTAGAAAAGGTTGCCAATTGCCATGCCCGATCCAAGACGTAACTCAGTCGCTTGGTATACATTTCTCGCTCTTGGAGAATGGCACTTGTCTGTCAGTATATATTCCCATCAGGCACAGAGCAGCAGCTAGCTACAAAGGAGGCGCCACTCACTAGGGCGAGTAGCTACAGGCACGGCACGACACGGAAGAGATTTCACATCATCAAAGAAGAAAAGAAACTTGCTGCTCGTCGTTTCGCTGCAACCCGTACGTACGGCGAGAGACGGCGACGTCGGCGGTCGAGCGGAAGAAGACGATCAATCATTAAACAACGGAGATATAACCACACGCGGGGGAATTCAGGACCGACCGGCGACAGACAGAGCCTCGAGGAAGACACGGAGAACAATCAAAACGGCCGCACGGTCACGTCGAATCGTGGATCGATCTTCCCGAGATGCGAGCACGAGAGCGAGCACGAGAGCGATCGATCGGGCCGATCGCAAGGCTGCTGGGCGCGCCGCGACGACGGCGAGAGAAGGAGAGATCGACGGAGCCGTCGCCGTCGCCGTCGGAACATCATATGGACGTCCGGTTTTGCATGCGGGCGATGCGAATGCGAATGCGATGCGATGCCGCTCTCGGGTAGGCCGGTACCGCGAGTCGCCGTCGGAAGTGATAGCAAGGTCGATCGGTCGCTTCGGGCGCAAGACTGTGTATTTGTGTTAGGTGTGGGACTGTGAGTGTGTGCACGCACGCGCACTTGATTGGTACTGTACTAGCTTGCATGCAGTGGTGGAAGCAGGCCCCGGAATGGAAAAACTGGCCGATTAGATGTCTCTACCGTCATTCGAGGTTGTGTCCCGTACGCCCCTCAAAGCAGTTCAAGTCTCTAGGCCGTGAACGGCCGAACCGACCATTTCTCCATAGCCATCCTCACCGCGTGCTTTTTGGAGAACGCCGCGTACAAGCTATTGCAACCCACGGAGTGGCGCTGCTGTGACGGTGCATCGAAATGGTGCTGGCGTGCCTTCTCCATCTTCGCCGACCGGTGTAGTGCTAGATCATGTGCCGATGTCTGTAAGAAAGCTTTAGCCCTGGGTGTGACAGATTAGATCTGTAAGAACGCTAGATGTTCATATATAGATATGTATTGATTGACTGATTTAGATTATATGCACACCTGCTTACCATAGGAAGTATTGGTGGTTGTCAATGTACGATTTCAGTTCTATGGTTTATGTGTTAAATTATTTGTAGGCCTTCTTCTTCTCCGTCGAATTTGGTGACAGTGTTGCCTTATTCCCAGTCGAGCACTGCGATGGTGATCCTGCGGGCTACCCCCTCAAGCACAGCGATGGCGATTCTGCCGGCATCTCCATCTTCCCTAACCTCGACGCTGAATCCCGCTCTTGTGGCTGTAAGAACCTCTTCCCGTTGATCTTATTGTTGAACTACAAGCATGTGCATGCTTCCTTGCTAGAGAGTGATTGTAGGACATGAGCAATCGATTGTCATGCTTACCATAGTACAGTGATGCTTATGTGTAGGTCATCATGCCTTCTCTCGATATGTATTCTCCCTCAGTGAAGCATGCCTTGTCCTAAATGCAACATGATAATGTAAAATATGATACAAATCATTATTTATCCAAACCTCCAATGGTGTGGGAACTAGCTCTGTTAGAGTTTGTCCCCAATAGGGTCTGCGAGCAAATCAGGAGCGGGATAGAGTGTTCCCGAGGCTTCAAAGAACAACAGCTGCAGAGTGTTTGCAATGATGTTCTTAACTACATACATAGACCTCACACCTACTCAACTTTACAACCACATAAGGAAATGGAAACAGAAGTGGAGGGCATTTGAAGGAGTAACATTTTGTAAGGAGAGCACGACCTTCATGAAGGATGACGACAAGTTGATTACACACGTCATGGTTAGATTGCATATCACAGTTTTATTGTTTTACATGTTCAGTGAACTAACACAATGTTTTCTAAATCTTAGCATTACCTGAAGTACAATGATTTGCTCAACAAGCCCATTCCAAACTACACACAGATGAAGGCGATCTTCGAGGTTAGACCTGTGAGTAACGAGCGTCTCATGATTCCATGTTTACTAGTGGAAGGTATCTACTTCCTTACAGACAAGGTCCATGGTATCAACTATGCTAAGATGATAGGAGCAGAGCGAAGGATCTGGCTTAGGACATGGCTACGCAAGCACTACTATTAGTTCTACTAATTTGCTGTTGATCTGATGGTATCGTGATCTATTGAGATCATATATATTTTGGGACTTTCCACTATCCATTCCACTAGCTAGGAATTGAGAGAAACTGATGCATAAATAGTAATATTCTGGGAGGTGGTACATACTAACCCCTCAGATGATGAACTTGTGATGCATCACGACCCATAGTTTTTTTATTAGCTCCTGGTGCATCGGTACTTATGGTAACTGCTAATTCGGGTGGTACTGCCCAGTACCACTCCCTTATGATGATGAACTGTTTTATGTTGAACTACTCTTATTCTGTCAGTTGTTTTGAGTTGTATGTGCTGGGTAACCTCACCACTCAATGGAAGAGGTTACCACAACACTAGTTGGAGTTGCAACCAAATATTGGGTCTTTGGTTTTGTCTAGGATGGAATGTCGTAACGTAGTCAACCAAACACCATCCTAACGTTCCCTAACTCATCCAGGAAAATGCTTTGTGGGCAACAAAACAAAGGCCATAATGTGGCTCAAAGGCTCTCCCCTCCCCCACCCCCACCCCCACCATGCTCCCCCAAGGATAGGCGCTTGGGAGCCCCAAAATAGACCCAGGAAACTAGTCACATCTCCAATTAGTGAGGCTCAGGAACCGCTGGTGCTTCTCAGCACGACCACTTTAGAAAATATGGGTCCTAAGGTGTTTTTCCGAAGTTTGAATGTGCATGCTTCTAGTCTAGATCCTAATGAATGAAGTTCTAGTATTGCAAGTAGTATCACAATCAAGAGCCCACATAAACCCATATATAGTTGTTATAAAATTCAACGTAGTGCAAATTTTATTTGATGGCTGATGGCTTGCACAACTTATGTGAGCCTGTTGGGAACCCCAAGAGCAAGGTGTGAAGCAATACAGCAACAAGTTTTCCCTCAGTAAGAAACCGAGGTTATCGAACCAGTAGGAGGAAGGAAACGTCACACAGGTGTTGCAAGCAACGCGGAGAGCTGCACAACACAAACTCAAGACTTTGCCCCAACGAATCAGTGAGGTTGTCAAGCTCACCGGTTTACTGTAACAAAGGATAAAACGTATGGTGTGGAAGCTAATGGTTTACAGCAAGTAAACAAGTAACAATGGAAGATGTATCAATGGTAAAGATTAGACTGGGGTCCATAGTTCACTAGAGGTGCTCTCCTTAGATAAACAACATGGCATTGACAGGAACTAAGCAAGGCATAACAATGCAATTACTAGTCAGAAAGATCCTATGAGATTCTATTGGGCAATACAACAATATACATAGACCGCCATCCAACTGCATCTATGACTAGAAGTCCACCTTCAGGTTATCATCCGAACCCCCTCCAGCATTAAGTTGCAAGCAACAGACAACTGCTTTAAGCAAAGTGTGTAAGGTAAACAGTCCACATGTTCCATGAACAAGAGACCGTTGTTTTCTCCCTAGTGGCAATAGCACATCTACAACCAAAGAGATTTCTGTCACTTCCCTTGAAAACTAGAGGCATGAACCCACTATCGAGCATAAATACCCCCTCTTGGAGTCACTAGCAACTACTTGGCCAAGATAGCTACTAACAACGGAGAGCATGCAAGATCACAAACAACACATACATGATAGAATCAGAAATACAAAACCATTAATCAAACCAATATAATAATCTCAATATCCATCGGATCCCCGCAAACACAACATGCATGATTACAAATAGATTAGATCTTGATCATGAACGGAGCTCACAAGATCTATACATGAAAGCACAAAGGAGGAGATACAACCATCTACCTACTACATGGACCCATAGTCCAAGGTAGAACTACTCACGCATCATACTGGAGAGAAGCCTCCGGGATGATCTCCCCTCCGGCAGGGTGCCGGGAAGAACATCAGATCCCCCCGATCTAGGGACGATGGTGGTGACAGCTACAGACGGTTTCGTGGATATTTGATCGGGTGCTTAGGGTTTCTGCATCGGGGGCTTCTTATAGGCGAAGGGGGAGGCCGAGGCGGCGGACAGAGGGGGCAAACCCTACCCAGGCGCGGGGTAGGGCCCACCCGCGCCTAGGGGGGTTTAGCCGCCTTGGCACGCCTCCTCGTCTCCCCTCTGGACTTCTTGTTCCCCACGGAAAGTAATTGACTTTGACGTTTGTCCCGTCCAATTCCGAGAATATTTCATTACTAACTTTTCTAAAACCAAAAACAACAGAAAACAGGCATCTGGAACTGTTGCAACTTGTTAGTAGGTTAGTACCAGAAAACATGTAAAAAGCACCTCAAAGTGTGGACAAGTAAAGCAAAGTAGATACTAAACAATCATGGAGCATCAAAAATTATAGATACGTTTCCAACGTATCAACATCCCCAAGCATAACTCCTGCTCTTCCTCGAGTAGGTAAGTGATAAAAAGAATAATTTTTGAGGTGACATGCACCCTCACAATAAATATCTAACAATTTGCAAGCATTGAAAGCTGGGATCAAAGAACTCTAAACATGTGCATGAAAGATGGAGTTCTAACAATAGGACATAGTAACTATGCATGCAACATGACAAGCTACAAAAAAAGATCATGAATAACATGCATTGAAAAACATTTGTTTGTTTCACATACAGAAAACATAGCATAGTGGCAATCAGCTTGTCCCTCATAGAGTAGCAATATAGATGCAAAGGACACCTTCAAAGTTCACAAGGGTGACTAGAAACAAGTAGCACAAGAACAAGTAATATCACATTATGCATCAATTAATAAGCTTTGGAACACTGCACACAGAATGGCAACTATGCTCTCTTAATGGTGCCTAAAGGTAGAAGGTGGAGACTCAAATAATGGTGGAAGAAAGGCCTTTTTGTAAAGAAAGCAGGGATTACAAGTTTCAAAAAGTGCTTCCAAAAATTATGGTACTTGTTAGCTTTCAGCCCTCATTGCCCCTATCATAAGCATCTTGAAGTGGTTAAGGTTAAAGTGGCAAAGCTGGAGTATATGCTTGACGAAGTATAAGTTGGCAATCTCAAGTCCCTTGAATACGAGGGCCACACCTCATGCATACTCAACTTTGGGCCCAGGTAAGTTCTTGTCATTGTAAGTATTTGCATATCATTGAGAACCGCCAACGGGGTACCCCTTGCACATGGTACAAAAGCTTTTCCATAACCAAAATGACAAGGCAAGCAGACAATGAGCATCTCAGCAATCTTTTTATTTACCATATGCATAGCTTTTTATTGAGGATGCTTCATAGATAGCTCACTATGGTGATGCTGCAAGTTTCCACCATGATTAGGCATGGATTAGGCTAGCGGCCCAGGCGTTTCTCTAACATAGGATACAAACTCCATGGACTTACAAGTTCCCTCTTTATTTCACACCGGTGACATCCATAGACAAAATAACATGATATCAACTGAGTACAAAGTACAAGTGCAATGTTGAAAACATTCCCCGTGACAGCACGGTTCTGCTAATTCCAACTTATAAGTGCAAGCATATACAATAAAGTTGTCACAATGGTTCAAGTTTATTAGGGGCAAAGAATATAAAGTGTGCCATCAAGTTCGTGAGGGCTTTAATCACTAAGTTTTCACATAACAAAATAGTTTTTAATTGGAAGATAGATGAAAACAAGAATATACTTGGAATGGTGTAACACACCATGCATAGGAGTTTATAGTGGACACTTTGGAATAACTTGGTTTCTTGGGAGTTGGAAGCATGAGTAGAGCTTACTCATATAAGTGGAGGTTAGCAAAAGACTGGGAGCAACCAACTAAGAGAGCAATAATGGCCATAATCATGCAGTGCAACAAAGCATACTAATCAAAGCAAATAGTGGTACTACAAGTCAAGGAATAAATGATCATAGAGTCTATGGTGACTTGTCATAGTCATAACATGGTGTGAGGATGTGCCAAGTCAACCCAAACAAAGCATCAAAAGAGAATACCACTATACTATGCTTTTGCATGCTAAAACAACGCATAATTTCTTCAAGGCACACTAAGCAATCCCAATTGTTTGGAACAAGACATGATACATCAATAATCACTAAGTATAATGCTAAAACAACACCTAGAATGTCATGCTAAAGTCTAAGTCACAGTCAATGCAAGCTCCTCTTGCACTTCAAGCAAGAACTTACTACTCCTTTCCAACACCAAGCAACTTATTTGTAAAACAACACAGCGAGAACGGGGTCCAAACTACTTTATTCAAGCAAACTAAACAACCTAAGCAAAGCAAACAAAAACTAAGACGCTCTAAGAACAACACAACTGTGCATGAAACAATAAAAACAAAGTGTCTAGACAGACCTGAGCTTTTTATTGATGAAGAAGGGGATGCCTTGGGCATCCCCAAGCTTTGACGCTTGTACCTCTTGGATATTTCTTGGGGTGATACCATGGTGGCATCCCCAAGCTTGAGCTTTTGTCCATTCTTCATCTTATTGCATCATTCTCTCTTTACACCTGAAGTTTTTCCTTCATACAAAACTTCACACAATCTTTATTAGCAACATTAGTGTATTCAAAAGATATTAGACCTCTGGCAAAGCTTTGGAGCAGCAATGCTTTTCAATAAAAACACAATCTACTGTAGTAACTCCTTCAAAAATCTCAATTCACCTAAAGAGAACTCAAAAACGAATCAATAAGAAGCTGCAAATAATGGCAGAAATCTGTCAAAACAGACCATAAGGTAGAAACCGATTTTTTCGAACATCTTCTGTTGCTCAAATAAAAATGTGTTGAACTAATGAAAGTTATCTAACATACTGGGGGGTTTATTCGTAAATTTTCAGCTCAATCCGAGTTACAGAGACTCCTCACGAATTTTTGTGGTGGAGGACAGAAATCTGTTTCGGGATAGCAACTCCCCAAATCTTATTTCCCTCTCATTAGAGGTCATTCTTGGCACGAAAAACAAACAAAAAGGATAAGGAGAGGTCATTACTGAAGTAATAACTTCCAAGACTCAAGGAAACTCTTGGTTTATCTCCCAACAAGTACTTTTCTTTAACGCCTTTAAGTTAGACACAAGAAGCAAGAAGAATCAAGTATTTTTAAATGAGAAAGCATTAACATCAAACCTTGCTTTCAAAGGGGGAGCAAAGAGCAACTTGTATCTTCTCATTGGGAAGTGTTCAATACCTTTCTTGAATGAAAAATGATATTTAATGGTGCCTTCTTTCATATCAATGATGGCACCAACTGTTCTAAGAAAAGGTCTTCCCAAAGTAATAGGACAATAAACATTGTATTCAACATCCAAAACATAGAAATCAACAGGGACATAAGCATTTTAACCATAATTAGAACATCATTAATACTCCCCATGAGTTTCTTCTTAGCATTATCATTGAGTGAGACATCCAAATAACAATCTTCCAATGGTGTCAAATCAAGCATTTCATAAATCTTCCTAGGCATAATAGAGACACTAGAACCAAGATCACATGAAGCTTTGAGGTCAAAGCCATTCACTTGCATATTAATAATGGGTTTCCAACTATCTTCTACTTTCCTAGGAATAGAAGCTTTGTGTTTTAGCTTCTCTTCCTTAATCTTAACAAGAGCATCTGTAATGTGTTGGGTAAATAAAACATGCATATCACTAGCATCAGGATTTATAGCAAGCTTTTGTAAGGACATAATCACTTTAGAAATATTACAACCATCAATATCAAAGTAAAACTTGGCATCACTAGTAGTAGGCTCAATAGGCTTAGGCATAGTAGGAGGAGGAATAGGGACTACTTGTGGTTTAGTGGTGATGGTGCACACACTATTGTTTTTATCAATTTCAGCTTCCCTTTCCCACTTAGCATGAAGTTGAGCTAACAACCTAACATTTTCATCAATAGTAACTTGTATGGCATGAGAAATAGCAAAGGTATTTTCCATGGCTTCAGGTTTAGCAGCCATTTTATTAATCAAAGAGGACTGAGCTTCAGACAAAGAAGATATATTTTTCTCAACAGTTAAAAGCTTTTCCTCTATAGTCTTATTGAAAGTGGTTTGTTTACTAATAAAGTCTTTGAGCATGACTTCAAGTTCAGAGGGGGCACTTCTAGCATTATTGTAAGAGTTTCCATAGGAATTTCCATTATTAGGAGGATAAGGCCTATTATTGTTGTTGCTACCAAAATTACTCCTATAAGCATTGTTGTTGAAATTGTTGTTTCTAATTAAGTTCACATCAACTTGCTATTCTTGAGCAACCAAAGAGGCTAAGGAAACACTATTAGGATCTAAAGGAGCTTTCCCATTAACAAGCATAGCCATAATAACATCAATCTTTTCACTCAAAGAGGAAGTTTTCTCAATAGAATTTACATTCTTACCATGTGGAGCTCTCTCAACATGCCATTCAGAGTAGTTAAGGAGCCTTGTTGCAGCACCCAAAGTGAAGGGTTTCGTAGCATAGTAAATCGAAAATTTTCTACGGATGCGAACAAGAAAGCCAAGATCTAATCTAGGACATGTAATCAACAAGAGAGATTGATGAGATCTTCATACCCTTGAAGAAATCGCACAGCGAAAACGTTCAACAGAACGTGGTTGATGTAGTCGTACTCGCAGTCTCCTTCTCGCGATCCGATCTGATCCTACGCCGCAAGTGGCGGCGCCTCCGAGAGATGGACACGTACGGTGCAGCGACGTCTCCTACTTCCTTGGTCCAGCAAGTATGGTGGAGAGATAGATTGGATCTGCAGCACGACGGCGTGGTGCTTATGGTGGAGAGTTTCTGCGGCAGGGCTTCGCCTCTGTGATGGGAGAGAGAGAGGTGGAGGGGCAGCAGTTGGCGGCTAGGGTTGGAGTGGGGGGAGGCTGCGCCCCTTCCCTCCTTATATAGGGGGATGGCCGGCCCCCCTTGACCCCTCCTCCAAGCCCTAGGGCGGCGGCCCAAGGGGTGGAGTGGGGGGCAAGTCCCCCCCTCTTCTAGAAGGTCCCCCTAGGGTAGCCCCTAGGGCTGGCCGGCTGGGCCTTAGGCGCCTTGTTCCCCTGGCCCAAAGTGGCCAGGGCACTTCCCCTTAGGCCCACGCTGGCCTCCAACAAGTGGGACCACGTTGGTCCCACTCCAGAACCTTCTAGAACCTTCCGGTACAATACCGATAAACTCCGAAACGATTCCGAAATCCAAAAACTACTTCCCTTTATATGAATCTTATTCTCCGGACCATTCCGGAACCTCTCGTGATGTCCTGGGTCTCATCCGAGACTCCAAACAAAAACTCATAAACCAATTATCCATTCTATCCTAGCATCGATGCACGTTAAGTGTGTGACCCTACGGGTTTGAGAATATGCAGACATGATCTTCTATCAATAATCAACAGCGGGATCTGGAAACCCATATTGACTCCCACATATTCATCGATGATCATATCGGATGAACCACGATGCCAGGATTCAATTAATCCCATATATGTATTCCCTTTGTCACGCGATATTTTACTTGCCCGAGATTCGATCGTTGGTATCGGCATACCTAATTCAATCTCGTTCACAGCAAGTACTTTACTCGTTCCATAATCCGATATCACTTTGTGATTAACTCCTTAACCATGTGCTTGCAAGCGGTGTTGATATCGATTAATGAGTGGGCCCGAAGTATATCTCTCCGACTCGGGAGGGACAAATTCCATCTCAACACATACAAGCCAACAAGTACTTTCCGATCACCTGAGAGACACCTTTATGATCACCCTCACATAGGATGACGTTTGATGACCTCAAAGCTTTCTTCTGATACCAGGGAGTTGTATTATCTCATGGTCTAAGGAATACAATACTTGACATAGGAAAAAGCTTCGCAAAGATGAACACGATGACACGATCTAATTGCTCTGCTTAATTTGGGTCTGTCCATCATATCATTCTCCTAATGATATGATCTCATTATTAATCGACAACTCATGTCTATGGTTAGTAAACCTTAACCATCATTAATCAATGATCTAGTCCATAGAGGCGTACTAGGGACACAGTGTTGTTCATAAACCACACAAGTATCAAAGTTTCCGCTTAATACAATTCTAGCATGGAATATAAACTTTATCATGAACAAGAATTATAATAATAACATCTTTATTATTGCCTCTAGGGCATAATTCCAACACAAAGTGAGGCCCATAAAGGTACCTCCAGCAGCGGAATCCTACAGATTTCTTGAGGAGAAGTTCAAACCTGCATAAAAAGTCTAGATAATCATCCAAACAGTGAGTCCATGAGTGGGGCAATTCTTAACCAAAGATTTCATTCTTTCCCAAGCTGGAGCAACATGTTCACTATCAAGTTGTTTAAATTTCATAATGTCACTTCTCATAGATATAATCTTAGCGGGAGGGTAGTACTTTCCAATAAAAGCATCTTTGCACTTAGTCCAAGAATCAATACTATTTTTAGGCAAAGATAGCAACCATTCTTTAGCTTTTTCTCTCAGGGAGAAAGGAAAAAGCTTGAGCTTAATAATATCTCCATCTACATACTTATACTTTTGCGTCTCACAAAGTTCAACAAAGCTATTGAGATGGGCAGCAGGATCATCAGAACCAGCACAAGAAAATTGCTCTCTCATCACAAGATTCAACAAAGCAGGCTTAATTTCATAAAAAGTAGCATCAGGAGCAGGTGGAGCAATAGGTGTGCTAAGGAAATCATTGTTGTTGGTGCTAGTAAAGTCACACAACTTGGTGTTCTCAGCAGAGTTCATTTTGGCAAAGGTGGGCAAGCCAAAAACAACATCAGTAGCTAGAGCAGGAACTAAATTTTTTTGTGTTTTTTAATAAAGCAAGCAAACCAAACTAGACTAATTTTTTTGGGTTTTTCGAAAAGAGGCAAACAAAACCAAGCAAAAGAAACAAAACAAAATAAAAACAAAGTAAAGAGAAAGGAAGTAAATGACTCCCCTAGTGAAGACGTCCTTAGCCTCCCGGCAACGGCGCCAGAAAAAGGTTGATGGCTTGCACAACTTATGTGAGCCTGTTGGGAACCCCAAGAGCAAGGTGTGAAGAAGTACACCAGCAAGTTTTCCCTCAGTAAGAAACCGAGGTTATCGAACTAGTAGGAGGAAGGAAGCGTCACACAGGTGTTGCAAGCAACGCGGAGAGCTGCACAATACAAACTCATGACTTTGCCCCAACGAATCAGTGAGGTTGTCAAGCTCACCGGTTTGCTGTAACAAAGGATTAAACGTATGGTGTGGAAGGTAATGGTTTGCAGCAAGTAAACAAGTAACCGCGGAAGATGTATAAATGGTAAAGATTGGACCGGGGTCCATAGTTCACTAGAGGTGATCTCCTTAGATAAACAACATGGCATGAAGGGTAAACAAATTACAACAGGGCAATTGACAAGAACTGAGCAAGGCATAACAATGCAATTACTAGTCAAAAAGATCCTATGAGATTCGATTGGGCAATACAACAAGATACATAGACCGCCATCCAACTGCATCTATGACTAGAAGTCCACCTTTAGGTTATCATCCGAACCCCCTCCAGTATTAAGTTGTAAACAACTCTTAGAACCGCCCACCCCTCCAACGCATATGTACTTCCCTTAACAAGGAAGGAACTGCGGTAAAACAAATCCCTGTGTCTCCGCATGCTCCACTACGGTTTCCTCGCTCCTCTTTTACGTGCTTAGTAGTTAGGGTTACATATAGGGAAATTCTCGTAGTTGCATATCTAGAGAATTTACTTTGTGTCAAGCCTAAAATTGAAAAAGTATTAAAAATTGGTTAGCACCTATTCACCCCCCCTCTAGGTGCCCATACGATCCATTTCAATTGGTATCAGAGCCTCGGCTCTTATTTCGGGCTTAACCGCCTAAGAGAAGTATGGGTTCCAAGGGAGATGGGAGTGATGCTCCGGAGGTAGTCACCATGAACGATCTCAAGACGTTGGAAACAACCTTGGTGAGTTCAATGGAGGCTAAGATGGAAGAGATGCGTCAATTGATAATGCGTCTCTCCACATCCGCAGCATCACCTCCATCTAACTCTGAGGATACCACTCCGCAATCCAAGGAAACGGGTAAAACTATTTCCAAAGATAACGAAGTGGTAGGTGATGATACTAGCAAGAGCTCCTCCTCGAAAAAGGATAGCGGTAAGGATGGATACAATGAGGTTTCTCATGTGTTTTCCCCTGATCCGCCTATTCCTCACCCACATATACATAATAGGGGTGATCCACCCAAACTTTCAGCATCTACTTTCTCCCAATGGCAATTTTTGATGAAATCTCATGTGTGTAGTTCCTCCATAGAGTTGTGGAATATCATCGAAAATGGTCTTCATGTTGGAAATCCTAACAATCTCACAAGAAGAGAAGTGGTCGATAGCCAACTCAATGCTACAGATCTACACATGATACAGCTTGGTGTGGGTGACAAAGACATGCCACACATTCAGCATCTTAGCACAACTAAAGAAGCTTGGGATGCTCTCACCGAGCTCTTCATCGGAAATGAAAGTATGAGAAGGAATAGATATGATGCCTTGAGCAATGAAGCTGAAGGATTTTATATGCTGGATGGAGAAGACCACGAGGACATGTATAGGAGGCTCAAGGCAATAGCCAGAACCTTCAGAAACCACGGTGCATCTCATGTTGATGATGCTTGGATCAAGCGCAAGTATGTCAGTGCTCTTATGCCATTTGAGCCCACAGATTTGAAAAGTCTCCAAGGTAGGCATAACTATCACCTCATGTCATCCAATGAGGTAATGCAAGAAATGGCCGCCTTCAAAGTGGCTGCCAAGAATGCCGAAGATGCTCGTGCTCGAGCTATGGGGATGCAAAAGGGGGTCAACATGGCCTTGAAGACTAGTGTGATTGATCATGATGAATATGCGGTAGAAGGTCTGGACTGTCCCGAAGATATAAAAAGGATCCACGGACAATACTTGGCTCTTTATGCAAGAAACTTTTGGAAAGATCCAGCCAAGGCTAAAGCTGAACTAGATCGCAAGAGTGGAGCCTATGGAAGAAAAGAAAATGGTCCCAAGCTGAGAACATGCTTTAATTGTGGTGACCGGCTGCACTTCGTAGCTGAGTGTCCATATCAAAGTAGAGAGGATAATGGAGGAAGACTCATTTTCAAGGACAAATCAAAAGCTCCACGTAAGAAACAGTTTGTAAAGAAGAATGCTCCTTTCAAGAAGCAACCAAAGATTGTTCTAGTGGCTCAAGAAGAATATTCATCGGGGAGTGAAGATGAGGACGAGGACGATAGCTCTCAAGAGGTGGCTGCTATAGCCACCACATCTACATAAACATCTCTCTTCGACTCTCCGAACGAAAACATCATCAACAAGAATGCTACTTGCCTCATGGCAAGAAGCTCCGAGGTAACTTCTTATAACTCTTCTTTTCCCAAGGCTATGATAGACATGGATGATCCTGCTAGTATTAAGGTTAAAGAAGAGATTATTGCTTTGGATTATTTCTATACTAACTTGCAAGGTGAGCACAAAGTTCGTTTTGAGGCTCTTATGGATCAGCTGGCCCAAAACGAAGCACTCCTCGAAGAAAAGGGCAGAATTGAAAGGGGGGATGCAATGGAAATTGCGTAATGGAAATTGCATCCCTAAAAAATGCTCTTGAAGAAGAAGAAGCTCGGGTCTCTCTTGAAGAGAGGCTTGAGTCTATGGAAGAGTCACATGAAGAAATTGTGACTAAACTTGTTAAGGAACGTGACAATGCTGTCACCAAGGCAAAGAAGTTAAAGAAGGAAAGGATTGACTTTGGGGCTGCTCATGATAGACTCTCCGAGGAATTGGAGAAACTTGACAATGCTCACAAGGCGTTGAAAAACGAGTTCTCTATTCTCAATGAGTCACATGATCAGCTTCAAAGTCGATTGGCCAAATATGATACTCCTAGCTCGTCCAACTCAACATATAGTAACAAGAAAAATGCTAGTGTGGAAAAAGAAGTGATCAAGGACATCACTACAAAGGACAAAGGTGTGCTTGATGAAGTCCTTGGCAAGCAAAGGTCAAATCATGGTAAAGAGGGACTTGGGTATGTCACCAAGTCCAAGAATAAGAAAACCAAGAAGAACAAGACCAAGAATGTGCAATTAAAGACAAGCACTACTGAGAAGGTTGTCACAAAAGACAAGACTAATAATATTGGTTTTGCAGGGTCTCACAATCCGAATTATGAAATCTTTTGTGATGACTATGGCGATGTTTATGCTTATTATGTTGGTCCTTTTGATGAATATATTGCTTGGTCTATTTGGGTCCCAAAGACCCTTGTTACTAACATGAAAGGACCCATTTAAAAATGGGTACCTAAAACCAAGAAGTAATTTTCTTGCAGGGCTATGCTTCCGGTGGGTCGAAATGGGTGTTGGATAGTGGCTGCACTAGTCATATGACCGGAAGCAAGGAGATCATCACGGAGATGCGTCCAAATCATGATAATATCACAGTCTCCTATGGTGATAAGTCTAAATCTCAGGTATTGGGTCTTGGCAAGGTTGTGGTTGCCCACGATATCTCTCTCGTGGACGTCATGCTTGTTGAGACCCTTGGCTACAATCTTCTTTCTGTTCGTGCCCTTGGCAAGATGGGTTTTGCTGTTTTTATCGATGATGATTTGGTGGTACTCTTATGGAGCAAGTCTCTAAAGGTCGCTTTCGTTGGATACGTCGAAAATGACCTGTATGTGGTGGACTTCTCGGGGAAAACCACTTCGGGTCCGATGTGTCTATTCGGAAAGGCCGACGTGGGCTGGCTATGGCATCGCCGTTTAGCCCATGTCAACATGAGAACTTTGCAAAGTCTCCAAAAGGGTGGCCACATCCTTGGACTAAAAGACAATGTCTCTTTTGCCAAAGATCGTGTTTGCAGGGCTTGTGTTGAAGGAAAAATGCATGATTCTCCCCACAAGAGGAAGACTATTGTGTCATCAAAGAGGATCTTGGAATTACTTCATGTGGATTTATTTGGTCCTCCTTCTCATGCAAGTCTTGGTGGGAAGAAATATTGCTTGGTCATTGTCGATGATTACTCAAGATATACATGGGTATATTTTTTCAAGCTGAAAAGTGAGACTCAACAAACTTTCATCGACTTTGCCAATGAAGTTCAACGTCAACACAATGTTCCCATCTTGGCAATTAGAAGTGACAACGGCTCAGAATTCAAGAACTACACTTCAAACGAGTTTCTTAGCGAAGAGGGGATTAGACACCAATATTCCGCTGCGTACACCCCTCAACAAAATGGTGTAGCCGAGAGGAAGAACCGGAATTTGATGGATATGGCAAGATCTATGCTAGCTGAATTCAAGTCTCCTTATAATTTTTGGGCTGAAGCCATATCCACTGCTTGTCACTCATCTAACCGGCTCTACCTTCGGAAGATCTTGGACAAGACCCCATATGAAATACTTACCGGTAACAAACCCAACATCTCATACTTCAGGATATTCGGGTGTAAGAGTTTCTTTCTTATTAAAGGTGTCCGTTTGTCAAAATTTGAATCCAAGGTTTTAGAAGGTATTTTTGTTGGTTACGGTGCCGAATCCCACACTTATAGAGTCTACAACAATCTCACTGGGATTGTTGTAGAATCTTGTAGTGTGGAGTTCGATGAAAATAACGGCTCCTTTGTAGGGCAAGTTGATGTTTGTGATGCAGATGTTGAAATACCCCAAGATGCCATAAGAAGAATGGGCGTGGGATTTTCCGCCCATTGAGGAACCCTTGTGGCGGATCGGGAAGGACAATGCTCCACACATGTGGAGCCCTCATCTACAAGATCAACAAGCTCCCTCTTGTTGGAGACAATCCTGCATCAACACCACAATCTGCTGAAGACCATCATCCCCACAGACTGGTAGTCCCAGTAGGACTATCCGCCCCCTCCAAGGGGCGGATAATCCGCCCCTGGCACTCCAACTCGTTCCAGAGGATCCGAAGGAGAAGTCAACAACTCTGAAGCTCCCAGGCCGGACTCTCCGGCCCCTGAGGGCGGATTATCCGGCCCTGGGTCTCCAACTCCTGTCAGGCTTTCTCAGGAAGATGGTTCTGGTACTTCTCCTCCCAGGCCGGATAGTCCGACCCCTCCAAGGGGCGGATTATCTGGGCCTAAAGAAAATGTTCAGCAACAATCTTCTGGCAGTAACGGTGATCAAGATCAAGGGCAATGCAGTAATCAAGACAAGGATACAACAATTGAATCCACTCCTCCAAGAAACAATAAGGACATTGAGGCTCGTCGCAAGGCTCGTGCTGATCGCAACCTTGAACTAAGAGGTCACACTCTTGACAAGGTTGTTGGTGATCTACGACGAAGGGTATCCACTAGAAGAGAGCTTGTAAGCTTCTGTGATCATCAAGCTCACATTTCCATGGTTGAACCGAATAAGGTGTTTGATGCTCTTGAAGACCCCGATTGGGTTGTTGCAATGCATGAAGAATTAAATAACTTCGAACGCAACAAAGTTTGGAAGCTCGTAGAAAAGCCAAAGGATTACCGCAATGTTATCGGCACCAAGTGGGTCTTCAAGAACAAACAGGATGAAAATGGCATTGTTGTGAGGAATAAAGCACGACTTGTGGCTCAAGGATTCTCTCAAGTAGAAGGAATTGATTTTGGCGAGACCTACGCTCCTGTGGCTCGCCTTGAGTCCATCCGTATCCTTCTTGCATATGCAGCCCATCATAATTTTAAATTACAACAAATGGATGTTAAGAGCGCTTTCCTTAATGGTCCTCTACATGAGTTAGTATACGTCAAGCAGCCCCCGGGGTTTGAGGACCCCAAATTTCCGAACCATGTCTATAAACTCGATAAGGCGCTCTATGGCCTTAAACAAGCCCCACGTGCGTGTTATGAGCACCTTAAAGAGCTTTTGCTAGACCGTGGATTCAAAGTTGGGCAAATCGATCCCACTCTTTTTACTAAGAAGGTCAATAGGGAGCTTTTTGTATGCCAACTTTATGTAGATGACATTATTTTTGGCTCTACTAACCAAGCTTTTAACGATGAATTTTCAAAGCTTATGACTGACAGGTTTGAGATGTCCATGATGGGTGAGCTCAGGTTCTTTCTTGGATTTGAGATCAAACAACTTAGAGAGGGAACCTTTATTAATCAAGCTAAGTACATCCAAGACATGCTCAAAAGGTTCAAGATGACGGATCTCAATGGCGTTGCTACCCCTATGCAAACAAAGTGTCATCTTGAGCTCAATCCCAAGGGTAAAGACGTGGATCAAAAGGTATACCGATCCATGATCGGCTCTCTCCTTTACCTTTGCGCATCTAGGCCCGATATCGTGTTAAGTGTAGGAGTGTGTGCAAGGTACCAAGCCGCTCCTAAAGAAAGCCACTTAGTGGCAGTCAAGCGAATCTTCCGATATTTGGTTCATTCCCCAAATTTTGGATTATGGTATCCCAAGGGTTCAAGTTTCTCTCTATGTGGTTACACTGATTCAGACTGGGCTGGTGACAAAGATGATAGGAAATCAACCTCTGGTGCATGCCAATTCTTGGGCAGGTCTCTAGTGTGTTGGTCATCAAAGAAACAGAATTGTATTTCACTCTCAACCTTGAAGCTGAATATGTTGCTGCTGCAAGTGCGTGTACTCAATTGTTATGGATGAGGCAAACTTTAAAGGAATATGGTGTCAATTGTGACAAAGTGTCTCTTTTATGCGACAATGAAAGTGCTATCAAAATTGCTTACAATCACGTGCAGCATACAAGAACAAAACATATAGAGATTCGCAACCACTTTATTCGGGATCATGTTGCTCGTGGAGATATTGCTCTATCCTTTGTGAGCACGAAGAACCAACTTGCTGATATTTTCACGAAGCCCCTTGATGAAGCAAGATTTTGTTATTTGAGGAATGAGCTAAATATCATAGATTCAAGGAGCTTGGCCTGACTACCCTTGCACACTCACTTGCGCTTATTCATGTATTTGGTTTAGATGCGGGCATAGACATAGGGGGAGTGTGGTCCTAATGGATTGGGCCAACCCTCCCCCCATAATGCCGAAAGCAAGTAAAATCATTTCCCTTAATATCATTTTGTGATATGTGGGTCATCGATGAGCATTGGTTTTGAACTCAAGATACATCTTCGCGGTGTCATGCCATGCGCTCCAACATGGTGGCTGCGGCCACCGCCCTCTTCCTTGAGAAGATTTTTTATGGGTCTCGTTGGATTTTCTTGCATACCTCATGTTCTTATGGAAAACACACTCAAATTTGGCTTTTGTTTGATTTGATTTTTGCAAATTTGGGGGTGTTAGCTTCAGGGGCGTTAGCTTCGCTCTTCCTCCTTTTTGGCGTTTCGATGCCAAAGGGGGAGAAGTAGTTCTATTAGGGCTCGTGGATTTGCAAGGGTCGGGCACAAGCTTTTCGATTTTAGTCGTTTTTATTTGCTTGCTTGTGCCTCTTTTCTAGCGTGAACTCATTTGCTATTTGTGTGTGCTTATGTAAGACTGTGTCGTACTCCACTGTGTTTGGTACTATGTTGGGTATCCATGGAATTCTGGATTTACCTATTATGGACCCCATGGAATTCTGGAATTATGGAGCATATTTGATGGCATATGGATTCATGGGATTATCTATGTATGCCTTGGCTATATTTTCATTCCGATGGTATGACATTTTTCCCAAACTTTAAAGTAGTGTTCTCCCTAGTGTGTGTATTTGTATTCAAATACAAATCTTAAATATGCACACATCTAGGGGGAGCGTCTTTCTTTATTTAAGGTGGCATTTGCCGATTTTATTGCAAATCCTAGTATTGTCATCTAACACCCAAAAAGGGGGAGATTGAAAGAACATTTCTTAATCCCTAGTGTTTTGTGTGTTAGATAACAATACCAAGGATCATTTAATGTGTGTTGAAGTGTTGCAGCTCTATTTGAGAATAAAGGGAAAAGGACTCTGCCTTTGGGGGCGGATAATCCGGCCCCACCAGGGGCGGATAATCCACCCCTCCCTTTGCCCAAGCAGGCGCAAGCCCGGAAGAGGCGGAATTTTGGCGGATTTTCCGGCCTGCCAATAATCCGCCTCGGGGTGGATAATCCTGCTCATCGCCAAGCGCAAGCCCGGAGAGGCGGAGTTTTGGCCGGACTTTCCGGCCTGGCCGGATAATCCGCCCCTCAGGGGGGACAGATTATCCGCCCCCCAAGATCTTCACCAAGCTTCACCAAGGCGCAAGCCCTAGAGAGGGGGCGGAGTTTCCCCCGGAGAATCCTCCCTTGGGGCGGAGTTTTCCCAGGGGGCGGATAATCTGCCCCAAGTAGGGGGCGGATAATCCGCCCCCAAAGTTGTCTGTGACCAGATCTGGGAGGGTATTTAAGCCAGCCATCCCCTCCTGCGAACTCTTGATTCATCTCGAAAAAGACCAGATCAGATCTGAAAGCTTCATCCAAGAGTGCTCCACCTAGATCCACCCAAAGGCCCCATCCCTTGGGGAATCGAAGGAGGAGAACTCGATCTTCATCATCAGCAATCAAGCGCTTCATCTCCTCTCCATTCATCTAGAGAACCTCCGATCTAGTATTTCTTGCAAATATCTAGATCCTCGTTTTTTGTTTATATTGATAAACCTTGTTCTTGTGGCAGCTTGTTGTCATCTCGGGAGCCCCCAATTCGGTTGTGGGTGTGTGCCCCGATAGTGTTGTAAAAGGCATCGGTTCCCGCCTCGAAGGGATCCAATAGTGGAGAAGGTGGATCAGGCCTCTCGTGGCGAGATCCATCGGAGAATAGGGTGAGGCCTATTGTGGCGTGGTGGTCTTAGAACCGCCCACCCCTCCAACGCAGATGTACTTCCCTTAACAAGGAAGGAACTGCGGTAAAACAAATCCCTGTGTCTCCGCGTGCTCCACTACGGTTTCTTCGCTCCTCTTTTACGTGCTTAGTAGTTAGGGTTACATATAGGGAAATTCTCGTAGTTGCATATCTAGAGAATTTACTTTGTGTCAAGCCTAAAATTGAAAAAGTATTAAAAATTGGTTAGCACCTATTCACCCCCCCTCTAGGTGCCCATACGATCCATTTCAGCAACAGACAACTTCTTTAAGCAAAGTGTGTAAGGTAAACAGTCCACATGTTCCATGAACAAGAGACCGTTGTTTTCTCCCTAGTGGCAACAACAGATCTACAACCGAAGAGATTTATGTCACTTACCTTGAAAACTAGAGGCATGAACCCACTATCGAACATAAATACCCCCTCTTGGAGTAGCAACTATTTGGCCAAGATAGCTACTAACAACGGAGAGCATGCAAGATCACAAACAACACAGACATGATAGAATCATAAATACAAAACCATTAATCAAACCAACATAATAATCTCAATATCCATCGGATCCCCGCAAACACAACATGCATGATTTCAAATAGATTAGATCTTGATCGTGAACGGAGCTCACAAGATCTATATATGAAAGCACAAAGGAGAAGATACAACCATCTAGCTACTACATGGACTCATAGTCCAAGGTAGAACTACTCATGCATTATACCGGAGAGAAGCCTCCGGGATGATCTTCCCTCCGACAGGGTGCCGGGAAGAACTTCAGATCCCCTCGATCTAGGGACGATGGTGGCGGTGGCTACAGACGGTTTCGTGGAGATTTGATTGGGTGCTTAGGGTTTCTGCATCGGGGGCTTCTTATAGGCGAAGGGGGAGGCCGAGGCAGCGGCCAGAGGGGGAAAACCCTACCCAGGTGCGAAGTAGGGCCCACCCGCGCCTAGGAGGGTTTAGCCGCCCTGGCACGCCTCCTCGTCTCCCCTCTGGACTTCTTGTTCCCCACGGAAAGTAATTGAATTTAACGTTTGTCTCGTCCAATTCTGAAAATATTTCTTTACTAACTTTTCTAAAACCAAAAACAGCAGAAAACATGTATCTGACACTGTTGCAACTTGTTAGTAGGTTAGTACCAGAAAACATGTAAAAAGCACCTCAAAGTGTGTACAAGTAAAGTAAAATAGATACTAAACAAGTATGGAGTATCAAAAATTATAGATATGTTTCCAACGTATCAATGGCAACACAATTTTTTACTTTTGATATACCTACATACGGGTTTATAGGATGTCCGCTTCGCAATCCTAACTGCAAGTTGTTCTCCCCACAACCACTTTAGAGCATCTTCATCCTTAGGTGCATTTGTAAACACTCCTTGAAACAGGCTTTCTTCTTGCTTTATAAATAAGTCACAACGACCGAACCGGTACAAGTGATGAGGAACGCTCTTACAAAGCAGATCAAAGATAAACAAAAAAATACATGAGTAACCACACCCTGAAGAAGCATTGAGGCTACTAACTAAAAGGTTACTCCACGCCTCCTTGTGAAACCACCAGAAATCGTCGCACCGCACCCACCAAGTTGTTGCCTGATATGGCCTCACGCCCTCTTGTTCCGGGCCGTGGAGCGTCGATCCTGCCAGCGAACAAGGACAGAGATTGGTGATATCTATGTCAAATGTATAAGATAGAACTTGAAAGGAGATTCAAATAGATGTTAAATTTCTATGTTATTTATTAAAAAACCTGAGATCAAGGGGAAATTTCACATTTATTAATTAGATAAATGTAAATGAATTTGAAATCATAATATAAGTAATCACAAATATTTTTGAAAATTAGGAAAAAAATTGTAAATTTAATCAAAACATAATAACGAAGAATAAAAGGAATGGACTACGGCATGACGCTATAGCATGTGAAGGCGACTTGTTGTTTCAATGCCATCCACTCGCAATTGCCCGAACCGATCAAATGACGTGGACATCTTATCTAGGATTTCATAAATAAAAATTTGGTACATGAGTTTAACGGTTGAAATCTCCATATAACCTTGTTGTCGATACTTGAATATCTTTGGTATGCGATTTGGATGTAGACCTACAGAAAAAACAGAAAAGGACAATGTTTTGAACAAAATCCCATAAAAGAAGTAACATGAAGGCAAAATTTGCTTAATTTGACTTTTAGCCACATTTGACATATCAATTTACTTACTTTATGTTATTTTTATTGTTTCTAAATTGTTTACTATGCTTTTTTAAGAAATGTACATTTCTTATATACCTTTTCATTTTTGACATTCGTGAATTTTCTAATGGTATATATTACAGTTTTTGGATATCATTTTTATTTTGCCAATGCTTAATTTTTTGTTTCCTATCTTTTACTTCAGCTTCATTATATGTTATTTAATTCTTATCATGTTATATATTTATCTTAAACTTTCCGGTAGTTATTTGAGTGTCCTGTTATCCTCTTGTGCTTGCTGAGTTGCCAGCAGCATGTCAACCAGAAACTTCTTTGAAATGGTCCAGGGAACAAAAAAATGACTCGAGCGATGGTCAAGGTCTTGTTGTTGTGGGTCGCTTTCGAATTATCTTTTGGAAGCCACAGGTGTCCCGATTTCTTCCACCCAAACAAAAATGTGCCAGGACTTTCAGGGTACACGCATTTCCCCTACTGCTTACTAGGTCAACACGCTTAGCAAAGAAAGAAGTGGCTTCAGTTAAATAAAGGAGCAGCTATTGCTCATATGGTAGATTGATCTCTACGTGAAGAGGAGGAAAGTAGGGTCAGTCCTCATGGCCGAAATATTTGGATCCGCGGTTGCAAGCGAATCTGTAAGCAGAATTTTCTCGATCATATCAGGCAATCCGAGGGAGCATGGGAGCAGGGAGGACAACGCTGAGAGGTTAGAGTTTTCGGTGCTGAAGATCCACAGCGTCGTTGCCGTCTCCGAAGATTGGCAGATACTCCACCAACCACTGCTCAGCTGGAAGGCCAGACTGAAGCGCGCTGCCAAGGAAGGCGATGGCATCCTGCGCGCTCACAGGAGGAGGTCCACGACGGAGCGCCAACGGGACGACGGAACTGCCATCACCAGCAGCAGCCTGCAGGCAATTCCACCGCCCGTAAGCGCATCGCTCGAGCGGCGAGACGCTTCGTGCCATTTGGATTTGGCCGCGGCGAGGGCGAGGGCGACGACGCGGCGGACCAGATCAGCGATTCGACGGTGCGGAGGTTCGAGAGGCTGGCGGGCGTCGCCGACGAGTTCTTCAGGTACGTCCAGTTGGGAGGCCGTCCGAGGAGTTTGACCATGGCGTCCTCCTTCAAGGTTCCCAGGGGCGCCCTGCTCGCAGGCAGGACACTTGAATACTCCCTCAGGAACGGCAGCAAGGAGGCCCTCCTCTTGCTTCATCCGTTCGGCGGGGGAGAGATGTTTCTGTTCCTCTCCTACGAGGACACCTCGTCGTGGCAGAAGAACTTTATGCTCTCCGTGATGTTCCTGCTTGATGATCATACGGTTGACATCTTGGACATCGTCATGTCCTCCTTGGAGCTGCTGCCGCCCCAGTTCGGTGCTGCCTGTGTAACCACAAGGGAATTCGCCAGGGAGTTGCTCACGCAGGAGACGAGCTATTCCATCAGTCCGTCGTCCATGTCGATGTGGTGCATCCACGCCTCACGGAGGTGTTACCGCGATTCGGTGGACAAGCCAAGCGCCGCCACCAGCGCTGCCAAGCGGCAGCTGTCGCTGTCGATCACCCGAGTCGATGCCGGGTTCTTCACCTTGCCGCCGGATTGCCCATCGCACACACCTGCAGACGACGACTTGCCGATCAGGCTGGTATGCCATGTCGATCCCCACCTCGCGCCCAGGAGTTACTCCGAGCACTACCACCAGATCGAGCTGGAAACGCTCCAAGAGCTGTTGCCCAAGGTGACAGAGGAAGGAGCGCATGCGCGCGAAGGGAATTGGTGGTGTCCTCATACCTCCACATATCTGTTTGTGGAACCACTGTCTTCGGTGCCGCCGCCTACGCTGCAACAGATGTACCTCTTGGAAAACTCTGAGAGAGCCGTGTAATATTTCACAAGTTTCTGATATTTGGAAAGAATAATAACTTGTATATTGTGTAGAGATTATAGGGGTATATATGAGGGCCAAAACCAGCTAGGGTTTAGAGCCGAACCGACCTAAGAGTCTAAACTGATTACAGTAAGAATAAACCCTCTCCCCCCATGGCAACATCTGGCTCGACGACGTTGAGACTGGACCGAATATCGCAGAAGGGTGCAATACGTAGCCCCTTTGTGAAGATGTCAGCAAACTGAGCACTGGTCGGTACGTGCGAACCTCGCCGAGAGCCACCTTCTCGCGGACAAAATGAATATCTATCTCAATGTGCTTGGTTCGACGATGCTGAACGGGGTTCCTGGCCATGTAGACGGCAGAGATATTGTCACAATAGACAATGGTGGCGCGCTTAAGTGGTCAATGAAGCTCGGCAAGAAGTTGACGAATCCAGACGGCTTCGGCGACAGAGTGTGCAACGGCTCTGTATTCGGCTTCAGCAGAGGACCTAGAGACCGTGACCTGGCTTTTAGATGACCAAGAAACAAGATTATCCCCCAAATAAACACAAAAACCGGATGTGGATCGTCGAGTGTCGGGGCAACCTGTCCAGTCTGCATCAGAATAAACTGTCAAGCTTGTTGGAGAGGAAGAATTTATAAGAAGACTATGGTCAAGAGTTCCTTTGAGATAACGAAGAATGCGTTTGACATGAGAGAGATGAGGAACACGAGGATCATGCATGAAAAGACAGGCTTGTTGAACAGAGTACGATATTTCTGGACGTGTTAAAGTAGCATACCGGAGAGCACCAGTGAGACTGTGATAGAAAGTAGGATCGGAGACAGGTTCACCGTCGGCAGAAAGTTTAGAACCAACATCAGCAAGTGTACGGGAAGGCTGGCAATCAGTCATCCCGGCGCGAGAGAGTAAATCAAGAATATACTGACGCTGAGAAAGAAAAAGAGAGGTGGGAGTACGAGAGGCGGTGACACCAAGAAAATGATGTAGAGGTCCGAGATCATTCATAGAAAATTCAGTATGAAGAGACAAGATGATTTGTTGTAAGAAGGAGTCAGAGGAGGCAGTGAGAACAATGTCGTCAACGTAAAGGAGAAGATAAGCCGTGTGTTCGTGGGAATGAAAGAGAAATAGAAAAGAGTCAGATTTTGAAGGAGTGAAGCCGATGGTTTGAATGAAAGAGGCAAAGCAATGAAACCAGGCGCGAGGAGCCTGTTTTAGACCATAAAGAGACTTGTGAAGGAGACAGACAAAATCAGGAGTGGAGGAGTTCTCAAAACCGGAGGGTTGTTGACAGTAGACAGTTTCGTTGACAGTGCCATTAAGAAAAGCATTTTTAACATCAAGCTGGTGAATGGGCCATGAAGAAGAAATAGCGAGACTAAGAACTATACGAATGGTGCTGGGTTTGACGGCAGGAGAAAAGGTTTCATCGAAGTCAATCCCATGCTGCTGGGAGAAACCACGACATACCCAACGAGCTTTATAACGAGCGAGAGTGCCATCCGAGTGAAATTTATGACGGAAGACCCATTTACCAGAAACAACATTGGCGCCGGAGGGTTTGGGAACGAGAGACCATGTGTTGTTTTGGAGGAGAGCATCAAATTCCTCACGCATAGCAGAATGCCAGAGAGGGTCGAGAAGAGCACGTTTGTAGGTTGTTGGAATTGGGGAAATAGGTGTGGTAGTGGTGGTCACAGAAAGATTTAGAAGGCGACGAGGAATGTCAAAACCTCGTTTGCCTCGAGTACACATAACGTGGTCGTTCTCGGTAATGGTAGTGGGAACAACATTGGGAGGAATCGGAGGTGGTGTAGGCGAGGGAGAATATGGTGTGGAGGAGGTGAGAGAGCTGTCGGACGGTGGAGGGGAGAACTCTGTCGCGGCACAGGAGACAGGGAGAGATGTTGCCGTGGCAGAGGAGGGTGTGAGCGCTGCCGCGATAGAGGAGAGAGGTGGCGTGGCTGCCGCGGTAGAGGAAGAGTGCGCAGGTGCTGCCACGGCAGGAGGAGTAGGCATGGGAGCTGCCACGACAGGAAAAACAGAAGGGGTCTCTGCCGCGGTAGAGCGCGCGGCAGCGATGATGACAGGAGGGTTGGTGTTATGTGCGGGGGTAGTTTGGGGGGTGGTTGGGTGGGTGGCAGCGTTGGCGATGGTGTAGGGAAAGGTGTGTTCGTCGAAGATGACATGACGGGAGGTGAGAACCCGACCAGAAGCGGGATCAAAACATCGGTATCCCTTGTGATCACTAGAGAGGCCAAGGTGAATGCACGGTAGAGAGCGAGGTGCGAGTTTATGGGGAGAAGTAGAGGTGGTGTTGGGAAAGCATAAACAACCAAAGACACGTAACATGGAGTAGTCCGGAGAGGTGAGAAAAAGAGATTGGTAAGGAGTGTATAGAGGGCATGTTTTGGTTGGACGAACATTGACGAGAAAGGTGACGACATTGAGAGCTTCTAACCAAAAGGTTGGAGGAAGAGAGGCCTGAATTAGGAGCGTGCGGAGAATATCATTGATGGATCGAAGAGAGTGTTCAGCTTTGCCATTTTGTTGGGAGGTGTAAGGACAGGAAAAACGAAGAAGAATACCGTGAGAGAGAAAGAAGTTGTGATTTTTGGTGTTATCAAATTCACGTCCATTATCACATTGGATGAAACGGATAGGAAGACTAAAGTGAGTATGAACATAATTTTGGAAATTTTGAAAGACGGTGTGGACGTCAGATTTTGCACGGAGAGGAGAAGTCCATATATAATGAGAATAATCATCAAGAATAACGAGATAATATTTAAAACCAGAAACACTAAGCACGGGAGATGTCCATAAATCACAGTGTAATAATTCGAAAGGAAAAGAGCTATGAGTGGATGAAGTGCTAAACGGTAATCGAACATGTTTGCCACACTGGCAGGCATTACAAATAGAGAAATCATGAGGAGAACTAATACTAGGGATACAAAATTCCTGAAGTAACGAAGATAGTGTGGCTTTATTTGGATGCCCTAGTCGACGATGCCAAAGTCCAACGGAAGCAATCATGGCAAGAGGTGTAGAGGTGGGCGCGCCATGGAGAGGATAGAGATCCTCGGAGCTATTGTACCGGGCGAGAAGCTTCCCCGTTTGAAGATCCTTCATAGATAAACCAAAGGGATCAAACTCAAGAGAGACACGATTATCAATGGTAAATTTGCGAACAGCTATTAGATTTTTAATTAAAGAAGGTGCTAACATAATTTGACGAAGAAGAAATTGAACATGTGGATGCGATATATAGGAATCATCGGTGCCGGAGATGGGAATAGAAGATCTGTCACCAATGGTAATGGAAGAAAAGGGAGAAGAAGAACAAGCTGACAGAAAATCCAAATTTGAAGACATGTGCGAGGAAGCACCAGAATCAAATATCCAATCCGTACCTTCGGTGTTATTGAGGGTAAAATTGTTCATGGCAGTTATGAAGGCGGCCTGGTCCCAGCTTGGTGTAGAAGGCGATGACGATGGCCCGGGCGCGTTTGACGAAGATGCGTACATGTACGGCGGAGCCGAAGGAGGGCCGTACATGTAAGGTGGTGTCGCGTAGCCGGGGTACGAAGCCTGAGCGCTGTACACCTGTGCAGGAGGTCGAGGACCGAGAAGTCCAGGGGAGCAGGTGGGCGGACGGAGGCCGGAGTTCCAAGTCGGTGGAGCGCCGTATGATGCAGGAGCCGTCCACGGCATGGACCAGGCGTGGACCATACCGGTCCAGGGATCGTGCTGGTGGCGCCAAGTTGGTGCAGCAGGGGCGCCGTCGGTGCTAGTCTGCGCTATCGAGGCGTGGCGTGAGGGCGATAGATGGGATTCTTGCCGCGGTAGTTGGGGCTAGGGCGCCAGCCGGCAGGAGTTGCCGCGGCAGGATTTTGCCCTGAATTTGCTGCCGCGGCAGGAGGCTGCGTGGGAGGAGCTGCCACGGCAGGCGCGGACGCGGGCGACCGTGGGGTGGCGACGAAGACATGGTGGCACGACTCCCGGTTCTGACGAGTGCGATCTGCACTTTGAAGGATCGACCGAACCTCGGCGAAAGTGGGGCGGGGCCGCATCAGAGGTATGAACGAGGCCTGCCTGTCGAAGTCCTCGCTAAGGCCAATGAGGAGGATGTTGATGAGTGGCCGATCTTCAATGGGATCACCGAGTTCGCGGAGTTCGTCAGCGATGGAGGAGATCTTGACGATGAGACGCATACGGGAGAGGTGCCTTGGGCGATGTTGCGGCTTCGATGTTGAGGGCGTTGGCGAGTCGATGTTATCCTGAAAGAGCTGACGAAGGGCCGCCCAAAGAGCGGCGGCGGACGAGGCGGTGCGGTAGACGAGATGGAAGATCTCGGTGGAGACGCGCGTGTAGATCCATTGGATGATCGCTAGATCATCCTTGACCCAGCGAGGGTCATCGGGGCGAGGGACGCAATCCATGGCGACCTGATGAAGAAGATTGCAGCGCCCAAGGTGAACTTCGAATAGATGGCGCCAATGATAGTAGTTGTGGTCTGAGAGATCAAGGGTAATGGTGATGAAGGGAGATATATCTGTGATCGTGTCGGTGAACGACATGGTGGCTAGGGTTTGGGTGGTGGTGACAGGAGGAGAGAAAGGCCATGGCCGGTGTGAAGGGGGACTAGGGTTTGAGAGGAAGAAGAGGAGGAGGAGGGAGCGCCGGCGGCGCGGAATTCCGCCAGGAAGAAGAGAGAGCTCGACGGCAGCGGCGGAGGTGGGATGGGCGGAGCCATGCCAAGTACGGAAAAACCTAGGCGTCTGATACCTGATATTTGAAAAGAATAATAACTTGTATATTGTGTAGAGATTACATGGGTATATATGAGGGCCAAAACCAGCTAGGGTTTAGAGCCGAACCAACCTAAGAGTCCAAACTGATTACAACACTAATAATTTCCTTTTATGAAAATTACAGATTTATAACGCCGATTTCTGGATCATAGATGCAGTATATGGACACGATTATTACGTCGTTTACTGTAACTCTCACGAACAAGTAGCCTCGTCATTCGTCAAGAAGTG
Source organism: Avena insularis (assembly GCA_023614405.1). Lineage (NCBI taxonomy): Eukaryota > Viridiplantae > Streptophyta > Magnoliopsida > Poales > Poaceae > Avena > Avena insularis. The sequence goes on along the minus strand of CM042691.1, from coordinate 376,198,750 downwards.
TGCCGGGCCGCACGATGCATCTCCTCTTGTAAAACATTGCTGGCTCGCCAAAAATATCTGATGATTGGCTCCTCGTGAACGAATAAGCATATCAATCTCGGATTACCGGCTCGCCATCTAACCAGGACATAAATTCATCACTGGTAATACTCCCTCCGTTTTAAAATATAAGATGTTTTAAATTTATAAAACTAATGTATCTAGATATTTTTTAGTATATATAGATTCGAAGAGGTTCAGAATGAATCTATATACTAAAAGAGGTTTAGATTCATTAGCTTTACAAAGCTAAAACATATATTTTAAAACGGAGGGAGTACATTGTAGTCACTTGGCTTTATGGTCCATCAGCTTCCTTGTAATGCTCTTTAACAATGTGCATGATCTTTGTTGGCAAAATAAAATTAGGTATCTATGAAATTTTTGAAGAGTTGGCCTAAGACACAGTACTGGGTACTGGGGTATATAGAAGAGTGTTAGCACCTATTTTTGACACTTAGCCGGCAAAATAATAAAAGATGGAAAATGTAAGTAGCAGGTGGACTAAAGGAAGATTTTAAGGATTGTTCCAGAAGTAGACACACAAGCAGGCAGATCGGAACAAAGCAGAAACCAACTTAAATAGAAGCATCTAGAAGGAGTTGCACTGATTTATATCCAAGAGACCATGACTTAGCCAGAAAGAAGCTCGAAGATCATATAGGATATATCGATGAGGGGTGGACTCAGGTCTGTACCTGACATGAGCTTGAACCCATGATTTCTGTCCACGGCGACCTCTGACGATCAAGGACCTTGAGGCCTGCATCTAAAAGCTCTTAACCGGCCTACACTCAACTGACCTGACCTATGGGGCCGCAAGACGGCTCTCCGGAGATCCCGAAGACCAAACATACGTGCAAGGGTGATCGGAAATCACGATTACATGCAAGACAAGATGAAGACCTGATGTGACTAAAAGGACTCGACTGCTATCTGAAAGAACATGTTGGGCCCCCATGTGTGGTTTTGGTAATTAATGACAATCTTTATGGACTAATGTGTGTATTAAGTTATACTTGTAGGATTTGTCCATTGGCATCGCTTGGAGCATGTGTTGGCTTCAAGGTCGATGAAATGCAAAGAAGATATGTTGGGCAAGCTCAATATGCGAGGTCGATGATGAGGAATTAAGAAAGGCGTTCCATCTTGAGAAGAGCAAGATCGTCTACGTCGAGCTCAAGTGGAATGCTCAAGGCAAAGGTATAATCTTGATAGGTTTTCCCTTTTGCCGGTCTCTTGTTGTGTGTAGGAGACCGGGTTTAGGATAGATAACCGTACTATCAAGAGGGGCTCTCGTATGAGTAATTCGGTCACATCGTTCGGAGAGAGCTCAAACCTTTGCATACTTGCATCATCGTATTTGGTTGTTATTTGGTATTATCCATGTGAGGATATAGATCTTGTGGTAATCTCCATAACAAGCTCTTGTTCATCAAAATCGGATCTTCCATTTGTATCTTGTTGCGATTTTGATTTATGCGGCTTTTCGGTTTCTCACCAAGTGAGGTATATCACATTATTCTAGTTGATACTTTCTCACTTGGTGATAATCAATATTTCCACTTTTTATTGGGAAGCCCTTGTCTTCCTCTATCCAACGCAATTGGAATCGGGTCAATCGGATCTTCCTGTCAAAAGTTATTGCCGTTTGAATATTTGCCTGGTGCGGTACCAAAAAGCGGTAGTACCGCTTTTTGCTACCGGATCTGACGAAGGTTTTGACTAATCGTCAAAAAGCCTCTGCTGGCTAGGTACTAAAAAGCGGTAGTACCGCATTTTAGTACCTAAGCGACGATAACTTTGACCACTTATCAAAAGCACGCTCGATACTAAAATGCGGTCTGCAGTGCGGTACCAAAAGCGATGGTACCGCTTTTTGCCGGATCTGACGGAAGGTTTGACTAAGCTGTCAAAAGCCTCGCTGGGCTAGGTACTAAAAGCGGTAGTACCGCATTTTAGTACCTAGCGAGCGACGATAACTTTGACCACTTATCAAAGCTTACGCTGCTCCGATTACTAAAATGCGGTAGTACCGCATTTTAGTACCGCACAGGGCAGAGACTTTTTTCGTTTAAACTGCTGATTCCACTTCACGTCCGGTAGTACCGGTTGCCATTTGCGGTACTACCGCTTTACGGTAGCATCAATGGTACTACCGCTGTGTCCAGGGCTTATGAAGTTTGAATATTGGTCTTCCGGTACCAAGTCCGGTACCTGGTCCGGTAGTGCCGGAGTTCTCCGGTAGTACCGCTTGAACTTCCGGTACTACCGCTACATTAAGGCTCCAACGACCATATTTTTCCCAGCCCTATAAATAGCTTTGCCCCTTTGCCTTTTAGGGTTACTTCTTCCTCCTCTTTGGATCTAAAGCTTTGCCCCTATTTGCCTTACTCCTTAAGCTTGATTTCTACTCACCCCTCCATTGATTCTTGCATATATTTGAGGGGTAGTTGGAGGAGATCTAGATCTATGTTTTGACCAAACCAAAACATCTCTTTGTGAGTGTATCTTTGGGGATCTAGATTTTGGGGGATTTTGTGTCTCTCTTTGATTCCTCCTCTCTTGTTCCCCCAATAGCTTTAGTAGCTTTGTTGGAACTTGAGAGTGAGGGATTTGAGCATCTTTGTGGTGTTCTTGCCATTTGCATTTGGTGCATCGGTTTGAGTTCTCTTTGGAGGATTTGGTTTGAATTGCTCATTGGAGCTTGTCCCTCTTGGGTTCTTGGAACCCTAGACGGTTTTGTGGCCTTGGTGGCATTGTGGCCTTTTGTGGCATTTGTTGGGATCCTCCAATTAAGTTGTGGAGTTGTGCCCCAACCTTGTGAGAGGTTCCGGTTGCCACCGACAAGTGCACCGATAGTGGAAGCGTGGATCGATCCCATTGGGGTGAGATTCACCGGAGAATAAGGGAGGCCTTTTGTGGCGTTGGTGGTTTGATACCACCCCTCTCCAAGCAGGCGTACTCCATGTTGGGAGGAACTCGGCAAAATATCGGTGTCCCCGCGTGCCTCGGTTATCTCTATACCCGAGCTCTTTACTTATGCACTTTACATTGTGATAGCCTTCGTGCTTGAAGTAATATATATCTTGCTATCACTTTGTTGCTTGTATTGCTTAGCATAAGTTGTTGGTGCACATAGGTAAACCTTAGTTGTTTCTAGGTTGTGCTTTACAAAGTAAACACTAGTTTTATTCCGCCTTTGTTGAGCCACTCTAGGAAAAGTTTTAATCGCCTATTCACCCCTCCTAGGCGACATCCGTATCCTTTCACTATCGACCCAAGACATTCACCCCTAAGGGACACGCCACAACCGTCAAGTCTTCGCCATTATCCTTCATCATAGCTCTAGATTCACCTATCTCGTTGGGTACCATTATAAACCCACTGAGATCATATTGTAGACATATTATACGATCTCTCAATCATCTTATTAATAAAGTCTGAGGGATTCCACCCATTATACATATATCTTCATCTTTGAGATTCAAACCTGCTGACCCGAGTCATCCGCTGAACAAATAAACTCTCTTCTATTCCTCGAAAGTAAGACTTCAGACGGATCATGGAAACTATCCTTTGTCAGTTGACATACTAGGTAGGGAGGCCTGCATCATGTAGATCGGATCTACTGAAGAGCTAGCTCCCACGAAATGCTCATGTTCTAGGGACGCGACCTTTCACGGGACTCTCGCTACCAGGAGGTGGTTGATACTTTCGATCCAAATTTACAGATGTAGTATATTATCTTTTTCTCTAGTATACCTAGATTTAATCGAATACTGGAAAATAATGCTAAATGAAAAATAAATGAGGCATGTCTATAAGATTTCTTTTTTTGTTTTACCTTTCATTTACCAGACCTTTCTAGTTTACTTTTAATTGTTGGTTATTGCAATGGATGGAAATAGGCTAGGGTTAAAGATTCACCTGCAGCTACACATCATATGGGATAAAGATAAAAATACGCACATTCATGTGTGAAATGATTTAATATAGATAGAATTATCACTAGTGGGAAAAACCTTATCCACAGGCCCCTTGTTCGTGGCGCACCTGATATAATGCGCCACTAACAAGGTTATCTCATGTATAGCATAAATTATCGCCACTAACTCCAAAGTATCATGGCGCCACAGATCGATCATACATAAAAGGCGGGGCCCACCTCTGACGGCCGGCCACCACTATCCGTGGCGCATGGAAACTGTGGTGTGCCACGAACTACCCTGACTTAGCCAAAATAACGGCGTCGCCTCGCTCCCTTTCCCCTCCCATTCTTCTCCCCCAAATTCCCGTACGCGTGCGCTCTCGCCTCGCTCCCCCGCCAGCGCCGCCGCTCGCTGGACCGCCCGCCACCGCCTCCCGTCCGCAGGTACTCCGCCGCCCTCTCCCATCTCTCTTCATCCCCCTCGCTGACACAAATCGACGAACCCTAACCCTAACCGACAAACCCTAACCACCGCGCTCGCCTCGATATCCCCTTCCCTCCGCCCCTCCCCCTCTTCCCACCCCCTCTCTAACCTCTCCCCTCTCCGGCAGCCACCACAGGAGGAGGAGCACCTCAGGAGGAGGCCCGCGCCCGCACCAGGAGGAGGAGGCCCGCCACCACCGTCCTCGACACTCCACCACGTGAGCCTCTCCCTCTCCTCCCTGCCTCTCCATCTCCTGCATCTTTGTGGATGTTGACATGATCATGTGGCGGAAAAATTGCGTGTATTTGTTCCACGGTTTTAGAATTTGGTTTTAGCTATTGTTTCTTCTCTTCTTTAATTAATATCACTGACTTTATAATACTAGTGATGCCTACTAGCATGCCTGAAACTAAAAGATACTACTACATGGTCTTTAATGTTCACTAGCATGAAAAATAGTTGTTCTGAACTTTGGTCCTCACTTATGTCCAGTAGACAAAATTTGGTGGATGTGACCATGCAATGAAAATTTGGACTTAGTTTTCTTCTTTAACTATTGTTTGTTGTCAGCTTTTAATGTCACGAACTTGATAATACTAGTGAGGACTACTAGCATGAGTGGAACTAAAAGATACCACATATAGTATTTTAATGTTCACTAGCATGAAAAATAGCTGATCAAAACTTTGGTCCTGATGTATGTGCAGTAGACCAAAACATTAGCCACCAGATCATCAAGTTAACAGGACATGCCTGTTCTACTCCCACATTCCTCATTTCTGTTACTCTTCCTCATTTTGTCTAGCATGTTTCAGAGTCTCAATTGCTTACCAGCAGTTAGGAACTAGGCCTTTACTGATCTTTTCTTTATCAGTGTTTGACTGCTAGAGTTCCAACTTATTATTGTGTCTGTTCATTTTTTAAGTGATTTGGTTATTATATTTTCAGATGTTCTTGTCACTTCATCAATGGTGTGATGCATGTGTTTAAAAACTGGTTATGCACTATGGTGTGCTCATGTGATTGCTTCTGTGGTGTCTCAAAATTGAGTGTACTGAGGAGTGATTCAATGAGCAATGTGCTAAGTGCATACTTAGTAATTTGATCATGTTAATGCATGATATATTGATGTTGCACATACTTAGTGTTTAGTAGGTTAGTTTAGCATCTCCTATCAAAACATTTTATATTTTGAAACGGTGGCAGTGTTTGGTTGGGGCTTATTTTACTTCTGCATGAGCAATTGATGTTTGTACTGAACCAGATAGCTGTGTTCTTTTCTTGATACCTTCACAATGATGTAGTAGCTAATCTCTGATAACTCAAGATTCAGTCCTTATTTGCATTTGAGACCCAAAACTGTGAACTAACAAAGTTTTCCAAGTATGCTTATTCCTGGAAAAAATGAACCAAGTATGCTTATGGCATTTTCTTATGGGGATCTCTTACTGCTCATATATATTGCTAGCAATTTTTTGTAATGGTGAATTAATAGGAGGCTCTTAGTAGTTTTGGTTATTTGTTTGTTCAGTTAACACTTGTTCTTAGGATCCATTATTTTTATTTGCCTGGTAATAAAAGAACCTGGTAATAATCTTCAGGATGTGCTCTGATGCATTATGGGTTTGTAAACATGGCCTGGTAATAATATTGTTACTAGCAGGCTGATTTGTAAATCTTGTTTCACCATGCAGCCCATCACAAGACTACTGTTTCGGTGTGGGGGAGTGGAGTGGTGCCCTTGGAGGTGGTAAAGGGATTCGATGCAGCAGCCGGCTGCACCAGAGAGGGAAGGAGCGAAGACCCTGCCGGTGCTTGCGAAGGTGATACCGGGCGAGGACAGAGGTTCCGCAGGGCGATTTTTCCGCAATATGACCTTCGAGGTGGTCCACGCGATGCAGCGGCCTTTGCATCAGCGAGCAGCTGCCTTGGAGGAGATCTCGGAGAGATGCAAGGTGCGGGGCTGGCCGCTTCTGACTCAAAGGGACTCTGGTGGGCGACGCTGCAGGCCCTAGCGGTGAGATCGGATGTCGTGGCGGAGATGCGTCAATCTGCGTCAGCCGACTTGCCGTTGGCGGAACACTCGGTGGTGTTGATGGTCAGGGACACCATCACCTCGGAGGAGTGCCTGATGGCCATGGAGCAACAGAGCGCGGTCCACCTACTGGCTTCCACCCATGCCCAGCGAGCTCCCCGAGGTTGAGCAGAGTGGAGCTCGACTCGTTCCGTCTGCAATTCATTCAGGAGATAGAGGCTGTGGGGGCTCGTCTGGAGCAGTCGAATCTGCGTCAATCGTGAATTCGTGCGATTGTGTGATTTCTAACTTGTACTCTCCCATGACTTGTGTGTAACACTTGGACTCTCTATATTGATGTATTTTGTCACTTTGTATGAATTTCAGTGAGTTTCTGGGTATTCCTATGAGTTTTGTGCATATCTGTGATATATTGATGTATTCTGGTATATTTCCTGTGTATTCTGTGTATTTCTGCTATATTTTAGTATTTTTTTGAAATCCTGAGACAAGTTAGTGGCGCACGAATTTATCTAGTTAGTGGCGCACGTTATTAGTGGCGCATAGAAATAGGGTGCGCCACAGATAACATGGTAGTTCGTGGCGCACGTCGCGGTGCGCCACGAACTTCCTGTAGTTAGTGGCGTCTTATTTGTGGCGCACGGGGGTGCGCCACTAACCCCAAAAAGCGTGCACCACGGATAGGCCTTTTCCCTCTAGTGTATGGGCAACACATCCAAATATACTAAAACCCCTGCGAGCCACATGCATAACAATAATCTTTTAATCCAACCGTTATACCACGAAGCACCGGACTATAACAATTATTAAGTAAAATAAGAATCAAAAAGTTAAGAAGTGATGTTGTTGTTACTCGCAAATGGATCTCTAAACGAAGACCATACTCCCCTTGTTATCACTAGTTTTCGCATGAAGTCTTCATTCACCACTTATCTCATCTCGAGTCTTTTTCAATCCTAGGAATTTTGGGTACCTATAAGTCCATGGATTGAGACAAGATACAAAGATGCATATCTATATTCAATCATCACACCATATTTTCATGTATTAGATACACATAGTCGCTGCGAGGTTTCACCCCAACCCACATCCCGTGAGGACTACTCACTCATAATAGTAAGACCAAGTATAGAAAATATTGTGCAAAATACTTAGATTAAAATCAAATATTCTTACAATGGTCACCAATTCATAAGAAGATCTCAAGTACAAGATGATGGCTATGGCTATGAAGTGGATGGAAGGTGGAGAGGATGAACTATGCTTCGGTGGTGTTGTGATGCAATATGAAAATGATGGCTCTCTGCATGGCGTATGAAATCTTGCAATATATAGGCGTCTTCACGAAAATTGTTGAGTTTGACCTAATAGAGTCGTAGCCACATGGTACGGGCGGACATTGCCTTGCGGAATGCTTTTTCCACCCTAGTTGACTTGGCTGAGTAGACAATGTAATAATTTTTAATAAATGTTCTTGATTTTGCCTTAAAAGTGTGATTTTCTACACAACACAATTTAAAACAAAGAGTTGCACATCTTTACAATAACTAGCCATTAGTAGCAAGGCTAGAGAGATTCTTGGTCAATTATTTAACTTAAAATGCGATTTAAACACGAAGAAATATGACTATTTTCATAGCCATCAGTGGTCATGGAGATGGACGCGACACGAAATCTCCCCAGAATAAGAAGCCTCACCCTCGTAATGAACGCTGCCAGGGTGCGGAGGAGGTCTTGCGCATCAAGGGGTAGCGGAAACTCTTCGTAACAGGACGAAGGCCACATGCAGGGCAGCACTCGCATCAAGGCCACTACCTCATCGGCGGAGCATGTGGATGGAACTCACGATCACATTCTTGGAGTCGGATAGACCAAGATGGTGTTGGAGATATGCCCTAGATGCAATAATAAATGTAGTTATTATTATATCTTTGTGTTTATGATAAATGTTTACATTCATGCTATAACAGTATTAACCAGAAACATTAATACTTGTGTGATTTGTAAACTAAACTAGAGTCCCTGGTAAAGCCTCTTTATAATACTAGCTTGTTGATTAATAGATGATCATGGTTTCTTGATCATGAACATTTGAGATGTTGTTAATAACAAGGTCATATCATTAGGAAAATGGTATGATGGACATACTCCTATAGATAAGCGTAGCATAAAGATCAAGTCATTTTAATAGTTCAATTGCTATAAGCTTTCTGATACATAGTAACCTAATTCCTTCGACCATGAGATCATGCTTATCACCATCACCGTAAGGATTCTTTGATGACATCAAACACCACACCGTAACTAGGTGGCTATAAAGGTGGCATTGAGTGTTCGGAAAGTATGGGTTGAGACACATGGATCAAGAGTGGGATTTGTCCATCCATATGACGGATAGATATACTCTGGGCCCTCTCGGTGGAATGTCATCCAATTGGCTTGCAAGCATGTGACTGGCTCACAAGGGATCACATATCACGGGAACGAGAAAAGAGTACTTATCGGTAACGAGGTTGAACTAGGTATGTAGAAATACCGACGATCAAAACCTCGGATAAGTAAACTATCGTGAGACAAAGGGAAATTGATATCGTATGTAAGTGGTTCATTCGATCGCAAAGTAATCATAGAAATATGTGGGAGCCATATGACTTTCCAGATTCCTCTATTGGTTATTGATCTGAGAAGTGTCTCGATCATGTCCGCATAATTCATGAACCGTAGGGAGACACACTTGAGGATTCGATGTTGTTGAGTAGTTATGGAATGATGAGAAAGAGACCGAATGTTGTTCGGAGTCTCGTATGGGATCCGGGATATCACGAGGAGATCCGGAATGGTCCGGAGAATAAGAATCATATAAGGAAAGTCCTGTTTCAAAGTTGGGGAATGATTCCGGTGTTTTCATCGGGAATGTTCTAGAAGGGTCCGGAAGGTCCGGCACTCCGGAGGGGAAGAGTACATGAATGTGTCATGACAATATGGAATGGTTGCATCATGTACTAGGTCAATTGGCTAGTCAAAATAAAGGGAGAAATCAAATCCTAGTTTGAAAGTCAAACGCCAATTTGAAAAAGTCAAACGACAAGTTTGCTTGGTGGAGGGAGAGTAGGAAACCTACTTGGGGAGGAAGTCTCCTCCCTCCATCCGCCGGCCAAGGAGGCCGACTTGGGGGAGGACTCCCTCCTCCCAAGCCACGCCCTCCCACCTATATAAGGAGGGGCAGGGCTGCCCCTCTCCCTCACACCCAACACACCCAAAACCCTAGCCCTAGCCGCCGGCCTCCTCCAAGTCGCCGCCGCCACCTAGGGTTCCTCCAACCCGCCGAGTTGGGGCTTCCCCAAGCCCTAGCCGCCGGACAAGCTCCCCCCTTGGTGTCCTCTAAACCCTAGATCACCAAGGCCTCTCTCATACTCCACCATACTCGCTCCGGCTTAAGGCGAAGCCCTGCGAGATCTCCCCTCTACTTCCGGTACCACGCTGTCATGCTGCCGGAATCACGAGGAGAGTGCTACAACCTCCACTGCTTGCTGGAACAAGGGAGAGGAAGGTCTTCATCGAGCGATGTGACCATCATGGAAGCCTTCTTTGGAGCATACGCCGGAAGGATCGTCTCACGCGATCTTGAGATCGGCAAGAGTATGACTACATCACCCACGAGAATCTGCTCTCGTTAACCGCTGGAATCTTGAGGTGAGTTCCTCTATCAACTCGTTGCTACAATCTAGTAGATAGATCTTGGCTTGTTTGTTTGCATGCGGTAGAAATTTTTTGTTTTCCATGCTACGAACCCCTATAGTGGTATCAGAGTCATGTCTATATGTAGATCTGTTACACGAGTAGAACACAATGGTCATTGTGGGCGGTGGTGCTTTTATTATCAATTGCTTATTGTGTACTTTGCATCTTGCGGTATGATGGGATGAAGCGGCCCGGGCTAACCTTACATGACATCGTTCATGAGACTTGCTCCACGCTCAACATGCAACTTGTATTGCATAAGTGGCTTTGCGGGTGCCTGTCTCTCCCATCATAGTATAGATTCAATTTACAACGGACACTTGATAGTTCAAGCATCAACGTTGTGGTTCTTGTTCGTAAGTTAGAGCGACACTTATTGAAAGCCCCAAACCACGTAAAATATGCAAAGAAATTAGAGAAGTCTAACTTTGTTTTGCAGGGGTGTGATGTACTGTGATATGGCCATGATTGTGATTATATTTGATGTATGCAATGTTCCTTATTGTAAGTTGGCAACCGGCAGGAGCCATATAGTTGTCTTTAATTTCTATTAAGACCCGCATGTATATTCAAAGTAGTTGTAATAGTTGAAGCTGGTGGACGACAACCATGAAACGGCGCCATTGACCTTGACGCTATACCGGTAATGATGGAGATCATGTTCGTGCTTGAAGATGGAGATCGGAAGCACAAGAAGAAAGGCCATATCATATCACATATTATGAATTGCATGTGATGTTAATCCTTTATGCATCTTGTATTGCTTAGTTAACAACGGTAGCATTATAAGATGATCCCTCAAGCACACAAATTTCAAGTTTTAAAGTGTTCATCCTCAGTAAGCACCGTTGCTAAAGCTCGTTGTTTTGAAGCACCACGTGATGATCGGGTGTGTTAGATTCTGCGAGTGTATACAACGTGAGCAAGCCAGATTTGCTCATGCGAAAGCTAAGGTTTGATCTTGACGAGACTAGCATGTACAGACATGGTCTTGGAACACGGATCACCGAAAGGTAAAGCATGAGTCATATAGTAGATATGATGAACATGTTGATTGTTCGCCATTGAAGCTACATCAACTCTCGCGATGATCGGTTTTGATGTGGTGGATTTGGTTCGTGTGATCACTAAAAAAATGTGAGGGATATTGTTTTGAGTGGGAGTTCACCTAGATTAATTTAACTATTAATTAGAACTCAATTTGTCATAAACTTAGTCTAAACTATTGCAAATATGTTGTAGATCAATGGCGGCCCCTACCATCAATTTTAATGCGTTCCTAGAGAAAGAAAAGTTGAAAAACAATGGAAGCAACTTCGTGGATTGGTTCCGCAATTTGAGGATTGTCCTCAATGCTGGTAATTTGACCTATGTGCTTTGGATGCACTGGGTGACCCGCTGCGGTGATGCTACCGATGAAGTAAAAATGTTTACCTCACTCGGAAGAATCGACTCCACGATTCAGGTGCTATCTTGTATGGTTTGGAATCGGAGCTTCAGAAAAGGTTTGAGAACCATGACCCACATGATATTGTCCGTGAACTCAAAATGATATTTGAGGCTCACGCGGCAGTTGAGAGTTATGAGGCTTCTGAAAATTTCTTTAACTGCAAGATGGAAGAGGGCAGCTCCGTCAGTGATCATGTGCTTAAGATGTCTGAGCACGCAAACAAACTCCAAAGTTTCGGTATAGTGATTACTAATGCTTTGGGGATTTACCGTGTCCTCAAATCACCGCCACCAAGTTACAAGAACTTTGTGATGAACTACAATATGCAAAACATGAACAAGACGTAGCCAGAACACTTCTCCATGTTGAAATCTGCAGAAGTGGAGATCAAGAAAGAGCATCAAGTGTTGTTGGTCAATAAGAACCCAAAATTCAAGAAAGGCAAGTCTAAGCAAAAGGGAAACTTCAAGAAGGGTGGTAAGAAAGTTGCCAAGACCGAAGAAGACCAAGGCTAGCCTAAGCACGATCTTGAGTGCTTTACTTCAAGGGAGAAGGTCACTGGAAGCGGAATTGCCCAAAGTACTTGGTGGATTTGAAGAACGGCAACATCAAGAAGAAAGGTATATCCGATATACATGTTATTGATGTGTATCTCACTAGTACTCGTAGTAGTGCCTGGGTATTTGATACTGGTTCGGTTGCTCATATTTGTAACTCAAAGCAGTCTTTGCAGAATAAACGAAAGCTAGCGAAGAACGAGGTGACAATGCGTTGGAAATGGATCAAAGGTTGATGTGATCATGATTGACGCTACCTCTTCATATACCATCAGGATTAGTTTTATACTTAAATAATTGTTATTTGGTGCCTGCGTTGAGCATGAACATTATATCTGGATCATGTTTATTGCGAGACGGTTACTTGTTTAAGTCCGAGAATAATGGTTGTTCGATTTATATGAGTAATATGTTTTATGCACATGCACCTTTGATAGATGGTCTATTCTTATTGAATCTCGATAGTGGAAATACACATATTAATAACATTGAAGCTAAACGTTTGAAATTGAGCGATAACTCGACCTATATGTGGCACTGTCGTCTTGGTCATATTGGAGTGAAGCGTATGAATAAACTCAATTCCGATAGACTTCTTGAATCACTTGATTTCGAATCACTTGAAAGACGCGAAGCATGTCTGATGGGTAAAATGACTAAGACTCCATTTTCTGGGATGATGGAGCGAGCTACAGACTTATTGGAAATCATACATACCGATGTGTGTGGACCAATGAGTGTAGCATCGCGCGGTGGTTATCGTTATGTTCTTACCTTCACGGATGACTTGAGTAGATATGGGTATATCTATTTCATGAAACATAAGTCCGAAACTTTCGAGAAGTTTAAGGATTTTCAAAGTGAAGTAGAGAATCAACGTAACAAGAAGATTAAATTTCTACGATCTAATCGTGGAGGTGAATATCTAAGTTATGAGTTTAGCGAGCATTTGAAGAAATGCAGAATACTTTCACAATTGACACCGCCGAGAACACCACATCGTAATGGTGTGTCCGAACGTTGTAATCGAACTCTCTTAGATATGGTTCGTTCTATGATGTCACTTACAGATTTACCGCTATCGTTTTGGGGTTATGCATTAGAAACAGCCGCATTCACTTTAAATAGAGCACCATCTAAATCCTTTGAAACGATACCGTATGAATTATGGTTTGGGAAGAAACCTAAATTGTCGTTCCTTAAAGTTTGGGGTTGCAAAGCCTATGTAACGAAGTTACAGCCGGACAAGCTTGAACCCAAAGCGGAAAAATGCGTCTTCATAGGATACCCGAAGGAAACTATTGGGTATACCTTCTATCATAGATCCGAGGGAAAAATCTTCGTTGCCAAGAATGGATCCTTTCTAGAGAAGGAATTTCTCTCGAAAGAAGTGACTGGAAGGAAAGTAGAACTCGACGAGGTTGTTGAACCTTCTCTCGAACTTGCGAGTAGCGCAACACCGGAAGTAGTTCCTGTGGCGCCTACACCAATAAGAGAGGAAGCTAATGATGATGATCATGAAACTTCGGTTGAAGTTGCTACAGAACCTCGCGGGTCGACGAGAAATCGTACCACTCCTGATTGGTATGATCCCGTTATGAGTGTCATGTTGGTGGACAACACCGATGACCCTGCGACGTATGAGGAAGCGATGATGAGCCCATATTCCAATAAATGGCAAGCGGCCATGAAATCCGAGATTGGATCCATGTACGAAAACCAAGTATGGACTTTGGTGGACTTACCGGATGGCCGGAAGGCTGTCGAGAACAAATGGATTTTCAAGAAGAAAACAAATGCTGATGGTAATATTAATGTCTATAAAGCTCGACTTGTCGCAAAAGGGTTTCAACAAATTCAAGGAGTTGACTACGATGAGAATTTCTCACCAGTAGCGAAGCTAAAGTCTATGAGGATTATGTTAGCAATCGCTGCATATTACGATTATGAGATATGACAGATGGATGTCAAAACAGCGTTCCTCAATGGAGACATTGATGAATAGTTGTATATGATGCAACCCAAAGGTTTTGTTGATCCTAAAGATGCTAACAAGGTGTGCAAACTTCAATGGTCCATATATGGATTGAAGCAAGCATCCCGAAGTTGGAATCAACGTTTTGATAAGGTAATCAAAAGTTTTGGTTTTATACAAACTTATGGAGAAGCTTGTATTTACAAGAAAGTGAGTGGGAGCTCTGTAGCATTCTTAATACTATATGTAGATGACATATTGTTGATCGGGAATGATGTAGACCTTCTTAATAGTGCCAAGGAATATTTGAATAATAGTTTTTCATTGAAAGATCTTGGCGAAGCAGCTTACATATTAGGCATAAAGATTTATAGAGATAGATCGAGACGCCTAATATCGTTGTCACAAAGTACATATTTGGACAAAGTTCTAAAGAGGTTTGGAATGGAAGATAGCAAGAAAGGGTTCTTGCCCATGTTGCCCAATACGACCTTGAGTAAAACTCAAAGTCCTGCAACGGCAGAAGATAGAGAAAGGATGAGTAAGACTCCCTATGCCTCAGCCATAGGATCTCTAATGTATGCCATGCTATGTACTAGACCCGACATTGCATATCTTTGTTAGTTTGACTAGCAGATATCAAAGTGATCCAGAGTGGATCATTGGACATGATCAAAACATCCTTAAGTACTTGAGAAGAACTAAGGATATGGTTCTTTCTTATGGAGGTGATGAACATCTCGTTGTTAATGGTTACACCGATGCTAGTTGGAACACCGTTCCGGATGATTCTAAATCTCAATCTGGATACATATTTACTTTGAATGGTGCAGCAGTTAGCTGGAGGAGTGCAAAGCAAAGCGTTGTGGCGAGATCTTCAACTGAATCGGAATACATAGCTGCTTCGGAGGCTTCACAAGAAGCGATATGGATGAAGGAGTTCATTACAGAGCTCGGTGTGGTTCCAAGTGCGCTGGACCCAATGTCTATCTACTGTGATAACATGGGCGCCATAGCCAATGCGCAAGAACCAAGGTCACACAAGAAGCTGAAGCACATCAAGCTACGTTTTCACGCTATTCGAGAACATGTCCAAGATGGTGACATAAAGATTTGCAAAGTACACACAGATCTGAATGTGGCGGATCCGTTGACTAAACCTCTCCCGAGGGCAAAACATGACCAACACCAAACTGCCATGGGTGTTCGGTATATTACCATATAATCTAGATTAGTTGACTCTAGTGCAAGTGGGAGATATGACCTAGAGGCAATAATAAATATAGTTATTATTATATCTTTGTGTTTATGATAAATGTTTACATTCATGCTATAACAGTATTAACCAGAAACATTAATACTTGTGTGATTTGTAAACTAAATTAGAGTCCCTAGTAAAGCCTCTTTATAATACTAGCTTGTTGATTAATAGATGATCATGGTTTCTTGATCATGAACATTTGAGATGTTGTTAATAACAAGGTCATATCATTAGGAGAATGGTATGATGGACATACTCCTATAGATAAGCGTAGCATAAAGATCAAGTCATTTTAATAGTTCAATTGCTATAAGCTTTCTGATACATAGAAACCTAATTCCTTCGACCATGAGATCATGCTTATCACCATCACCGGAAGGATGCTTTGATGACATCAAACACCACACCGTAACTGGGTGGCTATAAAGGTGGCATTGAGTGTTCGGAAAGTATGGGTTGAGACACATGGATCAAGAGTGGGATTTGTCCATCCATATGACGGATAGATATACTCTGGGTCCTCTCGGTGGAATGTCATCCAATTGGCTTGCAAGCATGTGACTGGCTCACAAGGGATCACATATCACGGGAACGAGAAAAGAGTACTTATCGGTAACGATGACATGGTTATACCTCGCTGGTACATGATCTCAGCATACCTGGTCTAGCCCAAGGAAGGCCCACGGCAAATATATGCCGGCCCATGAAGACTTTCGGGTGGCCTAGGCCCATGACGCCTTCGGATCCTTGGAGAGCAAGACTAGAGTAGATAGGAAATTCAAAGGGGTAAAACCCTAAAACTTGTAACCGACTAGGTCTATGCCCGAGACCTGCCTAAGTCTATATAAAGGCCAGGAGGGCACGACCTAGATCTCTCGACTCATACTTCCGCATACACACCTCCACGCCAGATTACATCTGCGCACCCCTGTAACCTTCGGTTCCGCCGTAATCAAGAGCAGACAAGCAGGAGTAGGGTTTTCCCTCCGAACTGAACACAGGTAAACCTCATCCGTATTGCTTGTTTGCTAACCGTTCCGCGATCTCCAGCATCCCCATCTTCTCCAAAACCCAAGTCCATAACAATGGGCATTGATGAGATCAAACCTCGTCAAACGAGGTTGAACTAGGTATGCAGAGATACAGACGATCAAAACCTCGGACAAGTAAACTATCGTGAGACAAAGGGAAATTGGTAGCATATGTAAGTGGTTCATTCGATCGAAAAGTAATCGTAGAAATATGTGGGAGCCATATGAATTTCCAGATTCCTCTATTGGTTATTGATCGGAGAAGTGTCTCGATCATGTCCGCATAATTCACGAACCGTAGGGAGACACACTTAAGGATTCGATGTTGTTGAGTAGTTAAGGAATGATGAGAAAGAGAACGAATGTTGTTCGGAGTCTCGTATGGGATCCGGGATATCACGAGGAGATCCAGAATGGTCCGAAGAATAAGAATCATATAAGGAAAGTCATGTTTCGGAGTTGGGGAATGATTCTGGTGTTTTCATCGGGAATGTTCTAGAAGGGTCCGGAAGGTCCGGCACTCCGGAGGGGAAGGGTACATGAATGTGTCATGACAATATGGAATGGTTGCATCATGTACTAGGTCAATTGGCTGGGCAAAATAAAGGGAGAAATCAAATCCTAGTTTGAAAGTCAAACGCCAATTTAAAAAAGTCAAACAGCAAGTTTGCTTGGTGGAAGGAGAGTAGGAAACCTACTTGGGGAGGAAGTCTCCTCCCTCCACCGGCCGGCCAAGGAGGCCGACTTGGGAGAGGACTCCCTCCTCCCAAGCCGCGCCCTCCCACCTATATAAGGAGGGGCAGGGCTGCCCCTCTCCCTCACACCCAACACACCCAAAACCCTAGCCCTAGCCGCCGGCCTCCTTCAAGTCGCCGCCGCCACCTAGGGTTCCTCCAACCCGCCGAGTTGGGGCTTCCCCAAGACCTAGCCGCCGGCCAAGCTCCCCCCTTGGTGCCCTCTAAACCCTAGATCACCAAGGCCTCTCTCATACTCCACCATACTCGCTCCGGCAAATGAAGCCTGCGAGATCTCCTCTACTTAGGTACCACGCCGTGCTGGGAATCACGAGGAGAGTGCTACAACCTCCGGTGCCTGCTGGAACAAGGAGAGGAAGGTCTTCATCGAAAATCTTAACGTGTGACCGACTGTGGAAGCGCTGCCGGAACGCAGCGCCGGAAGGATCGTCTACGCGATCTTGAGATCGGCAAGAGTACGACTACATCATCCACGAGAATCTGCTCTCGTTAACCGCTTTGGAATATTCGAGGGTGAGTTCCTCTATCGACTCGTTGCTATAATCTAGTAGATAGATCTTGGCTTGTTTGTTTGCATGCGGTAGAAATTTTTTGTTTTCCATGCTACGAACCCCTACAGATGGGGTGGGACAACGGGTGACGTCCCATTGCTCGTATCGCCGATGATCGCCAACATGCCGGTCAGCCAGGTCCTAATTAACGGGGGGTGTTCTTGCGCCCTCATCACGGCGTGTACCCTGAATCGACTCTAGATCCCATGGGGCCTCGTACTGCTGATCAAGAAGATGATAATCGGGATAAACTAGGGGGCGCAGGAACCCCTCTCGGGCAAGTAACGTTTCCCATAACGTTTGGAACCCGAAACACCTTCGGACGGAAATATGTCTGTTTGAAGTAGTGGACATGGAGATGTCGTACAAACGCGATCCTCGGGCAACCGCAGCTCACTCAGTTTTTCGCCATACCTCATGAGTCGTATTGAGTCCTTAAGCTCCCAGGACCGACGGGGGTAATCGTCGCCATTCCAGGAGAAGCCCGCCGCAACGACCAACGTGTCAACGGGAGATCCGGCGTGATCTGCCCACCCCAGGTCACCTCCATCGAAACAAAAAGTATTAGTCCCATCAAGCTACGGGAAGATCACGGTTCCCACCAGACGTCAAGACCCGGACCGACAGTCTGGCCTGTGGAGCAGGCACGGGCTGTCCCGCTCAACGCCAACAACGAGACGAAAGACGGTCCTCAGTGGACCAAACCTCAAACAAAAGTTGAACAATTCAAAAATTTGTGAAAAGGGCCAATTTCTTAAGCAATTTCTCCAGTCTAAAATCTATCCAAATGTTAACATCTGTTTGGGTTGAGTGGTTGGCCAATGGTGTGGTGATAGCAGAGATATATATAATATTTGTGAAAAATTAGCCAAAACACATGTCGGTTTTCTTATCAATTTTAATGATTGAGTTCATTCATATTCACATAGCATCACTGGCTTTTTGGCAAACATATGTTTACATATTAAAATCCTGGCTCCGACCCTCCTACAGCCAATCATCGGCTATAGAAGGCCGGCCACCCATGGTTTATGACAAATAAAGATCTGTGGCATAAACCAACAAGCATCCTCGGATGGGATGCGACGCTATTCGTTCTTGGTGCAATCTGAAACTGACCAAGTTTCACGAGCCACAGCCCATAAGTTCCCTTCTGAAAAAAATAAAGGCGCAGGAAACACAGGGTACACCGAGAAAACTCTTTGGCCTGAAACAGCAACTTCTTTTTACTGCAATTTGTAGCTAACCCTGTCACTTGTTCTTCTTTCCATGCCGAATAAGTGCACTTCCGTTGCTATATATAATATGTCGCTGTCAAAATTCCAACGGTGCCTCTGCAGTAAGATCATGCTTTTCTATGAGTTCTAGAGGTAACATCAGAGGGCAACATGTTTACCATGTAAGTCGAATGGAATGGAATGGGATGTATCTTGTTTTTGTTGGTTGAGGCGTAGCTTTCAATTCAGAGAAGCGGCCTTTTTTGCTGCGAATGTGTCCAGTTTTCTGTGGCAGGATCAGGGAGGCTCGGTGGAGGATGTTGCTCGTGAGACTCTGTGGATGATGACGACGACGAACGCCATCTCGAAAGTCTCGTGGATCTGCTGAAGAGAGGGCAGATATGCAACCAAGCCTAGAAACCTAGTAGAAAAGGTTGCCACATGCCCGTTCGAAGACGTAAAGGCGCCGCTAGGGCGAGTAGCTAGCTACAGGCATGACACGGCACGGCACGGCACGGAAGAGATTTCACATCAAAGAAGAAGAGGAGCTTGATGCTCGTACGTACGGCGAGAGACGGCGACGTCGGCGTTCGAGCGGAAGAAGACGATCAGACAACACGCGGGGACCGACAGGCGACAGAGCCTCGAAGAAGCCACGGAGAACAATCAAACCGTCGAATCGCCGATCGATCTTCCCGAGATGCGAGCACGAGAGCGAGCGATCGGGCCGATCGCAAGGCTGCTAGGCGCGCCGCGACGACGGCGAGAGAAGGAGAGATCGACGGAGCCGTCGCCGTCGCCGTCGCCGTCGGAACATATGGACGTCCGGTTTTGCATGCGGGCGATGCGAATGCGAATGCGATGCGATGCCGCTCTCGGGTAGGCCGGTACCGCCAGTCGCCGTCGGAAGCGACAGCAGGGTCGCTTCGGCCGCAAGATTGTGTTAGGTGTTGGACTGTGAGTGTGCACGCGCGCGCGCTCCTTCTAATCAGTGAGGCTCAAGTGTACTCACCACGACCAATTCAGAGAATCTGCGTCCTGCCGGGGTGCGTTCCCGAACCTACTTTTTTTCCAAAGAAAGCAAGAATCCTGCTTTTCAATTTTGAAAAATTCAGGAAAAAGAAGCACGGATGTGCACTCGTATAGTAGTAGAAATCACTGCCAACATGTCTTAGTGCCTGTTTGATTTAAAGGATTTGTAAAATATAGAAATAGTAAAAGTGTAAGAATAGAATGGCATGACAACTAGAACTACACGCATGAAAAATGCAGGGATCGATAAGATAAGCTGTTTGATTGTACCATAAGAAAAACACAGGAAATTTTATAGGGTTTAGGTACATGTTATAGTTGTCATATACACATAGTAATTTTTTCAAGAGGTCTCACCTCTTGTCAGAAACCCTATAAAATTATAGTATAGTGAAGCAATGCATAGAAATTTTATAGGATTTATTCCTTTGAAATAAACACACTCTGTTAGAAAAATTCTTATGGATTGGAATCCTACGGATTTTTTTTGTAAATCCTTTGAATCAAACAGGCCCTTAAAGTCCATGCTACTCGTAATGGCTCATGCATTTCAGACAATCATCTCTTAAATCACACTTCTAGCCCGTTATTAAAACATTGGCACATTATATTACTGGAGATAGCTCAATTTTGAATGGGCTACTAGTATATACTTCCTCTGTTTCATATTACTCTGCACCTTTGACCAAATCAAAGTCAATCTTTATAATATTTAACCATGTATAACATACGAAGCATCTATATCCACAATATGAAACGTATATGCTATGAAAGTATATATGTTTCACTATATTTCCAATAGTGTTGATTTAATTTTGTAAATAATTATAATTTTAAACTTATAGTTGGTCAAACTCGATAACTTTTGAGTTTGACTAAACATAATATCTACACTAATATAAAAAGAGCGAGAGGGTCAAATCCAAATAACATCAGCCGAATGATCTTCTAAATCTGACGCTCCAGAATTAGCCAATGTTGAGTTGTCCGTCTAAAATACCCCTCTGATCGTGTGAACAAATAATGCCTCCACCCCGCCCCTACCCCGCCGCTAATTATGTCCTCATCGCAGCTAACCGTACCCCTTTCAACTCTGCCACAATCGTGAAGCCGAGCCTAGCCATCGATGGCGCCCCGCACGACGCCACACTGCCCCAGGGAGCCTGCCCACCACCGTCGAATGGGCCCAGTCGCTGCCGACGCCCTGTACATGATGCTGCCGCCATGCCCGCCGCCGCCGCGCGAGGCTGCCACCAGCACGCCATCACGGGACCCTGCCTGCACTCCACCCGACGCACGCGAAGCCCCCACCATCGCCTGAATTTCCAAATACAATCGACTTCCAGGTTTGCTAATCAGTACTTCGTTTTGACCAGCAAACCATGGATTTGTACTTCCAATTGGTTAAAAACATTATTAATTAAAGTTTGCTAATCACTACATGGTTATGATTATTCACCTATGCGCACGTTGAGACACTAATATATTTTAATAGATCGCTGATCTGGGCATGCAGAGGTGCTAACCGTTGGTTCTCATGATTATCATCACCCCAAATATTGGATCATCGAGCCTAGGATATAGTGTGTTATACGCATTTTTATGCATTATGTTACTCCCTCCGACCCATATTAGTTGAGTCAAATTTGTCTAGATTTAGATGCATCTAGACACTATTTAATATATAGGTTCATCCAAATTTTGATAAATCGAAGTCAACTAATATGGGTGAGTTCAGTGCGTGGACTTAATCGGCAGGTTGAACTAAGGTTGAACTACTACTGCACTATTTATGGGGAACTTTGTTTATTTTCTACTATTGTTGTTGTCCTATAATTCATATAGATAGCAAATTTCTATCATTTTGAATAGTTATTATTATTGTTTCATCCTTTTTTACTTAATATAACAGAAAAAGTAGTAACTAAATCTATGCATATTGCAACTAACAAATCCTAATATTACACGTGCATTGCACGTGCACGATTACTAGTGTGGAGTAATATGATACAGAAGGAGTATAAACTTATACACATTAAAGGTGTCTCCACCGGCACACCTCAAATCGTTGTCGGTAGCAATGTTGGTACAACACTATTGGGGACTCCAACACACGATGAGCTTGTATTGGGAGACGCTGCTCACACCAACGTGTCCAATATGGCCAACCCCAATACACATTTCGTCCCAAAAAATAAACGCATAGGCACAATACGAATATATGGAAATTTAATGTCAAGGATACGAAAAGAAATTCAAAGGTTAACACATCTGAATACGAAATTGATAACTTCCATCCACCTCATCGGGCCACCAAATCGCCATTAGAGTTCGGCTACCAAAATAACATAGGCTCCATCGCTAACAATAGATCAAATGGATGGCATCGACACCTCCATCACCTCCGACTCTTCAATCACCGAGGGCGTCGATGTTGGTGTCGCCGTTACTGACGGCGTCGATGCAGCCATCATCTCCTTGCCAATGGGTTCATGATAAATCTTGTGTCATGCCCTCGCCAACGGATCCATCATCGACATGTCCGCCATCAAGATCTTTGCTTCCTCCTTCATCTTTGCCAATGCAAAGTGCGACATATCATTCATCTCCTTGAGCATGCCGTCTTGGGCTTCCAACTTAGAGGCTTCAACCTTCTTTTTCTCAAGATCCAACTTCACATCTTATTTTCCCAACATAGCCTTACACATTGCACTGCTCCTATCATCCATATTTTTGTTGTTGGAGGAGGAGTGCATAATCCTTTCAATGGACGCATCTATGGCCAATGAGGAGGTCTCAATTCTCTCAGGCTTCGCCTTCTTGTTGCCGATTGGGCGGCTGATCGAGGCAGCCAATGAGGGGAGTGGTCCACTTTCATCGATGTTGGTGTTGTCATCTTTGAGAGTGAGGTGGATGCTACCCTACTTCTTTCAACCTTGGATATTCTTGAAGCAATGCATGAACGTGAAGTCCTTATCCTTGTTGTCGGCCTT
The DNA here is from genome assembly GCA_023614405.1 of Avena insularis. NCBI lineage: Eukaryota > Viridiplantae > Streptophyta > Magnoliopsida > Poales > Poaceae > Avena > Avena insularis. The sequence goes on along the minus strand of CM042691.1, from coordinate 376,175,698 downwards.
GTGCAACTTGAGAGCATCGAATAACTAGCAAAGAAGAAGGCATAGATGAATGCACAAGATGAAGTGTGTCGAATTACCAACTTACATAGTCAATCGTGGTCTTGTCACTCTCTTTCCTCCGCATGACGGTCTTAAGATGTAAATGGAATTTATTGCAATCTACTTTGATATCCTCCATCTATGCAACATGCCCGACTCATTGTGGGTCATGGATCGTCGTATATTCGCCAATTTTCTTCCTTTCATTGAATTGGTCAAGGATCCTCTTGTAGTAATTGCATGCGGTTTGGTTGGCACCGGTGATGGGGTCAAGGTTCACCGCCTTCCACGCCCCGCAAAGACATTCGTCCTCCTCCAGCAACTTTCACTTTGGTCTGCGGCTCCCAACCCTCTTCTTCTTCTTCGTGGTGGCACCGGTATCAAGATCAACCACATCGTTCTCCACCTCTTCGTCCTCCTCATCATCACCATATTGATCTTGAGTATCGGGGACAGGCTCGTACTAGCGGGCGCCACACCCATGGTACATGTTGCTCAAGACTTCGACGCCGATGGCATGTACACACAGACACAAATGCTCAAGCGAACATATGGCTAACATCGCTCATTGCATTCAAATGCACATTCACACTAGAACGTGTATAGATACATGCAAATCAAGACAACAAATCTAGGACATTCTTTCTGAATGGAGGGAATATGTGTTTTTGTGCAAGGTTAATCAGTAATAGCCAAAAGGACAAAACTAGAGAAACACTTCTGCTTTCATTATTATACTGGGTATTGTCAGGTACATATAGATTTGAGTGACTTAGAATTTCTGCGTTGTGGTTAGGATGATAAAATTCCTTTATACCCGTAAAATGTTTGTATTGCATGCGTACATCATATTCAACCAATGCTACTGTCAGATCTCAAAACAAATATGGTATTGTCAGAAAACTTGGGGGAAAGTTTTTTTTGGACAATTAATACCATATATATATTTATGATAGAAAACAGTACACGGTAAAGATACATGAGCTGTCTCGAGCAAATACAAAATAAATTTTAAAAGAAACTTGTAAATCATTGAGATCTTCAAACGCTTTCTTTCTCTATGACACAATCTTGCCCTTTTCCGATGGCAGCCGCATGAAAAAGACATAGATACCAAACCACCAACCTGAACATACCAACGGGGATTTTTCTATAATTTTAATTTGAGCCACAGTGTCAAGGCTACGAGAGTAATCAACTAACACCGACAAGAGTACCAACACCAGTATTCCAAGGAAGATGAATCGGATAGCCTGATCGAGGTCATCAGGAAGCCGAGAGTACGAATCACCATTATTAAAGACGTAGCAGCCGAGATAGATATTGCGAGAACAAACCTTCTCGCGACAACCAACAAAAAACATTCAAGATCGATCTGGTGAAGCAATATCTAAAATACCATATCTAAAGAAATTTGGTCTTTCAATACCACGATTGACGCCAGGAAGAAACTCTTCTCATTGAATGAAGGGCCAAAGAACACTTATTGAATAAGTTGCTATCTCCATCCACACGAAGGCCAGGAAAAAGAGAACCACCAAAACAAAACTGCTAAAACTACTTTCTTCATTACACAATATAAGCCTTTTTAACAAGTTGTTTTAGTTTGATAAAAAATCTTATATTATAAAACAGAGGTAATATTTTAAATAAAAAACTTCACTAGTAAATTTGGTTCCTCACCCCTCTCGACGCAGGCCAGGCCGGTCAAAGAAAGGGAAACCATAGATGAAAGAGACGAGTTGTGGCGGCTAGAGTTTTAGAAGAGGCGGCGGCTACAAAACTGGGGAAAAGTTCATTTCACGAGCGTGGAGCTTCGTTTTCACTTTTCAGTGATGATCGATTGAGATGAGATGAACGTGCCGTTGTTGCGAGGGTCCCACCAGAGCCCCACTGCCGGGCCCGCGCGGGTAACCGCCCTCTCCTCTCTGCCACCTCAAATACGAACACCACGGCCGCACCCCGGAGACACTCCACCACGCTTCGACTTCGAGCACTAGCTCGGAGCATCCGATACTATCCATTCCAGTCCAGTGTACCCGTCACACGCGACGCGATGCCGCAATCGGTGGCGGCGGTGGACGCTGTCATCAAGCCGCTGCCGCGGGCGCTCTCCGTCACGGCGGCGGTGGCCGCCGCCGCCGCGACGTCCCTCCTCCTCATCTCCGCCGTCGTCTCCCGCGCCCGGGACGACTATTACGCCTCGCCACCTGCCCCTTCCACCAGCGCGTCGACCACGGCCGCGCTCCCCCCGGCACCCGAACCCTCGCCGTCGCTCCCGGAGCCAGAGCACCCGCACCCTCCGCCGCCGCCCGTACCGCCCTGCCCGCCCAACGCATCCCACCACGTCCCCTGCCACGACCCTCCCTCCGCCGAACGCCACTGCCCCCCACGCCCGCCGCATCCTCCTCCGCACCCGCCCGAGGACCCACCGCCACATCCGCCGCCGCCGCCACCACACTGCCGCGTCCCACCACCGCCCGGGTACCTCCCGCCCCCGCCGTGGCCCGAGCGGCGGGAGCGCGCGCGGTACGCCAACGCGGATCTCCCTCCCCTTACCGCGACCAAGCTGGCAGCCTCCCAGGACCCCGTCGGCGAGCGCGGGGAGTGGCTGGTGTTCCCCAAGGGGGTGGGGAATTACGTCGAGCATCTTGAGCGCGTGGTGCCGCTCCGCGGCGGCGCGGTGCGAACGGCGCTGGACATCGGGTGCGGAGTGAGTAGTTGAACTAGAATACTACTAGATTACTTCATTTTTTCAGTGGATTGCCATATTGTTCTGAATGCGACGCATGTGGCTCTGCGCTTCTTGCAGTTTGCGAGCTTCGGGGACTACCTGCTGAGCTACGGCGTCCTGACCATGTCCATTGCTGAGAGAAACACACACGATGCGCAAGTCCAGTTCGCCTTGGAGCGTGGACTACCCGCGATGATCGGAGCGCTCGGCGCTCGCAGGCTGCCGTATCCGTCGAGATCCTTCGACATGGTGCACTGCGCAGACTGCCATGTTTCATGGACTGCTCATGGTAGGGCATGCACTGAACCCATACGTTCTGCCAAAAAAGTATATCACCTGATGATTTCTTGATCATTGAACCTGTCTTCCATCTAACTTATAATTGCGCATATCTCCTGATGTTCTCATTCACCTATAGCTGATTCCAGATGGGCTGTATATGTTGGAAATTGACCGCCTTCTCAGACCTGGTGGCTACTGGGTTATGTCTGGTCCACCCATCAGTTGGAAATCACACTGCAGTGGCCTCAACCAAACAATCAAGAACCTTGGTGATGAGCGATTAGCTATGGAACATATTGCAAGTAAACTTTGTTGGGAAAATGTGTCAGATAAAGGCGCAATTTCTGTTTGGAGAAAGCCTACTAATCATCTCAGCTGTGCCCAAGAATCGAAGTTGTGGAGATCACTACCACTATGTACAGAAGATAATCCAGATAGTGCTTGGTAAGATTCTCTTTGCCAGCTTCAACTTTGCTTTCTTACACATTTTTGTGTGGTTGAAGCACAAAGAAAATAGTTCTGCTTATTTATTGTGAGAGTGACAAGAAACATGCAAATTCTCACCGTTATTTTCTGAAGTTTGGTAATCTGTACATAACATGGCAAAAGGATCTGTAAAATCATGACAACATCTGGCTATAACTGAATCCTGGTCATATGTACCTTTCGGAGGCCTTGTACCTCTCCGGATTAGTTGAATATAGGCTGTACATGGAACATTCAGGCGACAACATTATAATATTAAAAAGACTTTGAAAGCATGTACAAACAGGTGCATCCAAGTAAGTTAGTTGGAGTATGAGTACAGCACCAGTGAATCCAAAGAGCCTACTGAAAAAAAGGAAATAGTAGGCACTTGCTGAGTCATTGGATAATCTAACATACATGTCCTCTCTTCTTTGCACTGAATGATTACTTATAAACAAACTCATAAAAGGATGCATGAATGTCTTCTATCTTATAGGTATGTAAATATTTCGATGTGTATAAGCCATCTTCCAAGAGTTGATCATGTTGGTGATACTGCTGCTGGCGTCGTGGAGAAATGGCCTCAAAGACTCGTTGCAGTGCCACCAAGGGTAGCCAATGGGGAAATCAAGGGGATGTCCATCGAGGCATATAAACATGACTATTCAATTTGGAAGAGGAGAGTTGAAATCTACGGAACATATCTGAAAGATTTATCTCATAGGAGTTACAGAAATGTCATGGACATGAATGCGGGGTTTGGTGGATTTGCTGCTGCTATGTCGAAATACCCTGTGTGGGTCATGAATGTGGTTCCTGCAAATATGACGGACAACACTCTCGGTATCATCTATGAGCGTGGCCTGGTTGGAACATACATGGACTGGTAATGTTACAGAGCTAATATTGTAGTGTTTCTACTTTTCCATTAAGATATAGAAAAAACTCACTACTTGAGGAGGCATTTTTTCCTATGTCAGGTGTGAAGCTTTCTCTACTTATCCACGTACATATGACCTGATACATGCTAATGGAGTATTCAGCTTGTATATCGACAAGTAAGTTACTCCTTGTAATTATCTTTGTGGAAGTATATGCTTCTTGTTCTGAGTCAGAACAGGAATTGCTAAAACTCTACTTGAACATAATGTACCACTACTGCCCCTATAGTTCACTTAGTTTCGGTAGGGGCAAACTCTGACTGAACATCAGGAAACACCCACCATCATAATGGTGCTATGGATATCGGCTTACTGAATTTGCTTCTCTGAACAAAAAACGAGTAACTGGCATGAAAGTTGCCCGATATTTATTATAAAGTGTTCAACCCGCAATTCGTCGATGTCATCTATATATGCAAATTTTCCATTCTGGTAAAATGGTCTGCATTATGTTTCTCCATTTTCAACACATCACCTGACTGACGAATATGATGCCTTCAGAAAGCAGTCAACAGGCGTGCCTTGTAATCAGTAAATACTGCAGTTCCGTACCATTTTGACACTCAATCTATCTTCAGGTGTGGCACCCTTGATATACTGGTAGAGATGGACCGCATTCTCCGGCCAGGGGGCGCCGTGATAGTCCTGGACGCAGCTAATGTTGTCCTGAAAGTGAAGGAGGCTGCTGATCGGCTGCAATGGCGCAGCCAGGTTGTCGATATGGAGGATGGGGCTTCGGATCCTCACAAGCTTCTCATCGTGGAAAATTCCCTCCCACTGCCAGGGAGGTAGAAACAAGAACCAACAATATACAGGAGTACACGACGATGATCTCAATTACCTGTACAGACGAAGTGTCCAAGACGAGGCTACACGTGCAGTTAGTAGATACTTACTTACATGTCCAGATATAAGCAAATAAATAACCCTGAGGAGAGGCTGGTAAGTTGCACCCGAACATGCTGCATAGTGTTGAGAGTGTGTAGTGTAGATGCCACGGAGACACTCTGTACATGATATCGAATTGTGTATCTGAACTAGCAGAAGTGCTTTGTAGCCAGTCGAGACTTTCTATCTTAGCTCGACCCAGTACACCGCAAGGGTCATGTGATAGAGCTGCATTTGCACCTGCACCTTAGAAGGAAGAAAGGCACTCCCTCTGTCCGGAAAAGATGTCACGGATTTGTCCAGATACGCATGTATACAGACAAATTTTAGTATATAGATACATGTGAATTTAGATAAATCTGTGACATTTAATTCAAGACAAAGGGTGTACAAGGCTTTCTGAAACTTCGCCATGTATGTTGCATGCAAGAGAAATTGTTCTTGATCCTCACTCTCTCCCCTAGGTGCAGTGGCAAATGCAACTCTATCCCAAGCATCCTAGGTACACACATGCTCTTGCTCTTCCTGTTTTTTGGTTACACTAGAAAACCAAGTGCAGCTAGCTAGCTTGGATCGATGCTGAGGTGTGATATGGCTGCATTTGCACCTGCACCTGCGACGAAGGACAATGAAAGCACTGCGGCCGGTTAGTCATGCTTCTTGATCCTCCTCCTCCTCCTCCTCCTAAGTTGCTAGGTGCAGTGGCAGATGCCATCCGTGTCACATGGATTTTCCAAGAACAGGTTCTTCTATGTCATCCTTCCATCCTGCTGTAATCATAACTGTGTAAATTCTGCACTCATGGCTATGTTGTGTCTACTCTACGGGTGCAACTCTTGAACATCAGACATCTAGGGATGCCAACATGAACACAACCAGATCATATGACACCAAGTTAAGGTTACTGAAGCAACTGCAGATGATCAGTATATGCAGTTCAATGAGATTAACAAATAGGGTACAAATACCGTAAGGTTCATCGCCCAAATAATCAAATACATGCCTACAATGCTAAATGTCAAATTTACTAAGGCTATAGTTAATGCTCCTCCACACGGTTCGTCTAAACCAAAGCTAATACAGCTTACATACAACCTTCCATTTAGGGGTTTCCGGGTCGAGAACCAATCAAATGATGGTCGATGGCACCTCGGCACATCCAATTTGGAGATAATCTGGCGAGCCCAAGAATATCAAACACCTTGTGAGGTGAGGTGTTTGATGACCAAATCAGGTCATACCGGGATCACTTCCCATTCCTTGTGACCCTTCGAAACATGTCTTTTATGTTCTTTGATCCTACCTTGATCTTTGGTTTCTTCGCAGGCCGACTTGGCGCTGCCATTTCCTACGCTTCCCTGCATTGACACATTTGAATTTGACAAGCTTAGAGCAGATGGCGCTGGAAAAAAAGATAAAGCATTCTCGGGTAGTTTACCTCCGACGCACGAGCAGGAGCAGGGAGAACTATCAGCACAAAATGACGCCTCATTGCTTTTGGCCGTATCGTTGATCTCTAACCTGCGGTCGAGTGGATTGCTCTAATGAGAAGCAAAATAACTAGCGACTCTTTTCTTTTCTTTTTGCGAGGGAACAACAACCACCGACTTCCCAGTGTCCAAACAGAAAAGTCTTACTGCAATTTCTTGCAGAGTACCGTCAGCAATGTTCGTCCTTCAGGTTTTCACGAATTTATTTAGACGGCCTCCTTATCGAGAGAGCTAAGACTGATGGCTAAATTGAAGGATTAATTCCACATTTTGTTGATGTCAGACTCTTTATTTTTTAATATGTCGATGATATAATCTATTTATGGAACACGATCTGAAAAAAGCTAAGAATCTGAAGTTGATATTATCAACATTCGAGCAGCTCTCTAGACTAAAAATTAACTTTCATAAAAGTGATTTGTATTGTGGCATGGCTCAAAACGAGGCTCACCTATATACTGAACTTTTAGGCTATGGTTAGGCACAATTTCCTATCAACTATCTGGGAATACCGATTCACTATCGCCTTCTCACAATTGCTGAATGGAAACTCGTTAAGGAAAGACTTCAAAAATATCTAAATAGTTGGAAAAGAAAATTGTTATCCCTTAGAAAAAGATTTATATTCATAAATTCAGTACTCACCAACTTGGTACTGTATATGACTCGTTTTTCCAGCTACCAAAAGGTGTCCTGAATAAAGTGGATTATTTTTTATCAAGATTCTTTTGGCAAGGGGATAGTAAAACAAAAGAAATATCGACTGGCCAGATGGAATGTGGTTTGCCGACCGAAAAAATACAGTGGACTTGGCATACATGATTTGCAAGTAAAAAAACTACTGACTGAAGTTGGTGTCTGGCAAGCCATTTTATGGAGGAAATATATGGGTTTCAAAGCTATGTCTCAAGTGGTTTGGAAACCCGGTGACTCACATTTTTGGGTGGGACTGATAGCGTCCAAAAAACATTTTTTCCATTTTGATGCTTTTAATATTAAGGATGGATTGTATATTAGATTCTGGGAAAATAAGTGGCTTGGTCAAACTTCTCTTCGCGAACAATATCCTGCTCTACATTCGATTGTTAGGCACAAAAGTAATATACTTTTCATACTAATTAAATCTAATCCTCCTAACGTGTCTTTCAGAAGAAGTTTCATAGGTTCTCGACTAGTATCTTGGAACAATCTTTTATTACGATTATCCATGATACAACTGTCGGACGGGGTGGACGAGTTCAAATGGAAATTACTAGAGAGCGGTAAGTTTTTAGTTGACTCATTGTATAGAGCATTGATTCAAACTGATATTCCGGTCGATAATAATAGTAAATTTTGGAAAATGAAAATACCGTAAGGGTGTAATTCTTACTAAAGATAATCTTGTAAAGAGTAATTGATATGGAAGTATACAATGCGTTTTTTGTTGGAGATATGCCCAAGAGGCAATATTAAAGTGGTTATTATCATATCTTCATACTTATGATAAATGTTTACATACCATGCTATAATTGTATTAACCGGAAACATTAATACTTGTGTGATTTGTAAACATAAAAGAGTCCCTAGTAAAGCCTCTTGTTAAACTAGCTTGTTGGTTAATATATGATCATGGTTTCCTGATCATGAACATAGAGATGTTATTAACAACAGGGTCATATCATTAGGAGAATGATGTGATGGACATACTCCTATAGTTAAGCGTAGCATAAAGATCAAGTCATTTAATATAGTTCATTTGCTATAAGCTTTCTGATACATAGTAACCTAATTCCTTCGACCATGAGATCATGCATATCACCTTTTCCGGAAGGATGCTTTGATGACATCAAACACCACACCATAACAGGGTGGCTATAAAGGTGGCATTGAGTGTTCAGAAAGTATTGGTTGAGACACATGGATCAAGAGTGGGATTTGTCCATCCATATGACAGATAGATATACTCTGGGCCCTCTCGGTGGAATGTCATCCAATTAGCTTGCAAGCATGTGACTAGCTCACAAGGGATCACATACCACGGGAACGAGAAAAGAGTACTTATCGGTAACGAGGTTGAACTAGGTATGCAGAGATACCGACGATCATAACCTCGGATAAGTAAACTATCGTGAGACAAAGGGAAATTGGTATCATATGTAAGTGGTTCATTCGATCGCAAAGTAATCGTAGAAATATGTGGGAGCCATATGAATTTCCAGATTCCTCTATTGGTTATTGATCGGAGAAGTGTCTCGATCATGTCCGCATAATTCACGAACCGTAGGGAGACACACTTAAGGATTCGATGTTGTTGAGTAGTTATGGAATGATGAGTAAGAGACCGAATGTTGTTCGGAGTCTCGGATGAGATCCGGGATATCACGAGGAGATCCGGAATGGTCCGAAGAATAAGATTCATATAAGGAAAGTCCTGTTTCGGAGTTGGGGAATGATTCCGGTGTTTTCATCGGGAATGTTCTAGAAGGTTCCGGAATGTCCGGCACTCCGGAGGGGAAGGGTACATGAATGTGTTATATCAAGTTGGTATGATTGCATTATGTACTTGGTGTCATCGCTGTACCAAATAGAGGGTTTATTCAAATCCTAGTTTGAAAAGTCAAACGGCTAGTTTGAAAAGTCAAACGGCTAGTTTTGGGAAAGAGGAGAAGGAGGTTTGAAACCGACTTGGGGGAGGAGTTCCTCCTCCCACCGCCGGCCCACCTTGGGTCCGAGTTGGGGAGGGACTCCCCTCCCCAGGCGCGCCTCCCTCCACCTATAAGAGGAGGGGCAGGGCTCCCCTCCTAGACACAAGTTGCCTCCCTCTAAACCTAAACCCTAGCCACAGCCTAGGGATTTCTCCCAAGCCGCCGAGTTAGAGCTTCTAATTGCCCTAGCCGCTGGTTTAGCCCCTTCTAATTGGTGTGTCTAAACCCTAGATCACCAAGGCTCTCTCATAGTCCACCATACTCGCTCCGGCTTAAGGCGAAGCCCTGCGAGATCTCCCCTCTACTTCCGGTACCACGCCGTCGTGCTGCCGGACTCGCGAGGAGAGTGCTACAACCTCCGCTGCCTGCTGGAACAAGGGAGAGGAAGGTCTTGATCGAGTACCGAACGTGTGACCATCGAAGCGCTGCCGAACGCAGCGGAAGGATCGCTCACGCGATCTTGAGATCGGCAAGTGTACGACTACATCACCCACGAGAATCTGCTCTCGTTAACCGCTTTGGAATCTTCGAGGGTGAGTTCCTCTATCGACTCGTTGCTACAATCTAGTAGATAGATCTTGGCTTGATCATAGATTATATCTTGATTGTGTGTTCATGCGGTAGAATTTTTTTGTTTTCCATGCTGCGAACCCCTACAGTGGTATTAGAGCCGTGTCTATATGTAGATCTGTTGCACGAGTAGAACACAATGGTCATTGTGGGCGTTGATGCTTTTGTTGTCGATTGCTTCTTGCGGGATGGTGGGATGAAGCGGCCCGGGCTAACCTTACATGACATCGTTCATGAGACTTGCTCCACGCTTGACATGCAACTTGTATTGCATAAGTGGCTTTGCGGGTGCCTGTTTCTCCCAACATAGTTAAGATTCAATTTACAACGGGTGATTGACAATACTAGTATCAATGTTGTGGTTCTTGTTCGTAAGTTAGAACGACACTTATTGAAAGCCCCAAACCACGTAAAACATGCAAAGAAAATTAGAGGCGCCTAACTTTGTTTTGCGGGGTGTGTGATGTGATATGGCCATGATTGTGATTATATTTGATGTATGCAATATTCCTTATTGTAAGTTGGCAACCGGCAGGAGCCATATGGTTGTCTTTAAATTCTGTTAAGACCCGCGTGTCTATTCAAAGTAGTTGTAATAGTTGAAGCCGGTGGACGACAACCATGGAGCGGCGTCATTGACCTTGATGCAATGCCGGTGATGATGGAGATCATGTTCGTGCTTGAAGATGGAGATCGGAATCACAAAGAAGAAAGGCCATATCATATCACATATTATGAATTGCATGTGATGTTAATCCTTTTATGCATCTTGTATTGCTTAGTTCACAACGGTAGCATTATAAGATGATCCCTCAAGCACACAATTTCAAATCATAAAGTGTTCACCCTTAGTTAGCACCGTTGCTAAAGCTTGTTGTTTCGAAGCACCACGTGATGATCGGGTGTGTTAGATTCCGCAAGTGTATACAACGTGAGCAAGCCAGATTTGCTCATGCGGAAGCTAAGGTTTGATCTTGACGAGCCTAGCATGTACATACATGGTCTCGGAACACGGATCACCGAAAGGTAAAGCATGAGTCATATAGTAGATATGATGAACATGTTGATTGTTCGCCATTGAAGCTACATCAACTCTCGTGATGATCGGTTTTGATGTGGTGGATTTGGTTCGTGTGATCACTAAAACAATGTGAGGGATATTGTTTTGAGTGGGAGTTCAACAACAATTTGATTAAAAGTTGAACACTATTTATCATAAATTAAATCAAAGTGAATTTGCATAGTTGTTGTAGTCATTGGCATCCGTTTACCACCTTGCGCTTAGTTTTAATTGAGATGATAGAACTATAGAATTCTGGTTAGTTACTTTACGAACTGGTATCGTATTGTTTTGAAGTGTTAATCTAAAGTTTAAAAGTCCTATTGCAAACTTTCAGTAAAGTTCCGGTTACTCCATGAAGTTTAATAATTGGTATTAAAAACAAGAGTGACAATTCCAAGTGTTAGTGTATGAGTATCATGTTTGTCTCCATGATTCTTGATATTTAAAGGATTGTCTTAATATCAAGGTTATCTAGGATCTGAAAGAATTGTTTCAGAAACCATGATGTGTGGAAGATATTGTGATATCTGAAACAAAGTTTTGGTTGCAACATGATAGAGTATAATATGGAAAAAGTCATGTTCTCGTATTTGATGAGAATTTGCAAAAGGTTGAAGACACTAGTTGTCCTAATCCTCCAAAATGTTTTGGAGAGCAACATTATACTCATGATTCACCATTATAAGCTAAAGTAGCTTGATCATGGATAATTCCATGATAAGGGTGAATATTTGATGTAGGTAAAGTGTTTACTACACCAATAGATTACTAAAGAAAGGAATTTGAAAGAACACCAAACATTTGATGATGGTGATCTATTTCAAAGTGCAAGTCCAAAGACATTGGTATTTAATTATACACGCTTTGGACTATGTGTCATATGTATGACTCCAATTGTTGATGTTGATAGATTCTTTCAAACAGAAAAGGAAATACTGAAAGAGAATCTCATAAGTATATGGCAGAAAAGAAAAGACTAGAATTGTTCAGTTTAAGTATACAGAAGATATACATGTTATGGCTATATTCTTTGCTTATTGAACAATGTGGTTCTTAAGTATTTGATACTGAATTTGTTGGTGTGAATCGTCATACGAAACAACACAATTCATGAACTACAATGGCCTAAGTAACTAGCAAAAGAATATGTGATGATGTTCATCGAGAACAAATAAAGGGTTATTGTGTTGCTCGTTAAACATCAAAGCTTGCCTTCAAGATTTGTTTTATCAGGTATTATGAGAACAAAAGGGTTGTTCAAATAATTGCCGTAATCCATAAAAGATGGATGATTCACAAATCTCGTTGGAGAAATCACATCCATAAAACTAGTGCTAAAAATGTCGAAAGACAAATTGATTGAAAGATCACTTAGGAAGTGACATCGCCGTTTAAATTATATTGGAAAGAAAACATGAAGAAACTCCATGTGGATGGAATTTTGGAGTCTTTTGATTTTTGATCACATGACGCTTGTGAAACTTTCCTAGAGATAATTAAAACTTCGTTCATAGGACAAAAGGGAACAAATGACTAGCTTATTGGAACTTGTACATATTGTTGTACGAAATCCATTATGTGTAGTCAAGAGCGATGGATTTCAACTTCATATGCTTTCTCCGAAAATTTGAGTGAATATATGAATATTTACTTAATAAGGATGAAGTATGAAACATTTGAAAAGTTCAAAGACTTTCAAGATGAAGTGCAAAATAATTGTAACAAGAATGTAAATAGTTTATGATAAGATCATAAAGGAAGATATTTGAGTTACAAGTTTAGCATAATACCTAAGATTTAAGGAATCGTTCTGTGAATTTGAATGTCCCGAAACACCATAAGAGTATGGAGCATTCGAGATATGTAATTAAACCTTGTTTGACATGGTGAGATCGAAGGTGTAATACACAAAACTGCCATTATATTTTAAAGATTAAAAGCTTTAGAGACTACCGTTTTTCACTGAAAAGAGCTCCATCATAATCCGCTGAAATGACACCATATAAAGTTATGGTTTGGGATAAAACCCAAGTAGTCCTTTCTTAAACATTGGTATGCTATGCATAAGAAAGATGTTTGCAACCAAAGTCGGATAAACCTGTCTTTGTATTACTGTTAAGTATTCCTCCATAGACACCGGAGACAAAAGTGTTTTTCGCTTAGAACGTCAAGTTTCTTTGAGAAGGAATTTTTCGTGAAAAGATAAGTGGGAGGACAATAGAACTTTGATAAGGTTAAAGGAACCTTAGCTATATGTGCAAAGTTCATAGCGCCAAAAAGTGTTCGAGGCGCAACAATGCTCATGGCTCACGTGCCTCAAAGGTTGCACACGGAGGTCTAAGTTTCTATTGAACCAAGTAGGTCGAGTAAACAATCAAATACCAAGATTTGAGGGTTGAATCATTATTTGAGAATAATGAACGGACTACATGCAAAGAAGCGACGATGGGCCCTGACTCCGTCAAATGGCTTGAAGCCATAAAATCCGTGATAGTTCCATACACGAGAAATCAAGTTTTGAACTTGAAGGACCCTCGAGAAAGGTGTAAGACCTTACAGTTGTGTTTGGATCTATAAAGAAGTAGACATGGATGTTTCACATCTATGAAATAGTCGACATGTTTGGAAAGAGTTCACAAAATGTTCAAAGGTTGACTATGACAAGATTTTGATCTTTCATAGCGATATTTAGTCTAGACGGATTAATGTAGCAACCACTACATATAATTTTGTTATGTGGTAGTTGAATAAACAAAACAAGTTCTTCTAATAGAAGGGTTACCTAGGACGTGTGCATGACACGGTCCAAAGGGTTTTGTTAATTCAAAGGATGCTAAAAGCATATGCAAACTTCAATGGTTGAAGTAAGCATCGCAGAGTTGGAATCTTCACTATGATGAAACTGTTAAAAGAGTTTGATTTCATCAGAGACAATGAAGATACTTGCATTTGCAAGAAATTAAGTGGGAGCGCTAAGACATATTTCTAATACATTATGTGGAAGACATATTGTTGATTAAAAATGATGTATCTTTTATTAACACATATTAAGAATTTCATCCCGATGAAAGACTTAGGCAAAACCCAAATATTTGGCATCAATAGATGCTAATATGGTTGTAAAAGTACATAGATGATATATTGAATAAGTTCAATATAGAAACTACAAGAAAGGTTCTTGTCACACAGAAAGGATTGAATGAGTTCAATATTGATGATATATTCAAGTGTATTGACATTTGGTAAGTGAAACAAAGATTCAAGTATAGATTGATACTTGATGTATGAAATCACAAAGAGTATTTATATCAATCATGTTGTGATATGTACAAATCCAGATATGTCCTATGCTCTAAATGTTATGAGCATATACCGGAATGATTCATAATATGATTATTGGACGATAATAAAGATATTCTTATGATCTTGTAAAAGAACTAAGAATATATTATTTTGTAGAAGTGACAAATAGATGGTTAGTTCATTGTAAATGAATTACATTGATACTAGTTTTGTCATAAAGTACAAATTAAGTTTATCTCAATCTAAACTAAGGGTGGCACAATATAATGGAAAGTAAGTTCCATAATGGATTTGGATGAGTTCCAAAGTAAAGACATTGTGATGATACTACAACAAAAGGCTAAGTATATGACTGCTATAATAGCAGCTAAAGAGGGCATTTGTGTCAAGTAGTTTGTTATCAAACTAGGTGTAGTTCACAGCGGATAATACTATGAAGATATATTGCACAATATTATCAACATGTTTTAACCCCAAAGAACTAAAGGTCTCACCAAAGGACCAAAATTATACAAAGCCATCTCATTAGAGAATGAGTGATGCGTAGAGACGCAAAGACATGCAATTACACACGACCGGAAGTGTCGATCCGAGATCATTGACCACTAGCAATCGTGTACATACAACACTGGAAAGCCATAGGTGTTGAATACACAAAGGTATAAAACTAGATTATTGACTCTAGTGCAAGTGGGAGACTATTGGAGATATGCCCAAGAGGCAATATTAAAGTGGTTATTATCATATCTTCATACTTATGATAAATGTTTAGATACCATGCTATAATTGTATTAACCGGAAACATTAATACTTGTGTGATTTGTAAACATAAAAGAGTCCCTAGTAAAGCCTCTTGTTAAACTAGCTTGTTGGTTAATATATGATCATGGTTTCCTGATCATGAACATAGAGATGTTATTAACAACAGGGTCATATCATTAGGAGAATGATGTGATGGACATACTCGTATAGTTAAGCTTAGCATAAAGATCAAGTCATTTAATATAGTTCATTTGCTATAAGCTTTCTGATACATAGTAACCTAATTCCTTCGACCATGAGATCATGCATATCACCTTTTCCGGAAGGATGCTTTGATGACATCAAACACCACACCGTAACAGGGTGGCTATAAAGGTGGCATTGAGTGTTCAGAAAGTATTGGTTGAGACACATGGATCAATAGTGGGATTTGTCCATCCATATGGCGGATAGATATACTCTGGGCCCTCTCGGTGGAATGTCATCCAATTAGCTTGCAAGCATGTGACTAGCTCACAAGGGATCACATACCACGGGAACGAGAAAAGAGTACTTATCGGTAACGAGGTTGAACTAGGTATGCAGAGATACCGACGATCATAACCTCGGATAAGTAAACTATCGTGAGACAAAGGGAAATTGGTATCATATGTAAGTGGTTCATTAGATCGCAAAGTAATTGTAGAAATATGTGGGAGCCATATGAATTTCCAGATTCCTCTATTGGTTATTGATCGGAGAAGTGTCTCGATCATGTCCGCATAATTCACGAACCGTAGGGAGACACACTTAAGGATTCGATGTTGTTGAGTAGTTATGGAATGATGTGTAAGAGACCGAATGTTGTTCGGAGTCTCGGATGGGATCCGGGATATCACGAGGAGATCAGGAATGGTCCGGAGAATAAGATTCATATAAGGAAAGTCCTGTTTCGGAGTTGGGGAATGATTCCGGTGTTTTCATCGGGAATGTTCTAGAATGTCCGGCACTCCGGAGGGGAAGGGTACATGAATGTGTTATATCAAGTTGGTATGATTGCATTATGTACTTGGTGTCATCGCTGTACCAAATAGAGGGTTTATTCAAATCCTAGTTTGAAAAGTCAAATGGCTAGTTTGAAAAGTCAAACGGCTAGATTTGGGAAAGAGGAGAAGGAGGTTTGAAACCGACTTGGGGGAGGAGTTCCTCCTCCTACCGCCGGCCCACCTTGGGTCCGAGTTGGGGAGGGACTCCCCTCCCCAGGTGCGCCTCCCTCCACGTATAAGAGGAGGGGCAGGGCTCCCCTCCTAGACACAAGTTGCCTCCCTCTAAACCAAAACCTAACCACAGCCTAGGGATTTCTCCCAAGCCGCCGAGTTAGAGCTTCTAATTGCCCTAGCCGCTGGTTTAGCCCCTTCTAATTGGTGTGTCTAAACCCTAGATCACCAAGGCTCTCTCATAGTCCACCATACTCGCTCCGGCTTAAGGCGAAGCTCTGAGATCTCCCTCTACTTGGTACCCCGCCGTCGTGCTGCCGGAATCGCGAGGAGAGTGCTACAACCTCCGTTGCCTGCTGGAACAAGGGAGAGGAAGGTCTTCATCGAGTACCGAACGTGTGACCGACTGCGGAAGCGCTGCCGGAACACAGCGCCGGAAGGATCGTCTACGCGATCTTGAGATCGGCAAGTGTACGACTACATCACCCACGAGAATCTGCTCTCGTTAACCTCTTTGGAATCTTCGAGGGTGATTCCTCTATCGACTCGTTGCTACAATCTAGTAGATAGATCTTGGCTTGATCATAGATTAGATCTTGATTGTGTGTTCATGCGGTAGATTTTTTTTGTTTTCCATGCTACGAACCCCTACATTTTTCCATCATGATGAGACAATCCGTCATTTATTCTTCCATTGTAATTTGCTCGCTCTATATGGCCATTCATCAAATAGCCTCTGGTTTATCTCCCCCACGTTCGGTGGACAATGTTTTTGATAATTGGTTGCATGTGATAGATGATAAATACAAGACTGTGTTTAGGGTGGAAGCGCTTGCCATTATTTAGTCTCTATGGCTATGTAGAAATGACAAGATTTTTAATAACATTTTGTCTTCTCCCTTGCAGGTTATATATCGGTCCATGGCCATCCTCCGATCATAGACTATTCTCCAACGTATGGAGTTTCGAGACTTGTTTGTGGAGGGGTGTACGCGTTTGGAGGACACAACGAGGGATAGTTTCTCCCGACATAGATGGCCGCGTGATTTGCGGATTGATCTGCTATAACTCGACGCTGTTTATTTTGAGTGCGATTTTTGTAATTTTAGTTTACTTTCTTTATTTTATAGTTGTGTGATTTGTGCGGCTGTGTGCATCCTAGTTATGCAGAGACCGGATGTGTAAACATTACTCAAAGTAATAAAAGTGCCCATTTCCAAAAAAATATAAAATTGAACGGCCTCCTTCACCATAGCAAAAACAATAAAAACAGCTTCATAAGGATACCAGTTCACCTTATCAAGAGTTCTTAAGCTAGGGTTCCAACATCTGATGTGGGACTTGAGGATTGCATTTCTATTGGAAAATTCTCACACTGAAGTAGTATATATCACATATACAGTTATACACTTGTACTAGCACAAAGCAAGGCTAATTTCATCTGTACCAGAAGCAATGCCAGCAAAGTTATATAACTTGATCGATCCCTTTTTCTGTACCCCTCCCCACCAGGCTTAGTTCAACCTCCTATAGAGCTCCCTTAGGTTTACACAATCCAATTTTATGTGGAAGAGTCCAAGGACATTGAACTGTTTGATTATGAGATGAACATACTGTTGGAATTATGCCCTAGAGGCAATAATAAAGATGTTATTATTATAATTCTTGTTCATGATAAAGTTTATATTCCATGCTAGAATTGTATTAAGCGGAAACATTAATACTTGTGTGGTTTGTGAACAACACCGTGTCCCTAGTACGCCTCTATGGACTAGCTCATTGATCAATGATGGTTAAGGTTTCCTAACCATGGACATGAGTTTTCAATTGATAATGAGATCATATCATTGGGAGAATGATATGGTGGACAGACCCAAACTAAGCGAAGCAATTAGATCGTATCATTGTGTTCATCTTTGCGAAGCTTTTCTCATGTCAAATATTGTATTCCTTAGACCATGAGATAATACAACTCCCTGGTATCGGAAGAAAGCTTTGAGGTCATCAAACGTCATCCTATGAGAGGGTGATCATAAAGGTGTCTCTCAGGTGATCGGAAAGTATCTGTTGGGTTGTATGTATCGAGATGGAATTTGTCCCTCCCAAGTCGGAGAGATATACTTCGGGCCCACTCGGTAATCGATATCAACACCGCTTGCAAGCATGTGGTTAAGGATTTGATCACAAAGTGATATCGGATTACGGAACGAGTAAAGTACTTGCTGTGAACGAGATTGAACTAGGTATGACGATACCGACGATCGAATCTCGGGCAAGTAAAATATCGCGAGACGAAGGGAATATATATATGGGATTGATTGAATCTCGCATCGTGGTTCATCCGATATGATCATCGATGAATGTGTGGAGTCAATATGGGTGCCTGCACTCACTGTTGATTATTGATAGAAGATCATGTCTCGCATATTCTTGAACTCAGGGTCACACACTTAACGTGTCTCGACGCTAGGATAGATTGGATAATTGGTTTATGAATTTTTGTTCGAGTCTCGGATGGGATCCGGATATCACGAGGTTCCGGAATGGTCCGGAGAATAAGATTCATATAAGGCAAAGGCAGTTTTGGAGTTCGAATTGTTCCGGATTAATCAGATTGTACCGAAGCTTCTAGAACCTTCCGGAAGGGGCATGGGCCTATGAGGGAGTGTCCTGGCCGCATTGGGCAGGCACAAGGCCCCATAGGGCCCAGCCGATCCTAGAGAGTTTAAATCGTTTAAACTAGAGATAAGATAAGATAGGATTTCTAGATAAGGGAGAGTTTAAATTGTTTAAACTAGAGATAGGCTTGGAGGAGGTTAGGCTGGCCGCACCCCCTCTATATATAGAGGGCTGGTGCGCCTCTCACACCCCTTACACCTTCCTCCAAACCCAGTTGCCTGCTGCCCTTCCTCTCTCCTCCCGATCGTTTGTAGGCGGCCTCATGCAGAAATTCTCCACCATATACACCACGCCGTCTGTAGATCCAATCTATCTCTCCACCATACTTGCTGGTCCGAGGAAGGAGGATACGCCGAGGTGCCGCACGTGCATCTCACGGAGGCACCGCCACTTGTGGTGCTAGATCGGATCGGATCGCGAGGAGGAGAAGCGAGTACGACTACATCACCCACGCCCGATTTAACGCTCACTGTCGCGAATCTTCAAGGGTATGAAGATCTAATCCAATCTCTCTCGTTGTTTGCATCTCCTAGATTAGATCTTGGCTTTCCTTCATTCGCTCCGTAGAAAATTTGATTTACTATGCTGCGAAACCCTTCATGGTATCGAGCTAGATCTATGCGTAGATGTGATTCACGAGTAACGCAACATGGTTGTTGCGGGCGTTGATGTTTTCTCGCAAGCCTCTTATTTGTGTTCTTCTTATGACGCGGATAGTGAGATTGAAGCGGTCTAAGCCAACCTTACGCGACGTCATGAGACCGCTCCGCACTTGACGTGTGGCTTGTACCACACATGCGGCTGGTGGATGCCGCTTTCTCACTATAGTTGTCATGGGATTAACACCGGAGTTTGGCAACCATAATATCACCGCTTTGGCTTTCCGTAGGTAAGAATCGTTTAGCATCTACTCCCATGAGCCACGTAAAACATGCAACAACAAAGTAGAGGCGCCTAACTTGTTTTTGCAGGAGTGTTTTCGTGATATGGTATGGCCCAAGATGTGATGTGTATATTGTATGCGATGATCATCTTTTGTAATGTTTCACGACTTGCATGTCGATGAGTACACAACCGGCAGGAGCCATATGGTTGTCTTTATAATTGTGTATGACCTGCGAGTCAACTTCTTATACGCCATGTAATAGCTTTACTTTATCGCTAAGTAGTTAGCAATAGTTGTAGTTGCTATTCATGGTGGAGGCAATCATGGTGGAGTGATGGATATCATGCCGGAACGCACAAGATGGAGATCATTGCGCGAAGATTGGCTATACCATGTCACATAAAGTTATATGCATGTGATGTTTATCCTTTTATGTATCTTATTATGCTTAGATTGCGACGGTAGCATTATAAGATGATTCCTCACTTAAAGATCAAGATAAAAACTGTGTTCTCCCCAAGTATGCACCGCTATAAAGTTCGTCGTGTCCAAGCATCACGTGATGATCGGGTGCTATAGACTCTACGCTCACATACAACGGGTGCAAGCCAGTGTTGCACACGCGGAAATACTTGGGTCTAACTTGACGAGCCTAGCATGTACAGACATGGCCTCGGAACACATGAACCGAAAGGTTAAGCATGAGTCATATGAATGATATGATCGACACTTCGTTGTCCACCATTGAAACCACATCTCTTCTCGTGAAGATCGGATTAGGTGTGGTGAATTTGGATCGTGTTCACTAAGCAACTTGAGGGATGTTGAATTTAGTGGGAGTCCATCTAGTAATTTGATTAAGTTGAACTATTTATCATGAACATAGTCTAAATTGTACTTGCAAATACTGTAGATCACATGGCCAAGTCCAACTTCAACTTCAACGTTTTTGCTGAGAAAGAAAAGCTTAGAAACAATGGGTCTAACTTCACCAACTGGTTCCGCAATCTAAGAATCATTCTGCATGGACAAAAGGACTATGTCCTTGAGAAAGCGTTAGGTAACCCCCTGGCAATCGGCCATGATGATGAAAGCGCCTATCGATCGCGCAAAGATGATTATGGTGTGATTAAGAGCACCATGTTGTTTGCTATGGAACCGGAACTTCAAAATCGTTTTGAAAACTATCCCGGGCCCTTTGAGATTCTCGAAGAGCTGAAAACCATGTTTCAGACTCAGGCCCGTTCTGAGAGATATGAGATCTCTGAGAAGTTCTTTAACTGCAAGATGGAGGAAGGGAGTTCCGTTAGTGAGCACGCCATTAAGATGTCGGGCTACACTCAACGCCTTGAGCAACTGGATCAAGATTCCGGAAGGAGCTCAAGATTGATGTGGTTCGCAATCACTCCTCCCAGCTACAAAAGTTTTGTAGTGACTCACAATCAGATTGGTTCCATGACACGATCACCGAGCTCTTCGCAGTCAAGGCTGCGGAGGTGGACATCAAGAAGGATAATCATGTGTTGATGTTCAAAAAGCCCTCCTTTAAGAAAGTTAAAGTTGAAAATAAGCCATTCAAGAAAGGCGGCTAAGCGCGTTGCCCTGCTGAGAAGAAGCTCAAGTCTGGTCCCAAGCCGGACAATCGAGTGCTTCTATTGCAAGGACAAGGGTCACTTTGGGAAGAATCGTCCAAGTACTTAGCGGACAAGAAGGCTGGCACCATCAAAGGTATATTTGATATACATGTTATTGATGTTTTCCTTACTAGCCCTCGTTGTAGTGCTTGGGTATTTGATACCGTTCGTTGCTAATATTTGTAACTCAAACAATAGCTGCGGAATAGACGGCGACTTGCGAGGATGAGGTGACGATGCGCGTTGGCGGATCAAGAGTTGATGTGATGGCCGTCGGCACGCTCTCCTTAGTTTTACCTTCGGATTAGTTTTAAACCTTAATAAACGTTATTATGTGCCTGCGTTGAGCATGAACATTATTTCGGATCGTGTTTATTGCAAGACGGTTATTCATTTAAATCGAGAATAATGGTTGTTCTATTTATATGAGTAACATCTTTTATGGTCATGCACCTCTTGTGAATGGTTTATTTCTTCTAAATCTCGAAAGGGATGAAACACACATCCATAACATTGAGGCTAAGAGATGCAAAGTAGATAGTGATAATACTACTTATTTGTGGCCTTTGTCGTCTAGGTCATATTGGTGTAAAGCGCATGAAGAAACTCCATTCGATGGACTTTTGGAGTCTCTTGATTTTGAATCATTTGACACATGAACCATGCCTCATGGGCAAGATGATCAAAACCCTGTTCTCCGGTATGATGGAGCGAGCAACGGACTTGTTGGAAATCATACATACCGATGTATGCGGACCGATGAGTGTTTGACGCGGTGGATATCGCTATTTTCTCACTTTTAGATGACTTAAGTAGATATGGGTATATCTATTTAATGAAACATAAATCTGAAACGTTTGAAAAGTTCAAAGAATTTCAGAATGAAGTGGAGAACCATCGTAATGAAAGATTAAGTTTCTACGATCCGATCGTGGGGCGAATATTTGAGTTATGATTTTCTCACGCATCTCAAGGCAAGTGGAATCGTTTCACAACTCACGCCACGGAACACCACAAGCAATGGTGTGTCTGAGCGCGGAATCGAACCCTATTAGATATGGTCCGATCGATGTCTCTTACTGATTTGCCGTTATCATTTTGGGGTTATGCATTAGAAACCGCTGCATTCACTTTAAATAGGGCTCCATCTAAATCCGTTGAGACGACACCGTATGAACTGTGTTTGGTGCTAAACCTAAGTTGTCGTTTCTTAAAGTTTGTGGATGAGAAGCTTACGCCAAGAAGTTGATGCGGACAAGCTCGAACCCAAAGCGAATGCGTCTTCATAGGATACCCTAAGGAAACTATTGGGTATACCTTCTATCACGTAACTGAAGGCAAAGTGTTTGTCGTGAAGAACTGCTCCTTTCTTGAGAAGGAGTTTCTCTCGAAAGAAGTGAGTGGGAGGAAAGTAGAGCTACGAGGTTATTGAACCTTCTCTTGAATTGGAGAGTAGCGCAGCACCTGAAATTGTTCCAAAGGTTACCGCTGCACCAACAATAGAGGAAGCTAATGACAAGGATCATGAAGCTTGGACGATCTCGCTACTAAACGTCGCAGGTCGACAAGGTCGCGTGCCCCTCCCGAGTGGTAATGCAACAACTGTCTTGTGACTGTCTTGTTAGTAGAAGACAGCGAACCTACGAACTATGAGGAAGCTATGATGAGCCCAGACTAGAAATGGCTAGAAGCCATGAAATCCAATTGGGATCCATGCGAAAACCAAGTATGGACTTTGGTGGACCCTCCTAGCGACCGAAAGGCCGTTGAGTGCAAATGGATCTTCAAGAAGAAAGCGGACGGATGGTAATGTTACCGTCTATAAAGCACGGCTTGTTGCGAAAGGTTTTCGACAAGTTCAAGGTGTTGACTACGATGAGACTTTCTCTCCGTAGCGATGTTTAAGTCCATTCGGATTTTATTAGCAATTGCTGCGTTTCATGATTATGAAATATGGCGGATGGATGTCAAGACTGCGTTCCTCAATGGCAACATTGATGAAGAGTTGTATATGATGCAACCGAAGGTTTTGTCGATCCTAAGGATGCGATAAAGTATGCAAACTTCAGCGTTCCATTTATGGATCAAGCAAGCATCTCGGAGTTGGAACCTTCGTTTTGATCAAGTGATCAAGAGCTTTGGATTTGTTCCAAATTGCTCTGAAGCTTGCATCTACAAGAAAGTGAGTGGGAGCTCGGTGGCGTTTACGGTACTATATGTGGATGACATATTGATTATTGGAAATGACATCAACATGCTTAACGATGTGAAGAGTTATTTGAACAAGTGTTTTCAATGAAAGACCTAGGTGAAGCTGCTTATATATTGGGCATCAAAATCTATAGAGATAGACAAAGGCCTGATAGCTTTAAGCGGTACATACCTAGACAAAGTTCTGAAAAGGTTCAGAATGGATAAGGCATTGAAAGGTTCAGTTCCTATGTTGTCGTAAGATATTGAGCAAGGCTCGAGGTCCATACTGGTAAATGATAGGAAGCTATGAGCAAAGTGCCTTATGCCTCGGCCATAGGTTCCATCATGTATGCCATCTTTGTACTAGACCGGATGTGTCCAATGCTCTTAGTTTGATGAGGAGATATCAAAGTGATCCAGAGTGGAACCTTTGGACAGCCGTAAAGAACATCCTAAGGTACCTAAATAGGACTAAAGAAATGTTCTTAGTCTATGGGGTGATGAACATTTCGTCGTAAAGGTTACGTCGATGCTAGTTTCGACACCGACAAGGATGATGCTAAATCTCAGACAGGATACGTGTATATTTTGAATGGAGGAGCTGTGAGCTGGAGAAGCTGCAAGCAAAGCGTGGTCGCGGGATCTACAAAGAGAAGCGGAATACATGGCTGCCGCAGCGTCAAGTGAAGGAGTTTGGATCAGAAACTTCATCACTGAGCTTGGCGTGGTTCCAAGTGCATTGGACCCACTGGAGATATTGTGTGACAATACTGGCGCCATAGCACTCGCTAAGGAACCAAGATATCATCCAAAGACCAAGCATATCAACCACAAGTTTCATATAATCCGAGATTATATAGCAGATGGAGATCTGAAGATCAGCAAAGTACATACAGATCTGAATGTCGCAGATCCATTGACTAAACCTCTTCCACGTAAAACATGATCACCTCGATTGCCATGGGTGTAAGATTGTTGCCAAATGTAAACTAGATTATTGTCTCTAGTGCAAGTGGGAGACTATTGGAATTATGCCCTAGAGGCAATAATAAAGATGTTATTATTATAATTCTTTTTCATGATAAAGTTTATATTCCATGCTAGAATTGTATTAAGCGGAAACATTAATACTTGTGTGGTTTGTGAACAACACCGTGTCCCTAGTACGCCTCTATGGACTAGCTCATTGATCAATGATGGTTAAGGTTTCCTAACCATGGACATGAGTTGTCAATTGATAATGAGATCATATCATTGGGAGAATGATATGGTGGACAGACCCAAACTAAGCGAAGCAATTAGATCGTATCATTGTGTTCATCTTTGCGAAGCTTTTCTCATGTCAAATATTGTATTCCTTAGACCATGAGATAATACAACTCCCTGGTATCGGAAGAAAGCTTTGAGGTCATCAAACGTCATCCTATGAGAGGGTGATCATAAAGGTGTCTCTCAGGTGATCGGAAAGTATCATTGGGTTGTATGTATCGAGATGGAATTTGTCCTCCCAAGCCGGAGAGATATACTTCGGCCCACTCGGTAATCGATATCAACACCTTGCAAGCATGTGGTTAAGGATTTGATCACAAAGTGATATCGGATTACTGAACGAGTAAAGTACTTGTGACGAGATTGAACTAGGTATGACGATACCGACGATCGAATCTCGGGCAAGTAAAATATCGCGAGACGAAGGAATATATATATGGGATTGATTGAATCCTGGTATCGTGGTTCATCCGATATGATCATCGATGAATGTGTGGGAGTCAATATGGGTGCCTGCACCCGTTGATTATTGATAGAAGATCATGTCGCATATTCTCGAACCCGCAGGTCACACACTTAACGTGTCTCGACGCTAGGATAGATTGGATAATTGGTTTATGAATTTTTGTTCGAGTCTCGGATGGGATCCGGGATATCATGAGAGGTTCGGAATGGTCCGGAGAATAAGATTCATATAAGGCGGTGCAGTTTTGGAGTTCGGAATTGTTCCGGATTAATCGGTATTGTGAAGCTTCTAGAACCTTCCGGAAGGGGGCCAACGTGGTCCCACCTTCCGGGAGGGCATGGGCCTATGAGGGAGTGTCCTGGCCGCATTGGGCCAGGGCACAAGGCCCCATAGGGCCCAGCCGATCCTAGAGAGTTTAAATCGCTTAAACTAGAGATAAGATAAGATAGGATTTCTAGATAAGGGAGAGTTTAAATTGTTTAAACTAGAGATAGGCTTGGAGGAGAGGCTAGGGCTGGCCGCACCCTCTATATAGAGGGCTGGTGCGCCTCTCACAACCCCTTACACCTTCCTCCAAACCCAGTTGCCTGCCGCCTTCCTCTCTCCTCCCATCGCTTGTAGGCGAAGCCCTGCGGCAGAAATTCTCCACCATATACACCACGCCGTCGTGCTGTAGATCCAATCTATCTCTCCACCATACTTGCTGGTCCGAGGAAGGAGGAGACGTCGAGGTGCCGCACGTGTGCATCTCACGGAGGCACCGCCACTTGTGGTGCTAGATCGGATCGGATCGCGAGGAGGAGAAGCGAGTACGACTACATCACCCACGTTCCGATTTAACGCTCCTGGCCAGTAATCTTCAAGGGTATGAAGATCTAATCCAATCTCTCTCGTTGTTTGCATCTCCTAGATTAGATCTTGGCTTTCCCTCTGTTCGCTTCCGTAGAAAATTTTGATTTACTATGCTGCGAAACCCATCACATACACTTAAACTGCTTGATTATGAGATGAATAAACACTTATACCGTTTGATTATGAGATGCGCAAATACTTATACAGTTTGATTATGAGATGAACACATAACAGGCTGGACAATAAGATAATGAGAAGTGTAGTGACATACACAGTTCTCTTTGTCCGTGAGCAACATAATTTTTACCTAACTTGGTGACACTGAGGGGAGGTGTGGCGCTGGCTGCGGGCTTGGTGCGGCGTGGCTGTCTTGGCCGGGGCCTGAGGTTCTCCGGCGATCGACGAGGGGATGGGGGCTTGCCGTTGCCGCCGGGGGTGAGGTTGTGGCCTAGCCACGCCGATCTCCTGCGGTTGTTGCCCTCTCCTCCTCTGTTGGTGTTGCACGGAGACGACGGGGGAAGCGTGGGGGGCTTGCTCGTCTGCTGAATAAAGGCGGTGGTCCTAGGATTCCTCTCACTCCAAGACGAAGATCTACTTGTTGCTTGCCCTCTCTGATCTGGTCGGAGTGGCGAGCTTCGGAAGGCTTCGCCGGCGAACTTACATAGGCGAATAATGCCTAGAGATTGCCGGATTGGAGGGATTCAGTCGTGCGTACCCATGTTTTACTCTGATCGTTTGGATTTAGAGAGAGCGCTTCGAAGCTCTGTTGGCTGTTAATATCATGGGGCATGTTTCTCGTTCCATGGTGCTGACAGAGAATGTCATGAAGACTGAGATCTGAGGACTGATAATGGTGGTTCGAGTTTGGGTGATGATGAGGAATTGGCTTGGTGACTCGTGACTTGGAGCATTGGCATGGAAGTGGGGGCGACTGCACATGAGAGGTTTACAGTCCTACCTTTCAGGATGAAAACCCAGGGTTTGGCCTTAATTGGTTGTGCCTGACAATGGCCTTGTTGAAGGTATTGTTTTGAGAGCGTGGACTTTCTTCAGGTTGAAAACTTAAGATCTATGATCGGGTGATGACGGTGTTTGTGCACTATTCCCTTCTTCGAGGCATCGCTTTTACAGAAGCTGGACTTCTGGTGCTATCTTGGTGGTGATAGTACCTCTGTTTCAACGAATGGGTCACTGTAGCGTGATTTTTCTTTTTTGTAATTCTCTTTTTTTGGTTGTGTGCATCCGTATGACCGCTAGGGCAATACGTTGTTGCAGAAGCTGGGTGTAATTGGTATCTTGTGATATTATTATATGCTCCTTTCCAAAAAAAAAAACTTGGTGATAGCCTCATTTATGCTGTGTACATGTAAATGAGATTCAGTAGAAATGTATTTCTCAATAATACAGAGGAGTGCCATAAGAATCATTTGGAATTGAATTCATCCATGGATGCTGTAACCGCAGAAAACACTCAAAATAGAGTAGCAACATACCATGACAAACTTTTGTGATTTTATCCTTTATGTTCTCATTCGTGATTTAAGTGAACTAGCAGCTTCGGTGGATATGTATATTTGTGACTCCTATGTTTGTTGTTAGTTTGGCTACATAGTTTAGTACATAGCTAAAATTTTCTTATATTTTGTCTTGTTTTTTGTCGGCACCACTTCACACAAGTAGAGAACATGACAAGATGCATGCATCGGGGTTTTGAATGAAGAAATGTCTCGTCGGCATAATAAACAGACTTATTGCACATATACCACAGCTGACAGGGAGACAGCCCTGCCATCTAAGGGTGGGCATAAAAACCGATAACCGAAGACCGAAACTGAAAAGACCGAGACCGAATCCGAATAGGCCAAAACCGAAAAGACCGACAAGAAAATTGGGTAGTGAATTTTATAGACCGAATTTAGTTTGGTCTATTCGGTCTTTAGTTCCTAAGTAACCGAATAGACCAAACTGACCGAATTTTACATGAGACTATCTAAAACTCCAAATTTGTGTGATGTGCATGAATTATGGCATTGTTGAATGGTCATCAAAGTGCTATTGTAGAGTTGCTACATTTTATTAGGATTGTTGCACGTTTATTTCTTCCATTAAAATGTTTAAAATATAGTTGAAATATTGTTATATTTTTAATAAGTAATGTCTATCTTTTGTGTTGACAATATTGACCATGTTATTCGGTCATGACCGAACCCGAACCCGAATTAGTAGGTACCTGATTTTTTGGGTAGTAAAACTATCAAGTATAATTCGGTCATTATTTTTTCAAGAACCGAATTTAAAATAGACCGAAATACAAAGACCGAATTGTCGGTCATGACCGAACGCCCACCGTGCCATCAGATGATCGTGATGTAGGACTCTGCTGCTCAATAGTCAGTAGTCACTGTAGTGAAAAGTGCACTAGCAACCTCTCAGCAATGCTCTCTGATCATCTTGAGCACCAAGGTTTACAGGACCCGGACACATGCCTGCCCTGCAATGAAGCGGAACAAGACAAGCTCGCCCACCTATTCACAGCCTGCATCTTCACTCGTCAAGTGTGGCATTTGGTGCTAAGGAAATTCTCCCTTCAGTTGATCCCGGCCCACTGCAACCTGATGATAGCTTCAACAGGTGGATCGAGAGCACAGCAGATGGATGAGGGCTTGTCGGCCCTGACAAGATGAATGTCCGATCATCTTGACGTTGTGTGCAGACTGCAGAACGACTGCATCTTCGAAGATGCCATGGCCTACTGACAGATGCTGATCAACTCAGATTATTTGCGAGGCCAATCTCTGGATGTTCACAGGTGCTAAAGCACTGATACGGCTGCCACAGCCCTGAACCTGCTCGTTAGCAGCGGGACGAGGAGGGCTGTATAGCTTTTTAATTTTATTCATCTTCTTTTTGCCTAAGGTTTCTTTTTTGCTTCTTGGCGCGCTGGGACTTTTCCTCGCGTGACCTTCGCCAGACCGCCACCAGTGCATCGCACTGCACCTCCCCTACCCTCCAAGGCCCTTCTTTCCGTCCATGACCTGCCGGTCTCCACCAATTGTTCTCCGACGAGTTCTTCAGCGCCAAAAAGAGCTCTGTCATTCGCCGCCTCGCAGCTCCTTGCCGCCGCTGTTGTTGTGGCACAGGCTAGTGCTCCACCGACGTCGGGTCGGGGCCCGACCGTCTTCTTCCGTGATGGCCGCTGGTTCGAGCTCCAACGGGTTGTTGGGCTGTTCTCCTCCGAGTTTGTCGCCGCCAAATCGAGCTCCGCTGTTCGCGGTGCAACTCCTGTCTGCCGGCTGCTGCTGTGGCGAAGGCCGCTGGTACGTCGGCGCCGGCCGCCGGCGCTGATGCTGGTACGCGTGGCGCCGCGAATAAGCTTGGAGGTCTCGCGAAGAGGAGTGGCGTGGTTGACTTTGCCATGGATCAGGGCATGGGCGGGTGATCAGTGATGTACTGCTACATGTTGTTCCCTTCTGCTTCATCACTAACTAAGGCATGAACTTACTAGCCATGGATCAGCAGGACGAATTTTCTGCAGCTCGGGAGCTGGTGATGGATGTGTGCTCAACCATGGCAGGATCCTCTCTGATTCATGAATTTCTCAAGGAAACCTCAGCCATGTCCTCTAAATCTCTGAATTTCTGATGTCATGTTAACTGAAGAACAAGTTCAGTTAAATATTCCTTGTTGTACGTATGTACCGGTACCAGTATCACCATGGTTAGTGCAAACTATTTGGTGAATTGATATGGTGTGGTGATTTTATATACCAAAAGAAGTTGGTTTGCTGTTTGATTGCTTCATAGTGGATGGTAAGGTGGCTTGGTAGAGTTTTGGTTAAAGGGAAATTTTGTCCTAGGATTGTGGTCTGATCGGCTAAGTGATTCTGCTATGGTCATGTTATGATTCTGTGCTATATACTTTCAGTTCATACTATTAGAGTTGTAATATGGGCATATACGAGATGGAGTAGTACTCCACTTGTATACGTACCAAACTCTGTAATATGCCAAGAAAGGGGCTCTTCCTTAACCGAAGCCACCTAAAGGGGCTATTGTTCCCACCAACAAATCCTACAAGGTATCAGAGCCTCCCTCTTTCCTCCTAGCCGCCGCCGCAGGTGATCTTCACCGTCGCCGCCACCGCATCTCCTCCAACAAAACTCGACATCTCCTACACCACGACAAACCTCTCCCTCTTCTCTACCTATTCCCCAAATAATCCCACCCAAAACCCCACCCAACAACCGTTGATCTTGGTTCTCTCTCCAAAACCCTAAATCGCTACTTCAGGAACCATGTCTACACCGTCCTCGTCCTCCTCTGCTGCAAGCTCTGTTGGCACTCCCCCAGCCATGAAGCTCACCCGCGACAACTTCCTCTCCTGGCAGACTCAGGCGATGCCCAACCTTCGTGGCGCGAGGGTCATGGGGTTTCTTGAGGGCACTGACAAAGAACCACCTCAAAAGCTAAAGATGAGAACCACAAGAAGATCATTGTGCCAAATCCTAACTATGATGCGTGGATCACCCGAGATCAGCAGGTTGTAAGCTTTCTTGTGAACTCCATGTCTCAAGATGTCCCCCCCACGTTTATGGTCTCAATCATGCTGCCGATGTGTGGAAGGCCCTGGTCTCCCTTTTTTCCTCGCAATCTAAGTCCAAGGTTTCTAGTTTGCGTGGTGCTCTTACAAACACAAAAAAAGCTTGATCTCACCGCTCAACAATATATTACCAAGATGAAGGGCTTTGCTTCTAAACTTGCTGCTGCAGGCAAGCCTGCCGAAGACGATGAGCTCAAGGATTACATCCTTAATGGCCTGGATGGCTCATTCAACAACCTGGTGTCTACCATCAATGTTGTCCCATCGGCGACTCTCGCCGACATGTGTTCTTAGCTTCTGGCAGTTGAAACTCGTGAAAATATGCTCCAATCTTCAGGACAGGCTTCGGGATCCTTCACTTTATCTGTCAATGTTTTTGATTGTGCATGTTGGCCTAATCTTCTTCCCTACAACAAACACAAACTTTCTTTTCGCTCCAAAAGATGTGTGTTTCTTGGTTACAGTTTTCACCATGAAGGAGTAAGATGCCTAGATGTTACAACTGGTCGAGTCTATATTTCTAGAGATGTTATTTTTGATGAAAACATCTTTCCCTTTGCTGAGTTACATCCAAATGTTGGGCGCAGCTTCCGCGAGGAAATCCTACTTCTTCCATCTGACACGTCAAACTCAGACTCACAAGATAGGGATGCGCATCCTAATGACCAATGTGTGCAAATTGTTCTTGTTATTCCTTATTCCTTCTCTACAGGTTCCTCCCGCGGATGCGTCAAGATTGTTTCAAAGTGCACTGTGCAAAATTCTGCTGAAATTGGTGAAAATCGCACATCAAATAATGCACCAGGAGACAAAACTGCTACAGGAGCCGACCGGGGCGATCCCGAGGCTGATTCTCGACAAGAATCTGCCTCGGATCTGCCGCCTGGCGCTTCTCATGCCGAGGTTTCCGTGTCCAACCCGTCCCCGCCATCCTCACCTGGCCACGCACATGCGGGCAAGTCTGTAGGTGCCATGTCATAGCCGGAGGAATCTCCCCAACCGGCTCGGTCCCCTTCGCCTCCTCCGCGCCAACGCAATCATGCTATGTTGTCGCCTGCCTCCGCGTCACGTGATCGTTCTCCGCATCGGGACGAGTCTGTGTCCTTGCCTTTAATGCGCAATAGCGACACGGACAACAATGCTGCCACCGCTGCTGACAGCGGCGATTCTTCCACCTAGGATCAGGAGTCTGGATCTTCTGCACCGCCCCTGCTGTTGGTGTCCAGAATCATCTACAAAAAGGTATTAGACAGCCTAAAAATATACTGATGGCACTGTGAGGTATGTCTTGTTGACATCTATAGGAGAACCACAATATTTGAAGGATCCTCTTTCTGATAAGAATTGGAAGCAAGCCATGCCGGAGGAATATGATGCTCTAATTTCAAACAACACTTGGCACCTTGTACCACCAAGCTCCAAGAAGAATGTTATTGACTGTAAGTGGGTTTATCATATTAAAAGGCATGCTGATGGCAGTATTTAGAGGTATAAGGCAAGGATAGTAGCAAAGGGTTTTAAACAACGGTATGGCATTGAATATGAAAATATGTTTAGTCCTGTTGTTAAAGCTGCAACTATCAGACTTGTTCTTTCTATAGCAGTCTCTAAAGGATGGAGTTTAAGGCAGCTAGATGTCAAGAATGCATTCTTACATTGGTGTTCTGGAAAAGGAGGTTTATATGAAACAACCACCAGGATTCCAGTCTTCTACTACTCCTAATTATATTTGCAAGCTTGATAAGGCTCTATATGGATTGAAACAGGACCCAAGGGCATGATACTCTCATCTCAGCTCCAAGCTCCACACTATAGGTTTCATTCCATCCAAGGATGATACGTCTTTGTTTCTATTCAACAAGGAAGGTATCACTATGTTTCTCATTATCTATGTTGATGATATTATTGTGCCTAGTTCTTCAGACTCTGCCATATCAGCTCTTCTATGCACTCTTAGTATAGATTTTGCTCTCAAAGATCTTGGATACTTGCATTTTTTCTTGGGTATCGAGGTTCATAAGCACTCCAATGGTTTGGTGTTAAATCAGGAAAAGTATGCTAATGATATAATTCAGCATGTGGGTATGTAGCATTGCTCACCATGTTCTACACCTCTTGCAGTAAATGAAAAGCTGTCATTAACTGAGGGTACACCTCTTGGTCCGGAGGATAGAACACAGTACATAAGTGTTGTTGAAGCTCTTCAGTATCTTACTCTCACTAGACCTGACTTGTGTTTTTCTGTTAATAAAGTGTGTCAATATCTCCATACTCCTACTACAACACACTGAATTGCATTAAAAGGGATCTTGAGGTACATTAATGGCACCAAAAAGGTTGGACTTACTTTTCAGAAGTCATCCTCTACTCTCCTTAGCGCCTACTCTGATGCAGATTGGGCAGGTGATCTTGATGATAGGCGATCTATAGGTGGTTTTGCTATATTTTTTGGTGCTAATCTTATTTATTGGAGTGCTAGGAAACATGCTATAGTCTCCCGTTCTAGTATAGAGGCAGAATACAAAGCCATTGGTAATGCTACTCCTGAAATCATTTGAGTTGAAGCTCTTGTTCGTGAGCTTGGAATCTCACTCAAGGAAAAACATGCCTATGGTGTGATAATCTTGGTGCTACTTTTCTGTCAGCTAATCTAGTTTTTCATGCTCACACCAAGCATATTGAGATTGATTACTTTTTTGTTCGAGAATGGGTTGATGCTAACAAACTTGATGTCAGGTTTATATCTAGCAAGGATCAGATTGCAGATGGCTTCACCAAGACTTTATGTAATAAGAAACTAGATAAGTTTAAGCGTAATCTCAACCTCTCCTAGGTTTCAGTTAAGGGGGATATTAGAGTTGTAATATGGGCGTATACGATATGGAGTAGTACTCCACTCGTATATGTACCAAACTCTGTAATATGTCACACAAGAGGCTCTTCCTTGCACTATAACATGTAACCAAAGCCACCGAAAGGGGCTATTGTTCCCACCAACAAATCCTACACATACATGGTGAACATTGTCATGTGATTTGGTACTAAAAATGCTACTGGTTCTTTCTATTCAATGATAACCATGGTATTCTGTAATTTCTACATGAATGTGTGATGTCAAATTATTTGATTACTGCCAAGATTTGCTGGTCGCATTTATCTTTTCTTGTATATTTTATCCTAGTTAAATATGCATGTACACAACACGTTTGCTCCTAAACATTCAGTTATCTTTACCATGATAGGGTTGTGACACCAACATAAGAAGGACAAACTCGATCATTCCTGTCTAGCCGGATCGACCTACTTGGTTGAGGTCACCTCCGGTGCGCTGCTTGCCGGGCCATTGCATGCACTGGTGGTTCCATCATGGGTGATCCATCCAGAGAGAATACTACCTTTGAACCCAGTCTAATATTTCCTGAATTTTGTCTCCGATTGATGGATGATAGTTCCTGAGTTTTGCAACTAGTGTGGCCTTCAGGTGGATGGATTATGTATGTGGAGGTCCAATGGGAATCGATACTTCAGTTTATGGATGTATAACACATGGTGAGCTTTGTTGCATGAGAGCTCTCGCGTAACCCCCGCGTCGCCTCCCCTCGCGAGGCGACCGGGGCGGCCCGCCGCCTCCTCCCAGCAGCTCTCCTCATCCTCCTCTCCTCCCGCCACCGCCGGCGGGCGCCGCCGGGCGTTGCCCGTGCGGTGCCGGCGGGGCCGGCGGTGGCGGCTCTGCTTCTCCCCGCGTGCTGGCGGCGTGGCGTGGGCATGTCGGCCTGGCGGCGGTGTTCCTCGGCCTACAGCAGCCCGGCGGCGCTCCGGGTGGTCAGGCTTCGGCGGCGCTGCCCCTTGGGCAGCAGGGCGACGCTGTCCCCGGACATGGCTGGTGGCAGCTTCCCGGCCCAGATCCGGGCCCTTTGGGCTTGATCTGGGTTTGGGTGGGCTGGCCTGGCCTGACCTCGGCGGTGGTTGCTCCCGGCGGAACCGGAATCGGAGGAGAGTCGAACAGGGGCGATGGTTACGGCAAGGGGCTTGCTGCAACGCGTCGGCAGGAGCTTTACAAGCCCTCCCAGGGCCTGGCCGGGCCTATCCATGGGCCTGGTGTGCTCCCGCCGGTACGTCCGGTCGGCTACCACCAGTGGTGGTGGAGGTAGTTCCCTCCCGCCTCGCTGCGGTATCGTTGTCCTTGGGTTCGGACTTTTCGATCGGTTCCTCCGGTCGTGGTAGGTTGGCCATAGTGAGACGACATTGGTGATTGCTAAACCGTGGTGGTGCACGCTGGTGGACGGCAAGAGGGGTGGGGCGCTACATTTCGTTGAGGTTGTGGTTTTTTGGGGGGGTCTGGAGAAATTCATGTCGGCTACGCCGCCACCGACGCGGTGACGCCTGTGGGCGCCACCGTCCTTCCTGAAGGGCATCGGGGTACCCCTCTTCCCCACTTCTCTCTACGTATCAGGGGAAACCCTAGGACTAGTCCGGGCAGCAGCAGCGTCGCCGTCGCTCTCCTTCTTGAAGGGCTTGCTTGATACGCTTCGACTTGGTGCACTTGGCGTGTGGTGGGAATACTCTGGAGGGCGCAACGGTTTAGGATCATCTATGTTTAGTCGAGCTGCCGTTGTGTGGCATTCTTTTCTCTTTTCTTTTTTTCCTTTGGCCTTACTTGTGTTGCGGCCCCAGCATGTCAGTTGGTTCGGGTGATTTGCTATATTAATATAGCAGGGCGAAAGCTTATTTCGAGGAGGAGAAGCTTTGTTGCATGATTTGTTTGTTAGTATTTTCGTGTCGATGAGCTGCTTGATTGCACTAGGGAAATCAACTCCTCAATTGCATGTCAGATAAATCATCGTTTCATCACAGTTTTGTTGTTTTATATGCATATTTGAGCTAAGACAAGATTCAAATGGTTTATATACATTGTGAATGGGCCATAGATGTTTTTAGTTCAGTCATGTACATTCCCAAGTGAAGTGCCTAGAATCGTAGGATTCCGAGTAATGATGTCAAGTTTGTATCCATTATCACCTAAAATATCATTTGCAGTTACAACTCAAATAATGACCAATGGATCACACGAAAAAATTAAACTACAAGCAAAGAATGGCGTGGCAAAGCGCACTAGGTCCTTCTAGTAAGTTAGAACTACAAAGGTATTAGAGCATCTCTAGCGGTAACCGTAAAAGGGTCAAAACTGAACTTTTCCGGCGAAATACGAACCGCGCTCGGTTTTTGGCGCAGATCAGAACACGTATACCTTACCCACTTACCCGACCTGTAAATGTTTTTTGGTGGCCCGTGAAACGCACGCTGCGACCAACATATCTAGCATTCGGAGAGGGCGGCCGAGCGAAACCCTATCCCTCTCCGCTGCACGCCCTCTCCCTCTCCGTCGCTGCCGGCAACTTTCTAGACATGAAATCCAGCTCGCCACCGCCACCATTCCCTACGCTACCACCACCAAATGCTCCGCCTCGCCGCCATGCATCCCGAGAGCTCATCTAGGAAGCGCCACATCAGATCGTGCGGCCAGCTCCTCAAAATCGAGGACCAGCTCGCCCGCAGCTGCTCCATCGATGCCAAGAAGCGCGCCGCGCTCCGGTGGGTGCATTCGCCGCACATGCCATTGATTCTTCTCTTTAATTAAAACTTATTTTTCTTACCGCTTTTTTTATTTGGATATGGGGGTGAAGAGAGGGGGTTTAGTCTTTATTTCACAAATTTCACAAGCGGGTATAGCGGATCTTGTATCCGTGTATACAGTATACAGAGATATGTCGAAAATCGCTCCTCCCGTACGCCCCACGTGGTACAGGGGAACCGCCTCGGAGGCGGGCTCATCGTGGCCACGCCCGCCGTCTCGTCGAGCTTAAGCTCCTCTGAGTATCGCAATTATGTGATGTTCGGAGAGAGCGACAGCTCCGACGAGAGCGATGCTGGGTCGATGGCCCCGCGCGATTTTGCGAACTCCGACGAGGCGGAGAAGCAGGCGTGCACCTGCGCGAGGTCGCCACGGAAGAGAGGGAGCTCGCTGAAGTGCTCCGGCTCATTGAGCGCCAGGAGGCGGAATAGCGCGCGGTGTAACGCCTCCGGCGCCAGGAGGCGGAGAAGCCAAGGAGGCGGAGGAGCCTCCGGTGATCCACCTCGAATAGAGCGGCGGCGTCTCCGCCACCATCCAGCGACGCGCAAGGCTTGGGGGGCGCATTTTGTGTACAAAGTGTGCGCCGTCTACTTTTGTTTAGAATTAGTATGTAATTATGCTGAAATCGAACTAAAATCCGTGGTGTTCGTCCTCTGAATTTTGCCGCGAAGGCTGTTCTTCCTCTGTTCGCAAATTCAAATTATTCAGTTTAGGTTTTACGGGCACTGCTCAGCGCCGCCTCCCGTGAAGAGAGTACTCGCGGATTCAGCGCCCTGTACTCCAACATTTATGGTTTGCTATTTGCGGTTACTACTAGAAATGCTCTTAGGGCATCTCCACCAGATCGACCCAACCCGTCCGAACTCGTCCGCCCGAACCTGCGGGACGTGCATGGCGCCTCAGCGGCATGACCCATCCGGATGAACACGTTCGGCTCGACCCATCTGTGCACCAAATCTGGGAAACGGTTGCGTCAGCCCAGACGCGCGCGGACAGAGGGTGTGTCCTGCCCACGGGTGCCGCTGGCCCACCCTTCAGCCACCACTGTGTTGATTCAGACGCGCGCAGCGGCACCGATTCAGACACAACAGCATCAGCGATTCAGAGGCACTGGCGGAAGGCTGATTGGCGGCAAACTGCGCCATCAATGGAGACGAGAGGGCATGCTGACTGACTGGATGCCACGCACTCCACCACTACTGCAGGCACCGCCCGACGCCTGCCCTCTTGACTGGACACTTCTGAAAGGGCATGTATGCCCCCATGTGTGGTTTGGTAATTAATGAAAATCTCTGGACTAATGTGTAAATTGAGTTTCACTTGTAGGTTTTTCCATTGGCATTGCTTGGGCCATGTGTTAGTCTCAAGGTTAAAGGATGAAGAAGGAGAAGAAGGAGAAATGTCCAAGGGTTTTGTGCTTGTTGGAATCCTGAAGAAAGAAGGAGCTTGAAGGTTGATCAAGATGAGTGCAAAGAGTCAAGCCAAGTTGGATCAATCTCAAGAAGGATTGAAGAAGGGCAAGCTCAAGATGCGCCATCTATAGAAGATCTCATGCTTGAAGCTTCCCATCCTCGGTGATCATGGAGTGATGAAGACTAGTTCAAAGAAGAGGTTTCCCCATGGAGTATGGGGGAGCAATTTGTAAGTCTTCATCAAGCAAGAGCAAACAAGAAAGATGTTCCCACTTGAGAAGAACAAGATGGTCTACATCAAGTTTAAGTGGATTACTCAAGGCAAAGGTATGATCTTGACAGGGCTTCTCTTTTGCCGGTCTCGTGTTGTTAGTTGGGAGACCGGGTTTAGGATAGATAGCCGTTCTATCAAGAGGGGCACTCAAGCGGGTGTCTCGATCGCATCATTCAGAGAGATCTCAAACCTTTGCATACATAGCATCATCTTTCTTGGTTGATAGTTGGTTCTTGTCCATGAGAGGATCTGGAGCTTGTGGTTATCATCATAAAAAGCTCCACTTCATCATCTAAGGACTTCCCGTGCATATCTTATTGCGGTTTTTGATCTTGCGAGTTTTCCGGCTCCACACCTTGGGAGATACATCACATATATATTCATGGTATTTTATCCCTAGGTGATACCCAATATTTCCAACAAAATTGGTTTCATCTCGTTTGGAGTTCGGATGCGAAAGTTATTGCAGTTTTGATTTCTCGAATTTCCATGACCGGAAGTTCTGGCCAGCCAGCAATAGTACCGCTAGGGCAATTTTCTGCCAGTAGTACCGGTGGAAGTTTCGGTACTTCTTCCGCTCACGTACTATATTCTCTATGTCTGGTTTGCTGTATTTGATGGAATTTGGATCGGAAGTTCCACCGGAAATTCCGCTCGGGCCTAGTTGCCACCGGAAGTTCCGGTTGTAAATCCGGCTCTCATTCCGCTCACATACTATAACCTCTGTGTTTTATGTGCTCTATTTGATGGAACTTCGGTCGGAATTTCCACCGGTAGTTCTGCTCCCACCAAAAGTTCTGGTGAACCGGCGGAAGTTCTGGCCAGACTCGTTTTTCTGTCTTTCGCATCACAGTTTTCTAACCGTTGGCTAAGTGCCACCAGAAATTCTGGCCTCCCACCGGAAGTTCTGGCTAGGGTCGTGAATGCCCATAACAGGCAAGTCTAGGAGCCCTTTAAAAGGGGATCGTCTTCCCCTTTGTGGGTACTGGCTCTTTTCTTGGTTCTTGGCTTTCTCTCCCTCCTCCATTGTTGACCTTTCCCTCTCCCCTTTCCCCTCCTATGATTCTTGCATATTTTTAAGGGATTTGAGAGAGTAGAACTAGATCTACAATCCCCCAAGCCAAATCCCTTCTTTGTGAAGGAATCATTGGGATCTAGATCTTGGAGAGTTTTGTGTTCTCCTCTTATGTTCTTCCTCCCTTATTCCCCCAATAGCTTTTATAGCTTTGTTGGAATTTGGGAGAGAAGGAATTGCCCTTGCATTTGGTGCATAGGTTTGAGTTCTCCTTGGATATTCGGCGAGTTCAAGTTTGTGGGCTTGTTACTCTTGGGTTCTTGGAACCCTAGACGGTTGTGTGGTTGGGTTGTTGACTTCGTGTGACCTTTTGTGGTCTTGTAGCCTTTGGTGGCTTTTTTGGCCTTTTGTGGCATTGTAGCCTTTTGTGGCTTTGCTGTTGGGAGCCTCCAATTGAGTTGTGTGGAGATTTCCCTAACCTTGTACGGGTTTTGGTGACCGCCCTCAAGTGTCCCTTAGTGGATCGTGAGTAGGCCTTTGTGGCGAGCTCACAGGAGAATATGGTGAGCCTTTTGTGGTGTCAGTGAGTTGCGTGCCTTCGCATCCGGGGTGAGGCCTTGTGTGGAGTTGGGTGAGCATCGAGCCACCTCACCCCGAGGTGAGCCATTTGTGGCGTTCGGAGAGCATTGCGCCATCACACCTCTCTAATGGATACGTAGCTTATTTGGAAGTGAACTTCAGGATAAAAATCTTCGTCTTCGCGTCCATCGATTATCCCTCAACCGAGCCATTTACTTATGCACTTTACATTGTGATAGCCTTCGTGCTTGAAGTATTATATCTTGCTATCACCTTGTTCCTTGTATTTCTTAGCATAGGTTGTTGGTGTACTTAGGTGAACCTAGTGGTTAGGTTTTGTGCTCAATAAATTAAATGCTAGTTTTATTCCGCATTTATTTGAGCCTAAAGCATAATTATTTTAAAAGCTTATTCACCCCCTCTATGTGACGTCCATTGCACTTTCAACTTCAATGTCATCTCTTCGGCCTTCGCGCCGGCATACGATGCTGGTCCTCTAACTGGATGCCCGTGGACATCTTCTCCCACACCACACCATACTCCCCTCCTTCTCCTTTTCGCCTTTTCTTTATCCACTATCGTAGCTAGCCATGGTCGGTGGCAATGGATCGAGGGGAGGGCGTGCAAGACGACCACCTGGTACCGGCCGTGGACGTTGAGGGAGGCACAAAGAACGTGGCCAAAGCAGTGTGCCACCACACTCTCCCTCAACGATGTCGTCACCCGACGAGGTCGACCCAGGCATCCAGTTCGCCGTGGCCATCCACTTCGGCATGGCATGTGACAGGCTGATCCTGCCCCGCAGATTCACGGCCCAGGTCGGTGACGAATCGCCCCCGCTTGTTATTCTACGGGTGAACGGTTTCAGGACCACCAGGTGTTGGA
The DNA here is from genome assembly GCA_023614405.1 of Avena insularis. Taxonomy (NCBI): domain Eukaryota; kingdom Viridiplantae; phylum Streptophyta; class Magnoliopsida; order Poales; family Poaceae; genus Avena; species Avena insularis. The sequence goes on along the minus strand of CM042691.1, from coordinate 376,134,900 downwards.
ATTATGCCCTAGAGGCAATAATAAAGATGTTATTATTATAATTCTTGTTCATGATAAAGTTTATATTCCATGCTAGAATTGTATTAAGCGAAAACTTTAATACTTGTGTGGTTTGTGAACAACACCGTATCCCTAGTACGCCTATATGGACTAGCTCATTGATCAATGATGGTTAAGGTTTCCTAACCATAGACATGAGTTGTCAATTGATAATGAGATCATATCACTAGAGAATGATGTGGTGGATAGACCCAAACTAAGCGAAGCAATTAGATCGTGTCATCGTGTTCATCTTTGCGAAGTTTTTCTTATGTCAAATATTGTATTCCTTAGACCATGAGATAATACAACTCCCTGGTATCGGAAGAAAGCTTTGAGGTCATCAAACGTCATCCTATGAGAGGGTGATCATAAAGGTGTCTCTCAGGTGATCGGAAAGTATCTGTTGGGTTGTATGTATCGAGATGGGATTTGTCCCTCCCAAGTCGGAGAGATATACTTGGGCCCTTTCGGTGTCGATATCAACACCGCTTGCAAGCATGTGGTTAAGGAGTTGATCACAAAGTGATATCGGATTACGGAACGAGTAAAGTACTTGCTGTGAACGAGATTGAACTAGGTATGACGATACCGACGATCGAATCTCGGGCAAGTAAAATATCACGAGACGAAGGGAATATATATATGGGATTGATTGAATCCTGGCATCGTGGTTCATCCTATATGATCATCGATGAATGTGTGGGAGTCAATATGGGTGCCCAGACCCCGCTGTTGATTATTGATAGAAGATCATATGTCGCATATTCTCGAACCAGCAGGTCACACATAACGTGTCTTGGCGCTAGGATAGATTGGATAATTGGTTTATGAATTTTTGTTGAGTCTCGGATGGGATCCGGGATATCATGAGAGGTTCGGAATGGTCCGGATAATAAGATTCATATAAGGCAAAGGCAGTTTTGGAGTTTGGAATAGTTCCGGGTTAATTGGTATTGTACCGGAAGCTTCTAGAACCTTCCGGAAGGGGGCCAACGTGGTCCCACCTTCCGGGAGGGGGCATGGGCCTATGAGGGAGTGTCCTGGCCGCATTGGTCCAGGGGCACAAGGCCCCATAGGGCCCAACCGATCCTAGAGAGTTTAAATCGTTTAAACTAGAGATAAGATAAGATAGGATTTCTAGATAAGGGAGAGTTTAAATTGTTTAAACTAGAGATAGGCTTGGAGGAGAGGCTAGGGCTGGCCCCCTCTATATATAGAGGGATGGTGCACCCTCTCACATCCCCTTACACCTTCCTCCAAACCCAGTTGCCTGCGCCTTCCTCTCTCCCTCCCATTGTTTGTGGCGAAGCCTGCGGCAGAAATTCTCCACCATATACACTGCAGTCGTGCTGTAGATCCAATCCATCTCTCCATCCTACTTGCTGGTCCGAGGAAGGAGGAGACGTCGAGGTGCTGCACGTGTGCATCTCACGGAGGCACCGCCACTTGTGGTGCTAGATCGGATCGGATCGCGAGGAGGAGAAGCGAGTACGACTACATCACCCACGTTAAACGAGCGTTCTGTGCGAATCTTCAAGGGTATGAAGATCTAATCCAATCTCTCTCATTGTTTGCATCTCCTAGATTAGATCTTGGCTTTCCCTCTGTTCGCTTCCGTAGAAAATTTTGATTTACTATGCTGCGAAACCCTTCAGTGGTATCAGAGCTAGATCTATGCGTAGATGTGATTCACGAGTAGAACCAACATGGTTGTTGCGGGCGTTGATGTTTTCTGTTGCAAGCCTCTTGTTTGTGTTCTTCTTATGACGCGGGATAGTGAGATTGAAGCGGTCCAGGCCAACCTTACGCGACGTCGTTCGCGAGACCGGCTCCGCACTTGACGTGTGGCTTGTACCACACATGCGGTGGTGGATGTCGTTTCTCTCACTATAGTTGTCATGGGATTAACACCGGAGTTTGGCAACCATAATATCACCGTTGTGGCTTTCCGTAGGTAAGAATCGTTCTTAGCATCTACTCCCATAAGCCACGTAAAACATGCAACAACAAAGTAGGCGTCTAACTTGTTTTTGCAGGGAGTGTTTTCTGTGATATGGTATGGCCCAAGATGTGATGTTTATATTGTATGCGATGATCATGTTTTGTAATGTTTCACGACTTGCATGTCGATGAGTACACAACCGCGAGAATATATGGTTGTCTTTATAATTGTGTATGACCTGCGAGTCAACTTCTTATACGCCATGTAATAGCTTTACTTTATCGCTAAGTAGTTAGCAATAGTTGTAGTTGCTATTCATGGTGGAGGCAATCATGGTGGAGTGATGGAGATCATGCGGAATGCACAAGATGGAGATCATTGCCTTGAAGATTGGCTATACCATGTCACATAAAGTTATATGCATGTGATGTTTATCCTTTTATGTATCTTATTATGCTTAGATCGACGGTAGCATTATAAGATGATTCCTCACTTAAAGATCAAGATAAAAGCTGTTCTCCCCAAAGTATGCACCGTTCGCGAAAGTTAAATGTGTCCAAGCATCACGTGATTATCGGGTGCTATAGACTCTCGCTCACATACAACGGGTGCAAGCCAGTTTTTGCACGCGAAATACTTGGGTCTAACTTGCGAGCCTAGCATGTACATACATGGCCTCGGAACACAAGAACTGAAAGGTTAAGCATGAGTCATATGAATGATATGATCGACACCGTTGTCCACCATTGAAACCACATCTCTTCTCGTGATGATCGGATTAGGTGTGGTGAATTTGGATCGTGTTCACTAAACAACTTGAGGGATGTTGAATTTAGTGGGAGTTCATCTAGTAATTTGATTAAGTTGAACTATTTATCATGAACATAGTCTAAATCGTACTTGCAAATCTTGTAGATCACATGGCCAAGTCCAACTTTAACTTCAAGCGTTTTGCTGAGAAAGAAAAGCTTAGAAACAATGGGTCTAACTTCACCAACTGGTTCCATGCAATCTAAGAATCATTACATGCGGCGGACAAAGGACTATGTCCTTGAGGAAGCGTTAGGTAACCCCTAACTGCAAGCTGCCTGATGAGAAAAGCGTCTGTCGATCGCGCAAAGATGATTATGGTGTGATTAAGAGCACCATGTTGTTTTCCTATGGAACCGGAACTTCAAAATCGTTTTGAAAACTATCCGGGCCCTTTGAGATTCTCGAGAGCTGAAAACCATGTTTGAGACTCAGGCCCGTTCGAGAGATATGAGATCTCGAGAAGTTCTTTAAGCGCAAGATGGAGGAAGGGAGTTCCGTTAGTGAGCATGCCATTAAGATGTCGGGCTACACTCAGCGCCTTGAGCAACAAGCTGGACTGCAAGATTCGGAGGAGCTCAAGATTGACAGGTTCTGCAATCACTCCCTCCCGGCTACAAAAGTTTTGTAGTGACTCATAATCAGATTGGTGCCTTGATCGATCACCGAGCTCTTCATAAAGCTGAAGGCTGCGGAGGTGGACATCAAGAAGGATAATCATGTGTTGATGGTCAACAAGCCCTCCTTTAAGAAAGGTAAAGGTGCAAAGAAGCCCTTTAAGAAAGGCGGCAAGCGCCTTGCCCTAACGAGAAGAAGCTCAAGTCTGGACCCAAGCCGGACCGAGTGCTTCTATTGCAAGGACAAGGGTCCTTTGGGCATATGTCCAAAGTACTTAGCGGACAAGAAGGCTGGCACCATCAAAGGTATATTTGATATACATGTTATTGATGTTTTCCTTACTAGCCCTCGTTGTAGTGCCTGGGTATTTGATACAGGTTCGGTTGCTAATATTTGTAACTCGAAACAGGAGCTACGGAATGAGCGGCTGACTGCGAGGATGAGGTGACGATCGCGTTAGCAGCGGATCAAGAGTTGATATGATGGCCGTCGACGCTCTCCTTAGTTTTACCTTGGGATTAGTTTTAAACCTTAATAAATGTTATTATGTGCTGCGTTGAGCATGAACATTATTTCTGGATCGTGTTTATTGCAAGACGGTTATTCATTTAAATCGGAGAATAATGGTTGTTCTATTTATATGAGTAACATCTTTTATGGTCATGCACCTCTTGTGAATGGTTTATTTCTTCTAAATCTCGAAAGGGATGAAACACACATCCATAACATTGAGGCTAAGAGATGCAAAGTAGATAGTGATAATACTACTTATTTGTGGCACATCGTCTAGGTCATATTGGTGTAAAGCGCATGAAGAAACTCCATTCGATGGACTTTTGGAGTCTCTTGATTTTGAATCATTTGACACATGCGAACCATGCCTCATGGGCAAGATGATCAAAACCCGTTCTCGGTATGATGGAGCGAACAGCGGACTTGTTGGAAAGCATACATACCGATGTATGCGGACCGATGAGTGTTTCGGCCTTGGTGGATATCGCTATTTTCTCACTTTTACCGATGACTTAAGTAGATATGGGTATATCTATTTAATGAAACATAAATCTGAAACGTTTGAAAAGTTCAAAGAATTTCAGAATGAAGTGGAGAAACATCGTAATGGAAAGATTAAGTTTCTACGATCCGATCGTGAAGCGAATATTTAAGTTATGATTTTCTCACGCATCTCAAAGCAAGTGGAATCGTTTCACAACTCACGCCACCGGAACACCACAGCGCAATGGTGTGTACGAGCATGGAATCGAACCCTATTAGATATGGTCCGATCGATGATGTCTCTTACTGATTTGCCGTTATCATTTTGGGGTTATGCATTAGGAACCGCTGCATTCACTTTAAATAGGGCTCCATCTAAATCCGTTGAGGCGACACCGTATGAACGTGGTTTGGTGCTAAACCTAAGTTGTCGTTTCTTAAAGTTTGGGGATCTGAAGCTTCGTCAAGAAGTTGATGTCGTACAAGCTCAAACCCAAAGCGGAGAAATCGTCTTCATAGGATACCCTAAGGAAACTATTGGGTATACCTTCTATCCAGAACTGAAGGCAAAGTGTTTATGCAAAAACGGTTCCTTTCTTGAGAAGGAGTTTCTCTCGAAAGAAGTGAGTGGGAGGAAAGTAGAGCTAGGCGAGGTTATTGAACCTTCTCTTGAATTGGAGAGTAAGCGCAGCACCTGAAATTGTTCCAAGGTGCACTTTGCACCAACAATAGAGGAAGCTAATGACAAGGATCATGAAGCTTGGACGATCTGCCTCTTGAGCGTCAGCAGTCGACAAGGTCGTGTGCCCCTCCTGAGTGGTACGGCAACCCTGTCTTGACTGTCTTGTTAGTAGAAGACAGTGAACCTACGAACTATGAGGAAGCGATGATGAGCCTAGACTCTGAGAAATGGCTAGAAGCCATGAAATCCGAATTGGGATCCATGAGCGAAAACCAAGTATGGACTTTGGTGGAGCCTCCTAGCGACCGAAAGGCCGTTGAGTGCAAATGGATCTTCAAGAAGAAAACGGACGCGGATGGTAATGTTACCGTCTATAAAGCACGACTTGTTGCGAAAGGTTTTCGACAAGTTCAAGGTGTTGACTACGATGAGACTTTCTCTCCCGTAGCGATGTTTAAGTCCATTCGGATTTTATTAGCAATTGCTGCGTTTCATGATTATGAAATATGGCAGATGGATGTCAAGACTGCGTTCCTCAATGGCAACATTGATGAAGAGTTGTATATGATGCAACCCAAAGGTTTTGTCGATCCTAAGGATGCTGATAAAGTATGCAAACTTCAGCGTTCCATTTATGGACTGAAGCAAGCATCTCGGAGTTGGAACCTTCGTTTTGATCAAGTGATCAAGAGCTTTGGATTTGTTCCAAATTGATATGAATCTTGCATCTACAAGAAAGTGAGTGGGAGCTCGGTGTTTACGGTACTATATGTGGATGACATATTGATTATTGGAAATGACATCAACATGCTTAACGATGTGAAGAGTTATTTGAACAAGTGTTTTTCAATGAAAGACCTAGGTGAAGCTGCTTATATATTGGGCATCAAAATCTATAGAGATAGACAAAGGCGCTGATAGCTTTAAGCGGTACATACCTAGACAAAGTTACGAAAAGGTTCAGAATGGATAAGGCATTGAAAGGTTCGATCCTATGTTGTCGAGTAAGATATTGAGTAAGGCTCGGTGTCCATTCTGGTAAATGATAGGAAGCTATGAGCAAAGTGCCTTATGCCTCGGCCATAGGTTCCATCATGTATTCCATTCTTTGTACTAGACCAGTTGTGTCCAATGCTCTTAGTTTGTGGCGGATATCAAAGTGATCCAGAGTGGAACCTTTGGACAGCCGTGAAGAACATCCTAAGGTACCTAAATAGGACTAAAGAAATGTTCTTAGTCTATGGGGGTGATGAAGCATCGTCGTAAAGGTTACGTCGATGCTAGTTTCGACACCGACAAGGATGATGCTAAATCTCGAGACGGATACGTGTATATTTTGAATGGAGGAGGCTGTGAGCTGGAGAAGCTGCAAGCAAAGCATGGTCATGGGATCTACGAGAAGCGGAATACATGGCTGCTGCAGAAGCGTCAAGTGAAGGAGTTTGGATCAGAAACTTCACCACTGAGCTTGGCGTGGTTCCAAGTGCATTGGACCCACTGGAGATATTGTGTGACAACATTGGCGCCATAGCACTCGCTAAGGAACCAAGATATCATCCAAAGACCAAGCATATCAACCGCAAGTTTCATATAATCCAAGATTATATAGCAGATGGAGATCTGAAGATCAGCAAAGTACATACAGATCTGAATGTTGCAGATCCATTGACTAAACCTCTTCCACGTGTAAAACATGATCAGCACCTCAGTGCCATGGGTGTGAGATTGTTGCCAAATGTAAACTAGATTATTGACTCTAGTGCAAGTGGGAGACTGTTGGAATTATGCCCTAGAGGCAATAATAAAGATGTTATTATTATAATTCTTGTTCATGATAAAGTTTATATTCCATGCTAGAATTGTATTAAGCGGAAACTTTAATACTTGTGTGGTTTGTGAACAACACCGTATCCCTAGTACGCCTCTATGGACTAGCTCATTGATCAATGATGGTTAAGGTTTCCTAACCATAGACATGAGTTGTCAATTGATAATGAGATCATATCACTAGAGAATGATGTGGTGGATAGACCCAAACTAAGCGAAGCAATTAGATCGTGTCATCGTGTTCGTCTTTGCGAAGTTTCTTATGTCAAATATTGTATTCCTTAGACCATGAGATAATACAACTCCCTGGTATCGGAAGAAAGCTTTGAGGTCATCAAACGTCATCCTATGAGAGGGTGATCATAAAGGTGTCTCTCGGTGATCGGAAAGTATCATTGGGTTGTATGTATCGAGATGGGATTTGTCCCTCCCAAGTCGGAGAGATATACTTGGGCCCACTTTAATCGATATCAACACCGCTTGCAAGCATGTGGTTAAGGAGTTGATCACAAAGTGATATCGGATTACGCAGTAAAGTACTTCTGTGAGCGAGATTGAACTAGGTATGGCGATACCGACGATCGAATCTCGGGCAAGTAAAATATCGCGAGACGAAGGGAATATATATATGGGATTGATTGAATCCTAGCATCGTGGTTCATCCGATATGATCATCGATGAATGTGTAGTCAATATGGGTGCCCCGGACCCAGTTGATTATTGATAGAAGATCATGCGCATATTCTCGAACCCAGGGTCACACATAACGTGTCTCGGCGCTAGGATAGATTGGATAATTGGTTTATGAATTTTTGTTGGTCTCGGATGGGATCCGGGATATCACGAGAGGTTCGGAATAGTCGGAGAATAAGATTCATATAAAGCGATGCAGTTTTGGAGTTTGGAATAGTTCGGGTTAATCGGTATTGTCTGGAAGCTTCTAGAACCTTCGGAAGGGGCCAACGTGGTCCCACCTTCCGGGAGGGGGCATGGGCCTATGAGGGAGTGTCCTGGCCGCATTGGGCCAGGGGCACAAGGCCCCATAGGGCCCAGCCGATCCTAGAGAGTTTAAATCGTTTAAACTAGAGATAAGATAAGATAGGATTTCGAGATAAGGGAGAGTTTAAATTGTTTAAACTAGAGATAGTCTTGGAGGAGGAGAGGCTGGCTGGCACCCCTCCTCTATATATAGAGGGCTGGTGCGCCCCCTCTCACATCCCCTTACACCTTCCTCCAAACCCTAGTTGCCCTGCTGCCTTCCTCTCTCCCTCCCGACTGTTTGTAGGCGAAGCCCTGCAGCAGAAATTCTCCACCATATACACCACGCCGTCGTGCTGTAGATCCAATCCATCTCTCCACCCTACTTGCTGGTCTGAGGAAGGAGGAGACGTTGAGGTGCTGCACGTGTGCATCTCACGGAGGCACCGCCACTTGTGGTGCTAGATCGGATCGGATCGCGAGGAGGAGAAGCGAGTACGACTACATCACCCACGTTCCGCGAGCGTTCATCTTGAATCTTCAAGGGTATGAAGATCTAATCCAATCTCTCTCGTTGTTTGCATCTCCTAGATTAGATCTTGGCTTTCCCTCTGTTCGCTTCCGTAGAAAATTTTGATTTACTATGCTGCGAAACCCTTCACCAGGTACCTGTTCGAGGTGTAGTTTGACCACCTCGGCCAGATGTACCTCGCCAACGGCTGGTAGTGCTTCGCCCGCATGCACCAGATCGAAGCGGGCAACATTGTTGTCTTCAAGTACGATGGTGAAGGAAGGCTCGCCGCCAGCATCTTCGACGACACCATGTGCCGTCGCTGCTACCACTCCGTCTTCGACTTCGACTCCAACGAGTAGGCTAGGCCATTCACATTTGCCATGTACGATGTAGCAATGTGGGCATTGGCCATTTGCAATGAAATTTTTTATTTGACTGCCAAATATATTACAAACAACACTACACCACCATTATAGCTATGCGCTGCCTACGGCAATGGCGTCGGCAGGTCAGTAAGGCCCCATTCTTCGCTAAGAGAGCAATAGATCGCTTCCTGCGTCTATAGCTCTTCTTCGGCTTGGGGGAGGCGGGCACGCAGGTACGCATCGTTGGCCCGCAATGCTTCCCGAAGGTCGTCACGCACTTCTCTGAGTGCTAGACGCAGCTGGTGCTCCGGCAGAAAGACGCGGTCCATCACCTCCAACGAGAATCGCTCGCCGGTGGTCCTGTTGTAGTCGTACTGAGAGCGCGGCAACCGCAGTGGGATATGGAATATATGCGATCGCCCCGGAATCCGAGGCGGCAACACATCAGGTGCCACCAGCGGGTTCGTCCACCACGACGGTAGTGATACCTCCGATCCGGATTACAGATGTAGTATAGCTTATTTTTCCCTAGTAGACCTAGGTTTATCGAATCCTTAGGAAGCAGAAATCGTAGTAAGGTTACTTTATCGGATCTTCGGAAGTTTTATAATTCCTTTTGTGTTTTATCGGACCAAGATTTTACAATCTTTTGTTGTTGTCGATGATGGAGAGAGAGAGAGAGGGGTCCTAGGGATTTCGTTTTCACCAGTAGCTGTGCAAAACATCTGATGAGAATAAAAGATAATAATAAAGTATGCATGTAATTGTTAGAGCAAGATAATTATATGTGGGCAGTTCATCCATAGTTGCTATCGCCTCCGCAACCGCTTATAGCAATAACCTACTAGTCTCATCCATATAAGAAAGAGAAATAATGATATGCATAGTGATGTCACCGTTAATCCCAAGTAAGTCCCTCACATACAGCCGTACTACCCTTTCTGTCACTGGGGTTCCCATCCTGTAGATTAGTCATTACTCAAACTCCCTATACCTGGATCAATCCTTGGGGTCTTGGTTACCTGACGAGTCCTTAGATTGAGGCAAGAGAGGGTATAATAATCATCATGTCATACAAACTAATACATGATCCCATCTATGATAAATAACATGCACATAGCTACATGGCTAGGCTGAAGCCCTTAGCCCAAGGAGAATTACTCACACATAGAGATGAAATCAACGACCAAAAACATTGTAATGGAAATCATGAGATTGATATCAAATAGTCTTACAATGTCGCCAATTGGAGAAGAGATCTACTATTACAAGTGGTGTAATATGGCTATGGTGGTGGAGAAGGGTTTGGATATTAGATCTAGATCTATTCCTCTGGTGGTGTGGTTTCTGATGGCTGGGTGTCGTCGGTGGCGAAGAGAGATAGTTTTCTCGTTGCCCGAGGCCTCTTTATATAGGGGTCCCTTCACGAAAGTTGTTCTATTTGACCTAGCGGTGTAGATGGCAACTATACGGCCGGGATTTTATTTTCGTCGTATAGTTGGTCATTAAAGCTTCTTTATCCACTTCACGGCTCCTGGTTTCTTTGACGTGTTGGAAATCTCGTATCTTTGACTTTAATGTTGTGATTCCCATCATCAAACGTTATTATCTGCGCAGGGAAAAATATAAAGAAAGGATTGCATACCCCTTTGACCATTAGGCATTAGTGGAAGGGTTTAGAGAGATATTTCATCAATTATATGAATAATATCTAGTTTAAATGTGAGTGTAGATGGCTATATTTCCCAGCCATCAACCTCCCCAAGCTTAAATTTGATCATCCTCGAGCAAGAAAACAAAAATCAAAAGGAACTCAATATTTATACTGAAATGATGAAATCTAAAAAACTTCAGCATAGATAGAGTAATGTCAAGCATATCATACGGGTTTCATGAATCCTTATAGCGCAGCAAAATTATTATTAGCATGGATGATTCAACTCTATTCCATGTCATGTAATTAACTCATAAGCTTGCCTTTGAACAATAAAGTATAATCATATAAGATTGAGAGTGTGAGAGATTGTCATGAAAAGCATATACACTAAAGTGTCTCAATTCTCCCACATCAATAAGTCAAGAATTTTCAAGAACTACTTCTCTATTCATTTTCCTTCAAGAATTTTAGTTCTTAAGTAATTGAGAGCATGAAAAAAACCATTAGTTTATCGGGCTGTGATGGACACTCATGGCATCACTAAGGTTTTTGTTCCTTTTGCATAATTATTTCTCATATCAGCCATTGGAGTGATTCCATCATGTTTACAGCTACCTGAGAGTGCCAAGAATCTTACCTATTATAGCATTGCTGCTACAAATGTTTAATCAACTCATAGCCGAAATCTAGGAGTTTCCTCCATGAAGATCGTTCGTAGGCTAGCAGAGTTGTTGGCATCCCATGAAGTTTGACATGCATAAATATATATCATTCTTATGATTCACAAGTCAAACTTTGGCATGCTCACAGATACCACTAAACATTAATTCAATTGAGCAAATCTTTTCAAAGAGAGCTATCAAGTTAATCATTATTTTTGTGGTGTTGAGTATCTCTAGGAATAAGCTTTCAAGACTAAACACTACAATACCCAAGCCTTCAATTGTGAGACTTTTCTTATTTCAATTGTTTAGAAAAAATTTAGGCAAGACTTGGTTAACTACAAGAGCTGGAACAAAACATACTCAACTAAATACCCATGCAAACAAAATTTTACTACAATATAAAGACTCACTCCACCAATATAAAATCTTATTATTTACTACTAACTAGCATGGGTTTCTCAAACTTCAAAAGTGGGGAGTCATAAGGCATACCTCTCATGTTTGGTTCCACTTCTATCTTTCCTTTTAATTTGTTTCTTGGAAACTCGAAGTCGATCACTCTCGTGCAAATACATGAGAACCTCGAGTAGAAAAGAAAAGAAAGAGGGAAAATAAAGATAAATGGAGAAATCCTTTTGTTGTTTTTGAGAGAGGGAATTAAAGAATAGAAAATTGGCGGCAAAGCTCGGCTTGAAAATCTTGCAAAAAAAATAAAAATAACTAAAGATAAAGTGTTGGGGAAACCAACATGAGTGCTTATAAACTCAAATAAAAAGCATAACCTCGAAATAAAATATAGCAAATGAACGCCAAATAAAAATAATGAGGAAACTTCCCCAAGCTTAGGCTTTTCCAAGCCCTTCAAATAATTGTGGTGGCGGGAAAAAGTTGTAACTCCAGTCCACAAATTGAGTTGATAAGTTACTTGTTGTTTCTCGGAGGTTCAGGGCGAGATTATGCATCCCCTCCACAGCCCCTCCAAGTTCTTGGAAGTCATCATATGTAGCTAACCGGTTTGGTGGTTCCTCCTCTTGATAAGGAACTTATTTCTCCTCTTCTTGGTCCTCATCCTCATCCGGAATCTCCTTCTCGGGTTGATGTTGTTCAACCTGCACATCATATAGCAAACGTCCCTCCTCAATAGAGAAAAGACCATTAGGAAAAGGAGCAGGGTAGAGACGCCCAACTCCTGCAATGTGCAAGTAATAAACACCACCTCTCCTAATGAGCATTCCACAAGCTTTCAAAGTAGAGAAACCAACACGTCGATCACCTAGAAATGGTTGCAACTCACCTAGGTGGATGCCTAGGGCAATGGCAAGCACGGTGATGATGCCTCCACCTGTAATTGGTCCTTGGTTTTGGGAGGACTGGTGCTCTAGGTAGCGCACAATAATTGCACCCAAGTTGAGTGACGAGTTATTATTGAAAGCAGCTTTTGCAAGGACTAAGATGTCCTCCTCATTGAGTCTTGTAAACTCATTTCATGCCTGCAAGGTGTTAGAAATAACATAGAACAAATAGCGAATAGCAGGATGCTGAATATTCTTCCCCTTGTTGACTCTAGAAGTGAAACTCATTCTATTATAGTAGTGGTCTGGGGAAGGATCTATGCCAGTAAAAGATGCGCGTAAAGCATTAGCATCACTAATTGGTAAACTAAGACAATTGCACCATTCATCAAGTGTTAATGTATAATTGTTTTTCATAAGTCGGAAAGAAATCATGTCCTCTCCATGCCATGTTTTAACGGTCCTTGTCAAAGAAATTAAGAATTCAAGAGTTAACCGATGATAGGTGGACACATCATGGAATACAAAATTTTGCATTCCAACTCTATTGCAAAGTAAATTGAAGTCATCAGAAATACCGAGTTGGTTCATATAGCGGGACAAGCCCACTTGGTGGCCTTCACTTCTCGGTTCTTGATCCTGTTGAAGCGATCACGTTGGAGCTCATTCCTGAATCATATCCCCATGCGATCCTGACCTGCAGCAGCAGCCTGGGAAGAACTCGCAGCGGCACGAACACGAGTTTGGCTCCTTGTGTTCATCTTATAAAATAAATAAGAAAGACAAAAATAAAACTTTTTGGTCCAACAATAATAAGCATAACATATTCCTCGTCATAGCACACTAAAGAATCTCGTCAAAGTAATAATCTAGGCAAGAGAAACATGGCAATTGGTTCTAAATAAGTCTCATCCTAGATTGATAATGACAATAGATCAGAGATGAATTTGTAAAAAGTAATTGGTGGATCGGAGGAGAAACATACTGTAGATCACTTGTGTGCGAGTAAATTGAATGAAATTGAGTAGAGATGAAGATCCCTTGAGGTTTTGAAAGAGTTTGGAGGTAGAAGAGAGAAAAAGGATTGAAGTTTTGGTGTTTGGGGTACCTTCCCGTGCGTTTAAGTGGTCGGACGCAACTATACGGTCAGAACGTTTTGTTCCCGCCGTATAGTTGGTCTGACGACAAAAATTAGGGTTTCCTAGGGTTTTTGTCAGGCGGCGATATCTATATGGCTGGAACTTTTTGTTTCCGCTGCATAGTTAGTCGTTAAATCTTCTATATCTGGAGAAGAAACTTTGTCGATGGCTCAAATATCTATACGGCCAGAACTATACGGCTGGAATTTTAATTTCCGCTGTATAGTTGGTCGTTAAAGGTACTATAGTCGTCAAAAAATCTATTTCTTCAAGAATTGCTTCTTGACCTAAAACTTAGAGAAACACCATGTTTTGACAAAAAATGACAGACTAAATTGTCGACCAATATTAGCATGTATAAAACAGGAATTTTAGTACCACCGAATCTCTCCTTCTCAACTGGAGTTTTCTAACACTCTTTATTCAACATAAAGCTTAAACTAAAACTTAAAAACTTTACTTAAACCTTTATTTCACATGGGTTGCCTCCCATGCAGCGCTCTTTTATGGTCAATAGCTTGACGTTGATGTTGCTCACTTAGGCCAAATGAGTGGAACACCCACTCCAAAATAGTTGGCCTTTAAAGTGATGGCCTCCTTTTCATCATTCTTGGCTTTCTTCTTCCTAGGAAAATGAATAACAAAAGGATCCCGTGAAGGCAATTGAAGCTTCATGTTCCCTTCATACAAATTAATCAAAGCCTTAATAGTTCTTAAGAATTGACGGCCTAATATGATAGGAGCAGTAGCATCTTCAGGCATGTCAACAATAACAAAATCAATAAGAGTAGGACAGCCTTTAATGTATACTAAAGTATTCTCTTTAATTCCTACCGCTTGTTTGTGGGTAGAATCTGCTAGATGCAATTTTAACTCTCTGATTTCAAAAGAGCCGAGATTTAACTTATTAAAAAGACTCTTTGGAATTGTTGAAACACTCGCACCTAAATTACAAAGTGCAGCTATTTCATTAGTCCTAATTTTAATCTTAATAGTAGGATCAAATATATCATCAAGTTTAATAGGTAATTGATACGTGCAAAACGTATCTACTTCCCCGAACACTTTTGCTATTGTTTCTCCTCTAATTTGTGTGATTTGGATATAACTAACATGGACTGACGTTGTTTTCAGCAGAATTGCTTTGGTGTCTAGTTTTTGTACATGAAATCAACTTTCAGGAAAAATCTCAGAAAATATGCTGAAAATCCTATTTTTCTAGAAGACTCACGGAGCCAAAATACGGAGGGGAGAAGAGGCCTGAGGGGACCACACCACCCCCTGGCGCGGGCCAGGCCTGGCCGCACCAGGGCATGGTGTGGCCGCCTCAGTCCCCGCCTCGACCTCTCCTTTCGCCTACATAAGCCCTCTGACCTAAAAACACTACGGGGTCGACATTTTTCTAGATAGAGTTCTGTTGTGCCGCCACCACCAGAAACCTCGATTCGGAACCAGAAACTCCGTTCTGGTACCTTGTCGGGATGGGGAATTGGAGGAGATCATCGCCATCATCATCACCAACGCCTCTCCATCAACCATCCATGATTCCCCCATACATGAGTGAGTAATCCTCCTCAATAGGCTATGGGGATGGTAGGGATTGGATGAGATCTCTCATGTAATTGCATAAGATTGTTAGGGCAAGGTGCCTAGTATCTATTGTTAGTGCTTTTTGACATTGTTGCAACTTGTTATGCTTAATGCTTGTCACTAGGGCCCGAGTACCATGATCTCAGATCTGAACATGTTATTGATTCATGATAATATTATTGTTTATAATCTTACCTTCATGTTGTATACACATATCATTGTCCGGAACCCGAGGCACCGAAGTGACAAAAATCAGGATAATCGAAGGGGATGTCTATGATGTGAGGATCACGTGTGTTCATGGAGTGTTAATGTTTTGCTCCGGTGCTCTATTAAAATGAGCACCTTAATTGCCAGTAGATTCCCTTGAGGCCCCGCTACAACGGGCTGGAAGGACAAAAGATGTTGTGCAAGTTCTCATTGCGAGCACGCATGACTATATATGGAACACATGCCTATGATTACTTAGTACTTGGATGCTTTACCTTATTTATCTGCAAATGCCCTTGATCTTGATATTACATAAATTTTCTTGTCTATGCAACGCCCGTCCATCCATCCCTATGCCTACCGGACTTTAATCATGTCGTTTACTATAATTGTTACTACTGTCCTTATTTTACTACTATTGTTACTTTGCATGTCTACTACAAAACTATTGCTACTGATAAACTACTATGAGCAAGACTGTTTCCGGGTGTAGCTAAATTGACAACTCAGTTGTTAAGGCTTATAAATATTATTTGGCTCCCCTTGTGTTGAATCAATAAATTGGGCTTTACTTCCCTCGAAGACTGTTCCGATCCCCTATACTTGTGGGTCATCAAGACTATTTTCTGGCGCCGTTGCCGGGGAGATAAGGACAACTTCAATCTCTTCCTCCTCGCCAGTCACCTTTCAGGGAGAAAGAAGATTCTTGCAAGGGAGTCTATCACAACCAATCTCTTTACTTTGTTTTTGTTTTGCTTAGTTTATTTTGCTTGTTTATTTTTATCAAAAATACAAAAAAATAGCTTTACTGGTTTGTTTCCTTTTTATCAAAAAAAAAACACAAAAAACAGTTCTTCCTTTAGTTGTTACCTTGTTCTTAGCTCGCCATGTTGATCCCTAAGTTCACCCTGAAAGACCTTTCAATGGGTAGTGGCTCTATAATTGGGAAAGATAATATTGAAAAATTCTTTAATCATGTTAGCAAGCATGAAGATATTGAGGATAGATCCTTAGCAGAACTTGCTCTAATTTATGAAATTGCTTCAGGTTCTTGATGTGGATCGGTGACGTAGAGCCTGCTGGGAGACCCCAAGAGCAAGGTGTGATGAGCACAGCAACAAGTTTTCCCTCAGTTATGAAACCAAGGTTATCGAACCAGTAGGAGTAAGGAAACAACTCCAAGGTGTTGCTAACAACTTGGAACCTGCACAACACAAACTCAAAACTTTGCCCCAACTTACAGTGAGGTTGTCAATCTCACCAGTTTGCTGAAACAATGGATTAAACGTATAGTATGGAAGATAGTAGTTACTTGTAGAAAGTAAATAGTAAAACGGTAAACATTAGATGGTATATCAATGATAAAGGAATGGACCGGGGTCCACAGTTCACTCGAGGTGTTCTCCTTAAGATAGATTGCATGTTGGGTGAACCAATTACAACAGGGCAATCTAACAGACTGAGAAAGCATAACAATACATATACTAGACAGCTTGACTCCTACGAGATTTGATTGGGCATTACAACATAATACATAGACCATAATCCAACTGCATCTATGACTAATAATCCACCTTCAGGTTATCATCCGAACCCCTTCTAGTATTAAGTTGCAAGCAACAGATAATTGCATTAAGCAATGTGTGTAAAGTAAACAATACAATTGCCCCATGGACAAAGGATTGTTGTTTTCTCCCTAGTAGCAACATCACATCTACAACCTTAGAGATTTCTGTCACTTCCCCAGATTACTAGAGGCATGAGCCTACTATCGAGCATAAATAATCCCTCTTGGAGTTGCAAGCATCTACTTGGCCAAAGCATATACGAACAACAGAGAGCATGCAAGATCACAAATAACATAGACATGATAAAATCAATAATCAATCTGGCATAGTATCTCAGTATCCATCGGATCACCGCAAACACAACATGTATGATTACAAATAGGTGATCTTGATAATGAACGGAGATCAGAAGATCTAAACATGATAGCACAAAGGAGGAGAAACAACCATCTAGCTATTGTATGGAACCATAGTCCAAGGGTTAACTACTCACGCATCACTCCGGAGGCTGGCATGGTGATGAAGAAGGCCCCCGGGATGATCTCTCCCCTCCGGCAGTGTGCCGGGAAGAGCTTCAAAACCCCCCGATCTAGGGATGATGGTGGCGGCGGCTATAGACTATTTCGTGGAGATTCGATCGGGTCCTTAGGGTTTCTACATCGGGGTGCTTTTATAGGCGAAGGGGCAAGGTCGGTGGGAGCCCGAGGGGCCCACACCACCTGGTGGCGTGCCCTTGGCCGCGCCGCAACATGGTTTGGCCACCTCATGGACCCACTTCCGCAGCCCTCCGGAATCAGTGTTCCTTCTAGTAAAATATTGACTTTGGCTTTTGTCTCGTCCAATTCCGAGAATATTTCCTTACTAGCTTTTCTAAAACCAAAAACAACAGAAAATAGGCAACTAGCACTACGGCATCTTGTCAATAGGTTAGTTCCGGAAAATGTATTAAAATACCTCAAAGTGTAGACAAAACATAAGAAAGTTGATACTAAACAAGCATGGAGCATCAAAAATTATAGATACGTTTATGACGTATCAAGCATCCCCAAGCTTAACTCATGCTCGTCCTCAAGTAGGTAAGTGATAACAAGAATAATGTTTTAGGTGACATGCTATCACAATAGATCAAGGTATTGCAAAGCATTGATAGCTAGGATCAAAGTACTCTAAACATGATCATGAAAGATGTAGTTCTAACAATAAGACATAGTAACTATGTTGTAACATGAAAAAGGTACAAACAAAGATCATGAATGACAATGCATTGAAAGACGTTTGTTTGTTTCACATATAGAAAACATAGTATGTGTGGTATTCAGCTTGCCCTTCATGGTGTAGCAAAACATAAATGCATAGGATACATTCAAAGTTCATAAGGGTTACAAATAGTTCAAGAACAAGCAATATCAATATTATGAATCAATCAATAAGTTTTGGGACAATGCACATTAAACTAAGAATGACAACTATGCTCTCTTAATTGGTGCATAAAGATAGAAGATAGAAACTCAACATAAAAGTAAAAAAGAAAGGCCCTTCACAGAGGGAAGCGAGAATTTCAAGTTTCATAAAGAGCTTCCAAAAATTATGGTACTTATTAGATTTTAGCTCTCATTGCCCATATCATAAGCATCTTGAAGTGATTAAGGTTAAAGTGAAACAAATATGAAGTATATGCTTGACATATCATAAGTTGGAAATCTCATGTCCCTTGAGTACGAGGGTCATTCCTCATGCTACTCAACTTTAGTCACAAGCAAGTTCTTGTCATTGAAAGTATATGTGTACCATAGAGAACCTCCAATGGGGTACCCCTTGCCCCATGATACAAGAGCTATCCCATATCAAAATGACAAGGCAACAGACAATGAGCATCTCAGATATATTTTTATTACCATGAGCATGTTGCTTTTTTTCTCTGTTCTCTTTTTTTCTCTCTATATTTTTTCTGAAGATGCTTCACAGATTGCTCTCTATGGTTATGCTGCAAGTTTTCACCATGATTAGGAATGGCTTAGGCTAGCCGCCCAGGCGTTTCTCTAACACATATATAATACTCCATGAACTTACAAACTCCCCTTTTATTTCACACCGCCGACATCCGTAAACAAAAGATCATGATATCAAATGGGTAATATGTATAGGTGTTGAAAGCGTTCCCCATGATAGCATGATTCTGCTAATCCCCAACTTATGAATGCAACCATATATACAACATAGATGACATAATGGTTCAAGTTTATTAGGTGCAAGAAGAAAAGTGTGCCATCAAGTTTGTGAGAGCTTTAATCACTAATTTTCACATAACAAGATTAATTTGGAAGATAGATAAAAACATGAATATACTTGTAATGGTGTAACACACCATGCATAGAAATTTATAGTGGACTATTTGGAATAACTTGGTTTCTTGGGAGTTGGATGCATGAGTAGAGCTTACTCAGTACAAGTGGAGGCCAGCAAAAGACTGAGAGCGACCAACTACGAGAGCAATAATGGCCATAATCATGCAAAGCGACAAAACATTACCAATTAAAGCATAAAGTGGTATCACAAGTCAAAAACTAAATGATCATAGAGGCTAAGGTGTCTATTTCATAGTCTTAACATGGTGTAAGCGTGTGCCAAGTCATCCCAAACAAAGCATCAAAGTAGAATACCACAATATTATGCTTTTGTATGCTAAAACAACGCATGATTCTTTCAAGGCACATTAAGCAATCTCAATTGTTTGGAACAAGTCATGCTACAGCAATAATCACTAAGCATAAGGTCAAAGCAACATCTAGCATGAAATGATAAAGTCTAAGCCACGGTCAAAACAAGCTCCCTTTTGTACCACTATAAGCATGAAACTTTCTACTCTTTTTCAACATCAATCAACTTATTTGGAAACAAAATATGAATGCGGGGCTCCAACTAATTTATTGCAGAAAACCAAACTAACGAAAAATAAAAACTAAAACTAAGATGCTCCAAGAACAACACAAAAGTGCATGAAATAATAAAAATGACGTGTTTTGAAAGAAAACCTTAGATTTTTATTGAGGAAGAAGGGGATGCCTTGGGCATCCCCAAACTTTGACGCTTGTACCTCTTGAATATTTCTTGGGGTGACACGGGGTGGCATCCCCAAGCTTGATATTTTGTCCATTCTTCATCTCATCACATCATTCTTTCCCTACACTTGAAAATTTCCTTCATACAAAACTTCACACAATCTTCATTAGCAACATTAGTGTATTCAAGATAATAAGCCTTTGGGTTTAGTTTAAACACAAGTAAAACTTTGATTAGAACATAATCTACTGTAGCAATTACTTTTAAAAGATCAAGTGATCAAGGAGAACTCAAAAAGAAACCGATTAAGAGACAAATGCAAATAATGGCAGAAATCTGTCAAAACAGACCAGCGGGTAAAAAAGATTTTTTTCGAAGACCTTCTGTTTCTCAAATGGATTTTTTTTGAAATAAATAAAGTTAGATAATAACCTGGGGCATAAGCTCAGAAAATTACAGCTCAATCCGATGTACTGGGATTGTTCACGAATTTTTATAGTGAAGCACAAAAATCTGTTTCGGGACAACAACTTCCTCAAATCTTACTTCTCTCTCATTAGAGGTTATCCTTGGCAGAAAAACCACACAAAAAGGATAAGGAGAGGTTATTACAGAAGCAATAACTTCCAAGACTCAACAAAATAAAAACCTACTGAAATTTGGGTTTTCTCCCAATTAGTACTTTTCTTTAACGCCTTTAAGTTAGGCATAGGAATCAAGAATCAAGTATTTTCAAATGAAGAAGCATTAACATTAATACCAGAATTTTCTTAAACAAGGCATGGTATCTCATCCGAATAAGTTCTAGAGGATCCTCTTTTAATACTCTTGGGTTCGCTATTTTCATCAAACGGGTTTTAAGAAACAATCCAATCAAAATTCTTTTCTAAGGCTTCATGCATTCCTACAAGTTTAAAAGGTATTGGTATTTTAATTTATTCTCCATTTTTGGGTTTGGTTTTTTCTAACGTTTCTAGTGTACCCATAACATCTACACATGATCCTAGCATATTAAAGCGATCAAAGACCTTTCTAGCCTCTTTAGCAACATCATTGAATTCCTTAAGTAAAGTTTCTAGAATAAAATATCTCTTTTCAGTATCCTCAATATCTTTAAGTTTATGAAACATTACTTGCATCATGGGGTTAAGGTTAACAAACCTAGCCTCCAACATGTGAAGTAAAGAAGCTGGAGCAATTTCATAATTTGGAGCAAGTTCTGTTAGGGATCTATCCTCAATGTCCTCATGCTTTGCTAACATGATTAAAGAATTCTTCAATATTATCTTTCCCAATTATAGAGCCACTACCTATTTAAAGGTCTTTTAGGCTGAACTTAGAGATCAACATGGCGATCTAAGAACAACGTGACAACTATAGGAAGAACTGTTTTTTTAAGAAAAAGCAAGCCAAACAAAACTATTTTTTTTTGTATTTTTTATAGAAAGAAACAAGCAAAATAAAGCAAAAGAAACTAAGCAACACAAAAACAAAGTAAAGAGATTGGTTGTGAGAGACTCCCCTTGCGAGAGTCTTCTTTCTCCCTGAAAGGTGACTAATGAGGAGAAAGATATTGAAGCTGTCCTTATCTCCCCGGCAACGACGCCAGAAAATCTTGATGTGGCTCGGTGACGTAGAGCCTGTTGGGAAACCCCAAGAGAAAGGTGTGATGAGCACAGCAGCAAGTTTTCCCTCAGTTATGAAACCAAGGTTATCGAACCAGTAGGAGTAAGGAAACAACTCCAAGGTGTTGCTAACAACTTGGAACCTGCACAACACAAACTCAAAACTTTGCCCCAACATACAGTGAGGTTGTCAATCTCACTGGTTTGCTGAAAACAAAGGATTAAACGTATAGTGTGGAAGATAGTAGTTGCTTGTAGAAAGTAAACGATAACAGTAGATGATATATCAATGATAAATATTGGACCGGGGTCCATAGTTCACTAGAGGTGTTCTCCTTCAGATAGATAACATGTTGGGTGAACAAATTACAACGGGGAAATTGACAGATTGAGAAAACATAACAATGCAAATACTAGACATCATGACTCCTATGAGATTTGATTGGGCATTACAACATTATACATAGACCGTAATCCAACTGCATCTATGACTAATAATCCACCTTCAGGTTATCATCCGAACCCCTTCCAGTATTAAGTTGCAAGCAACAGATTATTGCATTAAGCAATGTGTGTAAAGTAAACAATACAATTGTTCCATGAACAAAAGATTGTTGTTTTATCCATAGTAGCAATAACACATTTACAACCTTAGAGATTTTTGTCACTTCCCTAGATTACTAGAGGCATGAACCTACTATCGAGCATAAATACTCCCTCTTGGAGTCACAAGCATCAACTTGGCCAAGATAGCTACTAGCAACGGAGAGGATGCAAGATCACAAATAACACAGACATGATAGAATCAATAATCAATCTAACATAGTATCTCAATATCCATCGGATCCCCACAAACACAACATGTATGATTACAAATAGATGATCTTGATCATGAACGGAGCTCACAATATTTAAACATGATAGCACAAAGGAGGAGAAACAACCATCTAGCAACTGTATGGACCCATAGTCCAAGGGTGAACTACTCACGCATCATACCGGAGGCTGACATGGTGATGAAGAAGGCCTCCGGGATGATCTCTCCCCTTCGGCAGGGCGCCGGGAAGAGCTTCAGATCCCCCCGATCTAGGGACGATGGTGGTGGTGGCTACATACTGTTTCGTAGAGATTTTATCGGGTACTTACGGTTTCTGCATCGGGTGCTTTTATAGGCGAAAGGGCGAGGTTGTTTGAGGGCCAGGGGGACCACACCATGCCTTAGCGTGGCCTAGGGTGGGCCCGTGCCAGGGAGTGGTGCGTCCGCTCTGTGGCGCCTCTTCGTCCCCCCTATGGACTTCATCTTTGCTCCGGTAAAATATTGACTTTGGCTTTTGTCCCGTCCAATTCCGAGAATATTTTCTTACTAGATTTTCTGAAACCAAAAACAGCAGAAAACAGGGAGCTGGCACTTCGGCATCGTGTTAATAGGTTAGTACCAGAAAATGTATAAAAATACCTCAAAGTGTAGACAAAACATAGAAAAGTTGATACTAAACAAGCATGGAGCATCAAAAATTATAGATACATTTACGACGTATCAAATAGTAGTTGCTTGTAGAAAGTAAATAGTAGATGGTATATCAATGATAAAGGAATGTATCGGGGTCCAAGTTCACTAGATGTGTTCTCCTTAATATAGATAGCATGTTGGGTGAACAAATTACAGCAGGGCAATAAACAGACTGAGAAAGCATAACAATGCATATACTAGACATCTTGACTCCTACGAGATTTGATTGGACATTACAACATAATACATATACCATATCCAACTGCATCTATGACTAATAATCCACCTTTAGGTTATCATCCGAACCCCTTCTACTATTAAGTTGCAAGCAACAGATAATTGCATTAAGCAATGTGTGTAAAGTAAACAATACAATTGCCCATGGACAAAGGATTGTTGTTTTCTCCCTAGTAGCAACATCACATCTACAACCTTAGAGATTTCTGTCACTTTCCTAGGTTACTAGAGGCATGAGCCTACTATCGAGCATAAATACTCCCTCTTGGAGTTGCAAGCATCTACTTGGCCAAAGCATCTACAAACAACAGAGAGCATGCAAGATCACAAATAACATAGACATGATAGAATCAATAATCAATCTGACATAATATCTCAATATCCATCGGATCCCTGCAAACGCAACATGTATGATTACAAATAGGTGATCTTGATCATGAACGGAGCTCACAAGATCTAAACATGATAGCACAAAGGAGGAGAAACAACCATCTAGCTACTGTATGGACCCATAGTCCAAGGGTGAACTACTCATGCATCACTCCGGAGGCTGACATGGTGATGAAGAAGGCCCTCGGGATGATCTCTCCCCTCGGCATGGTGATGCAGGGTGCCAGGAAGATCTTCAGATCCCCCCGATCTAGGGACGATGGTGGCGGCGTCTACAGACTATCTCGTGGAGATTTGATCAGGTCCTTAGGTTTTCTGCATCGGGGTGGTTTTATAGGCGAAGTGTCAAGGTCGGTGGGCGCCCGAGGGTCCCACACCACCTGGTGGCACGCCCCCTGGCTGCACCGTCACATGGTGTGGCTGCCTCGTGGACCCACTTTGGCTGCCCTCCAGACTCTGTGTTCCTTTTAGGAAAATATTGACTTTGGTTTTTGTCCTGTCAAATTCCGAGAATATTTCCTTACTAGCTTTTCTGAAACCAAAAAACAGCAGAAAACAGGCAACTGTCACTGTGGCATCTTGTCAATAGGTTAGTTCCGGAAAATATATAAAAATACCTCAAAGTGTAGACAAAACGTAAGAATGTTGATACTAAACAAGCATGGAGCATCAAAAATTATATATACGTTTACAATGTATCACTTCTTTAGTACACATGTTGGAGGCTAGGTTTGTTAAGCTTAACCCCATGATGCAAGTAATGTTTCTTACACTTAAAGATATTGAGGATATTGAAAAGAGAGATTTTATTCTGGAAACTTTGCTTAAAGAATTCAATGATGTTGCTAAAGAAGCTAGAAAGGTATTTCATCGTTTTAATATGCTAGGCTCGTGTGTAGATGTTATGGGTACACTAGAAAAGTTGGACAAAACCAAACCCAAAAATGGAGAGGAAATTAAAATACCAATACCTTTTAAACTTGTAGGAATGCATGAAGCCTTAGAAAAGAATTTTTATTGGATTGTTCCCGAAAACCGTTTTGATGAAAATAGTGAACTCAAGAGTATTGAGAGAGGGTCCTCTAGAACTTATTTGGATGATATACCATGCCTTGTTGAAGAAATTTCTGGTATTGATCTTAATGCTTCTTCATTCGAAAATACTTGATTCTTGCTTTCCATGCCTAACTTAAAGGCGTTAAAGAAAAGTACTATTGGGAGATAACCCAAATTATTTTTATTTCAGTAAGTTTTTCTTTTGTTGAGTCTTGGAGTTATTTCTTCTGCAATAACCTTTGCTTATACTTTTTGTGTGGTTTTTGTGCCAAGAATAACCTCTAATGAGTGAGAAGTAAGATTTGGGGAAGTTGTTTTCCTGAAACAGAATTTTGTGCTTCACTGTAAAAAATCATGAAAAACTCAGTACATCAGATTGAGATGTAATGTTCTAGGAATATTCCTTAGGTTATTATCTAACTTCCTTTAGTTTAGCACTTTTCAATTTGAGAAAAAGAAGGTCTTCGAAAAAAGTGGTTTTTACCTGCTGGTCTGTTTTGACAGATTTCTG
Source organism: Avena insularis (assembly GCA_023614405.1). Classification (NCBI taxonomy): domain Eukaryota; kingdom Viridiplantae; phylum Streptophyta; class Magnoliopsida; order Poales; family Poaceae; genus Avena; species Avena insularis. The sequence continues at coordinate 376,109,616 of CM042691.1, read as the reverse complement.
CCATTATTTGCATTTGCCTCTTAATCGGTTACTTTTTGAGTTCTCTTTGATCACTTGAGATTTTAAAAGAAGCTGCTACAGTAGCTTGTGTTTAAATGGAAGTTTTACTTGTGTTGAAACTAAACCCAAAGGTTTATTATCTTGAATACACTAATGTTGCTAATGAAGATTGATTCTGTTGAACCAAACTTAAATAGTGGAGCTTAATTTCATAATCTTCAGTAGTAATTGCTGGTTGTGTAATAGGAGTATGCAAATAATCATTATTGGGAGTTGCAAACTCCCCAAGCTTATTTTCATCCATATTTCCTATGTTTTTGGATTTTCTTAAACAAATATTAATGATAGTAAAAACAAGAATTAAAAGACTAACTAATTTTTTGGTTTGTCAAATAATGGCAGAAAGCAAACTAATAAAATTAAAAACAAGAATTAAAGCTAGCAAGGTTCCTACTAACCTCACCAGGGTAGCTATTGCTTCCCAGTCAACGGCGCCAAAAAAGGGTTGATACCTTCGATCCGGATTACAGATATAGTATAGCTTCTTTTTCCCTAGTAGACCTAGGTTTATCAAATCCTCGGGAAACATAAAGCGTAGTAAGGTTACTTTAATGGACTTTCAGGAGTTTTAGAATTATTTTTATGTTTTACCGGACCAAGAGTTTGCAATCTTTTCTTGTTGTCAATGATGGAGAGAGAGGGCCTAGGGCTTTCGGTTTCACCAGTAGCTATGCAAAACATCTGATGGGAATAAAAGATAATAATAAAGCATGCATGTAATTTATAGAGCAAGATAATTATATGTTGGTAGTGCATCCATAATTGCTATTGCCTCCACAACCGCTTATAGCAATAACCTACTAGTCTCATCCACAGAAGAAAGAGAACTAATGATATGCATAGTGATATCACCGTTAATCCCAAGTAAATCCCTCACATACAGCCGTACTACCCTTTTTATCACTGGGGTTCCCATCCTATAGATTAGTCATTACTCACACTCCCTATACCTAGATTAATCATTGGGTCTTAGGTACCTGACAAGTCCTTAGATTGAGGCAAGCGAGGGTATAATAATCATCATGTCATACAAACTAATACATGATCCCATCTATGATAAATAACATGCACATAGATACATGGCTAGGCCGAAGCCCTTATCCCAAAGAGAATTACCCACACATAGAGATGAAATCAACAACCAAAAACATTGTAATGGAAATCATGAGATTGATAGCAAATAGTCTTACAATGTCGCCAATTGGAGAAGAGATCTACTATTACAAGTTGTGGAATAAGGCTATGGTGGTGGAGAAGGGTTTGGAGATTAGATCTAGATCTATTTCTCCAGCGGTGTGGTTTCTGATGGCTGGGTGTCGTCGGTGGCGAGGCGAGATAGTTTTCTCGTTGCCCGAGGCCTCTTTATATAGGGGTCCCTTCATGAAAGTTGTTCTGTTTGACCTAGCGGTGTCGATGGAAACTATATGGCTGGAATTTTATTCCCACCATATAGTTGGTCGTTAAAGCTTCTGTATCCACTTCACGGCTCCTGGTTTCTTTGACGTGTTGGAAATCTCGTATCTTTGACTTTAATGTTGTGATTCCCATCATCAAACACCATTATCTGCGCAGGAAAAAATAGAAAGAAAGGATTGCATACCCCTTTAATTATTAGGCATTAGTAGTAGGGTTTATAAAGTTATTTCATCAACTATATGAATAATATCCAGTTTAAATGTGAGTGTGGATGGCTATATTTCACAACCATCAGGTAGCGGGCGCTCGGGCACCTCTTCTCTGCCGACATTTGGGTTGCCATGGAGCTCATAGGGCTAGCGCCGACGACCAGGCATGGTGGTTTTGTGCTAGGGGTGGTGTGGATCTTGTTGAAGATATCTCGGCGACCTCTCCATTTTATGGCTGCGCCTGGACACGGTGGTAAATGCCCAGAACTGGAGGGAAGCGGCAGGAAAGAAAGGTAGGAGACGGCGTGGCGGCGGGAAGACATTGTAAATACCAACGTTGGCGATGGCCAAGCACGTACAGATGGGTCGCACCGCTGGGCATGGTCGGCCAGACAGGCCGGACCCTGACCCAAAAGCAGCCGCGACCGACCCAAACAGACAAAAACGGACAATTTTGGTCGGCCGTTTGGGTTGGCCCGGTGAAGATGCCCTTATAGCTTACTAGTAAATAGCACATGCTTTGCACGTTATATATAAAATAGAAGGGTGCAACTTTTTTAAGATATATATAGTTATACAATGCGGATTTACTACCCACCATATTACCTATGCATGCGGATTTCACCGTCCGATATTGATATATTTTGATCCCATAATATTTCCAATGTCACCTACTAATGGTATTCCGTTAACGATATCCTTTATCGCCCGTCTATTGCTGACACACAAGTCTACTTTCCTCATCGTGGGCTTTGGCATTTGCCTTTTGTTGTTCCTTTTGTACATTTGACACCGGGTACGTGTGTTTGTGGGTTTCCAAATCCATATCCATGCATCTTGATCTTTTGTCCATGTTTGGTTCTCATCCCTGTGAGCACTGAAGTGAATGTACACTGATTAAGAACAACTTCAGAAAAACGATTCTAGCATTATTATGAAGTGAAGATGATCTATTACTATGGTCCATGATCCATTGATCTATGATATTGTGTTTCTCTCTCTTTAGATGATATGTGTAGTCGGCCACATATCATTTGTCTCTTGGTCTAAAGAGAGAGTGATACCCTTAGGACGTGTATGGGAGTATGTCCAGTGTCACTTTTGTGACTACAAACATTGGCTTATAACCTGCACGGTCAAAGGGGGAATTAAGAGAGATTCACTAAGATTATTACGATATCCATGGGAAAACCCTTAATTGTGGTGGTCTGTATAAGTGATTGCTCTCCAGCATCATAGTGGTTATTTAATAACCCTATTACCTGATTCAAGAAAGCGACTACCCACTAGTTTTGTAGTAAACATCTTATTACTGAGCTCTCTCCACACATATCATGAAAAAAGAAATAGATTATCCTAATTATGATTAATTACCATATGCTAGCGGTTTATCCTACATCCTCGAGAAATCCTTAACCATATTTTCACCACCACAAACATACTCGCATGTTCTTGTTTACTTCAGCAATTTATTTTGTTCTTGTTTACTTTAGCGCTTATTCAAACACTCTTTATACACCATTACTTGGAATTAGAGATAACTTAAAAGTACTCTCTAGTCCAATAGCTCTCTATGGGTTTGATACTCTTATTTCAAAACTATCTATAATCGCATCAAGCTATTTTCTAGCGTCGTTGCCGGGGAGCTAAGCACTTTTGGTATTTGTTCTTAGTTGCTAATTTATTATTATTGTACTAAAGTTGTTTATGATTTTCAAGTTATTTCTATTTATTGCTTTTTATCTTTTTGCTTTTACTTATTTGAAAGAACAAAAAAATACAATTTTTTTATAAAAACTATTGTTACTAATCATGTCTTCGGGGATGACTATCTTTCAATAGATGAAATTTATAATGGAGGAGTCCAAGGGGGAGATTATGGGAAATGTGATGAAGAGACATGAAATATTGAAAGAATGGCTGGCTTGGGTAGACAAGTATTCATCCATACTATGTGCCTCTTATCAATTATATTGTGAATGCTCTGAATCTCTAGATCACCTCAATTATCAATGTGAGTATAATTTTGGATACCAAACTAACAAACTATAATAGTGATGAGTTTAAATGTCATGCTAGTGAGGATAAAGTACAATTTATGATTTTTTCCGGTTTCCAAGAGTTTTTATTTCGTTTGAGAGATATACAGGTAGAAAGTAAATCACTTGATATGATCTATAAAGCAGTTCACCCTATATACTGCTATCGTCATGACAACTTTCTTAATAATTCATTTATTGTTGAAAGAATTAAAGCCACCAAGGAAGAATCTAACATTTTGCAGGGTGATCCAAAGGATGATGTGGAGGGAGCTCCACTTAAAGAACCTCCACCTAAACCATCTGAACATATAGTTAATAAAGAGGTGGCACTTAACATTGCACCCTCTCAACTAGTGAAAGGTCAGCCCGAAGGTAAGACTATCGCTAAGATACTCGCATATTACCTGAGAATGAATGAAGAGGAGAAACTTGATCAACCACTTGAATCTCCTACTTGTGAAAATAACTTTCCACACAAATAGTGTGCATGCAAATGATATCTCATTCTCTAGTATTGATTCATATGAGACTCGAAATGATGATGATTGTTTTGAGGAGGCCTCATGCCTAGATAAAGACTTTGGGTATTTTCGAAATGATGAACTAGATATGGAACTTTTTTGTGAATATTGTGATGCTGCTAATAGGATACTGGAATCCTCAATGGAGGAGAATGAAGAACACTACGAGGAATATATTACCAATGGAGAGATGAGGTAAGAAAAATGTATTGCCACATAATGTATTATGCTGAAAGATTAAGTTCTTCAGATGAAATAACATGTACTCGTTGTATGACTGAAGGGCGCTTTTGTTTTCAATGCTCTCATACTGATAATCAATCCTTAGTATCCTACAATAATGGTGATATTACTAGTGAAGTGGTGGATTATATTATTTTTAAAGGTGCCCATGAGCTGCATAGAAAAATCAAAGAACTTATGATAAGTGAATATGACTTTCATTTAGAAATGGCTTATGAAATTTTGCAATATATTGTTGACTATTGCCAAAACATCTTAGTGATCATGCAATTGTGAAAAGTAAGGAGAGGTGTGTAACCACGACTCCCGAAACTGACCATTTGTAGGAGGCACAAGATGAATTGATGGAAGGCCAGGAATAAGAAGAGGAGGATGATCTAAGTGATCACTCACCTATACCCTCTACTCCAAATCCTATTCATATATTTGATACTCATGAGAATGAACCAATATGGCATACTAAAAAATGACAAATCAGTTTATGATGCCGATCTCTCTAGTAATGATTCTTATTATGTTGAAACCGAACATAATTCATCTACGAAGGCCTTGCGCCTAGATACTCATTTGGAGAACATAAATAATGATGAACTGGAGATATAATCTTGTAGTACTGATGTGTAGGGACAATAATATCACATTTGGATTACCTCGTCTAGGTTGTTGGCCTCTAAAGGGAATATGCCCTGAGAGGCAATAATAAAATGTTTATTATGTGTATTCCAAGTATATGATATATGTTTATTTTTCATGCTATAATTGTATTAATACGGAAACGTTAATACATGTGTGTTTAATAAACAAACAGAAAGTTCCTAGTTATGCCTCTCTCATAAACTAGTTCGTTGATTAACAAGATGATCACGGTTTCCTGATCATAGACATTGGATGTTGTTAATAACGAGATCACAACATTAGTGTAATGGTGTGATGAACATTCATCCGAAGTATAGCATTACGATCAAAGTCATTGAGTTTATATTGCTATAAACAAACTACGAAGTAGTCCTAATCCTTAGACCATGAGATCATGCCAATCACTAACACCGGAAGAGTTTCTTGTTGACATCAAACGTCACTCCGTAACTGGGTGATTATAAAGATGGCTTCAAAGCTACTAAAGTGTTATGTTGAGAATCATGGATCAAGAGTGGAATTTGTTCATCCCGATGACGGATAGATATGCTCTGGGCCCTCTCGGTGATATCACATTGGTTAGCTTGCAAGCAAGTGATTTGATCACTAGAATGTTATATCACGGGAACAAGAAAAGAGTGCATGTCAGTAACGAGATCAAACTAGGTATAGAGATACCGATGATCGAATCTCGTACATGTAATATATCATGAAACAAAGGGATTAAGATACAAGCGTAAAAGGTTCCGACGATCACAGGAAAAGTCATCGTTGAATGTGTGGGAGTCAGTATGGATCTCCAGGTCCCGCTACTGATTATTGATCGGAGAAGGGTCTCGATCATGTCCGCATTATTCGTGAACCGTAGGGTGACACACTTAAGGGACACTGGCATCCAGTTGGAGCAAATGTTTCATGCCGAAAGAATAAACAAGCGCAGGAATTTATTTCACTAGATACCGAAACAGGTTTTCGGGTGAAATTGCATAAAGTGGTTATGCATGTGAAATGGAATTCTAGCAATGGGTTATTTGTGAATGTTTTTCATTAAAGTAATTGACAAAATTCTGAATAAAATAAAAGAGTTTTATTTAATGAGAGTTTGCATTAAATTGGTGGAAATTTAATGGGAATTTGAGTGGACTTTTGAGTGGAGAAAATTGAAGGGACATTTTGTGAGTGGAGTGTCCACCCACATGAATGAAGGAGGGGAGGGGGCATCCCCATGGCGTGCCACCCCTTGGGTGCCCCCTCCTCCTATAAAAGGAGCCCTCCTCACTTGTCTCTCACACCACCTCGTGAAGGATCTCTCTCCCCTCTAGAATTTATCCCCATGGTCTCGACTAGCGAGATACATGTTCCGGTGGCTATTAGGCAAGAAAGGGTTGTGCTTCGCTGCATCACTTTGAGCGAGGAGGCGGAGGTTGCCCGTGTCTTGTGTGTGTGCGATGCGCTGCTGCTTTGCGGCGCTAGGACTTCCTCTCGATCTTGAGATCGGCAAGAGATCGTCTACATCAACCACGAGTTGAACTCGTTAAGCTTTGTCGGTCTTCAAGGGTATGTTCTCTATGGATATGCATCCGCCCGTTGTTTGTATCTAGTAGATAGATCTTGGTACATAGTTCCCATCGTAGGAAATTTTTTGTTTTCTATGCTGCGAACCCTACAGTGGTATCAGAGCCGGATCTATGCGTAGATGCTTTACACGGGTAGTACACATATGAGTATGTGGGCGATGATGATCATGTTTTTTCTCCTTTGTTGTAATTTTGGATATTGGTGGCATAGTGGGATGAAGCGGCCCGGACAAACTTTACATGTCCTCGCACATGAGACCTGTTCCACGCTTGACATGCAACTAGTTTGCATAAGTGGCTAGCGGGTGTCTGTCTCTCCTACTGTAGTCAATATCTATTTTGCAAGCGAGTTGTCAATAATTTGGTTATCCTCGTTGTGGTTCATGTTCGTAGGTAAGAACGGTTCTATCTCGAAAGCCCTAAGCCACGTAAAACTTGCAATGGATAAATTAGAGGCGTCTAGTTTAGATTGTTGCTAGGCTAGTGTTATGATATGGTGATGTTGTAAGTAGAAGTATGAGATGATACTCTTACAACATACATAACGTGTAATCTCCATAGACCTTGGACTTACACATATAGGTATGATAGTGATCATACCACGGTGCACATGATAGAGATCATATGCGGGAACCATATCATTTTACTAATAAACATGTGATGTTTGATTGCATCTTATATTGCTTGTTTAGCGCTTTGTTAGCATAATAAGATGATCCCTCTTTTAAATATCAAGATAAGAATGTGTTCTTCCTTTAGTATGCACCGATTATGTTTCGTCGCTCCAAGACATCACGTGATGATCGGGTGTTCTTGGATCCACGACCATATTTCGGGTGTAAACAAGTTACACACGCCGAATACTAAGGTTCTAACTTGAGCCTAGCATGTATGCATGTCCTCGGAACACGGACCGAAAGGTTAAGCATGAGTCATATAGTTGATATGATGCCCATTTGATGCTCGCCTTTGAAGCTACACCGACTCACGTGATGATCGGACTTGGTGTAGTGGATTTGGTTCATGTAATCACCAAAAAGGCACGAGGGATGTCATTTTTTAGTGGGAGTTCATTCGTAATATGGATTAGTTGAACTCAATCTATCATACACTTAGTCTAAACTTTACAAATTCTGTTGTAGATGGCACCACCTGCTTTTAATTTCAATGTGTTCATGGAGAAAGAGAAACTTGCAACGAACGGTAGCAACTTTACCGAATGGGCCATGAATTTGAGGATTCTCTTCTCTGCTGCACAAAAGCAATATGTGCTAGAAGCGCCACTAGGCCCCCCACCTTTAGATGATGCCCCTGACGAGGAGAAGAATGTCTATCAGACTCGTCAGGAGGACCACAACTTAGTTCATTGCGGCATATTGTATGGGCTAGAGCCGGAACTTCGAAAGCGTTTCGAAAATGGCAATGCTTTTGATACAATGGGTGAGTTGAAAATGATTTTCGACACACATGCTGCTATAGAGAGCTACAACACTTCAGAAAAGTTCTTTAGCTGCATGATGGAAGAGCACAACTTCGTTAGTGAGCATGTACTCAAGATGTCGGGTTACGCCGATAAGCTTGTGTCCTTGGGAATATCGATTCCCATTGACTTAGGCATCCATCGTGTTCTGCAATCTCTGCCACCTAGCTATAAGAGCTTCGTGATGAACTATAATATGCAAGGCATGAAGAAGTCTCCCGAGCTTCACAATGCTTAAAACTGCAGAAGTGGAGATCAAAAAGGAACATCAAGTGTTGATGATCAATAGGAACACTGGTTTCAAGAAAGACAAGAAGGGAAAACGGAAGGGTAGTAAGGGCGGCAAGCCTGTTGCCGTGCCTGAAAAGAAACCCCGAGTTGGACCTAAATCTGATACTGAGTGCTACTATTGTAAGGGGACTGACCACTGGAAGCGCAACTACCCCAAGTATTTGGCAGACAAGAAAGCCGGCAAGGCAAACAAAGGTATATATGATATACATGTTATTGATGTGTACTTGACTAGTGCTCAGAGCACCGGTATTTGATACCGTTCATTTGCTAATATTTGTAACTCGAATCGAAATTGTGGAACAAGCGACCGCTAGCAAGGGGTGAGGTCAAGATGCGTGTCGGCAATGGATCAAGCGTTGATGTGATCGCCGTCGGAATGCTGCCTCTCCACTTGCCGTCGGGATTAGTTATAAACTTGAATAATTGTTATCTGGTGCCTGCACTAAGCATGAACATTGTATCTGGATCATGTTTGATGCGAAGTGGTTATTCATTTAAATCCGAGAACAATGGTTGTTCCATTTATATGAATGAAATATTTTATGGTCATGCACCGATGATGAATGGTTTATTTCTTTTGGATCTCGATAATAATGTTACACATATTCATAATGTTTATGCTAAAAGATTAAACTAAATGATGATATATCCGCATATATATGGCACTACCGTCTAGGTCATATTGGCGTTAAACGCATGCAGAAGCTCCATTCGGATGGACTTTTGGAATCACTTGATTATGAATCATTTGATACATGTGAGCCATGCCTTATGGGCAAGATGACTAGAACGCCGTTTTCCGGTTCAATGGAACGGGCGACAGATTTATTGGAAATCATACATTCTGATGTATGCGGTCCAATGAGTGTGTCGGCGCGAGGTGGATATCGTTATTTTGTTACTTTCACGGATGATTTGAGTAGATACGGTTATATCTACTTGATGAAACACAAGTCTGAAACCTTTGAAAAGTTCAAGGAATTTCAGAATGAAGTGGAAAATCATCGTAATAGAAAGATCAAATTTCTACGGTCCGACCGTGGAGGTGAGTATCTAAGTTACGAGTTTAGCACTCACATGAAAGAGTGTGGAATTGTTTCATAACTCACACCTGCCAGAACACCATAGCGAAATGGTGTGTCGGAACGTCGTAATCGTACTTTATTAGATATGGTTCGATCTATGATGTCTCTGACGGACTTGCCATTGTCATTTTGGGGCTATGCACTAGAAACTGCTGCATTCACTTTAAATCGGGCACCATCTAAATCCGTTGAAAAGACACCGTATGAATTGTGGTTTGGAAACAAACCTAAGCTGTCATTTCTTAAGGTTTGGGGATGCGATGTTTATGTGAAGAAACTTCAACCGGATAAACTCGAACCCAAAGCGGAAAAATGCGTCTTCATAGGATACCCTAAGGAAACTATTGGGTATTCCTTCTATCACAGATCCAAGGGCAAGGTTTTTGTTGCCAAGAATGGATCCTTTCTAGAGAAAGAGTTTCTCGCGAAAGGTGTGAGTAGTCGGAAGGTAGAACTCGAAGAGGTTATTGAACCTTCTCTTCAAAGTATGGCGAGTAGCGTAGCACCGGAAGTTGTTCCGGAGTTGGCTCCACCTGTTGAAGAGGGAACTAATGATAATGATCATGAAACTCCGAAAGAGAGTACTATCGAACCTCGCAGGTCAAGCAGGACGTGTGCACCTCCCGAGCTGTACGGAAATCCTGTCATGAATTTCATGGTTGATGAAAATGATGACCCTGCGATGTATGAAGAAGCGATGATGAGCTAGGATTTCAACAAATGGTTAGAAGCCATGAAATCCGAGATGGAATCCATGTATGAAAATCAAGTTTGGAACTTGGTGGACTTACCTCACGACCGAAAGGCCGTGGAGAACAAATGGATTTTCAAAAGGAAAACTGATGCTGATGGTAATGTAACCGTCTATAAAGCTCGACTTGTCGCAAAGGGGTTTCGACAAATTCAAGGAGTTGACTACGATGAGACATTCTCTCCCGTAGCGATGCTAAAGTCAGTTAGGATTATGTTAGCAATTGCTGCATATTTCGATTATGAGATATGGCAGATGGATGTCAAAACCGCGTTTTTCTCAATGGTAATATTGAAGAAGAGTTGTATATGATACAACCAAAGGGTTTTGTCGATCCTAAGGATGATAACAAGGTGTGCAAGCTTCAGCGATCCATCTATGGATTGAAGCAAGCATCACGAAGTTGGAATCTCCGCTTTGATGAGGTGATCAAAGAGTTTGGATTTGTCCAAACTTATGGAGAAGCTTGTATTTACAAGAAAGTGAGTGGGAGCAATGTGGCATTTCTGATATTATATGTGGATGACATATTATTGATCGGAAATGATATAGATCTTTTAAACGGTGTTAAAAGTTATCTAAACAGCAAATTTTCAATGAAGGACCTAGGTGAAGCGTCATACATATTAGGCATAAAGATCTCTAGAGATAGATCTAGGCGCCTAATAGGGCTATCGCAAAGTACATACCTTGATAAGATTTTAAAGAAGTTTAAAATGGAAGATAGTAAGAAGGGGTTCTTACCTATGAAACAAGGCACGGCATTGAGTAAGACTCAAAGTCCGGCTTCGGCGGAAGAAAGAGAGATAATGGACAAGGTCCCCTATGCTTCAGCCATAGGCTCTATAATGTACGCCATGCTATGTACAAGACCGGATGTGGCACATGCTATTAGTTTGACTAGTAGGTACCAATCGGATCCAGGTTCAGAATACTGGAAAGCGGTCAAGAATATCCTTAAGTACTTGCGAAGAACTAAGGATATGTTTCTTGTATACGGAGGTGAAGAAGAGCTCGTCGCTAAGTGTTATGTCGACACTAGCTTTGACACCGATCCGGATGACTCTAAGTCTCAATCCGGATACGTATTTCTCATGAATGGAGGAGCGGTTAGTTGGAGGAGCTCCAAACAACCTGTGGTGGCGGGATCAACAACGGAGGCCGAATATGTTGCTGCTTCAGAAGCGGCTCAGGAAGCAGTTTGGATGAAGGAGTTCATATCCGAACTAGGTGTGGTTGCAAACGCGTTGGACCCAATGGTGATCTATTGTGACAACAATGGTGCCATTGCCAATGCCAAAGATCCAAGGTCTCACAAGCATTCCAAGCATATTAAGCGCCGGTTTCACTCCATCCGTGAGCATGTCAAGGATGGAGATATAAAGATTTAGAAGTACATACGGATCTCAATGTAGCAGATCCGTTGACTAAAACTCTCCCTAGAGCAAAACATGATCTACACCAGAACTCCATGGGTGTTAGATACATCACAATGTAACTAGATTATTGTCTCTAGTGCAAGTGGGAGACTGAAGGGAATATGTCCTGAGAGGCAATAATAAAATGTTTATTATGTGTATTCCAAGTATATGATAGATGTTTATTTTTCATGCTATAATTGTATTAATACAGAAACGTTAATACATGTGTGTTTAATAAACAAACAGAAAGTTCCTAGTTATGCCTCTCTCATAAACTAGTTCGTTGATTAACAAGATGATCACGGTTTCCTGATCATAGACATTGGATGTTGTTAATAACAAGATCACAACATTAGTGTAATGGTGTGATGAACATTCATCCGAAGTATAGCATTACGATCAAAGTCATTGAGTTTATATTGCTATAAACAAACTACGAAGTAGTCCTAATCCTTAGACCATGAGATCATGCCAATCACTAACACCGGAAGAGTTTCTTGTTGACATCAAACGTCACTCCGTAACTGGGTGATTATAAAGATGGCTTCAAAGCTACTAAAGTGTTATGTTGAGAATCATGGATCAAGAGTGGAATTTGTTCATCCCGATGACGGATAGATATGCTCTGGGCCCTCTCGGTGATATCACATTGGTTAGCTTGCAAGCAAGTGATTTGATCACTAGAATGTTATATCACGGGAACGAGAAAAGAGTGCATGTTAGTAACGAGATCAAACTAGGTATAGAGATACCGATGATCGAATCTCGTACATGTAATATATCGTGAAATAAAGGGATTAAGATACAAGCGTAAAAGGTTCCGACGATCACAGGAAAAGTCATCGTTGAATGTGTAGAGTCATTATGGATCTCAGTGTCCCGCTCGATTATTGATCGGAGAAGGGTCTCGATCATGTCCGCATTATTCGTGAACCGTAGGGTGACACACTTAAGAGACACTGGCATCCAGTTGGAGCAAATGTTTCATGCCGAAAGAATAAACAAGCGCATGAATTTATTTCACTAGATACCGAAACAGGTTTTCGGGTGAAATTGCATAAAGTGGTTATGCATGTGAAATGGAATTCTAGCAAGGGGTTATTTGTGAATGTTTGTCATTAAAGTAATTGACAAAATTCTGAATAAAATAAAAGAGTTTTATTTAATGAGAGTTTGCATTAAATTGGTGGAAATTTAATGGGAATTTGAGTGGACTTTTGAGTGGAGAAATTGAAGGGACATTTTGTGAGTGGAGTGTCCACCCACATGAATGAAGGAGGGGAGGGGGCAGCCCCCATGGCGTGCCACCCCTTGGGTGCCCTCCTCCTATAAAAGGAGCCCCTCCTCACTTGTCTCTCACACCACCTCGTGAAGGATCTCTCTCCCTCTAGAATTTATCCCCATGGTCTCGGACTAGCGAGATACATGTTCCGTGGCTATTAGGCAAGAAAGGGTTGTGCTTCCTGCATCGCTGGAGCGAGGAGGCGGAGGTTGCCAGTGTCTTGTGCGTGTGCGAGCACGAATGCGCTGCTGCTTTGCGGCGCTAGGACTTCCTCTCGATCTTGAGATCGGCAAGAGATCGTCTACATCAACCACGAGTTGAACTCGTTAAGCTTTGTCGGTCTTCAAGGGTATGTTCTCTACGGATATACATCTGCCCGTTGTTTGTATCTAGTAGATAGATCTTGGTACATAGTTCCCATCGTAGGAAATTTTTTGTTTTATATGCTGCGAACCCTACAGCCTCGTCGTGCTTGTGGATTTCACCGTGCAGGTTGTGCTTCTCAGACCGTCGGCGATCTGGCAGGCTGGAGTGACCATGGTGGCGATGTTGCTTGGCAGCGGAGATCTGCGGTGGCGTCGGATCCAATAGGGTTCGCGGAGACGATGACACCCTTACTACAGTGTGGCGACGGGGCTTCACTAGTCCATTTGGGCTCAACCGGGCTAGGCCGGGCTTGGTTTGTCCTTGCTGCTATATCCGGTTGGCTATCGCCTTCCAGCGCTGGAGGTAGTTCACTCCCGCGTGTTACTATCGCCGACCCCTGACAAAGTTTCTTCTTTTCGGTCATACTAGCCTCACATTGTGGGTCATGGTGAGACGGTGATGGTAACTGGAAAACCGTGGTGGCATGTGCTGGTGGGAGGTCAGTTTGGTGGAGCAATTCGAAGCGTCTGGGAGTGTTTTTTTGAGGGGTCGAGAGAAATCCTTGTCGTCTAGACACTGATGTGGTGACACCTCTGGGTGTCGCCGTCCTTCCTGAAGGGCTTCGGGTGAATCTCTCCCACCTCCCATAGTGTATCGTGGGAAACCCTAGGACCAGTCCGGGCAGCGGCGTCATTGTCGTTGTTTTCCTTCTTGGAGGTGTTGCTTGATACGCGACTCTTTGGAGCGCTAGGAGCGTGGTGGAATTTCTCCGGAGGGCGCAGCGGTTGCGGGTCATCCTCGTTTTTGTCAAGCAACTGTTGTCGGCTTTGTTTTTTCTTCTTTTTATTTTTCATTTTCTTTGTTGTTTCTTTTGGTGTTGTGCTACCTGGCCCATTAGTTGTCTCAATCGTGGTTGTTATATTAATATAGCTAGGCACAAGCCTGTTTCGAGAACTATACATCAATATAGAAATCGCCCCTAATAGTATGCACAAATATGAATCACCAAAATGGAATAACCGGAGACGGAGGAAGAGGTACCTGAGGACAAGCCGGAATCAACAAGAAAAGCCCTGGAAATTCAGGAGGAACGGTCCGAAAATCTCACTAGAGGGTGAGGAGAAGGGTGGGAGGGGGAAGAGAGCAAACGAAAAACCGAAAGGGTCGGTAGAGGCAGCGTGCATAATGGGGGCTAGGCGTGGTGGGGGCCCCTAGGGTGCAGTGTATCCGGGGCTGGCGATTTGGTGATCGGCAATGCCGGTTAAATCTCGACCGCGGGCTTTCCATCCAACGATGCACAAAGCAGGCAATCAGTTCTGCCCCACCCACGGCAATTTGGCACGTTGGCTTTTGATCCAACGGCACGCGTTTTCCCTTTTGGTGAGACTAAGTTCAGGGCTCCCTGAACTTAGATTTTCCATTTATGAAAGGTGGATAATAGAGTGAGATGAGAGTATGGGTGGCACCCATAGGATTCGGGGCCAGGTTTGGCACCCCCATAGCCGCCCCATATACATTGTCGGCTCTCATTTCCCACCAGACCCGCGACCCGGCCGGGTTCAGGGACCCAACAGAACCTGCCTCGCTGGTCGTCGCCGGAGTCTGTAGAATGCCGAAGGGAGAGGGACGGCAACGCGAGATGGCATGCGGAGGCGGCGTGGATGGGCATGCGGTGGCAGTGCGAGGAAGGGGACACTGTCTTTGGTCGACGACTTAGGGTTAGGATTAGTTTTGGGGGGTTGCGGGTCTGCATGTATAGGTTTGCTACCCCATACCCGCCCGTTAGACCTGATGGGTGACCAAAACCTTGCATTTAATATGGGTACCATCGGATTTGCTGTTTTCGGATACCCATTGCCATCCGGAGCTGAGAGAACTCATGGGCTTTTTTAGTTTTTTTTGGCAAGAAGAAGTTGGAGTTATGTAATTTTTTATACACATTGTATCCAAAGTTTAAGTATTTATTTGACAAGGCTGAATCCAATTATAAAATTTAAAATGATTGAACTTGATCTCGGATATCTTCATTAACGACTGCAAGTTGTACATGCAAAGTATTCACACCATCCTATGATCATGCATTGATGTGTTTTTTCTTGCAAAGTTGTACACATGCAAAATGTCCATGTCATAGCCAACCTCATCCAGACCATGTATGCACGAGTATTTTATCGCAAAGTGCTACCCATTTTACTATTTTCTGTATATAATATAATCCTCTCTCATTACCGCAGCAACGCCCACGGTGTCAACTAGTTATTTATCCTAATGAGACCATGTTCTCTAGAAAAATCATAACATATTCAAAATTATATAATCAATTTAATATGCCCAACCATTTATTTATACAAAATCCGGCGACAACTACTAGTAGGGTACCCAGTTGACCATCAGACATGGTAAATATAGCAATCAAAGCTAAGTAAATAGCAATACGGTTGCACTTCATACATTTTAAATGACGGCTGATGCTTTTGCATACACGAAAATCATCTGTGATGCCCGCCTCAACCCGCGGGGAATTAACTACTCCCTCCGTTTCAAAATATAATATGTTTTAACTTTGTAAAGCAAATATACCTAGACATGTTTTAGTATATAGGTTCACTCAACTTTAGGGTGAATCTAAACACTAAAAGAAGTCTAGATTCATTTTCTTGACAAACCTAAAACATCTTATATTTTGAAACGGAGGGAGTAATTAATATCAATCCAATACGCATTACACCCAGTGTAACATGATGTCAAGAGCTAGTGAAACATCAAAGCTGTACACTGCTAAAAAGGGAAGAGAAAGATAATAGAGGTTACGCCAAAACAATCACAAACTCGTAGCAGCATGAACAAACCATCACCATTAGGGGCAGCTAGATTGTGTATAAGGTTCTCTAAAAGCAACGCATATGTGCATCTACTGATGGAGAGACCGTGGCTTTCTTCCCCATTTCGGGAAAAAAGCAACACATGTAGGAAGGGAGCATTGCACAAGAGTCGTAGTCGATCAACCTAACCACCATAGTCATATCATGACTTTTTCACTCGAGAGAAGGTCCAAACAATCACAAGACAATCCTTTCAACAAGAAAATGTTTGAGAACCATCATTACCAAGTACAACGAATCAAGGTTAGACCCTCATTTTTCACCTATAAAACCGAGAATTGTTAAGTTTATTAGCTTTAATCTAATCAACATTAGGATCTAAATCTCATATTAGAACACCTTACATATGTAGGAAATTGTGGTACTAACCAGTTTCAGAGGATGCCATTAGGGGACAACCCATGGTGATGACCGTGGGCCATCCGATGGCATGGTGGTGGTCGTGGAGGACCAGCTGCAGGTAGATGTCGTCGTCCAGAATGCCGGTACTGCCCCGTGGTGGTCGTCGGTCTTCCAGCCCTTCAACACCACTTTAGGATCGGGTAGTTATGTGTATACCTGGACACGAGCCAGATCGGTCTGGCTCGGTCCGAGCCGGAGAAAAGCTCGGTCCGGAATGGCCAAGCCCGAGCCAGCTTGACTCGGTCTACCTCCACCTACGGGCTGAGCCCAACTCGCACCGAGCCAAGCTTTCTGGCCCGGGCTGAGCGTCCAGGTATAGTTATGTGGTTAGGTTGTCAGTCAGTCCCACGGGGGAATGGAGGGGGCATCAAGGCTCCCTCAGGCCATGTTTGGTACTAGAGGTTTAGTGGGATTAGAGGGGATAATCCCCTAAAGGATTGGGTGAAACCCCTACCTTCACCCAATCCCCTCAAATCCCCACAAAAATCCAATCCCCAACAATCCACTAGGTAGGGGTAGTGTATTGGGTATTGAGAAAAATACACTAGGGATTTAAGGAAAAATGGGAATGATCCTCTCTAATACACTAGAACAAAACATCGTTTTAAGAATAAATGGGAAATTGGGGTTTGATAGGGATAATCCCTAAGGAGCTCTAAGCTCCCTAGGATTGAGAGCCTGTGGTTGCTTCCACCGCTGAGCGCTAATTCTGTTCCTACCTGTCAGCTTTTTCTTTTTTTAAACGCTTGCATTGCTTGAGGCGGTTGTTGCGCATGCGGTTTCTTGGTCCAATAAATTAGCCAAAGTTATTCACCGCTTCATAGTCCATGACCGCCTCCAATCCCCTGTAGCCACATGCGCCCAATCCTGTGTCTCCTTCGTCTGCGTCGCCCACCCGGTCGCCGCCCATGACCGGTGGTCCATGGTGAGCGGTGGTAGACATGGATTTTGGAGCGGATTGAGGAGGGTGCGCGGCGGGAAGTGGTTGGGCTCGGCGGGCTGTATCGGCGGCAACGTCGGTGAACTTCACAGCATGTTGCTTCGGTGTACAAGCGCACAACGATGGGCTTCAACATCAGGTGCAGTCGCCATTCCTGTCCAGATTTTTTCTATTGACGACTGGCCGATCTGCTTGAACTATGATTTTCATTCTAGCCCATGGTTATATAAGATGCAGTGCAATACATTCTCATGTGTACATTGTGTATGTCTGAAATGAATTTGTGCTCAAATCTGCCGAGGCGTTCATATAAACATGTGTATCGCAGCCTGCCGAAGGTTGTCGTTAGCTAGCTTATGTACCGTCCAGGTTTCTTCTCTTTTCTCTTCCTTTGGCTATGTTTTCATCGGTCCAATATTTGGCTATGACGCAGTTCAAGTATTACTGAAGCAACTTACAAAATGTGCGTTCATTATCTCTAATTTTGATGTCATTTCTTGGTGAGTTTTGTATTTACAAGTATAGCCATGGTGTTCTACAAATATATGTCAGCAAAGATTTGAGAGAATTTATTGTGCATGGCAGAAGAGATTTTTTTTAACAAAACTAAGATAAAACTGTAAAAGGTGAGGCATCGACCATCATTAGTGAAGCATTTGCCTGCGTTCACATGATATCAATCAAATAGGAAAGCAAGGATCAGTCTACATAGGAAAAAACTGTCAGACTAGGTGCACAGTATAAGAAAGGTAGTTTATACGACTGAACAATCTTCTCTTAAGCTAGATCTGGAGCTAATTTTAGTAGCCAAAAAAATTTCTCACAATTTTCAAATTTCGAAAAATCTTCTCTTAAGCTATATCTGGTAGCTAATTTTGTGGGTAGATTATACATGCATTTGATTACTTACCCTGAAGATGAATTTGGGCAAATAGGATGTGATTAGCTTCTAAACCTGTTGAATTGTACAGATCATAATGTGACTTCTGTTTGCTCTTATGGATATCATATCACCTTCACAATGATTTAGTTTTTGCCAAAGGAGATTCTTTGATTGATTCTGTTCACTTTTAATTCTTATGCTAATTCTCCATCCATTTTGCCAAACGTCTAGTGATGTCCAAAATGCAAAGGCAAGGTTTAGTGTGCCTAGACAAATAAAAATTAGAGTTGCACCACTTGTTGTGGTTAATAGTCCTAGTGTTGGGAGTTCCTTGCTGATGCAGGCTTTTATATCTGAACGTGTTCTATTCTTGCAAGCATAGATGTGGTAAACTGTGTCTTCCTATGCCCGAGATACCTCAAGCAACGTTCTGCAGTTTTTTTGGTTTGTGGCAAAGAAGGCACTATGTATTAAGTATTAAAGTTTGGAGCACCGAAGTTTTGAACTTTCAATAGAAACTTATCGATTCACTAAGTTCCGTATTCAGTCGTACATGTCTTCACATGCATCATTGGAATTATCTGGCATTCCGTACATCATCGTTTAATTCATTCAGGATTAGAGGCTTCAATTCTGCAATGTTTGAAGTTCAAGAGTAACTAGCTCCTATGTGCGGGTTTATTTGAACATTTTATGAATAATTTTGTTTTCTGCTATGAGATTGGTCGGCAGGTGGAATCGGCGGAATCGGCGAGCAGCACAGCGGGTGGTGGCTATGGGTGGCACTAGTGTGGCATCGACATCTTGTTGAGTTGTTGGTCGGCCTCAAAATTGGTGTGCGTTAAGCACGCTAGTGGGTTTCAACATAAAGGTGTGTGAGTGATTAATCCTTCTTTGGTGTACCCGCTAATGATGCACCAAAGTATAACTCTGTAATCCTTCTTTCTATTGCCTTTGATATTTCTTTTCTTTACCAATTTCTTTAGAAGGCATTACCTTCTTTCATAAGTTGTAGGGTGGACAATAATTTTTTAGTTATGGTTGACATAAGTAAGTAAGTTGCTTGGTCTAATGAAAATACATTATCAGTGAAAGGCATACATACATTGTTTTTATTAATTTGGCTATGGAGTTCAGTTGGATGATTTTTTTTCCTTGTTGGGAGGTTATCCAGTAATAAAATTAACCAATCCAACTTTAAAGTCAGTAGAAAGGCATATGATGACCAATACAACTTTAAAGTCCAGTAAAAGAACGTGATTGTGAAGCATCAATGGTTATCCTAGAACAGAAGAAATACTTAAGAACCTTGGAATTTATAGCTGACGTTAAATAAAATCAGTAACGGTGATCAAGAGGATGAACAACCAACTGGATTTTGACTTAACCATCTACAAGTAAAATGATACTACCGGCAAAATGGATGTGCCACACCCACACGAGATTAGACTTTAAAAGTACTGATTATTTGACCTTTTATGAACCAGCTTATCTTAAAATTACCTCTAGAGAATAGGGATATGATGGGTGTGTATTTTTCTACGAACTGGTGAAAATTTATACCCAGTTGATCCAATGGCACATTGTGACCTTAGCTGCTTGCTGAATATTGTTTCTATCAGATGCATTTTCCTTGTTGAATAATAGCATGCATCTCTTCACTTACTTAAATGTTCTTGGAATCCATACAGTTGCAATTCTTCAAACAAAGGATATTGCATCTACAATTTTTTGGGGCAGCTGGGAGGGTGTTTTTATGATTTATCGTCGCCATTTTTTTGGCTCTCAAGTTCAGATGATTGTCTGATTGTTTTCGCAAGTTGTTCTATGACCGACACTTAAAATGTAGCTGCTCACACGAGCATGTGAGGTACTGAAACCACACCTGCTATTGTTGTTACTGCAACTGAAACAACACCTATAGGTTTAGAGCGGGTGACAGATGTTTCAAAGTAGAAGTAGGAAGACAACAAGACCAAGGCCAGTTGCCTGGCGGTTCTTTTACTAAAAACAACTCAAAACGCAAAGTTTTTACTTAATATAGATGAAATAAACTCCTTTAACAAGAAATTACCTATCAAAGGTCACTAGTAGAAAAAGGGCCTATAGTCCCGGTTTGTAGGCCTTTAGTCCCGATTTTGCACCCGGGACTGCGAAATCGGGACTAAAGGCCCCTATCTCTAGTCCCGGTTTGTTACAACCCGGGACTAGAGGCCACCGCATGGGCCACCGCATGGCCGTTTTTATGGCGGGGGGACGAAGGACCTTTAGTTTCGGGTCGTAATACGGCCCTGGACTAAAGATCTTTTTTCAAATATTTTTTTTATTTTTTTTATTTTTTTCAATTTTTTTCTTGAACTTTTGAATTTGTTTGGCTCGTAATCCTCTCACTTGAAACATTTTTAGTACTAACTATATCTAATCTTAGTTCAAATTACACTTACGATAAACTTTCCAGTTGGTCACCCATCCTAGCACTACTTCACCCTCAGCACGCTTAACTTTTCTGTTCCATCAGGATGTCCTCGCGCGAAGCCCATTTGTACCTTGTTGTCAACACTACAATATCTATCCTATTAGCCCATATCAATATGCCATACATCTTTATTTTTTGAAATTACAAACAACTATTTTAGTAAACAACAATAAATAAGTAATAATAATATTTTAATCCAATAAAAGTAAAAAACCAAATAAAATAATATTGTATTCTTTTTTTTGCCATTTATTCATTTAATATGGCATAAATAATATCTTTAAATCTATAAATCGAAATTCGACAAATAATATATCCATAATTATCAGAAAAATGTGAGGAATCCAAATATGGAATAAATAAAATTGCAAAAAAAATTAATTTTTTAAATAACTTTTTTTTCTTTTCGAATTTTAAAAATCTAAAATAATCTAAAACGGCCTAAGGCTGTTGTAATCGAACTCACAATTTTTTCCCACACATTTTGATAGGTTGTACATTTTTTTACGATATCGTACGTAAAAGTTATAGCCAATTTAAGTTTTCTGCGGACCAAGACTTTTAGTCAACGCATTATATGACCGGAAATAAAGGTATTGCCGTCTTGAACCCCTTTAGTCCCGGGCCGTATTACGACCCGGGACTAAAGGTCCGAAATAACCCGGGACTAGAGTTTCCTCGGGCTCCTAGCCACCGAAAACGGTATGAACCGGGACTAGTGCTCATACTAGTCCCGGCCCGGAACAAATCGGGACTAGTGTTAGACTCTAGATCGAACCGAAGACCCTTTTTTTACTAGTGGGTGAGGGTAATAAAATGTAGCGGAAGTTAAAACTTTTGGTAAAGTGGTAATTTTTATGGAATGTGCACACTATCTACTAAGGCTGTGTTTGTTACAGCTTTAGCTTCAGCTTTTGGGATCCAAAATCGATAGGGTAAACAAACGGACAAATTTTCCACCGCGCTCGCGAGAAGTAGTCCTGAAAAAACTTCTATCGACTGCGGCCGGCGGAAAGCGGGAGGAGAGCAGCTTCCAGCGCTTCCCGAGTTGCAATAGACAGATTTTCCCTCCCACCTTCCACGTAATTACCACCTACCTGCCACCGAATCCAGAAAAACGACTCTTCCTCTCGACCCGACGCAGAGACCCCCGACTTTACCTTTCTCCCTTGTCGCCATGGACAGGTAGGGTTAGTGTTTCCCGGCAGCCTCCCTTCCCCACCGCCTCCCTCCCCCGGCGCCGGTCGTCGTCCCCCCATGTCCTCACCCGCCCCGTTCAGGAACTCCCTGCCTCCCAATCGTCCTCACCCGCCCCGTTCAGGACCTCCCCGCCTCCCTCCCCCGGCGCCGGTCGGCCTCTTTCTCGTCGCCAACCAGATACCGGAGCTCCAGTCGCCGTTGCCTCGCCGTACTACAGTCTCTGAAGCACCGCTGACTCGACCTCTCACCTAGTCCGACGCGACCAAGCCCTGCAGTGGCGCCCCATTCAGCTGGGGATGGCGGCGCCTGGGCGTGGCGGCAGCGGTGCCTGGGCGTGGCGGCGGCGGCGGGGAGGCCTGGGGACGACGGCTGGAAGTGGGGGCACGCAGGGCCCTGCAGCGGCGGTGGTTCGATTTGTTCCTTGGGGGCCTTCGATTTGTTCCTCTGCTCTTCCTTGGCTAGAACGATGATGCCCCTCCCTGTATATGCGAATAATTAGCTATGGTCTAATTAGCTATGCGTTAAAAAGGCTGTTTTGGTGTATCTAATTTGCCGCAATATATTCAGATTGTATTTGGGTATGTTCTGATAAAAATATGTTTATAATTATTTTTTTAAATTTAGATGTATCTCAAAAATGTGTTTATAATTTAAAAAAGACATTTTGAAGTAATTTAGCTCTTTAAACAGTTAGAAACAACCTATTCATTTCAAATCAACACTTACACAATATCTTTTGCACTTAGGGGTATTTTAGATATTTCATTCCTAAAACCATCAACAACAGCTATTAAAAGCACTATTGCCAAACAACAAAACTCTGCTTCTAACAGCTGCTTCCTACAGCTGATTTTCTACAGCTTATTTTTCACAGCTGATTTTCCACAGCTGCAGCCCAAACAAACATAGCCTAAGAGATTTTGACCTGATGTATATAAGAAAATCTCTTCTTCATATGGTAATCATTGATGAGCTGTATTGTGAAGTTGTAGAGGGTTAACATTTCAAATATACTCAATGTTCACTGTTAGAAGTGGTAGCTTTCAACTCCACGTGGAAGGGATGGGGGAACTAAATCAATCTATGGGGCCATTACACAGAAAGTTCTGCTTAACAATACACATGGATCGATCATTGAGAAAACAACATACATGTAGTATTTTGCTATTTATATAAAAAAAACGTATCGCGCTCTCATCATTGAGAACATACCCATGAATATAAGAACTAAGATGTGATGTCGAGGTTCAGAGTGGTTGATCTAGGTTCCCAAGACCTTTACTTTCTTGTGAAGTTTTGTTTAAATGTGGTTTGCACCTTTTGAAAAGATATTACACTCTAATTATATATTTTCATTCCAACTTATGTCATAGGTTATTTTTGCTGATAACACATCTTAACCAATTTTATTGCCTATTAAATGAATATGCTTAACTTTATGCTACTTTCCTCTACTTCGCTACCTAATCCAAAATAGTTACAGTTTGATTAGTGTACTAATGTTGGTCACCTCTACGTATTATTGTTGTTGGATTATCAGTTCTCTTTTACAAAACATCAATGAATATATATATATATATATATATATATATGTAAATTTGTAAATAGATTAGTTATCTCGCCTGTCATGAGGTGTTCCTACCGCCAGATTTAATTGCCTTTCTAAAATTGGACTGATGCATTTTTTTACTTTCTCTATATCTATAGCACTTATGTATTAATGTATTATATTTACCAACAACTAGCACAGCGGCCCTCGCAAATGCGAGGGCATCATCTTTATCCGTAAAAGGTATTGTAGAAATACATTTATGAATTCATCCATAATAACGAATAAACTAAAAATATATAAATTGGAGTCACAGTAAATGTTATGCTGAATAAAATATGTTGTGACAAACATTTTTTATTGTGGCTTATTGACTTTTGAACAATTTATAAAACACCACACCACTGACCATAAGAACCTATATGTGGTTGGGCTAGGAATTATACTCCCAAACCACCGCAGATCCTTGATGATCAATGTTTTTCACTAAGCGGAATAATGTATAGGTGGAGGCAATGTTCTAGTCAATAGCAAGACATTTGTAGTGAATTCGTCAATCTTTAAGTTTCACAACTCCCAGTCTCCAGTAGGTGATGTGTGCATGTCCTAGTGGTGTCTGCGTGTCTACATTGCTCTCGGTGTTTCTAAGAAAAGGCTATTGGTTATATGTGTGTCCCTCTTACATGATATTAGATTAGAACCTAATTTAAAGATCACATGTATATTTTCTGTATATAAGTATTTGAAGTTGGAACTCAAATTGTTCCTCATTATATTTACACTTAAGGAAATATGCATATTTCACAATTAGGACAGCGAAACAACTATGGTCTATTATCCCTGCATGGAATAAATATATGTCCATTGTAATATAATACGTTAGATCACTCATTTTAGGGTGTATCTAGACATCTAGTCTATTTTGAAATATCTAGAGGATATTATATTAGTGAACGGTTAATGTGCCTGGTATGTGTGCTATTGCAGAGCTACCTTTGTTATTTATTTTTTCCGAGAACATCTTGCGAGTCGATGGAACACATGCATGTGTAAACATGTTACCCGATTAAACATGTACAATGATTTTGATTCAGCTTGCTGTTTGACACGGACCCCAAATCTCTTGTTTTTTTTTGAACGTGACCCAAATCTCTTGTTAGGATATGTTCTGGAGCTACTGACTGCGTGTATGACATGCATGGTCTCCAATCTCTTGTTAAATCATATCGCACCGTTTTTATTTTATACGTGGCGGCCAAAACCGTTTGGATCATGCATGGTTACATATTCTTTCCTATTTCATGTGTGGTTCTTTAACTCGTACGTGGCATGGTTAACTTCTTTTTTTACCAACCACAGCTGTACGTAACCTTTGTTATCTTTAAATCATAGTCTTAACACGGACTGCACCATCTCTATATCTTTCAGTAATTAAATCATAAACCGTTTATTTTAGATCTAACAATCAATATAATTCAGATGATGTGGATCAACCTGGTGCCTCGAAATTGATTGAAATATAAATCATATGAAGTTATATGTATTTATGTTACACATATGAAATAATATATATCTCTAACCAACACAGAAACAACCTTTTTCTTTGGGCGTGATTATTGCACCATTTAAAGAATAATCATAGGAATGATCATTTGTGGTTTATGTAAAATATCTTAGATCCGTACATTGAATTAAATTTAGACCACAAGCTAATATTTTTTTAATGTCAAGTAGATTATTATGTGATGATAATTTTCGGGTAGTCGGTCTTATAAATGAAATTCTATATGTTTACGGTCCACCTGATTAGTGGCAACATAATTATGTGATCTTTCTCACAGAATAGAAAGCTAAGTCCTCTTGTTCCCACAGTTAATAGGTAGGCTAGGTAAATAATAGTTATTATTCTACTTTGTGGAGATATATCTTTGGTCATTTACTTCATATGTTCTGGAATATATGGCCCTTTTCGTCCTTAGTCTAATAGGTGGCTTCTTAGACGTTGGCATTTTCACGACATGTCATTGAGCATATTTTATGTTTCAAATTGTTCTAAAGAAATTAAATAAAAATAAAATAATTTTAACTCAAATTTAGTTATAAATTTATGTTGATGCTTTTCAAGTATAGCTTTATACATATGTAACCAATGTGTGAGAAGTTTGACTACAAATATACAATTACACCATGGTCTAATTTTGAATTAACAAAGGTGATCTTATTTTTTATGTTGCTTAACTCTATCCCTACTATCCTCAATCTCGGTGTGGTTGCTATATTAATATAGCAGGACGAAAGTCTATTTCGAGATAGAAAATTTGCAGTTTATAACACGATAGTATCACCAGTATAGAAATTAAGGTAAGTGGCTAAAGACAAATTTAGAAATGAGAACAGTTGCATGCGTGGCAATTTATCCATATCCATCAACATAGTTTAATATACGTACACTCTGACCATAGGTTCTATAGGATATTGTGTTTGGACCAAGATGTCATAGGTATAGGAGGATTTTCTTTTCTCCTAGCTCTCGGTTCTAAAATATAAGATGTTTTAGTATTTTTTAAAACACATATATCTAGACGTCTTTAATATTTTAATATACAGGTTCACTCATTTTTATCCGAACTTACACCACATCTTATAAATTAAGACGGAAGGAGTACATGTTTCAAATATAGGAGTCTGAATACTATGTATTTTCCCTATTTTGTACGTGGCTGTGATTAAATTTTGTTGCTGGTAATTACACTGCCTTATATGAGTAATGTGCCCATGGAAATACTTGACTAACGTCTTGTGTTTTCGATTAAATCACTTGAGATTGTCCACGGAATAAAATTTATATTTCATATATATTCATACACATATTTTAAAAAATAAGAATCTTAGGTATGATAGATATTATGTTAAATAAAACATCTCATACGGTAGTACTCATATATAGTACTACCTCCGTTCCATAATGTAAGAACTTTTTAGCAAACTAAAACAACTTGCTAAAAAGACTTATATTATTAAATGGAGGGAGTATTAATTATAACTCATTTATAGTTAAAGTCACTTATTGCCAGGCAGGTCAAGCTGGTTGTCCTCGGTGCACATAATTACATCTCTGAAATTTGTCTTCTCCTGCGTGGTTATATTATCGTGTGTTGCAGGATCAGAACATATGTGAGATGGAGAGACGAGAGATATATTCGTGGCGTCTCGTATGCACTGACGGCGCCTGTCTGACAGACCTCATGACTCATTGTGAGCTGCACGTTAAAAAGAGAAAATAATTGTTTGCTGTATAACCTAGAGATAGGAGAGGTGAATTACCAAATTGTTTGTGTCTTTGTGTTTGGACCAGGGAGTAGTAGAGAAGGAGGTTTCTTTTTTTCTCTAACCTGTACATGCAAACGAAGGAGTCCAGCTGTTAAAAAAAACTATGCCTTCCAACTGGTGGCCCAGCGTCCTAGATATTACTTCTGATTGACTGTCCGTGGAACATACAACGTGACTTAACTTTTATATCTTTGATGGTCACCTTTTCATGTATACGTGACAGGTTGTACATAATTATAGTTTACGTAACTTTTCCATCTTTAAATCTGAACCGTTATAATTAAGATGAACGGACCAAATATTTTGGTAGATGTGGATCAACCTGGTGCCTCGAAAAACACCCTTATATTGCTTTTAGTATATAATAGATAGATTTATTGCTTCAACAACATACTTGTTCAGGCACGGTTTACTTGATATACTGTGTTTAGGCAATTAAAGGTTTCATGCCTAATTACAAAAAATGTTCCGTGCATGTATTTTCCTTAACCATGCAAACAATATGTCCGACACATTTTTTTTTGCCTACATGGTATTCATATATTATGGTGAGTGCGTTGAAAAGGATTCCATGCCACTCATTAGATTATAATGCAGTTTACACCGTATTGTCTTAAAAAGAATCAAAGTTGGGACATAGTACAATATATTGCACTATAATTTGCGGGTGTTCCATTTCATGTGAGCCGAATGTGAACATGAAGAAATCGGGCGCAGCAACGCGCGCAAGGTCCTTCTAGTCCCCTCTAATTAATCCCCACAAAACCTCTACTACCAAACAAGGCCTCATCTGGTGAGACATGGTGGACCAAGTCCCTCTTTATATATCTCGTCTGTTGTTTGTTTGACGAGATCAATTCCAACAAGAATCTGTGGTGGTCGAAGAGCAACACCAAGAACACCCTCTTGCTGATGACACTGCTGCAGTGCACCGATCGCCCAGAACAACCGACAACACTAAGTAGTCTCGAACTCAACATGATGAGCATGCGAGAGCCTTGCTATAATCTTCTTTAAACACAGCAACCTTGATAATCAATCACCATGCATGCAATGCAAGCACCTTGGTAATGATCAGGGCGGTTAAGGTATATATCGTGGGGTCGGCGTACCTAAGTTTCCGACGTCATGCAGCGGAAAGTTGCCAATGCTCGCCTAGGCACGTAGCCCTCTGCGGCTACACGTCAAAGATGACATCAGATGCACAATGCAATGTGTATGTGGTGGTGGATCGAGAGGCAAGATGTGGCCTTTGGAAGTGACAAGGGAGGAGGAGTGCAAGATGGGCAACGGAACTTATTTTAGCACGGAGAGAGAGTAAATCAAACGTCTATGTCTGGGTCCGTCTGTGGAGTAGATAGGTCAGTCCAGGACTCTATGTCGACATGCAATAGTAGTAGTAGTAGTAGTATGATACAATTTGGCTCGATCGAAGCATTTACTATAGTACGATGCGCATGATAAGAACAACAACAGTTCATAGTAACACTCATCAATCAACATTTATTACTACTGATGTTTGTTTTTGTCTTGGCAGCAGCAATTAATCTCAAATAATCCGGGACAAAAACCATAACTTACGTGCATATATAAACAACACAGCAGGACATACGATGCAGCAGCAATTAATCTCAAATAATCCTGGACAAAAACCATAACTTAGCGTGCATATATAAACAACACAGCAGGACATACAATAGTACTATTACATATATAGCATAAGTTCGGTTTGATCACATTTCAGACAACATTAAGGTAGACATAATTGACCACACGCCTCTACAATCCAGTTAAGACAATAAACAAAGTGCTGATTACTTAATACCCCCATGCATAGACCTGCATCATCATGACTAGTCACTTCTATATGCTGCTTCTGCCACCAGAACTAATACCCCGTTATTGATGTATACATTACCATGAGGTGGAACAGAACCATAACAATGCTCAGACCTACAGTTCCACCGATAGCAAGGCCTCGAAAGATAGGCAAGGCATGGAAAGCCTTATACCTAAAG
This sequence comes from Avena insularis, assembly GCA_023614405.1. NCBI lineage: Eukaryota > Viridiplantae > Streptophyta > Magnoliopsida > Poales > Poaceae > Avena > Avena insularis. The sequence goes on along the minus strand of CM042691.1, from coordinate 376,080,553 downwards.
ATGTAGTAGTAGATGACGCAAGAAGTGATGACACAGAGAGCAGATGTGCATGCGCCCATGAAGAGGCAGAATCTGATAAAGTACCTTAGCTTGGGCGGCACTCGTCCCAGTCCTCTTGGCTCATCCTTTTGCCATTCCTCCTTGATGGACTTGCACAGGTCCATCAGGTCAATCTCCGCTTCACTGTAAGCTGCCATCGTTTTGGCAAAGACAGCATTATTCGCTTCAGCCTTCTTGGACGTCATTCCCTGATCTTGTTGCTGCTTTGCCTCCTCTTGGAGTTTCCTTTCCATAAGATCCACCTCTAAGAGCTTATTGGTCAAGATGCTGAGAGTTGTCTCTAGCTCCAGCTTACGCTTGAGAAGCACTTCATGAGCAAGAAAGGCACTAGCATCCTGCGTTACCTCAGCCGCAATAACATTCTCGTACCAGAGGTAACTACCCTTACCCGACACAATAAATGCAAGAGTGGCAATGTCAAGGACATGTGAAAGATACTGCAAAGAAGATATCAATTCTAGACGCTTTGCATGTTCCTTGTCTTCTCCCAGATCATCCGTAACACCATGTCCAAGGTACAAGACAGTTGCCATAAGTGCGAATATAGCAAACATCAGATTCATCATAGGCGTGAAAGTTAATTTCCTCCTCTGTACAAAAGAATAGAGAGAAGGGGTGTGTAAGAGTAAGACACACGAAGCAGAAAAAAATTCCTAAGCACGAATAAGAATTACACAGCCACATGAACAATCAGAAACAAGTTTTAAGTTATCATCAAGCGAGAGAGTTCACTATACCATCTATATGAGACACAGCAAACCAAGTTTAGATCGGTAGCCTGGGCTTCCATGATATATATTCCGATCATGCTAATTAAGCATTAGTACACACAAGATCAAGTACTGTACCACAATCTAACACACACTGACAAGCAGAACCACAAAAAGCCTAGAAGTAGAATTTGATTAGCTAGAACAGCTGTGAGAAATAAAAATCAAACTACCCTAGATACCAACTAAAACAACAACCCATAGCACATAACGACTGCACCTGCCGGCACAAAGGGCATGTAAAACACAATTAAGGAGCATGGTGAGAAGTCAACAAACGCTCTTGATCTAACAAGACACACAACATGCAGCCCATCCCTGGATCTGCCGCCAAAAAATTGAGGAGCATGCAAAGAAAAGTCCAAAAGCGCACTTAATCTAACAACACCCAGCCCTTGGCATGAGAAAAACCATGACAGTGCTTACCTTGAACTTGGTTGGAAACTCGAAAGGAGCCATGTCGTCCTCCGAGTCTGACGGGTAACTGCTGGACAAATCGGGGGAGAACTGGACGACCGTCGACTGCAGGGTCAAGTGTAATTCGATCAATTAAAATTACGATCAAGATACTGTGGACAAATCTTATGAGCATAACATAGGAAACGATAGCGCAAAGTAGCCCACCTCCATCTTTAGCATCGCTTCAGTAAGCAACGCTTGGGTGTCGAGAGAGGAAGCACCAGAAAACCGAAAGGAGGTGAATTCTAGGATGCCATGAGACACAACTCCTGACGGGATAAACTGCAAAGGGATAAACTGCAAAGCTGAGGCTAAGCCTGGAGAACACTGCATTGCCAATAATGAACCTTCTCAGATGGATTGATGAGGAACAAGGGAAGTATCCCACCTTCAGATCTCCCTCACGGATCTCCCAGGAGGAGGACGAGTGGGCTAACGGGTGAGAACCGCCTAAGCCTGGAGACGACTGCACATAGCCATGGACTTCGCTCAGATGAAACGAAACAACGAATAGAACTTTCCTTTTTGATGAGGAATTAAAAGATAAAATAGCCCACCTTGGGCGTTTCCTCATGGATCTCTGAGTCTGAGGAGGAGGAAGACGAGAGGGCTGACGGGAAATACTCCATGGATGGGACGTCTAAGCCTGGAGACGACTGCATGAACGAACTTGTGTTAGATGAAACCATGATTTTTTTTTCTGAGGAACAAAGTCAAAGAGCCCAGCCCACCTTAAGAATCTGTTCATGGATCTCGGAGGAGGAGGAGGACGATGATGACATGGGTAAGGGGAGATAATCGACGGGAAGCACTGAGCTAGGAGACTCCATATCTAGGGGTTTTGTGAAGGGGAATTTCGGTCGAGTGGTAGCTTTATATGAGATGAGACTAAGAGGGGGAAGAAAGACCGGAGAGATTCTAGGGCTGTCCGGAGATAGATCTAGGGGATGGCACTTTCAAAGCGTGAGACAACCATGTGACGACAAACTCTGATCGGTCCGGGGGTTAGCAGCATTCCAGCAAATTATGTCCTCTAGAAGGGGTTGAGAGGGAATATGAACATAGAAACAACATCCCAGCCGTCTGTGCCATCCGCGTGGAGTCAAGAGCTGCTTCTGGTCACCTCCGAGGCTCCGACTCTGTCTCGTGCTTGGTGGGCAGCCGACAGATAGACCCACTGGCTAGGGAACTGTTAGAGCCTCCTGACGGTGAATGTCGGATTTGTTCCGTTTGGGATAGCATCTCCAAACGGCCGCCCAAATATCTGGCGTTACAAAACACATACAGTAAAGTATTTAGCGTTGGAAAATACAGTGCACGCGGTACAAACACCAATTTCACACAAATCTAGCCTCCAACAAAATCAAACACATGTACAAAAATTCACCAATATTTATCAAACATGTCATAGTTCAAAAGCAAGTAAAACACAACTAAAGTTCACACAACAAAGGTCAACGGGTTTATACAAACGAATCAAGCATGGTCCTCATCAACGATCGACAACATTGTAGTCGGTGCCATCACCATTGTGTGCTTCATCATCATTTGAAATATGAATGGTGTTGACGTGTGTTGTCGAATCTCCGTAGGCATCACTCGTGGGAGGCATTGGAGCAACCATGGAGGCCATGAATCCACCTGATGGTGGTTCCATGCCTCCGAAGCCACCCATGCCGCCATCGGCTCCATAACCTCCCGGAGGCGCACTCATGCCTCCCATGACGCCATAGGCACCATATCCTCCCGGAGGCGCACTCATCATACCTCCAAAACCACCCATGGATGCACCATGCCCCCCAAAACCTCTAGAAGTTGCTCCCATGCCTCCAAAAGCCCCCGTAGTTGCTACCATGTCTCCAAAGCCACCCATGGGTTCACTCATACCCATGATAATGTGGACAAATCTTATGAGCATAACAAAGGAAACCATAGCGCAAAGTATCCCACCTCCATCTTTAGCATCGCTTCAGTAAGCAACGCTTGGGTGTCGAGAGAGGAAGCACCGGAAAACCGAAAGGAGGTGAATTCTGGGATGCCATGAGAGGCAACTCCTGACGGGATAAACTGCAAAGCTGAGGCTAAGCCTGGAGAACACTGCATTGCCAATAATGAACCTTCTCAGATGGATTGACGAGGAACAAGGGAAGTATCCCACCTTCAGATCTTCCTCACGGATCTCCTAGGAGGAGGACGAGTGGGCTAACGGGTGAGAACCGCCTAAGCCTGGAGACGACTGCACATAGCCATGGACTTCGCTCAGATGAAACGAAACAACGAATATAACTTTCCTTTTTGATGAGGAATTAAAAGATAAAATAGCCCACCTTGGGCATTTCCTCATGGATCTCTGAGTCTGAGGAGGAAGACGAGAGGGCTGACGGGAAATACTCCATGGATGGGACGTCTAAGCCTGGAGACGACTGCATGAACGAACTTGTGTTAGATGAAACCATGAATTTTTTTTTTCCGAGGAAAGTCAAAGAGCCCAGCCCACCTTAAGAATCTGTTCATGGATCTCGGAGGAGGAGGAGGAGGACGACGACGACATGGGTAAGGGGAGAGAATCGACGGGAAGCACTGAGCTAGGAGACTCCATATCTAGGGATTTTGTGAAGGGGAATTTCGGTCGAGTGGTAGCTTGAGATGAGATGAGACTGAGAGGGGGAAGAAAGACCGGAGAGATTCTAGGGCTGTCCGGAGATAGATCTTGGGGATGGCACTTTCAAAGCGTGAGACAACCATGTGACGACAAACTCTGATCGGTCCGGGGGTTAGCAGCATTCCAGCAAATTCTGTCCTCTAGAAGGGGTTGAGAGGGAATATGAACATAGAAACAACATCCCAGCCATCCGTGCCAACGCGTGGAGTCAAGAGCTGCTTATGGTCACCTCCGAGGATCCAACTCTGTCTCGTGCTTGGTGGGCAGCCGACCGATAGACCCACTGGCTAGAGAACTGTTAGAGCCTCCTGACGGTGAATGTCAGATTTGTTCCGTTTGGGATAGCATCTCCAAACGGCCACCCAAATATCTGGTGTTACAAAACACATACCGTAAAGTATTTATATTTATTTTAGCCCGCGCGTGCTAGCTGCTGCTTTACACGGCGCTGCATTTTATTTAGCACGTGCCAAGGCGTTGGAAAATACAGTGCACGCGGTACAAACACCAATTTCACACAAATCTAGCCTCCAACAAAATCAAACACACGTACAAAAATTTACCAATATTTATCAAACATGTCATAGTTCAAAAGCAAGTAAAAGACAACTAAAGTTCACACAACATAGGTCAACAGGTTTATCCAAACGAATCAAGCATGGTCCTCATCAACAATCGGCAACATTGTAGTCGGTGCCATCACCATTGTGTGCTTCATCATCATTTGAAATATGAATGGTGTTGACGTGTGTTGTCGAATCTCCGTAGGCATCACTTGTGGGAGGCATTGGAGCAACCACGGAGTCCATGAATCCACCTGATGGTGGTTCCATGCCTCCGAAGCCACCCATGTCGCCATCGGCTCCATAACCTCCCGGAGGCGCACTCATGCCTCCCATGACGCCATAGGCACCATATCCTCCCGGAGGCGCACTCATCATACCTCCAAAACCACCCATGGATGCACCATGCCCCCCAAAACCTCTCGAAGTTGCTCCCATGCCTCCAAAATCCCCCGTAGTTGCTACCATGTCTCCAAAGACACCCATGGGTTCACTCATACCCATGATACTGTGGACAAATCTTATGAGCATAACAAAGGAAACCATAGCGCAAAGTATCCCACCTCCATCTTTAGCATCGCTTCAGTAAGCAACGCTTGGGTGTCGAGAGAGGAAGCACCGGAAAACCGAAAGGAGGTGAATTCTGGGATGCCATGAGAGACAACTCCTGACGGGATAAACTGCAAAGCTGAGGCTAAGCCCGGAGAACACTGCATTGCCAATAATGAACCTTCTCATATGGATTGATGAGGAACAAGGGAAGTATCCCACCTTCAGATCTTCCTCACGGATCTCCAAGGAGGAGGACGAGTGGGCTAACGGGTGAGAACCGCCTAAGCCTGGAGACGACTGCACATAGCGATGGACTTCGCTCAGATGAAACGAAACAACGAATAGAACTTTCCTTTTTGATGAGGAATTAAAAGATAAAATAGCCCACCTTGGGCGTTTCCTCATAGATCTCTGAGTCTGAGGAGGAGGAAGACGAGAGGGCTGACGGGAAATACTCCATGGATGGGACGTCTAAGCCTGGAGACGACTGCATGAACGAACTTGTGTTAGATGAAACCATGAATTTTTTTCTGAGGAACAAAGTCAAAGAGCCCAGCCAACCTTAAGAATCTGTTCATGGATCTCGTCGGAGGAGGAGGAGGAGGACGACGATGATGACATGGGTAAGGGGAGAGAATCGACGGGAAGCACTGAGCTAGGAGACTCCATATCTAGGAGTTTTGTGAAGGGGAATTTCGGTCGAGTGGTAGCTTGAGATGAGATGAGACTGAGAGGGGGAAGAAAGACCGGAGAGATTCTAGGGCTATCCAGAGATAGATCTAGGGGATGGCACTTTCAAAGCGTGAGACAACCATGTGACGACAAACTCTGATCGGTCCGGGGGTTAGCAGCATTCCAGAAAATTCTGTCCTCTAGAAGGGGTTGAGAGGGAATATGGACATAGAAAAAATCCCAGCCGTCCGTGCCAACGCGTGGAGTCAAGAGCTGCTTCTGGTTACCTCCGAGGATCCGACTCTGTCTCGTGCTTGGTGGGCAGCCGACCGATAGACCCACTAGCTAGGGAACTGTTAGAGCCTCCTGACGATGAATGTCAGATTTGTTCCGTTTGGGATAGCATCTCCAAACGGCCACCCAAATATCTGGCGTTACAAAACACATACCGTAAAGTATTTATATTTATTTTAGCCCGCGCGTGCCAGCTGCTGCTTTACACGGCGCTGCATTTTATTTAGCGCGTGCCAAGGCGTTGGAAAATACAGTGCACGCGGTACAAACACCAATTTCACACAAATATAGCCTCCAACAAAATCAAACACACGTACAAAAATTCACGAGTATTTATCAAACATGTCATAGTTCAAAAGCAAGTAAAACACAACTAAAGTTCACACAACAAAGGTCAACAGGTTTATACAAACAAATCAAGCATGGTCCTCATCAACGATCGGCAACATTGTAGTCGGTGCCATCACCATTGTGTGCTTCATCATCATTTGAAATATGAATGGTGTTGACGTGCGTTGTCGAATCTCCGTAGGCATCACTCGTGGGAGGCATGGGAGCAACCACGGAGGCCATGAATCCACCTGATGGTGGTTCCATGCCTCCGAAGCCACCCATGCCGCCATCGGCTCCATAACCTCCCGGAGGCGCACTCATGCCTCCCATGACGCCATAGGCACCATATCCTCCCGGAGGCGCACTCATCATACCTCCAAAACCACCCATGGATGCACCATGCCCCCCAAAACCTCTCTAAGTTGCTCCCATGCCTCCAAAAGCCCCCGTAGTTGCTACCATGTCTCCAAAGCCACCCATGGGTTCACTCATACCCATGATACTATGGACAAATCTTATGAGCATAACATAGGAAACCATAGCGCAAAGTAGCCCACCTCCATCTTTAGCATCGCTTCAGTAAGCAACGCTTGGCTGTCTAGAGAGGAAGCACCAGAAAACCGAAAGGAGGTGAATTATGGGATGCCATGAGAGGCAACTCCTGACGGGATAAACTGCAAAGCTGAGGCTAAGCCTGGAGAACACTGCATTGCCAATAATGAACCTTCTCAGATCGATTGACGAGGAACAAGGGAAGTATCCCACCTTCAGATCTTCCTCACGGATCTCCCGGAGAGGAGGGCGAGTGGCGACAGGTGAGAACCACCTAAGCACAGAGCATCGCACATAGCCATGGACTTCGCTCAGATGAAATGAAACAACGAATAGAACTTTCCTTTTTGATGAGGAATTAAAAGATAAAATAGCCCACCTTGGGCGTTTCCTCATGGATCTCTGAGTCCGAGGAGGAGTAAGACGAGAGGGCCGACGGGAAATACTCCATGGATGGGACGTCTAAGCCCGGAGACGACTGCATGAACGAACTTGTGTTAGATGAAACCATGAATTTTTTTTCCTGAGGAACAAAGTCAAAGAGTCCAGCCCACCTTAAGAATCTGTTCATGGATCTCGGAGGAGGAGGAGGACGACGACGACATGTGTAAGGGGAGAGAATCGACGGGAAGCACTGAGCTAGGAGACTCCATATCTAGGGATTTTGTGAAGGGGAATTTCGGTCGAGTGGTAGATTGAGATGAGATGAGACTAAGAGGGGGAAGAAAGACCGGAGAGATTCTAGGGCTGTCCGGAGATAGATCTAGGGGATGGCACTTTCAAAGCGTGAGACAACCATGTGACGACAAACTCTGATCGGTCCGGGGGTTAGCAGCATTCCAGCAAATTCTGTCCTCTAGAAGGGGTTGAGAGGGAATATGAACATAGAAACAACATCCCAGCCATCCGTGCCAACGCGTGGAGTCAAGAGATGCTTCTGGTCACCTCCGAGGATCCGACTTTGTCTCGTGCTTGGTGGGCATCCGACCGATAGACCCACTGGCTAGAGAACTGTTAGAGCCTCCTGACGGTGAATGTCAGATTTGTTCCGTTTGGAATAGCATCTCCAAACGGCCACCCAAATATCTGGTGTTACAAAACACATACCGTAAAGTATTTATATTTATTTTAGCCCGCGCGTGCTAGCTGCTGCTTTACAGGGCGCTGCATTTTATTTAGCGCGTGCCAAGGCGTTGGAAAATACAGTGCACGCGGTACAAACACCAATTTCACACAAATATAGCCTCCAACAAAATCAAACACACGTACAAAAATTCACCAGTATTTATCAAACTTGTCATAGTTCAAAAGCAAGTAAAACACAACTAAAGTTCACACAACATAGGTCAACAGGTTTATCCAAACGAATCAAGCATGGTCCTCATCAACGATCGGCAACATTGTAGTCGGTGCCATCACCATTGTGTGCTTCATCATCATTTGAAATATGAATGGTGTTGACGTGTGTTGTCGAATCTCCGTAGGCATCACTTGTGGGAGGCATTGGAGCAACCACGGAGGCCATGAATCCACCTGATGGAGGTTCCATGCCTCCGAAGCCACCCATGCCGCCATCGGCTCCATAACCTCCCGGAGGCGCACTCATGCCTCCCATGACGCCATAGGCACCATATCCTCCCGGAGGCGCACTCATCATACCTCCAAAACCACCCATGGATGCACCATGCCCCCCAAAACCTCTCGAAGTTGCTCCCATGCCTCCAAAATCCCCCGTAGTTGCTACCATGTCTCCAAAGCCACCCATGGGTTCACTCATACCCATGATACTGTGGACAAATCTTATGAGCATAACAAAGTAAACCATAGCGGAAAGTATCCCACCTCCATCTTTAGCATCGCTTCAGTAAGCAACGCTTGGGTGTCGAGAGAGGAAGCACCGGAAAACCGAAAGGAGGTGAATTCTGGGATGCCATGAGAGGCAACTCCTGACGGGTTAAACTGCAAAGGGATAAACTGCAAAGCTGAGGCTAAGCCTGGAGAACACTGCATTGCCAATAATGAACCTTCTCAGATGGATTGACGAGGAACAAGGGAAGTATCCCACCTACAGATCTTCCTCACGGATCTCTCAGGAGGAGGACGAGTGGGCTAACGGGTGAGAACCGCCTAAACCTGGAGACGACTGCACATAGCCATGGACTTCGCTCAGATGAAAAGAAACAACGAATAGAACTTTCCTTTTTGATGAGGAATTAAAAGATAAAATAGCCCACCTTGGGCGTTTCCTCATGGATCTCTGAGTCTGAGGAGGAAGACGAGAGGGCTGACGGGAAATACTCCATGGATGGGACGTCTAAGCCTGGAGACGACTGCATGAACGAACTTGTGTTAGATGAAACCATGAGAAAAAAATTCCGAGGAACAAAGTCAAAGAGCCCAGCCCACCTTAAGAATCTGTTCATGGATCTCGGAGGAGGAGGAGGACGACGACGACATGGGTAAGGGGAGAGAATCGACGGGAAGCACTGAGCTAGGAGACTCCATATCTAGGGATTTTATGAAGGGGAATTTCGGTCGAGTGGTAACTTGAGATGAGATGAGACTGAGAGGGGGAAGAAAGACCGGAGAGATTCTAGGGCTGTCCGAAGATAGATCTAGGGGATGGCACTTCAAAGCGTGAGACAACCATGTGACGACAAACTCTGATCGGTCCGGGGGTTAGCAGCATTCCAGCAAATTCTGTCCTCTAGAAGGGGTTGAGAGGGAATATGAACATAGAAACAACATCCCAGCCGTCTGTGCCAACGCGTGGAGTCAAGAGCTGCTTCTGGTCACCTCCGAGGATCCGACTCTGTCTCGTGCTTGGTGGGCAGCCGACCGATAGACCCACTGGCTAGAGAACTGTTAGAGCCTCCTGATGGTGAATGTCAGATTTGTTCCGTTTGGGATAGCATCTCCAAACGGCCACCCAAATATCTGGCGTTACAAAACACCTACCATAAAGTATTTATATTTATTTTAGCCCGCGCGTGCCAGCTGCTGCTTTACACGGCGCTGCATTTTATTTAGCGCGTGCCAAGGCGTTGGAAAATACAGTGCACGCGGTACAAACACCAATTTCACACAAATATAGCCTCCAACAAAATCAAACACACATACAAAAATTCACCAATATTTATCAAACATGTCATAGTTCAAAAGCAAGTAAAACATAACTAAAGTTCACACAACATAGGTCAACAGGTTTATCCAAACGAATCAAGCATGGTCCTCATCAACGATCGGCAACATTGTAGTCGGTGCCATCACCATTGTGTGCTTCATCATCATTTGATATATGAATGGTGTTGACGTGTGTTGTCGAATCTCCGTAGGCATCACTTGTGGGAGGCATTGGAGCAACCACAGAGGCCATGAATCCACCTGATGGTGGTTCCATGCCTCCGAAGCCACCCATGCCGCCATAGGCTCCATATCCTCCTGGAGGCACACTCATGCCTCCCATGACGCCATGGGCACCATATCCTCCCGGAGGCGCACTCATCATACCTCCAAAACCACCCATGGATGCACCATGCCCCCCAAAACCTCTCGAAGTTGCTCCCATGCCTCCAAAGCCCCCGTAGTTGCTACCATGTCTCCAAAGCCACCCATGGGTTCACTCATACCCATGATATTGTGGACAAATCTTATGAGCATAACAAAGGAAACCATAGCGCAAAGTATCCCACCTCCATATTTAGCATCGCTTCAGTAAGCAACGCTTGGGTGTCGAGAGAGGAAGCACCGGAAAACCGAAAGGAGGTGAATTCTGGGATGCCATGAGAGGCAACCCCTGACGGGATAAACTGCAAAGCTGAGGCTAAGCCTGGAGAACACTGCATTGCCAATAATGAACCTTCTCAGATGGATTGATGAGGAACAAGGGAAGTATCCCACCTTCAGATCTTCCTCACGGATCTCCCAGGAGGAGGACGAGTGGGATAACGGGTAAGAACCGCCTAAGGCTGGAGACGATTGCACATAGCCATGGACTTCGCTCACATGAAACGAACAACGAATAGAACTTTCCTTTTTGATGAGGAATTAAAAGATAAAATATCCCACCTTGGGCATTTCCTCATGGATCTCTGAGTCTGAGGAGGAAGACGAGAGGGCTGACGGGAAATACTCCATGGATGGGACGTCTAAGCCTCGAGACGACTGCATGAACGAACTTGTGTTAGATGAAACCATGATTTTTTTTCGAGGAACAAAGTCAAAGAGCCCAGCCCACCTTAAGAATATGTTCATGGATCTCGGAGGAGGAGGACAACGATGACGACATGGCTAAGGGGAGAGAATCGACGGGAAGCACTGAGCTAGGAGACTCCATATCTAGGGATTTTGTGAAGGGGAATTTCGGTCGAGTGGTAGCTTGAGATGAGATGAGACTTAGAGGGGGTAGAAAGACCGGAGAGATTCTAGGGTTGTCCGGAGATAGATCTAGGGGATGGCAATTTTAAAGCATGAGACAACCATGTGACGACAAACTCTGATCGGTCCGGGGGTTAGCAGCATTCCAGCAAAGTCTGTCCTCTAGAAGGGGTTGAGAGGGAATATGAACATAGAAACAACATCCCAGCCGTCTGTGCCAACGCGTGGAGTCAAGAGCTGCTTCTGGTCACCTCCGAGGCTCTGACTCTGTCTCGTGCTTGGTGGGCAGCCGACCGATAGACCCACAGGCTAGGGAACTGTTAGAGCCTCCTGACGCTGAATGTCGGATTTGTTCCGTTTGGGATAGCATCTCCAAACGGCCACCCAAATATCTGGCGTTACAAAACACATACCGTAAAGTATTTATATTTGTTTTAGCCCGTGCGTGCCATCTGCTGCTTTACACGATGCTGCATTTTATTTAGCGCGTGCCAAGGCGTTGGAAAATACAGTGCACGCGGTACAAACACCAATTTCACACAAATATAGCCTCCAACAAAATCAAACACATGTACAAAAATTTACCAATATTAATCAAACATGGCATAGTTCAAAAGCAAGTTCACACAACAAAGGTCAACAGGTTTATACAAACGAATCAAGCATGGTCATCATCAACGATCGGCAACATTGTAGTCGGTGCCATCACCATTGTGTGCTTCATCATCATTTGAAATATGAATGGTGTTGACGTGCGTTGTCGAATCTTCGTAGGCATCACTAGTGGGAGGCATTGGAGTAACCACGGAGGCCATGAATCCACCTGATGGTGGTTCCATGCCTCCGAATCCACCCATGCCGCCATCAGCTCCATAACCTCCTGGAGGCACACTCATGCCTCCCATGACGCCATAGGCACCATATCCTCCCGGAGGCGCACTCATCATACCTCCAAAACCGCCCATGGATGCACCATGCCCCCCAAAACCTCTCGAAGTTGCTCCCATGCCTCCAAAAGCCCCCGTAGTTGCTACCATGTCTCCAAAGCCACCCATGGGTTCACTCATACCCATGATACTATGGAAAAATCTTATGAGCATAACATAGGAAACCATAGCGCAAAGTATCCCACCTCCATCTTTAGCATCGCTTTAGTAATCAGCGCTTGGGTGTCGAGAGAGGAAGCACCGGAAACCGAAAGGAGGTGAATCCTGGGATGCCATGAGAGGCAACTCCTGACGGGATAAACTGCAAAGGGATAAACTTCAAAGCTGAGGCTAAGCCTGGAGAACACTGCATTGCCAATAATGAACCTTCTCAGATGGATTGACGAGGAACAAGGGAAGTATCCCACCTTCAGATCTTCCTCATGGATCTCTCAGGAGGAGGACGAGTGGGCTAACGGGTGAGAACCGCCTAAGACTGGAGACGACTGCACATAGCCATGGACTTCGCTCTGATTAAACGAAACAATTAATAGAACTTTCCTTTTTGATGAGGAATTAAAAGATAAAATAGCCCACCTTGGGCGTTTCCTCATGGATCTCTGAGTTTGAGGAGGAGGAAGACGAGAGGGCTGACGGGAATTACTCCATGGATGGGACGTTTAAGCCTGGAGACGACTGCATGAACGAACTTGTGTTAGATGAAACCATGATTTTTTTTTCTGAGGAACAAAGTCAAAGAGCCCAGCCCACCTTAAGAATATGTTCATGGATCTCGGAGGAGGAGGAGGACGACGACGACATGGGTAAGGGGAGAGAATCGACGGGAAGCGCTGAGCTAGGAGACTCCATATCTAGGGATTTTGTGAAGGGGAATTTCGGTCGAGTGGTAGCTTGAGATGAGATGAGACTGAGAGGGGGAAGAAAGACCGGAGAGATTCTAGGGCTGTCCGGAGATAGATGTAGGGGATGGCACTTTCAAAGCGTGAGACAACCATGTGACGACAAACTCTGATCGGTCCGGGGGTTAGCAGTATTCCAGCAAAGTCTGTCCTCTAGAAGGGGTTGAGAGGGAATATGAACATAGAAACAACATCCCAGCCGTCCGTGCCAACGCGTGGAGTCAAGAGCTGCTTCTGGTCACCTCCGAGGCTCCGACTATGTCTCGTGCTTGGTGGGCAGCCGACCGATAGACCCACTGGCTAGGGAACTATTAGAGCCTCCTGACGGTGAATGTCGGATTTGTTCCGTTTGGGATAGCATCTCCAAATGTCCGCCCAAATATCTGGCGTTACAAAACATATACCATAAAGTATTTATATTTATATTAGCCCGCGCGTGCCAGCTGCTGCTTTACACGGCGCTGCATTTTATTTAGCACGTGCCAAGGCGTTGGAAATACAGTGCACGCGGTACAAACACCAATTTCACACAAATATAGCCTCCAACAAAATCAAACACACGTACAAAAATTCACCAATATTTATCAAAAATGGCATAGTTCAAAAGCAAGTAAAACACAACTAAAGTGCACATAACAAAGGTCAACAGGTTTATACAAACAAATCAAGCATGGTCCTCATCAACGATCGGCAACATTGTAGTCGGTGCCATCACCATTGTGTGCTTCATCATCATTTGAAATATGAATGGTGTTGACGTGTGTTGTCGAATCTCCGTAGGCATCACTCGTGGGAGGCATTGGAGCAACCACGGAGGCCATGAATCCACCTAATGGTGGTTCCATGCCTCCAAAGCCACCCATGCCGCCATCGGATCCATAACCTCCCGGAGGCGCACTCATGCCTCCCATGACGCCATAGGCACCGTATCCTCTCGGAGGCGCACTCATCATACCTCCAAAACCACCCATGGATGCACCATGCCCCCCAAAACCTCTCGAAGTTGCTCCCATGCCTCCAAAAGCCCCCGTAGTTGCTACCATGTCTCCAAAGCCACCCATGGGTTCACTCATACCATGATACTGTGGACAAATCTTATGAGCATAACATAGGAAACCACAGCGCAAAGTATCCCACCTCCATCTTTAGCATCGCTTCAGTAAGAAACGCTTGGGTGTCTAGAGAGGAAGCACTGGAAAACCGAAAGGAGGTGAATTCTAGGATGCCATGAGAGGCAACTCCTGACAGGATAAACTGCAAAGGGATAAACTGCAAAGCTGAGGCTAAGCCTGGAGAACACTGCATTGCCAATAATGAACCTTCTCAGATGGATTGACGAGGAACAAGGGAAGTATCCCACCTTCAGATCTTCCTCATGGATCTCTCAGGAGGAGGACGAGTGGGCTAACGGGTGAGAACCGCCTAAGCCTGGAGACGACTGCACATAGCAATGGACTTCGCTTAGATGAAATGAAACAACAAATAGAACTTTCCTTTTTGATGAGGAATTAAAACATAAAATAGCCCATCTTGGGCGTTTCCTCATGGATCTCTCAGTCCGAGGAGGAGGAAGACGAGAGGGCTGACGGGAAATACTCCATGGATGGGACGTCTAAGCCTGGAGACGACTGCATGAACGAACTTGTGTTAGATGAAACCATGAATTTTTTTCTGAGGAACAAAGTCAAAGAGCCCAGCCCACCTTAAGAATCTGTTCATGGATCTCGGAGGAGGAGGAGGACGACGATGACATGGGTAAGGGGAGAGAATCGATGGGAAGCACTGAGCAAGGAGACTCCATATCTAGGGATTTTGTGAAGGGGAATTTCGGTCGAGTGGTAGCTTGAGATGAGATGAGACTGAGAGGGGGAAGAAAGACCGGAGAGATTCTAAGGCTGTCCGGAGATAGATCTAGGGGATGGCACTTTCAAAGCGTGAGACAACCATGTGACGACAAACTCTGATCGGTCCGGGGGTTAGCAGCATTCCAGCAAATTATGTCCTCTAGAAGGGGTTGAGAGGGAATATGAACATAGAAACAACATCCCAGTCGTCCGTGCCAACGCATGGAGTCAAGAGCTGCTTCTGATCACCTCCGAGGATCCGACTCTGTCTCGTGCTTGGTGGGCAGCCGACCGATAGACCCACTGGCTAGAGAACTGTTAGAGCCTCCTGACGGTGAATGTCAGATTTGTTCCGTTTGGGATAGCATCTCCAAACGGCCACCCAAATATCTGGTGTTATAAAACACATACCATAAAGTATTTATATTTATTTTAGCCCTTGCGTTGCCATTTTTGCTTTACACGCTGCATTTTATTTAGCTCGTGCCAAGGCGTTGGAAAATACAGTGCACGCGGTACAAACACCAATTTCACACAAATATATCCTCCAACAAAATCAAACACACGTACAAAAATTCACCAATATTCATCAAACATGTCATAGTTCAAAAGCAAGTAAAACACAACTAAAGTTCACACAACATAGGTCAACAGGTTTATCCAAACGAATCAAGCATGGTCCTCATCAACGATCGGCAACATTGTAGTCGGTGCCATCACCATTGTGTGCTTCATCATCATTTGAAATATGAATGGTGTTGACGTGTGTTGTCGAATCTCTGTAGGCATCACTTGTGGGAGGCATTGGAGCAACCACAGAGGCCATGAATCCACCTGATGGTGGTTCCATGCCTCCGAAGCCACCCATGCCGCCATCGGCTCCATAACCTCCCGGAGGTGCACTCATGCCTCCCATGACGCCATAGGCACCATATCCTCCCGGAGGCGCACTCATCATACCTCCAAAACCACCCATGGATGCACCATGCCCCCCAAAACCTCTCGAAGTTGCTCCCGTGCCTCCAAAAGCCCCCGTAGTTGCTACCATGTCTCCAAAGCCACCCATGGGTTCACTCATACCCATGATAATGTGGACAAATCTTATGAGCATAACAAAGGAAACCATAGCGCAAAGTATCCCACCTCCATCTTTAGCATCGCTTCAGTAAGCAACGCTTGGGTGTCGAGAGAGGAAGCACCGGAAAACCGAAAGGAGGTGAATTCTGGGATGCCATGAGAGGCAACTCCTGACGGGATAAACTACAAAGCTGAGGCTAAGCCTGGAGAACACTGCATTGCCAATAATGAACCTTCTCAGATGGATTGATGAGGAACAAGGGAAGTATCCCACCTTCAGATCTTCCTCACGGATCTCCCAGGAGGAGGAGGAGTGGGATAACGGGTGAGAACCGCCTAAGCCTGGAGACGATTGCACATAGCCATGGACTTCGCTCACATGAAACGAACAATGAATAGAACATTCCTTTTTGATGAGGAATTAAAAGATAAAATAGCCCACCTTGGGCGTTTCCTCATGGATCTCTAAGTCTGAGGAGGAGGAAGACGAGAGGGCTGACAGGAAATACTCCATGGATGGGACGTCTAAGCCTGGAGACGACTGCATGAATGAACTTGTGTTAGATGAAACCATGAATTTTTTTTCTGAGGAACAAAGTCAAAGAGCCTTGCCCAATTTAAGAATATGTTCATGGATCTCGGAGGAGGAGGACGACGACGACATGGGTAAGGGGAGAGAATCGACGGGAAGCACTGAGCTAGGAGACTCCATATCTAGGGATTTTGTGAAGGGGAATTTCGGTCGAGTGGTAGCTTGAGATGAGATGAGACTGAGAGGGGTTAGAAAGACCGGAGAGATTCTAGGGCTGTCCGGAGATAGATCTAGGGGATGGCACTTTCAAAGCGTGAGACAACCATGTGACGACAAACTCTGATCGGTCCGGGGGTTAGAAGCATTCTAGCAAAGTCTGTCCTCTAGAAGGGGTTGAGAGGGAATATGAACATAGAAACAACATCCCAGCCGTCCGTGCCAACGCGTGGAGTCAAGAGCTGCTTCTGGTCACCTCCGAGGCTCTGACTTTGTCTCGTGCTTGGTGGGCAGCCAACCGATAGACCCACAGGCTAGGGAACTGTTAGAGCCTCCTGACGGTGAATGTCGGATTTGTTCCGTTTGGGATAGCATCTCCAAACGGCCACCCAAATATCTGGCGTTACAAAACACATACCGTAAAGTATTTATATTTATTTTAGCCCGCGTGCCATTGCTGCTTTACAGTTTGCATTTTATTTAGCGTGTGCCAAGGCGTTGGAAAATACAGTGCACGCGGTACAAACACCAATTTCACACAAATATAGCCTCCAACAAAATCAAACACACGTACAAAAATTCACCAATATTTATCAAACATGTCATAGTTCAAAAGCAAGTAAAACACAACTAAAGTTCACACAACATAGGTCAACAGGTTTATCCAAACGAATCAAGCATGGTCCTCATCAACGATCGGCAACATTGTAGTCGGTGCCATCACCATTGTGTGCTTCATCATCATTTGAAATATGAATGGTGTTGACGTGTGTTGTCGAATCTCCGTAGGCATCACTTGTGGGAGGCATTGGAGCAACCACGGAGGCCATGAATCCACCTGATGGTGGTTCCATGCCTCTGAAGCCACCCATGCCGCCATCGGCTCCATAACCTCCTGGAGGCGCACTCATGCCTCCCATGACGCCATAGGCACCATATCCTCCCAGAGGCGCACTCATCATACCTCCAAAACCACCCATGGATGCACCATGCCCCCCAAAACCTCTCGAAGTTGCTCCCATGCCTCCAAAAGCCCCCGTAGTTGCTACCACGTCTCCAAAGCCACCCATGGGTTCACTCATACCCATGATACTGTGGACAAATCTTATGAGCATAACATAGGAAACCATAGCGCAAAGTATCCCACCTCCATCTTTAGCATCGCTTCAGTAAGAAACGCTTGGGTGTCTAGAGAGGAAGCACAGTTAAACCGAAAGGAGGTGAATTCTGGGATGCCATGAGAGGCAACTCCTGACGGGATAAACTGCAAAGCTGAGGCTAAGCCTGGAGAACACTGCATTGCCAATAATGAACCTTCTCATATGGATTGATGAGGAACAAGGGAAGTATCCCACCTTCAGATCTTCCTCACGGATCTCCCAGGAGGAGGACGAGTGGGATAACGGGTGAGAACCGCCTAAGCCTGGAGACGATTGCACATAGCCATGGACTTCGCTCACATGAAACGAACAATGAATAGAACATTCATTTTTGATGAGGAATTAAAAGATAAAATAGCCCACCTTGGGCGTTTCCTCATGGATCTCTAAGTCTGAGGAGGAGGAAGACGAGAGGGCTGACAGGAAATACTCCATGGATGGGACGTCTAAGCCTGGAGACGACTGCATGAATGAACTTGTGTTAGATGAAACCATGATTTTTTTTCTGAGGTACAAAGTCAAAGAGCCCAGCCCACCTTAAGAATATGTTCATGGATCTCGGAGGAGGAGGACGACGACATGGGTAAGGGGAGAGAATCGACGATAAGCACTGAGCAAGGAGACTCCATATCTAGGGATTTTGTGAAGGGGAATTTCGGTCGAGTGGTAGCTTGAGATGAGATGAGACTGAGAGGGGTTGGAAAGACCGGAGAGATTCTAGGGCTGTCCGGAGATAGATCTAGGGGATGGCACTTTCAAAGCGTGAGACAACCATGTGACGACAAACTCTGATCGGTCCGGGGGTTAGCAGCATTCCAGCAAAGTCTGTCCTCTAGAAGGGGTTGAGAGGGAATATGAACATAGAAACAACATCCCAGCCGTCCGTGCCAACGCGTGGAGTCAAGAGCTGCTTCTAGTCACCTCCGAGGCTGACTCTGTCTCGTGCTTGGTGGGCAGCCGACCGATAGGCCCATAGGCTAGGGAACTGTTAGAGCCTCCTGACGGTGAATGTCGGATTTGTTCCATTTGGGATAGCATCTCCAAACGGCCACCCAAATATCTGGCGTTACAAAACACATACCGTAAAGTATTTATATATATTTTAGCCCGCGCGTGCCAGCTGCTGCTTTACACGGCGGTGCATTTTATTTAGCGCGTGCCAAGGCGTTGGAAAATACAGTGCACGCGGTACAAACACCAATTTCACACAAATATAGCCTCCAACAAAATCAAACACACGTACAAAAATTCACCAATATTTATCAAACATGTCATAGTTCAAAAGCAAGTAAAACACAACTAAAGTTCACACAACATAGGTCAACAGGTTTATCCAAACGAATCAACCATGGTCCTCATCAACGATCGGCAACATTGTAGTCGGTGCCATCACCATTGTGTGCTTCATCATCATTTGAAATATGAATGGTGTTGACGTGCGTTGTCGAATCTCCGTAGGCATGACTCGTGGGAGGCATTGGAGTAACCACGGAGGCCATGAATTCACCTGATGGTGGTTCCATGCCTCCGAAGCCACCCATGCCGCCATCGGCTCCATAACCTCCTGGAGGCGCACTCATGCCTCCCATGATGCCATAGGCACCATATCCTCCCGGAGGCGCACTCATCATACCTCCAAAACCACCCATGGATGCACCATGCCCCCCAAAACCTCTCGAAGTTGCTCCCATGCCTCCAAAATCCCCCGTAGTTGCTACCATGTCTCCAAAGCCACCCATGGGTTCACTCATACCCATGATACTATGGACAAATCTTATGAGCATAACATAGGAAACCATAGCGCAAAGTATCCCACCTCCATCTTTAGCATCGCTTTAGTAATCAGCGCTTGGGTGTCGAGAGAGGAAGCACCGGAAAACCGAAAGGAGGTGAATTCTGGGATGCCATGAGAGGCAACTCCTGACGGGATAAACTGCAAAGCTGAGGCTAAGCCTGGAGAACACTGCATTGCCAATAATGAACCTTCTCATATGTATTGATGAGGAACAAGGGAAGTATCCCACCTTCAGATCTTCCTCACGGATCTCCCAGGAGGAGGACGAGTGGGATAACGGGTGAGAACCGCCTAAGCCTGGAGATGATTGCACATAGCCATGAACTTCGCTCACATGAAACGAACAATGAATAGAACATTCCTTTTTGATGAGGAATTAAAAGATAAATTAGCCCACCTTGGGCGTTTCCTCATGGATCTCTGAGTCTGAGGAGGAGGAAGACGAGAGGGCTGGCAGGAAATACTCCATGGATGGGACGTCTAAGCCTGGAGATGACTGCATGAATGAACTTGTGTTAGATGAAACCATGATTTTTTTTTCTGAGGAACAAAGTCAAAGAGCCCAGCCCACCGTAAGAATATGTTCATGGATCTCGGAGGAGGAGGAGGACGACGACAACGACATGAGTAAGGGGAGAGAATCGACGGGAAGCACTGAGCTAGGAGACTCCATATCTAGGGATTTTGTGAAGGGGAATTTCGGTCGAGTGGTAGCTTGAGATGATATGAGACTGAGAGGGGGTAGAAAGACCGGAGAGATTCTAGGGCTGTCCGGAGATAGATCTAGGGGATGGCACTTTCAAAGCGTGAGACAACCATGTGACGACAAACTCTGATCGGTCCGGGGGTTAGCAGCATTCCAGCAAAGTCTGTCCTGTAGAAGGGGTTAAGAGGGAATATGAACATAGAAACAACATCCCAGCCGTCCGTGCCAACGCGTGGAGTCAAGAGCTGCTTCTGGTCACCTCCGAGGCTCTGACTCTGTCTCGTGCTTGGTGGGCAGCCGACCGATAGACCCACAGGCTAGGGAACTGTTAGAGCCTCCTGACGGTGAATGATGATTTGTTCCATTTGGGATAGCATCTCCAAACGGCCACCCAAATATCTGGCGTTACAAAACACATACCGTAAAGTATTTATATTTATTTTTGCCCGCGCGTGCCAGCTGCTGCTTTACATGGCGCTGCATTTTATTTAGCGCGTGCCAAGGCGTTGGAAAATACAGTGCACGCGGTACAAACACCAATTTCACACAAATATAGCCTCCAACAAAATAACACAGATGTACAAAAATTCACCAATATTTATCAAACATGGCATAGTTCAAAAGCAAGTAAAACACAACTAAAGTTCACACAACAAAGGTCAACAGGTTTATACAAACGAATCAAGCATGGTCCTCATCAACGATCGGCAACATTGTAGTCGGTGCCATCACCATTGTGTGCTTCATCATCATTTGAAATATGAATGGTGTTGACGTGCGTTGTCGAATCTCCGTAGGCATCACTCGTGGGAGGCATTGGAGTAACCACGGAGGCCATGAATCCACCTGATGGTGGTTCCATGCCTCCGAAGCCACCCATGCCGCCATCGGCTCCATAACCTCCTGGAGGCGCACTCATGCCTCCCATGACGCCATAGGCACCATATCCTCCCGGAGGCGCACTCATCATACCTCCAAAACCACCCATGGATGCACCATGCCCCCCAAAACCTCTCGAAGTTGCTCCCATGCCTCCAAAATCCCCCGTAGTTGCTACCATGTCTCCAAAGCCACCCATGGGTTCACTCATACCCATGATACTATGGACAAATCTTATGAGCATAACATAGGAAACCATAGCGCAAAGTATCCCACCTCCATCTTTAGCATCGCTTTAGTAATCAGCGCTTGGGTGTCGAGAGAGGAAGCACCGGAAAACCGAAAGGAGGTGAATTCTGGGATGCCATGAGAGGCAACTCCTGACGGGATAAACTGCAAAGGGATAAACTGCAAAGCTGAGGCTAAGCCTGGAGAACACTGCATTGCCAATAATGAACCTTCTTAGATGGATTGATGAGGAACAAGGGAAGTATCCCACCTTCAGATCTTCCTCACGGATCTCCAAGGAGGAGGATGAGTGGGATAACGGGTGAGAACAGCCTAAGCCTGGATATGACTGCACATAGCCATGGACTTCGCTCAGATTAAACGAAACAACGAATAGAACTTTCCTTTTTGATGAGGAATTAAAAGATAAAATAGCCCACCTTGGGCGTTTTCTCATGGATCTCTGAGTCTGAGGAGGAGGAAGACGAGAGGGCTGACGGGAAATACTCCATGGATGGGACGTTTAAGCCTGGAGACGACTGCACGAACGAACTTGTGTTAGATGAAACCATGAATTTTTTTTTCTGAAGAAAAAAGTCAAAGAGCCCAGCCCACCTTAAGAATATGTTCATGGATCTCGGAGGAGGAGGAGGACGACGACGACATGGGTAAGGGGAGAGAATCGACGGGAAGCACTGAGCTAGGAGACTCCATTTCTAGGGATTTTGTGAAGGGGAATTTCGGTCAAGTGGTAGCTTGAGATGAGATGAGACTGAGAGGAGGAAGAAAGACCGGAGAGATTCTAGGGCTGTCCGGAGATAGATCTAGGGGATGGCACTTTCAAAGCGTGAGACAACCATGTGACGACAAACTCTGATCGGTCCGGGGGTTAGCACCATTCCAGCAAAGTCTATCCTCTAGAAGGGGTTGAGAGGGAATATGAACATAGAAACAACATCCCAGCCGTCCGTGCCAACGCGTGGAGTCAAGAGCTGCTTCTGGTCACCTCAGAGGCTCCGACTATGTCTCGTGCTTGGTGGGCAGCCGACCGATAGACCCACCGGCTAGGGAACTGTTAGAGCCTCCTGACGGTGAATGTCGGATTTGTTCCGTTTGGGATAGCATCTCCAAACGGCCGCCCAAATATCTGGCATTACAAAACACATACAGTAAAGTATTTATATTTATTTTAGCCCGCGCGTGTCAGCTGCTGCTTTACACGGCGCTGCATTTTATTTAGCGCGTGCCAAGGCGTTGGAAAATACAGTGCACGCGGTACAAACACCAATTTCACACAAATATAGCCTCCAACAAAATCAAACACACGTACAAAAATTCACCAATATTTATCAAAAATGGCATAGTTCAAAAGCAAGTAAAACACAACTAAAGTGCACATAACTAAGGTCAACAGGTTTATACAAATGAATCAAGCATGGTCCTCATCAATGATCGGCAACATTGTAGTCGGTGCCATCACCATTGTGTGCTTCATCATCATTTGAAATATGAATGGTGTTGATGTGCGTTGTCGAATCTCCGTAGGCATCACTCGTGGGAGGCATTGGAGCAACCACGGAGGCCATGAACCCACCTGATGGTGGTTCCATGCCTCCGAAGCCACCCATGCCGCCATCGGCTCCATAACCTCCCGGAGGCGCACTCATGCCTCCCATGACACCATAGGCACCATATCCCCTTGGAGGCGCACTCATCATACCTCCAAAACCACCCATGGATGCACCATTCCCCCCAAAACCTCTCGAAGTTGCTCCCATGCCTCCAAAAGACCCCGTAGTTGCTACCATGTCTCCAAAGCCACCCATGGGTTCACTCATACCTCCAAACCCACTCACCATTTTAGCCATCATCCTCTTTTTAGCCAACACTTCATCACAACACATGTTCACGTATTCTTTTTGCCTTTCATCAAGGTTGGAAGTGTCCATGAAGAAAAGAGCCTTCTCTTGCTCCATGATTCGGGCATGTTCTTCCATGGCAACCTTCTTCTCCTCCAATGCCAACCTCCTCTCTTCGGCGGCCGCCCTCCTCTCCTCCAAAGCCGACTCGTTGTCCCTACACATCCTCCTCTCCTTATTGTGTTCTTTTCTTGCACTCACAAGTTCATAAATTTCCTTCTTTATGTCATCATATCCGGATTTCTTTGCATTGGCTTTTTCTTGTTTAACTCCAATGGGTCTTTTGTTTTTTGCCACTGATTTTGGAGTAGGGCTTCTCTTGGCGCTCTCACTTGATGCTTCATCATCATCTATGATTGTTACTTTGGCTACCTTTGGCATTCCAATTCTCTTGCTTCTCTAGCACCTCGCGGCAATGTGGCAACACAAATGACTTGCCTTTAATCACCTTGCCTTGGTCTTCCTTCCATCACCTCGAAAGAAATTTTGTGCAATGTTTAGCTACAAGCATGGAGAACATCATATTGCACACATGGAACATGTGTAAACATCATAAGTAGAAAATAGAACTTTCCAAATCCTTTTCATTGGTGCCACATGGGTTCATTGTGTTAACCACCGCCAAGACCCCTGACCACTTTTGACAATCGGTGTTAATGATCGACCAACGAGAACGAAGAGATCGCTCGAAATGCTCAATGCCACTTGTGTTGCTCTTGTCAAAGAACTCCTTGATTCCCATCAAATATGTATCTCTTATTTGATCAGTGCCAACGATAGGATCAATACCAATGATGCACCATGCCTTGCATAGTAGTTTGTCTTCTTCCATGGTGTAGTTGGCTGCTCTTCCTCTCGTTCCATCGAGCAATCCCTCACCTTCCTCGTCCACTTCATATGTATCTTGTTCAGACATGTAATCGTCATGTGTTTGAGAAGAATCAATACCAATGGTGGACATGTAAATATCATCATCAACACTACATTGCACCAACAAGAAAACACTTCAATTTGTTCTCATCTACATGCAAATTCCCCCTAAAAATAGGAAACTCACCTAGCAGGCATTTCGTAGAACATGTTGGGCGTTGGCGATGGCGCTTGCTACGGTGGAGGCGGCGTTGGTGCTGGCAAGAATTGGCTACCCGGTGGCAGAGGCTGGAACTGTGGACCGCACGCGCAGCGCCTGACTTGCCGATGTCGGTTTTCCCCTTCTTTGTGTCGGCGGCCGCGGCAGTGGTCGGTCGTTTTGGGCGTCGTTTCTCACTTTAGTCGGCGAAGGCAGTGGGTAGGCGTCGAGCTCATTCGACGGCCGTAGTGGAGAAAACAGGTTGCACGTGCGGGCACTCTGGTGGATGGGTTCACGGTGCTGGCGCTAGGGTTTGTGAATGGCGGAGCCATCCCTCCTGCGGCACCGCTAGAGTGGACGGAGTAGGGAGGGGTTGGAGGAACACCGTTGTAGCCTTCCATCTCCGGATGGCAGTTGAGCGTTCATGCACGAGCTCGCGTTTTGCCACGCGTTGGAATGGGTGCACCAGATATGGGGCATAGGATAGCGCAAACTGGAGCGCGCTAGATAAAATATAGAGCGCTCACCCTAAAAAAGGTTTTGTTGGAGCGCTACTTTTCGCTCCGCGGGCGCTAAATTGGTTATTTTTCCAGTGCCAACGCGTTCTAGTGCTCCTGTTGGCGATGCCCTTAGTCCGTGTCCACGCTTGTGCCCACCGGGGCAGCATTCCTCCCGTCAAAATCGGTCGGTACCGCAAAATTTGTCGGGGTGGCCAAATTTGTCGGGGTGCATGGCCATAGAGGTCAATTATCATTTTTCTTAAAGAGGATCATTTTAAGAGTTTTTGGGCCGCAGTTCACACAAAAATGTGTCAACATACAATAGTTTAGCATAAAATTTAGCCAACACACAATTGTTTGAATAAAGGACCATCATAGTTCGACACGGAATAAGATAGACAAGGAATGATCATGCATCCATTTTGAGGATATTCTTCCGCTTCTTATCGAACCAAATCTTTGGGGTTGGATCCATGTTGCTTGTGTCCACCGTCATGACATGGTTCTCCTCGGTGAGTATCTTGATCTCAACTTTCTTTTGCTTGAGCTCAAAATCATTTTTCATTGCTAGAGCATTGAGTTCAACTTTCCTTTCTTTAAGCTCAAGCTCCTTAGCCCTTGCTTGGACATTCAAATCAATTTTTATAAGTTTGAGCTAAGTTTCTTTTTTCCTAAGTTGGAACTTGAGCTCCGCTTCCATGGCCTTGGGTCGGGTTTTTCTCTCATCAAGCTCTAGCTTCTTAGATTGATGGTTCATAAAGCTCTTCATTTGGTCCTCTCTCTCCCTGCGCTTCCTCTCACTTGCCACCTCTT
Organism: Avena insularis; assembly: GCA_023614405.1. NCBI lineage: Eukaryota > Viridiplantae > Streptophyta > Magnoliopsida > Poales > Poaceae > Avena > Avena insularis. The sequence continues at coordinate 376,054,675 of CM042691.1, read as the reverse complement.
TGTCGGCTATGATTACCTTCAAAGTGGATTGCAAGGCTATGGCATTGGCCCCACAGAGAAGTTTGTTCGTTCTTGTCTTTTGGTCATTTGGCCGGCCCGCATGGTTGCCTTGTGGTGTATCACTTCCATAGGTATCTTCAAGATCTTCCCCCGAGGATGTTCTCGACCTTATTTTCATTGAGGTCTCTCTTGAATACTCATGTAATTGTTCCCTCTTAGGACACCCATTGATTTGTTTCCAAGCATGGACCGGTGTGAATGGCTTGTTCGCATTCACTTCTTTGAAGTATTCCAATGCTTGGGCCACCAAGTATTGCAAGGGACGGAGACAAGGGGGACGAGCAAGGGCTACGCCCCCTATTCTTGTGATTTTTACTGGATATTTTGCCATGGAAGCTCCTTTTTAAAGCTAATTTAGCTTGCTTAGCCCCCTCATTGAGATTACAGACATGACTTGCCCCTCTTAAGCTCTGTTTTTGGCTCTGTCCCCGAGTATTGCACACATACTCCACTCACGGGTCACCTTTTCACATGAACATAGGCGTGTTGGAACTTTCTACTCTCCACCAAGATATACACCCACCTATTTTAAGAAGAGTTTGCATTGCGATCACTAAAAAACTATAGGAAGGAAATTGGCGGTGTTCATGGAAGTGATCATGAACCCTCTTACAAAATGCGATCCACTTTACGGTGTCCAAGCATTGCAAGGAACTACGTCCTCGTCATCCATGTAAGATCCGGTCCTCCTACTATAGCTCGGAGTTTGGCGGGTGAGATCATCCTCAAACAATGGCTCGTGGTCAACTAAGACTCTCTCTTGTTGAGTATCACAAATTATGTTATCCATTGCATCATCATCATGGTCCTATGAATAATAACATATAAAATCCACAAAACACGACAACTACAAGGGCCAAACATCTATGAGACTTGGTAAAGTTCATACCTTGCGGACGAATGTTGGGTTGGAATATTGCCAAACAGGTTGCGGGGGTGCCTCGCATGTACTACATCTCCCCGGGACCTCAGTTTGGATGACCGAAGACTCGCCTGGCACCAGTATCCTGTTGAGGTCGAGAGCAGAAGGAGGTGGTGCTGTTGGCAGAGATTCGCCAACCTCTAGTTATTTCTCGAGCGACCTAGAGAAGGAGGTATTATCCTGCTCGCAACTGGCGGACGTATGCTCCAATAGATGGTCGATGGTGCTCGTCATGTTAGTACATGTCCGATGGGTGAAGGCGTGGGTCTGAGCAATGAGGGTCGTGTTGGTGACTTGGGCATGAACCTCTACCATCTTCTGCGCCTCATTCGGTCGCACAACATTGGCAGCTGCCTAGGTCACGCGTGATTTCTAACCAAGGCATCGGTCGACCCTCTTCTTGCTTTCGGCATTTGACTCTTTCTTCGGCTTGCACAGGGGCGCGACATCCTTTGACGTGGGTGCGGTTCCAGGGCCATAAGAGGAGTCGGGGACGATGGTGGTGGTTGGGGGCGCCGGTGGTGATAAGACCTCAACTCATCCATGAAAGTTGGATGCCAGGAGAAGTGGGGAAATGGCGTTGACCATCGGGACAGGGAGGATAAAAATGTGAACGTGAATCGGTGCGTTGCGTGTCAATGCAAGCATAAATGCACCCCAGATTTAGGCTGTGAATGCGCCAGTACGAGGCCTCTAGACCATTTTTGCCCCCCTTGGGAGCTGGTTTTTGGGTCGCGCGGTCCGCAGACAACAAATAAGATGTGAATAGTGTGTTTGCGGCCCGACGTTGGGGATTCTCTTTGATGGCTGTGAAAATTGTCATATTTCTCCGTGTTTAAATCGTATTTTTAGTTAAACAAATGACCAAGAATCTCTCTAGTTTTGCTAGTAATGATTAATTATTGCAAAGATGTGAAATCCTTTGTTTTCAATTGTGTTGTGCAGAAAATCACACTTTTAAGACGAAATCAGGAGAATTTATTGAAGATTGTGATGTTGCCTACATGGCCAAGTCAACTCGGGTCGAAAAGAATCCTTCTGGGGGATTAATGACCTGTGGTACGGGCGGGCATGTCCATACGTCCCACCCATACCATGTGGAGTTGGCTATGTTAGGTCAAACCCTACAACTTTCGTGAAGACACATATATATTTCGAGACTCCAGTCACCACGTAGAGAGTCACCATTATCATATTGCATCATAACACCACCAAAGGATATCCACCATGATCGTTCATCCTCTCCACCCTCCATCCACTCCATAGCCATAATCATCATCTTGTACTTGAGATATCCTTATGAATTTGCGACCGTTGCAAGAATATTTGATTTTAATCTAAGTATTTTGCACAATGTTTTCTATCTCTGATCTTATTGTTATGAGTGATTAGTCCTCACGGGCTTTGAGTTGGGGTGAAATATCGTAGTGATTATGTGCATCTAATTCATGGGAATATTGTGTGGTGATTGAAGAGAGAGATGTATCTTTGTATCTTTGTCTCTTGTCTCGATCCATGGACTTGTAGGTACCCAAGATCCCACAGATTGATAAAGATTCGAGGTGAGATGAGTGGTGAACGGATATTTCATGCGAAACCTAGTGAAAGCAAGGGGAGTACAATCTTCATTTAGGGATCCGAGTAATAGCAACATCACTTCTCAATGTTTTGATCTATATTTTTTCTTAGTAATTTCTTAGCCCGGTGCTTCATGGTATAACGGTTGGATCAAAAGACTACTGATATACTTGTGGCTCGCAGGGGATTTAGTATATTTAGATGTGTTGCCCACAATGTTATCTTTGTTAAATCATTTCACATGAATGTTCATATTATTATCTTCATCCCATATGATGTGCAGCTGCAGGTGAATCTTCAACCCTGACCTATTTCCATCCATTGCAACAACCATCAATTCAAAGTAAACTAGAAAGGTTCGGTAAACGTAAGGTAAAACGAGTAAACAAGTCTTGTAGACGTGCCTCATTTATTTTGTATTTAGCATTGTTTCTCAAGGTTCGATTAAACTTGGTCCACTAGGGAAAAAGTTGTTATACTGCATCCGTAAGTCCGGATTAAAGGTATCAACCTTTTTTATGACGCCATTGTCGGGGAAGCAATTCGCTATTGATACGTTGGAAACGTATCTATAATTTTTTATGATCCATGCTTGTTTTGTATCTACTTTGCTTTGCTTGTCTACACTTTGAGGTTTTTTTTACATGTTTTCTGGTACTAACTTATTAACAAGTTGCAATAGTGCCAGATGCCTGTTTTCTGTTGTTTTTGGTTTCAGAAAAGTTAGTAAAGAAATATTCTCGGAATTGGACGGGACAAACGTCAAAGTCAATTACTTTTCGTGGGGAACAAGAAGTCCAGAGGGGAGCCCGGAAGGCCATCCAGGGGGGCCAGACCCATCCTAGGCGTGGGTGGGCCCTAGCCCGCGCCTGGCTAGGGTTTGGGCACCCTGGCCGCCTCCCGGTCTCGCCCCTTCGCCTATAAGAAGCCACCGATGCAGAAACCCAGGGTACCCGATCAGAAGTCCACGAAATCGTCTGTAGCCACCGCCACCATCGTCCCTAGATCGGGGGGGTCTAAAGTTCTTCCCGGCACCCTGCCGGAGGGGAGATCATCCCCGAGGCCTTCTCTCTAGTATGATTCGTGAGTAGTTCCACCTTGGACTATGGGTCCATGTAGTAGCTAGATGGTTGTATCTCCTCCTTTGTGCTTTCATGTATAGATCTTGTGAGTTCCGTCCATGATCAAGATCTAATCTATTTGTAATCATGCATGTTGTGTTTGCAGGGATCCGATGGATATTGAGATTATTATGTTGGTTTGATTAATGGTTTTGTCTTTATGATTCTATCATGTCTGTGTTGTTTATGATCTTGCATGCTCTGCGGAGCTAGTGGTTATCTTGGCCAAGTAGTTGCTAGTGACTCCAAGAGAGAATATTTATGCTCGATATTGGGTTCATGCCTCTAGTTTCCAAGGGAAGTGACAATAATCTCTTCGGTTGTAGATGTGTTGTTGGTACTAGGGAGAAAACAACGGTCTCTTGTTCATGGAACATGTGGACTGTTTACCTTACACACTTTGCTTAAAGCAGTTGTCTGTTGCTTGCAAATTAATACTGGAGGGGATTTGGATGATAACCTGAAGGTGGACTTCTAGTCATAGATGCAGTTGGATGACGGTCTATGTATATTGTTGTATTGCCCAATCAACTTCATAGGAACTTTCTGGATAGTAATTGCATTGTTATGACTTGCTCAGTTCCTGTCAATTGCCCCGCTGTAATTTGTTTACCCTTCATGCCATGTTGTTTATCTAAGGGGAGCACCTCTAGTGAACTATGGACCCGGGTCCAATCTTTACCATTGATACATCTTCCACTATTAATTGTTTACTTGCTGCAAACCATTACCTTCCACACCATACGTTTAATCCTTTGTTACAGCAAACCGGTGAGCTTGACAACCTCACTGATTTGTTGGGGCAAAGTCTTGAGTTTGTGTTGTGCAGGTCTCCACGTTGCCAGCAACACCTTTGAGACGTTTCCTTCCTCCTTCAGGTTCGATAACCTTGGTATCTATTGAGGGAAACTTGTTGTTGTGCTCATCACACCTTTCTCTTGGGGTTCCAACGAAGTGTCCCACGTCAACACTGGGTGCACGCATTAAGATTTCTGGCGCCGTTGCTGGGGAGGTTAAGGACGTCTTCACAAGGGGAGTCCTTCACTTCCTTTCTCTTTACTTTGTTTTTTCAGTTTGCTTTGTTTCTTTTGCTTGGTTTTGTTTGCCTCTTTTCAAAAAAAATAGTCTAGCTTGGTTTGCTTGCCTTATTCAAAAACACAAAAAAATTAGTTCCTGCTCTGGCTGCTGCTGCTATTTTTGGCTTGCCCACCTTTGCCAAAATGAACTCAACACCAAGTTGTGTGACTTCACTAGCACCAACAACAATGATTTCCTAAGCACACCTATTGCTCCACCTGCTCCTGATGCTATCTTTTATGAAATTAATCCTGCTTTGTTGAATCTTGTGATGAGAGAGCAATTTTCTGGTGCTGGTTCTGATGATCCTGCTGTCCATCGTAATAGCTTTGTTGAACTTTGTGAGATGCAAAACTATAAGGATGTAGATGGAGATATTATTAAGCTCAGGCTTTTTCCTTTCTCCTTAGGGGGGAAAACTAAAGAATGGTTGCTATCTTTGCCTAAAAATAGTATTGATTCTTGGACTAAGTGCAAAGATGCTTTTATAGGAAAGTACTATCCTCCTGCTAAGATTATTGCTATGAGAAGTGACATAATGAAATTTAAACAGCTTGATAGTGAACATGTTGCTCCTGCTTGGGAAAGAATGAAATCTTAGGTTAAAAATTGCCCTACTCATGGACTCACTGCTTGGATGATTATCCAAACTTTTTATGCAGGTTTGAACTTCTCCTCAAGAAACCTGTTGGATTCTGCTGCTGGAGGTACTTTTATGGGACTCACTTTGGGTGCTGCAACAAGGCTCCTTAATAATATGATGGTTAACTACTCTGAATGGCACATTGAGAGAGCTCCACATGGTAAGAAGGTAAATGCTGTTGAGGAAACTTCCTCTTTGAGTGAAAAGATTGATGTTATTATGGCTATGCTTGTTAATGGGAAAGCTCCTCTAGATCCTAATAGTGTTCCCTTAGCCTCTTTGGTTGCTCAAGAAGAGCAAGTCGATGTGAACTTCATTAGAAACAACAATTTCAACAACAATGCCTATAGGAATAATTTTGGTAGCAACAACAATTATAGGTCGTATCCTCCTAATAATGGCAATTCCTATGGAAGCCCTTACAATAATGCTAGAAGTTCCCCCTCTGAACTAGAAGTAATGCTCAAGGACTTTATTAGTAAACAAACCACTTTCAATAAGACTATAGAGGAAAATCTTTTAACTGTTCAGAAAAATATATCCTCTTTGTCTAAAGCTCAAACTTCCTTGGTTAATAAAATGACTGCTAAACCGGAAACTATGGAAAACACCTTTGCTACTGCTCATGCCATACAAGTTACTATTGATGAAAATGTTAGGCTATTATCTCAACTTAATGCTAGGTGGGAAAGGGAAGCTGAAATTGATAGAAACAATAGTGTGTGCACTATCACCACTAAACCACAAGTAGCCCCTATTCCTCCTCCTACTATGCCTAAGCCTAGTGCCTACTGCTAGTGATGCTAAGTTTGACTTTGATATTGATGGTTGCAATATTTCTGAAGTGATTATGTTCCTGCAAAAGCTTGCTAGAAGTCCTGATGCTAGTGATATGCATGTTGCCTTTACCAAACACATTACAGATGCTCTTGTTAAGATTAAGGAAGAGAAGCTAAAACACAAAGCTTATATTCCTAGGAAAGTAGAAGATAGTTGGGAACCCATTATTAATATGCGAGTGAATGACTTTGAACTCAAAGCTTCATGCGATCTTGGTTCTTGTGTCTCTATTATGCCTAGGAAGATTTATGAAATGCTTGATTTGCCACCTTTGGAAGATTGTTATTTGAATGTCCCACTCAATGTACACTAGTGGAAACGAGGCTTTTCGTTGATCCTGGAAAAGGGCTTTAACACCGGTTCTTCTACGAACCGGTGTTAAAGAAGCGCGACCAGCGTGGTCGTGCAAAAGGAGCCCCTTTAACACCGGTTCGTGTAGCACTAACTGGTGTTAAAGGACTCTACAATGTTGGCATAGCCCCTTCTTTTAACACCGGTTCGTGGCTTGAACCGGTGTTAAAGGGGGGGGCTATATAAGACACCGCAGCCCACACCCCACTCTTCCATTTTTTCACTATCTCATTTTGGAGCCTAGCAAGAGGGTGTGAAGAGTGCTAGTTTGTGTTTTTTTCATATGCACAAGAGGTGTTCGGTGAAATGCCCGAGAGCTCAAAATAAGTTTTCTCGTTGCTCTTTCCTTCTCGGTCGAGGTCGGCAACTATCCTTTCATGTGTCATTGATGTACTATATATATAAATGGTCATCTCCCTATTAATTTTTGATATATACTACATATTAATGCAGATGAACCGGCAATGGATGTACGGTGACCGTCGCACTTCCGAGTACATTACGGGCCTCCAAAATTTCATCGTTGTGGGTAATGCAAACTGTGGTCACAATGGTTTTATGTGTTGTCCGTGTGTTCACTGTCAGAACAAGAAAGACTACTCAAATACCAGAACCATTCACTCCCACCTGCTTCGATCCGGTTTCATGCCCAACTATAATTGTTGGACCAAGCACGGAGAAAAAGGGGTTGTGATGGAAGACAACGAAGAAGAAGAGGATGATGAAAACTATCATAATATGTATCCTGAATATGATGATACTGCAACGGGGGTAGATAATGAAGATCAAGAGGCAGCAGATGGGCCCGCTGATGATGATCTTGGTCGGGCCATTACTGATGCAAAGGAAGAATGTGGAACTGAAAAGGAGAAGGAGAAGCTGAAGCAGATGTTAAAGGATCACAAAACATTGTTGTATCCAACTTGCGAAGATGGCCACAAAAAGCTAGGTACCACACTGGATTTGCTGCAATGGAAGGCAGAGAACGGTGTGACTGACAGCGCATTTTCAAAGTTGTTGGTAAAATGAAGAATCTTCTTCCAAGAAATAATGAGTTGCCCGACAAGACATACCAAGCAAAGAAGGTTGTCTCGCCCTCTAGGATTAGACGTCGGAAGATACATGCCTGCATTAATGACTGCATCCTCTACCGCGGTGAGAAGTACGAGAATTTGGATGCATGCCCGGTATGCACTGCACTGCGGTATAAGATCAGACGAGATGATCCTGGCGATGTTGAGGGCGAGGCCCCTAGGAAGAAGGTTCCCGCCAAGGTTATGTGGTATGCTCCTATAATACCACGGTTAAAACGTCTCTTCAGAAATAAAGAGCATGCCAAGTTGTTACGATGGCACATGGAAGACCGTAAGAAAGACGCGATGTTGAGACACCCACCGATGGGTCACAGTGGAGAAAAGTCGGCGAGAGTACCCGGACTTTGCACGTGGACGCAAGGAACTTAAGGTTTGGTCTAAGTCTGATCGCATGAATCCTTTTGGTGAGCGAGCTACAGTCACAGCACTGGCCTGTGACTCTATGTATCTATAACCTTCCTCCTTGGTTCTGTATGAAGAGGAAGTTCATTATGATGCAGTGCTCATCCAAGGCCGAGGCAACCCGGCACGACATTGATGTGTACCTAAGGCCATTAGTTGAAGAACTTTTACAGCTATGGGCCAAACCGGTGTACGTATGTGGGATGAGCACAAAGGGAGCCATTTGACCTCGAGCATTGCTTTTTTAACCATCAATGATTGGCCTGCTCTTAGTAACATTTCAGGCATAAACAAGGGATACAATGCACACACTGTTTAGATGAGACTGAAAGTGTATATTTGGATAAATGTAAGAAGGTTGTGTACCTAGGGTATCGCGATTTCTTCCGAACTCATCCAAAGAAGAAAGAAAGGCAAGCATTTCAAACGTCTCGCGTAACCCGGAGGAAGCCGTCCTCCGTCGGTGAGGAGGTATTTGGTATGGTCAAGGACCTAGAAGTAATCTTTGGAAAAGGTCTGGCAGTCTATCTGTTCAATGACGATCTGGGACACGCGCCCATGTGGAAGAAGCAATCTATATTTTGGGACCTACCCTATTGGAAAGTCTTAGAGGTCCGCTCTTCAATCGACGTGATGCACGTGATTTAAGGATGTTTGCATGAACCTGCTAGGCTTTCTTGGAGTGTATGGGAAGACAAAAGATACACCGGAAGCACGGCAGGACCAGCAACGTCTGAAAGCCCCTGAAGAGCCTATGCATCATGAGAACGAGAAGGGTAAACGATGCCACTTAACTCCTGCCACACGCCTTACCAAAGCGAGAAGGAAATATTTTTTGAATGTCGAAGCAGATCAAGGTCCCATCCGGCTTCTCGTCAATATAAAGGGAATAATAAATATGGCGTAGAAAAATTCCAAAACCTGAAGTCTCATGATCGCCACGTGATTATGACACAATTGCTTCCGATTGCATTGAGGGGCTTCTACCGAAAATGTTCGAGTACCCATTGTGAAGCTATGTGCATTCCTCAATGCAATATCTCGAAGGTAATCGATCGATCCAAAGCCTACCAGGTTACAAACATATGTGGCCCAATGTCTTGTCGACTTTGATTTGGTGTTCCCACCATCCTTCTTCAATATTATGACGCATCTCCTGGTTCACCTAGTAGAAGAGATTTCCATTCTCGGTCCTGTATTTCTACACAATATGTTCCCCTTTGAGAGGCACATGGGAGTCTTAAAGAAATATGTTCATAATCGTGCTAGGCGAAGGAAGCATCTCCAAGGGCTATGTAACAGAGGAGGTCATTGAGTTCGTGTTGATTTTATTCCGACCTTAAGGAGATTGGTGTTCCGAATCACGACATGAGGGAGACTGCGTGGAAAAGTCACCCTAGGATGTAAAGCAATGATATGTAGGGACGGCATTCTCTCAATCAAGCACACTACGGTTTTACAAAGATCTATCTTGGTTGCCCGTATATCAATGAACACAAGAATTTAATACGCCTCAAACACCGGACGGTCGATGAATGGATTATAAGTGAACACATGGCGAGTTTTGGCGGCTGCAAAGACTTCTCACGAATAACACCACTGTTAGATCAACTGTACTTGTTGGCCAGGACACCATCTTCGACTGTATGTACTTTCCAAGGGTACGAGATAAATGGGAATACATTTTACACGATAGGCCAAGATAAAAAGAGCACCAACCAAAATAGTGGTGTCCGCTTCGATGCAACAGAATACAATGGGCAGAAGACCACGTATTATGGGTTCATAGAGGAGATATGGGAACTTGACTATGGACCTAATTTTAAGGTCCCCTTGTTTCGATGCAAATGGGTCAAGCTAACAGGAGGAGGGGTTGAGGTAGACAAGAAGTACGGAATGACAAAGGTGGATCTCAACAATCTTATGAAGGTAGACAAGAACTTAGACGAACCATTCGTCCTAGCCAATGATGTGGCTCAGGTTTTCTATGTGAAGGACATGTCCTCCAGACCAAAAAAAAAGAAAAAATATGCAAACGAATACATCATATGATGAGCCAAAGCGTCACATAGTTCTTTCAGGGAAAAGAAACATCGTGGGAATCGAGGACAAGATGTACATGTCAAGATTATAATAAGTTTGATGAAATTCCGCCCTTCACAGTGAAAACTGACCCAAGCATTTCGTTAAGTAAAGAAGATGCTCCATGGTTACGTCTGAAGCGATCATAAGGAAGGACATATGCCAAGAAGTTCATGCTCATATTGTGTAACTCTAGTTCATGTTTTTAATATTAAGACATGTCTTGAGTGTTAGTATTGTTTCGTGGATGGACCAGGACTATGAGAAGAAGTTGTCCCGATTCGTACTTACCATTAAGATCTGATCTCCAAACGCGCGCGGTCACATATTAGGGAGTGCCTCTATGACCAGTTTCTTGGAGATGCCGGAGGACTGGGCTCCGGCATCTCCCCTGGCCGTAGTGGTGTCCCTCGCTCTCGAAACCATCTTGCAGCTTGTAACTTCTCTAACTAGATCAATACACCTGAGCTAACTAATTTCACATATTAGGAGTGCCTCTATGACCAGTTTCGGAGATGCCGGAGGACTGGCTCACAAGATCTCCCTGAAACTGGCCGTAGTGGTGTCCCTACTCTCGAAAACCATCTTGGAGATGCCTCAAACTGGCTGGAGGACTGGACTCACAAGGATGCCTATTTATAGTACAAGCAGCTCGACATAGTGTCGACACTTACGAAATAATGTCGACACTCACCCCTATTATTAGTGCTGACTCGTGTTTTGTCCCGGTTGGTGTCTCCAACCGGGACTAAAGGTTCATCTTTAGTCCCGGTTGGTGACACCATCCGGGACAAGGTACACGCCGCACGACATAATGTCGACACTCACCCCTATCATTAGTGCCGCCTGCCCACCTGAAATCCCTCCAACCGTCCCATTTTTAGAACAATGTCATATTTCTTCTGTTAACAGTATATGTATTAAATGAGCCATTATTCTTCCTTCTATTTCTTCCCTCCATATTTTTTCCCGCCATTTTTCTTCCCGCCATTTTTTCCCGCCAGTTCTTCCCTCCAGTTATTCCCGCCAGTTCACTATATATATGTAGGGTTGGCCTCCATTGTCATTGCACATCTCTAGACTCATATCTGTAACCTCATCACTCTTTCCCATGGCTTCCACCGTAGCACTAACCCCTGTGGAGGCGAGGCGTTTTGCGCTCGAACTACTCCCTTGGCCATCGTGTCCCCGGCTGGATGAGCGCCAGAGGCGTGCCGGTTCCTCCTGTCCCTCTAGGTGTGGCGCGCCGGATGGCCATCACGAACCACTACTACTTCGAGCTCACGCCAGAGCAGCGGAGGAATCCCAGATGGCATCCCGACTATTTCCCTACTTGGGAAGCCTTCTTCATGGATCGGCGTGAGAGGGCGCTCGCCAGGCACGAGGAGGACGGCCCACCTCCTCCTAACTTCAACGAGGCCGGTCGTCGGCTATGGTGGAGTGGTCGGACTCTCCAGAGCGTCATGTCCTATGACACTGCCGCCGACTCTAACCCTCGTCTGCGCTACCTCAAGTCCAGCCCACGCGTACTCAGCCTTCAAGGTTTAATTACGGCGACTGAATGGTTTCGCGGCATAGTAAATCAAAATTTTCTACGGATGCGAACAGAGGGAAGCCAAGATCTAATCTAGGAGACGCAAACAACGAGAGAGATTATATTGGATCTTCATACCCTTGAAGATTCAAGACAATGAACGCTCGCCTAACGCGTGCGTGATGTAGTCGTACTCGCTTCTCCTCCATGCGATCCGATCCGATCTAGCACCACAAGTGGCGGTGCCTCCGTGAGATGCACACGTGCGGCACCTCGACGTCTCCTCCTTCCTTGGTCCAGCAAGTATGGTGGAGAGATGGGTTGGATCTACAACGTGATGCAGTGCAATTGGTGGAGAATTTCTGCAGGCTTCGCCACAAGCATCGAGAGGAGAGAGAGGAGGCGCAGGCGGCTAGGGTTGGAGGGAAGGTGTGTGGGGGTTGCGCCCCAGACCTATATATAGAGGGGTGGGCGATCCCTAACCCTCCCCAAGCCCCTAGGCCAGGCCAAAGGAGGAGGAGTGGGGGCAAGGAAACCTCCCCCCTTCTAGAAGGTCTATCTAGGGTTTTACCCTAGCTGGCCGGTTGGGACCTATGGGGCCTTGTGCCCCTGGCCCAATGCGGCCAGGGCACTCCCTCATAGGCCCATGGCCCCTCCCGGAAGGTGGGGCCACGTTGGTCCCCTTCCGGAAGGTTCTAGAAGCTTCCGGTACAATACCGATTAACCCAGAACAATTCCGAACTCCAAAAACTACACTGCCTTATATGAATCTTATTCTCCGGACCATTCCGGAACCTCTCGTGATGTCCCGGATCCCATCCGAGACTCCGAACAAAAAACTCATAAACCAATTATCCAATCTATCCTAGCGTCGAGACACGTTAAGTGTGTGACCCTACGGGTTCGAGAATATGCAGACATGATCTTTTATCAATAATCAACAGCGGGGTCTGGAAACCCATATTGACTCCCACACATTCATCGATGATCATATCGGATGAACCACGATGCCAGGATTCAATCAATCCCATATATATATATATATTCCCTTCGTCGCGCGATATTTTACTTGCCCGAGATTCGATCGTCGGTACCGTCATACCTAGTTCAATCTCATTCATAGCAAGTACTTTACTCGTTCCGTAATCCGATATCACTTTGTGATTAACTCCTTAACCACATGCTTGCAAGCGGTGTTGATATCGACTACCGAGTGGGCCCGAAGTATATCTCTCCGACTTGGGAGGGACAAATCCCATCTCGATACATACAACCCAACAGGCACTTTCCGATCACCTGAGAGACACCTTTTTGATCACCCTCTCATAGGATGACGTTTGATGACCTCAAAGCTTTCTTCCGATACCAGGGAGTTGTATTATCTCATGGTCTAAGGAATAAAATATTTGACATAAGAAAAGCTTCGCAAAGATGAACACGATGACACGATCTAATTGCTTCGCTTAGTTTGGGTCTGTCCATCACATCATTCTCCCAGTGATATGATCTCACTATTAATCGACAACTCATGTCCATGGTTAGGAAACCTTAACCATCATTAATCAATGAGCTAGTCCATAGAGGCGTACTAGGGACACGGTGTTGTTTACAAACCATACAAGTATTAAAGTTTCCGCTTAATACAATTCTAGCATGGAATATAAACATTATCATGAACAGGAATTATAATAATAACATCTTTATTATTGCCTCTAGGGCATAATTCCAACAGTCTCCCACTTGCACTAGAGTCAATAATCTAGTTTACATTTGGCAACAATCTCACACCCATGGCACTAAGGTGCTGATCATGTTTTACACGTGGAAGAGGTTTAGTCAATGGATCTGCGACATTCAGATCTGTATGTACTTTGCTAATCTTCAGATCTCCATCTGCTATATAATCTCGGATTATATGAAACTTGCGGTTGATATGCTTGGTCTTTGGATGATATCTTGGTTCCTTAGCAAGTGCTATGGCGCCAGTGTTGTCACACAATATCTCCAGTGGGTCCAATGCACTTGGAACCACGCCAAGCTCAGTGATGAAGTTTCTGATCCAAACTCCTTCACTTGATGCTTTTGCAGAGCTATGTATTCCGCTTCTCGTAGATCCCGCGATCACGCTTTGCTTGCAGCTTCTCCAACTCCAGCTCCTCCATTCAAAATATAAACGCATTCCACCCGAGATTTAGAATCATCCTTGTCGGTGTCGAAACTAGCATCGACGTAACCTTTTCTGACGAAATGTTCATCACCCCCATAGACTACGGACATTTCTTTAGTCCTATTTAGGTACTTTAGGATGTTCTTCATCGCTGTCCAAAGGTTCCACTCTGGATCACTTTGGTATCTGCTCGTCAAACTAAGAGCATTGGACACATCCGGTCTAGTACACAGCATGGCATACATGATAGAACCTATGGCCGAGGCATAAGGCACTTTGCTCATAGCTTCTCTATCATTTACCGTAGCTGGACACTAAGCCTTGCTCAATATCTTACCTGACAACATAGGCATTGAACCCTTCTTTGCCTTATCCATTCTGAACCTTTTCAGAACTTTATCTAGGTATGTACTCTGGCTTAAAGCTATCAGGCGTCTTTGTCTATCTCTATAGATTTTGATGCCCAATATATAAGCAGCTTCACCTAGGTCTTTCATTGAAAAACACTTGTTCAAATAACTCTTCACATTGTTAAGCATGTTAATGTCATTTTCAATAATCAATATGTCATCCACATATAGTACCAGAAATGTCAGCGAGCTCTCACTCACTTTCTTGTAGATACAAGCTTCGTAGCAATTTGGAACAAATCCAAAGCTCTTGATCACTTGATCAAAACGAAGGTTCCAACTCCGAGATGCTTGCTTCAGTCCATAAATGGAACGCTGAAGTTTGCATACTTTATCAGCATCCTTAGGATCGACAAAACTTTTGGGTTGCATCATATACAACTCTTCATCAATGTTGCCATTGAGGAACGCAGTCTTGACATCCATCTGCCATATTTCATAATCATGAAACGCAGCAATTGCTAATAAAATCCGAATGGACTTAAAAATCGCTATGGGAGAGAAAGTCTCATCGTAGTCAACACCTTGAACTTGTCGAAAACTTTTCGTGACAAGTCGTGCTTTATAGACGGTAACATTACCATCCGCGTCCGTTTTCTTCTTGAAGATCCATTTGCACTCAACGGCCTTTTGGTAGCTAGGAGGGTCCACCAAAGTCCATACTTGGTTTTCGATCATGGATCCCAATTCGAATTTCATGGCTTCTAGCCATTTCTCAGAGTCTGGGCTCATCATCGCTTCCTCATAGTTCGTAGGTTCACTGTCTTCTACCAACAAGACAGTCAAGACAGGGTTGTCGTACCACTCAGGAGGGGCACGCGACCTTGTCGACCTGCGACGTCCAGTAGCAGCATCGTCCGAAGCTTCATGATCCTTGTCATTAGCTTCCTCTATTGTTGGTGCAGGCGGCACTGGAACAATTTCAGGTGCTGCGCTACTCTCCAATTCAAGAGAAGGTTCAATAACCTCGTCTAGCTCTACTTTCCTCCCACTCACTTCTTTCAAGAGAAACTCCTTCTCAAGAAAGGAACCGTTCTTTGTGACAAACACTTTGCCTTCGGTTCTGTGATAGAAGGTATACCCAATAGTTTCCTTAGGGTATCCTATGAAGACACATTTATCCGCTTTGTGTTCGAGCTTGTCTGGCATCAACTTCTTGACGTAAGCTTCACATCCCCAAACTTTAAGAAACGAAAACTTAGGTTTTGCACCAAACCACAGTTCATACGGTGTCGTCTCAACAGATTTAGATGGTGCCCTATTTAAAGTGAATGCAGCGGTTTCTAATGCATAACCCCAAAATGATAACGGCAAATCAGTAAGAGACATCATTGATCGGACCATATCTAATAGGGTTCGATTCCGGCGTTCAGACACACCATTGCGCTGTGGTGTTCCGGGTGGCGTGAGTTGCGAAACAATTCTGCTTGCTTTAAGATGCGTGAGAAAATCATAACTCAAATACTCGCCCCCACGATCAGATCGTAGAAACTTAATCTTTCTGTTACGATGGTTCTCCACTTTATTCTGAAATTCCTTGAACTTTTCAAATGTTTCAGATTTATGTTTCATTAAATAGATATACCCATATCTACTTAAGTCATCGGTAAAAGTGAGAAAATAGCGATATCCACTGCGCGTCAAAACACTCATCGGTCGCATACATCGGTATGTATGATTTCCAACAAGTCCGCTGCTCGCTCCATCATTCCGAGAACGGGTTTTGATCATCTTGCCCTTGAGGCATGGTTCGCATGTGTCAAATGATTCAAAATCAAGAGACTCCAAAAGTCCATTAGAATGGAGTTTCTTCATGCGCTTTACACCAATATGACCTAGACGACAGTGCCACAAATAAGTAGTATTATCACTATCTACTTTGCATCTCTTAGCCTCAATGTTATGGATGTGTGTTTCATCCCTTTCGAGATTTAGAAGAAATAAACCATTCACAATAGGTGCATGACCATAAAATATGTTACTCATATAAATAGAACAACCATTATTCTCCGATTTAAATGAATAATCGTCTTGCAATAAACATGATCCAGAAATAATGTTCATGCTCAACGCAGGCACATAATAACACTTATTAAGGTTTAAAACTAATCCCGAAGGTAAAACTAAGGAGAGCGTCGACGCCATCACATCAACTCTTGATCCGCTGCCAACGCCAAGATCGTCACCTCATCCCTCGCAAGCCGCTGTCTATTCCGTAGCTCCTGTTTCGAGTTACAAATATTAGCAACTGAACCAGTATCAAATACCCAGGCACTACAACGAGGGCTAGTAAGGAAAACATCAATGACATGTATATCAAATATACCTTTGATGGTGCCAGCCTTCTTGTCCGCTAAGTACTTCGGACGATTAAGGCTTCCAAGGACCCTTGTCCTTGCAATAGAAGCACTCAGTGTCCGGCTTGGGTCCAGACTTGAGCTTCTTCTCAGCAGGGGCAACGCGCTTGCCGCCTCCTTTCTTGAAGGGCTTCTTTGCACCCTTACCTTTCTTGAAGGTGGGGGGCTTGTTGACCATCAACACATGATTATCCTTTTTGATGTCCACCTCCGCAGCCTTTAGCTTTGCGAAGAGCTCGGTGATCGTCGATGGAACCAATCGATTATGAGTCACTACAAAGTTTTGTAGCTGGGAGGAGTGATTGCAGAACCCTATCAATCTTGAGCTCCTCGAATTTTTGCATCCAGTTGCTCAAGGCGTTGAGTGTAGCCCGACATCTTAATGGCGTGCTCACTAACGGAACTCCCTTCCTCCATCTTGCAGTTAAAGAACTTCTCAGAGATCTCATATCTCTCAGAACGGGCCTGAGTCTGAAACATGGTTTTCAGCTCCTCGAGAATCTCAAAGGGCCCGGGATAGTCTTCAAAACGATTTTGAAGGTCCGATTCCATAGCAAACAACATGGTGCTCTTAATCACACCATAATCATCTTTCTTGTGATCGATGACAGCTTTCTCATCAGCCGCGTAGCAGCAGGGCGTCACCTAACGCATTCTCAAGGACATAGTCCTTTTGACCGCCAGAGAGAATGATTCTCAGATTGCGGAACCAATTGGTGAAGTTAGACCCATTGTTTCTAAGCTTTTCCTTCTCAGCAAAAACGTTGAAGTTGAAGTTGGACTTAGCCATTAGATCTACAATATTTGCAAGTACAAATTAGACTATGTTCATGATAACTAGTTCAACTTTTAATCAAATTACTAGATGAACTCCCACTAAATTCAACATCCCTCAAGTTGTTTAGTGAACATGATCCAAATTCACCACACCTAATCCGATCTTCACGAGAAGAGATGTGGTTTCAATGGTGGACAATGAAGTGTCGATCATATCATTCATATGACTCATGCTTAACCTTTCGGTTCATGTGTTCTGAGGCCATGTCTGTACATGCTAGGCTCGTCAAGTTAGACCCAAGTATTTCCGCGTGTGCAAAACTGGCTTGCACCCGTTGTATGTGAACGTAGAGTCTATAGCACCCGATCATCACGTGATGCTTGGACACGATGAACTTTCGCAACGGTGCATACATAGGGAGAACACAGTTTTATCTTGATCTTTAAGTGAGGAATCATCTTATAATGCTACCATCGCGATCTAAGCATAATAAGATACATAAAAGGATAAACATCACATGCATATAACTTTATGTGACATGGTATAGCCAATCTTCGTGCAATGATCTCCATCTTGTGCGTGTCGGCATGATCTCCATCACTCCACCATGATTGCCTCCACCATGAATAGCAACTACAACTATTGCTAACTACTTAGCGATAAAGTAAAGCTATTACATGGCGTATAAGAAGTTGACTCGCAGGTCATACACAATTATAAAGACAACCATATGGCTCCTGCCGGTTGTGTACTCATCGACATGCAAGTCGTGAAACATTACAAAACATGATCATCGCATACAATACACACATCACATCTTGGGCCATACCATATCACAGAAAACACTCCCTGCAAAAACAAGTTAGACGCCTCTACTTTGTTGTTGCATGTTTTACGTGGCTTATGGGAGTAGCAAGCTAAGAACGATTCTTACCTATGGGAAGCCACAACGGTGATATTATGGTTGCCAAACTCCGGTGTTAAACCCATGACAACTATAGTGAGAGAAACAGGCATCCACCAGCCGCATGTGTGGAACAAGCCACACGTCAAGAGCAGAGTCGGTATCACGAACGACGTCGCGTAAGGTTGGCCTGGACCGCTTCAATCTCACTATCCCGCGTCATAAGAAGAACACAAACAAGAGGCTTGCAACAGAAAACATCAACGCCCGCAACAACCATGTTGCGTTCTACTCGTGAAACACATCTACGCATAGATCTAGCTCTGATACCACTGAAGGGTTTCGCGGCATAGTAAATCAAAATTTTCTACGGATGCGAACAGAGGGAAGCCAAGATCTAATCTAGGAGATGCAAACAACGAGAGAGATTATATTGGATCTTCATACCCTTGAAGATTCGCAAATGAACGTTAAACGTGGGTGATGTAGTCGTACTCGCTTCTCCTCCTCGCGATCCGATCCGATCTAGCACCACAAGTGGCGGTGCCTCCGTGAGATGCACACGTGCGGCACCTCGACATCTCCTCCTTCCTTGGTCCAGCAAGTATGGTGGAGAGATGGGTTGGATCTACAACGCGACGGCGCGGTGCAATTGGTGGAGAATTTCTGCAGCAGGGCTTCGCCTACAAGCAGTCGGGAGGGAGAGAGGAGGGCAGCTAGGGTTGGAGGGGAAGGTGTGGGGGGTGGTGCGCCCCCAGCCCTCTATATATAGAGGGGTGGGCGCAGCCCTAACCCCTCCCCCAAGCCCTAGGCCGGCGGCCAAAGGAGGAGGAGTGGGGGGCAAGGAAACCCCCCCTTCTAGAAGGTCTATCTAGGGTTTTACCCTAGCTGGCCGGTTGGGACCTATGGGGCCTTGTGCCCCTGGCCCAATGCGGCCAGGGCACTCCCTCATAGGCCCATGCCCCCTCCCGGAAGGTGGGGCCACGTTGGTCCCCTTCCGGAAGGTTCTAGAAGCTTCCGGTACAATACCGATTAACCCGGAACAATTCCGAACTCCAAAAAATGCACTGCCTTATATGAATCTTATTCTCTGGACCATTCCAAAACCTCTCGTGATGTCTCGGATCCCATCCGAGACTCCGAACAAAAAACTCATAAACCAATTATCCAATCTATCCTAGCGTCGAGACACGTTAAGTGTGTGACCCTACGGGTTCGAGAATATGTAGACATGATCTTTTATCAATAATCAACAGCGGGGTCTGGAAACCCATATTGACTCCCACACATTCATCGATGATCATATCGGATGAACCACGATGCCAGGATTCAATCAATCCCATATATATATTCCCTTCATCGCGCGATATTTTACTTGCCCGAGATTCGATCGTCGGTACCGTCATACCTAGTTCAATCTCATTCACAGCAAGTACTTTACTCGTTCCGTAATCCGATATCACTTTGTGATTAACTCCTTAACCACATGCTTGCAAGCGGTGTTGATATCGATTACTGAGTGGGCCCGAAGTATATCTCTCCGACTTGGGAGGGACAAATCCCATCTCGATACATACAACCCAACAGGCACTTTCCGATCACCTGAGAGACACCTTTATGATCACCCTCTCATAGGATGACGTTTGATGACCTCAAAGCTTTCTTCCGATACCAGGGAGTTGTATTATCTCATGGTCTAAGGAATACAATATTTGACATAATAAAAGCTTCGCAAAGATGAACACGATGACACGATCTAATTGCTTCGCTTAGTTTGGGTCTGTCTATCACATCATTCTCCCAATGATATGATCTCATTATTAATCGACAACTCATGTCCATGGTTAGGAAACCTTAACCATCATTAATCAATGAGCTAGTCCATAGAGGCGTACTAGGGACACGGTGTTGTTTACAAACCACACAAGTATTAAAGTTTCCGCTTAATACAATTCTAGCATGGAATATAAACATTATCATGAACATGAATTATAATAATAACATCTTTATTATTGCCTCTAGGGCATAATTCCAACAGCGACCCTTGACGACGGCGCATGACGAGTACGGCGGTGATTACAAAGTATGGCGAGTATTACACATGTAAGCGTGGCATGATCAATCACTCCAACATTCCGAAACAAGTTCGGCCAATTGTTACTTAATCTGGCCATGTATCTTAATTTTCAGTTCTTTTATGTATCTTAATTTTCAGTTCCAGTTCGGCTTTATGTAACTTACTATTAGTTGCATTCTGTATTTTAATTCCAGTTCTATCTCCTTCACAAAATGACCTATCTCATTCGAGGTTTCTTGGCTTTCGGGTCAAATGACCAATGTTTTGGCTAGAATCAAGGCATAGTTTGTGATAATATGGCCATATTGTGCATACATGTGCATCATGGCATAGCAAACAATGTTGCAAGAGGAAGTTTTCCTTTTTATCGCACCAAAAAGGCATTTTCCATTTTCCGAGCATAAAAACGGACGGTTTTGTGAAGCAACCACCAAATGGCTAATTCAAAAAACCACCAACACATTTTACAAAAATACTAGACCACCTTATATGGACAATGTACCAACAGGGGGATCTGAAACCTTTCCGTCCACCTCTGGTGAAAAAGACAAATTCCTGCCGAATCGGTAGGAAGTGGGTCAGATATGAACTACAGGTACATGATACGATGCTCATGATTTTTTACAAAAATCATTTTTAGGTTCACAATATGCTATTTTATCAAAAAACCAATGCAAGTTGAGCGAGGCTTGGCCTCGAGCTAAGAATCTTCATGCCCGTTGTTCGACAAAGTTTGTCGATAGTTTAAAACGGGGATAAAAAAATAAAAACATATCGAAACAGTGCGAAACCTTCGCGTGGTGTTATATTATGTGACATAGTTAGAAGGAAAATCTCAAACTTGGTATATTGATTATGTCTCAAAAAAACCTTCACAAAATGACCTATCTCATTCGAGGTTTCTTGGCTTTCGGGTCAAATGACCAATGTTATGGCTAGAATCAAAGCATAGTTTGTGATAATATGGCCATATTGTGCATACATGTGCATCATGGCATGGCAAACAATGTTGCAAGAGGAAGTTTTCCTTTTTATCGCACCAAAAAGGCATTTTCCATTTTCCGAGCATAAAAAACGGACGGTTTTGTGAAGCAACCACCAAATGGCTAATTCAAAAAACCACCAACACATTTTACAAAAATACTAGACCGCCTTATATGGACAATGTACCAACAGGGGGATCTGAATCCTTTCCGCCCACCTCTGGTGAAAAAGACAAATTCCTGCCGAATCGGTAGGAAGTGGGTCAGATATGAACTACAGGTACATGATACGATGCTCATTATTTTTTACAAAAATCACTTTTAGGTTCACAATATGCTATTTTATCAAAAAACCAATGCAAGTTGAGCGAGGCTTGGCCCCGAGCTAAGAATCTTCATGCCTGTTGTTCGACAAAGTTTGTCGATAGTTTAAAACGGGGATAAAAAAATAAAAAAAGATCGAAACAGTGTGAAACCTTTGCGTGGTGTTATATTATGTGACATAGTTAGAAGGAAAAATCTTAAACTTGGTATATTGATTATGTCTCAAAAAAACCTTCACAAAATGACCTATCTCATTCGAGGTTTCTTGGCTTTCGGGTCAAATGACCAATGTTATGGCTAGAATCAAGGCATAGTTTGTGATAATATGGCCATATTGTGCATACATGTGCATCATGGCATGGCAAACAATGTTGCAAGAGGAAGTTTTCCTTTTTATCGCACCAAAAAGGCATTTTCCATTTTCCGAGCATAAAAACGGACGGTTTTGTGAAGCAACCACCAAATGGCTAATTCAAAAAACCACCAACACATTTTACAAAAATACTATACCACCTTATATGGACAATGTACCAACAGGGGGATCTGAATCCTTTCCGTCCACCTCTGGTGAAAAAGACAAATTCCTGCCAAATCGGTAGGAAGTGGGTCAGATATGAACTACAGGTACATGATACGATGCTCATGATTTTTTACAAAAATCATTTTTAGGTTCACAATATGCTATTTTATCAAAAAACCAATGCAAGTTGAGCGAGGCTTGGCCCCGATCTAAGAATCTTCATGCCCGTTGTTCGACAAAGTTTGTCGATAGTTTAAAACGGGGATAAAAAAATATCGAAACGGTGCGAAACCTTCGCGTGGTGTTATATTATGTGACATAGTTAGAAGGAAAAATCTCAAACTTGGTATATTGATTATGTCTCAAAAAAACCTTCACAAAATGACCTATCTCATTCGAGGTTTCTTGGCTTTCGGGTGAAATGACCAATGTTATGGCTAGAATCAAGGCATAGTTTGTGATAATATGGCCATATTGTGCATACATGTGCATCATGGAATGGCAAACAATGTTACAAGAGGAAGTTTTCCTTTTTATCGCACCAAAAAGGCATTTTCCATTTTCCGAGCATAAAAAAAGGACGGTTTTATGAAGCAACCACCAAATGGCTAATTCAAAAAACCACCAAAACATTTTACAAAAATACTAGACCACCTTATATGTACAATGTACCAATAGGGGGATCTGAATCCTTTCCGTCCACCTCTGGTGAAAAAGACAAATTCCTGTCGAATCGGCAGGAAGTGGGTTAGATATGAACTACAGGTACATGATACGATGCTCATGATTTTTTACAAAAATCATTTTTAGGTTCACAATATGCTATTTTATCAAAAAACCAATGCAAGTTGAGCGAGGCTTGGTCAGATTTAAGTGTATACAAAAGATGCGGCATTTAAATATCCAATCAATTCAAAAATGTTAATACAAAAGATGCGGCATTAAAATATTATTTGCTCTAATAAAATAGGGTTAGATTCCTTTTTAGATGCTTAATATTTCTTATGTTCAAAGTTTTAGGATTTGACAATTTATTTTTGTTTGAATTGAATAATCAAAATTTATATGTAAGTGTTTTAATCATTTTGAAAATTTTCATGTAAAGTAAATATAAAATGTTTTTACATGAATGGATATATATTATTTTTCTGAAAATTATGATATATTATTCATATTTTTCTGAGTTGAAATGAAAAAGATATGAATTTTCTAAATTCATATCCTATTTTTTGAATTAAAAATGCCCCTTTAATGCATGAAATAAATTCATATCCTATTTTATGAAATTCATATCCTATTTCGGTGCGCGCGCGAAAAGAAATAAATGCGCCCCCCCTTTAACAACGGTTCGTGTCTGGAACCGGTGTTAAAGGGGGGGTGTTAAATGCTGCTGAAACGACTTCTTTAACACCGGTTCCACCAACCGGTGTTAAAGGGGGGGTATTAAATGCGCCTTCCCCTTCCTTTCGTCCCCCAGAGCCAGATCGAACCCGCCGCCGCGCGCAGAGAAAAATAGAGAGCAGCGGCCGGCGTTGCCGAGCTCGCCGCCGCCGCCGCCGCTTCGCCCTGTCGCCGCCATCGCTAACTCGACGGAGCTGTCTCCCTCAAGGCGCTTAAGACCGCCAACGCCACCGCCACCGCGTGCGCGCCACCGAAGCTGACGACGACACCGGCGCCTACAAGAACCCCACCGACGCCGTCGTGCTCATGGTGAGGAGCTCTGTTTCCTCTATTTCCTCCCTCTCTGTTTCCTCCCTTTGGCGGCAGTGTGGAGCTCGCGCGCGCGGTGGCGCCGCCGGCCGGCAGATTTCAGTGGAGCTCGCACGATGGTGCCACTCCGTCCATGCCTCTGCGTCGTTCGAGGAAGCAGGTGGCCGACAGTTCGAGGAAGCAGGCGGCCGGCAGTCGTCGGCGGCGCCCCGGTGCGGCCTGGCGCGGCCGCACGGGAGCGGGTCTCTCTGTTTTTTTTTGACAGGTCTCTGTTACTTATTTGTAGTGAAACTTTGTAGAAAGAAATGACATTAAAACAAGATGAATAGACTTTGAATCAATCTGATTAGAGATATTTAAAAAAGGTCACCCTTCGGAAATCATGTTTCACTCCTATAGGTGTATATGCACATATTATCTAAAACCTCATTTCGAAATGTCAAAGAATGCTTTGACATGCATGTCAATGCACCATATGTGCTCAGAGGCATGGTGCGGTGATCACCGGCTTTGCGCACTTAAAAGTGTTGATCCACTAATTTCCTCTACATAACAAACAACCTATGACTACATAGGAGTACTTACTCTATTTCTCCGAGCCTCTGTAAAACTAGACAGTTGTTTATATCAAAGTGAAGTCAAGCTTTCTCTATTTGATTGTAGGTAAAATATCTAGAAATAGAGAAATAAACCATGGGCATATATTTATCTCAAATACTACATTTGTACTCCATCCGTCCACAAATATTGACCATCATTTGGTGAACAATATGGGGAATATGTGTGATGTATAAAAGATATAGTCGTGTATTCATATTTGAGTAAAGTTTCTGATGTTGTAACATCGATAATATTGTTTACTTAGTGTTGGTGAACTTGATGGTCAAAATCGGGAAACTCGAAACTAAGATGGCATGTAATTATGGAGGGAGTAGTAGTATAGATAGGGTGTCAAGGGCGGTTCAAGGCAACATAGTTTCACCGGCTAATATAAATTGTACTACATGCATAGATTAAAACTTGTATACAAATTGGACTGCGTGTAGGTGTAGTTGTCTGAGACTAAATAATTGTTCGCAAACCCGCCCCACTTGTATACAAACTTGCATCCTACCAACGTTACCCTCTTGGGGGTGTCGTTGTGGAGCTCTGACTCATCCTGATTAGGGTTTGGACCCCTCGGAACTCGTTTAAAATGATTAAGCATCCTTAGGGTTTTAATTTCATTTGTGTATTTATTTGTGTATTTTTGTATGAATAATATGTATATTTGTGTATGAATCCAAGTCCACTTGAATGTTTACTCTCTTACTCTAGATAATATTATTGTTTTAGAAACTATGGATCCACTTAGTAGAAACCTTGAAGAAGAAGAAATAATGGAGAACATTATTGATGACGACACCTCACAATATCTGAACTTGGAGGGACATGATGACAGCTCAAGTAGTCATGGAGAAGATGAAGACTCCGGTGAACGCAATTTAGTGATTACAAAGTCCGGCGAGGTATATGCATTGATTAAGCCTCTGCTGACTTCCACCAACAATCTTCTTCTACATGTATTAATTAATGCTTCTTTCTTCTTTTAGCCCTCTGGATCGACCAGCCAGCAACCATCTTCTTCTATGAAAAAGAGCAAGCGAGGCGCGAGCCATCGGTTGAAAGATCGTGCAAAGTTCACGATCGAAGCAGTCCGTGTTGATGGCAGGCCGATGGAGCCCAAGAAGGCCGCAGACAAATTTGTACGTCAGGCTGGAGTTCTTGTTAGGGACCAAATCCCAATCATAATTAAATATTGGAATAAGCCAAAGAAGGGCGACGGTGCCTTTGTCGATGAAAGATCCAAAGAAACGCTTTGGAATTCGTTGTTGGTAAATTTCACCCTTCCGCCAGAGGAGGATGAAAACAACCCGGTTATAAAGGAAAAGGTCAAAGAGTGGACTCTAAAGAAGATGGTCGACGCTTTCCAGAATCGAAGACAAAATTGAACAAATTTGTCAAAGTGGCGAGACTCAAATTTCAAGACGCATATTATGCGAAGATAAGACCTCACTGGCCCGAATTTGTGACATATAAAAAAGGTGCTATAGCTAAAAAGAGGTCAGAAACCAATACGCTTAATGCTCAGAAGAAGGAATATCACCAGAGGACGGGGTCAGGTGGCTACATATCTCAGAGGCCTAAGTGGGAGGAAGTTGAGAAGGCCCTGCACGCTAGAGGGATCACACCCCAGACAGATACGTGGGACCTACGTGCAAAGACTTGGTTCTACGGAATCGGGGCAAGGTTGGACGCAGAAACAGGATTGTGTATCTTCCCAACCCTCCTTGCCAAACCGGTCACTGAACTCATCATGGCATACGAGGAAACAGCCGCCAGGACCTTCCATCCCGACAGAGAGAATGACCAGCTCACACGTGCCATCGGTAAAAAAGAACACCCTGGACATGCACGAGGCATAGGGGGTATGACGTGGAAGGATGGGTTTGCCGAGTGGAGCGACTCTTACTGATGGCGCGACAGAAAAGAAAAAGAGCGTACAGAGCGGATGACACAGATAGAACATGCACTTGTGGCGCTGCAGGCGCAAGTGAATGCACAACAGAGCCATCAAGCTACCGGCCCATATCAGCGGCACGAAGAGCCTGCATTGGAAGCTGCCGGCGGCCCAGACTCTGCGCGGAAAAGCAGCGTGGCTTCCACGGAGAACGTGCAGCCCACGCTTGAAATGGCGGGTCCTCGATACCCCGTGGATGAGATCACGGAGAGCGAACATGCTGAGATGCATGTGAGATTAATGGGCAGTGAAAACAACCATTCTTTGGAAGAAGGAACACATCGTGCTTCCAAATTAGAGGCCACTGGCACCCCCGCCGTCTCCGTGAAGGCCAAGCCGAGCCGCTTCAGCTATCTCTCACTGCAGCCATCTCCGGCGCTTCACCATCTCTGCAGCGAGCCATCTCCGGCGCGCCAGCCATCTCCTGCCCGTCAGCCATCTCCGGTGCTTCATCCATCTCCTCAGCGTAAGCGGAAGAGCACTGCCACGAAGAGCATCACTAGCACTACCACAAAGAAATCCGCAGGAAACCATACGCCAAAGAGTTGAAAAAACTACGTCCCGTGGCCTTCCGCCAAGCCATTGCCGGTTTTACCGTGGAATCGCAGCGACGAGGAGACCAATAGGATCTCGGAAGAAGAGGTCAAGAAATTCTTTGCACCTAGACGGGCCGAGCCAAAGGAGAAAATAGATCTGGCGGTGGTGGAGAAGTTTTACAATAATCTTTTAAAACCTGAAACCCCACTTGTGCCGGACTACGAGCGCCAGATTTTGAAGGGGGTGCAAGGCGACATAGGGATACTAAAAGTAGTAGTCGTGTGGCACCCCAGAAAACAGTTCCCATGCTCGGAGAGCAGGAAAACCAATCATGCGCCCTGCTCCAAGTGTTCGACACACGGTACGCTCCTCCCGTAAATGATTACGAGGCAGAGCTACAAAGAAAGGCCAATGAGATGGGGATGACTTACATTACATACTTGAACCTCATGGGAGACAACTTGCCCAAATGCGATGCCAACCCCATACAGCCATGGAAGTATGGGAAGAATCTCGTCAAGAAAGAGGAGCTCAAGAATCTACCAACAAAGATGCGAAGATTGCACAAGTGGTACCTTGATTTCTGCAAGATGAGAAAGGAAGAATGGATCATGGCGCATATAAGAGATCACATTTTCTTGTGCGGAGACGACGCGATTGACTTCAACATTCAAGACTTGCATTTTCTATTCAATCAGAAGGAACTCGACAAAGTTGCCATCAGCCTTTATTGTGTGTAAGTACTATTTCTGTAATTTATATCTCATCTCATTCACTTCATTAATTGCATGTATATATATGCTCACCATATATGTATGTACTATTATGCAGGAAAAAGGTTATGGAATGCATGAAAGGAGGCCCTTTTGACATTGGGTTCGTTGACCCAAATAGAGTTCATGAAGAAGTGGTAAGAACCAAACCCGGCAAATGAAGATTACTTACAAAGTCTTTCTTGAGACAACAAACCAAAGGGAAATACTATTGCCTTACAACTTCTCATGAGTCTTACCTCTCTCTTGTACACATTTCGCTTACTCGATGTTAAGTGTAACTGATGATGAGTTATGCGTGCGTAGGTTCCACTTTATTCTGCTAGTCATTCAACCCGACTCAGGAAAAGTCCTTGTCATGGAATCGTTACGAAAAGAAAAAGAGATATGGGCAGACTTTAGAGAGATGCTCGAGAGGTAATTTCAATCATATTATCGCACTAGATCGGCAACTTTCGTGACAACAAGTAATTAATTACTCCTTTATCCATTTTCTTTGCCGGACAGGGTTTGGAAAAGGTTCACGAGCAGGGCCGTGGGTGAATGGTCAGAAGAACTAAAATTTGTAGACCAAAATGTAAGTAATACTAGCTAGCTAGGTCTACGTATCTCTTTGATTCTGCTTCCAATTCCATTATATCATGCTTTATTGATTATTATTTTGGTTGAACTCTCTATTCTCGTAAAGTGCGCGCATCAGGGACCCGGCAATAACTTATGTGGGTACTATGTTTGCGAGTTCATTCGCAACACGATATGTGCGACGGGCCAAGCCGCACTAGAACAACTTAGAGTAAGTAAACAAAGTACACAACATTATTTTATTACCATCAATTGTGTTGAGTTTTATTCTTATATATATATTGACCCCATTCTTCATATATATTCAAATCGAACGGATGCGGGACCAAATCCTACCATTTGACCGCATACGAGCCATTTAAGAGGAACTGGCGGGGTTCATACTTGATGAGGTCGTCACGCCTGGCGGAGAACTCTTTAGATATCCACCAAAATGAACGATGACGATGTATGTGCCGATGACGATGTTTGTGTATAATAATAGTTGCTTAATTATTCATGTACTCGTATGTACCGATGATGATGTATGTGTATACCGCTCCCGATCGATTCCCCCTCCCTCCCTCCTCCCGCAGAAATACGCCCAGACGGGCAGAGGCGTAACTTCGCCATGGCAGATTTAGGCCATTTTCGCCATGGCAGATTTAGGCTGTTTTCCTGCCTTGGCAGAGAATTTAACACCGGTTCGTGTTACGAACCGGTGTTAAAGCCCTCACGGCAGCCCCATCGCCACCTTTAACACCGGTTCGTATAAGAACCGGTGTTAAAGGGGCCCCCCCTCTAACACCGAACCCTCAACAGCGGTTCTACAACCGCTGTTAGAGGGCCCTCCCAACCGGTGTTAGAGGGGGGAGTCTGCACTAGTGGTAAATGCTAAGAAGAAACTTATGGGGACTATTAATGATGTTCTCATTATGGTTAACAATGCTTATGTACCTGTTGATTTCTATGTTTTGGATGTTGAATAAAATGCTTCTTGTCCTATTACTTTGGGAAGACCTTTTCTTAGAACAATTGGTGCCATCATTGATATGAAAGAAGGCACCATTAAATATAATTTTCCATTCAAGAAAGGTATTGAACACTTCCCTATGAGAAGATAGAAGTTGCTTTTTGCTCCTCCTTTGAAAGCAAGGTTTGATGTTAATGTTTCCTCATTTGAAAATACTTTATTCTTCTTGCTTCATGTGCCTAACTTAAAGGCGTTAAAGAAAAGTACTTGTTGGGAGATAACCCAAGAGTTTCCTTAAGTATTGGAAGTTATTACTTCTGTAATGACCTCTCCTTATCCTTTTTGTTTGCTTTTTTGTGCCAAGAATAACCTCTAATGAGAGGAAAATAAGATTTGGGGAGTTACTGTCCCGAAAGAGATTTATGTCCTCCACCAAAAACATTCGTGAGGAGGCTCTGTAACTCGGATTGAGCTCCAAATTTACGAATAAATCCCCCAGTATGTTGGATAACTTTAGTTAGTTCAACACTTTTTGATTTGAGCAACATAAGATGTCCGAAAAAATTCGTTTCTACCTTCTGGTCTGTTTTGACAGATTTTTGCCATTATTTGCATTTGCTTCTTATTGATTCCTTTTTGATCTCTCTTCAGGTAAATTGAGTTTCTTTGAAGGAGTTACTACAGTAGCTTGTGTTTTTAGTGAAAAGCCTTGTTGTTCCAAAGCTTTGCCAGTGGTCTAATATCTTTTGAATACACTAATGTTGCTAATGAAGATTGTGTGAAGTTTTGTATGAAGGAAAAAAATTTAGGTGTAGAGAGAGAATGATGCAATGAGATGAAGAATGGAAAAAAGATCAAGCTTGGGGATGCCACCATGGTGTAACCCCAAGAAATATCCAAGAGGTACAAGCGTCAAAGCTTGGGGATGCCCAAGGCATCCCCTTCTTCATCAATAAAAAGCTCAGGTCTGTCTAGACACTTCGTTTTTATTGTTTCATGCACAGTTGTGTTGTTCTTGGAGCATCTTAGTTTTTGTTTGATTTGCTTAGTTTTTTTAGTTTGCTTTAGTAGTTTGGACCCCGTTCTCGCTGTGTTGTTTTGCAAATGAGTTTGCTTGTTGTTTGGAAAGGAGTAGTAAGTTCTTGCTTGAAGTGCAAGAGGAGCTTGCATTTGACTGTGACTTAGACTTTAGCATGACATGTCAGGTGTTGTTTTAGCATTATGCTTAGTGATTATTGTTGTAGCATGTCTTGTTCCAAACAATTGGGATTGCTTAGTGTGCCTTGAAGAAATTATGCGTTGTTTTAGCATGCAAAAGCATAGTATTGTGGTATTCTCCTTTGATGTTTTGCTTGGGTTGACTTGGCACATGCTCACACCATGTTATGACTATGACAAGTCACCATTAGCCTCTATGATCATTTAGTCCTTGACTTGTAGTACCACTCTTTGCTTTGATTAGTTTGCTTTGTTGCACTGCATAATTTTGGCCATTATTGCTCTCTTAGTTGGTTGCTCCCAGTCTTTTGCTAGCCTCCACTTGTATGAGTAAGTTCTACTCATGCCTCCAACTCCCAAGAAACCAAGTTATTCCAAAGTGTCCACTATAAACTCCTATGCATGGCGTGGTACACCATTCCAAGTATATTCTTGTTTTCAACTATATTCCAATTAAAAACTATTTTGTTATGTGAAAACTTAGTGATTAAAACCCTCACGAACTTGATGGCACACCTTATTCTTGCCCCTAATAAACTTGAACCATTGTGACAACTTTGTTGTATATGCTTGCACTTATAAGTTGGAATTAGCAGAACCATGCTGTCACGGGGAACGTTTTCAATATTGCACTTGTACCTTGTTGTACTCAGTTGATATCATGTTCTTTTGTATATGGATGTCACCGGTGTGAAATAAAGAGGGAACTTGTAAGTCCATGGAGTTTATATCCTGTGTTAGAGAAACGCCTGGGCCTCTATCCTAAGCCATGCCTAATCATGGTGGAAACTTGCAGCATCACCATAGTGACATCTATGAAGCATTCTTATTAAAAAAGAGACACATTGAGAAAAGAGGAAAGAGAGAAAAAGAGCACCATATTCCCATGGTACATAAGAAGAATTGCTGAGATGCTCATTGCGTGCTTGCCTTGTCATTTTGGTTATGGGAAAGCTCTTGTACCATGTGCAAGGGGTACCCTGTTGGCGGTTCTCAATGATATGCAAATACTTACAGTGACAAGAACTTACCTGGACCCAAAGTTGAGTCTCCACCTTAATCACTTCAAGATTCTTATGATAGGGGCAATGAGAGATGAAAGCTAACAAGTACCATAATTTTTGGAAGCTCTTTTTGAAACTTGTAATCACTGCTTCCTTTACAAAAGGCCTTTCTTCCACCATTATTTGAGTCTCCACCTTCTACCTTTAGGCACCATTAAGAGAGCATAGTTGTCATTC
This sequence comes from Avena insularis, assembly GCA_023614405.1. NCBI lineage: Eukaryota > Viridiplantae > Streptophyta > Magnoliopsida > Poales > Poaceae > Avena > Avena insularis. The sequence continues at coordinate 376,022,878 of CM042691.1, read as the reverse complement.
TGTGTGCAGTGTTCCAAAGCTTATTAATTGATGCATATTGTGTTATTACTTGTTCTTGTGCTACTTCTTTCTAGTCAACATTGTGAGCTTTGCAGGTGTCCTATGCATTATATTGCTACTCTATGAGGGACAAGCTAATTGCCACTATGCTATGTTTTCTGATGTGAAACAAACAAACGTTTTTCAATGCATATTATTCATGATCTTTGTTTGTAGCTTGCCTTGTTGCATGCATAGTTATTATGTCCTATTGTTAGAACTCCATCTTTCATGCACATGTTTATAGTTCTTTGATCCCAGATTTCAATGCTTGCAAATGGTTGGATCTTTATTGTGAGGGTGCATGTCACCTCAAAAATTATTCTTTTTATCACTTACCTATTCGAGGACGAGCAGGAGTTAAGCTTGGGGATGCTGATACGTTGGAAACGTATCTATAATTTTTGATGCTCCATGCTTGTTTTGTATCTACTTTGCTTTGCTTGTCTACACTTTTAGGTGCTTTTTACATGTTTTCCGGTACTAACCTATTAACAAGTTGCAATAGTGCCAGATGCATGTTTTCTGTTGTTTTTGGTTTCAGAAAAGTTAGTAAAGAAATATTCTCGAAATTGGACGGGACAAACGTCCAAGTCAATTACTTTCCGTGGGGAACAAGAAGTCCAGAGGGGAGCCCGGAAGGCCAGCGAGGGGGGCTAGACCCACCCTAGGCGCGGGTGGGCCCTAGTCTGCGCCTGGCTAGGGTTTGGGCACCCTGCCCGCCTCCCGGTCTCGCCCCTTCGCCTATAAGAAGCCCCCGATGCAGAAACCCTGGGTACCCGATCAGAAGTCCACGAAACCGTCTGTAGCCGCCGCCACCATCGTCCCTAGATCGGGAGGATCTGAAGTTCTTCCAGGCATCCTGCCGGAGGGGAGATCATCCCAGAGGCCTTCTCTACTGTATGATTCGTGAGTAGTTCCACCTTGGACTATGGGTCCATGTAGTAGCTAGATGGTTATATCTCCTCCTTTGTGCTTTCATGTATAGATCTTGTGAGCTCCGTTCATGATCAAGATCTAATCTATTTGTAATCATGCATGTTGTGTTTGCGGGGATCCGATGGATATTGAGATTATTATGTTGGTTTGATTAATGGTTTTGTATTTATGATTCTATCATGTTTGTGTTGTTTGTGATCTTGCATGCTCTCCGTTGCTAGTGGTTATCTTGTCCAAGTAGTTTCTAGTGACTCCAAGAGGGAGTATTTATGCTCGATAGTGGGTCCATGCCTCTAGTTTCCAAGGGAAGTGACAGAAATCTCTTCGGTTGTATATGTGTTGTTGCTACTAGGGAGAAAACAACGGTCTCTTGTTCATGGAACATGTGGACTGTTTACCTTACACACTTTGCTTAAAGCAGTTGTTTGTTGCTTGCAACTTAATACTGGAGGGGGTTCGGATGATAACCTAAAGGTGGACTTCTAGTCATAGATGCAGTTGGATGACGGTCTATGTTATTGTTGTATTGCCCAATCAACTTCATAGGATCTTTCTGGCTAGTAATTGCATTGTTATGCCTTGTTCATTTCCGGTTAATTGCCCCGCTATAATTTGTTTACCCTTCATGCCATGTTGTTTATCTAAGGAGAGCATCTCTAGTGAACTATGGACCCCGGTCCAATCTTTACCATTGATACATCTTCCATTGTTACATGTTTACTTGCTGCAAACCATTACCTTCCACACCATACGTTTAATCCTTTGTTACAGCAAACCGGTGAGCTTGACAACCTCACTGATTCGTTGGGACAAAGTCTTGAGTTTGTGTTGTGCAGGTCTCCATGTTGCCAGTAACACCTTTGAGACGTTTCCTTCCTCCTTCAGGTTCGATAACCTCGGTCTCTTCTGAGGTAAACTTGCTGTTGTGCTCATCACACCTTGCTCTTTGGGTTCCAACGAAGTGTCCCACGTCAACACTGGGTGCACGCATCATCTATCCTGGTGAGGTCACTAGGGTCCTTGTTTTTGTTTTTATTTTTATTTTTAGTTTATTTCTTGTTATTGGTTTACTATTTGTTATCTATTTAAAACCCAATAATTACTTACTTAATTGTTTTTCTTATTCCAAAAATACCAAAAACAAAAGAGCCATGGCTCAGAAAAAACTAGGGGAGTATGCTACTCCCAATGTTGATTTTATTCGTGCACCTATTACTCAGCCCATCGTTGGTGCGTAAACTTATGAAATTAAGCCTAACCTTTTAAGTTTGGTTTAACAAAATCAATTTGTAGGCTTAGCCGTTGAGGACCCAGGTTTGCACCTAAACATATTTATTAAATTTTTTGACATGATGCGCATTAAATATGTTGACTCCAATGCGGTGAAATTACGTTTATTTTCTTTCTCTTTTAGAGGAAAGGCTAAGGACTGGTTCCTAGATTTGCCTAAAGGCACTATTACATCTTGGGAGGAATGCACTAATCTTTTTATGACTAAAATTTTCCCTTGAACTAAGGCTATGCAGTTAAGGTCCAACATAACATGTTTAAGACAAGAAGACCTCGAGCCACTAGTGCTTTCATGGGAGAGAATGAAAGAAGATGTAATGAACTATCCTAGTCATGAGATAGAAGAATTACTTTTATTACATTTATTTTATAATGGTATTAACCCAATGTCTAAGTCTATGCTAGATATCGCAGCAGGAGGAATCATCATGGAGAAGCAAGTGAGTGTTGCAAAACAAGTACTTAATGATATGCAAATAAACCATGCCCAATGGCATGCAGAGAGAATCTCCTAAAACAGGGTGAATTCAATCACCAAAAAGCATAAAGAAAAGCTTATTATAAAGATAGATGAGTTACTTAATATTGTTAAGGGTAAGAAAGATAACCAAATTAATGGTATCACTACTGATGCTAATAAAGTAAGGACCATGCTACGTTTAGATCGGTCTATAAATTGCAATTCCTGACGGACATTTGCACTAGCCCCATGCAAGAACCGTATTGTACATGTGTATTATGGCCAAAAATAGAAAGTGTGTTTAGTGCTAAGAATAAAAGACAAAATAGATGATGTCCTCGAAACCTAAAATTTTAAAATGGTTCATAGGTCGAACCGTTTATCATATTTATGATCCGTTTTTATCGTTGGGATAGTCACGACAAGATCTTCGAAAGTACATATCATGTTGATATGTTTTGACAACTTTTTTATCCAAAAGTTATCCATCTGTAACACGCAGGTTATCTAGGCTATACTATGTAAGTTATTCATCAGGTAACACATAATTTATCCACCCTAGGAAGTTGTGTGTTTGAGTATTTATATGCGTGTAAAAACACTAATATGAACTCCGTTTTAGGATCCGTTTTCACTAAGTCAATGATGATAAAAATCCCGCTATCCTAACACCTAGGCTACCGTGTGCAAATCAAGTAACTCTATCATACATGTAGTTAACTAAAATGGAGGTAACCAGGGCTTAAAAAATATAGTGGTCACGAAGAGAACTAAAGTTATTCTGAAAATTGTACAAAGTTATCCAAAGATATCAACAAAAAAAATCCAGTGACATTGTATAATAATTATCCACTAGTAATACGAGATTTATCCATGCTTAGCATTTAAGTTATCCACCCAATAACATGTAAATTATCTATCACTATAAAAATTTAGCCACAAATAGAATACAAAACCACCTCGAAAGTCTACTTATTAAATATAAGCTTAATTTCTTTAAAGAAATTAAATCTAAGTTTATTTTATATTTGATAAAATAAATGAGGTCTTTTGCCCCGTCCATCCACCACCCTAAGTTGTAGTGAACAACATTACGTGCAACCAGTATTCTAGCAGAACGGTTTCATTACTGTGGCGTACGGGTAACGAAGTCTCAAAGAGTGTTAGGGTATCGGGCCTTCATCACTCATCGATGCTAACCTACACCTAGGCTACCCCTTCCAATTAAACTAGGTCATAGCTCACATTTAATTAACTAAACTAAAATACATGGCCAACAGTAATTTCATGAGGCGAAAAAATAAAAAAGTTATCCACATGAGAAATACGAGAATGCCTCGATCCAATCCGTTTATATGATGAATAACTTATATGTTATATGGTGGATAATGGCATAGATAATCCACGTGTTGAGGGTGTGTAACTTTTTGATCCACATTTTTACATTGAAACACATCAACATGAGATATAGTTTCGAAAATATCGTCACGACTAGCCCAATGGTGAAAACGGATCATAAATCTGATAAACAGTTTGGCCTATAAAATATTTTGAAATTTCAGAATTCCGCATTTAATGTGAATGAAGTCAGCTCTTTATCGTTTTTTTGATTAGTCCATATGTCTTGCACCAGCTTCGCGTGCAAGCACGATCGGACAATGGGTGCGTATCCACCTGGTTTTGACATTTTCAGACCGGTCTATATATAGAATCCGTGTAACCCTTCTTGCAAGAGTCATAACTATGGCTCGAATTTTAAAAAATAATGCTCTAATCCTGCAGGTGATCCACATAATAATAATTATGATAATCATAGTGGAGCAAATCATGACAATCTTTTTTAAAAAAAATTGTTAGAAATTTTATGCAAGCTCAAACTGATCAAAATAATATGCTTATTAAAATCACGGAGAACCATGATAATAATATTTGTAAATTATCTAGCCAGACCATTGAAATTAGAAATGATGTGCATGCTCTATACGAAAGAACCAAAACCGTGGAGGCACAATTGGGCAAGATATCCGAGAGTCAAACTCTCATACTTGCAAGATTCGCTGGAAACCCCGAGCCAAACTGGTGGAAGACCTCAAGATGATGAGGACATAAGGAAAAGATGACAAACTTGAAAAGCTAGATTATAGCAATGCGCCATCACCGGATTGTACTGTGGAAGATCTACTAAAGATGATCATCGTGAAGAATCCCGGTATAAAACAAGCTAACAATACAACATACCAACAGTTTATAGAAGAAGTAGCATCTATGATACTTGAGCTAGATATGGAATATAAGAAGCTAACTAATAAACCTACAACTAAGCTTGATGATATTTTTGATCCCAATATTAAAATTAAAATAACAGTTAATGAGATAGCTGCACTTTGTGATCTTAGTGCAAGCATTTCAAAAATTTCTCAGAGTTTATTTGATAAACTAAATCTTGGGCCATTTGAAACTACTGAAATGAGACTCCATCTTACTAATTCAACTTATAAACAAGCTATTGTGATCAAAGAAAATATAGTTGTTGAAATTAAAACATGTCCTTCTCTTATTGATCTTGTTATAGTAGACATGCCTAAAGATCTCATAGCACCTATAATTATAGATAAACCAGTCCTTAGTACTATTAAAGATTTGATTAATTTACATGAAAGGAATATGAGAATAATACTACCATCTAGAGATCCTTTTATAGCCAACTTCCCTAGGAAGAAAAATCCAAGCCTAATTATGATAGTATAATCACTTTAAAAGCTAACTACTTTGGAATGGGTGTTCCACTTGCAAAGCCTAAATGGGCACCATCTAGGTCAAGCTAATTAACCTTTACTAGAAGTGCTCCATGGGAGGCAACCCATGTGAAATAAATGTAGGGGTTCGTATCATGGAAAACAAAAAAATCCACTGCATGAACACACAAATCAAGATCTAATCTATGATCAAGCCAAGATCTATCTATAAGATCGGTGCAACGAGATTGAAGAGTACTACCCCTCGTGGATCCAAAGTGGTTAACGAGATTAGATTCTCGTGGATGATGTAGTCGTTCACTTGTCGATCTCAAGATCGCGTAGACGATCCTTCCAGCGCCATGTTTCGGCAACGCTCCTGCAGTCGGTCACACGTTCGGTACTCGATGAAGACCTTCCTCTCTCTCTTGTTCCAGCAGGTAGCAGAGGTTGTAGATCTCTCCTCGCAAATCTGGCAGCATGACGGTGTGGTGTCGGAGTTTAGAGGGGAAATCCTACAGGGCTTCGCCTAAGCCGGAGCGGGTATGGTGGAGTAGAAGAGGGCCTCGGTGATCTAGAGTTTAGAGGTCCAGGGGGTGGAGGTAGCCATCGGATAGGGATTAGCTAGACGGCGGCTGTTTAGAGGAGATCTAGAGCGGCTGCAACTAGAGAGGGGGGCGGCAGCCGATCTAGAGTTTAGGGTTTCTTGTGGGAGGCAAGGGGCGCCCCCTCCCCTCTATTTATGAGAGGGAGGGGCGGTTTGGGGAGGGGAGTCCTCCCCAAACTCCACCTTGTGGCTGGCGGCAAGGGAGAGGGAGGAATCCTTCCTTAGGTAGGATTCCTTCCCTCCCTCCACTAGACAACCATGTTGGGATTTTGACTTTTTCAAATTGGCGTTTGACTTTCAAACTAGAGTTTGATTTCTCCCTTCCCATTGCCCAGCCAAGTGACCTAGTACAATGATGCAACCATTCCACTTTGTCATGACACATCCATGTACCCTTCCCACTCCGGAATGATGGACCTTCTAGACCCTTCTAGAACATTCTGCTGAAAACACCAAAACCATTCCCGAACTCCGAAATTGGACTTTCCTTATATGAATCTTATTCTCCAGACCATTTCGGATCTCCTCGTGATATCCTGGATCCAATCTGAGACTCCTAACAACATTCGTTCTCTTACTCACATTCCATATCTACTAAACAACATTGAATCCTTAAGTGTGTATCCCTACGGTTCGTGAATTATGCATACATGATCGAGACTCTTCTCCGATCAATAACCAATAGAGGAATCTGGAAATTCATATGGCTCCCACATATTTCTACGATTACTTCATGATCGAATGAACCATTTACATACAATACCAATTTCCCTTTGTCTCGCGATACTTTACTTATCCGAGGTTTGATCGTCGGTATCTCTGCATACCTAGTTCAACCTCGTTACTGACAAGTACTCTTTTATCGTTCTTGTGATATGTGATCCCTTGTGAGCCAGTCACATGCTTGCAAGCCTATTGGATGACATTCCACCGAGAGGGCCCAGAGTATATCTATCCATCATATGGATGGACAAATCTTGATCCATGTGCCTCAACACATACTTTCTGAATACTCAATGCCACCTTTATAACCACCCAGTTATGAAGTGGTGTGATGGCGCTGCGTGAACATGGAGCGCTTCGTCGGGAAACCCCAAGAGCAAGGTATGATGCAGCATAGCAGCAAGTCTTCCTTCAGTAAGAAACCAAGGTTATTGAACCAGTAGAAGGAAGGAAACGTCTCAAAGGTGTTGCAAGCAACATGGAAACCTGCACAACACAAACTCAAGACTTTGCCCCAACTAACAGTGAGGTTGTCAATCTCACCGGTTGATGTAACAAAGGATTAACTATATGGTGTGGAAGGTGAAAGAGGTTTGCAGCAATTAAACAGTAACAGTGGAAGATGTATCAATGGTAAAGATTGGACCGGGGTCCATAGTTTACTAGAGGTGTTCTCCTTAGATAAAAAAACATGGCATGCTGGGTAAACAAATTACAGCAGGGCAATTGACAGGACTGAGCAAGGCATAACAATGTAATACTAGACATAAAGATCCTATGAGATTCGATTGGGCAATACAACAAGATACATAGACCGCCATCCAACTGTATCTATGACTAGAAGTCCACCTTTGGGTTATCATCCAAACCCCCTGCAGTATTAAGTTGCAAGCAACATACAACTACTTTAAGCAAAGTGTGTAAGGTAAACAATCCACTTGTTCAATGAACAAGAGACCGTTGTTTGCCCCCCTAGTGGCAACAGCAGATCTACAACCTTGGATATTTCTGTCACTTCCCTTGATTAAATAGAGGCATGAACCCACTATCGAGCATAAATACCCCCTCTTGGAGTCACTAGCAACTACTCGGCCAAGATAGCTACTAACAACGGAAAGCATGCAAGATCACAAACAACACAGACATGATAGAATCAATAATACAAAACCATTAATCAATCTGACATAGTAATCTCAATATCCATCGGATCCCCGCAAACACAACATGCATGATTACAAATAGATGAGATCTTGATCATGAACGGAGCTCACAAGATCTAGACATGAAAGCACAAAGGAGGAGATACAACCATCTAGCTACTACACGGACCTGTAGTCCAAGCTAGAACTACTCACACTTCATACCGAAGGCTGGCATGAAGAAGAAGAAGGCCTCCGAGATGATCTCCCCTCCGGCAGGGTGCCAGGAAGAGCTTCAGATCCCCTCGATCTAGGGACGATGGTGGCGGCGGCTACAGACAGTTTCATGGAATATTGATTGGGTACTTACGTTTTAGGCATCGGGGGCTTCTTATAGCGAAGAGGCGAGGCTGGGAGGCGGCCAGGGGGCCCACCGTCTCTCCTCTGGACTCCGTGTTGCGCCTAGGGGGTGCGGTCGCCCTGTTGCGCCCCTCCGTCTCTCCTCTGGACTCTGTGTTCTCCTTGATGAAATATTGACTTTGGCTTTTGTCCCGTCCAATTCGGAGAATATTTCCTTACTAGCTTTTCTGGAACCAAAAACAACAGAAAATAGGCAACTGGCACTATGGCAACTTGTTAATAGGTTAGTACCAGAAAACATATAAAAAGCACCTCAAAGTGTGGACAAAGAAAAGCAAAGTAGATACTAAACAAGCATGGAACATCAAAAATTATAGATACGTTTCCGACGTATCAAGCATCCCCAAGCTTAACTCCTACTCGTCCTCGAGTAGGTAAGTGATAAAAATAATAATTTTTGAGGTGACATGCACCATCAAAACCAAGATCAAACCATTTGCAAGCATTGAAAGCTGGGATCAAAGAACTCTAAACATGAGCATGAAAGATGGAGTTCTAACAGTAAGACAAAGTAACTATGCATGCAATATGAAAGGCTACAAACAAAGATCATGAATAACATGCATTAAAAAACATTTGTTTGTTTCACATACAGAAAACATGGCATAGTGGCATTCATCTTTTCCCTCATAGAGTAGCAAATAGATGCATAGGACACATTCAAAGTTCATAAGAGTGACTAGATACAAATAGCACAAGAACAAGTAATATCAATAATATGCATCAATCAATAAGTTTTGGGATAATGCACATAGAACTAAGAATGGAAACTATGTTCTCTTAACTGGTGCCTAAAGGTAGAAGGTGGAGACTCAAAATAATAGGGGAAGAAAGGTCCTTCATAAAGGGAGGCAGGGATTTCAATTCTGAAAAAGAGCTTCCAAAAATTATGTGCAGTGACCCAGCATACCACTTCATGATGTAGTACACTATAGTCGTTGACATAACACCAATGAAACACCGTTCACTAGTATTACATCCCTCAGAGTAGTACAACAGAAACATAGCAGGTCCAAGACATGACTATAGGTTACAACTCAACTCTTTACACAAGATCCAGAGAACACTCTAGGTTAAAGAGAGAGAAAGAAACTTCTTACAAAGAAGATCAGAGATAAACAATGCAAAAACTATCATACTAATAAGACTAGTATTTTAACTAATGGTCTGGTATTGCTACTATTGCAATACGCTACAAAAATGGGTTCTATGGCTAGAGATTTTATTCCTCTCTAATCAATAACTTCGTCTTCACTTGAGTTGATGTATATGTTGACTTCCTTGACTTTATTGAAGAACTTTAGCTTCTGATAATGATTCCTGGAGCATAACTTGATGTAGACATTGTTTGTACTGGTTTTAGAACCTAGCAAGGGTTAAGAAGATACTTTCAGTACGAGCGTACTCAGCAAGTTCACTATAAATGAGTGTTTGATGCACTATAGCTATAGACACAGACCGTAGATCGTAGGCAATGCAAGTTTTCATAAACATTTCTTCAAAGGTTGCTTTTATTCTCAAAAGCTATGTCCGTCAGCCTTCACGGGTTTACCAGAACTTTCATGGAGTTCCTTTCCCACCCCGTTAGCAGCTCCTTCCCGGAACAGGGAGTAACAAGTTACAGTTCTTACACTCTGCAGAGGTGCGTCACTTTACCCATGAGAGACCTTAGGTTTTGTTGCACGGTCGGGAGTATGTCCCCGTTCAAACTTCCTTAGTTTGAGGCCCAACCTAAGATCCAAGCCAATCAATGCCTTCTCCGTGACCCCGCATGTCTCCTTGGTGTACACCATGCCCACCTATTGAATTACGGCAATGGTTTGTACAGACCGTTCAGATGTCGGAACTATCATGGGACGTTGAGGGCTCCCACCCATATGCTGCATATCCTCTATGAATTACCATATAATATGCATGCTACGAGTGATTACAACCATGACCCGCACATCCAGCTCCATGCGAGAGGGAAAAGATACAGCTGACTTATTCGTCCCATTCCAAACCTCATGGTCAACACGTAATATACGGCGCAAGAATCACTGGCGACATTGGTTTTTAAGTCCTAGATAATATGTTCCTTTACCACCGAAAATCTTATAGTAGGTTATTACCTCATGGTAAATAACCTATAATCACATTATTATGAAAATAGTGTTTTCTGACCCTTTTTAAATGCAGGTGATGATAATACTCGATTTGCAAAATACTTTACAGAAAATAATCAAAGGACATGAGAAAGTGTGAAGAAAATATTTCCTTTCTAAGGTTTAAACAATCATTATTATTAATAGAATATGATTAATGTCTTCTGGTGTTTGATTTATTAGTTTGAATTTGAGATAAATTATGTCTTAATTGAAATAATCCAAAGTTAACTATAAAAGCATAAGTAATTTATTAGACAGGATGTTTATAAGCCTTGAGACTAAAGTTAACTTTAAAATGCTAAATAAACTTAAAGTGAGATGTCTATGATTGTTTAGACCAAAGTTAATTATAAAAAATAGAGGTGAATTTTTATGATATAGTGAGTTTTTAGAATATCATTTAGTTTTTAGGGTTTTTGACTAATATGATTTAGGATGATCCCTTTTAATTTAAGTGAAAGTTGAATTTAATAACATGCAGCTTATTTAATGGAAGCATAATTAGATGATCTTATAAATTTATTAGAGTTTAGAGTCATTTTAAGAGTGGCTAAGAGATGAAGATTACTCACCATCTTATTCATGAGTTGTATATAATATTTACTTAATAGGAGTTTAATTTGAATTAAAGATTAAAAAAATTAGAGTATAATATATATTTAAGCTTTTTGATAATTATGGATTTAGACTTAGTAATTAAACTTTAAAGGATTTAGTGTTTTATAATTAAATGTGATTATTTCTTACTTAAGTAACAATCTTAAGAATCAATAAAGTGGTTATTTCATTTTAATAAGATAAGTAATGGATTTTATTTATCTTAGGTTATTAAAATGTTTTTAAATAATCTATATAGTATTTTTCTAGTGGAATATACTTATTGAAGATCTTAAAAATGAATTTTATTTATTTTTATGTATTATCTTTATTTTTATAAAATTCATCAAAGAATTAAGTGACTTTAAATATTTTATTTACGTTTTATTCTTCTAAAACTCTAAGTTAGTATTTTTATAAAATAGTAGAGTTATTTTGATACACAAAAATGATTTTTATTTATTTTTAGGGGTTTTCTTATTTTATAAATTTTCATTTAGGATTTAATGGTGTTAATAATTATTTACTTTATATTTATTTAAAACAATTAAAATTATATTTTTATTAAGTAGATCTTATTTTTATGATGATTTAAACATATTATTTATATATTGTTAGGATTTTTTTTATAATTTTCTATAGCTCAAAAGGTTTAGATGATATTTTGGTAAATTTCCATTTTACCTCTTATTATTTATTTGCAAGATCTATTATACTTCATAAATCTAGGCCCATTAGGTAGCCTAGCCCACTGGGTTGGGCTAGACCACTTGGCATGGTTCTTTGGGTCGGTTGACCCCGACCCCGACCCTATCTTCTTATTCGCTGCTCGTCCTCTCCCAGGCGATGTAGATGTCGCCTTCCCTCTCTGGCTCGATTCCGGCAAACGCCAGCTATTTCGGCTGCCGCTGCCGGCAATTGAAGCTCCATCGCCGCCTGGCAATCGGGTCCTCCGATTCTATTTGGCCCTAAGGCCTTACCGAGCTCGCCCCCTCTCATCTCCTGGTGCTAGGGTTTGGTGTTGGGGTCGCCGTGTGCCGGTGGTCCTGTGGTGCTCTTCGTCGGCCTGGACTCAGCTCGACCCAGCGGAAAGGTGCGCAGGCGCAACCCTGGTGTCTCCTTATCCTGATGCCTGAGGGACAGCACTGTCAGCGCAACCCAAGCATCGGGGATTCCTATGATTCTATGGTGGTGGTGTTTAGGACCTATTCCATGTCTTCATCAAGCCAACGCTCCAGGTGCTCGGCACCCTCGGTGAGTTTTGATTTCATGTGACCAGCTTTAGTGCTGATGGCCCTAATCCATGATTCTGCTATGTTTGTTTGTGGCTGATTGATTACTAGCTAAAATTCCTAGATTTGGATGAGCAAGTGCTTAGTGGTACTAATTTGGTTAATGATTGTGCTGCTAGTGTTGGTGAGTGCTAAACTATGGCTCAAGTTGATAACTCCAGGCCCTAGTGTGATTCTTCTATGCTTGTCTAAATCTTTGATTTAGTAAAATGATTATAATGGGTAAATACTGATTCTTAGGAATACTACCTAGGAATATGATGTAATTCTGTCTGGAATGATTTTTCTCTAGTATTGCTTACTGAGTATGGGATGACAACATGACAGTGAATCATTTGTACAACCTTTTAAACCATTGGTTGGAAATAAATGATTCAATGGTTCTAAAGAGTGATTTTGGTGACTTATGTTTGCTATAGAACCCTACTGTGGTGCCACAAGTGAGTGTGCACAGTAGTGATGTACTCCCTTTTGAGTGTACACAATGATAGCTATCCCTTATAGTTGGCTGTTGGATTTGGGTTAAGCTATCAGGGAACCATAATTGGATACCAATGAGGTTAAAGCTGAGGTTTTATCTTGACTTGATTATTTTTGTGGTGCCTCCCTATGGGAGTGAGCACAATAGTACTTCCGGCAGGATGAATTGTTGCTTATAAAGTTGGATAAAATCCATAGATAATTAATGCCTATGAGGCTGGTCTGAAGCTTTGGTGAATTAGGATAAGTTCACTTTGAATTTAAAGTTGGAATGCTAGCATTAGTACTATTATTATGTCACAGTACATCTTTGGATGATTTCTAGCTATTTTTAGCTAGAAAATGATTTGTACAATCCATATTCAGGTTTACAAAGTTTCTGAATTTTATATGATGATGGAAATTCTAGTACTCCAGTGGCTTCTGTTAACTGCTTTTGTTGCTATGGTGCCTCCTATTGGAGTGTGCACAACACATAGTGGTTTAGCATGATTAGCTGGTATTGAGTAATTACTTTCTGGAATCCATCACCATGTTAAATGAACAATGAATAAAATTGAGTGGAGATTACACCTGCCTATGATGCTCAAGCTGAGGCTATATCTTTTTGGACACATAGCTGATACTAGATATGCAGGTCAAACATCTCTATGATGAGCTTCCCATAGCAATACTATGGAAGCCTGAGAGCTCTACTTCTCTTCCAATTTTCTGTTTCAAGATAGAACTGTTAAGAACAGATGCTTTAGCCTGTGATGCAAAAGGCTGAGATCCATTTTATGTAAGGAAGGATAAATCATAAACTTGCTATGTGTGCTTGTTTCCAGTTTCTCTTATATGATGCTATGCACATATATAACACTAGATCTGGTTATTGTTATTGAGAATTTTCCGAACCTGCTGTAGTTGGTACTTAATTACTTGATATCCAATCTTGTGGATATTGCTCCTGGTACAGCTGACCTCCTCCTCCTTATTCCCATGTCCAGCTTCTTCTATAGCTGTGGCCTAGATTTCTTTTCTTGGAGCTGCTGCCTTGCCTTGATTTCCTCCTTATCCTAACTCTTGGATGGCTCCAGGGAGCAACCGGAGCTAAGGGTGTGATGGAATCTGGCTAGTGGTGTGGTTGGTAGTGTAAGGATATGTTAATATGAATCTGATGAGAACTAATGGTAAGATGGTGATGGTTTCTTAATGTTCTGAGTGTTGTAGCAAGTGTTCAGCAAGGTGTCCTCTTTTTGCTTCGGCTGATACTTATCTCCTCTCCTGGTTTCCTCTTGTGTTGACAGCACCTCATTCTTGCATGTATGTGTGAGCTGCTTGCACTGTTCTGGATCAGTGCAAGGCAAAATATCTTGATTTTTACCCTTCTGCTTCTACTTCTATGGTGAAACTTGCCCCATAATTTTAATGCCAATGAGGTGGTACTGAGGCACTGATCTGATTAAGAACAGATACTACGATTTGGTGAAACTTGCCCCTAATTACTGCTCTGTGATGAAATTAAACAATGCATCTCACTATTATCCTCTGAGAGCACTAACCAACTAACCTCCTTTGTTTCCTTTAAACTTTTGTTTTGTGTTATTTTGATTTTTTTGTTTACAGCTATACAAGATCAGGAAGAAACCATCAAAAGAGGAAGATTTAGTTTAGGCCCCTTTTTTTATTCTTGTAAATCTATTTATCTTGAATAATGTAATAGACAATGTAATATTGTATAATAAAGTTTAATTTTCTTTTCTACTTGTAATCTACCTTCTTGTAATATTTATATCTTGTTTATAAAGGTGAATTCAATTCTTATTTATTGTTGTATTAACTATTATTTCTTTTCCTTTATTTTTCATTGTTTTATCCTTTTCTGGTATTGTTCTGTATTAACATTCTTTTCTATTTGTTATTGTGATTCATTTGTTCATTTATAATTCAATTTTAAATTTCTCTTGAATTCAAATATATGATTTGAATCTTTAAATTCGAATTGCTTCCACCGTAATGCAAAGGATTCAACCAAGGTCATGTCAAAATCCAGAGCACTAGCCCTAACCTTTCCACCCTAATAATAGAGATCTCGATCCCTCCATAGCTTCTTTACTTTTGCGCAAAAATTTCCCGGATTTTCTATGCATGAATGAAATGCACACACCTGGGTTCAGCTTATTTCTAAGCTCTAATGCTAGGATGCTACAGACTCTCCCCCTTAAAATAAACTTCCCTCAAGTTCAGATACTCTCAATGCTTCGTATAAGGAATTGTCTTGCAATGATCATAATATGTCTTAACTCCATGGAAACCTCAATGGAAATAATTGTAATATCCCATATCCAAATCTTTTCCTTGAATCCTCATTATACTCAACAATCTTTAACTTGGTGTCTCCAATACTCCAAAGTTCCTTTTACTTTAGTCCCTTGGGGATTTGTCCTTACTAGAAGATCCTTCAATTGGGGTCTCTGATTTAGTTCATTACCCTTATTAGGTATCCTAATACAACTCCTTTACTTGATTATCAAACTTCCTGATTATACTATATAAATTCTTGGAAATCTCACTAAAACAGGGTTTTAATTTAGTCAATAGTGGAGGCCAAAAGACTAACTTTTGATTTGTGATGGTATGGTTTATACTGGTAGTCCCTTTAAAGATTGGATTTGAACTCATTTAGTCCATACCCATTGAAATTTCTTGTTCCTCTATACATGTCTGATTTGATGTGATTATTCACTCTTAAAGATCACTTAAGAGTTGTTTCCTCTAGAATTAGTTCGTTTAGAATTAATCTATTCTATATCTTTCAAGCTTTTACCTTAGCAGGCTTTAGATAATCTTTCTTCTCCAACCTTTGTTCATAAAGTCAGATAATATTACTTTCATTTCTAACGTTTACTCTCCCCCTTAGGGTTTACTAATAGTATTGTTAAATAGTATTTATTGGCTTTATAATTACAATATTAGTCTCTATCCAGTTTATATTTTACCTAGTTAGGGCCTTATGAAAGATTATACGGTGTATCCACACAATTGGGGATCTCCGAAGTGAATCTTTCAGCATTATTTGTCTTAATTACTATTTGGACATTTCCACTTTGATAGGTCTGACTTTGCGAAGAGTCTCGAAAGACGGTCGCTTTAATGTTTGTACTCCTTCATGTCTTTCTTAACGTAGGCCAAGTTTTATGCTCTTTATGTAATATTTAAGATGATCTGGTTAACTAAGTCAACCAAATACCAGCTATGGATAAATACCAGTTGCGAACCATCCTAGGGTGTATGAATTACCATAAGGTTTCCTGCGTACTTCTGGTATTCTCTCTGAATTATCAGAGCTTGAATACCATTTTGTTCCAAAGCTTCTTCTTTGCACTAATTCATGATACTTCCATGAACTTGGTACAACTATTTCATTATCTCCTTAGCAGCATCACCTACTTTGGGTGAATCTTAAGTGCATCACTTCTTGTTGCTCCATATATTTCCTACATTAACCTTCCTTCTTATTGATGACTAATAATAATCTGAACTTGATCCATCCTTCAAATTGTGTTGATAATCCTTAAAATTTGCTTAAACCTTCAAGTAAGTCTTCATATTGGTCTTCGAAACTCGTCACTCCCTTACACGAATTCCCTTACTCTATCTAGGTCTATAACATCAAGTATTGACTGGATGTTGCAACATGCATTTGCACACCAAGTCAAACTTCATGTACAGATCTAGTCAATCAAGAAGATCCAAGAAAAACAAATAAATCCAAATGTGTTACATATAACACACAATATTCTAAGCCCGGAATATATTAGTTGAGTATAGTATCTCTAGAATTCAGGCTTAGCTGTGTAGTATATGACACCTCCTCATATAGGTTTATGTTGTGATACTTAGCACTTAGGGTCAAAGTATATTTTGTCTCAACATTTACCCAAATTGCTCAAGTGCAACAGGATAATATTTAAGCAAAGTGGTCTCAATTTGGTTTTGACTAACCTTTGGTTTCACCTTTAGAATGATTAACTATGTTCAACCTTTCTTTATTAGCCAACTAACCTCACATGATCTCTCCAAATGACTAATCAGATTCTATTTGTTAACTTAAACCAAAAATTATTAGAAATATTTAGCACATATGACTTCTATCATAGTTCTACCATGGTATTTTCATACTTCTACTCCAAGATAATTTACTAAGTTTTTGTCATATTTATACTTATATCATGGTTTCGGAGCTAATCTCACCATGATATTGTTATGTCTACCTATTCATCATGATTTAGGGGCTAATCTTATCATGATGACTTCGTTTCTCATCACACTATCATTAAGTCTTAACATAATTTCACTTCATCACGTAGAATTCTCAAGTGAATTCCACATGATTACTACTCATTACATTAACATTTTTCCTAATGATATTCATCATATTGTCTTTGGTTATCAACTAACCACAAAATTCCACTGGCTACTTGAATTTTAGAGTTAGGCTGCACCATTAAGACTACTTCCATATGATGTCTTACACTTTCCTACAGTATCTGGGTGGTTTATGTCTCCTTCAGAAGACACTAAAGAGCACTATACTTGAGAAAAGATAAATAATTACTCCTAAGAAAGAATGACTTAAGCATATGACTTAGGTGTGACAAGGTTATCCTCAAGTGGATACTCATCACAAATCATAGAATATTTGGTTTAGATAAGATGGCTCCTATAGTCACTATCCAACCTACAGATCTTCCTAAAAGGGTTTTAATCTTAAGGTCAAAGCATATGCTCTGATACCAATCATGTGACCCAAAGATACCACTGCATGATGTAGTACACTATAGTCGTTGACATAACACCAAGGAAACACCGTTCACTAGTATTACATCCCTCAGAGTAGTACAACAGAAACATAGCAGGTCCAAGACATGACTATAGGTTACAACTCAACTCTTTACACAAGATCCAGAGAACAATTTTGGTTAAAGAGAGAGAAAGAAACTTCTTACAAAGAAGATTAGAGATAAACAACGCAAAAACTATCATACTAATAAGACTAGTATTTTAACTAATGGTCTGGTATTGCTACTATTGCAATACGCTACAGAAATGGGTTCTATGGCTAGAGATTGTATTCCTCTCTAATCAATAACTTCGTCTTTACTTGAATTGATGTATATGTTGACTTCCTTGACTTTATTGAAGAACTTTAGCTTCTGATAATGATTCTTGGAGCATAACTTGATGTATATATCGTCTGTACTGGCTTTAAAACCTAGCAAGGGTTAAGAATATACTTTGAGTACGAGCGTACTCAGCAAGTTCACTATAAATGAGTGTTTGATGCATTATAGCTACAGCCACAGACCGTAGGTCATAGGCAATGCAAGTTTTTGTAAACATTTCTTCAAAGGTTGCTTTTATTCTGAAAAGCTATGTCCGTCAGCCTTCACAGGTTTACCAGAACTTTCATGGAGTTCCTTTCCCGCCGCATTCGCAGCTCCTTCCCGGAATAGGGAGTAACAAGTTACAGTTCTTACACTCTGCAGAGGTGCGTCACTTTACCCATGAGAGACCTTAGGTTTTGTTGCACGGCCGGGAGTATGTCCCCATTCAAACTTCCTTGGTTTGAGGCCCAACCTAAGATCCAAGCCAATCACTGCCTTCTCTGCGACCCCGCATGTCTCCTTGGTGTACACCATGCCCACCTATTGAATTACAGCAATGGTTTGTACAGACCGTTCAGATGTTGGAACTATCGTGGGACGTTGAGGGATCCCACCCATATGCTGCATATCCTCTACGAATTACCATATAATATGCACGCTACGAGTGATAACATCCACGACCCGCACATCCAGCTCCATGCGAGAAGGAAAAGATAGAACTGACTTCTTCGTCCCATTCCAAATCTCATGGTCAACGCGTAATATACAGCGCAAGAATCATTGGCGACATTGGTTGTTAAGTCCTAGATAATATGTTCCTTTACCACCGGAACTCTTATAGTAGGTTATTACCTCATGGTAAATAACCTATAATCACATTATTATGAAAATAGTGTTTTCCGACCCTTTTTAAATGCAGGTGATGACAATACTCGATTTGCAAAATACTTTACAGAAAATAATTAAAGGACATGAGAAAGTGTGAACTTGCCTTTTGTGATTGCAAGATTATGCACTCACGATCTTCGAGACGACATAAGATCCAATAGTTGAAATATGCATCATTGGTCCGGTAAGGACTAATGTTTAAAGAAGCAATATGCTGTTGTGCATAAATAATGCTATGCATTTTGTAAAAAAAACCAAAGTGAATTCCCAATATTGTAAGTGAAATGAACTTAGGTGATTCCTTTAAGAGTTGGTTTATTTTCGAATTTTTACTTCACATGAAGTGCATCTATAGGGATTTTAGGTTTTGATATAAAAGTAGGGTGCAATTTTAATTTAAGATTTAGATTAGTTGCTATTTGGTGATTAGGATGGAAGTCTATGTATTGGATTATTAAGGTTTGAAAGAACTATTCTAGAGTTGTTGCTTGAAGTGCCAAAAAGAATAACATTTGAAGAAAAGATTTCCTTTCTAAGGTTTAAACAATCATTATTATTAATAGAATATGATTAATGTCTTTTGGTGTTTGATTTATTAGTTTGAATTTGAGATGCTTTATGTCTTAATTGAAATAATCCAAAGTTAACTATAAAAGCATAAGTAATTTATTAGACAGGATGTTTATAAGCCTTGAGACTAAAGTTAACTTTAAAATGCTAAATAAACTTAAAGTGAGATGTCTATGATTGTTTAGACCAAAGTTAATTATAAAAAATAGAGGTGAATTTTTATGATATAGTGAGTTTCTAGAATATCATTTAGTTTTTAGGGTTTTTGACTAATATGATTTAGGATGATCCCTTTTCATTTAAGTGAAAGTTGAATTTAATAACATGTAGCTTATTTAATGGAAGCATAATTAGATGATCTTATAAATTTATTAGAGTTAGAGTCATTTTTGTAGGGGTTCGTAGCATGGAAAACAAAAAATTTCTACCGCATGCAAACAAACAAGCCAAGATCTATCTACTAGATTGTAGCAACGAGTCGATAGAGGAACTTACCCTCGAAGATTCCAAAGCGGTTAACGAGTGCAGATTCCCGTGGGTGATGTAGACGTACTCTTGCCGATCTCAAGATCGCGTAGACGATCCTTCCGGCCATGCTTCAGCGCTCAGAGTCCGTCACACATTCGTACTCGATGAAGACCTTCCTCTCCTTGTTCCAAAGAAAGCGGAGGTTGTAGCACTCTCCTCGCGATTCCGGCAGCACGACGGCGTAGTACCGGAAGTAGAGGGGAGATCTTGCAGGGCTTCGCCTTAAGCCGGAGCGAGTATGGTGGACTATGAGAGAGGCCTTGGCGATCTAGGGTTTAGAGGCACCAAGGGAGGAAGCTTGTCCGGCGGCTAGGGCTTGGGGAGAGACCCAACTCGCCGAGTTGGAGGGGAAACCCTAGGCGGCGGCTGCACTTAGAGGTGGAGGCGCCAAAGCTAGGGTTTGAGGTGTGTTGAAGAGGGGCACCCCTGCCCCTTCTTTTATAGGTGGGAGGGAGCCGGTTGGGAGGAGGGAGTCCTCCCCCAACTCAGCCTCCTTGGCCGGCGGGTGGAGGGAGGAGGACTTCCTCCCCAAGTAGGTTTCCTACTCTCCCTCCACCAAACAAACTTGCCGTTTGACTTTTCAAATTGGCGTTTGACTTTTTCAAACTAGGATTTGATTTCTCCCTTTATTTTGCCCAGCCATGATACCTAGTACATGATGCAACCATTCCACATTGTCATGACACATTCATGTACCCTTCTCCTCCGGAGTGCCGGACCTTCCGGAACCTTCTAGAACATTCCCGATGAAAACACCGGAATCATTCCCAAACTCCGAAACAGGACTTTCCTTATATGAATCTTATTCTCCGGAACATTCCGGATCTCCTCGTGATATCTCGGATCCCATCCGAGACTCCGAACAACATTCGGTCTCTTACTCATCATTCCATAACTACTCAACAACATTGAATCCTTAAGCGTGTCTCCCTACGGTTCGTGAATTATGCGGACATGACTGAGACACTTCTCCGATCAATAACCAATAGAGGAATCTGGAAATTCATATGGCTCCCACATATTTCTACGATTACTTTGCGATCGAATGAACCACTTACATATGATACCAATTTCCCTTTGTCTCACGATAGTTTACTTATCCGAGGTTTTGATCGTGATCTCCGCATACCTAGTTCGACCTCAAGCATCGATAAGTACTCTTTTCTTGTTCCCGTGGTATGTGATCCCTTGTGAACCAATCACATGCTTGCAAGCTAATTGGATGACATTCCACTGAGAGGGCCCAGAGTATATCTATCCGTCATATGGATGGACAAATCCAACTCTTGATCCATGTGCCTCAACCCATACTTTCCGAACACTCAATGCCACCTTTATAGCCACCCGCCATTCAGCAGTGGTGTTTGATGTCATCAAAGCATCCTTCCGGTGATGGTGATTAACATGATCTCATGGTCGAAGGAATTAGGTTACTATGTATCAGAAAGCTTATAGCAAATGAACTATATTAAATGACTTGATCTTTATGCTACGCTTAACTATAGGAGTATGTCCATCACATCATTCTCCTAATGATATGACCCTGTTGTTAATAACATCTCTATGTTCATGATTAGGAAACCATGATCATATATTAACCAACAAGCTAGTTTAACAAGAGGCTTTACTAGGGACTCTTTTATGTTTACAAATCACACAAGTATTAATGTTTCCGGTTAATACAATTATAGCATGGTATGTAAACATTTATCATAAGTATGAAGATATGATAATAACCACTTTATTATTGCCTCTTGGGCATATCTCCAACAGTCTCCCACTTGCACTAGAGTCAATAATCTAGTTTCAAACCTTTGTGTATTCAACACTTATGGCTTTCTGGTGTCGTATGTACACAATTGCTAGTGGTCAACTGATCTCCGGATCTGACACTTCTAGGTCCGTGTGTAATTGCATGTCTTTGCGTCTCTACGCATCACTCATTCTCTAATGAGATGGCTTTGTATAAATTTGGTCCTTTGGTGAGACCTTTAGTTCTTTGGGGTTAAAACATGTTGATAACATTGTCGTACAATATATCTTCATAGTATTATCCCGCTGTGAACTACACCTAGTTTGATAACAAACTAATTGACACAAATGCCCTCTTTAGCTGCTATAATAGCAGTTATATACTTAGCCCTTTTGTTGTAGTATCTGCCACAATGTCTTAACTTTGGAACTCATCCAAATCAATTATGGAACTTACTTTCCATTATATTGTGACACCCTTAGTTTAGATTGAGATAAACTTAATTTGTACTTTGTGACAAAACTAGTATCAATGTAGTACTTTTACAATGAACTAACCATCTATTTGTCACTTCTACAAATAATATACTCTTAGTTCTTCCAAAAGATCATAAGAATATCCTTACTATTGTCCAATGACCATCTTATGAATCATTCTGGTATATGCTCATAACATTTAGAGTATAGGACATATCTGGATTTGTACATATCACAATATGATTAATATAAATACTCTTTGTGATTTCACACATCAAGTATCAATCTATACTTGAATCTTTGCTTCACTTACCAAGTGTCAATACACTTGAATATATCATCAATATTGAACTCATTCAATCCTTTCTGTGCGACAAGAACCTTTCTTGTAGTTTCTATATTGAACTCATTCAATACATCATCTACGTACTTTTGGCACAACCATATTAGCGTCTATTGATGCCAAATATTTGGGTTTTGCCTAAGTCTTTCATCAGGATGAAATTCTTAATATGTGTTAATGAAAGATACATCATTTCCAATCAACAATATGTCTTCCACATAATGTATTAGAAACATGTCTTAGCGCTCCCACTTAATTTCTTGCAAATGCAAGCATCTTCATCGTCTCCGACGAATTTAAACTCCTTTAACAGTTTCATCATAGTGAAGATTCCAACTCCGCAATGCTTCCTTCAACCATTGAAGTTTGCATATGCTTTTAGCATCCTTTGAATTAACAAAACCCTATGGACCGTGTTATGCACATGTCCTAGGTAACAATTCTATTAGAAGAACTTGTTTTGTTTATTCAACTACCACATAACAAAATTATATGTAGTGGTTGCTACATTAATCCGTCTAGACTAAATATCGCTATGAAAGATCAAATCTTGTCATAGTCAACCTTTGAACATTGTTGTGAACTCTTTCCCAACATGTCGACTATTTTATAGATGTGAAACATCCATGTCTATTTATTTATAGATCCAAACACAACTGTAAGGTCTTACACCTTTCTCGAGGGTCCTTCAAGATTAAAACTTGATTTCTCGTGTATGGAACTATCACGGATTTTATGGCTTCAAGCCATTTTACGGTGTCAGGGCCCATCATCGCTTCTTTGCATGTAGTCCGTTCATTATTCTCAAATAATAATTCAACCCTCAAATCTTGGTATTTGATTGTTTACCCGACCTACTTGGTTCAATAGAAACTTTGACCTTCGTAGCCACAACCTTTGAGGCATGTGAGCCATGAGCATTGTTGCTGCCTCCGGAACACTTTTCGGCACTGCGCAACTTTACA
The DNA here is from genome assembly GCA_023614405.1 of Avena insularis. NCBI lineage: Eukaryota > Viridiplantae > Streptophyta > Magnoliopsida > Poales > Poaceae > Avena > Avena insularis. The sequence continues at coordinate 375,999,337 of CM042691.1, read as the reverse complement.
CATATAGCTAAGGTTCTTTTAACCTTATCAAATTTCTATTGTCCTCCCACTTATATTTTCACGAAAAATTTCTTCTCAAAGAAACTTGACGTTCTAAGCGACAAACACTTTTGTCTCCGATGTTATGGAGGAACAGTTACTCAAAATAACATACAAATACAGGTTCATTCGACTTTGGTTGCAAACATCTTTCTTATGCATAGCATGCCAATGTTTAAGAAAGGATAACTTGGGTTGAATCCCAAACCATAACTTTATATGGTGTCATTTCAGCGGATTATGATGAAGCTCTTTTCAGTGGAAAAACGGTAGTCTCTAAAGCTTTTAATCTTTAAAATATAATGGCAGTTTTATGAATTACACCTTTGATTTTACCATGTCAAACAAGGTTTTAATTTCATATCTCGAATGCTCCATACTCTTATGGTGTTTCGGGAAATGTAAATCCACGGAACAATTCCTTGAATCTTAGGTATTATGCTAAACTTGTAACTCAAATATCTTCCTTTATGATCTTATCATAAACTATTTATATTCTTGTTACAATGATTTTGCACTTCATCTTGAAAGTCTTTGAACTTTTCAAATGTTTCATACTTCATCCTTATTAAGTAAATATTCATATATTCACTCAAATTTTCGGAGAAGGCATATGAAGTTGAAATCCATCGCTCTTGACTACACATAATGGACTTTATACAACAATATGTACAAGTTCCAATAAGCTAGTCATTCGTTCCCTTTCAGCCTATGAACGAAGTTTTAATTATCTCTAGGAAAGTTTCACAAGCGTCATTTGATCAAAAATCAAAAGACTCCAAAATTCCATCCACATGGAGTTTCTTCATGTTTTCTTTCCAATATAATTTAAACGGCGATGTCACTTCCTAAGTGATCTTGCAATCAATTTGTCTTTCGACATTTTTTAGCACTAGTTTTATGGATGTGATTTCTCCAACGAGATTTGTAAATCATCCATCTTTTATGGATTACGGCAATTATTTGAACAACCCTTTTGTTCTCATAATACCTGATAAAACAAATCTTGAAGGCAAGCTTTGATGTTTAACGAGCAACACAATAACCCTTTATTTGTTCTCGATGAACATCATCACATATTCTTTTGCTAGTTACTTAGGCCATTGTAGTTCATGAATTCTGTTGTTTTATATGACGATTCATACCAACAAATTCAGTATCCAATACTTAAGAACCACATTATTTAACAAGCAAAGAATATAGCCATAACACGTATATCCTTTATATACCTAAACTGAACAATTCTAGTCTTTTCTTTTCTGCCATATATTTATGAGATTCTTCAAGATTTCTTTTCTGTTTGAAAGAATCTATCAACATCAATAGTGGAGCCATACACATGACACATAGTCCAAAGCGTGTATAGTTAAATACCAATGTCTTTGGACTTGCACTTTGAAGTAGATTACCATCATCAAATGTTTGGTGTTCTTTCAAATTCCTTTCTTTAGTGATCTCTTGGTGTAGTAAACATTTTACCTACATCAGATATTCACCCTTATCATGGAATTATCCATGATCAAGCTACTTTTAGCTTATAACGGTGAATCGCGAGTATAATGTTGCTCTCCAAAACCTTTTGGAGAATTAAGACGACCAGCGTCTCCAACCTTTTGCAAATTCTCATCAAATATGAGAACATGACTTTTGCCATATTATACTCTATCATGTTACAACCAAAACTTCGTTTCAGATATCACAATATCTTCCACACATCATGGTTTCTGAAACAACTCTTTCAACTCCTAGATGACCTTGATATTGAAACTATCTTTCGAATATCAAGAATCATGGAGACAAACATGATACTTATACACTAACACTGGAATTGTCACTCTTGTGTTAATACCAATTATTAAAATTCATGGAGTAACCGTAACTTACTAAAAGTTTGCAATAGGACTTTTAAACTTTAGATTAACACTTCAAAACAATACGATACCAGTTCGTAAAGTAACTAACCAGAATTCTATAGTTCTATCATCTCAATTAAAACTAAGTGTAAGGTGGTAAACGGATGCCAATGACTACAACAACTATGCAAATTCACTTTGATATAATTTATGATAAATAGTGTTCAACTTTTAATCATATTGCTGTTGAACTCCCACTCAAAACAATATCCCTCACATTGTTTTAGTGATCACACGAACCAAATCCACCACATCAAAACCGATCATCACGAGAGTTGATGTAGCTTCAATGGCGAACAATCAACATGTTCATCATATCTCCTATATGACTCATGCTTTACCTTTCGGTGATCCGTGTTCCGAGACCATGTCTGTACATGCTAGGCTCGTCAAGATCAAACCTTAGCTTCCGCATGAGCAAATCTGGCTTGCTCACGTTGTATACACTCGTAGAATCTAACACACCCGATCATCACGTGGTGCTTCGAAACAACGAGCTTTAGCAACGATGCTTACTAAGGATGAACACTTTAAAACTTGAAATTGTGTGCTTGAGGGATCATCTTATAATGCTACCGTCGTGAACTAAGCAATACAAGATGCATAAAAGGATTAACATCACATGCAATTCATAATATGTGATATGATATGGCCTTTCTTCTTGTGCTTCCGATCTCCATCTTCAAGCACGAACATGATCTCCATCATCACCGGTGTGGCGTCAAGGTCAATGGCGCCGCTTCATGGTTGTCTTCCACCAGCATCAACTATTACAACTACTTTGAATAATAGACACGCAGGACTTAATGGAAACAACCATATGGCTCCTGCCGGTTACCAACTTACAATAAGGAACATTGCATACATCATATATAATCACAATCATGGCCATATCACATCACTGCACACCCCTGCAAAACAAAGTTAGACGCCTCTAATTTTCTTTGCATGTTTTACGTGGTTTGGGGCTCTCAATAAGTGTTGTTCTAACTTACGAACAAGAACCAAAATATTGATACTAGTATTGTCAATCACCCGTTGTAAATTGAATCTTATATATGTTGGGAGAAACAGGCACCCGCAAAGCCACTTATGCAATACAAGTTGCATGTCAAGCGTGGAGCAAGTCTCATGAACGATGTCATGTAAGGTTAGCCCGGGCCGCTTCATCCCACCATCCCGCAAGATGCAAAGTACACAAGAAGCAATCGACAACAAAAGCATCAATGCCCACAATGACCATTGTGTTATACTCGTGCAACAGATCTACATATAGACATGGCTCTGATACCACTGTAGGGGTTCGTAGCATGGAAAACAAAAAAATTCTACCGCATGCAAACAAACAAGCCAAGATCTATCTACTAGATTGTAGCAACGAGTCGATAGAGGAACTCACCCTCGAAGATTCCAAAGTGGTTAACGAGAGCAGATTCCCGTGGGTGATGTAGACGTACTCTTGCTGATCTCAAGATCGCGTAGACGATCCTTCCGGCGCTGCGTTCCCGCAGCGCTTCCGCAGTCGGTCACACGTTCGGTACTCGATGAAGACCTTCCTCTCCCTTGTTCCAGCAGGCAGCGGAGGTTGTAGCATTCTCCTCGTGATTCCGGCAGCACGACGGCGTAGTACCGGAAGTAGAGGGGAGATCTTGCAGGCTTCGCCTTAAGTCGGAGCGAGTATGGTGGACTATGAGAGAGGCCTTGGCGATCTAGGGTTTAGAGGCACCAAGGGAGGAAGCTTGGCCGGCGGCTAGGGCTTGGGGAGATCCCTAACTCTCTGAGTTGGAGGGGAAACCCTAGGCGGCGGCTGCACTTGGAGGTGGAGGCGCCAAAGCTAGGGGTTGAGGTGTGTTGAAGAGGGGCACCCCTGCCCCTTATTTTATAGGTGGGAGGGCGCCGGTTGGGAGGAGGGAATCCTCCCCCAACTCGGCCTACTTGGCCGCGGGTGGAGGGAGGAGGACTTCCTCCCCAAGTAGGTTTCCTACTCTCCCTCCACCAAACAAACTTGCCGTTTGACTTTTCAAATTGGCGTTTGACTTTTTCAAACTAGGATTTGATTTCTCCCTTTATTTTGCCCAGCCATGATACCTAGTACATGATGCAACCATTCCACATTGTCATGACACATTCATGTACCCTTCTCCTCCGGAGTTCCGGACCTTCCGGAACCTTCTAGAACATTCCCGATGAAAACACCGGAATCATTCCCGAACTCCGAAACAGGACTTTCCTTATATGAATCTTATTCTCCGGACCATTCCGGATCTCCTCGTGATATCCCGGATCCCATCACGAGACTCCAAACAACATCCGGTCTCTTACTCATCATTCCATAACTACTCAACAACATCGAATCCTTAAGTGTGTCTCCCTACGGTTCGTGAATTATGCGGACATGACCGAGACACTTCTCCGATCAATAACCAATAGAGGAATCTGGAAATTCATATGGCTCCCACATATTTCTACGATTACTTTGCGATCGAATGAACCACTTACATACGATACCAATTTCCCTTTGTCTCACGATAGTTTACTTATCTGAGGTTTTGATCGTCGGTATCTCTGCATACCTAGTTCAACCTCGTTACCGATAAGTACTCTTTTCTTGTTCCCATGGTATGTGATCCCTTGTGAACCAGTCACATGCTTGCAAGCTAATTGGATGACATTCCACCGAGAGGGCCCAGAGTATATCTATCCGTCATATGGATGGACAAATCCCACTCTTGATCCATGTGCCTCAACCCATACTTTCCGAACACTCAATGCCACCTTTATAGCCACCCAGTTACGGTGTGGTTGTTTGATGTCATCAAAGCATACTTCTAGTGATGGTGATTAACATGATATCATGGTCGAAGGAATTAGGTTACTATGTATCAGAAAGCTTATAGCAAATGAACTATATTAAATGACTTGATCTTTATGCTACGCTTAACTATAGGAGTATGTCCATCACATCATTCTCCTAATGATATGACCCTGTTGTTAATAACATCCCTATGTTCATGATCAGGAAACCATGATCATATATTAACCAACAAGCTAGTTTAACAAGAGGCTTTACTAGGGACTCTTTTATGTTTACAAATCACACAAGTATTAATGTTTCCGGTTAATACAATTATAGCATGGTATGTAAACATTTATCATAAGTATGAAGATATGACAATAACCACTTTATTATTGCCTCTTGGGCATATCTCCAACAATTTTAAGAGTGGCTAAGAGATGAAGATTACTCACCATCTTATTCATGAGTTATATATAATATTTACTTAATAGGAGTTTAATTTGAATTAAAGATAAAAAAATTAGAGGATAGTATATATTTAAGATTTATGATAATTATGGATTTAGACTTAGTAATTAAACTTTAAAGGATTTAGTGTTTTATATTTAAATGTGATTATTTCTTACTTAAGAAACAATCTTAAGAATCAATAAAGTGGTTATTTCATTTTAATAAGATAACTAATGGATTTTATTTATCTTAGGTTATTAAAATATTTTTAAATAATATATATAGTATTTTTCTAGTGGAATATACTTATTGAAGATCTTAAAAATGAATTTTATTTATTTATATGTATTATATTTATTTTTATAAAATTCATCAAAGAATTAAGTGTCTTTAAATATTTTCTTCATGTTTTATTTTTTAAAAATTCTAAGTTAGTATTTTTATAAAATACTGGAGTTATTGTGATACACAAAAATGATTTTTATTTATTTTTAGGGGTTTTTCTTATTTTATAAAATTTCATTTAGGATTTAATGGTGTTAATAATTATTTACTTTATATTTATTTAAAACAATTAAAATTATATTTTATTAAGTAGAAATTATTTTTATGATGATTTAAACATATTATTTATATATTGTTAGGATTTTTTTATAATTTTATAGAGCTCAAAAGGTTTAGATGATATTTTGGTAAATTTCTATTTTACCTCTTATTATTTATTTGCAAGATCTGTTATACTTCATAAATCTGGGCCCATTAGGTAGCCCAGCCTACTGGGTTGGGCTAGACCACTTGGCCTGGTTCTTTGGGTCGGTTGACCCCGACCCCGATGCTATCTTCTTCTTCGCTGCTCGTCCTCTCCCAGGCGATGTAGATGTCGCCTTCCCTCTCTGGCTCGATTCCGGAGAACACCAGCCATTTCGGCTGCCGCTGCCGGCCATTGAATCTCCGTCACCGCCTGGCAATCGGGTCCTCCGATTTGATTTCGCCCTGAGGCCTTACCGAGCTCGCCCTCTCTCATCTCCTGGTGCTAGGGTTTGGTGTTGGGGTCGCCGTGTGCCGGTGGTCCTGTGGTTCTCTTCGTCGGACTCACTCGACGCTTGGTGCGCAGGTGCGCAACCTAGCGTCTCCTTATCCTGATGCTCGAGGGATACAGTAGCCGCAACCTGCATCGGGGATTCCTATGATTCTATGGTGGTGTTGTTCAGGACCTATTCCATGTCTTCATCAAGCCAACGCTCCAGGTGCTCGGCACCCTCGGTGAGTTTTGATTTCATGTGACCAGCTTTAGTGCTGATGGCCCTAATCCATGATTCTGCTATGTTTGTTTGTGGCTGATTGATTACTAGCTAAAATTCCTAGATTTGGATGAGCAAGTGCTCAGTGGTACTAATTTGGTTAATGATTGTGCTGCTAGTGTTGGTGAGTGCTAAACTATGGCTCAAGTTGATAACTCCAGGCCCTAGTGTGATTCTTCTATGCTTGTCCGAATCTTTGATTTAGTAAAATGATTATAATGGGTAAATACTAATTATTAGGAATACTACCTAGGAATATGATGTAATTCTGTCTGGAATGATTTTTCTCTAGTATTACTTACTGAGTATGGGATGACAACATGACAGTGAATCATTTGTACAACCTTTTAAACCTTTGGTTGGAAATAAATGATTCAATGGTTCTAAAGAGTGATTTTGGTGACTTATGTTTGCTATAGAACCCATCGCCGGACCATTTCCGCCAGTAGCGCCGCCACCGCCAGCATCCATTTGCGCCGCCCATCCATGGTCGCGTGCTTAGTAGCCGTTGGATCTAGATCTAGCGCGTAGGATTAGATCACTTAACGAAGGGGTACGAGTAGATCTGGCCCGTGCGATTTCATTTAAATCGTGTGGCTCGCATTGATCGATCCGGCTGAACCGTTACGGGCCAATCATACACGCCCACGTGTCTGGGATTTTGATTTAAATCTGTTTTTGAATCTATTAGATATTCGGACTTGTAAATTCAATAACTTTTGTTCTGTTTATCCAAAAAATACAAATAATATACCATTGGAATCACAAAAATAAATCCTACACATCTATGGGCTTAGTTTTGTATTTTATTTATGTTAAAATAGAATTTTATGCAGAGACATTTGTAGGCCTATTTTGTGTATAAAATTAATTGGAAATAAAGTTTATTTGATGTATAAATGTTTAGTTTATTAATCAGTACTATTTTACTTGTCTTGGTTGGTTTGGAAAAATCATCACATGGCATTGGCATGCATTCATATATTTTTGTTTGATTATTTGAAATATGAATTTGGTGTTATCATTTTATGTGTAGATTTTGGTGCTAGTGGTGATTGTGACTGTGAGGATTGTTGTTACTCCCCCAACTACCAAGGCAAGTGGTGCTTCATATTTTTGTCCCAATATTTTGACTATGCATTAGAAATATTTTGTATAGGGATTGCATGATATGTTTTGCTAAGTATCTATATGTTATGCTTGGGAAATCCTAATAGTTGTAGAATTGTTAGAATTTTCTCTAAGTTAAGATACTTGCTATTGCCATGCTTAGCCTAGCTAGTAGCAACCAAGGGTGGATTATATATATGCTATGGAAAATATTGCTAAGTCTTTGACTTGTGTTTTTGCTTAATAAAACAACTAAGTGAATGAAACACCTGGGTGGAATGGTTGTTTGGGTTATGTTTAGTGGTTACACAAGGCCCATATCTATGGTCTACCTTGTGTATCACACTTGTGGAAAGCCACTCAGGAACAAAGGGATTTGATATGCCATATGTTAAGAAGCTTCTAGTGCAGCCACATGGCATTATGGGCTCTGCCTGGATCATATATGTTGCAATAACTTAGACATTTGGACAATTGGTGGTAGGGTGATACGTTGGAATGCGTCAATTTGGTCTAAGGGAAGGCTTCTGAAAGGTCTCGTCTTGATGAAAGTCAAGTCTTGTGGGGAAAGTGCACCACCTCTGCAGAAGGAAGAATCTAAGTACTTAGCCTTGTCCCCGGAAATGGAAAATTTGAGCATCAAGACATGGAAGTTATCAAGAATCTCCTCATCCCAATTTCTAAGTTAAAAACTTGTGGTTGAACAAGGGTGAAGGTTCACCAATGTCTATTGGTGGTTCCTTGGGAGTTTTTGCCAAACAAAAACTTATTGTTTTCAACTGATAGGTAAAACCTATTTTGAGCAAAGCAAGCCTAAGCTACACTTAGCCAAATTCATGTAGAAGCTAGATACTATTATTCTACTAAGGTATCACTTGCCAATACTATTCCAATGTATTGACCCACTGTGGCTGTAACTTGTGATGTTGTAGGATACTCTGATGAGGATTAATGTTATGAGTCTACACTCAACATGCTTGCATGTGGCACATGAAGATGAAGACTTTTATTTATATTGTTAAGTTAAACTCTTGTACTAGCCTATGGCTATGGAGTTGTAAAAGACTACGTTATCTCTAGAATGACGATGTAATAATGACCTTTGTTTCTGTGTACTTCATCTTAAACTGTGGATGCTAGCATTTGATCCAGGGACTAGCATTGCAATCATAGGGACCTTTACCTTTATAAAGGTGGGGTCTTACAGCTCTACCGGTAGCTATGTGTTCATCTCTCTCTCTCTCTCTCTCTCTCTCTCTATGCATGATCATATTGTGGTCATGAGCTTTGTAATCAAGTAGATCTACCTTGCTACTCAAGTTCTTTAATAGATCTCTAGCTCTCCCCACTTGTGTGTAAGTAATAGCGTGCATACCGTGGTGGCACTTAGGCTAGAGGTTACATAAATACTCATCGTGCTTTAATAAATTCATGTTTTTCCCACGTGTGTGACACTGACAGCGTGCGCACCGTGTGTGGCACTTAAGCTAGATTACATATATATTTATCATGAGTTATATTTGGAGTTGGACGTCTTTATGAAATTGTGGTATTTGTTGGAACCATCTAGCGCTCAAGGTGATAGTGTGGGGTTATCTAGATGGGGAAGGCAGACTTTGAGGAGTGCTGTTATAGCACTACCATGGATTAGAGTGTCCAACCAGAGAGTAGTTAAGAGTAGTATCATGAAGAGAATATATATATACGAGAGAGTGTTCACTAGTGAAAGTATGATCCCTAGGCCTTATTTCTAAGCATTGAAACACTGTTTACAACTAGATCTGTTATATGTTTGCTTGCTTCCATCTTTATTTCAGTTTGCCTTTAGTCTCTCCCACGTCAATAACAAGTCAGAAGCTCTTTTCTGTCACCATTACCACTTATATTTCACAATCTCTTCGCCGAACTAGTGCACCTATACACCTGACAAGTGTATTGGGTGTGTTGGGGACACAAGAGACTTTTTGTATCTTGATTGCATGGTTGCTTGAGAGGGATACCTTTGACCACTTCCTCCCTGAGTTCGATAAACCTTGGGTAATCCACTTAAGGGAAACTTTCTGCTGTTCTACAAACCTCTGCACTTGGAGGTCCAGCAACTGTCTACAAGAATAGAAGTGCGTAGACATAAAGCCTTTCTCTGGCGCCGTTGTCGGGGAGGTAAGGTAAAAGGTACTCACATCCTCCGGTGTGAGTGCTCGATGTTATTTCCTTTAGATTCTGCAATTGTGTCTTTTTATTTCTTGTTTTCACTAGTTAGGCTTAATGGAAAACAACAACAAAAATAGAGAGCTTTATAGCATTTATCTTGAGTTCGGACATGAAGTGTTTGAAGAGAAAATTAAAAAACCTATGGAACTTTATTTGCATGCTAATAGCTTTACACCATTGTTGCTAATGTTATGGAAACGTCTAAGCTTGGGAAGCTAGTTTTGATGAAAATGATCTTTTTAGTTCCCCAGCTTTGGAAGATAGTTATTCTATTGCTTATGATGATACCAAACCTCCAATATATGATGATTACAATGATGATTATGATATTTTCAGTCCACCTACTATTGAGGAGGAAATTAGTTATGATTACAATATGCCTCCTATATTTGATGATTATGGTGATGAGAATACTAATGATAGCTATTTTGTTGAATTTGCTCCCACTATAATTAATAAGAGTGACTATGCTTATGTGGAGAGTAATAATTATTTTATGCATGTGGCTCATGATAAGAATGTTTTATGTGATAGTTATATTGTTAATTTTATTCATGATGCTACTGAAAGTTATTATGAGAGATGGAAACATGGTCTTGTGTATCTCAACAATATTAAGTTTCCCCTCTTTATGTTGAAAGTTTTGAAGTTGCACTTGTTTTGTTTTCCTATGCTTGTTGCTTTGTGATTTCATGACTTGTTTCTTTACAAGATTAATATGCATAGGAAGAGGGTTAGACTTAAATGTGTTTTGAATTTGCTTCTTGATGCTCTCTTTAACTTCAATTCATATTTATTATGTGAACATCTTCTCAAACTATCAAGCCTAACTTAAAGGCATTAAAGAAAAGTACTTCTTGGGAGATAATCCAATAGTTTTCTTGAGTATTGTAAGTTACCATTTCTGTAATAACCTCTCCTTATCCTTTTGGTTTTCTTTTTCTGCCAAGAATAACCTCTAATGAGAGGGAAGTAAGATGTGGGGAGTTGTTGTCCCGAAACAGATTTTTTTGCTCCACCGTAAAAATTCGTGAGGAATCTCTGTAAGTCGGATTGAGCTGATATTTTGCGAATAAATGCCAAAGTATGTTATATAACTTTCGTTAGTTCAACACTTATTGATTTGAGCAATAGGAGATCTTCGAAAAAATTGGTTTCTACCTGCTGGTCTGTTAGGACAGATTTCTACCATTATTTGCATTTGCTTCTTATTGATTCCTTTTTGGGTTCTTTTTGGGAAATTGCACTTTTTGAGGGAATTGCTACAGTAGCTTGTGTTTTTGGTGAAAGTTTTTCTGTTCTAAAGCTAAGCCCAAAGGTATATTATCTTTTGAATACACTAATGTTGCTAATGAAGATTATGTGAAGTTTTGTATGAAGGAAAATTTTCAGGTGTAGAGAAAGAATGATGTAATGATATGAAGAATGGACAAAAGCTCAAGCTTGGGGATGCCACTCCGTGTCACCCCAAGAAATATTCAAGAGGTACGAGCGTAAAAGCTTGGGGATGCCCAAGGCATCCCCTTCTTCATCAATAAAAATCTCAGATCTTTCTAGATACTTCGTTTTTATTGTTTCATGCACTGTTGTGTTGTTCTTGGAGCGTCTTAGTTTTTGTTTTTAGTTTTACTTTGCTTTGTTTGCATGAATAAGTTTCTTGGATCCCAGCACACTTCTTTTGGAGAGAGACACGCTCTGTTTTCATTGCCTAGAACACTCCAGTTTTTACTCTTATTGTTCTATGAGTGTTCTCTTTTCCTAGCATTGCGTTTAGCTTTAGTTTTCTTATGATTTCAGCTTAGAACTTTTTAGTTCTTCTTTGTGTATTTCTGCGACAAGATCACTGGTCTTTATTGATTATTATCTTTGTGAGTTGTTTCAAATAAGTCAATTGGTGTTGGAAAAGAGTAGAAATTTTCATGCTTATAGTGATACAAAAAGGAGCTTGCTTTGACTTTGACTTAGACTTTATCATGTCATGCTACATGTTGTTTCGACCTTATGATTAGTGATTATTGTTGTATCATGACTTGTTCCTGTCACATCCCAAGATTTTCCAAATCTTGTAATGTGAAAAATAAATAAACAAAATAAATAATTGTTGAATTTTAGGGTGAAAAGAAACTTTTGTTTCTAAACGGAAACTTAAAATTCCATCTTGAACAAACTTTAGTTAATGGTTGAATCCAAACTAAATTCAAACCAAGTTAAATGCATTCTTCATAAATGCATCTGGAAACTTAAACACTTGAGAAATAAACCAAAACTCTAAAACCCTAATGGAAGAAAATCATTTTCAAGTTATCTCTAAGACTATGGATTTGATCCATATAAAATTGGTCAAACAAACATTTCAAAATGACCAAGAATTACAAAGGGAAATATTATAAAACCATATAAATTGATTGCATTCAATTTGGAACCATAGATAAAATCTTATGAATTTAATAAGATAAAGAAATTGAATTTCCAAAGCTAATAAAGCAACCATGTCACATCCCAAGATTTTCCAAATCTTGTAATGTGAAAAATAAATAAACAAAATAAAATTATTGTTGAATTTTAGGGTAAAAAGAAACTTTTGTTTCTAAATGGAAACTTAAAAATCCCAACTGGAACAAACTTTGGTTAACATTTGAAACCAACTAAATTCAAATCAAGTAGAATGCATTCCTCAATAAATGCATCTGGAAATTTAAAATACTTGGAGAATAAATCCCAACCCTAAACTCTAATGGAATAAAAATCATTTCCAAGTTATCTCCAAGCCTATGGATTTGATCCATATAAAAATTTGCCAACAAACATTTACAAATGATCAAGAATGATAAAGAGAAATATTATAAAACCATATAAATTGGTTTCACTTAAATTGGAACCATAAATAAAATCTTATGAATTTAATAAGATAAGGAAAAGTAATTTCCAAAGCTAATATAGTCCTTATCTAAAATCCATACAAAGTGGTGAGCAATTAATCCTAAAGATATTAAAAGGATAAATAAATCTCAAATAATATTTTACAAATTGGAATCACCAAGTTGGATTTCTAAATAAAAAGATATGGATTTTATAAGATGAAGAAAGGGTTATTAAATAAAGAATATTTGAAAGACCAAATAAATCTTGGCCTAATCCATTAAGCAAATGGAATGAATTTAATCCAAATCAAATAAAATAAAAGGATAAAGAAATTTCCAAAATAAAATAAAATGGCAATAACCATTCTATCCCTATTTTAATAAAGACAAATCTCTAATAAGAATTATTATTTAATCCATGAGAAAATACTATTTTGGAATTTACCCAAATGAAATAAAAGTGGTTTAATCCAACTTAAATAAGATTAAAGAAATCTTCCAAATAAACTTTAGGGAATTAAAACCATATTTAAATCCATTGGAATTAAAATAAACCCAACTCAAATGATTTATGAATCATATTAAATATTCTCCAAATAATTCAAGATGAATTATTTTGACACCCTATTGATCAAATAAAAACCTACTGAAAAGATTTGAAAGGATTTAGAAAATTTAAATGGTGTTTGAAATATTATTAAATCTCATTTGAATTAAAACTAGAGCCTATTTTGAATAATTAAAAAACCTTAAAAAGAATAAATAATTATTCTAAAATGATTCCAGAATGTTGTACTAATCAGTATTTAAACCTACATAAATTTTGGCAAAGGTTTGAATTCAAATAAGTGTTTGAATTGGTTGTTCAAAATCCAAACAGAATAAAAAAATAAAAAGAAAAACAAACAGAACAAAAAAATGTGAAAAGGAAGCAGCCCAGCTCGGAAGCCCAGTCAAGGCCCAGCAAGCCCACTCCCCACCCCACCCGAGCGAACCGTTATTCACTCGCAATCGAACCCGCGGCGACGCTGACAGAACGACCCCACCCCCACTCTCTGTGACTCGCAGACAGCCAGGCCCCACAGCCACGTCATCTTCTTCCTCCCCGCGGTGACCACGCCCCTCACCTCGCCGGCCGTTGCAGGCAATTAAAGCCGGGCTTAATTCGCGTTAACCGCACCATTAAACAACCCCTCGACCATGCCCTATTACTCGCCTGCGTTTCCCCTCCGTTTCCCCTCTGTCGCCTCACCCAAGCGTGCCCCCAGGCCGCCCAATTCTTCTCTGCACCGTCCTCTGTCTGACGACTCTCCGGCGACGATTTCGGAAGCCCCTCACCGCCCCTTGCCTCCTCGAGCACACAGACGTGATCCTCATCTCCTGGCGAACCACCCCGTAGCTCCAGCTCGTCCCCGAGCGCCCCAGAACATCGGCAACAACGACGAACAGTAGCGCCACCGCCTGCCATTTCCTCCGACGAGATTTCCTTGTAAGCTCGGACCGCCCCGGTGCTATTCATTGATGCTCGCATATTCTATGGTACCGTGCGCGTCTAACACACCCTTTACCTTGCTTTGGCATGCCTTGTAGCCCCGCCCCCGTCGACGTCTGACCGCACCCGAGGAATAGCTCAACTCCGGTGAGCGATTAAGGACAATCTCGTGCGCCCCTTCGCCAGCCAGTACCACCTTGAGCTTCCCCAAGCTTCGGCGAACACGGTGAGCATCTCCTCTTCCTCCCTCGCTTCCTGTAGCGTCGACTCCGCCGCCATCTAACCGCTCCGCCACCACCAGCCGCCGCCAGCGCCGCCCATCCTTGACTAGCTCATGTGAACCATTCGATCTGAATCCGACGCTCGCGATAGAAACTAACTGAAAGGGTACGCTAGCATCTGAGCCGTGTGATCCCACTTAAATCCAACGGCTGCCATCGCTCGATCCAACCGAAGCGGTATGGGCGAATAGAATTTAGACACGTGGCTCTGTTGATTTGAATTAAAACAGAATTGATCAATTAGATGCTAGATTTTGTAAAATCTATAACTTTTAATCTACACGTCCAAATTTTGCAAACTTTATATCAATGGATTCAGCAAGTCAAGCCATAGCCAACCATACACTTTGTTTAGTAAAAAGCTTCTGTTAAACTGATTGTTTTTGCAGAAACTTATGTATGCTAGTTTAGAATATAAAAATTGTTCTAAAAAGATTTTGGGGATAAAATCTTTGGAAAATGGTGTGTTTTGAACCTACTGACCATAGGAAACAAATTGTGGTTTCAAAAATGTATTTGGTAAAGCAAAAGAATAAATCTTTGATTTAAACCATTTCTAGTCAAATGAAAATATGGTTTAATTATTAAAAATGGTTTTGGAAGAAAACCTTTGAGAAATGTTTTGGAAATAAACTCTATGACCCTAAACACAAGGTTATATGGTTTGAAAACATATGTTGTGAAACCTATAGAATTTTGCCTTATTAAAAGCATTTCTACACCACATAAAATAATGACTTGATCTAAAAATGGTTTATGAAGTAAAATCTTATACAAATGATTTTGACACTTTATAAAATGACCATTAGGTGTTTTCAAATGTTTATGAACCATTAAAAATCACTTTGACAAATAAAACAACCTTTAGCATGCTTGCATGCATTGTTTTGTTATTATTATTGTATGTGATGAATTGCTTGAATGGTAGATTGAAATGTGGTTTGCTTGATTGAATTGTAGTGACTTGAAGATTGTGATTGTTGCAAAGATCAAGGAGTGAACTTATACTCTCTACCAAAAAGGCAAGTGATGCTTCATACTTTTGTCCCATTATTTTCACTATGCATTAGTGATATTTCTAAGTAGTACATGCATAGAATTTTTGCTAAGTATAAACCATGCTATGGGAAATCCTAGTAGATGAAACCTTAGTAGAAATTTCCTAAGTTAAGATTCCTACTACTATCATGCTTAGCTTAGCTAGTAGAAAACAAGGGTGGAATATATATTCATACTATGAAATGTGGTTTGCTTGATTGAATTGTAGTGGAATTTTGAAGAGTGTGATTATTGCAAGATCAAGGAGTGAACTTATATTCTCTACCAAAAAGGCAAGTGATGCTTCATACTTTGTCCCAATATTTTCACTATGCATTAGTGATATTTCTAAAGTAGGACTTGCATGGAATTTTTGCTAAGTGTAAACTATGCCATGGGAAATCCTAGTAGATGAAACCTTACTAGAATTTTCCTAAGTTAAGATTCCTACTACTATCATTCTTAGCTTAGCTAGTAGAAAACAAGGGTGGATTGTATTCATGCTATGGAATATTTCTAAGTCAAGGACTTGTGTTTTGTTTAATAAAACAACTAAGTGAATGAATCACCTGGGTGGAATGGAAGGAATGGTTTGTGTTGAGTGGTCATGCAAGTCCAGTATGCTGGGGAAAACTTGGGCATCACCAAGTACAGTATGCTGGGGAAAACTTGGTGTCTCACTTGTGGATGGCCACCCAGGAACAAAGATATTTGAGATGTCAAATGTTGAGAAGCTTCAAGTGCAGCCACTTGGCATTATGGGCTCTGCCTGGATCATATAGGTTGAAAGAACTTAGCCAAAGGGACAGTTGGTGGTAGGGGTTTGATAGGTTGGAACGCATCCATTCTAGTCTAAGGGAAGGCTTCTGAAAGATCTTGTCTTGGTGAAACCAAGTCTTGTGGGGAAAGTGCACAACCTCTGCAGAGTGTAAAATCTAAGTACTTAGCCATGTCCCTGGCAAAGGACAATTTGAGCATCAAGACATGGAAGCTATCAAGAATCTCATCATCCAAATTTCTAAGTTAAAAACTTGTGGTTGAACAAGGGTTTAAGGTTCACCAATTTCTATTGGTGGTTCCTTGGGTGATTTTTGTTAAGCAAAAACTTAGTGTTTTCAAATGATAAGGAAAAACTATTTTGAGCAAAGCAAGCCTAAGCTCCACTTAGCCAAATGCATATAGTTGATAGACTCCACTATACTACCATAGTATCACTTGCCAATACAATTCAAATGTATTGACCCTTGTGGTTGTAACTTGTTATGTTGCAGGTTTGTTTGATATTAGTGAAGTTAAATGATTAGGATTACAAGTCTACAACCAACATGTCTGCCTGTGGCACTTTGAAGATGAAGGACCCCATGCTTATAGATATTCTGCTGCAATGTAATGTAATAGCCAAATGAGCTATGTAAGATGTAATAAATTATGTTATTCCTGGTTATAAAGTTGTATTATGACCTTTGTTTCTTGATATTACATCTTAACTGTGGATGCTAGCTATTGATCCAGGGACTAGCATTGTAAACACAGGGATCTCTACCTTATTAAAGGTTGGGAACCTTACAAACCATCTAGAAATCCATACCAAATGGTGAGCAAATAATCCTAAAGGAATTTAAAAAGATAAACAAATAATAAATAAAGTTATAATAGTTGGAATCACTATTTTTGGATCTTTAAATAAAAAGATATGGTTTTGATAAGCATAGGTAGAAATATAAAATAAGGACTATTTTAAAGAGCCAAATTAAATCCTGGCCAAGCAAATGAAATAAAATATTTCTATTTGTTAAAAAGAATAAAGGTTTATTTAAATAAAATAATAAGGATTTATTAATATCCAATTTTATTTAAGTAAAGGCTTTTCCCTTTCAAATAAACATTAAAATTTATTAAAGTTTTTAAAATAAGAATTCCAAGTGTTTTAGTTTTTCAAATGAAACCTACTGAAAAGATTTATATATTATTTAGATTTCAAAAAGAGTTTTAAAATAAATTAAAACCTATTTGAATTAAAGACTAAGGTCTATTTATATAATTATTAATAGATCCTAAAAGAATAAAAGAAATATTCTAATTTTGACTCTAAAATGAACTATTAATCAGTATTTGAATCTACACAAATTTTGGCTGAGGTTTGAAATCAAATTGATGTTTGAAATAATTAAAAAAATCAAAATAGAATAAAAGAATTGGAAAAAGAAAAAGAAACAGGAGAAAAAAATAAAACAGAGCCAGCCCAACCCAGCTAGCCCACTAAGCCCAGCATCCCACCTATCTTCTCTCCCCAAAGCGTTGTCTGTCACTCACAGACGAACCCGCAAACCCAATGACAATCAGACCCCACCCCCACTCTCTCTCACTCGCTGACGCCAGGCCCCACCGCCAGCTCCCCTTCGTTCTCACTCGCGCGCTAACCTCGCCCTCCCCCAGCCGTTGTAGCCGTTTGAATGCCAGCGTAAATTCGCGTTAACGTCGCAGTGAATCCACCCCGCGACCGTGCCCTCTTAACCGCCTCTCCCTCCTCTCTGTTTCCCCCTCAATCTTCCACCCTAGTGTGCCCCCAGGCTGCCTAATTTTACGCTGCATCGCCACTGTCTCCGGCAAGCACTTCCATCAATTCCAGCCAAACCCTGTCTCCCCTCGCCTCCTCGACCACACGAGCATGCTCCCCATCCCCTGGCGCTTCTCTCTGCACCCTCGTCTTTCTCGCTCTTGAACCCTAGCATCGGCAACCTCAACATCGCTCGCCACCGTCTTCGGCTTGAACTCCGGCGAGTTTCCTAGGTAGCGTCTGACCGCCCCTCTCCTCCTCCATCATGTGCGTGTACTCGCCACTGTCCCGCGCATCTAACCATGCTCCCCTTTCTCTCTGGCATGCTCTGAAGCCTCGTCTTCAACATCATCTAAGCGCACCCGACGGTCACGCGAACTCCAGCGAGAGATTCGAGCCAGCTCCGTGCGCCCCTCGAGTAGCCGACCCCACCTCGAGCTTCAGCAAGTCTCTACGAGCCTGGTAAGCCTCGCCACCCTCTCCCTTGCTTCCTACTTCGTCGGCGACACCACTGACAGACCACGCGCTACCAGTCGCCGCCGCGAGCGCCGCCAACCTTTGGTCGAACGCGTGTGAGCCGTTAGATCCTCATCCTGTGGCGTAGACAGAACAACTTAAACGAAAGGGTATGAGCGATCTGTGTCGTGCGATCAAGTTAGATCCTGCGGTCTGTATATGTCAATCCACGCAAACCGTTTTTGCCCAATAGAATCACGCCACGTGGCCCAGCTTCTGTTTTAAAAACCACAGATGATCTATTAGATGTTCCAATTTGTAAAATTCATAACTTTCAAACCACACGTCCAAATTTTGCAAATTTTATATCAATGGAATCAGCAAGACAAGTACTTTCCAACCATGCACTTTGTTTAGTAAATTGCTTCAGGAAAATGGTTGTTTTTGCAGAAAACTTGTGTAGACATATTTAGAATATAAAATTCACTAAACTTATTTTTGTGATAAAACTTTTGGCAAATGGATTGTTTTGAACCTACTGACCATATAAATCAACTTGTGGATTCAAAAACATATTTTGTGAAGCTAAAGAATAAATCTTCGAATTAAGGCATTTCTAGCTAAATAAAAATTATTATTTTGGTTTAAAATGATTTTGAGTAAAACCTTTTGAGAAATGGTTTGGATTAAACTCTCTGACCCTAAACACCAAGTTTTAGAATTAAAAATGTATTTGGTGAACCCTATAAATATTATTGCTTTGCTAAAGGCATTTTCAACCACATAAAATATTGATTTGGTTTAAAAATGGTTTATAAGTAAAATCTTTTGCAAATGATTTTGCCACTTATATAAAATGACCAATGGGTGTTTTTAGAATGTTTAGAACATGTTAGAAACCACTTTTCCAAATAAAAAAATCTTTAGCATGCTTGCATGCATTGCTTTGTTCTATTATTTTATGTGATGCTTGCTTGAATGGTAGATTAAATATTTGCTTGCTTGATTGAATTGTAGTGGAATTTTGAAGAGTGTGATTATTGCAAGATCAAGGAGTGAACTTATATTCTCTACCAAAAAGGCAAGTGATGCTTCATACTTTGTCCCAATATTTTCACTATGCATTAGTGATATTTCTAAAGTAGGACTTGCATGGAATTTTTGCTAAGTGTAAACTATGCCATGGGAAATCCTAGTAGATGAAACCTTACTAGAATTTTCCTAAGTTAAGATTCCTACTACTATCATTCTTAGCTTAGCTAGTAGAAAACAAGGGTGGATTATATTCATGCTATGGAATATTTCTAAGTCAAGGACTTGTGTTTTGTTTAATAAAACAACTAAGTGAATGAATCACCTGGGTGGAATGGAAGGAATGGTTTGTGTTGAGTGGTTACACAAGGCCCATTTCTATGGTTTACCTTGTGTATCTCACTTGTGGATGGCCATCCAGGAACAAAGAGATTTGAGATGTCAAATGTTGAGAAGCTTCAAGTGCAGCCACTTGGCATTATGAGCTCTGCCTGGATCATATAGGTTGCAATAACTTAGCCAAATGGACAATTGGTGGTAGGGGTTTGATAGGTTGGAGCGCGTCCATTCCGGTCTAAGGGAAGGCTTCTGAAAGATCTTGTCTTGGTGAAACCAAGTCTTGTGGGGAAAGTGCACCACCTCTACAGAGTGTAAAATCTAAGTACTTAGCCATGTCCCTGGTAAAGGACAATTTGAGCATCAAGACATGGAAGCTATCAAGAATCTCCCCATCCTAATTTCTAAGTTAAAAACTTGTGGTTGAACAAGGGTTGAAGGATCACCAATTTCTATTGGGAGATGCCTTGGGTGATTTTGTCAAGCAAAAACTTAGTGTTTTCAAATGATAAGGAAAATCTACTTTGAGCAAAGCAAGCCTAAGCTCCACTTATCCAAATGCATATAGATGATAGACTCCACTATACTACCATAGTATCACTTGCCAATACAATTCAAATGTATTGACCCTTGTGGCTGTAACTTATTATGTTGCAGGTTTGTTTGATGTTAGTGAAGTTTATTGATTAGGATTACAAGTCTACAACCAACATGACTGCCTGTGGCACTTTGAAGATGAAGGACCCCATGCTATTGTTATATTCTGCTGCATTGTAATGAGGTAGCCAAATGAGCTATGTAAGATGTAATACATTATGTTATTCCTGGTTATAAAGTTGTACTATGACCTTTGTTTCTGGATATTACATCTTAACTGTGGATGCTAGCTATTGATCCAGGGACTAGCATTGTAAACACAGGTATCTCTACCTTATTAAAGGTTGGGAACCTTACAATTCCAAACAATTAGGATTGCTTAATGTGCCTTGAAGGAATCATGCATTGTTTTAGCATACAAAAGCATAGTATTGTGGTATTCTCCTTTGATGTTTTGTTTGGTTTGACTTGGCACATGCCCACACCATGTTATGACTATGAACCAGTCACCATAGCCTCTATGATCATTTAGTCCTTGACTTGTAGTACCACTTTATGCTTTGATTAGTAATGTTTTGTCGCTCTGCATGATTATGGTCATTATTGCTCTCTTAGTTGGTCGCTCCCAGTCTTCTGCTAGCCTCCACTTGTATGAGTGAGCTCTACTCATGCATCCAACTCCCAAGAAACCAAGTTATTCCAAAGTGTCCACTATAAATTCCTATGCATGGTGTGTTACACCATTCCAAGTATATTCTTGTTTTCATCTATCTTCCAATTAAAAAGTATTTTGTTATGTGAAAATTTAGTGATTAAAGCTCTCACAAACTTGATGGCACACTTTATTTTTCTTGCCCCTAATAAACTGGAACCATTGTGTCATCTATGTTGTATATGCTTGCACTTATACGCTGGAATTTGCAAATCCCTGCTGTCACGAGGAAAGCTTTCAACATTGCACTTGTACTTTGTACACAGTTGATATCATGCTCTTTTGTCAGCGGATGTCGTCGGTGTGAAATAAAAGGGGAGCTTGTAAGTCCATGGAGTTATGTATGTGTGTTAGAGAAACGCTTGGGCCGCTAGCCTAAGCCATGCCTAATCATGGTGGAAACTTGCAGCATCACCATAGTGAGCAATCTATGAAGCATTCTTCTTATAAAAAAAGAGAGATAAAAAAAGAGATTGAGAAAAAGAAAAAAAAAGATGAGAAAAGAGGAAAGAGATAAAAAAGCACCATTTTTTCATGGTAAATAAGAAGATTACTGAGATGCTCATTGTCTGCTTGCCTTGTCATTTTGATATGGGATAGCTCCTGTATCATGTACAAGGGGTACCCCGTTGGCGGTTCTATATGATACACATGTACTTACTATGACAAGAACTTACAGGTGACTAAAGTTGAGTAGCATGAGGCGCGGCCCTCGTATTCAAGGGACATGAGATTGTTGATGACCCACAAGTATAGGGGATCGCAACAGTCTTCAAGGGTAGTATTACCCAATTTTTTGATTCGACACAAGGGGAGACAAAGAATACTTGCAAGCCTTAACAACTGAGTTGTAAATTCAGCTGCACCTAGAAATAGTTCTTGCTCACAGAAGTTTATCAGCAGCAACAGTTTGTAGTAGCAACAGCAAAGTAACAGCAGCAGGAAAACAGGAGCAATAGTAACAGTAGTAGCAAATAGTAGGATATGAGTGTGGTAGGCATAGGGATGGATGGACAGGCGTTGCATGGACAAGTCTAAACATGTAACTTCAAGAACTAGGGAAATTGAATATCAATAAGGATAAGTATCCAAGTACTAAACAATCATAGGCATGTCCTCAATATATAGTCATACGTGCTCCCAATGAGAACTTGCACGACATCTTTTGTCCTGCCAGCCAGTTGCAGCGGGGCCTCAAGGGAACTACTGGCAATTAAGGTGCTCCTTTTAATAGAGCACCAGAGCAAAGCATTAACACTCCGTGAACACATGTGATCCTCACATCACAGCCATCCCCTCTGGTTGTCCCAATTTTTGTCACTTTGGGGCCTTTGGATCCGGACAATGATATGTGTACACAACTTGCAAATAAGATCACAATAAATACTATCATAATGATTCAATAATAAGTTTAGATATGAGATCATGGCAACTGGGCTAGAGTGACAAGCATTAAGCACACCAAGTTGCAACAAAGTCAAATAGCACTAATAGAGATACTAGGCACCATGCCCTAATAGTGTTATTTGATTACATGATAGAACTCATCCAATCCCTACCATCCCCATAGCCTACAGCAGGGGATTACTCACTCATGGATGAGGGAAACATTGATGGTTGATGGAGAGGAATTGGTGATGACGATGGCGATGATCCTCCCCAAATTCCCCGTCCCGGCAGGGTGCCAAAACGGAGTTTCTGGATCCGAATCGTGGTTTCTGGTGGTGGCGGCGCAGCGGAACTCTTTCTGGAAAAACGTCGAACCCCCAAGAGTTTTTAGGTTAGAAGGCATCTTATAGGCAAAGAGAGAGGCCGAGGAGATGCCTGGGCTGGCCACACCCCTCCCAGGCGCTGGGTGGGCCCACCCGTGTGGCAGGGGGTGTGGAACACCCAGGGCTCCCCTCCGTCTTGTACCCTGGCTCCGTGGATCTTCTGGTGAAATAGGATTTTGGCATATTTTCCGGGATTTTTTCTGATAGTTGATTTTCTGCACAAAAATTAGACACCAAGGTAATTCTGCTGAAAACAGCGCCAGTCCGTGTTAGCTGTATCCAAATCACACAAGTTTAGAGGAGAAACAATAGCAAAAGTGTTCGGGAAAGTAGATACGTTTTGGACGTATCAACTCCCCCAAGATTAGCTTATTGCTTGTCCTCAAGCAATTCAGTTGAAAACTGAGTGCAATAAAAGAACTTTCACAACACATTTGCTTCATATGATGTATATATTCTTAGCACATGAGTAGATACTTAAACCATTCATAATAAGAAGTATGCAGCTAAGTCTACTCAATAGTCATTGCAAGCTATGAAGATAAACCAACTCAATAATAATAAGTAGCACGAGACATAAACATAAGCAACATTGCAATGCTCGTAATAAGGTATGATAGAGTGGTATCTCGCTTGCCTTTGTTTGTAGAGCGCAAAATAAATGCCAAGGCACCTCTGAAGTTTAAGTGAAGACTAGAAGTAAAGATATCAGAGATACAAGCATCAAAGTCATGACATAATTAACCAAGTTTTGAGACAAACACAAGAATGACAACTATGCTCTCAAGAAGGTGCTCATAGAATAAGTGGTGACTCAACAAGGAAGTGAAAGGGTTTTCGAAAGGTTTGAAAGGCTTCCAAATGCTGAAAGTAAGGTACTCAATAGCTTTGAGCTCTCATTGCCCCTATCATAGGCATCTTTATATGGTTAAGGTGAAAGTGAGGTCCAATCTGAGTTATATGCTTGACAAACCATAAACTGAAAATCCCAAGTCCCTTGAGTACGAGGCCGCTCCTCGTGCTACTCAACTTTAGTTACCTGTAAGTTCTTGTCATTGTAAATACATGCATATCATAGAGAACCACCAACGGGGTACCCCTTGCACATTATACAGGAGCTATCCCATAATCAAAATGACAAGGCAAGCAGACAATGAGCATCTCAACGTTCTTTTTATTTGCTATTTGCATAGTTTTTTATTGAGGATGCCTCACAAATTCTCATTATGGAATGATGCAAGTTTACACCATGATTAGGCATGGATTAGGCTAGCGGCCCAGGCATTTCTCTAACACATATATATAACTCCATGAACTCACAAGCTCCCCTTTTATTTCACATCGGCAGTATCAACTGGATATATATCCATGAGTGTTGAAAGCGTTCCCCGTGACAGCACGGTTCTGCTAACTCCCAGCCTATAATTTGCAAGCATATAACTTTCATGGGCAGGTCACAATGGTTCAGGATTATTAAGGGCAAGAAATAAAGTGTGCCATCAAGTTCATGAGAGCTTTACTAACTAACTTTCTCAAAACAGACAAACATTTTATTTGGAAGAAAATAAGGCATAATGAATATGCACTGAATAGCAAATGATGCTAATATGTAGGTATGGTGGACACTGTTGGCAATATTGGTTTTGGGGAGTTGGATGCACAAGTAGAGCTCATACTCAGTGCAAGTGAAGGCTAGCAATAGAGAGGGAGCGACAAACGAGAGAGCAATAACTGTCATAATCATGCTTGCAACAAAACATGACTAATTATGGCAAGAAAGTGATACAAGAACTCTGAGGCAAAATAAATCATCGAGACTTACTGACTATCGTTTAGTCATATGCATGCGTGAGCATGTGCCAAGTCGATTTACATGAACCGTTCAAAGGAGGATACCACAATATCATACCAAGTTATGAATAAAACAATGCAAGCAAACATTCATGTGACATGCTACAAACTATTAGTAAGATGGAGCTAATCACAAGAAAGCAAGAACTACTAAGCATCCATCAATAACATACACCTTACATGAACAGACTAAGCATGCTCACAATGATGAGTATATGTACAAAAATGAAAACAAATAGAGTTTGTTACTAGCCTCTTACCACACCTCAAGTTGTCTTAATCTTCATTATTGCCCTTCACTTGTGTGACTTGAATAATAACATGAAACCAAGCTCTACTGAGGATGGCTGAACCCTGCAAAAAACTCACAAAACCCAAGAAGAACAACAAATATTTTTGGTGTTTTCGATTTTTTTATAAAGGCAAGCAAAACAAAGCAAAAAACAACAAAGAAAAATCTTTTTGGATTTTTCTTTAAGGCAAACCAAAACTAAAAAGCAAAGAAACAAACCAAGAGAAACAACGAAAATATTTTTGGTATTTTTGTGTTTTAAGAAAGCAGAAACAAAAACCAAAAAGAAAGCGAAACAATGGATATACAAAGAACCGACCGAACATGATATATAGATGAGTATGATGTCGGTATACCTCCCCCCAAGCTTAGGTTTTGGCCTAAGTGGGGCTCAACTCCATGGCGACCAAGAAGGTGCACCTCCGTAGTATGACGAGGAGGCCCCTTCATCCTGGTATGAGCTCGAGGACTCCCCTGTGTAGCGTACAGAGGGGACATATGTGGGCGCATCCCCCTAATAGTTCCCATGGAAGCCAAGAATGTGCATCTTATCGTCTATATCCTCCTTGGAGCGTGACCAAGGTCCCTGAGAAATACATAACAAAGTGGTTTGGGGCAGAGGAATCTCTCTCTCTTCCCCATTAGTAAACATCATCCTATAAACCAAATTATCAAGGGTAGAGCTAGTAGTGACAAAATTATGCGCTTTCATGGCAGCAAGATCAAGCCTCTGAGGAGCCAACATTGTATCATTTGGATCAACAACAACGTCTAAAGCAGCAACAACATGTGCAGCAATAATTCCCCCATAAATGGGTCCCTTAGCAGCTAAACAACGAGCAATGAGAGAACCAAGATTGTACCTAGTTTCATTGTTGAGTGCAGCAGCTATGAAGGACAAATGATAGTTGGAGATATTGCTAGTGTTCTCCCTACCAAGAACACTAGTGGCAATTAATAAGCAAAGTACCTGATAGCTGGGAACTGAATATTTCTTATCTTTCCTCGCTGGGCTCTTCGGCTATCATCATTAGTTATCCCGCGGTAATGCTCCATTGAATCAGTGGGTTGAGCTGAAATCTTCTTCACCGTCCCAGCTGTTCCAATACCCAGGATCTCACAAAATCTCTTCAATGCCATAGTGTAAGGCCTGCCATAAATTTTGAAAGACTCATCTCGTTTGAACAAGCTGTTAGAAAAAGAGAAGCTCTCCACAAATGTTTTAGTGAGCGTAGCATATTGCACGCTTTCATCCTGCATACAACTTGTTAGTCCAACCCTCTGAACTAAGGTTAGAAAATCTTCAAGAATCCTAGCATCCTGCAAAAAGGTTGGGCAAGGAAAGGTGGAAGGGTGCGCATCCCCCTCATCTCCCTCATCGACAAATCACGGAGTAATGAGATCCTCATTGTATGAGGGCCTAGCTCGGGTGGATGATCTTGAAGGCCTTGCCCTCCTAGGTGCATCACTCTCAAATATTTCACCAAAGGTGTGGTTGTCCATGACCTCTTTTTTCTGAAATTTTTGGACAAACATCAAACCAAGTGATTTCAAGTTGATAAATGATGAGAAACTACTATAGGAACTTGCTAGAGGGCTACACATGCATCAAAATGAAATCTCTAAGCATAGAACAAGCATGCAAGATCACACAACCTGTCACCTATAGTAGCAAAATACTTAAGATACAATCTACCAATCATATATCTAATTGGACAAGCGGAGGAGGCACATACCAAGGAGCAATCCCTCCAAAAATCAGTAGCAAAGATGGGCTGAGCAAGGAGATCAAAAATCGGGAGCAAGAACAGCAGGAACTCGAGCTTGAGAAAGTTTTCCGATGTTTTTCGGGAGAGAGAAAGAAGATGGCAGGGAGGAGGCACCTTGGAGGGCCACAAGTGGGACACACCCCTGCCAGGCGCCACCTGGGGGCTGGCCGTGCCACCCAGGGGTGTGCTGGCCTGGCCCCCTGTGTTACTTCAGGTGTCCCTCTGCCTTTTTTTCGAGGAAAAAATTATTTTAAATTTTCTGGGATTTTTCAGAAAACTTTATTTTTAGCCAATTTCCAGGGTATGAAAATTGATTTTGTCGCATAAAAGATTTTTTTTAGAAGAAGCAAAAGCAAATCAAAACCAAAACTACAGAAGTTCTAAGACACTCTAACAAGCAAACAACTAGCAAAAACAAAGTTAACAAGAGATAAAACAAAGACTAGGAAAGAGAAAAGTAAAAGAAAGCAAGAATAACCACAGTGAAAACATTGCTTTGTTCATTAAAATCCTTTTGTTAACAAGGTTGGTCAAGTCTTGTTACCAAAACAATCTTATATGAAACAAAACTTTGCATTCCACAAGGTGATTATGTTACCTCAAACTTGATAGCAATGGTCCCAATCATAATAGTTTCAATATTTTATCGTGGAATGGGACAATATATTTCTCCAACCTTGATTCTCTCAATATTTTCAATGGAATTCAGGCAATAGCTCTTAGCAACCTTCTTGGGGAAATAGACAGTATGCTCTTTGTCATTAATATTGAATGTTACTTTTCCTTGATTACAATTGATGACAGCACCTGCAATATTAAGAAAAGGTCTCCCAAGAATAATGGACATATTATCATCTTCAGGCATTTCAAGCACAACAAAATCAGTTAAAACCAAGCAATTGTGATCCACTTGAATAGGAACATCCTCACATATACCAACAGGAATAGCAGTTGACTTATCAGCCATTTGCAAAGATATATCAGTTGGTATCAACTTTTCTAGCTGGAGTCTCTTGTAGAGAGAAAAAGGCATAACACTAACTCCAGCTCCCAAATCACATAAAGCTGTTCTAACATAATTGTTCTTAATAGAGCAAGGAATAGTTGGTATACCTGGATCACCAAGTTTCTTTGGAACCTTACCATTGAAGGAATAATTAGCAAGCAAAGTAGAAATCTCCTCATTAGGAATCTTCCTTTTATTAGAGACAATAGCCTTCATATACTTTGAATAAGGAGGCAACTTAATAGCATCAGTCCAAGGAATTTGCAAAAATAAAGGTTCATCCACAAACAAAACTTGTTATAGTGTTCTTCCTCCTTTGACTTGTGTTTCTTACTTGGAAAAGGCATAGGTTTCTGCACCCAAGGTTCTCTCTCACTACCATGTTTCTTAGCAATAAAATCTTCCTTAGTGTACCTAGTGTTCTTAATGTGCTTCTCGGGTTCTTCCTCAACTTCCTCCTTATCATGAGCATCATTTTTATCATTACCACTCTCAGTTTCAGCATCAGAAATCGATATAATATTAGGATCTACAGCAGGTTCAAGTGGTTCCTCAACTATTTATGTTTCTTTTTCTTTCTCTTACGAGGACTACCACTACTTTCACTTTGTTGAGAATCCTGCTCAATTTTTTTAGGGTGTCCTTCAGGATATAAAGGATCTTGAGTAGTTGTACCACTCCTAATTCTAATTCCATAAGCATGTTTATCTCCTGAGGCATTAACTAGCATATCTTTTTGCGCCTTAGCAAATTGATCAAGTTGAGTTTGAACCATTTGAAAGCGTTTACAAAGCATTTTAATATCATTAGAAGTTCTTTCCACAATATCTTTAAAATCATTGATAGCTCTAGAGTTTTCCAATAAATTATTCTGAACTTGTTTATTAAAATTACCTTGTTTAACAAAAAAATTGTCAAGTTCCTCTAAGCATTGATCAGGAGGATTAGTATAGGGAATATCACCTTCATCAAAGTGGAGAGAGTGTGCCTCAATAGTAGATGAGTGGGGAATAGGCTTACATAATTCTTCTATAGGAGGTAGATTCTTCGCATCTTCATCTCTAATACCTTTCTCCTTAAGACATTTCTTAGCTTCTTTCATCACTTCATCATTTAATGCAATAACTCCCCTCTTCTTCGGTGTTGGTGTTGGAACTGGTTCAGGAGTAATAGGCTCAGGTGTATTTAGCTCAGCTGAATTCCAATCATCATAATTCTTGCTTATTTTAGCCATTAATTATTCAACATCTGTAGGAGTTCTTTTCCTGAAAACACAATCAACAAAGCTATCTAGGTATGTCCTAGAATCATCAGTTAGTCCATTATAATAAATATCAAGAAGCTCATTTTTAGGTAATGGACATCCAGGATGTGCATGAATCAAGGCACAGAACCTTGTCCATGACTCAGGCAATTTCTCTTCTTCTCCCTGTTTAAAATCAAAAAGTCTCTGCAAAGCAGCATGTCTAGCACTGGGAGGACAATATTTCTAGAAGAAAGAAGCAATCAAGAAATCAGGGTATCAATGGAACCAGGAGGTAATCTATTAAACCAAGCCTTAGCTTCTCCTTTTAGTGAAAAAGGGAAGATCTTAGGAACAAAGTACTTGCGCATCTTAAAATCATCAGAGAATAAAGCACTCATAGTGGAAAGCTCATTCATATGAGCTACATCACTCTCATTTTCAGTCCCACAAAAATGTTCTTTCTCAACAATGTCTAAATATGATAAATCAAGAGAGAAATCATAATCTTTATATTTAATATCTATGGGAGAGGTGGCAAACTTAGGATCAGAGGACAGTTTAGGAATAATGGCACGTCTCGCAAGGAGACTCTTAATAGCACTAGCACCATGTGTGTTTCGGCACTCTTCAACAAATTCATCAGTAAACTCAATGTAACCATCATTAATATCATAACTCTCTCTAGACTCAGGTGAGATAACAGGTGTAACAGTGTCTTCACTAGGAGTTTTAGTATTTCCTAGACTAGCCATATTAG
Source organism: Avena insularis (assembly GCA_023614405.1). Lineage (NCBI taxonomy): Eukaryota > Viridiplantae > Streptophyta > Magnoliopsida > Poales > Poaceae > Avena > Avena insularis. The sequence goes on along the minus strand of CM042691.1, from coordinate 375,969,461 downwards.
CATCTAGAAAAGGACCTAATGAACCACTCGCATCAAGCATAGTAGAAGTAACATCATGAATATCAAAAGCAGTTTCAGATTCAACAGTACTGGCAGTGTGTGTAGCATGAGTATGTGTCGGTGGTGTAACAAGTTTACTTATAACAAACGGTGAATCAAGAGCAACATAGGTGTTTAGGACAGTACCTCTTCTTGTAGTGGATGGTAAAATAGGAAACTTTCCATCACGAGACTTACCTATGATGAAAGGAGTAGCAGTAAACAATAATAGATCCAAGTGAACTTACAAATAAAGCTATGCTCCCCGGCAACGGCGCCAGAAAATAGTCTTGATGACCCACAAGTATAGGGGATTGCAACTGTCTTCGAGGGTAGTATTACCCAATTTATTGATTCGACGCAAGGGGAGCCAAAGAATACTTGCAAGCCTTAACAACTGAGTTCTCAATTCAGCTGCACCTGGAAATAGTTCTTGCTCACAGAAGTTTATCAGTAGCAAAGTTTGTAGTAGTAACAGCAGCAGTAAAACATGAGCAATAGTAACAGTAGTAGCAAACAGTAGGATATGAGTGCGGTAGGCATAGGGATGGATGGACTAGCGTTGCATGGAAAAGTCTAAACATGTAACTTCAAGAACTAGGGAAATTGCAGATAAATAAGAATGAGCATCCAAGTACTAAATAATCATAGGCATGTGCTCCATATATAGTCATACATACTCGCAATGAGAACTTGCACAACATCTTTTTTGTCCTGCCAGCCCGTTGCAGCGGGGCCTTAAGGGAACTACATGCAATTAAGGTGCTCCTTTTAATAGAGCACCGACACAAAGCATTAACACTCCATGAACACATGTGAACCTCACATCACAGCCATCCCCTCCGGTTGTCCCAATTTCTGTCACTTTGGGGCCTTTGGATTCGTACAATGATATGTGTACACAACTTGCAGATAAGATCACAAACAATACTATCATAATGATTCAATAATAAGTTCAGATTTGAGATCATGGCACTCGGGCCCTAGTGACAAGCATTAAGCACATGTTGCAACAAAGTCAAATATCACTAATAGAGATACTAGGCACCATGCCCTATCAATCTTATTTGATTACATGATAGAACTCATCCAATCCCTACCATCCCCATAGCCTACAACGGGGGATTACTTACTCATGGATGAGGGAAACATTGATGGTTGATGGAGAGGCGTTGGTGATGACGATGGCGCTGATCCTCCCCAAATTTCCCGTCCCGGCAGGGTGCTAGAACGGAGTTTCTGGATCCGAATCGCGGTTTCTGGTGGTGGCGGCGCATCGGAACTCTTTCTGGAAAAACGTTGAACCCCCCAAGAGTTTTTAGGTCAGAAGGCATCTTATAGGCGAAGAGAGAGGCCGAGGAGGTGCCTGGGCTGGCCACACCCCTCCCAGGCGCGGGGTGGGCCCACCCGCATGATAGGGGGTGTGGGCCACCTAGGGATCCCCTCCGTCTCTTACTCTGGCTCCGTGGATCTTCTAGTGAAATAGGATTTTTGGCATATTTTCCGGGATTTTTCCTGATAGTTGATTTTCTGCACAGAAACTAGACACCAAGGTAATTCTGCTGAAAACAACGTCAGTCCATGTTAGTTGTATCCAAATCACACAAGTTTAGAGGAGAAACAATAGCAAAAGTGTTCGGGAAAGTAGATACGTTTTGGATGTATCAATTGCCAACTTATACTTTGTCAAGCATATACTCCATAGTTTGTTCACTTTAACCTTAATCACTTCAAGATTCTTATGATAGGGGCAATGAGAGATGAAAGCTAACAAGTACCATAATTTTTGGAAGCTCTTTTTGAAACTTGAAATCCCTGCTTCCCTTATGAAGGGCCTTTCTTCCACTATTATATTGTGTCTTTACCTTGTATCCTTAGGCACCAATTAAGAGAGCATAGTTGTCATTCTTAGTTCTATGTGCATTGTCCCAAAACTTATTGATTGATGCATATTGTTGATATTACTTGTTCTTGTGATATTTGTATCTAGTCACTCTTATGAACTTTGAAGGTGTCCTATGCATCTATTTGCTACTCCATGAGGGACAAGCTGAATGCCACTATGCTATGTTTTCTATATGTGAAACAAACAAATGTTTTTCAATGCATGTTATTCATGATTTTTTGTAACCTTTCATGTTGCATGCATAGTTACTTTGTCTTACTGTTAGAACTCCATCTTTCATGCTCATGTTTAGAGTTCTTTGATCCCAGCTTTCAATGCTTGCAAATGGGTTGGTCTTGATTTTGATGGTGCATGTCACCTCAAAAATTATTCTTTTTATCACTTACCTACTCGAGGACAAGCAGGAGTTAAGCTTGGGGATGGTTGATACGTCGTAAACGTATCTATAATTTTTTATGTTCCATGCTTGTTTAGTATCTACTTTGCTTTGCTTTGTCTACACTTTGAGGTGTTTTTATATGTTTTTATAGACTAACCTATTAACAAGATTCCATAGTGTCAGTTGCGTGTTTTCTTCTGTTTTAGGTTCCAGAAAAGGCAGAAAATCAATATTCTCGGAATTGGACGGGACCCGGAGCAACACGGAACCACGAAGCAGAGATGAAGGAGGACACCAGGGTGGCCACACCCTAGGTGGGCGCAGGCCAGACCAGGTGGCGCCCACAAGGGGTGTGGGCCCCTGTCCCTCCACCGACCTTGCCTCCTTCGCCTATAAGAAGCCCCCGACTCAGAAACCCTAAATCATCGATCAGAAAGCCACGAAAAGTTCCGCAACGCCGCCGCCACCGAAGGGGAGATTCGGGGAACAGAAAGTCTCTATTCCGGCACCTTGTCGGGATAGGGAAGTGCCCCCGGATCCATCTCCATTGATCTCCACCACCATCTCCATCGCTGTTGCTGATTCCCATGATGAGGAAGGAGTGGTTCTTCCTCGAGGCTAAGGGCTCTATCGGTAGCTATGTGTTCATCTCTCTCTCTATGCATGATCATATTGTGGTCATGAGCTTTGTAATCAAGTAGATCTACCTTGCTACTCAAGTGCTTTAATAGATCTCTAGCTCTCCCCACGTGTGTGAAAGTGATAGCGTGCATACCGTGGTGGCACTTAGGCTGGAGGTTACATAAATACTCATCGTGCTTTAATAGATCCATGGTTTTCCCCACGTGTGTGATAGTGACAGCGTGCGCGCAGTGTGTGGCACTTAAGCTAGATTGCATATATATTTATCATGAGTTATATTTGGAGTTGGATGTCTTTATGAAATTGTTGTGTTTGTTGGAACCATCTAGCACTCAAGGTGACGGTGTGGGGTTATCTAGATGGGGAAGGCGGACTTTGAGGAGTGCTTTTATAGCCCTACCATGGATTAGAGTGTCCAACCAGAAAGTAGTTAAGAGTAGTATCATGAAGAGAATATATTTATATGAGAGAGTGTTCACTAGTGAAAGTATGATCCCTAGGCCTTGTTTATAAGCATTGAAACACCATTTACAACTAGATCTGTTCCATGTTTGCTTGCTTCCATCTTTATTTCAGTTTGCCTTTAGTCTCTCCCACGTCAACAACAAGTCAGAAGCTCTTTTCTAGCACCGTTACCACTTTTATTTCACTATCTCTTCGTTGAACTAGTGCACCTATACACATGACAAGTGTAGTGGGTGTGTTGGGGACACAAGAGACTTCTTGTATCTTGATTGCAGGGTTGCTTGAGAGGGATACCTTTGACCACTTCCTCCTTGAGTTAAATAAACCTTGGGTAATCCACTTAAGGGAAACTTGCTAATGTTCTACAAACCTCTTCACTTGGAGGCCCAACAACAGTCTACAAGAATAGAAGTGCGTAGACATCATTCATGTACGACAATTTGTGTTTGCAATTCTTCTTTGAGCCATAGATGCTCGGCTTGCACTGGTTTGCATGACCCCTGGTGTGTTAAATGTTTAATTCATGATCACCTGGCGAGTAATTGCACTTTGGGCTGGTGCTATCGGCGTTGTCATTTATTGGGCCACTGGGCCAAGAGCTGCCCAAACAAGAAACATCGGGTTTGGAAAAAAAAGGTAACAACTCAAGCCAAACCGACACATATTCCTGGTCGGAAAATCTGGGTAATTAAGAGGCAAAAAAAGATTCACCTGGAGACACGCAACCCCCTTCATCTGCCGCTTCATCTCCTTCTCCGCCTGCTGTCAAGCAATCCCTCTGCACCTCCCCAATGGCTAACTTCCTAGTCAATCCACTAGCTTTTCTCCCCAATGGCATGACAATCGACCCGGGGCGAGTTGATCGCTTGGTGAGAACGCACATGGTAGTGCCCGCTAAGGCTCCTCTACAACATGATCGCAAGGTAATCGCCAAGACTAATAGGTTCATCCCGATTCAGCTCAGAGAGGATTATAGGGTTCAAGTGATGAATCTGCAAAATGAGTCACAATTATTTGTCAGTCGTTTTGATGATCATCCTCTTGGACTTGGAATTTTTACTATGACTGAAACCCTAATTGCGGATGGTTCAGTAGGAACCTCCTTTGAGATTAATGATATCACCTCTATTACTTTTGTGAAACACAATGAAGCCAGGAACATGCGTCTTACTGCTTTTGTAGGGAGACCTGGATTTAGTTTTTAGCTTTTCCTCTGGATTATCAAACCAGTCAATACATACATAGTGTTGTTTAGGATTTTGGTTTGTTGTCCATGTGGCACAATCCTATAGGACATGATAAATATGTGCTTGTTAAGGTTTGGATTGTTCACCCAAAGTTTGTTCCTAAGAGCTTGGTTATTCATCAGCTAGGGCGGCTAGGCACTCTTGGACTATCCCTGTTATTTTGCTTCGATGTGAAGACTGGAATGCACATCTACCTGAGATTCTGCCTCCTCCTGAAGATCCAGCACCAGATGATGGCAATCCTCATCCAATGCATGGAGAGGGTCTCTCTGCAGAACAACTTTATCAACAGCAGCTTGATAACTAGAATCAGCTCAATCAGATGCCTGGAGGTGGTAATATTCAAGTTGGGCACAATGGGGGCACAATAATGCTGCTCAGTTTCCTCAACAAGGACAGTTTGTACCTGCTCAAGTTATTGCTACATTATTTGATAATAATGCTGCACAGGATGAAAATGTTGTTGCACCTATTGAGCATGATGTTGTAATGCCCATCAACCCTCCTTTGATCAATTTTTAGCACATTCTATCTGCACAAGGAGTTACTTTTGATGCTGGGGTGCCACCTCCACGTACCAATGTTCAAGACAGTCCAATCCAAGCTTGGCATGATAGATTATCTGAGGTTTCTGATGGCAATTCTTCTGGGCCTGATTTAATGCAAGTTGATACTAACTTATCCATTAACTTTTCTATGGTAAGTGAAAGCATGATGAATGTACACTCTGAAATCTGGATGGCAGGATCAATTGCTCTTTCTGCCTTCAAGAAATATTGTATGGCCAACTGTTCTCTTGATAATTCCAATTTCCTAATTTTCTCTGTATCACTGCCAAAGTCTATTCATCTTGAAATGTTTGGAGAAATGGAGTTGTTGTTCCACTCAAAAAATAACAATTTTACTTCTGTTGCTCAACCTATGGTGGTATCTGATCTACAGCCCTTTTCCCATGTTGGTAGCAAAAGGAAGATCCTATTGTTAGATGATCTAGAGAATTTGGCTCTTGGGACACCTATTTCTACCAACCAAGTCAGAAGGAGTTCCAGGTCTACTAGATACAGGGGATTTAAACCAAAGATCATATGTGATGCCAAGAAGACTAAATCCAAAGTGAATCCAAGGAAGGTTCCAGGAGTGGCAATTACTGATTTACAAGATACAGAGGAGGTCAACCAGTCTCAGATGATATCTGTCAATGAATACCTGGATACTGACAAGACCCTTCTTGCCACCCTAATTTTAGTGCTTCAATCCATTAGCATTTCTCTATGTGGTGTTCCTCCTAATGAAATCACTCCTAAGAATCTCATGGCAGGCTTGCAGGAGGAGGAAAATGCTGACAGTGCCTAGTGCATGTCCATCTTTAGTTTGTTTTCTATATTTAAGTTGTAATAATGGCATTGCTTAAACAATGGGTAATTCTGTGTTGGAACATCAGGGGGCTTAATGCAAGAGAGAAGCAGTTAGCTTTAATGAATGCTATTAATGTAAGTGTATGTTCCGTTATTTGCTTTCAAGAGACCAAAAATGAGGCTTTTGATTTGAGCTTTATTAAACCTTGTTGTCCATCAAGATTTGATGAGTTTGTTTATGTGACTTCTGTTGGTGCTTCTGGGGGCCTAATTATTATTTGGAATAGCTCCATTTTTTCTAGGATGGTAATGCATTTTGAACAATTTGTACTCTCTGTCCATTTTACCTCTACTCAATCAGCTCAATCCTGGACTCTAATTAACATTTATGGCCCATGCAATGGGGAATTGAGAGAAAAATTTGTTAAATGGCTGTTTGAGGTTAACATTCCTGATGATGAAGACTGGATCTTAATGGGAGACTTTAACTTCATTATATCCCCTGCAAACAAGAATAAGCTTGGTGGGAACATTAATGACATGCTCATTTTTAATGATTTCATTAGAGAACAACATCTTACTGAACTGCCAATTAAAGGAAGCAAGTTTACCTGGAGCAATATGTGCGGTGACCCAGCATATCACTGCATGTTGTAGTATACTATAGTCGTGGACATAACACTCACGGAGTACCATTCCACAAATATTACATCCTTAGAGTGGTACAACAGAAACAAAGCGGGTCCACAATATACATTATCATTATTACAACCTGAAATTACGTGACGACTTTGAGATCCTCCTAGGTCCATAGAAGTATCCCGATGACTCAGGGCTAAACTATAATAACTGTGAGAACAAGATAAAGAAATAAACTAAACTTTAAGGTTTATACGAGATTTAATATGGATAGAGGATAGAGATCTATGCTACTTGACTAGATCACTATATATGATACATCTACACTTCAGATACGTCGGTCTCTATTCCATAGATGTTTTCGTAATTGTTCCCTTTGACACTTCTGGATACTTTTGGTTCTTCATAGCGGAATTCTTCTTGGTCTTCAATTGGATGTAGTATTTCCTCTTCTTGATCGTTAATGTCTTCAGAATATAGCTAGGGTTAAGAAGATACGTTGAGTACGAGCGTACTCAGCAAGTTCACTAAAAAGGAGTGTTTGATGCACTATATCTATCCATAGACCATAGGTCGTAGGCAATGCAGGTTTTCCTAAACATGTCTTCAAAGGTTGCTTTTATTCTAGAAAGCTATGTCCGTCAGCCTTCACAGGTTTACCAGAACTTTCATGGATTTCCTTTCCTGCAGCGTTCGCAGCTCCTTCCCAGAACAGGGAGTAATAAGTTACAGTTCTTACACTCTGCAGAGGTGCGTTACTGTACCCATGAGAGGTCAAATCCTTGTTGCACAACCGGGCGATCTTTCCCGTCCACACTTCCTATGGTGTGGGGCCCAGTAGATGATCCAAGCCAATCACTGTCCTTCTCCGCGACCCCGCATACACCACAATTGTTGTATGTCCAAACTCAAGGTAGACCTTTCCCCATATAAAACGACTATACCTTAGTTGGATACACAACAACCATTAACACTAAAAATCTGTCTTTTGTAAGCCTAGATCCACGGTAGAACTTTCCCCATATAAAACGGCTATACCCACGATCTGCAACTTAAAAACGCCTAGAACAGTGTCCAATGCATGCGAAAGGGAGCTGATCCAGTTGACTTCTCCTACCATTCCAAATCTCATGGTTAACGCGTAATATACGGCGCGAGAATCACTTGCGACATTGGTTATTAAGTGTCACATCCCAAAATTCTCCTAATTTTCGAATGTGAAATAAATAAATAAGTTTGATTGATTGTTTGACTATGTTGAAAATTCTCAAAGAGAAGAAACTTTTTGAATAGAAAATCCTCTCAACCTTGAATTCAAAATCTTATATTCTTTTGTTATGACCTAAGTAGCCATATAGGCAAAAAGGCATGGATTGATTATGGATTGTAGAATTGGTGTGCAAGATTTCAAAATGAAAATCATGAAGCATTCATAAGCATTTCATTACATCCATGCAAAGATCTCACAAACTGAATCCAAATCCTGGTATCTAAATCCTATAGTTGATTTGCCCAAATGTTCCTAAAGGTAATTAAATTGACTTTATAAAACCCACTGTTGCTAAGGCATAAATTATTGATAATTATAGCCTAAAAAGATCCAATTAATATTACAAAATTTTAGAAACAAAATTGAGCTCATTTGGAGCTATTATGAAAAAGTTATGGCATAAATACAAACAAATAAAGATATAAATAAAATGGAATATATAAGGATTTATAAACCCACTACTTGCAAACTAGTAAGAATATTATAAATATGATCCTACAATGATCTATTCGATTTCAGAAAAATTTAGAAACAAGAATCATATTATTTGGAGTTCGTATGCAAAAAATATGAGGGAAACAAGTAAATAGAAAAAAAGAAAAAGAAAAAAAACTAACGGGCCGGCGGCCCAGCCAAGGACCGACCGAACCAGCCAGCCAGGTACGTGACCGATGTGCCAGTTGCTTTAAAAATCGTGCGAAAATACGTTTTCTAAACCTATCTCTATTCAAACTCTTATAACTTTTTATCTACAACTCCGAATCGACTTCCGTTTGTTTATACTTGTTCCCTACTCCAAGACCTATCTCTACACCATCCTAAATCTCCATATAAACTCGTGGAGCCACAGCTGTACGAGTTTCTCTTCTCGAAATCCTGAATCTACACATGCTCGAATCTTCTTTCGCTTTTTAACCCATCTAGACTTCGTTGTTTGCCTTCGGCCAAAAAACGAAAGTTGTAGGTATCATCGAAATCTTTGAGTCCCAGAAAACCTCACCTCCTTTCATCCACCACAGCCGGAGAATTTCGCATCGCAATATTTCAGATCTGACGGTGTAAATCCAAGATGTACTCGCGCTCGTTCCTTCAAATCCAAATTCCTTTGGTGAGAAGGTAGGACTAATGATTCCCCACAACTTTTATGTTCTAAGTTTTCAATTTGACCTACGGATTTGTCTCTCTAACACAGATCTCTTTCTTGTCTATTCTGAGCTAAAATCGGGTTGATCTCTTGTTCTAGCCACCCGATCCTATCCAGACGGTCGAGATCTAATCAAACCGGTGCGTACCATGTCATCATCCCGATCAGCTTCCTCATCAACGCCACGTCATCGTCAGGTCAGCATCTAGTCCCAATCAGCATGCAAATTCAACCTGTCCAGGTAGCGGAATATTCTCTGGAATATTCCGTTCGAATTTAAAATTGCACATTATAGATCTAACTTGTAAAATTCATTAGAAATTCATACCACGTCCAAAAATTGCGTATAATATATCAAATTGAAGATAATTTTACGTAGAATCATCTTATAAGAATAGATCCAACTTTTACTGTACGTGGTTACTGCAGTAATTTAATTAGTTTTAATGGTCTTTTAGGTTAATAAATTGATAGGAAATTATCTATAACTCCGAAAAATATGAACAATATATCAAATTGAAGCTACTATAATGTAGATTAATAATATCTGGTTGTATCTAGCTTTTGCGAAATATTTACCCCGTAGCAATTTAATTAGTTTTAATGGCTTTATAAATCATTAAATTCATAGTAAATTGATTGCTTGTCACAAAAATATAAATGATATACCGATGGAAAGCTGGTTCCATGTAGATCACCAATATGAAAATGGTTCAGGCAAATACTATAAGGTTTCGCAACAATTAAATAAATAGTTTAATGGATTATTTAGAGTATTAAAATCATAGTAATTCGAATACTGCTCAGAAAATTACAAATAATATGTCCCTGGAATCACAATTCCGTGGAGATTACAAATATAATTTTAGTTTGATTTTTAGGCAACAGAAACTATATGAATCATTTAAAACCCATTAAATACTATTTAAATCATACAAAAAGATCTATAACTCCGATTAGGGTGAAGCCAACGCCTACTGGTTCGTATTAACATACTCTCTCCAGTAAACCCAAAAAAAAATTTAATTCGGCAGTTAGAATAGGCGTTACAACATAACTATTAAAAACCATATATTGGCAAGTAATTATTAATAACAAGTACTCCATTGCATTAATTGGCCTCTTGCATGCATCATATACTTCAATATTGTTTAGAGAACTAAAGTAACAACCATTGTGACTTATTAAATTGTCATGCATGCATTTGTTGCATTTGTTTGATCTTTATGTGCTATTGTTTATGATTGTATGCAATTGTTTGCTCGATAGATTGCGAGGAGTGCAACGTGTGTGATTGCAACTACTATGATTGCAAGTATAGTGGTTATTGCAAAAGAGGCCATTATAATTGTGAGGATTATCTAATCGACTACATCTATAACAAAGGCAAGTGGTGCTATCTTGGTCATAAATGTCCTAATGTTTTCCTATGCATTGTAGATGTTTTTGTAGAATTGCATATGTAGGAATTGATGTGTATATGCTATGCTATGTCCCATATTATTCCCTAGCATTCCTTGTTTATGAGCCACCGTTGGTGGATGTGCTTAGCCATGCTATGATGAACGAGGGCTGGGTTACATCACTGATGTTGATTCTAAATGTGTCGGTTTGCGAAAAGTAAAACAACTTAATCAATGAATCTCCTGGGTGTGATGGGATTGATAATTTTTGGTGGTATCATTGCGGAAAGGCACCCAGGACACTGAGAAATGATTGGCTTCTTTGTTTGGTAGCTTTCATGTGCAACCATGTGCCAATAATGGAATGGACGGTTGGTTGGACTTAGTAGGTTATGGTAACTCGAACCCACGTATCCAGAGATGTAGATAGTGTAGGTTGGACCGGTGCGTGTCGGGTTTGAGGAGCTACTTCCCGAACGGTTCCTTCTTGGACTTCTCCCTATCATCACCCAATATGAGAGTGGTGGTACGAGCTGGGCTGGCCAAGTCACATGGGTAAAGTGTACTAACCCCTGCAGGGTGTATAAACTAATCGATTAGCCGTGTCCCTGGTTATGGACAATTTGAGCGACCTGATACTGATGCTATGATATTTCTCACTCATCCTTATTTGTTAATTACTTAAAACTTGTTGGGTGAACATAATTGGATAGGAGCACCTGGGAGTGAACCAGAGTGTCCTATTTATCGTATTGGAAAACTACTTTGTTACAAATATTAGGATAAAACTGTTGCTTTATGCAAATGAGCCTGAACTCCACTTGGCCAAATAAGCATGTAGTTGATAGATCTGTTGTTAACCACTTTAGCCTACTTGCCATACACTCAATGTATTGACCATTCGTGGCTGCAATGTTTCATGTTGCAGGTTATATCGTATCTGAGTGATCGTTCATAGGTCGCGAGACTCCACTCAACAATTGTTCGCCTGTGGCACATTTGGAGGATGGAGATCTACCTTGTATTCGTTTTTAGCTATGTACTTGAATAAATAATGTAAATTATGGATCATATTCGTTGTATTTATGATGCACAGTTATATTTGGTATCATTTTGTACTGTGTGTGCCAGTGAACCGATACAGGGATTGACACTATACACATGAACTCAGCCTTATCAGGCGAGGGTGTTACATTAAGTTCTAGATGATATTTTCCTGTGCAGTGGTATTCCAACTGCCAGATTTAATAGATTAGCTGATCACCCTTGATCAGTAACCAATAGTTCACTTTAATTATGAAAATAGTGTTTTTGACCTTTTTGAAATGCAGGTGATGACAGCACTGGATTTGTAAAATACTTTACAGAAAATTATCAAAGGACATGAGAAAGTGTGAACTTGCCTTGATATAGTGAAGTATTGTAGTCAAATGTCATGACTTGACCCTGGACCTCGGGTTCTACAAAAATATCATCATTGCCCGGTAAGGACAATGTTTAAAGAAGCAATATGCTGTTATGCATAAGTAATGAGATGCATATTGTAAAGTCCCAAGTAATTCCCCAATCATTACAAGTGCGATGGACTTAGATGATTTATTTTAAGGTTTGGTTTATCTTCAAGTTTACTTCACAAAACAGTGTGGTTGCAAGGATTTTGAGATAAGCATAATCAAATATGAAATCTTAGATTTATGAAACTTTGTTTTAAAGATTTAAATATAGCATGTGTAATATTTATAGGTTGTACTATAAGATTTTTCTATATAAAGAAAAATAGGTGAATTTGTTTTATAATTATTTAGTGAATACCAAGTTTGCTAAATATGATTATATATAAATTGAGACCACTTACTTCTAATATAAGTTAATGATGTGCAAAAGAATAACTTTGTAAATCTTTGACTTATAATTAGTTAAAGATTTTAAAAGAATATTATAAGTTAATTGTTTACACCTGGATTGTATCCTAAATTATAATTATAGGTTTAAACTATTTAGAATTGAAGTATTATGTTTTGAATATGATCCTTTTTTACTTAGGAAAGAATTTAAAAATATTTAACAAAACAACTATCTTATTTTAATAATTTAGATAATTGAAGTTATACGATCAAGGGACTTTAAAGTATTTTTGGAACAATATACTTAGTATTTATCTAGTAAATTACTTACTTAAAACCTTAAAAATTAATTTTGTTCATTTTTAGGAATTATCTTTATTTTTTATAAAATTTCTTAATTATTTAATGTCTTTGAATATTTATTTAGATTTTATTTATAACATTTTTAAGTTAGTATTTTTATGATATAACATATTATTTTTTATGCATAAAAGTGGTTTTTATTTATATTTAGGAATTTTTCTAAATTTACTAAATCTCATTTGGATATTTAATGGTGTTATTATTTATTTACATTTTATTAAACTCAAATAAGTATTATTATATTTTTCCTAGTGAGATATTATTTTAATAAACATTTTGATGTATTAAATATATTTTTAGGTTTTTTCTAGATTTTTCTAGAAATAAAATAGTGTACAAGGGTATCTTGGTCATTCCCTTAATTCTTATATTTTCTTTATTTTATTTCCTTTATTATTTGGTATGAGGCTAAACCTAATCCATAGCCCAAACCGGCCTAATTCACTTTCTTATTTTTTCATTTCCTTATCCCACTTTCGATATACACACGCACGACCCCTCTCTCACTCCTGTTCCTTAGCCTCACACGCATGTGCCGTCGTCGACGCTGCCTTGGCCAACGCCGGTCAAATCCATCCCTGCCTGATCCAGGCAAGCCTCTGGCTCGGAGTACTTTGCCAGTGCCTAGCCAACGCGATGCTCCACACCGTTGCATCGATCTCTTGCGACGCCGTGCCGATCTGCCGCCAGATGTTGCTCGATGCCGACCGCCTTGGCTCGAGCGCTCCGGCTCTACCGCCACAACGGCCTGCCTTTGGTACCCATCGACGCTACCCTCAAGTCTTCTCTTCTCAGGGTTGTATCCTTGTGCTTCCGCTCGAGCCCTATTGGAACCCTAGGATTTTTTCCGGTCGGCCCGGACGTCGTCGACCTCCACCTCGAGTTCCCCTGCTCTGTTATACGCTCCTCTCTTTGGTGTCGGCGGGACGGCGGCGAGCTGCAACCCCGACGCCCTCCATATGCTCGACATATTCAATAAGTGATAATCCATTTTCTCTTCTCTCTCTATTTCTCTTCATGGACCTAACTACTAAACATTAGTAGACGCTTTGTCTTGTTGAGGCATACAACCATGTACCTTGGATAGTTTTTTGATGAGTTGGTATAACTAGAATTTTGGATATGTAAATTGTTTGAATTTGTATTCAGTATGATTATTTTATGATTACTGTATGTGGTCCTTGTAGTTGTGAGTTAGAGTTACTGGCAGTAATTTTCCTTGATATGTGATGTTTGTTGTGGTTGATCATGTACTAGTGGCTTGGTCTTGAATTAGGAGTAGTGGAGCTATTGGTTTTTTATGTATGGCAATACATCTCTGAATCTTGGAGAGATGCTCTAACCTGTTCCTTGACAGTGTGCAATCTCAGTTAACATGTTAACTGAATATCTGGGCTGGCTGGTATGCTATGTTTTTATAGATTCCCAACTTGTGCCTATGCTTGGTAGAGAATATATTCAACTAATCGCTTAGCTGAATCCTGGTTGTGTTGATTAGGAAAATGATTGGAAAAATGCCTTGCTTGCTAGAAAATGGATTATAAAAATGATGGTGGTTTTCTTTGGCTTGTATATGTGCTATTGACCTGGTGGTCAGATGATACAATAGCTTAATATGCTCCCTTCATCATATTCATATGATGTTTGATTATAGAATGATTATTGTAGCTTTGCTATTGTATATCAAATAATCCTTATCTAGATTGGCTTAGGAAAATGATTTGAAACAGTTTCTTTTGCTTACAGATGTGTTCATAATCTGTTAAATTGGTGAGGCTCAAGTTAAGTGAAGAGATTAGTAGCTCGGCTATACTAGGTTGGCTACTGTGGTGCCTCAATTTGGAGTGTGAACTGTAGGATCCCTTAATAGCATGAGTTGCTACTTAGTTCTAGCCAATGATGCAGGTCTGAGGCTTTACTTTTATTGCACATGATCATATACTATTGTTGCCTTTTAGTTTTACTTGTAACTTATTTTGCTAATGTCCAACTACTGTCAGTAAGACAGTGATCATATGATTCCTAGTTGTTTTTAGCTAGGAAAATGATTATGTGGTGCTATTCTCTTGTGCTGTGTAGATTCACTAATGAGATGTCACTGTGATGCCTCCCTTAGGATGGAACACAGTGATCTCCACTAATGGATCTGCTAGACTTGCCAAGTAAGGTGTGGAAAAATGATATCCTCTAGTTTGTATGATCTAGATGCAGAATCTTAATATGTGATCTTGGTCAATGATGCATAAGGATGAGACAGCTGTATGATAAGAACAGTTACTTTATGTTGCCTAAATATCTCTGTGATGATCTTTGCATATCACTGTATGCAGATCTGAGGAGATTCCTCCACCATAAATTATTTTCCTAAAGAATCTGGTGACAACATAAGCTAAGATTAGTTATTTGGTGTAGCTACCTGCTTCTGTGTAGCTTTTTTACTGTATCTAGCATTCTTGATCTTCTGGTTGTTAGCTCAAAGATCAACTAATGTGTATATGCTCCTTCTGGTATTGCTGCCTTGCACTTGATCATCCTACTCATGTTAATCTTGTGCTCCTGAACCTTGTTCTTCTGGATCCTAAAGAATTTGTTTCTTGAGATTAGTTATTCTACTGAGATACTTCTGCTTCCCCCTCATTCTACTACCTGATCTTCTCTTGGATGGCTTGTATAAGAAACCAGATGCTGATTGGGTGGTGGATTTGATGGTGGTGTGAAGAAATGAATATGTGTTCTTGAGAAAAACATGTAGTGTGGATAGAACTGGATGGATGTGGTTGTGAAATGGTTTGGAAGGAAACTAGAGCAGTGTTTGCTTTGCTTCTACGGCACTATGCTTCCTTATCAGTTCCCTAGTGTCTCTATGTGTTGACAACACACACATTTGCATGTGTTGTGTGAGCTGTCTGTGGGCTTTCCTCACTCAAATGGATCAGATCAAGTGAATACTGGATATTTTCTCATGGTTTTACCTTAACTATTTACTTGCTTGGTGAAATTTCCCCCTTTTTGTCTGTGATGTTGTTCTGAGACAAATAATATATTTATAAGAAAAGATATTATTTTTGGTGAAACTTGCCCCTGTTTAATAAAGCTCTATGATGTAATGAACAGTGCACCTCACTATTAAACTGAGAGCACTAACCCTAATCCAAATCCTTTATTTCTTTTTGTCTTACTTTGCAGGTATCAAGAAGAGTACATGAATATCAATACTAGATAGGAATTTAGTTTTAGGTGTTTTATTTTTTATCCAATTTTAATTTCCTTTTCTGCCAAGAAATAATGTAAAGACACTATAATATATTAGTTTATCTTATTATTGTAACCATTTCTTATTATTCCTTTATTGTAAAAGAATAATGTAACATATATATTATTTTAATAAATAATTCTTCTGTTTGTTTGATTGTTGTAATAGAATGTATTTTGTACTTGTACCCATGGATATGTGGGCTATCCTGTCCGTTCGTGCATGCTCCGGGATCTGTGCCAGCTACTGACCTGAACAATATGCCAAAGGTTTTCTCCCAATTAACCTGTCATGTCGTTTGCAGTTTCTCCTGCCTTTCACTATGGCACGTCCAAGAATTAGAGGCATTTTCTTAGAGGCACTGTTTATAACTGCCTCTAATCGTAACTATTTGTGACACTTTAAATAATAGTGCCTCAAAATGTGAGATTTTAGAGGCAGTTTCTAAAATGCCACTAATAGTTTAGCATTTTGAGGCACTATTGATAGTGCCTCTAATATTTTAAAAAATAGAGGCACAATTTAGTGCCTCTATGTTGAACTATTAGTGGCACTTTGACTTGTGCCTCTAAAAGATCTTTTAGAGACACTTTCTATAAAAATGCCACTAAAAATATATTAATTGAGACACAATTGAAAGTGCCACAATTTGTTACCATTTAGAGGCACTAAAATATGCCTCTAATAATGACCAATTGTGGCACTATTCGTTGTGTCTCCAATGGACAATTTTTTGAGGCACACATGATAATGCCTCTAATAGTTGGTCATTTGGAGCATTTTAAATACCTTAAATGAATGATCATTTGAGTCACTATTGATAAAATGCCACAAAAATATAGCATTTGAGGCATAGATAAAATTGCTTAAAAAAGTACTATTGACCTTTATGTAAAGATTTACAGTGAAATGTCATAAGTTCTATTGACCTTATATTTTGACTTTATATCAAGGAACTCGTCGACATCGACTCACAGTGAAATGAGGCAGGCTACGGAAGACATGGAGTTATTGTGGTTCTATTGCTTTGTGGCAGTTGGGTTCATCTTTGGGTTCTGGCTGTATTGGGACACATTTTTGTTTTACAGCGAGACCTGGAGATGTACATTCTATCAGTATGTGGACAACGCGCAAGAAAAGACTACCAGGTCAGTGGCCCTGAACGACACGACGAAAGGTGTGCATATACACACCCAGTATCAAGCAGGTCTGTAATATTTCCCTTCCTTGGATTTATAAGTATTTGTTGTTACTACATAATACCTTGACGTACGTGGCGCTATTCAAGTTTTGTTGGTTACAGACGAGCTGTGCAACATTTACGGTTTGATTGTATGGTAGCTAAGGCTATATATTTTGACTTCTGAGCAAACTAAATGAGGTTTCTGGAATCAGTTGTCATATTTTTTGAATCTGTACCTAGACTTTTTGCTTGTAACATTATATATTTGTACCAATCGAATTCGTTAAGAAGCTGTAGCAGAATATGTCAAATGTTAAACTTGACTTTCTTGTTGATAGGGTGGGGAAAATTAATCCAGTACAGTGTTCCCAAGCCAAAGCTTGTTATTACTACTTACCTTCTCGTAGCATCCGGTTGAGGTACTTTTCTTCAAGCTAGCGACCATTTTCTTACGCTGTTCTTCACCGTGCAGTTTCCTGAAGATGTGAAGATGGGGTGACGAGTGGAGGATTCTCCATGGTCCTGCAACCCATCGGGATCTCGAATTTTTGGGAAGGATTTGAGGTGCGCTTGCAATCCTTCTCAGCAGTGGACAGTATGTTCTGAGCTCTGTATTCTGATTACTAGTCCGGTAGAAGCTCTTGTAAAGATAGCATCTGAGAAGACTCTGATTTGCTGTGATGATGAAAACCAACCAGGCACATTTATGATGCTCTTAGTAGTGTTTGTAACAAGATATGATTAAATGATATATGGATACATGATAAATATTTTGCTCCAAAAATATTGTGAACGCACTCAAAAAGAAAGGTAAAGAGAGGATGTATATGGGCCCTCTGTTTTTGTCGTGGAAGGTTCAAAGTTGGTCAAGTTCTACATTTAGGAACCACCTTGTCTATTTTGGTTTGGGATGCAAAACCACCTAGAGTTGAATAATATATAAATAAACTTGAAATTTTGGAAGTTACAATATATTTTTAAGAAAAAAATACTAAAATCTAGCCTCAGCCATGGAATGCTGTTTTATATAGCCCAGGGAGAAGCACAATCCTCTCCTACTGGGCTAAGCCCATCTCGACCACACACTCCTCTCAGTTTTGCCGCTGCCAACCTAAAATCGCCGCTCCCTTCCCCATTCGGTCGATGGCCACGGCGCGTCGCTGGGTCGCGGAAGCTTCCTTATCTCCAAGCGCCGCTGCTTGGTCGCGGAAGCTCCCTTGTCTTGAAGCGCCACCGCCTCATACCTCCAGAGATTGTAGACGGCGCGGCAAGGCGCGCATGTTCACCTAGTTTGGATATAGGTGAACACCTTTTCTAGAACATGAACTATGTTTTTAGTCTACACGGACAACTTTCAAAATCAATTTTTATTAGACGAGCAATTTCCATTGTTATGTATGAACATTTTTTCATGTTTTTGAAATGATAATTTCGTAATGATTAATCTGATTATATTTTTTTTATCAAAATTAACCTGATTATATAGAATTGATTAACTAAATAGTTTTACCACGTGAACGAAAGGCCGGCCCATATATGACTGTTGTGGTGTCGACAATGAGCCCTTAGCTTTCGCTTTAGGCGAGGCATAACGCCTCACACATAGGCCGAGCCCCCGACCTAAGGATGGTAAATAAGTCTTACCTTTCGGCAGACAAAACAACATTTTTTTACACCACTGTAAGAGCATTTCTCTGAGCTTCCAAAACTGTTGATTCATTCATTTCAATTGCAACAACCTAGCATATTTAGCAATGTAAATTTGAGGAATACTATTCCAAAACAATGAGCAAACCATGAACCATCTAACGATGAAACATATTCACAACTGCATTCTGCATTACACTAGAAATAAGAACCATTAGTCACAATAAGATGAATTGTACACAGGAAATCATCATTCCACCACGGTGTGCTAATGACAGGCCAATTGCTCCACTCTCACAACATATGTCAAAAAGTAATGTGTCTGAATTAAGACTAGCCAAGTCACTAGCAAGGGTGAAAAATCTTCACGCAGAAACCCATTGTATTTGTGAGTCAATACCGAATTTAACCACAAAAACCAATTGGCAAAGTAGTATGCATTTTAGATAGACCTAAAAAATTGTTTTTGTTTTAAGGAGAACCAAAGATTGCTTATGTGATCGTGGATTCTTCTTTAATCCACTATCCAGCAGCATACCGATTTCTTTTCTCTTTTGAAGTTCAATTTTGTCTTAAATAAAATATCACACTGACATTTTTTAAAGTAAACCCAGATGCTATTCAATTATGAGTAATCATGCAGCTGACCTTTTTGTCAGAGTCAATGGAATCAGTTCTTGCTATTATATACGCTAATTTATTCTTCTTCCTCATATGATCATTTTGGAAAATTTTGAGCAAATCCTCCCTATATCATTTGCAAGTTTTCATCCCACAGGTGGTGACATCATTACAGGTTTAGGTTTTATATTTTCGCTACTAGCCTCTCAGCTCTGTTTTACCTTTGTTCACTTATGTTCACTCAAATTGAAATTGGACACTAAAAGTACCTACATTGTTTATCCTTCTAAACTATGAATGTTTTTTACAATGTGCTTCAGGTGTTATTATTGCCGCATTACTATTTGATACTGCTAGCTACGGAATTTAAAAATCTTTACGCTTTATGAAGTAGGTTGTCATGAATATAACTTGGCAAATTACTGAAAATTACTGAATATAACTTGGCAAATTACTGATCCCGACGAAGGCTAGGCGCCAGAAAGCGCGCTCGGGCTCCCGAGTGGCATGCCTGACGCAGACGAGCATGGCGGGGCGATGAAGCGACGACGCCAAGGGTGGCGCCTTTCCTTCTTGGAGGGCGTCGCGAATATCCCCTCTCCACTCTACTCCAAGTGTCGAGGGAAACCTAGGTCTAATGCACTGGTCTGGACAGCAGTGCCGTGTAGACGACGCTCCCCTTCGTGGTGGTGGACGGAGAGGTGGCGCCTTTCATCCAAATTCTTGTTTGGAGCGTGTTCAGTTTTCTCCTGCTCGAAAACTGCCAACGCTGGACGAGATCTTGTGTTGGAGTGTTCCTGTCCGTTGGATCCTGGACGGACGGACGCTGGATTTCAACGTGAGCTTGACTTGGTAGAGGGAAGTCGCTGAATCTCAATCCCGGAGGACTCACCCGCGCCCCTCGAAGCAGAACCCTACCTCACCATGGTGGAGCCCTCGCCGCCGCCGTCCAACTCCGGCCTCTGTATCCTCCTCACAAAGGACCGAGCGCCGCCGTCTCCAGCCACGCCGACCGCGACCGCATCATCGTGAGCCCTCTTCCCACCACCCTCCCTACCGTACACCAGGCCGGCGCGGCGCGCTAGGGGGACCAGCGGAGAGGATGCGCTGCAACTTCTACCTCCACTTCTCCGATGTCCGCCCCACCACCGCGCTCCTCGCCGAGACACTCTCCCTCTCCCCTCCCGCCACCTCGCGTGCCGCCGCCGACCTCTTCCTATTCCTCGTTCGCCGCTCTTTCCACCCCCCGGACGGCGCACTCGCCCTCGTCGTCCGCCATCTCGCCCGCCGCCGCGATTTCCCCGCCGTCCGCTCCCCCCTCCAGGAGTTTCCGTCCGCACTCAGACCCGCCACACTCGAGGCCTACCTCGTCCACCCCGGGAGAGCTAGGCGCGCCACTGACGCACTCAAGGTGTTCGACGAATTGCCTCAGCAACTTCGTCGTGGACAACGATACATGGTTCGTGGAGGCGCAGACCAGGGCCGCTTTCTACCCCAAATTCCAGAACGACAAGTCCGATCAAGAGGTGCGTGGTCGGCTCCCCTTTCATCTCCGTTTTGCTGCATATCAATTGAAGTTGCTTCGTGCTGAAACATTTCTTCTTGTCCTTATCCATGGCGAATGCAGCTGGTCTTCTTCCTTCCCGTGATGGTGCTGATGCAGTATGAGCTGGTCTTGCTATGCCCATCGCTGGTGGCAGCCTCTGCTGCTTGGTGCACGCTAAAGAGTAGTTCCATCTAGACTAAAGAAACACTCAAGTACCACACCGGCTTCAGCGAGCTACAACTACTGTAAGTTATGTTCACTCCTCGATGTTGGATCTATCTATATTTGCTTACCCGAATACCTACTTGTGGAAAATGCTTTTTTCAGTCTCCAAGGTATATACAGAAAGGAATTGTAGGAATATATTCACAAAGTTAACAAAAATACATATATACTATGGAGTGCTTCATCTTTAGACCACTTCCAGAGGTGTAGGAAGCTCCTTGCTGCTCTGCATTGTCATTGGCAATATACTTCTCTTTTCCCTGAAAATGCACATTGCAATTTGGAGTTCGTGGGTGGTAGTTATACATCAACTGTGAGGAATATTTGAGAGTACTCTGTTTCATTACCGTTAAGAAGGGGGTATTTTATTTTCAACTCTTCATTATCCATTATTGTCTGATGTATATATTATTATATTATGCAATGGGAAAAACTATTGGCAGTGGTAACACTTACAGACTTATTATATTACTCAATAGTGCTTCATCATTATGTAAATATAATGCATGGTCAAATAGTACTGAATATCCATCTCAAATACAACCTGCTTGCTAAGTTTTTCCCGTGAGCACTTGTCCATGTCGAGTACTACTATTTGCTCTTATAGATAAATAGATATAGTTGAGTGGTGTTTCAAAATGTTTAGAACTGAATATCCATCCATGTCGAGTACTACTATTTGCTCTTATAGATAATAGATATAGTTGAGTGGTGTTTCAAAAAGTTTAGAACTGAATATCCATGTCTAAAATTGCAGTAGCACCTAATATCCATGTCTGAATATCCATGTCTAAGATACCGTCAGGACGATCTGCGTCTGTTTCACATGTACTTCGAGGAGGATGGAGGGCTCAATCCGGTGGCTATGCTGCAGCGGAAGTGGTACTGGTGCGGCGCACTCACCGCTTGGGTTCACCACCAACGACTCCGGCGTTGGCAGCCACTGATTTTTCTGGTCTCTGTCACAAATCAATACATATCATCAAGGAAAGAAGAAATTCAGGCATTGTACCGATAGGGGCACTGCAGTTCGGTGTTTGTAGGCACAGAGCTATCCTAATGAAGGTACAATTTCTTCCTGTGACCGGCCATTGAGCCGATGAACTGCCTAGGTTTAAGTTTAGGGTAAGGTTTTTTTACTTCCTGATCATCACAATTTGATGAGTAGGAGTTGTTGTCAGTTGCTAGGTTGGTTTAGTGTGCTCAGTATTGAGTGTAGGGCTCCTGCCATAAGTTTCTAGTTGGTGTTGCAAACTTGTTCTGAAACTGATACTTTGATTTCTGAATCCTGATATACTAATGCCATTATTCGGTAGAGAAGAAACCATGGGATAGTGATGAACTTGTTCGCCCTGATTCAGTTTGTTGCTAGCTCCTTCTCTCATCTTCCATCCGTTTGTTGTTTAATCATGGAAGCCTAGATCTTTAGTTTACGTATATACTTCTATTTGTTTCTTCTTAGCATTTTAGATGCACCTGATTCAGTGGTGCTGTTTGAACCAATTTAAGTTAGATGTCAAAAACAGGAACTCCAAGGCGTCCCATTGGTGGCAAGGAGTTCGGAGTAAACTACTGCTTGCAACAGATATGTGTTCATCATGGTTGGACATCCAAAATGAAATGGCAATCTGATGAACTAAAGGTTATGTTCCATATACATTCACAGAGGTTATTTTTTCTATGATTGATTTTTTTTATGCCTCACGCAATAGCTTATATATGTGTTTAATTTTCATGATGGTCACTGTAGTCTAAAAAGTTGAAATTACGGTCACTCTATACTCTGTGCTGGTTCAATACGGTAACCCAGTCCAGGAGACTACGTTCTGGCTGATGTAGCATACTGTTTACTGCTTTGACCTAACCTGAATGAGATCACGCACCCGCTGGTTTCTTTGTAAAATGGCCAGAAGAAGGTGGCCCCTGTATAAGCGGCAAAAAAAATCTCCTAAATTCTGCCATTCCTTTTTTGGTCCGCTGCATCCTTCCTATCATCCACGGGATGTATTCTTGCACGATGCACCTGATTCAGGTGGATCATGTCAGAACAGTCAACCGTATGCCATATCAGCCCAAAACGTTACCCTCCTGGCCTCGGTGATCGTATTGAACTAGCAGATAATACATAGTGACCATAAATTTAACTTTTTTGACTATGGTGACCGTCATGAGAATATGAGCCAAGTTCAATGACCATACGTGTATTTTACTCTTTTTGTTTTATTATTTTTGTTTGATATTTGGCTGTGTTTCAAATTTTAATTCAATTAATTTTGAATCCAAAAAAATAAAAGAAAAAAAGGGTTTATGGGCTTATTGGACTCGGCCTTAGTGGGCCGAGACCACATGGTCACCCTGGACCAGGTCGAGACCCCCATTCAGGCCCGACCCCCTCCTTCTCTCCCTCATTCTCACTCTCCCTCTCGCCTCCTCTCTCACGCGCGCGTCGCCGCCGGGCTGTGCTGCCGCCGCCGGCCAGGTCTAGCGCTGCCGCTGCTCCGCCACCTCTCCTCCCCACTCTCCCATATCCCCAGCACCAACTATCGCTCTCGCGCTCAATCCCCAAGGGAAACCCTAGCTCCATGTTTGGTGGCCTCCCTGGGAAACCCTAAATCGCGCCGCCACAGCCCCTCCCCTTGCCGCCGCTGAAGGGAGGCGTCTGGCGAAGCCCCGATGGCGTCTGTGGCAGCAGGGTCCCTCTCTCCCTCGTCCGACGGAAGCTTCGCGGGAGGTTCCTGTGGTCAAGGGCGTGGCGCTAGGGGAGGGCATGGCGGCGCGGTCGCTCGGCGGCGGTGTGGCGGCTTCTCGGTGGTGCGTGCAGGTGGCGGAGGTGGCGCTGCAGTGCGGCGACAGCAGTGGTGGTGCTACGGTGCAACGACGACGGTGGTGGTTCTACGGTGCAACGACGGCAGGGATATGGAGTTGAGGGGAAACGACGGGGAAAGGCCATGGATTCCTCTCTCTCTCTCTCCTCCCCTGATCTCTCCTCGCCGTCGTGGATGCCGCTGCTCTCTTCCGCGGATGGCGCCGCTCCCCTCCACCGACGTCCATGGTGGTAGCACCCTTTTCACCTCACCTTGGCCCCTGTAAGTGCTTCCCCAAACCGACATCGCTCTCTTCGAGTTAGATGATTTAGTTGGTATGTACAACTAAGTACTTAAGAGTGGATTAGTTGGTTTGCAGTGCTCAAAATTTATCATATACACATAATTGGGGAGAGTGAGGACTACCATTGTTATGAATCCTGGGAATGAAGCAAACTTTCACAAGGTCTTACAATTGTTTGCCTTGCTTGCTCTGTATTGGCAACATATTATGACCTGAACTAAGACGTTGATTAAGTAGATCTTAAGTAGCTTTGATATCTGGGAATGGTAACATAGTATCTTAAGTAGGACTGCTAACCCTATGTTTGATGAATTGGTCAGAAGTGGTGGTACTTTCGTTGACCATTGCCCTGTGTCAAATACTACAATCTGTTCTTCATTATATTACTTAATTTGAGCTTAGGTAGAGAGATGATTTTTCGTTTTGGCTTGTGGAATGAACCCCTTGGGTATTGTTTCAGACCATGTAGTTGTTTTATGCTCAGAACATCTCCTAAGATGAATTTCTTTCATTCTTATTTCTTAAATATTTCTTGAATAAAGACCGATGTTGGTACTCCGCAGACTAATGAAAAGGATATATATTGCAGGCTGGATGCTCTCCACACCTTGTGATGGCATCTATTGCTTAATAACCACAAAAAAAATACTGTCCTAAGACATCAACAGTTAAATCAAGGTTGTACATTATATTGTTTGGAGCTAGCAGCTATACTGGAGCTGAGGTTATTTTGCTTCTCCATGCCAATTTTAATTTATGTTGATTGCTTCCATGTGTGCTTTGTGCATTTTTCCTTGATTAGTAGTGCAGCAGAATTTATTAGTACGATTGTTTCATTTCAGATGAACATATTTATTTAAGCCTAGATCTGGCTTCTTTTTCACTGATGTAAATGTTGCTTGTAGGCTACGTGTTTTGCTGTAATGCTAGTGGTGGATGGCACACTCAATGGTAGTGTTAGATGTTTGAATTTGTCATAAAAAATCATGAGAAACATTGTCTCTAAGGCAACAAGAGCTAGATGATGTTATTAGTAAAACATTTTGAAATTTGCACCACATCCAACAGAAAGCAAGTAACCATAAGTTATATCTGACAATATATCCCAAATGAAAATGTGCTGATCTATCAACTTTGCTCCATGTATAGGAAGACAAGCTCTACCATAGGAGACAAGAAAAGAAAAGAAAAGAAAAGGCATTGCCAACAGATGCAGGTTCTAAAAAGGTGCATCAGACTACCTATATACATATTTGTGCTCTTACAGTCATATCTAATTACATCTTTCTCACCTTAGCCCACCAAGTAAAGAGAAATTAACCGATGTGAAGGAATTGTTACTAGCTCGCTCCTCGGATACAATTTTATGCCTTATAACTTACTTTCTCCACATAATATACACTTACTTGCAACATCCACCGGGCTTCCTTCTTAAGTTATTGTTCCTGCTATGATTATTGGGAATGATTTGTCCACTGTCAATTATATCATTGATTCTAATTCCTCTTTTGATTATGTCTGCAATTCTTGCAGACTTTGGTGTTCATTTGTTCTGAGATGAGATTTTTTCAATCGTATGCACTCCGCTTTCCTTCATAAAGGTCTATTTTCAACTCTTATATGTGACAATTCTTTTTCATAGACCAACAGATGATTTTCTTTTGATCTTTTAGCCTGTGAAGAAAATAATCATGTTTATCAATGTTGTAGCTGTTGGCTGCTGCCATTTGAATGTCTTTTTGGGAAGAAAAAGAGAACTTTCATTTAGCCGAGACAACAAATAGAATGCTGAATGATAAAAGAAGTTTTAGGAACATTTATGTTGGCTAATATAGTAAAAGAAAGTGAGTTCTGCTACCGATTGCATATTTACCATTGGATCTGATAGTTTTCCTTCGCAGTCTAGAAGGTTTTTTAATCCATAACAAGTTAATTAACCAGGAGTTGATGGTGTTGTTTTCATCTCAGGGTTTACAACTATGTCATCAGCGAGATAGCCCAGATGAGACTGTTAGTGCTCCGTCAGGCTAGCTGAGACTGTCAGTGTTCCCTGCTGTTGAGTTCTGGGCAATGTGGCTACCCAATCGTGGATGACAAATGAAATGTTGGGCAAATTTGAATGCCACCGCAAGAGAAGGTGAGTACTGCACGATTGATTGAGTGTTACTGTCATTTTTCTGTTAATCTAGGCAATGCTAGAGTTAAGATATGATTGTTAGTGAAAACTCCACTTCTCGCAATATTTTGCTTCATCACTTCTATTAGCGTGTTACTTCACAATGTAAAAATTGAGTTGACCCTGGCATTTGAATGAAAAGATAGTTTCATGCAGTGAAGACAAATAAGACAGAATAGAATAGGTCATGTATCTTCAGAAGAAACATGACCTATTAGCGTGTTACCAATTTTTTTTTCAATATCTGAAGCATACTACAGAACGTGCTTAACCAGAATATGTCATGTATCTTCAGAAGAAACAAGAAAGGAAATACACCCTCATAGATTATTCTCACAGTTAGCAGCCAAGGCAATGACTTGGAAGGCACATACATCATGCTATGCAATTTTATTATCAATGTGCTCGATTCAGAAGCACAACTTGATTGCTGCCTGACGCCACACCACATATACAATCCTATTGGTAGGACGGTCTCGACAAACCACTGAATGTTATTTGGTTATATATTTGACATGGATATAATACACAGTCCATATCAGTACTACCCTGAATATCTTTTTCCAGATGACGCTGTTAGATATCAGCTCAAGTTCACATCATGAATAGCTACTAACTTTTTTTTTGTCAGGTCTTTGTCTTTGTGACCACTGAGTATGAAAACTCTAAGAACGCCCTGAACCAGGTATGTTAGTATTCCTACCTTGACTCTGGTGAACATATTGTTTCTGCTAGTAGTTGTATCTTTCAGGAACACACAACTTGCTGCTAGCAACTATTGCTTGACATACCAAGTATACCTTCTTGACATCACCTTAGTATGAATAACTGCTTTGACTTGCGCTGTCATCCTGAAGTTGGCGAAAGCGTGCCATATGATTTGAAACAGAGGCAGCATGTTCTTTTATTTTTCTGGGTGAAAAACCGCCAGAAGGACTACAATCTAGAAAGATGTCTAGACTTTCTGATCAACGCATTAGCCCTTGTACCTTACCACTTACCACACATTAGCCCTTGTATCTTGGTAGCATATGCACTTTATTCATCACTCAGATCATCTGCCTTTATTTTGCGAATAAGTGAAACGTTCCATTTTTGACTTGTTCCCGAAAAGAAAACAGTAGGGGTTGGTCGAATCGTGCCTGTATTCATGTTATTCCGTCTGCCAGGTTTCGCTATGGGACCGCGTAATACCTGACAAAGACCACGCGAACGTGCAAGTGGAGGTGAAGAGCAAGTACCCTCTGATCGACCAGGTAAAAAGCTCCACCCTTCCTTGCTCCATTCCTGTCATGCAACATGAAGTAGTAAATAAATTGACCTGGGTTCCTCTTGACTTGACGCTATCCTCCGAATTTGTTTCCTGTGAGCAGGGGAGCAGCCTGCGGAGGAAGAAGGTCCAGCTCGTTCTCCACTGGCACGTCATACCGAACGCCGGCAGGATGATGCGGGGCAAGATGCCCCTCTCGGAGTTCAGCCTGCCAGACACCTATACTTCCTGAAAACAAAATACCAGATGCGTTGTTACTTGATACTTTCTAGTATCTTTGTTACTTGATACTTCTTGATGTATTCTTCTGACGTTCCACAATTTGCATTGCAGACAACAAGCGAGAGTTCCAGAAGTATGGTAACAAGCAAAGTGACTTCATCGTTTTTGTACTTCAATGCTAGTAGTGATAGATAGAGAGAATCCATTTGTAATTGCTCTCATTTAATTGTGATTCATTGGTGTCATAGTTGCTGGTTCATTTGATCATTGCGCCGTTGGGAATTTATTGTGATATTAATTGGTGTATTATTTGAATCTGAATTACTGTAGTAAGATGGTGTGTTTGCAGTTCCTTTTGAGATATGTCACTGTAATAATAATTACTGCCATTTTAACCTGAATATTATTGTGAGATGTGCCTTAAAAAGTCAACCATGAGGCACTACGCCTCAAATGGTTGGTTTTTAGAGGCACTAGTCATAGTGCCTCAAATGGTTGGTTTTTAGAGGCACTAGTCATAGTGCCTCAAATGGTTGGGTTTTAGAGGCACTAGTGATAGTGCCTCACTAGTGATAGTGCCTCAAATGGTTGGTTTTTAGAGGCACTAGTCTCGAAAGGTTGATTTTTAGAGGCACTAGTCATAGTGCCTCAAATGGTTGGGTTTTAGAGACTCTAATTTGTGCCTTAAGTTGGTTTTTGAGGCACTAGTTATAGTGCCTCAAATGCCTAGGATTTAGAGGCACTAGTCACAGTGTCTCAAATGACTGATTTAGAGACACTTTTTAAAACTGTCTTAAATAACTTTTACCTACACTACCGTTCCGGCGTTTTTTAGTACTTTAAAAACTCAATTGTGGCTAACTATTGGAGGCATTCTAAAGTGCCTCTGAATACTGTATCCGCCGTAGTGTTTACGGCGGTGAAAGCGGGCATGGGCAGTAGCCTTTATTCTCCCCTAGCCCCGCGCCCACGCTGTGCTAGTTAGTAGGACAGAATCAACCACACCCACACGGGTTTCATCCATTCCTCATTTCCATTCTCCCACATCAACGAGGCTCGTCCCTGCTCCGGCGAGGTCCGCCGCCCATTTTTTTCCGGTGAGCACGTGATCTCTCCACCCCTATTTTCTTGTCATAACCATTTTTTTGTCTCATTTTTTTGCCTTTTTGGATATAGTTTTCAGTCGAGGAAATGTCCGGCGAGACAGGATGCGCGAGCGCGCCCGGCGCATCACCGGAGGAGACAAGATGTTCACTAGTTTGCGAAGGCGCGGAGTGCCCGGGCGACGCCGACACCGGTGCCGGGGATGCTAGCAGGGAAGACAGCAGCGAGATAAATCTCTCTACAGTTCCTCCGGTGGGTGGCAGGTAGGAAAAAATGTCTCCTTCCTTTTTCTGCAGTTCTTCCAACGATCCCCTTCGCGCCAGTCTATTATGTGTGTTGACCAAAAAATCTGTTGCCGTGTCAATTGCAGGGGGGTGCAGGCCGGACTGGCGAGGGAGGTCCATCGCCTGGGTCCAGGGCGCCAACGAGCTAAATCATATAGCCGCGCTGGGCCGTTCGGTTGACGAGAGGGAGATTGATGGAGGCGCTGGATGCCCAGGCGCCGCCGGGGCCGAAGGTGGAGGCAGCGTGAACGACGTCGGCGTTCCTGGGTACAAGAGAAGGTAACCGGAGCTCAACGGTAGAGAAGAGCCCGTATGAATCCACTTTCAGTTTGCTGAATTTGCATTGTTAGGTTCCATCGAAGAAACCACGTTCTGGTCCTTGATAGTGCTGAACAAAACATTAGCACATCGAAAAAATGCAAGAAAAAAGGGACAGACCGGTCTCCGTTAGATTGCACAAGGTACCGGGCATTACATTTGTACCAATCGTTAGATTTTCATATATTTTAGACTTTTTGAGGGTGCCGGTAGAGTTCACATAAAAAATGGGCATTTTGTGCGTAGGTGGCTTCCTGCAAAAACTCTGGGCATTTTACTCTTCAAAAAATGTTGGGTTTACTCTGTATCCTTATTGTAGGATGCACATTCCTGAAGCTGTAAGCAACTCCTGTGTTTTTTATTAGGTGTGCATTACCCGGTTTATAAGAAATCACTGGAATGCTTCAACAAAAATATTGAATTGTTCTGTTATGTTTTTCCTCTTCTGTTTGGTGTGCTCCACTAGTTTCCATTTCATAAATGGTTGTGTTCTTCCATAGGTTCAGAGGCCGGGAGGGCTCTGATTTCCGTGTCGGGCCGGCTAGAGATGTCGGAGCGGTGGATCTAGCCCTGAGGAATGCACCCACCAGGAAAACTAAGTACATACTTGAGCCTGTCGTATCAACTGCCTTCGACTCACTAGCAGAGGCGTACGAGTTCTACAATTTGTATTCGTGGGAGGTTGGCTTCGGCATTAGGTACGGATACAGCTACACGAACAATAAAGGGTACAAGTCAACCCAGGACCTGATATGCCAGCTATAGGTGAGTAACCTATGTTTTGTATTTGCAAGAAAATGGAACAGAAACAGAGTTTTTTCCATTTTCTCACTTGTTTTCTGACGCTCATGAACGGTCCTCTCTGTTGTGCAGGGTTTCGACCACAGGCCCGAGAATGACTCTGCTAGGTGCGGATGCAAGGCGATGATCCGGCTGCATAGGACAGATGATAATGGCTAGTTTGTGGAGACCAACCGGCCAGATCACAACCACCAGTTGTTTGATAATTGTGGCGAGAAAATGCAGTGCAACTCTCACAAGAAAATCAACGAAGCAACAAAGAACACTGTACGATACCTCCGAGAGAACAATGTGAGCCTCAGCAAGGTGCATTGCATTCTTGGCAGCATGCACAGTTCGATCGACAAGCTCCCGTTCCCGAAGAAGTCACTCCGGATAGTCTGCCAGCAGATTGCATTTGATCAGAGGGATGACGACATAAGGAAGACGATGGATTTGTTTAGGGGCATGCGCTCTGCTGACCCAGACTTTGCTTTCAGGTTTGATCTTGAAGCTGATGGTAGAATAAAGAATCTGATATGGACAACTGGCCGCAGCCGTCGGCGGTACACTAGTTTGGTGACGTGGTTGTGTTTGACACGACGTACACCACAAATTTGTACAAGATGTCGTTTGGGCTGTTTGTCGAAGTTAACAACCACTACCGGACGGTTATATATGCTGCCATCCTTATGGCAGAGGAGTCGGTGGAAGGGTTCAACTGGGCATACAATGAATTCGTGTCGCTCATGGGAGGCAAAGCTCCCTTGACAATGTTTTGACAGGTAAACCACATCCGTGTCGGATGGACACCTCGAGTCCCCCCACCCCCCCAACCATCTTCGATAATTGGAACGGTCTCCATTTGGTAAATTACAAGTTAATTTTGCTTTCCTGTACAGATCAATGTCGTTCGATGGAGGTGGTAATCGGCATGACGCTCCCTCATACTACCCACCGTTGGTGTAAGTGGCATGTTTTTCGAAAGGCGAAAGAAGAGCTCGGTGGCATATTTATTAAGAAAACAGGCTTCAAAGATGCCTTCAACAATGTTGTTAATGAGATGCTGACCGAGGACGAGTTTGAAAATGGATGGGGGAGACTTGTTGAGGAATTCGGGCTCGTTGAGAACAGTTTCATGATCCGGACCTTTGAGGCTCGCCACAAGTGGGCGAAACCTTATTTCAAGGACAAATATTGTGCAAGAATGACTTCGACGCAGCGAGTTGAGAGCGCGAACCACATGCTGAAGACGTATGTGCCTCGCAATTCTTCAATGAACAAATTTGTGGCCCAATACAACAAACTCCTGAAAGACAGGAACGAGACCGAGGATTCTGAGGAACACAAAAATAAACAGGTGGGTGTCGTTTTGTCTAGCCGTATGTTTGTTTTCCACCGCTATGATGCTTGCAACTATGTTATCTTGTAGAATCCATGCTTATGATATAGCGCGTGTCCAACAGAGTCGTTTTTTCCTTCTGCCCCCTGCAGTGCAACCGTCTGGAGAAG
The DNA here is from genome assembly GCA_023614405.1 of Avena insularis. Lineage (NCBI taxonomy): Eukaryota > Viridiplantae > Streptophyta > Magnoliopsida > Poales > Poaceae > Avena > Avena insularis. Next base: position 375,937,516 of record CM042691.1, on the reverse strand, counting down.
GGTGGGTGGCCGATAGAGAAGCATGCACGGCGTATATACACCCGAGCGGTAATGAAACATTTCAAGGTTGAGCTAGAGAAAGGGCAGAATTACAAACCACCTAGGGAACTGGAGCCCAGGTGTTTGTATGAGCTGGAGCATGCGTACGCTCACCTCCGTCCCAGCTGGGCTAGAACGACTTTCAAAGTCCGCATTGAGGAGGGGCAGAAATTTCACTGTGAGTGTGGTTTGTATGGTCATTTCGGCATTGTGTGCCGTCACGTGATAAGGGTGAGTATTGTGCTATTACTAGGACTGATCTATAACTGGCTGGCCCTATAGCTCACTAACCATGTGTCTTTCTCTGCAGCTAATGATACATATTGGGTTGGATAAGATCCCTGACTGTCACATAATGAAGCGGTGGACGAAGAATGCTAGAGACATTCTGGGCCCAAGCATTGAGGGGGGGTTTGGAGTCAGAGCTGTCTTTGCCGAAGTCTTTCTGCCACAACATAATGTATGTCAGTGCCCTAGAGCTGGTGAAGATGGGAGATGTGGCTGAGAGCCAGTACCGAATAGTTATGAAACACATCACAGCAGCGAAAAAAGAACTTAAGGAGACCGACACACCTGTTGCACCGCTTTATTATTCAAGCGGCGGTGAGGACGCCAGGCAAGCTCGGAGGACAAGTGCTAAAACAGCTCAGCTAGAAGGGTTGGCCGACTATGGTGCCATGACAGCAGACGGTGTGGTGATCAAGGAGCCCCTCGTCAGGAGGGGTAGGGGGAGGCCTAAGGCGACAAGATTCAAGTCGTTCCTAGACGGGCGTAACAAGAAAGCGGATAAGCACGGGAGCTCTGATGCTGCTCGTCTGGAAGGTCTCTCGAAACAGACTAAGTTTTGTAAGCGTTGCCGGAAGCCTAGACACAACTCTGCTACCTGCACGTTTGGTTCTGATTGCATGGCAGAGGATGTCGATGAGAGTGCTCGGAAGAAGCCCCGCAAGAAGAACCGGTGCAAGAAGTGCAATGTCTTAGGTCATAACTCTGCGACATGCATGGCTGACTTGGAAGGGGATTCCGTAGGGGATGCAGATGTCTAACTTTGTACCCACTATCTCTGTGTGATGATGAAGGCATCATAGCCATTGTTTTCCCATTTAGTCAGCGCTGTCGGGGAATGTCCTTCTTATTTTATCGTTGTTGTACTGGCCTCGGCCGAATATCGACCCACTGTTAGTTGTGATTGTGTCTCAAAATGACATGCCCCTGGCTGTTCTACAGAACTTTGGAAAAGGTGTCCTGAGAAAAAGTAGAATGCTCTAGCTTTCGAATGCAAAATATCTGTTTCTGGTCTGTACTTGTGAGTGAAATTCTTTTTTGTCTAGTGTTTGTGAATTCGCACATTGAGGGTGTATTGAAAAAGAAAGTATTTTAGCCTGCTGATTTGCGACTCATGTTTGTTCTGTAACGAGGATAAGGCAGAGCTAGGCTAACTGCTGACTCAGAAATGTGTTAACCGTATAGGGGTCTAAACAGAGTGCCCAGTTTCTGTAACACTGCACTTGGCGCCTTGTACATGGTCATTTCGTGGTATACGGATGGTGGGCCAGTGTTTTCAAATTCAAAAAAAGCTGAGTTGGCGATGGGTGAGAACACATTGCGGGCTGTGCAACTGCGTCGATGCAACCCTCTTGTTCTGAAGTTGCTCTATAAAAGGGACCTAAGATGTCCCACGTGCTTGTCGTAGCTAATCCACCCATTTTCCTCCACCCAAGCCTTGTGCTCGCAGCGCTCTGAGGCAGAGCATGTCCGTCTCCGTTCCTTCCAGCGTCGACCCGGAGCACGTCTCCTGCTTAACAGAGCTCTCCGATGGTGCAGTTTCGCAGGACACGATAGTGCCAGATAGTCTGTCGATGAGTTTTCCTGCATGTCTGAATCCAACGATTGCCTTTTTCCTCTCTGTTCCAGCTTACTTAGTTCATTTTTCTGCATCATCGTTTTCCAGATCGGTAGCGGTGATTCTGGTTACGAGGCAGACGACGAGGTTAGCGTTGAGGGCGACGGCCGCGGCATTGCTGGTGAGGCTGGACCTACTGGTTATGCTGTTTGACCCCGCCGAGGTTAGTTTTTTTTGCCATCGTGTTTGATTTTTGGAGATTACCCGCAGCTGTTCCCGGCTCTTATCCCACCGACTGACTGTTGCAGGTTGTTCCTGTGCATGTCGTCGCGGCGGAGCTTGTGGCGGACAACATGGTCGCCGGAGCCGGCGAGTTTGCGGGCGTGGTGGTGGCGCTCGAGGACGGCGACTCTGCTTCTTCGGATGCTGGCGACGACGGCGAGGAGGAGGTGCTGGGTCCCCGACGATGTTCCAGCTACGATGGCGTCAGCAACCTCATGCAGCGCCGTGTCCGTGCACGGCTCATGTAGTTAGTTTAGGGTGTGATGGTTTAGTGCCTAGGTTAGCAGTTGCTTTTGTGTTGGCAGTGGCCAGGTTGTTGTTCAGCCTCGTGCCTCATACATCTTTTGGGTCAGATGGCTACAAGAGGAAAAACCGAATCTACTTGTAACTACTAACTTTTTGTTCAGCCTCTAAGTTGTTTTATTTTCATATGGACTCGTTTGCGGTTTTTGGCAGATGGTTTTAGTGTCCAGAACAAAGTTCATAACGCGAAGATTGTCTCGTTTTGAAGAAACTGGTTGATATAAGTGCATGTGTCCTCGATTCAAAAATTTGAAAGGGACTCCCGCTCTCACGAGAAGGGGTGTGCTATTCAAAAAAAATCCATTATTTCCGGACGCGTGCGATGCCTCGTTGAGATTTTTCCGCACATGCGTGTCCCGGTGCAGTACGCATGGTAGTCTACATGTACGGCGTGTGCTGTATGGGGTCGTGCCATCGTGTCGTCGTGGTAAAAATCCTAGTTGACCGCCATGCTGCTTGTACGTCTGAGGCAAGCTACGGCCATAGACCGCAGGGTACCGCGAGGGGTGAGAAGAAGAGGTGTGGTGGATAGTGCGAGCGCTGGTAAGCTGACGTGAATCCTGGGGACTGTAGAGTATGATGGTAACTCCCCGGTCTTTTCGCGTCCGTCTCCACGCCTTCGATGGAACATGCCATGCCATACACCAGTCACGTCAGAGAGGAGGGCAGGCACACAGGGGGGTGGGAAAAAAAAATCCTTCGGCTGTACTGCCTCTTCCTTCCTGCTCTCATTCTCGCCTCGCCTCATAAGACAGAGTGGCAGTTCTCGTTCTTCCTTCCTGCTCTGGTTATCGCCTCGCCTCGCCCCTGGTATGTTCTTACCCTGCTAACATTTTCTTCCCCTGCTACTGATTCTTCTTGGCACGGCGATGCATCTCCTGATGTCCCCGAGCTATGTGTTTTGATTTTGATTCTGCTGCAGGCCGCGATGGGGCTTCCCGGGAAGGGGAAACGCGCTGCTGTTCCCGGCCCGGGTGCTCGAGCGCGCCTGCTGGCGCGGTGCCTGGTGACCGAGGACTGGGGGACGAGCACGGGTCGATGTCGCACGGTGGGCATGGCGCCCACCTGCCGTACAAGAGGCCTAGGACGGGTATCGAGCGTCTCCATGACCGTAGAGCCGCCACGGCCGCCTCTTACGTCAAGGCGTTCTGTTCTAGTTCGATGGCAAAGGTCTGTGATGTTTTTGCCACTTTCGATGACGAGAAGAGAGCGCTAGTAGAAGACATTGACTTTACTGGCCTGCTTAGGCTCCCTAGGGACACATAGGTTGATCCCCGTATCAGCCTTTGGTTGATGCGGAGTGTCGAGACATCTGACCGCGCTGGCCTATGCGTTCATACTAGGAACGTGAACGGCATGACTTGCACAGACATTGATGTTCATATGATGTCTGGTGTCCCTTTTGAGGGCAACGAGATTGCTCTAGGTGAGGCTGTCCCGGATAAAATTGTGCGTGTGGTGCGCAAACTGCTTCACATTACTGTCTGCAGTTTCCCCATCACCATGGCAGAGGTGCAAGAGGTTCTACTGAAAAACTATGCATCTAGAATGACTCATGTGCAAGTTGATAGTTTTAAGATTGCGGCTGTGCTTTTTGCTGTGTCACATTTCCTCGCCCCGAACTGTTTGACTCCTGAATTTGCAAACACGGAGATACTCAAGCATCTTCTAGATCCTTCCAACATAAAGAACGTTAACTGGGCTGGCTACTTCATCAAGTGCATTAAGCGGGAGGCAGGCAGGCTGAAGCATGAGATAACTGTTGGAGCTTCTTCCGTGATCATTCATGGGTGCCCTGCTATACTAAAGGTTTAATCGGTTGCTTTAACACACAATGTGCTGTCGCTTCCGAAAACAGTGGGGAAACCATCTAGCTAGGTTTTGAAATGTTTGGTGTTCTCCATTGCAGGTTTTCTACCTTGACAACCTGGCATTTGGCGGGATTTCCCTGGTGCATGATGTCTTCCCTAGGATCAGTGCCTACCCATCTGAGCTCATGAGTCTCCTGGTCGACGCTGACACCAAGAAGGACTGCATGTCAAGCCTCGACATGTATGGCATCACTAAGGTAATATAACGCAAGTTTTTACAAAAGTGTGGGGGTGTGTGTTTTATGGTTGTTTTGCTGAACTGGTGGTAGCTCAACTCCTCCCCTGTTCGTGTTTGTTTGTCAGACTCCTCCTAGTAGTGATGTGTGCTACAGCCGTGGTTTTGCGAGCCGGGCGGTCAGTATGGGTGCTGTAGGGCGAAAGCTGGAGCTCCATAAGGCTGATTCGTCAAGTTTATCTAATGTACGTAATCTTATAATGCTGATAGATCTACCTACAAGTATTATACTGTTTTACTTTTCGCCTCACATATTTTTGTGCTAATTTTTTTTAAATAATACATTTTTTTATTCATTTTCATAAATAATACGCAAAACTGGGAATTTGCAACTCTGTCGGTCCGTCGTCCGTTCAACGGACGACAGAGCACTTTCGTTGGTTGAGGAGACGACAGGAGGAGTCGTCCGTTGAGGAGACGACGGCTGTGTGCTTCGGCCGTTGAGGAGACGACGGCACTGTTCGTCTGTTGGAAGGACGAAGGTTGCATTGCTCATGCAAAATTGCACTGATCGGCAGTACTGCCGCTAAATAATCGTCCGCCGCTGTTTTCCTCGCCAATCCTTCCCGCCGAATTTTTCCGCGAGTACTCCCCGCCGATTTTTTCCGCCAGTATTTCCCGCCAGTACTTCCCGCCAGTACTCCCCGCCCTTTTTTCCCGCCACGACTTCCCGCCCTTTTTTCCCGCCTATTCGGTTCGGTGCCTCTATAAATCCGGGCAACGCGATGTATCCTTTAACTCAGTTCATCTCTTCCTCCTCTTACTCTCTCATTTCCCTCCTCTCCTCTTGCTCTCGCATTTCCCTCCACTCCTCTCCACTATGACCGACGCGTCTCCCTGGCCTGTAGATATGTCCATTAGGCTTTTCTTCATAGCCAGAACAGTTGAGATAGGCGATAAACCAGCCGACTGGGATACGTTGGTATCGAACCATGATGCTCTCGTTATACTTGGTAAGTCACTTCATCGAAGAGGGTGGAAACTGAAGACCCCAAATCAGGTACGAGCAGAGCTTCTCAGGATCAAGGCAAGGTGGGACAAGCTCACCTTCAAGAGTGAAGCTCGCATGATGGAGCGGGCTAATGCACCTTGGTCCTGGATAGAAGATAGCGAAGATGAGTATCTTCATGCCGCCACCGGTTGGAAGCAAGGCAAGAGCTGAGTGGGACAAAAGACAGGAGAAGAAGAAAGAGCAGGCCAAGAAGAGTCAAGCTGACATGACGGAGCAGGTTGTGGCACGTAGGGCCTGAATAGAAGAGAGCGAAGATGAGGATGATATCTTCATGCCGCCACCCGTTGGAAGCAAGGCGAGAGCTGAGTGGGACAAGAGGCAGGAGAAGAAGAAAGCGCAGGCCAAGAAGAGCAAGTGCGAGGGATCGTCCAAGGGAAAGGGCGAGGCATCATCGAAGGGAAAGGGAAAGGCATCATGCTAGGGATAGATAGGACTCTTATTTATGTACCACAAGTTATGTTAAACTATGTTGCAAGTTATGTTGAGTAGTTTGTCGAATAAAATCATGAAATAATAGAATGATGTCTCATACATAGATAGGTAAATGACTGATACATAAGTAGATATCACTGATGTCGATTTACGAGGTGGCGGAGGCCTCGGTGTACTCCATCCATATCTGTGGGTGGCATCACATCACGGCGAGGTGCTTGACCCTTCACCTTGATCCTGTATCCTGTGTGGGGATAGGTGGTGGAGTACCGGCCGATAATCGGCTAAACCACCACCGCCGTGATGTGTCTCACGATGACGGTCGCCGGATCGTCCCATGTAACGGAGTCTCCTGCTAATGTACAAGAAATTAAGTACTGAACAATGGCATACTGCACCTAACAATAGTAGGAAGGGACAAGCTTACCATGAGGATGAGATTGTGGTCGATAAGCGAAGTCCATGTAGGGTATCGGCTGCTGATGCTGCCATTGTTCAAAGTAACTGTTCTGCTGCAATCGGTCGATAGTAAATCGCGATTGCTGCCACGGGTCGGCAAACAGTGATTGCTGTTACCAGCCTCCACCTGGTCTGGAGGTGGTGCTCGGCGGCGCCGTGGAGAGTCGTGGATGAGGCTCGTGGCGGAGTGGTGAAGAAATATGCTCCTCGTGCCATCCCGAGCCTCCAAAGATGGTCTGGAGAAGGTGGCTGCTCCATGGATCGACGCGGGCGCGCTCGTCCACCGAGTGACGCGCTGCTGCGTGGATCGACGTGGCGCTTCTCCACCGAAAGTGACGCGTGGGCGCGAAGCTTCGGTGTTGAACGACGCTCGAGACGCTGGTGCGTGATGGCCGTGAGATACGCCGCAGCTTCTCCTCGACCCGCCGGGCAAAGGATCGAGTCTCGACGGGCACAAGAGGAACGGTTGAAAGCGATCGTCTGCATCGAGCCACCTCGGTCCAGCTCCCACGCCATATCGGCCTGCATTTGTCTCATAGTTAGGTATGCACTACATAGGCACTCATGTTGATTATGCTCTAAATAAAGTACTTACCGACCGTCGGACTTCAAATGTTGGTGGCTAGGGTATATCTCATCGTCATGTGCGTGTGGAATAGGACGTAGCCGTGTCATCGACATGTACCTCTGTAAGTATCCGTGGAATAGCTCCATATCAAACGGGCCAGCGTGCCACACTTGTGTTGGTGCATTCTGCCACTCGTTGACGTAAATCCCCACCCGTTGGAGCCATTGAGTGGCGGTCTTGCTACTTTTCCGAGAGTACCTGTCATTAGAATTTGTTAGACCATCATTAAAGAACATAGATGAAGTATAAGACGTATTCCTTATGTACATATATTTACTTACGCGTGCACGACATCTGGAAGGGGAACATCCGGACGCGGGGGATCTAGCATCTGGCAAAAACCGAACTGCCGCATGACCCTCCGTTGAGACATCTCCTCAACTTGGCAATCAAAGATGATCTTCGATGTAGTCAGCCAATACTCTCGATCTCTAGTGCACATAATAGATAACCCGCCGGATATCGTGCGTGTCGTGTCTGCAGGGTGTACGGCTCCCAAATCACGACATCCTCTTTCAGTGTGTCGAACTGCTCGCTGAATGATGGATAGCATCTAACGACTTGCTCTCCCGCGAAACGACACTGCATGACAAAATAGTTGTTAGTAACTTTCATACTGTAGTACCAGAAGTGCAATTTATTAAGACATTACACGGACCTTGCGACGGGTCCAGTGAGTGCCAAATGTAGGCAAGTCAATTTGCTCTTCGTCGAACAGCAGGTCAGAGTGGTAGACAATTGTTTGATGTTCCTGGTTGCCGACTATTTGGTTGACACTTACTTCTGGACGGCCGATAGGGAACCTCTCCCATGACCACAATTGCAACAACAATAGGCATCCTAGCAAGGCAGAACTGTCCTTGGTTAACTGGCAAGCATTGCACATACCTCGGTACATAGCTGCTAAGACAGCTGAACCCTAACTCCACTGGGTGCATTCTTCCTGGCACGTCGCCTCCGCGATCCCTCTAGCAAAATGGATGTATCGCGCACTAATGGTCGACACGTGGTTCTCAGTGAACATCACCTTCCCGAGCAGCCACATAATGTATGCCTCTGTGCTGCGTAAATCTGTGGCGCAGTCATCGGAGTGGCCGGGAATCCAAACCTCTGTATCTGCATTGGCAAATAGAACAATTTTCAGTACATGATACTTCTCCCACAAAATAGAACAAATAAATGAAACACACCTGATACTGCTCCAACCATCCAAATTTTGGCCCATGATTGTCATGGCCAAAGGCCTGAGCTCCATCACAGATGCCAAAGAATCGTTGGGCCATGTCTTGGGCCCAATTTGCCGGTGGATCCATTGGGCCTATGGGCACGCCAGCCAACAGAAGTCCCAGCAAGTACGAGACGTCCTGAAGGGTAGGAGCCATCTCTCCCCATCGAAAATGGAAAGTGTGAGTCTCGGGCCTCCATCGATCCACCAAGCACGTGAGCAAAGACGAGTCAGATCGAAGCGACTAGTCTGGAACCCAAGTTGTCGCCCTTCTATCTCCTCCATACGAGTGGCCTCAACCAAACGAACGAAGGGTAAGAGCCCAGCCCACTTCAATCTACATAAGAAGAAAGCAGAACAGTTTAGTCACATTGGCCCATAAATATCCCAACAGCAAGAGAAATAAATGTCACATGCCTCTAAAGCCAATCAGGATGTATGCACCAGTTCGAAATGGGAGTGCGAGTCACTAGGTGCTTCAAGGACCCCGGGTTAGCATCCAGTACCGTCGACCGGTGCTTTCTATCTATGTCAGCATTCAACAAAGATCCCACCATCTGCACATTAGTTCCACACATATTACAAATTTAAGACATAGTTCCACACATATTACAAATTTAAGACATAGTTCCACACATATTACAAATTTAAGACATAGTTCCACACATATTACAAATTTAAGACATAGTTCCACACATATTACAAATTAAAGACATAGTTCCACACATATTACAAATTAAAGATATAGTTCCACACATATTACAAATTTAAGACATAGTTCCACACATATTACAAATTTAAGACATAGTTCCACACATCTAGTTTCTTCCTCTGCCTCTTCTTCCTCTGCCTCTTCTTCCTCATTTGCCACGCCCACGAGAGCAGCTCCACCGATCCCAAGATGTGGCAACTGGTGTCTATATGACCAAATTGATTACACAGAAAACATTGCCTAGTAGGGCCTCCGGCTTCAGATTCATCCATATCATTACGGATGCGGACACATTGTCGCCTTCCTCTTCCTGTCCGCATAAGTTCAGGATCTGGGATGTAAACCCTTTCACCTGGATTTACTTTATTGAAATTTCCCCATGCCCTATATCCCATCATCTCGCCTATCCACGTATTGACCACCGCGTCCTTAAGGAAATAAGGAGACACAAACGAGATCGCATCCATACCCATCAGCCCGCATGCAGCTAGTACATGAGAGCAAGGCGGTATGCAATACTTGGGTTTATTGCACGTGCACTCACACGTTGGCCAGCCGTTGCCTATCCTCACCTCCGTGTCTTTACCTCTTCTCTGCTCCAATCCGGTTGGAAGGAGGCGACCTCGAACCTTCTTTCCTGATTACCGATGGCGATGACATGCATGGACCGAGCCTTCTCCATCTTGGCATCCATGTAATGCATGATCTTTGAACAATACCTCGTGTTTGGGTTGTTCATGATATGCATCTGAGCCATCTGGAGTCTGTCTCTGAAATACTTCAGAGTTCCAGTGAAAATACACTCCACAATGGCTGTTAATGGTAGAGCCCTACTTCCTCTCAAGACAAAGTTGTAAGTCTCAGCCAGATTTGTAGTCATGACGCCAAACCTAGCACCATGAGTGTCATGCAGCAGAGACCACCTCTCTACAGGCTCGTGTTGTATCCATTCCTGAAAATTTTAATCCTTCCGCCTTCTCCTAGTACCGGGTTGGTCAAATCTGGCAAGTCACAAAGGGCAATGGGTTCTCCGGTGGTGCTGCTCCTGTTGTTGCTCAGTTTAACGCCAGCATGAGCCGCGACCGCTGCTGCTCTAGCTGCTCTCCTCTGAGTCACATGTTTTTTAGTGAAGTCATCAAGATAGCCACGACACTTTATATACTTCCACTCTTGGTTCTGCTTGCAAAGCTTCTTGAATAGGTTCATAAGAGCCTTGTTCCTGAACTGTGAGAAAAAATTGGCCCCTAGATGCCGCATGCACCAACGACTTTGCATGTCCAGCCATGGAGTTACTTCATCAGGAGTGGGCTGTGTGAGCTTCTTTATCGCGCTTAGTATACCTGGATGCCTATCATGAAGCACACATACATTCGGTGTATCTCTCACAATTGCTATCTTCAGCTGCCTGAAAAACCATACCCAACTCTCGGTGTTCTCGCTCTCCACGAAAGCAAAAGCAAGTGGAACAACTTGATTGTTTCCATCTTGGCCTATGGCAGTCAATATCTGACCCCTATACTTGCCAGTGAGAAATGTACCATCCATACAGATGACTGGTCGACAGTGAGTGAAAGCTTCTATGCATATAGCAAATGAGAAGAACACTCGATGAAGTACCCTCAAATTAGGTTCATGTGGCAATGTAAAGTGTTGGATGTCCACCTAGGTGCCTGGATTCCTAGCCTGCAGTGTCTGGAGCATCCTAACAACACAGTCATACCCGTCTCGAAACGAACCAAACCTTGCCTCCAGTGCCCTTTGCTTAGTCCTCCAAGCCTTCCCGTATGAAATATTGTAGCGAATCGACAGAAACTTTGTTAATGATAGCTTTCACCCCATGGCTTTGCCCTCTACTATCTCTCTGTACAATAGCCAGCTGTGAGGGTTGACGTGAGGTTACGATGGTCCTGAAGGACACTTTCAAGTGTGCATGTGTGCATCACAACATCTGTGACCTTCCAGTCTGTGTCATACCTAGGGACATGGGCATGCACCCTTGCAGGACATCCAGCTTCCTCGCAAACCAATGTCAAATATTGTTGTGATGACACCTTCGTTTCAAGACCCGTTGCATGGACATTGACCACTCAACAATTGCTTCCTGCAGATGTCTCTTGCTAGGATATAATGCACCCAGAGAGATGCTGTTCGCGTGATAATGCCACGCCGAATCATGCCCATCGTTCACAGTCATTGCTGCTGTGTTGTCATTATTTCATAATGCCGGAATAGGTTGGCCGATCTCTTCTTGATCAGACTCGCCAGAATCATCAGCCGTATCACTGTTGCCTTCTGAGTCTTCGGCTTCCATTTGATGTTGCAACAAACCATCATATATCTCGTCCTCATCAGCTTCGCCACTGAATATGTCTTCCTCTAATTCTTTACCATCGTCCTCTGATACATAACCATCACCCCCGGTGTGTGCATAGCTACTGTGACCTGATTCATATCCGCCGCCACCCTCTTGGCCCTGACTACTCTGGCCATGATCATAACTACCTCCAGCATGACCGGTCTGACTACTCTGGCCATGATCATAACTACCTCCAGCATGACCGATCTGACTACTATGGTCATGATCATACCCAGCCTCTTTCGCCACAGGTAACACTAAGAGACTGGGGTTAACTTCTCTTTTCTGGCAAGCTTGCACAAATTTGACCCATTTCTGTTGCGCTTCTATTGGCCTTAAATAAAAATTAGGGGTTTGCCTTGACTTAGTCCATAAAGCATGCACACCGACAGTATGGGTAGGAGGGAGCCCTAAACGAACACATAACCAATCCTTTAACTGAGTAACGGACACTGTTTCAGGATTCTGAAGCACTTCATCCATAAATCTAAACTCGCTCAAATCAACTTCGTGCTGGTTTATTCTGACGGAACCAGGACCATACAAGAACCTAAACACTACATTATTTGACATGATTTTCGACCTAAAAAATACCAAAAATAGTCAAAAACAGGTACATTGACACATAATACTCTACAAATATCTTGCATCTAACAGACCCCATCAAACGCTACCTATGAACATACACACATGACTGCAATAAGCAAGAAATTAGGGTTTACCCTTAAAGCGTGCGAAGTCCTGCCGTGCAGCTGCCTCAGGTCAACGGATCAGCACCTCCACCATGCACCTTCCTCAAGTCCCAGCACCAGCCTTCACCATGGCCATTGCTCAACAAGAACACCACCAGATCCCTCCACCAAAACGCTTCAAATCACTATACCAGGCTATCCCATTAGTAGATCGGAACTCTACTAGCTTGCTAATGTGTTAGAGCAGCGAGTTTGGATAGAAATCCAGGCTACAAATCGGTGCAACGGCTGAGAAAATGAGAGAAAGCGAGAGAGGAAGAAGAGCCAGAGAGGAGCTAGGAAGGAGCTAGCAGACGCGCGAGCTGGAAGGAGCTAGCAGACGACGGGCACGGGCAGACGAGCTAATATAGCTGGGGCGCGTCGTCCCTTCAACGGACGAAACGTGCGTCGTCCGTCCAACAGCCGACGCGGCTGACACCTGCCACCCCGACAGCTCGGTCGTCTTTTGAAGAAAAGAAGACAACTTGGTCGTCTTTTGAACAAAAGACGACATGTTGGTCGTCTCCTCAACCGATGAACCCTCTTCAACGGACGACGGACCGACAGAGTTGCAAATTCCCAGTTTTGCGTATTATTTGTGAAAATGAATAAAAAAAATGTATTATTTAAAAAAAATTAGCTATTTTTGTTGATTTCGTCCCCCCAGCTGCATGGCATGATCCATTTTGGGCTCAAGCTGATCGATGACCATGCTGCGAGGTGCTCTGAATTGCTTATGGATGTGTCTGTTGCAAAACAGCTTGTTGGCAATTCAGTGGATCACATGATATCTCAGTGGATATCCTACTCTGTTCGGACACAGGAGACACGGCATGAAGTTGGGATCTTTGAAAGGTAGCATTTAAAAATGTCGCTTTTTTGCTATGGCTTTATTCGTTTGGTCCGTTCTGATGATGAGCTGCAATCTGTAAATCTACCTAATCTTGTGTTCTCTCCAGTTGAGTCAGGAAAGCTTGTTTTAAAGTCCGTTGCCCCCGAAAGCTCGTTGGCGCTCAACCCAGGTAGGCCATCTGTTTCTGTGAGACTTTTACTACCCTTCTATCCTGTATGACAGAAAACTGTTTTACTAATTTGGATGCCGTTATTTGGCCGTGCAGACGGTGTTGCTGTTCCAGAACATTTGAATGAAGCTATCAAGGGTGCCTTTGTTTCCGTCCTGCCACCCAAAAAGGCATACTTTTTCGGAAAATCTGCGCCGCAGGCGCCTGCCAGTTATGCGTGTACGGCGGCACGTCCATCACGATTTCAACGGCCACGATCGACGCGGGCGGGCGGCAGAGGTTCCATACGTCGCAACTGATCCCCCACTTCCGTCGCCAACCGGTCCCACATGTCATCGGCCACGATCGACGCGGGCGGCAGGAGGTTCTCGTACACGTCGCAACTGATCCCCCACTTCCGTCGCCACCTGGTCCCACATGTCATTGGCTCTGTAGTCTTTCCCCTTCCCGACCGTTTCGAAGCGAGGGCAGAGCACAAGCGGTGTTCGTCGGCATCGTCCTCTCCGCTGATTTTGCGCCATTCCTCGTTGATTCCGCGACGAATCCTGGCCGATTGGCGGGCCTCCGGCGAGTTCTCCGGCGGATAGTTCGCGAGCGCAGGTGTGGCCCTCCTCCTCTGTCTCTCTCTCTCTCTCTCCATTTTGTTGCCGCTCGAGTTCCTGAACGTACGCAGTTGACGCTCGTCGTTTGTTCTCTTTTCAGCACCGACGATTGGCGAGCCTCCCGCGAGTTTTCCGGCGTCGAAACTGCGAGCGTAGGTATGGCCCTCCTCGTTCCTCTCCCTTACTCCATCTCCTCTTCGTTCTATGATGCTCTGCAGTAGGAATGGTTTAGTGGCGTTGGGGCTCGTCGTGTTTTTGTGTGTGCGGCTTGGGTGGGGTGGTGGCGGGGACATGATTCGGTCATCGTACTTGCCGACGGAGGCGCGTCTCGTGTGTGTGTAAGGGATGGGGCCGCCGCCCTCTTCCTTCTTTTCTGATGGATTTCTGTCGCCGTCAGAAACCCGGCGGGGACATGATTTGGGCGTCGTACTTGCCGACGGAGGCGCATCTCGTGTGTGTGTAAGGGATGGGGCCGCCGCCCTCTTCCTTCCTTTCTGATGTATTCTTGTCGCCGTCAGAAACCCGGCCATACCTCTTCCTTTCTGTCGCCCCATTTCATCCTCCTTTTATTTCGCTTGTCATTTAGGAATGGCATAATTGCTGTTGTTGGGAGGGGATGGGGGCACCGTATTTGGCGGCTGAGCAATGCCTGATTCCGATGGATTTAAGCTGTGGATGTCTATGTTGGTGTTAATGGGCTTGTTCTGTTTGGGAGCATCGTAGGTGGGTTTCGAGTTCAAGCGGCGGTGTATGTCGTGGTTAGTAAGTTTTTTATAGGCTAATGTTGTGGCTGTGTTTCCGGTACTGTATGGCGTGATTTTCGGTGAAGGTTTGTGTGCTGTTATATGGATGGCTGAGGCGATGTGGTGCATTTCCTGGTTTCAGTTGTGTAATGCCCATGGTATGAATGTGTAGAGGTGGTGTGATGTGTACTGGTTTGTTGTGTCCCGCAGCATTGTCCTGCAATCTGTATATTTAGTGCCATCATTTTTGTTGATGTTTTCAATGGTTCTGATTTTTTCTTACTTGTTGTTCTGTTTTGCAGGAGGTGCAATGGCACCTAAGAAGAGGAAAGCAGGCGGGGATCCTATTGATGATGGTGATGGACATCGTGCGATGAATAAGCGTATTCGCAACAGGGCTTCGCCCTCTGCGTTTGTTAAGATATATTAAACATTGACTATTGCGAAGGCGCGGTGGTTACGATGGAGCTTGATAGCATGCTTGATATCAAATGTTTCTACCGCATTCTGGTTTGATCAAGTGGTCAAGTAGTTTGTATGATCCTAGTAGTCATGAGTTTGTCATCCCTGGTCGCGGAAGGATCCCGTTGGATGATCGTTCAGCCTTCCGCACCCTCGGTTTACCCATTGGTAACGAGGAGGTTTTTTATGGTGTCGATTCTGATGCTGAAGCTAGTCTGGGTCCTACATTGTTTCCTGATGATGTGTCCACCCCTTTTGTTTCTAAAAGTCTTGAGCTTTTGATGGAAATGACTGCTTCAGATGATAAATTCAAACAGTTGTATTTGATGTTCCTTGTTTCCTCAATCCTTAGGCCTACAACGAGGAACCGTGTCAGCAACAGGGTCTACCGTGTGATGGTAAGTTTTTTCTTTTTAATTGTTTTTTCACTGGTTAGTAATAGTGGATAACTTATTCACATCTTTGTGGATAACTTTTAGGTTTTAGTATGGGTCACTTTTTGTATTATCTATGGGTAACTTATCTATACATGATTTTTTTATCCTTTTTTGCTTTATGTTACATGTGCTTGTTTAGTGGATAACTCTTATTGCATTACTTGGGTCATTTCAGCAAAGCTTGATGGGTAAGTTTATATATGTTTATGTTTTGTAGGTGAATATCGACAATGTGACTAACCTAAACTGGTGCAAGTTCGTGGTCGACGAACTTCATAATGCACTTTCTGAGAGGAAATTTAACAAGGGTTGTCTATTCCATCTGCAGGTATATTCATGTAATGTAAAATTTATTTATTGTTAGATATACTTGTGTTCTTTTATGGTCGGAAGTGATAATTTTTTTGTTTGTGTTTTATGTTTATGTTTTCTTATCTTCGTGCAGCTACTATATGTTGACTCTCTTGATACTAGCGGCCTGGACATTGATCTTCCAGAGGGTCGTTACGCAGTCAACATCTGGTCTGCTGAGAATATTGACAAAGTTTTGGCTGCTGATTTGAACCGAGATGGAACGTATGGCAAGCTCGGGGTATATTTTTGTCTTTCTTCTTACCTTTTGTTTCATGTTTTCCTCTCCATCTTTTTATCTTTTTATGTTTGCTACTTAATACTCATTTTTATTGTTACCTGTGCAGCTCAAACCTGAGTTTGGTGTTAATCATTCGTTGTTTAGAGGTGTCGAAGGTTTTGATAGGTGGTTCAACACTAACTCCCACCCAGCATGCCCCAATCAGGTGTGTTATCGGCCATTAGTTTTCACTAGCTAACATAAATAAATCATGTCTTTTAAATATACAATCTAAGTTTCTCTTTCTTTATTTTGTTCTTTGATGGGTAACTTTAGGTGTATGTTATGAGTAACTTTAGTTACACTGTGTGGGTAACTTTTATGCTACTGCATGGGTAACTTTATATGTTTTAGTTGGGACTTTTGTTATGCTAAGTTTTCTTTTATGTGTCACTTTATATTGTTTTGCATGTATTACTTTTTTATGTCATGTTTGGCATTATTTTTCGATTAGTTTTCACTAGCTAACATAAATAAATCAAGCTAAGTTAATCTTTCTTTATTCTGTTTTTTGTGTGTAACTTTATCTGTATGTTATGGATAATTCTAGTTTTACTATGTGGGTAACTTTTGTGCTACTGCATAGGTAACTTTATATGTTTCAGTGTGTAGCTAAGTTTTCTTTTGTTGTCACTGTTATATTGTTTTGCATGGGTTACCATTTTTATATCATGTTTGTCATTCTTTAGATTTTTATGTCGTAATTTGTGTACTTTTTTCATCATAGAGCACAGATTTCCAATCTGATTGGCAGGTTTGCATCTGATATTGTTGGAGCGCTGAGCTCGCTTGTACAAGGATGGACAACCCTTCAAGGGGAGGGTGTGTCTGAGATGTCAGATCAGTTTGTTGGTGTTGCTGCTGATATTGTTAGCAGTATATCGTCCCCAATCCCTGCTGGTGGAGTTATTACACGTGCTGTAGGCGGTCGTGGGAGGGATGCGGAGGCCAGATGTTTCGGGGCAGCACAGAAATCTGTTGCCCCTGCTATGCGCTCTCCAAGTGGCCGTGAGAAGGGGTTCAAGACAGAGCTCCGGGGTCTCTGAAAATATCTGATATTCCCCGAATGGATGCAGACTTTCCTGATAATGATGATGACAGTGATGATGAAGATATGGACAATTATATTTTTGTTCAGAGGAATGGAGAGGGCCAGTCTTCACGCTCTGTCGCGGCTCTTTCTCCCCGTCCTGCGCCTGTTTCTGATTTGATGCCACTGCCGCCGGTTGGTGATCCATCTTCAGCTGCTGTTGTGTTTGATGAATCTTCTGTAGATGTGACCAACGCTCTTGTTGACACCGCTACAGCTGTTGTAGCAGCGCACCGCGTAGTTATTGATGGCGGTAAAGGTCTTGATGTGCCTGTTAAGAAATTCTATAGGCACACAAAGAAGAAGTCCCATATGGTTCAGTCTACTGCTAAAAATGATGAAGTGCCGGTATTGGCTGATGTTCTTGTCGAGAATCCCAATGATGGGAGAAATAAAAGGTTGCAGTCTGCTGGGTCCATTGACAAAGCCATAAAAGCTATTGTTTTGGATGAGCTTGGCATCACCCTTGGTGAGGCAGCAGCTGTGATGGTTGGTGTTCCCAAATCAAAGGAGTCGTCATCTAAAGTGTACGAGCCATTTTTTACTGTTTTGTTAGTTTTGTTTATGGATTACTTTTTGTGTCTATGTTCGATAACTTTACCTGTTCTGTATGGGTAACTTTATATATACTATGTGGGTTACTTTTATTTACTTTGTGAAGTTTTTATCCTTTTTTGTGTTTATGATGTATATTTTTTGGTGGATTACTTATGTGTGTTTGCATGTGCAATTTTCTGTTTTTGTTTAGGAATGGCGCTCCAAAAAAGAAGCCAGTCGTGTTGAAGAAGAAATTGGATCATGTGAGGTCATCTCCTCGTTTAGGAAGAAAATGCTATGATCCTGTTGTCGATGCCCTCCGTAAGTCAGATTCCACGGTGTCGCTGGCCCCTCCGTGTCAGATTCATCATGGCCCCTCCGTAAGCTGGATGCACGTGTATGTGGCACCTCCACTTTCCGACGCCGGTGATGTTAGTGCTGTTGTAAGTTCGG
Source organism: Avena insularis (assembly GCA_023614405.1). NCBI lineage: Eukaryota > Viridiplantae > Streptophyta > Magnoliopsida > Poales > Poaceae > Avena > Avena insularis. The sequence continues at coordinate 375,919,411 of CM042691.1, read as the reverse complement.
TTCCACTAGTGTTCTGGTAAATCAAGCTGTCACTACTACAACATCCAGAGTTTCGTATGATATGACTGGTTTTGTGAATGCGTCAACACTCTTTGAAAACTATGTGCCGCCGACCGTTCATGCTGATATGCAGTCGCAAGGAGAACCATCTCAAGTATCAGACGGTATATGTTTTTGTTACCATTGTTTTAAGATACTCATTATTTCTTTATCATGTATAATTTTGTGGTGTGTGTGTGTGGGTAACTCTTGCTTGTAGCTATGTGTCACTTTTGTTATGACTGGTGGGTAACTTCTGTCTTGAACATATCTATATTTTGTGTTCTCAATCTGTCATGTTAGTGTGTGTTGTGTTGAGTGTGGGATCCTATTTAGTGATATGAAGTGGTTTAGTATAGTGTTCGTATGGGGAGGGGGTAACTGTGTTCTATTTTTAGTGTTAATTTTTGCTCATGTGGGTAACTTTATATCCAAAGTGTGGGTAACTTTTATTGTGTACGGTGGATCACTTTTGCTCATATGTATGGGTAACTTTTTGCAGGCAGTTGCTGCTGCACATTATTTTTCCAAACCTAATGTTACTGTCTTGTGTTTAGTGATATGAAGTGGTTTAGTATAGTGTTTATAGTGGGGTAACTGTGTGCTATGATGTGTGTTTGGTATTTGGTTCAAACATTTTTTCATGCTTGTGAAATATATGGGTTACTTCAGTTATAGCAACGGATAAGTTTACTGTCAACATATGGGTCACTCTACTGAAAGCATGGATCACTTTTAACTTTTTTGGTGGATAACTTTAAATATTTTATGTGGGTTACTTTTAGTCTTTTGGGTTGATAACTTTAACTATTATATGTGGATAACTTTTTGTGTTTTGGTCTGATAACTTTAACTATTAAATGTGGATAACTATGTTTCTGTATGCATGCTGGATAACTTTTTTGCTCATACTGGTTTGCAGCTTCATGTCTTTTTTGTATTGTTTTTCTGGTAATTTTGAATATTTTACTGTTTTTGGTTCTATTTTTTATGGTTGTTAATATAATCTCTCATTTTTTCCTCTGTAGCTCAAAACGACGAAGCTGGTAGACCTGCCGTTGTTGATCTGTCTTCTTCTGGATTAGTACCTGCATCAACATTGTTCTCTGCCCCTATCCAATCGCCTGTGTCCTCGGCTGATTTTATTGATCCTTCGTCTTTGGATGATATTGTCACGATTGCTAGTTTTCTGGATGGTTCTCCTCAGCAACCAGCAAATGCTGCAACGCCCTTTATTCCCGTGACGTTGGTCCCTGATCATGGCACTCATCAAGTCAGCACAACAACTGCTTTGGTGAATTATGTTCATGTTGCTGCGCCGTCTATAGATGTACCTTTTTATGGTGTCTCAGTTGCTGCTGCGCCAAGATCTGGCTTTACAAGTGCTGAATGGTTTGCTGCATCTGGTACTGGTGATCATGCCGGAGATTTCTTCGACATTTTTGAAGCTGAGGCCGTTATCCCGCTGTCGTGGGCACCCTCCACTTCAACTGGTAAGCATCCCACACGATGATTTTTGTATTTCAAATTCTTTTATTGTAGTTTATTTGTTAATTATTATGTGTTGTCTATTTATGCAACCAATGTATCATTAATTCTTAATAACTCTGTTTTTTGTCTGTGTTTTTGTGTGTTGTTTTTTCATTTTCTTCCTTCCTTGCTCCTTCCTTTTGCTCGTCACATCTAGAATTTATCAACATAAACAGCGGGAAAAATAATGGCGGAGGCGAAAATGATGGACCGGATGGCTCTATCTAAGACAGTTTCCCACCTGAAGTAGGATGAAGATTCGTAGTTGATGAAATTTGTTACATGGTATGCGCTTTTGATGTTATTCCTAGGGTGGTCGTATTTATGTTCTGAATTTGGAGTATGTAGTATATTTATGTAATATGTTTGTGTGATACTTTGTTGACAATGTGTTTGTGTCGTTATATGTAAATTATTTGTGTTATATGTTCCAGGTGTGCTGAATTTACTTTATTTATACTTTTTCCTTTTTATATTCATTGTTTGAGGTGATTAAACATGTGGGAGTCTTTTTCCATGTGGGGTTCGCCCTTTTTCTGTTTTTTCATTTGGAAGTTTCTTTGTTCTTTTTATCTTTTTTCTAGCTGAGAACAAATCAACTGATTCGGATAAGGGCAGAATTTATATGAAGCAAGAAAGTGATGTTATCTCTCTTGATGATCTAGTAGCTGAAAAGGCAAATGATGATTCATACTGCCACATAATTGGGTCTCGGAAAGGTACTATGTTCTATCTTTTATTGTTTTATGTAGGTTCTGTTTATTAAGTTGCTTTGTACCTTCAGATCTTGTTTTTAAGTATGTCCTTTGTATGTTTTAATGTGCTCTGGTTTCCTGTTTTTTATTGCAGTTGTACCAGACATCAGATCTCGCTAGTATCAATGGTGGACATAAATTCATTCTTGAGAGTGTTATCTGCCACGCGCCAAGACTGAGATTTATTCATCCTTCCAATGCTCTTCACTTTTTCTCGCACAACAACAACTGAGCATGAAGACTCCATATATGAGAAAGTTATTGTTCACCACAAGGATGAAGTTAGGTCAAGGATCAGAAGGTATATAATTCTTTTTCTTTTTTGATGTGGGTAACTTTTAGCTTTTTTCATGGATAACTATATCATAATACTTTGGGTAACTTGTACAATATTTGGTGGATAACTTTTTTTTTGTACCTGTTCTTCCTGTTCTTTTTATGCATGTTTTTATGTGGATAAGTTTACCTTCATTATATGGGTAACTTTAGGTTTATTGCGTGGACAACTCTTACTGTTATTGGTTGGTTACTCTTTCCATGTCATGGTTTGTATTATGTCTCGTGGTTTTTGTTTCAATGTATGGTGGATCACTTGTTCCTATTTTCTTTGGACAAGCACTTACACTATTTGTGTTTTTGTTTTTGTAAAATTGTTAATGCATGTTTTTTGGGTCACTTTCACTGCTTATGGTGGGTAACTTTTATATGTATTATCTGGGTAACTTTTTGAATTTGATATATGTATATCTTTTTTAGTTCTGTTTTTCTATGCATTATTATTTTAATCTAGCCTCTCGTGTTTCTGTTGTAGGTCAAGAATTTTACACATTGAACCGATATGGGTAAATACTGAAGAACTTGCTGGCAGTGTGATGCCGGGTGGCCAGCTTTCTAACACCGTGTGTGACATTGCTATTTCTGTCATGCAAGACACTTGTCCAAAAAACAAAGTCATCTTTCCCTACATTGTGACAAGGTATTTAATGGAACGGAAGTTTAACTGCAGGCTTTTGTTGACGCACTTCAGGAAAGATGCGTTGTACAAGCTCAGTCACAAAGATCTTGTATGTGTATTTCTGTTCTTGGTCTTATGCTCTTTTACTTTTTTATTCGTGTAATTGTTGTTTATGTAGGTGTATCACTATATAGTTCTATACATGTTTAACTGTTTTTTACATGTTATGCATGCGATTTTCTTATTATCTTTTGTTTTTTGCAGTTATCTTTCCCTGTTCTTCAGGAGCTTGGTACAAAAAAGTGCTCTATGGGGCATTGGTACATGATTTCGCTCAATATGCCTGCAAAAAGGTTTGAGATTCTTGACTCTCTTCGTGGACCAACTAATTTGGATATGATCGAGCACGCGAACCAGCTTGTGGATGCAATTAAAACAATGTACCGTGTGAACTAATCTGATTCAAGACGACAGATTGATGATTTCGAGCTTGAGTATGTTCCTGTACCGAAGCAAGAGACCGAGTCAGTGTTATTGTTTTGCAATCTTTTTTCCATCTGCCATTTTTCTTCGTAATTATTATTTGTTGGTTCATCGCTCACTGTTTCTTTGTTTTCATTTTACTCTGTAGTACTTGTTGTGGCTTTTTCATGCTGAAATATCTAGAATTATGGAACGGTAGTGTGGTTCCTGCCGTCTATCAAGAGCAGATCCTAGCGTTCAGGAAGATTCTTACAACTAAGTGGTTGGAGCACGAGCGCAACCGCCTATTAAATTGGAGGAGTTTGTTGGACGACAACATGCTTTGAGGTAACTTTTTAAAGCAGGCAATTTATTGTGTTTTACTTCTTTTGAAACTTTAATTGTTGTTTTTTTAGGTAACTTCTGAACAAACTGTTGGGTAACTTCTAAACAAACTTGTGGGTAACTTCTGAACAAACAGTGACATAATTATTCCATACACTTGCATAAACTTGTGGGTTACTTGCTCATCTGATATTTATTGGGTTTTACTTCTGTTTGATTTGTGTTGATTACTGTAGTTTGTTTGATTTGTGTTGATTACTATAGTATAACTTCTGAACAAAACAGTGACATAATGATTCCATACACTTAAAGGACCATAACCATTACAATTTTATAGGGATTCCATATTTATTGCATTCATTTACTTCATTTACAATGATTAATACACCATCTTAGCATAGTTCATTTCATGACTATGATTACGTGCTTCAATTGGGGTATCCTTGAAGCTTCAGCTTTTCCTTGCAACCTTTGATGGTGTGTTCTGTTGATTGGCAGAAGCTGCATTTCTTCCTTTTCTTTGCAGCAAGATCCAGTGGATTTTTGTTTGCAATTTCTTGTGGGCGTCCTTTTGTGTTTGAAATCATGGTTCAGATATGCTGTGTAGATGACACGTTAGATCTTGAGTTGGTTGACTGTTGGGCAGAAGTTGTATTGCTGCTTGTCTTCCGCTTCCTTGATGCAGATGTGATGCTTTTTTCTGGATGCAAGGGTGCATCTGGAGCTCTGTATGATGGCATTGTTATTGCTGCCTCTTCTGCTTCTCTTGCTTTGTTTTGATCTTGTCTTGTTATGACATCTAGCTCTTGCTTCATTGCTTTCAGGTGTGTTCGTACTATTTTCTTACCATCGTCTGTCTTTACAGCCACCTTTGCTACCTTAGTGAACTCGTCCCTCAATGTCGCAAACACCATCAAATTGCGTTGTTCTACTAGCATTTCTCTCAGTTTTGGCTTTTCGCTGCCACCTGTTTCGCCTAACACTGCTGCTGCATCCCAAGTCCACCTTTTCAATATGTATGTTTCTGGGATGTCGTAGACTCTAACCTCTGTCATCACCTTAAGTATATGGCAGCAGATCATGCCGTCTCTATCAAACTTGCAGCACTCGCATGTGTACACGTTGTTGTTATAGTTCCCGTGCACCTTATAAACTCGAGTTCCGTAAAAAGGGACAGGACCACCTATAGGAGCTAGATCAAACTCGTATCCACCGATGTGCCTGCACTCGTAAGACGCGGACTCTTGCATCTCAGATTGAAACTTGTAGAATATGTTCCGTGTGTAGAGCTTTGCCATTTTGCGCTCCATAGGGTTGCGAGACTAGAATGGTGGGTCCGTGAGAGCTTTTTCTGCCTCTGCCTTCTCCTCAGCATTGTTTATCTTGTCTTGGATTGCCATGTACTGCTTTAGGAAGTCGAATATCGAGTTTTTGGGGTTGATGTACCTCTTTAGGACTGCGTTAAAGCCCTCGCTCCTTGCCGTGGTTTGAAGGAAGGGGAAGAAAGCATGCATGAAGTACGCCGGTACCCAGCATTTTCTCTCCTTCCATATTGAAAACAGATCTATGTTATCTTTCACTCCATAGAGATTTATCATATCCATCCATTTTTTTTCAAATTCTTCTGGTGTTAGGCTGTTATTCACGCAGGCATTGAATGCTTCTAGCAGTTCTGGGTTTTTTCCCATGAAAGGGCCAATCCTCTCAGTTGCGTTTTGCATGACGTGCCACCTGCAGTTCCTGTGTATAGCATTAGTGAACATAGCTTTAATGGCCTCTTTCATTGCAGTGTCTTGGTCTGTTATTATGCTCTTTGGCTGTACGCCGCCCATAGCTTTAAGGAACATCTTGAATAGCCACACAAAGCTATTTTTCAGCTCGTTTCGCACGAAACCGCATCCAAGTTGAATCGACAGACCATGGTTATTTATGCCGATAAACGGAGCACATGGCATCTTGTACCGGTTTGTGAGGTAGGTGGTGTCAAACGAGATGTAGTCAGAAAATGACTTGTATGCTCGCTGTGCTACTCCGTTGACCCAAAAGATGCTCTCTACACGACACTCTTCATCGAGCGATATCTTGACGAATAAATCTAGATCATCTTTTTGTATTTTGCAAAGTATTCCAATGTGTCCTGCATGCCATGATTGTTATGCTCATTGCTGAACTTGGCCCTCAGGTTGGAGACGTCCTTAGCTATGTATGGCACCTCTGATAGGCCGCCATAGAACTGTGCCATTAGCTGCATCTCCCGAGACGTCGGTATGTTGCATGCGTGCAGCATCCTCAAGAACACTTGTTCCTCTGGTGGTATGCCGCGGTGGGAGCGCAAGAACCTTGTGAGCGATGGTTTGAGGATCAGTGGGTGATTGTGTTCGTCATCAAAATCTTCGACGTGATACCATGCGTCTTTCCTCTTTAAATACATGCATGCTTTGCAGCCAGTTCTAGGATGTGTGTTATACTTTCTTGTTGGAACCACGGATTTTGGGTTTTGGCTGATTTCTGCTTCTTTCTTTTTATGGGGTTTGCCAGCGCATGTGCACACAATGTTCATCCTGTCGTACTCACCATCGTCTGCAAAATGTCCCCAGTCAATTCTAATTCCAAACCCTTTTCTCCCTGCATATGCCCGGTAGTGTTCTTTAGCATACTTGAAGCTTTCAAAGCGCATCCCATGTGTTGGTGCATGTGGGGTGGAGTGCACAGCATCCTCGTCATCGCTGCTTCTCCTCCTCGTCCCGACCTGGTGTGATGTAGGTTGGTTCCTCAATTGTATCTCCTGTTGCTTGTCCATATCTGTGTGCAGTATTAATGCTTTCACTCACATTATGAATATGGTGTGATCCATCCCCTGGAATATATCAAAAAACAGCAGTCAATATCAGCATTGTTCATATCTCATGTGGGTAACTTTACAAGTAAAGTATGGGTAACTTTTATTGTGTACAGTGGATCACTTCAGCTCATATGTATGGGTAACTTTTATTGCTGCACATTTTTTTCCAAACCTAACATGTAATGCAGTCTGTAAGTTAATTCTCCTTCTGTTTTTCAGCACAATTAATTCTGAATTGTAATATGTTTTTTGTAAGACCATTATGCTTTTGTGATGTGTGTGTGTGGGTAACTCTTGCTTGTAGCTATGTGTCACTTTTGTTATGACTGGTGGGTAACTTCTGTGTTGAACATATCTATATTTTGTGTTCTCAATCTGTCATGTTAGTGTGTGTTGTGTTAAGTGTGGGATCCTATTTAGTGATATGAAGTGGTTTAGTATAGTGTTCATAGGGGGAGGGGGTAACTGTGTGCTACTATGTGTGTTTGCTATTTTGTTCAAACATTTTTTGTGGTGAAATATATGGGTTACTTCAGTTATAGCAATGGATAAGTTTACTGTCAACATATGGGTCACTCTACTAAAAGCATGTGGGTAATTTTTAGTGTTAATTTTCTTCTTTGCATCATACCTTTAGCCTGTGGGGTGGAGTGCGCAGCATCCTCGTCATTGTCGTTTCCCCCTCCCTCATCTGACCCTGGTGTGATATAGGTTGGTTCCTCAATTGTATGTCCTGTTGCTTGTCCATATTTGTGTGTGCAGATTAATGTTACTCACATTATGAACATGGTGTGATCCATCCCCTGTAATATAGCAAAAAACAGCAGTCAATATGAGCTTTGTTTATAGCTCATGTGGGTAACTTTATATCCAAAGTGTGGGTAACTTTTATTGTGTACAGTGGATCACTTTAGCTCATATGTATGGGTAACTTTTTTAGGCAGTGGCTGCTGCACATTCTTTTTCCAAACCTAATGTTATTGTGTTGTGTTTAGTGATATGAAGTGGTTTAGTATAGTGTTTATAGTGGTGTAACTGTGTGCTATTAGGTGTGTTTGCTATTTGGTTCAAACTTTTTTTGTGCTTGTGAAATATATGGGTTACTTCAGTTATAGCAATGGATAAGTTTACTGTCAACATATGGGTCACTCTACTGAAAGCATGTGGGTAATTTTTAGTGTTAATTTTCTTCTTTGCATCATACCTTTAGCCTGTGGGGTGGAGTGCGCAGCATCCTCGTCATTGTCGTTTTCCTCCCTCATCCATTCGTGTGATATAGGTTGGTTCCTCAATTGTATGTCCTTGCTTGTCCATATTTGTGTGCAGATTCAATGTCAAGTACTCACATTATGAACATGGTGTGATCCATCCCCTGTAATATAGCAAAAAACAGCAGTCAATATGAGCTTTGTTTATAGCTCATGTGGGTAACTTTATATCCAAAGTGTGGGTAACTTTTATTGTGTACAGTGGATCACTTTAGCTCATATGTATGGGTAACTTTTTTAGGCAAGTTGGTCACGCACATTCTTTTTCCAAACCTAATGTTATTGTGTTGTGTTTAGTGATATGAAGTGGTTTAGTATAGTGTTTATAGTGGTGTAACTGTGTGCTATTAGGTGTGTTTGCTATTTGGTTCAAACTTTTTTTGTGCTTGTGAAATATATGGGTTACTTCAGTTATAGCAATGGATAAGTTTACTGTCAACATATGGGTCACTCTACTGAAAGCATGTGGGTAATTTTTAGTGTTAATTTTCTTCTTTGCATCATACCTTTTTGACGAGGAATTTGAACAATTGCATTCGTGTTTATTGCACTATATTCTTCTTTCTGCTCTTCTTGTTGTCCAAGGTCGATATTAAGGTTGAAAACCATGATTTCTTTCTGCAAGATCAAACATGAATTTCATTACAGTTATATGTAGGAACTAATTTTTTCATTTTCTATGCAGATGGTGTGCCATAAGCTGATTCAGTAGAGGAAATTTTATACAATGCAGCAATTCATAAGTTTTCATAGTCAAATTTGTGTCAGATTTAGAAGAACATTGATGCCTCAAATATGTAGCAAACATTGTAGAAATCGAAAAAATCTCTGTGTTTTTCACAGATCAGGAGTAAGATCAAGTTTAGGTTTTAAAGGATCTATGTGCATTGTTTTTGCTGAAACAAGCAGAATTTTCAGATGTTTCTATAGGTTTAGCAGAACGAAATTACCTTTGTTCAGGTGGGTAACTTCATATCAAGGTTTAGCTAAAGATTTATATGTCCTTTTTGAAGAGGTTGAGGAGGAAGGAAGAAGGGGGATGGATCTAGCTGATGGAGGAAGGAAGAGATCGAGGGACTATTGCGAAGGGTGAGTCTTTTCGTTCTGCTTTGTCTCCTTTTTCTTTCTTGAGGGGGAAGTTGATGCTGGGGAGGAGATATCTGCCGGGAGAGGTGGTGCCTGCTGGGTTGGTCACGCGTCGAAGGAAGGAATCGCGGGGTGGGGGCAGGGGGGAGGCGGGCGGGGTGGGAATCGGTCCGGTGTCCACCGGATGCGGGAAATCTAGCAGGCGCCAGCCCCCTAGTCGCGTCTACTTTTTTGCCCCCGCAGATCCAACAGCACTCGCTGATGTTGGGTTACTCGGGCACATTGAAGGACTGGCGCAGCAGAGTGTAGAAAAATCGGTTCTAACTCCCGAAGAAAAGGCGTTCTATGCTACTCCTGCAGATCCTGTTGTCCCGGATGGCCCCCCCGGTTTTTGATGCCACCCCTCAATCTGCAAATTCAGGTGTGCTTTTACATCCCAATTCCTGGTTTCCCCGATTCCGTAGATCCTATACTTAACATCCACATAACATCACTGTGTACTTGACCCCGCTGATTAGACCATCTGATATGTGACTAGGTCGTACAGCAGCAGGATTGTTCGCATATGCTGATGGAATGGAGAGTGAAGAAGATTTCGGTGAGCAAGAGCTGCCTGCTGGTGTTGACATCAATCACGTGTCAGGGCATTCCTTGTTCGGTCCTTCCCCCTTCTTGCTCGGGCTATACCATTCGAAGACATCGCCTTCGCTGTGCCGCTTCCTTGCGAAAAAGTTAGATAAAACAGATGCGGTGGAGGCCCGGAGGTGCTTATAACAATAAACCTTGCGCAAAAACCACAATCTTCTCCTCCATTTATGCGTAGGCTAAACCAAAACCTAATGTCCCCCGTTTGTTTTGTATGCGCTGCAGGGTGTGGTTTTGTCATAGTGAACCTAGTTTGCTGATTATAACATGTTCGGATCTTCGTTGTGTGTTCAGCAAGGAGATCGGCTCAACCGTTTTGTGGTGGACGGGTTGATGAGGGTTTTCACAGCTCTTGACAAGCGTATGTACTTGTTGAACGGGGTGGTGGAGAACATGTGGCGACACTGGGTACCAGCATCCTTTGCTGTAAGTTTCTTTGTGGGCTTCTTGTATTTATCCTTGGTATTTCTTCATACTGTGTTCGGCTGCTAGTAAGCTAAAATGTAAATCCTTCAAAAAATGCAGACAGCTGTGATGGACGGGGAGGATTATTTGGGCACACGTTTCAGGGATATGTTTATCGGGGATCACATATGGTACCATGTGCCGAACTGTAGGATGGTACATTTCAAGTCTTTGATTTGGAATAGAGGCTCCATAACCAAGATTTGGATCTAACATTTGACTTCTTGTTCTGCTTGTTTTGCAGATAATCATGTCTCTACCAAGAGATGGCATGTGGTCCGCCTATGTTTGGGATTTTCTGAGCAAGGTGATAACGGCTCTAGATCCTTACCTCCAGGGTACCCCTGTCTCCAAACTGGAGTGGGAGCATGGTGAGGTTATGGATTGCCTCCATGAGGCTCTGTTCGATTGCAAGGATGCATGGTTCCCTGGTTGGGAGGTGGACCGCCACAACTAGGGATACTCCTACCCCATTGCGTTAGGACGTCGCTGTCAGGAGTAAGTATTTGGCCACTCAAACATTCGATTTGCATATCGTGCGGTGCTACTCGTTGATACTCACGCACCTGTTGCAATAGCCCTAATTTTTCATCCCTTATTTTAGGTTTTCTTGGTTCTTGGTTGTTTCGTGCACTTCTCGGTTACAACACCGGAGTAGTTGCACTGCATTCCGCCCTGCACTTTGATGGGGATGGTCTATCCAGCCTATCTGACGATGTGAGTGCGTCCTCGACCCCAGTTTCTGAATTTCCTAACATCGCTCCAAATAATTGATCTTTCTTTTTTCTTTCTTTTTTCTTTCTCTTTTCTAGCACGACAATGGTCTCGTTAGGGCGGTTATGCTGTACAAAATGTTGACTGCTGAAGGGAACACCGGCGATGTCCCCGACTATATTTCGGATGTCAACATGTGAAAGTCTCCATGTGATCTGGGTGTGTTGCCACTTTCTGGGAGTGTTGCTTGACTGTTGGTACCCGGGCATTTTGATTTGGTTTATGCCAGTGAAAAAACATGCTGTGTGTTGGACCATCTCTTATGTAAGGGTATTTTGAGGCACTGTGACCGGGCATGTACTGAGAATCTATGAAATTATTACTCTAGTAAGATCTATCCTAATTTGTCTAGTTAATGAGATGGTCTTGGTCATCGGTGTGAAAATCCCCACTATGTGGGTTATGTTTAAGTATGGCAATAGGTACCCGCTACCCGTTTACCCTGCGGGTTTTTACCCATTAGGGTAAGGGTATTGTAGATTTTTTTACCCATGGGTAAGCAAATGAGAAAAGTTCTTTACCCGTTGGGTATTGCGGGTACGGGTATGGTAAGACAAAATCCGTATCCACATACCCACCTACTCGCCATATATTTGTACATGACATGTAGAGCATTATTATCATAGCATTTATTTCCAAAATAAATCCCTAAAACTAAATACAAACCACCCTCGGCTGCCCAAAAATTCCCGAAATCACATTAATTCTATTGCCCACCGCTTAATTTCCCGTTAACCTAGTATTCTTGTTTGAACTATGTACTTTCTATGCAACTTATGTTTGGTTGTAACTTGTTTTTTTCACATATATCATGTGTTTGGCTATGTATTTTCATTATTTAATTTATATTTGCTTGCTTGCTAAAACTGTGAATGAATGAAGATATATGTATGTTGTGTTATTACAATGCATTGTTAAGTTGGTTGGACAGACGAGTGGGTATTACCCGCGGGTTTGTTTACCCTAGGCGGGTGAGGATATGGGGAAAAATATATACCCATGTACGGGTGCGGGTGCGGGTTGCGGGAAAGATCTAAGATTGCGGGTGCGGGTTTGGTTAAGCTCCACCCGCACCTAACAGCCGCGGGTGCCATCCGTAGTTATGTTAAATATGTTCATCCTTACTTATTCTGTTCATGTGCGCGCATCTGGTACATACCGGGAGAGAAAAGCATGCAGAAAACTGTTCTGGAGGTGTACCTTAGCTAGAAGATATCTTGGCTGGGAAAACGTTCTCCCAATACATCGTGTGCATAGCTGCAAAAATTCGGGACATTTAGTGAGAACCGTGTGTTTGTTCCGGGAAAATGAGATCAACACTATATCAAAAATCAGAGCACGTTTAGTGTTCCATTGTGCAACATAGATGGAAGCCATCATGTCCATCGTCCGGGGGATGGTTCTGGTGCTGTTCTGATCGGGGGACAGATATGCATGGCACATGCGTGATATGGCATGTTCCATGGCCGCTTCCATGGTAGGTTCTACAGGCACTCATGAAAAACAAGGCATTCTGGCCACCGAATAAGAAATAAAGCAGTGCGGGTCTTATACATAAATCTGATAAAAAAGGAAAGTACAAGCTACGAACACATGGAAAGACAAATCAAAAGAGTTCTTGGAGGATTCTCTGAAAGGTACACAAAAAGTGGTCGTCCCTATAACAACGATAAAACAAACGTGCAGTTCGACGGCATGGTTTGCAGTTCGACGGCATGGTTTGCTGTCTTTTCCCCCAAACTGTCTCCCTCTCTCTAGTCCTCGATAGTGTGGACGAAGATCGAAGGGACCTTCCCTTTGTTATCCTCTATAGACATCATTTCATACAGAATGTTTTCTTTGAGTTTGAGGATAGCTTCCTGAGTAAATGAAAGAGGGGGTGTCGTTAAACAGACGTACAGTCTGTACTATCAAAAAAGGAATGTTTATCTTGGCTTCCTGATGGGTTAGTTTGTGCTTACCGGAGTTGGTTCTGCTACATACTTCTGGCCATCAAAGTTGATGATGTTGAACAGTGTGTACAGGGCGGACTCCTCCCTGCAGAAAATGGGGAATGGAGTGGGGTGTGCGTGAGCGGGACGCTCTTAAATGGCAACATCAGGGTAGTTGTGGTTTGTGTGTGTCGCTTACATGGTGGATGTTTGGTGGTCGCTTTTTACAACCGAGATACTCCACTCCTGCCAAACCGGCGTCCACCCATCAAAGAAGAGCTCTATGCAGTGGCGAGTGCAGCGTGAAGCCTCTCAATTGTTGGGCGGTGTGCCTCGAGTGTTTGATCATCAGTAGCCAGGGCGGCCATAGGGTCCAAGATGTTGGTTTTTTGCAGTTTCATGTCCCACGCGTATGCACACCAGGATCTTGGACTGCGGTCTGGCACTATTATTTGCAGTTTTTGGCAGTAGGGTGTCAGCGTGCTGAACATGCATATTTCATTAGGGGGGGGGGGGGGGGGGGTTCAAACAGTTTTACCTGGCGACATCTTTGGAGTTGTAAAGCATCTCCAGCTCCTGTGAGTTGTCTACGGACTGGAACATTTTCTGATGGATCGGCATTCCCGAGGACATGCATCTGGTAAAAAAAAGTAAGCAGGGGTGAGACTACCACAAGAAAAATAGGAGCTGATTGGCCCTTCATGAAAAAAAGATATCTATTGAAACCCAGTGCTTACGGCAAATTCAGATTCGAAAATCAGCCTCCACATTATGCCGGTTGGGTACATTCCGCGGTCAATTTGCTGTATGCGGCGGACAGCAATGTCAAAAAGGTCATAGTCCCAGCATTTTACACAAGTAATTGCCGATTTCATCGCCGAGCCGTCGATCTCAATGTAACGTGGATTGTTGTGTACCAACCATGTGCTGGTGTTACGGAAAAAAGAGACAAAATGTTAGAACGGACACAAATAAAGTGACATTTGATCCATTAAGGAAATGAACATGCATGTACAGACTGTGCTACCTCCCTAGTTCGGTAGATTCTGTTGAAAGAATCCAGGCATATAAGCTGTGTGTTAAATTTTGGTCTCTTTCAGGATGATTCACACCCATTGCCCATGGGGACCGCGCGAATTTCCCGGGCTTCACGCTCCGCTTTATGATTGGAGAGTCGCTGTACTCAGCAGCAACTGATACGACGTTTAAATTCAGATAGTTTGGGGAAATGTCCCACTTGGCAGCCAGAGCACACTCAGAGTATATCACGTTTTTGGTGTACGGCGAGTGCGGCGTGGTGGTCTGGTTGATCTCTGTCGCCGGCGTTTTCAGCTCTTCCGCCGGCGTTTTCAGCTCTTCGGCGTCGTTTCCTGTCAGATCAAGAATGACCGGGACAACATCTAGCTGTTTCAGGCTCTCTTCTTCCCTGTTTGTTCTCTCTGGGGTGAAGATACCAAGGGAGAACGACGGGTATGAATCGTCACGGTCCATGGGGTGCAGGTCTGTGGCGTATATACCCAGGGGTTAATCGACATGGTTGCGGCAAGGTATGTGAGAGGGTGCATGCTAGAACAATTTATGCTTTCGATCGGGTGCCGGCTAACCTACAGATGTTCTACTTGTGGTGCTTCTGTATTGCGGCGTTGCTTGGATGTTTGGCCACCGTATACCAGAACGGCCTGCGGCGGGAAGAGTTGTGGGACATTAGATGACGGGGGAAAAATGCATGTCCTCCCTCATGATCAGAATGTACACACACACTCATGTGCGGAGGTGTCGTCGTCCTTTGTAGACAACGGGGTTGCGATGTCAGGATGCGGTGGGGCTGATATGTCTGCAAACAGGGGTATACATTGCCAGATTTTATATATGTCTGCAAAAACTAGGTTCATTGCACGGGATCGTGTGTACAAGAAAATGGCGCGAACTTACTTGTCTTGTTCAATCTGGACCGCTTGTTGTCAAATTCTGTTTCTGATTCGCCCCCGCTCAGGTAGTCTTCTCTGCCACGGCGAGAGGCTTGTCCGGTCTTGGTCTTCCTTGTTCTCTCCAGAATACGTGCCGCAAGCCTCATATTCTCCCGTACAATTGAGTCCTTGAAGATGTTTGAGTGCAGTATGCAGCGAGCATTGTGAAGCTTTAGGTGATTCACAACTACTGAATCCATCATGTCGGGGTAGTCCTGCCTCAGGAATTCCACGAACTCGCTAGCACCGAATGGGTGGAGAACTGATGGAGATATTGGTGACCCCATTGTCCCTACAGGGAGAAGCTTGGGGTTCTCTATTTCCTTTCCTGGACGTCGGATATGCGATGAGCTTGACTTTCCCGTCTCACCTGCCATATAGCATGAATCTTCGCATCGGCGGGCCTGTCGAGTGGGGTGAGATTGTACATCATTAAATGAGGGACATCATTGGATTGAGCAAGTGAGGAACATCATTAAATTAACTACCTTTGATGCTCCCCAACATAAGCCCCCAGACCTGGGTGATTAGACAACATGTCTTCCGCGATCATCTTGATGATCGTCGTCTCACTGTCGAAGTCTAGTATGCGGGGGAATCTTGTGTGCGGCTTTCTCAGGTTGCCTAGTTCGATGTTGTCGAGATAAATGATCTGCACCGGGGGCTCCAAAAAAATCAGATCCCCATTGACATGTGGTCCAAAAAATGACGAACCACATGATAGAGTGGGTTGTGGGTTGCATACCTTTGCTATGAGAGGGCATGAAGTGATGGTCATTGTAACTTTCTTGAGCTTGAGGTCAACCTGTACCCTAGAAGCTGCATCCATCATGTGATCCAGATAATATGCGCCCAATTGAACTCTTTATCTCGCCGGTGTTGTACAGTGATCCCCAAAAATCTGAGGATCCGAGGTCATGCTTGGTGGTCAGCGCTAGAAATCTACCATTGATCCAGACCACAAAAGCGACCTTGAATTTGTCGACCATGTCGGGAGAGGCGCCATTTCCACTCTCTCATTACGACTGATTGAGCTGCCTTCAGTGGGTTGTTGCAGTGCTTGGTGGCACCCATGGCCAGTCTCACGAAATCAGTCCTCTCAGTGGCATTGTCGGGTTCCAGCCCACACACTTGCCTGCCTATCGACGGAACACCAATGACCTTCTCAATGTGCTCTGGGCGCAGGAGGACTATTCCATCTCTTCCGACGGGCATGGATCTAGACCTGAGATCAATTCTGCTAAACATCCACTGGGTGAACTTGATATTTACCTTTCTTATCAGCGCCAAATGGAGAAGCCCTCCGAATCCAATCTCATGGACTGCCTTCTTTTTTCCCTCGCAGAACTTGTCCATGACGGTCGACACATGGCGGACTGAGCTGCGCGAGGTGCGAGTGCCTTCGCTCTCTAATTCTGACAGGTCAGAGTCGGATGTTGGGGGTTCTGGTTCCTCAGCAGTGCAGCCGGCCGTCTGCCCAGCCCTTCTACGGGTGCTCCTGAGCTTGTATGAAGCCCATGAATCAGCTTTCTGGATTTTGTCCTACATGCGGGTGGATGCCCACAAAAAACAGACGGAACTGAATATCTGCATGACTGCATCAAAGAGCAATGAAAAAGAAATGCTGAATGGATGCACCAAGGAAGCTTACCCCGATCTTCTCTCTATGCTTCCTACTGCTTGAATCCATGGCGGCTCCCTCTGTACTGAGATGTGGGATGAGTGATGTTGAGGAAAGGGAGAGGTGTGGTGTTGTGGGCAGAATATGGTTTGTATGGCTGGTAAAAGAATCCATGATGACGATGAAAAAATGCTCCACGTCCGGGCTATGGCCTGCGTCCATGCCTAGGGGTGGACATGCAGCTCGAGGCTCGGCTCGGGCTCGACTCGGCTTGGAGGATGGTCAAGCCAAGCCTAAACCTTGTTATTCAGGCTCGAGGCTCGACAAGCCGGCTCGGAAATTGCAAGCTCGAAGCTCGATAAAATTAAAAAATTCGCCATGACCTTTGCTGAAATTGTAAGAATTCACAGTTTTATACAAGATTTGATCATGATTTCACAAATACGTCAACAAAATAGTCTAACAAGTTAAATGAAGTACCAATAACCATAATAGTTCCATTACAACACAAGTTTCATAACACAAACTGACCACTTAGTCCAACAGGAGTCTCATACATGAGTACATGACAAACACAGGAACATAGTTCAACTTCAACAAAAGTAACAGGAGCCATGGTATCATAAATCTGATCATAAACATCAACCATTAACATCTCCTTGGCCTCTACCCTTGCTGCCATCTCCTGCAGCTCTAGGACCCCTATGCAGCTCATTCATACACTCATATGTTGAATCTGTTTATCACAAAGACAAAAAGAAATCATCACATACATGGTTTTGCATCAGATATGTTACAGTAAGTGAGCAAAATGGCATTATATAATGAGTTTTGCATTACTTGTGTTCTTGTACAAAAAATTACAGCAAGTAGAGAAACAAAATAGCACTATATACTTACTAGTTGCTCCCCACCATGCTTTTTGGAAATGGAATACACTCGACATCATCAATATCATCTGGTTCCTAAAAGAGTGAAAATGATGAAAGTTAGGTATGCATAAGACATAGTATAGTAGACTAACTAGCAACAAAATGAATCAACAAGGCACATACCACATCCAGCGAGACTTTGTTGTCATTGTGAGCACCTTTAATCCAACTAGAAGCACACACCAGCGCCTCCACCATCGCTGGGTTTAGAGAGCTCCTATAGTCATCTAGAACTCGCCCCCGGTGCTAAAAGTAGACTCCGAAGACACAGAAGTCGCCGATATAGACAAGAAATTCTTTGCCATCTTTGACACTACAGGGTATCTATGGGCATTCAGCTTCCACCACAATAGCACATCAAAAATTTTGTTTAGCAAGCTCTCATTTGCCTCACCAAGATACTTATCAATCTCATTCTTTGATGTCTCCACAGAAGTCTCACTTAAGTATGAGGTAAACTCGCTGGCACTTGATGGCAAAGATGAACTTGTATCCATAGGTGTAGATGAGGATGCAGCAGATCTATAAGAATCAGCTTTCTCATAACGATGATGTATATCATAAGTGTCATACAGCTTTGCCAACTCGGTTTCGATCAAATTATATTCAGTAGTAGCTTTCTCTTCAGAATAGATCTTTCTAAAACCCCAC
Organism: Avena insularis; assembly: GCA_023614405.1. NCBI lineage: Eukaryota > Viridiplantae > Streptophyta > Magnoliopsida > Poales > Poaceae > Avena > Avena insularis. Next base: position 375,901,143 of record CM042691.1, on the reverse strand, counting down.
TTAATGTATTTCAGCTTGTACCTTGGGTCAAGAATAGTAGCAATCACCATGACATTATTGGGTTCTTCCCAATACTTGTTGAATTTGTCCAACATTGCCTCCCCCATAGTTTTCAAAGCTGGGTTGGTGGATCTACATGCCTCTGTAAGTGTAATCTTGACATTGACAATGTGAGGGTAAAATATATTCGAAGCAGGATATGTAGAGCCAGAAAATGCAGTGGACACCTCAGCCAGAGAAGCAAGTATAGGTGTAATGGTATTGAACAATGTCCATTCATCATTTGATGGCTTCCATTTATAATTTGCATCGTTGTCCGCATAAGAATCTATTGCATCTCTATAGGTAATGGCTGTTTTTAACATGTGGTAAGTTGAATTCCACCTTGTGGTCACATCTAGTTTCAGCCCCTCTCCAATTGTGATTGTAAGAAACCGACAAATTTCTACAAACTTGTGCAATCGAGATACTGACTTCTTGATGTACTTAACAGATTCCCTCACATTGGTTGTTAAAGGGGAGATGGTTGCAGTCCCATCAGTGACCACCAAATTAATAATATGAGCACAACAGCGAACATGGAAATATTTAGGAACAAAACAATAGGAGCTTCTAGCAGCAAACATAGCCTTCAAATTGCGGACAACTACATCATTGTTGGCTGCATTATCTAGAGTGATCGAAATGATTTTATCTTCTATCTTCCATGCAGCCACACACTCAAACACATCTTGAGAAATCACATTTCCACTATGTGGAGGGTCCAACTCCACGAAATTCAGCACACGACATTGCATTTTCCAATCTTTATCAATAAAATATGCAACTAAACACATGTAGGAAAGTGTTTGGTTGGATGTCCACAAATCAGTAGTTAAAGCTATGTTATCCACACCTTTAAGAACCTTCATAAGGCTATCTCTCTCAGATTCAAACACCTTCATGCATTCTTTTCTAATGGTTTTTCTACCAATAAACTCATACCGAGGATTTAAATATTTCATCACTATGTTGAACCATGTGTGCTCTACCATATTAAATGGATAATCATGACAAATCAACATCTTAGCAATTAATTTTTTAGCTTCTTCTTGACTATACTCCCTAGAAGATTGCAAAACAGGAATACCTGTATCACTTGCATTTGATGGCTGGAAGTTGAGAAGGGTTTGACTAGCCACCTTTGCCATAGCGACCTTATAATCTAGACATGCTTTGCTATAGTGTCGCAGTAGATGGGAAGTGGCTCCCCCATTGTCCTTGTTGTAGGAGAAAAATTTCTTGCAATACTTGCATTGTGCCATTATCACCTCAACAGTAGGATCCTCTTTGGATGGCCGAGGAACCTTGTCGAAGTGCTCCCATACAACTGACTTAGACTTGGCACTCGATTCAACAATAACCTTCGGACCAACCTTCATTCCCTTTTGTTGCTTCTTTCCTCTCTGAGAAACCCCACCATCACCATCAGTACCATCAGAATTCCCATCATCGGATATGTCAATATGACCACTAACAAATACATCATCATCCGACATCGCATCATTCTTGTCATAAGAATTTTCTTCCTCATCGGTCTCAATTGTTTGAGCCTGCACAAGTGCACATAGAGTAATAACAAAGATTAAATCAAGACAATAGATGTACTACTATTGCGGGTTCAATTACAAAAAGGTGAAACAAAATTACCATTTGTGGAGGCAAATTGGTTGCTGCCTGCTGCGACAAATTAGGTACTACTGGTTGCGACGATGATGCATGTATAGTTGAAGATATGCCGAGCATAGCCGCAGTCCGCGATTGCATTGCCTTGTTGTATGCATGCCTCTTTCCCTGCCCTTGCAGCTTCCTCAGACGTGCTTGCGATCCTTCACTCTCCCGTCCCGGTTGCATTTTCTCTATAATGAACAGACCAAGACAATATCAAATGAACAGACCAAGACAATATCAAATGCATAGACCAAGACAATATCTAAATTCTAGAATTCACAACAATGGTACTAACTGAACAATATCTAGATTACAGGTTATCTTATATGTGAACAATATCCAAATGAGGTTAGACCAACAATATCTAGTTAGCACTATCTGCAGCTACTGGAGGCAGAAGCACAAGTAAAATCAGCACACGTGGAGGCAGAAGCACAAGTAAAACCAACAATATCTGCAGCTACTGGAGGCAGAAGCACAAGTAAAATCAGCACAAGTGAAATCAGCACAAGCAGTCAAGCACAAGCTACTGGTACTGGAGGCCTCGCCGCCTGGCAGCCTTCCCAATCCCGGCACCCCTCCACGGCTCCACATATGCTCAGAAGGAGAAGGCCTGGCGGCCTAGCGCCGCGCCGCCGTCGGGCGCCCCAGCTGCCCTTGCCAGCCCTGGCGCCCATGCTAACCCTAACCCTAGCTGGAGGCGGCCGCACGGGGGACTGGGACTGGGAAGAAGGGAAGGAGGAGTGGAGGACGGCGTCGGACTCAGACCTTGGCGGCGCCGTGGCGGCCTGGCAAGCGATGGGGTCGGGGAGGACGGCGTCGGTCGGACCTTGCTGCTGCGCCGTGTTCGCCGCCAGTCGCCAGAGAAAGAAACGAGGGAGAGAGAGAGTCCACGGGACGGGGCAGGGGGTCGGGGCCGAGGGGGGGCAGGGTCGCGGGGATGTTTTTTTCGGGGTAGGTGGCCGGCTCGTCGAGCCGGTCGAACGAGCCACGAGCCGTTCCGAGCCGAGCCTCGAGCCCTTTTTCAGTTAATTTTCAGTACCAAGCCGAGCCTCGGCTCGGCTCGATTTCGCCAAGCTTTCACGAGCCGAGCCACGAGCCGGCTCGGCTCGGCTCGATTCCACCCCTATCCATGCCCTGTTTGGATTTGACGGGTCGAGCTATGGAAACCTGTACACCGAGAAAAAAACTGAGGGTATGGGGTAAAGCCTGAAAACAAGGGATGGAAAGAAAAATGGACTGCCCCCTTGTGTAGGGTGTCAGTACGAATGGGCAGAAAAACAAACAGGGGGATAGTCCTATAGCACCGTGCGACTAGATGAAAAAACAACACATCGTATACGAATGATCTGATGGAAACTGTGGGATATGCTCATTGAACCAAAATGGACAACATTTTTCATTGGATTGTCGATTCATTGGATATTACATCAGGACTACAAAGATGTGGATTAATTATGGTCCACAAGCCATTTAGGGGCGCGAAACGGATAAGGAACTAGCAGATGGGATATCTACAAACTACTAGAAGGGCGCGAGCACTAGAAAAATCCTTAGGCTGCATACAAGATAATTGCAATGCTAGTTGCAAGCACAGCGATTGCTAAGGAGCAGGGGGTTAAGAGCCAGCTCATGGCAACTAGGAGAAGAATCAACAGACGACACTTCTTGAACTTCATGTCGTTGGACTTCATCAGGGTGATCTGTGACTGCATGGCTGCTATCTGGGAAACGAGTGCAACAATCTCGTTTTGGTGGGCTCTGTCCTTATCCGCAGGGGCGAAGCTTCCAGTAGGGCAATTTTTGGCAAGAAGCTTTAGATGCGTATGTGTTTTCTAAACATTTTGAGTGGTCATACGCTGAAAACGGACTTCGTACGAGAAAGTTATACTTGTTTTAGTAAACACTGCGCAAAACTAATTCCGGAGTGAAATAAGGTCTAGGTATAGTCTAGTTTTAAACCAACTCTTTCTCTTTGCAACATCTAATTCTCAATCTAATAAAACTAGACTCTAAATAATATCCTAGATGGGATATCTAAGGACCTGAGAGTTGTTTGGCCACCTTATGGCATGTGGCCAGAACCAACTCTAATTATATGATGGTTTATGTTTTATATTTCTATTTTGGCTTGTATATACTATTGATCTAAAATTCTAGTTGACATTCTGGCTCAATTGGAAAAATGATGGTTTAGATCCCTCCTGAAAGATGTCAATTCGCGCAAAAATGATATTACAATCCTAAGTATGGATGAAATGGTAACAAAATGAGTGAAAAGTCATTAAAAGCGAGAAGACGCTAGATCACTATTGATTATTTTGGAGTATGTACACTTTCTATTATTCTATAGAATCTATATAACTAATTTTGATCATTGCTTTGATGAGTTGTCGTTAGAGTTTCTTCAAAACTTTTTGTCTTGACTCAAGTAACTAATTTTATAGTTTCAATGTGAATGATATTTCTCAGCTTATGGAGATTTATCTTATTATAAGCATGAGCCTATATAAGATATCTGTTATGCATATGCGATAAAGATTTTGGAGATTATGTTAATATTTGAATGATACATCATGCTACATATCCTTTATCGTATTGTTGAGTTGGCATTGCTTTTACTCATAGCGGCAACAGTTGAAAGGGTTTTGTCAATGGCAAAAAAATCATTAAAAATGAGTTGGTATTTAATTTTAGGGAGTGCCTAGCCTGAGAATTTCTTATGTCTCAGTTGCAACCTAGTTGCAACTAATATAATTTGTACTAATTCTCAGTTGCAACCTAGTTGTAACTCATTAAAATTCCAGTTACAAACTAGTTGTAACTTATGTGAAAGTCCCACGTTGCACGAATCACGAGATAACTCTAATGACGAGAGAGATGATTGAATCCTAAGAAGTTCTCAAACACCTAAGAAATAGCAAATCCGTTAATTTTATTAGAGTTCGCCCTACCTTAGATTTTTTCCGTCCTCCGCCACTGCTTATCCGACGTGTCTCTCCAAACTGCTGCAAGCTCCTGTTCCAGCCTCTGCACTACCGAGTCGCTGGTTCGGTAGTTGACCATCTGCTCGATGTAATCACGCACGAGATCAACCCATATCCAGGTCTTGCACACGTATTTCCCCTGATGACGGTAGGAATTAGGGTCAACAGATGGACAGGGTGATGGATACAACAGCCATCAGTCACAACAAAAGGGAGAAGAAGATCTCAAAAAACAGAGAACAAATAAAATCGAATCGAGAGGTCGTATGAAAGGGGATCCTCGTAAGAAAATCACTTACTGTGGTTCCGGTTTTTCGGCATTCGTAGTACTCCCGGTTCGGGTTCCTCTCCGTGCGAGAAATTTTTCGGCAGAGCAGGATCTTGCAAGCGCAGAGGAGCTGCGGGGGGACAGCGGATCGACTGGGCCTTCGTCACCGCAGCGGGGCGTATGATTCCGTGTATTCTCGGATCCGCCGCTGCTGCCTCGAGAGCACTGTGACGACATGGCTACTGTGGTGGAGATCTGTGCGCGCGGGTAGGATGTGAAGGCCAGAGGAGGGATTGGATCGATGGGAGGGGGAGGAAGAAAGAGCTCGGTGAGCTAGAGTGCAGATCGGTGCGCGAGGGGGGTAGGGGAGAAAGACAGGTGGGGCGTGGGCGACATGGGTCGGGGAAGGAGAGAGAGGCGTCTGGCCGCATGGACCGCGAAGGGACCACCTTGGTGGGGCCGGTGGCAGGCTACTGCAACGTTTGGGGTTGAGGCGTCCTATGCAGTTCTGCCGTATACCCAGGATTCCCTCGCTTCCCCGCGAATCTGGGGCATGACTCTGCCCTCTGCAGTACTACTTCCGGGATTCGCTCTACTCCCTCTGTTTCAAATTACTCCGCACGCACGCTTATTTAGATGGACTAGTATTCTCTTATTTTTCGTTCAAAAAATTCCCGAGATTTTTGAAATAGCTAGTACATATTTCATACTATCTAGTTCAAAAATTGTAGGATTTTTTTGGATAAAAAATGAGGAAGTGCTAGTCTACCTAGATAAGAGTGCGCGCGGAGTAATTTGAAACGGAGGGAGTATATATCAAAAACCAAAAAGAGTAGATAAAGCAAGGCGGGGAGATAAATTGACCCAGATCTCAACGCGTCAGACGCCTCATGAACGGTTGGATAGGTCACATACCCATGAGTACAAGTACATATGCATTTCCGTAACTTTATTAACTAAAATTGCCGGAGCACTCGATTTTGATTGTTATTTCCATCTATTGCTATCGTATTTAAAGGCTCCGAGAGAAGTAGAGACCGACTCGAATCGGAGCATAAGGCAAACCTAGAGAAGCAGGACGACGGACGAAAACCAGGAGAGACGAAAACCACTCTAATCAAAATTATACATTATAGTAGAGATAGAGATACACGTGCAATGCACGATTATAACATCATAAGTTGATTTTGACAAAGGAAAAACAAACATTCCATAAATTCGACAATATAGTACTCCTATCTCAAAAAAAATTCACAGATTTGTATCTACAAAAAAAAAATAGCGCGCTATTTAATTTAGCGTGGTCCTTCTCCAAACGCTATGCAAGTTATAGCATGCTAATAGCGCGCTATTTTTCAAAATAGCGTTTCGCAAAACAATAAAAAAATAACATATATATTAAGAAAGTAAGGATTTTAGCAGCTAAAAAATTATCCAGAGTAATACATGCATAAGTGGTAGCCTAATGACAGACTACACATCACGACGATCAACAAATTCAGAATGACACAATCCAGATCATAATGAAAGACAAACATTTTTCAAATAGTCTAACTAACATCAACACAAATTACATATTCGCTCCTATCCCTGCAGAAACTACGATACTCTAACTTACACAAGAAAATTAGAGAAGCTACGTATACTCTAACTTTCCTTCTTTCAAAACGGTACGATTAAATCCAAAATAACTTAAACTGAATTGTATAATACACGTTTATGTTATGCATTTAATGTAATTATATTTTTTTGCGAAATTATGGCATAATAAAATTTAGTTTATTTTTTTATTCTAAAGTAGTTACCTAACTACAGTACTCCTTTTTTGATACTTTATTTATGTATGTACGGAATATCCTGACTTTTCTTCCTTCTCTCCTCTGACTTTCCTCCTTTTTTTTTGAGCGGTCCTCTGACATTCCTCCTGAACGAGCCGGTTCCGCTGACCGCTGCTGCCCCAAGTGAACAGGCCAGGGCCAGGCCTCTTTACTCTGTTCGCGTTCGTCTCCCGCACACCTTCCGTCCCACGTACGCCGCCGCACCCGTCCAGGAGGCGACGCAGGTTGCGACCGGCAGCAGCGGCGACCGGAGGCCCAGTCGACGCTCCCCCCTGTTCGTCCCCGTCCGCATCCCTTTCTCCGTCTGCGTGTACCACTCCGGCGTCTCAAGGTGAGCTTCCTCCATCGATTAGTCCCCTCCTCTTCGTCAACCCTGAACCCTCCCTCTTCGGTATTGCACAGCTTTGGTACTTGGGTTGGAATTTTCTCTGAAAAATCAGCGAAAGCCCGTGCGTAAACGCTTTCTTCTGCATCCACAAGGCCTGGAAAAAAATTGATGTAGGCGATCGTATGGGCTGTGTATGAACCGTGGTACGAATAGGTCGTATCACGTCGAAACGGAAAATGGATCCTGTATGTCCGTTTCTTCCCGTGGCTCATGTGGTCCAGGTTAGATGACGGGTTTGTGATGGATTCTCTAGTAATTTGGGGTTTATCTGAGAATTGAAATGATTTCTGTTGTTTTAGGATGGGAATTTTCGTCAGATGCCGTTATTTATTTTTAGCTGAAACGGTTGCAGAAATCCCGTGTTGTTATGATGGAGGTGATATGCATATGCGTGAATTCGTTGTATCAGAGTAAGCAAATTCTAGCTGGTGTGCTTCGTGAAATGGTTACTGTTTCTAGGATGTTAGCGTTTTTTTTTGTGACCTCGAAGATGTTTTGTTTTCACAGTGTGTTATAGCCCGAATACAGCGCATTGTTCAGTAAGTCAACTTGTTCGAGCAGGAATACTTTTTATGTCTCAGAATGCTAAACTAAACCCCTGTAGCGAAAAAACCTTGAAAACTGATGCTCGTTCCGTGCACAATAGTGGTCAAAATGCTGCTGTTCTGGAATGAACTTCTGTGGCATTTTGTGTCTGCTTCATTGGGAAGGAGATGATCGGATCTCTAAAATTATACATACACCTGTTTCGATCCTGTAATATTTTTCCTTATAAAATTATGTGCTCTGCATAGCAGGGGTGAAGCAAGAGGAGAGCGTAATGTGGCGTCGCTGGATTTGCTGCAGCCGTCAAGCGGCTGAGTTTGATGAGCGTGAAAATCAGCATGTCAAGGCACCGATAAATAATGTAGATGGTATGCTTATTGTACCTTGATGATTGTACCATCTCTTGGTTATTCTATAATTTTCATGCCATTTAAACTTAAAACTCTATTCTGATGCTTTATCTGAGATTCACCATCCTATACAGAATTTGATGCTATTTCCTCTCTTCCTTTTTAGGGATGAGAAAGGGCTTGAAAGATTCTGCTACTGTGAAAGCCGAGCCACAAGATTCAGCTCTCTCTGTCGATATTCCTGTTTTGTCTTTGGGTGAACTGATAGAAAAAACTGATGATTTCGGGGCAACGGCTCTCATAGGAGAAGGGTCTTATGGGAGAGTGTACTATGCTGTCCTTGATACTGGGACAAAAATGGCCGTGAAGAAGCTTGATCCCACTGAAAATGAGACCACCTCGGAATTCTTGGCTCAGGTTGGCTTTGCTATTAAAGATTGAAATCCTTCTCTTGGCTATATCATTGACATTTTTTAACATATGAAGTGTCCGTAAGCAATGATCCTCACTTTCTGATGCTAGGTTTCCTTGGTTTCAAGATTGAAACATGACAACTTCGTAGATATTTTGGGGTACTGTATGGAGCGTAATCTTCGTATAGTAGCCTATGAATTTGCCACCATGGGTTCTCTGCATGATGTTCTACATGGTATGATTATGCACATCCATCATCCTCGTCTAGAATGTGGGAATTGGGTTGGTACATCTATTATGGATTTGTAAGCAATTTTTTCCTCACTTTTGTTAACAGGAAGAAAAGGAGTACAAGGTGCACAACCTGGTCCTGCACTTGATTGGATGCAGCGAATGAAAATCGCTGTTGATGCTGCCAAAGGACTTGAATATCTGCATGAGAAGGTTCAACCTTCTATAGTACATAGAGATATTAGATCAAGTAATATCCTCTTATTTGAGGACTTCAAGGCGAAGATTGCAGACTTCAATCTCTCAAATCAGGCTCCAGATATGGCTGCTAGGCTGCATTCTACTCGTGTGTTGGGAACCTTCGGTTATCACGCTCCAGAGTAAAATTTCTCGACTTATAAAACTACAGAATGCCTATCATGAATTAGTACTTGGCTCACTAACAACTACCAAATGCCTATGACAGATTAGTATTTCGATCACTGTTTTATTGCTAAATTTCGTTTTTTGTGCTGTGTGCACTTCTTTAATGGATTCTTGAGATATATCGATAAACCAGGTGATGTCTACTAGTTTGTTAAAAGGGAAAAACATGTTGACTGATAAGCACATCTAGAAGCAACATTAGAAATCAATCTCACTCTGGCATATATTTCACATTCTGGCACTTCTATAGGATTATTTGAGAATCTTTTGTCGTTGTAGAGCCCAGCCCATTGCCACTTCTCTATTGTTACAACATTGTTGCCCCATTTGAGAATAGTTATATGAAAGCCCCTCATCAAGCTTGTTTGGCCAAATAAGACTGGCTTATTGTGAACTAACATCCTAAAAATGTCAACCATGAAAAAAGGTGGAGGTGGCTCAGTTCCAGTATTTAGCAGAGGCAGCCATGAAATTGAAATATTTTATCTGCTACTAACCAGATCTGTAACTAGTCAGAGAAAGTCAAGCCCACCTAGCAGTCTTGTACTTGAATACTGATACAGAAAATCTTGTTTGAGCTGATGCAGTTGTCTGCAGAATCCTGAAAATACATAGTACAGTATTATTATTACGTAACATCACTTCCGTAACGTTGAATGTGTCATATAAACTTTCTGCAGGTATGCAATGACTGGTCAGCTGACCCAGAAAAGTGATGTATACAGTTTTGGAGTCGTTCTCTTGGAACTTCTGACAGGAAGAAAACCCGTGGACCATACAATGCCTAGAGGGCAGCAGAGCCTGGTTACATGGGTAATGGTCATGAAATAGTTTATTTGTCTATAATAATAACAAGACACATCCCCATCCTTCACTTGAGAATTTGTTAATCAGTTTTCTTAGCATGTATAGTTCTGTTATGCAGGCTACACCGAGGTTGACGGCAGAAAAGGTTAAGCAGTGCATAGATCCCCGGTTGAATGGTGAATATCCACCTAAAGGAGTTGCAAAGGTATCTCCCTCCTACCTTTCTCCCCATCTGTCCTTTGATATCTCTACGCATCCACTTCCATGACATCTCATGTGTTATTCTGTCAATGGCATTCTTTGTTTTCACATTTTTCACCATCGCCTCTTCTTAAATGCAGCTTGCGGCGGTAGCAGCTTTGTGCGTGCAATATGAAGCCGAGTTCCGTCCAAGCATGAGCATTGTGGTGAAGGCTTTATCTCCCCTAACCTTGAACAGGCAAACTCCACCTTCACTGCCACCAGCTCTGGACAGTTGATTCACACACAGATTTAACCAAATAAATAAGTAAGTTCATACAGTTCTGTCATTTGATTCATCGCATTTAAGGTCACAAAAGTGATGATCCTGTTGTTGCCTAGGATACCTTTTAACTGAAGACGGTCTCGATGAACATAGTTCGGTTGCCTCATGCTGCTGTCTCTTTTAACGAAAAGCTCGGATGTTATGCAAGTCAAGATATATGAAGAAAATGGAGCCATTTCTTGTCACGTCTCTGCAACTAACTGAATTAAGATGTGTTGTGGTGGAACACAGAAACACCCTTCGTTATGTGTAATTACGAAATATCTGTAGCGAACAATGTCTATAATTTCCGTGTTAGCTGAAAGTGAACGGTAAACCTTCCTGGCTGACTATAATAGGTGTCTGAATTTTATTGGCCAACTATATGGATATGGATATTGGATATATTGTCATACCTTTTTGGGATCCCATGATAATGCATGATAGCTCCTCATGTTGGCCCTGAAACACCGGCAAGCGGATACTTCATTGACTCGCAACTGGATACCTTCGATGATCTGATGAAATCCATGATGCGGACTAGCTTTTCCAGGTGTGTAGTGCAAGTGTGTCAGGGTGAGGTGAACAGAGTGGCTCGCAAACTTGCCTAGTTAGGAAAATCCTATCAATTTTTCATTAGAGAGAAGACCTGAAAAAACCCTTATTTCATCGAAAAGGAGTTCCACTGCTGTTGCAGATAAAGCAAGGAATAACGAGTCAGGCGATATATACCCATTAACGTCCTATGTATTTTTTTTGAAAGATCGTAAGAAGAGAAAATTTTACAGGGCTCCGAGAGGAAAGAGCAAGAACCGATGCTAAATATCAGCTGATCCAAAACAAGTTGGCCGACCCTTTTTCAAGCAACCGATATGATACCATCTTGTTTATTATCAAGGAAAATTTTGATTTGTCCTGTTCAGTATAGAAAATAGCAAAAACAATAAACCCATTACAACAAGTAAAACCACGTAGACATGCATGGAGGAACTTGAAGAAGTAGAGATTAAGGAGGCGGTTTCTCTGTTTGAGAACTTCTGATTGAGATCGAAGAATGACTGTTATTAAGGCCCATTCAGGGTTTTATATACTCCCTCCGTCCACAAATACTATTTCCTTCAGCTCATATTAATTGACTTGAATTTGTCAAATTTTGGATGAATCTATATACTAAATAGTGTCTAGATTCATTTAATTTTGAAAATCCAAGTCAATTAATATGGGTCGGATGGAGTAATATAATTCTTGTCCATGTTTTTCGAGGTTCAACTTTGATCATGATTTTGGCCAACAAAAATGGGTTGTGCGCTGTTAAAATCTATATCGTCGTCGAATTCGTATTTGAACAAAGCGTTCAATACTAATATATTTCTTGTCATGTCTTTCTCCTAAATTGTTGGTGAAATTTATGGTTAAAGCTAAAACACCCAAAACTAGAACACCATGTATTTATGGACAGAGGGAGTAGTTCCTGAACAGATGCCTTTGAGTCGGTTAACAAAAAGGTTTGCAATATATAGTGTTTTGACAAACACAAAACATTACTGACTTCCTAAGGCCCTTTACAATGGGTGTTTCTTAGCACGGTATCATAGGCATTTTGCTTATGTGGCATGTCACTTAATGAAGAGAGAGATGGTCCTTGTATCTTAGCTAAGATACAGCACTTGCACGCTATCATAGGCAAAAAAAGATGGCTAGTCCAATCACACACATGCATGAGCACAAAATCATTAAATGCACCAATGCCTAAGAAACACCATCTAAGATACACCCCATTGTCATAGTTGTTTCTTAAGTTTGCTTAGCACCTATGAAAACGTGCTAAGATACACCCATTGAAAAAGGCCTAACACCTTCCTTGGGCAATTAATTGCGAAAATGCAAGTCTACATATAGGTGGGTGTCCCGGGCTTATCACAGCCATCAATTCTCGTGGCTTCGTTTGAGATTCGTGCAATTTTTTTATAACAACCACCTTCAGCTATTTCTATTTATTGTCAGCAAGTCCTTTTATATTCTACATAGTACGCCTCCATTCTTTCATATTCATCAAATGGTAGTAGCCTGAATGTGCACTTCAGGAATCAGGAAGTATAGTTTTGACACTTCAGGAATCAGGAAGTAATAGTTTTGACTCAGAATATGACAATCGAGAGAATCAGAACACGTTCAGGCTATGAGAATCAGCATAATCGGGAAAATATCAGCAATCCAGAAGACAACTGAATCAAAATCTGTGATACAAGGCACCAACGAAATTCAGAATCATGTCAAATGTAGAACAGGATTGGAGAGGAGATTGACCGAACACCAAAAATTTAACCAAATCCACAGAGGCGGCGCGGTGCTTCGTGATGCAGAGGGTCGCCGAGGAGGACCATATTACGGCAGAGGAGCACGGATCCGCGTCCACCACGGCCAGATCTGAGCGCGCTCGTGTTGGTCTGGTGGAGAAGACGAAGTGCACGGATCCTTGGTCGTGGCCACCGGACGTGGAGACGACGCAGTGTACGGAGCCCTGGTTGTGGCTGCCGGAGGTGGAGACGTTGCAGTGCACGCATCCCTGGCAGAGGCCGTGAATCCATGACGAACCTCTTGGTCCATGGCTTCCTAAATGCCGGTGTTGGTCGACGTTGCTCCATCTGGAGTTGCTACTCCAAGGTTGGAGGAGCACCAAATCCAAAGCCCATCGTGGCAGGTTGGAGGCGGCGACGTTGGGTCTCGGGGGATGGTAGAAACGATGGGCCGGACCGGCGGAGGAGGATGAACTTGGACGATGGGATAAGATGTACTGCAGAGGATAAAGGGAGATAGCAAGAGAAGAGATGGCTTTGTCCACTTCGGTTTCCATATAGGTGCGAACATGGACTTGTACAGGTTGCTCTTTGCAAATAAACATCACGAATCTCGAACAAGTTGCCTACGGTGAAGATAAGCCCGGAACGCCCACACCCTTGTATAATCGCTGCGTTCAATTAATTGTCAGGTTCTGGCGAAGACGCGCGCACGGAGCGGACGCTTCATGACGGTGGTGAAATCCAGCGTCTCCGCCATGTCCACCTCCTCCCCGTCCACCGGCGGCCGCCACTCGAGCTCCCTCACCATCCTGGCCACGAAGTACTCGGCGTGGTGTATGCCGAGCGAGTAACCGGGGCACATCCTGCGGCCCGCTCCGAAGGGCATCATCTTGATCTCCCTGCTGCCCGTGATGTCCACGCCGTGCCCCTCGGCGCCCTCCAGGAACCTCTCCGGCCGGAACTCCCGCGCCGCCGTCCACACCGCCTCGTCGCGTGCGATCTCGGCCACCAGGAAGTTGACCTCCGCGTCCTTGGGTACTGCGTAGCCCCCGATCTCCACGTCACCGTCGCCGCTCTGCTGCACGGCGTGCGGGAGGAGGAAGTGGCCCGGCGGGTGCAGCCGCAGGCCCTCCATCACGGCGGCCTTCAGGTACGGCATCGCCTGCAGGTCGTTGAGCTCGGGGTTGGCTTTCACCTCCTCGTATACCTTGGCCTGGACTTCGGTGCGGTTCACGAGCTCGGCCATGATCCACTCCAGCAGGGTCACCGTGGTGTCCGTCCCGCCGTTGAGGAACTCGGAGCAGAGGCTGACCATCTCGGCGTCCGTGAGCCGGCCGCCGTCGGACGCGCGGACGGCGAGGAGGGACTCCGCGTAGCACGGCGGGTCGCCGTCGCCGCGCTTCGCGTGGATGAGCGGGACGAACACCTCCTCCTGCCTCCGGCGCAGCGCGAGGTACCCTTCCCAGCGCCCGCGGAAGAGCTTCTTGGTGACCGCCGGGAAGAACGCGAAGACCGGGAAGGTGGTGAAGGAGAGGAGCGCCTGGTGCTGCAGCTCCTCCACCTCGTCCAGCGCCTCCCGGTCGAGCCGGGCGCCGAAGCACATGAAGACGAGCAGCTCGAACATGGCGCGCCGCAGCAACGGCCTCAGCGTCACGGCCTCCTCTTTCTGTGTGAGTAGGCTGGAGACGAGGCCGTCGCACGCCGACCTCCTGGCGGCCGCGAAGTGCGCGACGCGGGCCGGGCTGAGCGCTTCAGAGGCGAGGTTTCGGCGGAGGAGGCGCCAGTATGGCCCGTACGGGGAGGAGGCGATGTCGCGGCCCCCGGCCGTGAACATGCGGGAGGGGTCGGCCGGCGGTGGCCTTTCCGCGAAGGTGGCGCCCCCCTGGACGAGAGCGCGGTGGGCCACCTTGCGGTCGGCCACGAAGATGAGCGTGCGGAAGAGGCGGATGGAGATGACGGGGCCGTGGCGCGCGTGGAGGTCGACGAGCAGCGGGCCCAGGTCGAATATCGACCGGCGGAGCGCCACGAACTTGGCGAGGAAGAGCAGCGCCGGCGGGCCGGGCGGGAGCCGCGCCTTCCCGCCGCGTCCATGGCCGATCAGCACGAGCAGCGAGACCGCGAGCGTTAGGGAGCCGAGGAGGAGGAGGAGGAGGAGTGGCTGCGTGGCGGAGGAGTCCGCCGCCTGATCCATCGCCGGTGCGCGGACCAAGATATATATTCGGACTTGTTGTTGGGCACTCTACTATACGGACTTCGTACTACACCTTCTTTTAGTAGTACTCTGCTAAACGTTCGTGAAAGTTGCATTTCAGAGTTTGAGTTCCTCCTTCTGATCTCTTTTCTCAGCTCTCGACCTCTCGTGGACGAAAGATCAGTGATGAGTGGTGGAGAAGAAGAGTACACGACTGCTACAGAAAATGTTTGTGGTGTCAACAGCGGGACAGATATATACACGGCCACCAGACGCCTCGACTCTCGACTGGTCTTCGTGAATGAGAGCGAGGTGGAGGAATTGGAATTCTGTCGACTTCTTTTTTTCGAAACGGGGAGTTTAGCCCCCGGCCATCTGCATCAAAGGATGCACGCAGCCGATCTATTACAAAATTCACATGTTCAAAGTTTCATAAACATAGATTAGCTAAGGTTAAGACAAGTATCAACCAACGAAAAATAAAGAACAACAAAAAACTATCTATTTTGAAGTCTACGAATAGGTAGGCCGCCATCCGGTAGCCATAGATACCCAAGCAGCCGGTTGCAACGAGTGGCCATAGGTACCCGCTGATCTACCGGAAGTAGGTATGGCCAAAGTTAAATCCAGTGCATTCGGATAATCTATAAAAATTTGTACACCGTTGCGTGTTAAAAGAAATATTGTTTCTACACATCAAAATGGATCAACATAAAGCATAAATACCAATTACCGAACCATATTAGTAATATTTGAAGGTGGAGGTAAATTATATGAAGAAGACCATGCACCAAATAATGCAGGTCATGAAAGAAATAAGTGTTATACGGTCTCCATTGAGTCATAAAAGCAACATTTTTTATACCCATGCCATTTACAAGATTGTATTTAGTTAATAGAACTTTTTTATTTAGGAACCACATACAATTTTTAGTTTAAGGGGGATTTTGAGTTTCCATAGGTGGTTGCGTACGTAAACCGCGTCTCCATTCATGAGGTTCAAATATATATTTGTCAGTAAACATGCCGTCAGTTGTAAGATTTCAAACAAATTTATAACCATTTGTGTGTGACTTAGAACATTCTCAGCTAAAGTATTTTTGTGTTGTATAATATTGTATAGTGAAGTGTATTGTTGTGCAAGAGGCATATCCCAAGCCAATTGTCCTTCCAAAATTAGACAGTTGACCAATCACCCACCTTGAAATAACCTCTTTGAAAGATAGCATTTTTTAACTCTCATTAGTACTTTCCAAAAGGGAGAATAAGTGTGTTTCACCTCTACTTGCGAAAACATTTTATTATGAAGATACATATTACGAATCAATTTCTACCACATGACATCTTCATTAAGGAGTTTAAATAGTCACTTGCTAAGCAAACACCTATATTTTTATTTCAAGTACCTCAATACGTAAACCACCTTGTTATTTTGGATGACAATAATGTTCCATTTTGTCAAACTATATTTCTTCTTAGTATCATCACTATGCTAGAAAACTGGATCGAAAGAAGTCTAAACACTTTGTAACTCGCTTTGGAATTTCAAGGAAACAAAGCATGAACATAGGAAAACTTGTAAGGACTGAATTTATCAACACAAAATGATCCCCATAAGAGAGTAATTTGCTTCGCCAACATCCTATTTTAGAAACAAAATGACTTTAGGGTTCCATTCTGCATTTTGTAATTTTCTATAATGGATAGGTATTTCCAGATACCTAATAGGCAATGTAGGTGTCTCACATCCAAAAATCCGTTTGCACTGGTTCTCCATGTATTTAGCATTTCTAAAACAAAACAAAAATCACTTTTATGAAATTTTATTTTCAGTATTGATAATTTCTCGACTATACACAATATTAGCTTCATATTAATGCCTTTTCCAGATCATATTCCATAAAGAGGATTGTATCGTCAACATATTGTAAAATGGATAACCCTTCCTCAACTAACTGAGGTATGAGGCTTTCAACTTGTCCATCCTATTTCACACGCACAATAATAATTGCTAACATATCAGCAAAAATATTAAAAATATCAGGGACAATGGACCACCTTGCCACAATTTCTTTCTAGTCTAAAAATAGTGGGCAATGTCATCATTCACATGTATTCCCACACTACCTCATTGCACAAAGTTTTTAATCCATTCACACCATTTTGGATCAAATCCTTTCATGCGGACAAATTGCCAAAGAAAAGGCATTTATCTTTATCATATGCCTTGTCAAAATCAATTTTGAAAAGGACATCATCTATCTTATTGCGATGAAGCTCATGAATGATTTCATGCAAGATGACCACTCCCTCAAGGATATGTCGACCAGGCATAAATACAAATTGAGTAGGTCTAATCACATTATCAGCCATTGCCATAATACGATTAGCATCTACCCTAGTAAAAGTCTTGACGCTATCATTTAGTAAACAATTTTTCTATATTGTTAAATATGAACAACATTTTCCTTTTTTGGAAAGAAGAGTAAGCATGCCAAAGTTCAACTTAAATAAAGGTAAGCCTCCCTTTTGCATTTGGGCGAACTAGGCCATTAGATCATTCTTTATTACCTCCCAAATTTTCTGGAAAACTCAGCAGGAAAGAGCTTTATTGTGTTCCATATGATAAATAGCTTCGAGAACCTATTTCTCAGAAAAATCAGCAGTCAGGATGACATTTTCATCCATAGATAGCTACGATATATCCTCCACATGTTTATCCATCATAGCCAAACTATTGTGATTTGGATAAAAAGTTTTTTATAATATTCCATAATATAGACTTTTAAATTTTGCTCCCCCACAATGATTCCTTCATCTTGTTGAACTTTTTTTCTTCCTTTCGTGTTTTCCATTAGCAATGAGATGAAAATATCTTATATTGTTTTCCTCCTTCTTTGATGAATTTAACTTTAGCACATTGAGCCCATTTAGTTTCTTCATCACGGCAAAGCTTATTTAGCCATTCATTGGCATCTTTTAAAGTTTGTTTTACTATAGTGCTTAGTGGTACTGGTCTGTCCTTGATATCCAGATCATCAATAATAGACATCAAACCTTATTTTTCTTTTTTATATTTGCCACCAAGGTTTTTGTCACATCCCTTTAAGAAGAGTCTCAGATGTCTTATCTTATTTTTTCCAAACTTGAATGGATGTGCACCATTACAAATAGCATCCCACTCACATTTAACCATCTCATATAAACTTCCTGGCTCAACTAAAAGAGTTCAAAAGAGAAGTGCGGCTTGTTTCCTAGGTGGGATTGGTGACCTGAAAATCGATAATTAACGGCGTGTGACCGGACCCCGAATGGGTTAAGGCACGCACCGACAAAAGGGTAAATTTTTGTTTCCATTCCACACTTGCAAGAACACAATCCAATTTCTCATAGGTTAGGTTATTACGTCTATTCACCTAGGTAAATTTTCGACCAGAGAGAACAATTTCTCTAAGATCTAGATTTTCAATAGTTATGTTCAAAAATAAAAGGTCACATGGGGTTAAAATTATCATTGTTCTTGTCCTCACGTTTTTGTAATAAGTTGAAGTCACCTCCTAACAACATAGGAAGTGGCTCCGCTTCACACATACGAACAAGCACCGAGAAAAATCATGTTTATGTAAGTCTTCCGCGACCCCATAAATTGGTATAAAGACCCATTCAAAACCAAAATTTAGACTAAATATGCAACTGACAAAAAAGTCACCGGTATCAACCTTTTTTACCCAAAGAGTTTTGGAGTTTATACCAACATGATTGGTACAACCAGCTGACATTGCAAGATTACATGCAAATCTAGAGGAAAAATAATGATGGGTACAAGATTACAACTAGCTGACATTGCAAGATTACAACCAGCTGACATTGCAAGATTACATGCAAATCAAGATTACATGATTGGTACAACCAGCTGACATTTTGAGGGATGGTCCACAAAGTTCGTCAAGTCTTATGTGAAGACATCCCCATTTTACAGGATTTTTTTCTGCACAATTAATATCGTGACATAGCCGGTTCTATCGTGGCATCTAGATTGAAGGAATTTGGAACCGTCCACCTTTTAATCAAAGGGAATAGGAAGTAAGATGATGGGGAAGCAGGGAAGAAGAGGGCATCTTCAATTTACACAGGCAAGAAAAGGTTACTTGGCAATGAAGATTTCCTACTGGCCACAACAACATCCTGTTTCATACTCTATAGATGCATCCATTCATAAAGAGAGGAAAAAAGAAGAAAACTAGGAGCTAGCTGGATAAAACCTAGTGCAAGGAAAAATGTGCTACATGATATAAACTGATTTATATTAAAAAACTGATATATGAATTTACAAAGTTGTGGATGTGTGCATTGTTTCTGCTTACATTCACGTATCAACACGTGTTGCAATAAATGCTAGCTACATACGTGTGGTTACCCAACATACCACTGCATGGTGTAGTATGGAAGTCGTTGACATAACACCATTCTACCAGTATTACATTCGTCAGAGTGCCACAACAGAAACATCACGGGTTCAAGGTATGAATATAGCTTGCAACTCAAAGCTTTACAAAAGATCCAGAGAGACTCTTAAGTACAGAAAATAAGAATAATCTTACAAAACAAGGACCAGAGATAACAACTCATAAACTATACTATGAATATGTTAACCTCTAAACTATCTGGCTTGCAATTGATGCTACTGCAATGCTCTATAAAGATAGGTTTTATGGCTAGGGATTAGTATTCCTATCTATTGTAGAACTTTTACTTCACTTTGCTTGACATAGACGTTGACTCCATTGGCTTCACGGAATAACTCTATATTCTTGTAGCAATTCTTCCGATCATCTGTTAGTATTGATGACGTCTTCAATGGTTTTAGAATATAGAAAGGGTTAAGAAGGTACGATTGAGTGCGATCATACTCAACAAGTTTATTAAAGAGGACAGTTTGATGCACTATCTATAGCCACAAACCATAGATTGTAGGTTATGCAAGTTTCTATAAATATTTTTTAAGGTTGCTTTTATTCTGAAAAGCTATGTCTGTCGGCCTTTACAGGTTTATCAGAAATTTATGGAGCTCCTTTCCTACCGCGTTCTTAGCTCCTTCCTGAAACAGGGAGTAACATGTCACACTTGTATACATTCTGTAGAGGTGCATTGCTTTACCCATGAGAGATCCTTATCCATGTTGCACAACCGAGAGGCCAAACCATTTAAACTGCTTTGGTATGAGCCCGGTATAAGGATCCAATCCGATCACCGTCCTTATCCATAACGCCGCATGCCCACATTTTTCTACAATCAGAACTACCTCTGCTATACCCATATAAGCAGGTATAACTCTGATAGACTCGTTGCAGCTTCTGTAAGCAGAACCTGCCCCTGGTAGCTGCGGTGACCCAACATACCACTACATGATGTAGTACACTATAGTCATTTATATAACACCAATGAAACACCGTTCCACTAGTATTACATCCCTCAGAGTGGTACAACAGAAACATAGAAGATCCAAGACATGACTATAGATTATAACTCGACTCTTTACAAAAGATCTAGAGAACACTCTAGGTTATAGAGAGAAAGAAACTTTTTACAAAGAAGAACCAAAAATAATAACTCATAAACATCATACTAATATACTAGCATATAAACTATCTGGCTTGCAAATGCCGCTATTGCATTGATCTACATAAATAGGTTCTATGGCTAGATATTATACTCCTATCTAATCAGCAACTTTGTCTTCACTTCAGTTGATGTATATGCTGTCTCCATTGATTTCATCGAAGATCTTGAGTCTTTGATGATGATTCCTTTAAGCATTTGTTGGTGTTGACGACGTCTTCATTGGCTTTAGAATCTAGCAAGGGTTAAGAAGATACGGTTGAGTACGAATGTACTCATCAAGTTCACTAAAAGGGAGTGTTTGATACTAGGGCTGGACTATCGAGCAGCTCGACTCGTTAAGGCTCACGCTCGTTAAGGCTCGGACCATTAAACTCGTTAATAATAACGAGTAAAAAGTAAAGCTCGGCTCAGTTCGTTAGATGTTATCGAGCATTCACGAGCTGCTCGTTAATAAAATGCATAGACAAAGGCATACTGATAATTAAAAACGACAATTATAACCACATATATACCTGTATTAAAATACGACAAATAATTATCGATAACAGTGCTTGGACGGCATGTTACGCTTATCCACGTGAATTGGTGTGAGTAGGGAGGCCTAGAACGGACGAGAAGGACTCCAGCCGGTAGGGCTCGGTCGGTGTCGTGGTCAGCAGATCTAGATCGAGAAGGTGGAGATGGGGTATTCCTCAATGGGCCAGTTGTTTGTCTTAGATGGGCTGCTGGATTAGACATGTAGAAACATAAGTGAGCCATACCTTGGTTGTTACCGAGCTTAACGAGTAGCTCATGAACATCGTTAACTCGATCATTTAGCTCGTTAAGGATATCAAGAAAAAACTGCAGCTCGGCTCGAATCGTTAAGGAAACGATTCAATCTCGAACGAGACGAGCAAATGAGTGCTCGTTAAACTCGTCGAGTTTCGAGTTTTATGTCCAGCCCTATTTGATACACTATCTATAGCCACAGACCACCAGTCGTAGGCTATGCAGGTTTTCGTAAACATTTCTTCAAAGGTTGCTTTTATTCTGAAAAGCTATGTCCGTCAGTCTTCACAGGCTAAATAGAACTTCGTGGATTTCCTTTCCTGCAGCGTTTGCAGCTCCTTCCCGGAACAGGGAGTAACATGTCACACTTTTTTACACTCTGCAGAGATGTGTTGCTTTACCCATGAGAGATCCTTATCCATGTTGCACATCCAAGTCATGAGCTTGTCCATACTTCCTTGGTATGGGGCCCTATATAAGGACCCACCACGATCATTGCCCTTCTTAGCAACCTAGTATTCCCACCCTTTTGCTAGCTCAGGACAACGACCGCGCCGGTTTACATTCCTCAAGAGAGCAATCCATCATAGACAACAAATACCGGGGAATTAACGGTTCCCACCCTTGCATGTGCCTAATTGTAGGATCACATCTCCGATAAAGTTGTCCGTCGGAATAAGAATGGAAGAAGATCCATCTGACTTCCCTAGAGCCATATGGATCTCATGCTTAACGCGTATTATACGATACAAGAATCACTGGCAACATTTGTTGTTAATTCCTAGGTAATACTTTCCCATGCAAATGGAACCTCCATCAATCCACAAACCATACCATGGTTCCATTTTCCCGCCATATTAGGTTAACACCACTCGGGTCAATAACCAATTAGTCATATTATTAAGAAAATAATATTTTCTTCCATCCTTTTTGAAATTAAGGTGATAACAATAGTAAGTTGCAAATACTTGATAGAAAATAACCAAAGGACATGAGCAAGTGTGAACTTGCCTTTTATGATTGAGAGATTATGCACTAACGGGTTTCAAGACAATAGAAGATCCAATATCTAAAAATAACATCATTGGTCCGGTAAGGACTAATGTTTAAAGAAGCAAGATGCTATTATTCATAAGTAATGTAATGCACTTTTGTAAACTCGAATCTCCGGAATAGACGTTGATGATTTAGGTTTTGGAAGCTTGTGATGATTTCTTTGGAATGTGTTGCCCTTTTATATCAATTTCACACTTCTACTTCTTATTAGGCTTGTGAGAATGTGTGAAACAACTTACAAGTATAATAAATTATCACACAATAACATAATACTCAAGTGTTGATAAATGGTTAAAACATATTATATAAATATTGTGATTATATTAGAGCCTTTAAGGAAATAGTTACATCTTACTTTTAATACATCTTAAAAGAGTAACATTTGAGGAAAATGTTAACATTTGAAGTTAACTAGTATTAAGGTTTCTCTTAACTCTACTTGTTACTAAGGAAAACAATTGCTACAATGGAGTTAACACATTACTTGTATTTGGAATTTATATGTTATTTACCTGAGATAATACTTAACTTTGTTCAATTCAATATTCTTCATAATACCCCATTGATTCGTGTTGACGCCCCGTTGGGAAACCCCAAGAGCAAGGTATGATGCATGTAGCATCCCAATTGTCTAACAATTGTAATGCTACTTGGTCTAGTAATTTAATGGCTACTTCATATATAATTGTTGCATCATAATCATATCATGATCATGTCATCATGCCACCTTGCATTTGAGCATCATATAAAACCCTTTTGTTTTGGTTCTTCTCTCATATGCAATGTAAAT
Organism: Avena insularis; assembly: GCA_023614405.1. Classification (NCBI taxonomy): domain Eukaryota; kingdom Viridiplantae; phylum Streptophyta; class Magnoliopsida; order Poales; family Poaceae; genus Avena; species Avena insularis. Next base: position 375,877,943 of record CM042691.1, on the reverse strand, counting down.
TGTATTTGCCTCTTGATATTGTATTTGGTTGTTGATATATTGTTTAATGCCCAAGTTGGGATGGGGGCATATCTTTTATTAACTCCACCACCTTTCTTGTCAGCACCCCATAATTCCACCATCCAACTAAATGTGAGCTTTGCACTTTATTTGGGTTTTACCTCTAGCTCATGTGGGTTGAGATGGATCCAATTCTTTTTCCCCATGCTCTCATCTTAGCATCATGTTGTTTTCACATTATTGATATATGAGAGCCACATGGCCACCTTTGCATGCCTTGTGAGTGGAACCCTTCTCCTAGCTCCCATATGGATTATTATGGATTTATGCTCATGTTGGGATATTTTGGGTCTAGTAAGCATCTAGTGGAATATACACACTAGTAATTCCCAACTATAATCAAATGTGATCATCTCCATCGACTCCACTTGGAGCTTTCTTTCGAAATCTTTTGCTTGGCTTATTCCACTTTTGGAAATGCATAAGAATAATGCCATGTTTAATAATCTTGTTTTCACAAAAATAAGCATGGTATTAATTATTTATGCATGGCCCATGCAAGAACCACCTCATTCTAGTTTCTGGTTTTTTATTTATTTATTTGAATCATTGAGTGGATCTTCCCCATATCTCTCTCTACCCCTTATGCTTGATCTTGCTTGATGCATGCAAGCATCTAAACCCCATCACCATCTCCATCCATGCCATCACCACCTTTTCTTCTCTTCTCTCTTTTGACTATATCATGCTTGAGCTTGTTTTGATCATGCTTGATCTTGTCAAAAGATTCCCCTACCTCATCTCTACCTCATCTCTCCCTCTCCCTATCCTTGGCTTGATCTAGTTTGATCTTGCTTAAACCCCATCACCACCTTTGATCTTGTTCTCTCTTTTGTCTAGCTTTGTTTGATCTTGGCTTGATCTTGGCAAAAGCAAACCCTAGCCACCCTACCACTCCTCTCTCTTAACCCTCATCTCTAAACCACACCCCATCCAACCTAACCCGAGCCCCCTCCCTCCTCTAACCCTAGCAAACCCTAACCCTCACATCCTCTCTCACCATGCCGAGCCTTCTTGATGGCTCCACCTAATCTACCCCTCTCCCTGGTCCCACACTTCATCTACTCCCTCTCACCTCTACCCAACCCTAAACAAACCCTACCCGAGGCCACCCTATCTAGCCCGAGCCTCTCCTCTCCTCTCTTCCTCTCTTCTCTCTGCCTGGCGTGCCCCACCACCGAGCCACCCTCCTTAGCCTCACCCTGCCCCACCTGGAAGCCCCTGCCCATGCCTGCCTGGCCTCCCAGCTCGAGCACGTGAAGGAGAGGGAAAGGTGGCACCCGAGCCACCTTTAACCCTACCCACTCCCCCACGGCACCCCCTCTCCCTCTTTGCTTTTCCACTCCCTCTCTCTCGCCTGCTGCCTTCTCCAGATCTGGCCGAGGCGCCCTGGCCTTTCTCCCTTCTTCCCACCGCGCCTACCCCATAGCCGCCGCCACCGATCACCTACCACCAGCGTGAAGGAGGGCGAGGAGTCTGGACGTTGGGGAAGACCGAGACGACCACCTGCACCACCCCTGTACCCGCAGACATGAAGGAGGAGCCCCAGGTTGATCTGCGCGTCGTCGACACCGAGCCAAACCCTAGCTCCGCCTGGCCTCTGCCTCGTCGACGATCGTCTGCTCCTCTGCTCGATCCTCCCTGATATGGTCCGCCTCGCCGTGCCGCCCTAGATCCGCCGGCCCTTCCGTCGAGCGCCCTCGGTGCACCGCCGCTCGCTGCTGCCTGCTCGCTCCCGCACCGCATAAAACCTATCTAGGCCCCGTCCGCCCCCCTAACGACTACCCCACCTTTCAGCGGTGGCCGCCTCACAGACGCCCAGTCGCGTGTTCGAGCCCACAGCGCCTGCCATTGTCGAGCACCGCTGTCGTCGATAAATTCAGAGAAGAAAACAAGGCTGGCGCTCGTTTTTGAAAAGCCCTGCATCTTTTTCGCTTAACCCATGATGCCGCGTGGCCCGCTAATCTCCTCGATTAGTTTTGCAAACACCCCCCAGCTTTCCAACCCTTAACCCGCGCTACCCCGGATCTCCCACGCGTCCCATTTGGGCGCCAGCGTGGCCCTCGAGGTCGCTGTGGCCCGCTGTCGACCTCTAGGTCTAGCTCAACCAGGTGTAAAACCTTTTCTGCCTTATTTGTCTTGAGTCAGCCGCTGGACCCACTCGTCTGTGGCTGTGGCTAGCTCTGGGTTGAGTAAGAAAAGTTTATCCGTTTTCTGTTTTAATTCAAATCTTTTCAAATTTATTTTAAATTCAAATTCAAATCTGTTTTCAAATAACTTTTAAATTATAAATCCAAACTAAACAAATAATATATGTTTTAAAATTAGAAAAATGTGAGGATTTCAAATATGCCATCCAAAATATATTTTGAACACTTTAAATTCCAAGTTGTTTAAAATTACAATAAAATGCCCTTTTGCCTTAATTAATTAATAACTTTTGTTTTATAAATCCAAATTTGACAAATAATATGTCTAAAATGATTAGCTCGACGAGACCTTTCTGTTTATGCATTCCCTGTTCTGATTTGCAGCATGCATCATATAAATATAAAGTATACAGCAACTAATATGAGGATAAAATGAGGCTAAAACTCAATAAAATGGTTTATTCTTGTATTCCACACCTCACCCATGCCATGCTACTTTATTGCCATGCAAATTGTGCATCATTCATCATGGCATGATTGTTTGCTTGATGCATTTATTCATATGCTTGTGCACTTTATTTATGTTGGACCTTGTTTGTTTGGTTCTTCTTCGAATAGACGCTGAGCAGGGATATATCAAGAGAACCAGGAGCACTACCCAGATCCTTCTCTCGCTTCAACTGAGCTGCCAGGCAAGCACTACCACATGCTTGCATACATATAGTACCTATTGCCTCTATCTTATTCTTGCATCATTGAGTCGCGATTGCATTAAATTGAATCCCAAGTACTGCATAGCCTTTACTTTTAAACCCCACCGAAGCTTGTTCCTCCATCCCATGAGCCATTACTACAGGAGTTGTTTGAGCCATGCGAGTCGTAGAACAGCATGTGTAGGTTATGTGAGTGTCTGATGGATAACGAGGTACCTAAACAACTTAACCTGAGTAGTAATGGGATAACTAATGAAAGTGGCATCGGTGAGTCATATTTTGCTATTTGGTTTTTCAGGCTCACTTGTGTCCCGTAGGACCCCGAGTACTTGATTCCTGTTCCTTGAATATTCGCGCTATCCACATCCGGGAGGCCTATGGACCCTCCTGAGCCAGAGCTTGATTCATTCTTATTTCTTGGGGCCATAACTAGTTTGAGGTTTTATTTACTATCCTGTACTTATGCCATGCTTTACTGTTTTATTTAAAATTGTGCGATGTCTGCTTTGTCTTGTTTAGGCCGTGACACGCTGTATCGACAAGCCCAGTCACACTTTCGGTTCCCAGATGTTACCGTCCCCACAAACCTTGAGTCCGCCTCGTAGCCGGCCAACTTCTTGGTAGCTTAATGGGTGGCCTCAAATACTTCTGAATCCTGTGATCGCTTTGTCGTGACTGCCTCGTTGGGTTTTGATTTGGTTTTTCCGAGGTTGATCAAGTGTGTGTTGCTATTTGTGCACCCCTGCAGGGTAAAACTTTCTGAAGGCCGTGTCCGCGGTTATGGACGACTTGGAGCACAGTTTCTCGATCATAGACAAGTATAACTAAAGTACCGCTTCTAAATTGACTAAATAACTGACTAGTAACTAGTGCAACACTCATGGAATGTTTAATAAAACTGCCAATGGATGGGGGTTGTTCGTCCGCTTCCTCGTTGGTAAGCGAGGAGGAGGATGGATCTGTTAATATTACCGTTATAACTGTTGTTATTAATTCACGGACATCCGTCTATCTGTGGTTAGGCGGATGGTTAGCGAGTATCTATAGAATTGTTAGGGTTATCTTTTGCTGCAATTCGTCACCCTGTGTTGTGTCCCTTTAGAGGCATAAAGACTTGCCGAGTACCCCTAGGGTCTCACACGATAAATTATTTTGATTCGGATGAGCAGTACACTCTCAAGATGGATCTTTGGGTGGAGGAGACAGACGATGCGGGCAACGATCATTGTGTAGAGATTCCGGGAACGGGATCCGTGAGATCTGTGGGCGGATGTGTTTATTTATGGGGCATCTTATGCCGATTTGCTTCTTATCCGTACTCGGATCTTGTTTTCCGCTCACCGATACTCGATGTTTGATGTATGAGGAGATATCCTAAACTATTATATCTATCTAGGATATTTGGATCTTGCCGTATATGCGTTGCTATATTCCTTTCTTTTAGATGGAATGACTCGAGAACCATTGTATGGTGGCTTGCATACATACTCATTTGTGTATGTAGTTGATCCTTCATTGCCGATTCGCCGCCGTTCTTGTCCTAATGTTTGGAAATGGTTAGGACGGCCGAAAAGGTTCACATGAGTGGCATTTGGGCCCCACCGTACTATTTTAACCATTTCCGCTCATCCAGGCTTGTAACTAGGAGCGTAATTCACCGAGGTAGTTACAATTGGTATCAGAGCCATCCCGCCCTTCAGGGTCTCAGCCAAATGGTCGTTGTCTGTCTAGCAAATATTTTGGTAGCTATGTATACTAGGGAAAAACAAAACGTGAGAGTAGGACTGCTTCCACTTTTCTTCTTACCCACCCACCCACTCTTTTCTGGTAAGGAAGTGTAACATTTTCAATCCTCTTCTTAAAATTCAATCTAGGATTCACGTGTTCTGGGTTTCCGTAGTACCATAGGTTGTGTGTGTGCGTGTGTGTGTGTAATTCCTTGTCTATCTGTTGCATCCAAGATGTTATCTTTATCGGTCTTTTGGTTATCAACTGTTGGTACATTCCATACCGACAGGCTTTTGCAAACCGACGCGATCTATCTGATTCGTTGTATACCGACGCGATCTGTCTTACTCTTTGTTATCCGACGTTATCTTGTTTGGGGTGTTCGTTTCCGTAGTTACTAATCTTTAGGTTCATCGTGAGAAGAGGTGTTGGGATATGTGTTTTACTTATTCATGTGCGGAGTAATGATTTGAGTGCGGGATGGAGTCGCGACCATACCACTACTTTTATCATTCGCTCTTGTATATTGAATTGGTAGAGTCACTAATCTCGATTCGTTAAGTGATTTTGCGCATCTATTGGTATTTTAATGCCGAAATTTGCGGAAAATTTTTCTTTGATATATCTGTGTACCACACTCCTTTTCAGTCGTGTGCGATATGCTTAATATCTTCTAGGTGCTTTGAACTTCGTTGATATTTTAATATCATCTTAGTAAATTGTATCCTTTAATCTTGATTAATTCCATCTTGGTACTATTTTGGATTATTATTATTCTCCATCATAGTACTGACTTGTGTTATATCAACCACAGGATGGCACCACCACGCCGTTCTGAGGAGGACATATAACCTGAACTGGGGGCAGCGTTGTCAAGCATCGCTAATGCCTTGGCAGCAATGCAGCAGAACCAACAGCGCTTTGAAGAAAGTGTCAGGAGGAATGAGTTTGCTCCGCTACCTCCACCTCCCAAGCGAGGAGACATCAAAAGCTTTCTGAAATTCAACCCACGCCAATTTGATGTTTCTGATCAACCACTTGATGCTGATGATTGGTTGCGTGAGATGTCAAGGTTACTGGCAACTGCTGATGTTCCTGAGCAAGAATGGGAAAAATGTGCTACTCACCTTCTGAAGGGAGATGCAGCTCTCTGGTGGGAGAATTACCTTAAGGCAAACTGCACTGGTTTTCAGCCTACTTGGGGACAGTTCACTGGAGCTTTCAAAGAGCAGTTTCTGTCAGAAATTGTCATGGAGAGGATGAAGGAAGTGTTTCTCAACCTCAAACAGGGAAATGACAATGTCAATACCTACATCAGGAACTTCATGAATCTTTCTCGTTATGGTGGCGATGAGATCTCTGATGACAAGAAGAAGCAAAAGAGGTTCCGGCAAGGGCTCAATGCATCGATTAAATATGCAATCACACATGCAAGGCCGACGTCTTTTCTGGAACTTCAGCATACAGCTCTGCAGGAAGAGGCAAGTCGGCAAGTGTTTGAGGAGTCAAATAAACACAGCCGTGATGCAGCAAGCTCTTCAGCTATGTCAGCTCCTTCTAAGCGTCGTGTCTGGGTTCCTAACACCCCACCGTCGCTCTCGGCTCCACCAAGACCTTCAAGCTACGCGGCAAGGCCACCAAACTTCCTCACTGCTGCTCCCAGGGGCTACAACCACCACTACCAGGCGCTGGCGAGTCCCTGGCTACGTTGCTCCACGTCCACCTGGTGCTTGTTACACTTGTGGAGACACTGGGCATCAAAGCTGGAACTGTCCGATGAAAAACAAAGCTCTTCCTCCACCACCTCCAAGATCTGCGGCAAGCTCTCCTTTGGTTCGTGCACCACCACCTCGGGCTCTCAACATCAACACCAAGCCCGGGTCTACGGTTGCTCGTGCCAACTGTGTCAACGCCGCTCAAGCTGAGCATGCACCTGGAGTTGTGATGGGTATGCTTTCCGTTAACTCAGTTCCTGCAAGAGTTTTGTTTGATTCTGGTGCTTCGCATTCTTTTGTTTCGCATAAGTTTGCGCAAGAGCATGATCTGGATAAGGTTCCTTTATCACATCGTTTGGTGGTACAATCTCCTGGGTCAAACATGAGGGCTGCTCATATCAGCCATGGCAATCAAATTGAGATTGGTGGCTCTTTGTTCTCGGCGTCCTTAATCTTTCTGGGCAATTCTGACATTGATGTCATCTTGGGCATGGATTGGTTGATAGCAAATGCAGCTGTGATTGATTGTGCTGAACGCTCGGTTTCTCTGAAGATTCCTGAAGGCCATATAGTCTATTCTCCAAGTCTGACTCCTGCTATCCAGCTTTTCTCTTTGGCGGCTCTGAATGATGATGCTATGGAAGCTATTCAGAGTGTTCCGGTGGTCTGTGAGTTCCCAGATGTCTTTCCTGAAGAGTTGCCAGGTATGCCTCCGGATCGTGAGGTTGAGTTTGTAATTGAGCTTGAACCTGGAACGGCTCCTATCTCCAAGCGGCCTTATAAAATGGGTCCTGCTGAGTTGGCTGAACTCAAACGTCAACTTGATGAACAAGAGAAGTTGGGTTTCATTCAACATAGTACTTCTTATTGGGGTAGCCCAACAATCTTTATGAAGAAGCGAGACAAGACTGATAGACTTTGTGTTGACTATCGGGCTCTCAATGCTAAAACCATCAAGAATAAATATCCCCTTCCGCGGATTAATGATCTCTTCGATCAGCTAGCTGGAGCTGTGGTATTCTCTAAGCTTGACTTGAGAAGTGGTTATCACCAAATCAAGATTCGCAAGGAAGATGTTCCTAAAACAGCTTTCACCACCCGCTATGGCCTGTATGAGTACACGGTCATGTCTTTCGGTCTCACCAACGCACCTGCCACCTTCTCGAGGCTCATGAACTCGGTTTTCATGGAGTATCTTGATAAGTTCGTTGTGGTCTACCTGGATGACATCCTAGTCTATTCTAAGTCACAGGAAGAACATGAAGAACACCTTCGGTGTGTCCTAAACAAGCTTCATGAGAACCGCTTGTATGCAAAGTTCTCCAAGTGTGAGTTTTGGCTGCCTCAAGTAACCTATCTTGGTCACGTCATCTCTGCCAAGGGCATTGCAGTCAATCCGGAAACTGTGAAGACAATTGTTGAATGGCTTCCTCCTGTAAATGTCAAAGAAGTGCGGAGTTTCCTTGGTTTGGCTAGTTATTGCCGTCGCTTTGTTCAGAACTTTTCGAAGATAGCGAAGCCTCTTACCGATCTCCTCAAGAAAGGCAAGAAATACCTTTGGACTCCTGCATGTCAAGCAAGCTTTGAGACACTCAAAGAGAAGCTCACTTCCACACCAGTCTTGGTTCCTCCGGATACATCCAAGCCTTTCCAGATATTCTGTGACGCCTCTTTGCAAGGATTGGGTGCGGTCCTTATGCAAGAAAAACAAGTTGTTGCTTATGCCTCTCGACAGTTGAAGACGCATGAGATCAACTATCCTACACATGACCTCGAGCTCGCAGCAGTTGTCTTTGCTTTGAAAGTATGGAGGCACTACTTGCTTGGCAACCGTTGTGAAATCTTTTCTGATCACAAGAGTTTGAAGTATATCTTCACACAGCCTGATCTCAACCTTCGGCAGAGGAGGTGGATTGAAGCAATCAATGACTTTGATTTGACCATCAACTACACTCCGGGCAAAGCTAATGTCATGGCCGATGCTCTCAGCCGCAAAGCTTATGTCAACAACCTCATGATGGAAGAACAACAGCCTCTCTTGTGCGAGGAATTCCGTCAGCTCAACCTTGAAATTGTGGAACAAGGGTATCTCCTGAACCTTCTGGCAACCCCTCTCTTGGAAGAAAAGGTCCGCTCTTCGCAGCTTGGTGATCCGTACACCAAAAAGATCATCTCCAGGCTTCAGCTTCCGAAGTATGAGTCCTTCCACGTCGATGATCAAGGCACGCTTTTCTTTGAACACCGGATGTTTGTTCCGAACTACCCGGGTTTGAGAGAGCAAGTTCTCAAGGAGGCGCACGATTCTGTTCTTTCTATCCACCCTGGTAGCACAAAGATGTACATGGACTTGAAAACACAATATTGGTGGCCGGGTTTGAAACGATATTGTGCCAAGTATGTCTCGGAGTGTGATGTCTGCCGCAGAGTTAAAGCTGTCCATCAGAAACCTTCCGGTCTTCTATAGCCATTGAAAACCCCGGAATGGAAATGGGAGAAAGTAGAGATGGACTTCATCACTGGTTTTCCAAGGTCGCAGAAGGGCAACAATGCAATCTTTGTTGTCATTGACAGGCTTTCTAAAGTGGCTCACTTCTTCCCCGTCAAGGAAACCATTTACGCAATTCGATTGGTGAGCTCTATATCAACAATTGTCTCTCTGTATGGGGTTCCGCTCGAGATCAGATTCGGACCGTGGAAGCATCTTCACTTCCAAGTTCGGGAAAGTTTCAAATGCTTTGGGAACAAAGTTGAACTTCAGCACAGCTTACCACCCTCGATGCAAGGACAAGTTGAAAGGATCAATCAGATTCTGGAAGATATGCTCCGTGCTTGCGTCATCTCGTTCGGCATGAAGTGGGAAGAATGTCTTCCTTATGCTGAATTCTCTTACAACAATAGCTTCCAGAAAAGTCTAAAGATGGCACCATTTGAGGCTCTCTATGGTCGCAAATGCAGAACTCCGATTGGTTGGTCGGGTGCAGGTGAAAGAATATTGTTTGGCCCTGACATTGTGACTCAAGCAGAGGAGAAGGTTCATATCATTCTCGAAAATCTGAAGATTGCTCAAAGTCGCCAGAAGAGCAATTATGACAGGAAGCACACGGACATGGAGTATGTCCCTGGTGATCTTGTTTACCTTCGTGTCACTCCCATGAGAGGCACGCACCGCTTTGGTATCAAAGGAAAGCTGGCTCCTAGATACATCGGTCCATTCAAAATTCGTGGAAGAAGAGGAGAAGTTGCTTATGCTCTTGAGCTCCCGGAAAAACTCAAGGTCCATGATGTTTTCCACATCTCTCAACTCAAGAAGTGCTTCAAGGATCCCGGCAGGACCGTGGATCATGAGCTTATCAATCTCCAAGAAGACCTGTCTTATCAAGAACATCCCACAAAAATCCTTGAAGTCGCAGAAAGAAGGACTCGCAACAAGTCCATCAAGTTCTGCAAGGTGCAGTGGTCGCACCATTCTGTTGATGAAGCCACTTGGGAACGTGAAGATGAGCTCCGTGCCAAGTATCCTACCCTCTTTGTGTCTTCTTCTTCCTAGAATCTCGGGACGAGATTCCTATTTAGTGGGGGAGAGTTGTAGCATCCCAATTGTCTAACAATTGTAATGCTACTTGGTATAGTAATTTAATGGCTACTTCATATATAATTGTTGCATCATAATCATATCATGATCATGTCATCATGCCACCTTGCATTTGAGCATCATATAAAACCCTTTTGTTTTGGTTCTTCTCTCATATGCAATGTAAATTGTATTTGCCTCTTGATATTGTATTTGGTTGTTGATATATTGTTTAATGCCCAAGTTGGGATGGGGGCATATCTTTTATTAACTCCACCACCTTTCTTGTCAGCACCCCATAATTCCACCATCCAACTAAATGTGAGCTTTGCACTTTATTTGGGTTTTACCTCTAGCTCATGTGGGTTGAGATGGATCCAATTCTTTTTCCCCATGCTCTCATCTTAGCATCATGTTGTTTTCACATTATTGATATATGAGAGCCACATATACCTTTGCATGCCTTGTGAGTGGAACCCTTCTCCTAGCTCCCATATGGATTATTATGGATTTATGCTCATGTTGGGATATTTTGGGTCTAGTAAGCATCTAGTGGAATATACACACTAGTAATTCCCAACTATAATCAAATGTGATCATCTCCATCGACTCCACTTGGAGCTTTCTTTCAAAATCTTTTGCTTGGCTTATTCCACTTTTGGAAATGCATAAGAATAATGCCATGTTTAATAATCTTGTTTTCACAAAAATAAGCATGGTATTAATTATTTATGCATGGCCCATGCAAGAACCACCTCATTCTAGTTTCTGTTTTTTTTTATTTATTTGAATCATTGAGTGGATCTTCCCCATATCTCTCTCTACCCCTTATGCTTGATCTTGCTTGATGCATGCAAGCATCTAAACCCCATCACCATCTCCATCCATGCCATCACCACCTTTTCTTCTCTTCTCTCTTTTGACTATATCATGCTTGAGCTTGTTTTGATCATGCTTGATCTTGTCAAAAGATTCCCCTACCTCATCTCTACCTCATCTCTCCCTCTCCCTATCCTTGGCTTGATCTAGTTTGATCTTGCTTAAACCCCATCACCACCTTTGATCTTGTTCTCTCTTTTGGCTAGCTTTGTTTGATCTTGGCTTGATCTTGGCAAAAGCAAACCCTAGCCACCCTACCACTCCTCTCTCTTAACCCTCCTCTCTAAACCACACCCCATCTAACCTAACCAGAGCCCCCTCCCTCATCTAACCCTAGAAAACCCTAACCCTCACATCCTCTCTAACCATGCCGAGCCTTCTTGATGGCTCCACCTAATCTACCCCTCTCCCTGGTCCCACACTTCATCTACTCCCTCTCACCTCTACCCAACCCTAAACAAACCCTACCCGAGGCCACCCTATCTAGCCCGAGCCTCTCCTCTCCTATCTTCCTCTCTTCTCTCTGCCTGGCGTGCCCCACCACCGAGCCACCCTCCTTAGCCTCACCCTGCCCCACCTGGAAGCCCCTGCCCGTGCCTGCCTGGTCCCAGCTCGAGCACGTGAAGGAGGAGGGAAAGGTGGCACCCGAGGCCACCTTTAACCCTACCCACTCCCCCACGGCACCCCCTATCCCTCTTTGCTTTTCCACTCCTCTCTCTCGCTTCCTTTCCTTCTCCAGATCCGAGGCGCCTAGCCTCTCCCTTATCACCCTACCACCGTGGCAGGAAGGAGGGCGAGGCGGGCGTTGGGGAAGACCGAGACGACCACCTGCACCACCCCTGTACCCGCAGACGTGAAGGAAGAGCCCCAGGTTGATCTGCACGTCGTCGACACCGAGCCAAACCCTAGCTCCGCCCGGCCTCTGCCTCGTCGACGATCGTCTGCTCCTCTGCTCGATCCGTACACACCGACCTAACCACGGTGAGCTCCCAGACCTTCCTGACATGGTCCGCCTCGCCGTGCCGCCCTAGATCCGCCGGCCCTTCCGACGAGCGCCCTTGGTGCACCGCCGCTCGCTGCTGTCTGCTCGCTCCCGCACCGCATAAAACCCTATCTAGGCCCCGTCCGCCCCCTAACAACTACCCCACCCTAGCCCAGCGGTGGCCGCCTCACAAGACGCCAGGTCGCGTGTTCGAGCCTCGCGCGCTCTACGCCATTGTCGAGCACCGTTTTGTCGTCAGTAAGTTCAGAGAAGAAGCACGGCTGTGGCGCTTCGTTTCTGAAGCCCTCATCTTTTTCGCTAACCAGCAGATTGCGTGGCCCGCTAGTCAGCCTCCCAGTTAGTTTTGCAGAAACACCCCCCAGCTTTCCAACCCTTAACCCGCGCTACCCCGGATCTCCCACGTGTCGCGTCCCCGCTGGCGCGCCCGCGTGTGGCCCTGAGGCTGCCGTGGCCCCACCTGTCGGCCTCTAGGTCTAGCTCAACCCGCGGTGTAAAAACCTTTTCTGCGCGCTGTGCTGCTGAGTCAGCCGCTGGACCCACTCGTCTGTGGTTGTGGCTACCTCTGGGTTGAGTAAGAAAAGTTTATCCGTTTTCTGTTTTAATTCAAATCTTTTCAAATTTATTTTAAATTCAAATTCAAATCTGTTTTCAAATAACTTTTAAATTATAAATCCAAACTAAACAAATAATATATGTTTTCAAATCAGAAAAATATGAGGATTTCAAATATGCCATCCAAAATATATTTTGAACACTTTAAATTCCAAGTTGTTTAAAATTACAATAAAATGCCCTTTTGCCTTAATTAATTAATAACTTTCGTTTTATAAATCCAAATTTGACAAATAATATGTCTAAAATGATTAGCTCGACGAGACCTTTCTGTTTATGCATTCCCTGTTGTGATTTGCAGCATGCATCATATAAATATAAAGTATACAGCAACTAATATGAGGATAAAATGAGGCTAAAACTCAATAAAATGGTTTATTCTTGTATTCCACACCTCACCCATGCCATGCTACTTTATTGCCATGCAAATTGTGCATCATTCATCATGGCATGATTGTTTGCTTGATGCATTTATTCATATGCTTATGCACTTTATTTATGTTGGACCTTGTTTGTTTGGTTCTTCTTCGAATAGACGCTGAGCAGGGGATATATCAAGAGAACCAGGAGCACTACCCAGATCCTTCTCTCGCTTCAACTGAGCTGCCAGGCAAGCACTACCACATGCTTGCATACATATAGTACCTATTGCCTCTATCTTATTATTGCATCATTGAGTCGCGATTGCATTAAATTGAATCCCAAGTACTGCATAGCCTTTACTTTTAAACCCCACTGAAGCTTGTTCCTCCATCCCATGAGCCATTACTACAGGAGTTGTTTGAGCCATGCGAGTCGTAGAACAGCATGTGTAGGGTATGTGAGTGTCTGATGGATAACGAGGTACCTAAACAACTTAACCTGAGTAGTAATGGGATAACTAATGAAAGTGGCATCGGTGAGCCATATTTTGCTATTTGGTTTTTCAGGCTCACTTGTGTCCCGTAGGACCCCGAGTACTTGATTCCTGTTCCTTGAATATTCGCGCTATCCACATCCGGGAGGCCTATGGACCCCCCTGAGCCAGAGCTTGATTCATTCTTATTTCTTGGGGCCACAACTAGTTTGAGGTTTTATTTACTATCCTGTACTTATGTCATGCTTTACTGTTTTATTTAAAATTGTGCGATGTCTTTTTGTGTCTTGTTTAAGGGCCGTGTTTTATTTGTATCGACAAGCCCAGTCACACTTTCGGGTTCCCGATCGTTTACCGTCCCCACAAACCTTGAGTCCGTCTCGTGCCGCCAGCTTCATTGCGGGTAGCTTAATGGGGTGGCCCCAAATACTTCTCGAATCCTGTGATCGCTTTGTCGTGGATCGCCTCGTTGGGTTTTGATTTGGTTTTTCCGAGGTTGATCGAGTGTGTGTTGCTATTTGTGCACCCCTGCAGGGTAAAACTTTCTGAAAGCCGTGTCCGCGGTTATGGATGACTTGGAGCACAGTTTCTCGATCATAGACAAGTATAACTAAAGTACCGCTTCTAAATTGACTAAATAACTGACTAGTAACTAGTGCAACACTCATGGAATGTTTAATAAAACTGCCAACGGATGGGGGGTTGTTCGTCCGCTTCCTCGTCGGTAAGCGAGGAGGAGGATGGATCTGTTAATATTACCGTTATAACTGTTGTTATTAATTCACGGACATCCGTCTATCTGTGGTTAGGCGGATGGTTAGCGAGTATCTATAGAATTGTTAGGGTTATCTTTTGCTGCAATTGCGTCACCCCAGGTTGTGTCCCCTTTAGAGGCATAAAGACTTGCTGAGTACCCCTAGGGTCTCACACGATAAATTATTTTGATTCAGATGAACAGGTACACTCTCAAGATGGATACTGGGTGGAGGAGACGAACGATGCGGGCAACGATCATTCGGTGTAGAGATTCCGGGAACGGGGATCTGTGAGATCTGTGGGCGGGATGTGTTTATTTATGGGGCATCTTATGCCGATTTGCTTCTTATCCGTACTCGGATCTTGTTTTCCGCTTCCGCCTGATACTCTGATGTTTGATGTATGAGGAGATATCCTAAAATATTATATCTATCTAGGATATTTGGATCTTGCCGTATGGCGTTGCTATATTTCCTTTCTTTTAGATGGAATGACTCTGAGAACCATTATATGGTGGCTTGCATACATACTCATTTGTGTATGTAGTTGATCCCTTCGCCTGCCGATTACGCCGCCCGTTCTTGTCCCGATGTTTGGAAATGGTTAGGACGGCCGAAAGGTCTACCTGTGAGTGGCATTTGGGCCCCACCGTACTATTTTAACCATTTCCGCTCATCCAGGCTTGTAACTAGGAGCGTAATTCACCGAGGTAGTTACAATGCAGCACAACAGCAAGTTTTCCCTCAGTAAGAAACCGAGGTTATCGAACCAGTAGGAGGAAGGAAACGCCTCAAAAGTGTTGCAAACAACGTGGAAACTTGCACAACACAAACTCAAGACTTTGTCCCAACTAATAGTGAGGTTGTCAATCTCAACGGTTGTTGTAACAAAGGATTAACTGTATGGTGTGGAAGGTGATAATGGTTTGTAGAAAGTAAACAATAACAGTGGAAGATGTATCAATGATAAAGATAGGACCGGGGTCCATAGTTCACTAGTGGTGTTCTCCTTAGATAAACAAACATGGCATGTTGGGTAAACAAATTACAGTAGGGCAATTGATAGGACTAAGCAAGGCATAACAATGCAATACTAGGCACAAAGATCCTATGATATTTGATTGGGCAATACAGCAATATACATATACCGTCATCCAACTGCATCTATGACTAGAAGTCCACCTTCAGGTTATCATCCGAACCCCCTCCAGTATTAAGTTGCAAGCAACAGATAACTGCTTTAAGCAAAGTGTGTAAGGTAAACAATCCACTTGTTACATGAACAAGAGACCGTTTTTTCTCCCTAATGACAACAACACATCTACAACCGAAGAGATTTCTGATACTTCCCTTGGAAACTAGAGGCATGAGCCCACTATCGAGCATAAATACCCCCTCTTGGAGTCACTAGCAACTACTTGGCCAAGATAGCTACTAATAACGGAGAGCATGCAAGATCACAAACAACACAAACATGATAGAATCAATAAGACAAAACCATTAATCAATCTGACATAGTAATCTCAATATCCATCGGATCCCCGCAAACACAACATGCATGATTACAAATATATTAGATCTTGATCATGAACGGAGCTCACAAGATCTATACATAAAAGCACAAGGAGGAGATACAACCATCTAGCTACTACATGGACTTGTAGTCCAAGGTGGAACTATTCACACTTCATACCGGAGGCTTGCAAGATGATGAAGAAGAAGGCCTTCAGGATGATCTCCCCTCCGGCAGGGTGCCGGGAAGAGCTTCAAATCCCCCCGATCTAGGGACGATGATGGCGGCGGCTACAGACGGTTTCGTGGAATATTGTTCGGGGTGTTTAGGGTTTCTGCATCGGGGGGCTTTATAGGAGAAGAGGCGAGGCAGGGGGCCGCCAGGGGGGCCCACACCCTGCCCAGGCGCGGTTCCACCCTAGCCCACGCCTGGGAAGGTGTGGCGCCCCTTCGTCTCATACTCCGGCTTCGTGTTCCCCACGATAAAATATTGACTTTGGCTTTTGTCCCGTCTAATTCCGAAAATATTGATTTTCTGCCTTTCTGGAACCAAAAACAGAAAACAGGCAACTGGCACTGTGGCAACTTGTTAATAGGTTAGTACCAGAAAACATATAAAAACACCTCAAAGTGTGGACAAAGCAAAGCAAAGTAGATAGTAAACAAGCATGGAGCATAAAAAATTATAGATACGTTTCCTACGTATCATCCATAGGGTTAAATAATATAGCATTACTCTTATTTGAGTGGTAGTTTGTTAATATTGTAAGTGAATGAGATAATTTATCCTGATTTAGTGATTATACTTTATAAAAATGGATGTTGAATTATTTGGAGTACTTATGAGTTACCCCTTAAACTTTAAAATGTCATCATAAATTTGTAATAAAAATGTTATTGGAAAGGTTAATAAGTCAAAATATTGTTTTTGATGATTTTAAAATTTATAAAATCTTTTTATAATATAAGATACAAGTAATTTCAAATGGTAGTTTTAGGAAATACATTAGTTGGACCTTTTTTTACTTCATTTAAGCATCAATTGAGATTGTTATTACACCTAGACTTTAAATGAAAAATAATAAAGGCATAAGCAAAAACTGTATATATCTTAATGCATTAAAATAAAGGAAGAGGGTTTAAATAAGATTTATTAAACCTTTACATTTTATTTTACTTCAAATCTTAAAGGTGATATTTTAATGTATAAATCTCATTTTTGTGATCATTTTGGTATATTATATGTATTTTTATGATTTTAAATAATAAGATATGATTTGTATAAGATTTATTACTTTATAAAATACTTGATAAATAATAAACATTTTTAAGTGGCATAACAATGTATTATCATAGTTTGAAATTGTATATCTTGTTTTTCTATGAATTTTGATATATTATACTTATTTTTCTAAATTTTAAATAATAAAATATGCCCTTTTAAGATTTATACTTAATAGAATATATGATAAATAATAACTTATTTTATTTAGGTTGTGTAACAAAGTATGATAATAGATTTAAATTGTAGATTTTTTTTTGAAATTTTTGATATATAATACATCCTTTTCTAAATTATAAAACAAAAGATATGGAATTTACAATGTTTATTTATTTTCTATAATTTTATTAATTGGGAAATCCTTTTTATACCTAAATAATACCTAGCCTAAGTCATAGACAGGTGGCCCAAGTGCCATGTTAGATGTCACCTAGGCACGGACTAGTCAACACACGGACTAGGTTAACTATGATGTCACCTCACCGGGACATGACGTCACCTTGCCGGAGTACGGCGATGACGCCGATTTTTGGCTCTACAGACAGCGTGGAAGGTTGTATTTGACATGCCCCAATGTGGCTAGTTGAACAATATATGTAGCCGGACCTATTGATCACCGAATTTACGGTCATGACGACAACTGGAGGCGGCGTAAGATGACGCTCTACGAAACTAGTTCTACAACAAGAGCTAGCAAGCAAGAGTAGGGTCTGGAGATGCGCTAGCTCACCCTAATGCTTGTAAAGTGATCGACGAGGACCGGAGTGGTCGGAGGTGAACTATCCGATAAGAACTTCGACGAATACCAATGAAAGGGAACGACAAATTTTTCCTCCTTTGAGCTCCCCTTGATGATGTACTCCTCCCAGAGGATCTACAGAACACGACGCTTATCTTAGACCCCACCATGGTTCCTAAGGTGGTCGGAGTCCATGGCTCTATGGAGCTCTCTGGCCGTGGTTGTGGTGATGTAGAGCTAGATAGAGAGATATAGAAAGAAAATCGAGAGGGGTATTAGCTAGCTAAGGTTTCAGCAGTCCTTATCATGTTCTTTATATGGTATGGAGAGGTTGGAAACGGTGGCACGACGTTGACAACAGCCAAGATGTGGCGACAGTGTTGGAGCTTGATGTAGGCACGAACCACTGCTCTTGTCCACTTCGCGGACTCCTGGAAACTAGGGCGAGGCTCTGGGATAGTCAATCGCGTCTAGGGCGGTCCAGAAAGGCGGTGGCGACATTGATTCGCTAGCGGCGTATCGTTTATGGCTGTGAAATATAGCCATCCACGTCCACATTTAAACTAGATATTATTCATATATTTGATAAAATATCTCTCTAAAACCTGCCACTAATGCCTAATGATCGGAGGGGTATGCAATCCTTTCTTTCTATTTTTTCCTGCGTAGATAATGACATATTATGATGGGAATCACTACATAAATGCCAAAGATACGATATTTGCAACACGCCAAAGAATCCAGGAGCCGTGAGGAGGCTACTGCAAGCTTAACGGCCAACTATATGGCCCGCCCCTGTATAGTTGCCACTGTATAGTTTGCACCGACCTCCTTAGGTCAAACAGAACAACTTTCGTGAAGGGACCCCTATATAAAGAGGCTTCAGGCGACAAGAAACAAGCCCCCGATTCCACAACATCGCTTCTTTCACCCTAAACTCTCCCTGCCACCATGCCGGAGGGATATATCTGGATCTAAACCTCTAAACCCTTCTTCACCACCATAGCCATCTTCCACCACTTGTAATAGTAGACCTCATCTCCAATTGGCGACATTGTAAGACTATTTGCTATCAATTATATGATCTTTATTACAATGTTTATGATTGTCGATTTCATCTCTATGTGTGAGTAATTCTCCTTGGGCTAAGGGATTCGGCCTAGCCATGTAGCTTTTGTGCATGTTATTTATCATAGATGGAAACATGTATTAGTTCGTACGACATGATGATTGTAGTACCCTCTCTTGCCTCGTTTTAAGGACTTGTCAGGTACCCAAGCCCCCGAAGATTGATCCAGGTAAAAGGAGTGTGAGTAACGACTGATCTGCAGGATAGGAACCCAGTGACAGAAAGGGTAGTAGGCTGTATGTGAGGAACTTACTTGGGATTAATGGTGACATCACTATGCATATGATTAGTTCTCTTTCTTCTATGGATGAGACTAGTAGGTTATTGCCATAAGCGGTTGCGGAGGTGATAACATTTATGGATGCACTACCCACATATAATTATCTTGCTCTAACAATTACATGATTACATTATTATTATTATCTGTTCTTCCCATCAGATCTTTTTGCACAACTACTGGTGAAAACCGAAGACCCTAGGCCCTCTCTCCATCGTTAACAACAACAAGAAGATCGCAAACTCTTGGTCTAGTGAAAACGCAATAGGAATTCTAAAACTCTTGAAGGTCCGATTAAGTAATCTCACTTTGCTTTCCGCTTCCCGAGGATTCGATAAACCTAGGTCTACTAGGGAAAAAGTGCTATACTACATCCGTAATCCGGATTGAAGGTATCAACCCTTTTTCTGGCGCCGTTGTCAGGGAAGCAATAGCTACCCTGGTGAGGTTAGTAGGAACCCTGCTAGTTTTAATTCTCGTTTTTAATTTTGTTAGTTTGCTTTGAGTTTTTATTTGAAAAAAAAATAGTTAGTCTTTTTAATTCTGCTTTATCATCATTAGTACTTGTTTAAGAAAATACAAAACATAGGGAGTATGGCTGAAAATAAGCTTGGGGAGTTTGCAACTCCTAACAATGATTATTTGCATACTCCTATTACTCAGCCAGCAATTGCTGCAGAAGATTATGAAATTAAGCCCCACTATTTAAGTTTGGTTCAACAAAATCAATTTGGAGGCTCTGTTGTAGAAGATGCAGGTATGAACTTAAATACTTTCACTGAAATATGCGATATGATGCGCATTAAAGGTGTTGACCCCGATGCGGTTAAGTTGCGCTTATTTCCTTTCTCTCTTAGAGGAAGACCAAAATAATGGTTGCTATCTTTGCCTAGAAATACTATTGCATCATGGGTGGAATGTACTTCTTTATTTATGACTAAATTCTTTCCACCTGCAAAGACTATGCAACTCAGATCTAATATTACTAGTTTTAGACAGGAAGAGCGTGAGCCACTAGCGCTTGCATGGGAGAGAATGAAAGAATGCATGAGAAATTGTCCCAGCCATGGGATGGAAGACTGGTTAATTCTCCATTTATTTTATAATTCTCTTAACCCTTTTTCTAAGTCTATGCTAGACACTGCAGCTGGAGGAACATTTATGGGTAAGCAAATTACCGAAGCAAAGCAGCTGCTAGACAATATGCAAGACAACCATGCCCAATGGCATGTAGAAAGATCAAATACAAAGAAGGTGAACTCCGTTACACCTCAAGAGAATGAAGAACTCAATGCTAAGTTGGATGAGCTTATATTAGCCGTTAAAGCTAAGGAAACCCTGGTAAGAACTACTCCCGAACCAACTATTGAAGAAGTAGACTTCATAGCTCGTAATGATTATAACCCTGCTTAGAAGAAGAATTATAATCCAAACTTTCAGGAAAATTACTCTAGTCCAGCAGGTAACTCTAATAATAATATGGCATCAAGCAATACTAGTCTCCAAGAAACTCTTAAAGCTTTTATGGACTCACAAAATGAGTAAAACAATATTCTAGTCAAAATTATGGAGAATCATGATGCTATGCTTGGTAAATTATCGAACCAAGCTGTTAGTTTGAGAAATGATTTGCAGGCCCTCCAAGAAAGAACAAGGATCGTTGAGGCACAACTAGGTAAGATAACCGAGAGTCAAAATCTCATTCTAGCTAAATTTGCAGGTAAAGCCGAGCCCAATCCAGTTGAAGACCTCAAGATGATAAGAATCCAAAGGGAGGAGGCCAAAGAACTTGATTATAGCAATGATCCTTCACCAAACTACATAGTTGAAGATCTTGTAAAAAGGATCAATGTCAAGATTCCGGTAAGTGAAGGAAATGAGGAAGCCATGTATCAACACTTTGTTAATCAGGTAGCAATATAGGTACATGAGCTTGAAGAAGAATATAAGAAAATTGCTGAAAAATTTCCTGTTAAGCTAGATGATATATTTGACCTACCATTAAGATTAAAATTGGGACTAACGAAATAGATGCACTATGTGATATAGGTGCAAGTGTTTCAACAATTCCAAAGAGTCTTTTTAACAAGTTGAATCTTGACTCTTTTGAAATCACCGAACTAAAATTATATCTAGCAGATTCTACCTATAAACAAGCAGTAGACATTAAATAAAACACTTTAGTTTACATTAAAGGTTGTCCTGCTCTTATTGATTTTGTTATTGTTGACATGCCTGAAGATGCTACTGCCCCTATTATATTAGGCCGTCCTTTCTTAAGAACTGTTAAGGCTTTGATCAATTTGCATGAAGGGAACATGAAGCTTCAATTTCCTTCGCAGGATCCTTTTGTTATTCATTTCCCCAGGAAAAAGAAAGCCAAGCAAGATGATAAGGAGACCATCACTTTGAAGGCCAATTACTTTGGAGTGGGTGTTCCACTCATATGGCCTAAGGGAGCAATACCAAGGTCAAGATATTGACCATAAAAGAGCGTTGCATGGGAGGCAACCCATGTGAAATAAAGGTTTGAGTCAAAATTTTAAGTTTTAGTTTAAGTTTTATAAAGAATAAAGAGTGCTAGAAAACTCCACTGAGAGGAAAAGATTCAGCGGTACTAAAAATTCCTGTTTCATATATGCCATAATTGGTCGAAATTTTAGCCTTTTTTCTGTCAAAACAAGGTGTTTCGCTAAGTTTCAGTCTAAAAAGTAATCCTTGAAGAAATAGAATTTTTTTGATGTGTACAGAAAGGTTAACGACCAAATATACGGCAGGAATAAAAATTCCCGCCGTATAGTTATGTTACCCATCGACAATTTTTCATCCCAGAGTATAGAAGGTTTCACGACCAACTATACAGCAGGAACAAATATTCCGGCCGTATAGTTGTCGCCATATAGTTACAGCCGCCAGATGGAAACCCTAGGAAATCCTAAAATTTTGCCGTCGGACCAACTATACGGCCGGAACATCTTGTTGCCGTCGTATATTTGCGTCCGACCACTTAAACGCTCGGAGAGGTACCCAAAACATCAAAAACATAATCCTTTTTCTCTCTTCTACCTCCAAACTCTCTCAAAACCTCAAGGGATCTTCACCCCTGCTCAATTTCGTTCGAATTCCTCGCACACAAATGATCTACGATATGTTTCTCCTCCGATCCTCCAATTACTTTTTGCAAATTTACCTCTGATCTATTGTCATTATCAATGTAAGGTGAGACTTATATTTTAATTATTGCCATGATTATCTTGCCTATGTTAATATGTTGAGGAGATTCTTTAGTGTGCTATGATGAGGATTATGTTATGACTTACTGTTGGATCAAAAAGTTTTATAATTGTCTCTTTTATTTGTTTTTAGAAGATGTAGACGAGGAGCTAGACACGTGCTCTTGCTACAGCTAGTTCTTCTCAGGATGCATCTCAGGAACGCATGGGGATTTGATTCAAGAACGAAGCCCACTGTGATTGTTTTGACAAGATCAAAAACTGAGAAGTCAAGGTAACCAAGTGGGCTTGCCCCGTCACTTTGAACCAACTCGGTATTTCTGATGATTTTAATTTACTTTGCAATAGAGTTGGCCTACAAACCTTTGTATTCCATGATGCACCAACCTATCGTCGGTTAGCCATTGATTTTCTTAGCTATTTGCAAAGCACCGTTAAGGCATGGCATGAGGAGGATAAGATTTCTTTCCAACTCATGAACAATAATTATTCTCTAACACTTGATGAATGGTGCAATTTTTTTGGTTTACCCAACAATGATCCTAATGCTCTGCGTGCAGCTTTTACCAACATGGAACCTTCCCCTGAACACTGCTATAATAGGATGAGCTTTACTTCTAGAGTTAGCAGAGGGGAGAATATTCAACATCCTACTATTCGCTATTTGTTCTGTGTTATTGATAACACCTTGCAGACGCACAATAAGTTTACAAGACTCAATGAGGAGGACATCTTAGTCCTTGCAAAAGCTGCTTTCAACTATGACAACTTGTCACTTCACTTGGGTGCAATACTTGTGCGCTACTTGGAGTACCAATCCCACCAAAACCAAGGACCAATCACTTGTGGAGGCGTCATCACCGTGCTTGCCAATGTTCTATGCATCGACCTACGTGAGTTACAGCCGGTGCTAGGTGAGTGACGTGTTGGTTTCTCTACTTTGAGGGCTTGTGGAATGCTTACTATGAGAGGTGGTGTTTATTATCTGCATATTGCTGGAGCTCGGCATATCTACCCCGCTCCTTTGCCAAATTATGTTTTCTCTATCGAGGAAGGACGTGTGATTTATGACTTGCAGGTTGAGCAACACCAACCCGGGGAGGAGATTCCGTGGTAGGATGAGGACCAAGAGGAGGATCAAGAAGCCCCTCATCAGGAGGAGCAGCCACAAAACCAATTCGCTACATATCAAGATTTTCAAGAACTTCGAGGAACTGTGGAGAGAATGCACAATCTTGCCATGAACCTCCGAGAAACAACAAGTAACCTTTCAACTCAATTCGCGGACTGGAGCTACAACTATTTCCCCCACCACAGTGATTTGAAGGGCTTGTAAAAGCCTAAGCTTGGGGAGGTTTTATCTATTTTATATTTTATATTTTTATTTGCTTTATCTTATTTTCGAGGTTATGCCTTTATTTGAGTTTATAAGCACTTGTGTTGGTTCCCCCCAACACTTTATCTTAGTTATTTTGTTTGAGATTTTCAAGCCGAGCTTTGCCGCCAATTTTCTATTCTTTAATCCCCCTTCTCAAAAACCACAAAAAGATTTCTCCGTTTATCTTTATTTTCCCTCTCTCTTTTTATTTCCGCCTCGAAGTTCTTGTTGATTTGCAGGAGAGTGATTGACTTTGAGTTTCCAAGAAACAAATAAAAAGGGAAGAGAGAAGTGGAACCAAACATGAGAGGTATGCCTTATGACTCTCCATTTTTGAAGTTTGAGAAACCCATGCTAGTTAGTAGTAATGTTGAGATGTTATATCGGTGGAGTGAGTCTCTATATTGTAGTAAAATTTTGTTTGCATGGGTATTTAATTGAGTATGTTTTGTTCCATCTCTTGTAGTTAACCAAGTCTTGCCTAAAAATTTGCTAAACAATTGAAATATGAAAAAATCTCACAAATTGAAGACTTGGTTGTTGTAGTGTTTAGTCTTGACAACTTATTCTTAGAGATACTCAACACCATAGAAAATAATGATTGACTTGATAGATCTCTTTAAAAAGATTTGTTCAATTGAATTAATGTTTAGCGTTTTTTGTGAGCATGCCAAAGTTTGACTTGTAAATCATAAGAATGATATAGCTTTACGCGTGTCAAACTTCATGGGATGCCAACAACTCCGCTGGCCTACGAACGATCTTCATGGAGGAAACTCCTAGATTTCGGCTATGAGTTGATTAAACATATATAGCAGCAATGCTATAATGGGTAAGATTCTTGGCACTCCCAGGTAGCTGTAACATGATGGAATCACTCCTCTGGTTGATATGAGTAATCATTATGCAAAAGTAACAAACACCTTAGTGATGCCATGAGTGTCCATCTTAGCCCAATAAACTAATGAATTTTTTTGGCATGCTCTCAATTACTTAAGAACTAAAAATTCTTGAAGGACAATGAATATAAAAGTAGTGCTTGAAAATTATTGATTTATTGATGTGGGAGAATTGAGATACTTTAGTGTATATGATTTTCATGACAAACTCTCACACTCTTAATTCTACATGATTACACTTTATTGTTCAAAGGCAAGCCTATGAGTTAATTACATGACATGGAATAAAGTTTACTCTTTTGAATCATCCGTGCTTACAATAATTTTGTTGTTCTATAAGGATTCATGAAACCCGTAAGATATGCTTTCCATTACTCTATATATGCTGAAGTTTTTCAGATTAATAAAGTGGAGGAAACATGAGACTACCAATCATGAGTAAGATCATCATCTTGTTATTTCAGTTTAATTGTTGAATTCCCTTTTGATTTTGGTTTTCTTGCTCGAGGAAGATCAAGTTTAAGCTTGGGGAGGTTGATGGCTGTGAAATATAGCCATCCACATACGCATTTAAACTAGATATTATTCATATATTTGATAAAATATCTCCCTAAAACCTGCCACTAATGCCTAATGATCAGAGGGGTATGCAATCCTTTCTTGCTATGTTTGCCTGCACAGATAATGACGTATTATGATGGGAATCACTACATAAATGCCAAAGATACGATATTTCCAACACGCCAAAGAAACCAGGAGCCATGAGGAGGCTACTGCAAGCTTAACGACCAACTATATGGTCCATCGCCGTATAGTTGTCGTTGTATAGTTTGCACCGATCTCCTTAGGTCAAACAGAACAAGTTTCATGAAGGGACACCTATATAAATAGGCTTCAGCAACGAGAAACAAGCCCCCGACTCCACAAAATCGCTTCTTTCACCCTGAACTCTCCCTGCCGCCACGCCGGAGGAATAGATCTAGATCTAAACCTCTAAACCCTTCTCCACCACCATAGCCATCTTTCACCACTTGTAATAGTAGATCTCATCTCCAATTGGCGACATTGTTAGAATATTTGCTATCAACTCTATGATCTCTATTACAATGTTTATGATTGTCGATTTTATCTATATGTGTGAGTAATTCTCCTTGGGCTAAGGGCTTCGGCCTAGCCATGTAGCTTTTGTGCATGTTATTTATCATAGATGGGATCATGTATTAGTTTGTATGGCATGATGATTGTAGTACCCTCTCTTGCCTCAATCTAAGGACTTGTCAGGTACCCAAGACCCTAAAGATTGATCCAAGTAAAGGGAGTGTGAGTAACGACTGATCTGCAGGATAGGAAACCAGTGACAGAAAGGATAGTAGGTTGTATGTGAGGAACTTACTTGGGATTAACAGTGACATCACTATGCATATCATTAGTTCTCTTTCTTCTATGGATGAGACTAGTAGGTTATTGCCATAAGCGGTTGTGGAGGCGATAACATTTATGGATGCACTGCCCACATATAATTACCTTGCTCTAACAATTACATGATTACATTATTATTATCTGTTCTTCCCATCAAATCTTTTTGCACAACTACTAGTGAAAATCGAAGACCCTAGGCCCTCTTTCCATCGTTAACAACAATAACAAGATCGCAAACTCTTGGTCCAGTGAAAATGCAATAGGAATTCTAAAACTCTCGAAGGTCCGTTTAAGTAATCTCACTTTGCTTTCTGCTTCCCGAGGATTCGATAAACCTAGGTCTACTAGGGAAAAAGAGCTATACTACATCCATAATCTAGGTCAAAGGTATCAGTCATCCATGTGGAGGAAGACAAAAAAGATAGTTCTCTCCCGCGTGGGCCCAGCATGTTAGTGAGAGAGAAAAACAGTACATAGGCTTGGAATGCTATTGGGTCGTGGCTAAGTGAGCGAGACGGTTGCCGTGGCCAATAAGCAAGAAAAACTATGGGTCGTGGGCCAGAAGCTGGTCTCTTCTATTTTTTTGCCTTTTTATTTATCCTTTTTATATTCTATTTTCACAAACCTTTTCAAATATAAATTTCTTAAGGTTTTAAAATATCAAGAAATTTTGTAAGACATAAAGAATATTGTAGAGATCAATTATAATCAATTCTCTCTACATTTCTTGTTGTGTTTTCGAAATTCATAATTATATGAAGGATTCATTTTATTAAATAGTACTTAAATATTATTATTAGGAATTATGTTTTTAGGGTGTTTGTTTATTATTTAAATAATCCTTTTTAGGTATGAATTTGTCCTTCCCCTTAATTAAATGAAATGTTACGGAATTAGATTATTAAAACAATGATGGCCATAATAATTCTTTTAGGTATGACATCATATAATAACATTATTACCTCTATTATGGTAGTTTATCTCTTTTGGGGTTTTAAAATTTGTGATTTCTTCAATTCAAATTCCACTAAAATGTTATTGAGTACCTTATTATGTGTGGTTGATGTTTTGATAAGAATTTATCATATAATGATTAATAGTAATTATCATTTATGTGACACATGGGACCAGATGCCAAGCAATATTTATTTAGGGTTTCTAATACAACATTACTATGAGCTCTAGAGGATACACTACTCTCATGTTTATTTATGAATGTTGATAAGGATCAAAGGTTAATGACTTATCTCTGAATTTATGATTATGGATGAGATCTTAACTTGGAGTGAGACATAGAGATTACTTCCTAATGAGATCTTGAGGATTCCATGGTACTAAGTTCTTGTTAGGGTTTAGAAGAATGAGATAGATATGGAACTTGATATGGTTTGATATAGTCTTAGTTGATAACTTATTAAGAATCCTTACCTTTTCCTAATTCTTGACTCCTAATTAAGGAATTCATTTCCTAGATATACTACTACTTCACATCCATCATCATGTAGTAACATTGAAAGATCGGTATAATCGACTAGAGAGGAATCGTTTCAGTGATGAAGTTCGATGGTCTTTGGATCTAGCGCGAAGTTTACGCGATGGCGGATTATTCCGGTCTTTGCCGGATTGGCTTGCTGAGGACATTTCTGGCGAGAGCCGGGGTTCGCTAGGTCAGGCGCCGCAATGCCTGGGGCCATTTTGGTGGCAGGTTCGGTGTCGCCGGTTTGTCCATCGAAATGGCCTCCTTCCACCCTTGTCTCTGTACTTGTCAGTGTGAACCTATCATGGTCATAGGACGAAGTATGAAATAGTATACCATTCAATAGCGTAGGAAGTGAACTCGTGTAGAGGATAGGATTCACCTTTGGAGTCCATGACGACTTGGCATAAGTTGGAGACCTTGATATGGTAATGACTGTAGGTCGGGCCGTATGATCTCCCCCCGCTTCAAAAAGTGTTTTCCTCGACTCTATACGCTCATCACCATGTTGAAGAGGTCGAGATACATTCTTGATCATGGGATTTACCATATAGTCATCCTCGGGAAGATTGATGTGGTAACTCTTCAAAGTTCCTTCACTTTTCATGAAGCCTACAAAGCTCACAGAAAAGCGAAGAAACACTCAAAGAGTAGCCAATTTATAAAGATTATAGCACGAGTCCATAAGTAGAAGGAAGTCGCCTTAGGATGTAGAGATTGCTCGTGGAAGCGCCTCCATAGGTAATCCTCTACATTTCTCCTTGTCAACTCGTGGTGTGTAGATGTTTTTTTGCGGGTGTGGTTTGTGGATGTTGACAGGTATACATTTGTACCTTCACACAACAAAGACCAAGCAAAATATTTTCATGTGTGATAGCAGAGCATATGTCATTTGTGGCATGTCCATTCTTGTTCATAACACTATTAGCACAATACATGTATAGCAAATAGAATGCATATAGCACAATGTGTATACTCTTCTAAACTTTGCCATGAATAAGAATCTTCTCACCCTTCCCATCCCTTGCCCTGCTTGTACTGATTTCCCTGTGATCCAATATGCTGATGATACCTTAGTGGTCATGAAGGATGACTCAAAACAACTACTTTGCCTTTGTTAAATTGTTTTGCCACTTCTACTGGGCTCAAGGTTAATTATGCCAAATCAAGTATGATGCCTATCAACCTAGACCCTGAAAGACTTCTTCATTTCTCTTCTACCTTTGGATCTAAGATGTGTAGCCTCCCCTTCACATATCTTGGACTTCCTCTTAGTCTTAACAAGCCCTCTCTAGAGTTCTACTTGCCTATGGTGCAGAGGGTTCAATCCAGACTTGGCGGAATTGCAGATTTTTTGAATTATGGGGGAAAACTTCAAATGGTCAAGTTAGTTTTAACATCATTACCACTCTTCTTCACGAGCTCTCTTGATGTTCCCATTACAATCAAGGACCAGGTAGTTAAATACATGAGACACTGTCTATGGAGAAAAAAATTGTTGATGTTCAGGCTAAAGGTGCTGCAATGGTTGCTTGGACAAAGGTTTGCAGGCCAAAGAATCAAGGTGGTCTAGGAGTTCTTAATCTTAATATTCAAAATACTGCTCGGTTGCTCAAGAACCTTGATAAATTTTATAATCACCATGATATCCCTTGGGTTCATCTTGTCTAGGAATCTTATTATAACCAAGGCAAAGTTCCTGGTTATCAATTGGAAGGATCATTCTGGTGGAAGGCCCACCTGAAACTCATTGATGCCTACAAGGCAATGGCTAAATGTCAACCTAGACATGGGAAAACTGCCAATTTTTGGTCTGATTTGTGGGATAAAGAATGTATGCAATTTCAGATGCCTCACCTACTCTCCTATGCAAAGAACACCAGAATTACTGTCATGGAGGTTATTCAGACTGAATATCTTGAGCATCTCTTTAATATTCCTTTGTCTCAACAAGCTTTTTCTGAGTTTGAACAACTTGAATTGAGATGCCAACAGATTAATCACTTGGCAACACCTGACAAGTGGACATACATTTGGGGAAGTGAAAAAATTTCTGTCAAAAGGGCCTATGAGGTTATGGCAGGCTATCAACCTGCTCCTCCACATTTCACCTGGATCTGGGATTCTTCTTGCTAGGCTAAACATAAATTCTTCTTCTGGATAGACTAAATACAAGGAATCTTCTCAAAAGGAAAAATTGCTCTCTACCAAACTACAATTGTGCAGTTAGAAACTTTCACTCAGAAGAAACTTTGATTCACCTTTTTTGGAGCTGCCCTTTTGCTGCTGAATGTTGGGATTACATTTGTCCACATAGAGATCAGAGACTCTCTATGTTTGGGGCTTTTCAAGACATAAAAACCAGACTCAACCTTCCTTTTGCCATGGAGATAATAATTTTAGCTGCTTGGGGAATATGGACCTGTAGAAACAACAAAATATTTGAGAATGTAACACCACAGTTCTCTACCTGGAAGATAGTATTTTTTCAAGAACTGAGATGGGTCAAACTAAGAATAAAAAAAGCATGGTCCTCAATTTGATAGCTGGTTTCAAACTCAAGTACACTAGTGGGTTACTTCTGGTAAACACAATGTATCACCTGTAATGATCTACTCCATTGTAATCATGTAATTCTACTCTGTACTATGACATGATGATTATATAATAAAGAAAAAAGTTACAGTGGGGGTTCCCTCCCCTACTGTTTTTCCCTAAAAAAAGGTCAATGTGTATTTAAATCGTTTGAACATCATCCAAATGATGCGGACTCGAAAACTCAATACAACGTCTTAGTGTATCACTCAAAGCATTTGACTAAAATTTTGATCAATATCTTTGATGCAAGAATAGGAGAATTTGGCAAAAACTCATAAGGAAGGATATCCAAGACAACATCATTCGTGTAAATAAACCATTTGAAAGAGAAAGTGTTCCTTATGTTTGTTGCAACAAAAATATGAGATAATTGGAAGCTCTCATGACAATACATGCTCATAATGGCATTATGGTTTCACACAAAACATCGGAAAGAAAAATTGTTTAACATTTTTTTGCAACACACAAAGTATCAATGTTCAAGAGCAAAGAGACATGATTGTCACAAGGTGAAAGAATACCATCAACATTCTTGCAAACAAACCATAGGAAAGAAAAATTGTTTAACATGAGAGATGCAAAGCATGCAAAAGGTATTAGAGTCGGGTTCTATCTAGAACTCACAACACGAAAACTATTCTTATGCCCGGAGCCGTTTCGACGGCAGGTTCGGCGTCACCGGTATGTCCACCGGAATGGCCTCCTTCTTCCGTCTCCTCTTCCAAGCCATTGTCTTGTTGGCCTTGGGGTTCTGGGCTTCCTTCCTTGTCTCCGAACTTGTCGGTGTGAAGTTATCATGGTCATAGGTCGGAGTATGAAGTAGTATACCATTCAATACGGTAGGAAGTAAACTCGCGTAGAGGATAGGATTTACCTTTGGAGTCCATGATTATTTGGCATAAGTTGAACACCTTGATATGGTAACGACCGTAGGTCGGGCAAATCTCTAATACACTTGATCTTATGGTTAACACATAATATACGACGCAAGAATTACTAGTGACATTGGTTATGAAATCTTAGATTATACTTTCCCATGTAAATAGAACATCCACCAACCACATATATCATATCGTGGTTCCATTTTCCCGCCATACTAGGTTACCACCACTCGGGCAGATAACCAATAAGTCATATTATTAAGAAAACAGTTTTTTTTCATCCTTTTCAAAATGTAGGTGATAACAATAGTAGATTGCAAATACTCCCTTTGTCCAAAAATAACTGACGCGGGGGAGATTTTTTTTGAACTATACTCCATCTTACAGAAAACCCCTTGGTATTTTAAATCAAATCCCTCAAGTCCACAATTAGCTCACAATCTGCCATCCTCGCGATCCATGATCTTTGATACTCGCAATCGCTCGCGATCTGCGATCCCCACCCTGTTCGCCAGCGCCCCTTCACCGCCCCTCGCCTCGCCGCCCTTCGGTTCTAGCAGCAACTCATCAATGCCCCTGCATCATCCCTGATAGGCTGCTCGTCGGCTGCAGGTCCAAGCAGCACCACGCCGGTGCCCCTACAACGTCCCTAATAGGATGCTCGTCGGCTGCAGGTCCAAGAAGCACCACGTCGGCGCCTATTCCCGCCCATCGCCTCACCAGCCGCCGGTCCCAGCAGTACCTCGCTGACAAGCTTAGCTGCCTCAGACTGGAGCGGCTCCTTTTGCTCCCTATAGAGCAGGAGCCTCGCTGCTCTCGAAATCTCCTCCTTCACCCCCGTCAACACCAGACGGGGAGCAGAAGGAGCCAGGCTCCCGCCGGTCGGCTAACCACACTCCCTCCTACGGCGGAGCCGCTCTACCATTGCGCCGAGGTCAAAGCTGGCTGCTGGACCTCGTACCCGGAGCTCCTCCGATGACCAAAAACCGGTGGCGCTGCCAACTGCTGAGGCATACTGAGTTCTGAAGAAGAATAATGTAACAAATAAGATACATGTACTGTCATCCTTCAAATACAGTAAAAATTTGAAGAACTATCCATGTTCAAGTATAGAAGATAAAAGGGACATCAAGTTCATTCTTTTACAAGTGCTAAGAAATCCTTTTTAAAAGGGAATTACTAAATTTATCCAATGATGCTTCAGTACGAGAACCATTTATCCAATGATGCTTCCTTTTTTGCAAAATAAGATCACTATGTTCATCATAGAATGAAAAGATAACTAGGAAGAACTAGATTTACAACCATAATTTTTCACAACTAGCATGTACTGGCTCAAAATGTACAGATTGATGTTTTACCATGGAAAATCACTTCCTAGATAACACCTCACACACACGACTGAATAAGTTTCAGTTACACTGGCTTTCTAAAAACATGCTTTCGCCCTGCTTTATAAATAAAGCACACATGTGGAACCGCTGTTGGGCCAGACAACACAACGCCCAAAGATAGAGACACAACACGATATACGATGCTGGGGCAGCAGCACACACACGCCCGAACTAAAACAAGGAAAAACAAAAAGAAATGAAGACGGATACGAATACGAATCGACTAGACGAGGAAGACCGCAACCGCTGCACCCTCCGAAAAATGCCCACCAAGATCCTAGCCCCAACTCGACAAGCACCAAGCAGCACCCTCAAGAGGGAAAGCGACCGTTGCTGCCCGGACCAGAGACTGGCCCTAGGGTTTCCCCCGGCACACAGAGGGAAGTGAAAGAAGGTTAGCCACGACGCCCTTCAGGAAGGAAAGATGCTACCCACATGCGGCACCGCGTCAGAGTCAGGCAAAGCCGACAAGGATTTCTCCTGAAAACGAGCGATTCGTTGCACAGGAGCCCCGCGAGGACGAGGCCTCGCCACCACCAAACATGGCGTCCACGAGCGTGCGCCACCACAGTCACGAATCTACCACCATCAGCTCACCGAGATTTCCGTCGTGAAGTCTACAAAAGAGCGGCGAAAAGTAGCAAGAAAAACATGGCTTTAGCAATATGAGTAGACCATTTTTGGACTGCAGATATTGTTGAATAGCTGTTCGACTAGAAAGATTGCGTATCCAGCCCCTGTGCCACTGTTCTTTCGCGTTGAATAGGCACATCCACATGATTGAGGAGGCGCGGGGAAATATTTAGGTCATGTTTCACAAACACAACAATACATTGGAGCATAGTTTCATTGTGCTGCTCGCATTTATTAACTCATACTCTTGCGTTCAATACCTGCGGGATAGTTTTAGAGAGAGAGAGACTGTTTGCCCACCAAGCTCCTAGCCCAACTCGCCAAGCACCAAGCAGCACCCTCAAGAGGAAAAGCGACTGTTGCTGCCCGGACCAGAGACTGGCCCTATGGTTTCCCCCAGCACACATAGGGAAGTGAAAGAAGGTTAGCCACGGCGCCCTTCAGGAAGGAAAGATGCCACCCACAGGCGGCACCGCGTCAGAGTCAGGCAAAGTGTAACATCCCAGCATTTAGGAACTAACGAAGGGTAGATTTAGAAATTTATGATATTGCATGCATTCATTTGTGAAAATGTGGGTAAATTTTTCGCCAAATAAAAACCTAAAGTGATCAAGGTTTCTTTCATACTTTGAGATTAGGTATAGTCTTGAAGGATGATTGTTATAGACTTTGATATGATCTTTGTGGACTTATGTGTTTTGGGAAATGAAATTTGAATTTAAAAACTTGAGTGTTTGAATTATAATTCAAAAGGATTTTTGATTGATGTTTGAGTATTTGGTTTAATTAACCAATAATAACTCAAACTATAAATGAAAAAAGACAATCAATAAAATGATTATTCCAAAACTTCATTCAATAATGAGTTACAAAATGTAACTTATGGAAACGAGCAACAATCTTTACAATAATAATTAAATAGAAGAATAATACTTATTTATTGAATAATAGTACAATCTTTATTACAAAAGAATAAAAATAAAGAGTACAAACGAATAAATTAAAGATTACAATTGAATATGAGAGTTATTACAAGTGACTATTCTATAAAGAAAAATAAAAGCCTAAACTAAAATCTTGATCTTCAAATCTGGTACCTGCAAAATAAACATAAACTTAAAAGAAAAAGAAAGTTAGAATTAGAATTATTTTACTCTCAGAGTTGACAGTGAAGTGCACTGTTCACTTTTTCATCATTGAGTATTTAAGGGGCAAGTTTCACCAATATGAAAGAATGTATCTTTCATAATTTTAAGCCATAAGTCAAATAAACAGCAAGGAGAGGCAAGTTTCACCAACCAGGTAAAATGTAACCTGATAATAGTAACTCTCAAAATTCAGAACATATCCACAACTGTGCAGCAGGCACACAAGTAGCATACACACCAAACTTCATGGTGTGTGTTGTCAGCACCACAACAACAACACAATCAAACAAAACCATTAGCACAGCCGTGGGAATACAACCCCACACCATTCCATTGTTCTTACACACCAAGAACAGCAGCCAACAGCTAAACCCAGCCAAAGCCAAGCTAAATCATACCAATCAAAACCTTGGATCACACCACCAAAATGGTGACATAAGGAGGGGGTGGATCAGGTGGATAGAAAGACCAAGATCAATCCATCGAGACAAGAGATGAAGGGCTAGATCAAGGACAAGCCAGGAGCTGGAAATACCAGGAGAACATCAGATCAAGTTAGCACAAGATCAACCACAGGAAACCCCAACATCAAGTGACAGTGGTGAGTAAAATAGACCATCACATGATCTATCCGTCTAAGATTAGACAAGCATACATGATCTGTCCCTTACTCAAACTCTCAGAAAGCACCCAAGTGGGGTGAATCCATCACTGAGGTTTTAAACACTAAAAGCAATCAGAAAAGTATAAGGATCCAACTAAGATCTCAGGACAACATCATTGATCTAAGCAATCAAGCTATATTTCAATTCAAGAATGAACATAGCTAAGATTTAAACGTCTAGGCACATCTCTAAGACAAGAGTAGCACCTTAGAATTTAATCTTATGGATCTATACAAGTGATCAAGCCTACCATCATTTTTCCCAAACTTTGATTCAAGAAAAGTAGCTGGTATCACTACCAGAACCAATCCATGTGAATCAACAAGTTAAAGGATTAATCCCTAAACCTCAGACCAACATCATGGGTCTTAGGGATTTAAGAAAAGAAGTTTCTGCTTATCTATAATGCCAAGTCAATTTTAAGCTTGAACAAGACCAAACCAAGTTATAGAATTTAATCTTGTGTGCCATACAAGGATGGTGTCACAAGAACAGTTCTAAACTAAGCAGGTTAAGCATCCAATCTTCACAGCTACAACCAACCAACTATAAATCATTTTCCTATTCTTAATCACAGGAATCATAACTAGGATATTCATATATATATATCTTCATTATAGAAAACCATTTTGTTCTCAAGCTATATATGAATTCTTAAGTCAACAGTACTAAGACAGTGACTTCATCACACAACACTCACTGTCATCAACCAAGTAATGACAGTGGTGAGATATTAAACCACTAGATTTACCAAGAATTGCTTCTAGATTAACTTCACCATCTGAATCATCTAAAATTTAATCCATAGAATCATCTGATAAACCACTAGCATCCCACAGCTAACCATCAGCAATAATCCATAACAAGTCACACTCAACAGATTCAAGGTTCATCAATACATGATCCAATTCATCAAATATCTAATCCACAACAGGGTATGAACCCTAAGTAGAACAAACCATCTTAATCAGGACAAGACCGTAACCAGAAAGGTCACTACCAACAGCTAGCATGGGATGGCCTAGCATAGAGAGCATGAGAGGGAGAGGAATAACTTACTGAAGGTCCTTGTTGTAGATCAGAAGAGGAAGCAGAGGAGGCTGACGACCACGGCGGCACGGGGAGCACCCCCAAGGGGGCGCTTCAACCCACGCAACGCCACGACGGCGACCATAGCCACGCCTGGGGGTGAGGAGCATCTCCACGGCACACGACAGCAACGGCGACATCAGATCAACGCCAACCTCAAACCCTAGGGTTCGGGACGGCATCGATCTGGTCGCAGGAGGGCTCCAGGTCTAAATCCAACTGGACAGGAAGGAAGAGCGGGGCCGAAAACCTCATCCTGCACCATGGCAGCGGCCAGGGAGGTCCACGACGGCGTGAATCGCCGGCGATGACATTGCTGACCACGGGGACGGGGGAGGAGAAGGAGAGAGGTGAGCTCGAGAGAGAGAGAGAGACAGAGAGTGATGGGCTGGGATGGGAAAATACCCCTTCGGGGTGTTGTTTTGCCTTTGCCCTACTGGGCCACAAGGGCCCAATAAAACCAAATAAGCTAGCCCAAATCATTTAGAGCCTGTTTTAATAATTGGAAAAGGACCAAAATGCCCCTGAACCTAAATAAATTCTAGAAAATAAAATAAAAGTCCAAAATTATAAATAAAATATCTTTGGATTCACAATAATCCAAACTATCCAAATAAATTAAGAGATAAAATTTTAGACATATAAATTTTATTAAGAATTTTGTAATTTATATATTCCTTATGGAATTTTACAAAATTATTGAAAGTTGATAAAAAATAAATAAAAATCACTTTCATTATATATTAATATTGTAGTATTTTAGAAAAATACTAAACAAATATTTAATGTCAATTTTTGGTCATTAATGATAATTCTTAAAGGAATTATTAGTTAAATAAAAGGCAAATAAATTAAAATAAAATAAAAAGAATACAATATTCAATAAATATTAAAAAAATAATATTTATAAATTATTTCTCATTAAAAGAATTTTTATAATTTAAATAAATGGGGAAGAATACATATAAAGCTAAATCATGCATTACATTACTTTGCATAATCATTTTGCTTCTTTAATTATTGTCCTTACCGAGCAATGATGATGTTTTTGTAGACATAGAAGCTCAAGGTCTAGTGCAAGCATCAGACTTCACTACCTTGCCATCACAAGGCAAGTTCATCACTTGCTCATATCCTTTGAAGAGTCTTTATCAAAGTATTTGCAAATTGTGTGTTATCATATATACTCCAAAGAAAGGAAATATTATTTTCACAATTAAAGAAATCATAGATATCATCCTAAGTGATGATATAATGGAGCAATAGAACTTAGGGTTCTATTTGCAACAATAATGATCAATTAGGGACTTAATAACCCCTGACGTCAGTAATTCTAGCGTCGTATATTACGCATTAGCCATGAGATTTAGAATGTGACAGAGAAGTCAGTTGTATCTTCTTCCTCTTGCATGAAGCTGGATGTGTAGGTCGTGTCTGTTATCCTTGTAGCGTGCATATTAATTGATAATTCGTAGAGGATATGCAGCATATGGGTGGGAACCCTCAACGTCCCACGATAGTTCTGGCATCTAACGGTTTGTACAAACCATTGACGTAATTCATTATGTGGGCATGGTGTATACCAAGGATGTATCCGAGGTCGCGAAGGGGGCAGTGATTGGCTTGGACCAACTACTGGGCCCCACATCATGGAATTGTGGACGGTAAAATACGCCCGGTTGTGCTGAGTTGATCTCTCATGGGTAAAGTAACGCACCTCTGCAGAATGTAAGAATTGTAACTTGTTACTCCCTGTTCTGGAAAAAAGCTAGAACGGGTCAGAAAAGGAACTTCATGAAAGTTCTGGTCAACCTGTGAAGACTGATGGTCATAGATTTTCATAATAAAATCAATCTTTGAAGAAAGATTTACGAAAACTACATAGTACCAAGGACTTATAGTCCGAGGTGGTAGTTAGAGCATCAAACTTCCCACCTTGCATATAATGAACTTGTTGGGTAACCCTGTTACTCATCCTTTCCTTTGATCCCTTGCTTAGACTCTGAGGATCCCGAAGACGTGCCAATGTATGCAGCTGAATGTCAAGAAGATCTGTTCTACGAGGAGCCTGACCTATCAGGAGGTGTTGAAGGAGTGGATTACGAAATCCGCTATGGTGTTGATGATAACGAGTCCAACTAAGTATCCTAGTTAGTAGTAATCAACGAAGCCGAGCAGCATGAACTCTATAGAATAAGCTGCCGAGCTCAACTCCTAGTTGGAGTTGCTACTTTTAAATTTCGCTGAAACAGTTTATATTTTGGTTTGTAAGTTGAAACCTTTTAAAGTCTTGAACTTCTGGTATTGTAATAATAATAATGTGTGAATGTTTGTAATATGGACCCGCAATGTTTCTGTTGTACCACTCTGAGGGATGTGATATTTACGGAACGGTGTTATGTGGGTATCATGTAAACGACTATAGCGTACTACACATGCAGTGGTATGTTGGGTCACCGCACAAAGCCGACAAGGCTTTCTCCCGAAAACCCTATCCACAACCCTCGAGCAATTCGTTGCACAGGAGCCCCACGAGGACGAGGCCTCGCCACCACCAAACATGCCGTCCACGAGCGTGCGCCATCACGGTCACGAAGCCACCATCATCAGCTCACGAGATTTCCGTCGCGAGGTCTACAAAAGAGCGGCGAAAAGTAGCAAGAAAAACATGGCTTTGGCAATATGAGTAGACCATTTCTGGACTGCAGATATTGTTGAATAGCTGTTCGACTAGAAAGATTGCGCATCCAGCCCCCGTGCCACTGTTCTTTCACGTTGAATATGCACATCCACATGATTGAGGAGGAGGGGGGAATATTTAGGTCATGTTTCACAAACACAACAATACATTGGCGCATAGTTTCATTGTGCTGCTCGCGTTTATTAACTCGTACTCTTGCGTTCAATACCTGCTGGATAGTTTCAGAGAGAGAGAGATGTGAATTCCCACTACCGCGTGTTTAAACCAGAACGTTGGAAATTAAACGTTTATTTTTTTTCTGTGCTATAGATGAAGAGCCTGGGTTTCGCATAAATAAGGTTCACCCTACACAATAAGGAGAAAAGAAAGTAGGCTTTTGAATATTACCAGATATTCCGAGCAACGACGCAGCATATCCCCATTGATGTGAGCACGTCGAATCTGTATGTCCAGTTGTCCACACCCACATTCTGAGCACATCAAACTAGTACCCCTCCGTTACAGAACTCCGGCTCTTGTTAACAGATGAGTTAATGGCAAATATATTGCAGAGAGAACGCTGCTCTGTCATTGAAAAAATTCAAATGGGACGAAAAATGTAGACTAAATATAGTTATTCTCACTCATCACATCACATCACATCACATCACCTCACATCAAATCAACTCTATGACACGGCGAAGGTATCCATTCCAGCTGCAGTATCTCAGCAAGCTCGCAATTGTACTAATGGATATGCATCCCTGTGACGATCATCTAAACATCATCGTGATGGTGCGTCTTCGGGAATATTAGGTCAAAAACCTATACGGCTGTGTAAATCTTCTCATCCCATGCTCAGGTGCTTGTGCCATGTTGGCAAGATGTATGCTCCTCACCTCACTGTCAAGGGAAAAAAAACTCAGAAATGGACCAGAGGGACTGAAATTGTTGATATATATTCCTACTTCAACGATAAAGGGAGAAATGGCGGCATTGGACCGGAAGAATTCATTGACAATCTACACATGGGCACATGGTGGATGTAAAATATTATTACTCTTCAGAAAAGATGAAGAGAACAACCTCTGACACAACATCAGACAGGAAGAAGTTGCTGCCTCTCATCAGATCCATGGCGGTGCTTAGCCTGTATGTGCAGATCGATTGTCTGTTAGACTTGCAAACAGAAAAATGAAAACCCAGCGCCTTGAATCATATGTAGTACATAGTTACCTCACTTTCCACGGGATCAACTTTCACATGTACAGACTCATTTAATCTGTTGAACAAGGCATCCATATAAATATTCAAAGAAAGATAATACTAATGGAGCGCATCAAGTTTTCAGTGGCTATAGCTGAAAACAATAAATTTCTTCTTGAAGGTGGGCCGCGGAACGAAACTTCAGAACAGTGTGAGTATCAAGTATCAACTACAAGAGTACACAATAAAACTAACCTGTCACCCTCAGCATCAGACATCTCAATTTTGCTGCTTGACACTTGGTCCTTAATTTGGTTTGAAAGATACTGCAGCAAATTAAGATCCACAGAAACATGTAAGGGCATGATAACTTAAACATTAATAACTGAATCAACAGAAGAGAAAGCAGGTTACCTGATGCATAGATATAATTACTATTGATATACCAAGAACAAAATTTATAGTCAGAGTATGACCAAACAGTACAGCAGATGCTATCCCCGTAAAGATTGTTGATATTGTCGACGAGTACTTCTTCAAAATTGTATCTGCATTCATCATTATGTGCTTGAGTCTTATCAAATTCCACTTGCCAAAACTAACATACAGTAACCAAATAGCACATCACAGAAGAACCCTATTCATGCATATGCATACTCCTACGAGTTAGGACATACAGTGATCATGCTAGATGTGTTCGTGTACACTCAGGTTTAAGCTAGAATTTTCATGTGTGGAAATGTTTGGTGGATACATCCGTACACATGCATCATAGTTAGAATAATAAATCTTCAGGATATTGAAGATGTGGTACGTTTGAAGAGCATGTAAACCAATAGCTAGGAGGTTTTTGTGCTTGTAACATGCCTGCATATTTGAAGAAAAAAGATGAAAGTATGCCTTGTGCAGCATTATTGCAAATAAGAAACATTGTGGCCTTTGAATGCCCTTCCAGAATGTGAAAGCTACTAGGCCCTGGAAAAATTACACAAAAGATGTGTTATATTGGCAAAATATTCCAGTATTTCATATCCATAATGGCGTCAAACTGATCGGGGAAACATATAGTGCAAGAGAACACTTCATAGACAACACAGTTCATTCACAAAAAATTGTTATGCATATTGTCCAAATCCTTGCACTCGAAAGTATAGTTCGATGAACATGTTGAAATGAATAATAATAAAAAAATTATATAGTTTGGAGTTTTTGAAATTAAACAGTAGATATATAAGGTAAACCAAGCTGTAAGGATACAATATATAAACATATACAACACTGAATTACTTATAGATTCAAAATTCTAAGCTAACATGGGACAACTTGTATTCAGTTCATACATCAAAATTGTTTAGACAAGACAAGACAGGATAGAACAATAAGCAAAAAGTATAAAGCTTCCCATTAGACATGTATTCACAAAATTACCTTGGATGATGGCAGTGATCACTAGCCCAAGGACATTAAATATCACACCATATCCATACAGAAATAAGTTCTGTAAAAGATGGAGACCAGGATGACAAGTAGCTTTTAGAGGAATAAGACAAATGCATAAGAAATCTAACATAGGACATTGCATTGAGTAGCACATGGTGCCAGATTAAAATAGCCAAAAAGCAGTACAATGGATATGGTCATACCTGAAGATATATGCTTGTATCGAACTGGCTTTTCAGAGCCTTTTCATTGGAAACTGAGGCCAATGCAGGAACTGTTATCTGATTGCCACAAAGTTAGTAAGGAATGGTGACGTCTCACCACTCACAATGTTCTTTAAATAAATTCCTTCAATGAAAAAAGGCTCCATATTTTCCCCATGTTAAGCAGTTGGCTGTATAGATTCCAGAGATCTTAGAACCGAAAATTTTGTCATATGGAAGTTTACTGTAAGTTCTGGATCATATTTAGGTACATGTTCAAGCTACAGATAACACAAACTATACCACAATTGTAAAAGCAAGAAATAGCGAAGCCCAAGCACTGTATCAGTGAGACGAACTGACTGTAACATTTAAAATTAGCAAAAGCTAAGGAGCTACAAAACTGTACTGTAGTCAACTGAATGACAGAATACTATACTTACATTATACATATACAAGAAAAGAGCATAAAACAGATGTCTTAATACGTGATAGGCATGCTAGCTTCTCAAGTTACATGAGAGTTAAGATATACTCTAACCTGACATGTTAAATAAAACAGCACACTGCATGGTAGCAACTACTCAGGTACAAATGGCTTGAAAG
The DNA here is from genome assembly GCA_023614405.1 of Avena insularis. Lineage (NCBI taxonomy): Eukaryota > Viridiplantae > Streptophyta > Magnoliopsida > Poales > Poaceae > Avena > Avena insularis. The sequence goes on along the minus strand of CM042691.1, from coordinate 375,836,013 downwards.
GAAGTATGAGAAGAATGAATTAACAAATGAACCGAAGTCAGAACCTACAAAAAATATTGTATACATGTAGGCCCCAGCTGCAACAGGAGCACCAAGTGCAGTAGAACCTTCAGGCAGTGATTTTAGCTGATTAACAGATATTCCAATTAACAAGAGAGCAAGGGCTTCCCACTGTTAACAAACAATAGCATTATGTCAGTTACACAAGTCCATGGCATCACTACCAAATTATAGTATTATATTTAGGACATTACAACATTAACCACAGATATGAAGAAATATAAGTGGTCAATTATCTTTTTTTTCTTTTTTGCACGGGAGTGGTCAAATTATATATGAGCTGCACCGACACAAATTGACTTACATTTTGACCACCCATGCTTCTAAAGATTAAGTAACTAACATGCCCAAAGTTGGAAACATGAAGTATGCCAATTAGGAGCAAACTTACCTGAATTGTGGAAAAACGCCTCCTCAACAACACCTTTAGGAGCACAGCAATTATCAGAACCTACGTATATCAATATAATCAAAATATATAATCATAGAACACAAAGTGTATGCCAGATGCAGATGTATGTTAAAGACCAAAAGATATATTACAAGATTGAGATTATCAGGATGTTATTACTTTTTATAAGTGAAAAATGAACAGAAGAATGTGTATGCATCCAAATAAACATGTGTGGCCCATCCACACCAACCTTGAGATTATGCAACTACTAAGATACATCTAGCATCTTATAAAGAAGAAAGATACCATACCTTGAGATTACCCAGCATTTTCACTGTAGCAGGATTAAAATATAACTGTACAGCACACACGATAAATTACACTGGTTAGGAAACAGTACCAGATCCAAGTTAGGCTAATATAAATGTTGAGCTCCACTATTTTGTTTCAAACAGAAGAGTTTACTATGTTAAGTCCTTATTATTAAGGTGCTTATCGATTCTTTACCTGCATTATGAACTTCAAATAATTGTTGATAGCATAGAGAAAAGCAGGAACCGCAAGAAGAACATTGTTGCGAGCAGCCTGCCAAATGATGAATAATTAGAATGGCAAACAAGATCACTAGTTTTTTGCTGCTTTTGCCATCATAACAAATAACGTAGAATGGCGGAGAAATAAATTAATGATTACAGGCTAAATTTTTGTATGGAAGTTCCATGAACTGTCCGTGAAGTTGGGGTATCATGTACATGATAGCATATAGCCAGGTAATGGAGATTACCAAACCACAACTTCTTTAAACTAAGTATCATGTATTTGAGTATTTACATCATGCAATCTTCTAGTTGAAAAGTCAGAGCTTGACATTGAATATCGCAAGACATTGATCAGATCCATTGTATAGGTATGCATACTTTATGGCCGCATTACCTGGACAAATGTGGAAACAGTGAGAAGTGGCTTCTCTCCCACTTTTAGACGCCTAGCCTGCAAGAGACAAAACCAAACTTGATAAGGCCATGAAGGAATTACTGCAAACATAAGTCGTATATAATTGTAATCAATGTGGACTGAACCGTGAGAATTTTAAACAGGATGTTCATTCAACAAACTTAGTAGCATATTCAAGTCTAACTGCATGAACAAAAATGACACCTGACCTTACAGAACATAAATTATTTCCTAACCTCTAATAATCGCACTAAAGAATACATCAACAGATCACAATCGAACTCTAGATGGTTGCACATACCTGGAAGAACAACATGATGATGGCAAAGATAACTTTTGTAATCTCTGTCAAGAAGTTCACACTGACTGGGCTAAATTTGAATTTCCCATCGACTTTGCACATGTAGACCAATATAGGCTATAGAAAAAGAGGTAGAAAAGTGTCAGCAACCATACGAAGTTGCAATGTGGCAAACTGCCAATAAGTTAATGGAAACCTGCATAAACATGCTTAGTTGGCTAGATAATTTGTTAATAAATGTTACGCTTGATCTCAGGATAAATTCACTAATAGTGATGTGAATCATGGAGAAGTCTTAAAGTAAGTAGGCAGTAGTTCTTCCCCAGACATCTGGTGCGTGTAGCTAGACAATGCTAACATCAGCATACTGGGAAATAAAACTGACACTGAAAATAAAACGGATACTGAAAACCAGAGCTCATTTTTCTTAGCAATTAGCATGCACTGTATCTAACCAAGCAACCATATGCACGAAACAGTGACTCACTGATCTAAAACCACTCAATTTGCCTCCACCACTGCCCTACTGCAGTCAGCACTAATGGTTCAAACCCCAGCTTAAAAAAAAGCAATAATGGTTCAACTGCTACACAACACCTGGCGATTAAACAGACTGACCAAACGGACGGAACAGAATGTAAAAAAGGGAAGCAAGCGTCACCTGGAGGCCGGAGAGGACGCAGTCACCGGAGACGAGGAGGACGTTGAGCGCGCGCTGCCGCGACGACACGGTGCTCCGGTGGCTGTGGTACGCCTTGGACACCGGCGGCGGCACCGGCACCTTCGCGTGACACACGCTGCACTCCACTTCCCCGTTCATCTCCTCCGCCTCCGCTGAGAGAGGCTCGCCAAAATCCTATGATTCTGAGAAGCAGCGCCGACAAATGACGAAAAAATCAGAGGAATCACCCGAGAAATTGCGGAACAATTCAGAACCGGGCCGGGACGAACGGATGGAGCGGAGGTGGGAGCCCTAGACTCCAGTGGGGGCGTCCACCATGGGAGCTGGTGGGGGCGGAGGCGATCGCGATGCGAAGCTTCTAGAAGGCGCGAGCGGGCGAAGGCGAGGGGCAAGGAGGAGCGAAGAGGAGGAAGGGAGCGGAAAATGTACATATAGAAATTCCGTGGGAATATCCCATGAGAACGAAAGGGGAAAGGGCTTTTCTGTGAGGTTTTCTGTTTCTATGAAAGCCCTTGGATTTGGGAGTTTTTCATATAAGGTCACTGTTAACTCTGAGATATATTTTTCCCTTAGGGAAACACGTCCCACACCAAGTGTAATATGTAGACGAATAGGACAAGCCACATATACACTCACACATTTTCTACTCAAGACTAAAATTCACTAGTGGAACCTTCTTGGATTTTCAAATACATGTGTGCTTCTCCAATTGTTAATAAACTATTTCACATTGAACTTGATTTATGATTTTGCTCCAGGAAATGGAAAAGGTGGTAGAAACCGGTAGGCTTGAAGATGGAATTGGTAGAAACTTAATTTATTTTGTACTAAACTTAATACAATCACACTTTGTCTACTTAAGACTGAATTTGAGATGTGGAATTTTCATAGAGTTTCACATACATTTATGCTTGGCCAAATGTTAATCAAATATTCTGCATGGAACTTATTTTATGATTTGTGACTATAGATATTGTCAACATTGATAGAATCTAGTAACTCAGAAGATAAACTACAATTTTTTTTTGGATTAACATGATTATAGTATTTTTTTTCTAAGAATACTCCTTAGAAGGTATATTAAAGGCCAAGACAGCCGATACAACATCAAGAATGGCTATACGATACAAACACGACGCCACACAGTTTACAACACAGCCCACACCAACAAAAGGATAAGGACTCGCCTTGTGTCGTCTCCCGCCAAGAATGGCGAAGAGGCGATACACCGAGCTTCTAGGACGCATCACAACCATATAACGAACTCCAAGAGACTGACTCCAACTTCGAGAAGGCACAACCAACGCACTGCCCGCCCAAAAACGCCTAAGAGTCGGCGAGAAAACGGTGGGACCGAACCCGACCGAAGGAGGTGTCGATGAAGAAGCTCGTACATAGCGTCTTGGAAGCCCACGCTCTTGACGGCGGCCAACAACGACACCAACTGGCACACGGAGAACTCCACGAACCACCTAAGCCACGCCCCCAAGGAGAGAACGACACAACTAAGTCAGCGCCCCTCGATCCGAAAGTCGGATCTAGGGTTTCCTCGGGTGCTCGAGGCGGGGAAGCACGGGCATCGCCATGACGGCGCCTCCAAGGAGGTGAAGGCGCCCGCGGGCGTCGCTGTCATCACGTCACACAGGGATTTCTCCCCGGCACTTCCATCGACCCTGAGGTCCATTGGACACGCACAAAAAGGAGCCGCTTTTTTGCCTCACCGCTGATGAGAGGCGAGCCAGATCTTGTCCGTAGTGGATCAGGAGGCGTTGACCATCGTCCCACCTCGACCACTACGAATAGGGGCTAAACGAAAGGGATCCATCCCATCGCTGCCTGGTTGGCCGCCGGCACCACCACGGTGCCCAGCAATCGGCATCGTCAGGCTCCACCACGCTTGCCTACTGCCATGATCCTAGAGACGTAGGCTCACCCAAGCCCATCTGGGCCCACGGTGAGTCCGGAGCTCATGGCTACAGCTTAAGGGTCGTCCTCCGAGGCGAGGAGGCAGCTCTAGCTTCATCGCCACCGTGTCACGCGAGCCATCGGGATCCCGCGAGTCCTTGCTAGCAAATCACCGCCAAGCCAAACGCCTCTCCGCTAGAGCAAGTGACCACCACAAGGTGAGACAGCAAGCTCTGCCACCTCTCGGGGTTTGCCCAACGTGACCACTGGCGGCGGAGAGGAGGGCGAGGGAAGGAGGCCTAGGGCCGACGGCGCAATCACCCAGGTATGGCGATGTGGGGGTGTTGAGAGCGTGTCTACGGTAAGATTATAGTAATTCACCATAAGTCTCCGGAAATTTATATGGTTCAAGTGTGATATCCTCGGATCCGCCGATGGACCAAAGAAAACGTAAAATACTTCACCAATCCCACCATCTTTTTATGAATGTCTATTTAGGACATTTCAATTAGGGCTACGAAATACGCACAATCACGTGAACAGTAAGAAATCAAAGCGCATCAATGCATACCATCTTTAGACCAAGTATGCCATGAGCAGTAGTATCATTTACTTCCCGCTTTAGAAAATATCATTTATTTACTTCCTTAATAATGCCGACACGTAAATGGTGCCCAAGCAAGTTTTGGTCGACTTGCCCCCCCGTGTTGCTGCTAATGGTTTCGGCTTTCGGACCACCAAAAAAAGGCGAAGAACCATCGTTTGGTCCAAGCCAAACTGCAAATGCAATGTGTTGGAAAAAACAGCGAATGCAGAGGGAGGAACCGTTGCAATCTCAAAATGGAAGGGCCAAACTGAAACATGGCATGTCACCGTCCTTTTCTGCTTGCTGACTTTTTACCGGCCACAACCACGGCGCAGACTTTGCCCAAGACGACGAATTACACACCGACAAAGTGGAGTCTACCCATGACACGATCATCCTCTATCCAGAAAAAAAAAAGACACGAGTGGTGTTACGACATTGCCCCCAGAACATTGATTGCACGGTACGAGAGGCTATGCCGTGGATAATCGCGATCCGGAGTCAAGCCGCCACATGGGAGCTTCTGAGACCTCGAGGCTCGCTCCCGCGGCACGTGTACACCGTCTGCCACCGACCGAAAGAGCAGTCGGAGCTCGTGGCAGAAATTCAAAGTTGCATTCGGGAGGTTTTTCAGTGTTTATACAGTCTCGATGAAGTATTTTTTTTTGTGTTGTAAAATCCCGAGCAAAAAGGCTGAGTTTGCGGCCTCCGCAGTGGGTAAAATGAATGATTAGGATTTCGTTTTCAGGTTTTTTTTTGGTCAAGAATTTACAAGGACTCGAACACTCAGTCAAGTCATATATGCATAAACGTTTTCAGATTTTTTTATGTTCTCTGAGTATTTATTTATTTTGGCTAGGGAGCACAAGTGTTTTTTTTTTTGCAAAAATTTGACTGACTAATCATCAACGGTAGTATAAAAAAAATACAAATAGATCCTTATAACATCTAGAAATGATACAGACACTAGCATGAGCCGAAGACAGTCCTCGCTCCTCCATCAGTAGAGCTGGAAAAATCTTGTTGTAGTAGAAATTGTTGTAATAGATATACGGGAAGTTGTCGTGCTAAGCCACTAAAGGACCATCGCTAAACAACAAAAATCACCGATGATGACCAAAAGAGATTGATGTGAAACCACATCGATGGACAAAGAAACTGACTAAATCTCAGGAGATCAGTCGGACATATGACTTTACGCTCACCGACGACGCTAGACACACCACCAAAACGAGGATAGGACGGGCATAACCATCGAAAACTCTCCCATGGACAAGCAAGGGATATAGAAGTAATATACTCGTAAGTAAAATTGAACTGTAACACAAACATATCCTTAAAAAACTAATATAATGATTTTATCTCATCTTAGAATCTATCATCGGTTGTGCTAGACAATTGTCTAGTACAATAAAAATCGTCAAAGCCTTCTATAAAATCTTGATCTTCCAAATCGTGAGCTATTCTACTCTTACATATCCAAATCATTACTCCCCCGTCTTAAATTAGTTCTCTCAGATTTGTCTACTAATTTAAGATAGAGGAAGTAGTAAATTCCATGTCCAAAATCTACACTGGTCAATGGGTAGAGAGCATGATTTTAGTAGGATCAAAAGAATAGCTTGAACTTGAGCCCTACTCTGTACACTGAGTCATATTTTGAGTAGGAGCTCGGATTGAAAATAGTTAGACATTGCATAGAACAGCACCCTTGATTCCTTTCTAAAACACAACATTGGTAGAGCCATACTGCACCAAGATCATTAAATTCAACCTGAGGAAGAACTCATGCTAAATGCAACTAACATGGGGTATTGGACGTGCTTAGAATGCTGATATTTTCGCAGAGAATACTCATAGGTGAAAGGCTTTAGTTTTTTTTTGAGAGAGCACGGGCGTTTAACTATGATAATCTAGTGGTGTGATCCACACATTTTCATGGATAAATTATATGGGGATGTGCAATATTCACTCACTTGTTATAATTCAAAGTAAACTCTTTATTACTTTTATCTTTTAATGTTAAGTAATTTGTTTTGGACATTCCAAATTTTTTGGATAATTTTTTTCTTCTAGCCACATTTTTTTGTTGACATTATTTGGTGTTTTGAAATACACCTCTATACCTAGAAATTTATCACAGCATGTTGGTTAATGTTTTTTCAAAGGAAAATTTATATGTTATTTTTATTTTATGGAACCATTTTTCTCTCACTTCTTAGTTCCATATAGTTTCCTAATTCGTTGGGTAAAATACCTTTGTTGATTGACAGGCCATTATAAGAGTTTCTTTTCAAGCCTGAATTTTATTTTTAATTAAGTATATGATTTTATAATTTTTGTCTCTTCTTTTATCTATGCTTTAGTTTTTCTCTATCTTATTTCCCTTTTTCTTACTTGAGTTCTTTCATTTTTTTCTATGTTTTTATGGTTTCCTGAGCATATTTTATCCGTTCCTCGTGCAAACGCGATTTGTTCCTCGAACGCAAAAAATTGTCTACGTGTAATCTTGAATTCTTTGTTCCATCAATAGTTGTCGATTGTTCCATGAGCATATTTTTTCATTCCTCGTGCATACGAGGTTTTGTTCCATGTGCACTAAAATTTATTTTACTTTATTCTTTTTTTATTCCACGAGCGGTTTGTCCCATGTGCGCTATTTTTATACTCATGATTTTTGTTCCATTTAGTATACATATTTGTTCTGACCGCTATAATGTCCCCATTTACAGTCGTGATTTTGTTCTTTGTCTGCCAAAATTCGTGTCCAATTTTAGTCGTGATTTTGTTCCATTCAGCCTATAAATTTGTTCCACGAGCAAACAAGATTTTTTCCCGAGACACTAATAGATTGTTCGATGTGTAGTCTTGAATTATTCTTCCATTGGTGTATTTGTGAATTGTCCATCGAGCATTAATTACTTGTTCCTCGTACTTCAACATTTTTTTTTGTTCCGCGTACATGATTTTTTTGTTCCTCGGTTGCTAAATTTCATGTCCCAAGTTTAGTTGGGATTTCTGGTCAATTCGATCTACATATTTGTTCCTAGTGCGTAAAAGGTTTGTTCCTTGAGCCTTAGGAAATTGTTCCATGCATAGTATTGAACTATTCTTCTGTTCGTGTTTGGAATTGCTCTACTAGCTTTAAATTTTTGTTCCTCACACTTGACCCAGCGCCAGCCCTGGGGGTGTGGGGTGGGGGGACCTGCGGGGCAGCCGCCCCGGGCACAAAAAAGATAGGGGACCAAAAAAATATAGTTCTAATATACATCAAAGAAAAATTCTATTGGGCTCACAACGCCAGACCGAACACCTCAACTCCCAGGCGGCAGACACATTGGTTGACACCGACTGGCCCCGTCGCTTCCTTCTCTCGATCGAAGAGACAAGTCAGACGACGATCGATTCCCACAATCCCACTTCGACTATTCGACAGGTCTCACGTCACGTCCCAAAACTACCGCCGCGTCGACCGATCGACACAAGGCCTGCTTCGACGCTTTCCCAGGGCCTGTCGACTGCGCTTTCCCTGGTCCCTGACTCCCTGCCTGACAGTACCTATCGCAAGGATATGACGAGACCTGGCCAGGACCTGGGAAGATTGTCGGCTGCCTCCCTGTCCCTGTACTGGATCGGATCATCCTTCAGTCCTTGGCCTGCCTGCTGGTTTGCTCTCCGCCCACGCCTAGCCCATTGCTGGTTACGCTTGCCCTAATTTTTAGTTCATAATTCTAATTAGTACCTGGTTGTTGTTCTTGTTTGTAGCGCTCGAGGTTAATTTATTATGGCGCCCGAATTCAGTGCTTAGAAAAGAAAAAGGAGAGAACAAGAGAAAAATTAATAGAATCACAGAGAGGATCTTTTCATAAATTTTTGAAGAGCAACACGTGCACTTCGAGAAATCGAGATGAGTTGGCGCTAGTTCTTGTGGGCGAACAGACTAATGTTGATCCAGAAGATAATGTCATCGGTACAGAAGAAGATGTTCATATCAACGCAGATGATGACAATGTAAATAATCATGATGATGAATCTGCTAATATTGATGATGAACCAGAACTAGTTAGTGTAGATATTTATAATCCAGCAAATTGGGGTACTCTTGATAACAAGGCAAGGAACATATTAGTGGAAAAGGGTCCTAGCAGAGAAGAAAATACCAATTTTACTCTAACTGGTAAAAGACAATTTTCATATTCTTATTACTTTAGACACATGAGCAATGGAGAGGCACGTGATCGAAAATGGCTAGTTTATTCAAGACGTGTTGACAAAGTGTTTTTTTCATGCAAGTTGTTCAATCATATTAACTACAAGAGTTCCTTGTCACATGATGGGTTTAATGATTGCAAACATATCACCGATAGGCTCAAAGAATATGAAGTTAGTGTCGAGCATATCATAAGCATGATCTCTTGGAACGAATTAAGAAATAGACTAAGAAAACATGAAACAATTGATAAGGAGTTGCATCATGAGATTACAAAAGAGAAGGAGCGCCTTAGACAAGTTTTGCTAAGAATAGTTGTTGTTGTGAAATTTCTTGGTAAACACAGTTTGACATTTAGATGATCCAATGAGGAGCTTTACAATGATCATAATGATAATTTCTTAGCTTGTGTTGAGATGATTGCAGAATTTGATATGGTTATGCAAGACCACAGTAGACGGATTCAAAGCAATGAGATTCATTATCATTATCTTAGTCACAAAATTCAGAATGAGTTGATTTTACTAATGTCTTCTAGCATTACAGACACTATTATGAAGGTGGTTAAGAAGGCTAATTATTTCTCAGTTATTCTTGATTGTACCCCAGATGTGAGTCACCAAGAGCAAATGAGTTTGTTGGTTCGCTGTGTTAATACCTATAATGCACAGGTAAAATTTGAGGAGTACTTTTTTGGTTTCTTGGTGATGAATGAAACATCTGGTGAAGGTCTTTTCAAGGTATTGGTTGAATCTATCAAGTCATAAGGTCTTCTTATTGATAACATTAGGGATTTAGGGGTCAAGGTTATGATAGTGGCTCTAATATGAAAGAAAAGAACAAAGGAGTGCAGAACAGGTTGATTGAGGTAAATCCAAGGGCTTTGTATATGTCGCGTGTTTGCCACAGTCTTAATCTTACTCTTTGTGATATGGCTAAATCTTGTGGTAAGGCTTTTTTCTTTCTTTGGTATCGTGCAACGGATCTATGTTTTATTTTCGGGGTCTACCAAAAGATGGAAAGTGTTGCTTAACCATGTGAAAGGTTTAACTGTGAAGTCTTTGTCCAATACTCGTTGAAAGAATCAGATCAAAAGTGTCAAAGCAATTAGATTTCAAGCTCCTCAGCTAAGGTCCGATCTTCTTGAGTTAAGTGAAGATGTTGATACTGAACCAAAGGATATCGAGTGATGCAAAAAAATTATTTAAAGTCCTTGGTAGTTTTAAATTTATATTTGGTATGGTTATCTGGTATGAAATTTTATTTGCAGTAAATACAGTCAGCAAGAAGTTGCAATCAGCATCCTTGTGCATTCATTCTACAATACATCAAATAGAAGGTATGCGCACTTACTTTCAAACATATAGAAATGAATGGTTTGTTGCTGGTTTGTGTTGGATTTTTTCCTAAATAGGCCCAGCCCATTTATTATATGCCAATAGATTCCTGAAATTCTAGAGGCCCATTTGGCCCATTCATGCAAGGCAAGAGCTGGGACAAATGTTTAGTCCAACATTGCTAGTTGAGTGGAAGTTGGACCAGCTTATAAAGAGAGCTCTTCCACCACTTGTACGAGCTTGAGAAGAGAAGACATATACATGCGCGCTCCTCCTCCTCCTCCTCGCTCGCCACACCGGACAAGTTTGTTGCTGGAGGCATTATTGCCAAACTTCCCCAGTCATGGAGGAATTTTGCTACTTCTCCGAAGCACAAGAGACAAGAGTTCTCCGTGACGGATCTCATTGGGACTCTTGATGTGGAAGAGAAGGCGAGAGCAAAAGACACACATGCTCGAGGTACCAAGGAAGGTTCTAATGCCAATCTGGTACAGAAAAGGAACTTCCAGCCTCACAAGTTCAAAAAAAAGGCAAGTTTGACGGCAAAGGAAAGTTCGATAGAAAGAACAAGGCCTCACGGTCTACCAGCTTCAAGAAGAAGACTGATAATAAGGAAGGTGCTTGTCATGTGTGCGGTGATCCTGATCATTGGGCTCATGTTTGTCCCAACCGCTTTGACAAGCGCCGGTATGGGAAGGGCAGCAAGACTGCTAATGTTTTCATGGGCGACGTTGAGATAAAGATATTGGGTATGGTATATTACCTACTGTTCTTTCATTATGCCATTCTCCTGATTGGTGGATTGACACGGACGCTAATATATATATCTGTTCTGATATTTTCATGTTTTGTTCATAACAGGTCAGAGGGACTCAAACCGTGTTGATGGGGAACGGCTCGCATGCTTCTGTTCATGGTGTTGGCACGGTCGATCTGAAGTTCACTTCAGGAAAGACCGTGCTCCTGAAGAACGTGCATCATGTTCCCACAATAAATACAAATCTTGTTAGCGAATCTCTTCTGTGTCGAGATGACTACAAGATTGTATTCGAGTCCAATAAATTTGTAATTTTGAAGTATGGAACCTTTGTTGGTAAAGGCTATGAGTGCGGAGTCTTGTTCCGCTTATCTCTGTCAGACATTTGTAATAAAGTTGTTAATCATATTTACATGAATTTTGAATCAAATGTCTGGCACTCTCGTCTTTCTCATATTAATTTTGATTGTATGAAGCGGCTAGCCAAAATGAATTTAATCCCTGATTTCACAACTGTTAAGGAATCTAAATGCCAAGTCTGCGTGCAATCTAAACAACCTCGCAAGTCACATATGACTGTAGAAGTGAGAAATTTAACACCACTAGAGCTCATACATTCTGATCTTTGTGAGATGAATGGTGTGTTGACAAAAGGTAGAAAGAAATATTTTATGACTTTAATCGATGACTCTACGAGATATTGTCATGTATATCTTCTGAAATCAAAAGATGAGGCTTTGATTTTCTTCAAAATCTATAAAGCCGAGGCAGAAAATCAACTTGATCGAAAGATTAAGAGACTTAGGTCTGGTCGTGGTGGAGAGTATTTTTCCAACGAGTTTGATTTCTTTTGTGCGGAACATGGCATAATTCATGAGAGGACGCCTCCCTACTCACCCCAGTCAAATGGAGTAGCTGAAATAAAGAACCGTACTCTAACAGATTTGGTTAACGTCATGTTAGACACATCGGGTTTCTCCAAGGAATGGTGGGGGGAGGCATTATTGACTGCGTGTCATGTCCTAAACCGAGTTCCCACAAAGAACAAATAAATTACTCCATTCGAATAATGAGAGAAGAAAAGATTAAAACTCTCTTACTTACGTACTTGGGGTTGTTTGGCAAAGGTTAATGTACCAATCCCAAGAAGCGCAAGATTGGACCAAAAATCATTGATTGTGTTTTTCTGGGCTATGCTTTCCATAGCATTGGTTATAGATTCTTGATAGTAAAATCTGAAGTACCTGACATTCATGTCGGTACAATCATGGAGTCGACTGATACGACTTTCTTTGAGAATATCTTTCCTATGAAGGATAAACCTAACTCATCAAATCCGGAGATACCTAGTTCATCTAATCAGGAATTTGCTACATTTTCTGAACCTACCATTCCAATTGAACACTCTGAAACTCCTAAGGAGGATGACAATGAAAATCCTAAAAGGAGCAAGAGATAAAGGACTGCAAAGTCCTTTGGTGATGATTTTATTGTGTACCTTGTGGATGACACTCCCACTTCCATTTCAGAAGCATATGCATCTCCTGATGCTGACTACTGGAAGGAAGCCGTTCATAGTGAGATGAATTCCATATTAGCTAATGGAACATGGGAGATCACTGATCGCCCTTATGGGTGCAAACCTGTAGGATGCAACTGGGTGTTTAAGAAAAAGCTTAGACCTGATGGTACTATTGAGAAGTACAAGACACAGCTTGTGGCCAAGGGATATACTCAAAAATAAGGTGAAGACTTCTTTGACACTTACACACCCGTTGCCAGATTGACCACCATTCGAGTATTACTCTCATTGGCCGCATCTCATGGTCTTCTCGTTCATCAAGTGGACGTTAAGACATCTTTCCTTAATGGAGAGTTGGATGAGGAAATTTACATGGATCAGCCAGATGGCTTTGTGGTAAATGGTCAAGAAGGAAAAGTGTGTAAGTTGTTGAAGTCTTTATATGGCCTAAACCAAGCCCCTAAGCAGTGGCATAAGAAGTTTGAAAGAACTTTAACTGCTGTAGGCTTTGTTGTAAATAAATGAAGCTGATAAATGTGTGTACCATCGCCATGGTGGGGGTGAGGGAGTCATCCTTTGTTTGTATGTTGATGACATACTGATTTTCGGAACCAACCTTAATGCAATTAAGGAGGTCAAAGATTTCTTATCTCGTTCCATTGAGATGAAGGATCTGGGAGTAGCTGATGTCATCCCGAATCTCAAGCTATTGAGAGATGATGATGGTGGTATTACATTGCTTCAGTCCCACTATGTGGAAAAGGTCTTGAGTCATTTCGGGTATAGCGACTTCAAGTTTTCTCCTACACCATATAATTCTAGTGTGTCGCTTCGAAAGAATCAAGGAAATGTTAGAGACCAACTGAGATACTCTCAAATTATTGGCTCGCTTATGTATTTAGCTAGTGCCACGAGGCCTGACATCGCCTTTGCTGTAAGCAAACTCAGTCGATTTGTTTCAAATCCAGGAGATGATCACTGGCATGCTCTTGAGAGAGTTATGCGCTATCTAACAGGCACTGCGAGCTATGGCATTCATTATACCGGGTATCCGAGGGTACTAGAGGTTTATAGTGATTCAAATTAGATATCTGATGCTAACGAGATAAAGGCCACGAGTGGATATGTATTCACACTTGCCGGTGGCGTTGTTTCTTGGAAGTCTTGCAAGCAGATCATCTTAATAAGGTCAACTATGGAAGCAGAACTCACATCATTAGACACAACCACTGTTGAAGCAGAGTGGCTTCGTAAACTCTTGATGAACTTACATGTGGTTGAAAAACCAATACCCACAATCCTTATGAACTACGATAATCAAACTGTGATTTTCAAGGCAAATAGTTCTAAGGATAATATGAAGTCATCGAGACATGTGAAGAGGAGACTGAAATCTATCAGGAAAATAAGAAACTTCGGAGTTATTGCATTGGATTATATCCAAACATCTAAATACTTGGCAGATCCCTTTACAAAGAGTCTATCACGTAACGTGATAGAAAATGCATCGAAGGAGATGGGTATGAGACCCACAATTTAAGCTTTCCACAGTGATAAACCACTCTATATGATCGGAGATCCCGTGAATTAGAATTGGGAGACAAGGTGTTGGTTAGCTGAGAGGAAAGTATCCCTACTTTAATAAACACCACTCCATAAAGATGCAATACTTTTCTATTCTGCACGGCAGGTTGATTTATTATCTTAATGTGTTCTAAGTGGCTTATCCTAAGAAAAGATGTTGTCCTACAGATCATCTTTTGAAGAACACACCTATATGAGTCTAACTGTTAAAACTTTGTAGTCTATGAGAGTAGGGTTCTCTCTAATAAACTCATGAAAAGGTCATGGAGTATGACGCATAAGATCCACCCGCGGGGAATTCCCACGGTAGCCTAGTATCGGTCAAGACTTTTTGTGAAGCTAGGTTCGCAGCAAACTTGCAGTTCAAGGCATAGTCCACTGTACAAGTTGCATCCTAGTATAACATAAAGCTCTAGGTGGAAGTTCAACTTAATAGTCTCCACTATAGTACTGATATATAAACAATGTTTTAGAACCAAAGACAAACTTCATGTGCCTCTAGGATATGGTGGGGGATTATTGGAATTTTTGCCTAAATAGGCCCAACCCATTTATTATATGCCAATAAATTCCTGAAATCCTTGAGGCCCATTTGGCCCATTCATGCAAGGCAAGAGCTGGGACAAATGTTTAGTCCCACATTGCTAGTTGAGTGGAAGTTGGACCAGCTTATAAGGAGAGCTCTTCCACCACTTATACGAGATTGAGAAGAGAAGACATATACGCGCACGCTCCTCCTCCTCCTCCTTGCTCGCCTCGTCACGTCACGTCATGACGCGCGCGTGCCGCGGGTTGCAAGAATCTCGCTGAGCCGAGCTTTATTTTGCCACACATGAATGGTATATGAACAGTTGTACAGAAGCTGAAACGTTTTTTCTTGAGTGGACTTTTAATACGAGCTAAATGAATACGAACTGAGTGGAGGCTATCTGGTGGGTTGCCGCCTCTGTGCAGCCTGTCTGCCTTCCCCTCTGTGCCTATAAGAGAGAGGTCGTGCCTCCTCTCGTACATAATGCCACACATCCTTTGCGCCTCCAGTTCTAGAGCATAGTGCTACTTAGTCTTCTCTATCCCGTCTTGCGGCGTGCACCGCAGCTTGAAGAGGCCTCGAGACCCGCCGCTTGAGTCACACGGGAGAAGGGCGATAAGGTTTTTGGGGAGCGCTATTGGCGCGACTACTGGATTCATCATGGACTACCTCTCGGATAGCGATTGCGGCGACATCTTCCCCAACAAGGACTTCTTCCCCGACATCAGCACCCTCTTCCTTGACGACATGGCTAACGATGGTGCCAATCCCAATACCGGCGGTTCCTCTACTGCTACTGTCGTGTATACTTTCTTTCTCAACCTTGCTCTGATCGCATCTCAAGTTCTACACCTTGCAGTCTGTTTGGTTATCTGCCTTAATTTATATTCACTATTTCACATGATTAATATATTGTCATGTTTTATCTAACGTTTATTATGGGTAATTCGCTTGGTAAATTGCTCTTTTTATCAACATTTTGAAGAGTTCCAAGGATATTGCATCTGAGCTGGGTTTAGAGCAATCATTCTGTGTAAAGCGTCATGCTTCTAGGACAAAGCAATTTGATGAAACTGAATGCGAGGAAGCAATCTTCCAAGCCGAGGAGGATTTTTAAGTGAACTACTATTTTGATATGGTCAATATGGCGACCACATCTTTGAAGCGCAAATTTGAAGAACTCCAGTCATTCAAAGGTATATTTGGGTTTTTAATGAGTTCCACATCCTTGAAGGCATTGGATGATCCTCAACTAAAAGAACATTACACTGAATTTGCAAGAACTTTTACTCAGCTGGGTAAATCTGGTAAACCTGATACATGTGATGTTGAGTTGAATGCACTTATTTCTGAGTGAAGTGTTATGAAGTTCACTTTGCCAAATACACCAATGTCTGCTATGGAGCCTTTTAAGTTTGTTAGAGAAGTGGATTGTTATCATAATATTTCTTTCGCTTATCGGATCTTATTTACTATGCACGTGACTGTTGCATCAGCTGAAAGGAGTTTTTCAAAGTTGAAATTATTGAAGAACTATTTGAGATCTTCAATGTCTCAGGAGAGATTAAATGGTCTGGCAAGTCCATGCATCGAGAAGAAGTTAGTGGACGAGATTGATATTGATTTCATTGTCACGGACTTTGCTTCTAGAAATTTTCGAAGGAAATTTTAAGGTATCATGTAAACATTGTTATTTTTATATGAATATTATAGTTGGAAGTGTACTTAAAATATTTTTTATCATCTCATATATGCATAGACAATTTATACTAATGGGCTCAAAATTTTAGTTTCGTCCCGGGCCCCTGAAATCTCAGGACCGGCCCTGACTTGAGCTTTTTGTTTCTCGTACTTGAATCTTTTGTTCTGCTAACAGTCGTGAATTCTTCCACGAGCACTCAAAAATTTGTTCCTCTTACTTAGATCTGTTTGTCCCAAGTCATTATGTTTTTTATGTGTGCACTTGTTGTAAGGTTGATATCCACACGATCGAGCCCAACGGCTCGACCGTACCCTTGACCATGTCCTGATCGGGGACACCCAACCTCCCTGGTTGGTGGGCCCCTGTCACATGCGCGTATATAAAGAGGTGGGGTCCTGTGGCACAACCAACGAGGTTCGTCGTCCGCCAATTCCCACGCCCTTCCGATCGAGGGCTCGTGCAGAGTGACGGGAAGCACCACCGACGCCACCGCCTCGCTTAGCCACGCTCACGCCATCGCCATCCACGATGGCCACCGGCTCGGGCTCCTCGAGCCGCACCGAAGGTTTCTCTCTCTCTCTCTCTCCCTCTCAAATTTCGACTAGATCTTTACAGACAAAGATCTACCATGATGATTCTAGCCTAGTTGATCCTGGTATCAGAGCTACGTTTTTCTAGTCCTAGATTGTTCGGTAGAAAAAGAAAATCGAATCCCCAAATGAAAAACCAAAAGAAAATCCCCAAATTAGGAACCCTAACCCTAACAGAGAGTAAGGGGGAAAGGGGAAAAGGGCACTCGCCGGCAAAGCTGCGCCGCCATTCTGGCCGCGCCGCTCCTCTCGATCCAAGTCCGCATCGGCAAGCCGAGGGACTAGACGAAGAGCACGGGCAGAGGAGGAGGCCACGCCTCCGCCACTGCCGAAGGAAATATCCCCTTCAGGGGCAAAGGGCGAGCCACCCAGCCGTCGTCGTACACCGTCGTGAACCTCCACCGAGCGCACACCAGGGGCAGTGGTCTGGTCGCCTGCGGGCTGCTTCGGGTGGGAAAATATAGCAAGAGGGGAGGGGCTGGTCGCCGCCGTGGGGCACCGCCGTCGCCGGCGGGCCGCCGACACGGAGCTCACTCTCTCACTTGCGTCGCCATCGTCGGAAGGGATGGAGAAAGGTGCGGGGGAAAGGGGAAATGGCGCTAGGTTTCGGGGGCCAGGCGTCGTGGTCGTTTTGACCAGGCGAGAGATGCGCTGGACCGTCGGATCTGATCCGATGGCCAGGAGCGAGCGACGGCAGGCCTTGGCGGGCTATGGGCCGCCTAGGCGTTAAGCGGGCCGCCGAGATGGGCTGCTGCTGGCTGCTAGGTGCAGGCGCTACGTCGCCTTCCGGGCCATGGGCAGTATTCTTGCACTATTTGTGCGACACGCTATGTGACAAATAGCAATGTGTGCCGTGGGCCACCGCAGAGAACAATTTTGTTTCTATTATGTTTTAACAGAATACAGTTTTTAATAGTTTTGTTCAGTTTTTTTAGCAAATTTTGTACAGTTTTTTCTACTCAAATTATTCCAACAAAAATTTGTTTAGAGAATTCAAAAGTAACAGAAATATTTCTGTAAAGTATTAAAGTTCATGAATTTTGTATTAATATTCCACTACAAATAGTTAAAGGTAATTGCTTAAATGCAATAAAGTGATAATTAAATTTTTAAAAGATGTTATAAAGTGATATTGAAATGTGATTATGATTCTGTTATTATATAACCAACGTTATTAATAGCATGATCATGATTTGTTATTTTATGTTAAAAGGTGCTTTTATCTATTTAAATAGTTAAAAGTGTTTATTAAAGGTTTAAAGTTACAATTAAATTTTAAAAGTATGTTAAAGTGATTATTGAAACAATTATGGTTCTGTTATTTTATGACCAACGTTATTAATAACATGATCATGTTTTGTTGCAATAATATGTGCATTTATCTCTATTATCCGCCCAATGGTGATATAGATTTAATTGCATAAACAGTTGTATGTTTTAATCTATACCAACGTTGGATTAATACATGCAATTGTTGTTATGGTTACACATCATTGTGGTTTAAAGAAGAAAAGATGATGATGTTGCATGGCAGGAAAATAAAAGGGACCATGCTCTATTGGAGATGGCATATACGTTAGAGAATCAAAAGATGTTTAATACCAACAAAAGTTGCATTATTTTTATAAAGAACACAATTGAGAATGCTAATGCAGGCTCAATTGCAAAGTGTGCTTCCGCATAGGAGTTTATAGAAAAGATAAAGAGTCAGTTCACTGGTTCTTCAGAAGGCATATGCCCCACCTGCTGAAACAACTGGTGACAAAAAGGTACAATGGAGGTGCACAAGGCATAAGAGACTCCGGATGAGCAACATGGCTGCTAAGCTTAAGCCCATGGATGCTGATTTGGAGCTAAAGGTTGCACTCCTTGTTCACTTGGTGATGGCTTCACTGCCTCAACAGTTTGACACCTTTGTTGTCAATTATAGCATGTCCCCAGAAAAATGGGACATAGAAAAGACTAAAAGCCTTCATTACACAGAAACTTGATAAGTGTATCCCGTGTGGACAAATATAACTATGAGTGTTTTTATCTTTTTGGACATGGCAAGTGTGCCATAAGGTTTAATAATTCTTATGTGGGTGTTGCTTTGCTTCACAATGAGCGTTATTTGTTATCACTATGTGAAAAAGTGTTTTCTGTGTGAAGAAAAGAAAAGAAAGCAAACTCATGACACATCGAAGTAATGGCACTGTAGATTAGGCCATATTTCGAGGGGAAGAATAGAAATCCTCGTTAAAAATGGCATTCTTCCTCTGTTAGAGTTCTTAGATATCGAACAATGCATAGATTGCATCAAAGGAAAGTATGTAAAGCAAATTAAAAAGGGTGCAAACGGAAGTATGGCAACACTAGAAATCATCCACACTGATATTTGTGGACCGTTTCCTGTGAAAAGTTTGGATAGTTATGATTTATTCATAACATTCACGGATGATCACTTCCGGTATGGTTACGTTTATCCAATTAAAGAAAGATATGAGGCATTGGATAAATTTAAAATTTTCAAGGCTGAAGTTGAAAATCAGCATGATAAAAGAATTAAGATAGTCCGGTCCGACCGTGGGGGGGAGTACTACGGTCGGCACACTCCATATGGTCAAGTACCTAGACCTTTTGCAAGGTTCCTATAGGAAAATGGAATAGTCACCCAGTATTCTATGCCGGGCGAACCTCAGAAAAATGGAGTAGCTGAAAGGCGTAACCGAACCCTTATGGATATGGTGCGCAACATGATGAGCTATTCCACCCTCCCATTGGGATTATGGATGGAGGCGCTTAAAACCGCCATTCACATTCTCAACAGAGTACCAAGTAAGTCGGTGCCCAAAACATCGTACGAGTTGTGGACAGGCAGATTCTCCTCTCTGCGCCACTTGGGGGTCTAGGGTAGCCTAGCCGAGGCAAAAGTTTTTATCCAAACATTGCAAAGTTAGACCCTAAAACAGTTTCTTGCCACTTCATTGGCTATCCAGATAGATCAAAAGGTTATCGTTTCTACTATCCTAATAAATACACAAAGTTTGTAGAAACAAGACATGCAGTCATCTTGGAGGACGAATTGATGAGGGGGAGCACGGTAGCTCGGAAAATTGATCTTGAGGAGAAGAGGGTGCATGCACCTAATCCGATGAGTCAGGAGCCATTTTTCTCGCTACCTGTTGTGACACCATCTAAAACCCCTAAGGTTGTGGTGTCGGCACCTGTTGTGACTCCACATGTGACAACAATGGGAGAAAGTCCGGAACCTGCCCGTCAGGAGCCGCCTGAAACCACTGTTGAGCACGAAAGGGAGCCAGAACAGCCAGACTCATCAAATGTGCCAGAACCTGAGGCACGAAATGAGCAAGAGTATGATGAACTCAGAAGGTCTAAAAGAGAACAAAGACCAGCCATTTCTAAAAAAAATTACAAAGTCTACAACACAGAAACAGTTCATATGGAGGGTGATCCTACCTCATATGAAGAAGCCATGATAAGCCCTCACTCAGCCAAGTGGGTGGAGGCAATGGAAGATGAAATGAACTCAATGAGTTCCAACATTGTATGAGACTTAGAGGAAATTCCTAAAGGAGCCAAAACAGTAGGATGCAAATGGGCCTACAAAACAAAGTATGACTCCAATGGGAATGTAGAAAAGTACAAAGCTAGACTTGTGGCAAAAGGCTTTACGCAAAGAGAAGGGGTATATTACAATGAGACTTTTTCTCCGGTCTCATGTAAGGATTCCTTCAGAATCATAATGGCACTAGTTGCACATTTTGATTTAGAGTTGCATCAAATGGATGTTAAGACGGCATTTTTAAATGGAGATTTAGAAGAGAATGTTTACATGAAACAACCCAAGGGTTTTTTCATGGAGGAGGGGAAGGAACATATGGGATGCCGCCTAAAGAAATCCATTTATGGGTTAAAGCAAGCCTCTACACAGTGGTATTTAAAGTTCAATGATACAATCAAAAGATTTGTATTTAAAGAGAATGCTAAGGACAACTGCATTTATGCAAAGTTTAAAAGTGGGAAATACATTTTCCTTATTCTGTATGTGGATGATATCTTGCTTGCTAGCAGCGATGTCAGTCTACTACTAGAAACAAAGAAGTTCTTGTCCTCAAATTTTGATATGAAAGATCTTGGTGAAGCTTCTTATGTTTTAGGCATAGAAATTCACCGAGGTAGAAAGAATGGAGCGTTAGAACTATCGCAGAAGGCATATTGTGAAAAGATTCTAAAAAAATACAATATGCATGCGAGTAATGCAACACCTGCTCCCATAGTCAAGGGCAATAGTTTTGGAAAAGTCCAATGTCCAAAGAACCAATATGAGATCGATCAAATGAAGTCAGTACCATATGCTTTGACCGTTGGAAGCTTATAGTATACACAAGTGTGCACTCGCCCTGACTTAGCTTTTATCACCGGGGTACTCGAAAGATATGAAGATAATCCAGGCATAGAGCACTGGAAGATGGTAAAGAAAGCTTTGCGTTATGTGCAAGGCATAAGAGGCCTCATGCTAATATATAAAATATCTGATTCCCTAAAAATAAGAGAGTATTCAGATGCAGATTTTGCGGGAGATAAAGATGACAGAAAGTCCACGACAGGATATGCCTTTACTCTCGCGAGAGGTGCTATTTCGTGGAGAAGCGCCAAACAGTCAATAGTTGCATCATCTACGATGTATGCAGAATTTATAGCATGTTATGAGGCCATGAGACAGGCGTTATGGTTAAAAAAATTCTACCTGGCTTGAGAGTGGCAGACTGCATTAGTAGGCCACTAAAGATGTACTGTGACAACGAGCCCGCAGTATTCTATGCTCATAACAATAAGTCGAGTAATGCTACAAAGTCTATAGATATAAAGTATTATGTTGTGAAGGACAAAGTCCAGGATCAAACTATAAGTCTCAAGCATATAAGGACAAAGGATATGCTTGCGGATCCGCTAACGAAAGTCTTACCTCCCAATGTGTTCAAGGAACACTTAGCCGGCATGGGATTAATGGAAAGCCTATGATTTCTGGACTACCGAGGCCCAAAAGTAACAGGATTTGTTTCAAAATAGAAAAGTATATAGTGGCTGTCTGATTCTATCGACAATTGAGTTGTGACGATGAAACATGCTCTATGTACTAATTCGTGATTAAACGAGTAAAGTATAAAGTTAAAAGTAAAGTTGAGATCAAGGGGGAGAATGTAAGGTTGATCTCCACACGATCGAGCCCAATGGCTCGACCGTACCCTTGACCACGTCCTGATCGGGGACACCTAACCTCCCTGGTTGGTGGGCCCCTGTCACATGCGCGTATATAAAGAGGTGGGGGCCGGTGGCACAACCAACGAGGTTCGTCGTTCGCCAATCCCCACGCCCTTCCGACCGAGGGCTCGCGCAGAGTGACGGGAAGCACGACCGACGCCACCGCCTCGCTCACCCACACTCACGCTGTCGCCATCCACGATGGCCACCGGCTCGGGCTCCTCCCGAAGGTCTCTCTCTCTCTCTCTCTCTCTCTCTCTCTCTCTCTCTCTCTCTCTCTCACAGATTTCGACTAGATCTTTACAAACAAAGATCTACCGTGATGATTCTAGCCTAGTTGATCCTAACGCAATCTTAACACTTGTATGCCATTTTTACAGAAGTTTTTAACTAAAAAGTTGATCTAAAACTCTTTTTTTGTGAACAAAGTTGATCTAAAACTTGATATGTTCTATTCGTGTATTATTCTCATTAGCAAATGTAAAACTTGATATGGCTCTTTTAGGCCATCTACGTGTCGCGTGTGGTGGTCAAGCTTTCCTTGAAGAGAATCGTCGAGGCAGCTGGCCAGCTAGCCTGCTTTTTCTTTGAACAAGCTTGGGTACATGAGACCAAGTTTTGCTACCGAGCAGCGTCCGCCACGGGTGTTAGGATAGCATGGCTATTTGTTTAGTCCTACATCGACTAACAAACCTGAGTTAGGAGATAAAATGCTTATTCAAATTGAATCATATGGTAGTGTGTTGATGAAGAAGAGGAGAAGAGTTTACAAAGCTAGCTAGCAAGGAGCAGCACAACAGCTCAAGAGGAGACAACAAAGAAGACACTCAACAACAGAGCACAACAGCAAAGGACAGCACATGCTTTCAGTTCAGTGGAATCATATGATATTTACAACATCAACAGCCACAGTTTGCAGTTATGCTGCCCGAAGAAATCTACTCCAGAGGAAACCGCTTCTACACCCACGCCAATACGGCAGAACCCACAAATCTGTTCCGTCAGAATACATACAATTGCCACTGCTTGAGAACAAATCAAAGTTAAAAACGAACAAGAGAAACAAAGCCACACTTCAGCAAATCCACCCATGGATTTGCAAAGTTCAGCAAGGAGCAGTGCAGCACAACTGGAGCCCCTAGTGAGCACTACAAGGGAGAGCGAAAAGAAGCAGGTCTCAGGCACTTGCAAACGCTGCGCGCCACCTGCAGACACGCCCACGAGGGATGGGAGGGCAAACTTCGGATAGCCTCGAGATTTCTCGCTGTTTCATGTTGGCACCAATCCAATCCTCCCCCTCCCTGAGATTCTGCATAAGCAGTCATCAGTTCTGTGGCCTCGATAGCGAGGCGGCACAAGTACCTCCTCTGCATCTGGTCACCGGTCTCAGAAACCATATAGGCGGATTCTGAAACTTCAGCCACCTTCAGTCCAGCTTGTAGTAGTAGCTTCTTTGTTAAAGAGAGAGAGCCAGCACACTACCAGCCTCCATCAGCTGCATAGTTTGACTGTGCATGCCACCGTCTGAGCCCAATACTTGAGCCTAGCTTTCACTTCCTCTGGGTCATCACCTATAAAAGCAAATAGTTGCTGATCAGCCATGAGCAGTAGGTCATTTACAGATGAAATCAATCATAAAGGAAATGTAATCTCAGGATCAAACGAACAGGAAATCAAGCAGATAATGAGAACAGGCTTTGCGCTGCTGGGGTTTTGCATAAAAAGAACTGAATAGTTAGGATAGCAGGATTAGAAGAATTTCAAACAAAAAAAATGTTTCAGGAGAAATTAAATATGTGTTGGAGAGGGGACCATAATTTTCAGTAGGGACTACTCTTTCTTTGCTTCGTTCTGAAGCTTGTCTTGTACTAGAAGACAGCTCGCCCTTACTAAGAAAAGTGACATCAATGGACAAGGCACATGGTTTATTTTTTGCTTGTGTTGTGATAAAACTGAGACGCAGCTTCAGCTGGGGATTTTCATCGATCATGTAGATATCCCAAATGATACAAATGAGAATACTGCTCCCTTTGTAGCTGGTGTTTTTGCTTTTCCATTTAGCATCAAATTTAGATGTAACCAAAACCACAGGATACACGACAGCGGAATCTTGGAGTATCTACCATCCTAACCTTTTTTTAATGAATAATCAAAGAAATGGCTTACAATTCTCCACGACGAACGTCTTACAGACTACACCATGCAAGCGAGCACCATCAAGACAAAGGGGGGTAGACTCTAATATATGGAACAAGGAATCGACTAGTATCCTATCAAGAATCGGAGAAGGCAATCGTGACAACATCCCAAATACAGTATAATCGAAAAAAGTGTAGAGGGTAACAAGTCTTACCAGGGCCAGAGATCTTCCAGTCCGGGATGGGCGCCGCCGCGGGGTCCAGGTCCATGCTCCCCGGCGCCCTCTGCTCGTCGAGGAACCTCCTCGTCATGGAGTAGCAGAGCTCGAGGCCAGGGAGCGTCCCGCACAGCTCGGGGATCTCATGGTAGGCAAATCCGAAGCCGAGGTCTAGGCAGCCCTTGAGCTCCTCCAGGTCCTCCTCCGTCAGGCTCCTGGTCCTCCCCACCACCGCTCCGCCGCCAGAAACGGCCACCGCAGCCGCCTCGAGCATGACGCAGCCGCCGCTCCGTTGCCTCCGCGTCTGCCGGCCGCCGCTTCTCCTGCTGCCGGTGTTGGCGGCGGAGGAGGACGGCAGCTTCGGCTGCGAGGAGAAGTAGGAGGTGGAGGAGATGGCCGCCATCGTCGCTGTCTGTTGGCTCGCTGTGCTGCTTCGATCGGTTCGGTGTCGGGTTCTGGGTCTTGCGTCTGCTGGTTGGCTGTGCCTCAGGTTGGCTCGGGTTTTGGCTTATTTATAGACGGGTATAGAGCAGGTCTTCATCCGCCGTTGGGCAGCTGTACTGCTCTATTTTTTTTTTGGTTTGTTTCAGGTGAGTAATTCGTGCGAGGATGCCTACGTTTCTTATGCGAGTAAATACTTTTCGGAGTTGGTTTTCGTTTCTGTAAGCTGTAGCTCTCTCTAAATTTTTTTTGAAACAGAAACAATAAACCGTCCGTGTCTATTTTGGGCTTTTAGCCATGCCACGACCTGGGCGTGCTTAATGATTCGTTATTCTAAAGCAGCCAGGCTTCCGTACGTACGTAGTTTTTTTGGTGGCGGACAAGGATCACAAAGTGTGGAAAAAGCTTTTTACTGCTAATGTGTGTCTCTCTTGGTGATGGACTGATGGTCGAGTAAAGCTCACTCTTGCAATCTCGCTTTGTGGCGGTGCTGTCGGTATGGCGTTCTCCAGCTAGCTACGGGACAGGATCAGACGCAAATGACGATGGTGAAGGAGGTGTAGTGGACTGACTGACCGGCCGGCCGAGAACTACGCGCACTACGTGCATTAAGGACGCCGTGGGGCCACGGGCAGCGACCCGGCAGGAGAGAATGACGGTCGTACTTAATTATTAGTACGTGGCCTTTCTCAGGCCTCGCTAATGAAGCTCCAATGGTACCGTCCCCGCATGCGCCGTCCGGCGACATCATGATCGCATCGCTCCGGTTGCAAGTCTCTAGAACTGACCTGGCTCTGTACGTTATTTAGTCGTCGTTACACCCTCGATCACGGAAGTATTTGACCACACGTCTACGTATCATCTAAGTGGTTGATGAACACAAATTATATTAGTACTCCCTCTGTCCCCAAAAAAGGGTGTCACATATTTGTCTATACACATTAAAACAAGTCATGATACATGCATATATACTTTTTTAGATCAACAGGGACCCCCGTCTCCGGTTCCATTGATAACATCATCGAAACCTGGAGTGAAACTCAGGTTCGGTACAAAAGAACAGCCTACAGAAATGAGGTCCAAAACAAAACCAGAAACACTAAACAGATAACAAAGAAGGGCGGGGGAAGCAACAAAGTGATATCCCCAGACAACAGAAAGAGCGCCAACCTAAGATTAAGAGTTACAGAGGGGGAGAGGGGAGGGAAACACAGCAGCCGCCAGCGTGGAAGTCGGTGTAGCCCAAGTCCCCATCATCGCAACTCTTTTGCTCGCCGACGACGACGGTTTAGAAGGGTCATCCCCTTCAACTCCAGCACTCCTGCTCAGCCATTCATCAGAGCGAACGGCGAGGCCAGAATCTGGGAGAGGTAAGTGCAGAACTCCTCCACCTTTTCTAACATCTCTTCCTTGAAAATCAACCTTCAGTGCGCCTTACTGAGGTCAAGATTTTCTCCAGGACCTGATTAAGTTTATCCAAGGAAGATCATTAAAGATCAAATCATTCCTAAATTTTCAGATACACAAAGAGCAGCTGAACAAACTGAATTTAGAACAGCATGTTTTTTGTTTAAGATCCAGTTCTTAGCTACAGACAGGTAATCATTTCCAACAGAGTATGTGAGTACTACTCCCTCCATCCCATATTAGGTATGTGAGTACTAGCACGCAAAATTATGCGCAACCTAATATGGGATAGAGGAAGTATGAAAGACAGGTTTAGCAAATTTTCCCCTCAAGAAAAAAGTTCAGCGAATTTTAAAATCGGAGCTATGTACTTGGTGCGCCGTGGTAGATCCGTGGGATGCGGCCGGTGTTGACGCGAAGAGCAAGACCACACCCTACGCATCGCCCTTCTCTTGGGACGTGTACGACGTGGACACGCGGAGAGGCCGCCGGGTGCCAGGTGGAGGTGCCTACGCCGACGTGTGTGGATAAGTACAAGCCCAGAAGCTTGTGGCGCGGAGGAGCCAGCAGCTAGCTAGCGCGCCGGCCGGTGACGACCACGGCCACGGCCACGGAATCTTTTCGCGCGGCCGCGGCGTGGGACTGAAGCCGCCGTGACCGGCCGATCCCTGGCCGCTTATTTGATCGCCCTGCCCTGCCCTGCCCTACCGGCGGCATGCACGTTCGGCCACACAGGCACGGGAGACGGTACGCAGCCAACAACCAACAGTTCTCGCTATGCCGCTGTGGGTGCAACCACGTGATTCTGTCTCGTTCTGTGGCGCCCAGGACAGGAGGTGCACGAGACGATACGATCGCAACGTTACACCCTCCACCGGTCCACCCGTCCGCGGCGGCCAGCTAAGCTGCGTGCGACGGCGATGCGTGAGAGTTTGCGTACACGTACTGCAAAAACAGTCACGGCCGATGGTACGTACGCCGGAGGTGCTTGAATGAACCACGCTGGCATGGCATATGCTTGCTTGGTGCCTGCCTGGTGGTCCTCCTGTCCTGTGTGTGGAGGACCCCGATCGACTTTTTAGATGTCCTACACATACGTTTCTATTCTTTTAGATTGCTTTCGTATGCTCTATTTGGAATTCCAGACGCGCATGTGTGAATAAGAAAAAACATTAGCGATTCAGGGGTCGTACGTGTCTATTGCAATCATGTATATGCAGCTAAGCTAGGAAACAAACAAGGATAATGCGCTATGTACTTACCTGGCATATATATGGCTATTGCAAGTTAACCCTAGCCGAAAGCACAGAGGCCCTCCCCCTCCAACTCCGCCGCCTCTCCACCTTGCCGCCGCAGAACGAGGCCGTCGGCAGAGGGCGACGGCGGGGTGTCCCCAAGAAAATAGATATTTAGGTGGCCCTAGCGTGCTTCGTCTCTGATGCCGAAGCCACGTTCTCTGTATTTCGGCAGTGTTTTCGGCATATCCTCCACCGGTCTCGTGCGATTCTCTGGTTGTGCTTCGTCTTGCGAGTCTCTCGCTAGCTGTCCATATCCTTCCCTGACCGATCGATGAAGGTGAGGCCCAAGATCTGCCGATTGACCTTACTTTTCCATGTGCTTCTGCTCGGGTTGTTTGTCTTGGACATGCCGCGCAAAGCCGCCTCCTAAGGCCGCCGGGATGGTGCTCCTGGCTCCTTGACTTTTTGATACGTTGTAGCCATGGCCCCAAGCCTCGACTGCTACAACCCCGCCACCACAAGGGGTGGAGCGAAGTGATTTGTAGGCTCCGGAAGAGAAGCACCATCAACGGGGTAACTGCTTTGCGTGTGCATGGTATTTGCTCGCTTGGTATTCATGTCAAAACCATATGTGTGTGCAGTTGTCCCTCCGTGTGTCCAGAATGGACGGGGACAAGAAGACGCCCGTTGTAAAGCTTCAAGAGTACTCGCAGTCGTTTGGCTGAAGTATGTGTATCGGACGATCGACATTTTGCAGCAGTGTGTCCTTGCCAATGTTCTTGGTGGTGCTTGAGATCCGTATCTTAGTTTCCGATGTGAAACCCTAAGGGCTGACCTTCGATGGTTGTACTTGTTGGGAAAATGCTTTAGAGACAATCATGGATGATATTCTCCCAATGTATTCATAAAGTTAATTAAGTTTTCCTTGTATGAACTTTTATATGTAGCGTTGAATATGTGATTCGGTTGTGAAACTACATATTATGTTGTTCATACTAGATGGTCCTTAGTCATCAAGGTTGTGTTGAACACACAACTAAGACCAATGTGCAAGTCAAATCATGACTCGTTTCCACTTGTCATGGACACATGTGCTAACTTGACTTACATTGACCATGCTAAGATCTGTTCAATTAGTTCTTATCTAGTTTGTCATCAAACACCTAACGTGTAGTACTCGCATTAGAACCAAACTAGGCCAAAAGTCTTCTCTTTCCAAGGATCTAACATTCATGTACTAATAGACGCGTTCTAGCAAGTGAGTACGATCAATTGTATCGGTGTGTCAGAGATCAGCAAAACATGACTGTCATGGTTGTGTAGCCGTTCAGCACACGCAGAACGGCCGCGTCAGGGCTTGGGAGGTATCGGGGATAGACTTTGTTGACCGTTATTTCTCTAACGCTGACGGGCCTAAGTGACAGGTCCCGCATGTCTGAAGGAATACAATTCTAATTGTTTTTGTCTCCGTTCCTGGGTTGCGTGCTGGCCCCATATGTGAGAAGCAAACATATCTATTTATTTTTATCGCTGCTGACGGGGCAAAGGGAAAGCTCCACATGTAAAAAAAGAGTCATACCTATGGCAGGTAGGCACAATGTAACGACAGGTTGTCAGGTTTGTCCAGAGGCACATACGTAACAAAACCACGTTGGCTAGAGGCATTTCTCTAATTGTCCGATTTGTAGCGGCACAATCCTAATTTCCGAGTGAACTAGGGATACAGTCGTAATAAATCCTTAGATGAAAGGCGTCAAGAACTTATATGTTGCTATTAAACTTTGTAAAAGCACATACTTAGACATCATATGCACCACGGAAAAGCTAACGATTTTACCAGAAAGAGAAGTCATGAAACCCTCTCGTGAATTGGACGATATATAGATCTAATCCATACCGTCAATATGATAGCCGTTCGGTAGCATCACAGTACCACATGACACATACAATATCCATGGAGCGAAAACGATTTTTCCACCATGGACAATGAAACACCGGAGCCATATGAGTCACAGTCGATCTTTGGAAAAACTTGCTGCATATCCAAAATTCCGTTTGGACCACGAATTAACTGAGCTAGCGAGTGCAGATTCGACCTCACGATCGGAACCCATTTTCTGTGGTTTAAAGTCGTGACAATTCGAAAGAACAAAAGGCATGTCTTAATTCTCGTTCACAAAAAAAATAGTAGTGCTACAAAATTGCAGAGTTAAAAAACTTGTCAGCTTGCCTGAATTTCCTTGACCACTAGCATTGTGTGCACGGAACGCAGGGTGCATGTTTTGCGAGATCAAATGCGTGGCCAGTGCCTACCGGATCAGGACATGCACGTTACGTACTACACAACTTCGATCGTGTGCATGGACAAATGCAGGGCGTACATGAGAAAGATACTTTTGGATATTCGCAGGTATAACACGTAGGATATATATACACATCACATGTGTTAACACGATCGATCTCACTTGTGTGATTCCCCTTCTGAATTTCTTACGGTCGTGAATTGACGGTTGGTCGACTGTGATGGTCAATTTTTTTTTTTTGGGAACGCTTACGTCTCAGGCGACTGAGAAATAACTATTTCTCAGTCGGCTGACATGGCTGGCTCAATCGAATGAAAACATGCATGGTTTACAAACAAAAAACTATAACCAGATGGTTCAATCGAATCATGGAACCAAAATCCAACGGTAAACAAGATGACCGAGAAATAACTATTTCTCAGGCGCCTGAAAAATAGCAAAACCGTTCTTCTTTGGCCTCCTCAACTGTGGATAAGAATGACAGATGGGAGATGGAGAGAAAAAGATAGAGCTACACATATCCTAGAAGATCGATTCACACGTTAATAAACATGCATGTGGTCGACTGTGTTCTGATGGACATGTGTTGGACTTTTGGTTTGATTTACAGACTAACAGACCGATATGATCTGATATACAGCCACCATACCATTTATGACATATCATGTGCGTGAGTTGTCTCAGTACAACAACAGCCTAACGGCCTTTGTGCTAACCTTTATTTTGAGAGATCAGCTTGGCTAATTAATCAACTTATATTTTTTATTTGACACAACACCTAAATAGCTAATATGTAGTATTAGTATCAATTATTGGATCGTTGGCAGCTCAGCGCCGCATGCCGTGCGCGCAGTTGATTATAATCACATTACATTCTCCTTTCAGATAGATGATTGCGCCGCGCGATAAGTAAATTAACAAATTAGTTGTCGCCAATCAAGTGTTCTGTTGAACCCATTCCAGTCTTCTAGAGATGTTGCACCAGTGGCGGATCTAGGATTGAAGCAAACCCCGGGCCAAAATACTAAGCATGAAAAAATAATCAAAAGATCTCTTATAATAGCACAGAGAATTTCGTACAAACTACAAAACTCAACATATACTTTCAAAACCAATGTTAATGGTTCAAGAATGTACATACGAGATAACAAGAAATAGAATAGTACTACAGGGATACAATAGATAGTGTGTCCAGTTGAACTAGTGATAAAATGGTTAAAGAACAATACATAAGAGTTGATTCAGTTTTGGTAGCTTATTCAGCTCCAGGTGTATCTTCGGATTGAGAATTCGCATTTGTTGATTAGTTCGATTTTGAGACAAATGGATACATCTCTCCATCTTGTGTTCGTAAGAGATGAAATCAGTGCATCAATCCAGATACAAATAAATCTATCAGTGTGTCCAATTGAACCGGTGATGAATACCTAGTCGAGGAGAGTTGTGGCCGGGTTCAACTGAGTCCTCATGACCCTGTGACTTGCGAAGAACAGCCGAGCTGTGCAGAGGAGGCAGAGCTGCAGGCCCAAAGCAAAGCAATCGGGCGGTGCCAGCAAAAGGTCGCGCGGCGCCCCGGCGGAAGCCGTAAGAGCCGTACGCAGGTGGCTCTGCGTGATGAGAGGCAGTGGTGGAAAGGCATGGGCGTGGTGAGAGACGTGTCCTTGGAGTGGTGAGGATTTTGGACAACTGGACCAGCGGCCTGCCGGAACCGACGCGAGCATGGCATGGCGGCGCGCCCTGCCGTGTAAGCGAGCAAGCGAGGGGCTGCATTGCGAGCAAGAGGAAGCGGTTCTTGATCAGAACACCGTCGAGCGAGGGGAGGCCATACTTGGGCTGCACCTAGGGCCAATCATTTTTTTCATAGATGGTACATTAACATTTTTTCTGTGCCCCGGGCCATGGCCCAGGTTGCCCTAGGCCTAGATCCGCCCCGCCTGGTGGCCCTGAGTGGAGAGGCGATCGACGGAGATGTCCACAACCATTCTCTACGCATATGCTGCTCTGTTTCTATTCTTTTAGATTGCATTTGTATGCTCTATTTGGAATTCTAGACGCGCATGCGTGAATAAGGAAAAAACATTAGCGATTCAGGTGTCGGACGTGTCTATTGCAATCACGGATGCAGCTAAGCTAGGAAACAAACAAGGATGCACTATGTATTAACCTCGCATATGGCTATTGCAAGTTAACCCTACCCGAAAGCCCAGAGGCCCTCCCCCCAACCCCGTCGAAGGAGGCCGTCGGCAGAGGGCGGCGGCGGGGTGTCACCAATAAAAATTAGATATTTAGGTGGCCCTAGCGTGCTTCGCCTCTGCCGCCGCCAAGTGCTCTGAATTTTGGCGTTTTCGGCATCTCGTCCACCCGTTTGGCGCGATTCTCTGGCGGTGCTTCGCCTTGCGAATCTCCCGCTAGTTGTCCATCCTTCCCCGACACATCGATGAATGTGAGGTCCAATATCTACGATTGACCTCACTTTTCCATGTGCTTTTTTTTGGGTTGTTTGCCTTGGACATGCCGGCGCAAAGCCGCATCCTTTTGCCACCATGATGGTGTGCTCCTGGCTCCTTTCCTTTTTGATCCATTGCAGCCATGGCCAAAAGCCTCGAGAGCTACAGCGCCGCCACCTAAAGGGCGGAGGGAGGTGATTTTGAGGCTCCGGAAGAGAAGCACCATCAATGGGGCAACTGCTTTGCGTGTGCATGGTCTTTGGTCGCGTGGTATTCATGTCAAAACCATCTGTGTGTGCAGTTGTCCCTCTGTGTGTCCACAATGGACGGGGACAAAAAGACGCTTGTTGTGAAGCTTCAAGAGTATCCGTAGTAGTTTGGCTGAAGTATGTGTGTCGGACGATCAACATTTTGCAGCAGTGTGTCCTTGGCAATGTTTTTGATGGTTCTTGAGCTCCGTATCTCAGTTTTCGGGGTGAAAACCAAAGGGTTGACCTTTGATGGTTGTACTTGTTGGGAATACTAGATGATACCCCGCCGCGTTGCTGCGGGATATTTGTGTAAATAAAATAGTTGCACGCTGTAGAAAAAACTACAAAAAAATGACTTTGTAGACTGTGACTAACTTTTAAAATTTATTACTCTCACCGTCTGAAAATAATTGTCTCAGATTTGTTAAAAATTAAATGAATCTAGACACTATTTAGTATATAAATAAATAAATTCATCCATTGAAAAATCTAAGACATCAATTTTGAGACCGAGGGAGTACAAATAATCGTGGCAACCATCTAAAGCCCCGTTACTCAATTAAGATATCCAAATAAAACTATGTCCTCATTATAAATAAGTGTGGCAAGAAATACCTTTGGTAGTCACCATGTATCAATTTATGTAACCACTAAATGCATACCTTTGTTATACTCGTGAACGTACAGAAAATGAAAAGGGACATCAAGAGATTGCTCGAACACAATTTAGACCTGCAGGCTCAATCATACATACATAATGCACATCTTATGCAACGTGCACCATACTTTAGTAGAATCGACCAAAGCTCATGAAAACATAAGGAATTGGATCCCTGAGCATGTATGATTGATCTACCATTCAGTAGAAGAACACAGAAGGTACAAAATAATACATCTAGAAACTAACGTTTGATCTTAATAAATACCGTTGAAGGTGTATATGGAAGACATACTCACCTGAAAGAACGACACCAGTGACAAAATATCGTGAGCAATTATCTTCGGACACGAAAATGTGCATTTAGTCCAAGAGACATATATATTGACATCCATAAGTATGTTCTGATATTTACTCACCATATGAAAATAACTCATGAATGAAATGTAATTAGAAGGATAGCTTCCATGAGATGGAATGCGGCCATATGTTTTTTTTAACAGGGAATGCGGCCATATGTAGCTTTAGCCTTGCGATCAAGTGTGTTACATGTAAGAGCAAAACAAAAGAGTTAAAATCAGATTATATAAAATGGGAGAACAGATCAAGCAAACATTTCCTAGTCGCTGGGAGCTGCGGTCCACAACGGTTTAGCTTGCGTATGAATATTCACTTCAGTCTGCAGAATTAGTAGGGGTGAATTATCTATAAAATAGGGACATATTTTCAAGAGACTTGATTTCTGACGAAGATCAAGAAAAGGTGCAGACGCAAAGGGCCAAATCATACCCCTTTACAATACTGGCTTATAGAGACCAACTCGTGGCTTTGCAGAAACAAATAGGTAAAGGGGAGATATAAATATTAGAAAAAAAGTACTCCCTCCGTCTCGGTTTATAAGACCTACGCGTATTTCTAGGTCGATAGATTAACCAACTTAGCATGAGGTACATAAGATAAAAACTATACTATTAGAAACTTTAAATGTTATATTTTTTAATGATATAATTTTTATATTATATAATTTATATTATATAACTCATGCGGACGACCTAGGTATACGGGTAAGTCTTATAAACTGGGATAGAGGTAGTACGTACCAGTGACCAGACAGTTGATGATCCTGCATTGGAATTGTTGCCGCCTGAAATCACCCTCGAGTTTCATGGCCAGATCAATGGATAGCATGAGAATCTGTACCAGAAAATAACTGCATGAATCTTAATCCTAATTTTGATTCAACAGACAACTCAATTGTTGTTCGGTGCCAACAGATCCTCACCACTCAAACCTATAAAATCCTACCATATACACAAAAAATTCCGTGAAAAGTATATGGAAGGATAACTCACATACCTTGCCAGCGAATTCATCTATTATATACTAAAAGCAATATAAGGGTGTTTTTCGAGGCACCAGGTTGATCCACATCTACCAAAATATTTGGTCCGTTCATCTTAATTATAACGGTTCAGATTTAAAGATGGAAAAGTTACGTAAACTATAATTATGTACAACCTGTCACGTATACATGAAAAGGTGACCATCAAAGATATAAAAGTTAAGTCACGTTGTATGTTCCACGGACAGTCAATCAGAAGTAATATCTAGGACGCTGGGCCACCAGTTGGAAGGCATAGTTTTTTTTAACAGCTGGACTCCTTCGTTTGCATGTACAGGTTAGAGAAAAAAAGAAACCTCCTTCTCTACTACTCCCTGGTCCAAACACAAAGACACAAACAATTTGGTAATTCACCTCTCCTATCTCTAGGTTATACAGCAAACAATTATTTTCTATTTTTAACGTGAAGCTCACAATGAGTCATGAGGTCTGTCAGACAGGCGCCGTCAGTGCATACGAGACGCCACGAATATATCTCTCGTCTCTCCATCTCACATATGTTCTGATCCTGCAACACACGATAATATAACCACGCAGGAGAAGACAAATTTCAGAGATGTAATTATGTGCACCGAGGACAACCAGCTTGACCTGCCTGGCAATAAGTGACTTTAACTATAAATGAGTTATAATTAATACTCCCTCCATTTAATAATATAAGTCTTTTTAGCAAGTTGTTTTAGTTTGCTAAAAAGTTCTTACATTATGGAACGGAGGTAGTACTATATATGAGTACTACCGTATGAGATGTTTTATTTAACATAATATCTATCATACCTAAGATTCTTATTTTTTAAAATATGTGTATGAATATATATGAAATATAAATTTTATTCCGTGGACAATCTCAAGTGATTTAATCGAAAACACAAGACGTTAGTCAAGTATTTCCATGGGCACATTACTCATATAAGGCAGTGTAATTACCAGCAACAAAATTTAATCACAGCCACGTACAAAATAGGGAAAATACATAGTATTCAGACTCCTATATTTGAAACATGTACTCCTTCCGTCTTAATTTATAAGATGTGGTGTAAGTTCGGATAAAAATGAGTGAACCTGTATATTAAAATATTAAAGACGTCTAGATATATGTGTTTTAAAAAATACTAAAACATCTTATATTTTAGAACTGAGAGCTAGGAGAAAAGAAAATCCTCCTATACCTATGACATCTTGGTCCAAACACAATATCCTATAGAACCTATGGTCAGAGTGTACGTATATTAAACTATGTTGATGGATATGGATAAATTGCCACGCATGCAACTGTTCTCATTTCTAAATTTGTCTTTAGCCACTTACCTTAATTTCTATACTGGTGATACTATCGTGTTATAAACTGCAAATTTTCTATCTCGAAATAGACTTTCGTCCTGCTATATTAATATAGCAACCACACCGAGATTGAGGATAGTAGGGATAGAGTTAAGCAACATAAAAAATAAGATCACCTTTGTTAATTCAAAATTAGACCATGGTGTAATTGTATATTTGTAGTCAAACTTCTCACACATTGGTTACATATGTATAAAGCTATACTTGAAAAGCATCAACATAAATTTATAACTAAATTTGAGTTAAAATTATTTTATTTTTTATTTAATTTCTTTAGAACAATTTGAAACATAAAATATGCTCAATGACATGTCGTGAAAATGCCAACGTCTAAGAAGCCACCTATTAGACTAAGGACGAAAAGGGCCATATATTCCAGAACATATGAAGTAAATGACCAAAGATATATCTCCACAAAGTAGAATAATAACTATTATTTACCTAGCCTACCTATTAACTGTGGGAACAAGAGGACTTAGCTTTCTATTCTGTGAGAAAGATCACATAATTATGTTGCCACTAATCAGGTGGACCGTAAACATATAGAATTTCATTTATAAGACCGACTACCCGAAAATTATCATCACATAATAATCTACTTGACATTAAAAAAATATTAGCTTGTGGTCTAAATTTAATTCAATGTACGGATCTAAGATATTTTACATAAACCACAAATGATCATTCCTATGATTATTCTTTAAATGGTGCAATAATCACGCCCAAAGAAAAAGGTTGTTTCTGTGTTGGTTAGAGATATATATTATTTCATATGTGTAACATAAATACATATAACTTCATATGATTTATATTTCAATCAATTTCAAGGCACCAGGTTAATCCACATCATCTGAATTATATTGATTGTTAGATCTAAAATAAACGGTTTATGATTTAATTACTGAAAGATATAGAGATGGTGCAGTCCGTGTTAAGACTATGATTTAAAGATAACAAAGGTTACGTACAGCTGTGGTTGGTAAAAAAAGAAGTTAACCATGCCACGTACGAGTTAAAGAACCACACATGAAATAGGAAAGAATATGTAACCATGCATGATCCAAACGGTTTTGGCCGCCACGTATAAAATAAAAACGGTGCGATATGATTTAACAAGAGATTGGAGACCATGCATGTCATACACGCAGTAGCTCCAGAACATATCCTAACAAGAGATTTGGGTCACGTTCAAAAAAAAACAAGAGATTTGGGGTCCGTGTCAAACAGCAAGCTGAATCAAAATCATTGTACATGTTTAATCGCGTAACATGTTTACACATGCATGTGTTCCATCGACTCGCAAGATGTTCTCGGAAAAAATAAATAACAAAGGTAGCTCTGCAATAGCACACATACCAGGCACATTAACCGTTCACTAATATAATATCCTCTAGATATTTCAAAATAGACTAGATGTCTAGATACACCCTAAAATGAGTGATCTAACGTATTATATTACAATGGACATATATTTATTCCATGCAGGGATAATAGACCATAGTTGTTTCGCTGTCCTAATTGTGAAATATGCATATTTCCTTAAGTGTAAATATAATGAGGAACAATTTGAGTTCCAACTTCAAATACTTATATACAGAAAATATACATGTGATCTTTAAATTAGGTTCTAATCTAATATCATGTAAGAGGGACACACATATAACCAATAGCCTTTTCTTAGAAACACCGAGAGCAATGTAGACACGCAGACACCACTAGGACATGCACACATCACCTACTGGAGACTGGGAGTTGTGAAACTTAAAGATTGACGAATTCACTACAAATGTCTTGCTATTGACTAGAACATTGCCTCCACCTATACATTATTCCGCTTAGTGAAAAACATTGATCATCAAGGATCTGCGGTGGTTTGGGAGTATAATTCCTAGCCCAACCACATATAGGTTCTTATGGTCAGTGGTGTGGTGTTTTATAAATTGTTCAAAAGTCAATAAGCCACAATAAAAAATGTTTGTCACAACATATTTTATTCAGCATAACATTTACTGTGACTCCAATTTATATATTTTTAGTTTATTCGTTATTATGGATGAATTCATAAATGTATTTCTACAATACCTTTTACGGATAAAGATGATGCCCTCGCATTTGCGAGGGCCGCTGTGCTAGTTCTTCTTAAAGTAAATACATTGAGAGGACTGTCCAGATCGACCTTCTCGCATGCATATTTCAACTTAGCGCATTCAAAACAACCTGGAGGCACCATGTTAGTAAGCTTGTCGTGAATGCCTCATCCCAATTCACCCAATTCAACATGATGGTGGGAAAGATGTGCGGGCAATACCAGCAGGCGACGGGCGTCGACGACGGGGCTCAAATATTGACCTCCAACACGTTGATCTCCAAGGGCAAAACCTGATTTCCTGGCTAATCCCGTCGAGAAGGCTTGCTATCTGTGTTGAAGACGACATAAATACCAGAGGAGATCCGTTCCTTAAAAGAGGGAGAACATTACCAGAACATTACCATTCGTAACTCCTGTATTATTCAGTGGAGAATAGGAAGAGGACAATCCTGTGGAGAAGTGAATAAAGGAATGTAAATCAATCGGTGGGCCCTAGGAGTTAATTGAGGAGATGATTGGCCAGCAACGCCACTGCCCAACCTCATTTTTGTTTTGTACTCGCTGGTGAAATATCGGAAGTAATCGTGGTGACGTGGCAGTGGGGATGGGTGGTAGCCTGTAGCCAATAGAAGAATTGGGGTGATGTGGCATGCTTGCATGTTGAGAGAAATAGGCTAGTGGGGGACTAGTATTTAGATATAGAGGATGTCCTAGAGGCAATCATGGATAATATTTTTCCAGTGTATTCATAAAGTTAATTAAGTTGTCCTTGTATGAACTTTTATATGTAGCGTCAAATATGTGATTCAGTTGTGGAACTACATACTAATGTTATTCATACTAGATGGTCCTTAATCATCAAGGCTATACGCTGGACATACAACTTAGACTAATGTGTGTAAGTACGATATGACTCGGTTTCACTTGTCACGGGCATGGTGTGCTAACCCAACTTACACTGGCTCGGCTAAGATCCGTTCGATTAGTTTCCATCTGCTTCGTCATCAAACACCTAACGTACGGTACTCATATTGGATCCAAACTAGGCTCAAAGTCTTTACTTTTCATGGATCTAATGTTTCTGTACCAATAGACGTGTGCTACTGAGTGGTATGATCAATCGTATGATGGTGGCAAGATTGCAGAGCATGACCATCATGGCTATGTAGCCGTTTGGTATGCCTAGAGCGGCCGTGTCGGGGCTTGGGAGGCCTTAGGAATAGACTTTGTTGACCATTATTTCCCTACCGCTGACGTGACCAAGTGATGGGTCCCGCATGCTAGAAGGAATACAAATTTAATTGTTTGCGTCTCCTCTCCTGGGTTGTGTGCTGGTCCCCATATATCTGAAAGCAACATATCTATTTGTTTTCATCGCTGCTGACGGGGCAAAGGGGAGACCACATGTAAGAAAACGAGTAAAACTGACGACAAGTAAGCCCAGCATATATAACGGCAACCGACGTCAGATCTATCCAAGATAATACGTAATGAAACCACATTGGCTAGTGATCAGGGGATCAGTCGTAATAAACCTTTAGATGAGATGCGTCAAGAATTTATATGCTGCTATTAAACTTTGCAAAACCACATACTTAGAC
The DNA here is from genome assembly GCA_023614405.1 of Avena insularis. Lineage (NCBI taxonomy): Eukaryota > Viridiplantae > Streptophyta > Magnoliopsida > Poales > Poaceae > Avena > Avena insularis. The sequence goes on along the minus strand of CM042691.1, from coordinate 375,796,101 downwards.
ATCATATGCACCACGGGAAAGCAAACGATTCCACCAAAAAGAGAAGTCATGAAACCCACTTGTGAATTGGATGATATATATACCCCCTCCGTTTTAAAATATAAGATGTTTTAGATTTATGAAGAAAAAATGTATCTAAACTTTTTTAATATGTAGATTCACTCAAAACCTGAATAAACCTATATACTAAAAGAAATCTAGATATATTTTTGCTTCATAGAGCTAAAATATCTTAAATTTTAAAATGGAGAGAGTAGATCTAATCCATACCGTGAATATGATAGCCGTTCGGTGGCACCAGGTAGCACGCACAATATCCATGGAGAGAAAACAATTTTTCCACCATGGACAATGCAACATCGGAGCCGGATGAGTCACAATCGATCTTCGGCAAAACTTGCTACATATCCAATTACGTTTGGACCACAAATTAACTGAGCTAGAGAGTGCAGATTTGGCCCCACGAAACCCATTTTATGTGGCCTAAAGTCATGACAATTCAGAAAGAACAAAAAGCAAACTTTTGATCTAAACTAGGTTAGGAAGATTCTTTACTGGGTCACCACCGGTCCACCACCACGTAAAATTCACATGAAGATTGTTTTGAACAATTATACCGTGATGTTTGGTGTGATGGACCTAGTGATGGATGTCGACTTGCATATTGTGCATGTCTTAATTCTCGTTCATATAAAAGAGTAGTACTACAAAATTGCAAGGTTAAAAAAGTTGCACATCTGGGTATGGAGGATCAGCTAGCCTGAATTTTCTTGACCACTAGCATTGTGTGCACAGAATGCAGGGCGCATGTTTTGCGAGATCAAATGTGTGACCAGTGCTTACTGGATGACATGCATGATACCTACTATTCCCTCCATTTTAAAATATAAGATGTTTTAGTTTTGTAAAGTGAATGTATCTAGATTTTTTTAGTGTTTAGATTTATTTCGAACTGTACAATAAAATACATCTAGATACATTTTTTCACAAAGCTAAAACATCTTATATTTTGGAACGGAGGGAGTACATAATTTCGATCACGAGCGTGGAAAAATGCAGGGCATACACGAGAATGATACTTTTGGATATTCACAGGTATAACACGTACGATATATATATATATATATATATATATATATATATATATATATATATAACAGTCGATCTCACTTGTGTGTGATTCTCATTCTGAATTTCTTACTGTCATGAATTGGCGGTCGGTCGACCATGATGGTCAGTTTGTTTTCTTTGAGCTTCTCAATTGTTGATAAGAATGACATATGAGAGATGGATAGAAAAAGACAGAGTTAATTAACATGCATGTGGTCGGCTGTTCCGATGGACACTTGTTGGACTTTTGGTTTCATCTGATGATTTACAGGTCAATATGGTCTGATATACAGCTACCATACCATTTGTGATATCAAGCGTCGTGAGTTGTCTCATTGCAACAACAACCTAACAGCCTTTGTCCTAATCTTTATTTTGAGAGATCAGCCTGGCTAATTAATCAACTTATATTTCTTATTTGACACAACACCTAAGTAGCTAATATGTATCAATCATTGGATCGTCCGCAACACAGCACCGCATGCCATGCGCGCGGTTGATTATAATCATGTGTACATGCTCCTTTCAGTTTCAGATAGCTGATTGCGCCGCGCTATAAGTATATTAACAAATTAGTTGTCGCCAATCAAGTGTTTCGTTGAACCCGTTCTAGTCTTCTAGAGCTGTAGCACTCCAAGTTTATTGATAGAAGTGTGGGCTCGAGGTGGATGTATAACTAATTTAAGCATGCAGTAGATCGATGCAAATACGGCACGGAGACAGTTTCCCAGCTATAGTTTACTTGGCAAAAAATATCTGGTCTCGAAATCCAAAACAAACCATCCTAGATGTATAAACTAAGTACCTATCTACCCATCCTGGACTATAGTAGTTTGGTCCCACAAAGTGAATTTACCAATGATAGAGAAGGCATAATAACAAAAGGGTAAGCAATGACCAGAGCACCAAGAGCAAGAAAAGTATCTCAAAATCCAGTCTACCATATCTAAGATGATAAAAGGAGTAGCTTTCATTAGGTTCCAATCAAATTATGATTACTTTAGACCATCTCACTAGTGGAAAAAGGGCTATCCGTTCGCGACCCCTCAGAGCATTTGTCCCGGTTGCGCCACCAACCGGGACTAATGCTGGCACGCGTCCCGGTTGGAGCGAACGCGGGGCGAGGCATGCGTCCCGGTTGGTAAGTAGAATACGTCCCGTTGGAGCCACCAACCGGGACTAAAGGTTTAACCACAGCCACGTGGCGTGTACCTTTAGTCCCGGTTGCTGGCTCCAACCGGGACTAAAGACCCCCTGCCCTCTATAAATGCAACGCCCCAGCCCCCTCTGCCTTCACTCTGTTTTTTCGAATGGTGGAAGGTGTGAGGGGGTGTGCTAGTTTTTTCTCATGCATGCATTGAAGGTGTTTGGTGAAATATTTGAGTGAATAATCCCGTTGAATTTCTCATAGAACAAAAATATAGAAGGTGTCCGAGACGCACTTGAGCTTTCTCCTCTTTATTTCCCTCGATCGAGGTTAGCAATCTTATCTTTTCTAGGTCATTGATACAATTCATATGTCGGTGTGAATTGGTTATTTTACTATTTATGATGTCCTGTTTTTTGATAAACTTACTTATATGATGCAGATGAACGGTCAGGAATGGATGTACGGTGACCGGCGCGTAGCCGGGTATATCAAAGGCGTGGATAAATTTATCGATGTGGCTACGGCAAACAAAGAGAATGGATTTATACGTTGTCCATGTGTTCAATGTCGGAACAACAAGGAGTACTCTTCCTCGAAAATCATTCGTGGCCACCTGATTATGAAAGGTTTCATGCCCAACTATAATTGCTGGACCAAGCACGGGGAAAAAGGGGTTATGATGGAAGATGATGAAGAAGAACATGATGATAACAACTATCATCATATGTTTCCTGAATACAGTGATACTGCAATGGAAGACAATGGAGAGGAAAGAGGTGAAGAACGGGCATCAGATGAGCCGGCTGATGAACTTGGTAGGGTCATTTCGATGCAAAGCGAGGCGTAAACAGAAAATGAGAAGTTGAAGTTAGAGGGCATGTTAGAAGATCACAAGAAATTGTTGTACCCAAATTGTGAAGATGGCAGCACAAAGCTCGGTACCACACTAGAATTATTGCGATAGAAGGCAGAGTGTGGTCTAACTGATTCCTCATTTGAAAAGATGCTGAAAATAATGAAGCCGAAGTTTCCAAAACATAACGAACTTCCCGAGAGTACCTACGAAGCAAAGAAGACTCTCTGTCCTCTGGGATTAGATGTGCAAAAGATATATGCATGCATTAATGACTGCATCCTCTACCGCGGTAAGGAGTATGAGAATTTAGATAAATGTCTGGTATACAATGCGTTGCGGTATAAGATCAGACGAGATGACCCTGGTGATGTTGAGGGAGAGCCCCTCCGGAAGAGGGTTCCTGCTAAGGTTATGTGGTATGCTCCTATAATACCAAGGTTGAAACGCATGTTCAGAAACAAAGAGCATGCCAGGTTGTTGCGATGGCACAAAGAAGACCGTAAGAAAGACGGGAAGTTGAGACACCCTGCTGATGGGTCACAGTGGAGAAAAATCGAGAGAGACTTCCCAGACTTTGCAGGTGACGTAAGGAACTTATGGTTTGGTCTAAGTACGGATGGCATGAATCCTTTTGGGGAGCAGAGTTGCAGTCACAGCACCTGGCCCGTGACTCTATGTATCTACAACCTGCCTCCTTGGTTGTGCATGAAGCGTAAGTTCATTATGATGCCAGTGCTCATCCAAGGCCCGAAGCAACCGGACAACGACATTGATGTGTGCCTTAATCCATTAGTTGAAGAACTCTTACAGTTGTGGGGCAAACCAGGTGTACGTGCGTGGGATGAGAACAAACAGGAGTCATTTGATCTACGAGGGTTGTTATTCGTAACCATCAATGATTGGCCTGCTCTTAGTAACCTTTCAGGACAGACAAACAAGGGATATAAGGCATGCACCCACTGTTTAGATAAGACCGAAGGTACATATTTGCATAAATGCAAGAAGGTTGTGTACCTGGCGAATCGATGATTTCTTCCGACCAATCATCCCGTAAGAAAGAAAGGCAAGCATTTCAAAGGTGAGGCAGATCACCGGAAGAAGCCTGAACTCCCTGCTGGTGATGATGTATTTGGTATGGTCAAGGACATAGAAGTAATCTTTGGAAAGGGTCCCGGCGGTCAATCAGTTCCGAACGACGTCGCTACAGGACACGCACCCATGTGGAAGAAGAAATCTATATTTTGGGAGCTTCCATATTGGAAAGTCCTGCGTGTCCGCTCTTCAATCGACGTGATGCACGTGACGAAGAATCTCTGCGTGAACCTGCTAGGATTCCTAGGCGTGTATGGGAAGAAAAAAGATACACATGAAGCACGGGAGGACCAACAAATTATGAAAGACCCAAAGAATATGCATACACATAACAAGACGGATAAAGAGCGTCACTTAAGTCGTGACAGCTATGCTCTTATCAAAGCAGAGAAGGAAATCTTTTTTGAAGTCCTTTACAGTATCAAGGTGCCGTCGGGCTTCTCATCTAATATAAAGGGGATAATAAATATGGCAGAGAAAAAGTTCCAAAACCTGAAGTCTCATGACTGTCACGTGATTATGACGCAGTTGCTTCCGATTGCATTGAGGGGGCTTCTACCGGAAAATGTTCGAGTACCCATTGTGAAGCTGTGTTCATTCCTCAATGCAATATCTCAGAAGGTAATCAATCCAGATATTCTGCCAAGGTTAGTTTTGAATTGGTGTTCCCACCATCCTTCTTCAATATTATGACGCATCTCCTGGTTCATCTAGTGGAAGAGATTGCCATTCTCGGTCCGGTATTTCTGCACAATATGTTCCCCTTTGAGAGGTTCATGGGAGTCTTAAAGAAATATGTTCATAACCGTGCTAGACCAGAAGGAAGCATCTCCAAGGGATATGGAACAGAGGAGGTCATTGAGTTTTGTGTTGACTTTATTCCTGACCTTAAGCCGATTGGTGTTTCTGACTCGTGGCATGAGGGAAGACTAAGTGGAAAAGGCACGCTGGGAAAGAAAGCAATGATATGGAGGGGCGGGGATTCTACATAATTCCACCTTGGCAGATCCGTATATCGAGGAAGACAAGAATATTGTACGCTCAAAAACCGGGAAGCCTGAATCATGGATTCTGAGATGAACACATGAAGTCTTTCGGTGGTTGGATGCGGACACATCTCTTGAATGACACCACGTTGGAGATCAGCTATACTTGTTGGCCACGTCACCATCTTCTCTTGTATTGAATTTCCAAGGCACGAAATAAATGGGAATACATTCTACGATCGCCTAAGATAAAAGAGCACCAACCAAAATAGTGGTGTCCGCTTTGATGCAATAGACGAGAATGGACAAAAGGACACATATTATGGTTACATAGAGGAGATATGGGAACTAGACTATGGAGTCTCTTTTAAGGTCCCTTTGTTTATTTGCAAATGGGTCAACCTGAATGGGGAAGGGTAAAGATAGACCAGTTATGCGGAATGACAACAAAGGATCTCAACAATCTTGGTTATAGAGATGAACCATTCGTCCTAGCCAATGATGTGTCTCAGGTTTTCTATGTGAAGGACATGTCCTCCGGACCGAAAAAAGAAAAATATGCAAAGCGAATACATCATATGATGAGCCAAAGCGTCACATAGTTCTTTCAGGAAAAGAAACATCGTGGGAATCGAGGACAAGACATATGTCAAGATTATAATAAGTTTGATGAAATTCCACCTTCACGGTGAAAACTGACCCAAGCATTCCGTTAAGTAAAGAAGATGCTCCATGGTTACGTGCAAGCGGTCATAAGGAATGACATATGCCAAGAAGTTCATGCTCATATTATGTAACTCTAGTTCATGTCTTTCGCGGTTTGTGGCCTTTAGTCCCGGTTTTGTAGTCTCAGTTTTTAATATTAATAAATGTCTTGAGTGTTAGTCCCGTTTTGTGGCTGGACCAGGAGTGCCTCTATGACCAGTTTCTTGGAGATGCCGGAGGACTGGGATCCAGCGGCATCTCCCTGAAACTGGTCGTAGTGGTGTCCCTGCTCTCGAAAACCATCTTACAGCTTGTAACTTCTCTAACTAGATCAATACGCCTCGGAGCTAACTAATTTCACATATTAGGGAGTGCCTCTATGACCAGTTTCTCGGAGATCTTGGGAGGACCTGGCTCGTCGGCATCTCCTCAAACTGGCCGCGATGGTGTCCCGCTCGAAAACCATCTTGCAGCTTGTAACTTCTCTAACTAGATCAATACGCCTCAGAGCTAACTAATTTCACATATTAGGGAGTGCCTCTATGACCAGTTTCTCGGAGATGCCGGAGGACTGGGCTCCGTCGGCATCTCCCTGAAACTGGCCGTAGTGGGCCCACACCAACTTACCATTGTCGTCCGGTTCCAGAGGGCTACGCTGTTATCGGCGTGGATGAAATCATGCCCACCTTTGAAGTTTTGGATCTTCACTACCCTGCAGGTGAAGGGGATGTGACTGTACTGGGAGACGCAAAAAACGTCACCATTCTATGGCCGAAGGAATGTATCGTGCTTCGAAATCACACGCCAAGGCCATCTTCGCCGCCGCCTCACCCGTCTCCAGCGAGGTCGTCGCCGCCGCGGCAGCCGTCTTCGTCGCCTCACCAATCTCCAGCGCAGCCATCACCGCGGGAGCCATCGTCGGCGCCTAAGGGTCAAAAGCGTAAGCGTACCGCTACTGTGCCTCGTGGTAAGCGATCGCCGAAACGTAAACAAGAGCCTCTTCCAAAAGTACCAAAGGTTCCTCCCAAGAGAGCTTATGACTGTACTGAAGAGGAGACTGCGGCGATCGTTGATGCGAAAACGACAGCTTTTAAGCTAAGTCGGCCGAAGAGCCGATGTTCCCAAAGACCAAAGAAGAAAAAGCCAAAGTGTTGAAAATGCTAAAGACTCTTCATCAACCCGAGCCAAAGCTGTCATCAGACTATGAGCGTTCTATTCTCAAGTCACATGCGGCACAAAAAGCCTTAAAGAGCAGTACTGATGCAAGCGAGAAAGCTGTTGCCCAGCTCGGAGAACAAGCAAAACAGACTTGCGCCCCTCTCAAGGTGATTTCCCAAACCAATGTGGGGTCGAGCAAATATGGGACCGAAGAGCAGTATGATCCAGGTAGTTACTGTCTGAAGAAGCTGCCGCTGATCAAGGTATGAGTATTGCCCAGTACTTATCCCAGTTAGAGTTCTTCCCCGTGAGTGAAGTAGCATACAAATACCAGTACGACAAACCTCTCGTCAAACCTGAGGAGGTAAACAATCTTCCAACAAAAATGCGAAGATTGCATAACTGGTACATGCATGCCACAAGGGCTGGGGCTAACTGGATAGTGCTGAGGGTTACAAAAAAGCATCATGGGAAAGATAAGGATGACATGATATCCATTGAATTTGATGAACTATTTCAATTATTCAATCAAGACGCCTTGGACAAATCGATCATCAGTGCCTATTGTCTGTAAGTACTAATTCTGTAATTAATTTAGTCTCCAGCTATATTATTTTGTTTATTGCATGTATATAATCATCTTGTAATATGCGAATGAAGATTCTCGAATCAGCAGAGGACAAATCTATGACATTGGCTTCATTGACCCATATTGGGTTCATGAAGCTAATCTCAAAATAAGCCCCGTGATACGGAGGATAATATAGTACACGCGTTAAGGTTTCAAGAAACCAAAAGGGAAATACTATTTCCTTACAACTTCGAGTGAGTGTTATTGTCTTGTATACACTTTCTATTTCGCTTACTCGATGTTAAGTATATAATTGATTAGTTATGCATTTGCAGCTTTCACTATATTCTGTTAATCAGTCAACTTGACAAAGGGCGTGTACTAGTCATGGACTCGAAACATAAACCCCTTGAGACGTGGAAAGACATGCAGATACTTCTCCAGCGGTAATTCTAATCATTACGACACTATATCGGCAACGTTCGTGAATTTTATGATATCAAGTACTTAATAACTTATTTTATTCGTTTTCTACGCCGGGCAGCGCTTGGAAACGGTTCACCAACAAGGCTAGGGGTGTTTGAAAAGAGGAGCTTACATTTGAAGCACTAGATGTAAGCACCACTAGCTATATCCGCGCATCTCTTTGATTCTAGTTTTGATACAGTTATTATCATGCTTGATTAGTATTTTGATTGAACTCTGTTCTCGTAAAGTGCTTGACGCAGGGACCAGGTAACAATCTATGTGGATACTATGTTTGCGAGTTCATCCGGTAGACGTGCGATGAGAAGGGCAGAAATTTAGAGCAACTCCACGTACGTAAACAATTTCTATAGTTTTTAATTACAATCAAATTGTGTTTAGTTTCATTCATATAGGCTGACTCCTTTTTAAAATCAGATCGAACGTCTACGGGACGGTCTTCTGCCAAAGGATCGCGTACGAGCAATTCAGGAGGAATTGGCGGGATTCTTGGATGCAGAAGTTCTAAACCCAAAAGGGGAATACTACTCGGTTGTGTATAGACAATAGGAATTGTAAAAATAGCAACTTTGAAGGAATTGGCCGGTAGCATTGAATAGCAACTTTTGTATGTAGTGCATGAACTCGATCCGTGTATTGAATGTAATATTGTCATGATATTCATGATGTAATATAAGGTTCCTTCATTGATAAGTGCAAATCACTAAATAAACAATAAAACAACCTAAATGAATTATCTGCCGCGGCACAAAAAGTGGCGAAAATGCTGCCGCGGCAACAAAATGTGCCAAAATGAATTCTCTACCGCGCCAGAGAAATGGGCCAAATCTCTGCCGCGGCAGAAGGTTATTAGTCCAGGTTCGTGTTACGAACCGGGACTAATGCTCCACCCCCCCTCGCCCTCTGCCGCTGCCACGTGTGCACCCTTTAGTCCCGGTTGCTGGGGCAACCGGGACTAAAGGTTAGAGCTTTAGTCCCGATTGCTCCGTCCCGGTTGGGCAACCGGGACTAAAGCCCCGTACCAACCGGGACCTATAGGGCTGTTTCCACCAGTGTCTGGTCATCTCTAGTAGTGGTCGATTATGTAGCCCAGTGTGTTCTGAAAAGGCACATTAGTATTAACTGGTACTACCACCTTATATTTTAGTCTACCAAAACATCTTATTTTTTAGAATGGAGGCAGTAGTACGTAACATGCACCAAATCTAGCACTGCATTTGAGCAAGCACAGAGCTATATGACCATATATGTAAGTAATCAAGTTTATAAATATGAAAAAAAATCAATATTTACACATCTCAAGGCTAGTAGTTTTTAGATTGTTATTTATTAGAAGCGCTTAAGAGAAATGCGAAAAGATTCACAATAAGCATAGACATAATGCTCCTTCCATTACAGATTCCAACATATGGACTCAAGTATATAGTAACTGGATACTTGGACCGAATGTTTGAAACAAGTCTGGCTTGATGATGTTCTTTAAGCGTTCTTGCTCCTATCAATGTGACCCTGTCGGTGTGGAAACAGGTATTTGTTTGGATGGACGCAATATACTATTATGTGTTTTTTTGTGTATGCCAGTCTCGACTTGTGGCTAAGAGATATGCAGACAATGGCTTGAAGTTCTTGAATGTTCAGATCGTATTTCCAACGTGTGAGAGCCCATACAACTTTGGAAGGTTAAAGTTAGGTCTTTCACAATGGGGTGTATCTTAGCACTTTTTCATAGGAGCAATTAAAACTTAAGAAACAACTATAATAATGGAGTATTTCTTAGTTGGTGTTTCTTAGGAGAGTTGCATTTAATGATTTTAGTCTCATGCATGAGTATGATTGGATTAGCCAAGTTATTTGCCTATGATAGTATGTAAGGGTTGTATCTTAGCTAAGATACAACAACCCTTTCTCTCTTCAATAAGTGACATGCTACATAAGCAAAGTACCCAGGATATCGTACTAAGAGACATCCATTGTGAAAGGCCTTAGTTACCAGGCCGTTCTCATGGCTAGCTAGCCTCCCCTGATTTAATCCTAAGCCGTGAAACCCGAGTCATCCTTGGGCATGCACTCCTCTATCATGTTCATGCGTATCACATAATGATTCATGCACTTATATGGTTTGAGATGAAAGGCACCAGGTAATTATATGTTGCTATTGATCTTTGCAAAAGCACATATTTAGGCATCATATAGGCACCACGGAAAACTAAATGATTCCACTAAAAGTAAAAGTGAAACCCTCTTATAAATTAGATGACATATGGGTCTAATCCATACCGTGAATGTGGATAACCGTTTGGTGGCACCACAGTACCACACACAATATCCATAGAGTGGAAGCGATTTGTCCACCGTGGACAATAAAACATTGGACGAGTCACGATCGAACTTTGGTAAAACTTGCTGCATATCTAGAATTCTGTTTGGACCACGAATTAACTGAGCTAGTGAGTGTAGACTTGGCTTCACTATTGAAACCCGTTTTTATGGTCTAAAGTCATGGCAATTCGAAAAGAACAGAAGGCAAACTTTTGTTCTATATATGAATATTTTTTATTGGACCACCACCACATAAAATTCGTCCGAGATTGTTTTGAACAATTATACTGTGACATGATGTTTTGTGTGGTGGACCTAGTGATGGAGATGTCGACTCGTATATTGTGCATGTCTTAATTCTTGTTCACATAAAATAGTAGTAGTGTAAAACTTCGAGGTGAAAGAAGTTGCACCTCCGGGTATGGAGGATCAGCTAGCAGCCTGAATTTCCCTGACCACTAGCATTGTGTGCATGGTACGCAGGGTGCATGTTTTGCGAGATCAAATGTGTGACCAGTGCCTACCGGATCAGGACATGCACGTTATGTACCGCACGACTTTGATCGTGTGCATGGACAAATACAGGGCGTACAGACACTTTTGGATATTCGCAGGTATAAATTTCTTACGGTAATGAATTGGTGGTCGGTCGACCGTGATGGTCAATTTTTTTTCTTTGGCCTTCTCAACTGTGGATAAGAATGACAGATGGGAGATAGAGACAAAAGGACAGAGCTATACACATATCCTACATGATCGATTCACATTAATTAACATGCATGTGGTCGACCGTTCTAATGGATATGTGTTGGACTTTTGGTTTGAACTGATGATTTACAGACCGATAAGTACAGCCATCATACCATTTGTGACATATCATGTGCGTGAGTTGTCTCATTATAACAACAGTCTAACAGTCTTTGTCCTAATCTTTATTTTGAGAGATCAGCCTGGCAAAATAATCAACTTATATTTCTTATTTGACACAAAACCTAGGCAGCTAATATGTATCAATCATTGGATCGTCCGCAACACAGGGCCGCATGCCATGTGCACATTTGATTATAATCACGTACATGCTCCTTTCGGACAGCTAATTGTGCCGCGCTATAAGTAAATTAACAAATTAGTTGTTGCCAATCAAGTGTTTCGTTGCACCCGTTCTAGTTTTCTAGAGCTGTTGCACCCCAAGTTTCTTGATAGAAATGTGGGCTCGAGGTGGATGTATAACTAATTTAAGCATGTAGTAGATCGATATAGATACGACATGGAGACCGTTGCCCAGATATAGTTTACTCGGCAAAAAATTCTAGTCTCCAAATCAAAAACAAACCACCCTAAATGTATAAACTAATTACGTATCTACCCATCCTAGACTGTAGTAGTTTGGCCCCACAAAGTGAATTTACTAATGATAGAGAAGGCATAAACAAGTGACCGGAGCCCCAAGAACAAGAAAAGTATCTCAAAATCCAGTCTACCATATCTAAGATGATAAAAGGACTAACTTTCATAGATGCCAATCACATTATGATTAATACAAAATTGCAAGGTTAAAAAGTTGCACCTCTTGCTATGAGGATCAGCTTGTGTGAATTTCCTTGACCACTAGCATTATGTGCACGAAAGCATGCTGCATGTTTTGCGAGGTCAAATATAATGCGTGGCCAGTGCCTACCAAATTAGAACATGCACGTTATGTACCACATGACTTCAATCATGTGCATGGACAAATGCAGGACGTACACAAGAAAGATACTTTTGGCCTTTTGGGTATTCAGAGGTATAACATCGTACGATATATATACACATCAGATGTTTACACGATCGATCACTTGTGTGATTCCCGTTTTGAATATTGTACGGTCATGAATTGGCGGTCGGTCGACCGTGATGGTCAATTGTTTTTATGGCCCTCTCAACCGTTGATAAGAATGACATGTGGGAGATGAGAGAAAAAAGACCGAGCTATATATATCCTACATGATCGATTCACCTTAATTAACATGCTTGTGGTCGACTTTTCAGATGGACATGTGTTAGAATTTTGGTTTCAGCTGATGATTTACATACCGATATGATCCGATGACTTCTCTGATGGACATTTGTGACATATCATGCGTGAGTTGTCTCGGTACAACAACCTATATAACAATAAAAATGTCGAGCCTTTGTCCTAATCTTTATTTTGAGAGATAAGCTTGGCTAACTAATCACCTTATATTTCTTATTTGACACAACATCTAAGTAGCTAATATGTATCAATCATTGGATCGTCCGCAACACAGCGCTGCATGCCATGCACGCTGTTGATTATAATCACATGCATGCTCCTTTCAGACAGATGATTGTGCCACGCGATAAGTAAATTAACAAATTAGTTGTCACCAATCAAGTGTTTCGTTGGACCATTCTAGTCCTCTAAAGTTGTTGCACCCCAAGTTTTTTTATAAAAGTGCGGGCTCGAGGTGGATGTATAACTAATTTAAGCATGCAGTAGATCGATGCAGATACGACATGACCGTTGCCGAGCTATAGTTTTTACTCTGCCAAAAAATCTGGTCTCCAAATCCAAACAAGCCACCCTAAACGTATATAGACTAAATATATGCATCTATCCATCCTGGACTAGTTTGGTCCCACAAAGTGAATTTACTAATGATAGATAAGGCATAAACAAAAAGGTAAGCAGTGACCAGAGCCCCAAGAACAAGAAAAGTATCTCAAAATCCAGTCTACCATATCTAAGATGATAAAACGAGTAGCTTTCATTTGGTGCCAATCACATTATGATTACTTTGGCCCATATGGATTCCAATAGTGGTTGCTTATGCAGCCCAGTGCGTTCTGAACGGTTCCAACATATAAGATGTTTTGCTAGGATAAACTAGTCTATCAAAACGTCTTATATTTTAGAACGGAGATAGTAGTACATAACATGCACCAAAGATAGCACTCCAATTGACCAAGCACAGAGTTAAGATGACCATATGTAAGCAATCAAGTGTAATACTATGCAAAAATACAATATTTACACATCTCAAAGATAGTGTTTTAGATTATTATTTGTGAGGAGCGTTTACAGAGAGAAGTGTGAAAAGATTCACAGTAAGAACAAACAGAACGTTCCTTCCTCGACAGGTTCCAACATCTAGATATAAGCATCTACTAGTAACTAGAGAACTGGACCAATGTTCGAAAGAAGTCTGGCTTGATGATGAGTTTTAATCGTTCTTGCACCTATGAATATGACCTTGTTGGTGTGGAAGGGGGTATTTGCTTGGATGACCGCAATACACTGTTATGTACTTTTTGTGTATGCCAGTGTCTCGATTTGTGGTTAAGCTGTGTGCCGAAAATGGGTCAAAATTCTTGCATGTTCAAATCGTTTTCCCAACATGTGGAAGCCCATACAACTTTGTCAGGTTAAAGTTAGTTACCCGACTATTTGCATGGCTAGCTAGCCTCCCCTGATTTAATCCTAAGAGCAACTCTAACCGATCCCCTTTTTCGGCTTAGAGGACTTTATTTCGGTAGCTAACGGCCAAAGCCGCACCTAACCGAAATCCCAAAATCCGTTAGAGGACTATAAATAGGATTCGGAGGACTAAAATATCACCCTCCCCTCCCAAATAGAGGGGCCGCTGACCTGAGGACTAAAAATCCCCACCACTCACCGCTTTCGCTCCGACGCCGCAAAATCCACCGCCACCACCGCTTCTGCGCCGGATATGGCCGGACCTTCCAGCCGTCGCTCCCACCTCCCATCCGCAGCGCTAGCCAAGGTCGCAGCGGCTCACGGGGCCGTTCCGGCGACCTCCCACTGCCTCTGCCGCCGCGTCCCGCTACCACGGCGTCCGACAGCGGGAGTGAGGGACGTGGGTGGCCAAGATCACCGACCGAAACACCGGTCGGCGCATCTGGCTCGGGTCCTTCCAGAGCACGGTGTAGGCTGCATGGAGGAACAACATCGAGAATGTTGGCCTCCACGACGATGAGTGTGGCCCGCTCAACTTCCCTCTTGGCACCCCGAAGCCGGTGACTGAGCTCTTCACGCCGCCCTCCCGTGTCCACGCGGGCCGGATTGCAAGGGAGGACCGTGAGGTGTGTGAGCGCATCGAGGCGGAGAGAGAGGACGAGCGGCGGATGGCCGAGTTTCGGCAGAGAAACCTGGGCCGCATGGCGGAGGAGGCGGCGGCGTTTGCCAAGTTCGCGGCCAAAAAATCGGCCCCAACTACGGCCTCTTCGTCCTTTGCTCCGGCCAGATCCAAGCAGGGCCGGCCCTTGGGGGGGACCGGAGGGGCAGCCGCCCCAGGCCCAAAATTTTGGGGGGCCCTCCCCAGATATGTGTTGCATATATAGGCTATAATAGATCTTAAAAAAGATAAAAAAGATAGCAGTTTTAAGTTTTCTATTGGGCTAGATTGAGCGCTCTACTTTGTTGGACATACACATACGTTTCAAATTTGGAGTCCATCGCGGCATCACGTACCTAACCTGCGATTAGATCAGCTATCCTCTTTGATTGTATCGTATGAAGGCACGCCGCAGTCCGGTTTCTGCCTCAACCTCGACTCAACACTGCGCTGTCGATTGTAGGAAGGCCCGCACGCAGAAAGCAGCAAGTCGCCACCTATCGGCCAATCGTCGCCTATCGCCCCCTCGCCCTTTGCCTCTGTCTGTGGCCTATCTCTCGTCTCGCTTTGTCTGTTCAGCGTCTATAGGTTCAAATTCTGAATTTCTGATCTCAGTCTTCTACAGTCTAACGTTGCCCATAATTTTTGTTCTAATTAGTTGTTCTTCTTTATATTTTTAGTGTGGTTAATTGGTTATGGCACCTTATTCCGGTGCTTATAAAAGTAAAATACAGAGTCTAAAGTTTTCGATGATATAAGTTTTATAATATATACCTGATACTAAGTTGCTCAATTTGACGACATAGAAGTACGCGCAAGACTTGTAAACCGAAACAGAGGTAGTAGTTCTTGTTGAGTAACATAGTAATATTGATCTAGAGGATGATATCGGTACAGAGGAGAACGATGACATCAACGCGGGTAATAACAATGTAAGTTATCATGATATCGCATTTAATTCATCTCCTACAAAATCTGCTAGTATTGATGAGAAACCAATTAGTGTGGTTATTAATGATCCGGCATCGAGAAGTTATTGGACGAGATTGATATTGATTTTATTATCACCGACTTCGCTTCTAGGAATACACGGAGAATTTTTTAAGGTAATATGTAAACATTGTCATTTTTATATGAATATTGCAAATGGGTATACTTGAAGTATTTATTCTTCATCATTTCATTCTTGTATATCAAAAAAATTAGGAAGGGGTCCAAAATTTTAGTTTCGCCCCGGCCCCCTGAAATCTCAGGACCGGCCCTGATCCAAGGCCTCTTCGTCCTCGGCTCCGACCCCAGCCACGGCCGCTTCGTCCTCAGCTCCAGCAGCGGCCCCGGTGGTCATCTCGCTGGACAGCGACGAGGAGGAGAAGATCGAGCGTTGGCTCATGCCCAACTGTGGGTGAAGCCGCGGGTCGAGCTCAACGGCGGCCTCTCCGACGGCAGGGGTTCAAATTAGTCCAAGTTTAGTCAAATATATGTAATGTTTTTGTTTTAGCTATGAACAATGTATGAAATCATTCGAATTAGTATGAAATCGTTTGAAAATGTCAAATTCGGTGCAAATTCAATTTAAAATCTATTATAGTCCTCTAAATTAAATGGGATCGAATCTGGCGGCCACCGTTTAAAGGACTTAAAATTTTAAGTCCGCCATTTTCTCTAGCCGGATGTCCTCTAAAATAAAGGGTATCGGTTAGAGTTGCTCTAAGACCTGGAACCCGGGTCACCCTTGGGCATGAACTCCTGTATCGTGTTCATGCCTATCATGGAATGATTTATGCACTTTTATGGTTTTAGATGAAAGGCACCAGGTAGTGCTATTAAACTTTGCAAAACCACATATTTAGGCATGATGTAGGCACCACGGAAAAGCAAAAGATTCCACTAAAGGTAAAAATAAAACCTTCTTATAAATTCGGAGACATATGAATCTAATCCATATCATGAATGTGGATAGTCGTTTGGTGGCACCACAGTACCACAAACAATATCCATGGAGTGGAAACGAGTTGTCCACTGTGGACAATGAAACTTCGGAGCCACAGATGAGTCACAATCAATCTTAGGCAAAACTTGCCGCATATCCAGAATCCCGTTTGGATCACAAATTAACTGAGTCCTACCGGGAGCAGACTTGGCCCCAGGGTCGTAAATGACCATAACTGGCAGATCTAAGAGCCCTTTAAAAGGGGCTCCTCTTCCCCTTCATGGGCACCAGCTCTTTTCTTGGTTCTTGGCTTTTTCTCTCTCCTCCATTTGTTGACCTTGAAGAGCTTTCCCTCTCCCCTTTCCCTTCCTACGATTCTTGCATCTTTTTGAGGGATTTGAGAGAGGAGATCTAGATCTACAATCTCCCCAAGCCAAATCCCTTCTTTGTGAAGGAATCATTGCAATCTAGATCTTGGAGAGTTTTGTGTTCTCCTCTTGTGTTCTTCCTCTATTATTCTCCCAATAGATTCTGTAGCTTTGTTGGAATTTGGGAGAGAAGGACTTGCCCTTGCATTTGGTGCATAGGTTTGATGACCCAAAAGTATAGGGGGTGTATCGCAGTACTTTCGATAAATAGGAGTGTCGATCCCAATGAGGAGCAGAAGGTGCTGAATAGTGGTATGGAGCAGGAAATCCCTGTGAATACTTAGCAAACGAATTTTTAGTGGTTTTCTGATAAGGCAACAAAACAAAGAGCAAGTAACAAAGACAACGAACAAACAGAGCAAGTGGCCCAATCCTTTCTTAGCAAAGGACAAGCCGGTGGAAATACTTATAAGCACCAAACGTTCTCGAGGACACATGGGAATTCTGTCAAGTGCTTTCGCTTCAAATAGCTGAGTACTCTTCGCTGGTGTTGTAAGTGTTGTGTGGGTGAACCTGTGCTAACATACCGACCTTACTTAGACTAATACATACTTGTGATTAAACCCCCTGCAAACATCCGTAACTACAAGAAAGTAATTAAGATATAAATCTAACCACAGCCTTAAAGTATGAGATCCTACACTCCCTTGTGCAAAGGTGTCCTAACGGGGGTTCAAGTTTCTGTCACTCAGGCAACCCCACAATTAGTAGCCAAATACACAATGCATTCCCATAGGCCCATAAATGGTGAAGTATCATGTAGTAGACGTTCATATGACACCACTAGAAGAATAGCACCACAACTTAAATACTAAACCATTGAATAATAACTCAACACTGATTCACTACTAACAACATGACTTCTCCCATGTCCTTAAGAACACAACGAACTACTCACAAGACATCATATGGATCAAGATCAAAGATGATATGGTAATGGATAACAATCTGAACATAAACAATAATCCAATGGTTCCGCTCACAAGCATCAACTACAATAGTAATTAACACCAGGAAGGTTCCCCCTAATGAACTAAAGCAATATCCAATACAATTGTTATAGCGGGATGGAGTGGTGATGATGGTGCTGGTGGAGATGATGGTCTGGATGATGATGATGATCCCGATGAAGCCTAGCTTGATGATGGTGTTGATGGCGACGGTCTCCCCTCTCTGGGAAGGAATTCCCCCGGCAGAAATCTGTCTACAGGAGAGATCTTTCTCTCTCGGTGTTTTCCGCCCCCAGAGGCGGCGGAAATCTATCTATGGTCGCCTCCCTAGTCTTAGGGTTCCGTAGGGAAGATATAGGCGAAGGGTCGGAGTCGGGAGCTAGGCAGGTGGGCCACACCTTCCCTAGGCATGGCCCAGGGGGGGACCCATGCCTAGGGGAGTGTGGGACCCATGCGGTCGGCCCCTCTTCGCTCCTCCTTCTGACTTCCTCCGTCTTCTGGAAAAATAATAGTTTCCCATATTTTTCTGGTATTTTTCTGATCTTCGCGAAATTTCACCGAAACGCCTTCTTTTCCATCAGAATCCAGACTCCGGCAGACACAAGTAATACCTCATAATAAGACATATATCATTGAATAGAGGTAAATTATGATATAGAAAGGTGATGCAAATTGGGCGTATCAACTCCCCCAAGCTTAGACCTTTGCTTGTCCCCAAGCGAAAATTGAGCTCAGTAAACATGTCCACATGTTTATGGAGTGAAGTGTCGATAAAAGAATACAAACAAGAAACATCACACTTACCAATTGCACAACTCATAGAAGAAACCAACTCGCCATTATATAACTTAGCTTGCAACAAGTATAGCAGTCACAATAGAGATGCATAAAGATAAATCATAATTGGAATTGGCAAACTTTGTTCTTGGTCAGAGAACACCTAGCAAACAGTTTCACAAAAATCTTTTTGTAGAAGTTTCAAAACAGGAGCACTCTTTGCTCAAAAAGGTTTTTCACAAGTGAAGGCTTTCAAAGTAATACTCAATAGATAAGATTTTTGTGCAAACAAGGAAGATAAAGAACATGATTGAATAAATCACCATATGAATGCTTGAAACACAACAACTCAAATGCTTGCTTGAGATAGAGAGGAAGTAGGTTTAGTGACTCAACTTGGAAGTGGGAGAAAGGTCCCTTCATAGAGGGAAGCAGGGATTACAAGTCATAAAGAGCTTTCAAAAGATTAAGGTACTTACTAGCTTTGAGCCCTCATTGCCTCTATCATAGGCATCTTGAGATGATTAAGGTTAAAGTGAACAATGATGGAGTATATGCTTAACGAAATATAAGTTGGCAATCTCATGTTCCTTAAATATGAGGGTCACTCCTCATGCTACTCAACTTTAGTCACTGGTAAGTTCTTGTCATTGTAAGTACTTGCATATCATTGAGAACCGCCAACGGGGTACCCCTTGCACATGGTACAGGAGCTTTCCCATAACCAAAATGACAAGGCAAGCAGACAGTGAGCATCTCAGCGATCTTTTTATTTACTATGTGCATAGATTTTTATTGAGGATGCTTCACAGATTGCTCACTATGGTGATGCTTCAAGTTTCCACCATGATTAGGCATGGCTTAGGCTAGCGGTCCAGGCTTTTCTCTAACACAAAATACAAACTCCATGGACTTACAAGCTCCCTTTTTATTTCACACTGGTGACATCCACAGACAAAAGAGCACAATATCAACGGTGTACAGGGTACAAGTGCAATGTTGAAAACGTTCCCCGTGATAGCACGGTTCTGCTAATTCCAACGTATATATGCAAGCATATACAACTTCGATGTTCACAATGGTTCAAGTCTATTAGGGGCAAGAAAATAAGGTGTGCCATCAAGTTGGTGAGAGCTTTACTAACTAGTTTTCACATAACAAAATACTTTTTAATTCGAAAGATAGATGAAGCTTGAGAATTTGCTTGAAATAGCAATAATGCTACTAGGTAGGTATGGTGGACACAAATGGCATAGATTTGGTTTAGTGGGATTTGAAAACATGAGAAGTATGCCTTCTCAAAACAGGTTTTTGGCTAGCAAGGCTAGGTAGCAAGCAAGAGATTTAAAATAAACAAGCAAGCATACAAGTAATAAAGCCAAACATGCAATCTTCCTTGAAGACACAAAAAGATCTTAAATAAAGAATAACTACATATATGAAAGCTAAGCACTTCAGCGCTCATTTACGTGTGCCAAATCAGAGTTCCGTACTGTAGATGCGATCTACAATAACCTCAACCAATTTATCTCATGCCTCAGACGAACCACCCATATCTCCCCTGGTCAACCGCCCCCCCCCCCCCCCCGACCTTCTCCACCACAGCCCCATATTTCCTGCACCACCGCCCCCAACCCCTCCACCATTGCCTCCCACCTAGGCTTGCGCCAACACTTCCCCTATTCCCCCTCTGCAGATGGCCCATCGGCGATCGATCCGCCGTCGTCGCGGCGGAAGAGCGAGGCTCTTTCTCGCACCACACGGCGGTCGACATGGATGCATCGCGGTCAGCAGGAAGATGTACGTACGGCGGCGCGTCCTCCCTCCCCCCTCTCTTCGGTGGGATGCCGCCGTTGGTGCTCCCCCATAATACGAGCGGCTGCCTCCAGTCCGGCCTCCTTCCTCGCCGGCGCCGAACACAATGGCAGCATGAAGATGTGGCGCCACAGCTCATCATCATGATTCGCTTTGATTTGTCCCCCGTCAAACGCAAGATTAGGCTGCTCAGGGAGCCTGCAGTGTCCATGTGCATGGGCAGTGCGTTCAGCTTGACATTAGTACATGACACCTCTTCCGTGTGTGCATGCTATGTGTTTGATCAAATGTTTACTAACAGTTTTGGGGGAAAGGAGTACAGCTTTCATGTTGCTTGGTTCTATATCGATGTACAATCAACAGGCAATGTTGTTAAATGTGCACACTTATTGTATATTGCAGAAGGTTGATGCTTTACAACCATTTGCAGGTGTACCATCATTAGTATTGCAAGAGGCGTGTGAAATCGTGTGACGTTGGTGAGCTGTTAGTACTAAGAAAGCAAGAGATTGGGAGCTATACTATGGATTTTTGCAAGTTTCCAGGGAACAAAATTGAAGATGAGTTTGAGTGAAATCACTGTAAATGATGTACCTCAGGAGATCTAGGTCAGTACGATCTAGATTGCGAGAAGCTGGATAGGTTTTAATTGATAATTCATATTTAATTTCATTGCTCCTATTTGTCACCATGAAGGGTCGTAGGAGGGTTCTAACTAATTTGGACATATCTATGTGCTATTAGGTTACCATCTAACTTCATGTATATGTTCTAACTGCACATTTTGAATTATCTTTCCTTGCAGACATAGTAGATTTGGTTTCTTTTGTATTGATGACAGCATGTTGGAGAAGGGAAATTGACTTCATTTTTTGTCGATTGATATATTTGGGATTTTTATTAGATATTGAAAATTATTCTATGAAAACAATTAGAGCTATATAGTTTCCCAGGCATCTTAACAAGTAAATGATTGGGAGCATGATCATATATCAATTCAGAAAAAAATGGCGTCCTCTTTGTTGATTCATGGAAACAGAGCAATGAATCCAGGCTTAACAATTATTAGGTGAGCTCTTTCTTCGGTTTATGAGTTCCTCTTTATTCTCAACAATTGTTGATTCCATGGATCATTTAGAAATTTAGAGTTGCGACATATGCTTATTCTGCCAAAAGTTTTATAGTTGTATATGTTCTAACTGCACATTTTGAATTATCTTTCCTTGCAGACATAGTAGATTTGGTTTCTTTTGTATTGATGACATCATGTTGGAGAAGGGAAATTGACTTCATTTTCTGTCGGTCGATATATTTGGGATTTTTATTGGATATTGAAAATTATTCTATGAAGACAATTAGAGCTATATAGTTTCCCAGGCATCTTAACAAGTAAATGATTGGGAGCATGATCATATATCAATTCAGAAAAAAAATGGCGTCCTCTTTGTTGATTCATGGAAACAGAGCAATGAATCCAGGCTTAACAATTATTAGGTGAGCTCTTTCTTCGGTTTATGAGTTCCTCTTTATTCTCAACAATTGTTGATTCCATGGATCATTTAGAAATTTAGAGTTGCGACATATGCTTATTCTACCAAAAGTTTTATTGTTTCTATGTTCTGTCAAATTATTCACTGTGTCATCCTTGGAAATATCATGTTTTGCCTAATGTCCAATCTCGAAAATTTCATTGTTGGAGAACCCTGTGGTGCCCTCACTTTCTTGCTGTATCTCGAGACATGGAGTAATTGATGATATATATGATTCAAAAGAGTTAGCTACTGATTTCTGCAACACTTATAATGTGTCCTTTGTGTTTATGTGTGATCATTCATGTTTTCAACTTTTTGGCATCAGGGATGTTCTAATTTTCCCATGCCAAAAGAAGAAAGATTTGGCCTTCATGTTTGCATCTCACAAGCTTAATTCTTTTATGTTTATTTGGAGCAAAAAATACATCACCAGTTCGTAGATTCAGTTTTGTAACTTTTGGCGATTTATGTCCTAGCTACCAATTTAAAAGTGAATCGGTTTGACGATATATCATATGATGTCCTGCTATTTTTGGAGAAATATAAATTACCTTGCTTCACGTTAATATTTTATTTTTCATGTTTGATATCATGCAATCTATTATACCTCGCATGGTGCAAACGTACACCTGGATTCTTACTTGAGTGGTTGTGTAATTTGCAAAGGATCATATCCTTGCCTCTGTCTCTAATGCTCCCAATTAGTAACTATTTTTGTGGGAAAACGACGTGATGGTCCTTCTGATGGTACTGCTTTCTTTTTGTTCCTTTCATACTACTGCATTGTTATTCTTATTTAGCGATAAACAATACCGACGAGGTTTAATCTCATCAATGCCCATTGTTATGGACTTGGGTTTTGGAGAAGATGGGGATGCTGGAGATCGTGGAACGGTTAGCAAACAAGCAACACGGGGACACAAGGTTTACCCAGGTTCAGGCCCCCGGAGGGAAAACCCTACCCTTGCTTGTCTGCTCTTGATTACGGCGGAACCGAAGGTTATAGGGGTGCGCAGATGCAATCTGGCATGGAGGTGTGTATGCGAAAGTATGAGAGAGAGAGAGAGATCTAGGTCGTGCCCTCCTGGCCTTTATATAGATTTAGGCAGGTTCCAGGCACAGATCTAGTCGGTTACAGGTTCTAGGGTTTACTCTTTTGAATTTCCTATCTACTCTAGTCTTGATCTCCAAGGATCCGAAGGCGTCATGGGCCTTGATCATCCGAAAATCTTCATGGGCCGGCGTATATTTGCCGTGGGCCTTCCTTGGGCTGGACCAGGTATGCTGAGATCATGTACCCGCGGGGTATAACCATGTCAAATACATGCGTGCAAAGAAAACACATTGGAAAATATCTACATATTTAGGATTACTTTTGTCTTACTATGAATTACCAGAAGCTCTAAAAAATTGTCTCATTTTCTCATTTCAATAAGGATAACAATTGTCATTTGGCGTCTGATGTAGGCCTCACTCGCAATACTGACCATATTAATTAGCATGCTGCTAGCGCTTGGGTTATTGGCTTCACCAAGGCATTTGATAGGGAATATGCGGGCACACATATCAGTGACATAGCTCTTTTCGTTGATATTAGCTGGCATACATCTTAACATTGTATCCCAACTTTTGAGTTGTTTTGCAGCACTACCATGTTTGGCCGTTCATGACACGAACCTGGTTGTGCCTCCGGCGAGAGCAAGGTGTGCGGTTTGTGCGCGTCGGACGACGCGTGAGGTCGAAGAGAACGTGGGCAGCAGTGGCTACCTGAGCACTTAACCGCAGGGGGCCGCGGGCGGGGAGGACTCGGAGGGAGCCGCAACGGCCTCCAATCAACGACGACGGCACCGTGATTCAAGGGGCGGGAAGCAGGAGGTTGTCAAGCGCTACCGACGCTGCCATCTTATGCGGCTGTATCGCTTGGAGTTCGCGCTTCATATCCCCTAGCTATTCATCTTCTTTGTCGCCTCCCCTTTCTCCTCCTACCTCTTTGCCGACCATGGCAACGACTGACTACGGCCGTGCCGCTCCGACTACTAAGATGACCACATGTTGCTGCAATTGGTCCAGGTCATTCGTTTTGCTATTTACCGGTGGCTTACACTAAATAATGATAGTTAGTGTGTGGACTTATCAGTGGTGTATGTTGGAAGCTAGCTTTGGAACAGACGAGATATTGTATATTCTACATCAAAACCTTTTGTAGTGATATGTTTTGTTTGTGTAGATATCCCAGCATGTGATGGGTACATGTTGCCATCTCCAGATGGCACAATCGATGGAGATCTCTGAATGATGCAGTTTGCTTTTGATTATTACATCTAACATGCGCCCTGTCCTGTTTTTGCTGTTAGTTCTGCATCTGATCTGCATTACAGTTAAGTAAAATTTGGCTCTGTTTTTAGGCTGATGCAACCGTGTTGTTTTGCCTGGAGTTATGCAGATTGATCGTTCAGTTCATATACAAAGGAGCCAGCCAAGGAAATCATTATTGTTTCCTCCGAGAATTGAAAAGGCGGTGTCAACCACTGATGACTCCAAACTCCAAAGCCAAAGAACATCAAAATAACCACTAAGCTTCAGTGAGCAAAAATGTGTCGTACCTTACGCAGCAGAAAATCAATTATTTTCTTACTTAGCCAATCTCACAGCTAATCCTTCTTACATGAACCAATCTCACAAGCTGAGAAATAGATGTAAATAGACATCAATGCTACTAACTAACCAAACGTCTGTATGAATATATCTTCTAGGTATTACTAAAAGACATTATTCATTTCCAAGGCGATAACCCTACATCTATGGAAACAATCCTACGGAATTACCTTATTGGCTAGCGTTTGGGTGTAACTTTTTTCTTTCCTTGAATTGTGGAGAACGTGTTGATCTGGTGTCTCACGAGATGGTTATCCGTAAGGATTTTTTATAGGAAACGCCCGTAGATGTAGCATTACTTTTTCCAAGGGTGCGGCATGTTGCCGTGCCAAATTTCCTAGTACTAAGCTTATGATCCAACAAGAAAGAAAATAGATGATACAAAATACATGTAAGCTTTTTCTCTTTTTTCTTTCAAACCTCGAAAAAAATTTGCTACTGACCAGAGCTCAATTTGCCAAAACCAATTTAGATCTACTTGATTCTCCCAAAGTGATGCCAATACTGATCAACAAGATCCATCATATAATAGAGATTGCAAACTAAAATAAGAAGTGCAAAAAGTAAAAGATGAGACTTCTCATTAATATTCAATAAAGGCACTCACACCAAGGGATACATAGATAACCAACTAAAGGAGAGATACTTCCACATGCAAACCAAACTATAAGATAACTTCTCTACCAAAGATATGAATCCACTAAAAAGGTAAAAGATGAAAGATAATGGTGGTGATACCGCGACACTCCCCCAAGCTTGGAACAAGCCAAGGGGATGCCAAACCTGATGATGAATTACTCCTCCGGTGATGGTGGTGTTGCCCCTTGTAATCATGAGACTTCCAAGGTAAAGGTTCCCCATCCAAAAAGGATGTCTTGGTTTCCACAATCCTGAAACTAGCAGCAGAGCACATGCGAGCAAATCTAGCCTCATACTCACAGTTTTGGTTTTGTATGTCGTAAAGTTGTGCTTGTAATTGGTTGGTGGCCTGATGTAGTGAGAGGATTTCACCCTGGAGTTCAGCAACCTCCTCCTTGTGCTTGGCGATGAGTTGTGAACTTATCTTATGGATAATATCCACCTCGCGTTTCGCCATCTTCTTGTACCTGAAAACTTCATGTTCCAAAGCTTCCATCATGTCTTCCAGACTGCCTTCTCCTTTAGGGCCTTAAACTTCTTTTATCTGCACCTCCCCATCCTTGAGAATCAAATCCTTGGGATGGATCTTCAACTCATACATGTACGGGTTAATGGCATCCGCGGAGGAATCCTCCATGGGTGATCCAGAGGAAGACATCGTGGCTCCAAAGCTGAGAATTTTTCCTGACAGAAACAGGTCGAAACGAAAACACGACGAGAACACGATACAAGAACCTTGTGGAACCCGGGGGGGTATATATTACGAAGTTTCAATGCATAAGGAAGGTACTGATACGAGAACGAGGCGGAGGCGGAGCTCGGGGGTGGCACACCCCCTCCAGGCGCGGCCAGACAGGGCCCGCTCCTGGGGTGGGTTTGTCCACCCCGGACTCTGTTTACTCCTCTGTTTAGTCTCATAGCCTTCTATATGTATTAAAAACATCAAAAATATAAAAAGATTGGATTTTCACAAACCTTCTGTTTTCACCACTTTTACCTTTTCAAAGACCGAACTCTGCAGACTTCTTTTCTCCTTCTCCTGAAAATTTCCTTCATACAAAACCTTGCACAAACTCAATGAAAACATTAGTGTAAGCAAAAACAATAAACCTTTAGGTTCACACTTCAACTTAAAACCCATCAAAACAAAGGCTTCGTAAGAGGCAAATGCAAATGACGGCAGAAATCTGTCAAAATAGACCAGCACGTAAAGATTTTTTTTCAAGAACCTTCTGTTGCTCAAATCAAAAAGTGCAGAAATAATGAAAGTTGGGTAACAACCTGGAGAACAAGCACAAAAAAATACAGCTCCATCCGAAGTACTTATCTCCCTCACGAATTTTTACAATGCAGCACAAAAATCTGTCCCAAGACAGCCACTTTTCACAACTCCACTACTTCTCAAAAGTAGTTGAACTTGACACAAAAAACCAAAACAAAAAAGATAAGGAGAGGTTATTACTGAGGTAATAACTTCCAAGACTCAACAAAAATCTTGGGTTATGTTCCAACAAGTACTTTTCTTTAATGCCTTTAAGTTAGGCTTGAAACTTTCAAAGATGTTCACAAAGGAGATAAATATTTGAAGTGAACGAGAGAATCAAGAAGCAAATGACCAACACATTTGAGTCTAACCCACTTCCTATGCATGGGAGTATCATGAGAAAACAAATTGTTGAAACAAAAAGTCACTAGCATATGAAGACAAAACAAATGCAACTTCAAAGCTTTCAACATAAAACGGGGAAACTTAACATCATTGAGATGCATAAAACCACGTTTCCCTCTCTCAAAATAACTTTCAGTAGCACTTTGAATAAAATTTGAGAATATAACTGATGCGTGTGTCCGGTGTTGACGTGGGAGCTTCTTCTTTGTTCCCCGGCAACGACACCAGAAAACTTGTGGATGGTGCCTGACGTGGAGCACTTCGTTGGAAACCCCAAGAGCAAGGTGTGATGGAGCACAGCAGCAAGTTTCCCTCAGTAGAGACCAAGGTTATCGAACCAGAAGGAGGAAGGAAACGTCTCAAAGGTGTTGCAAGCAACGTGGAAACATGCACAACACAAACTCAAGACTTTGTCCCAACGAATCAGTGAGGTTGTCAAGCTCACTGGTTTGATGTAACAAAGGATTAACTGTATGGTGTGGAAGTTAATGGTTTGCAGCAAGTAAACAAGTAACAGCGGAAGATGTATCAATGGTAAAGATTGGACCGGGGTCCATACTTCACTAAAGGTGCTCTCCTTAGATAAACAACATGGCATGAAGGGTAAACAAATTACAGCAGGGCAATTGACAGGAACTGAGCAAGGCATAACAATGCAATTACTAGTTAGAAAGATCATATGAGATTCGATTGGGCAATACAACAAGATACATAGACCACCATCCAAATGCATCTATGACTAGAATTCCACCTTCAAGTTATCATCTGAACCCCCTCCAGTATTAAGTTGCAAGCAACAGACAACTGCTTTAAGCAAAGTGTGTAAGGTAAACAGTCCACATGTTCCATGAACAAGTGACCGTTGTTTTATCCCTAGTAGCAACATCACATCTACAACCGAAGAGATTATTGTCACTTCCCTTGGAAACTAGAGGCATGAACCCACTATCGAGCATAAATACTCCCTCTTGGAGTCACTAGCAACTACTTGGCCAAGATAACCAATAGTAACAGAGAGCATGCAAGATCACAAACAACACAGACATGATAGAATCATAAAGATAAAACCATTAATCAAACCAACATAATAATCTCAATATCCATCGGATCCCCGCAAATACAACATGCATGATTACAAATAGATTAGATCTTGATCATGAACGGAGTTCACAAGATCTATACATGAAAGCACAAGGAGGAGATACAACCATCTAGCTACTACATGTACCCATAGTCCAAGGTGGAACTACTCACGAATAATACCGGAGAGAAGGCCTCCGGGATGATCTACCCTCCAGCAGGGTGCCTAGAAGAGCTTCAAATCCCCCCCTGATCTAGGGACGATGGTGGCGGCGGCTTCAGACGGTTTCGTGGATTTCCGATCGGGTCCCCAGGGTTTCTGCATCGGGGGCTTCTTATAGGCGAAGGGGGAGCCGAGGAGGCGGACAGGGCCACCAAACCCTAGCCAGGAGTGGGCCCACCTGTGCTCGCGCCTGGGGTGGGTCTGCCCCCCCCTGGCTGGCCCCTCCGGCTCCCCTCTGGACTTCTTGTTCCCCACGGAAAGTAATTGACTTTGGCTTTTGTCCCGTCCAATTCCAAGAATATTTCTTTACTAACTTTTCTGAAACCAAAACAGCAGAAAACAGGCATCTGGCACTGTTGCAACTTGTTAGTAGGCTAGTATCAGAAAACATGTAAAAAGCACCTCAAAGTGTGGACAAGTAAAGCAAAGTAGATAACAAACAAGCATGGAGCATAAAAAATTATAGATATGTTTCCGACGTATCAACATCCCCAAGCTTAACTCCTGCTCGTCCTCGAGTAGGTAAGTGATAAAAAGAATATTTTTTGAGGTGAACATGCACCCTCACAATAAAGATCCAACCATTTGCAAGCATTGAAGGCTGGGATCAAAGAACTCTAAACATGTTCATGAAAGAATGGAGTTCTAACAATAGGACATAGTAATTATGCATGCAACATGGCAAGCTACAAACAAAGGTCATGAATAACATGCATTGAAAAACATTTGTTTGTTTCACATACAAAAAACATAGCATAGTGGCAATCATCTTGTCCCCCATAGAGTAGCAATATATATGCATAGGACACCTTCAAAGTTCACAAGGGTGACTAGAAACAAATAGCACAAGAACAAGTAATATCACAATATGCATCAATTAATAAGCTTTGGAACACTGCACACAGAATGACAACTATGCTCTCTTAATGGTGCCTAAAGGTAGAAGGTAGAGACTCAATAATGGTGGAAGAAAGGCCTTTTTATAAAGGAAGCAGGGATTACAAGTTTCAAAAAGAGCTTCCTAAAAATTATGGTACTTGTTAGCTTTCAGCCCTCATTGCCCATGTCATAAGCATCTTGAAGTGGTTAAGGTTAAAGTGGCAAAGCTGGAGTATATGCTTGACAAAGTATAAGTTGGAAATCTCATGTCCCTTGAATGTGAGAGCCACACCTCATTCTACATCAACTTTGGGCCCAGGCAAGTTCTTGTCATTATAAGTATTTGCATATCATCGAGAACCACCAACGAGGTACCCCTTGCACATGGTACAGGAGCTTTCCCATAACCAAAATGACAAGGCAAGCAGAGAATGAGCATCTCAGCAATCTTTTTATTTACTATATGCATAGTTTTTTATTGAGGATGCTTCATAGATAGCTCACCATAGTAGTGCTGCAAGTTTCCACCATGATTAGGCATGGCTTAGGCTAGCGGCCCAGGCGTTTCTCTAACACAGAATACAAACTCCATGGACTTACAAGTTCCCCTCTTATTTCACACCGTTGACATCTACAGACAAAACAACATGATATCAACTGAGTACAAAAGTACAAGTGCAATGTTGAAAACGTTCCCCATGACAGCACGATTTTGTTAATCTGAACTTATAAGTGCAAGCATATACAACAAAGTTGTCACAATGGTTCAAGTTTATTAGGGGCAAAGAATAAAGTGTGCCATCAAGTTCGTGAGGGATTTAATCACTAAGTTTTCACATAACAAAACAGTTTTTTTAATCTGAAGATAGTTGAAAACAAGAATATACTTGGAATGGTGTAACACACCATGCATAGGAGTTTATAGTGGACACTTTGGAATAACTTGGTTTCTTGGGAGTTGGAAGCATGAGTAGAACTTACTCATACAGGTGGAGGCTAGCAAAAGACTGGGAGCAACCAACTAAGAGAGCAATAATGGCCATAATCATGCAATGCAACAAAGCATACTAATCAAAGAAAATAGTGGTACTACAAGCCAAGGACTAAATGATCATAGAGGCTAATGGTGACTTGTGAGAGTCATAACATGGTGTAAGCATGTGCCAAATCAACCCAAGCAAAGCATTAAAGGAGAATACCACAATACTATGCTTTTGCATGCTAAAACAACACATAATTTCTTCAAGGCACACTAAGCAATCCCAATTGTTTGAAACAAGACATGCTACAGCAATAATCACTAAGCATAATGCTAAAACAACACCTAGCATGTCATGCTAAAGTCTAAGTCATAGTCAATGCAAGCTCCTCTTGCACTTCAAGCAAGAACTTACTACTCCTTTCCAACACCAAGCAAACTTATTTGCAAAACAACACAACGAGAACGGGGGTCCAAACTACTTTATTCAAGCAAACTAAACAACCTAAGCAAAGCAAACGAAAACTAAGACGCTCCAAGAACAACACAACTGTGCATGAAACAATAAAAGTGAAGTGTCTAGACATACCTGAGCTTTTTATTGATGAAGAAGGGGATGCCTTGGGCATCCCCAAGCTGTGACGCTTGTACCTCTTGGATATTTCTTGGGGTGAAACCATGGTGGCATCCCCAATCTTGAGCTTTTGTCCATTCTTCATCTCATTACATCATTCTCTCTCTACACCTGAAAATTTTCCTTCATACAAAAGTTCACACAATCTTCATTAGCAACATTAGTTTATTCAAAAGATATTAGACCACTGGCAAAGCTTTGGAACAGGAAGGATTTTAACTAAAAACACAAGCTACTGTAGCAACTCCTTCAAAAAATTTAATTTACCTAAAGAGAACTCAAAAAGGAATCAATAAGAAGCGAATGCAAATAATGGCAGAAATCTATCAAAACAGACCAGCAGGCAGAAATCTATTTTTTCGAACATCTTATGTTGCTCAAATCAAAAAGTGTTGAACTAATGAAAGTTACATAACATACTGGGGGATTTATTCGTAAATGTTTAGCTCAATCTGAGTAACAAAGACTCCTCTCGAATTTTTTTGGTGGAGGACAGAAATCTGTTTCAGGATAGCAACTCCCCAAATCTTACTTCCCTCTCATTAGAGGTCATTCTTAGCACAAAAGGCAAACAAAAAGGATAAGGAGAGGTCAATAGTTAAGTAATGACTTTCAAGACTCAAGGAAACTCTAGGGTTATTTCCCAACAAGTACTTTTCTTTAACGCCTTTAAGTTAGGCACAAGAAGCAAGAAGAATCAAGTATTTTCAAATGAAGAAGCATTAACATCAAATCTTGCTTTCAAAGGAGGAGCAAAAAGCAACTTTTCCCTCCTCATAGGGAAGTGTTCAATACCTTTCTTGAATGGAAATTGATATTTGATGGTGCCTTCTTTCATATCAATGATGGCACCAACTGTTCTAAGAAAAGGTCTTCCCAAAGTAATATGACAAGAAGCATTGTATTAAACAACCAAAACATAGAAATCCACATGAACATAAGTATTATTAACCATAATGAGAACATCATTACTACTCCCCATGAGTTTATTCTTAGCATTATCATTGAGTGGGACATCCAAATAACAATCTTCCAATGGTGGTAAATCAAGCATTTCATAAATCTTCCTAGGCATAATAGAGATACTAGAACCAAGATCACATGAAGCTTTGAGATCAAAGTCATTCACTTGCATATTAATAATGGGTTCCCAACTATCTTCTACTTTCCTAGGAATAGAAGCTTTGTGTTTTAGCTTCTCTTCCTTAATCTTGACAAGAGCATCTGTAATGTGTTTGGTAAAGGCAACATGCATATCACTAGCATCAGGACTTCTAGCAAGATTTTGTAGGAACATAATCACTTCAGAAATATTGCAACCATAAATATCAAAGTCAAACTTACCATCACTAGTAGTAGGCTCAACAGGCTTAGGCATAGTAGGAGGAATAGGGACTACTGGTGCTTTAGTGGTGATGGTGCACACACTATTGTTTCTATCAATTTCAGCTTTCCTTTCCCACTTAGCATGAAGTTGAGCTAACAGCCTAACATTTTCATCAATAGTAACTTGTATGGCATGAGGAGTAGCAAAAGTGTTTTCCATAGTTTCAGGTTTAGCGGGCATTTTATTAATCAAGGAAGACTGAGCTTCAGACAAAGAGGATATATTTTTCTCAACAGTTAAAAGCTTTTCCTCTATAGTCTTATTGAAAGTGGTTTGTTTACTAATAAAGTCCTTGAGCATGACTTCAAGTTCATAGGGGTACTTCTAGCATTATTATAAGATCTTCCATAGGTATTGCCATTATTAGAAGGATAAGGTCTATAATTGTTGTTGCTATCAAAATTATTCCTATAGGCATTGTTGTTGAAATTGTTGTTTCTAATGAAGTTCACATCAACTTGCTCTTCTTGAGCAACCAAAGAGGCTAAGGGAACACTGTTAGGATCTAGAGGAGCTTTCCCATTAACAAGCATAGCCATAATAACATCAATCTTATCACTCAAAGAGGAAGTTTCCTCAACAGAATTTACCTTCTTACCATGTGGAGCTCTCTCAACATGTCATTCAGAGTAGTTAACCATCATATTGTTAAGGAGTCTTCTTGCAGCACCCAAGGTGAGGCCCATGAAAGTACCTCCAGCAGCTGAATCCAGCAGGTCCCTAGAAGAGTAGTTCAAACCTGCATAAAAAGTCTGGATAATCATCCAAGCAGTGAGTCCATGAGTGGGACAATTCTTAACCAAAGTTTTCATTCTTTCCTAAGCTTGAGCAACATGTTCATTATCAAGTTGTTTAAATTTCATAATATCACTTCTCATAGCAATAATCTTAGCAGGAGGATAGTACTTTCCAATAAAAGTATCTTTGCACTTAGTCCAAGAATCAATTCTATTTTTAGGCAAAGAAAGCAACCATTCTTTAGCTTTTCCTCTCAAGGAGAAAGGAAAAAGCTTGATCTTAATAATATCTCCATCTACATCCTTATACTTTTGCATTTCACAAAGTTCAACAAAGCTATTGAGATGGGCAGCAGGATCATCAGAACTAGCACCAGAAAATTGCTCTCTCATCACAAGATTCAACAAAGCAGGCTTAATTTCATAAAAGGTAGCATCAGGAGAAGGTGGAGCAATAGGTGTGCTAGGGAAATCATTGTTGTTGGTGCTAGTGAAGTCACACAACTTGGTGTTCTTAGCAGAGTTCATTTTGGCAAAGGTGGGCAAGCCAAAAACAGCAGCAGGAGCTAGAGTAGGAACTAATTTTTTTGTGTTTTTGAAAAGAGGCAAACAAAACCAAGCAAACGAAACAAAGCAAACTAAAAACAAAGTAAAGAGAAAGGAAGTGGAGGACTCCCCTAGTGAAGACGCCTCCCCTTGACAGCCGGCTTATCTTCCCGCGCGCGTCCGAATCTGAAGGAGTTCTTCTTTGTTCCCCGGCAACGGCACCATAAAACTTGTTGATGGTACCTGACGTGGAGCACTTTGTTGGAAACCCCAAGAGCAAGGTGTGATGGAGCACAACAGCAAGTTTCCCTCAGTAGAGACCGAGGTTATCGAACCAGAAGGAGGAAGGAAACGTCTCAAAGGTGTTGCAAGCAACGTGGAAACCTGCACAACACAAACTCAAGACTTTGTCCCAACAAATCAGTGAGGTTGTCAAGCTCATCGGTTTGCTGTAACAAAGGATTAAACGTATGTTGTGGAAGGTAATGGTTTGCAGCAAGTAAACAAGTAATAGTGGAAGATGTATCAATGGTAAAGATTGGACCGGGGTCCATAGTTCACTAGAGGTGCTCTCCTTAGATAAACAACATGGCATAAAGGTAAACAAATTACAGCAGGGCAATTGACAAGAATTGAGCAAGGCATAACAATGCAATTACTAGTTAGAAAGATCCTATGAGATTCGATTGGGCAATACAACAAGATACATAGATCGCCATCCAACTGCATCTATGACTAGAAGTCCACCTTCAGGTTATCATCCGAACCCCCTCCAGTATTAAGTTGCAAGGAACAGACAACTGCTTTAAGCAAAGTGTGTAAGGCAAACAGTCCACATGTTCCATAAACAAGAGACATTTGTTTTCTCCCTAGTAGCAACATCACATCTACAACCGAAGAGATTATTGTCGCTTCCCTTGGAAACTAGAGGCATGAACCCACTATCGAGCATAAATACTCCCTCTTGGAGTCACTAGCAACTACTTGGCCAAGATAACCACTAGCAACGGAGAGCATGCAAGATCACAAACAACACAGACATGATAGAATCATAAAGATAAAACCATTAATCAAACCAACATAATAATCTCAATATCCATCGGATCCCCGCAAACACAACATGCATGATTACAAATAGATTAGATCTTGATCATGAATGGAGCTCACAAGATTTATACATGAAAGCACAAGGAGGATATATGACCATCTAGCTACTACATGGACCCATAGTCCAAGGTGGAACTACTCACAAATCATACCGGAGAGAAGGCCTCCGGGATTATCTCCCCTCTGGCAGGGTGTCGGGAAGAGCTTAAGATCCCCCTCGATCTAGGGACGATGGTGGCGGCGGCTACAGACGGTTTCGTGGATTTATGATCAGGTCCCCAGGGTTTATGCATCGGGGGCTTTATAGGCGGCGGGGAGGCCGAGGTGACCAGGCCACCAAACCCAGCCAGGGCGAGCCCACTGTGCCGCTACCGGGTGGATCTGGCCCCCCTGGCTAGCCCCTCTGGATCCCCTCTGGACTTCTTGTTCCCCACGGAAAGTAATTGACTTTGGCTTTTGTCCCGTCCAATTCCGAGAATATTTCTTTACTAACTTTTCTGAAACCAAAAACAACAGAAAACAGGCATCTGGCACTGTTGCAACTTGTTAGTAGGTTAGTACCAGAAAACATGTAAAAATCACCTCAAAGTGTGGACAAGTAAAGCAAAGTAGATAACAAACAATCATGGAGCATCAAAAATTATAGATACGTTTCCGACGTATCAGCCGCCGCCACCATCGTCCCTAGATCAGGGGGGATCTGAAGTTCTTCCCGGCACCCTGTCGGAAGGGAGATCATCCCGGAGGCCTTCTTCTCCGGTATGATGCGTGAGTAGTTCCACCTTGGACTATGGGTCCATGTAGTAGCTAGATGGTTGTATCTCTTCCTTTGTGCTTTCATGTATAGATCTTGTGAGATACGTTCATGATCAAGATTCTAATCTATTTGTAATCATGCATCTTGTGTTTGTGGGGATCCAATGGATATTGAGATTATTATGTTGGATTGATTAATGGTTTTGTCTTTATGATTCTATCATGTCTGTGTTGTTTGTGATCTTGCATGCTCTCCGTTGTTAGTGGCTATCTTGGCCAAGTAGTTGCTAGTGACTCCAAGAGGGGGTATTTATGCTCGATAGTGGGTTCATGCCTCTAGTTTCCAATGGAAGTGATAGAATTCTCTTCGGTTATAGATGTGTTGTTGCCACTAGGGAGAAAACAATGGTCTCTTGTCCATGGAACATGTGGACTGTTTACCTTACACACTTTGCTTAAAGCAGTTGTATGTTGCTTACAACTTAATACTGGAGGGGGTTCGGATGATAACCTGAAGGTGGGCTTCTAGTCATAGATGCAGTTGTATGGAGGTCCATGTATCTTGTTGTATTGTCCAATCGAATCTCATAGGATCTTTCTAACTAGTATTGCATTGTTATGCCTTGCTCAGTTCCTGTCAATTGCCCTGTTGTAATTTGTTTACCCTTCCTGCCATGTTGTTTATCTAAGGAGAACACCTCTAGTGAACTATGGACCCCGGTCCAATCTGTACCATTGATACATCTTCCACTGTTACTTGTTTACTTGTTGCAAACCATTACCTTCCACACCATATGTTTAATCCTTTGTTACAGCAAACCGGTGAGCTTGACAACCTCACTGATTCATTGGGACAAAGTCTTGAGTTTGTGTTGTGGAGGTCTCCACGTTGTTTTCAACACCTGTGTGACGTTTCCTTCCTCCTATTGTTTCGATAACCTCGGTCTCAACTAAGGGGAAAACTTGCTGCTATGCTCTTCACACCTTGCACTTGGGGTTACCAACAAAGTGCCACGTCGAGCACCATCAAGTCTTTCTTGCGCCACTGTCGGGGAGGTAAGGACGTCTTCATAAGGGGAGTCCTCCACTTCCTTTCTCTTTACTTTGTTTTTAGTTTGCTTTGTTTCTTTCTGGTTTTTGTTTGCCTCTTTTCGAAAAACACAAAAAAATTAGTTCCTGCTCTAGTTACCACCTGGCTTTATCTCACCATGTTGCTCCCCAAGTTCTCCCTGAAAGATCTTGCAATAGGTGGTGGCTCCATAATTGGGAAAGATAATATTTAAGAATTCCTTAATCATGTTAGCAAGCATGAGGATATTGAAGAAAAATCTATAGATAAACTTGCTCCTAATTATGAGATTGCTGCAGCTTCTTTAGTTCATATGTTGGAGGCTAGGTTTGTTAGCCTTAACCCCTTCATGCAATTCTTGTTCCTAAAACTAAAAGAAGAAAAGAATGCTGAAAAGAGAGAATTCATCCTTGAAACTTTACTAAAATAATTCCATGATGTTGCTAGGGAATCCAAAAAGGTCTTTGAGTGTTTCAATATGCTAGGCTCAAGTGTATATGTTGTGGTTACTTCTGATAAAACTAAGCCTAGAGAGGAATTTAAGATACCCATACCCTTTAAGCTTGTTGGAATGCATGAAGCCTTTGAAAAGAATTTTGATTGGATTGCTCCTGAAAATCTTTTTGATGAAAGTAGTAAACCAAAGAGAGATGAGAAGGGATCCTCCAAAACCCATTTGTATGAGATACCTTTCATAGTTGAAGACTTTGCAAGTATTGATGTTAATGCTTCTTCATTTGAAAATACTTGATTCTTCTTGCTTCTTGTGCCTAAATTAAAGGCGTTAAAGAAAAGTACTTGTTGGGAGTAACCCAAGAGTTTCCTTGAGAATTGGAAGTCATTACTTCAGTAATGACCTCTCCTTATCCTTTTTGTTTGCTTTTTTGTGCCAAGAATGACCTCTAATGAGAGGGAAGTAAGATTTGGGGAGTTGTTGTCCCGAAACAGATTTCTGTCCTCCACCATAAATATTCGTGAGGAGTCTCTGTAACTCGGATTGAGCTGATATTTTATGGGTAAATCCCCCAGTATGTTAGCTAACTTTCGTTAGTCCAACACTGTTTTATTTGAGCAACAGAAGATTTTCGAAAAAATCGGTTTCTGCCTGCTGGTCTGTTTTGACAAATTTCTGCCATTATTTGCATTTGCTTCTTATTGATTCCTTTTTGAGTTCTATTTTGGGGAATTGAGCTTTTTGAAGGAGTTAATATAGTAGCTTGTGTTTTTAGTGAAAATTCTTGTTGTTCCAAAGCTTTGCCTAAGGTCTAATATCTTTTGAATAAACTAATGTTGCTAATGAAGATTGTGTGAAGTTTTGTATGAAGGAAAAATTTTAGGTGTAGAGATAGAATGATGCAATGAGACGAAGAATGGACAAAATATTAAGCTTGGGTATGCCACCATGGTGTCATCCAAGAAATATCCAAGAGGTACAAGCGTCAAAGCTTGGGGATGCCCAAGGCATCCCCTTCTTCATCAATAAAAAGCTCAGTTCTGTCTAGACACTTCATTTTTATTGTTTCATGCACAGTTGTGTTGTTCTTGGAGCATCTAGATTTCATTTGCTTTTCTTAGTTGTTTAGTTTGCTTGAGTAGTTTCGACCCCCGCTTTCGTTGTGTTTTGTTGCAAATAAGTTGCTTGGTGTTGGAAAGGAGTAGAAAGTTCTTGCTTGGAAGTGCAAGAGGAGCTTGTATTGACTGTGACTTAGACTTTATCATGCCATGCTAGGTGTTGTTTTGACCTTATGCTTAGTAGTTATTATTATAGCATGGCTTGCTCCTAGTCATTGGGATTGCTTAGTGTGCCTTGAAGAAATTATGCGTTGTTTTAGCATGCAAAAGCATAGTATTGTGGTATTCTCCTTTGAGGTTTGTTTGGGTTGACTTGGCATATGCTCACACCATGTTATGACTCTAACAAGTCACCATTAGCCTCTATGATCATTTAGTCCTTGACTTATAGTACCACTCTATGCTTTGATTAATAATGTTTTGTCGCTCTGCATGATTATGGCCGCTATTGCTCTCTTATTTGGTTGCTCCCAGTCTTTTGCTATCCTCCACTTGTATGAGTAAGCTCTACTCATGCTTCCAACTCCCAAGAAACCAAGTTATTCCAAAGTTTCCATTATAAACTCCTATGCATGGTGTGTTACACCATTCCAAGTATATTCTTGTTTTCAACTATCTTCCAATTAAAAACTATTTTTGTTATGTGAAAATTAGTGATTAAAGCTCTCACGAACTTGATGGCACACTTTATATTCTTTGACCCTAATAAACTTGAACCATTGTGTCGTCTATGTTGTATATGCTTGCACTTATACGTTGGAATTAGCAGAACCATGCTGTCATGGGGAATGTTTTCAACATTGCACTTGTACTTTGTACTCAGTTGATATCATGCTCTTTTTTCTATGGATGTCACCGATGTGAAATAAAAAGGGAACTTGTAAGTCCATGGAGTTTGTATTCTGTGTTAGAGAAACGCCTGAGCCGCTAGCCCAAGCCATGCCTAATCATGGTGGAAACTTGCAGCATCACCATAGTGAGCTATCTATGAAGCATCCTCAATAAAAAGCTATGCATATAGTAAATAAAAAGATTGCTGAGATGCTCATTGTCTGCTTGCCTTGTCATTTTGGTTATGGGAAAGCTCCTGTACCATGTGCAAGGGGTACCCCGTGAAGGGATACGGGTAGGCTACACTAGCGCAAATCAAAAAAAATTACCACGCAAACCAGGATTACTATTGTCATAAATCACGGTATTACCACTAGACGCGCAGTTGCGGAATCGATGAAGCGCGTCGAGGCAGCGCAGACGTTCCACGTCTCCTCCTTGTCCTCGTCCCAAGAGAATATCCCCTTGCGCGGCTCGTTCAAGTGCCACAGATGCAACACCTCCGAGGTATCCACACGTGCGGGGTGGAAGCGTGAGACGCCGGACAGCTAGGTCCGCGCGTGCAACACAGGCGTGAGGTGTGGCGGCTGGGTGTAATGGCCTAACCTTGGTCAGCTCGCCCCACCCTCTCTTATATAGGCGTCCCTAGTGGGCTTCTACATTAGCAGCCCATGAGTAGCCTAAGCCTGGTCTAATTCGGATCCAATCCTCATTAGGCTTCCAACCCCTTAAGTGTGTGACCCTATAGGTTCTTATATGTATAGACATGACACGAATACACTTATTCTGTCAATAGTTGGTAGCGGCCTCTAGCAATACGTGCCAACTCCTAAACGCATACAAAGATCATATCGGACGAACCATCACAAGGTTTAGTACATGTCTTTCCCTTTGCCTCACGATATTTGATCTAGCTCCAAGCTGCCCTCCCTTTCTCGATAATATGATGCGGAATCCCTTTACTAGGTCAACTCTTAACCTTATGTAGCACGACCATGCATTTCTGGATCCAATCACTCGAGGGCCCCAGAGATATCTCTCTCAAGTAGAGAGGGGCAAATCCCATCTTGATTGACCATGCCTTGCAGCATGCTTCAGGACAAACCCGAAAGTTACCTTTATAACTACCCAGTTACGGAGTAGCGCCTCATAGCCCCAAAGTAGGTCGATCCAAATCTCAAGTACATGTGACAACCTCAGGTCTAAGGACAAAACGTACATGATGTGTAGAGAGAGAGATGCAACTAATTGTCAGTCTCAAGTTGGGTTAGTCCAACCCCATGTTCATAACATGTGTCCACATCATTGGTTTGACATCTCCATGTCTATGACTTGCGAAACATAGTCATCAACCAATCGATGTGCTAGTCTAATATTCACGTGTGTCCTCACATGAACTCCGACTAGGGACAACTATTAAATAACCATACAAGTAAAGAGTTTCACAAACAATTCACATAATTGCCAATCAATACAAGTTGCCTGATATGGATATTCAAGGAACATTACAATAACTCATGGATACATATGAAATATAATCATCTCTATGATTGCCTCTAGGGCATATTTCCTTCACCCTGTTGGCGGTTGTCAATGATATACAAATACTTACAATGACAAGAACTTACCGGTGACTGAAGTTGAGTGGCATGAGGTGTGGCCCTCGTATTCAAGGGACTTGAGATTGCCAACTTATACTTTGTCAAGCTTTTTAACCTTAATCACTTCAAGATGCTTATGATAGGGGCAATGAGGGCTGAAAGCTAACAAGTACCATAATTTTTGGAAGCTCTTTTTGAAACTTGAAATCCCTGCTTCCTTTATGAAAAGGCCTTTCTTCCACCACTATTGAGTCTCCACCTTCTACCTTTAGGCACCATTAAGAGAGCATAGTTTCCATTCTTAGTTTTATGTGTAGTGTCCCAAAACTTATTGATTGATGCATATTGTGATATTACTTGTTCTTGTGCTACTTGTTTCTAGTCACCCTTGTGAACTTTGAAGGTGTCCTATGCATCTATTTGCTACTCTATGAGGGACAAGCTGACTGCCACTATGCTATGTTTTCTGTATGTGAAACAAACAAACGTTTTTCAATGCATGTTATTCATGATATTTGTTTGTATCTTGCCATGTTGCAACAATAGTTGCTTTGTCTTACTGTTAGAACTCCATCTTTCATGTTCATGTTTAGAGTTCTTTGATCCCAGCTTTCAATGCTTGCAAATGATTAGATCTTCATTGTGAGGGTGCATGTCACCTAAAAAATTATTCTTTTTATCACTTACCTACTCGAGGACGAGCAGGAGTTAAGCTTAGGGATGCTTGATACGTCGGAAACGTATCTATAATTTTTTATATTCCATGCTTGTTTATCTACTTTGCCTTGCTTTGTCTTACTTTGAGGTGTTTTTATATCTTTTCTGGAACTAAGCTATTAACAAGTTGCCATAGTGCCAGTTGCCTGTTTTCTTCTGCTTTTGGTTCTAGAAAGGCAGAAATAAATATTCTCGGAATTGGACAGGACAAAAGCCAAAGTCAATAACTTTTCATGGGGAACACGAAGTCCAAAGGGGATACGGAGAGGCAAGCCAGGGCGGCCACACCCCCCTAGGCGCGGCCCGGGGTGGGCCCGTGCCTAGGCAGGGTGTGGTCCCCCTGGCCACCTCCTCGGCCTCCCCCTTCTCCTATAAGAATCCCCCGATGCCTAAATCCTAAGAACCCGATCAAATTTCCACGAAACCGTCTGTAGCCGCCGCCACCATCGTCCCTAGATCAGGGGGATCTGAATTTCTTCCCGGCACCCTGCCGGAGGGGAGATCATCCTGGAGGCCTTCTTCTTCGGTATGATGCGTGAGTAGTTCCACCTTGGACTATGGGTCCATGTAGTAGCTAGATGGTTGTATCTCCTCCTTTGTGCTTTCATGTATAGATCTTGTGAGCTCTGTTCATGATCAAGACCTAATCTATTTGTAATCATGCATGTTGTGTTTGTGGGGATCCGATGGATATTGAGATTATTATGTTGGATTGATTAATGCTTTTGTCTTTATGATTCTATCATGTCTGTGTTGTTTGTGATCTTGCATGCTCTCCGTTGTTAGTGGATATCTTGGCCAAGTAGTTGCTAGTGACTCCAAGAGGGAGTATTTATGCTCGATAGTGGGTTCATGCCTCTAGTTTCCAAGGGAAGTGACAGAAATCTCTTCGGTTGTAGATGTGTTGTTGCCACTAGGGATAAAACAACGGTCTCTTGTTCATGGAACATGTGGACTGTTTACCTTACACACTTTGCTTAAAGAAATTGTCTGTTGCTTGCAAATTAATACTGGAGGGGGTTCGGATGATAACCATAAGGTGGATTTCTAGTCATAGATGCAGTTGGATGGCGGTCTATGTATCTTGTTGTACTGCCCAATCGAATCTCATAGGACCTTTCTGACTAGTATTGCATTGTTATGCCTTGCTCAGTTCATGTCAATTGCCCTGTTGTAATTTGTTTACCCTTCATGCCATGTTGTTTATCTAAGGAGAGCACCTCTAGTGAACTATGGACCCTGGTCCAATCTTTACCATTGATACATCTTCCACTGTTACTTGTTTACTTGCTACAAACCATTACCTTCCACACCATACGTTTAATCCTTTGTTACAGCAAACCGGTGAGCTTGATAACCTCACTGATTCGTTGGGACAAAGTCTTGAGTTTGTGTTATGTAGGTCACCACATTGTTTGCAACACCTGTGTGACGTTTCCTTCCTCCTACTGGTGAAAGGATACGGATGTCGCCTAGAGGGGGTGAATAGGCGATTAAAACTTTTCCTAGAGTGGCTCAATAAAGGCGGAATAAAACTAGTGTTTACTTTGTTAAGCACAACCTAGAACAACTAAGGTTCACCTATGTGCATCAACAACTTATGCTAAGCAATACAAGCAACAAAGTGATAGCAAGATATATATTACTTCAAGCACGAAGGCTATCACAATGTAAAGTGCATAAGTAAAGAGCTCGGGTATAGAGATAACCGAGGCACGCGGGGACACCGATATTTTACCGAGTTCCTCCCAACATAGAGTACGTCTCGTTTGGAGAGGGG
The DNA here is from genome assembly GCA_023614405.1 of Avena insularis. Taxonomy (NCBI): domain Eukaryota; kingdom Viridiplantae; phylum Streptophyta; class Magnoliopsida; order Poales; family Poaceae; genus Avena; species Avena insularis. The sequence continues at coordinate 375,753,239 of CM042691.1, read as the reverse complement.
GTGGTATCAAACCACCAACTCCACAATAATGGGATCGATCCACGCTTCCACTATTGATGCACTTGTCGGTGGCAACCGGAACCTCTCACAAGGTTGGGGCACTTCTCCACAACTTAATTGGAGGCTCCCAACAAACGCCACAAAAGGACTCAACAAATGCCACCAAGGCCACAAAACCGTCTAGGGTTCCAAGAACCCAAGAGGGACAAGCTCCAATGAGCAACTCAAACCAAATCCTCCGAGGAGAACTCAAACTGATGCACCAAATGCAAATGGCAAGAACACCACAAAGATGCTCAAATCTCTCACTCTCAAGTTCCAACAAAGTTACTAAAGCTATTGGGGAACAAGGGAGGAGGAATCAAAGAGAGACACAAAATCCCCTAAAATCTAGATCCCCAAAGATACACTCACAAAGAGATGTTTTGGTTTGGTCAAAACGTAGATCTAGATCTCCTCCAACTACCCCTCAAATATATGCAAGAATCAATGGAGGGGTGAGTATAAATCAAGCTCAAAGAGTAAGGAAAATGGGGGCAAAGCTTAGGCAAAAGGAGGAGGAAGAAGCAACCCTAAAAGACAAAGGGGCAAAGCTATTTAAAGAGACGGGCAGATTCTGCCCGTTGGGGCTATTTTCGGACCGGTCCAGTACTACCGGAATTAACCGGTAGTACCGCTTGCTCCAGGAAATTGAAAACAGCAGCACAGGCGAGCGGGGCCAGCGGCATCAGGCGGGCGCAGCTGCCAGCCAATGGCGGAGTGCCGAGGCAACTTGACGCCGCTGGGCGAAGCGAAGCAGCCAGTCAATCTGGTCTTGGGCGAGGCGACACGCGGGGGACAGGCGGCTGTGCGAGTGGGGCCGTACGACGCGGGAATCAGGGAGCAGGCCTAGCGCGCAATGAGCGCAGGCGACATCTGCGAGATTAGCGGCGGCTTGAGAATCTATCACGGGCCAAAGACGCAATGGCGGTGCAAGGCAGCTGCTGGTCGCGGGAGCAGCGTCGCGAGCGAGCAGGAGCGGGGCCAGCCGGGCGCGCCAGCGATCTTCAAGTCCTTGCAGCAGCAAGTTACAAAGCAGCGCCAATGGGCCATGCGAAACGTCTGTGACTGACGGACAATGGCAGCCGCGAGGCGAGTGGATCTGGGCGAGCGAGTGAGCGTTGTAGGGAGAAGCTGGGCTGGGATTCCTGGGCCGGCCGGTAGTACCGGATTTGACTACCTAGCGGGAAAGAAAGAAAATTGTCCGCGCACAGGGGCGGGCGGTAATCTGCCCGCCCGGCGTACTACCGCCGCCCGTAAAATGACGACCAGAATATTCAAACGGCAATAACTTTTCACTGGAAGCTCCGATTGACCCGGTTCCAATTGCTTTGGATAGAGGACGACAAGGGCTTCCCAATAAAAAGTGGAAATATTGATTATGACCAAGTGAGAAATTATCAAGTAGAATAATGCGAGATACCTCACTTGGTGAGAAACCGAAAAGCCGCATAAATCAAAATCGCAACAAGATACATATGGGAGATCCGATTTTGATGAACAAGAGCTTGTTACGGAGATTACCACAAGCTCTTTATCCTCACATGGATAAGACCAAATAACAACCAAATATGATGATGCAAGTATGCAAAGGTTTGGGCTCTCTCCGAACATTGTGACCGAATTACTCATTCGAGAGCCCCTCTTGATAGTACGGTTATCTATCATAAACCCGGTCTCCTACACACAACAAGAGACCGACAAATGGGAAAACCTATCAAGATTATACCTTTGCCTTGAGCATTCCACTTGAGCTCGATGTAGACGATCTTGCCCTTCTCAAGATGGAATGCCTTTCTTAATTCCTCGTCATCGACCTCGCATATTGAGCTTGCACAACATATCTTCTTTGCATTTCATCGACCTTGAAGCCAACACATGCTCCAAGCGATGCCAATGGACATATCCTACAAGTATAACTTAATACACACATTAGTCCATAAAGATTGTCATTAATTACCAAAACCACACATGGGGGCCCAACATGTTCTTTCAATTGGTTCGATAACCTCGGTCTCAACTGAGGGAAAACTTCCTGCTGTGCTCTTCACACCTTGCGCTTGGGGTTACCAACAAAGTTCCACGTCGAGCACCATCAGATTTATATCCTTATGAATCTCACTGGGAGGATAAAATTTAGAGTAAAAGAGAGATGCCATCTCCTCCCATTCCATGGATTGTCCATTCTTCAGCAACTTATACCATTCTTCAGCTCTCCCTTTCAAGGATATGGAGAGTAACTTCTTCTTCACCTGTTCAGTTGTGATACCTGCACACTTAAAAAACCCGCATAATTCATGGATAAAAAGAAAATGATCACCAGGATGGACAGTTCCATCCCCTAAATAATAATTATCCATAACACGATCAACAATACTTGTAGGTATCTTAAAAGGATCTATCTCAACAGGTGGTGGTTCCTCTACTACCCTTTCAGTGGTAGTAGTTCTCCCAAACAGAAAACCAAGTGGGTTATCCATATTGGAGACAAAGCAACAAACAGAAACAAAAACAATACTCACAGTAGAAGCTTCCTTTACCAGTTCCACTCTTCAATAGCGCTTCACTCCCTCGCAACGGCGCCAGAAAATAGTATTGATGACCCACAAGTATAGGGGGTGTATCGCAGTACTTTCGATAAATAGGAGTGTCGATCCCAACGAGGAGCAGAAGGTGTTGAACAGTGGTATGGAGCAGGAAATTCATGTGAATACTTAGCAAACGGATTTTTAGTGGTTTTCTGATAAGGCAACAAAACAAAGAGAAAGTAACAAAGACAACGAACAAACGGAGCAAGTGGCCCAATCCTTTCTTAGCAAAGGACAAGCCGGTGGAAATACTTATAAGGACCAAACGTTCTCGAGGACACATGGGAATTCTGTCAAGTGCTTTCGCTTCAAATAGCTGAGTACTCTTCGCTGGTGTTGTAAGTGTTGTGTGGGTGAACCTGTGCTAACATACCTACCTTACTTGGACTAATACATACTTGTGATTAAACCCCCTGCAAACATCCGTAACTACAGGAAAGTAATTAAGATATAAATCTAACCACAACCTTAAACTCTAAGATCCTACACTCCCTTGTGCAAAGGTGTCCTAACGGGGGTTCGGGTTTCTGTCACTCCGGCAACCCCATAATTAGTAGCCAAATACACAATGCATTCCCCTAGGCCCATAAATGGTGAAGTATCATGTAGTCGATGTTCACATGACACCACTAGAAGAATAGCACCACAACTTAAATACTAAACCATTGAATAATAACTCAACACAGATTCACTACTAACAACATGACCTCTCCCATGTCCTCAAGAACACAACGAACTACTCACAAGACATCATATGGATCAAGATCAAAGATGATATGGTAATGGATAACAATCTGAACATAAATAATAATCCAATGGTTCCACTCACAAGCATCAACTACAATAGTAGTTAACACCAGGAAGGTTTCCCCTAATGAACTAAAGCATCCAATACAATTGTTACAGCAGGATGGAGTGGTGATGATGGTGTGGATAATGATGCTGATGATCCAGATGAAGCCTAGCTTGATGATGGTGTTGATGGCGACGGTCTCCCCTCTATGGGAAGGAATTCCCCCAGCAGAAATCTGTCTGCAGGAGAGATCTTTCTCTCTCGGTGTTTTCCGCCCCTCAGAGGCGGCAGAAATCTATCTGTGGTCGCCTCCCTAGTCTTAGGGTTCCGTAGGGAAGATATAGGCGAAGGGGCGGAGTCGGGAGCCGGGTAGGTGGGCCACGCCTGCCCTAGGCGTGACCCAGTGTGGGCCCCCTGTGGCCCCTATCCGTCCTCCTTCTAGCTTCCTCCGTCTTCTGGAAAAATAATATTTTCCCATATTTTTCTGGTATTTTTTTGATCTTCGCGAAATTTCACCGAAATGCCTTCTTTTCCATCAGAATCCATACTCCGGCAGTTCATCCTCCAAGAATCATCCAACATTCATAAACAGATGAAAAGACATAAGTAATACCTCATAATAAGACATATATCATTGAATAGAGGTAAATTATGATATAGAAAGGTGATGCAAATTGGGTGTATCAAGGTTTGAGTTCTCCTCGGAGATTCGGCGAGTACAAGCTTGTGGGCTTGTTTCTCTTAGGGTTCTTGGAACCCTAGACGGTTGTGTGGTTGGGTTGTTGACTTCTTGTGACCTTTTGCGGTCTTGTAGCCTTTTGTGGCTTTGTTGGCCTTTTGTCGCGCTGTAGTATTTTGTGGACTTGTTGTTGGGAGCCTCCAATTGAGTTGTGGAGATAGCCCCAACCTTGTACGGGTTTTGGTGACCGCCCTCAAGTGTCCCATAGTGGATCGTGAGTAGGCCTTTATGGCGAGCTCACAGGAGAATAGGGTGAGCCTTTTGTGGCGTCGGTTAGTTGTGTGCTTTCTCATCCGGGGTGAGGCCTTGTGTGGCGTTGGGTGAGCATCGATCCATCACACCCCGAGTTGAGACATTTGTGGCATCCGGATAGCATTGCGTTATCGCACCTCTCCAACAGAGACGTAGCTTCTTTAGAAGTGAACTTCGGGATAAAAATCTTCGTCTCCGCATCCATCGATTATCTCTCAACCGAGCCATCGTGCTTGAAGTATTTTACCTTGCTATCACCTTGTTGCTTGTATTGCTTAACATAGGTTGTTGGTGCACTTAGGTGATCCTAGTGGTTACGTTTTATGCTCAATAAATTCAAAGTTAGTTTTTATTCCGCATTTGTTTGAGCCTAAACCGTAATAATTTTAAAAGTATGTTCACCCCCTCTAGGCCACGTCCATTGCACTTTCAACAGTGGATTGCATGGTATAAAATTATGGTGGGACCCATGCGACAATGAAACAATATATCCCACATTTTGACTCCCAAATCTAAGATAATCTGTCTTTTTCAACAAAGTACCATATTCATAGTATTTCTCTAAAAGAGAAAGGGAGAGTCGGTGCCTTGCATCATGTGTAGTGAAAATGAGCTACTTGGTGTGCTGGCATGGAGTATGTTTTCAGATATATCCAATCTATGCAAATACTCACATAGTGGATCAGTGACATAAGACAAGGTATGATACTTCTGCGCTTTTGACCAGAGGAGCTTATAGTTGTGCACGAAGTAGTTGAAGATGTATCTGTTAGCAACATCCTATTTTTTCTTGATTTAGGGTGCTACTCCTTCACTTTCTTGGAACAAGTACACTTGTTGAACAACTAGGCCTTCACTAACTGAAGCATCGTCCAAAAGTTGATATACATTATTTATGAGATCGGGGAGGTAACATGCATCCCTTTGCGGGGTATATAGCATGGCATATGTGACACCCACGGGATTAGGGCTAAACAAATCCCAGACCTCCGTCTAACATATGCTTAACCTTGAGCTCGAGGATATCTAGTGGAGAATCGGTAACACAATAGTGATCCTACGACACAAAATTTATTACAGCAAGCTCATAACTGAGCAAAGAACCAAATTATTACAAGCAGAGGTCACTGACCACAAACATAAAACAACGGAAGGAAAATTATGCTATTAAGTATGGCAAACTTAACAAATGGCCTAAGAGGCCTAAAGCATAACGATGACGTCCCAGCCCATAGATTCCAGGCTACCGACCGGGAACCCCAAGCTACTTGTCGGTGTCGATGTAGTACATAACTCGTCTTCAAGGGAACACTTACTCTGCCAAAAGTATCAACAAAGCAAGGGTGAGTACAGGGTGTACTCCGCAAGACTTATGGCTGGTGGAGTTGTTTTAGATAAAGCCACTTTTGTTTATAAAACAAGAGGGGGAAGAAGCTCGTCTAATCAGAGTATTTTAAAAGGGGATAAGAGAGCGACATCTCCGAAATATTGATCATCATCTTTTGATATCCACTGAATCATCATCCGAACCCTAACTAGGATCACCCCCTCGTACCCATGAGGAAGCATCCTTAAGCACACGTTGATCTACCAAGTTTTACGATTAGGTTATAGTTCTCTATGATCTTAGAATCTGTTCACCAAGCATTCATAACCGTGAACACGGCTTTTTGAAAAGATTTAACCCTGCAGGGGTGTACAACTTTACCCACACGTACCAACCGACTCTTAATGCCAACGTTTTAGCCCTCTTCCTTGGAAGGCCGGCACAGGGTGGTTGGCCACGACCTTTACCTTGCTTTCGCCGAGACCATGAGTCACGCAATAAGTATGGTTCCGCCATAACGGGTCAAATACCGAAGCCGGTACTTAAAGATGTGAGGCGAGGTTGGTTTACCAGGGGCGCTATATACCCTAAGCAACCCGGTCCATGCTTCCCTACCTGTTATGAATTCACCTTCACCCGGCAAATCTTTCAAAAGGTTTTCTATGCATATGTCGAATGGAACGCCGAACTATGTGACTCATGGAATCTACTAGGCAAGTTAATCAAGCGAGGGGTTCCCAAGCCCCGTGTGGATGTACGCTCGTCTCGGTTCCAAAGGCAAGAACTCAGGTCCTAGTGGTGGCGAGCATGGGACTAGAAAAAACACATCCCACCGTGGCCTCCCATACAAGCCTTAGCATGTTTAATCTCATATCAGTGATCTCATCTCATCACGTTCTCCTGTTATACTAGATTCTCTCCATCTGATACATCATCTGGACGGACCAGAACTGACAGTTATGCATAGCTAAGCATGACACAGATAAAATATCTAGCAGTACACACAAGCCAAACCTAGTTATGCTAGGAGCAGTGGATTAGGTAATATAAGCTCAAGGGAGTAATGCAACAGATAGGATACTCTATCTATCGATAAAAGACCACAGTAGAATCGTATGCATCATGGCAGGAATTGAAACGCTTTCGAAATCATAGGATTATATCATGGTGGGGCTATGCTTGCCTTTGCGAGTTTATAACAGATAAGCAGATCTTCAAGAGCCTTGTACTTGACTTGTTACAGTTGGTCAAGTATTGTTCGTCGATCTTCGATGGTCTTGATCTCGATCTCAATATCGTATTCTACCGGGAAGAAGCAAACACCAGAAAGAAAGGGAAACAATCAACACATATCATCGATGCAATGCTCAAACAATAATAATGGTATGACAAGTTAAATTGATTTGAAATGTAACCCTAAGGCATGCTCGACAATTTAATCGGGCTTCCGAGGGGTGAAAACCCTAACTCGAGGAAACTCTGGAGGCTTATGAGAGGGGTTACTATGTTGTTCTAATTAAACTTGTCACTGAAGTTGTTGATCAATGCATGATTATATCTTAGATAGACAGCTCTCATTTTTCTAAACATTTTGATATATTATTTATATTTTTCTGACTTATAATTAATTAGATATTGAATTTACAAGTTTAAAATCAATTTTTGGAATTATTAAACCTTTATTGCATCACTATGACGTCAGCTAGGGGGGTCAGGGTTGTTTTTCACCGCGGGCAGGTCTAGCCACAGAGGTTGACCTGTGGGCCAGGGCCACATAGGCTGCCACCGTGGCCAACCTTGCGTGCTGCTGACGCAGGCCTCACGTCACCACGACGGTGGAGTGGCAGACGGTGGCCGGTGGCGATGCTGGAGAGCGCGCGGGGCTGCGGGGCTTTGCGCATTTGAATCAGCACATCGAGGCAGACTCAAACTTGGCGACGCCGCCCTCTGATGGTCGCCGGAGCAGGTGGTACGACGACGGCCGACGGCGGCGAACAAAAGCTAACGGCGCGGGCATGAACTACAACAAGAGGGGAAGGAAGGAGGCATCCAGGAGGTTCGCTTGCTCACCCTCGACGCATGAATAGCCTCGGGAGGACAGAGGAGCTCGGCATCAACGTCAATGCCTACGGCGGCGGTCATCGGGCTTGAGGAAGACAGGAGTCACGGGGCTCGATACCGTGTGTCCCGACTCGATTCAACTGACGAGGAGGATCAGCATGGTGCGGCGATGCTTCCTCTGTGCTCAGGATAGCGAGGGGAGGTCGGAGATGGCAGTGCGTCGGTGATCTCTACAGCTAGGGTTTTGGTCTCCAAAGGGGAACGAGAGAGGGAGGTCTCTGGGGAGAGGGGAAGTGGATGAGGACGATCAGGGCGTCGAGGCGGTGATCTTATCCTCCCCTAGAGGCGATGGACGGCGGCGAGGAAGCGGCGCGGATCAACGGCCGGCGGCGCTACAACGAGCTGCTTCTCGCTGTCGAGGAAGACGACGAAGACTGAGCCGAAGCGGTACGGGCCAGTAGCGGGCCACGCATGGGCTGCGAGCTGCGAGCATGCAGGAAAGATGGAGAGGGAGAGAACTGGGCCGGCTGGGCTGCGGCCTGGTTGCTCTGCTGCTCCTTTTTTTTATGAAACCCTTTTTCTTTTTCTGTTTTGTCTTTTCCATTTGTATTTTCAATTCAAATTCTGTTTTAGGATATTTCAAAAATACCAGGGATTTTGTAAGATATAGAAAATATTGCAGGGGCCCTTTTAGTCCATTTGGGCTCCAATGTTTTGGTAGTTTTCAAAATTCAAACCCATTTTGAATTGATTTCAGATAGAGGGAGAGAGTAGGGTTTATGGTTTTTGCTTTATTTCTTTTTGCATGCATTTTTAGGATATGATGCTCATGAATGCACAAATAAACCCTAATTTCTATTTAAGTAAAACTAGGGTGTTACAGCATACAAATAGATGGGGTGTTCTAATGACTCCATACAATAAGACCAGAAAGCATCAACCAAGGGTCACAGAACCTGATCCACTTAGCGGCAACCCCATTAGGCCATGGGGCGCATCCATGAAATGTATGAAATGTATGAGATTTATATAGTTTCCTAGTGCACTTAAAGATTCTAACAACATAATATTATTAACAATATAGTTAATGGTTACACAATGCTTGTGCATGTCAAGTATACAATGAATACATTAGATAGTGTTTTCAATTTCAGAACTATACCTAGTTTCTTATACATATTTACTCAAGTTGGTTATTATCTTTTAATACTTTTTTCCTTTTTATTTAATATTGCACACCTTAATTCAAGGAACAAAAAAGACGAAGCTGCATTAATTTGTAGAATAATTTGTGTTATCCAAGCAAACCATAGTGTATATGTATTATGATATGGTCCATTCTAGTATCATTAAATATCTTTACAAAGAGCTCTAAAGTGAATACTCTAATAAATGTTGAGATAGAAATAAAATGACCCTGGCTCACTTGTTTGGAAGACTAGATGTACAATCTCACTACCTGGGTTTAAGTGCTTGCATACATGAATATGAGTCCCTATTTGCATCGTAGCGACTTCCTTTACAGTTTTCGTAAAAACAACTTTGATATAGGTTATAGTGTACTTGTTTATATAATGTAAGTCAAAATTCTAGAGTATGTGCTATTTATAACTTTGGTGTAAGTAAATAGAAAGTTCTTAGTTGTACGAGGTGTCTAGTGTGTACATTTTGCAATATTCATCCTCATTTCTTTATGTATCTATTGCACCGTAGAAAAGGAAGAATGATTGAAAAAGGGAAACGGCAAAAGGAAACAAATGCATGCATAAGTCACATGTCATTGTAAAAATTGGTTTATCGTGTTGTGCACGGCAGTAGGTATGTGTGGTATATAATGTCCTATCTTGCGACTAAGCACTTCAAAGCAAACATGTTGATTGGAGCACTTAAACGTTGCTACTAAACTTTGTGAAATCACATGTTTAGGCATCATAGGTGGATTGCAAAATGGTCCGGAAGGCCTGCGGGTACTAAAACACCAAGCTAGCGTTCCACTTTGATTCATACTGAACTTTTATTGTCAAAAAACTACCACGTAGGATGACATATGGATAGAATCCATTTTGTGAGTAGTTAGACATTTGTGTGCCACACACAATATCCATGGAGTGAAAATGAGTCCTCCATGTGGAAAACGAAACATCGGTACCAAACCAGTCACGAGGATCTTGGGCAAAACTTTTTGTGTTTCCGAACATCCATGTGGACCAAGCATTAACTGATCTAGCCTAGTGCAAACTTGGCTCCATGATAGATCGAAACCCATTTTCTGTGGCCCAAAAGCCTTGCCAGTTCGAAAAGAACTAAAAACAAACTATTAATCTACATAAACCACCACCACGAAAAAGTCGTTTGGAGATTGCTTTGAACAATTGCGTGATATTTGGTGTCATGGATGTACTTGACTGATCAGTGTGTACCACTAAAAAATAAAAGCAGTAATTACAAAATTGCAAGGTGAATAAAAGTTGCACCTCTCGCTATGGATCTACTCTGTCTAGCCCGAATTTCCTTGACCACTAGCATTGTGTGCAGTCGTGCATGTTTTGCAGAACCAAATGCGTGACCAGTGCGTACCAGATCAGGGCATGCACGTATCGATGACCATTATCGACAACTCTAAGTGGGCTAGGATTATCAATTATCTACAACATTATTTGTTGGTCAACCATAAACTCCGTGTGTTTTAATGGTCCAGTTGCTTAGCCCAGCTTGATCATCTCAATCCAAGTGGGACTAGTGTCGTAGACAAGGTATGCACAAATAAAATTGGTTCTAGCATTCGTAGCCAAATAAAATTTGTTCTTTTATTCTTGTTTGTAGCTCAAAATTACTCAAAACTTGTTCATGGGCAAACCAAAAAAGAAAGGTGGCAAGCTGGGCAAAGCTTTCACTTTGTTAAATTGTTATGCCATTTTTGAGAATGAAGGGAAATGGAAGAACCACCCCTCCAGCAAAACTACGAACAAAAGGAAGACACCAACTACCTCAGTTGGAGAACGTTTGGTTGTGGACACCTATGATGAAGGCTCAAGTAGCCCCACTCTTCTTTCTTCGGTCAAAGTAAGGAACTCGCCAACCAAAGGACGGGGTTGAGGCACAAATATAAAGAAGAAAGGAGGGAGACCGAGGAGAGGAGAGGAAGGTGGCAAATGATGAAATGGTCAAGAGGATGGGGCATGAGCACAATCATAGCTATTGATCCAAGTGGTATAGATGAGAAGGCCCGAGCTTACTTCGAGTTTGTTGTGTCAAAATCTTGATTTCAACAGGGTATGTGGGAGGAAATGGTGGCAACAATGGTGGCAGCGGTGGTGGGTATGGTGGCAACGGTGTCATTTGAGTGTTGTTCTATGCACTGATGAACTATTTATTTTGTGTTGATGATGCACTTTTTATTGCTTTTATGATTCGTAGTGTTGTTCTATGAAGCCATGAATTATTTATGTTGATGATGCACTTTGCTACTACGTAACTATGACTACTTCTATGATTGGTGAATGAATGATGCTCTTTGCAAATTAATGATGCGTGTTTTTATCTTATGTAAAAATGTTTTGTTTATAATTCGGTTGATGTATCTTATATCTGTGAGGATAGTAGAGAGAAGAAAATTATACAGAGTAGTTTTGGGTAAGCACCATATGGGCAAGCATACCCACTTTGCTTACCTAAAATATAGGTAAGATGTTGGAGTTACTCATAGGGCAGCCACAACGTACACATTGCCAAATTTGAGGAAAAGCAAAATTTGTCTTCAGCGTGCAATTTAGCCAAATTATCTGTACTGCGTGGGTCCTGGTACTGATGATAAATAGATTTTTTCCAACCGTTCTCTCTCCTTATCCACCTCTTTCTTCCCCAACCACAGGAAAAATCCCGTCTAGTTGCTTCTCCTCAAATCCAATCTCACACGTTCTCCGCGATCTTCTGTTCCTTGGGCTCGGCATCGCGCTTGAGCTCGGCCAGGCGGCCAGCTTGTCCTGGTACTACGCCCTCTAGACGCTGCACTGACCACCGCTCCCGCTTGCTTCTCCCATAAACTCCTCTGCCACTTCGCGCCGCCGGATACGTACACGGCCCCTCGTCCAACTCAGTCCCCCTCGTCCACCTCCCTGCAACAGTACATAGCCAACTCCGGCAGCGGCCTCGACGGAATCTTTCAAGCAAAGGCGTGAGAGGTCAAAGAAACAGTGAGAGATTTCTTTTTTAATCCCGTCAATATATTTGGCATCGGAACATGAGGTTGCGCCGGTTCTCTCCTTTCTCTAATTTGGAACTATCCCCACTGTCATGGTATTGCCGATGAGTACACCATGGAGGGGTCCTCACAGTGCGTGTTTAGAGACGTGGGGAAGGCGGACCGTTGACGGGTACGAGGTAACACAACTTACCCAGGTTCAGATCCCACGACGGTGGCGAAATCCTACTCCTGCTATAAATTACTATAATGTCAATACGCCGAGTTACAGGGATTGGTTCGCTATGCGAGGTTGTCTGAAGTTTATCTGAGATTGTGCCCTAAAGGCTCCCATAGGCCCGACTTATATAGTCACTAGGTCCTAGGGTTACAGGGAAAAGTCATAGCCGGACAAGTTACAGAGTCCTACACTGACTATAATTAGTCTAGCTTGTCTTGTGCTTCAAGGCTCCGGGTACGCTAGTGACTCCACCGTAGCCTTCTTTTATCCGGCATGGGCCTCCCTTCTGGGTCCATCTAACTGGGCCGTCCAGCAGGCCATGGGCTATGCTACCAACTGTGGGCCACCCGGGTTATCCGAATAGAGGACACGCTATGAGGATACACATATAGCATATCCCCAACAGTAGCCCCCGGAGAACTCCAAGATCTTGCGTCGCCTTGCCTCTTCACGTTGAATGCTCCGTCTAGATGGATGTCGGCAAATCGTCAAGCAATATCTTGTAGTCCTCCCAAAGAACCCTGCAAGGTTTTCTCCGTCTTCAACTTGTAAGTCGGAGAATTACTGAATCTTCTATCGTACTCTTCCGTAGCCGGATTGGATCCGTCTATGTCAGAATCTTCCGATGTGATGGTTCATCTGCCTATGATAGCTAGGGCGTCGTAGACATAGGTCAGTGATGCCTCGTAACTCACACATGCAGAGAACACAATCATGTCCACTTTTTCCACGCGAGCAATACGAACCGTTGGCGGCGACGGTTGGTACGTGGCGAAATTTCCGCGCACGTCCCCACACATGTTGTCTACGCGGCAACCATTCAATCGAGCCGCACGAATCTTGATGCCGGAGACCATGAATAGTAACTGTGATGGGAAATTTACTTTTTCACCTCATTCTCCTATGCATCTTCTTCTTCAGGAAAGCGTCTCCTCGAGCTCTTCGCGCCTCGCATGAAAAACCCTAACTCCCAATCTCATCAGTCACCTCCGAACATACCCAATGGCCAGCAGCAGCTCCTCCCCTTCGATGGCGGCGTAGGGCAAAGCCGCGGCGAAGCCGGCGAGCTCCGTCATCATGCCCCCAGAGGGCCTGGTCATCCCCAGGTCTGCGATGGTCGAGGCCACTGGCGGCGACCATAATCCAGCGGCGTTGGAGCTGCTGGAGGAGGAGTACGACTCCCACAAAGGCGACTGGCGCGGTTCGGACATCACGGACCATGACATAAAAGAGCTTATCAACGAGGGTTACCTACCCGCTACGGAGGGGCTCGCCTGGCGGGTGGCGCCGGCCGGCTAGGTCACACCTTCTCCCCAAGACGGAGAAAAGGTGTACCTCAAAGCACAGATGGTACATGGCGTCTCCCTGCCCATCTCTAACTTTTTCCTTGTTGTCCTCAACCATTACCGAGTACAACCTCAGAACCTATCCCCCAATAGCATCCTAGCGCTTAGCAATTACGCGGCGCTTTGCGAGGGTTACCTAGGGATTAGGCCTAGGCTAGATCTCTTCATATACTTCTTCACTGTCAAGCGTGAAGCCGGAGCTGGCAAGGACGAGCTTAGAAATTGTGGAACCATTAGTTTTAAGATCCGGCCTGGCCGGCGCTTCCTCGACATCGTCGGCCACGAGTCCTGCAAGAACTGGCAGCGTACTTACTTCTATGGCCCAGATATCCCTCTGGCCGGCGAGAATTAACTTACCCGGACTTTGTCGATGGAGCAGCCGCCGAAACTTCGACATGGAGATCCCATGCCTCCCTTCCCTCCGACATCGACGCTTCCCGCGCTATAAGGCAAATAGAGTGGTTCGTAGAGACGGGTCTAACTGGACTGGACCTAGCCATGTGCTGGTCAGATCCAGCCTCTGCAGCACCGCTTGAAGTTGATGCACGAGTATACCAACGATAGAAGGGATAGCCTCCGCATCTCCGAGGACAACTTCTCGAGCGACTCCATCAAGCTTGGCCTCAAGGACATCATCAAGGTGAAGGACAAGAAGCATGGCTTCGCCATCACCTACGACATGTTCGTAGAGAGCAAGTGCCCAAAGGTAACTATTTATTTTCCGTATATGACATATACTCCAGTTCTTCCGTCTAGCCATCACCATCTCATCTAACATAGTGGTTTCTTCACTCTAACAGCTTAGCGATATAGACAAGGATAGCATGGCTTCTCAAATCTATGATCCAAAGATGAAGGAAGTCACCGTCGTGTCCGAAGACGATGCTCCATTAGCGCGAAAGCAGAAGAGCTCCACCTCTGACGCTGCCGACGGAGGCAAGAAGAAGAAGACGGAGGGTGGAGCCTCCAAGAAGACTACCGCCGCCCTAGAGGCGGAGAAAAGAAAGCTTACAGGGATCCCCTTTGCCAAAGCACCCCCTCTTGTGTAAGCTTCTTTCCCTCTGACATTGTCCATGTGTCTGTCTTATTCCTGTACTTATGCATTTTTCATGTTTCAGGAAGAAAGCCACAACCAGCTTGAAGAAGACCTCCAAAACTTTGGGGGCTTCTAGAACCATCAAGGATATGCTACATCGTGATGTATCTCCCGCCATCGCCCCTGTCACTCCCGTCGTCCAGCCTTCGTTCGCCTCGACAAGCTCACAAGCTAAAGAAGCATCTGGCCCTTCCGCCATGGAAGTGGACTCAGGCGCCTCCACAGAGCTCGTTGTTGTCGGCGAACAGGCGACGCAGGAGAGTGCCGCACACCAAATGGTTGAAGCTCCGGCTAAGGATGCCATCGGTAGCGGTAAGGCGGTGGTGGAAGGTGGTACTTACATGGGCGCGCCTCACACCCAAGAAAACCATAGAGTTTCCAAAGATAGTCTATCTAGTACTTACGTCGGGTAGCACTTCTCTGGTTCCTGGTGCGGTGCCGACATCTCCAATGTGCGGTCTCGAGGAGCTTCTCCGGCAAGCAGAATTCTTGCAAGGAAACAGTGCATCCTTCGGCAAGTTGCTAGCTGAGAGTGCTACCAACCTCAAGATCATTGCACTTGTAAGTTATATTTGCCTTTTTGCATTTCATATGAATATCCCACTGTAGCCCCCGAGGATTTAGACGGAAAACCATAGGTCTTTGCGTCTAAATGCTCTAAGAGTGACTAAGCTAGAAAACTTCTCACTGTAGCCCCCAAGCATATAGGTGGAATGAATTATTCCGACTAGATGCTTTAAGAGTAGCATACGCAGTGTTTATAAATTTCGATACTGTAGCCCCCAAGCTTCTAGTTATAACTGAATTAGTTCCGACTAGATGCTTAAAGAGAATCTAAGCATACATCCGAGTTAAAAACTTTATACTATAGCCCCCAAGCTTCTAATAAAAAACTGAATTAGTTCCGACTAGATGCTTAAAGAAAGACTAAGCATGTTGCTAAGTTAAAAACTCTCGCTGTAGCCCCCGAGCGTCTAGGTGGAATTTTTCCGGCTAGATGCTCCAAGTAGACCAAACAACGTTTAACTTTCTTTTTTCCAAAGAATGAGAGTGCTCGGAGGGGCATGGCCAACGACAAGTACCAGAAGATGCGCGCTGATTTGGAAGCCAAAAAGGGTAAAACTGCCTTCTTGAAGGAACAGATCATCAAGAGCAAGCGTCTATTTTTCCTTTCGTTTTCCGTACTCTGGCTTGATCTTGTGTATTCTCCAAGTACTCACTGTGTACTTTTCTTTCTCCGACTTGCAGAAACCATTGCCAAGGCTAAGGACATTGTCGAGCAATCCAAGCATATTCAGGAGCTGGATAGCGAGAACAAGATCCTTAAGAAGGAGAGGGAGGATATGCTGAAAATGCATGAAGAATCAATGAAAGCCCTGCAGGACTCCGCCGTCGAGGAGATGAACCACTTGAAAGAGGAAATCACGGTTTTAAAAGATCAGAAGAAAGCTGCCGATGAGCAGAATCAACGCCATCATGAAGCGTATAAGATCCTCCAACAAGGACAAGACTCCATGGCGATACCTCCGCAAGCCGAGGCCAAAGATCTTCGAAGTGATTCTCCGTCTTGGATTTCTGTAGTCTAGATACTTTGACTTTTTGAACTCATACGCTCCTTTGTAGGAAATTTGAAGATCCTATGGGTTTAACCCGGTCGCCTCCTCCGCCAAAGGAATGCATGGTCCTTGCCGGCAAATTTATCAACACCGCCATCGCGCAGGACAAAGAGATTGCCAAGCCTCTCCAGATCAATATCAAGGCATGGGACTCTATGGCGAAGTTCTCGGAGATCCTGCACCGAGCCCCTGAGCGTATTGCAAGCTGGAAAGCTTCATGTGCATGGGTCGGTGCAAGGATGGCGCTGTCCATGGTCAAGGCACATTACGAGAATGCCGACATTGACACGGTAAACTCTGGTATCCCTGACGTATATGACGAAGGCCAAAAGATAAACCATGAATCTATCTTGGCGTCACTTGCGGGTTATGACATGAGAGTTGCCGAGTTGGTCGACGTTAACGTCTTCGTGCCAATGAAAACCATTGATGGCGGCAACCAAAGCTCCTCTGAGTCCCTCAACACTGCCGACTTCGAGGATGACTCTCCTGCTGCCGATGATGTTGCTTCCAAGTCGCTTGCGCCAGAGGAATAAAAAACAATTTATAATATTTGTTTCCTCTATGACATGTTATGCGGAAAAACTATGTGTTAACTTAAGGAGGAAAACAATGGCGTATGTCTTGCTACTTAAGAACTGTTTCCAGCATGTATATATTTTTTAAGCAAGTGTTGGCTTATCCATTATTTGGGTTTTATGCTTGACTTTTTGTGAGTCGGATGACTCGTTGTCGGAACCATGCGCTCAGGTGATGATGCCCAATGGCACCGTTAATAACCTAAACACAAAATTGCCGACAATAAGTGCCAAAAGTCACTACTCCAGAATCCACATAAAAACGACAAAGAACATGTAGACCAGAAAACTTAAGCTAACGCCCGTAGGTGGAATTTTCACAAGTGCAATTGCAAAGCTTGTGCATAAAGGTTTTATATGATCCAAAAATGAACACTAAAGGAGTTAAAAGACTCAGAAATATGAGTGAACCAAAGAGCTTTATTTCATTGATCATATAAGAAGTACACAATTAGATAAAAAATGCTAAGTGTAGAAAGGACGTAGCTGTGCTATGTTCCATGGCCGATCAAGCTCCGCGTAGTCATCATCCGGGTCACGTCGCTTACACTTATGATCCTCGTTGGGTCTATCCTTCAGTTCACGATTGTCAATGAGGTAGTAAGACCCATTGAGTTGTAGGGTTTCGCGGCATAGTAAATCAAAATTTTCTACGGATGCGAACAGAGGGAAGCCAAGATCTAATCTAGGAGATGCAAACAACGAGAGAGATTGGGTTAGATATTCATACCCTTGAAGATTCGCACAGAGGAACGTTCGTCGGAACGTGGGTGATGTCGTCGTACTCGCTTCTCCTCCTCGCGATCCGATCCGATCTAGCACCACAAGTGGCGATGCCTCCGTGAGATGCACATGTGCGGCAACTCGACGTCTCCTCCTTCCTTGGTCCAGCAAGTATGGTGGAGAGATGGGTTGGATCTACAACACGACGGCGCGGTGCAATTGGTGGAGAATTTCTGCCGCAGGGCTTCGCCTACAAGCAGTCGGGAGAGAGAGATCTGGAGGGCAGCAGTATGGAGGCTAGGGTTGAAGGAGTGGGGGAGGAGGGCTGCGCCCCTGCCCTCTATATATAGGGGGCTGGCCGGCCCCCTTGGCCCCTCCTCCAAGCCCTAGGGCGGCGGCCCCAAGGTTGGAGTGGGGGGCAAGTTTTCCCCCTCCTTCTAGAAGGTTTCCCTAGGGTTTCCCTAGGGTTTTGGCCGGCTGGGCCTATGGGGCCTTGTGCCCCTGGCCCAATGCGACCAGGGCACTCCTAGGCCCACGCCCTCCCGACAAGTGGGGCCACGTTGGTCCCACTCCGAAGGTTCTAGAAGCTTCCAGACAATACCGATTAACCCAAACAATTCAACTCCAAAACTGCATTGCCTTATATGAATCTTATTCTCCGGTCCATTCCGAACCTCTCGTGATGTCCCGGATCCCATCCGAGACCAACAAAAACTCATAAACCAATTATCCAATCTATCCTAGCCGAGACACGTTATGTGTGACCTTCGGTTCGAGAATATGCAGACATGATCTTATATCAATAATCAATAGCGGGGTCTGGAAACCCATATTGACTCCCACACATTCATCGATGATCATATCGGATGAACCACGATGCCAGGATTCAATCAATCCCATATATATATTCCCTTCGTCTCGCGATATTTTACTTGCCCGAGATTCGATCGTCGGTACCGTCATACCTAGTTCAATCTCGCTCACGAAGTACTTTACTCGTTTCGTAATCCGATATCACTTTGTGATTAACTCCTTAACCACATGCTTGCAAGCGGTGTTGATATCGATTACCGAGTGGGGCCGAAGTATATCTCTCCCACTTGGGAGGGACAAATCCCATCTCGATACATACAACCCAACAGGCACTTTCCGATCACCTGAGAGACACCTTTATGATCACCCTCTCATAGGATGACGTTTGATGACCTCAAAGCTTTCTTCCGATACCAGGGAGTTGTATTATCTCATGGTCTAAGGAATACAATATTTGACATAAGAAAAGCTTCGCAAAGATGAACACGATGACACGATCTAATTGCTTCGCTTAGTTTGGGTCTGTCCATCACATCATTCTCCCAATGATATGATCTCATTATTAATCGACAACTCATGTCCATGGTTAGGAAACCTTAACCATCATTAATCAATGAGCTAGTCCATAGAGGCGTACTAGGGACACGGTGTTGTTCACAAACCACACAAGTATTAAAGTTTCCGCTTAATACAATTCTAGCATGGAATATAAACATTATCATGAACAAGAATTATAATAATAACATCTTTATTATTGCCTCTAGGGCATAATTCCAACAGTCTCCCACTTGCACTAGAGTCAATAATCTAGTTTACATTTGGCAACAATCTCACACCCATGGCACTGAGGTGCTGATCATGTTTTACACGTGGAAGAGGTTTAGTCAATGGATCTGCGACATTCAGATCTGTATGTACTTTGCTAATCTTCAGATCTCCATCTGCTATATAATCTCGGATTATATGAAACTTGCGGTTGATATGCTTGGTCTTTGGATGATATCTTGGTTCCTTAGCAAGTGCTATGGCGCCAGTGTTGTCACACAATATCTCCAGTGGGTCCAAGGCAATTGGAACCACACCAAGCTCAGTGATGAAGTTTCTGATCCAAACTCCTTCACTTGACGCTTCTACAGCAGCCATGTATTCCGCTTCTACTGTAGATCCCGCGATCACGCTTTGCTTGCAGCTTCTCCAACTCACAGCTCCTCCATTCAAAATATAAACGTATCCTGTCTGAGATTTAGAATCATCCTTATCGGTGTCGAAACTAGCGTCGACGTAACCTTTTACGACGAGCTGTTCATCACCCCCATAGACTAAGAACATTTCTTTAGTCCTATTTAGGTACTTTAGGATGTTCTTCACGGCTGTCCAGTGTTTCACTCCTGGATCACTTTGATATCTGCTCGTCAAACTAAGAGCATTGGACACATCCGGTCTAGTACACAGCACGGCATACATGATAGAACCTATGGCCGAGGCATAAGGCACTTTGCTCATAGCTTCCCTATCATTTACCGTAGCTGGACACTAAGCCTTGCTCAATATCTTACCTGACAACATAGGCACTGAACCTTTCTTTGCCTTATCCATTCTGAGCCTTTTCAGAACTTTGTCTAGGTATGTACTTTGTCTTAAAGCTATCAGGCGTCTTTGTCTATCTCTATAGATTATGATGCCCAATATATAAGCAGCTTCACCTAGGTCTTTCATTGAAAAACACTTGTTCAAATAACTCTTCACATCATTAAGCATGTTAATGTCATTTCCAATAATCAATATGTCATCCACATATAGTACTAGAAATGTCACCGAGCTCCCACTCACTTTCTTGTAGATACAAGCTTCGTAGCAATTTGGAACAAATCCAAAGCTCTTGATCACTTGATCAAAACGAAGGTTCCAACTCCGAGATGCTTGCTTCAGTCCATAAATGGAACGCTCAAGCTTGCATACTTTATCAGCATCCTTAGGATCGACAAAACCTTCGGGTTGCATCATATACAACTCTTCATCAATGTTGCCATTGAGGAACGCAGTCTTGACATCCATCTGCCAAATTTCATAATCATGAAACGCAGTAATTGCTAATAAAATCCGAATGGACTTAAACATTGCTACGGGAGAGAAAGTCTCATCGTAGTCAACACCTTGAACTTGTCGAAAACCTTTCGCGACAAGCCGTGCTTTATAGACGGTCACATTACCATCCGCGTCCGTTTTCTTCTTGAAAATCCATTTGCACTCAACGGCCTTTTGGTCGCTAGGAGGGTCCACCAAAGTCCATACTTGGTTTTCGCTCATGGATCCCAATTCGGATTTCATGGCCTCTAGCCATTTCTCGAGTCCGGCTCATCATCGCTTCCTCATAGTTCGCAGGCTCACCGTCATCTACTAACAAGACAGTTAAGACAGGTTGCCGTACCACTCAGAGGGCACGCGACCTTGTCGACATGCGACGCTCAAGAGCAAAGATCGTCCGAAGCTTCATGATCCTTATCATTAGCTTCCTCTATTATTGGTGCAGGCGGCACTGGAACAATTTCAGATGCTGTGCTACTCTCCAATTCAAGAGAAGGTTCAACAACCTCGTCTATCTCTACTTTCCTCCCACTCACTTCTTTCGAGAGAAACTCCTTCTCAAGAAAGGAACCGTTCTTTGCGACAAACACTTTGCCTTCGGTTCTATGATAGAAGGTATACCCAATAGTTTCCTTAGGGTATCCTATGAAGACGCATTTCTTCGCTTTGGGTTCGAGCTTGTCCGGCATCAACTTCTTGACGAAGCTTCAGATCCCCAAACTTTAAGAAACGACAACTTAGGTTTAGCACCAAACCACAGTTCATACGGTGTCGTCTCAACGGATTTAGATGGTGCCCTATTTAAAGTGAATGCAGCGGTTTCTAATGCATAACCCCAAAATGATAACGGCAAATCAGTAAGAGACATCATCGATCGGACCATATCTAATAAAGTTCGATTCCGGCGTTCATACACACCATTGCGCTGTGGTGTTCCGGGTGGCATGAGTTGCGAAACAATTCCGCTTGCTTTAAGATGCGTGAGAAAATCATAACTCAAATATTCTCCCCCACGATTGGATCGCAGAAACTTAATCTTTCTGTTACGATGGTTCTCCACTTCATTCTGAAATTCCTTGAACTTTTCAAATGTTTCAGATTTATGTTTCATTAAATAGATATACCCATATCTACTTAAGTCATCGGTAAAAGTGAGAAAATAGCGATATCCACCGCGCGTCGAAACACTCATCGGTCCGCATACATCGGTATGTATGATTTCAAACAAGTCCGTTGCTCGCTCCATCATTCCGGAGAACGGGGTTTTGATCATCTTGCCCATGAGGCATGGTTCGCATGTGTCAAATGATTCAAAATCAAGAGACTCCAGAAGTCCATCAGAATGGAGTTTCTTCATGCGCTTTACACCAATATGACCTAGACGACAGTGCCACAAATAAGTAGTATTATCACTATCTACTTTGCATCTCTTAGCCTCAATGTTATGGATGTGTGTTTCATCCCTTTCGAGATTTAGAAGAAATAAACCATTCACAAGAGGTGCATGACCATAAAAGATGTTACTCATATAAATAGAACAACCATTATTCTCCGATTTAAATGAATAACCGTCTTGCAATAAACACAATCCAGAAATAATGTTCATGCTCAACGCAGTACATAATAACATTTATTAAGGTTTAAAACTAATCCCAAGGTAAAACTAAGGAGAGCGTGCCGACGGCCATCACATCAACTCTTGATCCGCTGCCAACGCCAAGATCGTCACCTCATCCTCGCAGTCATTGCCTATTCCGTAGCTCTGCTTCGAGTTACAAATATTAGCAATCAACCAGATCAAATACCTGTGCACTACAATGAGGGCTAGTAAGGAAAACATCAATAACATGTATATCAAATATACCTTTGATGGTGCCACCTTCTTGTCCGCTAAGTACTGGACAGCTTGCGCCCAAAGGACCCTTGTCCTTGCAATACAAGCACTCAAAGGTCCGCTTTGGACCAGACACTGAGCTTCTTCTCAGCAGGCAACGCGCTTCGCCGCCTTTCTTGAAGGGCTTCTTTGCACCTTTACCTTTCTTAAAGGAGGGCTTGTTGACCATCAACACATGATTATCCTTTTGATGTCCACCTTCGCAGCCTTCACTTTGCGAAGAGCTCGGTGATCGATGGAACCAATCTGATTATGAGTCACTACAAAACTTTTGTAGCTGGAGGGAGTGATTGCAGAACCTGTCAATCTTGAGCTCCTCCGAATCTTGCGTTCAGCTTGCTCACATGCTGAGTGTAGCCCGACATCTTTATGGCGTGCTCACTAACGGAACTCCCTTCCTCCATCTTGCAGTTAAAGAACTTCTCAGAGATCTCATATCTCTCAGAACGGGCCTGAGTTTGAAACATGGTTTTCAGCTCCTCAAGAATCTCAAAGGGCCCGGGATAGTCTTCAAAACGATTTTGAAGGTCCGATTCCATAGCAAACAACATGGTGCTCTTAATCACACCATAATCATCTTTGCGCCGATCGATGACAGCTTTCTCATCACCGACGCAGCTGCGTTAGGGTTACCTAACGCTTTCTCAAGGACATAGTCCTTTGACCGCCAGAGAGAATGATTCTCGATTGCGTAACCAGTTGGTGAAGTTAGACCCATTGTTCTTAAGCTTTTCTTTCTCAGCAAAAACGTTGAAGTTGAAGTTTGACTTATACATTTGATCTACATTATTTGCAAGTACAAATTAGACTATGTTCATGATAACTAGTTCAACTTTTAATCAAATTACTAGATGAACTCCTACTAAATTCAACATCCCTCAAGTTGTTTAGTGAACATGATCAAAATTCACCACACCTAATCCGATCTTCACGAGAAGAGATGTGGCTTCAATGGTGGACAACAAAGTGTCGATCATATCATTCATATGACTCATGCTTAACCTTTCGGTTCATGTGTTCCGAGGCCATGTCCAGACATGCTAGGCTCGCAAGTCAAACCCAAGTATTTCCGCTGCAGTAAACTGGCTTGCACCCGTTGTATGTGAGCGAGAGTCTATAGCACCCATCATCACGTGATGCTTGGACACGATTTAACTTTCGCAACGGTGCATACATGGGGAGAACACAATTTTATCTTGATCTTTATGAGGAATCATCTTATAATGCTACCGTCATGATCTAAGCATAATAAGATACATAAAAGGATAAACATCACATGCATATAACTTTATGTGACATGGTATAGCCAATCTTACAATGATCTCCATCTTGTGTGTGCCGGCATGATCTCCATCACTCCACCATGATTGCCTCCACCATGAATAGCAACTACAACTATTGCTAACTACTTAGCGATAAAGTAAAGCTATTACATGGCGTATAAGAAGTTGACTCGCAGGTCATACACAATTATAAAGACAACCATATGGCTCCTGCCGGTTGTGTACTCATCGACATGCAAGTCATGAAACATTACAAAACATGATCATCGCATACATTATACACATCACATCTTGGGCCATACCATATCACAGAAAACACTCCCTGCAAAAACAAGTTAGACGCCTCTACTTTGTTGTTGCATGTTTTACGTGGCTCATGGGAGTAGCAAGCTAAGAACGATTCTTACCTACGGAAAGCCACAACGGTGATATTATGGTTGCCAAACTCCGGTGTTAAACCCATGACAACTATAGTGAGAGAAACAGGCATCCACCAGCCGCATGTGTGGAACAAGCCACACGTCAAGTGCGGAGCCGGTCTCGCGAACGATGTCGCGTAAGGTTGGCCTGGACCGCTTCAATCTCACTATCCCACATCATAAGAAGAACACAAACAAGAGGCTTGCAACAGAAAACATCAACGCCCGCAACAACCATGTTGCGTTCTACTCGTGAAACACATCTACGCATAGATCTAGCTCTGATACCACTGAAGGGTTTCGCGGCTTAGTAAATCAAAATTTTCTACGGATGCGAACAGAGGGAAGCCAAGATCTAATCTAGGAGATGCAAACAACGAGAGAGATTGGATTAGATCTTCATACCCTTGAAGATTCGCACAGAGGAACGTTCGTCGGAACGTGGGTGATGTAGTCGTACTCGCTTCTCCTCCTCGCGATCCGATCCGATCTAGCACCACAAGTGGCGATGCCTCCGTGAGATGCACACGTGCGGCACCTCGACGTCTCCTCCTTCCTTGGTCCAGCAAGTATGGTGGAGAGATGGGTTGGATCTAAAACGCGACGGCGCGGTGCAATTGGTGGAGAATTTCTGCCGCAGGGCTTCGCCTACAAGCAGTCGGGAGAGAGAGAGCTGGAGGGCAGCAGTATGGAGGCTAGGGTTGAAGGAGTGGGGGAGGAGGGCTGCTCCCCTGCCCTCTATATATAGGGGGCTGGCCGGCCCCCTTGGACCCTCCTCCAAGCCCTAGGGCGGCAGCCCCAAGGGTTGGAGTGGGGGGGCAAGTTTTCCCCCTCCTTCTAGAAGGTTTCCCTAGGGTTTCCCTAGGGTTTTGGCCGGCTGGGCCTATGGGGCCTTGTGCCCCTGGCCCAATGCGACCAGGGCACTCCCTCGTAGGCCCACACCCCCTCCCGACAAGTGGGGCCACGTTGGTCCCACTCCGGAAGGTTCTAGAAGCTTCCGGTACAATACCGATTAACCCGAAACAATTCCGAACTCCAAAAACTGCATTGCCTTATATGAATCTTATTCTCCGGACCATTCCGGAACCTCTCGTGATGTCCCGGATACCATCCGAGACTCCGAACAAAAACTCATAAACCAATTATCCAATCTATCCTAGCGTCAAGACACGTTAAGTGTGTGACCCTTCGGTTCGAGAATATGCGTACATGATCTTATATCAATAATCAATAGCGGGTCTAGAAACCCATATTGACTCACACATTCATCGATGATCATATCGGATGAACCACGATGCCAGGATTCAATCAATCCCATATATATTCCCTTCGTCTCGCGATATTTTACTTGCCCGAGATTCGATCGCTTGATCATCATACCTAGTTCAATCTCGTTCACAGCAAGTACTTTACTCGTTTCGTAATCCGATATCACTTTGTGATTAACTCCTTAACCACATGCTTGCAAGCGGTGTTGATATCGATTACCGAGTGGGGCCGAAGTATATCTCTCCCACTTGGGAGGGACAAATCCCATCTCGATACATACAACCCAACAGGCACTTTCCGATCACCTGAGAGACACCTTTATGATCACCCTCTCATAGGATGACGTTTGATGACCTCAAAGCTTTCTTCCGATACCAGGGAGTTGTATTATCTCATGGTCTAAGGAATACAATATTTGACATAAGAAAAGCTTCGCAAAGATGAACACGATGACACAATCTAATTGCTTCGCTTAGTTTGGGCCTGTCCATCACATCATTCTCCCAATGATATGATCTCATTATTAATCGACAACTCATGTCCATGGTTAGAAAACCTTAACCATCATTAATCAATGAGCTAGTCCATAGAGGCGTACTAGGGACACGGTGTTGTTCACAAACCACACAAGTATTAAAGTTTCCGCTTAATACAATTCTAGCATGGAATATAAACATTATCATGAACAAGAATTATAATAATAACATCTTTATTATTGCCTCTAGGGCATAATTCCAACATGAGTAGCACCTTGCTTATGATGAACGGTCCTTACCATGGCGGGGATAATTTGTGTGACTTCTTCTGCTTAAGTCAGGGCACCAGATCCCCTCTTTAAACGAGCGATGCCGAACGCGGCGACTATGATAGCTGCGTAGCTTCTGCTGGTAGATGGTGGATCTTTGGCATGCCAAAACACGCTCCTCCTCGAGAAGGTCCATATCTAGGCGTCTGGATTCTTCAACATCATCTTCGTCGTAGGCGACAACTCTTGGTGCATCGTGAAGGATGTCGAAAGGTAGGATGGCTTCTGCTCCATATACCATAAAGTAAGGGGTGTAGCCAGTGGATCTGTTGGGTGTAGGTCGTAAACTCCACAACACAGATGGCAATTCTTCCGCCCAGGCTCCAGTTGCTCTGTGTAGCGGCGCCTCAAGACGTGGCTTGATTCCCTGCATAATTAATCCATTGTCTCGCTCAACCTGACCATTGGACTGTGGGTGTGCCACAGATGCACGATCAAGTCGGATGCCCTTCTCCCAACAATAAGCTTCCACTTCTCTGAGTGACAAGTTGCTGCCATTGTCGGTGATAATGCTATGTGGGAGACCAAATCTCACCACTAGATCTCAAACAAACCTAAGGGCAGTGGCCCCATCAAGCTTTCTAATGGGTTTAGCTTCTATCCATTTAGTGAATTTATCAACTGCTACTAGCAAATGCGTAAACCCACATGGTGCCGTCTGTAACGGTCCCACCATGTCTAGCCCCCAGACTACAAACGACCAAGTTATTGGTATTGTTCGCAATTCTTTAGAAGGAACATGTGGTTGTCGGGCATAATACTGGCATCCCATGCATGTCTCAACCAACTTATCGGCGTCCGCCTTCGCGGTCAGCCAGTAGAATCCTTGCCGTAAGGCTTTTGCGACCAATGATCGAGGATCGGCGTGATGCCCGCAATCTCCGAGATGGATTTCGCATAGGATTTCAATACCTTCTAGCTGGGAAACACACTTAAGGTATACACCAGTAGTGCTCCTTTTGTAGAGTTATCCATTGATTATGGTATAGCTCTTCGCTCGGCGTACTATTTGTCGTCTTTCGACTTCATTGTCGGGCAAAGTTCCGTGTTCGAGATACTCCATGAACGGTTTTGTCTAAGCCGGAGGGACCTTTGCCACCATGTGGAAAAAAGAGTTAACTCTATCCGAGTTGTCGATGTCTGCTCCCTTCACGTATGGTGTCTGTAGATGCTCTAGGAAAACTCCTGGCAAAATTTGTTTGCGCCCTGATCCAAGCTTAGACAGCATATCAGCCGCCTCATTTTGCTCCCTAGGTACATACTTGACCTCGTAGCCCAAGAAGCTCTTGGCTATCTCGTCCACTTTGTCTCGATATGCCGCCATCATAGGGTTCCGCGCATTCCAGGTGCCAGCCACCTGCTAGGCAACTAAGTCGGAATCTCCACAGCAAACTATGCGCTTGATGCCAATATCCTTGGCTACGCGTAATCCGTGAATGAGTGCTTCATACTCCGTCATGTTGTTCGTAGCCTCTAAGTGGATCTGCAGAACATAGTGTAGCTTGTCACCAGTTGGTGACTGTAGCAGTACACCAGCACCCGAGCCGTTGAGCAGCTTTGATCCGTCAAAGTGCATCACCCGGTACTCTGGTTCCGGCAATGGGGTAGCATCTGGCATCTCCGTCCAATCTGCAATAAAATTCGCCAAGGCTTGTGACTTGATAGCGCCGCGTCTCTTGTAGGTGATCTCGAAGGCGGCAAGCTCAATGCCCCACTTCGTGACCCTTCCCTTGGCGTCGTTGTTGTTTATTATGTCGGATAGTGGAGTCTTGCTCACCACTGTGATTGGGTGCTCCTGAAAGTAATGCCTCAACTTCCGAGAAGCAAGGAATACTCCATAAGCTATCTTCTTCCGTAGTGCGTAACGCCGCTGACTCCATCAAGACCTCGCTTACATAGTAAACTGGTCGTTGAACCCCGTGCTCATAGCTTGGTTCCTTCCGCTCTACCACGACGACGATGCTGATTACCCGGTTGGTTGCCGCCATGTAAATTAACATGGGATCTCCAGGCTCGGGTGCTATAAGGATGGGCGTTGAGGAAAGAATCTCCTTGAGCTGCTTCAATGCTGCATCTGCTTTGTCCGCCCATGTGAATTTGTCCGCCTTCTTCAGCAACTTGTATAGCAGCAAAGCCTTCTCTCCAAGTCGGCTGATGAACCGACTAACTACTGCAACACAACCTGTTAGTCGTTGAATGTCCTTTAGGCATGTCATACGGTTTATGTTTAAGATGGCCTTGATTTTCTTCGGGTTGACCTCGATTCAACGTTGGGAAACGATGAAGCTCAACAATTTGCCGGCTGGAACCCCGAAGACGCACTTCTTGGGGTTAAGCATCACGTTGTATTTTCGGAGATTATCAAAGGTTTCTTTTAAGTCGGAGATTAAGTCATTTGACTTTTTATACATCACCGCTATATCGTCCACATAGGCGTGAACATTCCGACCAATTTGATCGTGCAGGCAACGTTCCATTGTCCGCTGGTACGTAGCACCTGCGTTTTCAGCCCAAAGGGCATCGTAACATAGCAAAACGTGTCGTATGGAGCAGTGAACGAAGTGGCCAATTGGTCCGACTTCCTTATCTTGATCTGGTGGTATCCTGAGTATGCATCGAGAAAACACAAAAGTTCCGAGCCAGCCGTCGAGTCAATGACTTGGTCAATGCGAGGCAAAGCAAACGGATCTTTGGGGCATGCTTTGTTCAAGCCGGTGCAATCAACGCACATTCTTAATTCTTTGGTTCCCTTTTTGGGACAAGTACAGGATTGGCCACCCATTAGGTGTGAAGAACTTCTCGGATAAAGCTAGCCTTAAGTAACCTAGCTATCTCTCGGAGGGTGCCGGGACTTCCTCGATGGAGGGGGGTGGAGGTGCAACAGGAGCGACGATGACTGGAGGTGGTGGTGGTGCTGCGGCGATGGAGGCTGGAGGTGGTGGAGGCGGTTGCTGAGGCGGCAGCGCTCCACCAATGAGCGCTAGATCCGCCTGAGCTGCCCCTTCGGCCTCCGCGTAGCTGTTGACGGTGTGCACCATGCTTTCGAAGGTGAGACGTCCTAAAGCCTGCTCCCGCCTTAGAGAATGCCGGAGACGCGTTCCCTGGTCCAGTCCTTCCACAAAGTGATACATGGCATCCTCATTGGGGTAGTGGGCCAGATCGGCTCGTATACGGAGCCACCTGGCAAGGTAATCGCGGGGGTTTTCGCCCTCTCTCTGAACGCAACGCACCAGATTGAAGATGGTAACCACGCCGATGAACTTGGATCCCTGCTGTCCAGACGCACGGATGAAGCCGGCGGACTTCCAGTGATCTTCCAGCGTTATATCCTGCACAGGGGCGGTTTGGGTGGGCCTTGAAATTTTCCGATCTTTGCCAGCAAACTCCGAAGAGAGGTCCGACATTGATCCTTCCGCGAACGTATCCTGCCCGTAGGCAGTTCGTGCGGGCCTTGATGCTCCTCCGACTTCGAGGGAACTAGTGCCCGAGTCGGTTTTGCCAATGAAGAGGTGGATGTCTCCAATAGGAACGTTCGAACACCGCGTAGGGTTCGTCTTCGCCGGGATCCAGAACTCGTTGAGAGGAACGATCAGAACGTTGCCAGAGAAGAGAACGCGACCGATGGCTACAGTTTTGCCGATTCCCGCGAAGATCTTGGTCCTCGCCCGCTGAAGAGCCTGAAGCGCCTCTTGCCCCATGGTGGGCGCCAACTGTCGTGGTATTGCCGACGAGTACGCCATAGAGGGGTCCTTACAGTGCGTGTTTAGAGACGTGGGGGAAGGCGGACGGTTGACGGGTACGAGGTAACACAACTTACCCAGGTTCAGATCCCACGACGGTGGCGGAATCCTACTCCTGCTATGAATCACTATAATGTCAATACGCCGAGTTACATGGATTGGTTCGCTGTGCAAGGTTGTCTGAAGTTTATCTGAGATTGTGCCCTAAGGGCTCCCATAGGCCCGACTTATATAGTAGCCAGGTCCTAGGGTTACTGGGAAAAGTCCTAGCCGGACAAGTTACAGAGTCCTACACTGATTATAACTAGTCTAGCTTGTCTTGTGCTCCAAGGCTCCGGGTACGCTGGTGACTCCACCGTAGCCTTCCTTTATTCGGCATGAGCCCCCTTCTGGATCCATCTAACTGGACCGCCTAGCAGGCCATGAGCCATGCTACCAACTGTGGGCCACCCGAGTTATCCGGATAGAGGACATGCTATGAGGACACCCACGATGTTAGGAATTAGTTTCAAATGCTAAAAACTCAATTTAGAACTACTTGTGGCTAAACATTGTGGGTGCCCATAGTGCAACTCAAGCTAATGTGGTCTTGCCACACTCGGGCGAGCTAGGATTTTTTAAAAGAAAAAACAAAAAACGTATTTTTAAAAACAAAAATATGCATAAAACATATACACTTTTTTAAGGTATTGCAGAAATGTAAAAAAAATACATTGTACACTAGAAAATAAAAAAAGATAATTTCATGACTGAAAATGCGAGCTTTTTACTCCTATATATAGTTAGAAAAATTTTCTATAGAAAAAGAGTAATCTACCGAAACTTGCCACAGTTATTCGGAGCATTAATCAAATGTATTTCCAAAATAAATTTTGCATTTTTTGAAACTCAAAAGTACACTTTTTTTTTTTCAAAAAACGAGCTGCACTGAGCTCGGGTGCTGCAGAGTGCAGCGAATTTTCATACTCAAGCGGCCTATAAACCCCGGTCGCACCACCATTTTCCACCAAAACTACCTGCACCGCCGAAAACCCTAAACCCTCCCCACCGGCCACAGCCGCCTCTCGTCATGGCTCTCTTCGCTGCCGCCCGCCGCGCCGCCACCTCCTCCCTTCCCCTCCTCCGCGCCTTCGCCTCGGGCTCTGTGTCGCGCGTCCCCGCCCTGCTCCGCCCCCTGACCGCCGCGGCGGCGCGGCCGATGCCCTTCTCCTCGGCGTCCGCGCTGAAGCCGAACTCCGACGACGAGCTCCTCCGCGTCATCAAGTCCGAGATCAAATTTGCCGAGGACTGCGACGACCACGACCGGGTGCGTACGAGCCCCCCATCCAAATCTTCACAATTGTTGATGCTTCGATCTATATCCGGTTTTCATCTGTAAATTTAATCGGATGTTTTCTGAGGTAGCTAATTAGGTAATCTGCCGCCATGAGTTACTTCAGGTATCGATTGGTGTTGGCCTACAGCGGTAGGATTGGAAATGATCATTGGATAAGATATTCTCCATCTAAAAATGAGGGATTCTCAATTTAGGAATTTGGTTACTCTGGTCATAGCCATATCCCATTGCTGCAATTGATAGTGTAATTTTTTGGGGGTAACTGATAGTATAATTCGAAGTTCGGATTAGTCTCTGGTAGTACAATCTAAATATTTTCCTGGCTATTTTAGGTTATGTTTGTTTGTTTCTTTTTCATTTCCTTACTGTAAATGTTAACTGCAGTTCTTATGCAGTTACTATTATAGCACTGTAGTAATGAATTATTACTCCTTGTGATTCACTATTCAAAAGGGGAGAATTTTTAGGCAATTTAGGAATTTCGTTAGTCCTGCCATGCCCATATCTTCCTGCTGCAATTGGTAGTGTAGTTTGAAGTCAAGAGAAGTCTTTCGTAGTAAGATCTGCAGGCTTTAGCTAGCTAATTTAGGTTGTTCATTTTATTTTAGTTCCTCGCCATCCATATTGACCGCAATTCTTATCATGGTCATGCTAGATTTCTTATTCAGGGGTTTACCCTGCTAATTTAGGTTATGTCTATTTGTTTCAGTTCCCCGCTGACCATGTTGGCTAAAATTCTTAGCACTTTCTCGATAGATTTCACTTTCAGTATCAATGATTCTGCAGTTGCTATCAACTACTGTAGTGGTGGGTGATTAGTTTTTGTAGTTCACTTGTCTTGCATAGGATCTGGATCTGCCTTTGCTACCACTTGAACTCTGTACTTAGGTCTTGCAAGTTTCTTTTCTTACTGTAGGTTTGCTTCTGTAGCATGGCCCTGTTCAAGGTGGGCTTGCTGTTGTTTATTTTGCTGCTACTTACACTGTATTTCAGGCGTTCAGCACAATTTTGTGATATGTTTGGCTGGAATGTGATCATTTTTTCCAGTTAAAATATTGTTTTATCTTGTGACTTGTTGCTTTCACGCTTTTCTGTACCAAACAATATTACTGTTCTGCCGTTTAAAATGATGTACTGTTAATCCTCCGCATGGTTTTATGTCTTTGTCTGCGTTGACGATGGTTACTGGTTGCTTTCCTGAACTGTGCCACACTTCTACTCCTCACCGAATTGAGTTTAAGGGGCAACTAATCCGTTTTGAGTATGCACTGATGGTACTTCTTCTTTTACATGTACATATTACATCATATTGTTTTGATGTTTTGGTGAACTTAGTGTTGAACATTGAGTTTATGCGGCCACAGAATTAGTGCTGTAGTGACTTCCTGGTCATCTGAGTAATGTTCCATCATAAAAGTGTACATGGTTATGCAGTCATTTTCAACAGCTTAAGGATTTATACCTAGTTTTAGGGAGATTGGAACCTGAACAGATGTAGTTAGTTGCTAACATACCAATTCAACACCTGGAATTGCAAAGATTTACTCATTCCTTAATCCTGCTTGAGAAACTGAGCTTGGTTTAAGATGTAGGATAGAAAGTAGAGGGTTTGATGTGGTGTAAGATGTAGTAGGACTGTAGGATAGAAGGTGGATGGTCTGGTGGGGTGTAAAATGCAATCTTCTCAAAGCTGTAGCTGTTATGGTCGGGCTCTAGTATACACGGAAGAGGCCTAATTAGGGGCTTAGCCCAAGTTATCTAGGGTTTACAGGAGCTGCCCTCCTATATAAACGCATGTACCCCTTTGATTATAATCAGACAATAAACATATTCTGTTGTCGTCTCCCTCAGGAGACGGGAGCCCCAAACCCTAGCCGCACCTTGCCCTAGCCGCCGCCTCCTCTCTCTCGCAGCGACGATGCCCAGCCGCTGCCGTCTGCGCCTCCAGCCTCTCCGCCCTCACTTCCACCCCTATAATCTACGCCCGAGATCTGGTAGAACCGTAGCCTCTACCAATTTGGTATCAGATTGCTCTGGTTCGATGAGTTCTTCCGGCCTCCCCACCACCGTTGCCTCCGGGCGGCCACGCGCTGTCCCGGCCACGCCGCCACGCCGGTTCTGCCTGGCGCTGCCTTGGCAGCCGACACGGCCCCCGTCCTCTCTCCGGCGGAGATGTCGTCGGCGATCCGTGACCTGACCCGGGTGGTCTCGAACCTCCGGACCTTCCTCCAGGCTCCCTACGCGCCACCGCCCCTGCCGTCACCGCCCTTCGCGCCACCACCACCGTCCACCGCCGCGCCCTAGGGAATCCCGATCACCCAGATCAGGTTCCCGTCGTCGCCGTCCACGCTGCCGACGTGGATCGACACGCCGACCTACACGTCTGCGCCGCCACAGCCGACGGTGCTGCCGCCGCCCGTCACCACCTTCGGCGGGTATACTGACTCATACGTCGGGAGCTCCATGGTGCCGCCACCACCTTCGGCGGGTATACTGACCCATACGCCGGGAGCTCCATGGTGCCGCAGTACTCTCCTCCCGCTGCGACGGGCCGCCACGAGAGTGTAGGCACGGCCTCGTCGCACGTGCAGCAGCCGCCTCGCTTCACCAAGTTGGAGTTCGCCACCTACGACGGAACCGTTGACCCCCTGAACTGGCTCAATCAGTGCGACCGGTTTTTCCGGGGGCAGCGGACCATGGCGTCCGACCGCACGTGGATCGCCTCCTACCACCTACGTGGCGCCGCACAGACGTGGTACTATGCCCTCGAGCAGGACGAGGGCGGGATGCCTCCGTGGGGCGCTCGCGACACTGCCTCCTCCGGTTCGGCCCCCCATACGTGGGAGCCGCCTGGCCGAGCTCCGTCGCCTCCCCTTCACCACCTCGGTGCAGGACTTCGCCGACCGCTTCCAGACGTTGGCCTGCCATGCGCCTGGCGTCACGGCTCGCCAGCGCCGAGCTCTTCGTCGGCGGCCTTCCCGACCACATCCGCATCGACGTCGAGATGCGTGACCCCCAGGACCTACAGACGGCCATGTACTACGCGCGCGCGTACGAGCAGCGTGCCAATGCCGTGCAGCAGGCGTTCCCAGGCCGCGACGCGCGTCCCCTGACCCGCCCCGCACCGGTGGCCATCACCCCGACGCCTGCCGGTGCTTCACATTTAGCTACGCCCGGCCAGCGTTCCGACGCTGACGTCGGCCGAAAGAGCTCTAGCGGCGCCGCAGGGTCGCTTTAATCAGCGACGAGTCAGATCGCCGGGTCATACGTGTGCCCGCCCGTTCTACTTGGAGACCGTCGACGACGCGGAGGTGGAGGCCCTCACCGCGGAGCTCGACGCCACCACACTCTCCGAGGCCGGCATCACGACCTACGGGCCGGTCAATGCGACCACCTTCGTCGTCTCCCTTCATGCCATGGCAGGCATCAAGACGGCGAAAACGATGCTGCTTTCGGTGACGATCAACGGGGAGTGTCTCACCGCGCTCGTGGACACGGGCTCGACGCACAACTTCCTCTCCAGGGACGCCATGCGCCGCGTCGCACTTCAGCCGGTGGGCGCGGAAAAGTTCAGTGTCACCGTCGCCAATGGAGACCGCCTTACGTGCCACGGCGTGGCGCGGCAGGTTCCCGTCCTCATCGGCGACGAGCCTTTCTCCATCAACTGCGTCGGCATCGACCTGGGCTGCTACGATTTCATCCTCGGCGTCGATTTCTTGTCCACACTAGGCCCCATCCTTTGGGACCTTGACGTGTTGTCCCTCATCTTCTGGCGTACGGAGGCCCAATTAGGGGCTTAGCCCAAGTTATCTAGGGTTTAGAGGAGCTGCCCTCCTATATAAACACATGTACCCCTTTGATTATAATCAGACAATAAACATATTCTGTTGTCGTCTCCCTCAGGAGACGGGAGCCCCAAACCCTAGCCGCACCTTGCCCTAGCCGCCGCCTCCTCCCTCTCGCAGCGATGGCGCCCAGCCCCCGGCGTCTGCGCCCGAGATCTGGTAGAACCGTAGCCTCTACCAGTGGCATACCAAGCAATTTGTTCTCGATTGGTATCTACTACATGAATTGGCATGATTTAGTGTAAATGTTGCATGCACATCATGAGAGGGAAAATGTGAGGGTTAGAAAATAATTGCGTTGCCTTGCCTATTTATTGTACTTTCTTAATTTTAAATTTTCTCTGACAAAGTTTCTGCTCGTTTTTGGATTGTCGAGTCGTCGTTTAGAATCTCATTTTTTCCCCATCTTAAGCAGGTTGAGGATATCCCTGAGAACTTCCCTTTCAAAATCAACGACAAGAAGGGGCTCAGCGAAATCAGTCTCACAAGAATGTACCAGAGTGAGAAGATTGAGGTTCTGGTCTCCATGCCCAGCTTAATCACCGGAGACGAGGCAGAGCATGACCAGGACGAGGATGACAAGGAGAAACATGATGATCAGGAAGACGACGAGAAGGCCCCGAAATCAAACTTCCCCCTCACGGTCAGGGTCTCCAAGAGTGACGGCCCAAGCCTTGAGTTCACCTGCACCGCCTACAGCGACGAGATCGTGATTGACACCCTGTCTGTGAGGCAGCCGGCATCGGATGACGATGAGGAGCTGATTGCGTATGAGGGTCCTGATTTCAAGTAATAACACAAATCCATATCTTGGCCGTTTTAGTTTCCCAGCTAACAACTACTTGCTGATGCTGTAACCGAACTCTCTGATTGTTCACAGCTTAGCTGATGCTGTACCACTTGCCCTCTGTCTTTACTGTCCTGAGTTACTGAACACACTGATTGATTGAGAACTGCCTTACTGATGCTATACACTTTGTCCCATGCAGCGACCTCGATGAGAACCTGCAGAGGGCATTCCACAAGTACCTGGAGCTGCGTGGGATCACGCCCTCGACCGCCAACTTCCTGCACGAGTACATGATCAACAAGGACAGCCGTGAGTACCTCTTTTGGCTGAACAAGCTCGAAGATTTCTCAAGCAGTAAAAGACTGTTAGAACTATCCCTAGTACGAGTACAAGATGAGCCAATGAATGTGCTTTGCGCATCCTGTTTTGAGACCTAAGCTGCCCCATGTTTCTAGAGAGCGTACATACAGCGAATTTATGCTTACCAGTTTATCCTAGCGTGATGTTAGAGTTTAGAGAACTTAAATTATTGGTGGAGAATACGTTGTTGAGTAGTATGCTATTTTTGAGGAAATAATTGTTCTCCATGAAGAAGACATTTGTCAACTACTCTGTGTTCATCAATAAAGTGATGTAACATAGGCGTAATATTTCGGTGATGTGGTAAGTGGTAACATATTGAGCAAGCATGGTGTCCAGCTAGGCGAACGTCGCAATGGAACCTGCACTGTGTATGCTTTACCATCTGGAAACTGCTTCAGAGAACAACGGTTGGATTCTGCACTTCAGTGCTAGTAGGGGTGGGAACGTATTCGGATGGGGAGAGTGCTCTTCCCACTGTTTTCATATTTTCAAAATAAATACGGATGCAGATATGGATGTTGTTGAAAATAGAGTGGATGTTAATCGAATAAGGATGCAGATTGAATGTTTTCTCAATTCTGAATAGATACAAATAATAATAAAATAATAGGCGTGCTTCTTATAGTGAGTACGATAGAGAGATAATATATTGATATAATACACAATAGTTTCAAGTTTAATAAAAGAAAATCATATGATCACCTTGTTAGTATTTTTAGGCTAGATAATTGGCATATCGGGCTATTTTTTTTAAATAGGCTAACATAATTTTATTTAGACAGGGATATATCCATTCCATATTCACATTTGTTTCAAAATTCAATACCATATTTGTATATGTATTTATCGAACGAATCTGGATATTTACCACATCCGTTCCCATGGGATATTACCATGACCATTTTTAATCTCTCCGTTACGAATGTCCGATAATTCGGATATTACCATGACTATTTCTAGTTTCCAAGTTTCCACCCGTAAGTGCTGGGCTCTAACTGATCTTTAGTTTGGCGGTGTGATTCTTATCTAGATCAATGCTTTCGAAGGTAGTCACCTGCCTATCTAGTCTATGACAAAGTTACTTAGAAGTTTGAATGTTCTCGCTTCTCAACTTAGAAATCGCTTAACAATCCTTCGTGAGAATGTTGTGTTTGCCACATGTACCTAATCTGGAGTACTCCCTCTGTTCGGGATTATAGGTTCTACGCGCATACCTAGGTTGTTAATTTGATTAACAAAATATAACTTATATATCACAAAAATTATATCATTAGAAAATATAAGCTCTAAGGTATCTAGTGGTATAATTTTTATACTATAATATGTTTATTTTGTTGTTCAAATTGGCAACCTAGTTATCCGCGCGGGACTTATAATCCCAACGGAGGTAGTACTAGCCAAAGTACAATATTTCACACATCTTAAAGCTAGTTATACAATTGCCCCAAGTAGAGGACCCAAAGCTTCTTATACAATTGTTCGAGTCCCACTACACTTTTTTTAACACACTAATTTTTGTCCGTTAGGAGCATTTTACCGAAAGGTATGTGAAAGGATATCGAGTTTTTTCTTTTCCAGGTAAAAATGATATAGAGTTGTGTACGTCTACCTTGTGCTCAATGTTCCTGGAAAACAAGAAAAAAATATTAAGTAGGAGTATTACTGACAAATTAAGAAGGTCACGCAGACATATCCGAGTCTCTCTCTGCACTGATGAGTGATGATGATCAGCAAGGCTTATTTATTTATATATTTATTTCTTATTTAACACAAAACCTAAGCAGCCAATATCAATCATTGCATTCTCCGCAGCACAGCGCCGCATGCAATTGATTATTACTATCACTTAGTCGCTCGCTCTAGGCAGATACTTGCACCGCGCGATAAATAAATGAACAAATTAGTTGTCGCTAATCAAGTGTTATGTTGCACCCGTTTAGTCCTCTAGAGCTGTTCTCAAGGTGGTAGTACATGCACAAACGACATCCAGACCGTTGGGCAAAAAATCTGGCCTCCGAATCCAAAACTAGCTACCCCCAAATATATAAATATCCATCTATCCATTATAGTCCATAGACTATAGTTTGGTCCCACAAAATGAATTTACTCATGATAGAGAAGGCATGAACAAAGGGATAAGCAGCAACCAGAGCCCCAAGAACAAAAGTATAGGAAAATCCAGTCTACAATATCTAAGAAAATAGGAGTAGCTTTCTTTAGGTGGCCATCACAACATGATTACTTGGGTCCATCTCCTTTAGTTGGTTGATTATGCTATGCAGCCCAGGGTGATCTGAAAAGGCACATTAGATTAATAACTAGTACTAAGCATGCATCAAAGCTAGCACTCCGATGTATCCTGTTGACCAAGCACAAAGCTGGATGGCCATATGTACATAATCTAGTGTACTAGTATTATGCAAAGTACAATATTTACACATCTTAAAGCTAGTTAAGTAGTTATGCAATTGTCCCAAGTACAGGACCGAAAGCTAGTTATACAACTGTCCGAGTCCCACTACATATATCTTAAAGGTAGTTATACAGCTTTTCTTAATACACAGATTTTTATTTATTAGGAGTATTTTACAGAAAGAAGCGTGAAAGGATTCACAATAAGCAAGTCTGTCCTGAATATGGGATTTAACATTACTCCTATGAGAATATGATGGATCCTGTTGGCGTGAAAGGAGGCACTGCTCGGATTTCCGCAAGAATGCAAGATGCGGTCTGATTTCCCAATGGCTTGGAGTAGTGAGGATGTTGGTAGCTGCAGCGGTCCTCTCGAGGATGAAATTTTCAGTGTAGAAGCAAACGTCCTGGAACTGAAGATTTCAGCACGTCTGGTCTTACATATAAGAGCTCGTTTGGCTCCCATCATTACATTTCATTTGGTAGAAATAAAATGACGTTGATGATATTATTTTATTTGGCAATTCCACAGAAATAACAGGGTACCAAAAGGAATTAAGGTTAGGCACAAAAAGAAAACCGTAGAATTTGCAAATGAATTTCGTAACCAATTCCATGGCAGCCAAACCTGTTGATTCTTGGAATCACAAATGAATTCCTTGATTCCAGCCCCAAATGATGGGAGCCAAACGAGCTCTAAGGGTTTTTGCATTGCCCCCCTTAGTTCTTTCACGGTACTCAGCTTTCCCATAGTGTTCGACTTTTCTCACGTTTCCCCTCCTCTTTCCAAGTTAGTCTTGCAAATAACCAAACAGAGTGTTTCCGCCAATCCACACACTTAGACCATTCATGGACTGCGATACTGACATGAGTGGGGGTGCTCTTAAAGCTTTCATGACATGAATGGGATGCCCGGTAGAGCAGGGGCGAATCCCACCAAAACACATCCATTGATCTATCCAACGGTAACATCCCGATTCCACTTGGCAGACCATTCTCGGTTGACGGGTCATCGCCGCCTTCATTGGACGCGGAAGTATACGCCCCCTTTCACAAGGAACTACCACCAGGAGAAGGTGTAAGAGTAGCGCGAGACCTTTTTTTACAGTTAATGTATAATTATTTAAGTTTCAAGTTTATGTTTGGCACACAACACGACACACGCTTAAGGCTCTGAGCACAGCGGTGGAGCCACATGAGCGACAATTTTTAGATAAATCCAAGTTTTTATTATGTAATGGTCCATTTATGTTTTAATGTATAATTATGTAAGTTTCAATTTTATGTTTGGCATGGAATAAAATGTTAAACTTGTGTAAAATCTATAAAGGGGCCGCCTTGTGAAACAAGTGGAAGAAATATGGTGCAAAATGGCCGAATATTTGATGAAATATACATATTGAGGCTTATTGCCGAAGATTTGAAATTTCAAGCTTTGCCTAAAAGTAATTCAAAATTGAATTACAGGTGGGCGATAGGTTGTTCCCGCAAAATACGAAAAAATAACAGATCAGGACCACTCAAGTGCTCAACCCAGATCAAAGAGACTTAACATAGGAATTAAAAGCACTGATGGATGCTTGTTTACATCAACAAAGGTAACCTAGTTATTTGTTCTCCAACTACATATCCTAAAGCAGGTAAATCAACCTTACCATTACTTTACAAACATTGACACGTAAAACAGATATTATGCAACTATATCAGAGAAAGGAGCTCATAGTAGTGGGAGTCTAAAAAAGCTTATTTTTTGAAATCACACAGATTTACAAATGGATATGAAACTTTTCTTCCCAATACTTCACATTTGATTTGTGCCCTTTCATTCATCTTCATGTTTTGAGCTTAAGCTTCCTCTTGAAGAAAGTATAATTTCATACTATGAATAAATCTTCTCACATGGTAACACACCCTTTGCATCTCTTAGGCACTGGCTCGATGTTGTTGGTCTTACAATCTTCTTTGCTTACTTTCTATCTGAGAAGACTCTACTTATCTCTATTTGAAATCAACTCAAGTAGATGCTTATCCTTTGATAAGTCAGAGGAAACCCACTTTCATGGGTGTGCTGTGAACCAGCCCGCATTGTTTGGCCTGACAGCAACTGAGATATTGGCCTGTAAGCAGGAGCCACATACCTGGATGCGCAAGAGTTGATCTAAGCATCCGACTGCTTTCAAACAGTAGGGAAAGAGATCATCGGTCATATCAG
This sequence comes from Avena insularis, assembly GCA_023614405.1. Taxonomy (NCBI): domain Eukaryota; kingdom Viridiplantae; phylum Streptophyta; class Magnoliopsida; order Poales; family Poaceae; genus Avena; species Avena insularis. The sequence goes on along the minus strand of CM042691.1, from coordinate 375,712,394 downwards.
AGCTGTCATGGAACATGTGGAGAAAAGGCATTGTGCAACCATTGCCCAGCCATCCAAAACGCCCCCATTGCTTTGATAGCACAAAGTGGAAGCACCTCCTCTGTAATTGTTCACCGATCTCGGAAACCATATAAGCAGATTCGGTCCATCTTGTAGACAGTAGCATATATTTTAAGAGAGAACCAGCACACAACCGACCTCCATCAGCTGCATAGTTTGACCGTGCATGCCACTGTCTGAGCCCAATACTTGAGCCTAGCTTTCACTTCCTCTGGATCATCACCTATAAAATCCAATAGTTTCTGATCAGCCATGAGCAGTAAGTGATTTACAGATGAAATCAATCACAAAGGAAATACAATCTCAGGATTGATCAACATCAAATCAAACAGAGATCGACAACATGCTTTGCACTGCTGATATTTTGTATAAAGAGAACTGGAATAGTGAGTAGCAAGATAAGCGCTTCTTTGATATTTTTTTTTTGTGTGTGGAGAAATTATATGTTGGGGAGAGGAACGTGATTTTCAGTGGGGACTATCTGGCTTTGCTTTGTTCTGAAGCTTGTCTTGGCAAAGACAGCTCACCTTTACTACCAAAAGTGACATCAACGGACAAGGCACATGTTCAGTTTGTTTTTTTTGCTTGTGTTTTGATTTTACATGGATGCAATCATTTAGATCCCCCAAATGATATAGCTGAGAATACTAGTATTGATTCCTCCCTTACACTCAAACTTTTCGTTTTTTTCTATTTGGCATTAAATTTGAATTTAACCAAAATCATACTAGGATAGACGACAACAGAAAAAATCCAGTAGAATCTTGGAGTATCTACCATCCTAACCTTATATGAATAATCAAAGAAATGGTTTACAATTCTCCACGTCAAACATCTTTATGGGCTACACCATGCAAGCATCATCAAGACAAAGAGCTAAATAAACTGAAATTTATTTAGCATATGTTCACATATCATCGTGAAATTTGACATCAACAACTTCGATTGAACCAAATAATCCGATCCCATTAACCAAACTTTGCTTCTAACCGTCCCAAATTCAGGGAGTTCAGACAAAAAAAAAACAGAGGAAAAACCTCCCACCTTGGCATCATCCCAACACACCCTACCATAATCGAATAATAAAGTGTACAAGGGAACAAAGTATTACCAGGGCCGGAGATCTTCCAGTCCGTGATTGGCGCCGTCGCCGTCGCCTCGGGCTCCAGCTGCCCCGCCGCTGGCGCCCTCTGCTCTTCGAGGAACCTCCGCGTCATGGAGTAGCAGAGCTCGAGGCCGGGGAGCGTCCCGCACAGCTCGGGGATCTCGTGGTAGGCGAAGCCGAAGCCGAGGTCGAGGCACCCCTTGAGCTCCTCCAGGTCCTCCTCCGTCAGGCTCCTCGTCCTCCCTGCCACCACCGCTCCGCCGCTAACAGCAGCCTCGAGCATGACGCAGCTCCGTTGCCTCCGCGTCTGCCGGCCGCTGCTTCTGCTGCTGGCGGCGGCGGTGGTGGAGGAGGAGGACGGCAGCTGCGGCTGCGAGGAGAAGTATGAGGTGGAGGTGATGGCCGCCATTTTCTCTTCTCTTCTCTTTTGGGAGTTTGTCTGCTGATGATTCGGCTCTGTTTTCTGGAGTTTGTTGTTGTGTTGTGCCTGAGGCTGGCTTGCTTATTTATAGGCAGCCGAGTCTTGGCAGCTGTGCTGGTCTATTTCCTGGATTTGTTTTTATATTAGGCGAGTAATTCCTGGATGGATGTCTGCTTGTTTTAGGCGAGTAGAAACTTTTCGGAGTGTGATTTTCGTTTCTGCAAGCTGGCTCTCTCTGAAAAAAACAGCAAGAAAAAACTGTCTGGCTCTATTATAGTAGCCATGCAACCTGCGTTTTCTTCGAACAGAAGGGCGCGTGCTTAATGATTCGTTAATCCATATCATGGTTTGCATAAAAGTTGTTACACAGCGCGGGCTTCTCTGTGGTGGACCCGTCCCCCTCCCCGCAAAGACAAATAGGGTTTCGTCGCCTCCTGCTCGGCGTTGCCATCGATCTGTCTCGCTTTTGTGGCCTTCAGGTGATGGTGGTGGGGTGGATCTAGGCTCCCGCTGGTGGGAGACTCTCTTTTTCTGTTTTTAGGGTTCAAGTTTATTAGGACGGCGTTTAGGTGGTCGTGGCCCCATGTTTCTTCCAATAAGGTCTCCCTGGTTTCAGCTCATCCCGACGACAACTTCGAGGATCTTGCGGGAGTGGTGTGGTCCTCGAGGACTTATTATGGTTGTGTGGATCTTTGAATCGTTAAGAAGCTTTATCGGCAGTTCAACCTTCTTCGTCTCTGGGACGGTTGCGTTCTTTTTTACCCGTTCGGCGACTCCCCGTCCGCAGCCAACAACGCCAGGCCGCCACAGGAAAGAGCGGCAATAGCAGTGCTCCATCAACACGGATTGGAGGTTGACGATGAAGGGTTTCTCAAGGATATCGATGTAATTTTTCATTTTTATTGAGCTTGCTTTGTACTGCTCGATGTTTCTTTTAATGCCATAGTACATTTCGCAAAACAATATCTTAATTTGTCTTATCTTATGCTAGTGGAATAATAGTATATGTTAGAGCAAGTACAATAGAATCATGAGCTAGCTATAAGAGGTAAAAAAAGTATATTTATATTGAGTTGGAGAACAGAAGAAGAGAGAGAAGAGAACGGGCTTTAAGTTAAAAGCCAGCTTTAGAACGCGTTTCTAGATGCTTTGTGAGAGTGGTAGCTAAACCGTATATTAATAAAATATTATATCTTTATACTATCTAAATGATTTAGATATGTAGCAATGTATTATAGCCAATGGGCTGAATATATACTACTCCCTTCGACACATATTACTTGACTTGGATTTGTTAAAATAGTGGCTAGATTTATCCAAATCTAGACAAATTTGAGTCAATTAATATGGATGGAAGGGAGTGTTAAACTTGCTCTTAGTAATGGTCGAGTAAATCTCACTCTTGGTTGCCGCTGCTGTCTGTGGGTATTGCGTTCTCCAGCAATGATGGATGGTGATTTAGTAGTGAACCGACCGACCGGCCGGCCGAGAATTACGTGCAAGTGGAAGTGTTCCGTGTGTGTGTGTGTGTGTGGATAAGTACAAGCGGGACAAGTTGTGGCGGAGGAGCCACAGCAGCGAGCTGAGCGGCGGCCGCCGGGCGGTGACGACCCCGGCAGGCTTCTCGCGCACGGCACCTTTTCGCGCGGCGTGGGGCTGAAGGCTGAAGCTGCCTCACCAATTTTAGTCCCTGGCCTCCGCTTATTTGATCGCGTCGCGCTGCCCTACGGCCACAGCCACACGAACTCCGTACGGTGCAACCACGTAATTAACCAACCACATTTCGCTCGATCTGCCGCTGTGGGAGAAACCACGTGATTCTGCCGCTGTGACCGCAACGTTACACCACGCGACGGTGATGCATGAGAGTGTGCGTACACGTACTGCAAAACAACACACACCACGGAGGAGGGATACGCCGTCCGGAGACGTTTTCACCGGCAGTAAAACTCTTATTATTACTTAAATACTTAAGCCTGAGATGCAGGAAGCTCTCTCAACGCTCCTGTGGTGCGCGAGGTGGTGTTGTTTCTCTGCCTCTGGGCCTTTCATTTTTTTTGTCGCTGTAGGTGGGCCTATGGATCCTTTCGCTCTCTTCGTCCATGGCTTTGACTGCGATTGATTAGACTAGATCTCTGAACTTCGGAGCCGGTAGTTGCTGCAGGCCACTCTCTCTTTCGCAGAGAGATAGAGGGAGCACCTCGGTGGGCCGGCCACATCACTTCCCTAGGCGGCGGAGAAAATTGACCGGGCTCATCTCGACCACCACTGGACAAGGTGCGCGGCGGAGGGGTTGGGGAATCGTTGCTCTAGGCGGGATTCGGGAGCGTGAGGGCGCCGCTTAGCAGACGACCGCCAGCTGTAGAAGCGCTGCGGGAGGCGTGAAGGTGATGCTCGGGCAGACAGGTCGCCGACCATCGAGGCGCCGCGGAGGCATGGGGTCAAGGGGCGTGAAGGCCCCATTAGAGGCACAGGCTCCCCGTGTAGAGGATCCATGGGGATGGACCGTGCTCACGCAGAGCGGAGGAGCAGAGGGAGGTGTTGATTGGGGCGGAAGGAGGCGCTGAGGAGCCTGTGTCCGACCCCATTATTCGCACCCTCTCTGCTCTTTCACAATGGGCAGCCCTAAGTCGCCGCAAGCTTGATGCCCTCTGTTCCTGCCGGCTGGATCACCGGTGAGCTACGTCCTACGGCAATTGCTACATCTGCGGGCTAGCTCTCCGCTGGGTGAGCGATCTTGTGCTCTGTCCGACGTTGCCATGAAGATCTTCCGACCGTATTTCTGAGGAAGCCAACACCAGCACTGCTATTTTGCGGGTGCGGAGGTAGGCTTCAGGGATGATGATGAACTTCTACAGCTTCAATTGATGCCAGGCTGCGCCTCTTTAGAAAAGCGTGCCCTTTCCCCACGGCCGTCGGCAGCTCCGAAGGCAACCAGCGCCCACCGACGCAGCCCCGAGCACTACCCATGCATGGCGATTTTACCAGGTAGCCTCCCCAAGGCTGAGTATCTTCTGATTCTGAAAAAAAGGGGTCAAATCTAGGTGCATGTCCTTGCTTTTTCATCCCGTTGTGCTCTTCCGGCCAGCCGCCCGCAAGGTTTGCCTTCGGCATCTTTGTTGATTTCTCTGTTCTAGCTGATCCTTTGGTTCCTGCTGATTTTCTGATGTGTGCCTTCTATGGTTGTGGGTTCCAGGATGGCGAGTCCTGCTGGTTTTGTTCGAGGGCGTGGCCAACTTCTCGCTTCATCATCTCTTTCTACGGTCATGGCTTGCCCGATGGTCGGCCTTCGTCTGGATGATCTACACTGCCTCAGTCATACCTTGGTTCAGCTGCAGGTCCTGTGCTCCACCTGTGACTGTGCTTCCTGTTGTTGTTGATGCTTCTGCGCCCACGGGAGGATCCTTCTCGCCGGGCAATGTTGCTGGTCATGCCATTGTCGGTTTGTTTGTGTTGTTCTCTGTTTTCTGCTATCCATTTCCTGATAAGTTTCATTGTTTCGCAGGTTGCGTTCACCCGCCCGAGTGAGGTCGGTAGTCATTCAGTTCCTGCTCAGCCTATTGGTAGTGTGCCGCCTCTGTTTTCTGGTACAATTTCTTCTACTCATGGTTTGTTTCATCCTATTGTGGTGGCCACATTTCACCTCCTGCTGTTGAAGCAAGTAACTATAGAAGTGTGTGGAAGCCAACCTTCGGTACACACTGAAATAGCTAAATGGAAATACATGAGATATGTGTATGAGCAACAAATGGCTAACCTCAAATATAGATTTAAAGCATTCATGCAAGAAATAGCGTTCGAGTCTAACTTGCATATATACAACATATTAGACAAAAACTCCAACGCGATAGATAGCTATTGCAGACATAAATTAGGGCATGTTTATGCAATTTGTTTATATAACATATCTAGCAGTGGTAAAGAAGAAAATGTATGCTCCACCCTTCATCTATGTTGACGCGACATAGCATATATCATGCAAAGTTTGCTAAAAAAAGGAAGGTAGTGTTCAGAACATGAGACATAACAGGCTTTAGGAATATACATTATTTACAAATAGTACAGATTTAGGGATAACTTGCCTCCTTCTATTGAGGGAAACAATTTTTAGTTTGCTCTTTGCTGCTTTATAAAATCCAAACTTTCCGTATCTCACCTGATCTATCTTGCTGAATAATCATGTTTACTTAAACATAGCAAACCAAAGGGCATTGGACCCATTCTGATTGGACCTGTGACATAGCACACACACAGCAGTAATATATGTTGCGTTTGCTCACTAGCAATTAGTGGCTCAGTTTGCAAGATTTTAAAATTTAGCAAGAAATAGTACATACATATCATTGGAACCCACAACTCAATGCTTAACCAATATTCGCTTCTTTAGACAAAAATAAATAAAGCACATATACCTTATTGGTTTGCAAACAGTAATATATGTTGGGATGTTGTGTATATATTTCATGATTGGTTTATCTTACAATATTGATTGGAGGTGGACAAATTAGTTATGTTCCTCATGTTCCATATTTTGTTTTTACCACTACATGTTGTTTGCAGTACCGTACATGGATTCTTGTGATGACGACTCTCTTACTGGTTGGCTGTCCATGGTTCAACCACTAATCCATTTTTATGAAGTGCTTCCTTACATTCTCAGGGTATTATTAAGTATATCGGTCAACCATTTAGCATTCAGGATTGGTTGCTCCAGCCTCCACCATGTTTGTGTTTTTCGTTCCAGGATTTTTGTTTTGGGGGGGGGGGGGTCGTTTTGGTCTTCTTGGTGTTAAATCGTGGCATATATCAGTCCATTTTGGTGTTGTTCTTGTGGTATATTATAGCTGCACAAAACCAAATGACTGGTAGTGGATAAAGGAGGTGACAGCTTGCAAAGATTGTCCAACGGCAACAATGTTGGACCATGAGGGGATCTGGATGCAGTGGCGTCGCTTAGATGGTGGACTAAAATTGTGATTCTCTGCCGCTTTCCCCAAATATTATGTTCTGCGTGGTGCTGCCGTTCAGCGGTGTAGTTCGCCGGCGTTTGCTTCTCGATTTGGGAGTTGCTGGTTCATGCGCTTTTTTATCTGGCAGTGGCTCTGACGCCATGACAATGGTTATTATTCTCCTCCCTTCCCATGTCCTCGGATATATGCATGCCCAACCTCAAATCTCTTCCTCAGCCTAATTATTAAAGCGAATCTCTAATGATATAGAAGTGTGCAGATAGAAATTTTATCACGTATATTGGTAATAACTAATCAGTCGTGTGGTCATTTGATTTGTTTACTAAACCGATCGATTCAAACTCATGGTCTCTAGCCTTCACTTTTCAACTATAATGCATGTCAACGTTCCGATTTCATAGTTTTGTTCCTTAAGTGGGTATATCTATTTGAGTGCTAACTTGCTCGATTTGGTTATGCATGAATTTTTTTGGATCTTTTAAGCGTGAAATGATTGCACATTATTGGCAAACATCGCGGCTCTCCAACAGTGACAAGTATTGTTTTTCCTGTTAGCAAGCATGTTTCAATTTTATGAGCTAAAAACTGCAGGGGCAACATGTTTCTATCATCAGATCATAGTAAAGATCGAATAGTGATAGCTATTTACCTACTGTAAATCTGTGTTGAATCTAACAAAATCTGAGTACGATGTTCTATTTTGCTATGCAAGCATAGTATGGATGACACATACTAATATGGTGTTACAGCTTGAAACATAAAATGCTAACGTTAATTCCTTCTGAAAAGATAATGCATTTGGAAAACACGGCCTTTTATTATGGTTGGAAGGGCACCTTTTATTCAATAAAATATGTGAAGTAGCAACTTATTAAGTTGGTGTACCAGATTTTTGGTACTAAAATTAAGTATGAACTACAATAACGTTTTTGGTAGGAAACTCTTGAGCATATACAATGCGAATTGGCAGGCACTACACTTTTTATTTGCCACAGTAAATCTTTACTATGTGACAATTCATAAAAGTTGATCACTTCTTAAGGTTATTTCCTCATGTCATGTTGCCATAAATTTACTTCCTAGACATAATTTTCCTATATTATTTATATCTAAATATTATTAGTTTGCCCTGGTTCTAACAAAGGATCAAGTAAGGAATGATCCTTTTATTTCAAAGATAACTCTAAATGATGTATTATGTAAATATACCTATTTTCTATTTCAATGTAGTTTTCATGACTTCCTATAAAAAATATGTGATGTCGTATTTCTTTTGAGGGTTTAGTTCGATTGGTTACATTTTTTCCATTTACATAGTGTATGCCTATGGTCTATGAGAATATTGGCAGATAGTAACATCATGTGAGTCTAATTTGTATTAGGTAGTTGTGCTAAGCTAGACCCTTTTTTGATGGGTTTTTTCTAAATCAGTTGTTTTAGCTTTGTGATGACCATTAGGTGGTCAAATACTCAAACTGAATAACCAGACCTGTGTAACCAAAGAAAGTTGTAGTTTTTATTAAAGCATACTACATGATTGTCTCTGCCTCTGACCCTTTTGAAAGACTTGGTCCTATTTTCACACATCTTTTGTGACTGCCATTATGTCCTAATATGTGGTTCTTACAATGATGAAAACTGGAAAGTTCTGTATTTTATTGTTGATTGGGTGTTTATATCACAAGAACAAAGTCAATTAGCAATCTAGATTCCATCGATATGGTGCAGTTAATATCCCTGTATGTAATTTTGTGCATTTTTTGTTCTCCTTAGATGGATGTTAAATTGGCAATTGTAGATAGATTTTTTACTCTGCTTGTTTGCTTCTCAGTTAGATTTACGATCGATGCCTTTGTCTATGCAGATACTTTGGAGCATCATCAAGTTAAGTAGCGTACTTGCAGCCGTTATTCCACCTGTCTGCAGCCTCTACATGATGGCATGAGCTGTGACCCCTATCCTTTCTCTCTCTCAAAAAACAAAGGAGATCATAGTTGCCTTGCTGGATTTGATAGGAAGAAAGCCATGATTGCATGTTTGTGCTGCCTCTGGAGCAGTGATGGCATAGTACCGCGCCATCTTCGTCATCAAGTTCGTATAGGTATCCGCCGAAGCTTTGACCAGACTTTCCATCCATGGATGTGACGCAGGTATGCGACATGCCCTCATCAAGTAGGTCAAGCTAGCACCTCCTACGGGGAGTGTCCCCACCGCAGCTATCACCAGCTGGTCGTTGCCGCCGGCATCGAGACTTTACCTTTGGAGTTGCTAGCGATCTATCCCATGTGCTATGTATACTGTATTGCCCTTGGCTCTCTCAGTGTGTCTCCTCGACATTTTTGTCTTCATCTGTACGTACCGACGCTGCATCCATCGTCCTCGACAAGGAGACTCAAGGTCCTATGCTGCCAGGTATGCATGATTTTTCATATCTGGATAGTAGAAGTAATTTGTTTTTTTGCTACTTAATGGAAGAAGGTTGAAAAGCCTTATTCAATGTTTCAGTGTTTCACCAATCTGACTGCAGACTCTGTATAGTTAATGATGCTTACATGCCAAAGGAACTAGGAGTTCGGTTTTTCTAATTTGACTGCTAATACATGTAATTTTAATATAGTTAGAGCAATTTTATTTTTCATGGGATGTATACTAATTGATATTATGAGTATAGCTTTTCTTACAAGGCGCTATATGAAAAATCTTATCACCAAAGGTGGTGCTTATAAATTACGGTATTGAAAGTGTAGTAAAAGATTCTCTCTCCATTTTTACCATCTAAATTAAATATGTTTGTTTTAATTCTTTTTGGGAATATGTGTTCATAGAGTGAGATAGCAGGTCGATCCCCTACCTAAGTCCTACATGTTGCCTACTTACATGTTTTTTCCAAGTACACTTACAGTTAATATATGTCTATATTTGTGCATGGGTGAATTGAGAAACAAAGTATGGTTGCATGTTGTTTAATTTTCTGCATTTGAATAAAAATTCTAATCAGTATAAGCATAAAGTTTCAAAGAATCAAAATGTGAAGATAATTGATACGCCGAACAACTAGGATAGTGTCCATGGATATAGGGGAACGATGAATTACCAACAGTACTAAAAACCCAAGTAAGGAATGTGTATATATTAGAGTTAGCTCATGTTGATCATGTAGGGAATTTTGGAGCAATACATTCCTTGACTTTCAGGATTCATATTCAATGTATATGATGAAACACTATTTGTTTAAACATTATTCATATTTGCACTATTTCTGGATATGTTACATCAAATTTATAGATTTATTCAGTGTTATGTAGGTAAGAGTATTGTAGGAATGATGGCTGTTACATAGGGAAGTCAGACGCTATCGTTGATGCCTTAACTACGGGAGGTCCAGGATTCTTTTTCTAGAATATAGAGGTCTATGAGTATATAATACAGAGGTTCATTTTCCTCCTTCGGAATATTCCCAGATAATTATTGCTTTCTGTGTTCTTGGCCTAATCTGAAATTTTAATATTTCCCCTATTACACTAAGTTTCATGAAGATAGTGGTCTGTTTGGTGGAAGGTTGGAGTGTGCTCTTCATGGTATATATCATTATCTGAAGATTCTATTCAATGGGAGGGAACACTTTTTGAGCTGAAAATTGTATCGTTTGTTGCTATTAAATGTCACAAGGAAGGACGCCTATTTTTACGATGAAATAGGACATATTTATCTGAGTTGAGATGGAAAAAATCATGATTTCAGTTTACTTGACAACTGATTTTTTGTTACTAAACATAAGTATGTGATTGATATATGGTTTTTTACACATGATATTCTGTAGGTATATTGATTATATTTAGCACTTTCCAAAGATATGTTATATTATTTAGGAACAGTGGTAGTACTATACAACCAAATTTGTATCGGCAGAAATAGCAACTCGCCTGCAACATAATAGATTATATGGATATTATATGCAGAATATAGAACCTTTGAACGATTGTTTCATATAGTTCTGTTGTTTCATAGTCTTCTCACAACTTTTGTTTCCATTACAAGAATATTACTATTTCTTTTGATGTTTTCAAGTATTAGGATTGTTTCATATACTGAATTATGAGCATTAGTATGAATTTGAAAAGTTTAGTTGCTATGGATCTCTATATATTCACTCTACCGGTGTCCTGCAGAACTATGTAAATTTAGATATGCTAACTTTTCTTATCTAGATGATGAAACACCATTATGTGTGGTTGGGCATGTTACATCCCTTGCTAGACATTATACCATGACGCCATATGGATGGTGAGGTGAAGCATGCATGTAAAACATTCAAACTAAGATAAAACGTTGACCACCGCCTGATATATCGCACGTGCTACGTGAAGGGACAATGATATGTAGACGGTGAGGCGAAGCTTGCATGTCTGTCTAGTAACAGTTATTTTTCTGGTGACGTCTTAAATATAATACACGCCACTATTTACAGGCGAAATAATAATAACGTTAAAATAATTAGGAAGGCTACCAGTAAAACGTAGTAGTGGCATTTGAGGATAAGTAAACGCCCACAAACGGACGGTATCCCTGCACAGCCGGGTGGCGTTCTCTCAAAAAGAACGCCACAAATATAAATTCTAGTGGTGGCGTTGGATTCAGGGCAACACCACGGTTACCCACCACCCCACACGCCGACACCCTTAATTATCGATCTTCTCTCTTCTTCTCCTCACAACACGCGCACGTCAATCATTCAAACAACTCTACCCTCTCTCCATGTTGTCGCCCCACATCGGACGCTTGGATCTGCTCCCCGTACCTATGACCGCGTCCGGCCGCGCTCGTCCGCCGTCGCCCCGCATCGGAGGCCGGGATCTGCTCCCCGCACCTGCAACTGCGTCCGGCCGCACGAGTCCGCCGCCCCACATCGGACGCCCGGATCCTCTCCCAACACCTGCAGCCGCGTCTGACCGCACATGTCTGCCGCTAACCCCGGCTGTATTCGACGACACCGCTCAATCTGCCGCTGCTGGTCGCCGCAACCTCCCCTTCCTCGAGCCGACGGTCGTCGCAATCTTCTAGTCTGAGCTCCGTCCCCGACCTCGCAGTGAGTGACCCGCCGTGCCTCCCCCTTTTTATAGCAATTCAGAAGTTATAGATGTATATATGGTAGATAATGATCTTACAAATTCTAGATAAATGTTAGATAGTGTTTAGATACTAAACTTGGACTCAAATTCTAGATATAGGAATGTTAGATAGTGCTTTAGAGATTTGGGCTCAATTTCTAGATATAGGAGTGTTAGATAGTCTCTGCTACTAATAAAAGAGCAAACAATATCTTCTCTAAACGTACCCCACAAAATGCACACAAGCCAATTACCACCATATGATTAGGTCCATTAAACTAAATCTAAGGGCTAGAACAAATTTGGTGTGCACTTAGTAATTTAACTTGACTGACCGCACTCCACCCGCAGAGGAAAAGATGTAACTCCCATCCGCTGAAAAAACGCCGGTGTCCCCAAATTACGGCAACCCATCCCTATCTTTCATCTAATGCTCCAAGTCTATTGGTTCTTCCCCCGGAATTAACGCCTTCGATCGCCTCCGGCACGCACCGACGCGCACATCCACTGCCCACGTCCTCGGCCACGCCTACAACCGGTCTCCATCTCACGTCACGTCGCCCTTGACCATCACCGCCGCTGCTCTGCGCCGATGCACTGCGCTGCCGTTCTTCCCGCGACGCCCTGCCTTCGTCGGAGCCGTGCACCCGCCGTCCTGCTTCCGGACCAGCGCACTGCCGTTCTTCCACACTGCTATCCCCTCCCTGCTCAACACTGAAACTACCTCGACAATTATTCTTCCTACCGACGCCGGGGACGCAGATGTTTTCATCGTCCTCCCCGCTGCCGTGTAAGCACACGCCTCCGAGGTGCATCTAGCTGGAGGCGGATGCTGTGCTTCCACCCCTCGATGCCTCCTGTCCAATAGCATGACTGGTGCAGCTACCAAGCCTGTTGCTCCTGATATATGTGCGTGCGTAGCGATAGCATAAATTCGGTTCAGTTTTTGTGTGGTAAAGTAGATACTGAAATTGCTTGTCATTTTTTATGTCTAGGTATTGTGACGCAGAAGGAGCAGGCTTTTGTGGAGCATCCATCGGTTCAGACTGAGTCCTGAGAAGGAAGTTTACAGCTCTTCTACTGAGGATGTACAGTGGGTTGCTGTAGTTGAGGAACATTCAGTTCATGGGGTGATAGTCTGATAGATGAAGTCCCATACAGTGTGTCAACATTATGGCCACTACTTCCAGAGATAGACTCACATTTTTCCTTTTTCTCGGGCAGTATGATTAATATTAAATAGGCAGACATGTTCGTACACTCAAATTATTGCTCCTGAAATCTATCGCTTCCTATATATATTTTTAAGCATCAACATTTTGGCATAAAAATGATATAAAGAAGTACTTTCTTTATATCCCCTCTAAGATTACTATGTTATGAGAAAGTATTCCACACCAGTCTTTTGCAGCAAGACTAACATCTCAGACATTGTTCTTAGCTGGCACTGAGGTCGAGTAACAGGTTATTGGTCATGGGCACTTTGTTTCTATTTTATTTCAGGTCTAGGTTCTAGAAAAATCTGGAACATTTTGCATGGATGGATATAATTAAGTAACCATGGCGTGTAAACATATACCACACAGCATCCAAGAAAGAAGGTTTCCTGGTTAATCATAAAAGAATTTAGGATTAGTGAAGATGCAAAATGTATATGGCCTTTTCGTCAAAAGATACGATTGCTAATTCTATCATACAAGTCTTTCTGTTCTTAAGTGTACTTATACTTAACTTTAAGATAATCTAAGTGAAAGCAAGAGAGATTAGATTGTATAGTGATGTACGTGTCAATATCATCACGTGACGATAGATCTACATTATAAATTGGCATGTAGTCCTTACAGATAGAATTGCCAATCTGATAAGTTGTTGCCAGTGATTTTAAGAGTCTATTTTCAAGATGTTGGATCTACTTTGGTTGGTCCTGTAATATTTGCTACTTGGCTAACTGCATTTATCCTCAGGTTGCGGCTCTATTTTTGTGCTGGAAATAAAATGAAGCTTGGTACGGATGGTTAATATTCTGATACATTGAGCGAAGGCATTAGAGATGGACCTCACATAACTTCAGCTCTTATATTTGTACGTATGTGAGCTATTTTTGCATTCATAGCCTGATTATTCCGTTGCTAGACTAGATGACCAGCAATGATTTAACAGTACAGCTTGTATGAAATACTTGAATAATAATTATGAAAACTGCATATTATTATTTGGTAGAGTACAAAAAATGCTTTGAGTTGATTGTCCTAGGTGATGTCTAATCTAATCAGGGTATGTCAATTCAGGTCACTCCACCAAATAAGAGGAAAAAGGGATGTTGCAAATCATTGATCTTTCCATAGTATGATTTCATAGGCATATACTCTAGAAACCGGTATTGCTAATACAAATTGAGAGAAGATTGTTGAATACTTTTCAGAGGGCGGCATCTATTGATCCAATTCTAGGTACAGTAGCATTTTTTTGAGACACGTGCATCACATGGGGGATCAAGGATGAGGTGGCCGAAATAGCGCGGGGCAAGTATTTGCAGGCCTTATTGTTGGAAGTATGCCATTATTAGCGAAACATAAAAATGTAATTATGGAAACCATGGCTGTGGATTTGGTCGAATGTTTCCCGTGCAAATATCCACTCTCGAATATATAGCCAACACAACTTTTATCTTATCTAAAGGAAGAAATAAGACACGTGTCATGCATGTACCTAACTATACAAGATGAAGCGATGAAGTGCGAAAAAACATGTCTTTTGTGGTAGTAAACATAGCGTTGATCATTTATATAAACCAAGGTTCGCAGGCGATGCCCTCCACCTAAAATTTCAGTTTATATTTCTATAAAATTTCAGTTTAGCTATCTTATTCACAAATATGATTTGGTCGTATTGGTTTGCACATAGAACAGCGATCATTCGTGCGTTGCACGTGCAAACTTACTAGTGATAGTAAAGACCGACATATCTCTCTACTTGATATTTATTTTGGTTGTTTTTCCTTCCAACGGTCGATGATTACACTATGACACAATCTAATAAGAAAGGGTGCCCATAAGACCTTGTCTTATGTCCATTAATATCTTGTCCATTTTATTTGGTCTTATAGGCACTCTTTTTTTCCTTGTGTGTCTTTATATAAGACTGTTCCCTGTCACACCTTCGGTTCAGCCGTGACACCTTGCATTTGTAAGATCACTTGCTTGCCTTTATGTTTAAGTTTCCTAAAAAAATAATTTACAACTTTGGATACTTGAACATATTTAATATATTAGATGAACATGCAGCAAACGCATCCCTGCATCAACTGTGGCCATAAAATTTGTCAGGATAAGAAGTTTATTATAGTGCTTCCCGAAGACTTTGAGACTATGGTGATATGTTTAGCTTAATTATGATTTCCATCCTTGCATGCATTTTGATCGAAACTAATTAACTATTGTTTGCATATAAATTTTTATCAGACCATCCCTTGATACGCCAAAAATAACTTTTTTGACCATGTAAACAGACGTGTCAATCACCGGGGACAATTTGAGGTCACCTTGGTGGAAAAGACAATACCTGACAAGAGATACAAGATTCTAGTCGTCAACGAGACGAACCGGACTTATTTTACATGACCACTTTGGACAAATTTGGTAAAAAGTTATGAGATGGATGCCGGGATGAGGTTGAGAATCTACCTCGACAAAACTTGTGGATTCATCTTTTTCTCGTACGAGATCCCTGACTCAGAGTCTTCTGACTTTGAAGATCATTCCCTTAGGTAGAACTAGTCTTCTAACTTTAAAACCATGCTCTAGGTAGAACAAGCTAGATAGTCTTCTAAGTTAATTGTTATATCGTTGTATTCTGAATGCTATCCAGTATTAATTGTTGTATCTTGTTGTTATATTCTGAACGACGTAGTATTGTTGTATCCTATTATTTGATATTGCTAATATAATCAAGATTATCAATATGATTTTAATTGCCAAATTACGGTTAATGATGTTTAGAAAGGCTCAAACGCCACTATAGGTTAACTTACTGGTGGCGTTCAGCAAAACGCCACTAGTAGCTACTTAGTACTGACGTTCGCAGGGAACATCACTAGCTGCTATCAGTGGCGTGAAGTTAGTGGTGTGCGGGTTTAATGCCATGAACCTCTTTTCCTAACGTCATCACTAGGCATTTTCCTAATAGTGTTTGAATGAACCACGCTGGTAGTGCCATGGCATACTTCTTGCTAGGTGTGGTGCTCCTACATGGTGACCGACCGAGACGCTTACTCACATGTCACAGCCATACACATGCATATGCCCTGTTTTTTCCTTTCTTTTTAAAGGACTCGCATGTACTCCCTCCGTTCAGAAATATAAGATATTTTAGCTTTGTAAAACGAATATATCTAGATATCATTTAGTGTATAGGTTTATTCTGAATGTATACACAAAAGTCATCTAGATACATTTATTTCACAAAGCTAAAATATTTTATATTTCTAGACAGAGAGAGTATAAAGGGAAAACCTTTAGCAATTCATATCTCGTGCCTAGTGCAGCCATGCTCATGAACACAACCTTCATGGTTTTTAGATCCGTTTGGGATACCACCTTAAATCAATTTTGTTCTTTTGAGGAAGTAGACAAGTCGAGAGAGCCAGAAGTACATTAAGACTGTAAGAATGAAATTGAAATTGTACACCGCTAAGAATGGCACATGTTCAATAGAGCTAACACCATACATGTTGAAAGGATCATATGGGCACCTAGAGGGGGGGTGAATAGGTGCTACTTCAAATTTTCTTCTTTTTCAAATTAAGGTTTGACAATAAGGTAAATTCTTTAGATAATGCAACTAAGGTAAATTTACCTATATGACAATTATGCAAGAGCTACCACAACACAAAGTAGGAACAAGTAAGTAAAGTGCGGTAAAGGATAGAAGTAACTAAAGTGGTGGACGCGGAGACACAAGGATTTGTTTCCCGTAGTTCCTTCCTTTTGAGGGGAAGTACGTCTACGTTTGGAGAGGGGGTGGTTTCAAACCACCAACGCCACGAAAGGCCTCCCTTGTTCTCCGATGAATCTCACCCCGACGGGATCGATTCACCTTCCACTATATCGACAACCTTTAAGGTGGAAGCCGACACCTTTACAAGTTTGGGGCACACATCCACAACTTAACTGGAGGCTCCCAAATACAAGCAAGCTATCAAAGCAATCAAAGACAAGCTTGTAAGAACCAAAACAAGAGCTAGGGTTTCCAAGAAAACACTAGAGCTAAGGGGCCCTCAATAAAATGAGGGGGAAATGAAGATCTCTTTTGGTGAAGTAGTAGATCGGGGCCTCCTCCTTCGATTCCCCAAAGATCAAAGACTTTGGGTGGTGGAATGAGGAGATCTTGAAGATTTGGTGGCTCCAATGGTGCTCTTGACTTTAATGTGGATGAGCAACTTGTCCCAAGGTAGGTGGAGGGGTATTTATACCCCTCCAGGAAATCTGGCCGTTGGAGCCTTTAATGCACCGGTAGTACCGGTACTCAAGCGGTACTACCGGTCCAGTACTGGACCAGGTACCGGAGATGTCTTAAATGGTCGAGCCAGCACCAGTAATGCCCGGTATTCCCTTGCGGTACTACCCCCAAGCGGTAGTACCGGTCCCAAGTACCGCTTGAGCAAGGCAAGACCGAGAGGTGGTTCTTCTTGATCTGCCAGATCTTGCCTGAGCGTACGATCTGTCCAAGCGGTAGTACCGCTTGTCTCAAGCGGTACTACTGGTTGGACCGGTAGTGCCGCTCCGTGGTATCGGGTGGTCCTGACTAAAACACATCCTTATCAGCCTTGCACGGATCCAACCGGTACTAGGACTGGTAGTACCGGTGCCAAGCGGTAGTACCGGACATATTTCCGGTACTACCGGTTGACACATTGGTTTTTCGCAAAGGGAATTGGTTAGGCGAATATTTGTGCCACACCCTTATCAAACCTGTGATACACTTAGCACACGATTAAACTGATAAGTGTGTTGTTATCAAACATCAAAATCAGAGGGATAGAAAAATGCTCTTTCAATCTCCCCCTTTTTGGTGTTTGATGACAATACACTTTTGCAAGATGATTTTAATAGGAAACACATGGGATTTGTAAAATAGAGACGGGGCTCCCCCTAGATGTGTAGAAACAAACCTCCCCCTCTATTTTACAAAACCAACATGGGTGCACAAATATAGATACTAGCATTTGAAATCATACCTTTGCACAATAACATGTGATGAGAAACTTATAGACAATAGATAACGCATATCATCACAAGATGGATCCAATGAAATAAACCACATAGTCTCATAAGATGGATCCATGACATAACCATGACATAACCACATAGTCTCACACATAAATAGAGGGAAATCGAAGTTCACAAGCAATAAAAGGATCAAAATAAGAACGAGCTTGTGACTTCCCATGCAACACCCATGCCTAAAGTGCAACTTCTCCCCCTTTGGCATCAAGACGCCAAAAAGGGACAAGTGCAATACTACCGTCTCGACAGTCAATCCTCCTCCTCATCCTCAAAGTCCTCCTCGTAGGGGGGGGGGTGCGCGGTGTGAGGATGAGACATCATCGTCCCAACGGCTGTGCTGAGAGATCCACTGATCTTCTGGAGTGATGTTGGTCTCGGACCCCTCGGAGACGGTCAAACCCTGGGCTGCCATCATATCCTTCTGCCGAGAACTAGCTTCCTTGGCATACACATGCGCCTCATACATGCGCTTCTGGTTGTCAATCTGGAAGCAGAAGATCTTCTTGAGCTTGGCCTCCATCCTTTTGGCCCAATTGGGCTTGGCATTCTTGCTACGGGAGACAACATAGTCAGTGTCACGACCACTCTCAGCATCCTCAGAGTCATCCCCTTCCTCCTCACCCGCCACAACGCGGGGTTTAGCATGTGTCTTGATCTTGAGTGCCTTGGGCCTGTGCACAATGAGAGGACGAGTGGAGAGTGTCCTTGACACAATGAGGGCCATAATATAAGGAGCAAATGGTGGAACCCTCCGAGAGTGTGCAGCAGCAACCATCTCATTCCATATGAAGTCTAACACATCAAGAGGAGTGCCTGAGTCGCGGTTGAGGAAGGTGTTGAACAACAAGTCTACAGAGAACCCATGTATCTCATCCTTGTTGCCCGCACGAGGAGCAACAGTCTCACAGAAAATGCAATGGAGAATGTCATACGTGGGGAGAAGATCCTTGGTCTTGCCAGCAATCCCGCGACCCTGGATATACGAGGTGTAAGGACATCCTTCTTGGAGGGGTGATCCCGCATGTGACAGCGGAAACCACAAGGAGTGTCCCGGCCGCGATCTTCATACCCCAATATTGCAGCAAACTCCGCAAGTGTGGCCTCCTTGCTTGCACCTTGAGTCATCCAGGTGATCTTCCGAAAGTGCGCCAGGTGGAAATGTGCGGGCATAGAACTGTGCAATAAGGAGTGGCTCATAGTCATACTGGAACTCCATAATGGGGAACAAGCCTAGGTGAGAGCAGATTTCCTTAGCTTCAGCAAAGTAGTCAAGATTCTTGTTAATGTGCTCCATGTCAATCCACTGCTGAGGCACCACCATCTGAATATTGGTCAGAAGAACCTCATGATAAACACGCTCTTGGAAATCATTGAAGAAAAGACTGTCTTCTTTGTCCTCGTCCCGGTTGCGGGAGTATGCATTGTCAATCCTGAGAGCCCGAAACTCCGACTCGGAGATGTCAGACAGTTTCCTTGGCCCTGATGGCCCTGAGCTGAGACTCTTGGTACGCCCTGAGGAAGGGGCGAGAGGAAGGAGCGCTGCCACGCCCAGCAGAGCGCTTGGTAACCCCCTCACGACCCCCACGGCCACCTCGAG
The DNA here is from genome assembly GCA_023614405.1 of Avena insularis. Classification (NCBI taxonomy): domain Eukaryota; kingdom Viridiplantae; phylum Streptophyta; class Magnoliopsida; order Poales; family Poaceae; genus Avena; species Avena insularis. The sequence goes on along the minus strand of CM042691.1, from coordinate 375,692,849 downwards.
TGGCAGGCAACTTGGAACGGTGTCTTGGCTGTGGCATAACCTCTTCCTCAGACTCCGTCTCTTCCTCAACAATCTCACGGCTAGCTTTGGAATGCTTGCGCGCACCCCGAGAACGACATGCATCTGTGAAAGCATGAGGGAGGAGAGCAAGGGGGTAAGGGCACAAGAATCACAAGGAGCAAGCAGATAACCCAATATTGAATAGAAAAGTGCTGTCAGTTGGGGCCGGTACTACCGGACCTGACGATCGGTAGTACTTCTTGCAAGCGATAGTACCGGAAAAAGTTTCGGTACTACCGGTTGAGCGGCACGAGTTTGTCAGATCTGGTAGAAACGGACCAAAATGACGGCAATAAACTGTCAATAAACGATTCTACTCGGCAACAAGGGAAGCATATGGCAGTACAACCTTACAACATGTCAATTTCGTCACAAATCTATGCCAAAACCTAGATCCGATGAGGAAATTAAACGGGGAGAGAAAGGGCGGTTGTACCGGGATCCATGGCGGTGGAAAGGAGGGGGAGCCCGCCAAGAGGCCGAATCCAAGGAGGATCCGGAGAGAGGAGGACGCGGTAGGGCTCCGGCGGCGTCAAGGGCACTGGTGACGGCGCGGGTACCTGTGGGGAGCGTGGGGAAGAATAGGGCACTGATGGGTGCCTCCCCACGCTTAGCCAATATATACCCGACTCCGTCAACCGGTAGTACCGGTTCCTGAAGCGGTAGTACCGCTCGTGAGCGGTAGTACCGGGTCCAGCAACTGATAGTACCGGTGGCCAGTAGTACCGGGCGTGCGGGCGGTAGTATCGCTCCTGGAGCAGTTTCCAGGATGCGCCTGAACTTCCTGTAGGCGTAGTACTCATACAACCGGTAGTACCGGTCCCATCTGATTCCAAGGCCAAGAAACAAAGGTGATTCTTGTGCGGATAGAGAGAGGGTTTTTGTGAGGGAGTAAAGAGGCTTGGGTTGAGACAATTGTGCTGGGAAGCACATGCACTCTAAAAATTGAGAAAAAGATGTCAAAAACCAAACTAGAGTGCATGAGGCTAAGAACGGTGAAGACAACTCAAAAGATGACAACCATGAGTAAAAATCAATTCAAAAATGACAAACACGAGTACGCACACCAACTTCTCGATTGAGAGGGGGCGGTGGCCTAGGCCACCATGTTTGAGTATACTCGGCTTGGCACCACGAAGATATATCTTGGGTCCATTACCGAAACTCATCATTAAGCTCACATATCACAAAATGATATTAAGAGGAATGATTTTGTTTACTTTGCACATAATGGGGGGAGGGATGGTCCAATCAATTAGGACCGCACTCCCCCTATGTCCATGCCTACACCTAAACCAAATATGGGTTGAGTATTAGGTGAGAGTGCAAGATAATCAAGTCAAGCTCCTTGAATCTACGATATTTAGTTCATTCCTCAAGTAGAAAAACATTGCTTCATCAAGTGGCTTCGTGAAGATATCGGCAAGTTGATCTTTGGTTGACACATATGATAGATCAATATCACCTCGAGCAACATGATCTCTAATGAAGTGATGACGAATCTCAATATGCTTTGTCCTTGTGTGATCCACTGGGTTATAGGCAATCTTGATGGCACTTTCATTGTCACATAGAAGAGGAACTTTGTCACAATGGACACCGTATTCCTTTAAAATTTGCCTCATCCATAGCAATTGGGTGCAAGCACTAGCAGCTGCCACATACTCGGCTTCGGCGGTGGAGAGAGATATGCAATTTTGCTTCTTGTAAGACCAACATACCAAGGACCTACCAAGGAATTGGCAAGCCCCGGATGTTGATTTTCTATCATCCTTGTCCCCTGCCCAATCCGAATCCGTGTATCCGCAAAGATCAAATGTTGAGCCTCGAGGATACCAAAGACCATAAAATGGGGTATGAACTAAATATCGAAAGATTCTCTTGACCGCCATTAAATGGCTTTCCTTAGGAGCCGCTTGATATCTTGCACACACACCTACACTCAACACAATATCGGGTCTAGATGCACAAAGGTAAAGCAAAGAACCAATCATAGACCGGTATACCTTTTGATCCACATCTTTACCATTTGGATTTTGTTCTAGATGAGTCTTTGTAGCCATGGGAGTAGGAGCTCCATTTAATTCTTGCATATTGAATCTCTTGAGCATATCTTGAGTATACTTGGCTTGATTGAAGAATGTCCCTCCTCTAACTTGCTTGATCTCAAAACCAAGAAATACTCGCAACTCCCCCATCAAAGACATCCGGAACCTACTAGTCATAAGCTTTGAGAATTCATCATTAAAAGCTTTCTTAGATGAGCCAAAGATGATATCATCAACATATATTTGACATACAAAAAGCTCCCCATTGACTTTCTTAGTAAAAAGAGTGGGATCAATTTTCCCAACCTCAAAGCCACGGTCAAACAATAACTCTCTAAGGTGCTCATACCACGTGCGTGGGGCTTGCTTGAGCCCATAGAGTGCCTTATCAAGTTTGTAGACATGGTTTGGGAAGTTGGGGTCCTCAAATCCTAGGGGTTGCTTAACATATACCAATTCATTTAATGGTCCATAAAGAAATGCACTTTCTACATCCATTTGTTGCAACTTAAAGTTATGATGTGCCGCATAAGCAAGAAGGATACGGATGGACTCAAGGCGAGCCACGAGTGCATATGTCTCTCCATAGTCAATGCCTTCAATTTGAGAGAACCTTTGTGCAACCAATCTAGCATTGTTTCTTACTATGATTCCATGCTCATCTTGCTTTTTCTTGAATATCCACTTTGTTCCAATAACATTGCGGCAATCCTTTGGATTCTCAACTAACTTCCATACTTTGTTTCTCTCCAAGTTGTTGAGTTCTTTGTGCATAGCTTCTAACCAATCCGAATCTTCAAGAGCTTCCCACACTTTCTTTGGTTCAATCATGGAGATGTGTGCTTGGTGTTCACTGAACCTCTTTAATTGTGCTCTTGTGGAGATACCTTTCCTTAGATCACCAACTACATTTTGGAGGGAGTGGTCTCTTAATTCCAACATTTTTTCCTTTCTAGCTTCGCGATGAGCGTGGATCTCCGTATTGTTTCTTGGAGGACCCTCTTCATCATTTTGATCCTCGTCTTGACCATCATCTTGACCTTGATCATCATTGGAATCATCCTCTATATTGGGAGGCAAAGATTGACCTTGGTCTTGATCAAGTGCTCTTCTAGCATCAATTTGAGCTTGTCTCAAAGCAGTTTGTACGGATCTTCCTTGAGAAATTGACTTGGCACCACTTGAAAACCTTGCGAATGGATCAAGCTCCCCTTGACTAGAGTTGTCACTTTGATCACCATGTTGAGGGTCCACATCTTGTCTTTGGCTTGAGTCAATGTCCTCTTCGGTGGATGGAGCTTGTTGAGGTTGTGAAGATGAGGGCTCCACTTGAGCGGAGCATAGTTCTTCTCGATCCGCCTTAAGGGGTTCCTCAACGGGGCGGATAAATCCCACACCCATTCTTCCTATAGCATCCTGAGGCATTTCATCATCTGCATCACAAGCATCAACATGCCCCCCTTGGGGACCATCATATTCTTCGAAGGTCACACTACAAGATTCTATGACGGCTCCGGAAAGCTTATCATAGATTCTATAAGTGTGAGATTCGAGACCATAGCCAACAAAAATACCCTCTAATGCTTTAGACTCGAATTTAGACAAACGAACACCTTTTATGAGATAGAAACACTTACAACCGAACACCCGGAAGTAAGATATGTTGGGCTTGTTACCGGTAAGAATTTCATATGGAGTCTTGTTGATTTCTTTGCGGAGGTAGAGCCGGTTTGAGGCATGGCAAGCGGTGGAGATGGCTTCGGCCCAAAAGTTGTATGGAGATTTAAACTCCGCCAACATGGTCCTAGCCATCTCAATAAGAGTCCGGTTCTTCCTTTCGGCCACACCATTTTGTTGAGGGGTGTATGCAACGGAATATTGATGTTTAATCCCCTCATCACTAAGGAAATCATTCAAGGTGTAGTTCTTGAACTCGGTGCCGTTGTCGCTTCTTATAATCAACACGGGAACATTGTATTGCCGTTGAACCAAGTTGATGAAGTCGATAAAGGTCTCTTGAGTCTCACTCTTCAACTTGAAGAAATAAACCCAAGAGTATCTTGAAAAGTCGTCAACAATCACCAAACAATATTTCTTCCCACCAAGACTTGCATGAGATGGAGGACCAAATAGGTCCACATGGAGGAGTTCCAAGATCTTGGTAGACTTGATTTGGTTCTTAGGCTTGTGAGGAGCGTCATGCATCTTCCCTAGAACACATGCCCTGCAAACACGATCTTTGGCAAAGGAAACATTTTCTTTTAGTCCAACAATATGGCCCTCCTTATGAAGACTTTGCAAAGTTCTCATATTGACATGGGCTAGTCGGTGATGCCATAGCCAACCCACATCGGCCTTTCCGAATAAGCACATAGGACCTGTAGTGGCTTGCTCCAAAAAGTCCACCACATACAAGTCATGTTCGACGTACCCAACGAAAGCGACCTTGAGAGACTTGCTCCACAAGAGGACCACAATATCAACATCAATAAAGACGGCAAATCCCATCTTTCCAAGAGCAAGGACTGAAAGTAAGTTGTATCCAAGGGTCTCAACAAGCATGACGTTCACAAGTGTAATGTCGTGAGCAACCACTACCTTGTCGAAACCCATTACCTTAGACTTTGATCTGTCGGCATATGTCACGGTGATTTGATCATTATTTGGCTTTAGGTCCTTGACAATAGACGAGCTTCCGGTCATATGAATAGTGCAACCACTATCAAGAACCCACTTTGAACCTCTGGAAGCATATGTCTACAAAAGATCAAACTAATTTTTTAGGTACCCATTTTTCAATGGGTCCTCTTTTGTTAGCAACAAGGGTCTTGGGAACCCAAATAGACCAAGCAATATAACCATCATAAGGGCCAACATATTGTGCATACACATCACCATAATAATCACGCATTAGAACATAGTGAGGGTTAGCACTTCCCGCAAAGTCATCATGAGACATAGTTTTACCACTTGTGGTCTTACTATCCACAATGGTCTTGTTGGTCTATTGTGCGGGCTTGGCCTTCTTCTTCTTATTCTTCTTCTTCTTGGTTTTGGAAACAAAACCAATGCCCCCTTTATGACCACTACGCCTTTGCTTGCTCAAAAGATCATCAATGGACTTGTTGCCTTGTGGAAATGTGGCCTTAGCAAGCTCCCCCTTCAACCTAGCATTCTCTTCAAGAATAGTTGTGCTACTAGATGGAATGAAGTTACTAGGTGAAGGAATATTGGCCAATTGAGTTTGAAGCGTTTCATGGGACTTTTTGAGTGACAAGAGATCACTCTCCAAGGCCTTGTGAGCCTTGTTAAGCAAACTAAAGTCCTCGGCAAGTTTTTCATGAACCACACCAAACTCAATCTTGTCCTTTTTAGCCCTTTTGTATTTAGCAATAGCATGATCACGCTCTTTGATGAGTTTGTTAACAATAGTGTCATTAGCCTCATCAAGCCCTTCAAGTTTTAATTCAAGTGACAACCTAGTTTCTTGTTCTTCTTCTAGAGCATTGTTTAAAGCCTCTAGCTCAATCATATGTTCATGACCAAGTTTACATCTTACATCTAGAAGCTCTTGAGTATGTGAGAGTTGATCTAAGATGTTCCCAAAATGTAACTTAGCATCTCCTTCTAGGTTAGTCATAAACTCATCAAAGGCAATTAATTCATTTTTAACATCAAGAGACATCTCATCATCAATTTCATCATTATCTAAGGGAGTAGAGCGGGATGATGAGGATACCTCCATTCCTATTTCCATAAGGCAAGTGACGTTCTTGGTAGAAGAGTTCTCATTTGGAGAATCGAAGAGTGAGAATGTCGGAGTAGAAGTGGTGGCTAACGCAGCCACGCCATTAGAAGTTTCCTCTTCCTCATCTTCATCATCTTCATTGTCGGAGGAGTATTCTTCATGAGTGATCAAGACAATTTCTCCCGACTTCTTGTTGATGGGATTCTTCTTGATGAAAGGTTTCTTGTAAGGTGCCTTGAGAGTCTTTTTCAACACAAGTTTACCACCATGATATTCTCTCTTCTCATAGGGGCAACTTGCCACAAAGTGATAGCGGTCAACACAATTGAAGCAAGTTCTCAACCTAGTGGTATTCTCTCTTTTCCCATTTGGGTCGCTTCTCCGTTGCATTTCCATCTTAGCCTTGGCGGGGTTCTTCCAAAAGTTCTTTGCATAGAAGGCCATATATTGACCATGAGCAATCTTGACTTCATCTGGATGATCCATAGAGAGGCCTTCATCACTATCATCTTCATCCCCATGATCCACAACTTTGGCCTTCAAAGCAACATTGACAACATTACTCATACCAAGGGCACGAGCATGGGCATCTTTGGCATTCTTGGCGGCAACCTTGAAAGCGGCCATCTCTTGCATAACTTCATTGGAGGTCATGAGATGGTAGTTGTGTCTACCTTGTAAGATCTTCAAGTCCGTGGGCTCAAAGGGCATGAGTGCGCTCACATATTTCCTTTTTATCCATGCATCATCCACATGTGAGGCACCCACATTTCTAAAAGCAGTAGCGGTGGTTTTGAGCCTTCGGTACATGTCTTCGTGATCTTCACCTTCTTTCATGTAGAAGCCTTCGGCTTCATTGCTTAGGGCATCATATCGGTTCCTCCTCATACTCTCATTTCCAACAAACAATACGGTGAGGGCATCCCAAGATTCCTTGGCAATGCTCAAGTGCTCAATGTGTGGATAATCCTTTGTCCCCAATCCTTGTTGAATCATATGCAAAGCAGTGGCATTGAGTTGACTATTGACAACCTCTCTTCTTGTCATGTTGTTTGGATCCCCAATAAAGAGTCCATGCTCTATGATGTTCCATAGTTCAATGCAAGAGCTGCACACATGAGTTCTCATTAGTGATTGCCATTGAGCAAAAGTAGCCGACTCTTCAAGCTTAGGTGGGTCACCCCTATTGTACACATGAGGGTGAGGGATGGGACGATCGGGAGAGTACCAAGTATCACAGTGCTCACCCTTCCCCCCATCAAGTTGTGTGGAGGAATTAGCGTTGTCTTGTTTACCCCCCACCATCATACCCTCGAGGGATACCGACGTATTCCCTTTAGGTAAAATGGATGGTTGATCCTCTTGAGGAGATGGGGATGATGAGCCTTCTTTGTCTTTAAGAAGTTGCTCAAGCATCTTCTTGACTTCATTGACCAAGGAAGAGCTCAATCTTGTTTCCAAGTTTTTGAGATCTTCCATGGTCACCGGGGTCGGCTCACTACCACCATCCCCTTTGTTGCTACCCATATTCTCTTAGGCGGTAAAGCCCAAATAAAGAGTCGAGGCTCTGATACCAATTGAAAGGATCGTATGGGCACCTAGAGGGGGGTGAATAGGTGCTACTTTAAATTTTCTTCTTTTTCAAATTAAGGTTTGACAATAAGGTAAATTCTCTAGATAATGCAACTAAGGTGAATTTACCTATATGACAATTATGCAAGAGCTACCACAACACAAAGTAGGAACAAGTAAGTAAAGTGCGGTAAAGGATAGAAGTAACCAAAGTGGTGGACACGGAGACACAAGGATTTGTTTCCCGTAGTTCCTTCCTTTTGAGGGGAAGTACGTCTACGTTTGGAGAGGGGATGGTTTCAAACCACCAACGCCACGAAAGTCCTCCCTTGTTCTCCGATGAATCTCACCCCAACGGGATCGATTCACCTTCCACTATATCGGCAACCTTCAAGGTGGAAGTCGGCACCTTTACAAGTTTGGGGCACACATCCACAACTTAATCGGAGGCTCCAAAATACAAGCAAGCTGTCAAAACAATCAAAGACAAGCTTGTAAGAACCAAAACAAGAGCTAGGGTTTCCAAGAAAACACTAGAGCAAAGGGGCCCTCAATGAAATGAGGGGGAAATGAAGATCTCTTTTGTTGAAGTAGTAGATCGGGGCCTCCTCCTTCGATTCTCCAAAGATCAAAGACTTGGGTGGTGGAATGAGGAGATCTTGAAGATTTGGTGGCTCCAATGGTGGTCTTGACTTTAATGTGGATGAGCAACTTGTCCCAAGGTAGGTGGAGGGGTATTTATACCCCTCCAGGAAATCTGGCCGTTGGAGCCTTTAATGCACCGGTAGTACCGCTACTCAAGCGGTAGTACCGCTAGCAAGCGGTACTACCGGTCCAGTACCGGACCAGGTACCTAAGATGTCTTAAATGGTCGAGCCAGCACTAGTAATGCCTGGTATTCCCTTGCGGTACTACCCCCAAGCGGTAGTACCGGTCATATGACACGGTACTACCGGTCTGGGCGGTAGTACCAGTCTGGGCGGTAGTACCGGTCCCAAGTACCGCTTGGTACTGAGCAAGACTGAGAGGGGTGGTTCTTCGGAAGAACTTCCTGGTACTGCCGAGCGGTACGACCGTGTCCAAGCGGTAGTACCGCTTGCCGGTTGGACCGGTAGTGCCGCTCCGTGGTACCGGGTGGTCCTGACTAAAACACATCCTTATCAGCCTTGCACGGATCCAACCGGTACTAGGACCGGTAGTACCGGTGCCAAGCGGTAGTACCGGACATATTTCCGGTACTACCGGTTGACACATTGGTTTTTCGCAAAGGGAATTGGTTAGGCGAATATTTGTGCCACACCCTTATCAAACCTGTGATACACTTAGCACACGATTAAACTGATAAGTGTGTTATTATCAAACATCAAAATCAGAGGGATAGAAAAATGCTCTTTCACATGTTATATTAAATGTTAGAATACTTATACGTATATATAGGCTAGAGATAGACTACATCTTTGTAGGGTTTTGCAGCATAGTAAATCAAAATTTTCTATGGATGCGAACGAGAAAGCCAAGATCTAATCTAGGAGATGCAATCAACGAGAGGGATAGATGAGATCTTCATACCCTTGAAGAAATCGCACAGCGGAAATGTTCAACGTGACGTGGTTGGTGTAGTCGTACTAGCCGTCTCCTCCTCGCGATCCGATCCGATCCGATCCTACGCCGCAAGTGGCGGCGCCTCCGAGAGATGCACACGTACGGTGCCACGACGTCTCCTCCTTCCTTGGTCCAGCAAGTGGGGTGGAGATATGGATTGGATCTGCAGCACGACAGTGTGATGCTATGGTGGAGAGTTTCTGCAGCAGGGCTTCGCCTACACGCAGTCGAGAGAGAGAGAGAGAGGAAGGGCAGCAGCTGGCGGCTAGGGTTTGGGGGTGAGGGGAGGGTGCGCCCCCTGCCCACCTTATATAGGGGGTTGTCCGGCCCCCTTGTCCCCTCCTCCCAGCCCTAGGGCGGCGGCCCCAAGGGTGGAGTGGGGGGTAGGTCTTCCCCCCCTTCTAGAAGGTTTCCCTAGGGTTTCCCCTAGGGTTTGGCCGGCTGGGCCTATGGGGCCTTGTGCCCCAAAGCGACCAGGCACTCCTCGTAGGCCCCCGACAAGTGGGGCCACATTGGTCCCACTCCGAAGCTTCTAGAACCTTCCGGTACAATACGAATACTCAAACGATTCAAATCCAAAACTGCTCCTTTATATGAATCTTATTCTCCTGACTATTCCGAACCTCTCAGAATGTCCTGGATCTCATCCGAGACCAACAAAAACTCATAAACCAATTATCCATTCTATCCCAGCGTGAGGCACGTTAAGTGTGTGACCCACGGGTTCGAGAATATGCAGACATGATCTTCTATCAATAATCAACAGCGGGATCTGGAAACCCATATTGACTCCCACATATTCATCGATGATCATATCGGATGAACCACGATGCCAGGATTCAATTAATCCCATATATATATATTCCCTTCGTCACGCGATATTTTACTTGCCCGAGATTTGATCGTTGGTATCGGCATACCTAGTTCAATCTCGTTCATGGCAAGTACTCTACTCGTTTCGTAATCCGATATCACTTTGTGATCAACTCCTTAACCACGTGCTTGCAAGCGGTGTTGATATCGATTACCGAGTGGGCCCGAAGTATATCTCTCCGACTCGGGAGGGACAAATCCCATCTCGATACATACAACCCAACAAGTACTTTCCGATCACCTGAGAGACACCTTTATGATCACCCTCACATAGGATGACGTTTGATGACCTCAAAGCTTTCTTCCGATACCAGGGAGTTGCATTATCTCATGGTCTAAGGAATACAATATTTGACATAAGAAAAAGCTTCGCAAAGATGAACACGATGACACGATCTAATTGCTCTGCTTGATTTGGGTTTGTCCATCATATCATTCTCCTAATGACATGATCTCATTATTAATCGACAACTCATGTCTATGGTTAGGAAACCTTAACCATCATTAATCAATGAGCTAGTCCATAGAGGCGTACTAGGGACACGGTGTTGTTCATAAACCACACAAGTATCAAAGTTTCCGCTTAATACAATTCTAGCATGGAATATAAACTTTATCATGAACAAGAATTATAACAATAACATCTTTATTATTTCCTCTAGGGCATAATTCCAACAATCTTGTACTCCAAGTCTTCACTTATCCCCGTGTAACTCTATATATAGCCCCGCGAGGGTGAGATCAAAATACAACAAAATATTAGGGGCTCTATAATTTTCCACACTAAAATCCTATATCGGTAAGCATCAATTATGAATCGAAAATCATGCAACGCTAAGCATGAAGCGGTTGCGTATGTACAGAAAATGACCTATGGCCAAGAAATCATGAACATGCCTACAGATCTAAGCTACAACATCAAGGGTTAGAGGTATCTTACATCCTTAGGATTCAGCATAAAGGTCAGGAAAGGGGGTGAAGTCGGCAGAACACCGTCGCAACGGTCACCGTGCGAACCCGAAAGGACAAGCATTGCCGTGTTGGAGGGAGAACCCGACAAGACCACCGTCTCTATGCTCGACAGAGAACCTAGCAGGACCACCAGAGGCACAACAGCCACTGCGGAGGTCGGGGAAGAGGGTGATGCCATCCGGCGCCGACCGCCGCAACCATGCACAAGGGTGTAGCCTCAGATCCAAAAGCTCCCGCCATGGCCATTGATTTCGAAGTGTAGAGGAGCTCGAAGGGGGGAGGGGTTGGGTGGATTTTCGATTTGGCTATGACGTTGACGCTCCTAAATAGGGGGGGATTTTTTCACGCGCGGTGACCGAAATCCTCCCGCCGCATTTTCCTTATAAGATACGAGCTCGTGCCATCTCCCTTGACTGTATATGCAGGGAAGCGGCGTTCTCGATTTTGGCCACCATGCTGGGTTGCTTGCTAGAAATGGCCAAATCAGTGAGCGCTTTCTTGTACTCAAATAATCGGATAAATTCTATTTGTGAATCTTGATAGCCATTTGGGTCACCACACACACTATCCGTGTGGAGCGAAAACGATTCGTCCACTGTGGACTGGACAATGAAGAATCCAGGCCGAATAGGTCACAATCGATCTTTGGCAGAACTTGCTGTATATCCAAACATCCGTCTGGACCATGCATTAACTGAGCTACCGTGGCAACCTGGTCGCACGACCCAATATTTGTGGTCGTGTCCTAAAGCCATGCCAGTTTGCTTTTTCTTTGCCGGGTAGAAAAAACCAAGTCTAGAAGATTCTTTACTGAACCACCACCACATAAAAGCCGTTTGGAGATTGGTTTGAACAGTAATAACGTGATGTTTGGTGTCATTGTCGTGCTTGACTGATGGATGTGGACCTGATGTACAGTGCATGTCGTGGTGCAATTGCAAGGTGAAGAAAATTTGCACCTCTCTCTATGGATCTACTCTAGCTAGCATTTGATCAACTAGGTAGGGACGCGCGGCTTGCCCGCCTGCGGCGGGCGATATGAACAATGGATGAAAACATTCAAGTAAATTTCGGTAAAGAACCTTACAATCTAATTGTACTTTAGTACTTTACAATACATTTGTAGAACATAGTATGACATAGAAGTACATCGATATTGAAAATGCAATAGAAATCTCAGTGGTACTGGCAATACAGTAACGAGCAATGAAAACAAATAGGTCCAGCAAAGCCTACAAGCTGTTTATGCAATTCTGTAAAAACCTATTTGGAAATTTTACACAAAACAAAAAAGTGTACCACTCTGAACCTTTCGTGTCAAGTAGAAGGCTTTCTAGATCCGTTTGGAAAAATCTGATTCCTTTAGGTGGATGAAATCCATGGTGTTGATCCCTTCTTTCCACTTCTTGCCACAACATGCATGACCCTTATCTCAATTAGTCTATCCATTACAGTATTGTGGCAACTGATTTGAACTGGCAGAGTTACAACACCTTAAGAAGTGTTTTTACTCATACCTGCAGGCACAACATTAAAGGTCCATATATATGCAACCATTTGTATCTATTTCTTGATACACCTCTAGAAAAATGGAACAAAACAATGCCATCGAGGGCCATGCCAATAGAACATGCAAAACTGTCTGACAATAGCAAATCGTAAATCACAAGTTTTTTATAAAGCAATTCTAGAATAAATGGATTAAGCCTTCTAAGAAAGTAAGATCGCGAAGAGGGTTGGGTTACCTTGCAGTAATTGTAACCTTTCACAAATTACCCTGGCAATGGAACATGATATGGTTTCTTAGTCCATAAAACAATTAAACTGAAGAAAATTATCTTATAACAAAAGAAATAATAATACAATCATCACCTGACAAAAGGCCATGATCCGATCTGCTAACCAGTCACAGCTGCACTCTAAAAAAATGCCATATCCATGTTGAGACTTGAGACCATGCCTCCATGCCTACTCTAGAAATAGCATTCTGGTGCCAATCCTAGATCAAATATACTCAGACACCAAGTACCACTATCTATAGAGAATTGTGTGTGCTTCATCAATATAAAAGAATTCATATGGAATTCTGCTGGTGATAGCACCTACGCCTTCTTTATTGTAGTTTACGTCTTCAGACTTCATCGTTTCATGTGTAAAGTAAAATTAAATGCTCCCATAGAAGGCCTAACTTGAGAATACAATCCAGTTAATGACGTCTATGTCAATTTGCACCAATAATACCATCTAAGTTGCAGACATGACAAGGCAGCTCAACAAATGACATGGTCGCGCAGAACTAAATGAACACGAAAATACATATGGCCATGAGAAAAGAAAGGAATAAACTATAAACATTTGGATCGACAAACCTCTATCTAGTTTCCAAATACACCAACTAAAGCTAGTGTGTGCAAACAGAAATTATGAGAATACAAATGTAAACCTATCTGCTTTTTCAGTTATTGATTCATCTGATGAACAACTCAAAGTTTCCACACACAGCAAAGCATGTACTCTGCAGGAGTAAACAGGCGATACGCGTCATCTGACAAATAAAATCAATTGTAGTTCAAGTATTAGATCTGCACTTGAAATCTTCCAAACATGCAAATACACGAGAAAGCATCCACAAATGCTTAATCTCAAAAAGTGGTGTCTTACCTGCTATAAATATCATAGTTTAATGGGACACCAAACCATTCTCGCAATCTGAACTATGCGCTAATCCATTTCTCAAAATATAAACCTTTTTTATTGTGTTCACGGATAATATACTCTCTGAAGTTGTCTTTCTTCTCAACCAAGCAAAGGTCTGCACCATCGGCACCATTTTGTCTTTCTTGCCATAATGTGTCTAGTATCATTCTTGGAACCAGTAAGTTTTTCTTCGGCAAATCTGCATGGTGATAGGTCAAATGCCAAAAGGGACATATTGCCATATTAAGGAGCAGAAGATAAAATATTAAATTCATGTTTTTTTTGGTAAAGATGGTTAAATGTTTATTATCTTGTCAAATAACCTCTATAGGAAGGGACAATATCGTCAAGACCAGGTGGGTCACCATATTCATTTCGAATTCTCAAGGGTTTTTGTTTGACTGGAGTTATCTCAAATGAAAGTCATGTAAGTAGCGCAAAGTGTATGTTCTTCCAGATCAAAACCGTGCGATGCCAGCCCCGATATTCCATCCCTGATCCATAATAGTTGGTGGGGTGATCATATCACGTTTAGATTATCACTGATATTATCACCCCACCCCACTGAAGTTGTCTCCTTGTAAGGATATATGCCCAGGTTATCACTTTCTCTCTCTCTCTCAATATGCTTGGTAGACCTAAATTATAACAAAAGGTCACATGCCCAAGATTGTGTAGCACAGGCAGATGAGACACTGAAAAATATTTCTTCCCTTATTAGAGAAGCATTTATTCAGTGGGAAGAGGAGATCGATGACCTGAGCATATGTGACAACCATTGCTGTGACATGAAGTCGGAGCATGAAGTGAAAGATTTGTGCAACAATGAGTACAATGTGAAGTGGCAATGCGTCGAGGCTATTGCGAAGTTGTTAAAGACATGTCTTCAGGATCTGTAGCTTAGACGTCGCTGGCACAAATATTTTTTCCACATGGATGGATAGGTAGTAAGAATCGTATGACTAACATTCCAAAGAAAAGATATGGAAATATAGTAGTGCACGCACGCATGTATTTTGTATTTATATGTGGAATATATCGCCATGGATCAGCAATCTGTACGTACCAAGTCGTTTCGGTGGCTCTGTAATGTGTACAACTGTTTGTGTTTATCAATCTTCTATCCGATCTATCTTGACTGAAATAGTTGATTAAAATATCGTTTGTAAGAATGCTAGAATTTACCATCTCTTGTATTGCTGAAATTGCATTTTGTTCAAGCTACTTTCAGAGACTCAGGAAGACAGTGTCACGACCATTTTATCTTGTAATAAAAATACCAGACCATAAAAGAAGGGAAACTCGTTCTATAATGGGTTTAGGTAGAGGGATGTAAAACATCAATGGTTCAGTAAGTATATATATAGGGCAGTACTTTCTAAGCTGTTCTAAGACAACAGAAACCAGCATTACAGAAAACTCAGTTCTCATCGACTACAGGGTGCTAATACATTGGTTCAGGATACATGACTAAATTGGCGATTCTACAACCATGCTCACACACATTCATAATACCAATACCGAACACACGTGCCCAACTATGAACGACGTGCACATATAAGTTACCAGAATCCTAAGTCACGCCGTAAAATACATCAGTATTAGAAATGCTAGAGAACTTTCCGAGCAGAGCACAAGCTTAGAATGAAGTAGATAGGAAGACCACATATCATTTAAATTATGCCCAAAAGCACAATGAAGTTGACAAGGGTAAAGTAGAGTACCATCACAGAGTAGCTAGACCCACATTTGTTTTCAAAAACAATGCTTCTGAGGGAAAAGCATTGGTCTATTAAGTGCTACGATTTAAGCAGACCACCAACGTACTGGCAGGTTGTACCAATAAGACCTTATGAAATGCTAACAACTAAGCCATTGGAGGAGTCTGAGGAACAAGCTCGAAGCTTTCAACTAAACTGATCAGAAAAGATGGCCACCGTCCAAAAAAACTATTTGCCAATATATTCACAATAAACTTGCACACAATAGAAGAAATATGACCAAATTCGCTCAGGTTCTGCCTGATCTTTGAAGCAGCAATGTGCATGTTGATGAATGGAGAAGCAATGTGCATTAGGATTTGTTAGCAATACTAAAAGCAATCCCTGTTCCTCGAGAACAACAAACATCACCCACTACTGACCTTGCTGAGGTCGTAGAGTCCAAAGATAACTTTATTGGACCCAATTAGAATCAGATGTCATTTTCTTCTGCTTCAGTCAGTTCCACATCCTAGAAATATTAAAGCAATTAGTCAAAATATTTTCTTTTCCCATAACATGATATGGCAGTAGATTGAGATGGAAATAGATTGAGAACCTAGCGTGCATGAACATTATCACAAACCAACAAGAGGAAAACCTAATCTAGCAATCCACCCCCACCCATTAATCCAACACCAAATCGTAGTTCCTGCACCAACCCGCAACACCTTCCAAATATGTAAGAAAAAGAGGGGACAATTAGCCAATCTAGACAATTCAACACTTGAAAAGCATAAGCATTATCAATCCAGAGGTGAGCTCTATGAGGAAGAAAAGGGGCAAAAGTAAATTCAACATTGGCATATGGCACGAAAAGGTAATCCATGTGAGATCACATCCAAAGCTACAGCTGCTGCCCGAACATAGAAGCAGCAAGCATTAGTCAGCGGTGGCCTCATAATCACAGGTGTTCTTGAGGATGACATGGGGAAAGAGAGGCCTACCTGAGCATACAGTTTTATGAGCTGCTCGTTTGCCAGGGCGCGTTGGTTGGGCGTGATGCACTCTGTTGACAGGAAGTCGCTTAGGTGCTTGTGGAGAAGATAGAGCGCACGAATGTTGCAAAGGTTTTGGAGATGGTCCTTTACTCCGTCGCCAATGATATCATGTTATAGTTCCTCGGTGAACCTACAACACGTAGGATAAGATAACTAATAGACTTGTTCCGGTACATGGAAATGCAAATCATAATGATTACTAAAGTCTAATCATATCAAGAGAAATTAGTAGGTAATATAAATATTGCAAGTTTAGGACCGAGGTCACTCTTCTTTCAACAAAAATTAAATATGAAGGCTCTATGTGTACGGTAGTTTCCAGTTCTCCATAAGACTCATGAAAGAGCACATTAATAATTACCATAGTATATGCTTCTATCTTCCAAGACCAAAAACTTAGCTTGTGTTCTATTAAAGATAACTGGAGAGATCAACCCATGCAACAGGAAAAAGTATATAAATAAATATTACCAAAATAATCATCTAATCTGAAAAGGAACACAACATAAGAAAAAAGAATTTTACCTGACAACAACTAAACATAACTCCACAGAGGCAAAATAAAAAAATAAGAACCAATGAACTCCATCTCTGAGACAAAGAGAAACATGGTTCAGAAGCAGACACATCTTCTTAGCATAAAAAAAATGAAACTGCATGATTCATATTACTCGATTCATGTCATATATACTACTTTCAAGTGAAATAATAGAAGCAACTGCATAATCAATTTAAGTAAATCATAGATCAATCTATGCAGGGCAATCATATGTTCTACCCAAATGCAAGGTAACCAATTGAGCAAGCGCCATGCAAAATAACCAAACAATTGTACTCCGTATGAAATATAACAGAGAAATTCTTTCAGACTCACAATTACCTAATTTTTATTCAGCACTAATATAATTCCATAAATCATGTGTACCAATTAAAGAGTTAGTCACCTACCCTTGCATTAGCATGGCATCCATAGCTGGGGAAATAGATCAAGAGGAACCCAGATTCCAAAATTAACTCTATAAACCAGAAAACGTAGATACTTGTATTGTGTGATCATATATGTACTGTAAAAATTAATTTACTCAATCTCCACTTTATGCCTCAACATAGTTCAGTATCTACCATCAACAAATAATCAAGTACCTACACCATCAAAAGACTATCAATCATTACACTCACCGTCAGAGGTCCTCTTATCGATGCCACAACAGGCCTAGCAGCTTGCCCAGGCCTCCACGGTGCTTCTCGGTCTCACCTTGGACTGGACCACGACAAAAAAGGCATTATCCCACTTGGACAATCTGTCGAGTACCTGGCGTGCCTAAATATTATGATTAACATGTAGAGATCTGAGTTCATACATACAGTTTGCAAAATCCAGTGTCAATAATGTGTCGCCCTCCACGTCAGATCCCCAACCTGATGTTGCATGTGATCATCACAGCCTGATTGTGGATACCGATGACCTGGGCATCAAAGTTGTCAAGTAGATGTGCAGACAAGGATGTCTAGAAGCATATGAGAACTCAGAAATAATTTTACCCTAGATGTAAATTACTAAATAGTTTCCAGGTAAGTAAAAAATTGGCATATCAAGAATCATGCCCATCATTTTCGTTACTCATCCACCACCAAATTGGTTCCTTACAACAATGTGGTTTAATTGGATGTGAATTTTATCCTGTTTAGCAAAAGAGGGCTGATCATGACACATACATTAGTAGAATCATATAAGATCAGCCCTCATGAGCTGCAAATATATAGGTAAATAATCAAGCATAATGTACTACAATTAAAATCAGAGAGAGAGGGGGATAGATGAGACTCGGGGTGTTTCCACCACCCTTTGCCATGGCTGCTGCAGCCTGCACGTCCTCCTCCAAAGCATTGGTACTGCCCTAGGAGAGAGAGGGTCTGAGGGTGGGTAGGGGGATTGGAGACTTACGATGGATCTGCACGGGAGATCGCCTGCTCCTACTGCAGCCTGATAAAAAATTGCTCATAGTTCGGGTGCTCCTCCATGGGACCCCATCAAGAACTACTCCAAAAAATCAACTCCAAACCCTGTAATCCCTCCTAATCTAGCAACCATCCACGGATCTGACCCTAAAATCAAGAACTAATCCAAAAAAATCAACCACAAGAGAAAAGGAGAGAGGGAGGGTGAGAGAGACCTGTGGGTGGAGCAGGAGCCGTCGGGGTTGAGCTCGACCACCTCTTTCAGCCACACCATCTGCACCTCCATCGTGCAATGGCCATGGAAACGAGCCAACCACATGATGGCAAAACGGAGCTCAGGACGCCGTCGTCGCGACGACAAGGGGTTAGGGAGGAGCCGACGGAGCACATGCGGGGATTGGGGTAGTCGATCTTAGGGCAAGGAAGTTCACCGCGATTGGGGACGAGGAGGCTGCTGCCATGCTTGAACCGTGGGCGGGTTAGGCCCGGCTTGCCGCCTCTGCTCCACCGCCGTGCTCAGGACCTAGAGGTTCCATCTCCGCCGCCGCCACTTCTTGCCGCTGCCGCCCACTAGATCCTTTGTTCCGCGTCGCCTCTTGCCCTTTTTGCTCGCCGGCTCCTTCGCTCCTCGCCTCTGCCTGCCTTTTTCCGCACGCCGCCACGGAGAGATGAGGGATACGAGAGGAGGAAGACGGGAGAGGGGAACGAGTGGGCGAATGGGAGCGGATGGATCCTTGGACGGTGATAGGGCTTGTCTAGCGGAATGACAAAATTACCCCCGTGCGGTCTGTCAAACCACGGTGAAACCACCGCGCGCCGTCTCCCTCTTGCCATCGGCACAACCTCCACGTACCATCAGTCTCTGACTAGCAGACCCTGCGAAATGCAGGCCCCATCGTCAGGGGTGGTAGCTAGCTTGGGGCTGAGTGTAGGTATGAAAAGGATCATCAGAGGCACTCAGATGGACGGCTATGATCTCCTCGATCGGACGGTTCGGACCACCTATGGCTAATCGGACGGTCAAAAATCGTTTGGAAGCTCTATCCGATGGCTCACAGGGCACATGGCCTCTATATTCTTGGGAGGGGGTAGAAATATCTTCTTTAGATGTGCACCGGCCGGGTCCGCACATCCACGTGCCACACGACTTTGTGCTTTCTGCTTTTGTGCATGCATGGACAAATGCACCAAGTACACACGAAAGATTTTTTTTAGGTATAACAAGTGAATACAATGCACACCACATATTCAGATGATCACTTGTATGGTTCCCATTCTGAGTTTCTTGCAGTCACACGATTGGAGGTCGGTCGATAATACGTGTTGTCAATGCTCTTCTTAAATTCGCCTTCTCTTCCTTTTCTTTTTTGCGGGTAAATAAATTGGCCTTCTCAACTGTTGATAAGAATGACAGATGGGAGAGATATATATCTCACATGATCGATTTACGTCAATTAATTTGTGTGATGGAATGTTCCGATGGGTGATGGACATATTTTGGACTTTTGGTCTCATCCGATGATTTATAGACTGACCTGATCTACATCCACCATATCATCGCTGACATATCATGTGTGAGTTGTCTCGTGCATGAGAGGTTGGCTTGTCTAACAGTAATAGTCTCGAGTTTTTTCCTAGCCTAAAGCTAAAAGGTATCCCTCCAGTTCATAAATAAGTGAAATTTGTCCATACTCTTGTTCAATTTATGAAAAGTTTTGTCCGCTAATATTGGTTTATCATACAAACTATAAACATCACTTCATATAAATATATTTTGTCAAAAACATTTAAGAATTTGATAATGTTGTTCCTACTTTATATGAATTTAGAAAATATTGGTCAAAGTTCCATGTCGTAGACTGTGTCAATGTGTATAGCACTGCTTCTATCGTGGACTCGAGGGAGTGGTCGGAATAATGTAACGGTAGCCACACATAGAATTTCATCTCCTCTAAAAATGAAAAAAAAATCAAACTCTCATTAGTGGATACTAAAATCACCAAGCTATCGTATTAGACTAATTACCTATATTGGAAAATATTCTTCAAACCAACCGTCAAGTAGGATATATACATCCAAGCGCTTTCTTGTACGTACTAAAATGATATAGATAAACTCTAATGTGAACATAGATAGCTATTTGGGACACCACACACAATATCCATGAAGTGAAAATGATTCATCCACCGTGGAGTGGACAATGAAACATCGGGGCCAGATAGGTCACAATCGATTTTTGGCAGAACTTGTTGTACTTCCTCCGTTTAGAAATATAAGATGTTTTAGGTTAGTGAAGCAAATGTATCTAGACACTTTTTAATGTCTAGATTTATTTGAACCTACATACTAAAAGGTATTTAGATATATGTTTTTCACATACCTAAAACATCTTATATTTCTAAACGGAGGGAGTATATCCAAAAATCCATCTCGACCACGCGTTAACTGAGCTAGTGTGCAAACCTGGCCCCACGATCGAAACCCAATTTTGTGTGGCCTAAACCCGAGTCTGGAAGATTCTTTACTCGACCACCACCACATAAAAGTTGTTTGGAGATTGTTTCGAACAAAAATGTGACGTTTTGTTGTCATGGTCAATACTTGACTGATGGATGTGGACCTGTACACTGTGCATGCCCTAACTCTCGTTCACAAAAATAATATAACAGCAGTGTTCCATATAAAATGGCAAGGTAAAGAAAAGTTGCACCTCTCACTATGGATCTACTCTATCTAGCTAGCCTGAATTTCCTTGACCACCAGCATTGTGTGCACACGACACACGGTGCATGTTTTGCGAGATCAAATGTGTGAACACCGTGCACCGGATCGGCACATGCACGTCTTTGTGCTTTGTGCATGCATGGACAAATGCACCACATACACGAGCGTCTTATTTGTTAGGTATAACACGTACGATAATGCACATCACACATATTCACATGATCATTTGTGTGGTTCCAAACGTGTGCCTTGTCATCTTTTTTAATTTGCCTATTCTTCTTGTTTTTTTGCACGTAAATTGGCCTTCTCAACTCTTGATAAGAACGACATATGGGATCACAGAGAGAAAAGGACAGGGCTATATATATCCCACATGATCGATTCACGTTAATTAATTTGTGGTGGACTGTCCCGAGTCCCTATGGGCGATGGACATGTTTTGGACTTTTCGTCTCATCCGATGATTTGATCTATATCAACCATATCATTCTTGACATATCATGGGTAAGAGCCTGTGCAAACACGGTTTGCCTGGTTTAATCAGTTTGGATTAGTTCAGTTTTTTACTAAATCTAGAGTCTGGATTTCATTCGTAAAGAAAAATAAACAAAATAAACTAGAGTGCAATTAGCTGGTTTAACTGGTTTGTCCGGTTCCACCTTTTGCACACCCATAATTCATGGGTGAGTTGTCTCATGCATGAGTGGCCGACTTGTCCCTTTACAACCAACCGCCTAACACACTAGAAGTGTTGAGTCTTTTCGTAACCTAATGAAGTTAAAAGGTATCACTCCAGTTCACAGATAAGTTCTACACTGATGATGATCAGCGAGTCTAACTAATTAACTAACATATTTCTTATTTAATATAACATAACACCTACTAGTTGTATAAGCATTGCATCCTCCACGGCATGGCGCCGCATGCCATGCGGGTAGCCAGTTATAGTAATACTATAGGTGCTCATTCCAGAAAGATACTTGCGCCGCGCGATAAGTAAATTAACAAAATGGTTGTCTGTAATGAAGTGTTCTGTTGTAATTGATCTAGTGTTCTAGAGCTGTTGCATCCCAAGATTTTTTACTGGAGTGGGGGCTCGATGTGGATCTAATCTAAGCATGAAGTACATGCACATACGACATACAAATAGACCGTTAATTGACTAGCGACTATAGTTTACTGGGCAATAAATCTGGTCTCCAAATTCAAAATCAGCCACTTTGGATGTATAAAGTAAATATATATCGTCTATCCTAGATTATACTCCCTCCCTTCTGAAATGTAGGCATTTTTAGTAGTTCAATTTGAACAGCTAGAAACGCTTACATTTAGGGAAAAAAGTAGCAGCAGTTTGGTCCCCCAATGTGAATTTACTAATGATAGAGAAGGCATAAACAAAAGGATAAGCAGCAACAAGAACCCCAAAACATAGAAAAGTATCAGAAAATCTAGAGTTCTAGACTACTCAAATCTAAGAACAATAAATGATTAGCTTTCATTAGATGTCAATCACATCATGATTACTTTTGGACTAGTTCTATAGGTGTGCCTATACTCTTTCATAGTAGTTAAACTAGCAATAAAATTTAAGCATAGTGTGGGTCATAATATGTATATAGCAGCTCTCTCTCTCTCTCTCTCTGAAGGAGATTTTGTTCATATGGGTCGCCATGGGTTGTAATATTTATATAGTAGCTCTTTCTCTCTATGTCAAGTGGAGATTTTGTTCACATGGGTCTCATGGGTCGTAATGTTTTTATGAGATTATATAATATAATTTATATTTTTTAACATAGAGGGATCATTGGAGCTCATGTGCCAGAAGAACTTCTCACTCTCTCGAGCAGTGGTTGGTTATACAATCCCATGGAGTTATGAAAAGGCACATTAGTATTAATTGGTGTGTAGCTTGCATGAAATTTACCAAATAAAGAGATTCTTTAGAGAAGGGATAATGCTGGCCTCTAAACATCCATGACCAAGCAAAGATCTAGATTATGAGAACCGAACATATGGTATAACATGCTTCGTGCAACCATAAATACATAAAATTGTGTAGTAGAACTATGCAACGCATGCTTAATATATTAAAGCTAGTATGGCAGTATTAACAATCATTGCACAAAAATTATAACACTTAGAACATGTATTACACAATACACATATATACACTATTAGCTTATGGTAGGGGACACATAGTGCTACAGATTGATTATTTTGTTGCAAACAGTGGGATAGCTTCTGCTGCATTTATTATTTATTCAAAAAGAGTTATGTACAATATATTTATTGAACAAAAAATAAAAATAAAATTACATTTTCATTTATAAGTCTATAAACTTGGGAGTATTTCTTTTTCATTCTACGACCAACTATAACATGTTCAGATAGATATGTTACCTTCCAGCTTTGAAAGCTTGGGTTTTGTGCTCCGGGAATTTTGTTGTTCCATGTTATCTGTATGCTCCAGGCTACCAAAATTGTAATATTCATGTAGAATGAAACCTTTATCTTATCTTTGCTACCTCAAAGGCTTCTGGCACCACATATTTCTTTTCCTTTGAGGGCATACATAGTCCTAGTAGTTACTAGTTAACGGGTATGTCTAGAACTGTCCTAGGGCACCACATTATGACTCATGTATTTATTACTTGTTGTTTTATAGTTACATGAATGTCCAAGGTGCACATAAAGAACATTGGCATAGATGATGAAACTG
Organism: Avena insularis; assembly: GCA_023614405.1. Classification (NCBI taxonomy): domain Eukaryota; kingdom Viridiplantae; phylum Streptophyta; class Magnoliopsida; order Poales; family Poaceae; genus Avena; species Avena insularis. The sequence continues at coordinate 375,669,114 of CM042691.1, read as the reverse complement.
ACTTGACCAATTGTGGCTTCCTTACATAAGTTAGGAAGATTCCAATCCCAATTAATCTTATCTCCACACTTTGTATCATTCGTAAAAAATATTCCAGGGGATTTTTAGTTGTCCCTAAGTTCAAACCAAGATATGTGAATGGCAGGGATCCCTTTTTGGATCCGAGAGTTCGTGTGAAGTGATCAGCTCTTTCTTCATTGATGTTGATGGGAACTAGACATGATTTTTGATAATTAAATCTGTTGGAATTATGCCCTAGAGGCAATAATAAAGATGTTATTATTATAATTCTTGTTCATGATAAAGTTTATATTCCATGCTAGAATTGTATTAAGCGGAAACATTAATACTTGTGTGGTTTGTGAACAACACCGTGTCCCTAAATGCCTCTATGGACTAGCTCATTGATCAATGATGGTTAAGGTTTCCTAACCATAGACATGAGTTGTCAATTGATAATGAGATCATATCATTGGGAGAATGATATGGTGGACAGACCCAAACTAAGCGAAGCAATTAGATCGTGTCATCGTGTTCGTCTTTGCAAAGCTTTTCTTATGTCAAATATTGTATTCCTTAGACCATGAGATAATTCAACTCCCTGGTATCGGAAGAAAGCTTTGAGGTCATCAAACGTCATCCTATGAGAGGGTGATCATAAAGGTGTCTCTCAGGTGATCAGAAAGTATCTGTTGGGTTGTATGTATCGAGATGGAATTTGTCCCTCCCAAGTCGGAGAGATATATACGGGCCCACTCGTAATCGATATCAACACCACTTGCAAGCATGTGGTTAAGGAGTTACTCACAAAGTGATATCGGATTCTGAGCGAGTAAAGTACTAACGTGAGCAGATTGAACTAGGTATGGACGATACCGACGATCAAATCTCGGGCAAGTAAAATATCGCGAGACGAAGGGAATATATATGGGATTGATTGAATCCTGGCATCGTGGTTCATCCGATATGATCATCGATGAATGTGTGGGAGTCAATATGGGTGCCCATACCCCGCTGTTGATTATTGATAGAAGATCATGTCTGCATATTCTCGAACCAGGTCACACACTTAACGTGTCTCGACGCTAGGATAGATTGGATAATTGGTTTATGAATTTTTGTTCGGACTCTCGGATGGGATCCGGGACATCACGAGAGGTTCCGGACTGGTCCGGAGAATAAGATTCATATAAAGGCAGTTTTGGAGTTTGGAATTGTTAGGGTTAATCGGTATTGTCTGGAAGCTTCTAGAACCTTCCGGAAGGGACCAACGTGGCCCCACCTTCCGGAGGGGCATGGGCCTATGAGGGAGTGTCCTGGCGCATTGGGCCAGGGCACAAGGCCCCATAGGGCCCAGCCGATCCTAGAGAGTTTAAATCGTTTAAACTAGAGATAAGATAAGATAGGATTTCTAGATAAGAGAGAGTTTAAATTGTTTAAACTAGAGATAGGCTTGGAGGAGAGGCTAGGGCTGGCCGCCCCCCCTCTATAAATAGAGGGCTGGTGCACCCCCCTCCACACACACCTTCCTCCAAGCCCTAGCCTTCCTGCTGGCCCTCCTCTCTCCCTCCCATGTTTGTGGCGAAGCCTGCAGTAAATTCTCCACCATATACACCACGCCGTGTTGTAGATCCAATCCATCTCTCCACCATACTTGCTGGTCCGAGGAAGGAGGCGTCGAGGTGTTGCACGTGTGCATCTCACGGCACCGCCACTTGTGGTGCTAGATCGGATCGGATCGAGGAGGAGAAGCGAAGTCGACTACATCACCCACGTTCCGCAGAGCGTTCATCGCTTGAATCTTCAAGGGTATGAAGATCTAATCCAATCTCTCGTTGTTTGCATCTCCTAGATTAGATCTTGGCTTTCCTTCTGCTCAAGAAAATTTTGATTTACTATGCTGCGAAACCCTTTAGTGGTATCGAGCTAGATCTATGCGTAGATGTGTTTCACGAGTAGAGCATAACATGGTTGTTGCGCGCGTTGATGTTTTCTATTGCAAGCCTCTTGTTTGTGTTCTTCTTATGGCGGGATAGTGAGATTGAAGCGGTTCAGGCCAACCTTACGCGACGTCGTTATGAGACCGCTCCGCACTTGACGTGTGGCTTGTTCCACACATGCGGCTGGTGGATGTCGGTTTCTCTCACTATAGTTGTCATGGGTTTAACACGGAGTTTGGCAACCATAATATCACCGTTGTGGCTTTCCGTAGGTAAGAATCGTTCTTAGCATCTACTCCCATAAGCCACGTAAAACATGCAACAACAAAGTAGGGGCGTCTAACTTGTTTTTGCAGGGAGTGTTTTCTGTGATATGGTATGGCCCAAGATGTGATGTGTATAATGTGCGATGATCATGTTTTGTAATGTTTCACGACTTGCATGTCGTTGAGTACACAACCAGGAGCCATATGGTTGTCTTTATAATTGTGTATGACCTGAGTCAACTTCTTATACGCCATGTAATAGCTTTACTTTATCGCTAAGTAGTTAGCAATAGTTGTAGTTGCTATTTGGTGGAGGCAATCATGGTGGAGTGATGGAGATCATGCGAACGCACAAGATGGAGATCATTCTTGTGATTGGCTATACAATGTCACATAAAGTTATATGCATGTGATGTTTATCCTTTATGTATCTTATTATGCTTAGATCATGACGGTAGCATTATAAGATGATTCCTCATAAAGATCAAGATAAAACTGTGTTCTCCCCAAGTATGCACCGTGCTATGAAGTTAAGTGTCCAAGCATCACGTGATGATCGGGTGCTATAGACTCTCGCTCACATACAACGGGTGCAAGCGATTTTACACGCGGAAATACTTGGTCTAACTTGACGAGCCTAGCATGTACAGACATGGCCTCGGAACACAAGAACCGAAAGGTTAAGCATGAGTCATATGAATGATATGATCGACACTTCGTTGTCCACCATTGAAACCACATCTCTTCTCGTGATGATCGGATTAGGTGTGGTGAATTTGGATCATGTTCACTAAACAACTTGAGGGATGTTGAATTTAGTGGGAGTTCATCTAGTAATTTGATTAAGTTGAACTATTTATCATGAACCTAGTCTAAATTGTACTTGCAAATCGTAGATCACATGGCCAAGTCAACTTCAACTTCAACGTTTTCTTTGAGAAAGAAAAGCTTAGAAACAATGGGTCTAACTTCACCAACTGGTTCCAATCTAAGAATCATTACATCTGGCGGACAAAAGGACTATGTCCTTGAGAAAGCGTTAGGTAACCCCTGCAATCGCGGCTGATGAGAAAAGCTGTCTATCGATCGGCAAAGATGATTATGGTGTGATTAAGAGCACCATGTTGTTTGCTATGGAACCGGAACTTCAAAATCGTTTTGAAAACTATCCCGGGCCCTTCGAGATTCTCGAGGAGATGAAAACCATGTTTCAGACTCAGGCCCATTCAGAGAGATATGAGATCTCTGAGAAGTTCTTTAACTGCAAGATGGAGGAAGGGAGTTCCGTTAGTGAGCACGCCATTAAGATGTCTGCTACACTCAACGCCTGAGCAAGCTGGATCTGCAAGATTCGGAAGGAGCTCAAGATTGATGAGTTCTCAATCACTCCTCCAGCTACAAAAGTTTTGTAGTGACTCATAATCAGATTGGTTCCACTGATACGATCACCGAGCTCTTCGCAAAGCTGAAGGCTGCGGAGGTGGACATCAAGAAAGATAATCATGTGTTGATGGTCAACAAGCCCTCCTTTAAGAAAGGTAAAGGTGCAAAGAAGCCCTTCAAGAAAGGTGGCGGCAAGCGCGTTGCCCCTGCTGAGAAGAAGCTCAAGTCTGGTCCTAAGCCGGACCTTTGGAGTGCTTCTAAGGACAAGGGTCATGGGCGAACTGTCCAAGTACTTAGCGGACAAGAAGGTGGCACCATCAAAGGTATATTTGATATACATGTTATTGATGTTTTCCTTACTAGCCCTCGTTGTAGTGCACAGGTATTTGATACGGTTCGTTGCTAATATTTGTAACTCAAAGCAGAGCTACGGAATGAGCGGCGACTTGCGAGGGATGAGGTGACGATGCGCGTTGGCAGCGGATCAAGAGTTGATGTGATGGCCGTCGCACGCTCTCATAGTTTTACCTTGAGGATTAGTTTTAAACCTTAATAAATGTTATTATGTACTGCGTTGAGCATGAACATTATTTCTGGATCGTGTTTATTGCAAGACGGTTATTCATTTAAATCGGAGAATAATGGTTGTTCTATTTATATGAGTAACATCTTTTATGGTCATGCACCTATTGTGAATGGTTTATTTCTTCTAAATCTCGAAAGGGATGAAACACACATCCATAACATTGAGGCTAAGAGATGCAAAGTAGATAGTGATAATACTACTTATTTGTGGCACTGTCGTCTAGGTCATATTGGTGTAAAACGCATGAAGAAACTCCATTCTGATGGACTTTTGGAGTCTCTTGATTTTGAATCATTTGACACATGAACCATGCCTCATGGGCAAGATGATCAAAACCCGTTCTCGGTATGATGGAGCGAAACAGCGGACTTGTTGGAAATCATACATACCGATGTATGCGGACTGATGAGTGTTTCGACGCGCGGTGGGTATCGCTATTTTCTCACTTTTACCGATGACTTAAGTAGATATGGGTATATCTATTTAATGAAACATAAATCTGAAACATTTGAAAAGTTCAAGGAATTTTAGAATGAAGTAGAGAACCATCATGTGAAAGATTAAGTTTCTGATTCGATCATGGGGGCGAATATTTGAGTTATGATTTTCTCACGCATCTCAAAGCAAGTGGAATCGTTTCACAACTCCATACGGAACACCACAGTAAATGGTGTGTCTGAGCACGGAATCGAACCCTATTAGATATGGTCCGATCGATGATGTCTCTTCTTGATTTGTTATCATTTTGGGGTTATGCATTAGAAACCGCTGCATTCACTTTAAATAGGGCTCCATCTAAATCCGTTGAGGCGACACCGTATGAACTGTGGTTTGGTGCTAAACCTAAGTTGTCGTTTCTTAAAGTTTGGGGATCGAAGCTTCGTCAAGAAGTTGATGCGGACAAGCTCGAACCCAAAGCGAATGCGTCTTCATAGGATACCCTAAGGAAACTATTGGGTATACCTTCTATCAGAACCGAAGGCAAAGTGTTTATCATGAAGAACGGTTCCTTTCTTGAGAAGGAGTTTCTCTCGAAAGAAGTGAGTGGGAGGAAAGTAGAGCTAGGCGAGGTTATTGAACCTTCTCTTGAATTGGAGAGTAGCGCAGCACCTGAAATTGTTCCAATGCACTGCACCAACAATAGAGAAGCTAATGATAAGGATCATGAAGCTTTGGACGATGTCTTCTTGAGCGTCAGGTCGACAAGGTCGCGTGCCCCTCCCGAGTGGTAATGGCAACCCTGTCTTGTCTTGTTAGTAGAAGGCGGTGAACCTCGAGCTATGAGGAAGCGATGATGAGCCGGACTTTGAGAAATGGCTAGAAGCCATGAAATCCAATTGGGATCCATGGCGAAAACCAAGTATGGACTTTGGTGGACCCTCCTAGCGACGAAAGGCCGTTGAGTGCAAATGGATCTTCAAGAAGAAAAGCGGACGCGGATGGTAATGTTACGTCTATAAAGCACGGCTTGTTGCGAAAGGTTTTCGACAAGTTCAAGGTGTTGACTACGATGAGACTTTCTCTCCGTAGCGATGTTTAAGTCCATTCGGATTTTATTAGCAATTGATGCGTTTCATGATTATGAAATATGGCAAATGGATGTCAAGAGCTTTCCTCAATGGAAACATTGATGAAGAGTTGTATATGATGCAACCCGAAGGTTTTGTCGATTCTAAGGATCTTGATAAAGTATGCAAACTTCAGCGTTCCATTTATGGATAAGCAAGCATCTCGAGTTGGAACCTTCGTTTTGATCAAGTGATCAAGAGCTTTGGATTTGTTCCAAATTGCTACCTGAGCTTGCATCTACAAGAAAGTGAGTGGGAGCTCGGTGGCGTTTACGGTACTATATGTGGATGACATATTGATTATTGGAAATGACATCAACATGCTTAACGATGTGAAGAGTTATTTGAACAAGTGTTTTCAATGAAAGACCTAGGTGAAGCTGCTTATATATTGGGCATCAAAATCTATAGAGATAGACAAAAGGCCTGATAGCTTTAAGCAGTACATACCTAGACAAAGTTTTGAAAAGGTTCGAATGGATAAGGCATTGAAAGGTTCGTGCCTATGTTGTCGAGTAAGATATTGAGCAAGGCTCGGTGTCCATATGGTAAATGATAGGAAGCTATGAGCAAAGTGCCTTATGCCTCAGCCATAGGTTCCATCATGTATGCCATCTTGTGTACTAGACCGGATGTGTCCAATACTCTTAGTTTGTGACGAGATATCAAAGTGATCCGAGTGGAACCTTTGGACAGCCGTGAAGAACATCCTAAGGTACCTAAATAGGACTAAAGAAATGTTCTTAGTCTATGGGGGTGATGAACATGTCGTAAAAGGTTACGTCGATGCTAGTTTCGACACCGACAAGGATGATTCTAAATCTCGAGACGGGATACGTGTATATTTTGAATGGAGGAGTGAGCTGGAGAAGCTGCAAGCAAAGCGTGATCGCAGGATCTACGATGAAAGCGGAATACATGGCTGCTGCAGCGACAAGTGAAGGAGTTTGATCAGAAACTTCATCATCGAGCTTGGCGTGGTTCCAAGTGCATTGGACCCACTGGAGATATTGTGTGACAACACCGGCGCCATAGCACTCGCTAAGGAACCAAGATATAATCCAAAGACCAAGCATATCAACATAAGTTTCATATAATCCGAGATTATATAGCGGATGGAGATCTGAAGATAAGCAAAGTACATACAGATCTAAATGTCAGATTCATTGACTAAACCTCTTCCACGTGTAAAACATGATCGGCACCTCGATTGCCATGGGTGTGAGATTGTTGCCAAATGTAAACTAGATTATTGACTCTAGTGCAAGTGGGAGATGTTGGAATTATGCCCTAGAGGCAATAATAAAGATGTTATTATTATAATTCTTGTTCATGATAAAGTTTATATTCCATGCTAGAATTGTATTAAGCGGAAACATTAATACTTGTGTGGTTTGTGAACAACCGTGTCCCTAATGCGCCTCTATGGACTAGCTCATTGATCAATGATGGTTAAGGTTTCCTAACCATAGACATGAGTTGTCAATTGATAATGAGATCATATCATTGGGAGAATGATATGGTGGATGCACCCAATCTAAGCGAAGCAATTAGATCTAGTAAACGTGTTCGTCTTTCCTAATCTTTTATTATTTAAAATATAGAATTCCTTAGACCATGAGATAATTCAACTCCTGGTATCGGAAGAAAGCTTTGAGGTCATCAAAGCGTCATCCTATGAGAGGGTGATCATAAAGGTGTCTCTCGGTGATCGAAAGTATCATTGGGTTGTATGTATCGAGATGGAATTTGTCCCTCCCAAGTCGGAGAGATATACTTCAGGCCCACTCGGTAATCGATATCAACACCGCTTGCAAGCATGTGGTTAAGGAGTTACTCACAAAGTGATATCGGATTACGAGCAGTAAAGTACTTGCGTGAGCGAGATTGAACTAGGTATGACGATACCGACGATCGAATCTCGGGCAAGTAAAATATCGCGAGACGAAGGGATATATATATGGGATTGATTGAATCCTGGCATCGTGGTTCATCCGATATGATCATCGATGAATGTGTGGGAGTCAATATGGGTGCCCAGACCCCGCTGTTGATTATTGATAGAAGATCATGTCTACATATTCTCGAACCCGCAGGGTCACACATAACATGTCTCGGCTAGGATAGATTGGATAATTGGTTTATGAATTTTTGTTGAGTCTCGGATGGGATCCGGGACATCGAGAGGTTCGAATGGTCCGGAGAATAAGATTCATATAAAAGCGGTGCAGTTTTGGAGTTGAATTGTTAGGGTTAATCGGTATTGTAGGAAGCTTCTAGAACCTTCCGGAAGGGACCAACGTGGCCCCACCTTCCGGAGGGGCATGGTCCTATGAGGGAGTGTCCTGGCCGCATTGGGCCGAGGCACAAGGCCCCATAGGGCCCAGCCGATCCTAGAGAGTTAAAATCGATTAAACTAGAGATAAGATAAGATAGGATTTCTAGATAAGGAGAGTTTAAATTGTTTAAACTAGAGATAGGCTTGGAGGAGAGGCTAGGGCTGGCCGCCTCTATAAATAGAGGCTGGTGCACCCTCCACACACCTTCCTCCAAGCCCTAGCCTCCTCTGGCCCTCTCTCCTCCCGATTGTTTGTGGCGAAGCCTGCAGAGAAATTCTCCACCATATACACCACGCCGTCGTGTTGTAGATCCAATCCATCTCTCCACCATACTTGCTGGTCCGAGGAAGGAGGAGTCGTCGAGGTGCTGCACGTGTGCATCTCACGGAGGCACCGCCACTTGTGGTGCTAGATCGGATCGGATCGCGAGGAGGAGAAGCGAGTACGACTACATCACCCACGTTGACGAGCGTTCGCTGTCTTGAATCTTCAAGGGTATGAAGATCTAATCCAATCTCTCTCGTTGTTTGCATCTCCTAGATTAGATCTTGGCTTTCCTTCTGTTCGCTTCCGTAGAAAATTTTGATTTACTATGCTGCGAAACCCTTCAAAATCTGCGTCCAATTGATTTCTCAAAAGTATGGAGAAGAGCTTCGAGACAAACCATTGTGTTGCATTTGCTTGCATAATTACTAAGATATCATCTGCATACTACACAACTGGGAAATCTACATAGGCAGTGTTCTAAATGGACATCTGGAATTGACCTTGATGCATAGATGTACTGATGATGGATTGAAGGAAATCTGTACCAAGCACAAACATAAGTGGGGAAAGGGGGTGTCCTTGCCTAACCCCTCTCTTAAGATAATTTTGTTCACATGCATTCCATTGAGAAGGACTGAATATGTTTTTTTTGTAGAATCATGTTTATCCAATTGATGATGCAAATGGATATGGAACATTTCTTTCCAAGACTTCACATTCGGCTTGTGCCTACAATTAGCTCCATGTTCTGGAGCTAGCCTAAGATTTCTATCGTCGGATAGGAACTTTTTTCACATTCGCCATTTTTAAGGAAAGGAAATCTGCAATTCTCGTCTTAAGCCCGAGGATTCTACCATGCACACTATCTAGCGTGTATGTATGGACCTTGGCCAGAGCATAGAGGTTTGGGCAAGGGAATTGGGGCATATCCTTGGAAATGTATTTCATTATCCAACACATCTTATTCTCCTCTCTATACATTTACAAATTAAGGGCATAAAATCAGATAAGTTGTAAAAGAAGGAGAACCGTGATCAGAGTGTACAGTGTTTGGCATCTATAGTTCTACACCTGGCACACATGTACTCATTCTCTCTCCTAGCACAACAACTATACTTGTCTTGCGTTAAATTGAGTAAGGATTTCTAGCCCCTGAGCTTGAATGCTCTCTTTGTTTTTAAAACTCGGCAATTACATATTTTAAAAATTGTAAAAATTCCAAGATGTTTTCAATGATGTATCTTATAGACATGCAAAATCTCAGTTTGAAATACTTTGAATTTTTAGCTACATAAATATGGAAAGTATGGATCTAGTATAGTGAACAATGCTCATTTTCAAAATCGAAAATTTATTAGATTTTCATTTTTTTTTCGTAGCCCAAAATTTAAAGAATTTAGCATTGTCATTTTGCATGCTAGTAGGATACATCATGCATTGACTACATTTTTTATAGATATTTGTGAAACCTATAAATAGAGTTTTTTTTTATAATGGGAGCACAAAACCTTGGGAGCCAAAGAGACTTTTTGCATTTAATCTTCATGTGAAAGTTTAAATGACTAATATCTTCTGCAATGAAATATGGATTTACAATCCATTTGGATAGTTATGTTCGTCATGACAACATCTTTAAAATAAGACAAATACTGATTATGATTTTTTATTTTTTATTTTGGAATATGATGGCATTAACATAATCTTGCTAAAATCGTGCAATAAGCATGGTTATGTAAATATGTTGTAGAAACTATGGAACACAATAAATATTCGTAATAGTAGTTTTTACACCGAATTGGATCTTGATAATTTTATGAAACTATTCATAATAGATGATCATATGTTTACATGAGAATATATAATCTTGAGAACAATAATATTATTTTTTTATATTAAGAAGAAAAATGAGTGAGGTTTCTTTCTATTTTTCAAAAACGACTGTGTAAAATAAATCCAAATGAATTATACCCTAGTACTTGTTAAGAGCCACACAAATTCTAGCCTAATTTCATCTAGCTTTGTTGTGTTTTGGATGGTTGTTCCATCAGTTTTTTATCACACTACCACTACTTGTTGCATACTACATATATAGCTTCTGCATCACCAAACTCAAGTGACATGAGTAGTGGTGATGTGGAGCCAGAAAAGACCGGCAAGGCAGGTTTGCGGAAGTATACGGTGCAGGTTTGAAGAAGAATGCAGGTCATATGAGTGATGCTATGAGCACCCATGACAATATTGGTGGCCTTTGCTATGGACTGATGGAAGAAAGATGGACAATGGAATGTGCAAGTGATGATTAATACTATACATACTTGTCGACGATGAGGACGGAGATAAGCCACATGTGAAGGGTGACCATTCGGTTTCTGGAAACTGATACATTGAATAATGGTGGTGCTTTCTTGTGTCGATAACATAATATATTTCATGTCCTAGAGACTCTAGGAAATGATTCTTATGCCCTGCTTTTAGTTCCTGTGATAGCCCCGGTCATGCATTGGCATAAAATTATGCCGAATTAAACTCATTGTCGCAATCAAACCCAGACCTTCTCTCAACCGGCATAGCCGACGATCATAGGAACAATTTGGTTCAGCAATGAACCTAATTCACACAAGAATACTCCAACTGTTATAAACACGACAAGCAAATAACAAATAACAAAAAAACTAAGCATGGAAGGAAACATGATTTTAACGTGGAAAAACCTCTTCAACAAAAATAGGAAAAAACACGGGCGCTAGCGAGAGAAACTTCACTATATGGGAAGTGTTTACACAATGTTGGGGATTTTCTTAGATATAACTTGTCCCAACCGGCGGATTACAAGAGGTATATATAATGGGTGGAAACTTAGGTCATCAACGATCCATGCCGTGGGGGCTTTGCCCACCCCCTCCCCCGCCAAGCTTCCTTGTTGGGCATGTTATGGTATAACGCCTCTTCTTTGCTTTGGCCCAAACCTACCGGCAACGGGCCTCGCTTTGTTTCGTCGTTAGCCTTCTTATTGAATTTGGATCACAGTATAACTCCAACAACATAAAAAAAAAGCTAGGATATGCTAAACATGTTCCCAAGAATCAGTCAACATTCATACATATCGACATCGAATACCACAATTCAAGCACAACACTCGATATAACATAGTTTTGAACGAGTTCAAGTTGTAACTTCAAATTACATGATACTCAATTCAAATCAACACAGCGGAATAAGTTCACAATGCCATAAGATGGCTAGAAACTAACAACCTTGCAACTCGCCCACTACCATCCCAATGGACTAAGCTGATGTAGGAAAAACACAAACTACTCATCGAGGTCACACTCAGAATAATTGTCAACCAAAGTTTTCTACTCTGCAAAAAGATTTCAACAAAAAGGGTGAGTACATAAGGTACTTGGCAAGACTTACTTCCATCCATTTTATATTAGTTCCATAACATGCATATTGACCAAGTTTAAGCAAAAGTAAGCAATTGCATATGAGGTCTCCTGGATTGAACAAAATTCAGATCTAAACTCAATTGTGTAGCACCTAAACCACCATGGTTTCAGCTCTAAAATACATCATGTGATCAAGTAAAACCATGTACATATCCCATCAATTCTATGATTTTTGAGAAACAAGAGATACATAAGAAATCGACAATGACATCAATATGAGCAAAACAAGGCAGAAATCTGCCCTGCTCTCTTGGATGAAAATTCATCAATTAAACCGATCTAAAATCATGGTAAGATCACTCATTCCAGACTCATAATCACCGTATCACAACCCCGGAATAGGAGGATCACTGGATCCACCCACAAGTGACCAAAAACATAATATGTCCAACAACATATAGAGAGATGGTAAAACATCTATAAGCAATGCATATTATAACCAGGATTATAAGCAATATAATCGAGATCTAATAGTTGACTAGATTACCAAAATAACAATTACATGAATAAAGCATATGAGGGGCTCATCCAAATGTAGCATGAGACCAACAATTGACCATAATGACTTAAATGTCATGTGTTAAATAATCAAACATGTCCATGACCATGGACATGACTAATCGAATAGATTTTACCATGTAGGGGTGTACAACTTTACCCTCACAAAAGCAATGTGCCATTTGTTCCGGCCCTCTCCTTCATTGGGCAATATGCATGGTGAACCGCTATAAGATCTTTCCAACATGTCGCCCTAACATAGTAGCTTCCCCTAGGTTCACTCTAGGGCGCCTCTAGAAAGCGTTATCTTGGTCCATAGGTTGCAAACACCGAAGTACAGTTATGGTTCCTCGTTTGCAGGGTATGCACCAAATAGCAAAAGTGGGACACAAAACGAGACACCGTGTCCTTTTAACGGGACACCATGTCCAAAATACCAAATGGAAAAAACGCCACTATAGTATGTCTCTGTGAACAAGTTATACAAGATCGTCCCACGTCGATCAGTGAGGTAGTATGGGTGTGGCTTGGATCAATGGGCAAGAGTATGTTACTAAATTGACCAAAGTGGGATAAATAACCAAATACCAGGGTACCCACTCAAGTCGATTCACTTTAGTTGCAAATTTTATTTATCATAACCAAAGACATCACTCTATGATCATGTCATACATCTCAACCAAAAGGTAAGTCACCAAGTCCAATGCAATGCTCAAGTTTCCAAGTCATCCAAGACCCAAAGAGTAAGGATCTACACTTAGAACCCAACAACATAAGTAACCCCACTTAGGATTATATCCAACCCATTATGGCATAAAAACCCCAAGCTTACCAAAATCAACTCCTACTCATGCTAATGACCAACATTAACAATAGTAAACAAGCATTTATAAACACAAGGGTAGTGTCTCCAACACAATCATCACATTACAAAAGCATTGCATATTTCATAATAGTAAAGTTGATAGACCCTAAGGGATGCTTTCCTTTATCACCCTGTTGGAACTCTGGATCGTCGTCCTCACAATCCACACCCTCCTCATCACCAATGGCAAGAAGAACAAAAGATCCAAATAGAGGGCAAATAAGTCACTCATTCAACAATGATTTTGTTCTCTGTAAGGAATTCAATAAAATGCCATGATGATGGTTTCATGATGCATATTACATGATAATATTGAATAAATAATTGTGAGTACATCATGAACAAGTGAATAGGAAGTGCAAAATTGCAAGAAGTCATTTGAATGACCCATCACATACATGCATTTTCAAATATATCTAGCAGTATTAAAGATAACACCATTCTGTAGATAAAAGTGAAAATATGAATTCACAAATTTGATTCACTAATTTTGGAGCTTCCCAGCTCAAGAGGTTGCATTTTCAAGTTTTCATAAAGGAAATACTATTTATTAGATAGCATATTCTTTTCGGTGGTTTCAAATCATGATCGTGCAACAACATTCACACCACATTGTTAAGATTATAAAATGATGAATTTAAAATTTTGAATCAACCAAGACAGAGCTATTATGAATTTTCTACAATTTTTAGAACTTGACACACATTTGAACAAAACATGGAAACGTCGCTGCTTGCTATTTGCTGGCTAGAGGAAGAAGGAATTCGCTAGTGAACTCTGAACTTTGAACAGAGTTGCAAAAAATGTTGGTTCCGATCGATTTTCTAGACAGAATTGAGTGTTATTTCTTGCATTGGAGAGCTACACGAACATGCATATTTTCTCAAGTTAATGCAGGACAATTTGAGAGCATACAACCAACTTCTAAGATGTAGTCAGGCTACATGAACATGCATATTTTCGCTTTACATTGTCTAAACTGAAAAAAAGATGTACCAGTTAATAGAACATTCTAGTCTTCTATAGAGGGTCAAAATACAACCACAAACTCACTCATCACCCACTCCTAAATACATATCTGCAGAGCAGTTGCTTATTTCACCAGCAAGTACACACATGTGTCTAAGACTATTTCAAAAATTGCTGGTGGCTCCAGGGGATCGATTCTGACATCACTTCCGATCGTCCAGTTAGTGTTCTAGCAGCAAGCTTCAGAGGGGCCCTGCTTGAATCTCATCTCACAGCTACTGTAGCTTCCACCTCATTCGTAGATTTCACAAGTCGATGTTTTCTGGAAGGAAACCCGCAACTTCCATGCTCACTTGAGAGCTGGGATCATTGATCCTCAAATATCATCTTTCAAAGTTGCTCCAGCTCCTCCAAGATACCGAGATTCCTCACATTTGTAAGAAAAAAAATCTTGCACATCGAAATAAGGGACAAATAGGAGTTACCTTCATCAGAAGGGTGATGTTTTCTAAACGGAACAGCTGGTTTGCCATGACTGAAGCTGCATCACTAGTTGCTGATGCCATGTTCCAGCTTCTACCAGGTTTAAGAAAGTCTTAAGTTCCGGTAAAGTTTGGCAACACATGGCTGCTTCGAGCTTCAAACAGGTGAGCATAACAGAGTGAACAGCTGACCCGACTGATAGAGCAATAGCTGCTGCTTGTATTCTGGGGACCTGATCTACAGGTAACAATTAGATATAACAAAGACCATTCCGGACATAATATATAAGTAGGAAAATTCATGCCAGGAAAACAGACTGATGCTTTTCTGTTAGGCAGAAGGAATACTGGATATAAATCATGGATACTAAAAAAAGGGACAATGTTGAGCGTCCCCCGGGGGATCGATGCAAACGATCCCCCGCCTCCGGAACCGTCGGATCCTCTAGAGTAAACGTCCAAGATTAAATGTTGACTACTTCGTCTAGCTCAGCGCACCACTCCGCGAGGATAGGGAGAATCTCAGAAACTCCCCACGACGCCCAAAAGCCCAAGCAGGTATCGCTCGGCTTCGCCTCCCCCAACGCACAAACACGGGTCACCGGTGCCGCTCCTCATACCAGGTCCGTCGCCGTTGTACGGTCCGCCTCGCAGTGTCGACGGCGCAGCACCTCCATCACAACACGATCCATCCTAATTTTGCGCAGCTGCGCGCAGGGGCCGCCGCTACTTCATGAACTCGCATGTCTCCAGTGCCCTGCCTTCGAGCTCACTCTGACTTGCAGAATTCCGCCACCTGCTAGAAGCATCGGCGCCGCCGCTTGCAGCTTCTTCCATGGCCATTAGAGCAGAGGTCGCCGAGCGTACGTATGTAGCAGTGGTCGCCGGAGTTTGTAGCAGTGGCCGCATGCGTATGTAGCAGCGATGGTCGGACTATCGGAGTATGTAGCAGCGGCTGCGGGCATGGGTAGCAGCGGCAGTCGGAGGTTGTAGCAGCGGCCAAAGGCATATGTAGCAGAGGCGGTCGGAGTATGTAGCAGCGGCGGTTGGCTTACGTAGCAAGGAGGCAGCGGCGGCCAGAGTTTGCAGGAGCGGCCATGGGCATATGTAGCAGAGGCAGCCGGAGTATGTAGCAACGTCGACTTGCGTATGTAGCAGCGGCGGTTGGCTTATGTAGCAAGGAGGTAGCGGCAACCAGAGTTTGCAGGAGCGGCCATGGGCGTATGTAGCAGAGGCAGCGGGAGTATGTAGCAACGTTGACTTGTGTATGTAGCAGCGGCGGTTGGCTCAAGTAGCAAGGAGGCAGCGGCGGCTAGCGTTTGCAGCAAAACGACCGACGACGGAAAATCCATGTCGACGACCATCGTTCGTAGCAAAGGCGGAGGTGGGCGTTGGCAACAGGCCAGCGGTGGCTTCCCAGAAGAGAGAGATGGCAGTAGGAGTTGGGGGAGGGGGTCAGTGCCGGCAACACGCAGCTCCGGCGGTGCCTGCAGTAGGCAGCAGCACTGGCCGATTACGGAAGCAACTGAAGCGATGGGAGCAGCAATAGCATGCGCTGCGATTTGCTGCTGCGGCGGTGCGTCTCTTGCGGCAGAGCAGGTGCGCGTGGGGAGGAGATGGGCGGAGGCTGCTGAACTGCGGAGTAGCATACGAGGCCGTCGAGGAAACCCGGGTCTGGTTGGAGAAAGGAAAACGATAGACTGCAGGGTAGCGTAAGAGGCCGTCACAGTGGGCTTTTTTTTCCGTCGTCGCTGGGGACGCGTGCGTGATATGACCACACGAGACGGAGCGAGCGACCCGGACGATGTAATCGTTCCATCGTCCGGGGGATGCCAATCATTTTCCTAAAAAAAGGCGTACCGTGCTATTCTTGTGAGTTTACACCTTAAATCAGAGGTAGATGCTGATGTATTCAGTGCCATGCCCATATCTCACTTAGACCAGCTACCGAACAACCAGTATTAGCTGGGAAAAAGGTTAAATATAACCGTTATCTTATTTATCTTGCTGATGTATTCAGTGTCATGCCCATATCTCACTTAGACCCAAGGAAAAAAATAGCGTGCTATTTCTTTTAGCGTGACTCTTCTCCAAACGCTATGCAAGTTATAGCGTGCTAATAACGCGCTATTTTTCAAAATAGCATGGGTAAAAAAATAAAAAAAATAAGGTCTAGTATGTATTTTTAGCGATTTCAGCAACTATTTTTTTGAGTAATACATGCATAAACAATTAACTAGTAGTGACAAATGACAAAGTTTGCTTGATATCCGGTGCAAGACAAGTTAGAGGACAAGACCTGCGTTAGGTCAGCTCACTAGTCGAGAACTTGAGATGCGCGTCCTCCTGGTGCTTCACTGTGTCTGATGGACGTGCCAAGAAGAGAGGTGGCCGACCGGCTGGACCTGGAGGAGACTGGCGTTGCAGTCTGTTAGCAGCCGTCACCGTCATGTGAGGAGGGAGAACTAGGAAATAGGCCTGAGTTGACATAGATTTAGATGTAGAGTGTTGCATGTGGTGGAGTCGTGGGCTCAATAGGCTTATGGGATGACGCTATATTTATAGATTTTCTTAGCGGCGCTATTGCGTTGTGACGTTATAGCGTATTTAGCGCCGCTAAAGCGTAATTAGCACCATAGCGAGCAGATTTTGCATAGCGTAGCGTTCGCGTTCCAAATATGCTATAGCGGCGCTATAGCGAAGAAATAGCGCGCTATTTTTTCCATGCTTAGACCAGCTACTGAACAACCAGTATTAGCTGGAAAAAAAAGGTTAAATATAACTGTTATCTTATTTATCTTTTCTTGCATTGTTCTGAAACATTTTAATACTAACTGAAAAATTGCATCAATTTGTCAGAAAAGTTAGATGTAGTGATTAATTCATTCCAACAAAATCATTATTTGAAATAATTTAGATCTATAAGAAAACCATGCAAACCAACCTAAATAGTCCCTGTCTCACTTATCTATCTATGCTAAAATTTATTTTTGTAAATAACCAAAAAAAAAACAATCATGAGCATGGAAATAGATAGGTACAGAGAACTAAAAGCTGAGAACCAAAACAGAGCATTTATTCTTCTCTCAAAGCTGCCAAGAAAATATATTTAGCATGTTAACAGAAGGATTTACGCTCGGAACACCAGTTATAAATCCTTCTTTGCATATTTCTGTGAGATGTCTCCAAAACAGTGGGTATTCATTTTTCTGTATGCCATCACAATCTAAATTTCTGCCTTAAGATGATGATTAAATAGTCGACCATTTAATGGCCTTCAGATGATTAACACCAAGCAGCATGCATGCACTAAGGGCTACAGAGCATGATAATGAGCAGGGAAAAGAGAAATATGGTCGTGAACTCACCAGGAAGAGAGTGACGCGGTCGGAATGACACGAGAAAGGCAGAGGCTGCAACTCGTCAAGCTTCACGGCAGCTGCGACTCGTCATGGCGGCAGCTCTATGGGAACGAGCATCTGAAGCAACACCGCGAGTCACAAGGTGCTCCATGGTGATATTTACGAAGAATAATAACTTGTGTATTGTGTAGAGATTATAAGGGTATATATGAGGGCCAAAACCAGCTAGGGTTTAGAGCCAAACCGACCTAAGAGTCCAAACTGATTACAACAAGAATAAATCGCTAATACCCCCTGCAGTGGCAACGTTTGGCTCGACGACGTTGAGAGTGGACCGAATATCGCAGAAGAGTGCAGTAGGAAGCCCCTTTGTGAAGATGTCAGCAAACTGAGCACTGGTCGGTACGTGAAGAACGCGAACCTCGCCGAGAGCCACCTTCTCGCGGACAAAATGAATATCTATCTCAATGTGCTTGGTTCGACGATGTTGAACGGGGTTGCTGGCCATGTAGACGGCAGAGATATTGTCACAGTAGACAATGGTGGCGCGCTTAAGTGGTCGATGAAGCTCGGCAAGAAGTTGACGAATCCAGACGGCTTCGGCGACAGTGTGCAACAGCTCAGATTCGCTTTCAGAGGACACAGACCGTGACCTGCCTTTTAGATGACCAATAAACAAGATTATCCCCCAAATAAACACAAAAACCGGATGTGGATCGTCGAGTGTCGGGGCAACCAGCCCAGTCTGCATCAGAATAAACTGTCAAGCTTGTTGGAGAGAAAGAATTGATGAGAAGACCATGGTCAAGAGTTCCTTTGAGATAACGAAGAATGCGTTTGACATGAGAGATATGAGAAACACGAGGATCATGCATGAAAAGACAGGCTTGTTGAACAGAGTACGATATTTCTGGACGTGTTAAAGTGGCATACTAGAGAGCACCAGTGAGACTGCGATAGAAAGTAGGATCAGAGACAGGTTCACCGTCGGCAGAAAATTTAGAACCAACATCAGCAGGTGTACGGGAAGACTGGCAATCAGTCATCCCGGCGCGAGAGTAAATCAAGAATATACTGACGCTGAGAAAGAAAAAGAGAGGTGGGAGTACGAGAGGCGGTGACACCAAGAAAATGATGTAGAGGTCCAAGATCAGTCATAGAAAATTCAGTGTGAAGAGACAAGATGATTTTTTGTAGGAAGGAGTCGGAGGAGGCAGTGAGAACAATATCGTCAACGTAAAGGAGAAGATAAGCCGTGTGTTCGTGAGAATGAAAGAGAAATAGAGAAGAGTCAGATTTTGAAGGAGTGAAGCCGATAGTTTGAATGAAAGAGGCAAAGCGATGAAACCAGGCGCGAGGAGTCTGTTTGAGACCATAAAGAGACTTGTGAAGGAGACAGACAAAATCAGGAGTGGAGGAGTTCCCAAAACCGGAGGGTTGTTGACAGTAGACAGTTTCGTTGAGAGTGCCATTAAGAAAAATATTTTTGACATCAAGCTGGTGAATAGGCCAGGAAGAAGAAACAGCGAGACTAAGAACTATACGAATGGTGCTGGGTTTGACGACAGGAGAAAGGTTTCATCGAAGTCAATCCCATGCTACTGGGAGAAACCACAGCATACCCAACGAGCTTTATAACGAGCGAGAGTGCCATCCGAGTGAAATTTATGACGGAAGACCCATTTACCAGAAACAACATTGGCGCCGGAGGGTTTGGGAACGAGAGACCATGTGTTGTTTTGGAGGAGAGCATCAAATTCCTCACGCATAGCAGAATGCCAGAGAGGGTCGAGAAGAGCACGTTTGTAGGTTGTTGGAATTGGGGAAATAGTTGTGGTAGTGGTGGTCGCAGAAAGATTTAGAAGGCGAGGAGGAATGTGAAAACCTCGTTTTCCTCGAGTACACATAACGTGATCGTTCTCGGTAATGGTTGTGGGAACAACATTGGGAGGAATCGGAGGTGGTGTAGGCGAGGGAGAAGATGGTGTTGAGGAGATGAGAGAGCTGTCGAACGATGGAGGGGAGAACTCTGTCGCGGCAGAGGAGACAGGAAGAGATCTTTGTCGTGGCGGAGGAGGTGTGGCGCTGCTGTGAGGAGAGGTGGGCGTGGCTGCGGTAGAGGAAGAGGGCGGAGTCTTGCCGTGGCAGGAGGAGAAGCGAGCAGGGGCTGCCATGGCGGGAAAAATAGAAGGGGTCTCTGCCCTTGTGCGAAGCCTGGCAATGATGATGAGGAGGTTTGGTGTTATGGGCGGGGGTAGTTTGGGGGGTGGTTTGGTGGTTGGCAGCATTGGCGATGGTGTAGGGAAAGGTGTGTTCGTCGAAGATGACATGACGGGAGGTTAGAACCCGACCAGAAGCGGGATCAAAACATCGGTATCCCTTGTGATCACTAGAGAGACCAAGGTGAATGCACGATGAAGGCGAGTGCGAGTTTATGGGGAGAAGTAGAGGTGGTGTTGGGAAAGCATAAACAGCCAAAGACACGTAACATAGAGTAGTCCGGAGAGGTGAGAAAAAGAGATTGGTAAGGAGTGTATAGAGGGCATGTTTTGGTTGGACGAATGTTGATGAGAAAGGTGGCGACATTGAGAGCTTCTACCCAAAAGGGTGGAGTAAGAGAGGCCTGAATTAGGAGCGTACGAAGAATATCATTGATGGATCAAAGAGAGCGTTCAGCTTTGCCATTTTGTTGGGAGGTGTAAGGACAGGAAAAACGAAGAAGAATGCCGTGAGAGAGAAAGAAGTTGTGATTTTTTGTGTTATCAAATTCACGTCCATTGTCACATTGGATGAAACGGATAGGAAGACAAAAGTGAGTATGAACATAATTTTGAAAATTTTGAAAGACGGTGTGGACGCCAGATTTTGCACAGAGAGGAAAAGTCCATATGTAATGAGAATAATCATCAAGAATAACGAGATAATATTTAAAACCAGAAACACTAGGCACAGGAGATGTCCATAAATCATAGTGTAATAATTCGAAAGGAAAAGAGCTATGAGTGGATGAAGTGCTAAACGATAATCGAACATGTTTATCACACTGACAGGCATTACAAACAGAGGAATCATAAGGATAACTAATACTAGGGATACAAAATTCCTGAAGTAACGAAGACAGCGTGGCTTTATTTGGATGCCCTAGACGACGATGCCAAAGTCCAACGGAAGCAATCATGGCAAGAGGTGTAGAGGTGGGCGCGCCATGGAGAGGATAGAGATCCCCGCAGCTATTGTACCGGGCGAGAAGCTTCCCCGTTTGAAGATCCTTCACAGATAAACCAAATGGATCAAACTCAAGAGAGACACGATTATCAATGGTAAATTTGCGAACAGATATGAGATTTTTAATTAAAGAAGGTGCTAAAAGAATTTGACGAAGAAGAAATTGAACATGTGGATGCGATATATAGGAATCACGGTCTTGGAGATGGGAATAGAAGATCCGTCACCAATGGTAATGAAAGAAAAGGAGAAGAAGAACAAGCTGCGCAGAAAATCAAATTCGAAGACATGTGAGGAAGCACCGAATCAAAAATCCAATTCGTACCTTGGTGTTATTGAGGTAAAATTGTTCATGGCAGCTATGAAGCGGCTTGGTCCCGGTTGGTGTAGAAAGCGATGGCGATGGCCCGGGCGATTGGCGAAGATCGTACATATGCGGCGGAGCCGAAGGAGACCATATATATGTGGTGCAGCGTGGCAGTCTGGCTTGAAACCTTTATACACTGTCTGCAGGGGTCGAGGCCGAAGTCAGAGGCCGGTGGGCGGACGGAGGCCGAAGTTCAAGTCGGTGGACCGCTGTATGATCTGAGGAGCCGTCCACGGCATGGACCAGGCTGGACCATACCGGTCCGAGGATCGTCTTGGTGGCGCCAAGTTGGTGCTGAGCGTCGTCGGTCTTTGGTGCGGTATGTCGGGCCGGGCGGGCGAGGGGCGTAGATGGGATTCTTGCATGATAGTTGGGGCTAAGGCGCCCGGCCGGCGGGGCTGCCGTGGCGGTTTTGCCACAATTTCTTTGCCATTGCGGGGAGGCTGCATGGGAGGAGCTGCCATGGCGGCGCGACGTGGCGGGCGTGGGGTGGCGGCGAAGCGTGGTGGCGCGAATCCGGTTACGGCGAGTGCGATCTGCGCTTTGAAGGATCGACCAACCTCGGCGAAAGTGGGCGGGCCGCATCGAGGTATGAGGGCTGTTTGTCAAGTCCTCGCTAAGGCAAATGAGGAGGATGTTGATGAGTGGCCGATCTTCAATGGGATCACCGAGTTCGTGGAGTTTCGTGATGGAGGAGAGCGGCGGCGATGAGCCCAGGAGAGGTGCCTTGGGCGATGTTGCGAAGCTTCGATGTTGAGGCGTTGGCGAGTCGATGTTATCTGAAGAAGCGTGAAGGGCCGCCCAAAGAAGCGGCGGACGAGGCGGTTGCGGTAGACGAGATGGAAGATCTCGGTGGAGGCAGTGTAGATCCATTGGATGATCGCTAGATCATCCTTGACCAATGGTCGTCGGGCGAGGGACGCAATCCATGGAGACGTGATGAAGAAGATTGCAGCGCCCCAGGTGAACTTCGAACAGATGGCGCCAATGATAGTAGTTGTGGGCTGAGAGATCAAGGGTAATGGTGATGAAGGGAGATATATTTGTGATCGTGTCGGTGAACGACATGGTGGCTAGGGTTTGGGTGCGCCTGCGGCAGGAGGAGAGGGTGCGCCGGCGGTGTAAAGGGGGACTAGAGTTTGAGAGGAAGAAGAGGAGGAGGGAGAGTCGGCGGCGGCGGAGGTGGGGTGGGCGGAGCCATACCAGGTGAACCTAGGCGTCTGATACCATGATATTTGAAAAGAATAATAACTTGTGTATTGTGTAGAGATTACAGGGTATATATACGGGCCAAAACCAGCTAGGGTTTAGAGCCGAACCGACCTAAGAGTCCAAACTGATTACAACGAGAATAAATCGCTAATACATGGTACAGGAATACTACGGGACACAGTGGTCCGGCCAGAGGCTGACCCTAATGGTCGGAAACATCGCCGGAGTGCGGTCGGAGTTGAAGAAGATGACGCCCGATCTCCTCGATTGCTGCAAGATAAGAGGGGCGAATCAGGTCCCTGAGGTGCATCAAGGAAAGGGGCACAATGTGACGCAAGAATGTTCCTCGGAGATTGCCTGCAGGGTGCTCGCCGGCGGCAATGGCGTCAATAGCGGCTTGGGCGATTCAGGGTTTCCGGAGATTGGGGAAGAGGGGACAAGGAGAGCTAGGGCAGGGTACAGGCTTATATAGTGCAAGGGAAGGACCAGGATGGCCTGAAAATCGACGAACGTCGAGCACCGCGCCGCTGCATTGCCCGGTTGTTGGTTGCCACGGGGAAGAAGACTGCTGACAGTTACGTTTCTGAATCTGAAAACTGCTAGTATATGTTTTTCTGAAACTGCTCTCTGTTTTCGTTGTATTTGGGGAACCAAACGAACTCAGAAAAAACTGAATTTTGTACACAAGCAAGAGATAGCTATTTTTGACATACTGTAAATTTTTTAGCTCAAACGGAGTTGATTTGAATTGTTCAAAAATTGGAGAACAGTGCAGCCAGAATTTTGACAAAACCTGAAAACTGAAGCAAAGCTCGCATTTGAATTGGATTCTGGAGCTATAGAAAATACTTTTGAGGTCCTTTGAAGTAAGATAATAATAGGTAAAAAACTGCACAATCTAGAGCACATTCATAAACAGTTACTGAGCTGCAATTGGTAATAAGATCCTAGGGGTTTATGGCATGAGTAAAAATGGCAAATGAGCTCTCAATCCTCTCTGACTTGGCAAAGGACATAGCCTCAACAGATTGCCAAAGTTCAGAGAGAACATTTTGAACAAATTTGAAGGCAATGAGAAAGTTTCCACGTATAAAAGGCGATGAGAAAGTTTTTAAACTTCTGATTATTTCCATGAAAATGCAACGATGATAATGCATGATTATGAGAAGCATGATGCATATGAATGTATAGTTAAGCATGCTTAGTCCAACTTAAGTGGTTGGGTCACTACACAGTTCCTCTGTTTTACTACGTACACCTTACAGCATGCATGTCTCACTGGAAGAAAATTTTGTCACCTGGAGACATCCCAATCAGCAACAAAATAAAATAAAAATCTCAACAAGTATAACATGCATGCACTCAAGATGATCATGCATACAACTACTGTGTTTCCCAGTCCCAGCTGAAGCAGCACATGGACCATTCATGCATGTCTCCCATGGAGAAAAGTTCAACAAGAAAGTAAGGTTATCCAAATCAGCAACAAGATAAAATTTGTCTTAACAAGAGATAATCAGGAATGGTCTAGGAGGAGAATATAGTCCAGTATTTCCCCAGTCACATAGTGCTCCAATATAAAGTTGTCTAACAACACAAATTGTTCATCGATCAGCTACTCAGCTCTCTCTTCTCATGGCAGGGTATAAGAGAGTTAACTAAAGTAAAACCACAGAGCACAGATAGACCGAAGGCTACACGCTAGTGAGCTGCGGCTCTATCTCAGACTTGCGGATCAGATAGACCATCATCTTGAGACTCTTGGCGCCGCGGTCTGCCAGTTTGAAGAGACAGATGTCGCCCACCTCCAGGCCGTTCTGCTGGGCGAATTCCTTCCACCCTATGTGAATCCGCCTCACTTTGTTGCTCATAACGCTCAACGTGGTTCTCCACAGCTTCGTCTCCCCCTCCATCTGAAGGAGGAGAGCTTGTTTCCTTCGGGGGAGACACGCCACCGAAACATATTCCGCGCAGAAATCCTATCCAAAAGTTGCACGAGGGTCAGATTCTTGAAATTCAGATCGATGACTCCCAAACTTCTAATTGTAGATAAAATAGTGTAAACTCACCATTTGAAGTGGCTTTTTCATGCCAATGGGACAAACACTTGCAGTGGTCATCACTTTCACATAGATAGGAAGCTCAGATGGAATTGTATGGACCTTCTCCTCAACTTTCCTCTCCATTTGCAGAGGTAGAGTTGCCCCCGGGGCTAAAATGTATGGCTGCTGAGAAGGACCCCCAAGATTGTTGGAAGGAGATTCCGAAACCACTCCGAGCTTCGCAGATGCTGGATCATGTGTCTTGTGAGCTTCACATCCTGAAAAACATGCATAATCTCTTTAGTGCGAGGATAGAATGGCCAGAATGTATTTGAAATGTGGTAAAAAGAATGCACAGGTAAAAAAGAATACTATGACCTGGTTTAGTAGAAGGGGAGGATGTTGAAGCCATCTTCTGAGCTTTCGCACAACTGGGTGCCACACGCTTTTGCGCCCTGCAAGATTCTCTCGTGCCTTCTCTCATGATGTCATCCTCATCAGAACTGCTCAAGTCAATAATGTGAGGTGGAGGTGGGTCAACAAATTGAACTGAATCATCACACATTTCCTGTGCACTAGAAGACCGATTTTCCATGGCAGAACATGAAGATGTTTTCTCACGACCACTTGGGTCAAGGATGCGAACTTCTAGGCGAGTTGTATCCATCCTTCTGAAAATGAGGAGGTCATTCTCTTGAATGTGGTGAGAAGCTACAAAGGTATTCCACCCAGATTCTAGGACTATTTGATCATAACTGTGCTTGCTTGCTCCCACACATACAGTTCTTTCAGGGCCTTGAAGCTGAATAGTATCCTTAGTTATCTCCTCTTTCAAACTGTCCACAAGTCTCAATGGTATGTACTGCAGGAACGAAAAAAAATATAAGAGTGTAAATATGGAATCTTGACCAACAGGAGTAGGTCCTATGAACTTGGGTAGCTAACATAACCAAGAAATAATCTAGGAAAAGATGCAACTTACAACGTAGCAGTTCTTCAAGCTGATATTGCTTTTGCTCATCGCTGCTACATACAGAGGAATTTTAGACCTCATGGTATGCACTATCTTGAGTACTTTCTCATCTTGTGCTTTGGTTAGGCAGCACCCAGGTAACATGGTATAGCCAGAGTCAGTTGAGTTCACATGTCCAGGATTAGGCACCACTTGTTCTGCAAATCAAGTACCTTGTAAAAATCACAAAATCATAGCAAAAGCATCAATAGACTTTAAGATTATGATTCACTTTACCAGTCTTCACAGGAGCGAAGGGAGGAACAGGTCCAGATATCCCAGAAGGTAGTGGAGAACAGGACAAAGACTTTGCATGGCCGGCTGAATTGAATACATGAACCTTAAAGCAGGAGTTACCACGATACACAAACAGAATGGAGTTATTTTCTTCTATGTGATGCGCATTCACAAACTCATTCCATCCTGATCTAAGAACTATAATGTCAAGCTCCCGACTAACTTCAACAGGGTATACACGGCCATTGGGAGCTTCTAGTTTAACAAGCTCGGATTTAGGGATCATGTTCCTCAAATGGCTTGCAACCTCTGGCCGTATGCGCTGTTGAAAGTCAAGGAAGAAGATACATATTGGTTAGAGCCCTAAGTTCCACCGTTTTTATGCATTATGCATACACAAAATTCAGAACGGATGACTACAAAAGGACGTGGAAAACAAAAGAACAAAAAATCATATGTTCAGAACACACATTCTGGGCTGAACAGGAGCATTTTGGGCTGAAAGTTCATGCCCTATCATCTGAAGAACCATCTGTCGGTCCCTCTTATTTCCAGTAAAATTTTGGTCACCCCAAAACCTTGAGAACGCACATTATGGACTGAACAGAGCAATTTTAGGCTTTGAATGACAGCTACCAGATTATCACTTGGATGAAAAGTAATAGTACACACATGGTAGCATGCCACTAAATTATCACCCCCTTGTATGTTCTGAATCAATTCTTTCCAAGAAAATTATCTTGAAATAAACCAAATTATCATTTTGGCAAACATTAATAGCACATTCATGATAGTACACGAGCAGTGTACTCATTATCTCATATGTATTTTCCCACCAACAAAGTTTTTTCCTGCTACTTCTTTGTATGTTCTGAAGCAAATTCTTTATAAGAAAAATATCCTGAAGCAAATATGTTATCTACGTACCAACCATCCTTGTACGTACTATATTGTGCAACACTGCTAAGAATGAAAGTACCATTGCAATAAGAAACTAAGCACACCCTTTAATCTAATCAAGAAGGCTTGGCTAAAAATCTTGGTGCCATAGCATATGAAGCAGCATCTCTCTCTTTTTCCAGTGAAATTCAATCACCCAAAAACCCTCAGAACACACATTATTGTCTGAACAGGGAAATTTTAGGCTTAAATGACACGAGTAATCAATTACTATCATTTTGGTGAATATTAATAGCACACAAGCAGTGTTCCAATCATCTTCTTAGAGTTTCATACACATTTTTTTCCTCCAACAAAGTATTTTCCTGGTACATCTGTATGCTCTGAAGAAATTCTGTCTACAAAAAGATATCCTGAATGAAATATGCTATCTTCAATATTATGCCAACTATCATAGACAGATATAAACATATAAGTACTATATCGCGCGGCATAACTAAGACTGAACCTAACGTTGCAGACAAAAAATATGCACAACCCTTTAATCCAGTCAAGAAGGGTTGGCTAACTATCTTGTTGCTGTACCATCTGAACAAGCATCTCTCTGTTTTCTTCAGTGAAATAAACAGTATTTATTTGGAAGCAGCCTGAATCAAACAATACAGTTAAAAAATGGCCATTCTCTAGGAGCAACGGCAGGGGTTCAGAGAACCTGAATCAACCAATGCGGTTCAAGAATTGCCGATTCGTTAACAGGTCTCACTCACCATGCTGTGCCTGAAATTGCCGGAAGCCACGACGAGGAACTGCTTCTGGTCGTCGCTCATGTGGTTCGAGTAGTAGTGCTCCCACCACAGCGCGCAGCTCTCGCAAGCGCCGCCACCCATCTCGCAGCAGACGCCGCCGCCGCCGCCGCCGGCGCTCCCGCCTGGTGAACGGACCACGAATCGCATCAAGGAAGGACATCTTCGCAAGTGGATTTTTTTCACAAAAGGAAACATTTTTTCTCCCCAAAACAATACCCAGCCCGTAGCAAACCAAGAAGATACCGCTCCATTGGCCAGGAATCAAGAACGATGGAGGGATTGGTTGTGGTTACCTGGAGTAAACCCGTCCATCCTTCGCCGCCGCGCCGATGCCCCGTCCGCCGCCGCCTGCGTCGCCGTGGAGAGACCGAGAGACCACCAGCACTCTGTGCCTTCTTTTCCTCTTTGGTCGTTTTGGGCAAAGGTGGTGGGTAAAGTCAGGGCCGTCCCAGAAATTCGGGGCCCCCGTGCAAAACCTAAAATAGGCCCCATAATTTAATTTTTTTACACAATAATAAAAGTAAAACATAATTTCACTTGCTTGTACAAATGCAATATGTGTTATTTCATACAATACGTAGAAATAAAACATCAATTCTTCTAAGGAGCAATAAAATAACCTCAATTTCTACTAAAAAGCAACATCCGCCGTGTATTTTTTGAAATCAAATCTTCAATTATATCTTCATAATTAATTTCCTTTAGGATATCATTTTTAAGTGCTATTGTATGATGCTGCAGAAAATCTTTTAGATGATTTATCTTTAGGACCATGCTCAATAGACAAGTCTCTTTTAGGACCCTTTTGCACCAAAATATCGATCATTTTTTTATCAAGCCCATCCCAAGTTCTTGGATTAAATATACTCATATGAAAAGAATTATTGATGTCATCGGCAATATTATTATTGTTACCTTCATCGCCAATATTAGGATCATCACTGATATTAGGATCACCAGTTTCCTCGCCAATATTAGGATCACCACTTTCGTCGTCAATATTAGGATCATCACTTTCATGAACAATCTAATCCTCGATCAATACTTCATCATCACCATGGACATCATCAATATTACTGCGTGGAGTTTCATTTTCAGAATTAACTTGAGAATCCCTTACAATAAATCTATCAAGAGCACCCCTTTGAGATTGAGCTTTGGCTTCTAGTCTTCTTTTCTTTTCACGCTTTGTAGCACCGGAATCATACTTTCTAGTAGACATGATTATCCTGTTTTATAAACAAAACAATATGTAAGTTAAATAAATTAAAATAATACATTAATATAAGTACTCCCTCCGACCCCTTATTTGACTCAAATTTGTCTAGATTCGGATGTATCTGGACTTGTTTTAGTGCTAAATACATCAAAATATAGACAAAACCAAAGTGAACTAATTTGGATAGGAGAGAGTATATAACTTGGCAATAGCGCACATAAGTTAACAAAAGTTCAACAAACCTTGATCGCCTTGTTGGATTGAGCTTTTACGTCTTCAGTTGGGGTGTCGGGAGACCAAGAAACTGAATCGATCTATTGGCCTATTGGGGTAGACGGCTTAAAATTGATTGGCCTTGGGCGATTTCGCAAGACACCGGCGGGACGTGAATCGTCGTCATTCTGTGGCAAAAATCGATCTGTTGATTGATTCCCTTCCGGCCTTCCCGATCAGTGTCTTTTGTAAGCGGAGAGGAGGAGAGGTTCAGCTGAATTGGGATTATACTCAGACTCGAATCGATCAGGAGTTCAAGACAGTGTATTTGATCCCAACCCGGTCGATCAAATTCGAGTAGTCAAGGAGCGCAAGCCGGCGACGCCTCGGCCTCAGCGAGTCACGTGGTTCCTGCTCCGTCTCGGATCGGGAAAGGCTTCAGAAAAAATCGCTCAGCTGCTGTGTGGAATATGTACGCCAGAGAACTTCGGTATGGGCCTAAAATTGCACATGAAATAGTATATATATGGGCTATATACGTATATACTGGGGCCCCCAGATTTTTGGGGCCCTGTGCGGTCGCCCAGTCCGCACAGGGCCATGGACGGGCCTGGGTAAAGTGTGCTACAGGAGTACAGCAAGCTCGGGAGCCGGAGATGCTCTGCTAGTTTGTGGGGAAGTGGGTGAATGCCGTATTTTTTTTTACAAATCTGACCAATTTAAACAACTTCAACCGCGCGTGCCTCCGAACGAAACTAATTTGGAATCTGATCCCTCACGTCGACGTCACTTCAAACGGAGCCGACCTAACACATGTCGGCGATGGCGCCGAACTTGCCACTGGGGTGAGTGTCTGGCTGACGTGGCCGCTATGTCGGAGCCATTTCAAATGACGCCGACCCTAGGGTTATAGCCAATCGTGCCCTCTAGGTTTCGTTTTCCCCTCATTCAACACACCCGGCCACCGTGCCGGTTTGCTCCTCCGCCCACAGCCGGCAGGCCGTTCCTCCACCGCCCTCCCCTCCTCCACCCCCGCTGCCTCCGCCTCCGCCGCACCACCCCTCCTCCACCCCCACTGCCTCTCCGCCGGACGGCCGCTCCTCCTCCGCCGGACGCACGCGAAGGTATTGGGATTGTCCTGGGGCAGACGGCCAGGTATATACTTAAAACCACCATATTTACAAATATATAGCCTATGTATGTTATATTTAATAATTGTAGAACATTTTTTAATAGGGTAATGGCCAATATGGATTCTTCCAGTGGTGTGACGACCCGTTTCCTGTTGAAGCACGGGTCCTCATCATGGACCAACGTGTCGAGATAGAAAATTTGAAGGCACGTATTCAGGCACTCGGTGGGGAGCCGTAGTATTGTTTTAATTTAGCCCGTGTGTAATATTTACTTATGTGTCGTACCGTTATGTTACGCAGAATTATGTTTCTCACTTTGTTTGCCAAAAACTTGTAACTTATTTATGAATCCTATGATCAATAAATTAGCGGGCTAATCTTTCTCTATATATCCCTATATTACTTTTAACTCTCGGCCGGTGTGTCTGTCTTCGTCATTCCTCCATAAATAGCACTCGGGTGGTTGTCTGTCTGTCTGTCTTCGTATTCACTCCAATCAACCTCTCTCTATCTCTCTCAGCCAACTCCTCTCACTCTCTATCTCTCTTAGCCAACACCACTCATGGCCGGTGCAGGATCCTCTTCAAGGAAAGGGAAGGAGATAGCCTTTTAACTCGTAGGGTCTCGTAGTGGTACATTCCTCCCACCAGACATGCCACCGATGAATGAACTAGAAGGCCATGTTCCATGGATCATACAGTGTGATTGCATGGTGGGATGCTGCTACACAGCTGATGAAGCCAAGATGAAGAGCGGTGGGCTTGGCGGAAAATGGGGATTTGTGTGCGGGCACGCCCTGGGTCCTGCACCCTATTTCGTAAGAACTCTCTCCTTGCTCAATTTTTTTACTAGGTTAGAACTCTCTTCTCGCTTAATGTTTAAGCTAAAAATCTATATTATTCAATAGGCGAGATCGCGATGCGACAAGGATTTCTGGTTTGAAGACCAAAGACAGTACGAAGTTTACTGGTATGGAGAAAAATATGTGCAGAAAAAAGAGTCCAAGGAACTAGAGGAGAAAAGAAAAAGAGAGCACAGACAGCACAACCAGAAAGCGTTCGAGAAATGGTGTGCTAAAAAGATGGCCAACAAACGAAACAATTAGGATGAGTACGAAAATTGCTAGACACTCGTATTTCCTTTTAATTTAGTTTCCATTTCAAAATGGTGCTCTTGTATCTTCGATTTAGAGGGGTCAATGGTTTCCATTCCCCGAGCACCAGCAGTAGCAACAAATAAATTGTACCGTCTAGCAATTTATTATCATTTCGTGCTATGCAATGTACTTATCATCTAAGTAGAAAATAATTTGAGTTGCAAATATTTCATCTCAAGTACTCATTATAAACATAATGAAAACAGTGCCAAATTAGTTCCACAACTTACAACCAAGCGTGATACATGATGATATCAGAATGTGCTCAATAGTTAGTTCCATAGCTTCCACTTTGTGTTTTCCTTATTCAACCAAGCCTTGCTATCTTCCCACTCTTTCCTTCTCTTCTCTTCCCTTTGTTCTTATTTAATCCTTGCATCTTCTTCTTTCTTCCTTTTAGCTTCTAACTGGTACTTCCTTGAACGCTCCTTCTGTGCTTTTTCAATCTCTTGCAACTCCAAGTTTATTTCATCCTCATGCTTATTTTTCTCCTCATCGAAAACCTTCCAAGACTCATCTAAAGTGTCGGGGCTATAAAGGAGACACCACCGTGGCATATCTTGACAGTGCTCACACCAAACAAGTGGAGGAGCCTTGGGTGTGGTCTCGTGTAATTTCCAATACTTAGGTGGAGATGGAGGAGGACGCATAATGCGTTTCCACCTCTTAGCTGGTTTTGGGCCCAAAAGATGCTAATATCCCATGAAAGAAGATAGTCATCATAACACTCGGGGCCATCGATCCACTGGAAGAAATCTCATGTGCAATGTTCCTGTCAAATAAAATTTACCATATCAACAATCAACGATCAATCAAGTATGATAGATACCATGTCACAAGACACCAAAACTCACGCGTGTATCGGGGCAACGGTAGAATGCGCGGCCAGCAGTAGTGTGGTAGTTAGATTGTTGTATATGACAAGTTTTACCACAACAACAATTTGGTACCGGATATTTTGGTAGCACCGGAGCATCTTTTGATGACATATTGGGATACTTGCCTTTGGTACTTTTTGCAAACTTCATCTGATGTGCAATCTCCGTCCACATGTCCGGAGAATCTACAAACATTGGGATAATTAACATAGCAAACAATATAGCAAACACTATCACTTATAATGTCCTAAGCTATATTATCATACAACCGGCTAATTTTCCATTGAAGTGCTTCCCAACTTAGTAAACACTATAGCAAACACTAAGACAAGCTCATATCCAATGCATACATACCCTAGCAAACTCTATGGAAATGAATCCCTACAAATATATTTCCACATGTGCATATTTTTGTTTTGTCATATGTAAACTAAATTAGCAAACACTAAGACAAAGCTCCTATCAAATGCATACATACACTAGCTACAATTTATTCAAACAAATATTATTTACAAAGATATCTAAATAACATATCTATGATCTTCTAGGGTTTCAACAAAAAAGAGATAAATGAGATCAAATTAGACATTCTAATAGGTGGAATCAAAGGGGATTTGAGAGAGATTACCTCTAAGAAGACTTGCCATGGTCCTAATCTAAGAAATCTTGGAGTTTCAACAAGATTTGAAGAGAGGGGCAAAAAACAGGAGAGAGAGCTTGTGGCGGCTGGGAGGAGGAAATGGGAGGGATGGGAAAGGAAAACTGGCCGATTGGGTATAACCCTAGGGTCGGCGCCATTTGAAATGACGCCGACATAGCGGCCACGTCAGCCAGGCGCTCACCCCAGTGGCAAGTTCGGCGCCATCGCCGACCTGTGTTAGGTCGGCGCCGTTTGAAGTGGCGCCAACGTGAGGGGTCAGATTCCAAATTAGTTTCGCCCGGAGGACAGACGCGATTGAAGTTGTTCAGATTGGTCAGATTTGTCAAAAAATACGTGAATGCCCGATACGTGGGCTCTCATCAAGAAGTTACTAGTACGGTCTCTGTCTATCTGGTTACTGTCTTTCAGACTAGTCACAATGGGAAATATGTATATATATGATACCATCTCCAAAATGCATAGTACCATGTACTAGTATCATAATCTTAGTATATTTATTGGTTTTTAGAATCTCAATATAAAATTGTG
The DNA here is from genome assembly GCA_023614405.1 of Avena insularis. Taxonomy (NCBI): domain Eukaryota; kingdom Viridiplantae; phylum Streptophyta; class Magnoliopsida; order Poales; family Poaceae; genus Avena; species Avena insularis. Next base: position 375,635,551 of record CM042691.1, on the reverse strand, counting down.
TACAAGACTTATTTGAGATTTTTTTTCTAGTTTCACGTGCTATGATACCGTATCTACCTATAATACCAATATAACCTCTTTCATCATTAATTGCAGTCACACATAAGCATTTTGCATGCATGTAGTGCATGATACTACCTATAATACCCCTATTGGGGCTAGTCTCAGAGACTCTCATCAATTATGTTTACATGGCGTTTTTGTTCACATAAAAAATAGATCATAAAAGTCGTATCATTTTAAATATTCAAATGCAAATTCACATAGCTCACATTTTAAGCTAGCAACATGCTGCTTCCCTGTTTTGTTTTGTTTTGAGATCGCTTCCACTGTTGTTTACACAGCCGTTGCATTGGCTGTGAAAATTCACATTAGTATAAGCTGGTATAGTAGCATGCATCAAAACAAGCACAGAGTTGGATGACCATACTATGAAAAGCTAGTTATACGATTGTTCATCTGCAGGTCTTAAAAACTACTGTCCAAACTAACCAGATCTGAAAGCTAGTTAGATAGCTCTGTCATTACAGATAGCTAAGCCACCACAGTAACCTTACCATTATTGTACAAACTTCGACAACTAAACCGGATATTATGAAATTGTCAAAGATGGAAAGAGTTGAAAAAACCGTCTCTCTCACTTCGCTCGTCCCCCGCGGGTGAAAGAGCGAGCCCTAGCCGCCGGCCCCTTCCAGCTCCTCCCCTCTTCCTCCCAGCCGCCGGGAAAATCCCATGCAGTGCCGGCGGCGGCGGCTCTCTCTTACCCAAACACGGAGGAAGGCGCGGGGTCTCCCGATGGCGGCGGTGCTCCTACAACGTCGGACTCAGCTCAGTTGGTGCCATGGCGACGCAGCAATGCTGGTGGCATGGACGGCAGGGCGGCAAGTGGCGGTGGCACAAGTACTGGTCCGAGGTCCTGGCAGCGTGGACTTGCAGGCCTGGCCCCGATCTATGTTTGAACTAACCACACCTAGGGCATGCTTCAGTGGGTCTCTGCAGGCGGCAGGGACCTTCCCTTGCTGTGCTTTGGCTAGGCACCGGATTTGGACCAGGCGGGTCTAAATCGAACGACTACCTAGTAGACCCGGGGTGGGATCTGCGAGGTGCTACCTGCGGTGGCACGGAGGCGCCGTGGCCGCATGGTGTTGCGATGGCGCTACCTTGCGTTTTTCCGGCCTCACTCGGCCGTGCAGCCGGACTAGTCGTCGTCATGTCTATCACTCGAGCGTGAGATGGATGCTAAAGTAGAGGACTTGTCCGGCGGCGGTAATGGGCGGCCCGTCCCCGAGCGTCGTGGCTATGGTGCTCTTATGCAACGGCGTGCATTTTTGACCGGGTCCTGACTTGCATGGAATGAGGTGGCAGCGATGCAGCTCATGGCGGTGGGTGACAGAGCATGGCGGCGAGTTCGGTCGGTGGTGACAAGGGACGGTTTGACACATGGTTACAGGTGGATGGTGGCGACAACCAAGGCGCAGCAGCGCGATGGCGGAGCTAATTGGCCGAATCTGAGCCTGGCAGGCGGCCGGGCTTGATCTGGTACTAACTAACTCTAATGTTGTGTCCGGACGGTAATCACCTCGAGTGGTGGAGGGCGGATCCCCTCTCCTAGGCTATCGTGTGGCTTGATGGTTGTAGCCTATGTGTTGACCTACCTAGTCCAATCCGTTGGATTTTCAGTGCAATGTTAGTTGGATCATGGTCTTGAGTTCGAGTTCGTGGATGTCGGGGCGGCGCCCCGGAAGGTGGACTGCGCGGGCAGCCCTACGGCGAGTGACGTGGCGGTGGTGGTGGTCTTTATCCTTGGTCATGCGGATGGCGTGGAGCAGATGGTGGGTGTTCCCGGTGTTCGCAGCTCTGGTAGCTCTCAGATCGTGGTTCGGAGACCTAAATCGAGGACAGCGGGTGGCTGCGTTCTTGGGAACGGTGTAAGGATTTTTTGGGGCACAAGCTCAGCACCTCGGCGCCAAAGGTGGTGATGCCTATGGGTGTCGTAACCCTCTTGGGGCGTCGTTGTGGTTATCCTCTCCGCGCTATGGCTCCAGGTGAAAACCCTTGATCTTTCTGGTCTCGACGGCGATAGCGCAGTGCGTCGTTATCCTCTTGGGGGTGTCGCCGTGGAGCCCCGGTTCATATCGGTCTCGCTTCAATGTTCTCGGTGGCAAGTTTTGGTTTTCCATGTTTTCTTTTGCTTATTTTTTATCTGGTATGTAAGAGGTTTACCTTACCACCTTGTATCGGTTCGATCGTTGTGGTTTTATTTATAAAGCAAGGCGAAAGCCTATTTAGAGGAAATTGTCAAAGAAAGAAAGCTCACAATACAAACTGTGTAAATAGAAAACAAGCATATATCTGGGGAGAACTGTATATGAAACTTCTGTTTCCGAGACTTCAGCCGAGGTTGGTCTTACAATCTTTCTTGCTTATTTTCTCATTGAGAAGGTTCTACTACTTCTCTCCTATCTAAAACCAACTCCTGTAGATGCTTTATCCTTTGATAGGTCACATGACATCTTCTTCACCGTGTGTTGTGAACCAGTCCGCATCGTTTGCGTAACTGGGATATTTTCACGTAAGTAGGAGCAGCATACCTGAGCGCGAAAAAATCGGTATGAGAGTCCGACTACATTCAAAAGGTCGGCAACAAGATAATCGATAATCTCAAGAGCTATGATGGTCTATGGAAGATGTGGAGAAAAAGATATTGTGTAACCTTCTCTAGCCATCCAAATGAGACATGATATCTTGCCTGGCAAATGTGTGCCTAATCATATCACCAGATATTTGTAGTTTCCAAGGAGCTTAGTTTCAGGGAACTCCTTGCACTCCCACCTGATTTGATTTATCACCTCAAGGACTACCACCGGAGTCTGCAAAAAAATATAGGACAGTGTGGCAAGCCAGCATCAAAACATTTACTGGTTTGGAGGAATAACAACTTGTATTCTAGAGGGGCCAAAGGCCACAATATATAGTACATATATAGGTGAAAATATACAGGAAGCCACATAACTAGTAGGAAAAATACAATATACAAATATCTCTCTAATACCCTCTCCCCCTCCCCTCAAACTCATGGGGATCCACAACACTGAGTTTGGAGAGAGAGAAACTATGTTGTGCTCTAGTCTGTGCCTTCATAAATAAATCTACTAACTGTAACACTGAAGGCATATACTGGAGTGCAATAATTTGATCCTGCACACTAGCACAAACAAAAGAAGAATCAACACCAATATGCTTGGTAAGCTCATGCTTTACCGGGTCACGTGCAATACTAATAACACATGTACTGTTAGACAAGAGAGTAGTTGGTGTCGTAACGGAGACACCAAAATCAGCAAGTAACCACCGCAACCAAGTCACCTCAACAGTCAAAAGAGCCATAGCTCGCAACTCAGCCTCTACACTCGAATGGGAAACTGCAGTTGGTTTCTTCGTATTCCATGCAATAAGATAACCACCAAGAAACACACAGTGGACAGAAAATGAGCGGTGATCCGAAGGATCACTAGCCCACGTAGCATCAGAGTAGGTCTGGATCTATAAGGAGCTGGAATAAGGGAAGAATAGATGACGTGTGTTTGTGCCACAAAGATAGTGAAGAAAACGAAGGAGGTGACTATAATAAACCTACGTGGGGGAAGATACAAACTGACTCAGAATATGAACATGATAGGAAATATTTGGGCGAGTGACAACAAGATAGACAAGGCTCCTAACAAGATGACGATAGCATGTCAGATCAGAGAGAGGATCACCATCAGAAGCGCGGAGCTGGACATTGAGCTTCATAGGAGTCTCAATAGTGCGCTCATCACCAAGAGCAGCACGAGCAAGGAGATCCTGGATATACTTTTCCTGGGAGATATAATATCCATTAGAAGTGGAGGAAACCTAAATCCCAAGAAAGTAGCAAAGAGGACCAAGATCAGTCATAAGAAACTACTCACGAAGATGGGCCTTAACAAAGGCAATATACTCAGAGTCATCGCCAGTGATGATCATGTCGTCAACATAGAGGAGTAGAAGAGTGCGTCCATGAAGAGAAGTGTGAACAAACATTGTGGGATCATGAGCACTAGGGAAGAAACTAGTAGCAGTCACCATAGAGGCAAAATGCTCAAACTAGGCACGAGGAGCCTGTTTTAGGCCATAAAGAGAGTGCCGACGACGACAAACCATGCCATCATAGAGTACCCTCGAGGATGCTGCATGTAAACCTCCTCACACAACTCACCGTTGAAAAAAAAAATTGAACATCAGGCTGAGACACGGATCTGTGGAGAACAAAGGCCACAACAAGAAGAGTACACACAATGGTCATATGGGTCACCAGAGCAAAAGTCTCATCATAATCACGGCTCTGCTCCTGCTGGAACCCATGAGCCACAAGACGCGCTTTGTAGCTCTCAAGAGATCCATCAGAGTGAGTCTTAATATTGTATACCCACTTGCATGTGATGGGACGAACACCAGGAGGAGAGACAAGATCCCAGGTTTCGGTACGCTCAAGCACAGCAATCTCCTCGGCCATGGCAAGCTACCACTAGGATGATGCGCAACATCCCGATAAGAAGTCGGCTCAAGGGAGACAGAAAGACCATAGTGACTAGGAGAGTAGCGATCAGGTGGACGATGATGGCGAGCATGAAGAGGAGGAGTCATATCATCAGAGGAAGAAGGCGCATCAGAAGAAGAAACATCGTAGGAAGCATCCAGAACATGAGAGCGACGAGTATAATGGAAGGGAAAGGGATACAACGAGGAGGTGGGTGGAGGGGGAAACGAGGAATGAGAAGAACTAGGTGGCGAGGAGGGTGGCGATGGGAAGGGAAGCATCATCAAGGATGAGACATGGAGGAAGATCAATATGAACAGAAGGTGGTGTGTCAGGAAACAATAGAAAAGATATGTCCTCCACCGAGAAATACAGGAATGAGGGGCACAGGTAGAAGGGACGCGACTCATCAAAAGTGACATCACGAGAAATGCGCATCCGATGGCCAACGGGATCACAACAACGATAGCCCTTATGCTCATCACTGTATCCAAAAAAAACATACTCAATAGACTGAGCGGTCAGTTTGGTGCGGTCACGAGGGGCAAGAAGAACATAGCAAACACAAGCAAACAAACGAAGCACCAAGTAATTAGGCGGATGACTAGAGAGACACTCGAGAGGAATACCACCCTGTAGAGCGGCAGAGGGTTGAATATTGATGAGATAGGCCGATGGAGAAACAACCTTAGCCTAGAAATGAGAGGGGAGGGAAGTAGTGATCATCATTGCACGAGTAGTCTCAATAAGATGACGATGCTTGCGCTTAGCCATGCCATTCTGAGCATGCACACCAGGACAATAGAACTGAACAAGGGTGCCCTTCTTAGCCAGAACACCATGCGAGTGATTGGAGATATACTCATGAATGAAGTTAGTATGAAACACATGAATCGGCATAGATAACTGAGTAAGAACCATGGCTGCAAAGTGCTTATATATGGAGATAACCTGACTACGATTAGACATAAAGTACATCCAAGTATAACGAGAAAAATCATCAATAAATATGATATAATATCGATGGTTGTAGCACCCCGGGTAAAACCACTAATAGAAAATCGTTTGGTGTTTTTGTTTTGTGCATCATAACGATTGCATGCTCATGTCATCATGCCACATTGCATTTGAGCATAGTCATGTCATCATGCATATGTTTTCCAAAAACTTTTTTCCAAAAGTTTATATTTGTTTTCTAATTATTTTCCTGTGAGACCCTAGCACATGGCTTAATAGGATTGATAGTATACACATACCAACAAGTTGCAACTTCTTTTCTGGAAGCTCATCTAAAAAGAACTCTGATGTTAAGTGTGCTTGGCTTAGAGTAATTTAAGGATGGGTGACCGACCGGGAAGTGGGTATCGGGTGCGCACGAGTGAGGACAAAATGCACAGAAAATACTAGTGTTTGGTCTGTTGGGTTGGTCTAGAGATCCTATTGAGCTGCCAGGAGTGATAGCCGCTGGTCCAGATAGGCCGGGGTGTTACAAGTGGTATCAAAGCCAACCCTCGCAGTTACACGGGCATGTGCGGGTCAGTGGCGGACACGTGGAGCATGGCGTATGTGGCCCGGAGTGGACACATCATGGCACATGTGCCGACACTGGAAGCACAGACGTATGCCAAGAGGGGACGTTTCTGGCTTGTGGTTGATCAACGAGGACGTCGATCTTCTAAGGGTGGGTGTATGTGAGACCCTGGCGCATGGATTAATAGGATTGATAGTATTGTTTAATTATATTACTTTGTTTTCCACCCGCATGCAAGTGCCTGGTGAGCATCTTTGAATCATTTCTATGCGGGTTTGGCAGAAATCACTAAAACTTGCATAGGGCCGATTCGAGGGTGTTACAATGGTACCCTTTTGAAGTGAAAGGGGCCGGACCCGAAACATCAGAGTGAACTAAACCGAAAGGTCACCGAGATACAGATTCACTAGTAGGATAGGGTAACTAAAACTGTTTACCTAGTGAAAGGGCATGTATGCCCCATGTGTGGTTTTGGTAATTAATGACAATCTCTATGGACTAATGTGTAAATTGAGTTTCACTTATAGGTTTGTCCATTGGCATTGATTGTGCCATGTGTTGGTCTCAAGGTTGAAATATGAAGAAATATCCAAGGGTTTGTGCCATTGGAATCATGAAAAAGAAGGAGCTTGAAGGTTGATCAAGACAAGTGCAAAGAGTTGCATCAAGATGGATCAACCTCAAGAAGGGATGAAGAAGGGCAAGCTCAAGATGCGCCATCTCTAGAAGATCTCATGCTTGAAGCTTCCCATCCTCGCGATCATGGAGTGATGAAGACAAGTTCAAAGAAGAGGTTTCCCCGTGGAGTATGGAGGAGCAATTTGCAAGTCTTCATCAAGCAAGAGCGAGCAAGAGCAAACAAGAAAGGTGTTCCAACTTTAGAAGAACAAGACGGCCTACATCAAGTTCAAGTGGAATGCTCAAGGCAAAGGTATGATCTTGATAGGGCTTCTCTTTTTCCGGTCTCATGTTGTTAGTTGGGAGACCGGGTTTAGGATAGATTGTCATACTATCAAGAGGGGCTCTCAAGCGGGTGTCTCGATCGCATTGTTCGGAGAGAGCTCAAACCTCTGCATACATAGCATCATCTTTCTTGGTTGTTTTTTGGTTCTTGTACATGAGAGGACCTAGAGCTTGTGGTCATCATCATAACAAGCTCCAGTTCATCATATAAGTATTTTACTTGCATATATTATTGCGGTTTTTGATCTTGCGAGTTTTTCAGCTCCACACCTTGGGAGATACATCACATATATATTCATGGCATTTTCTCCCTAGGTGATACCCAATATTTCCAACAAATTTGGTTTCATCTCGTTTGGAGTTTGGATGCAAAATTTATTGCAGTTTTGGTTTCTGGAATTTCCCTGACTGGAAGTTCCGGCCACCCACCGGAAATTCCGCTCGGGCCTAGTTGCTGCCGGAAGTTCCGGTTGAAAATTCGGCTCTCGTTCCACTCACGTACTAAAACCTCTGTGTTTTTTGTGCTCTATTTGACGGAACTTCGGTCAGAATTTCCACCGGTAGTTCCGCTCCCACCGGAAGTTCCGGCCAGGCTCGTGTTTTCAGTCTTTCGCATCGCAGTTTTCTGACCGTTGGCTGAGTGCCACCAGAATTTCCGGCCTCCCACCGGAAGTTCCGGCCAGGGTCGTAAATGCCCATAACGGGCAGATCTAGGATCCCTTTAAAAGGGGCTCCCCTTCCCCTTTGTGGGCACGAGCTCTTTTCTTGGTTCTTGGCTTTTCTCTCTCTCATCCATTGTTGACCTTGAAGATCTTTCCCTCTCCCCTTTCCCTTCCTATGATTCTTGCATCTTTTTGAGGGATTTGAGAGAGGAGATCTAGATCTACAATCCCCCCAAGCCAAATCCCTTCTTTGTGAAGAAATCATTTGGATCTAGATCTTGGAGAGTTTTGTGTTCTCCTCTTGTGTTCTTCCTCCCTTATTCCCCCAATAGATTTTGTAGATTTGTTGGAATTTGGGAGAGAAGGACTTGCCCTTGCATTTGTTGCATAGGTTTGAGTTCTCCTCGGAGATTCGACGAGTTCAAGCTTGTGGGCTTGTTTCTCTTGGGTTCTTGGAACCCTAGACAATTGTGTCATTGGGTTGTTGACTTCGTGTGACCTTTTGTGGTCTTGTATCCTTTTGTGTCTTTGTTGGACTTTTGTGGCATTGCAGCCTTTTGTGGCTTTGTTGTTGGGAGCCTCCAATTGAGTTGTGGAGATAGCCCCAATCTTGTATGGGTTTTGGTGAGAGCCCTCAAGTGTCCCTTAGTGAATCGTGAGTAGGCCTTTGTGGTGAGCTCACGGGATAATAGGGTGAGCCTTTTGTGGCGCCGCTGAGTTGCGTGCCTTCACATCCGGGGTGAGGCCTTGTGTGGCGTTGGGTGAGCATCGAGCCACCACACCCCGAGGTGAGCCATTTGTGGCGTTCGGGGAGCATTGCGCCATCGCACCTCTCCAAAAGAGATGTAGCTTCTTTGGAAGTGAACTTCGGGATAAAAATCTTCGTCTCCGCATCCATCGGTTATCTCTCAGCCGAGCCCTTTACTTATACACTTTACTTTATGATAGTAATCGTGCTTGAAGTATTTATATCTTGCTATCATCTTGTTTCTTGTTTTTCTTAGCATAGGTTGTTGGTGCACTTAAGTGAACCTAGTGGTTAGTTTTGTGCTCAATAAATTAAACGTTAGTTTTATTCCACATTTAATTTGAGCCTAAACCGTAATAATTTTAAAATCCTATTCACCCCCTCTAGGCGATGTCCATTGCACTTTCACCTAGCCTACAACCCTGACACTATAATGATACATCTCCTAAGACAGACCCTAGTGTTGGGGTTCGGTGTAGAAAATCAAAAAATTTACTACGTGGCAACCCCGGAAGCCCAAGATCTATCTACTAGTAATGCAATAATGGGAAGGAGATACATTATTCATACCTTTGAAGACCGAATGCAGTTAACGTACCGTGAGGAACATAGATGAAGAATACACCCCGATGCTGACGTGAAGGTCACGATGTCCTTGTGGCTCCACGACAACTCCTAGCACCGAAAGCACGGTGCCGCCAGAGGGAGTCACACACGTACGGTTCTTGACGCCGACCCCTGATTCTCCCCGATCCAGCCGAGATTGCTAAAGTAGATCTCCTGGCTCCGAATCCCGCAGAGCGACATCGCTCCGTGGTGAAGAACTCCTTGCTTGCACAACCCTGACAAGGGGGCCACGGTTGCAAGAGAGAGATGAGAGAGAGGCAACACATGCCTTTTATTTATTTCCAGGTGGAAACTGGTGTGTTTTAATCCTCCCATGGGCACCTCTTTATATAGGTGGAGGGAGAGGTCCCTCCACATTTAGGTCCCAATGTGGGACTAAAAACAATAGGAAAAGATGGGGCAAAACACAGCCAGCCGGGTGGGCCAACTTCCCACCCGCGCCTAGCCCAGCCGGCCAAGCGGCAGCAGCAGGTAGTGCCCCAAGAGGCATGGGCGGCAGCCAGCATGGGGGGGTGTCGCCGGGTGGGTGAAAGCCACGCCCACCGCCAAGACGCTGCGTCGGCAGCCAGCTCAGCAGCAGGTGGGCAGGGCCATGGCCCGTGATGGCGATGGGCAGGCAGCCTGCTGAAGATTAAGTATCCGCCGCCCATTTTGGGTTGGGTCAAAACCGGCCCTTTTTCTACTGCATTCTTTTGTCTTTTTGCTCGTTTCTTTTTAGGTAACTTTTAAGATGCCTTTTATAAATATTTATTTAAACATTCTTTTACAATATATTAATTCATCATTAATATATAATATATTTAAATAACCATTTATCGGAAAACCCTTTTCCCGTCATTTTTCTTATTCTTTACCCGGACGACTTCGGATCTCCCTAGAACTTTTCTGGTTTCTCTCTTCTCACTTCTTTAGTGATTCAAACTAGCCATTAATGATTGATGGCTAAGATATGTAGAGGTCATTGGGAACCCCAAAAGGAAGGTATGATGAGCATAGCAGTAAGTTTTCCTCAGTTATGAAACCAAGGTTATCGAACTAGTAGGAGTAAGGAAACAACTCCAAGGTGTTGCTAGCAACTTGGAACCTGCACAACACAATCCACAATACTTTTCCCCAACTTACAGTGAGGTTGTCAATCTCACCGGTTTTCTGAAAACAAAAGATTAAATGTATAGTGTGGACGATAATGATTGCTTGTAGAAAGTAAATAGTAATGGTAAACAGTGGATGGTATATCAATGATAAAGAATGGATAGGGGTCCATATTTCACTAGAGGTGTTCTACATATGATAGATAGCATGTTGGATGAACCAATTACAGCGGGGCAATTGACAGATTGAGAAAGCATAACAATACATATACTAGACATCTTGAGTCCTACGAGATTTGATTGGGCATTACAACATAATACATAGACTGTAATCCAACTGCATCTATGACTAATAATCCACCTTCAGGTTATCATCTGAACCCCCTCTAGTATTAAGTTGCAAGCAACGGATAATTGCATTAAGCAAAGTGTGTAAAGTAAACAATACAATTGCCCCATGGACAAAGGATTGTTATTTTATCCCTAGTAGCAACAACACATCTACAACCTTAGAAGTTTCTGTCACTCTCCCAGATTACTAGAGGCATGAACCCACTATCGAGCATAAATACTCTCTCTTGGAGTTACAAGCATCTACTTGGCCAAAGTATCTACTAGCAACAGAGAGCATGCAAGATCACAAATAACATAGACATGATAGAATCAATAATCAATCTGACATAGTATCTCAATATCCATCGGATCCCCGCAAACACAACATGTAGTATTACAAATAGATAATCTTGATCATGAACGGAGGTCACAAGATCTAAACATGATAGCACAAAGAAGGAGAAACAACCATCTAGCTACTGTATCTGTATGGACCCATAGTCCAAGGGTGAACTACTCACGCATCACTCCGGAGGATGGCATGGTGATGAGGAAGGCCTCCGGGATGATCTGTCCCCTCCGGCAGGGTGTCGGGAAGAGCTTCGGATCCCCCGATCTAGGGACGATTGTGGCGATGGCTATGGACTGTTTTTTGGATATCTAATTGGGTGCTTTTATAGGCGAATGAGCAAGGTCGGTGGGCGCCCAAGGTGCCCACACCATGGGGCGGCGCGCCCTAGGAGGTGGCCACCTCGTGGACCCACTTCGACTGCCCTTTGGACTCCGTCTTTGCTCCGGTAAATATTGACTTTGGCTTTTTTACGTACAATTCCGAGAATATTTCTTTACTAACTTTTCTGAAACAAAAAACAACAGAAAACAGGCAACTGGCACTGCGGCATCTTGTTAATAGGTTAGTCCCGGAAAATGTATAGAAATACCTCAAAGTATAGACAAAATATAAGAAAGTTGATACAAAACAAGCATGGAGCATACAAAATTATAGATACGTTTACGACATATCAATCATGTCCAAGCTTCATCAATCCCTTAAGCGTGTTATCCAACAGTTCGTGAATACTATAGACATGGCCAAGACTCCTCTATGACCTATGATCAACATTGGGATCTGGATATCCTTGTTGACCACCTATGTACTCAACGATATTTGTCGTTTAACCGTAAACATTGTGTTTTATTCCTTTTGTCTTTACGATACTATATTGTCCGAGGTTTTGATCAAGTGACATCCTTATGTTAGTGTTCAACCTTGTTACCAACAATACCTTCTTTACTCATTTCGATAAGTAATATCCCCGTGACCTAGTCACACGCTGCGCAGCTTATGGACATAACTTATCCGAGTGGGCCTAGAGTATCTTCCGCCACGCGGATGGACAAATCCCACTCTTGACTTAGTCTCCTCAACATGTTCCTCCGGATACCCAATGTCACCTTTATAATCACCATTTCACCGAGTGACGTTGTGTGCCGTTAAAAGCATCTTCGGGTAACATTGATTTGATGTGGTCTCACAGCCTAAGGAAAAAGCCACTATGTTTCGTAAATATCATAACCTGAACTTTGTGACATAATCGTGATACGATGCTATAGATAGGATATGTTCACCATCTCATTCCCTAATGAAATGATCTCATTGTCAATTAGGAGCCGAGGCACCTTCATGATCAGGAAACTTTTGATCATTAGTTGACCTATGAACCAGTGACTAGAGTTTCACCAGGAACTACTGCTTGTTTGTATATCACACGTGTATCGATATTTCCTATCAATACAGTTATAGCATGATAAAAAACTTAATCATAAACTTTATAAAATATGCCATCTAATATTTGACTCTAGGGCATATTCCCTCCAGTCTTCCACTTGCACTAGAGTACAAATAAACTTGCTTCATTTGTTATCCAATTATTAGTACCATACTCCTTGGTGCTTATGATTATTCTTGCTCATGGAAGAGTTCTAAGTCTGAGAAATGAACACTTCATTCCTTATGTATCATTTGCAACTTATTAATGTCATCCTGCATGACACTAATACCTTTATCATCTCTATGATAAAAATGTGTGCATGTTTAATGTTTCAGCAACAGAATGGGGTTATTCAATTTTCAGATACCAGTAGTGACTTTAGATAGTTATCTAGGACTTCCTCACAGGCACTAACTATTTGGAACACATTTTGTGAGAATTTTCTTCTCAAAGCTTCAACATTTATACAACACATGAAAATATTCTCATACTATTTTATTAAATGTAGATTTCCTAATTCAAAGATGCACCCTATGCAATTTCGAATATTCAGCCATCACGCTTCAACTGTGCCTAAGGTAACCTTTAATGCAGAGATTTCCGATGTTTATAAATCCAACATGTATCCTTTCTAGTATAACACTTCATACTTTTAAGTATGTTGTCTTTATAGATCCAAAAATGTGTCTACGGATATCTCCAGATACTGTGGACAATCCTAACTCATCGTTAAATGATTCACCAATCATTTCTGAACTTGTTCTTTCAAATAAGAACATGGATCAAATTATGTCGATTGTTTGTCATGATTTCAATTCAGAATCCTACGTCACAACATAGTGGATGTTCGAACATCCTATTCTTTGAATCATGGACTCTTACACTTACTGATCTTTCCTAAACCCCTTATTGAATTATTTAAGGAATCTTCTTAAATCAATTCATATTCTGAACTATTCAGAATATGTTAGGAATTCAATCCAACATAATTCCATAGGAAATATCCTATTTTTATATGTTGTATGTTCTATAAATCATCATTTATTTATTTATTAGCCTTCTGGTCTTTTATTCACAATGTGACACTCACACATATGAATCTTATTAAGATCCCACTCAAAATATGTCAACTACATACGTGAGCTTAAACTTAATAATACTTCCTCTCAAATATGTCATCCACATATTATTTCAGGAAAACTCCCTAGCTCCCACTCAGCTTTATGCATTTTGCATATACATTCTCGACATTTCGAACAATTTGAAATTCCTTGATCAATCATCAATTCGAGACCTTACTCATTTTACAAGATTCTGAAATTCATTAGACAATCAGCACTCTGAATCAGATTCATTCAAATTCACTCAAGACCCTTCTTGACGAATTGCGCTTTGTCTTTCTAAGACTCCCACTTATTTCTTATAACCTTGCGATCCTTTAGAAATATCAAGTAACTCCTTACTTGTCGAGATTCAGTAACAATTTTACTTTCTAATCTCAAGTGAAGTTTTAATTTCAGGATTTCTTGTAACCTTAGTTTACCATCATTTTCCTTGTCGTTCGTAGGTATGTCTTGTTCCAGTAACACGGCTATCAATTCATATTTATCTCTACATCATATGTAGGGAAATTTTACGAGTCCTACTAATTTATGTAAAATCATAACCGAAAACTACAATGATCAAATCATTGACTCCTTTTCATTATAATATGAAGAGTCGCGTTCTGGAACACTTTCCACTTGCGCTTCTCAATCATTCCAATGCATGGTCACAAACCTTCATCACACTCCTACTTTAATTTCATGAACACCATTGTCGAGAAACGCACTTTCTTGAAAATGCACCAACTCTTTAGCAATACTAGCTTTGCCTTCTTTGGTTCTAGTTATGAAATTTGTCTTACAACTTTCCAAGGATTTATTCGTTAATGCTTTCGTTTTATCTCATAGAGACAAAAACTTCCATGAATTTTAGATGGTTTTACTTTATTCCAGGTGAGTGTTTGCTATTTACAATTGATGGTTTGTTATTAACGCCACTATGAACTATTTGGTTTATTTCCAGATGTCTTTCCCACATTATGCCGACTACGCACTTTACAAATTTTCATCTCTTATCAATTAGTTTCCTTAATTCAAACAATTCAAACATAATCTAAAATAACATATGAACATAAATAGAAATCACTCATAAAAGCAGAACAGCTGACTTGTTATAAACTTGTATGAATAATCGTCTCACAAAATGTAAGAAACACTATAAAAGGTTCATATTCCACGATTACAATAATTATTCAAAAACTGTAAACTATATGATAAATCTTGAGGGAGAGTGTCGTCGGACGTCGTCATCATGCTTTCCATCAACATGCAACGTCACCTCCTCTCTTGCAGCCATCTCTCATGCAGAAGGACATTTTTTCATAAAATAGAATAAGTATCATATACTTCGCTACTGCAACAAATGTTTGCAAGATTATAACATTTATAAACTTTTGTATATCACATATACCTTCATTGTCGATGACTTCTCCAGCAATAGGCTCAACCTTCACACTTCTCAAACATGATATGAAGTCATGGAAATTGTAAGTTTCCACTTCACCTCTCTTGATACATCCCTTGGCATACTCCTGGTAGTTGAGGGGTAGCGATCGTAGAAGTACCTCATTGGCAAAATCATCATCCATCCAATGATCCACAAAGAAAACCATCCTCACATAGGCATCATGCATGCGTATCAGGTGGCTCTCCAAGCAGGTATTCTCCCCATCTGTATGTGATGTTTACGCACGCTTCTATTCTTGTAGACAGTGTTGGGCCTCCAAGTGCAGAGGTTTCTAGAACAGCAGCAAGTTTCCCTTAAGTGGACCACCCAAGGTTTATCGAACTCAGGGAGGAAGAGGTCAAAGGTATCCCTCTCAAGCAACCCTACAATCAAGATACAAGAAGTCTCTTGTGTCCCCAACACACCCAATACACTTGTCAGGTGTATAGGTGCACTAGTTCGGCGAAGAGATAGTGAAATACAAGTAATATGGATGATTATAAGTGGTAATTGCAATCTGAAATAAAAATGGCAGCAAGCAAACATGTAGCAGAACTGATTGTAAACGGTGTTTCAATGCTTAGAAACAAGGCCTAGGGATCAAACTTTTAGTAGTGGACACTGATACGTCAGAAACGTATCTATAATTTTTTGATGCTCCATGCTTGTTTAGTATCTACTTTGCTTTACTTGTCTACACTTTGAGGTGCTTTTTACATGTTTTCTGGTACTAACCTACTAACAAGTTGCAACAGTGCCAGATGCCTGTTTTCTACTATTTTTGGTTTCAGAAAAGTTAGTAAAGAAATATTCTCGAAATTGGATGGGACAAACGTCAAAGTCAATTACTTTCCGTGGGGAACAAGAAGTCTAGAGGAGAGCCGGAGGGTCCAGCCAGGGGGGCCAGACCCACCCCAGGCGTGGGTGGGCCCAGCCCTGCACCTGGCCAGGGTTTGTCACCCCTGGCCGCCTCCTCGGTCTCCCCCTTCGCCTATAAGAAGCCCCCGATGCAGAAACCCTAAGCACCCGTTCAAATATCCACGAAACCGTCTGTAGCCGCCGCCACCATCGTCCCTAGATCGAGGGGGGATCTGAAGTTCTTCCCGACACCCTGCCGGAGGGAAGATCATCTCGGAGGCCTTCTCTCCGGTATGATGCGTGAGTAGTTCCACCTTGGACTATGGGTCCATGTAGTAGCTAGATGGTTGTATCTCCTCCTTTGTGCTTTCATGTATAGATCTTGTGAGCTCCGTTCATGATCAAGATCTAATCTATGTGTAATCATGCATGTTGTTTGCGGGGATCCGATGGATATTGAGATTATTATGTTGGTTTGATTAATGGTTTTGTCTTTATGATTCTATCATGTCTATGTTGTTTGTGATCTTGCATGCTCTCCGTTGTTAGTAGCTATCCTGGCCAAGTAGTTGCTAGTGACTCCAAGAGGGGGTATTTATGCTCGATAGTGGGTTCATGCCTCTAGTTTCCAAGGGAAGTGACAATAATATCTTCGGTTGTAGATGTGTTGTTGCTACTAAGGAGAAAACAACGGTCTCTTGTTCATGGAACATGTGGACTATTTACCTTACACACTTTGCTTAAAGTAGTTGTCTGTTGTTTGCAACTTAATACTTGAGGGGTTCGAATGATAACCTGAAGGTGGACTACTAGTCATAGATTCAGTTGGATGGCGGTATATGTATCTTGTTGTATTGCCCAATCGAATCTCATAAGATCTTTTTGACTAGTAATTGCATTGTTATGCCTTGATCAGTTCATGTCAATTGCCCTGCTATAATTTGTTTACCCTTGATGCCATGTTGTTTATCTAAGGAGAGCACCTCTAGTGAACTATGGACCCTGGTCCAATCTTTATCATTGATACATCTTCCACTGTTACTTGTTTACTTGCTACAAACCATTACCTTCCACACTATACATTTAATCCTTTGTTACAGCAAACCGGTGAGCTTGACAACCTCACTGATTTGTTGGGGCAAAGTCTTCAGTTTGTGTTGTGCAGGTCTCCGCGTTTCTTGCAACACCTGTGTGACGTTTCCTTCCTCCTTCTGGTTCGATAACCTCGGTCTCTATTGAGGGAAAACTTGCTGTTGTGCTGCTTCACACCTTGCTCTTGGGTTCCCAACAAGACTCCACATCAAGCACCAAGTGTTGGAGATATGCCCAAGAGGCAATAATAAAGTGGTTATTATCATATCTTCATACTTATGATAAATGTTTACATACCATGCTATAATTGTATTAACCGGAAACATTAATACTTGTGTGATTTGTAAACATAAAAGAGTCCCTAGTAAAGCCTCTTGTTAAACTAGCTTGGTGGTTAATATATGATCATGGCTTCCTGATCATGAACATAGAGATGTTATTAACAACAGGGTCATATCATTAGGAGAATGATGTGATGGACATACTCCTATAGTTAAGCGTAGCATAAAGATCAAGTCATTTAATATAGTTCATTTGCTATAAGCTTTCTGATACATAGTAACCTAATTCCTTCGACCATGAGATCATGTTAATCACCATCACCGGAAGGATGCTTTGATGAGATTAAACACCACACCGTAACTGGGTGGCTATAAAGGTGGCATTGAGTGTTTGGAAAGTATGGGTTGAGGCTCATGGATCAAGAGTGGGATTTGTCCATCCATATGACGGATAGATATACTCTGGGCCCTCTCGGTGGAATGTCATCCAATTAGCTTGCAAGCATGTGACTGGATCACAAGGGATCACATATCACGGGAACGAGAAAAGAGTACTTATCAGTAACGAGGTTGAACTAGGTATGCAGAGATATCGACAATCAAAACCTCGGATAAGTAAACTATCATGAGACAAAGGGAAATTGGTATCGTATGCAAGTGGTTCATTTGATCACAAAGTAATCATAGAAATATGTGGGAGCCATATGAATTTCCAGATTCCTCTATTGGTTATTGATCGGAGAAGTGTCTCGGTCATGTCCGCATAATTCACGAACCGTAGGGAGACACACTTAAGGATTCGATGTTGTTGAGTAGTTATGGAATGATGAGTAAGAGACCGAATGTTGTTCGGAGTCTCAAATGGGATACAGGATATCACGACGAGATCCGGAATGGTCCGGAGAATAAGATTCATATAAGGAAAGTCCTGTTTCGGAGTTCGGAAATGATTCCGGTGTTTTTCACCAGGAATGTTCTAGAAGGGTCTGTAAGGTCCGGCACTCCGGAGGGGAAGGGTACATGAATGTCATGACAATGTGGAATGGTTCCATCATGTACTAGGTCACTTGGCTGGGCAAAATAAAGGGAGAAATCAAATCCTAGTTTGAAAGTCAAACGCCAATTTGAAAAGTCAAACGGCAAGTTTGCTTGGTGGAAGGAGAGTAGGAAACCTACTTGGGGAGGAAGTCCCACTCCCTCCACCCGCCGGCCAAGGAGGAGGAGTTGGAGGAGGACTCCCTCCTCCTAGCCGCCTCCCTCCCACCTATAAAAGAAGGGGTAGGGCACCCCCCTACCCTGACACACCTAAACCCTAGCCTCTAAGTCGCTGGCCACCTCCAAGCCGCCGCCTAGGGCCTCCTCTAAACTCGGCGAGTTAGGGTTTCCCCAAACCCTAGCCGCCGACCAAGCCCTCCCCTTGGTGCCCTCTAAACCGTAGATCGCCAAGGCCTCTCTCATACTCCACCATACTCGGCTTAAGGCGAAGCCTGCGAGATCTCCCCTCTACTTGGTACCACGCCGTCGTCTTTGCGGAATCGCGAGGAGAGTGCTACAACCTCCAGTTCTGCTGGAACAAGGGAGAGGAAGGTCTTCATCAGTACCAAGCGTGTGACCGATCAGGCGAAGCGTCTTGAACGCAGTAGGAAGGATCGTCTACGCGATCTTGAGATCGGAAGTGTACGACTACATCATCCACGAGAATCTGCTCTCGTTAACCGCTTTGGATCTTCGAGGGTTAGTACTCTATCGACTCGTTGCTGCAATCTAGTAGATAGATCTTGGCTTGTGTGTGTTCATGCGATAGAAATTTTTTGTTTTCCATGCTACGAGTCCCTACAGTGGTATCAGAGCCGTGTCTATATGTAGATCTGTTGCATGAGTAGAACACAATGGTCATTGTGGGCGTTGATGCTTTTGTTGTCGATTGCTTCTTGTGTACTTTGCATCTTGTGGGATGGTGGGATGAAGCGGCCCGGGCTAACCTTACATGACATCGTTCATGAGACTTGCTCCACGCTTGACATGCAACTTGTATTGCATAATTGGCTTTGCGGGTGCCTGTTTCTCCCAACATAGTTAAGATTCAATTTACAACGGGTGATTGACAATACTAGTATCAATGTTGTGGTTCTTGTCGTAAGTTATAACGACACTTATTGAAAGCCCCAAACCACGTAAAACATGCAAAGAAAATTAGAGGCGTCTAACTTTGTTTTGCAGGGGTGTGCTGTGATGTGATATGGCCATGATTGTGATTATATATGATGTATGCAATGTTCCTTATTGTAAGTTGGCAACCAGCAGGAGCCATATGGTTGTTTCCATTAAGTCCTGCGTGTCTATTATTCAAAGTAGTTGTAATAGTTGATGCTGGTGGAAGACAACCATGAAGCGGCGCCATTGACCTTGACGCCACACCGGTGATGATGGAGATCATGTTCATGCTTGAAGATGGAGATCGGAAGCACACGAAGAAAGGCCATATCATATCACATATTATGAATTGCATGTGATGTTAATCCTTTCATGCATATTGTATTGCTTAGTTCACGACGGTAGCATTATAAGATGATCCCTCAAGCACACAATTTCAAGTTTTAAAGTGTTCATCCTTAGTAAGCACCATTGCTAAAGCTCGTTGTTTCGAAGCACCACGTGATGATCGGGTGTGTTAGATTCTACGAGTGTATACAATGTGAGCAAGCCAGATTTGCTCATGCGTAAGCTAAGGTTTGATCTTCACGAGCCTAGCATGTACAGACATGGTCTCCGAACACGGAATATCGAAAGGTAAAGCATGAGTCATATAGATGATATGATGAACATGATGATTATTCGCCTTTGAAACTATATCATGTCACGTGATGATCGAACTTGGTGTAGTGAATTTGGTTTGTGTGATCACTAAAACAATGTGAGGGATATTGTTTTGAGTGGGAGTTCAACAGCAATATGATTAAAAGTTGAACACGATTTATCATAAATTAAATCAAAGTGAATTTGCATAATTGTTGTAGTCATTGGCATCCGTTTACCACCTTGCGCTTA
Source organism: Avena insularis (assembly GCA_023614405.1). Classification (NCBI taxonomy): domain Eukaryota; kingdom Viridiplantae; phylum Streptophyta; class Magnoliopsida; order Poales; family Poaceae; genus Avena; species Avena insularis. The sequence continues at coordinate 375,615,434 of CM042691.1, read as the reverse complement.
GTTATAATTGAGATGATAGAACTATAGAATTCTGGTTAGTTACTTTACGAACTGGTATCGTATTGTTTTGAAGTGTTAATCTAAAGTTTAAAAGTCCCATTGCAAACTTTCAGTAAGTTCCGGTTACTCCATGAAGTTTAATAATTGGTATTAAATCAAGACTGCAAATTCCAAGTGTTAGTGTATGAGTATCATGTTTGTCTCCATGATTCTTGATATTCAAAGGATTGTCTTAATATCAAGGTTATCTAGGATCTGAAAGATTTGTTTCAGAAACCATGATGTGTGGAAGATATTGTGATATCTGAAATGAAGTTTTGGTTGCAACATGATAGAGTATAATATGGCAAAAGTCATGTTTTCATATTTGATGAGAATTTGCAAAAGGTTGGAGACACTAGTTGTCCTAATCCTCCAAAAGGTTTTGGAAAGCAACATTATACTCGCGATTCATCGTTATAAGCTAAAAGTAGCTTGATCATGGATAATTCCATGATAAGGGTGAATATTTGATGTAGGTAAAATGTTTACTACACCAAGAGATTACTAAAGAAAGGAATTTGAAAGAACACCAAACATTTGATGATGGTGATCTACTTCAAAGTGCAAGTCCAAAGACATTGGTATTTAACTATACACGCTTTGTACTATGTGTCATATGTATGGCTTCACTATTGATGATAGATTATTTCAAACAGAAAAGGAAATAGTGAAAGAGAATCTCATAAATATATGGCAGAAAAGAAAAGACTAGAATTGTTCAGCTTAAGTATATAGATGATATACATGTTATGGCTATATTCTTTGCTTATTAAACAATGTGGTTCTTAAGTATTTGATACTGAATTTGTTGGTGTGAATCGTCATACGAAACAACACAATTCATGAACTATAATGGCCTAAGTAACTAGCAAAAGAATATGTGATGATGTTCATCGAGAACAAATAAAGGGTTATTGTGCTGCTTGTTAAACATCAAAGCTTGCCTTCAAGATTTGTTTTATCAGGTGTTATGAGAACAAAAGGGTTGTTCAAATAATTGCCGTAATCCATAAAAGATGGATGATTTACAAATCTCGTTGTAGAAATCACATCCATAAAACTAGTGCTAAAATGTCGAAAGACAAATTGATTAAAAGATCACTTAGGAAGTGACATCGCTGTTTAAATTATAATGGAAAGAAAAATGAAGAAACTCCATGCTGATGGAATTTTGAAGTCTTTTGATTTTTGATCAAATGACGCTTGTGAAACTTTCCTAGAGATAATTAAAACTTCGTTCATAGGCCAAAGGGAACGAATGACTAGCTTATTGGAACTTGTACATATTGTTGTATGAAGTCCATTATGTGTAGTCAAGAGCGATGGATTTCAACTTCATATGCTTTCTCCGAAAATTTGAGTGAATATATGAATATTTACTTAATAAGGATGAAGTATGAAACATTTGAAAAGTTCAAAGATTTTCAAGATGAAGTGCAAAATCATTGTAACAAGAATATAAATAGTTTATGATAAGATCATCAAGGAAGATATTTGAGTTACAAGTTTAGCATAATACCTAAAATTTAAGGAATCATTCCGTGGATTTGCATTTCCCGAAACACCATAAGAGTATGGAGCGTTCGAGATATGTAATTAACCTTGTTTGACATGGTAAGATCAAAGGTGTAATTCATAAAACTGCCATTATATTTTAAAGATTAAAAGCTTTAGATACTACCGTTTTTCCACTGAAAAGAGCTCCATCATAATCCGTTGAAATGACACCATATAAAGTTATGGTTGGGGATAAAACCCATGTTGTCCTTTCTTAAACATTGGTATGCTATGCATAAGAAAGATGTTTGCAACCAAAGTCGGATGAACCTGTCTTTGTATGTTATTTCGAATAACTGTTAAGTATTCCTCCATAACATCGAAGACAAAAGTGTTTGTCACTTAGAACGTCAAGTTTCTTTGAGAAGGAATTTTTCGTGAAAAGATAAGTGGGAGGACCATAGAACTTTGATTAGGTTAAAAGAACCTTAGCTATATGTGCAAAGTTGCGCAGCACCGAAAAATGTTCCGGAGGCAGCAACAATGCTCATGGCTCACGTGCCTCAAAGGTTGTGGTTACGGAGGTCAAAGTTTCTATTGAACCAAGTAGGTCGAGTAAACAATCAAATACCAAGATTTGAGGGCTGAATCATTATTTGAGAATAATGAACGGACTACATACAAAGAAGCGATGATGGGCCCTAATTCCATAAAATGGCTTGAAGCCATAAAATCCATGATAGTTCCATACACGAGAAATCAAGTTTTGAACTTGAAGGACCCTCGAGAAAGGTGTAAGACCTTACAGTTGTGTTTAGATCTATAAAATAGACATGGATGTTTCACATCTATGAAATAGTCGACATGTTGGGAAAGAGTTCACAACAATGTTCAAAGGTTGACCATAACAAGATTTGATCTTTCATAGCGATATTTAGTCTAGACGGATTAGTGTAGCAACCACTACATATAATTTTGTTATGTGGTAGTTGAATAAACAAAACAAGTTCTTCTAATAGAATTGTTACCTAGGACATGTGCATAACGCGGTCCATAGGGTTTTGTTAATTCAAAGGATGTTAAAAGCATATGGAAACTTCAATGGTTGAAGTAAGCATCACGGAGTTGGAATCTTCACTATGATGAAACTGTTAAAGGAGTTTAAATTCGTCGGAGACGATGAAGATGCTTGCATTTGCAAGAAATTAAGTAGGAGTGCTAAGACATGTTTCTAATACATTATGTGGAAGACATATTGTTGATTGGAAATGATGTATCTTTTATTAACACATATTAAGAATTTCATCCCGATGAAAGACTTAGGCAAAACCCAAATATTTGGCATCAATAGACGCTAATATGGTTGTGCCGAAGTACATAGATGATGTATTGAATGAGTTCAATATAGAAACTACAAGAAAGGTTCTTGTCACACAGAAAGGTTTGAATGAGTTCAATATTGATGATATATTCAAGTGTATTGACACTTGGTAAGTGAAACAAAGATTCAAGTATAGATTGATACTTGATGTATGAAATCACAAAGAGTATTTATATCAATCATACTGTGATATGTACAAATCCAAATATGTCCTATGCTCTAAATGCTATGAGCATATACCAGAATGATTTATAAGATGATCATTGGACAATAGTAAGGATATTCTTATGATCTTTTGGAAGAACTAAGAGTATATTATTTTGTAGAAGTGGCAAATAGATGGTTAGTTCATTGTAAAAGTACTACATTGGTACCAGTTTTGTCACAAAGTACAAATTAAGTTTATCTCAATCTGAACTAAGGATGGCATAATGTAATGGAAAGTAAGTTCCATAATGGATTTGGATGAGTTCCAAAGTTAAGACATTGTGACAGATACTACAACAAAAGGCTGAGTATATGACTGCTATTATAGCAGCTAAAGAGGGCATTTGTGTCAAGTAGTTTGTTATCAAACTAGGTGTAGTTCACAGCGGGATAATACTATGAAGATATATTGTACGACAATATTATCAACATGTTTTAACCCCAAATAACTAAAGGTCTCACCAAAGGACCAAATTTATACAAAGCCATCTCATTAGAGAATCAGTGATGCGTAGAGACGCAAAGACATGCAATTACACATGGACCTGAAAGTGTCGGATCCGGAGATCAGTTGATCACTAGCAATCGTGTAAATACAACACCGGAAAGCCATAGGTGTTGAATGCACAAAGGTTTGAAACTAGATTATTGACTCTAGTGCAAGTGGGAGACTGTTGGAGATATTCCCAAGAGGCAATAATAAAGTGGTTATTATCATATCTTCATACTTATGATAAATGTTTACATACCATGCTATAATTGTATTAACCGGAAACATTAATACTTGTGTGATTTGTAAACATAAAAGAGTCCCTAGTAAAGCCTCTTGTTAAACTAGCTTGTTGGTTAATATATGATCATGGCTTCCTGATCATGAACATAGAGATGTTATTAACAAGTGGTCATATCATTAGGAGAATGATGTGATGGACATACTCCTATAGTTAAGCGTAGCATAAAGATCAAGTCATTTAATATAGTTCATTTGCTATAAGCTTTCTGATACATAGTAACCTAATTCCTTCGACCATGAGATCATGTTAATCACCATCACCGGAAGGATGCTTTGATGACATCAAACACCACACCGTAACTAGGTGGCTATAAAGGTGGCATTGAGTGTTTGGAAAGTATGGGTTGAGGCTCATGGATCAAGAGTGGGATTTGTCCATCCATATGACAGATAGATATACTCTGGGCCCTCTCGGTGGAATGTCATCCAATTAGCTTGCAAGCATGTGACTGGCTCACAAGGGATCACATATCACGGGAATGAGAAAAGAGTACTTATGGTAACGAGGTTGAACTAGGTATGCAGAGATACCGACGATCAAAACCTCGGATAAGTAAACTATCGTGAGACAAAGGGAAATTGGTATCGTATGTAAGTGGTTCATTCGATCGCAAAGTAATCGTAGAAATATGTGGGAGCCATATGAATTTCCAGATTCCTCTATTGGTTATTGATCGGAGAAGTGTCTCGGTCATGTCCGCATAATTCACGAACCGTAGGGAGACACACTTAAGGATTCGATGTTGTTGAGTAGTTATGGAATGATGAGTAAGAGACCGAATGTTGTTCGGAGTCTCGAATGGGATACGGGATATCACGAGGAGATCCAGAATGGTCCGGAGAATAAGATTCATATAAGGAAAGTCCTGTTTCGGAGTTCGGAAATGATTCCGGTGTTTTCACCAGGAATGTTCTAGAAGGGTCTGGAAGGTCCGGCACTCCGGAGGGGAAGGGTACATGAATGTGTCATGACAATGTGGAATGGTTGCATCATGTACTAGGTCACTTGTCTGGGCAAAATAAAGGGAGAAATCAAATCCTAGTTTGAAAGTCAAACACCAATTTGAAAAGTCAAACGGCAAGTTTGCTTGGTGGAAGGAGAGTAGGAAACCTACTTGGGGAGGAAGTCCCACTCCCTCCACCCGCCGGCCAAGGAGGAGGAGTTGGTGGAGGACTCCCTCCTCCTAGCCGCCTCCCTCCCACCTATAAAAGAAGGGGTAGGGCGCCCCCTACCCTGACACACCTAAACCCTAGCCTCTAAGTCGCTGGCCACCTCCAAGCCGCCGCCGCCTAGGGCCTCCTCTAAACTCGGCGAGTTAGGGTTTCCCCAAACCCTAGCCGCCGACCAAGCCCTCCCCTTGGTGCCCTCTAAACCGTAGATCGCCAAGGCCTCTCTCATACTCCACCATACTCGCTCCGGCTTAAGGCGAAGCCCTGCGAGATCTCTCCTCTACTCCTGCATCAGTAGTCGTCTGCCGGAATCGCGAGGAGAGTGCTACAACCTTCTGCCTGCTGGAACAAGGAGAGGAAGGTCTTCATCGAAAGTACCGAGCGTGTGAAGCATTGGAGCCTTAACGCAGGGAAGGATCGTCTACGCGATCTTGAGATCGGAAGTGTACGACTACATCATCCACGAGAATATGCTCTCGTTAACCGCTTTGGATCTTCGAGGGTTAGTACTCTATCGACTCGTTGCTGCAATCTAGTAGATAGATCTTGGCTTGTGTGTGTTCATGCGATAGAATTTTTTTGTTTTCCATGCTACGAACCCCTACACCAAGTTCTCTGGCGCCACCAAGGAGTCATCAAGAAGTTTTCTGGCGCCGTTGCCGGGGAGGCTAAGGACGTCTTCACTAGGGGAGTCCTTCACTTCCTTTCTCTTTACTTTGTTTTTAGTTTTCTTTGTTTATTTTGCTTGGTTTTGTTTTCCTGTTTTCAAAAAAACCCCATAAAATAGTCTAGTTTGGTTTGCTTGCTTTATTCAAAAACACAAAAAAATTAGTTCTTGCTCTAGCTACTGCTATTTTTGGCTTGCCCACCTTTGCCAAAATGAACTCTGTTGAGAACACCAAGTTGTGTGACTCCACTAGCACCAACAACAATGATTTCCTTAGCACACCTATTGCTCCACATGCTCCTGATGCTACCTTTTATGAAATTAAGACTGCTTTGTTGAATCTTGTGATGAGAGAGCAATTTTCTGGTGCTGGTTCTGATGATCCTACTGCCCATCTTAATAGCTTTGTTGAACTTTGTGAGATGCAAAAGTATAAGGATGGAGATGGAGATATTATTAAGGTCAAGCTTTTTCCTTTCTCCTTGAGGGGAAAAGCTAAAGAATGGTTGCTTTCTTCGCCTAAAAATAGTATTGATTCTTGGACTAAGTGCAAAGATGCTTTTATTGGAAAGTACGATCCTCCTGCTAAGAATATATCTATGAGAAGTGATATTATGAAATTTAAACAGCTTGATATTGAACATGTTGCTTCAGCTTGGGAAAGAATGAAATCTTTGGTTCAAAATTTCCCTACTCATGGACTCACTGCTTGGATGATTATCCAGACTTTTTATGCAGGTTTGAACTTCTCCTCAAGAAATCTGTTGGATTCAGCTGCTGGAGGTACTTTCATGGGCCTCACTTTGGGTGCAGCAACAAGTCTCCTTGATAATATGATGGTTAACTACTCTGAATGGCATGTTGAGAGAGCTCCACATGGTAATAAGCTGTTGAGGAAACTTCCTCTTTGAGTGAAAAGATTGATGTTATTATGGCTATGCTTGTTAATGGGAAAGCTCCTCTAGATCCTAATAGTGTTCCCTTAGCCTCTTTGGTTGCTCAAGAAGAGCAAGCTGATGTGAACTTCATTAGAAACAACAATTTTGGCAACAATACTTATGGTAATTATAGGCCTTATCCTCCTAGTGGAAATGTTTATTATGGTAGATCTAGAATGCCTAGTGAAGAAAGGATTCTAGAAGTAGAGAGATCCATTAAGAATTTTATGCAAATGCAATATGAGAAAAATAAGATTTTCACTAAAACTATGGAGGAACAGCCTATCATCTTGAAAAACATTAGCCATCAGCTTGAGAATCTGAATAGAGAAATTCCTAGTTTACAGTCAAATTTTTTGAGTGCTGAGAAAAATATATCCTCTTTGTCTGAAGCTCAGTCTTCCTTGATTAATAAAATGGCTGCTAAACCTGAAACTATGGAAAACACCTTTGCTACTGCTCATGCCATTCAAGTTACTATTGATAAAAATGTTAGGCTGTTAGCTCAACTTCATGCTAAGTGGGAAAGGGAAGCTGAAATTGATAGAAACAATAGTGTGTGCACAATCACCACTAAACCACAAGTAGTTCCTATTCCTACTCCTACTATGCCTAAGCCTATTGAGCCTACTACTAGTGATGCCAAGTTTGACTTTGATATTGATGGTTGCAATATTTCTGAAGTGATTATGTTATTGCAAAAGCTTGCTAGAAGTCCTGATGCTACTGATATGCATGTTGCCTTTACCAAACATATTACAGATGCTCTTGTGAAAATTAAGGAAGAGAAGCTAAAACACAAAGCTTCTATTCCTAGGAAAGTAGAAGATAGTTGGGAACCCATTATTAATATGCAAGTGAATGACTTTGATCTCAAAGCTTCATGTGATCTTGGTTCTAGTGTGTCTATTATGCCTAGGAAGATTTATGAAATGCTTGATTTGCCACCTTTGGAAGATTGTTATTTGGATTTCCTACTCAATGATAATGCTAAGAAGAAACTCATGGGGAGTATTAATGATGTTCTCATTATGGTTAACAATGCTTATGTCCCTGTTGATTTCTATGTTTTGGATGTTGAATACAATGCTTCTTGTCCTATTACTTTGGGAAGACCTTTTCTTAGAACAGTTGGTGCCATCATTGACATGAAATAAGACACCATTAAATATCATTTTCCATTCAAGAAAGGTATTGAACACTTCCCTATGAGGAGAGAGAAGTTGCTTTTTGCTCCTACTTTGAAAGCAAGATTTGATGTTAATGCTTCTTCATTTGAAAATACTTGATTCTTCTTGCTTCTTGTGCCTAACTTAAAGGCGTTAAAGAAAAGTACTTGTTGGGAGCCAAGAGTTTTCTTGAGGCTTGGAAGTTATTACTTAGTAATGACCTCCCTTATCCTTTTTGTTTGCTTTTTATGCCAAGAATGACCTCTAATGAGAGGGAAGTAAGATTTGGGGAGTTGCTGTCCCGAAACAGATTTCTGTCCTCCACCAAAACAATTCGTGAGGAAGCTATGTAACTCAGATTAAGCTCAAAATTTATGAATAAATCCCTCAGTATGTTATCTAACTTTCGTTAGTTCAACACTTTTTGATTTGAGCAACAGAAGATGTTCGAAAAAATCGGTTTCTATCTGCTGTTCTATTTTTACAGATTTCTGCTATTATTTGCATTTGCTTCTTATTGGTTCCTTTTTGAGTTCTCTTTAGGTGAATTGAGATTTTTGAAGGAGTTACTACAGTAGCTTGTGTTTTTAGTGAAAATACTTGCTGTTCCAAAGCTTTTCTAGGGGTCTAATATCTTTTGAATACACTAATGTTGCTAATGAAGATTGTGTGACGTTTTGTATGAAGGAAAAATTTCAGGTGTAGAGAGAGAATGATGCAATGAGATGAAGAATGGACAAAAAGCTCAAGCTTGGGGATGCCACCATGGTGTCACCCCAAGAAATATCCAAGAGGTACAAGCGTCAAAGCTTGGGGATGCCCAAGGCATCCCCTTCTTCATTAATAAAAAGCTCAGGTGTGTCTAGACACTTCGTTTTTATTGTTTCATGCACAGTTGTGTTGTTTTTTGAGCGTCTTAGTTTTCGTTTGCTTTTATTAGGTTGTTTAGTTTGCTTGAATAAAGTAGTTTGGACCCCCGTTCTCGCTGTGTTGTTTTCCAAATAAGTTTGCTTGGTGTTGGGAAGGAGTAGTAAGTTCTTGCTTGGAGTGCAAGAGGAGCTTGCATTGACTATGACTTAGAGTTTAGCATGACATGCTAGGTGTTGTTTTGACCTTATGCTTAGTGATTATTGTTGTATCATGTCTTGTTCCAAACAATTGGGATTGCTTAGTGTGCCTTGAAGAAATTATGTGTTGTTTTATCATGCAAAAGCATAGTATTATGGTATTCTCCTTTGATGCTTTGCTTGGGTTGACTTGGCACATGCTCACACCATGTTATGACTATGACAAGTCACCATTAGCCTCTATGATCATTTAGTCCTTGACTTGTAGTACCACTCTTTGCTTTGATTAGTATGCTTTGTTGCACTGCATGATTATGGCCATTATTGCTCTCTTAGCTGGTTGCTCCCAGTCTTTTGCTAGCCTCCACTTGTATGAGTAAGTTCTACTCATGCCTCCAACTCCCAAGAAACCAAGTTATTCCAAAGTGTCCACTATAAACTCCTATGAATGGTGTGTCATACCATTCCAAGTATATTCCTGTTTTCAACTATCTTTCAATTAAAAACTATTTTATTATGTGAAAACTTAGTGATTAAAGCCCTCACGAACTTGATGGCACACTTTATATTCTTTGCCCCTAATAAACTTGAACCATTGTGACAACTTTGTTGTATATGCTTGCACTTATAAGTTGGAATTAGCAGAACCGTGCTATCACAGGGAACGTTTTCAACATTGCACTTGTACTCTGTACTCAGTTGATATCATGTTCTTTTGTCTATGGATGTCACCGGTGTGAAATAAAGAGGGAACTTGTAAGTCCATGGAGTTTGTATTCTGTGTTAGAGAAATGCATGGGCCGCTAGCCTAAGCCATGCCTAATCATGGTGGAAACTTGCAGCATCACCATAATGACATCTATGAAGCATTCTTCTTATAAAAAAGGAGACACATTGAGAAAAGAGGAAAGAGAGAAAAAAGCACCATATTCCCATGGTACATAAGAAGATTGCTGAGATGCTCATTGTCTGCTTGCCTTGTCATTTTGGTTATGGGAAAGCTCCTGTACCATGTGCAAGGGGTACCCAGTTGGCGGTTCTCAATGATATGCAAATACTTACAATGAAAAGAACTTACTTAGACCCAAAGTTGAGTATGCATGAGGTGTGGCCCTCGTATTCAAGGGACCTGAGATTGCCAACTTATACTTCGTCAAGCATATACTCCAGCTTTGCCACTTTAACCTTAACCACTTCAAGATGCTTATGATAGGGGCAATGAGGGCTGAAAGCTAACAAGTACCATAATTTTGGAAGCTCTTTTTGAAACTTGTAATCCCTGCTTCCTTTACAAAAGGCCTTTCTTCCACCATTATTTTAGTCTCCACCTTCTACCTTTAGGCACCATTAAGAGAGCATAGTTGTCATTTTGTGTGCAGTGTTCCAAAGCTTATTAATTGATGCATATTGTGATATTACTTCTTCTTGTGCTACTTGTTTCTAGTCACCCTTGTGAACTTTGCAGGTGTCCTATGCATCTATGTGCTACTCTATGAGGGACAAGCTGATTACCACTATACTATGTTTTATGTATGTGAAACAAACAAACGTTTTTCAATGCATGTTATTCATGATCTTTGTTTGTAGCTTGTCATGTTGCATGCATAGTTACTATGTCCTATTGTTAGAACTCCATCTTTCATGCACATGTTTAGATTTCTTTGATCCCAGCTTTCAATGCTTGCAAATGGTTGGATCTTTATTGTGAGGGTGCATGTCACCTCAAAAATTATTCTCCTTATCACTTACCTACTCGAGGACGAGCAGGAGTTAAGCTTGGGGATGTTGATACGTCGGAAACGTATCTATAATTTTTGATGCTCCATGCTTGTTTAGTATCTACTTTGCTTTACTTGTCTACACTTTGAGGTGCTTTTTACATGTTTTCTAGTACTAACCTACTAACAAGTTGCAACGGTGCCAGATGCATGTTTTCTGCTGTTTTTGGTTTCAGAAAAGTTAGTAAAGAAATATTCTTGAAATTGGACGGGACAAACGTCAAAGTCAATTACTTTTCGTGGGGAACAAGAAGTCCAGAGGAGAGCTGGAGGGGCCAGCCAGGGGGGCCAGACCCACCCCAGGCACGGGTGGGACCAGCCCTGCACCTTGCAGGGTTTGTCACCCCTGGCCGCCTCCTCGGTCTCCCCCTTCGCCTATAAGAAGCCCCTGATGCAGAAACCCTAAGCACCCGATCAAATATCCACGAAACCGTCTGTAGCCGCCGCCACCATCGTCCCTATATCGGGGGGATCTGAAGTTCTTCCCAGCACCCTGCCGGAGGGGAGATCATCTCGGAGGCCTTCTCTCTGGTATGATGCATGAGTAGTTCCACCTTGGACTATGGGTCCATGTAGTAGCTAGATGGTTGTATCTCCTCCTTTGTGCTTTCATGTATAGATCTTGTGAGCTCCGTTCATGATCAAGATCTAATCTATTTGTAATCATGCATGTTGTGTTTGCAGGGATCCGATGGATATTGAGATTATTATGTTGGTTTGATTAATGGTTTTGTCTTTATGATTCTATCATGTCTGTGTTGTTTGTGATCTTGCATGCTCTCCGTTGTTAGTAGCTATCTTGGCCAAGTAGTTGCTAGTGACTCCAAGAGGGGGTATTTATGCTCGATAGTGGGTTCATGCCTCTAGTTTCTAAGGGAAATGACAATAATCTCTTCGGTTGTAGATGTGTTGTTTCTACTAGGGAGAAAACAACGGTCTCTTGTTCATGGAACATGTGGACTGTTTACCTTACACACTTTGATTAAAGCAGTTGTCTGTTGCTTATAACTTAATACTGGAGGGGGTTCGAATGATAACCTGAAGGTGGACTACTATTGCGGTGACCCAGCATATAACTGCATGATGTAGTACACTATAGTCGTTGACATAGTACCAATGAAACACCATTCACTAGTATTACATCCCTTAGAGTGGTACAACAGAAACACAGCAGGTCCAAGACATGACTATAGGTTACAACTCAACTCTTTACACAAGATCCAGAGAACACTCTAGGTTAAAGAGATAGAAAGAATCTTTTTACAAAGAAGAATCAGAAATAAACAACTCAAAAACTATCATACTATTAAGACTAGTATTTTCACTAATGGTCTGGCATTGCTGCTATTGCAATACGCTATAGAAATAGGTTCTATGGCTAGATATTATGTTCCTATCTAATCAGTAAGTCGTCTTCACTTGATTTGATATATATGTTGACTTTCTTGACTTCATTGGAGAACTTTTAGATTCTGGTGATGATTCCTGGAGCATAACTTGATGTAGACATTATCTGTACTGGCTTTAGAACCTAGCAAGGGTTAAGAAGATATGTTGAGTACGAGCGTACTCAGCAAGTTCACTAGAAAAGGAGTGTTTGATGCACTATATCTACAGCCACAGACCATAGGTTATAGGCAATGCAAGTTTTCGTAAACATTTCTTCAAAGGTTGCTTTAATTCTGAAAATCTATGTCCGTCAGCCTTCACGGGTTTACCAGAACTTTCATGGAGTTCCTTTCCCGCCGCGTTCGCAGCTCCTTCCCGGAACAGGGAGTAACAAGTTACTGTTCTTACACTCTGCAGAGGTGCGTCACTTCACCCATGAGAGACCTTAGGCTTTGTTGCATGGCCGGGATTATGTTCCCGTTCAAACTTCCTTGGTTTGAGGCCCAACCTAAGATCCAAGCCAATCACTGCCCCCTTCGCGACCTAACATGCCTCCTTGGTGTACATCGTGCCCACGTATTGAATTACGGCAATGGTTTGTACAGACCGTTAGATGCCAGAACTATTGTGGGACGTTGAGGGTTCCCACCCATATGCTGCCTATCGTCTACGAATTACCAATTAATATGCACGCTACGGTGATAACAGTCACGACCTGCACATCCGGCTTCATGCGAGAGGAAGAAGATACAGCTGACTTCTCTGTCCCATTCCAAATCTCATGGTCAACGCGTAATATACGGCGCAAGAATCACTGGCGACATTGGTTATTAAATCCTAGGTGATATAGTCCTAAGCAGTGGTATTCCAACTGCCAGATTTAATAGATTAGCTGATCACCCTAGATCAGTAACCAATAATTCACATTATTATAAAAAATAGTGTTTTCTAACTTTTTCAAATACAGGTGGTGTCAACACTTGATTTGAAAAATACTTTACAGAAAATAATCAAAAGGACATGAGCAAGTGTGAACTTGCCTTTTGTGATTGCAAGATTATGCACTCACGGTCTTCGAGACAATATAAGATCCAATATCTGAAATTAGCATCATTGATCCGGTAAGGACTAATGTTTAAAGAAGCAAGATGTTGTTATGCATAAGTAATGATATGCATTTTGTAAAATTCCCAAAGTGAATCCCTAATACTGTAAGTGAAGTGAACTTAGGTGATTCCTTTAAGAGTTGGTTTATCTTCAAATTTTTACTTCTCATGAAGTGCATCTATAGGGATTTTAAGTTTTGATATTCAAGATATAAAAGTAGAGTGCAATAGTAATTTAAGATTTAGATTATTTGCTATTTGGTGATTAGGATGGAGGTCTATGTATTGGATTATTAAGGTTTGAAAGAACTATCTTAGAGTTATTGCTTGAAGGGGCAAAAAGAATAACATTTGAAGAAAAGTGTTAATAGAACATGATTAATGTCTTTTGGTGTTTGATTTATTAGTTTGGACTTGACATGCTTTATGTCTTAAGTTAAATATACCAAAGTTAACTATAAAAAAGCTAAGTAGTGTATTAGACATGATGTTTATAAGCTTTGACTAAAGTTAACTTTAAAAGTGTAAGTAAACTTAAGATGTAATATGTTTTAATTATTCCCAAGTTTTAGATTTATGATAGGTATAACTAAGGTGTGGAATTATTCACTTACTATTTAAGTGAATGATTAGATTAAATTTGTTTTGCTATTATGAAAAGAATATGTATTTATTTAATGGAAGCATAATTAGATGATCTTAGTAATTTGTTAGAATTTGAAGTTATGTTAATAATGGTTAAAATATATTGATTATTCACCATATTATATAAATGGGTGATACCCAATGTTTATTTAAAAGGATTCTTAATAAGATTTTTAAAAGAATATTTTAAAGTTAAGAGTTATACTTAAATTTGATTCTGAAAGACACGAATTGCTTAAGGTTTTATAAGAATTGTGATTATTTCTTACTTAACAATTATTTTTAAAGAATTCACAAAATAGGTATTAGATAAGGATTTATTATTTAAAATATTAAAGACTTTTCTAATAATATATTTAATATTGTTCTAGTGTAATATATTTATTCAAGACCTTAAAAATTAATTTTATTTATTCTTAAGTATTATCTTTATTTTTATAAAATTCATCAAAGAATTAAGTGTCTTTAAATATTTGCTTTATGTTTTATTTGTAAAACTCTAAGTTAGTATTTTTATAAAGTAGTAAAGTTATTTTGATACACAAAAAAGATTTTTATTTATTTTTAGGGTTTTTGTTTTATTTTATAAAATTTCATTTAAAATTTAATGGTGTTAATAATTATTTTACTTTATATTTATTTTAAATAATTAAAATTATATTTTTATTAGGTTGATATTATTTTTGTGGTCATTTTGATATATCATATGTATTTTTGGGATTTTTCTATATTTTTCTATGTATAAATTATGTTCAGGGGTAGTTTGGTCATTTAGTGATTTGATAAATATCTTATTTTCTTATTTTTCCTTTGAAATTGGGCTAGGCTTACCAATGGGCCCATTTGGACCCGACTTGGCCCAACTGGCTTAGGGTCAAACCCACCCCGGCCCAGCCATCCCACCACTCTCTCTCACATCTTTCATTCTCGTTTCTTTCCCATCCTGGTTGCTGGCGATGCCGACGTCGTCGCCCGCCCGATTCCGGCGAGGCAGGCCGTTGTGGTCGCCTCTGATGGTCGCCGAGGCTTTGCCTCCCACAGGCCGACCTGGCCCTCCAATTGGATTTATTCTCCCTCTCGAGCTCGCCCCTTCCATTTTCTATGCATCTAGGGTTTCGGTATCCTGGCTTCGTCGAGCTCCAGTGATGGTTTGATGTTGTCCTGGTGGTGGATTGAGGTTGGTGAAGATGGGGGTGTTCTTGGGTTGGTGTAGCTTGGCGCAGGTCGCAGGTTGCAGCTCGGCGCAGGCTCAGGTGTCGCCTGTGCCGCGGTCGTTGCTACTACGACCACCCCGCCGGTCTGCTTCCTCTTCAAACTCCAGCGAGGACCACGGGTAAGTGGGGAATCTTCTTTCTTTTCCTCACTTGGTTCCTTTCTGGATTTCTTTCTGTGATGATGAAAGCATCCTAAGTAGCATCGATGCTCTATCCTAGGTGTGATAAGAATCTGATCTTCTTTGAATTATTCTCTGCTAATTAGCATATGGATCAAATACGTGTGAATGTGCAAGCTATCACCCTAATGATCTATTAGGGGAAGGATATTATGTTGATGAATTGGATTGGCTAGCTTGTGGTTATTGTTACCCTCTGATCTAAAGTCCGGTGCAAGTATCTTGCTTTCACAGTACCACTATTATGTATTTGTTGTTTGTATAGCTACCTTTGGTTGTTACTTTGATCTGAAAATTAATGGTTTTGCTAAAAGAATATGGTTGAATTGGGAGGTGGTTAGTATGATAACATGCTAGGCTTTGAGTTATTGGCCCTTTGGTTAAATAATGATCTGGAGTCTGTATTGGACTAAACTTAACCATCTATGTTGATAGATAGTGTTAAAATGATTCCTGATTATATAATTAGGAAAATGATTACTAGCTATTTGAGGTATGTTAGTGGCTTCTCATGACTTAGTTATATTTGTGGAACCTCCAAATAGGAGTGTGCACAATATAACTTAGGTAAGATGATTTGCTCCTTAAATAATTAAAGAGATTCATATGGAATTAATGCTTATGATGCTAGTCTGAAGCAGCTATGGAATGAGGACAAATTTACTTGGAATTTAAATTTGAAAGGCTAGCATAATTACTGTTATTATGGTACAGTGCATCCTTGGATGATCTCTATCCATGATCAGCTAATGTTAAACTGACTTTGCTTACTGGATATATTGAGAAAGAATTTAGTTCCTGTGCATAGGAACACAGAATGATTATGCATAATTGATTCCTGGATTAGCTTTTGGGAAAATGATAGGATCTTGTTGTGTTTGGATAACTTGTGAGCTAGTTAATATGTAAGGATCCTTCTGGTGGCTTTAGATGTCCTTGGGCTGCTACTGTGGTGCCTCCAACCTTGGAGAGTGCACAATAGTAGCCCATGTAGCATGGCTTGCTACAGATAATAACTACAGTGGTGTAGTTGATGTTGATATAAGCAAGAGAGAAACTTAGCTTGTGATGCAAAAGGCTGAAGCTAATTTGGTGGCTAAAAATGCAGATTCTTTCTCTTGCATTAATCTTAGCTCTAGGATGATATTGGAGTAGCACTTCTACCCAGTCTGAGAGCTCTCTCTCTCTCTCCAACCTCATGCTCTAAACAATATGATAAGTATAGATACTAAAGGTTGTCTTGATATGCTGATAGAAATGGATAAGTGCTTAATTTCTTGGCTTAGCCCATGATGCATAGGCTGAGGCTTTGATGATGCTTGGATAAATTAGTTATTGCTTGCTTATGAAAATTATCCAATGATGATCTAGTACTCCACTTGAGTACAGATCTAAGGATTTTCTATCACCCCATCCATTTTATAGGATGCAATAGTAAGATCAGATATAAAGGCATGATCTTAAATGGATAACCTGTGGTTCTGAAGCTGTGGTTGCTCTTGGGAAACTTGTTCTACTGATGTTGTTGATGTACCGGTAAGCTTGTGATTCAACTGCTGATACATCCCTCTTCTCCTAGTTCCTGACTTGATCTATTGGATTTGCTATGGTTTTTTCTTCTGGTATACTTCCTCGTCCTAGCTCTTGGATGGCTCCAGTGAGCAACCAGAATTAGATATGTGGTGAGATGGTGGAATAATCTGTGAGGTTATTATCCAGTGGGTGGCTCTAATGATAGATAAGTATGTGTTCTTGTCTTTCTCAGAGAAGTGTTCTTCATACACTTTACTACAGGGAGAGAGAGGTGTAGTTTCGGCTGGAATGGTTTGATATGTGAGAACAGCCCCTGGAATTTCCCTTCTACTACCTTTGCACTGTTATAACACTTACTGTGGTAGTGACAACACATGCCATGCATGTGCTGTGTGAGCTACTTGCCTGCTTCATCCATCATGTGGATCAGATCAAGTACACTAGATCTTTTGCTGGAATTACTGCCTTTCCTTTTACCTGTTACTAGTTTGGTGAAACTTGCCCCATGCCTATGATGCATAGACTGAGGCCCTTTTTGGAATAAGAACAGATTGCACACTTTGGCCCATTTTTATTAGTTACTCAATGATGAATTTTGCAATGCACTTCATTGCCTAATCTGAGAGTAGCATAACCCCACATAATCTCTGTTTTCCATTTCTGGAACTTTGTTTTATTTTGAGTTGTTTTGCAGGTATAGAAGGATAAGCAAAAAAGAAGGTTCAAGAAATAATATAGGAAAATACTTTAGATTTTCTTTTTTATCAATCAATGTAATTTCTTTTCTGTTTGATTATTGTAACGACATTGTATTATTGTACTTTATTTAATAAAATTACTTGTTTTCCTTTTTATTTTATGGTTCATTTGGAAAGACAATGTAATATTGTATAATATTAATAAAGTTAAATTTTCTTTCTACTTGTAATCTAAATTCTTGTAATATTTATATCTTGTTAAAAAAATATGAATTCCATTCTTATTATTATTGTATTTTTTCCTTTTTTATTTAAATTTCAATTATCTTATCTAATTGGATATTTGTAACTATTGTATCTTATTTATAAATAAAGTTCATCTCTTATTTCCTAATACAATTCAATTTCCATTTACTATTTTATTTCAAATCCTTTTTGTATTCAAAGTTATTAATTAAATATTCAAATTTTGAATTGTCTTCCCCTCCAACACAAAAGTATAGTAGGGGTCATGTCGAAATCCATCGCACATGTTCTAATGTTTCCATCAGAACAAGAGAGATCCCGATCCCTCTATAGCTTCTTTAGTTTTGCACGAAAATTCCCCGGATTATCTGATGCCTAAATGCAATGCACACACCTGCGTCCTCTATAATTCTAGGTGATAATCCTGGGATGTTACAACTAGTCATATATGCAGTTGGATGGCGGTCTATGTATCTTGTTGTATTGCCCAATTGAATCTCATAGGATCTTTCTGACCAGTAATTGCATTGTTATGCCTTGCTCAGTTCCTGTCAATTGCCCTACTGTAATTTGTTTACCCTTCATGCCATGTTGTTTATCTAAGGAGAGCACCTCTAGTGAACTATGGACCCCAGTCCAATCTTTACCATTGATACATCTTCCACTGTTACTTGTTTACTTGCTGCAAACCATTACCTTCCACACCATACGTTTAATCCTTTTGTTACAAGAACCGTGAGCTTGACAATCTCACTGATTCGTTGGGGCGAAGTCTTGAGTTTGTGTTGTGCAGGTCTCTGTGTTGCTTGCAACACCTGTGTGACGTTTCCTTCCTCCTTCTGGTTCGATAACCTCGGTATGTACTGAGGGAAAACTTGCTGCTGTGCTGCTTCGCACCTTGCTCTTGGGGTTCCCAACAAGACTCCACATCAAGCACCAAGTTCTCTGGCGCCACCAAGGAGTCATGAGACACTCTCAATAACGATAATATCTTCTCTTCACTATGCTACCCTGAACTACTCTCTAGCTGGAACACTAATTCATGGTGTAGGGATACAAGAACACTCCTTAAAGTCTGCATTCCCCATCTAGGTAACCCCTAACTATCACCTTGAGCGCTAGATGGTTCCAACAAACACCACAATTTCATATGGACATCCAACTCAAATTATAACTCATGATAAGTATTTCTGTAACCTTTAGCCTAAGTCCCACACACGGTATGCGCACTGTCAACTTCACACACGTGGGGATAACGGAGATTACATTAATTAAAGCACTTGAGTAGCAGAGTAGCATCTACTTATTCAACTAGATTACAAAGCTCATGGCCATAATAAGATCACGCATAGAGAGAGATGAACACATAGCTACCGGTAGAGCCCTTAGCCTCGAAGGAGAACTACTCCCTCCTCATCATGGGAATCAGCAACGTCGATGGAGATGGCGGTGGAGTCGATGGAGATGGCTCCGGGGGCAATTCCCTGTCCCGGCAGGGTGCCGGAACAGAGACTTCTATCCCCCGAATCTCGTCTTTGGTGGCGGCGGTCCTACGGAACTTTTCGTGGATTTCTGATCTGGTACTTAGGATTTTTGCCTCGGGGGGAATATATAAGCGAAGGGGCAAGGTCGGTGGAGGCCCGAGGGGCCCACACCATAGGACGGTGCAGCCAGAGGGCCCGTGCAGCCACTAGGTGTGGCTGCCTCGTGGCACCACTTCTTCTCTCCTTCGGACTTCGTGTCGTGTCGGGAAAAATAGGAACTTTGGCTTTTGTTTCGTCCAATTCCGAGAATATTTCTTTACTAACTTTTATGAAACCAAAAATAGCAGAAAACATGCAACTGGCTCTGTGGCACTTGTTAATAGGTTAGTTCCAGAAAATGTATAAAAATGCCCCAAAGTGTAGACAAAACATAAGATAAGTGGTACAAAACAAGCATGGAGCATAAAAAATTATAGATACGTTTAAGACATATCAAGCATCCCCAAGCTTAACTCATGCTCGTCCTCGAGTAGGTAAGTGATAAAAAAGAACAATTTTTTAGGTGACATGCACCATCACAATCTTGATCAAGGTATTGTAAAGCATTGATAGCTGGGATCAAAGTACTCTAACATAAGCACGAAAGATATATTTCTAACAACAAGACATAGAAATTATGTTGGAACATGAAAGGCACACAAACAAAAGATCATGGATAATGCTTTGAAAGACATTTGTTTGTTTCACATATAGAAAACATAGCAAGAGTGCTATTCAGCTTGTCCTTCATGGAATAGCAAACCATAAATGCATAGGACACCTTCAAAGTTCACAAGGGTGACTAGATACAAATAATTTAAGAACAAGCAATACCAAAATTATGAATCAATCAACAAGTTTTAGGACAAATGCACATTGAACTCAGAATGACAACTATGCTCTCTTAGCTGGTGCATTAAGGTAGAAGATGGAGACTCAACATAAAAGTAAAAAAGAAAGTCCCTTCACAGAGGGAAGTATGGATTAAATGGTTTCATAAAGCTTCCAAAAATT
Organism: Avena insularis; assembly: GCA_023614405.1. Classification (NCBI taxonomy): domain Eukaryota; kingdom Viridiplantae; phylum Streptophyta; class Magnoliopsida; order Poales; family Poaceae; genus Avena; species Avena insularis. The sequence continues at coordinate 375,595,178 of CM042691.1, read as the reverse complement.
ATGGTAATTATTAGCTTTGAGCTCTCATTGCCCCTATCATAAGCATCTTGAAGTAGTTAAGGTTAAAGTGAGTGAAAATATGAGTATATGCTTGAAAAATCACAAGTTGAAAATATCATGCCCCTTGCGTACGAGTACAGAACCTCATGCTACTCAACTTTGGTCACAAGCAAGTCCTTGTCATTGTAAGTATATGTGTATCATAGAGAACCGCCAATGGGGTACCCCTTACCCCATGACACATGAGCTATCCCATATCAAAATGACAAGGAAAAAACAGTGAGCATCTCAGCGATCTTTTTATTTGCTATTTGCATAGGTTTTTATTGAGGATGCTTCATAGAATGCTACTATGGTTTCGCTGCAAGTTTCCACCATGATTAGGCATGGCTTAGGCTAGCGACCTAGGTGTTTCTCTAAGACATATACAAACTCCATGGACTTATAAGCTCCCATTTTATTTCACACTGTCGAGATCCATAAGCAAAAGATCATGATATCAACTAAATAGAATAAGTGCAATGTCGAAAGTGTTCCCCATGACAGCATGGTTCTGCTAATTCACAACTTATAACTTGCAAGCATAAAAGCATATAATACAATCACAATGGTTCAAGTTTATTAAGTGCAAGAAATAAAATGTGCCTTCAAGTTCATGAGAGCTTTAATCACTAATTTTCACATAACAAAAAATTAATTTGGAAGATATATAAAAACATGAATATACTTGGAATGGTGTAACACACCATGCATAGGAGTTTATAGTGGACTCTTTTGGAATAACTTGGTTTCTTGGGAGTTGGATGCACGAGTAGAGCTCATACTCAGTACAGGTGGAGGCTACCAAAAGACTGGGAGCGACCAACTAAGAGAGCAATAATGGCCATAATCATGTAGAGCGACAAAACATTGTTAATCAAAGTATAAAGTGATATCACAAGTCAAAAACTAAATGATCATAGAGGCTAAGGTGACTGGTTCATAGTCATAACATGGTATAAGTATGTGCCAAGTCAACCCAAAGCATCAAAGGAGAACACCACAATATTATGCTTTTGTATGCTAAAACAACGCATGATTCTTTCATGGCACATTAAGCAATATCAATTGTTTGAAACAAGTCATGCTACAACAATAATCACTAAGAATATGGTCAATGCAACATCCAACATGACATGATAAAGTCTAAATCACAGTCAAAACAAGCTTCTTTTTGTACCACCATAAGCATGAAACATTCTACTCTTTTCCAACACCAATGGACTTATTTGAAACAAATCACAAAGATAATAATCATTAAAGACCAGTGAGCTTGTCTCACCTAACTATAAAGAAGAACTAAAAAGTTCTAATAAAAAAAGAAGAAGAAAACTAAAGCTAAACGCACTGCTAGCAAAAGAGAACACTCGCAGAACAATAAGAGTGAAAACTAGAGTGTTCTAAGCAATGAAGAACGTATCCAAAAGAAGTGTGCTAGGATCAAACAACTTATAGCAGCAAACAAAACAAAGGAAAACTAAAAACAAAAATAAAGACACTCCAAGAACAACACATAGTGCATGAAGCAAAAAAATATAGTGTCTTGAAAGAAGAGCTGAGATTTTTGTTGATGAAGAAGGGGATGCCTTGGGCATCCCAAAGCTTTGACACTTGTACCTCTTGAATATTTCTTGGGGTGACACGGGTGGCATCCCCAAGCTTGAGCTTTTTGTCCATACTTCATCTCATCACATCATTCTCTCCCTACACTTGGAAACTTCCTTTATACAAAACTTCACACAATCTTCATTAGCAACATTAGTGTATGCAAGATAATAAACCTTTGGGTTCAGTTTCAACTCAAGTAAATCATCCATCAAAACATAAGCTACTATAGAAATTCCTTTTAAAAGCTCAAGTGATCAAAAGAACTCAAAAAGAAATCGATTAAGAGCCAAATGCAAATAGTGGCAGAAATCTATCAAAACAGAACAGCAGGTAAAGATCGATTTTTTGAAATCTTCTATTGCTAAAATAGAAAAGTGCAAATCTAACGAAAGTTATATAATAACCTGGGGCATGCGCATAAAAAATTGCAGATCAATACGACGTTCCAGGATTTTTTCACGATTTTTTATAGTGAAGCATAGAAATCTGCTTTGGGACAACAACTTTCCCAAATCTTACTTCCCTATAATTAGAGGCTATTCTTGGCACAAAAACCAAAAAAAGGATAAGGAGAGGTTATTACAGAGGCAATAACTTCCAAGACTCAAAGAAACAAAAATAAACTAAAAGCAAAAATATAATGGGTTGTCTCCCAAAAGCTCTTTCTTTATAGCCATTAAGATATGCATGATAATTTCGATGATGCTCACATAATAAATATGAATTGAAGTAAAAGAGAGCATCAAAAAAGCAAAAATAAACAAATTTAAGTCTAACCCACTTCCTATGAAAAATAATCTTGTAAAGAAACAAGTCATGAAAGCACAAAGAAACAAGCATAGGAAAGCAAAACAAGTGCAACTTCAAAATTTTCAATATAAAGAGGGGAAACTTAATATTGTTGAGATACATAAAACCATGTTTCCCTCTCTCATAATAACTTTCAGTAGCATCATGAATAAAATTAACAATATAACTATCACATAAAACATTCTTATCATGAGCCACATGCATATAATAATTATTACTCTCGATATAAGCATAGTCATTCTTATTAATTGGAGTGGGAGCAAATTCAACAAAATAGCTATCATTATTATTCTCATCACCATAGTCATCAAATATAGGAGGCATATTGTAATCATAATTAATTTTCTCCTCAATAGTAGGTGGACTGAATATATGATATTCATCATTGTAATCATCATATATTGGAGGTATAGTATCATCATAGCAAATTTTCTCCTCTAAAGATGATGTACTGAAAATATCATATTCATCATTGTAATCATCATATATTGGAGGTATAGTATCATCGTAACAAATTTTCTCCTCTAAAGCTGGGGAACTAAAAAGATCATTTTCATAAAAACTAGCTTCCCCAAGCTTAGACTTTTCCATAGCATTAGCAATAATGGTGTTCAAAAATTCATACTAATAACATTGCTATTAGCATGCAAATAAAGTTCCATAGGTTTTTTAATTTTCTCTTCAAACACTTCATGTCCTAACTCGGGAGAAATACTATAAAGATCTCTATTTTTTTTTGTTTTCCATTAAGCCTAACTAGTGAAAATAAAAACAAGACAAAAATATATAACTGCAGAATCTAAAGGAAATAACTTCAAGCACTCACACACTAGCAACAGTACTAGAAGATAGCTTCATAGCCAAAGGATGTGAGTACCTTTTACCTTACCTCCCCGGTAGGCGCCAGAAAAGATCTTGGTGTCTACGCACGCTTCTATTCTTGTAGACAGTATTGGGACTCCAAGTGCAGAAGTTTGTAGAACAACATCAAGTTTCCCTTAAGTGGATCACCCGATGTTTATCGAACTCAGGGAGGAAGAGGTCAAAGATATCCCTCTCAAGCAACCCTGCAATCAAGATACAAGAAGTCTCTTGTGTCCCCAACACACCCAATACACTTGTCAGGTATATAGGTGCACTAGTTCGACGAAGAGATAGTGAAATGCAAGTAGTATGGATGATTATAAGTGATAATTGCAATCTGAAATAAAAATGGCAGCAAGCAAACATGTAGCAGGACTGATTGTAAACGGTGTTTCAATGCTTAGAAACAAGGCATAGGGATCATACTTTCCCTAGTGGACACTCTCAATAACGATAATATCTTCTCTTCACTATGCTACCCTGAACTACTCTCCGGTTGGAACACTAATTCACGGTGTAGGGCTACAAGAGCACTCCTTAAAGTCCGCATTCCCCATCTAGGTAACCCTAACTATCACCTTGAGCGCTAGATGGTTCCAACAAACACCACAATTTCATAGGGACATCCAACTCAAATTATAACTCACGATAAGTATTTCTGTAACCTTTAGCCTAAGTGCCACACACGGTGTGCACACTGTCAACTTCACACACGTGGGAATATGTGGAGATTACATTAATTAAAGCACTTAAGTAGCAGAGAAGCATCTATTTATTCAACTAGATTACAAAGATCATGACCACAATAAGATCACACACATAGAGAGAGAGATGAACACATAGCTACGACTCGAGGGAGAACTACTCCCTCCTCATCATGGGAGTCAACAACGGCGATGGAGATGGTGGTGGAGTAAATGGAGATGGCTTCGGGGGAAGTTCCCCATCCTGGCAGTGTGCCGGAACAGAGACTTCTGTCCCCCGAATCTCGTCTTTGGTGGCGGCAGCGCTGCGGAACTTTTCGTGGATTTCTGATCTGGTACTTAGGTTTTTTGCCTCGGGGGGAATATATAGGCGAAGGGGCAAGGTCGGTGGAGGCCCGAGGGGCCCACACCATAGGGTGGCGAGGCTAGGGGCCCGCGCGGCCACCAGGTGTGGCTGCCTCGTGGCACCTCTTCGTCTCTTCTTCATACTTCTTGTCGTGTCGGAAAAATAGGAACTTTGGCTTTTGTTTCGTCCAATTCCGAGAATATTTCTTTACTAACTTTTCTGAAACCAAAAACAGTAGAAAACAGGCAACTGGCTTTGTGGCACTTGTTAATAGGTTAGTTCCAGAAAATGTATAAAAATGCCTCAAAGTGTAGACAAAACATAAGATAAGTGGTACAAAACAAGCATGGAGCATCAAAAATTATAGATACGTTTACGACGTATCAGTATGGCAAGAAGATACGGTATTCATACGTTTGAAGACTGAACGCGGTTAATGTACCGCGAGGAACATGGATGAAGAAGACGCCCCAATGCTGACCTCGAGGTCAAGATGTCCTTGTGGCTCCACGACAACTCCTAGCACCAAAAGCATGGTGCCGCCAGTGGGAGTCACACACGTATGGTGCTTGACACCAACCCCCGCTTCTCCCTGGTCCAGCCAAGATTGCGGAAGTAGATTTTCCGACTCTGAATCCCGCAGAGTGACGGTACTCCGTGGTGAAGAACTCCTTGCTTGCATAGCCCTGACAAGGGGGCACAGTTGCAAGAGAGAGGGAGGGAGAGAGAGAGGAGAAAGAGGCAACACATGCCTTTTATTTATTTCTAGGTGGAAATTGGTGTGTTTTAATCCTCCCATGGGACCTCTTTATATAGGTAGAGGGAGGGGGTCCCTACACCTTTAGGTCCCAATGTGGGACTAAAAAATAGGAAAGGGCAACATAGCCAGCCCAAGCAACAAGGCAGGCCGACTTCCCAGAGGCACGGCCGCGGCTTAGGGGTCAGGGCCTCGTGGGTCGGGCCCATCAGCCCAGCCAGCTGATAGCCAGATCCCGCGCCCGGGTGAGCTAGTACAAGGCCCGACGGCGCGGCGGCAGAGCCACGCCCGCGACATACTAAGTATCCGCCGCCCATTTCGGGCTAGGTGAAAACCGGACATTTTTCTGCTGCATTCTTTTGACTTTTTTGCCCGTTTCTTTTTAGGTAAATTCCCTATGGGATTTTTCCTAACTTTTAAGATGCCTTTTATAAATCTTTATTTAAACATTCTTTTACAATATATTAAGTCATAATTAATATATAATAATCATATTTAAATAACCATTTATCTGAAAACCCTTTTCTGGTCCTTTTCCTTATTCTTTCCCCGAACGACTTCGGGTCTCCCTAGAACTTTTCTGGTTTCTCTCTTCTCACTTCTTTAGTGATTCAAACTAGTCATTAACAATCTCCAGGCTTCGTCAAGCCCTTAGGCGTGCTACCCAACAGTTTTTGAATACTAAAGACATGGCCAAGACTCCTCTATGACCAATGATCAACATAGGGATCTGGATATCCTTGTTGACCACATGTGTACTCAACGATATTTGTCGTTGACCGTAAACATTGTGTCTTAATCCTTTTGTCTTTATGATACTATATTGTCCGAGGTCTTGATCAAGTGACATCCTTATGTCAGTTCAACCTCGTTAACGACAATACCTTATTTACTTGTTTCGATAAGTAATATCCCCGTGACCTAGTAACACGCTGCGCGGCTTATGAACATAACTTATCTGAGTGGGCCCAGAGTATCTTCCGCCAGGCGGATGGAAAAATCCTACTCTTGACTCAGTCTCCTCAACATGTTCCTCCGGATACCCAACGTCACCTTTATAATCACCATTTGACTGAGTGACGCTGTGTGCCGTTAAAAGCATCCTCAGGTAACATTGATTTGATGTGGTCTCATAGTCTAAGGAAAAGTCACTATGTTTCCTAAAAATCATAACTTGAACTTCGTGGCATGATCGTGATACGATGCTATAAATAGGGTATGTTCACCATCTCATTCCCTAATGAAATGATCTCATTGTCAATTAGGAGCCGAGGCACTTTCATGATCACGAAACCTTTGATCATCAGTTGACCAATAAACCAGTGACTAGAGTTTCACCAGGAACTACTGTTTGTTTGTATGTCACACGTGTATCGATGTTTCCTATCAATATAGTTATAGCATGACACAAAACTTAATTATAAACTTTATAAAATATTCCATCTAATATTTGAATCTCCCTTCACCTAGAAGACCACGACGAACTAACGATGATAGCCGAGAGCCAAAAATATGACCAAGACGATAAGGCCACTGTTGAAAATATCTAGTATTAGAGGAGACAACATCAGGATAACTGGAAAACGAGGTAGTAGTGGAAGGAACACAAAGCCAGTTTAACTCCCAAAGCCCCTAAGAATCATAGCGACGAGGGCCAGCCCCAACCAAAGCCTATGTGCGATGATCCTAAACAGAACAAGAATTAGCTTCAAGAATGACGCGATAACCAGAGTCAGTAAGCTGGCTAGCAGAAAACAGGTTCATGGTAATTCAAGGAACATGAGAAATATCATGAAGAAAAAAGAAGTGGAAATAGTGCCCCGACTAGAGACTGAAAGAGGAGTACCATCAACGGTGAGAACACTAAGAGGATAATCAAGAGGCCAAATAGAGGACAGAGTGGAAGAATCAGAATTCATATAAGAGAAGATCTAGAACCTATAACCCACTGCAACGTACCTGGCTATGTGGATGGTGGTGGTCTCGCAATGCCAAAAGAATCAGTCATAGATCCAGCAGTACCTGTCAAAGAAGAGCGTGTAGAAGCGAGCATTCTCTTGAGCCGCAGAATGTCCTGGTTAGTGAACTCAACTGTATAGGAGCCAGAGGAACCAGAAGGAGCATGAGGTCTGGGAGAAGCAGACGTCATTTGCTGACACATATCTCGCTCCTTCGCATATCAGCAAGACTCGGAGTGGCCATCCGCGTCACAGTAGGTGTAGTGATAGCATGGACGACCCTGTCCACGACCCTGGCCCTAACTCTAGGGAGTGGGTAGTAGTGGAGAAGTGGAGCGCGAGGGAATCGGGGGAGCGGGTGATGATGGGGGACCTCGAGAAGCAAGCACAGAAAGAACCTAGAGCAAACGAGCAGCATGCATGTGAGTCTCCTTGACACGAAGCTCAGACAACACGTCAGTGATAGGGATACAACCACGGGAAAGGAGGTTATCACGCCGGGGCTCCAACTCCTTGCGGATCCGAGACAAGAACTCGAAGGCGCGATGAAACTCCAAGTCAGAACGCACCGTCTCACAACACGGGCATGTTTCACAAACAGAAGTGCAGAGAGAATCCAGCTGACGCCATATAACAGCACTCTGAGTATAGAACTGGTCAATAGTAGAGTCACCCTACTTGAGCTCATGTTCCCGGCGAACCACAGACAGATAGAGAACATACCCTGATGGATGATAACACTGACAAAGGTGATCCCACATGGCAGCAACAGAACCAAGACTCATAAATTCAGATGCAAACTGCGGGAGAACGCTGCAAGTGAGAACAACTGCAGCACGAGCATCATCATCTATCCACTGAGTGTGGTCAGATCCATACGGTAGGCTGCTAGAGCGTCAGAATACTCCCGAGTCTGCCGGGCATATGTGGCAACAACATCATCATCCGCCTTCTTGGCAGCGTCCTTGACAGACTAAGGAGCATCTGCAGCAACAGTTGGTGGAGTTGGCAGAGTAGGTGACATGGATATACCTTATGGGTGCATAACATTTCTATACCCGGTCCATCCCAAGGAAGACCCATGTGGAGACCTGCAGCCCAGGGAGATTTTGGGTGGCCCAAGCCTATGACGAGTTTGATTCCTTGGAGGACAAGTCTAGATTAGATAGAATTTCAAAGGGTTCAACCCTAATCTGTAACCGACTCGACCTATCCCGAGACCTGGACTATCTATATAAAGTCCAGGAGGGCATGGAGAGAAGGATCTCAACACCTCATACACACACCACCACGCCAGATTGCATCTGCGCACCCCTGTAACCTTCGGTTCCGCCGTAATCAAGAACAGACAAGCATGAGTAGGGTTTTCCCTCCGGGGGCCTGAACCTGGGTAAACCTCGTGTCCCCGTGTTGCTTGCCTATTAACCGTGTCGCGACTTCTAGCATCCCCATCTTATCCAAAACCCAAGTCCATAACAATGGGCATTGATGACTCGAACCCTCATCAATTGGCGCCGTCTGTGGGAAACGGGGACGCTGATCGTGCGGTCATGATGGTCCCATCTGAAGCAATCTACGATTCCTCAGCAACCGAGAGTCACCTCCTCTTCGGCGCCTTCGACATCACCGCCCACTCTCTGGCCACCCTCAAATATTTCGAGTCCGTAGGCGACGGAATCGAGATGCTGTTCGGGAGCTTCTGCTTCCAGGTGGGGCAGACCGGCACCCTCCACCTCCTAGAGCGGGTGCCACTTCCATCAATTAGGCCCGCTTCATGGGTCCCGCCCATCGACGCCTTATGTACGTTGACACTAATGGACGATTCGGACGACAGCAACAACTGCAACTCCGATCTATGTGATCCCCCTTCGGATAAAGGAACCTATAGTTCCGGATCTGAGAGCTACATCAGCAGCGACCCACTCCATGAGCGCTACCTGTGCACTGTCATCCATGGTGGCGATGTCAAAAATGGAGCAGAGCCACCACTGGGTTCGACACCCAACCCCCTCCCAATCCTCTCCCAACCCTCAGGTTGAGAACGAGGGAAACAGGGTGAACCCGCCTAACAGGGCGGCTAGAGCCACTGAGGGCCTCAATCGCGCCCACAACCAGATCAACCTCAACGAGGAAGGCTGGGAGATTGCACGCGAAGCCGTGCGGGGAAATCACATCCTACCTGTGGATGCCTCCCGTGATTTGCTGATGGCCTATCAGTGGCTCCTGATCGATGAGCACAATCGACAGGTCAAGCTACAGGGCGACCTCGAAAAGCGCAAGCGAGCAGCCGATGAGTCAAGCATGCAGCAAGTTGCGCTCTTCACTGGCGGATCCTCTTCACATGGGAACAACGCCAACAAATACCGCTCCCGCCTGGAGCGCATGGACCCTGCCGCACGGCACGAGGTCACCAAGGCACTCGACACGTCCTTCATGACGATGGACTCGCAAGGCAATATCATGCCGAAAATGTCGTAGGCCGCAATCATGGAGGCCACCACCTATCTCGCGTCTAACCAGCCACCGGCGGGAGACCCGAAGAACGCGATCCACAAGTCTGTGCTAGCAGGCCTCAGACTCGTTGGAGCTACACTCCATGATGAAGCCCCAGCGGAGCCAAAGAAAAACGTCGCGGTCAACTTCACTCGAAGCCGCACACCCTGATCCGAGGAGGAGGAGCACGACCTGCCTCGACGCTGTCGGAGCCCGCGGCGCCGTAGTAGCAACTATGACGCTCATAGCAAGATCACATAGCGCAAGATCGAAAAATCACGCGTTAAGCTCGCGTGCTCAACTGAGTCCGAGGAGGAGGACGACAAAGAACTGTGCGGAGCCAGATGCTTCAGTAGATCCGTTCGGCAATCGCGTATGCCGAGAAACTTCAAGCTCCCTTCGAACAACCCGAAGTTCGATGGCGTACATGAGCCAAAAACCTGGCTCGATGACCATCTATCGTCAGTCAAGCTCAACAGCGGGAACAAGAACATCGCCTCGCCTTCCTTCAGACCGACAGCGCAGCTGTGGCGGCTTAGCAGCCTCCCCTCCGGCTCCATCCGAAGTTGGGAAGAACTGGCATGCAGCTTCATCCGCAACTTCAAGGGAACTAGCAAGAGGCCAGCTTCAATCAAAGAGTTGCGGGCCTGCACCCAACGGAGCAACGAGTCCATTCGCTTGTACATACTCCGCTGGTCCACCATCAAGAACTCCGCCACAAACATCTTTGAGGAGAGGGAAATCGATGCCTTCAAGGACGGCGTCAAACGCCGCGAATTCAAGGAGGATCTCGGGTGCGCCAAGCCCAAAACCCTTGATCACCTCATGGACATAGCCAACCGTTGGGCTGATGGCGAGGATTCTATCAACCGAACACATTCAGATGACGAAGATGACTTTGGCTACAGGCGTGATCGCCGCAGCAAGAGAAGGTTGCACATCTACAACGATCGTGAGGAAGTCGGCATGTTAGGGCCGGCTATGCTGATCGCCGCGACGATGGCAACCGCAACAGCGGATACCGCAACAACAATTACCATGACGGCGGACGGCCCACCCAAACGTGGCAACATCGCAACCGCGACGACGAGCCTTCAACATATGACAAGCTATCAGGTCCCTGCACCATCCGCTTCTACATCGACAAGCAGGATGGTAAGAAGAAGGCCAACCACATGCTCAAGGACTACAGGGAGTTCCAGAAGCTCAACGAGGGCTTCACCCATATGCGACGCCAAGCGATGAACCTAGGATTCGCACCGGCCCCAGGATTCGTCGCCCACCGAGCTCCTCCTCCACCACCAGGAGGACCGTCGCAGCCGCCGCCTGCACCAGCACCAAATAACGGTGCAGACGGGTACTTGCCACCGATAGGGTCCCTGATGATCCAGAAGGACTCCCAACCAACAGGGTGCAGAAAAAGATCAACCGCCAAGTCAATCTGGTCGTGACCTCCCCACCAGCCATACCCGAGTACCTCAGCGGCTCGGAGTCCTGCATCACGTTTGGCTATTCGGATCACGCGTGTCAGATACCTCGCCCATGCCACTCTGCCCTGGTGCTCGAGGCCCAGATTAGAGGGTTCGAGATGAGCCACGTCTTTATGGACGGCGGCAACAACATCAACCTGATGTTCACCAGCACACTCGCAGCCATGCAAATCCCGCTCTGCAACCTAGAGTCGTCGGACACGATGTTCCACGGCATTGTCCCAAAGAAGGGCATATACCCATTGGGCAAGATATGGCTCGACGTCATCTTCGGCAAGCCCGAAAACTTCAGGCATGAATGGCTGGAGTTCAAAGTGGTGGACTGGCCATCACAGTACCACACCATCCTCGGGCGCGTGGCATTCGCAAGATTCCTGGCAGTACCGCACTACGCATACCTTCTACTGAAGATGCCAGGACCTAGGGGCATCATCACCGTCCCAGGAAGCTTCACCAGGTCAGACAGCTGCGACAGAGACTTCAACAGAATCTCGCAGTCGTTTGGCATGCAGGAGGAGCTCACGAGGCTCAAGGAGGTGACAGACAACGGGACACCCCCAGTCACCAGGAAAAACTCACATGATATGTTGTTCGACTCCATATTAAACATAAAGAAGGCGCAGGCCCACCCGATGGACGCCTCCAAGACGGTGTTAATCGCCAACGACCTGAGTCCCGCATAGGAAAGCGTGCTCGTCAAATTCCTCCGTGAGCACTAGGAAATTTTTGCCTGGTGTCATGTGGACATGGCAGGAGTTCCCAGGGAATTCGCCGAGCATGCACTCAATGTGTTTTCAGATGCAAAGCTAGTCAAGCAGTCGATGCATCGACTGTCCAAGCCAAGAGCCAAAGTTTTGGTGTCGAAGTCAACAGACTCCTCAACGCCAACTTCATCAAGCATATCAAGGAAAGCGAGTGGATGGCCAACCCTATGCTAGTCCCCAAGAAGGACACGGACATCCTACGGATGTGCGTGGACTTCACATTGCTTAACAAGCATTGTCCCAAGGACCACTTTCCTCTCCCACGAATCGATCAAATCATCAACTCCACTGTAGGATGCGAGAAGCTCTCCTTCCTCGACGCCTACTCAGGCTACAACCATATTCGGCTGAAGGCCGAGGATCAAGAGAAGACGGCGTTCATCACGCCGTTCGGGGTGTTATGCTACAATATAATGCCCTTCGGGCTGAAGAACGCAGGAGCCACTTACCAGAGATGCATGCAGGCATGTCTGAAGGACCAGATTGGTCACAACGTCCAGGTATATGTCGACGACATAGTGATCAAGACCAAGGAGGCCAGGACGCTCATCGACGACCTCCACGAGACGTTCGACAACCTTGATCGTTACAAGATCAAGCTGAATCCAGACAAGTGCGCCTTCGGCGTCCCGTCTATCCAGTTACTCGGGTACTTCATCTCCCAACGTGGAATCAAGCCAAACTCGAAGAAAATCAGGGCAATAGTAGCCATGGAGAAGCCGAGGAACCTCAAAGGGGTCCAGCAGCTGGCTGGGCGAATCGCAGCGCTCAGCAGGTTCATCAGTCACATGGGTGAGAAGGCTCTCCCCTTTTATCAGCTGATGTGCAAGGCCGAAAAATTCGAGTGGACGCTCGAAGCAGACGATGCGTTCGAGGACCACAAGCGACTGCTCTCCACATCAACTAGCCTGGTCACGCCGAAGGAGAGGGAGCCTTTGCTGCTATACATAGCAGCCACGCATCAGGTGGTCAGCACCGCATTCGTGGTCGAACGACCCGAAGATGGCATGACCCACGGGGTCTAGCACCCAATCTACTACCTCAGTGAGGTATTGACCCCAACAAAGCAAAGGTACCCTCATTACCAGAAGCTCGCCTACGGCGTATTCATGACGGCGCGTCGGTTGAGCCACTACTTACAGGAGCATCAGATCATGGTCGTCAATGACGCCCCGCTATCGAACATCCTGAACAACCCTGAAGCCACAGGGCGCGTGGCCCTTTGGGGCATCGAGTTGTCTCCTCGAGACATCATCTACGAGTGATGCACCGTCATCAAGTCTCAGGTCCTCCCTGACTTCCTCGTCCACTAGATGGAGCTCTAGCTGCGGGATACTCCGGACATGTCGCAATCCTAGACGATGCACTTCGACGGCTCCAAGCGCGAAGCTAGAGCAAGGGTCAGCGTCATACTGACGTCCCCTCAAGGCGACAAGATGAAGTATGTCCTTCAGATGAAATTCCACGCCTCCAATAACGAGGCCGAATATGAGGCCCTCATCCATGGCATGAGGATGACCAAGGTGTGCGGCACAACATGCCTTGTCATCTATGGCGACTCGAACCTCGTCATCCAGCAGACGATGAACGAGTGCGATGCCCATAGTGTCAACATGATCGCATACCGTGTGCTCTACAACTCACTCGAAGGAGACTTTGACGGCTGCGAACTTCGGCATGTTGGCAGGGAGAGCAACAAGGAGGCCGACAAGCTCGCCAACATCGGCTCTACCTGCGCTCGGGTGCCACCAGGAGTGTTCCTCGAGCAAATCTGTGTACCCTCCATCAAGCGAAAATTCCCAAAGGGCTTAGCCAAAGAAGCAGAACACTCGGGGGCTGCGCCACCTGAAGGAAAAGAAGGACCTGAAAAGCTTGACACGGAAGTTGAGCTGGTAAGCCTTATGCAGGTCATGGCGGTTGAGGAAACATGGACACAACCGTACCTCCGCTACCTAATAAACAAGCAGCTTCCTAAGGACCCGACAGATGCCCGGCGCATATCTTGCTGATCAAAGGTCTTCACCATCATCAATGGAGAGCTGTACAAGCGTAGCATTTCAGGTGTGCTTCAACGATGCGTTACCATTGGTGATAGCAAATGCATCCTCCTAGACATCCATGAGGGTATCTGCGTCCATCACTCAGGCAGCCGTGCCCTGGTCGCCAAAGCTATGCGAGATGGTTTCTACTGGCCAACCACAATGAGTAATGCCAAGAAGATAGTCCAGAGGTGCAACACCTGTCAGAGGTACGCGGACAAGCCGCACGCACTAGGATCAGGGTTGAGGCCTATCCCAGTGGCACGGCCTTTCGCCCAATGGGGCCTCGACATGATCGGCAAACTGCCAAAGTCCTCACCAGGGGGCACGTCTTCTTTCTGGTAGCAGTCAAAAAATTCTCCAAGTGGATCGAGGCCATGCCCGTTACAAACCAAAGCGGCAAAACCGCCGTCAAGTTTTTCGAGTCCATTGTTTTCTGGTTCGGAGTACCTCACAGCATCATAAAAGACAACGGCTCGAAATTCATCTCGAAGGAATTCCGAAGCTTCTGCGCGAACCTCGGAATCAACCTGTCCTACGCCTCTGTGGCGCATCCGCAGACCAACGGATAGGTCGAAAAGACCAACGGCCTCATCGGCAACGGCATCAAGAAGCGCCTGCTACGCCCACTCGAAAGTCTAGCGGGAGCCTGGGCAGACGAGCTACCCTATGTTCTCTGAAGCCTACGCACAACGCCAAACATCTCAACCGGCTACACGCCCTTCTTCATGGTGCATGGAGCCGAAGCCATGCTACCTGCTGAGGTACGCTACAAGGCCCACGGGTCATCGCTTACAGCGAAGCCGAATCATCGGTCGCACTCAAAGATTCCATCGACATGCTGGACGAGTCACGCAATATCGCCGTGGATCGCTTAGTGGTGTATCAACAGAGCCTCCACAACTACCACAACCGTCAGCTATGTCCAAGGTCCTTCGTCGAAGGAGACCTCGTCCTGCGACTCAAGCAAGAAGGGCACAAGAAGCTCAAGTCACCCTGGGAAGGACCCTACATCGTTACCTAAGTCATCCCAGGTGGCTCCTACCGCCTCATGGACGTTGCATCAGGAGTCGAATACTCCAACCCTTGAAATATCGCACGACTGCGACGCTTCTATCCCTAGTTATCCCCTTTACTTTCAATAAGGCTATTCAACCGAATAATGTACCTCCTCGTTTACAATGAATAAAAGCTAAGTTCCTCGGCCTAAAATATTTTTCCTTATATTATTTCTCGCTAAATACGCTCGGGGGATACTCCTATCAGGAGCACTAGCCGCGCACCTGAGAAAATACAAAGGTAACAGCACCTCAAAAAAAATCTTTGAGTCCTACGTCGAGTCTGCGACTCTACTACGGACTCGGGGGCTAGTCCCATAGAGAGCGTTGGTCGCGCATTCAAAAAAATGTGTCCTTCGGACTGATAATGGAAACAAGCGCGAATGACTGAACTAAAGTCTTCACTCGAGTCTACGACTTGAACAGACACTCGGAGGCTACCCTCATAGGGAGCGCTGGTCGCGCATCCTATGAACTTTTCAACAGAGATCCTTCGGATCAAATACGGCAAAAAATCTTTTGGCAACTTTTCCCAAATTAACGATAAGTGGGAAGCAGTCTCCTTGGTCACCCGAAATACCTCCGTGGTGATAAAACTTCAGATGTTGTGTCTGCGATGCAAAGATAAGCCCTGCAAATATCATCTGATGGTCTGATAACGCACCCGACTGCGCTCTGCCCTTAAATTACCGTGTCAATAGGCACGATGAAAATCCTAATGGACGCGTTGGGTACATCACTTGAAAAACAATGGAATTCGACCCCTATAAGACTTCAACGGCCTGAGTCGAATTACACCAGCATTCGTTCCGAATTTAAGTCTGGGGACTCGAGTCTGATGAATATCGTGTTGTTTTGTCCTATGATAGTTAACTGGCCCTGATCCGTCGGGTGAGCCAAGCACACGCATCAACAATCCCTATGAATTAACATTTCTTCCTGAAGACAGGTTCAAATACAAAGCACCCGGAAGATTATAGAGTCTCCAGTCTACGATTCGACTGAACACTTGGGGGCTACTGACATGGATATACCCTATGGGTGCATAACATTGCTATACCCGGTCCAACCCAAGGAAGGCCCATGTGGATACCTGCAGCCCAGGGAGATTTCGGGTGGCCCAAGCCCATGGCGAGTTTGATTCCTTGGAGGAAAAGTCTAGATTAGATAGAATTTTAAAGGGTTCAACCCTAATCTGTAACCGACTAGACCTATCCCGGGACCTGTCCTATCTATATAAAGGTCAGGAGGGCACGGCGAGAAGGATCTCAACACCTCATACACACACCTCCATGCCAGATTGCATCTGCGCACCCCTGTAACCTTCGGTTCCGCCTTAATCAAGAACAGACAAGTAGGAGTAGGGTTTTCCCTCCGGGGGCCTGAACCTAGATAAACCTCGTGTCCCCGTGTTGCTTGCCTGTTAACCGTCTCGTGACTTTTAACATCCCCATCTTCTCCAAAACTCAAGTCCATAACAATGGACATTGACGAGTCGAACCCTCGTTAGTAGGGACCACATGAACAATGGGGCACGGCGGATAGGAGACCTCGCCAGAAATCACACCCTACAAACGGAGACCACGCATATGGATGCGCATGAAGGCAGCAAAATCAGGATAATTTGTGCCATAAAAAATCACCGGGCTGCGAGGAATCACAACTTGCCCGGAAGAAGAAGACTTTTTTAGCCGGATCAACAATCAATCGGTAGATCGATCTCAGAGAAGAAGTAGCGGCCGTAGGTGTCTCGTGCATGCCAGAGGAGGACGTACACGCAAGCAGTAGCGGTCGATGGAGAGGAAGATGATGGCCAGGCGGGCGGCTGCCGGGCGTGGCGGCCGGGCGGGCGGCCGGAGAGAGAAGACAGACATCGGGGGGCGAGCGGCGGATGGCGGCCGGACGACTGACAGGGAAGCGGGGTTCACCGGTGGAGAGGAAGATGGTGACCTGCAGTAGACAGAGGGCACCGCGACAACAAGAAAAAATTGTGGCGGAGGCGGTGGAAGTTTAGCGGACGAGTTGCGCGTCCGAAAAAACCCTAACCTGGGCTCAAATACCATGTTGGAGGAATATTCCAGAGGATCCAAAGGCCACAATATATAGTACATGTACATGTGAAATATGCAGGAAGCCCCATAACTAGAAGGGAAAATACAATATACAAATATCTCTCTAACATATTGTACCCAATTTGGTGACCAAAGTAAGAGAAAATATGGTAGTCATGGATTCTCAATCATATTGGTGAAAGATCAAAGTCTGAATTTTCGAGGCGCAAAGACTTCACTTGTAACTTAACAAGACTAATTGTAAACAGTTTATAAGGGACCAAACATCATGCTAACTTATAAAAACACAATTTACGAGGCCAGTTGATTGCTAAAACTATATAGAGGAAAGGCAGAATAGACCTGAAGCTTCAACCCACCTCCTTCAGTGCCCAAGATTGTAATTAGTTTTCGCTTGCTTGGTGTGGACATGCATAATTATTCTATGTAGCCAAGGAAAACAAGCACATTACTTGATCACTTGTTGTTTCCTGAAGTGCTATTTATGATAGGAGAAAAGGTATTTGTCGACAACGAGCTAAAAAGTTAACCAGACAGACTCTGTACCACAAGGAAAAATTACACATAATTTGCACTCCAGCTGCTGTCAAGCTCACCCAAATGCAATGATGGGTTAGTAGGTTCTTCTCTGGAAGTATCATACGTTGTGCAGTAAAAGATACGGAAAAGCGCACACTTCACGAAATGTCAATGTGTATCCTGCACCTTTTCGATCCAACTTATGCATTTTAGCTGGTTTAAGTAAACAGCTCATGTGAGGCCAAGCTCATGGTAACTTGTTAACATGTAATTTTATTTGACAGAGCAAGCAAATATTCACACCCTATGCCAGTTAGTATGTCCTTTGTGCTTTTTAGAATTCTCACTTTATTTTTAGCTCTTAGTTGTTTTAAGACATATCTTACTTTTCAACAAGGAAAGCACAAAAAATATTGGAATTGGAATGTTTAGTGCAACACGAGTTCCAACCGCATTACATTTGCTTGGATGTAAACCTAGATTGCCATTTCATATGACTGAATGAAAAAGAACATAGGAAGAAAGTATTTACAGTTAACATGAAATCATATGAAACTTTTGTGCCCAAGACTTCACATTTGAATCGTGCCTTCCGCCGATGTTGTTGGTCTTACAATCTTCCTTACTTATTTCCTCCGTGAGAAGGTTCTACTTCTCTCCTATCTGAAACGAACTCTTGTAGATGCTTTGTCCCTTGATAGGTCACAGGACAACGTCTTCTTCACCGTGTGTTGTGAACCAGTCTGCATCGTTTGAGCAACCGCAATATTTTCACGTAAGTAGGAGCCGCATACCTGAATGCTAAACAATTGGTATGAGCATCCTACTACATTCAAAAGGTCAGCAACAAGATAATCGATAATGTCAAGAGCTATGATGGTCCATGGAAGATGTGGAGCAAAAGGCATTGTGTAACCTTCTCTAGCCATCCAAATGAGACATGATATCTTGCTTGGCAAATGTGTGCCTAATCATATCACCAGATATATGTGGTTTCCAAGGAGCTTATTAGTTTCAGGGAACTCCTTGCACTTCCACCTTATTTGATTTATCACCTCAAGGACTACCACCGGAGTCTGCAAAAAATATAGGGCAGTGTGGCAAGCCAGCATCGAAATGTTTACTGTACCCAATCTGGTGACCAAAGTAAGATAAAATATGGTAGTCATGGATTCTCAATCATGTTGGTGAAAGATCGAAGTCTGAATTTTCAAGGTGGAAAGATATCACTTGTAACTGAACAAGACTGATGGTAAACAGTTTATAAGGGACCATACAACATGCTAACTTATAACAACACAATTTACCAGCAGGCCAATTGATTGCTAAAACTATATACATGAGAGGAAAGGCAGAACTGACCTGAAGCTTAGACTCAAGAATGCAGGGGTGATACTCTTCAAGACTTCAACCCACCTCCTTCAGTGCTCAAGATTGTAATTAGTTTTCACTTGCTTGGTGGTGGACATGCAAAATTATGCGATGTAGCCAAGGCAAACAAGCACATTACTTGATCACTTGTTTCCTGAAGTGCTATTTCTGATAGGAGGAAAGGTATTTATGGACAACAAGCTAAAAAATTAACCAGGCTAAGAAAAAAATATTGACTCTGTACCACAAGGAAAAATTGCACATAATTTACACTCCAGCTACTCCCAAGCTCACCCAAGAGCCAAGATGGGTTAATACGTTCTTCTCTGGAAGTATCATACATTGTGCAGTAAGAGATATGAAAAGCACACACTTCACGAATTGTCAATATGTATCCTGCAGCTTTTGGGTTGAACTTATGTATTTTAGCTGGTTCAAGTAACCAACTCATGTGAGGCCAAGATCATACTAACTTGTTAACATGCAATTTTATTTGACAGCACAAGCAAACATTCACACCTTATGCTAGTCAGAATGTCCATTGTTCTTTTTAGAATTCTCACTTTATTTGTAGCTTTTAGTTGTTTTAAGACATATATTACTTCTCAACAAGGAAAGCACAAGAAATATTGGAATTGGAATGTTTAGTGCACCATGAGTTCCAACGGCATTACATTTGGTTGGATATAAAGCAAGATTGCCATTTTATAGCACAATGATAGGCATCCCCCGAACGATGGAACGGTTCCATCGCCCGGGTCGCTCACTCAGCCTCGTGTGGTCAGGGCATCACCACAGGCCAACCCAACCCATCTGACCACGTTCGAACGCGTCCACACATACGTGTGTGACGTGCGCGGCCTCCCCAGCGGCATGAACCATCCGGACTAACGCATCCGGCTCGACCCATCCATACACCAAATTTGGGCAACGGTTGCGTTGGCCCGGACAGCGAGTGTGTCCTCCCGCGGGAGCTGAGGGCCCGCTTGCCAGCGACCCATCGGATTTTTTCCACTAGCCATCAATGGAGAGAGGAAGGCTACTCCAAAGGCTGGCCGCACCACGGCTGGCGCCGCCTGACGCCTGCACTCCTGCCGTGACACTTCAATATCGTCGCTTCGGCCTCCGCACCGGCATCCACAGTCGGGCCTTTTTAACAGGCCACCCGTGACCATCTTCTTCCACACCACACCACTTATCGGATCTCATCGTGCTCTTCTACGAGCACTACATGCCGCCGGTGCTCTAGTAGAAAGACGTGGTTCATCACCTCCCACGAGAAAGGCTCGCCAGTGGTCCTATTGTAGTCGAGGTGAGTGTTCTGCAATCGGTAGTTCAGACTATATATCTACAGGCGCCCCGGAATCGGAGGAGGCAACACGCTGGGTGCCTCCAACAGATCCGTCCACCATGACGGCAATGAGTGCTCGGGTTTCTCTTCTCTATGGACGTCGGGGTTGCCACGGAGACCAGTGCGGTGACGCGGACGACCAGGCATGGTGGTTCGTGGTGGTGGGTCTGGTTGAAAATATCTCGGCTAGCCTCCCCGTTTTAAGGTTGCGCCTGGATGCGGTGGAGAACACCTAGAACTAGCGAGAAGCGGTAGAAAAGAAAGGCGGAGACGACGGGGAGGTGGGAACACACTAGAAAAATGTCAGCGTCGCCGATGGCCCATATGCCAAGCACGAACAGATGGGTTGCCTCGCTGGGAGTGGTTGGCCGAACAGGCCGGACCACGATCCAAAAATGACCGCGGGCCGACCCAAACGGATAGAAACATACTGTTTGGATCGGCTCGGTGGATATGCCTTCACATTAGCATGCATCCCCATTGATAGATAAAAACTACGCTGTGAGGCCATCATCCCCAACCAGACCATGGCTTTCGACGGCCTCGTGCGCTACTCCGCGGTCCAGTGCGAGCTTGCTGCCCTAGCATCCTTCGCCCATCTCCTCCCCGCCCACACCACCTCTGCCGCAAGAGACGCGTCGATGCAGCCACAAATCACAACGCATGCTGCCGAAAGCTATTGTTGCTGTTGTTGCTTCCGTAGTCGATTGGCACTGCTGCCTATAGGCACTGCCGAAGATGTGTGTTGTCGGCACTAACACCCTCCCCAAGTACTACTGTCATCTATATCTCTTCTCGGAAGCCACGGTCGGCTTGCTGCCAATGCCCCCACCTTTGCTATGAACCCTGGTCGTCGGTGCTACAAGGATCCTTCGCCGCCACCCACATATTGCTGCAAACTCCAGCTGTCACTGCCTCCTTGCTACATAAGCCAACCACCGCTGCTACATACGCAAGTCGATGCTGCTACATACTCCGGCCGCCTCTGCTACATATACATGTGGCCGCTGCTACAAACTCTGGCTGTTGCTGCCTCCTCGCTACATAAGCCAACATCCGCTACTACATATGGGAATTGACGCAGCTACATACTCTGGCCACCTCTGCTACATATGCATGTGGCCGCTGCTACAAAATCTGGCTGCCGCTGATACATACGCCCGCGGCCGCTGCTACATACTCCAGACACCACTGTTGTGTATGCTCGGCCGCCGCTACCCCAATGGCCTGTTGGATAGGAATAATTTCCACGATTAATTCCAGAATATAAATCATGACAACAACAACTACAATCACGTAAACCTCTAACATACTAGATGTATTGATCAATATGAACAGTAGCAGAGCATACACACTAACTTGGTAAAGCATGATGAGTAAAGCAACAGATCGATGACGGTATCATCTTGTTTGGTTGCCGATGAAGTCACTGAAGCGTTTGGTGAAGAAGTCGGTATGGCAGAAGGTCTGGGCGGCTTGACGGGAAGGCGAGATAGATGACGAATTGAGCGCATGGAGCGCTTCCCAAAAACCTTATTCGCCCTCTCCCGTACAGGATCACAAAGGAGAGTGGTTCCGGAGACCTGCTCTCCCGACCGCCGATGCACGCCGACAAGCGGGATGGAGTAGACTATGGTGGCAACGCAAGAAGAGAGGATGGCAAAACCCTAGATTGGTTTTCGGTGGTGTTGTGGCGGTAGCCGTGCAGGACTTTATATAGAGCGGCTCAGGAAACCCTAATGGAGGCGAACGTGGGCCGAGTCCACGTTGCGCACGTTCGGGTCGGTTATAGTAGACCACGATCCAGGAGCGACCCGAATAAGCTGACCGTTTGACACATCTGTCAAAACCACACAATTTTCCTAAGCAACAAAATAAAGCTCGGCTCGGCGAGATTCCCGCAACCCGCGGCGCGTGTGCGTCGTGACGAGACGGGCGGGCGGGCGAGCGGCGGCATCAGAGGAGGAGGAGCGCACGCGTGTATCTCTCTTATTGACACTCACTTACAAAGTGGTGCAACACTCCACCTTATAAGGTGGTGCAACTCTCCTTCAACTTCCCATGTGGGACAACTTTAGCTCCCACTCCACTCCCATGTGAGCTGGCACAAACATGGGCTCAAACACATATGGGCTGCCACAAATTTGAGCTTTGAGATTTAGGGAAAATCTGAAATACACATGAGCCTAAATGGATTAGCCCATTATTTCTAACAATCCCTCACGAGATCTCAAATGCCATTTAAAGATTTGCCAATCATCGCTCCTTGTTTATATACCAGTGTTTCAGCAGAGACTGTTAAGTTGAACTTATGCCTAGAATCTTGAACTACGTCTATCAACAACTTGAACAATGGACGAACCTTAAATTGCAAGTTTGGTGCCAATAGATTTCACTCAAAATCATAACTAGTACATGGCTGCCAGTAGCCTACCCTGCGGGTTGGAGCATATGTGTCATACTCTCTGGTCTCTTCATAAGTTTACTAGAGATCACCCAAGTCTCATAGACCGCGACGTTTACAGTCGAGCTCATATAGATGTGTTCTCTCAAGAATACCCTGCAGGACGACATCGTTGCTAATTAAAGCCAACAGAAACACATTAAGGCATGTTACCAATCTGCCTTACAAATTATGAGAGTTATGCATCTTCACATAGAGAGGGTTATAAAATACACTCCTCCGTCAAACCACTAGCTTTTTCTTCCTAGATCCTAATTTATGGGATCTCCGATCACATAGGTTGGGTTACCACTAAGGTGTGACATACATGGGTCTC
The DNA here is from genome assembly GCA_023614405.1 of Avena insularis. Lineage (NCBI taxonomy): Eukaryota > Viridiplantae > Streptophyta > Magnoliopsida > Poales > Poaceae > Avena > Avena insularis. The sequence goes on along the minus strand of CM042691.1, from coordinate 375,572,155 downwards.
AACCCCATCTCCCTTGATGCACTTTCTATCACATTTCGTGATAGTCCCTTTGTAAAGGGATCTGTCAGGTTTTTGTCTGTTTGAATATACGTAACAATTATTACTTTGGAGTTTCTCAATTTCCTGACAGATTTCAAACGTCTCTTCACGTGTCTTGATGACTTCGCGTTATCCTTAGAATTGTTCACTTTGACAATCATAGTTTGGTTGTCACAATTCAAAAGGATTGTCGGCATAGGTTTCTCAACCACAGGCAAGTCCATCAAGAGCTCACGTAGCCATTCTGACTCAACAGTGGTTGTGTCTAAAGCAGTAAGTTCTGCTTCCATAGTTGACCTCGTCAATATGGTTTGTCTACGAGACCTCCATGACACCGCGCCACCTCCAAGGGTAAACACATACCCTCTCGTGGCGTAGAGTTAATCAACATCAGAGATCCAATTCGAATCACTATATCCTTCAAGCACAGCAGGGTTCCCTGAATAGTGAATCTCATAGCTCATTGTACCACATAGATAGCGCATAACCCTTTCAAGTGCATGCCAATGATAAATACCTGGGTTAGACATGAACCTACTCAACTTTCTCACAGCAAAAGAGATATCAGGTCTTGTAGCGCTTGCTAAGTACATGAGAGAACCAACAACTTGTGAATATTTCAGCTGATCTGTTAGTTCCTTCTTATTCTTTTGTAATGTCAAACTGGGATCATAAGGTGTTGGAGAAGTCTGGCCATCAATAAAGCCAATCGGCTCAAGACCTTCTCAACATAATGAGATTGCGTTAAAGTAATCCCATTCTCGTTCTTAATAAGCTTGATGTTCAGAATCACATCAGCCTCTCTCAAATCTTTCATATCAAAACTCTTTGACAGGAAAGACTTGACTTCATTTATCACTTTCATGTTTGTACCAAAGATCAGAATATCATCCACGTACAAACATAATATAATGCTATCGCCCCCACCATGGTGATAGTAAACACACTTATCAGCCTCATTAATGACAAAGCTAGCATAAAGTAGAGTTCTGTCAAACTTCTCATGCCATTGCTTAGGTGCTTGTTTCAGGACATATAAAGATTTTAATAACTTACACACCTTTGTCTCTTTACCTTTTACCACAAACCCATCTGGCTGATCCATATAGATCTCCTCTTCCAACTCTCCATTAAGGAAAGTTGCCTTCATGTCCATTTGATGAACGAGAAGACCATAAGAGGCAGCCAGGAATAGTAGTACTCGAATGGTGGTCAGTATAGCGACAGGTGAATAGGTATCAAAGTAATCTTCGCCTTCTTTATGTGTGTAGCCCTTAGCTACAAGACGCGCCTTGTACTTCTCAATAGTACCATCAGGCCTTAGCTTCTTCTTGAACACCCACTTACATCCCACAGGTTTACAACCATAGGGTCGTTCTGATAATTCCCAGGTTCCATTAGAAAGAATCGAGTCCATCTCATTTTGGACAGCTTCTTTCCAATCATCTGCATCAGGGGATGCATATGCCTCAGTAATGGATCTGGGAGTATCATCCACAAGGTACACGATGAAGTCATTACCAAAGGATTTTGCAACCCTCTGTCTCTTACTCCTCGTGAAAGGTTCATCGTCATCCTTCTCAAGGAATTCCTCATGTGGTTGTTCAGAATTCTCAATAGATGCACTAGATTCAGGAAGTATTTCAGAAGAAATCCTACCAATGCTATGCATATCTTTCATAGGAAACATATTCTCAAAGAATGTTGCATCACGAGATTCCATTATAGTATCAACATGTATATCAGGTATCTCAAATTTAACCACTATAAATCTATAGCCTACACTCTATGGAGCATATCCTAGAAAGATACAATCCACTGTCTTGGGTCCGAGCTTGCGTTTCTTGTGGATCGGTATGTTGACCTTCGCCAAACACCCCCAAGTGCGCAGATACGAAAGTGATGGTTTTCTCCCAACCCACTCCTCATAAGGGGTCTTTTCTTTATTCTTGTTAGGAACTCTATTCAGGACATGAGATGAAGTCAACAAAGCCTCCCCCACCATGCCTTTGACAAACCAGTAGTGGCTAACATGGAATTCACCAAGTCAGTCAGCGTGCGGTTTTTCCAGTCGGCAACCCCGTTTGATTGGGGCGAGTAGGGAGGCGTCCTCTCATGAATAATTCCGTGTTCCTCACAAAATTCGTCAAATATTTTGGGAAAATACTCACCACCATGATCCGACCTAAGACGCTTGATCTTTCTCTCTAGTTGATTTTCAACTTCGGCCTTATAGATTTTAAAGTAGTATAAAGCCTCATCTTTAGTTTGCAACAAGTAAACATAGCAGAATTTAGTAGCATCATCTATCAATGTCATGAAATATCTCTTTTCACCTTTTGTCAACACACCATTCATCTCGCATAGATCAGAATGTATGAGTTCTAGAGGTGCCAAGTTTCTCTCCTTGACAGCCTTGTGAGGCTTTCGAGGTTGCTTTGATTGCTAACAACTATGGAACTTAGAACCTTTGGCAATCGTGATATTTGGAATTAAACTCATATTGGACATCCGAGACATCAAACCAAAATTAATGTGACATAAACGAGAATGCCAAACACTGGTATCATTATTAACACCACCACAAATATGATTCACAGATTTATTACAAAACTCTGAAAGTGAAAACCGGAACAAGCCTCCGAACTCATCACCTTTACCAATAAATTGTCCATGTTTCGAAACAATGACTTTATTAGACTCTAAGACAACCTTAAACCCATCTCTGCATAGAAGGGAGACACTAACGAGATTTTTGTTCATAGTAGGGACATGTCGACGTTCCTCACCGCACGATCTTTCCGAGTAAACTTCAGATCCACCGTACAACACCATGAATGTAAGCATGTGATCCATTCCCCATTAGGACGGATGAATCCCGAGCGACCTGATAAGAAGTGAACATAGAGATGTCAGCACACACATGAACATTAGCACCCGTATCAAGCCACCAACACGGTGATTGAAATACTGAAAGAACAGTAAATAAATTACCATACCCGTCAGTATTTCTAGCGGTCACGATGTTGACAGTCTTGGCATTTTTCCCTCTGTGGTCTACGTGTTCTGGACAGTCCTTGGAAAAGTGGTCGGGCTATCCACAAGTGTAATAAGACAGATCACTCGTGTCCCTGTTCGTCTTCTTTTTCTTAAAGGTTGTAGTCTTTACAAGCTTGTTAAAGGAGGGTTTGAAGTTTCCTTTGTTCTTGCCTACGGATTTGCCTTTCTGCACAAAGTTAGTAGTAGCATGACCCTCTCCTTTATCAGTAGTGTCCTTAGCCCGAGCCTTCTCCTCAACATCAAGGGATGCTATCAGATTTTCAACTGATATCTCCTGTCTCTTGTGTTTGAGAGTTATGGCAAAGTTCCTCCATGAAGGGGGCACCTTAGCAATAATGCAACCCGCCACAAACTTGTCGGGTAAGGTACACTTAAGGAGTTCGAGCTTTTTGGCAATGCACTGTATCTCATGATCTTGTTGAACCACAGGAAGGTCCTTTGTCATCTTAAAATCATGAAAGCTCTCCATGATATACAGTTCACTGCCAGCATCTGTAGCACCAAACTTTGCATCCAGTGTGTCCCAGAGCTCCTTCCCGTCTTTTATGTGCATAAACACATCACACAGACAGTCAACAAGAATCCTCAGAATACATCCCACAAAGACAGTATTGGCATTCTCGAACTTCTTTTGATCCTCATCAGATATAGTTCCTTCAGGTTTGCCTTTACTGATATGGAACACTTTTATCATGGTCAGCCAAAGCTCAGTATTGTACTGCCACCTCTTAAAATGCACATCGGTAAACTTATCCGGCCTCAGTGCATCGGTAAAACCAGCCATTTTTAATTCAGGAAATTGCCTACAATAAGATTTTTGGATTGTTGGACTATTAGGCATAATTTCCACGATTAATTCCAGAATATAAATCATGAAAGCAACAGCTACAATCACGTGAACCTCTAACATACTAGATGTATTGATCAACATGAACAGTAGCAGAGCATACGCACTAATAGCCATAGTAAAGCAATAGATATTATGACGTTATATGTACTGATTGGTTGCCGATGAAGTCACTGTTGGTGCAGCGTTTCATGCAGTTTGTCAAAGAAGTCGGCGTTGAAGACGACGTGCACGAGGTCCGGCTTGACGACCGGGAAGACGCGTCGTGATGACGAACTTGAGCAGTCATGCGGAGCGCTTCCCAAAAACCTTATTCGCCCTCTCCCGTATAAGATCACAAAGGTGAGTGGTTCCGGAGACCTTCTCTCCTGACCGCTGGTGCACACCGGCAAGCGAGATGGAGTACACTACGGTGGCAGCGCAAGCAGAGAGGATGGCAAAACCCTAGATTGGTTTTCGGTGCTGTTGTGGCGGTAGCCGTGTAGGACTTTATATAGAGCGGCTCAGGAAACCCTAACAGATGCGAACGTGGGCTGAGTCCACGTTGCGCACGTTCGGGTCGGTTATAGTAGCCCACGATCCGGGAACGACCCGAATAAGCTAACCGTTTGACACGTCTGTCAAAACCACACAATTTTTCTGAGCAACAAATAAAGCTCGGCTCGGCGAGATTCCCACAACCCGCGTCGTGACGAGATGAGCGGGCGGGGCATCGTCGGAGGAGGAGGAGCACGCGCGTGTATCTCTCTTATTGACACTCACTTACAAAGTGGTGCAACACTCCACCTTATAAGGTGGTGCAACTCTCCTTCAACTTCCCTTGTGGGACTAAACTTTAGCTCTCACTCCACTCCCATGTGAGCTGCCACAAACATGGGCCCAAACACATATGGGCTGCCACAAATTTGGGCTTTGAGATTTAGGGAAAATCTGAAAAACACATGGGCCTAAATGAATTGGCCCATTATTTCTAACATGGCCATGGCGGAAGCTGCAAGAGGGACGGGATGCTGGAAGCCAGAGTGAGCTCGAAGTCGGGGCAAAACCGGCGACAAGCGAGTTCATGGAGTGGTGGCGCCCAGCGTAGCTGTGTAAAATTATGATGGGCGGTGCTATGATGGAGGTGTTGCGTCCGCGATACTGTGATGGAGGTGTGGCACTCGCGATACTGTGAGGCGGAGCTGCAACAGCGTCGGGCCTGCCATGAGGAGCGGAACCGATGGCCTGTGCTTGTGCGTTGGGGGAGGTGAAGCGGAGAGATACCTTCTTAGCCGCTTGGACGTCGCAAAGAGTTTTTCCCTATCCTCGCGGAGCGATACGCTGATGTAGTCAACATTGAATTTTGGACATTCAATCTAGAGGATCCGACGGTTCCGGAGGCGGGGAATCGTTTGCATCGTTCCGGAACCTGGGCTACTCCATCCCTGATCAAGGGCCAAAACGCCCAAATCATGGTCATCGGTGGCCCAGATCGCTCGCGCCGGTGATTTGCATTGTCGCCGGCGGCCACACTGATGGCGCGCCGCCGCCTCCACGTCACTGCCCCTCCGCTGGAGTCTCAGGCCACGGCCCCACCCAGGTCGTGTTGTCATGCACCCTCAGTCAACATCACGCCGCCTCCCCCGCGACGTGACCAACCGCTCTCTCCACCCACCGTTGTTCCGACGGGGTGGGCGCTACCACCACCGCCAGCGCCAGCGGCAACGGCGACCTCGTCCTCTAGATCGTCCAGGCCTTGATGATGGGGTTGCGGCGCCTCCAGAGCCGCCTGGGACGAAGGCGACCCGGGAGGGTTTTGACCCCATGTTGTGGATATAGCAGTCTAATCTACTTAACTGAAAACAAGATAAGCATCATATGTCTGAATCGCAAAAAACCTCGTGATCTGACTTTTATTCTGCTAAAACAGGAAATTCAACTAACCGATAGAAATCTAGCCATTGTCGACAACAGCATGACAACTACAGTTGAGTATTTCGATTTCTCCCGTCCCCTCTCCCTGACCTAACCTTAGGAGCCGCCACCGCCTCTTCCCCTTCCTCGCCGCCGTCGAAGGGGCCGGTGGGCAAAGCCCAGGCGCCCCAAGGAGGGTGGCGGCGGGGGTCCCTCTCCCCTAGATGGTGGCGCAACACGGGTCGTTGTCGCCGAGAGTGTGCGCTGTCATCGGCATGGCAGGCGTAGGTGGAGGCTGGTGGTGGGCGCCATGGTGGACGGCAGCGATGGGATGATCGATGGAGCTCTGGTGGGTGTGGTCACCTGGCCCTTGGCCTATATGCGCCCGCCCCCGCATCGGATATTAAGATTTCGGAGGATCTTCGCAGGTCTCTTGGCGCTAGGTTGCGGTCGTGGTGGCGCGGGCTGCCTACTCCTCTGCCCGGCCTAGCTGGTGGGGATTTGGGCGGCCGGTCCCATTGGGAGCCGGCAGGCGGCGGCGTGGGGGCCGACAATCTGCCTAATAAAGGTGGCGGTCCTTGATCCCTCTCAAGCCAAGACGAAGATCTGCCTGATATTTTTCTACATTGATCTGGTTACTGTGTCGTGTTTTAGAAGGCTCTGTCTGCGTACTCCATAAGTGTGATCATGCCGAGAGATTGCTGGATCGGATGGGATTTGGTCGTGCGCATCCATGTTTTACTCTGACTGTTTGGTTTCACAGGATGCGCTTCGAAGCTTTGTTGGTTGTTAAGATCATGGGGACATGTTCTCGTTCCATAGTGCTAACGAAGAATGTCATGGAGACCAAGATCTATGGACTGACAATGGTGGTTCGAGTCTGAGTGGTGATGAGGAATTGGCTTGGTGATTCGTGACTTGGAGCGGTGGCATGCAAGTGGGGGCGGCTGCATAGGAGAGATCCATGGTTCTATCTTTTAGGGTGAAAATCGAGGGTCTGGTCTTAATTGGTTGTGCCTAGCAATGGCTTTGTTGAAGGCATTGTTTTGAAAATATGGACTTTTTTCAGGGTGAAAAACTAAGATCTTTGATCGAGCGATGACTGTGTTTTGCACTGTTTTCTTTTTGAAGACGTCGTTTTTGGAGAAGCTGGACTTCTGGTGTTGTCTTGGTGGTGGTAGTACTGCTATTCGAATGAATGGGTCACTATAGCGGGACTTTTCTTTTTTATAAATTTTTTTTTTGGCTGTGTGCATCCGTATGGCCGTTAGGCAATGCGTTGTTGCAGAGGCCGGTGTAATTAGTATCTTTTGATATTATGATATTAATATATGCTCCTTTTAAGAAAAAAAACATGACAGCTACAGTTAACTGAAATTGTTGATGCAGTTCCGTCGGGCTTCAGTGCAGGGTTTAGTCCAACAGGGGAGAGAAGGAGAGCTAGGTCAGCGGACAGGCTTATATAGTGCAAGGGAAAGACCAGGATGGTCTCAGAATCGACGAACGGCGAGCACCGCGCTGCTGCACTTTCCGGTTGTTGATTGCCACGGGGAAGAAGACTGCTGACAGTCACGTTTCTGAATCTGAAAACTGCTAGTAGTATATGTTTTTCTGAAACTGCTTTCTGTTTTCGTTGTATTTGGGGGAACCAAACGAACAGAGAAAAAACTGAAATTTGTAAACAAGCAAGAGATAGCTATTTTTGACATACTGTAAAACTTTCAGCTCAAACGGAATTCATTTGAATTGTTGAAAAAATCGAGAACAGTGCGGCCAGAATTTTGGCAAAACCTGAAAACTGAACCTAAGGTTGCATTTGAATTGGATTCTGGAGCTATAGAAAATACTTTTGAGGTCCCTTGAAGTAAGATAATAGTAGGTAAACAACAGCACAATCTAGAGCACATTCATAAAAAGTTACTGAGTTGCAGTTGGTAATAAGATCCTAGGGGTTTATGGCATGAGTAAAAATGGCAAATGAGCTCTCAATCCTCTCTAACTTGGCAAAGGACATAGCCTCAACAGATTGCCGAAGTTCAAAGAGAACATTTTGAACAAGTTTTGACATAGTTTCCATTATAAAGTGTAGTTTCCACATAAGAAGGCGATGAGAATTTTTTTAAACTTCTGATTATTTCCACGAAAATGCAACGATGATACTGCATGATTATGAGAAGCATGATGCATATGAATGTATAGTTAAGCATGCTTAGTCCAACTTAAGTGGTTGGGTCACTACACACTCCTCTGTTTTAGTATGTACAGCTTACAGCATGCTGTCTCACTAGAAGAAAATTTTGTCACCTAGAGACATCCCAATCAGCAGCAAAATAAACTAAAAATCTCAAAAAGTATAACAAGCAAAATAAACTAAAAATCTCAAAAAGTATAACAAGCATGCACTCAAGATGAGCATGCATACAACTACTTCTGTGTTTCCCAGTCCCAGCTGAAGCAGCACATGGACCATTCATGCATGTCTCCTTGGAGAAAAGTTCAACAAGTAAGTAAGGTTATCCAAATCAGCAAGATAAAATTTGTCTCAACAAGAGATAATCAGAAATGGTCTAGGAGGAGAATATGGTCCAGTATTTCCCCCAATCACATAGTGCTCCAACAGAAAGTTGTCTAACAACACAAATTGTTCATCGGTCAGCTACTCAGCTCTCTCTTCTCATGGCAGGGTATAAGAGAGTTAACTAAAGTAAAACCACAGAGCACAGATAGACTGAACGCTACACGCTGGTGAGCTGTGGCTCTATCTCAGACTTGCGGATCAGATAGACCGTCATCTTGAGACTCTTGGTGTCGCGGTCTGCCAGTTTGAAGAGACAGATGTCGCCCACCTCCAGGCCATTCTGCTGGGCGAATTCCTTCCAGCCTATGTAAATCCGACTCACTTTGTTTCTCATAATGCTCAACGTGGTGCTCCACAGCTTCGTCTCCCCCTCCATCTGAAGGAGGAGAGATCGTTTCCCTTGGGGGAGACATGCCGCCGAAACATATTCTGCACAGAAAACCTACCCAAAAGTTGCGCAAATGTCAGAATCTTGAAATTCAGATGTAAACCCACCATTATAGATAAAATAATGTAAACTCACCATTCCACATAGGTTCATGCCAATGCGATAAACGCTTCCAGTGGTCATCACTTTCACATAAATAGGAAGCTCAGATCGAATTGTATGGACCTTCTCCTCAACTTTCCTCTCCATTTGCAGAGATAGAATTGCCCCCCGGGCTAAAATGTATGGCCGCTGGGAAGGCCCCCCAAGATTGTTGGAAGGAGATTCCGAAACCACTCCAAGCTTCACAGATTCTGGATCATGCGTCTTGTGAGGTTCGTATCCTGAAAAACATGCATAGTCTCGTTAGTGCGATAGAATGGCCAGAATTTATTTGAAATATGGTAACAGGAATGCTATGACCTGGTTCAGTAGAAGGGGAGGATGTTGAAGCTATCTTTTGAGCTTTCGCACAGCTGGGTGTCACACGCTTTTGCGCCCTGCAAGATTCTCTCGTGCCTTCTGTCATGATGTCATCCTCATCGGAACTGCTCAAGTCAATAATGTGAGGTGGAGGTGGGTCAACAAACTGAACTGAATCATCACACATTTCCTGTGCACTAGAAGACCGGTTTCCAATGGTAGAACATGAAGATGTTTTCTCACGACCACTTGGGTCAAGGATGCGAACTTGCAGGCGAGTTGTCTCCATCCTTCTGAAAACGAGGAGGTCATTCTCTTGAATGTGGTGAGAAGCTACAAAAGTATTCCACCCAGATTCTAGGACTATTTGATCATAACTGTGCTTGCTTGCTCCCACACATACAGTTCTTTCAGGGCCTTGAAGCTGAACAGTATCTTTAGTTATCTCCTCTTTGAAACTGTCCACAAGTCTCAATGGTATGTACTGCAGGAACGAAAATAATTATAAGAGTATAAATATGGAATCTTGACCAACAGAAGTAGGTCCTATGAACTTGAGTAGCTAACATAACCAAGAAATAATCTGGGAAAAGATGCAACTTACAACGTAGCAGTTCTTCAAGCTGATATTGCTTTTGCTCATCGCTGCCACATACAGAGGAATTTTAGACCTCATGGTATGCGCTATCTCAAGTACTTTCTCATCTTGTGCTTTGGTTAGGCAGCACCCAGGTAACATGGTATAGCCAGAGTCAGTTGAGTTCACATGTCCAGGATTAGGCACCACTTGTTCTGCAAATCAAGTACCTTGTAAAAATCACAAAATCATAGAAAAAGCATCAATAGACTTTAAGATTATGATTCACTTTACCAGTCTTCACAGGAGCGAAGGGAGGAACAGGTCCAGATATCCCAGAAGGTAGTGGAGAACAGGACAAAGACTTTGCATGGCCGGCTGAATTGAATACATGAACCTTAAAGCAGGAGTTACCACGATACACAAACAGAATGGAGTTATTTTCTTCTATGTGATTCGCATTCACAAACTCATTCCATCCTGATCTAAGAACTATAATGTCAAGCTCCCAACAAACTTCAACGGGGTATACACGGCCATTGAGAGCTTCTAGTTTAACAAGCTCGGATTTAGGGATCATGTTCCTCAAATGGCTTGCAACCTCCGGCCGTATGCGCTGTTGAAAGTCAAGGAAGAAGATACACATTGGTTAGAGCCCTGAGTTTCACCGTTTCTATGCATTAAGCTTCATGCTATGCAGGAAATGCAGACACAAAATTCAGAACGGATGACTACAAAAGGACGTGGAAAACAAAAAATCTTGTGTTCAGAACACACATTCTGGGCTGAACAGGAGAATTGGGCTTAAAGTTGGTGCCCTATCATCTGAAGAACCATCTCTCGCTCCCTCTTATTTCCAGTAAAATTTTGGTCACCCCAAAACCTTGAGAACGCACATTATGGACTGAACAGAGCAATTTTAGGCTTGAATGACAGCTACCAGATTATCACTTTGGTGAAAAGTAATAGTACCCACATGGTAGCATGCCACCAAATTATCACCCCCTTGTATGTTCTGAATCAATTCTTTCAAAAAAATTATCTTGAAATAAACCAAATTATCATTTTGGCGAACATTAATTGCACACTCATGATAGTACATGAGCACTGTACTCATTATCTCGGTACATAATCTTATACGTATTTTCCCTCCAACAAAGTGTTTTCCTGCTACCTCTTTGTGTGTTTTGAAGCAAATTCTCTATAAGAAAAATATCCTGAAGCAAATATGTTATCTACGTACCAAGCATCCTTATATGTACTATAGCGTGCAACACGGCTAAGAATGAAAGTACCGTTGCAATAAGAAACTAAGCACACCCTTTAATCTAATCAAGAAGGCTTGGCTAACAATCTTGGTGCCATAGCATATGAAGCAGTATCTCTCTCTTTTTCCAGTGAAATTCAATCACCCAAAAACCCTCAGAAGACACATTATTGTCTGAACAGGGAAATTTTAGGCTTAAATGACACGTGTAACTAATTATCATTTTGGTGAATATTAATAGCACACTCATGCTAGCACACAAGCAGTGTTCCAATCGTCTTCTTAGAGTTTGATACGCATTTTATTCCTCAAACAAAGTATATTCCTGCTACATCTGTATGCTCTGAAGCAATTCTGTCTACAAAAAGATATCCTGAAACAAATATACTATCCTCAATATTATGTCAACTATCATAGACAAATATAAACATATAAGTAGTATATCGCGCGACATAGCTAAGACTGAAACGCATTGCAGACAAAAACTATGCACAACCCTTTAATCTAGTCAAGAAGGGTTGGCTAACTATCTTGGTGTTGTACCATCTGAAGAAGCATCTCTCTATTTTCTTCAGTTAAATAAACAGTATTTTTTGGAAGCAACCTCAATCAAACAATACAGTTCAAAAATGGCCGATTCGTCACTCACCATGCTGTGCCTGAAATCGCCGGAAGCCACGACGAGGAACTGCTTCTGGTCGTCGCTCATGTGGTTCGAGTAGTAGTGCTCCCACCACAGCGCGCAGCTCTCGCAAGCGCCGCCACCCATCTCGCAGCAGACGCCGCCGCCGGCGGCGCTCCCGCCTGGTGAACGGACCACGAATCGCATCAAGGAAGGACATCTTCGCAAGTGGGGTTTTTTCCACAAAAGGAAACATTTTTTCTCCCCAAAACAATACCCAGCCCGTAGCAAACCAAGAAGATACCTACCGCTCCCTTGCCAGGAATCAAGAACGATGGAGAGATTGGTTGTGGTTACCTAGAGTAAACCCGTCCATCCTTCGCCGCCGCGCCGCCGTGGAGAGATCGAGAGACCACCAGCACTCTGTGCCTTCTTTTCCTCTTTGGTCGTTTTGGGCAAAGGTGGTGGGTAAAGTGTGCTACAGGAGTACAGCAAGCTCCGGTGCCGGAATGCTCGACACGTGGGCTCTCATCAAGAAGTTACTAGCGCGCTCTCTCTCTCTCTCTGATTACTACTTTCAGAGGCTCTCGTCAACTATGTTTACATGGCGTTTTTGTTTTACCATCAAATGGATCAAATTATGTTTACATAAAAAATGGGTCATAAAAGTCGTATCATTTGAATGCAAATTCACATAACTCACATTTTAAGTTAGCAACATGCTGCTTCCACTGTTTTTTTCCTTTTTTTTTTTTTGAAATCGCTTCCACCGTTGTTTACACATAGCCCTTGCGTTGGCTGTGAGAAGGCACATTGGTATAAACTGGTATCGTAGCATGCATCAAAACAAGCACAGAGCTGGATACTTACTATGAAAAGATACAATATTGACACATCTTAAAACTAGCTATAAGACTGCCCAACTGCAGGTCTTACAATCTACTGTCAGACTACCAGATCTGAAAGCTACTCCCTCCGTTTAAAAATATAAGATGTTTTATGTTTGTGAAGTAAATCCAGACACCTTTTAGTGTGTAGATTCATTTGAACCTACACGCTAAAAAATGTCTAGATACATTAGCTTCACTAACCTAAAACATCTTATATTTTCAAACGGAGGGAGTAGTTATTAGACAGCTTCCTCGTTACAGATCTTTAAGCAACTATAGTAACCTTACCAATGCTGTACAAACTTTGACAACTAAACTGGCTATTATGAAACCGTCAAAGAGAGAAAGCTCACTGTAGAAGAAGTGTAAATAGAAAACAAGCTTATAGCTGGGGACAACTGTGTATGAAACTTCTGTTCCCAAGACTTCACATTTGACTCGTGCCTTCTGCCGATGTTGTTGATCTTACAATCTTCCTTGCTTATTTCCTCCTTGAGAAGGTTCTACTTCTCTCCTATCTGAAACCAACTCCTGTAGATGCTTATCCATCTTCTTCACCGTGTTTTGTGAACCAGTCAGCATTGTTTGACATTACAGCAACTGCGATATTCGTCTGTAAGTAGGAGCCACATACCTGGATGCACAGCAGTTGCTCTGAGCATCCGACTGCATTCAAAAGGTCGGCAACAAGATAATCGATAATATCAGAGCTAGGGTGGTCCATGAAACATACGGAGCAAAGGCATTGTGTAACCCTTCTCTAGCCATCCCAAAATGTCCCCACATTGGCAACACCAATTGCAACGAACATGATATCTTGCCTGCCAAACCTGAGTCTAATGATATCACCAGATACAAGTAGTAATCCAAGGGATTAGTTTCAGGAAACTCCTTGCGCTTCCGCCTGATTTGCTTTATCACCTCAGGGACCGAGTCTGCAAGAATATAGGACAGTGGCAAGTCAGCATAGAAATTTTTATTGCGCCCAATTTGGTGAAACAAAGGTAAGAGAAAATATCAGGCCACGGATTCTCTCAATCAAGTTGGTGAAAGATCAAAGTCAAGACTTTTTCAAGGTGCAAATACTTCACTTGTAACTGAATAAGACTAATGGTAAACAGTTTTACAAGGGATCCTACAGCATGTTAACTAATATCAACCCATAGAGCAAGCCAACTGATTGCTTAACTGGACTCAAAGTATCCAAGGCTCCAACTCACATCCTTCAGTGCTCAAGATTGTGATTAGTTTTCCCTTGCTTGGTGGTGGACTGGTGGACATGCATAATTCTTCTATGTAGCCAACGCAAAAAGGTACACACTTGATCACTTGTTTCCTGAAGTGCTATATCTGATAGGAGGAAAGTTATTTATAGTCGATGAGCTACAAAATTAATCAGACTGAGATAACAAAATATTGATTCTGTAGCAAAAGGAAGAATTGGACCTGTTTTATACTACAGCTGCTGCCAAGCTCACCCAAGATGAATTATTGTGTTCTGCTCTGGAAGTATCATGCTTTGTGCAGTAATATACAAAAAGTGCATACTTCGTGAATTATCAATGTGTGTATTGCACCTTTTCAATCCAACTAATGTATTTTAGCAGCGTTGAGTAAACAGCTCGTGTGTGCACAAGCTCATGTTAACTTGTTAACACACAATTCTTATTTGACAGCGCAAGCAAACATTCACACCTTCTGCTACTGCTAGTCACTCTGTCCTTTGTGCTTTAGACTCACTTTTATTTTAGCTTTTAGTTGTTGTGACACTTATCTTGCTTTCCAGTTAAGGAAAGTAAAATGAATGTTAGAACTGTAATGTTTAATGCACCCTGAGTTCCAATAGGATCTCATTTGCTTGGACGTAAACCTAGATTGCTAGTTTATGCATATGACTGAATGAAAAGAAAAACATGGGAAGCAACTTTTTTCAATTAACAAGACATCATAACATGACGGAAGGTGAAGTCAAAGCTGTTAGTGTTCCCTCTCTGTTCTCTCTTTTGAGTAAAAGCAGAAAATGAGGGGCTAGCACTACATAGAAGAACACATAGAAGTTTCAGGCAACAAATGCCTTCTTCTATTAGCTTTTGAAGCAACGGATGCTACACTACTCAGCAACAAATGCCTACAGAACTTAGCAACCCATGCTTACACACATATGTTTGACACACATACATATGTGCTTCAACCTGACACACAGGCTATCTACTACATCTTGGCTTGCAACTTATGCTAGCCCACAGCAACTGGATACTTCATGACCTAGCAGCTCCTTCTACCAGCCAACTACATTGACAAGATTACTTAACGGCAAACACACAACCTATGTGCTCTACAGCCTGCACACAACCTATGTGTGCAGATCACACCATGAAAAGATTACATTCAGGTTAACAAAAGCTGTGAGAGCATGGGTGTCTCCAAAAAAATGTGTAAACAAAATTCTTATACATGGTGTTAATAAAGTTACTTGTTAAGTATTGAACTCAACATGAACAGGAGTGGGGAGTTATCCAACATGGTTTCAACTTTGAGTGACAATGGATATGATGCTAAATAGTGAGTGGCAACAATTATTAATTCACCATTAGTGTTACAGCCAGAAGAACCTAACAACATGGGGTAAAGTGCTCAAATGGTTACATTGCGGCTGCTTGTAAGAGTTTGAGAAGATAATATAGGGCATGTCGATAACAGAAACTCTGCAACTAGAGGCACTACAACAGTTTGGCAAGACAGCCACTACACTGAAGTCTGAACGCTGAAACCTCAATGAAGTAATATTGTCGATGTAGAAGAACAATCATTTAAGTAGTCATCTTTGAGCTTCAGATCGAAATTGCAATCAACAAATAGCGCGTGTTCAAACTCCAAGTCAGAAAGGAGATAGTTGTCATCATGTTCACCTGCAAGAAAGCAACAGTTTAGTTGGAGCAGTTACCACGAAACGTTTTGCCATGCAAATGGAACATGTAGATAACACGCAGTAACAGGTTGCTATTGATCAGTTGTAATCACAGTAATATACAGGTCTCTGGAGTGAAAGAAGAGCACATACATAAAGTTTCTAGCAAAAATCTTTTCTTTTGGAGCAAGACATGACTGAACCTGGTTTCACACAAACTAAACACGGACCCAGATAATTTATAGCAGGTTACTATAAAGCTATGCATTCGTGTAATTTCCTGCCACGGACATACATTGCCAGTTCATGTAAGGGAAAAGAAGAGGAGAGTGAGGCGAACCTAGTCTTGAGCTTAAGTGTGTCATCGAAGGAAGAAATTCAGGATCCAGCTCAAACTTTGTTTCATCATCTGGATCGGCCATGGATATCTAGAATATAGAAGTAGTGAATATATCAAGTGAAAAATACAATATTTCATACAGTACGTAACATCAACAGAGCATGGTATGGAAATGTTTGAGCTTACAGTTGTTAGTAACCACCATGATGTTCACTAAGACATTTTATAGCATTAAAAAAACTTGCAGGTACATATGTAAATACCATACCAATTTATCCCATCTCCTCTAATTCCATAATACCATGCATATAACATACTAGTGTGCCAGGAAATCAGTTAGCTAAACTATGAGCAATCCTAATAATCAGCATTCATTCAGAACTTCTCAATAATTAGTTCACTTCACTATTACCACCATTTAACTCTAATGGCAGGATAGTGGTGATATTAGTCCTGCCCGTTCTTTGTAATGCATCATCCAGATGCACAACTATTACCTCTATTCCAAAATATAAGAACATCTTATATTTAGGAACGGAGGGAGTACATTTCATCACACACTAGAGAGAAATTTCTGATCAACAAAATGTTACAACATACCTTCGATGGTACATCGATGTCATAAATACTGTCCATAGAGACTTGCAAAGTACCCAGTGCCTTCTCCACCTTCTTTCGTATGCCTGATTCCGGGTCCAAACAAGACACAAAACAGATTTTAACACACAAACAAACAATGTAAGAACTTGCATTTTAGTTTTTTCCCCTCTTACAAAACGACTTAAGGAGATAACATCAAGGTTTAATGGCATAAAGTCAGTTCAACGGAACCAAAAAAACGTACGCTCTTCGTGTTTGTCGGCGGCCAGTCTCTGCACATCATTTCCAGTGAAGCTTGCAGTTTCAACTCCATCCTTAGCCCACTCGCAGCACTTTATCCAGTCCCTCTCACTCAGATAGCTAGGCTTCGCCACACCCTTTGAACCCTGCACACTCTCTGCTGATTTAGCCTTCCCTCCGGCACCGGCGGGGGGAGCTTTCCCGGCTCTACCGAGGTCTCCTAATGCTCTCCTCTCCCGCCGCCCCGCCCTGAACGCAGGCCCGCGCACGGTCCCGGCCTTCTTGACATCAACGCCTTGCCAATTGACAGCAGGAACGAGCAACGGATCAGCACAAAAGAGAAGAGTTCGCCGTCGAATTCGGCGAGGCGATAGGGTAATTACCTCGAAATATCGGCAAGTTCTCGCTTTGCACGAAGATTGGAGCCCGCGAAGGCAATTCCTGCTGCATTTTTTTGTCAGATCGCGCGCGTTTGTTCGAGTGAAGTGGAGGCTTGCGGCGGAGCGAAATTGGAACTTGCGGTGGAGGTAAAACCCCTAGGAATCGCAAGAACTAGCGCGCGCTGCGTGAAACCCTAGGACGATGTTGGATTTTGGAGGCTTGCCCGGAGGAAACCGACGAGGTGAAGTGGAGTGGAGGCTTGCTGCGAAGGAGGAAGAAAGGAAACGGGAGGGGCGGCCTACAAGCGAAAGCGTAAAACAGTTTTTGTGGAGTATTACAAACCTAATACTACTCCGTACATTTTTCATGAAAAAAGCGTAAATGATATAGTGATGAACTATAGTGATATTCCGACAGCTCGGTGAGCATTAATAATCAGATAATTGATGAACTATAGTGATGCAGATAAATCAGGCGTCAACGAGAGATACAATTTTGCCAGAAAAAGGAAAGAAATATTACAATTGTGCAAGAAGCACAAATACAGAAACTTCAAGGATAATATGTGATCATTTTCTTTTCAGCGCCGCCAAATGTACACTCATACACCACATATACATTTATTCTGGGAACCCTACAGCAGTAACAGAAATTTGTACACCTTGTCGAAAATTTGTACTCAAAGAACAGAAGCCGGAAAAAAAATGAAACAACAAATTAACTCGGAAGACATATAATTTGCAGCCACTCCTGTATACAGTTTTGAGAACCAGTGTGCCATTGCGACGATCTACCGTCCAGCCGCCTTCAAGAACTTGTCATATGGGCTTGCAGGAGGCAACCTGAAGGACCGATCGTCGCTGGATATTGAGTCGCTGCGCCGCATGTAGTCCTTCTTTGTCAATTGCAGCTCAGGCTCGGATCGAGCAGATGACTGCAAGATGGGACGAGATGTAAGCATTTATGAGATATCAAGGTTAAGAGCCTGACAAGATGCCTGGATTTAGAAAGCTCAAGGTTAAGAGAAAGTACACATGCCTCATTTGTTTCCGGTCCATTATCCCCGGTTGAGCTACGGGAATTGGTCCTCGAGTGCTTGAAGCTCAAGAGAACAGACATCTTCTGCTGCTTTTCCATCACGAGGGATTCACACTGGCTCTTCATTTGGTCATACGATACAGGATTCATGGACACTGGAACGTTAGCAACTTGCCTTGCTGTCTCGTGAACCTGGGAGCAAGTAGTTCAAGTACAAACAGATGAGGAAACTGCACATTTTATAAGACAGACGAGGGTTTTTCAGGTGCCATTTGCTGTAGAGATGATACGTACAGATTCCATCAGTTGATTCACGTTTAGAACATCGGATGAACCCATAGATCCTGATGTTTTCCTGTCGGACTGAGACCCGCTGTGTTCAAAAACGATGTCATCATCATCATCCATCTCACAAGGAATAACTTCCTGAAAGCACAAGACAAGTAGCCAAAAGGTTAGGAAATAACATCACCGGCGAGTCATGCATAGCACAAAATCAAGTAATTCTGAAGGATACCTCATCGAAACAGTGATCATCCTTCTCTGCGTACATTAAACAAGAGTGTGGCGTCTCCATGAATAGCGGGGCACCAAGAGGAAATGAATCATCCAGGGTGAACTCTTGAAGAAGCTGTTCTTCTATCCCGTCAAACTTCTGCAATTTCAAGTGAATATACTCTAATGTCAGTTTTCTAGATTCTGTACAGCTAGCTAAGTCACAGAGATAATCTGATCAAGTAAGTCTGAATCTACACCTCTGGTAAATTTTCAAATTTCCTCTTGAAGTGAGATATCACAATATCTTTTAGCTGTGTATCGTCCTTATCCACAGCTGAAAGAAAAACTTGTGCATCACATTCATCTTCCTCGGAACCATAAGATTGTGCAGAAGTCATAATGAGTCGGCAGTCATCGATCAGGCAAAGATGAGGGTCAGCCTGCAAAATTAATAAAGCACGTTACTGTTATCATACTAATTACATAGAGCCGGACAATCCAAATTAAATAGTCACATGATGGATATCAACAAACCATTTTCGCTGGCACTGCCGCTTTGACAAGATGGGTAATCTGAGGAATATCAGCAACTTTTGCCGAAAAGATAAGCATTGCCGATGCCATCGTATACAAACATCTTCTCCGAGATGGCTGCACAACATCTTCACTTACACAGAAAAATAAAAGATTAAATCAAGCCATGAATTCAACTGCTATACTGGTGTCGCATATGGAGAGCATTTTCGTTCAGATTTTAATAGATAATAATTTAAAAACGGACATCTATTCGGTGAATCTCAATATCAGCTTTTACAACATCATTTGAGAGGCAATGTTCCAGGAACTTACTATCTTGGTTCAGAGACAACCTCCTGAGAGAGAATGCCAACTGGAAACATCGAACTAGTGCCACGTGACTGGAGGTCTGTCATCAAAATTAACTGGTCACTTAAACAGTACACAAGATGGTATCTCAGGTTCAACTATCCTGAGAATCTAAGAAAAGGGTTTAATGCTTTAACCCAAATGGAGTACATGATACTGGTTAAAATGCCCATCACTGATAACTTAGAGATCCAAGTTACATCTATCTAATATCATTTCAAGCTCTTCATAATCTTATGTCTCTACAGTCTACACTATGCATCATTGTACTCTCTGCAATGGACCAATTCATCTATAGAATCCAAATTATATGCATGAGGCACTGTACAATTGACTTAATTACCGTGTGAAATAAGGATGTGCTACTATGAAAATGATTAAAATATGTGACTTTGAAAACACAGACTGACAATGGGCCCATTAGCCCCCGGGTGGTAGGAACAAATTCCCTATTTACTACTACCTCAATTCCAAAATGTAAGCCTTTTTAGCAGTTCAATTTGAACTGCTAGAAAGGCTTACATTATGCAGCGGAGGTAGTATATGGTTTTCTTCCCTATTGAGTAGCAAAAATGACTGCATAAAGCTTGACTTACTTTTGCCTTCGAACACAATAAAGCAATGTTGTAGGTATGGCACATTGTTTCAAAATTTGAAGGTGAGTTATCTTCCAGAGATGCTTGACTCCATATAGATGAAAGAAGAAGAACAAGTTGGCCGCTGTTCAACTTCATAAACTTTAAATTCTGCTCAGATGTAAGGCAAGTAAGATATTGTATCAGTTGACGGTCAAAAGTCAAAAGATTAAGAACTAAGAATACTAGCTGGACTTCATACTTCATCACTAAAAGCGGCAAGACTATTCTCGTTGAAGGATGGGCTCCCTGAAGACTGACTTGCATTTGGTTCTCTGTGTGCATATCCATTCTCAGCACTTACCACAGCTTCTGATTTCTCATTTTGCTGCAAGAACTCCTTGATCTCAGAAGAGAAAGCTGACAGGGCCAACAATCGCACACTCTGTGAACCATTGACCTTCAATGGGACCGGAAAACATATTGCTGACCACGGGCATAATAGCGAAGGTGCAACAATGGTGGATAAAACTCGGTGTGAGCCAATCCTTGTCTTATGGTCTGGGTGCATCATTGCTAACAGAAGCTGATGGTACAAAGCTTCAGGAAATGCCTGAGATACAAAAGGAAATGCCAATTAATACTAATGTTCTATGGAGTACTGCTAAATTATTTCTCCATGGTAGTAAAAATATAAAAACTTACTTTCTGATTGTACGATAATTTGTAAACAGAAGCTGCTATTTGTGCTGTGCGGTAAACAGATGACACTGCCGCCCTGGCGATGGTGGCAGTGTATGAGAGATTCTCAAGCATTACACTGATCATGTCAAGAATAGGCCCAACATCCCCGACCTAATCAACACAACAAAAACTTTTCTTAAACATTTCTATGCGGAAACCAGAAATAGTTATTGTAATAAATTGCCAAAAGATTACAACAACCTTCTCTGTCAATTGCACCAGGCACTCCTCCAAGGCCACATAAAGTTCACTGTTCCACTTATCAACATCAGCGCTAGCATTTGCTGCTTCAATAGCACAGTACATACATTTTCGCAAGTGTTTTATTAAGTCGCTGATTGCACTTGCTATTGTCACTGATGCCTGCGACTTTGCATGCTTTGCAAGACGACAAGCAACGTTTACAATGCTGATTTGTTTGATGGGCATCTTGGCAACACTTTTATGATCAATGTGCTTTATGGTGAAAGATAGCAGTAAATGGCCATTTTGCCCTGCAAGTATAAAACAAGATTTAACAGGGTACTAACTTAGTCTACCGTCAAATATTTCCAACTTAAAGCAACGCTGAAAGGGAAAAAACAAGAGAAGAAATTACATGGGTGGAAATTGCTGCACCTGATTTGTCCATCAGTGTTTGCATTTCTTGTAGAACAGAAAGGGCAATCCCACTTTCAGGAGACCAGTAATTGTGGCTATCAAAAAGGCGAAAAAGAGGATCAAGAATACGCCGTACTGTTGTTGCCTCCTTCGCGATATCGGCCATGTTACGCAAGCAAACCCTTGCCCAGTGCGCTGGGTTCTCAGATGCAGCCCTGTAAACACATTAAGCCATTAATAGGATAAAAAGGTGAACTGTTGTTTATAACTGGGGTTATTGTGTGAACAGAAGATCTCACATTGTATCAGATGCCACTTTGGCACTATTTTGCCCAGATACTGCCAACATTGCCAAATCATCGTCATCTTGAAGTCTGACAACCTCTTTTATTGAGAGAGTGTGGTTAGCCTCATAACAGCTTATTATCACTGAGACAACCTGGGTTCGAGAATGAATGGCAAATTAATCAGATCCCCAGTTTGAGATGCTATTTGAGCTGAAACATCTCTGCTAACATTTTGCTTCATGAGTTGTTGTTTCTGGTCCACTTTCAATTAAATTTAGTTTACTATTCCTGTATTAAGTAGGTAGACCTAGTATGTCAGAATTTGCTGAACTTTGGTTATACTATATCTCTTCCCCGTATGCAATGATCTATTTGTACTGAAACTCACACAGGAAATAGTATTCCGCAGAAAGTATCCGGTATGCATGAAATTAAACTTGAAAGGACTTACTTCATCGAGTTCCATTGAAATATGGGAGTAGTCACCCATGTATTCGACCTGATTACAAGTGGTCAAACAGTCAGTCTGGCAGAAAAAGCAACGACGAAACTTCTCCTATGATATTACTTACAAGGAATCGGTAATGTTTCCCAACTTAATCACTGCTACTCCTATGATATTACTTGCAAGGAATCGGTAATGCAGAAAAAGCAACGACGAAACTTCCATTTTTTTTACTTTAACATTTTAAAAAAATACAGCACTATGGCAGAACATAGCATGACATGATATGAGCAGGATGCACAAAAAATGTATTTATTGTCCCACTTAAAGTAAAATATGGGTTTAAAGCCTCAATATAATAATTTCTGTCTATCCAGAGGCTTTGAAGCTGTATGCAGTCAACATACAAAAGTTCACATTTATGAAGCATGTGAAAATGTATAACAAATGAAATTGGTAACTGGTTCATTTGTTCTACAGCATTATTCCTGGTATGAAAAAAAAAGCCCTTAAATGGCTGGTTAACGTACAACTGTCTTGCCCTTTTCATCAGAGCAATTAAGTAATAGGTTGTCATACCATAGAAGCAAGAGCTTGGAGTGCAGCCGATCGAAGACGGAGCCCTTTGTTATCTTCCCTTTGTTCTTGACCAATTCTGCATAGTTTTGGTATGAGGCCTTCTAGACTAAACATATGTGTGCTGTCAACCTATATGAAGAACCAATTAGAATTCAGAAATTAAGCAGATAGCAAGTACCAAAACAATAAATAAAGTGTAAGTAGTTATATGCCACGTCAACAACCTGTCCACTGAGAAAGTCGACAAGCAATAGACAACCCAAGACCTGCAAATCATCGTTCGATTTCTGATCAAGAAGAGTGCGAACAATACACAATGTGCTTGTTGCCAGCAATGGTCTGAAACAAGAATAATCCAATCAGTCAATTAGCCAAGATTGGTCACGAGTGCATCACTGGATAAACAACATTTGCACTTACGTATGCTCCTTGCATGATCGAAGAAGTTTTCTATAGATGCATGGAACAACTTTGGCCAAGGTAAAATTCTCATGTCTCAGTTCTTTATAGCATCTCTGCTCAAGATACTCTGTGATCTGTCCGAAAAGAGGGAGTAAAATTAAATTCTGGTTTTTCCAAGGTTATAAAGTTGATTCATTCGCTTCGTTGAGTGCACCAATTAAATCCCGAAAAAGCAATTAGCTAAGCTCATTCCAGTGTGGTGATCACTGTAGAAGTAACAGCAGATCTACCAAACAGTTTGCAAGAACAATGCTCGTCACAGGAAAGCAATTACAAAGTGATGATCACTCGTCAACATAGAAGTATAAGAGTAGGCGACTACTTGGTCCGTAACAAGAATATATGCTTAGCGTTACCTAATTCAGTTTCTTCCACTGACTTGATTCCATTCTTTTGCAATGCCAGCGGGAATTATTAGACGGTGGTCCTAAAAACAGGGAGGAGGCAGAATGTGTTACCTTTGGTATGCGTGTTGGATTTCTCGATACATAATCGCAGAGTTTCCCGATCCTTCTATCATTTGGTTCTCCATCCTAAGTCAGCATCACAAGTTCAGTTAGCAAACTCCCACACATTTGAACGCAACACAAGCATTATGCAGAACTACAACTAACATGATAGACAGCAGGTTAGAAAATTCGAAAGGTAACAGGCAGGAAGGGCCATACCGCTGGCAGCTGGTAGATTTCCGCGATGATCTTCTTGTACCTCTTGACGGGCTGACGGGATCGCGCCCGCAGCGAGGGGCAGAGGTAGCAGAGGCTGCTGCACGCAGGCAGCACTCGCCGCGACATCACCCCCATGGCTCTCCTTCTCCTCTCCTAGCCGCCTTCCCCTCCCAAAAGGCCAAACTCTTTGATCCAAATGTCCTCAGACAACAGAACTGCAACTCAAACTCTCGAACTATCTGGTTATCCTCCTTGCTGCGATGACTCCAACAACTGAACCCTCTTCCTCGACTTGGACTATAGCGATGGGTAGCTGTTCGCAGCAGGGGATGGGAGCACCCTGTCCTGCCTCACGTTGTTGTAGCCAATTGGAGCCCCTTGGACCGAGTTGAGATCAAGAAACCGCAAAGATTCCCCCCGCGTCAGAGTCTACTCTGACCAAATCAAATCCAGGTTGGGATTGGGACTTTTTCAAAACAGCAACTTGCTGGGTCAAAAAATCCGGCAAAGAACGCGGGGCAAGAATCCTTCTTTCCCTCTCCCGAACTCCAAAACCAGGAGGGCCGGCCGACTAAATCCACACCCTGCGAAAGGAAAGATGAAACTTTTTTCTAAGAAATCACACGTTTCCAGACAACCCAGATCGCGCCCAAACGCAAATTGAACCGACGAGCGGACCCTGACGAGGGAAACGACAGAGGTACCTGCCACCAGCGGATCCGCCCGCCTGTGGGAGGAGGACGGAGGGGCGATCGCCGGTTGCGCCTCGATCCGGTCGCTCGCGGTGTGTCGCCGGCGGCTGCCTCGCGTGCGGGCGGGCGGGCGGGTGGTTGGGAGTAGCTGGACGACAACGGGGCAACAAACGGTCGCCTTCTGGCCTTCACTGCCGCAAGGAGGAGGAGGAGGAGGAGGAGGAGTAAAATCTTGGTGGCAGCTGGAGGTGCGGCGGAACATTCATAGCGGCGGCACGGGCACGGGAGGCGACTAGGCGTACTACAGCTCAGGGCAAGCGCGTCGGCGCGTAGCGGTTTTTCTACTACTGTGCGTGCGAATGGGGAATGTTTTGAGGGGCTTTTGGCAAAAACGTGCGCTCGCTACGTTTCTTTTTCTGAGCTCTGACAGGTGGGCACGTAGCACGAGGCGGCCGTTTTGGTCCTCCACTGGCCTGCAGCCTGCAGGCTGCCTACCTAGCGAGCGAAGTTACGTCTCTGCCCTCGACTGGTTCAGTTTTCACAGGCGCAAGTGTGTTTGGTTGGAGGAAGGAAGTGAAATGCAATGGGTTGGTTCCATGACTTATATACCCGACGTACTAAGCTGTCATGTGGGATCTTATCAAAGTTTTACTTGTATTCATTTAAAAATTTATATGGTAGTATAAAACTAGAAGTTTTTAAATAAATTAGAGTTAGGATTTTTGTGGGATCTCACTTGACACCCTACGACGTATTTAACCAACCACGTATTTGGTTGAAGTGTAGGTTCACCAAAAGGAATATTCTCTCAGTATGCAAAACTAACTCATAAGGCTGAATAAGGCGGTCCACATGGTTCTTCTCCGGCTAATCTCATCATGTAATCTATGTGATGACCGGATTTGAGTAGTCTATCAACAAAGTTGTGCATTTCTCTTTTTCTCCATAATTATTCTATTTCATTTTCTCCTCTAAACCCAACGACGGCGGTAAGCTAGGGAGATAGGAGAGCAAGCAAGAGGCGCATGGATCTACACGCAATAGTTCCCTTGCGTATCGCATACGCAGGGCCGGCTCTCACCCATGGCCACTATGTGGAAGGGCATAGGGCCATGCATATAGGGGGGCATGATTGTAGCATCTTTTAATACTCATGCTAAGCCACCGTTTCTAGGCTAAAAAATTGCAATGGGAGAGCAGACGTGCGGGATAGTCAAGTTCATAGATCATTCTTTATAGTCTGACAATTGTTGGTTTTCAGCCGTTATTTCTATCTCTTCCACTGCCCGGCCACACGACGATGCATGTAGTCTCTAGACTAGAGATTGATACGGAGTATTTCCTACCGGGAATCGATCGACCGAATTGGGGAATCCATCTACGCCTCGCTATGCTCCCCATGCCCCTGCTTGCCACTTCCCAACAACTAGTACGTTCAGTTGTCGCTTGTTCCGATGATTTAGTGTTTCTAGTTTAATGTACTCCATCGGTCTGAAATTACCTGATCTAGATTTTCATCTATATCTAGACGAGTTTTAGTGTGTAAATACATACGAACTAGACAAGTTGTAAGTAACATATCTGGACGGATGAAGTGTTTTTTTTTTCACAATTGTAGGTGCTCCAGTGTTGCCCAGAAAATATAAGTCTAGTGCTGAGAAGAGAAATAAAAGAGAACATTTAGTTTTTTAGTTGTTGGATGACATTGTTTTAGTGCTTACAATTTCTTTTATACTGTACCATTCAATTTAAGAATGTGGTTGGATTTTACCTCTTAATATTTTGGAAATAAAAATAGATACATGTAGGTCTATATATTTATATGTTGTACATATATAGCCTTTGGAGCCCATGGTGTCGGCTTCGTCTAGGACCCTCCAACACATAGAGTTGGCTCTGCACATACGGTGGGGGAAGAAGATGGCTACCTTAGAGAAAGAGGAGAGAGACAACCGCAAGTGTTTGTAGGGCAAGAAGAGGACCGCCAATGGAAGCATCATTGCCGACAATGAAGAAAAAGGTAACGGGATTATTTCAATTGTCAATAAATTTTTATGAGATTAATACTTGGTGTGATACAATATGTGCTTGATTAATATATGGTGTCCTTTTCTTAAATGACTTTGTATTTTACAAAACTAGTGAGAAAGTAGTATATTGCTAATTCTTTGTGCCAACCCTTCAACCAAACAGTGAGATGGGACCATTCCATTCATCACTTATCTCTAACAAAACAATGAGGTGTTACCGTTCCTTTTCTTAAAATAGAAAGTGCGAGTGACATCCATTCCAGTTGGTTTTCCAACCAAAAGTACTCTGTAAGGGAATGTATAGTGGTCTCCTAGCACCGTTTTACACTTCCTCCGTCTCAAAATAGATATGGCAGGTTTATCAAAATTTGAAAAAATCTACATACTAAATAGTATTTAGATTCATCCAAATTTTAATAAATCTAAGATATTTATTTTAAGACGGAGGGAGTAGTACATTGCTATTTCTATACGGAGTACACTATGGCACATTACAACGAGAAGTAAAAATATCATATACAATTGTATCAATTTAGTTTAATATGTTGCATGAGGGATGATATATAATGGTAAAAGAATATGCAGACTGAAATGCACAAATTCTCTCAGAGTACCGTTGTTGTGCTACCAAGGCCCCATGCGAGTAGGAGGATTGAAAGTTTGGCAAATTGGATCTATCATTAGGAAACCAAATGAAAAAGGTTAATTGTAGCGGCCCCCTTATACCCGCAAAAAGTAAATAAATTGTAGAGGCCCCTTGTACAGCAGGATGCAGGAGGAGATGGCATTGTCATGCGACGAACAACAGCGTTACGGTTCGTCTAAACCCAAGAAAATCGTGGCATGAAAGACGGGGAATGGCGAGGCATAGCCGTGAAGGGTATAACCGGGAATCGCTCCTCTCCCTCCCTGCGAGGTTCGAATGGAATCCCGGGTCCCGAAACTGTCGTGCGATCCGAGAGAGAGAGAGAGACACCGCCATGAAGACGGGAACAGGTCTCGCGCATCATACGGTTGGGACGGGACCCACGGCCCTGTCGTGTCTGCACTTTGTGTCCCCCTTCTTGTAGCTACGCTAGCCTGGTACGGTGTTCGTCTCAACGAGACCTACGGAGGTAGCCTGGTACTTTTAGTATAGTATACTGTAGAAAAATGAAAAGGTTGGCACGTACTGTATCATCACTCCTAGGCTTAAAACTGCAGTAGTAATTTTGTTGCTTGCGGCGACAGCTGAAATGCTGGACAAGAGGAACTCGAGACTCACCAACTCAGCTTTAGAGCATCCCCATTCGTCGGCGTTTTCGGGCCGAAGTCCAGACCTATTTTTGGCCGGACGAAACTAGATTTCGGTCTAGGATCGTCGAGTTTTTCACTCGTGTTGTCGGATCAAGTTTTCGCGTTCGGGTAATATTCAGTTAAACACGGCGAAATTTAGGCAAATATAGACGGATTTCATTAATTAGGGCGAGGACGTACATATTATATTGAATTTAATTTAAATTAGGAAAAAATAAAAAGGCTGCCGCCGTGTCCGACATCGATGCCGATGCCAGATGCCGCTTCTATATGCTGAGACGGTGGTTGTTACTGGCGTGGATGTGCTCCAGCACGACGACGAGCGTTCGTCCGGGAATGACTCCAATGTGGCGACGACGCTTGATTGTTATGCTTTGGCGGCGAAAGACCCATCATGGCGGGCGAGCTCCTGGAGCCGCCTGTTGGCGAAGAACTGCTCCCAGAAGACCAGGTTGCCCGGATCCTCGGCGAGATCCGGGTCTTCCATGGCGGCCGAAGCCGTTCGCCGCCGCGGTGTCCCCGGGGAGTCTCTCGGCCATGGCTTTTCGCCGGAGTTGTGGAAGTGGAAAGGTGCGAGCGTTTGGAGTTCGCCGGAGTTGGGAGCGTTGTGAGAGAGTGTGAAGGGAAAAGGCAAGAGGTATGGTTTTTATAGGCCGAGGCGTGGCGAAGTGGTAGGAAAAAGGAAACGACGGAAGTTCTTGGCCGTCATTCGTGGCACGGAGCCGAGAGTCGATGGTGGCGCGTGACGTTACGGCAGTGGCGAATCGACGGGCAGTTAATGTCCAGCGGTCCTCCGCTAGGTTCCGAGGCGGAAGAATGACGACGACTCGGCTTCTGTCGATGAATGGGCGGGTCCACTCGCCGCCTTTTTTTATTTTCGCCGAATTCGCTTCGTTCGGCGTTTCTAGGGCGTTCTCCGGATCCTGGAAATGGCTTGGGAAGTCCAGAGCATAGTTGGTCTAAATCCGGACGAAAACGAGGTCCTGGGAACGCGGCTGGGCTAAATTTCGCCGTTCGGACCTAAAATTCTCGTAGGATCGGCGTTCTGAAAACGTTAGTGGAGATGCTCTTAAATAGGGGTTCACAGTCATACTCAAGTCAAAATTTTATAATTTAGCCATTGTCGGCTAGTCCAATCCGATACCTTTCTTGGGGCCGATCGAGTCCCGCCATCTACTCTTCTTGATGGATGGTGTGTCGACAAGGAGACTCAAGGTGAAATTTTATTCTCCGGAGGTGTCCGTGGAAAAATATTTCTATAGAACCTGGTCCACAGATTTGGAGGTGTGGACCAACTTCAGAATACAACATGTGTCCAAAACAGTAAAAAAAACATGATTAGCAACTGTTTTTAAATCTAAACACGTCCTCATTTGCAAAAAGATAGAAAAACACGGTCTAACCCTTCCATGCCTTCCATCCCTGCGTTCCGTGCACTGCGAGACGTACGATGCAAATGCCCCCTGCAATGCAAACAGTGCGCAGTTGAGACGAGCACGTGGGTGTTAATTAATCGCGAGCTTGGTGAAAGCACAAGGAGACATGGAAACACAACGGATACCAGGTCCACCGCACCACATGGCCTGCAGCTAATTGGCGTTTTGTTGAAACAATCAGTCGATTAGAATCTCGCATGTGACGTGCCTGCCTATCGGTGGGGCCGGATCCTCCTTGTACCTAGCAACGTGTTATCTGGTGTGTGTGCTTTCAGCAAGCAAAGAGGTGTATTTCCATTTGAAGAAAGTCCAGGTTTCGTCCCTGAAGTCGTGTGAAAGTTTAGTTTTCATTCTAAAACTTTCGTTTGGTCCAAAAGAAATCATGAATTTTCGAAGTTCAAATCCTTGCTGACCCGAGAAATGGAATGACTTTGACAAGGAAAACCACTCTGGCTAACCGAAACGTGACTCCGACTGTCCATGGATACCTGAAACCGATGGATAGCCATCTTAAATGACGAGGGTTTGGTAAAGAAGAAACCCACGGACTAATTAAAGGTAAAAAATTAGACCCGTTGGGTCTAGCGGGGGACAGGCCTGGCGGGTGGCAAACCCGTTTCCATGGACCCGATAAACCCACTAATCCTAACCCGAACCCCCAGAAATCCTGACGCTAACTCCTACTGTCCACATCCCCACATGCACGCAGCTACGCACAGATGCATTGCACACACACAGGACACGACACACACGCACACCTACCCAGCCCATGTCCTTCTTCCACGCACGCGAACACACGCACACACACCTTCCTCCTGTGCATGCGCATCTCCCAGCGCTGCCGCTCAATCCCTTCACTGCCGTACCTCCGTACGTCACCGTCGCTCAATCCCTGCGCCGCCGCCGCTCAATCCATGTGTCGTTGCAACACCTTCTCCATGGAGGCTTGGCTGCTCGAGATCGACGAGCAGTGACATGGCATAGCTCCTACGACCGCCAGCGCCATGGGAGATGCCTCCCATCAACCTCTGATTTGCGGGTACCCGTCGGGTCCCCATACCCGACCAGGTCGCGGGTCTGGATGAAAGTCAGACCTGATGACGGGTTTAGGGGAGGGGAGGAGGGACGGGTGCGGGTATGGGGGCAGACACGGCCTCAAACCCAATGGGTGACATGCGTAACCATGACACGTCGCTCAAAGATCTAAAAAGGAAAAAAATCATTGAGCCGCCGACCTAGTCGACCTTCTAGCACCATGTTAACCACCATCTATTAGTGGCGCTCCGACCTACTCTAGCATTACGGCATGCTGCTAGCCCCCGGCAAGTAACACCTCACTGTCACACCCCTTTCACCTAGTAGTACCACACTGGCATGTACGCTTAGAACCAACACATCATGTCACCTTTTTGATCTGGTCGTCTAGTTGTGCCTTCCATATGAAGAATGGAGCATAGAGGCATGTGTCGACCATGGATTCCTCCTATGAGCGTGATCATGACAGAGTGCGGCCGATGAGCACGATCACGAGGCTAAGCTTGACATCACTCTGACGAGCAGGGAGATGCGAATGAGCTAGGGGTGTGTGTGAGCGAGACAATAACATGATGGATGAGCTTGAGGGTGGACATGAACGAGCAGGGCAGCCTAGCTGACTAACCGGTTGACAACTGGGTGGGACCGTGCGAGCTCTTGTGTGAAAATGTTGACCAGAGGGTGAGGATTTTGATTGGTTGGAATGGCCCGCTCCATATTCGGTTCATATGTTCAATCTAATATGCTTTTTTGTGTCACATGTTATCCACCTAAGAGTTTTCTAGGGTTAGATGATATTTGAACTTCTCCAAGAGTTTGAGGTTTATTTCGGACCAAACAGGAGTTTCATGACGAAAAGTAAACTTGCCTAGTAGTTCAGGGATGAAAAGTGGACTTTCTTCTTTCCATTTGAAGTTCATTTTCAGGTGGGTGGTGGAGATGGATGGTTTGCAAACAAGTACTCTGCCACCAGGCCGCATCTCTTCCATCCCGAAACGTGCTTTATGGCCCGCAGGCTGCAGCCCGCTATTGTTCCTACGGGCCGTCGCGACGTGTTCCCTATGTTCACTTTTTTTTTCGTTTGAACCCATGGACATTTTATAAACGACATGAACATCTGCTTTGTGGAATATTACTTCATAGTCGATGTTTAAAGTAAGATTTCCCCATCTGAACTTCATCGTTGCACGTTCATTTTGTGGGCATTGTATCCGAAATCTTGGAGAAGCCTGTAGGCCTAGTCAAATAAGCCACTACTAGAGTTGGCCATTCGCAGTCAGAATCAGTTAAATTTACACCATAAATCCATAATACAGTTAAAAAACAAGGGAACTTTTATTTAGCAAATGCATTAGTCATTCAGAATTCAGAGCGAACACATTCTGGACCATCGGAAATTGCTGACCGTTCGCGTGCGATGCGGGTCCAGCAGCAATACGTAATATATATTCATTGGGGGAGGTGTTGTTGGTGGTCAGTGCTGCTGCTAGCTGTTCTCCTCGTCGTCGGCCCTTGATGTTGAGCTGGACAATGCGTTCCGCCTAATCTGAATGTTGGTGATGCGTCCGTGGATGTGTTGCTGTGATGATATCACAGATAGAAGGCCTTTAAGCAAAGGTATACTACCTCCGTTTGGGATTATAAGTCCCGCGCGGATAACTAGGTTGCCATTTTGAACAACAAAATATACATATTATAGTATAAAAATTATACCATTAGATATCTTAGAGATTATATTTTCTAATTTTATAATTTTTGTAATATATAAGTTATATTTTGTTGGTCAAACTAACAATCTAGGTATACGCGTAGGACCTATAATCCCGAACAGAGAGAGTACGGCGGATGCTACAACATTTGCATTCTGCCTTGCAGATGAAATCGTTGCCCAAGAAACACATGGTAAATCACTATAGTAAACCCCGATGGACAAGGGAGCCAAAGAAAACCAAGAAAAGAAGGTACTGTCTGTAGGTTTAATCATCTGGGGTAGATAGGAAGCCAGTAGGAACGAAGCAGATAGCTATGAAGACGAGCGCCGCCATTCTCGCAGGATCCTGCAGCTCAGGGTCGTGATACTTGTTCCTCCGCACCAACAGGTAGACTACCCACGCCACGCTCGCAACCGGTGTATCTAGATTCATCTAAAATTTAAAAAATCTAAGACATCTATTCTTGAATAGAGGGAGTAAGTGAACCCACACGCAGGTAATAAAACCATAATAATAATCCAGGGGGAACACACACCCTCACGAAGATCCTCCAAACGGACCAAGCGGTTCTGAACATTATATGGTCGTTCTGGGTCGATTGGTCGCCGGCGCCGCCTTGTTCCATCCTATCGAGCTCGAGCAGGAGGTCGTGGAGCGGGGGCCGTTGAGTAGACCTGGGTGGTCTGCCCGTCGGCCAGGGGCAGCAGACCGGACACATGATCAACAAACGCGCGCGCCGCCGCAGATCGGTCGGTGGACAACCAGCTAGCTAGGCCGCCGGCGTTCAGTTTTTCCTCTCGGAGAAGACGTCGACTGATCTGGTGGTGTATGAGACTATGAGATGGACTTGGTCGGGGTTGTATGTGAAGGCTCCATCGACCAGTTGCCGATCGAGCAGGACTCTATACAAGAGAGTTCTTTTTTTTTAGGAAAGCAGCACGGACTCCATCCTGCCGCGGATTTATTACTCATCAAAACAGGCTTACATCATTGGTGATTATAGCAACAAGAAAATCAGGAGGATCCTCCTGTCACGCAGTGCATTCAGGACCCTCTGCTCTACTAGCTAATAAATGAGCCGCATCATTTGCTTTTCTAGACCAATGACTAAAAGAAACAAAAGAAAAATTACGACAAAGAAAAGAACATTCTTCGTAGATCGCCGCCGCTGGTCCCATGGAATTGCCTCCATCCTTCATGATTCGAATAACCTCCATGCAATCGGACGTGACTATAATTCTATTGCAACCAATTTGTCCCGCCAACAGGAGGCCATCACGTAGAGCCGTCGCCTCCGCAGTAGAAGCATCAGCCACATACGGTAATGAACGGCTGCATCCAGCAATAAAAGAACCATGGCTATCCCGCGAAATAGCGCCTGTGCCACCAATACCCAGGTCTGGATCAAAACCAGCGTCGACATTGAGTTTGACAGTACATTCACTTGGCTTCAACCAGCCGTGGCGAGAGATCCGATTGTCGCCTTTCTTTCTTGCCCTTGAGTAGTTTGTAGCCAGTGCCATGATAACTTGTGCCGATCTTGTTGGGTGTTGAATTTTTTCACCATGAGTAAACTGCCTATGTTCCCACCAAATATACCAGCATGCCGTAGAAACAAGATCATTCCTCCGAACATCAGGTAAGAGAGGAGCCATGGATTCTCTCTCAAGTAGAAGTGTGCCTAGTACAGAAGATCCTTCATGGTCCACAACACATGCCTTGTTAATAGTTTCTAGCAATCCTAGGCTTTTCTAAATCTCTTTTAACTCGTTGACATTGAAAATAGGCATGTTTAATGCTTTCACAATCAAGTGAGCAGAGAGGACATTGAGAAGAAATAGGGACGTGCCTGTTAGCCAAAACACCATAGCTCGGAATAGCTCCTAGGAGAGATCTCCAAGTATGGATTTTAATTTTTGCTGGAACCTTCATGCCCCAGACTTTCTTCCATATCGGGCTAGTAGAAGTACCAAAAAGGTTTGTCCTTGCTAGTTTACAACCATGCTATGATTTCCACTCCAAATGGTAGGCTGACTTAACAGGGAAGAAACCATTCTTATTGAAGTGCCAAGAGACAAAATCGTGCATCATACCAACAGCCAAGGGGATTTTTAGAATCCTCTCCGCATCAATTTGCCAGAAAGTTTCTCTGATCAACTGTTCATCCCATGTTCTATTTTCTTGATCAATCAGTTTAGACACCCTTGTCAAGACAATATTTTCCCGCCTTGTAGCAAGGCGCCTAGATGGTGAACCTGGGATCCATGGATCATCCCATAAGTTTATGTTAGATCCATCACCTACGCGCCAGATATACCCTTTTTTGAAAGTTTGAATACCTGCATGCAAGCTTTGCCAAGTATAGGAACTTCCCTTCTTCAGCGAACAATTTAGAATATCACCATCAGGAAAATATTTAGCCCGGAGAATTCTAGCGCAAATAGACTCCGGATCTGAAATAAGCCTCCAACACTGTTTAGACAACATGGCCAGATTGAAACAATGTAAATCTCTGAATCCCATACCTCCTTGAAGTTTTGGTATAGACATCTTCCACCAAGCAAACCAATGCATATGCTTATGTTGGTCTTCATCTCCCCACCAGTACCGGGACATAGCAGTAATTATCCTATTGATAATCTGTTTAGGTAGCTTGAAGACAGACATAGCGTAAGATGGAATAGCTTGAAAAATAGCCTTCAGTAAAACCTCCTCCCCCCTAGAGATAGTATCTTCTGAATCCAACCGATGAGTTTCTTACATATTTTACCAATGAGATGCTGAAAACAATCACTACGGTCTACTCCGACCAAAGGAGGTAAATCCAGATATTTATCGGTTATTGCCTCTGTCATAATATTGAGAATAGTGCATACTTCCGCTTTAATATTCACATCAGTACATGGGCTAAAGAAAATGCTCAATTTACTGCCACTTACCAACTGACCCGACGTACCACAATAGCTATCCAATGCTCTCCTCAAACTGGCTGCATTCTGACTATCAGCCTTCATTAAGATTAAAGAGTCATCGGCGAACAACAAATGTGAGATGACAGGAGCATCCCTACACACCTTCACACCAGTAAGGTTACCATGTTCCTCTTCAAAATTAATCATAACTGTGAGGCCCTCGGCACATAGCAAAAAGAGATACGACGAGAGAGGGTCCCCTTGACGGAGCCCCCTCGACGGGTTAATAATATCAGATTCACCATTATTAAGCCTCACCCGATACCGCACAGAGGAAACACACTCCATAATCAGCTGCACCCAATTACTCTCAAAGCCAAGTTGGATCATAATGCTCTCCAAAAAGCACCATTCAACCCTATCGCAGGCCTTATGCATATCCAGCTTCACCGCACAATTCCCAAATTTACCAACTCTCTTGTTCTTGATAGCATGGTAGGACTCATATGCCACCAAAAAATTATCCGTGATTAGTCTGCCTGGAACAAAAGCACTCTGGAAAGGAGAAATAATTTTCGGGAGAAGAATCTTCAGTCTGCTCGCAATCATTTTCGAAATCACCTTATATACCACGTTGCATTAGCTAATAGGACAAAATTGGGTAATGGACTATGGATTATCTATCTTTGGGAGTAGAACAATAGTAGTGTCATTCCATCCCTCCGGAATTGACTTGGAGTTCACAGCTGGCAACACCTCGTCCGTCAGATCCTCCCCAATAATGTGCCAAAATCGTTTGTAGAAGACAGCATGCAGCCCGTCCGGGCCAGGAGCTTTTAAGTCGTCGATGTTAAAAAGCGCTTTCTTAACCTCCTCTCTCGTGTAAGGGGCAGTTAGGATCTCATTCATTTGGCGATCAACCCTTGGCTTGACCTTACTGATGACATGGGGATTAGCAACATCAACCCCCGAACTGAACAGCCCGGAGAAATAATCTCCTGCCAACATACGCAGGTGGTCTTGATCATCAACCCAAACCCACGAAGCCAGTTTGCACGTCCACTTTGGACCCAATACAACTCCTCCTGCTCCAGGAGGTCCTCGATCTTATCTTGCACCACCTTCTGTTTAGCTATTGCCTCATCCGTGAGAGGACCTGAAAGGATCTTATTAAGCTCTTTTTTCAAAGTTCTAAGCCTATGACGAGGTCCCCTCAGCTCAGATTTGTCCCAGTCATGAAGAGCTGAATGCACAACATCCGTCTTGCGCGCCAACGGCCAGCCTTCCTCATGTTTCACACGTAGCCACGCCGATTGAATAATTGTTTTGACTGATTCCTCACAAAGCCAACGAGCTTCGAATTTGGGTCTGACCCTTTGCATCGCATGGGGCAGTAACTGAAACTCGGTATCAACTATGATGGGTCGGTGATCAGACTTCCCAAAATCTTCATGAATAATTCCATAATTAGGAAACATATCAACCCAACTCTGATTAGAGACCGCTCTGTCGAGTCGTTCTCTTATTTTCCCCTCCTCCATGTAAATAAATCTCTCGAGTAGCCCAAGTCATGTAAATTGCACTCCGAGAGCACGTCCCGGAAATCCTGCACGCACCTTTGTGGTCTGATATTCCCTCCTTCCTTCTCATGCCCAAATAAAATTTTATTGAAATCCCCTACAATGATACATGGTAA
Source organism: Avena insularis (assembly GCA_023614405.1). Classification (NCBI taxonomy): domain Eukaryota; kingdom Viridiplantae; phylum Streptophyta; class Magnoliopsida; order Poales; family Poaceae; genus Avena; species Avena insularis. The sequence goes on along the minus strand of CM042691.1, from coordinate 375,535,473 downwards.
GTCAGTTTTTGTATGCAAATTTCTGATGTAATTCCAGGATAGATGTTTCCTCTCTCCACTCGGTTCTCCATAGAAACCCGTGAAATGCCAAGCAGAGTCATAGTGTTCATTCACCTTTGTGCTTTAGACTCACTTTTATTTTAGCTTTTAGTTGTTGTGACACTTATCTTGCTTTCCAGTTAAGGAAAGTAAAATGAATGTTAGAACTGTAATGTTTAATGCACCCTGAGTTCCAATAGGATCTCATTTGCTTGGACGTAAACCTAGATTGCTAGTTTATGCATATGACTGAATGAAAAGAAAAACATGGGAAGCAACTTTTTTCAATTAACAAGACATCATAACATGACGGAAGGTGAAGTCAAAGCTGTTAGTGTTCCCTCTCTATTCTCTCTTTTGAGTAAAAGCAGAAAATGAGGGGCTAGCACTACATAGAAGAACACATAGAAGTTTCAGGCAACAAATGCCTTCTTCTATTAGCTTTTGAAGCAACGGATGCTACACTACTCAGCAACAAATGCCTACAGAACTTAGCAACCCATGCTTACACACATATGTTTGACACACATACATATGTGCTTCAACCTGACACACAGGCTATCTACTACATCTTGGCTTGCAACTTATGCTAGCCCACAGCAACTGGATACTTCATGACCTAGCAGCTCCTTCTACCAGCCAACTACATTGACAAGATTACTTCTAACGGCAAACACACAACCTATGTGTGCTCTACAGCCTGCACACAACCTATGTGTGCAGATCACACCATGAAAAGATTACATTCAGGTTAACAAAAGCTGTACGAGAGCATGGGTGTCTCCAAAAAAATGTGTAAACAAAATTCTTATACATGGTGTTAATAAAGTTACTTGTTAAGTATTGAACTCAACATGAACAGGAGTGGGGAGTTATCCAACATGGTTTCAACTTTGAGTGACAATGGATATGATGCTAAATAGTGAGTGGCAACAATTATTAATTCACCATTAGTGTTACAGCCAGAAGAACCTAACAACATGGGGTAAAGTGCTCAAATGGTTACATTGCGGCTGCTTGTAAGAGTTTGAGAAGATAATATAGGGCATGTCGATAACAGAAACTCTGCAACTAGAGGCACTACAACAGTTTGGCAAGACAGCCACTACACTGAAGTCTGAACGCTGAAACCTCAATGAAGTAATATTGTCGATGTAGAAGAACAATCATTTAAGTAGTCATCTTTGAGCTTCAGATCGAAATTGCAATCAACAAATAGCGCGTGTTCAAACTCCAAGTCAGAAAGGAGATAGTTGTCATCATGTTCACCTGCAAGAAAGCAACAGTTTAGTTGGAGCAGTTACCACGAAACGTTTTGCCATGCAAATGGAACATGTAGATAACACGCAGTAACAGGTTGCTATTGATCAGTTGTAATCACAGTAATATACAGGTCTCTGGAGTGAAAGAAGAGCACATACATAAAGTTTCTAGCAAAAATCTTTTCTTTTGGAGCAAGACATGACTGAACCTGGTTTCACACAAACTAAACACGGACCCAGATAATTTATAGCAGGTTACTATAAAGCTATGCATTCGTGTAATTTCCTGCCACGGACATACATTGCCAGTTCATGTAAGGGAAAAGAAGAGGAGAGTGAGGCGAACCTAGTCTTGAGCTTAAGTGTGTCATCGAAGGAAGAAATTCAGGATCCAGCTCAAACTTTGTTTCATCATCTGGATCGGCCATGGATATCTAGAATATAGAAGTAGTGAATATATCAAGTGAAAAATACAATATTTCATACAGTACGTAACATCAACAGAGCATGGTATGGAAATGTTTGAGCTTACAGTTGTTAGTAACCACCATGATGTTCACTAAGACATTTTATAGCATTAAAAAAACTTGCAGGTACATATGTAAATACCATACCAATTTATCCCATCTCCTCTAATTCCATAATACCATGCATATAACATACTAGTGTGCCAGGAAATCAGTTAGCTAAACTATGAGCAATCCTAATAATCAGCATTCATTCAGAACTTCTCAATAATTAGTTCACTTCACTATTACCACCATTTAACTCTAATGGCAGGATAGTGGTGATATTAGTCCTGCCCGTTCTTTGTAATGCATCATCCAGATGCACAACTATTACCTCTATTCCAAAATATAAGAACATCTTATATTTAGGAACGGAGGGAGTACATTTCATCACACACTAGAGAGAAATTTCTGATCAACAAAATGTTACAACATACCTTCGATGGTACATCGATGTCATAAATACTGTCCATAGAGACTTGCAAAGTACCCAGTGCCTTCTCCACCTTCTTTCGTATGCCTGATTCCGGGTCCAAACAAGACACAAAACAGATTTTAACACACACAAACAAACAATGTAAGAACTTGCATTTTAGTTTTTTCCCCTCTTACAAAACGACTTAAGGAGATAACATCAAGGTTTAATGGCATAAAGTCAGTTCAACGGAACCAAAAAAACGTACGCTCTTCGTGTTTGTCGGCGGCCAGTCTCTGCACATCATTTCCAGTGAAGCTTGCAGTTTCAACTCCATCCTTAGCCCACTCGCAGCACTTTATCCAGTCCCTCTCACTCAGATAGCTAGGCTTCGCCACACCCTTTGAACCCTGCACACTCTCTGCTGATTTAGCCTTCCCTCCGGCACCGGCGGGGGGAGCTTTCCCGGCTCTACCGAGGTCTCCTAATGCTCTCCTCTCCCGCCGCCCCGCCCTGAACGCAGGCCCGCGCACGGTCCCGGCCTTCTTGACATCAACGCCTTGCCAATTGACAGCAGGAACGAGCAACGGATCAGCACAAAAGAGAAGAGTTCGCCGTCGAATTCGGCGAGGCGATAGGGTAATTACCTCGAAATATCGGCAAGTTCTCGCTTTGCACGAAGATTGGAGCCCGCGAAGGCAATTCCTGCTGCATTTTTTTGTCAGATCGCGCGCGTTTGTTCGAGTGAAGTGGAGGCTTGCGGCGGAGCGAAATTGGAACTTGCGGTGGAGGTAAAACCCCTAGGAATCGCAAGAACTAGCGCGCGCTGCGTGAAACCCTAGGACGATGTTGGATTTTGGAGGCTTGCCCGGAGGAAACCGACGAGGTGAAGTGGAGTGGAGGCTTGCTGCGAAGGAGGAAGAAAGGAAACGGGAGGGGCGGCCTACAAGCGAAAGCGTAAAACAGTTTTTGTGGAGTATTACAAACCTAATACTACTCCGTACATTTTTCATGAAAAAAGCGTAAATGATATAGTGATGAACTATAGTGATATTCCGACAGCTCGGTGAGCATTAATAATCAGATAATTCCAACACCATCCAGTAATTCCACTCCAACCATGGCTGTAGCCAAAGGATTTCCCTTTTCACAAGTCCCCTCATTGGCGCTCAACTCATCCAATAGATTCCTTTTTCTCCTAGATTTGTTTTATCCTTCGGTTCGACCTCCATATCAGATGTTTTTAGTGGACTGGTGAAGGGTTTCGCGGCATAGTAAATCAAAATTTTCTACGGATGCGAACAAAGGGAAGCCAAGATCTAATCTAGGAGATGCAAACAACGAGAGGGATTAGATGAGATCTTCATACCCTTGAAGATTCGCCATACTGAACGTTAAATTAACGTGGGTGATGTAGTCGTACTCGCTTCTCCTCCTCGCGATCCGATCCGATCTAGCACCACAAGTGGCGATGCCTCCATGAGATGCACACGTGTAGCACCTCGACATATCCTCCTTTCTTGGTCCAGCAAGTATGGTGGAGAGATGGGTTGGATCTACAACGCGACGGCGCGGTGCAATTGGTGGAGAGCTTCTGCAGCAGGGCTTCGCCTACACGCAGTCGGGAGGGAGAGAGAGGAGGGCAGCAGGGCGACTAGGCTTGAGGGGGAGGTGTGGGGGGGTGGTGCGCCCCAGCCCTCTATATATAGAGGGGTGGGCGCCTGCCCTAACCCCTCCCCCAAGCCCTAGGCCGGCGGCCAAGAAGGGAGGAGTGGAGGGCAAGTAATCCCCCCCTTCTAGAAGCTCCAATTAGGGTTTCCCCTTTGTTTGGCCGGCTGGGCCCTATGGGGCCTTGTGCCCCTGGCCCATGCGCTGTGGCACTCCCTCATAGGCCCATGCCCTTCCCGACAGGTGGGGCCACGTTGGTCCCTCCGGAAGGTTCTAGAAGCTTCCTACAATACCGATTAACCCGAACAATTCAACTCCAAAAACTGCATTGCCGTATATGACTCTTATTCTCCGGACCATTCCGGAACCTCTCGTGATGTCCCGGATCCCATCCGAGACTCCGAACAAAAACTCATAAACCAATTATCCAATCTATCCTAGCGTCGAGACACGTTAAGTGTGTGACCCTTCGGGTTCGAGAACATGCAGACATGATCTTATATCAATAATCAACGGTGAGTGCGAAACCCATATTGACTCCACACATTCATCGATGATCATATCGGATGAACCATGATGCCAGATTCATTCAATCCCATATATATATTCCCTTCGTCATGCGATATTTTACTTCCGAGATTCGATCGTCGATGCGTCATACCTAGTTCAATCTCGTACACAGGAAGTACTTTACTGGTTCCTTAATCCGATTTCACTTTGTGTTTAACTCCTTAAGCACATGCTTTCAAGCGGTGTTGATATCGATTACCGAGTGGGAACAAAGTATATCTCTCCGACTTGGGAGGACAAATCCCATCTCGATACATACAACCCGTGTACTTTCCGATAACCTGAGAGACACCTTTATGATCACCCTCTCATAGGATGACGTTTGATGACCTCAAAGCTTTCTTCCGATACCAGGGAGTTGTATTATCTCATGGTCTAAGGAATACAATATTTGACATAAGAAAAGCTTCGCAAATATGAACACGATGACACGATCTAATTGCTTCGCTTAATTTGGGTATGTCCATCATATCATTCTCCCAATGATATGATCTCATTATTAATCAACAACTCATGTCTATGGTTAGGAAACCTTAACCATCATTAATCAATGAGCTAGTCCATAGAGGCATACTAGGGACACGGTGTTGTTCACAAACCACACAAGTATTAAAGTTTCCGCTTAATACAATTCTAGCATGGAATATAAACTTTATCATGAACAAGAATTATAATAATAACATCTTTATTATTTCCTCTAGGGCATAATTCCAACAGTCTCCCACTTGCACTAGAGTCAATAATCTAGTTTACATTTGGCAACAATCTCACACCCATGGCACTAAGGTGTTGATCATGTTTTGCACGTGGAAGAGGTTTAGTCAATGGATCTGCGACATTCAGATCTGTATGTACTTTGCTAATCTTCAGATCTCCATCTGCTATATAATCTCGGATTATATGAAACTTGCGGTTGATATGCTTGGTATTTGGATGATATCTTGGTTCCTTAGCGAGTGCTATGGCGCCAGTGTTGTCACACAATATCTCCAGTGGGTCCAATGCACTTGGAACCACGCCAAGCTCAGCGATGAAGTTTCTGATCCAAACTCCTTCACTTGACGCTTCTGCAGCAGCCATGTATTCCGCTTCTACTGTAGATCCCGCGATCACGCTTTGCTTGCAGCTTCTCGACTCTGACTCCTCCATTCAAAATATAAACGTATCACGTTCGAGATTTAGAATCATCCTTGTCGGTGTCGAAACTAGCGTCGACGTAACCTTTTACGACGAGTTGTTCATCACCCCCATAGACTAAGAACATTTCTTTAGTCCTATTTAGATACTTTAGGATGTTCTTTATGGCTGTCCAGTGTTCCACTTCTGGATCACTTTGATATCTGCTCGTCAAACTAAGAGCATTGGACACATCCGGTCTAATACACAGCATGACATACAGGATAGAACCTATGGCCGAGGCATAAGGCACTTTGCTCATAGCTTCCCTATCATTTACCGCAGCTGGACACTGAGCCTTGCTCAATATCTTACCTGACAACATAGGCACTGAACCTTTCTTTGCCTTATCCATTCTGAACCTTTTTAGAACTTTGTCTAGGTATGTACTCTGGCTTAAAGCTATCAGGCGTCTTTGTCTATCTCTATAGATTTTGATGCCCAATATATAAGCAGCTTCACCTAGGTCTTTCATTGAAAAACACTTATTCAAATAACTCTTCACATCGTTAAGCATGTTAATGTCATTTCCAATAATCAATATGTCATCCACATATAGTACCAGAAATGTCACCGAGCTCCCACTCACTTTCTTGTAGATACAAACTTCGTAGCTATTTGGAACAAATCCAAAGCTCTTGATCACTTGATCAAAACGAAGGTTCCAACTCCGAGATGCTTGCTTCAGTCCATAAATGGAACGCTCAAGCTTGCATACTTTATCAGCATCCTTAGGATCGACAAAACCTTCGGGTTGCATCATATACAACTCTTCATCAATGTTGCCATTGAGGAACGCAGTCTTGACATCCATCTACCAAATTTCATAATCATGAAACGCAGCAATTGCTAATAAAATTCGAATGGACTTAAACATCGCTACGGGAGAGAAAGTCTCATCGTAGTCAACACCTTGAACTTGTCGAAAACCTTTCGCGACAAGTCGTGCTTTATAGACGGTAACATTACCATCCGTGTCCGTTTTCTTATTGAAAATCCATTTGCACTCAACGGCCTTTCGGTCGCTAGGAGGGTCCACCAAAGTCCATACTTGGTTTTCGCTCATGGATCCCAATTCGGATTTCATGGCCTCTAGCCATTTCTCAGAGTCTGGGCTCATCATTGCTTCCTCATAGTTCGCAGGCTCACTGTCATCTACTAACAAGACAGTTAAGACAGGGTTGCCTTACCACTCAGGAGGGGCACGCGGCCTTGTCGACCTGCGACGTTCGATGGCAAACATCGTCCAAGCTTCATGATCCTTATCATTAGCTTCCTCTATTATTGGTGCGGTAACCTTTGGAACAATTTCAGGTCTGCGCTACTCTCAATTCAAGAGAAGGTTCAACAACCTCGTCTAGCTCTACTTTCCTCCTCACTTCTTTCGAGAGAAACTCCTTCTCAAGAAAGGAACCGTTCTTTGCGACAAACACTTTGCCTTCGGTTCTGTGATAGAAGGTATACCCAATAGTTTCCTTAGGGTATCCTATGAAGACGCATTTCTCCGCTTTGGGTTCGAGCTTGTCCGGCATCAATTTCTTGACGTAAGCTTTGCATCCCCAAACTTTAAGAAACAACAACTTTGGTTTAGCGCCAAACCACAGTTCATACGGTGTCGTCTCAACGGATTTAGATGGTGCCCTATTTAAAGTGAATGCAGCGGTTTCTAATGCATAACCCCAAAATGATAACGGCAAATCAGTAAGAGACATCATCGATCGGGCCATATCTAATAGGGTTCGATTCCGGCGTTCAGACACACCATTGCGCTGTGGTGTTCCGGGTGGCGTGAGTTGCGAAACGATTCCGCTTGCTTTAAGATGCGTGAGAAAATCATAACTCAAATATTCACCTCCACGATCGGATCGTAGAAACTTAATTTTTCTGTTACGATGGTTCTCCACTTCATTCTGAAATTCCTTGAACTTTTCAAATGTTTCAGATTTATGCTTCATCGATTAGATACCCATATCTACTTAAGTCATCGGTAAAAGTGAGAAAATAGCGATATCCACCGCGCGTCGAAACACTCATCGGTCTGCATACATTGGTATGTATGATTTCCAACAAGTCCGTTGCTCGCTCCATCATACCGGAGAACGGTGTTTTGATCATCTTGCCCATGAGGCATGGTTCGCATATGTCAAATGATTCAAAATCAAGAGACTCAAAAAGTCCATCAGAATGGAGTTTCTTCATGCGCTTTACGCCAATATGACCTAGACGACAGTGCCACAAGTAAGTAGTATTATCACTATCTACTTTGCATCTCTTAGCCTCAATGTTATGGATGTGTGTTTCATCCCTTTCGAGATTTAGAAGAAATAAACCATTTACAGTAGGTGCATGACCATAAAAGATGTTACTCATATAAATAGAATAACCATTATTCTCCGATTTAAATGAATAACCGTCTTGCAATAAACACGATCCAGAAATAATGTTCATGCTCAACGCAGGCACATAATAACATTTATTAAGGTTTAAAACTAATCCCGAAGGTAAAACTAAGGAGGCGTCAAGCGGCCATCACATCAACTCTTGATCCGTTGCAACGCCAAGATCGTCACCTCATCCCTCAAGCCATTGCGTCTATTCAGTAGCTCTGGTTCGAGTTACAAATATTAGCAACCGAACCAAGATCAAATACCTGTGCACTACAACGAGGGCTAGTAAGGAAAACATCAATAACATGTATATCAAATATACCTTTGATGGTGCCAGCCTTCTTGTCTGCTAAGTACTTGGACGATTGCGCTTCCAAAGGACCCTTGTCCTTGCAATAGAAGCACTCGAGGTCGGCTTAGGACCAGACTTGAGCTTCTTCTCAGCGAGGGCAACGCGCTTGCCGCCTTTCTTGAAGGGCTTCTTTGCACCTTACCTTTCTTAAAGGAGGGCTTGTTGACCATCAACACATGATTATCCTTTTGATGTCCACCTCGCAGCCTTCACTTTGCGAAGAGCTCGATGATCGTGTCGATGGAACCAATCTGATTATGAGTCACTACAAAACTTTTGTAGCTGGGAGGAGTGATTGCGAACCACTGTCAATCTTGAGCTCCTCTCGAATCTTGCAATCCGGTTGCTCAGGCGTTGAGTGTAGGACATCTTTATGGCGTGCTCACTAACGGAACTCCCTTCCTCCATCTTGCGCTTAAAGAATCTCTCAGAGATCTCATATCTCTCAGAACGGGCCTGAGTCTGAAACATGGTTTTCAGTTCCTCAAGAATCTCAAAGGGCCCGGGATAGTCTTCAAAACGATTTTGAAGGTCCGATTCCATAGCAAACAACATGGTGCTCTTAATCACACCATAATCATCTTTGCACGACTGATAGACAGCTTTCTCATCAGCCGGCGCAGTTGCAGCAGGGGGGTTACCTAACTCTTTCTCAAGGACATAGTCCTTTTGACCGCCAGAGAGAATGATTCTCAGATTGCGGAACCAGTTGGTGAAGTTAGACCCATTGTTCTTAAGCTTTGATTTCTCAGCAAAAACGTTGAAGTTGAAGTTGGACTTAGCCTTGTGATCTACAATATTTGCAAGTACAAATTAGACTATGTTCATGATAACTAGTTCAACTTTTAATCAAATTACTAGATGAACTCCCACTAAATTCAACATCCCTCAAGTTGTTTAGTGAACACGATCCAAATTCACCACACCTAATCCGATCATCACGAGAAGAGATGTGGTTTCAATGGTGGACAACGAAGTGTCGATCATATCATTCATATGACTCATGCTTAACCTTTCGGTTCTTGTGTTCCGAGGCCATGTCTGTACATGCTAGGCTCGTCAAGTCAAACCCAAGTATTTCCGTGTGTGCAAAACTGGCTTGCACCCGTTGTATGTGAACGTAGAGTCTATAGCACCCGATCATCACGTGATGCTTGGATACGACGAACTTTCGCAACGGTGCATACATGGGGAGAACACAGTTTTATCTTGATCTTTAAGTGAGGAATCATCTTATAATGCTACCGTCGCGATCTAAGCATAATAAGATACATAAAAGGATAAACATCACATGCATATAACTTTATGTGACATGGTATAGCCAATCTTCGCGCAATGATCTCTATCTTGTGCGTGCCGGCATGATCTCCATCACTCCACCATGATTGCCTCCACCATGAATAGCAACTACAACTATTGCTAACTACTTAGCGATAAAGTAAAGCTATTACATGGCGTATAAGAAGTTGACTCGCAGGTCATACACAATTATAAAGACAACCATATGGCTCCTGTCGGTTGTGTACTCATCGACATGCAAGTCGTGAAACATTACAAAACATGATCATCGCATACAATATACACATCACATCTTGGGCCATACCATACGTAAAACACTCCCTGTAAAAACAAGTTAGACGCCTCTACTTTGTTGTTGCATGTTTTACGTGGCTTATGGGAGTAGCATGCTAAGAACGATTCTTACCTACGGAAAGCCACAACGGTGATATTATGGTTGCCAAACTCCGGTGTTAAACCCATGACAACTATAGTGAGAGAAACAGACATCCACCATCCGCATGTGTGGAACAAGCCACACGTCAAGTGTGGAGCCGGTCTCGCGAACGACGTCGCGTAAGGTTGGCCTGGACCGCTTCAATCTCACTATACCGCATCATAAGAAGAACACAAACAAGAGGCTTGCAACAGAAAACATCAACGCCCGCAACAACCATGTTGCGTTCTACTCGTGAAACACATCTACGCATAGATCTGGCTCTGATACCACTGAAGGGTTTCGCGGCATAGTAAATCAAAATTTTCTACGGATGCGAACAGAGGGAAGCCAAGATCTAATCTAGGAGATGCAAACAACGAGAGGGATTAGATGAGATCTTCATACCCTTGAAGATTCGCAATGAACGTTAACGGAACGTGGGTGATGTAGTCGTACTCGCTTCTCCTCCTCGCGATCCGATCCGATCTAGCACCACAAGTGGCGATGCCTCCGTGAGATGCACACGTGCAGCACCTTGACGTCTCCTCCTTTCTTGGTCCCGCAAGTATGGTGGAGAGATGGGTTGGATCTACAACGTGACGGCGCGGTGCAATTGGTGGAGAGTTTCTGCAGCAGGGCTTCGCCTACACGCAGTTGGGAGGGAGAGAGAGAGAGGAGGGCAGCAGGGCGACTAGGCTTGAGGGGGAGGTGTGGGGGGGTGGTGCGCCCCAGCCCTATATATATAGAGGGGTGGGCGCCTGCCCTAACCTGTCCCCCAAGCCCTAGGCCGGCGGCCAAGGAGGGAGGAGTGGGGGGCAAGTAATCCTCCCCTTCTAGAAGCTCCAATTAGGGTTTCCCCTTTGTTTGGCCGGCTGGGCCCTATGGGGCCTTGTGCCCCTGGCCCAATGCGGCCAGGGCACTCCCTCATAGGCCCATGCCCCCTCCCGATAGGTGGGGCCACGTTGGTCCTCCTCGGGAAGGTTCTAGAAGCTTTTGGTACAATACCGATTAACCCGGAACAATTCCGAACTCCAAAAACTGCATTGCCTTATATGAATCTTATTCTCCGGACCATTCCGGAACCTCTCGTGATGTCCCGGATCCCATCCGAGACTCCGAACAAAAACTCATAAACCAATTATCCAATCTATCCTAGCGTCAAGACACGTTAAGTGTGTGACCCTTCGGGTTCGAGAACATGCAGACATGATCTTATATCAATAATCAACAGCGGGGTCTGGAAACCCATATTGACTCCCACACATTCATCGATGATCATATCGGATGAACCACGATGCCAGGATTCATTCAATCCCATATATATATTCCCTTCGTCGCGCGATATTTTACTTGCCCGAGATTCGATCATTGCATCATACCTAGTTCAATCTCGTTCACCAAGTACTTTACTCGTTCCGTAATCCGATATCACTTTGTGATTAACTCCTTAACCACATGCTTGCAAGCGGTGTTGATATCGATTACGAGTGGGCCCAAGTATATCTCTCCGACTTGGGAGGACAAATCCCATCTCGATACATACAACCCAATGTACTTTCCGATCACACGAGACACCTTTATGATCACCCTCTCATAGGATGACGTTTGATGACCTCAAAGCTTTCTTCCGATACCAGGGAGTTGTATTATCTCATGGTCTAAGGAATACAATATTTGACATAAGAAAAGCTTCGCAAATATGAACACGATGACACGATCTAATTGCTTCGCTTAATTTGGGTATGTCCATCATATCATTCTCCCAATGATATGATCTCATTATTAATCAACAACTCATGTCTATGGTTAGGAAACCTTAACCATCATTAATCAATGAGCTAGTCCATAGAGGCATACTAGGGACACGGTGTTGTTCACAAACCACACAAGTATTAAAGTTTCCGCTTAATACAATTCTAGCATGGAATATAAACTTTATCATGAACAAGAATTATAATAATAACATCTTTATTATTGCCTCTAGGGCATAATTCCAACAACTGGTAGCAGTATCCTTTAGTGTCTCATCCACAGCGCCTCCGGCGTCTTCCGGTTGAGCATTTTGATGCCAGGGTACCAGGCTTGTACCTATACCCCCCATATTCCTCCCACGACCCACTCCCATGGGATCAGCACCCCGTCCAAAACGCCCTCTACCTGCTCCTCTCGACCCCGGGGCTGATCTGCCCTTCCAGGTCTCCCAATCAGCTTTCAGCCATTCTCCCCACTTCAATTTTTTTCATCATGCTCTCCTGTACCGCACTCTAGATGGGTGTGACCAAGAAAACCACAAGCTCCACAGAACTTGGGGACCTTTTCAAACTTGATCCGATAAAATTCATGTTTGCCGCCCCTACTTATCGTAACAAAGCGGGCTAAAGCCTTCCTCACATCCATCTTAATCCGAACACAAACAAAGTTGTTAATACCAGGGATTACTGTCTCAATTTCCATGACCTCTCCCACCTTCTTTTGCACCAAATTAGTTATAAGGGTATTCTCCTTGTAACCTACTGGAAGCTTGTGAATTTGTATCCAGACAGCAATATGATTGAGATCAATCGAATCCGCAGCGGCCAGTCCATCATGGGTTTCAATGATAACCGCGTTTTGGCGAAAAAGCCACGGGCCACCCTTTGTGATCTTAAGCCTGTTAGAGTACGTGTACGTACACAACTAGAGATAGACTTGGATTTTAGAGATCATTTTGTATTCCAAGTCATAGGCTTCTTGCCCTCCAAGTTTGTACGTATATATATACTCCCCACGGTGGTCCAATCAATACATCGAAATATTAGGGATTCAAAATAATTTTCACATGATATCAGAGCGGTTTGCCTCACGGCGCCGATCCTAGGTTCTTCCACCACTTCCATAACGCCGCCGGGAGATTACTCCTCGGTAACGGCCAAGTTTCGATCAAAGATCGGATCGGTTCTTTAGACTAGATTAGATCCAATTTCAATTCATAGTTCTTAGCTTGGATTCAATTTTTGAAATTTCCAATTTTCTAGATTCGATCCAATTAGCCAAATAAATCCTATTCCGATGAAAAAAAATGATGCAGCGACTCCCGATCTGAAGACATGCGCGGCTCCAAGGTCATCACGGCGACCGATCCGCCTCTGGACTCGACTCGCCCGCTGATCAGCTGTCCTTGCCTGATGCCTGTGGGATACTACAAGGAGAAGCACCTGGCTTCACGCGCGCGAGATCCATCGCGTTGCCAGCAGTATACCATCAAATTCTGAACACAGCATGCACTCATCTGTGCCAAGGGAACCTATCGGGTGCATGCATGCATGTGCGCCCAAGGAGACCCATGGCCATCTGGAGGAAACCATCCATGCCTGCACAACCTGGACACGCTGCTTCTACCAATCCATCTGCATCGAGCGAATCGACACCAACCTCCGCTGACATGCGGTCTACATCGAGCTGCATCAAGCATCAAGCCGGACTATATCGACCCGAACATCTACATCAAGCTGTACAACTACATCAAGATCTTCGTCAAGCACATCCACGGAGAAGCGACATCAACATCATCCACACGTCAGGCCGGTGTGGGACACTACGTCGCCGACTTCTCCGACATCAAGGCTTCGACATCATCGCCGCCACAAGGGACGCCTTCAAGCGACGATCATCGTCGACACGCCTACTCTTTCATCGCCGATACATCATCGCCAAGGTCTACATCTACGTTGTCTTCATCAACATCTTCGTCGACACATCGCCGCCGCCGCTATACCCGTCCACATAATAGACATACGACTACGACGCCCTCTGATAGTACACGTACTGCAAGGCACGACGACGGCATTGCCGCGTCCACGACCCCGACGATTGCAACAACAAACCGGCATCACATTGTGACGCCCCTACGACCGCGCATATGGTTCTCGCAAAACCTTGTGTGCTTGGTGGGTTCCTCCGGTCCTGGCAAAACCGGTGGTCTCACTTATGACCGCGTCCAAGAGACGCCCCGGCGGTACCTCTACAAGGTGCAAAACGTCCACAACTGCAGCTTCTTCAACAACAACAACAAAAAAACGCGCAATTTTTTGCGCCTCCGGCAATGGCGGCCACACCACTACGACGACTACGATATCGATCACACCTACATCGACCACGGCTACCTCGACATAAAAACAACGTCTACAGCACCTCAAGAACTCCAGTCAACAACGTCCGCGTCGTCATTTGCGTTCACGCCACTCCCGCTGTGACTGCGGGAGGGAAGAGAGGCACTAGAAGGGGACGCAGTCACCGCCCTTAGGTGCCAGTCATGATCATGTCCACGCAGGTGATGATGACAAGGAGGTGAAGACGACGGAAGCACAAGACTTCAAATCCAGTCGCAAGCGTCCACTTCACTCCCGCTCCGACTGAGAGGGGGATGTTAGAGTACGTGTACGTACACAACTAGAGATAGACTTGGATTTTAGAGATCATATTGTATTCCAAGTCATAGGCTTCTTGCCCTCCAAGTTTGTACGTATATATATACTCCCCACGGGGGTCAAATTAATACATCGAAATATTAGGGATTCAAAATAATTTCCACAAAGCCAATCCCCAAGACAATGACATTGGATCGTAAACAGATTTTCCTCCAAAGGATGGATGATCACCTCTCTAGCTGGACTCCATGCAGTACGCATGTGTTGATCAAAGGTCGCTGGACTGAAGAAATTTGATGTATGTACCCTCGCAAGGGCAAGCCACTTAATACCCTCCTTTGATGCCTCCTCTTGATCCTCAAAGACAAGATCGTCAATCTCATCTTCATCAATCCCTAGCCGCTGTAGCATCTCATCCAGGGCCTCAGATTTGTTACCTCCTCCATCATTACCGAAACTCGACGAACTACCTTCAGATCGTGTCGCCATGCCAACAGACAAAAGCACCAAGAAACCTGAGATTGGATCTTGCGGTTGACAGGAACCAGGACACACGAACAGGGCAAAGTAAACCGGCTGGAGAAGAGTCACGGCCGAGAACAAAGGAAACTCCACTCTAGATCGGAATCCGGTGGTGAAGGCGAAAAACCCTAATCGCCGCCGGTCGCCTGGTGCGTTAGGTCAATGCTAATTGTGTATTGATTATTGCCCCAATTCTATACTAGAGAGTTAGGGTATCTCCACCTGCGAGATCCAAATGAACGATCCAAGCGGTCTGTTTTAGTCTGTTTGGGGCGAGTCATCCAAGCGGTCTGTTTTAGTCTGTTTGGTTCGACTCTATTATTAGTTAAATCGATCTGAATTAATTTGGGGACTCCGCGCCACGGACGACGCGCACGTTCCTTACTGAGGCTGGTCCTTAGATTACTGTGAGGAGCGGCCATGTATTCAGTAAAACATCGACACTTTCAGTTAGAGAATCCCTACCAGTTGATGTAAAATAGGGCACAATGATGTAAAAATTATACTGTACATCACCAAAAAATATGTTTTGCGTGTTACCCGTGATGTTTCTGTTTTTCACGTGATGTATTTTATATCACCCGTTGGATACTAGGTGATGTATAATCCTAGAAATCCATTCATGTTATAAGATGAGTTGT
This sequence comes from Avena insularis, assembly GCA_023614405.1. NCBI lineage: Eukaryota > Viridiplantae > Streptophyta > Magnoliopsida > Poales > Poaceae > Avena > Avena insularis. The sequence continues at coordinate 375,519,809 of CM042691.1, read as the reverse complement.
CCAACATCATTATGGCATCGTAGATGTAATTCCTATGGTGGATAATGTTATGAGATGATGAATGTGTTGTTATGTTGAGACATTTATAGATGCACATTAGTATATTCTTGGTCTATCCGCATATTTAAATAGGATTATGCTATACTAGCTTATTAAAGTGAATGTGGGATGGCCGAAGACGAAAAAACCGTGTCCCAATTCTTTGGATGCATGTTGTAGGGGATATATGGGACTTCAAACAAAACGTTAATATTGTGGTTGGATTTTATGTCTTAATAATTATGCGTGTGCGCATTACTGGCCTTGGGATTAATCAACACGGATCAAAATATTAATGTTGTGTACACAGTTGCACCTGTTTATGGTTCCACCCTAATTTAATCTATATAATTCTTCTATGCTTGTCGTGGTGGTGTCGTGGCAAATGCCATGGATAGGCTTGAGTTCATGGACGGAGCTCCCATGGGTCATGGGTGTACAGGTATACACCCAAAATTTTGTACAAAAAATATCATGTATGTATTCATGTATCACCTTGGGTACTCTCTGGCCCGTAATACATGTCGCATACCTAGTACAAGGTCTATTTTGCAAAAATATACCTAAGTCGTTCAAAACTTCTCAAATTGTCGCATATTCAAAATTCAAACTAAAATATTTCCCGACATGGCTCGTCCCTCGCAGTCTAGCGCCGCTCCGGCGTGGCCTGGCCGTCCCTCCACCGCAATCCTCGTCGAGCTCGTCCCTACACTGCTCCAGCAAGACCGCCTACTCTGATCGTTGCTAGTATTAGAGCTCCCGCGTTGGAGCATGCCGGATCACACCCGTATTAGCGACGGAGCGGGAGTTGTGGAAGAGGATCCCGAAGCTCGACGGTCAATGGTGGCCGTGCTTGATGATGGAGGCGTCGTTAAGGTCAAGATCAATGAGGTCGCCCACAAGGATGTCCTGGGCAAGGGAAGGGGAAGCGGCCGGCCAGCAGAGCTCTCCAACTGCGAGCAGAGCGGCTGCGGACTACCTCTTGTCGAGGAGTTGCGGACAGCGGCGGCACGCGGCCAGCCCCGACGAGAGGAAGGCAATGGTTTGATTTGGACTGATTAGCAACCGAATTTAAATTAAGGAGAATTTTTGTAAAATTAAATTAACACGGCACCTGCAGTCAATAATTTAGGTTGGAAGGAGTACTATTTTCATTTTTTTCATTTTTATGTTTTGTGTTGTTTGAAGTTTGTACACCCGAAGTTAAATTCCTGGATCCGTCCCTGCTTGAGTTGGGTCCGGATGGACACTTGAGGAATCCGGGGAGGGTTTCTATGCTTGGATTTTATGTCATAATAATTTTTTTGTTTGTGCATAACTAGCCTTGGGATTAATCAACATGATCAAAATATTAATGTAGATCATATGAGAGTACAGTGTGTGTTAGATGTATTGGATCCAGGATGTTACTAGCTAAGTGATAGAAATAATAAACGCATCTTAGATATACTATGGCATAGGGATAAAAAAAAATACTACCTCCATTTCAAGGAATAAGATGCACATGCATTCCAAAGAAAAGTTTAACCGAATAAATAGAGCAACTAATACTTGATTATATTGTTTAAAATTAGTATCACTGGATTCGTATTGAAACACACTTTCTAATGATGCTAATTTTATACCAACATTATTTATATATCTAGAGTAAATCTTGGTAAAAAAAACACGCGTCAAACGAGGGCGTCTTATTTGTTGAAACGGAGGTAGTAGAAGGAAGCGACCAGCAAGCCCGGTGAATAGTAGGTGTACAAAGCGGGTGTTGTACTTCTCTACCTCGTATCATAAAACCAAGGGCAATACTTTATTTATTCTTAATTCTATAGTTTGAGGAGGGGATATTAATGAGATGTGTTGCATCGTCTCTACAATAGGACATGTTGCCCATATAAATGTTTTGCATAACACTTGTGTATGTTTATAGATATGCCAACATCGTTTGGTTATAAAAAGATCAAGAGTACCCATGAACCCACGTCCATTGTTTCCAAAAAAGTAAAACCCCAGTCTTGTCGTCGGGACAATTTTGTATTTAAAGGATCGGGACACTTTTGCATTTATTGTTTTATTTCCTTGCATTAAATCAACCTTCTTTGTTTTTCTTAATTTGTTTAATGCATAAATTACTATAATTGTGACGTTTCAGTTTGAGAGAATAAATTACTTTATCTTTTTTGCTCGATACCCACACTTTCACATTGAAAGGTGCTATAGCTACACCTGCACTTGGCAGTTATCAGCATGTACTAGCGCTTCCCCTAAAAAAAAAAGCATGTACTAGCGCTGTTGGCAGGGCCACAATCCAAAACTGCAAATGGTGCCACTCGTGCGCTTGCTGACCGTGGCTCTACGCAGGGCGTTAGTTTTTTTTTCCGTGATACCCCCTTCTTTATCATGCTAGTACTTGTAGGTGACTGTGTTTTGATTCTATAATAAAGTTACTGAAGTTAAAGAAAAATCCGACGGGGTGACGTGGCAGCCCGAGCCAAGACGTCTGGGGGTATCTGCGCGCCGCTGCCGACGACGTGTGACCACGGTGTGCGAGTGGCGCCCGCCCGATCAGCAGGTGGATCCTGAGCGCGCGCGGGCCATCTCCGTGCTCCTATCATCCTCTCACACACAGCTTCCGTACGTCGTGTAGCTTACCCAACTTCGCAATCAAAATATTCCCCGCCCAGGCGCGGCCTACCTCGCGTACGCGCTATATATACCTCCTACTGCGTCTCGGCCTCTTCCAGAGCTTGCATGCCTTGGTCACTCGCTTGCAAAGAATCGGAGATGGGTATCCTCGACGCTCTGTCGGAGATGTGCCCGTGCCCGACGCTGCGCACGCATCGCCACATCAAGAAGCGGCGGCCGCACCTCGAGACCGTGGAGATGAAGGTCCGGATCGACTGCGAGGGCTGCGAACGCCGGGTCCGCGCGGCCCTCCGCGGCCTCCGCGGCGTCACCGGCGTCGAGGTCCTCCCCAGGCAGAGCAAGGTCACGGTGTCGGGCTACGTCGACGACCCTTCCAGGCTCATGCGGCGGCTGGCCCGCAGGACGGGCAAGCGGGTGGAGCCGTGGCCGTACGTCGTGACCTACGACGCCGTCGCGCTCGCCGCGCACCCCTACGCGCCCGGCGCGTACGACAGGAAGGCGCCGCCGGGGCACGTGAGGAACGTGGTCGTGCCGGAATCGGATCTCGCACGGGCCTCCTCCACCGAGCTGAGCTACACATCGGCCTTCTCCGACGACAACCCCAACGCCGCGTGCACCATCATGTAACTGTACTTCCCTGATGAATCTAGTGATCTTATATATGTTGAGAGCAGGGCTGCATGTATCTATGTTGTTTCCGTTGTCGTCGCATGCATGGTCCAGCATGCATGGTCCAGCATTTCCGGTAATCTATAATAGTACTAGCAGTACAATTCAGGGATTCATGCATCATCCTTTCTTCTTGGCACCAGAGCAAGTCACAATCATAATTTATTCATTCACTGTCCCTCTTCTCTTCGTGTGGCCGAGCAACCAGAGTGGCTTGTGGTGACAGATGTATGCTTGGACATCCCTCTCGTTGGCCATCTGCAGTCACAATCAGTTTCTTGTTGGATATTTGAACAGTTGATATATGGCACGTAGTGTTCAATTCTTTGTGAGATTTATGCATGCACCGTAAAGTAAAATAATATACTACGGGATCGTCTTCCTTCGGGGATAGGGGCGTCGAAACGCAATAGTCCCGGCAATGGATTGTGTCAGTTATGTGGGACACCGGAAATATGCACCCACATTATGTTCACATGTCCGGCCGCTCAGTTTCTGTGGAACTTTATCTGAGAAGCGCTAGGGCCTGCTTGGCAGAAACTGAGGCAAACCGTATCGGTAGAAGACGACATCTCTTCTGGTTGTGCATATGACTCTGTGTTTTCTTTGCTTGCCTACCTACAGCAGTGGTATCTCCTGTCTAGGCAGCGGGACCGGAAGAGCGTGGACGGCATCTTGCAGGCTCTCAGGGCGTCGGCGCAGCGCTTCGCGGCTCCCGCTAGTGTCCTTCCTGCTTCCCCTTCTGTCTTTTTTGGTTTCTTTCCTTGGGCTTGATGTGCCGTGGCCCCAGCGGACTCTTTTTCCTTTCTTTTGACGCCTGGGCATCGGTGACTTGCTTGTACTATGGATTGTCGTTGCTTTATTTACAAAGCTGGGCATAATGTCTGTTTCAAAGAAAGTAAAATAATACTACTAATACGTATACTAACCGAAGATACACACATTGAGTTGACGACGGAGGTGTCCATGAGTGCTCCTGCTGTTCTCCTACTGTTTTCGGTTGGACAAGACATTCAATTTAAAGATGTGTTTGATTGAGCTATAGATTCTGAAAAATGAGCCGTGAAAAATCAGCCAGCGCCGACAGCCATCTGCCTCACGAAGCTCTAGTTCACTAGACTCGCGGCCATCGAACACCAGCACAAAGTTTTGAGGAAGTCGTTGCTTCTCCAAAAAAATCGGTGCCGTGTAGGAGCATGACAAACTCGCCACACGACACCAGCTATGGCGAACCACCATGGCCACGATTGTAGCCGCGATCATGGCCATAGGCCCTACCACGCGGAATTGGCAGTGAGGATGGCGATGCCAACCGGAAGGTCGACGACGAGGGAGAACCACCATGGCCCCTTCCACGACCATGACCGCGACCACAGTCCCTACTGCACGGAATCGGCAGCAACGGTGGCAATGTCAGTGGTGATGGGGCACGGATCCTGCCATGACCCCTGTCTCTGCCTTCGGTGCGCCCCATGGGAAGTGGGAAAGAGGGGAAGAGGGAGAGGTGATGGGGAAGAAGTGTCCAGGCCACATGTAGGGAAGTGGGGAGGTCGGGAGGAGAAGCGGTCGGGTAGGGCCATTAAAACGAGGATTTTTTGCCTGGCTAGCCGATGTGCGTCTGCACGTGTTGTATCCTGGCGGCCCCGCTCGTTAGCAGGTAACATCCAAACGAGGACACACCCCAACGCGGTCCCACTCGTCAAGAGAGAACGGTCAAACAAGGGCACACCTCAATATGGACCCACTCGTCAGCAGGTAACGTCCAAACAAGGACACGTCCCAACGTGGCCCCACTCGTCAACAGAGAACAGTCAAACGAGGGCACATCCGAATGCGGCCCCACTCGTCAGCAGGTAACGGTCAAAACCTTTGACCCGACGACAACTTGCCGTTTGAGCACTATGAAGGCTTTGCACAAGAGTGAGGGCAAAAGGGAGTGAAGTTTTCGAGCGTGAATAAAACCGAGTAGAACTAAGAAACCAAAGACACCAAAGTAGTTAACCAATGAAAAAAAACAAATTTTAAACTCAATGACAATGTGATCGAAAAACAACAACTGCATGTACGGGCATCATTTGTCTAAAAGAAGGATAGCACTCCGCCTCCTAGATCCTCGTATGATTCATGTTGTGGACGCTGAAGCTTTATGTAGAGGGAAAGACAGACGTTGAAGAAAGTACGAAATGGAAGACATGGGATAAAGTACGGTCGTGGGAAGGAGGTTTTTTTTTAATATTCAAATGACAACGACTCGGCTTCGGTGGGGCTTAGTAGTTATTAGTGGGACGCGGTTGACTAGTATCCCACGTCAGACCCATAGTCTATTATATCTTTTTCATGGCGAAATAATTACTGCCCTAGTTTGTGTATCCAAGACATATCAGAATGCCGGTAGCGCTGGACAGCTAGCGTGGCATAATCTCGTCCGCTGCCCTTGTTAGTCCCCGCGAATATTCTATATGGCAACAAAAACTTGTGCAAATACTTTTATCTCGTGTTGCCATAAAAGTGGCACCTATGGTGGGAGGGGGAGGCTTTTGTACTGAAATTTAAGGTACCAGTAAACGGTGTTTCTTTCGAAAGAAAATGGACCAGGGTTCGCAGGTTGACTTGATCTCTGTTGAAAACATGTCGGCACAAAATAAAAAGCCACGACAAGTACAAGGGCAAGTGCATGGATGTTGATCTTGATTCACACACCAAAATGCTTAGGGAAGAATAGGTTTCGGGAGACACATGGGTATCAGGCTATGATGGCGGAGCTGGTATACAACAGTTGGGTTCAGAACTTCAGATGAACCCAACGAATTTCATCAACCCTTCACTAATTTAGTCTATCACTTGGCTCATTAGTCGAAGATCACAACGTAGCTAGTTGAGCTGACACCAATGACATTTTGCTCCAGATTCGCCCCCTATCAGCATGAACAATGTATATCACTGAAGAAGTAATATGCATTAATGACTAATACGTGGCATCAAATCTGGTCCCTTAACTTGAGGCTGCGGTGCACATGAGGAAGGAAATGCAATCTACTCTCTTTACATTGAACTTGTGCATCATAATCTTTCTCCGTTGGGCAGTTGTACGGGGAGGTAAAGGATTGGCATTATATTGTTTCATCTGCACCTAAGGCAATCAAATAAAAAAGCGCCGACATCATAATATCAAAAATTAAAAGTGCTGTCATTTGATACGGATCCAAATGTTCAGGGCTTCGAGGCGAAATTGCCGCCCAGATGATTACCGCTGCCCATATGATAGCAAATGTGGCAGCAAACGCCTGCAAAGTAACAAGGGATATCAAGTAGGTGAACTGGTATAAAACACATGGATAACTGAGTTGTTCATGGTTTATATTTTACACTTGGACGTTGGTTTGTACATAAATGTCAGGGCTTTGTAAGTATTTAATTAGCACTTGTTGAATACCACTATACCAGTACTCCGGATGTGGCACGATTACGACTGCCCTATCCCTCCTTCGTGATATACATTTTGGGCATGCGATAGGGCAGTCGCATCCGTGTTGTGTTCCAGCGGCTTCGCTAGAACATCCTCGACCCCCCCCCCCCTCCCTGCGCCGCCCTGCCACCATAGCCCCTGCGCACCGCCATCGTCGTAGTTACTCCTGGTTCCGTCATCACAGCCCATGTGTCGCCCTTCTCGTAGATCCGCCCAATTCCCGGCGCCGATGACCCCAGCTGCTCCATTTGTTCACCAATTTCAGCCTCTGCCGCCGCTCTCAGATCCGACCTCAACTTCCCGGAGATCGAGTTCTAGGAGTATGCGGAGATGCTCGTGCCGCGGTCACGGATTGCAACACGCACATAGAATAAAAAGCACGAATGGGCAATGCGGAAGATTTCCATCGCCGAGGCCGACGAGCGGGCCATGAAGAAGCATGCCAAGGAACATACCAAAGATGAGGCCGAGTTGGACTCCTACACTGCTAGGGACGCATAGAGAAAATAGGGAAGGGCCAAGAACAAGAGGAGAAAGCCTGAGATGGAGAGGGAGCTAGTTGGTCCCTCGACGATCGACCTCAACTCCAACAAATGGTTGGACATCTTCTACACTAGTAGTAGCAACGACGATGAGGAGTAGTATGTAGGTTTAGTGTCGATGATCTTAGCTATTTGTTTCGAAGTATCGAACTATCTATGTTTCAATATTTAAAACTATCTATAATTTGTTTGAATGTATCAAACTATCTATGTTTTCTATGTTTGAACTTTACGCGTAACGAATATCTAAAAATATGTTTGTCAAGTTTGCAAAGATTTCATTTCTTATGGCGTGATTATATGCATATTTTGCAAAGATTTCAATTCATATTTTGTAGATATCAAATTTGTATGCGAAGTGTGAGATGTTGCTATGTACACGGTGCCCTGTTCTAATTTAGGTCATCTCGAATTTTGCGAGTGCCCTAATATATATCATCTGAAAGTGGGTGCCTAATATTTTGTATCTTAAAATTGCAAAAGTGATGCACTATCCTACTTTCTTTTTACCCTATTGTAAGTCATATGTGGGAGATGCTCTTACCGCGATGAACATATTGTATCGGCTCCCGGCGGCGCCGTGGCTCGTCCTTGGACGCGGCGGCGGCGCGGCGACAAGGCCATCTTCCAGCCCGCCGTATACGAGGTCCTCGAAAGGCACGTGCCCCGCCGTCGTGCCCAGCGGCCTCCCTACGTTCATGGATCGAGCAAGCAGATCAGATCTGCGGATGTGTGTGCCGGGGCGCGTACACAGGCAGACGTACATTATCGAGGCCACGGAGGAAAAAAAAACGCAAAACGTACGCGGCAACCGATCGACGTGCGTTCGTCGCCGTGTCAGACAGTGGCGTTACGTATTTATTCCTCCGGCCGGAGAGTTATCTCCGTATAGTAGTTTTCGGGTCGGAGTACAACCTGTTCTTTCCATCTACTGTTGGCAATCGAGTCGGATTTCAGCGTGCTTTTTAAATGATATAATTTGCACGAAATTTTGAAACGACAGGTTTCCACGTAAGCGCCGAAACCATGATGCACGAGAAAACCAACGGCGCGATCAAGCCAACGGCCGGGTTCCAGCTCACTGACCCGACTCGCTGTGCGCTCGATCTCCTCCGGTCCATAACGACACCAGTTTTCAGTTTTCTAGAGTACACCTTGGAACTTAGATCTTCACTTTTCAGTTTTAAGCCATCCTTGGTGTAATAATTTTGGATGTTTGAACTTTTAATAAATATAAAAGGCCGTGTGATGCCGAGGCCGGGGTTTCACTCTCCTTTTTGCAAAAAAAAAACCTTGGAACTTAGAAGATGTATCATTTAGAAGAAAAAGCATAGACAGTCGGTAGAGCGCCAAGAATGACCGATATAACGCCAAGAAGTTAACGCCGATACAAACATAATGCCACACGGCATACAACAAAAGCCACAACAACCAAACATCGGCGACTCTCCTTGCAACGTTTCCCGGCACGAAACCAGAGGAGGCAAAACACCAAACTAACCGGGCTACGTCATGATCGAAGGAGGAGACTGCGGAAGACCGACTTTGCCTCAAAGATGGCACAACCAACACACCGCCCGCCCATGTGCGCTAAGGAGACGAGTGAGCGGCGGGACCGGACCGCCCAAGAGGAGAAGTCGATCGAGAAGCGCCGCCAACAATGTACATTACGCCCCGAAAGCCCAAGCTCAAAGTGGCGGCCAACCTGGACTCCATCTTGCGCCCCGGGGACTTCACGAGCAACCTAGACAATGCCTCCAAGAAGGGAGCGCCAAAGCGGTGCCATCATTGTCCAATATGGCAAGCTGGATCAAGCGTTTCCCCTAGGTGCTTGATGTGGGCCAGCACGAGTAGTACCATGGAGACGCCCCCAAGGAGGAAACGACGCCCGCAAATGTCTCCGTCGTCAGCTGCAAGCAGGGCTTTCACCCCGGCACATCTATCAACCTTGCAGACCGCTGGAAAGGGGCAGTCTTCAGCCAACCCTTGGGAGGTGTTGACGAGAGAAAAGACGAAGTTCGATGCTCGTGAATAAGATACGCTGATCGCAGTTCCACCTACACCGTCAGACGAACTAGACAGTGGAGGTCTAGCCCACCACCACCTAGCCGGTCACTGGCACCACCATGGTGCCAGGAGACCACCGCTTCTAGGCGCCAACATGGCTCATGCTGCCATGGGTCTGGACCCACATGCATGCCCGAGCCCGAAGGGCACGGAAAAACTCGAATCCATCGTCCGCAGCAGCAGGGGGCGGCTTGAAGCAGGTTAATGTTGTTGTAGCCATCGATGAGGGCGTGCGATAAGCGCCAGGTGTGCTTGTTGGAGATGAAGAGGCGGTAAAGAACCATCGTGTAACTTCCTGAACTAGGCAAGAGGGCCGACTGGTCCTCATGGCCCCAAGTGATCGATGTCTCCGACCAGTTTAGGTACTAGGGGGCTGGGGAAACGAATGTGTTCACCTATGCCACGCGCCGCCTCTAGCTATGCTTGTCATCCGACTTGGTGACAAAGATGTGGTAGTTGGCGTGCTGTTGCGGGTAGCCATCGTTGTTGTTGTTACCGGTTGTCCTAGCCGATGGTGGAGGTGGTCCACGGGGAGGGGCAGGGGGAGGCAATATGCCAGTCAGCTCCTTGATCTGTCAGGTCCAACTGCAGTGCCGGGTGGTATGAGTAGCCGGTTTGAAGGGACCGTTGTGGTACTTGTACGACCCATTGAACATTTGCTCAAAGGTGAACTTGGACTTCCATTGTTGGTTGCCCGATTTCTGCCGCTAGTTGCCATCTCCAGACAACGCTCCCACGATGTTGACCTGCCTCAGGTTGTACCGAGGATCCAACTGCTCAGCCGACCACTTTCGCTGGTAGCAGTTGTCGTGGTTCTGCCGCATGGAGGAGACAGGATTACCGTCAATGTCGTTCGATGGCCTTTATCGAGCTGGCTCGATAGCAACCGACCGCCCTTCAGCATTCACCCAGAGGGTCCTCCTCAGGGCCGAGTTGGTTGTGGCATACTTGTCAGCGATGGTCATGAGCTCTAGCATGGTGCCCGGATCGTCACACAACAGTCGGTGGTGAAGCATGGTGCCTTCATGGAACCCCTCGATGAAGAAGACGATTGCTCGATGTTCCTCCACCCCTTTGCAGGAGTTACACAGTTCTGTACATCAGGCGAGGTACTCGCGATCCAACTCGCGCTCTCCCTGAACGCACAGGGCTAGGTCACGGGGGATACCCGGGCGCTTGTAGGTGCTGGTGAAGTTGCGGACGAATACGTCCTCGAAATTGGCCCAAGCGTTGATGTTGTTGGGCGCGAGGCTATTGAGCCAGGTCCTAGCATATCCTATAAGCATGAGGGGCACATATCGCACGACCACACGCTTATTGCCGTGGGCGACGCCGACTACGGTGGCGTAGTCGGTCAGCCAATCCTCGGGCTTCATTCGGCTCTCATACTTGGGACTGTCCCACGATGGCGTAGTCGGTCAGCCAATCCTCGGGGAATGGCTCGTTTCGGATGCGCAGTCTGAAACAAACTGGCATAGTAGAATCGATGCAAGATTGCACCAGGAGGTGATTACTGCAAGTGCGCAGATCGTTTTTAGCTAGTTTCGAAATAAATATATCAATCCCACGGGGAGCAGTAGGCGGAAGAATAAAATGCTTTTAACTAAAACTAAACGATGTACTTAAGGAATAATTATAAGATGCAAGAAAAGTAGAATTGTTTTGGGGTTTTTGATTGAGCAGAACAATAAAATAAAGTGACGTAAACTTAATGCATAAAATAAGAATCGCGTTTGTAAGAAAGCTTGGAACTACAATAGGGAAAAAGGCGTTCTCTAGAAGTGGTGGATACACCGCTAGCAGTTTAGAAAGAATGGTCAGGATTATTATAACAAATATTCTAATGACATATATGTATATGAGAGGACATTCATATATGGACAAATAGGCAGCAACCACTGCTCACATCTTCCGTCATAACCACAGCTGACAGATAAACGACATCAATCGTATTACATCGCTATTAAGAGATTTCTCCCGTGGCATGGACATGGCTTAATGAGTTCTCCTTGATTCCCCGAGTTAGTACATAAAGAATGACAACTATTTTATAGTCACAAAAGTGTTATCATCCTTCCCTCTACTAACAAGTAATCCCCTTCATCAAGTCTCCGTAAGAGGCAAATATTAAGGAGGTGCAAAACTCCCAACATCAAGATGAAGACAATTAACACATACACATAATAATGTATAACATAATAATTTCTATCTCATCTCAATCATATGCTAGGGTTTCTCCATCTCCCCAAGAACTAATGATCTACTCAGACATGGAGGCAAGCAGCATCATAGCAATGGTAATGGAAACAATTATAGATGAATTGTTCTTGTATAAATCCACAACTAGTGCTAGAATTACAACAAGATCTATATGGGATGGATATAGATGATGGTGGCGCAGCGGTTGATGAAGATGGAGATCGATGCCTTGGCCTCCCAGATCTGCGTAGGGCGAAGATGGCTCCCTAGGGCAAGTTCCCCATCCAAATCCCTTCCGGAGGTGAGGTCTTTGGCGATTTCTGGGTGTTCTATATGTCGTCTCTCCGATCCAGTTGCATGTAGTTAAACTATTTGAGGAGGCGGAGGCGGCGCCAACTATATGGCGAGAACTATACAGTCGGAAAAGTTCCTCCCACCGAATAGTTGATCGTTAAACCTTCTGTATCCTCCAATCGCTTCGGGTTTTCTTCTGGTGTTAATAATATTTCCCAAATAAGTGATTTATGTTGTTTTTGACTCCTTTTTGCTCCAGTACAGCCGGTCCAAGAGTTGTATCCATTGTATCCATCATCTGTCCTGATCCTGGTGAAAATAAACATAAAAATGCGCGCGAAAGCCGTAAAATACCAAGATCCTACAACTACAATTCAAAATAGTAATATAAAACATGATGCAAATATGAACTCATCAACTTCCCCAAGCTTAGACTCCCGCTCGTTTATACGTCCAAAACGTATCTACTTTCCCGAACACTTTGCTATTATTTCTCCTCTAAACTTGTGTGATTTGGATACAACTAACACAGACTAACGCAGTTTTCAGTAGAATTGATTTGGTGTCTAGTTTTAGTGCAGAAAATCAACTTTAAGGAAAAATCCTGGAAAATATGCCAAAACTCCTATTTTACCAGAAGATTCACGGAGCCAGAAGATGAGATGGAGGAGGGCCACAAGAGGCCCACACCCCCTGGCTGCGCGGGCCAGCCCAGGCCACGCTTGGGAGGGGTGTGGCCACCTCGGGCACCCCTCGGCCTCCCTCTTCGCCTACATAAAGCCTTCTGACCTAAAAACTCTAGGGGGGTCGATGTTTTTCTAGAGAGAGTTTTGCTGCGCCGCCACCACCAGAAACCGTGATCCGAAACCAGAAACACCGTTCTGGCACACTGCCGGGATGGATAATTGGAGGAGATCATCGCCATCATCATCACTGACGCCTCTCCATCAACCATCTATGTTTTCCCCATCCATGAGTGAGTAATCCCCCGTTGTAGGCTATGGGGATGGTAGGATTGGATGAGATCTATCATGTAATCATATAAGATTGTTAGGGCATGGTGCCTAGTATCTTTATTTGTGCTATTTGACTTTGTTGCAACTTGTTATGCTTAATGCTTGTCACTAGGGCCCGAGTGCCATGATCTTAGATCTGAACATGTTATTGATTCATGATGATAGTGTTGTTTGTGATCTTATATGCAAGTTGTGTACACATATCATTGTCCAGAACCAAAGGCCCCGAAGTGATAGAAATTGGGACAACCGGAGGGGATGGCTATGATATGAGGATCACATGTGTTCATGGATTGTTAATGCTTTGCTCCGGTGCTCTATTAAAAGGAGCACCTTAATTGCCAGTAGATTCCCTTGAGGCCCCGCTGCAACGGGCTGGCTGGACAAAAGATGTTTTGCAAGTCCTCATTGCGAGCACGTATGACTATATATGGAACACATGCCTATGATTATTTAGTACTTGGATGCTTTACTTATTTATCTGCAATTTCCCTAGATCTTGAAGTTATATGAATAGTCTCGTCCATGCAACGCCCGTCCATCCATCTCTATGCCTACCGCACTCATATCGTACTATTTGCTACTATTGTTACTACTGCCTTTGTTTTACTGTTGCTGTTACTTTGCTATTGCTACTACAAAACTGTTGCTACTGATAAACTACTGTGAGCAAGACTATTTTCAGGTGCAGCTGAATTGACAACTCAGTTGTTAAGGCTTATAAGTATTCTTTGGCTCCCCTTGTGTCGAATCAATAAATTGGGTTATACTACTGAAAGGATCGTATGGGCACCTAGAGGGGGGGTGAATAGGTGCTACTTCAAATTTTCTTCTTTTTCAAATTAAGGTTTGACAATAAGGTAAATTCTCTAGATAATGCAACTACGGTGAATTTACCTATATGACAATTATGCAAGAACTACCACAACACAAAGTAGGAACAAGTAAGTAAAGTGCGGTAAAGGATAGAAGTAACCAAAATGGTGGACGCGGAGATACAAGGATTTGTTTCCCATAGTTCCTTCATTTTGAGGGGAAGTACATCTACGTTTGGAGAGGGGGTGGTTTCAAACCACCAACGCCACGAAAGGCCTCCCTTGTTCTCCGATGAATCTCACCCCAACGGGATCGATTCACTATATCGGCAACCTTTAAGGTGGAAGCCGGCACCTTTACAAGTTTGGGGCACACATCCACAACTTAATCGGAGGCTCCCAAATACAAGCAAGTTGTCAAAGCAATCAAAGACAAGCTTGTAAGAACCAAAACAAGAACTAGGGTTTCCAAGAAAACACTAGAGCAAAGGGGCCCTCAATGAAATGAGGGGGAAATGAAGATTTCTTTTGGTGAATTAGTAGATCAGGGCCTCCTCCTTCGATTCCCCAAAGATCAAAGACTTTGGGTGGTGGAATGAGGAGATCTTGAGATTTGGTGGCTCCAATGGCGGTCTTGACTTTAATGTAAATGAGTAGCTTGTCCCAAGGTAGGTGGAGGGGTATTTATACCCCTCCAGGGAATCTGGCCGTTAGAGCCTTTAATGCACCGGTAGTACCGGTACTCAAGCTGATAATGTACCGGTCCAAGTACTGCACCGGAGATGTCTTGAATGGTCGAGCCACCACCTGTATTGCCTGGTATTCCCTTGCGGTACTACCCTCAAGCGGTAGTACCGGTCGTATGACGCGGTACTATCGGTCTGGGCGGTAGTACCGGTCCCAAGTACCGCTTGGTACGGAGCAAGACTGAGAGGGGTGGTTTTCTTCAGATCGGCCCGATACTGCTGAGCGGTACGATCGTGTCCAAGCGGTAGTACCGCTTGTCTCAAGAGGTACTACCGGTTGGACCGATAGTGCCGCTCCGTGGTACCGGGTGGTACTGACTAAAACCCATCCTTATTAGCCTTGCACTGCACCAACCGGTACTAGACCCGGTAGTACCGGTGCAATGGTAATCTGGGACATATTTCCGGTACTACCGGTTGACACAGTGGTTTTTCGCAAAGGGAATTGTTAGGCCAATATTTATGCCACACCCTTATCAACCCTGTGATACACTTAGCACACAATTAAACTGATAAGTGTGTTGTTATCAAACATCAAAATCAGAGGGATGGAAAAATGCTCTTTCAATCTCCCCCTTTTTGGTGTTTGATGACAATACACTTTTGCAAGATAATTTTAATAGGAAACATATGAGATTTGTAAAATAGAGACGGGGCTCCCCCTAGATGTGTATAAACAAACCTCCCCCTCTATTTTACAAACCCAACATGGGTGCACAAATATTGATACTAGCATTTGAAATCATACCTTTGCAAAATAACATGTGATGAGAAATATATAGACAATAGATAACGCATATCATCACAAGATGGATCCAATGAAATAAACCACATAGTCTCATAAGATGGATCCATGACATAACCACGACATAACCACATAGTCTCACACATAAATAGAGGGAAATCGAAGTTCACAAGCAATAAAAGGATCAAAATAAGAACGAGCTTGTGACTTCCCATGCAACACCAGTGCCTAAAGTGCAACTTCTCCCCCTTTGGCATCAAGATGCCAAAAAGGGACAAGTGCAAGATTACCGTCCCGACAGTCAATCCTCCTCCTCATCATCATCCTCAAGGTCCTCCTCGTAAGGGGGTGGGCGCGGTGCGAGGAAGAGACATCATCGTCCCAACGGCTGTGCTAAGAGATCCACTGATCTTCTGGAGTGATGTTGGTCTCGGACCCCTCGGAGACGGTCAAACCCTGGGCAGCCATCATGTCCTTCTGCCGAGCACTGGCTTTCTTGGCATACACATGCGCCTCATACATGCGCTTTTGGTTGTCAACCTGGAAGCAGAAGATCTTCTTGAGCTTGGCCTCCATCCTTTTGGCCCAAGAGGGCTTAGCATTCTTGCGACGGGAGACAACATAGTCTGTGTCATGCCCACTGTCAGCATCCTCAGAGTCATCCCCTTCCTCCTCACCCGCCACAAGGCGGGGTGTAGCATGTGTCTTGATCTTGAGTGCCTTGGGCCTGTGCACAATGAGAGAGCGAGTGGAGAGTGTCCTAGCAATGGTGGGGCACTTTGACACAATGAGGGCCATAATATAGGGAGCAAATGGTGGAACCCTCCGAGAGTGTGCAGCAGCAACCATCTCATTCCATATGAAGTCTGACACATCAAGAGGAGTGCCTGAGTCGCGATTGAGGAAGGTGTTGAACAGCAAGTCTATAGAGAACCCATGTATCTCATCCTTGTTGCCCGCATGAGGAGCAACAGTCTTACGGAAAATGCGATGGAGAATGTCATACGTGGGGAGAAGATCCTTGATCTTGCCAGCAATCCCACGACCCTGGATATACAAAGGTGTAAGGACATCCTTCTTGGAGGGGTGATCCCGCATGTGACAGCGAAAACCACAAGGAATGTCCCGGTCGCGATCTTCATACCCCAATATTGCAGCAAACTCCGCAAGTGTAGCTTCCTTGACAGCACCTTGAGTCATCCAGGTGATCTTCCGAGTACGGCCAGTGTGGAAATGTGCAGTGGCATAAAACTGTGCAATAAGGAGTGGATCATAGTCATACTGGAACTCCATAATGGGGAACAAGCCTAGGTGAGAGCAGATTTCCTTAGCTTCAGCAAAGTAGTCAAGATTCTTGTTAATGTGCCCCATGTCAATCCACTGCTGAGGCACCACCATCTGGATATTGGTCAAAAGAACCTCATGATAAACACGCTCTTGGAAATCATTGAAGAAAAGACTGTCTTCTCTGGCCTCGCCCCGGTTGCGGGAGTATGGATTGTCAATCCGGAGAGCCCGAAACTCTGACTCAGAGATGTCTGACAGTTTCCTTGGCCCTGATGGCCCTGAGCTGAGACTTTGGTACACCCTGACGAAGGGGGCGAGAGGGAGGGGCGTTGCCACGCCCAGCAGAGTGCTTGGTGACCCCCTCACGACCCCCGCGGCCACCTCGAGTGGCTGGCAACTTGGAACGGTGTCTTGGTTGTGGCATAACCTCTTCCTTAGACTCCGTCTCTTCCTCAACAATCTCACGGCTAGCTTTAGAACGCTTACGCGCACCCCTAGAACCACCTGCATCTGTGAAAGCACGAGGGAGGATAGCAAGGGGGTAAGGGCACAAGAATCACAAGGAGCAAGGAGAGAATCCAATATTAAATAGAAAAAGTGCGGTCAGTTGGGGCCGGTACTACCGGACCTGACGACCGGTAGTATCGCTTGCAAGCGGTAGTACTGGAAAAAGTTCCGGTACTACCGGTTGAGCGGCACGGGTTCGTCAGATCTGGTAGAAACAGACCAAAGTGACGGCACTAAACTATAAATAAACGATTCTACTTGGTAACAAGGGAAGCATATGGCAGTACAACCTTACAACATGTCAATTTCTTCACAAATCTATGCCAAAACCTAGATCCGATGAGGAAATTAAACGGAGAGAGAGAAAGGGCGGTTGTACCAGGATCCATGGCGGTGGAAAGGAGTGGGAGCCAAGAGGCCGAATCAAGGGGATCCGGGAGAGGAGGCGCGGCAGGCTCCGGTGGCATGAGAGAGTATGAGTGGAGAGCGTGGGGAAGAATGAGGCACTGATGGGTGCCTCCCCACGCGCGTCCAATATATACCAGAATATTGCCGACCGGTAGTGCAGTTCTGAAGCAGTAATCCGCTGCATAGCGGTAATCTTGGTTCAAGAACCCGGTAGTACCGATTGTAGTAATCTGGGGCGTGTGAAGGCCGCTCCACGCTCTGGAGCAGGTTCGAGGATGCTACAGGAAATTCCCAGGGTGGTAGTCACTTTCTGTACCGTAGTACAGTCCCATCTGATTCCAAAACCAGGAAACAAAAGAGATTCTTGTGCGGATAGAGAGATGGTTTTTGTGAGGGAGTAAGGAGGCTTGGGTTGAGACAAGTGTGCTGGGAAGCACATGCACACTAAAAATCGAGAAAAAGATGTCAAAAACCAAACTAGAGTGCATGAAACTAAGAACGGTGAAGACAACTTAAAAGATGATAACCATGAGTAAAAATCAATTCAAAGATGACAAACACGAGTACGCACATCAACCTCTCCATTGAGAGGGGGCGGTGGCCTAGGCCACCATGTTTGAGTATACTCGGCTTGGCACCATGAAGATATATCTTGGGTCCATTACCGAAACTCATCATTAAGCTCACATATCACAAAATGATATTAAGAGGACCACACTCCCCCTATGTCCATGCCTACACCTAAACCAAATATGGGTCGAGTATTAGGTGCGAGTGCAAGATAATCAAGTTAAGCTCCTTGAATCTATGATATTTAGTTCATTCCTCAAGTAGCAAAACCTTGCTTCATCAAGTGGCTTCGTGAAGATATCGGCAATTTGATCTTTGGTAGATACATATGATAGATCAATATCACCTCGAGCAACATGATCTCTAATGAAGTGGTGTCGAATCTCAATATGCTTTGTCCTTGTGTGATCCACCGGGTTGTAAGCAATCTTGATGGCACTTTCATTGTCACATAGAAGAGGCACTTTGTCACAATGGACACCGTATTCCTTTAAAGTTTGCCTCATCCATAGCAATTGGGTGCAAGCACTAGCAGATGCCACATACTCGGCTTCGGCGGTGGAGAGAGATATACAATTTTGCTTCTTGGAAGACCAACATACCAAGGACCTACCAAGGAATTGGCAAGCCCCGGATGTTGATTTTCTATCATCCTTGTCCCCCGCCCAATCCGAATCCGTGTATCCACAAAGAGCAAAAGTTGAGCCTCGAGGATACCAAAGACCATAAATTGGGGTATGAACTAAATATCGAAAGATTCTCTTGACCGCCATTAAATGGCTTTCCTTACGAGCCGCTTGATATCTTGCACACACACCTACACTAAACACAATATTGGGTCTAGATGCACAAAGGTAAAGCAAAGAACCAATCATGGATCGGTATACCTTTTGATCCACATCTTTACCATTTGGATTTTGTTCTAGATGAGTCTTTGTAGCCATGGGAGTAGGAGCTCCATTTAAATCTTGCATTTTGAATCTCTTGAGCATATCTTGAGTATACTTGGCTTGATTGAAGAATTTCCCTCCTCTAACTTGCTTGATCTCAAAGCCAAGAAATACTCTCAACTCTCCCATCAAAGACATCCGGAACCTACTAGTCATAAGCTTTGAGAATTCATCATTAAAAGCTTTGTTAGATGAGCCAAAGATAATACCATCAACATATATTTGGCATACAAAAAGCTCCCCATTGACCCTCTTAGTAAAAAGAGTGGGATCGATTTTCCCAACCTCAAAGCCACGGTCAAACAATAACTCTCTAAGGTGCTCATACCACGTGCGTGGGGCTTGCTTGAGCCCATAGAGCGCCTTATCAAGTTTGTAGACATGGTTTGGGAAGTTGGGGTCCTCAAATCCCGGGGGTTGCTTAACATATACCAATTCATTTAATGGACCATAAAGAAATGCACTTTCTACATCCATTTGTTGCAACTTAAAGTTATGATGTGCCGCATAAGCAAGAAGGATACGGATGGACTCAAGGCGAGCCACGGGCGCATAAGTCTCTCCATAATCAATGCCTTAAATTTGAGAATACCCTTGTGCAACCAATCTAGCCTTGTTCCTTACTATAATTACATGCTCATCTTGCTTGTTCTTGAATATCCACTTTGTTCCAATAAAATTGCGGCAATCCTTTGGCTTCTCAACTAACTTCCATACTTTGTTTCTCTCAAAGTTCTTGAGTTCTTTGTGCATAGATTCTAACCAATCCGAATCTTCAAGGGCTTCCCACACTTTCTTTGGTTCAATCATGGAGATGTGTGCTTGGTGTTCACTGAACCTCTTCAATTGTGCTCTTGTGGAAATACCTTTCCTTATATCACCAACTACATTTTGTAGAGTGTGATCTCTTAATTCCAACATTCTTTCCTTTCTAGCTTTGCGACGAGCGTGGATCTTTGTGTTGTTTCTTGGAGGACCCTCTTCATCATTTTGATCCTCGTCTTGACCATCATCTTGACCTTGATCATCATTGGAATCATCCTCTACATTGGGAGGCAAAGATTGACCTTGGTCTTGATCAAGTGCTCTTCTAGGGTCAATTTGAGCTTGTCTCAAAGCAGCTTGTACGGATCTTCCTTGAGAAATTGACTTGGCACCACTTGACAATCCATCAAATGGACCAAGCTCCCCTTGACTAGAGTTGACACTTTTATCACCATGTTGAGGGTCCACATCTTGTCTTTGGCTTGAGTCAATGTCCTCTTCGGTGGATGGAGCATGTTGAGGTTGTGAAGATGAGGGCTCCACTTGAGTGGAGTATAGTTCTTCTCGATTCGCCATAAGGGGTTCCTCAACGGGGCGGATATATCCCACACCCATTCTTCCTATGGCATCCTGAGGCATTTCATCATCTGCATCACAAGCATCAACACCCCCCCTTGGGGACCATCATATTCTTCGAAGGTCACACTACAAGATTCTATGACGGCTCTAGAGAGCTTATCATAGATTCTATAAGTGTGAGATTCGAGACCATAGCCAACAAAAATACCCTCTAATGCTTTAGACTCGAATTTAGACAAACGAACACCTTTTATGAGATAGAAACACTTACAACCGAACACTCGGAAGTAAGATATGATGGGCTTGTCACCGGTAAGAATTTCATATGGGGTCTTGTTGATTTCTTTGCGGAGGTAGAGCCGGTTTGAAGCATGGCAAGCAGTGGAAATGGCTTTGGCCCAAAATTTGTATGGAGATTTAAACTCCGCCAACATGGTCCTAGCCATCTCAATAAGAGTCCGGTTCTTCCTTTCGGCCACGCTATTTTGTTGAGGGGTGTATGCAGCGGAATATTGATGTTTAATCCCCTCATCACTAAGGAAATCATTCAAGGTGTAGTTCTTGAACTCGGTGCCATTGTCACTTCTAATGATCAACACGGGAACATTGTATTGCCCTTGGACCAAATTGATGAAGTCGATGAAGGTCTTTTGAGTCTCACTCTTCAATTTGAAGAAATAGACCCAAGAGTATCTTGAAAAGTCATCAACAATCACCAAGCAATATTTCTTCCCACCAAGACTTGCATGAGACGGAGGACCAAAGAGGTCCACGTGGATGAGCTCCAAGATCTTGGTGGACTTGATGCGGTTCTTAGGCTTGTGAGGAGCATCATGCATCTTCCCTAGAACACATGCCTTGCAAACACAATCTTTGGCAAAGGAAACATTTTCTTTTAGTCCAACAATATGGCCCTCCTTGTGGAGACTTTGCAAAGTTCTCATATTGACATGGGCCAGTCGGCGATGCCATAACCAACCCACATCGGCCTTTCCGAATAAGCACATCACACTTGTAGTGGCTTGCCCCGAAAAGTCCACCACATACAAGTCATGTTCGACATACCCAACGAAAGCGACCTTGAGAGACTTGCTCCACATGAGGACCACAAGATCATTATGTAAAAAGACGGAAAAACCCATCTTTCCAAGAGCACAGACTGAAAGTAAATTGTACCCAAGGGTCTCAACAAGCATGAAGTTCATGAGTGTAATGTCGTGAGCAACCACAACTTTGCCAAAACCCAATACCTTAGATTTTGACTTGTCGGCATAAGTCACGGTGATTTGATCATCATTTGGCTTTAAGTCCTTAACAATAGATGAGCTTCCGGTCATATGACTTGTGCAACCACTATCAAGCACCCACTTTGACCCTCCGGAAGCATAAGTATACAAAAGATCAAGCTAATTTTTAGGTACCCATTTTTCAATGGGTCCTCTTTTGTTAGCAACAAGGGTCTTGGGAACCCAAATAGACCAAGCAATATAACCATCAAATGGCATATTGTGCATACACATCACCATAATAATCACGCATTAGAACATAGTGAGGGTTAGCACTACCCGCAAAGTCATCATGAGACATAGTTTTACCACTTGTGGTCTTACTACCCACAATGGCCTTGTTAGTTTCTTGTGTGGGCTTGGCCTTCTTCTTCTTGTTGTTCTTCTTCTTCTTAGAATTGGAGACAAATACAATGCCCCCTTTATCACCACTAGGCCTTTGCTTACTCAAAAGATCATCAATGGACTTGTTGCCTTGTGGAAAGGTGGCCTTAGCAAGCTCCCCCTTCAACCTAGCATTCTCTTCAAGAATAGTTGTACTACTAGATGGAATGAAGTTACTAGGTGAAGGAATATTGGCCAATTGAGTTTGAAGCGTTTCATGGGACTCTGTGAGTGACAAGAGTTCACTCTCCAAAGCCTTGTGGGCCTTGTTAAGCAACCTAAAGTCCTCGGCAAGTTTTTCATGAACCACACCAAACTCAATCTTGTCCTTTTTAGCACTTTTGTATTTAGCAATAGCATGATCACGCTCTTTGATGAGTTTGTTAACAATAATGTCATTGGCCTCATCAAGCCCTTCAAGTTTTAATTCAAGTGACAACCTAGTTTCTTGTTCTTCTTATAGAGCATTGTTTAAAGCCTCTAGCTCAATCATGTGTTCATGTCCAAGTTTACATCTTACATCTAGAAGCTCTTGAGTATGTGAAAGTTGATCTAGGATGTTTCCAAAATGTAACTTAGCATCTCCTTCTAGGTTAGTCATAACTCATCAAAGGCAATTAATTCCTTTTTAACATCAAGAGACATCTCATCATCAATTTCATCATTATCTAAGGGAGTAGAGCGGGATGATGAGGATACCTCCGTTCCTCTTGCCATAAGGCAAGTGACGTTCTTGGTGGGAGAGTTCTCATTTGGAGAATCAAGAGTGAGAATGTCGGAGTAGATGGTGGCTAGAGCAGCCACACCATGAGAAGTTTCCTCTTCCTCATCTTCATCATCTTCATTGTCGGAGGAGTATTCTTCATGAGTGATCAAGACAATTTCTCCCGACTTCTTGTTGATGGGATTCTTCTTGATGAAAGGTTTCTTGTAAGGTGCCTTGAGAGTCTTCTTCAACACAAGCTTACCCCCATGATCTTCTCTCTTCTCATAGGGACAACTCGCTACAAAGTGATAGCGGTCACCACAATTGAAGCAAGTTCTCAATCTCGTTGTATTTTCTCTTTTCCCATTTGGGTTGCTTTTTCTTTGCATTTCCATCTTGGCCTTGGCGGGGTTCTTCCAAAAGTTCTTAGCATAGAAGGCCATATATTGATTATGAGCAATCTTGACTTCATCGGGGTGGTACATGGAGAGCCCTTCATCACTATCATCTTCATCCCCATGATCCACAACTTTGGCCTTCAAAGCAACATTGACAACATTGCTCATACCAAGGGCATGAGCACGGGCATCTTTGGCATTCTTGGCGGCAACCTTGAAAGCGGCCATCTCTTGCATAACTTCATTTGAGGTCATGAGATGGTAGTTGTGTCTTCCTTGTAGGCTCTTCAAGTCGGTGGGCTCAAAAGGCATGAGTGCATTCACATATTTCCTTTTTATCCATGCATCATCCACATGTGAGGCACCCACATTTCTAAAAGCGGTGGCGGTGGTCTTGAGCCTTCGGTACATGTCTTCGTGATCTTCACCTTCTTTCATGTAGAAGCCTTCGGCTTCATTGCTTAGAGCATCATATCTGTTCCTCCTCATACTCTCATTTCCAACAAACAACACAGTGAGAGCATCCCAAGCTTCCTTGGCAATGCTAAAGTGCTCAATGCGTGGATAATCCTTTGTCCCCAATCCTTGTTGAATCATATGCAAAGCAGTGACATTGAGTTGACTATTGACAACCTCTCTTCTTGTCAAGTTGTTTGGATCCCCAATAAAGAGTCCATGCTCGATGATGTTCCATAGTTCAATGCAAGATCTGCGCACATGAGTTATCATTAGTGATTGCCATTGAGCAAAAGTAGCAGACTCTTCAAGCTTAGGTGGGTCACCCCTATTGTACACATGAGGGCGAGGGATGGGAGGATCGGGAGAGTACCAAGAATCACGGTGCTCACCCTTCCCCCCATCAAGTTGTGTGGAGGAATTAGCGTTGTCTAGTTTACCCCCCACCACCATACCCTCGGGGGATACCGAAGTATTCCCTTTAGGTACAACGGATGGTAGATCCTCTTGAGGAGATGGGGGTGATGAGCCATCTTTGTCTTTAAGTTGCTCAAGCATCTTCTTGACTTTGTTGACCAAGGAAGAGCTCAATCTTGTTTCCAAGTTTCTGAGATCTTCCATGGTCACCGGGGTCGGATCACTACCACCATCCCCTTCTTGGCTACCCATATTCACTTAGGCGGTAAAGCCCAAATAAAGAGCCGAGGCTCTGATACCAATTGAAAGGATCGTATGGGCACCTAGAGGGGGGGTGAATAGGTGCTACTTCAAATTTTCTTCTTTTTCAAATTAAGGTTTGACAATAAGGTAAATTCTCTAGATAATGCAACTACGGTGAATTTACCTATATGAAAATTATGCAAGAACTACCACAACACAAAGTAGGAACAAGTAAGTAAAGTGCGGTAAAGGATAGAAGTAACCAAAATGGTGGACGCGGAGACACAAGGATTTGTTTCCCGTAGTTCCTTCCTTTTGAGGGGAAGTACGTCTACGTTTGGAGAGGGGGTGGTTTCAAACCACCAACGCCATGAAAGGCCTCCCTTGTTCTCCGATGAATCTCACCCCCAACGGGATCGATTCACCTTCCACTATATCGGCTGTCGTGGGAATGACCACGGCAGATGCTGCAATCGGCAGCGAGTAGTAGAACATAGGGCAAGGGCGGCCAGCCATCTGCGGTGCGAAATGAGGGCGGAGACACAGGGTTTTACCCAGGTTCGGCCCCCGGAGGGTAAAGACCTACTCCTGCTAGATTGTATTATGATGGAAGTACAATGGGGCGAAGTGACTCGGCGGGGAGTCGATTGGTTGGATGATGGAACGTATCATCTACACGCCCTGTAGGGAGGTTTATATTGACTCACCCCCCTAGGGTTTACATATCTCAACCGAATCGATTAAGGTTTGACAATCATTTAACCTAATCCGATTGGGCCTATCTACTCTCCTGGTCCTTCACTTCCGATCGCTTGAATCTCGCCAGTCTCGATCCGATCCGCGTCCTGCAGCCCACTCGCCAGTTCATGGGCCGGTCGGAAACGTCCTGCTGGGTATACCCCGGTAGGCATATCCCCATCAGTAGTCCCCGAGGCCGTCGTTGGTTGGTCGCAGGTGTTCGTTGGCAGTCGGAGTATACGGGTCCAATGCGGACGCCCAGTCGAATCGGCAGCGGACTCCTGAATAAAGGAGAAACCAGTTATTCTAGTCGCAATGACAGCGGTCAATCGGGTCGCAACTCGGCGAACGGGTCGGCGAAATGCTCAGTCACTGTTGTAGTGATCAGGTCGGTGAGTCGAATGGACGAAGTTGGACCGTTAGATGAGGTCAAACTAGCCGTTGGGGTAATCCAACGGTAACTTTCGGCGTAATCACCGCGTAGTAACGGCTCCCGAAATTGGCGGGTAGCAACCGCTATATAAGGGAAATGGCAGGCGATCGGGAAGACACTCCTTCGTCTTTCCTCCGATTTCGCCCACCTCCGTTTTCCCCCGCGTCACGATCCAATCGATCCAGAAACCTTTGACCTCTGCGAACTTTTCAGCCAATGGCCCCCTCCACCGAACCATGGGGCAGGTCCAAGTGCACCAGTATGCCATCAAGGCGTCTTCGAGGAGGCCGGGATCTGCGGCGCGCGGTGGCGCATCCCATAACCGGAGAGGTGACTCGGATCCACGTGAGGAGAGTTTGTTTGCTTCACCGGTCATCCGCAGGCTGGGGTTCCCACGTCTCTCTTCTTCCGGTAACCTTCGCCTTCTGAGATCTGCGTCGGACTGGGCTCGCCTGACATCGAGCAGCTCGCCATTTTCGTGGCATTCTGCGAGTGCTACCTGGGTTGCAGGCCCTACTTCCCCATGTGGCAAGATCTGTTCCACGGGAGGATCAGTCGTGAAGAATCAGGCGGCCTAATCTTTTGGCGGGTGGCTGACGTTCGATTGAAGTCGGCCTCCTTCTTGACCTGATGCTACCTGCCAAAGGCGGCGAGTGGAAGAATTCCTGGTTTTCGTCACCGAGGCGACTCCAGACGGCGAGGTGGCAATCCCAAGGTACTCCGCCGACCGGCCCGAACCGCGCCGACTCCAAGTCGGCAAGCTCCCAGTAGACCAGCGGATGGTCGTGGACGAGATGCTTCAAACCATCCACGGCCTGAAGAAGAAGGGTCTTCAAACCATCAACTTGTACAACTGTTGGCTCGGGCGGCGACTCGTTCCCCTGGCCCGCCGTGACCATTACATGTACGAGTACACGGGCAGGGAGGACTCGACGAAATCCTGCCTCGCCGAGTGGAAACTCAAAGACTACACCCTAGCGCTGAAGAAGATCACCCAGGCGGCATACCTGGACGCGAAGGCTGGGGTCGCCCCCTACACCGCGAAGCATCCAGCTCCGACGGTAAGTCGCTGTTATCGCTACCATTCGCGGTCGCAGTCGATGTTGTCGCGGTTATACTGATATTGTCTCGTGCCTACTGCAGTTATTTCAAGTAGTGGAAGGGTGGCTCCCACCCGCGGACGACGAGAACTCAAGCTCGTCCGTCCAGGACGAGGGTGATTCGCCTCCTGCCAAGGGCGGCGTCGGGAGCGACGCGAGTGATGACGACAACGATGATGACGAGCCCAGGGAAGAGGCCGCCCCGATGGTTCGCAAGACTCGTGGGCAACATCAGCGCGAGCTCGAGGCGAGCAGAAGCCTCGAACGTCACGATGATGATGACGACGAGCTCCCCGAGCACACCTCGCGTCATGAAGCTACACCATCGAAAAAGAGGAAGAAGAAGGAAGTAAAGGCTCCACCAAGGAGGAAGACGAAGCCGGCGAAACAGGCATCTCCGCCTCGTTCGGCGAGTAGTTCTGACGCCACCAGCTTGGCCAGGGATGAAGCGCTGCAGACGACAGCAGCACCGGATGCCACTGCCGCCCTGAGTGAGGTACCTCTGGACTCGCTTCCTCCCCTATTCGCCCTAGTCTCTGGGTTGGGGGTTTCTCCAGCCGCAGCAGCTTCGCCTCCCAGGAGAGCTCCTACCGAAGTCGTTTCAGAGGCTCCTATTGCGGCCTCGTCATCGAAGAGGCCTTCCGTGTCTTGGGCGCATGACGTTTTGGAGATGGGCCTCAGTCGGGCTGGGGCCGGCCGGGCCCGGCGCGATTCATCCTAGTCGCCAAGTAAGTTTTGTTCACCTGCCTTGCCTTCGTTGTACGCGGACCATTTTGCTCATGTAATCAATTCGCAGGACTGGAGTTAAAAAGATAGGCCACCCGTTCGTGGCCAAGGTGCCGCCAGTCGCCACCGAGGAGGACCCCTCACGGAAGAGGAAAGCTGATGAGGTCGTTGCCCCCACAGACAGTTCCAAGAAGGCCAAGGGCGATGATGTCGTCACGGTGTCTAACGATACGATGGTTGCTCCGAGTGGTCCTGCGACGGAGGTAGCCTTGAAGACCAAGGAGGATGTTTCCTCGCCTGGGATGGCCGAGCCGGCTCCTCTTGGTGCTGGAGCATCCACCGCGACCTTCCCCCGCTTCATGGCCAAAGCGGCTACAGCGAGTGGTACAACGCCATCGAGCGTGCACAGGGTCACCAACGGAAGTCGAGCAGCGTCGCGGGCACACTCCGCTCTTCTCGCATCGTGGGCCTTCTGACTCCATGGCATGCTGGGCGCAGCCATCCAGGTATGTCCAGTCCCCGAGGATCGGGCCACTGAATTTCAGTGGTCAGATTCTTTTGGTGTTTGTTTTTATTTGTAGCACCTAGTCCCCGAGTGCGCATTCACTGAATTTCAGCGGGTGGGCACTTGGAATTTTTGATCTCCAGTCCCCGAGTGTCCAGTCGCTGAATTTCAGCGGGTGGGCACTTAGGATTTTCGATCTCCAGTCTCCGAGTGTCCAGTCGCTGAATTTCAGCGGGTGGGCACTTAGAATCCCGTTGTTGTTAACTATTTGGCTTGTGTACAGGGCTTGCAGCATGAATCAGCCGACCGGCTTGCTGCGAAGTGTCGCGCGGAGAAGGAGCTTGTTGCCGTCCAAGAGACGAACAAGGGACTCGAGGCAATCGCTGCCAAGGCAGAGGAGGTCCACCAGGGCCTTGTCCCGGCGAGTGAACTGTCGACGGCTCAGTCTGCCTTGAGTACGGCTGAGCAACGGATCGCTGATCTTGAGCGCGATCTTAAGGAAGCGAAGGCGGAGGCGAGTTCAGCGGATGGGCGAGCCAAAGCTGCTGTTACGGCTGCCGCTGAAGAGCGGAAGGTCTCTGACGCCCTCGTTGCTGGGCTACAAGATGACTTCTCCTCTCTTCAAAGCTTCATCACGGGTCTCTGTCGTCCTTTGATTGGTAAGCTTTCCTGCCTCTGCCTGTAGTAGCTATGTTATGTAATCATCGTTGTATTTACTGCCGGCTCCTATCCGCAGGTCGGATTATCGACAGCTCGGAGGAGGCGCAAACGTATGACGCGCGGCAGTGCGTGGCCACTCTGGTCGACTCGGCCACGTTGTCTGCGGCTTGCATTCGAGCGTATCTTCAAGAGATGTTGCCCACGGAAGTGTTTCCCAGCGATCTCGTCGAAGTTTGGCGGTATCTGGAGAAGGCGCCATCAGTCGTCGAGTTCATGACGCGGTCGGCGTTCCGGCGCGGGGCGGCAACGGCGCTTAGCCCTGGGCTTGCCCACTTCCCGGAGGACTTCGACCTTGACAATGTGACGAGTGGCTACCCCTCGTCGATGGGCTCGGTGGAGATTGCCGAGGTGCTGAAGCTGACGGACCGGGCCGCGGTATGCTCCGATCGCGTCTGGGCGATGGGCGACCTTCTCCCTTATCAGGAGACGACTGTCGCGCCCAATGATCCCGAGCCACCGCACCGGGACTTCAAGGTCGAGCAGCCCTTCCGTGCGGCGATGGCGGGTGAGTTGACGACGTACCCGTCGAACCCGTACACTCCCTGAAGGGAACATGCCCTGAGAGGCAATAATAAAGTGTTTATTATGTGTATTCCAAGTATATGATAGATGTTTATTTTGCATGCTATAATTGTATTAATACGGAAACATTAATACATGTGTGTTTAATAAACAAACAGAAAGTTCCTAGTTATGCCTCTCTCATAAACTAGCTCATTGATTAACAAGATGATCAAGGTTTCCTGATCATGGACATTGGATGTTGTTAATAACGGGATCACAACATTAGTGTAATGGTGTGATGAACATTCATCCGAAGTATAGCATTACGATCAAAGTCATTGAGTTTATATTGCTATAACTAAAGGGAATATGCCCTGAGAGGCAATAATAAAATGTTTATTATGTGTATTCCAAGTATATGATAGATGTTTATTTTGCATGCTATAATTGTATTAATACGGAAACGTTAATACATGTGTGTTTAATAAACAAACAGAAAGTTCCTAGTTATGCCTCTCTCATAAACTAGTTCGTTGATTAACAAGATGATCACGGTTTCCTGATCATAGACATTGGATGTTGTTAATAACGAGATCACAACATTAGTGTAATGGTGTGATGAACATTCATCCGAAGTATAGCATTACGATCAAAGTCATTGAGTTTATATTGCTATAAACAAACTACGAAGTAGTCCTAATCCTTAGACCATGAGATCATGCCAATCACTAACACCGGAAGAGTTTCTTGTTGACATCAAACGTCACTCCGTAACTGGGTGATTATAAAGATGGCTTCAAAGCTACTAAAGTGTTATGTTGAGAATCATGGATCAAGAGTGGAATTTGTTCATCCTGATGACGGATAGATATGCTCTGGGCCCTCTCGGTGATATCACATTGGTTAGCTTGCAACCAAGTGATTTGATCACTAGAATGTTATATCACGGGAACGAGAAAAGAGTGCATGTCAAGATGTGAGATCAAACTAGGTATGGAGATACCGATGATCGAATCTCGGACATGTAATATATCGTGAAACAAAGGGATTAAGATACAAGTGTAAAAGGTTCCGACGATCACAGGAAAAGTCATCGTTGAATGTGTGGGAGTCAGTATGGATCTCCAGGTCCCGCTACTGATTATTGATCGGAGAAGGGTCTCGATCATGTCCACATTATTAACGAACTATAGGGTGACACACTTAAGGGACACTGGCATCCAGTTGGAGCAAATGTTTCATGCCGAAAGAATAAACAAGCGCAGGAATTTATTTCACTAGATACCGAAACAGGTTTTCGGGTGAAATTGCATAAAGTGGTTATGCATGTGAAATGGAATTCTAGCAAGGGGTTATTTGTGAATGTTTGTCATTAAAGTAATTGACAAAATTCTGAATAAAATAAAAGAGTTTTATTTAATGAGAGTTTGCATTAAATTTGGTGGAAATTTAATGGGAATTTGAGTGGACTTTTGAGTGGAGAGAATTTAAAGGAATTTTGTGAGTGGAGTGTCCACCCACATGAAGAGGGGAGGACAAGGGGGCAGCCCCGTGTGACCACCCCTTGGGGTTCCCCCCTCCTCCTATAAAAGGAGCCCCCCTCCTCACTTGTCTCTCACACCTCCTCGTGAAGGATCTCTCTCCCCCTCTAGAATTTATCCCCCATGGTCTCGGACTAGCGAGATACATGTTCCCGGTGGCTATTCGGCAAGAAAGGATTGTGCTTACGCTGCATCGTTGGAGCGAGGAGGCGGAGGTTGCCCGGTGTCTTGTACGTGTGTGTGAGCACGGATGCGCTGTTGCTTTGCGGCGCTAGGACTTCCTCTCGATCTTGAGATCGACAAGAGATCGTCTATATCAACCACGAGTTGAACTCTTTAAGCTTTGTCGGTCTTCAAGGGTATGTTCTCTACGGATATACATCCGCCCGTTGTTTGTATCTAGTAGATAGATCTTGGTACATAGTTCCTATCGTAGGAAAATTTTTGTTTTCTATGCTGTGAACCCTACAGTGGTATCAGAGCCGGATCTATGCGTAGATACTTTACACGGGTAGTACACATATGAGTATGTGGGCGATGATGATCATGTTGTTGCTCCTTTGTTGTAATTTTGGATATTGGTGGCATAGTGGGATGAAGCGGCCCGGACAAACTTTACATGTCCTCGCACATGAGACCTGTTCCACTCTTGACATGCAAATAGTTTGCATAAGTGGCTAGCGGGTGTCTGTCTCTCCTAATATAGTCAATATCTATTTTGCAAACGAGTTGTCAACAATTTGGTTATCCTCGTTGTGGTTCATGTTCGTAGGTAAGAACGGTTCTATCTCGAAAGCCCTAAGCCACGTAAAACTTGCAATGGATAAATTAGAGGCGTCTAGTTTAGATTGTTGTTGGGCTAGTGTTATGATATGGTAGTGTTGTAAGTAGAAGTATGAGATGATACTCTTACAACACACATAGCGTGTAATCTCCATCGACCTTGGACTTACACATATAGGTATGATAGTAATCATACCACGGTGCACATGATAGAGATCATATGCGGGAACCATATCATTTCACTAATAAACATGTGATGTTTGATAACATCTTTATATTGCTTGTTTAGCGCTTTGTTAGCATAATAAGATGATCCCTCTTTTAAATATCAAGATAAGAATGTGTTCTTCCTTTAGTATGCACCGATTATGTTTTCGTCGCTCCAAGACATCACGTGATGATCGGGTGTTCTTGGATCCACGACCATATTTCGGTGTAAAAGCAGTTACACACCGAATACTAAGGTTCTAACTTGGCGAGCCTAGCATGTACAGACATGGCCTCGGAACACGGACCGAAAGGTTAAGCATGAGTCATATAGTTGATATGATGCCCATTTGATGCTCGCCTTTGAAGCTACACCGACTCACGTGATGATCGGACTTGGTGTAGTGGATTTGGTTCATGTAATCACCAAAAGGGCACGAGGGATGTCGTTTTTGAGTGGGAGTTCATTTGTAATATGGATTAGTTGAACTCAATCTATCATACACTTAGTCTAAACTTTACAAATTCTGTTGTAGATGGCACCACCTGCTTTTAATTTCAATGTGTTCATGGAGAAAGAGAAACTTGCAACGAACGGTAGCAACTTTACCGAATGGGCCATGAATTTGAGGATTCTCCTCTCTGCTGCACAAAAGCAATATGTGCTAGAAGCACCGTTAGGCCCCCCACCTTTAGATGATGCCCCTGACGAGGAGAAGAATGTCTATCAGACTCGTCAGGAGGACCACAACTTAGTTCATTGCAGCATATTGTATGGGCTAGAGCCGGAACTTCGAAAGCGTTTCGAAAATGGCAATGCTTTTGATACAATGGGTGAGTTGAAAATGATTTTCGACACACATGCTGTCAGAGAGCTACAACCTTCAGAAAAGTTCTTTAGTCAGATGATGGAAGAGCACAGTCAGTTAGTGAGCATGTACTCAAGATGTCGGATTCTACGCCGATAAGCTTGTGTCCTTGGGAATATCGATTCCCATTGACTTAGGCATCCATCGTGTTGCGATCTACGCCACCTAGCTATAAGAGCTTCGTGATGAACTATAATATGCAAGGCATGAAGAAGTATCTCCCCGAGCTTCTGTCAATGCTTAAAACTGCAGAAGTGGAAATCAAAAAGGAACATCAAGTGTTGATGATCAATAGGAACACTGGTTTCAAGAAAGACAAGAAGGGAAAACGGAAGGAAGTAAGGGCGGCAAGCTGTTGCGTGCTGAAAAGAAACCCGAGTTGGACCTAAGTCGATACCGAGTGCTACTATTGTAAGGGGATCCCATCGGCGCATAATCGCCCAAGTTTTTGGCGGACAAGAAAGCCGCAAGGCAAACAAAGGTATATATGATATACATGCTATTGATGTGTACTTGACTAGTGCTCGCGAGCACTGGGTATTTGATACCGGTTCGTTGCTAATATTTGTAACTCGAATCGTGGCTGCGGAACAAGCGACCGCTAGCAAGGTGAGGTCAAGATGCGTGTCGGCAATGGATCAAGCGTTGATGTGATCGCCGTTTAACGCTGCCTCTCCACTTGCCGTCGGGATTAGTTATAAACTTGAATAATTGTTATCTGGTGCCTGCACTAAGCATGAACATTGTATCTGGATCGTGTTTGATGCGAAGTGGTTATTCATTTAAATCCGAGAACAATGGTTGTTCCATTTATAAGAATGAAATCTTTTATGGTCATGCACCGATGATGAATGGTTTATTTCTTTTGGATCTCGATAATAATGTTACACATATTCATAATGTTGATGCTAAAAGGATTAAACTAAATGATGATATATCCGCATATATGTGGTAATCATTGCCTAGGTCATATTGGCGTTAAACGCATGAAGAAGCTCCTTTCGGATGGACTTTTGGAATCACTTGATTATGAATCATTTGATACATGTGAGCCATGTATTATGGGCAAGATGACTAGAACGCCGTTTTCCAGTTCAATGGAACGGGCGACAGATTTATTGGAAATCATACATTCTGATGTATGTGGTCCAATGAGTGTGTCGGCGCGAGGTGGATATCGTTATTTTGTTACTTTCATGGATGATTTGAGTAGATACGGTTATATATACTTGATGAAACACAAGTCTGAAACCTTTGAAAAGTTCAAGAAATTTCAGAATGAAGTGGAAAATCATCGTAATAGAAAGATCAAATTTCTACGGTCCGACCGTGGAGGTGAGTATCTAGGTTACGAGTTTAGCACTCACATGAAAGAGTGTGGAATTGTTTCACAACTCACACCGCGAACACCACAAATAAATGGTGTGTAACGTCAGTAATCGTACTTTATTAGATATGGTTCGATCTATGATGCCTCTGACGGACTTGCCGTTGTCATTTTGGGGCTATGCACTAGAAACTGCTGCATTCACTTTAAATCGGGCACCATCTAAATCCGTTGAAAAGACACCATATGAATTGTGGTTTGGAAACAAACCTAAGCTGTCATTTCTTAAAGTTTGGGGATGCGATGTTTATGTGAAGAAACTTCAACCGGATAAACTCGAACCCAAAGCGGAAAAATGCGTCTTCATAGGATACCCTAAGGAAACTTTTGGGTATACCTTCTATCACAGATCCGAGGGCAAGGTTTTTGTTGCCAAGAATGGATCCTTTCTAGAGAAAGAGTTTCTTGCGAAAGGTGTGAGTAGTCGGAAGGTAGAACTCGAAGAGGTTATTGAACCTTCTCTTCAAAGTATGGCGAGTAGCACAGCGCCGGAAGTTCTTCCGGAGTTGGCTCCACCCGTTGAAGAGGAAACTAATGATAATGATCATGAAACTGCGAAGAGAGTACTCAGAACCTCGCAGTCAAGCAGACGCGGCAGCCCGAGCTGTACGGAAATCCTGTCATGAATTTCATGGTTGATGAAAGTGGTGACCCTGCGACGTATGAAGAAGCGATGATGAGCCCGGATTCCAACAAATGGTTAGAAGCCATGAAATCCGAGATGGAATCCATGTATGAAAATCAAGTTTGGAACTTGGTGGACTTACCTCATGACCGAAAG
Source organism: Avena insularis (assembly GCA_023614405.1). Taxonomy (NCBI): domain Eukaryota; kingdom Viridiplantae; phylum Streptophyta; class Magnoliopsida; order Poales; family Poaceae; genus Avena; species Avena insularis. Next base: position 375,485,321 of record CM042691.1, on the reverse strand, counting down.
GCCGTGGAGAACAAATGGATTTTCAAAAGGAAAACTGATGCTGATGGTAATGTAACCGTCTATAAAGCTCGACTTGTCGCAAAGGGGTTTCGACAAATTCAAGGAGTTGACTACGATGAGACATTCTCTCCCGTAGCGATGCTAAAGTCAGTTAGGATTATGTTAGCAATTGCTGCATATTTCGATTATGAGATATGGCAGATGGATGTCAAAACCGCGTTTCTCAATGGTAATATTGAAGAAGAGTTGTATATGATACAACCAAAGGGTTTTGTCAATCCTAAGTATGCTAACAAGGTGTGCAAGCTTCAGCGATCCATCTATGGATTGAAGCAAGCATCACGAAGTTGGAATCTCCGCTTTGATGAGGTGATCAAAGAGTTTGGATTTGTCCAAACTTATGGAGAAGCTTGTATTTACAAGAAAGTGAGTGGGAGCAATGTGGCATTTTTGATATTATATGTGGATGACATATTATTGATCAGAAATGATATAGATCTTTTAAATGGTGTTAAAAGTTATCTAAACAGCAAATTTTCAATGAAGGACCTAGGTGAAGTGTCATATATATTAGGAATAAAGATCTATAGAGATATATCTAGGCGCCTAATAGGGCTATCGCAAAGTACATACCTTGATAAGATTTTAAAGAAGTTTAAAATGGAAAATAGTAAGAAGGGGTTCTTACCTATGACACAAGGCACGACATTGAGTAAGACTCAAAGTCCGACTTCGGCGGAAGAAATAGAGATAATGGACAAGGTCCCCTATGCTTCAGCCATAGGCTCTATAATGTACGCCATGCTATGTACAAGACCGGATGTGGCACATGCTATTAGTTTGACTAGTAGGTACCAATCGGATCCGTGTTCGTAACATCGAAAGCGGTCAAGAATATCCTTAAGTACTTGCGAAGAACTAAGGATATGTTTCTTGTATACGGAGGTGAAGAAGAGCTCATCGCTAAGTGTTATGTCGACGCTAGTTTTGACACCGATCCGAATGACTCTAAGTCTCAATCCGGATATGTATTTCTCATGAATGGCGGAGCGGTTAGTTGGAGGAGCTCCAAACAACCAGTGGTGGCAGGATCAACAATGGAGGCCGAATATGTTGCTGCTTCAGAAGCGGCTCAGGAAGCAGTTTGGATGAAGGAGTTCATATCCGAACTAGGTGTGGTTGCAAACGCGTTGGACCCAATGGTGATCTATTGTGACAACAATGGTGCCATTGCCAATGTCAAAGAGCCAAGGTCTCACAAGCATTCCAAGCATATTAAGCGCCGGTTTCACTCCATCCGCGAGCATGTCAAGGATGGAGATATAAAGATTTGTAAAGTACATACGAATCTCAATGTAGCAGATCCGTTGACTAAAACTCTCCCTAGAGCAAAACATGATCTACACCAGAACTCCATGGGTGTTAGATACATCACAATGTAACTTGATTATTGTCTCTAGTGCAAGTGGGAGACTGAAGGGAATATGCCCTGAGAGGCAATAATAAAATGGTTATTATGTGTATTCCAAGTATATGATAGATGTTTATTTTGCATGCTATAATTGTTATAATACGGAAACGTTAATACATATGTGTTTAATAAACAAACAGAAAGTTCCTAGTTATGCCTCTCTCATAAACTAGTTCGTTGATTAACAAGATGATCATGGTTTCCTGATCATAGACATTGGATGTTGTTAATAATGAGATCACAACATTAGTGTAATGGTGTGATGAACATTCATCCGAAGTATAGCATTACGGTCAAAGTCACTGAGTTTATATTGCTATAAACAAACTACGAAGTAGTCCTAATCCTTAGACCATGAGATCATGCCAATCACTAACACCGGAAGAGTTTCTTGTTGACATCAAACGTCACTCCATAACTGGGTGATTATAAAGATGGCTTCAAAGCTACTAAAGTGTTATGTTGAGAATCATGGATCAAGAGTGGAATTTGTTCATCCTGATGACGGATAGATATGCTCTGGGCCCTCTCGGTGATATCACATTGGTTAGCTTGCAAGCAAGTGATTTGATCACTAGAATGTTATATCACGGGAACGAGAAAAGAGTGCATGTCAGTAACGAGATCAAACTAGGTATGGATATACCGATGATCGAATCTCGGACATGTAATATATCATGAAACAAAGGGATTAAGATACAAGCATAAAAGGTTCCGACGATCACAGGAAAAGTCATCGTTGAATGTGTGGGAGTCAGTATGGATCTCGTGTCCTGCTCGATTATTGATCGGAGAAGGGTCTCGATCATGTCCGCATTATTCGCGAACCGTAGGGTGACACATAAGGGACATTGGCATCCAGTTGGAGCAAATGTTTCATGCCGAAAGAATAAACAAGCGCGAATTTATTTCACTAGATACCAAAAAGGTTTTGGTGAAATTGCATAAAGTGGTTATGCATGTGAAATGGAATTCTAGCAAGGGGTTATTTGTGAATGTTTGTCATTAAAGTAATTGACAAAATTCTGAATAAAATAAAAGAGTTTTATTTAATGAGAGTTTGCATTAAATTTGGTGAAATTTAATGGGAATTTGAGTGGACTTTTGAGTGGAGGGAATTTAAAGGAATTTTGTGAGTGGAGTGTCCACCCACATGAACAGGGGAGGTCAAGGGGGCAGCCCCATGGCAGCCACCCCTTGGGGCCCCCTCCTCCTATAAAGGCCCCTACTCACTTGTCTCTCACACCTCCTCGTGAAGGATCTCTCTCCCCCTCTAGAATTTATCCCCCATGGTCTCGGACTAGCGAGATACATGTTCCCGGTGGCTATTCGGCAAGAAAGGGTTGTGCTTCCGCTGCATCGCTGGAGCGAGGAGGCGGAGGTTGCTCGGAGCCTCGAACGTGTGTAAGCACGGATCTGGCTGATTTGCGGCGCTAGGACTTCCTCTCGATCTTGAGATCGACAAGAGATCGTCTACATCAACCACGAGTTGAACTCGTTAAGCTTTGTCGGTCTTCAAGGGTATGTTCTCTACGGATATACAACCGCCCGTTGTTTGTATCTAATAGATAGATCTTGGTACATAGTTCACATCGTAGGAATTTTTTTGTTTTCTATGTTGCGAACCCTACACTCCCTTCATTCGCAACCGCAAGGGTGGCGGCGAGTCGACGTTGAAGTCTGCGGAATAGAAACATTGTGCCCTGGGGCGTTAGTAGTGATTTGGCTATTGGGCTCAACTTGTATTCTGCAACAACTTTGTTATGTTGTAATGGAATTTTGCGTTATTTTGTGAGTTGTCTTGCGATTTTGATTGATGATTGGACGAGTCCCCGAGCGCGTCCGCCCTTTTTATGGGGTTTACCTCGTTTGTTATGTGTTTGTGGTTTTGAACGTTTTGTCGGTTGTTTTGTTATTGAGGTCGACTCGCCCGAGCTTGGAAAGCCAGTCGCAGGGTGACTCCCATGAGTGCTCTTTACTTGACCGTTTTCCCTTGCGCGAACGGGGTCGGGTAGCCGAGTCCCCGAGCGTGGTACTTGGTGGTTCTAGTCGCGGCTCTAGGGTGGGTGAGGACTGGGCGCGTTAGAGTGAGCGCATCACTCCCTGCCCTGCCTGCCGTCAAGGCGTGTGTCCCGCACGCTCTCGTACTTGGTGTTTTTCCCCAGCCACTCGTGCTTAACTGGTCGTCGGTCCCTGAGCGTGGTACTTGGCCGTTCGAGTCACTGTGTCGACTATGCGGAGGATCACGGTCGCTGTGAGGAGCGAAGGCAGTTGTCTTGGCTCGTTAAGCCAGTCGAGCTTGGCGACTCCGATGGGGCTCCGGGTGGGCGTTTTTCGTGGACGTTATGAGTCCTAGGGTAACCCAGTGCCCTCGTAACGCACTACTTGGCCGTGCCGGTCGCTGTACCAGAGGTTGACTTCTGCAGTTAGCTTGACACTGTTATTACGAGTGCGAGTGGCACAAGACACGGAGAGTAGACGTAATTTGCGGTAACCGATATATTTTATTTCATAGCTAGTGGAGGGTACATGTATGGAGTTCTAGGAGTAGAACTTCCGTAGGAGGTTTACATTCCACGATCGCTTGACGTCGAGTTTTCCCATCTTCGCGGACGTCGGTGAGGTAGTAGGCGTCGTTGCCGAGTACTCGCCCGATGGCGAATGGTCCCTCCCACGGGGGGGAGAGATTGTGCATGCCCTTCTTGTCCTGGATGAGGCGTAGCACCAGGTCGCCTTCCTGGAAAGTGCGAGTCCTCACCCACCGGCTATGGTAGCGGCGGAGTCCTTGCTGGTAGATGGCAGTGCGGGAGCAAGCTAGGTCGCGTGCCTCGTCGAGTTGATCGACTCCATCCTGGCGTGCAAGTTCGTTCGCAGCCTCCGTGTAGTGGACGACCCTTGGCGAGTCGTGCTCTAGGTCGGTGGGCATGACTGCCTCGGCGCCATACACCACGAAGAAGGGGGTGAACCTGCCGACTGCTGACCGAGGTGCGGATACCCCAGATGACGGAGGGTAGCTCCTCGACCCAGCACCCGGCGGTGCGCTCGAGTGGTACTTGGAGCCGTGGCTTCAGGCCGTGGAGGATGCTCTAGTTGTCCCGTTTCGCCTGGCCGTTGGACTCCGGGTGGCGACTGAGGCAAGGTCGAGTCGGATGTGATGTTCCTCGCAGAACTCGGCCATGGCTCCTTTGTCGAAGTTGGTGCCGTTGTCCGTGATGATGCTGTTTGGGAACCCGTAGCGATATATGAGCTCGTGAGAACTTGGTGGCGGTCTTCCGTCGCATTTCCGATCTTGGCCTCCACCCACTTTGTGAATTTGTCGACCGCGACCAGGAGGTGGGTGAAGCGGAGGGCCTTTTTGAAAGGGCTACCATGTCCATACCCCACGGCGAACGCCAGTGATGGGGATGGTCTTGAGCGCCGAGATCAGCATGTGTCCGGTTGGCGTGCGCACCCGTGCACGCTGGACAATGTCGACGTATCTGCGTGCGGTGGGCCAAGAGAAGCTGCGGTTGCAGCCTTTGCGATCAGAGAGCGGGCACCGCGTGGTGGCCGCAAAATGGTGGATGTCGTGGAGGATTTTTGCGCTTCCTTGGTTGGACGCAAGATTGGAACACGCTTGGTCACGCTTGTGGAGCTCGCCGCCGTCGATGATGACGGCGATTTGCGGCGTCGCGCTATCATCCGGCGTCTGTTTGTCGGTACCGCAAGGTGCCTCCCAGGTAGGTGATGTACGGCGTAGTCCAGTCGTCTGGCTCGGCGATGAGTGCGACCAGGGCTGCCTCTGGTTGAAGCGGGACTCCGATGTCGATCTCCCTTGGGGGAGAGACGAACGGCTTGGTGATTGTGTTGAGGAATACGCCGGCGGGTGGTGCGAGTCGAGCCGAGCCGATACGAGAGAGTGCGCTGGCCTCTTCGTTTTTCGCCTGTCGATCCACTCGACGGAATAGCTAAGTGTCCGCCACTTGTCCACCGCTTGGCGGTATGCTGCCATGGTGGGGGAGACGTCAAGGGTACCAGCGACCAATGACGAGGTCGAGTCTCAGAGCAACAGAGGCGGTTAACATTCATCTCCTTGGTGGCTCGCATGCCATGGAGTAGTGCCTCGATTCGGCCATGTTGTTGGTGCAGGTGAAGTCGAGGCGAGGACGAGCGGAGCTTGTCGCCCTTCGGGAAGTCAAGACGATCCTCGCTCCTGCATTGCTCGCATTCTTGGAGCCACGGCGCAGGCTCCAATAGTGGAGTAATACAGCTTTTTCCACCTTTGGCCTCTTCCGATCGGCGATGAAGTCCGCGAGCCTGCGACTTGATCGCTTATGGCTCATACTTGATGTTGTGGACGCCGATTTTGATGGCCCACTTGGTGACTCGCCTGTCGCCTCACTTGCGGAGATGTCCCGCGGTGCTAAGGAGACGATCGTGATCGGTGCTCCTAAGTAGTCTGCGCCGCTATGTTCAAGACCGCGTATACCAGTTTACGGTATTGCGGGTATCATCGCGCGACTCGGTGAGGACCTCGCTGATATAGTACACCGTCGCCGATCGGGCGCCTTTCTTCCTTCGCCGCCGACCATGACCATGACCGGGACGACGTGCTTTAAGCCGATGTAGACCAGCATGGGTTCTTTGTCGACGAGGCGGCGAGTAGCGTCATGAGTAGCACCTTCTTGAGGTCGCGAGCGTCGTCCGCCTCCTTGTCCCATCGAAGGTGGGTTCTGCGATCAGCGTATAAGGGCATCGCTTTTCGCCTAATCGGGATGAAGCGGCGAGAGCCGACTCGCCAGCTTCTTCGCGTCAGCGAGCACTCGGGTTTGCCGAGTCGAGCGATCGTGTCGATCTTGGTGGGGTTCGCCTCAATCCCGCGCTTGGAGACGATGTATCCCAGTAGTTGCCCTGCTGGTACACTGAAGGTGCATTTGCCTGGGTTTAGCTTTATCTTGTATTTCCGCAGGTTGGCGAATGTTTCTGCCAGGTCGGCGAGTAGGTCGCTCTGGCGAGCGGACTTCACTACCACGTCGTCGATGTAGACGTGGATATTGCGGCCGATTTGGCTCGCAAGGCACTCCTGCATGCACCGGTAGGTTGCCCGTTCTTGAGGCCGAAGGTCATGGCGAGTAGCGAAGGCTCGAATGGCGTGATGAGCGCTTTTTTCCTCGCCCTCGTGACCATTTTGATATGGTTGTACTCAGAGTAGGCGTCGAGGAAACACAACGACTCCGAGCCCGTGGTGGAATCGATTATTTGGTTGATCCGCGGGAGGACGAATTGCTCCTTCGGGCAGGGACTGTTTAAATTTGTGTAATCGATACACATCCTCCAGGTCCCATTTTTCTTCTCGACCAGGACTGGGTTTGCCAGCCACTTGGAGTATTTTCGTATTTGATTGGCTGATGTGTGGGTTGGATTTGATTGGCGGGGCATGGAAACAAAAATTTTCTACGCATACAAACAAACAAGCCAAGATCTATCTACTAGATTGTAGCAATGAGTCGATGGAATAACTCACCCTCGAAGATTCCAAAGTGTTTAACGAGGCGGATTCTCGTGGGTGATGTAGTCGACTCTTCCGATCTCAAGATCGCGTAGACGATCCTTCCGCGCCGCGTTAAAGCGCTCCTTGATCGGTCTGCGTTCAAGACTCGGCGAAGACCTTCCCTCCCTTGTTCCAGCAGCATGGAGGTTGTAGCACTCTCCTCGCGATTCCGGCTGACAGGCGTGGTACCTAAGTAGAGGGAGATCTCATGAGGCCTTAAGCGGGCGAGTATGGTGGAGTATGAGAGAGTCCTCGGCGATCTAGGGTTTAGACACGCCGAGGAGGCTAGTGTCTTGGCTAGGGTTTCACCTAGGGCGGCGGTTGCCCTAGGGCGGCGGCTTGGAGGGCGCGGCTTGGTACTAGGTTTGGAGGAGAGGGCCTTGTGTGTCTCTAGGAGGAGCCCCTGCCTCCTTATATAGGTGGAGGGCGGCCGGCCAGAGGGAGAGGAGTCCCTCCCCAACTCGGCTTGGAGGTGGGCCGCCGGTTGGAGGAGGGAACTCCTCCCCAACTCGGTTTCCCCCTTCCTCCTCTTTTCCTCTTTCCAAATTTAGCCGTTTGACTTTTCAAACTAGCTATTTGACTTTTCAAACTAGGATTTGAATTAATCCTTTATTTGGTACAGCGATGACACTCAAGACATGATGCAATCATACCAACTTGATACAACACATTCATGTACCCTTCCCTCCGAGTGCGGACATTCCGGAACATTCTACAACATTCCCGCTGAAAACACCCGAACCATTCCCCAACTCCGAAACAGGACTTTCCTTATATGAATCTTATTCTCCGGACCATTCCGGATCTCCTCGTGATATCCGGATCCCATCCGGACTCAACAACATTCGGTCTCTTTCTCATCATTCCATAACTACTCAAACAACGTCAATCCTTAAGTGTGTCTCCCTACGGTTCGTGAATTATGCGGACATGATCGAGACACTTCTAACAATAACCAATAGAGAATCTGGAAATTCATATGGCTCTACATATTTCTACGATTACTTTGCGATCGAATGAACCACTTAGATACGATATCAATTTCCCTTTGTCTCATGATAGTTTACTTATCCGAGGTTATGATCGTCGGTATCTCAAGCATACCTAGTTCAACCTCGTTACCGATAAGTACTCTTTTCTTGTTCCCGTGATATGTGATCCCTTGTGAGCCAGTCACATGCTTGCAAGCTAATTGGATGACATTTCACCTAGAGGGCCCAAAGAATATCTATCCGTCATATGGATGGACAAATCCCACTCTTGATCCATGTGTTTCAACCAATACTTTCCGAACACTCAATGCCACCTTTATAGCCACCCAGTTACGGTGTGGTGTTTGATGTCATCAAAGCATCCATCCGGTAAAGGTGATATGCATGATCTCATGGTCGAAGGAATTAGATTACTATGTATCAGAAAGCATATAGCAATTGAACTATTAAAATGACTTGATCTTTATGCTACGCTTATCTATAGGAGTATGTCCATCATATCATTCTCCTAACGATATGATCATGTTGTTAATAACATCTCAATGTTCATGATAGGGAAACCACAATCATCTATTAACCAACAAGCTAGTATTATATAGAGGCTTTACTAGGGACTTCAAATTAAGTTTACAAATCACACAAGTATTAATGTTTCCTTGTTAATACTATTATAGCATGAATGTAAACATTTATCATAAACACAAAGATATAATAATAACTACTTTTATTATTGCCTCTAGGGCATATCTCCAACAAGATGAAGCCTGTAGCGAGTAGACGCTGCACCTCCTCGGCGATGGCTCGGCGGCGCTCTTCATTGAAGGGCCGCAGCGACTGCTTGACAGGTCGCACTTTGGGGTCGGTGTTGAGTTTGTGCTCAGCAAGTTCCCTAGGGACACCAGGCATGTCAGAGGGCTTCCATGCGAAGATGTCCCTGTTCTCACGGAGGAACTCGATGAGCGCGCCTTCCTATGCTGGGCTCATGCCCGTCCCGATTGTCACCGTCTGGCTAGAGTCGCCTGGGACCAGCTCGACGGTGTGGGTGTGCGTCATTGCTTCGAAGGCTGAGGTGTTGCCGCCCTCCGAGTTGGGCTTCTTGAGTATGGTGGGGTCGTCGTTGTTGACCCCGCTCGCGTACTTGGCGAGCTCGTCAGCGTTGTTGGCCTCTGCCGCGATGACGACGTCGGCGAGTTCAACACCTTTGGCCTCGCACTCGGCGGCCATGTCGGGGTCGCCGTGGATGGTGATGACGCGGCGCGGCCCGGGGAGCTTCATCGCGTTGTACGCGTAGTGGGGCGCCGCCATGAACTTGGCGAATGCCTGGCGCCCCAGGACGCAGTGGTAGGGGCTGTCGAAGGGCACCAGCTCGAAGACGATCTGCTCGGTGCGGAAGTTTGCTGGTGTGCCGAAGGTGACTGGCAGCGTGACCTTGCCGATCGAGTACGCCTTCCGACCGGGGACGATGCCGTGGAACATGGTGTAGGTCGTCTCGACCATCGACTGCGGGAGCCGCAGTCACCTGAAGGTGTCCAAGTACAGGATGTTGATGGAGCTGCCACCGTCCATCAATGTCTTGGGGAGCCAGTAGTCTCCCACCTTGGGCTTGACCACCAGGGCGACTCGGCCTGGGTACTCGATGCGTGGCGAGTGGTCCTGGCGGCTCCAAGTGATGGGTTGCTCCCACCAGTTGAGGAACCGGGGAACGTACACCTGGGCCACCACGTTGACGGTGACGGCGCGGGCGATGACCTTCTTCTCGCGCTTCGTGTTGAAGCCTGTGAAGGTGTGGAGCGAGCCGGCCACGCTGCCGAATTTTCTGTCGTTTGGCGGGTTGTTGTCGGGGTCCTCCCGCGCTCGCGGTGCCTTCTCGATCTCCTTGAGAGAGTGCCAGTCGGCGGTCGTGTGCGTGGCGGGCTTCCCTTCCCTGTTGTGAAATGCACAAGGTTAGTTAAGGAGGGCCGCGGGATCGAACCTTGGTTTCGCCTTGTAGTTGCCGCTGTCGCGGCGTTGCCCCCCGTCGCGGCGGAAGCTATTGGGCTCGCGCTGCGCGTGCCCAGCGTTGGCGACAAAGTCGACTCGCCCGTCACTGCGGCGCTTGCCGGTGAGGCGAGTGTTGCTGTAGCGTAGGTCAGACCGTCGTCCGTTGTCGATGCCGTTCGTGCGGCATTGCCCTCCCGACTCGTCGTTGGTTTCCTGGTTTGGGTCTTCCTCCGCGTATCTTTTGGCGATCTCAAGGAGGTCCGGTATGTTGTCGAGTGTGCGGTATGCTCGTTTGAGCTTGGCGACCAGGGCGTAATGCACGAGGTCTTGAAGCGATGGATCGCGGTGTCGGGTGGATGTCGACCGTTGTACCATAGTTCTTGCCACCGTTGGACCCAAATGGTCGACTCGCGGGGTCCCCGGACGCATCGTTCAGGTCCTCGATGGTGGTGGCGCGTGTATGAACCCTCGAAGTGCGACGAAGGCATCGCATCTCTTCCGATTCGATGCTATCCGGGGAAGTGTTGATCCATCGCTGCGCTCCCTCCATCATCAGGGGGAGGTAGCGGGCGGCTAGCAGGTCGGTGTGGCCGGCGATCCCCATCGCCATGAGGTAGGTGTACAGCCACATGGAGGGGTCGTACGAAGGGTCGTACTTCTCTATTTCCTTCAGCGCGTTGAAGTTCGCCGGGTATTTTTCGCCTCGGATCATCGGTCCGAAGCATCGGGGCCCGAGTCGGCTTAGCGACCCCATCGGCTCGCCGTCGCGACGATTGGTTAGGGTGTGTCGCAGGTCGTCGGGCTGGCGTGCGCGCCAGCTCTGGTTGTTGATGATGTGGGTGCGGGCGTCGATGGGCTGACCGTTGGCGACGACAAAGTTGGTCGCTAGCCTGGGGTCGTTGGTGGAGAGTGCCGCGTTCGCGGGTCGGTGTTGGAGCTGCAGTGGTTCGGGTGGCGGGCAATTGAGGGTGTTTGCCGCCAATGGACGGCCGCTTGAGGCTGCTCTGATGCCCGATGAACGCGAGTACATCCGGCCCTGTGAGTCGACGCCTGTGTTTTGTTGCTCGACCGCCTTTGCGAGCAGGGACTTGACGTACTGGATCTGTAGGGCGCCATCACCGGTGGCCGTGATGTTGTCGACTGCTTTCGGCCACGAGGTTGTCCATCGAGGTGGAGAATAGTGGTAGGCCGTTCGCGTCTCGCTCCGTGAGGAGACCACGATCATGGCTGGTCCCTTTGGGGTGCGCGGTTGGGTGGAGGTGGGCGCCATTCGCCGTCGACCGGTGGGGCGCGCTTCCTCCGGTGGCGTTCTCGCAGATCGCGCTTGGCCGCAGCGGGCGGGTCGTTTCGTCGCCATCGAAGTTCAGGCGCCTGGATAGTGGGGTTCAAGCGCGACCTGATTCGCTCTGGTGGTAACGTGAGCTCTGCCGTCACCGCCGAGGCGAAATTTCGCGCCGCTTGCTCCTTGCGGGCTTCCGCCACGAAAGCGGAGTTCCTCGACCTCCGTTGCGTTGCATTGGGAGGATCGGGTGGAGAAGGGATCCTCCGGAGTCGGTGCCAGCCGCCATGTAGGTCACGGCGGCCGGTCCCGTCGCAGATCGGTGGAGTTTTCGACCGAGTCGGTCGAAGATCCCAAGGATGGAGGATCCTCGAAATCTCCTCGTTAGAGACCTGGTGATGGAGCCCGCGGCCGCGCGATGATGGATCCGGCGAGTGACGCCGGTCGCCGAGTCGGCGTCGTCGTTGAGGGTCGCGTCTTCAGCGGCGCGTGGTTTCGGCCACGTCGCTGTGGGCCGAGTTGTACTCGGAGGTGAGGCGGTGGATCGTGCGGACCTGGCTCTCGGAGAGCCGGTCGCGTGGTGGCAACTCGCGGATGCGAGCCGAGTCGTCCGAGACGATGACGTCGGTGAGGCCGACGAAGAGGCTGATCGTGCCGACTGGCAAGATCATGCTATGCGTGACGGGTCGCGCCGCCGGGACGTAGCTGCTCGGCAAGATCTGGAGCATTTCGCTGATCGCTATCATGCGGCCCGTGGCGACCGACTCGTTGATGGGCAGATTGGATCTCGCCGCAGAACACCGGCCAGACCGGCCAGGCCCCACGGTGGGCGCCACTGTCGTGGGAATGACCACGGCGAATCTTGCAATCGGCGAGTACTAGAACATAGGGCAAGGGCGCCAGCCATCTCATGCGTAGAATGGCGGAGACACAGGGTTTTACCCAGGTTCGGCCCCCGGAGGGTAAATACCTACTCCTGCTAGATTGTATTATGATAGAAGTACAATGGGGCGAGCTCGACGGCTAGGCGGCGAGTCGCTTGGGTGGATGATGGAACGTATCCTCTACACGCCCTCTAGGGAGGTTTATATAGACTCACCCCCCTGGGGTTTACATATCTCAACCGAATCAGTTAAGGTTTCGGCAATCATTTAACCTAATCCGACTGGGCCTATCTACTCTCCTGGGCCTTCAGCTTCCAGTCGCTTGAATCTACGCCAGGTCTCGATCCAGTCCTTGTCCTGTAGGCCCACTCGCCAGTTCATGGGCCGGTCGGAAACGTCCTGCTGGGTATACCCCGGTAGGCATATCCCCATCATCGTCAACCTTCAAGGTGGAAGCCGGCACCTTTACAAGTTTGGGGCACACATCCACAACTTAATTGGAGGCTCCCAAATACAAGCAAGCTATCAAAGCAATCAAAGACAAGCTTGTAAGAACCAAAACAAGAACCAGGGTTTCCAAGAAAACACTAGAGCAAAGGGGCCCTCAATGAAATGAGGGGGAAATGAAGATCTTTTTTGGTGAAGTAGTAGATCTGGGCCTCCTCCTTCGATTCCCCAAAGATCTTTTTTGGTGAAGTAGTAGAACCGGTAGTATCGGTGCCAAGCGGTAGTACCGGACATATTTCCGGTACTACCGGTTGACACAGTGGTTTTTCGCAAAGGGAATTGTTAGGCCAGTATTTATGCCACACCCTTATCAACCCTGTGATACACTTAGCACACAATTAAACTAATAAGTGTGTTGTTATCAAACATCAAAATCAGAGGGATAGAAAAATGCTCTTTCAACTACCCTCAAAGACTGTTGTGATCCCCTATACTTGTGGGTCATCAAGACTATTTTCTGGCGCCATTGCCGGGGAGCATAGCTTTATTTGTAAGTTCACTTGGATTTATTATTGTTCTCTGCTATCCTTTTTCATCATAGGAAAGTCTCGTGATGGAAAGTTTCTTATTTTACCATCCACTACAAGAAGAGGTACAGTTCTAAACACATCTACTGCTCTTGATTCACCATCTGTTATAAGTAAGCTTGTTACACCGCCACCACATACACATGCTACACACACTGCTACTACTGCTGGATCTGAAATTGCTTCTGATGCTCATGATGTTACTTCTACTGTGCTAGGCGATAGTGGTTCATTAGGTCCTTTCCTAGATGCTACTATTGCTACAACTATATTGGGAAACACTAAAACTCCTAGTGAAGACACTATTACACCTATTAGCTCACCTGAGTCTAGAGAGAGTTATGTTATTAATCATGGTTACATTGAAATGACTGATGAATTTATTGAAGAGTATCAAAACACACGTGGTGCTAGTGCTATTAGGGGTCTCCTTGAGAAACGTACTATTATACCTAAAATGTCTCCTGATGCTAAGTTTGCTACTTCTCCCATAGATATTAAAGATAAAGATTGTGATTTCTCTCTTGATTTATCCTATATAAATATTGTCGAGAAAGAACCTTTTTGTGGGACTGAGAATGAAAAGGCTGTGGCACATATGAATGAGCTTTCTACTATGAGTGCCTTATTTCCTGATGATGTTAAGATGCGTACCTACTTTGTTGCTAAGTCCCTTTTTCACTAAAAGGAGAATCTAAAGCTTGGTTTAATAATTTACCTCATGGATCCATTGATAGCCCTGATTGCTACTTTCTTTTAGAAATATTTTCCTCCTAGTGCTAGACATGCTCCTTTGCAGAAACTTTTTGATTTTAAACAGGGAGAAGAGGAGAAATTGCATGAGTCGTGGACAAAGTTCTGTGCCTTGATTCATGCACATCCTGGATGTCCATTACCTAAAAATGAGCTTCTTGATATATATTATAATGGACTAACTGATGAATCTAGGACATACCTAGATAGTTTTGCTGATTGTATTTTCAGGAAAAGAACTCCTCCAGAAGCTGAGGAATTAATGGCTAAAATAAGCAAGAATTATGATAATTGTACTTCAACTGAGCCAATTACACTTGAGCCATTGTTGTTCTTGACATAATTTCCTCCTCAATTGGGCTGTCCATTATCTCCATTGGCTTATCCTCCACCCTTTGTAGGCCAACCACCTGGTGGTTTATTCGGACAATCAGGCTTGATATGACCTTTTTGTCCGTAGTCATAACAGATAACTACTGTCTTTTTACATTCTCTCTGGAAATGCCCTGGAATTCCACAATTATTGCAAATAACATTTCTCCGGGTATTGGACTGATTTCCACCATTGCCCTTGTTGTAGTAAGCTTTGTTCCTCGGTTTGAACTCCAGATTGGGTTTAGGTTTACTTGCTTGAATCCTCTTTGTCTCTTTCTTGGCTCTCTTCCTTCGGTCCTCTTGGACATTTTTATAGTCATCTTCAAAAGTGATGGCCGCATCTAGTAATTGCTGAAAAGTTTGTTTATTGTCCAACCTCAACTGCATCTTTACAAATGGATTTAACCCTCGCAGGAAACGCTTCTTCCTCTTCTCTTCAGTGCTCACTTCATCCTCGGCATAACGAGACAGTTGGCTAAACTCCCGAATGTATTTCATGACACTAGTATAACCTTGCTGAAGCTCCTCAAACTCCCTACACTTCAACTCCATTACACTTTCCGGAACATGATACTCACGAAACCTTTGCTTAAACTCTTCCCAAGTATACTCTCTTCCTGGCGGTTGCATGGCTAACTGATTTTCCCACCATGATGCTGCAGGTCATATCAAAAGATGAGTTGGATACCTCAGCTTTTCCTCATCATTGCAACCTACAGTCTTCAGCTTTATCGCCATATCTGCTAGCCAATCTTCTGCATTCCTTGGTTTAGGGGCTGATGCAAAAGGTTACAGCCTTGCATTCTGAAAGTCTGAAAGACTCACTCCTCCACCTTCAGGTGCTCTCTGGTTTCCTGCTCGCCCTAACAGCTCTTCCATGAACTTGTTTTGGTTTCTTGCATCATTTGCATGTACTGCATAAAGTTCTGCTCGATTAGCGGCCTCATTGGTGGTGGTGGTAATGCTCCCTTATTTCCAGCATCTGCATATGCCTTCTCCTTAGCCTCACGCTCCATGCGCTGTTGTTTAGATTAGGTTTCTACAGCCGACTCCATGCCCCCCTAGTCCTGCAACATAAAGCGAATACTCATAATTATATCATGCACATGTGTTCCGAGCTCAACTTTACGCACATAACTAGTCACACAATGGAAATCAAAACCCAAATAAAATCCAAATATGCATTTCACATATTATACATTACAAACCACTTAGTAAATACAAGTCATTACAACTTGTACCATATAGGTACTATAACAAGTTAAAAGCACTACCTCGATTATTTAACTACATCATTCTCTTGGATTACAATACACAATACCCGATACTTCCTAATAAGTAATCTGCTTCTAATATCCGCGACGCTCATCATACATGCATGAAACCCAACTGTGATGATGTAACGTCCATCGCATAGTTTGTGGAACAAATGGTCTTCCAGAAGGAACATACTCAGTATCTGAAGTATTAGGACTTGAGTCATTACTCAACCTGAGTGCATTGACTCCATCCATCTCAGCTGAAAATTCTTCAGAAACCTGTTCAACATTATCACCCACTTACATCTCCTGAGCTTCATTCCTAGAATTGTCAATAGAATACGCAGATTCTGCTGCTCACCAGGTGCTCTGTTGGGCAAGATAGTTGAACACTGGATAATTTATATTCCCTGGGTTTTGAGAAGGTGTTGATGATTCAAACACTCCCTCCCCAGGATCTTCTTACTCATCCTGACTTTCTACGAATATGGTAGTTCTACTACCGTTATTAGGATTGGTTCTCGCATCCATCCAGATAGATTGTCCAACATCTCTGTCAGACCCATCTGCGGACATCTGATTCCCTTGGGATCCTTCAAATGATCTCATCCTCCAACCATCAGAGATCCTTCCCCAGAAACCTGTGGTACGGAATACCTCATATCTAAAGTAGGATCATAGGTAGGTTCTGGACTGGGTGAATAAGGATATGGTGTAAAGGATTCAGGATCTATGGGTATATCCTTAAATATTGGTTTTTTACTACTCCTTGCTTCTTTCTCCAACTAGAATGCTAACTGTTTCCTTCTTTTTGGATTGGTTAGATCCTCTAACATGTCATTTTTATCTTCAATTATAACTTGATGTGTCTTATAAAAAGACGCAACAAGTGTTCGATATCGATCCATAAACTTGAAAGCTAACTTAGGATGTTTCTTTACCAAGGTAAGATGATCCGGTACTGGCTACGAGTCTATAGAATCATGAGGAATCACAGAAAAAGTGCTCCCTTCTAACTCCTGGGCTTTATGCTCCCGAATATTTTTTTTATCGCCTCCACAACAACAACATGGTATGTTGCTAAATGACTCCTACCTTCACCTATAGGTAGATCGTGATATAATCCAAGCTCCTCTGAAAGTTGGATACTCACACGATACTTGGATAACATACGACCATCATAATAGGTTATGGTATTCACCGGGATTTTAGTTGGACAACTAAAAATCCTTAAAAGTTGACGAAGCTAATCAATGAATGATCCTTGGTAATCATCGAGAGTCTACTCTTTCCTTACCAAGTTTGTTTTGGAAACTTTGGTGCCATAACTCTGTATATCAAAAATATTTTTTATTAGTAATCAATAATATATTGTATCATAACAAAGAATTATCGCACTAAAACATATAATGGAATATCCTCATTTGAATACCCATTATACCCTTTTAGAGAATTCTTTATCGTTGCTATACACTCCTACAGGTAATACCCTTTACTAGGTTTCCAACCTAAGGTCAAAGCAATTTGCTCTGATACCAACTGCGGTGACCCAGCATACCACTGCATGTGTAGTACACTATAGTTGTTGACATGACATCCAAAGAACACCGTTCCGTAAATATCACATCCCTTAGAGTGGTACAACAGAAACATTGCGGGTCCATATTATAAACATACACACATTATTATTATTACAATACCAGAAGTTTAAGACTTTAAAAGATTCAACTTACAAACCAAATATAAAGTATTTCAGTGGATGTTTAAAGTAACAACTTCATCTCAGAGTTGAGCTCAATAACTTATTATATAAGGTTCATGCTGCTCGGCTCAATTGGTTACTAGTAACTAAGGCAACTAATCTGACTCTTTGCCGTCCACTCCATATCGGATCTCGTAGTCCACCCCTTCAACACCGCCCGACAGGTCAGGCTCCTCATAGAAGACATCATCTTGACATTCTGTTGCATACATTGGGGTATATTCTGAATTCTCAGAGTCTAAGCAGGGGATCAAAGGAAAGGGTGAGTAACAGCGTTACCCAACAAGTTCATTATATGCAAGGTGGGAAGTTTGATGCTCTATCTACCACCTTGGACTATAAGATTTAGTATAGGATGACCTAGATAGATTCTTTTGTAATCTTTATTTTATTCTTTTGTAAGAATATTGTAATAGTTTATTCATTCTTTTAATTTCCTCATTTGTAAATTCTTTACTATAATGAATCTTTATTACTTGAATGAGTTTATATTTGTACTTTGTTTATGAAATAAAGATAAGGAATAAAGATTCATTTCTTATTTGAATTTATTTATATTGAATTCTTATTACTATATATTATCTCTTTATCAAAACAAATAATATTACTAAATCATTTTGGAATTCATTCTAAAATGCAAAATCCTAACTTTTTAAAAAATACAAGTTCAAATTTCAAATTTAAATTCAAATTCTTCCCCCCAAACACACCAATTCATAAAGATCATGTCAAAGTTTATAACGATCACTTTCCAGAGCTATTCCTACACCTAGAGAGTGAAAGAAACTCTGATCACTTTAAGTTTCTATTTAGCGAAAAATTTACCCACATTTTACAGATGAATGCATGCATGTGCACAAATTCCTAAATCTATCCTTTGTTGGTTCCTAAATGTTGGGATGTTACACTCGAGCACAAGAAGACGTTGATTGCTATTGGTAGAACCAACCATCATGATGTCCACATCGGATGGCGTGGCAAATGCGCTGCCGGCTGCAAGTAGCGGCTTAGCGAAAGATACAATATCCAAGGGAAATTGCTCCGAAATGGTGGCGATGTAGACATGAAGGTCGCCAAAGTGCAACATGGTGTCGCCTACTAGGAACGTGGTTCCAGTGAAACATGAAGCATTATCGATGATGTAGTCGAACACACCTAGAGTGATCACGAGGCCGGAGGCACACGTTCACCGAAAGAAGTGCGGGGTCCTATACGAATCGTGAGTCCAATCGCAGCCATCTGCCCCGCTATGGGCGCCAACTCTCGTCGTATGTGGGACAATGGTGCCTAAGAAGGCATGATAGATGGTGGGAGCAAGGAGGGAAGCTAGCGACGACGTCCGTAAGCGGGATTGAACACAAGCGAGAGAGACACTCTAAGTACCCAGATCCGGAGCCCTCTGTGAGTGGTAAGACTTCTACTCCTGCTCAATCTGACTATCTGGTATGAACACAAGGGCTACATCTGTGCTCCTCGAGCCGTATTAGAATTGGCAATATAACAGAGTCCAACCCCCTCTGTGGAGGCCTCACTGCCCCTTATATAGGGCTGAGGCAATAGTAACAGGTGTGGCCGGCTGGCGGGTCCCACATGCGCCCCAACCAGCTTCTCATCTACATTGCTACAGAGTGGAGGTCGTGCCTACAGTGCCTCACCATGCGACTGACGTGAGCACAATATCAGCCAATCCCACTATTCCTGGCATCAGCACCAAAGTCTTCAGTATGGCCTTCTCATGTATGTCCCATCTGCATGCTAGAGCGCACCGCACACTGTACAATGTGTCACACCCGAGCCATCTCTTCTAGCTTCGCTAGTCCGTCTGGGATCTTCTAGACGGACCGATGTTTTTTTGGTCTTTTCTGCTTCTCTGTGTTGATATTGCGTCCGGATGGATCTCACCAGCCGGCTCTGGTGAGGAGTTCCTGATCAGGAGTTTCTTCTAGCCGGATGACACGCAACCCATCTGGTTGGCCTACCCAGGGGTGATCCCCACGACAAAGATACATCTCGATATCACCTATGGTGGATGGTGGTTAGAAGATGTTCAACGAGATCTGCCCCTACTCGCCGTCCCTTCCCTCCCTTATATACACGGTTAGGGGCTAGGGTTACAAAGTGTCAAGATGGATTACAAGTGGCATCGCCTGTACAAAACCCTAACATAAATATATAGATCCATTATTGTCGAAGTAATTATGATATCCTGTAGAATCCGTTTGACGACACATCCTAGCTTGACCGCCAAGGCATATCCATCTAGGCCCCTGCTTGAGTCCCAAGTCTTCATGATTGGCTACCATGGTTCCGGGTGGGCCCTTTTCGTTTGTATATGGCAACATAGTATCTATGACCTGAAGATTTGCGAGTTACTAATTTTCCCAAGTCGAAGGGCTCGCGAAGAGGAGTTATAGGAGTTTTAACGAGCATAGGTATGGGAAGAGCCTGCCCGTACTATGCGTCCCTACCGTGTGCCTCCGCCTTCGCCGAGTCAAACCAAGCAACTTATGTGAAGACACACATATATAATTCGCATTGGAGCCACTAGAAACCCTAACGCAAGGCATTTACAGAAAAACCATAAGGAGAGGAGATTCACCGTAGAGCCGCTGCCATCACCATAGCCATGCCTCCTTATCCATTCCTATTTTATATCCATAGCCACCTACTTGTGATCTTGATGTCATTGTTGATTGGCGATATTATAAGACTATTTATATTCTCTTAAAATTTTCTATACAATGTTTATGATTGTTGATCTCACTATGAGTGAGTAGTACTGAGAGGCTGCATGGTGAGGTATACGCTAGCTTTGGTATGTGCATCTTCTAACATGGGAATATTATGTCGTGGTTGAAAATTGGATTTTTTTGTATCATCGTCTCTTACCTCAATCTTAGAACTTATCCGGTACCCAAAACCCCGAGGACCGATAAAGGTAATGAGGTGATATGAATGGTATTCTGGTTCTACGCGTGAAACCCAATGATAGAAAGGAGAGTAGAATAGTTGATTTGAGTTCCATTTGGAAATCACGGTAACACCATAGATCATAAGGTTTTGATATGTTTTAATTAATAAATATGTAATCCTGTACGATGGTGATGTAATGGTTGGACAAAAATCTATAGTGTTTGTGGCTGGCAAATGCTATAATATTTACGGACGTACCATCCATAATACTTATCTATATGTGTGCACAACTGCATGTGAATCCTTAACCTTGTTCTATCTGCAGCTATCGATACACAAAACAAAGTAATCCTGAAAGGTCTGTTAAACAAAGATACTACGAGTTTTCAAGGTCTCGTTCGGCATAATCTTACACCAAACAAATTCTTTCCAATTGTCGTTAAACCTAGATCTTTTAGAAAAAAAGCAAGCTATAGTACATCCATAATCCGGATCGAAGGTATCAAACACCCTTGCCCAAGCCCCTTCCCCTACCCTTCTCTATTTTGCTTACTCTCCCTACCGATGTCGCATTATTGTCGGCACATAGCGCTGCCGCCACCACTCACGATCGTTGCATGTTGCTACCTGCGGTCATCGGCATGGCTGCAAAACATGCTCGCATTTGCTGCTAGCCCCGCCATAGCCTCCGACGCTGCTAAAAATGGCCTCTAGCAATGCTACAAACACTCGTTAGCTCTGCTACAAAAGCTCGCCGCGTCTGCTGCAGAAGGCCTCCGGCGATGCTACACACTCACTAGCTCTGTTGCAAACGCTCACCGGCTATGCTACAAAAGCTCATCGGATTTGCTACAAACACTCGCCAGCTCTGTTACAAAAGCTCACCGGCTCTACTACACTCCAGCGATGCTACAAACACTCGCCGGCTCTGCTGCAAACGCTTCGTCGGCTCTGCTACGAACGGTCACAGCGCGGCAGTCGTTACACAAACTTCAGAAGAAAAAACCGCCACGTGCTTACCTGGCCAGCTCGACGTTGACGCTGGCTGTGCTCACTGCCACTGACACATCAGGGCAGCCTGAGTAGCTTCCACGGCACGAGATTAGAGCAGCCGGCGAACTCGTGCGCCTCTGTCCAGCAGGGCACGCCCCATCTGGCGCGTCGCGTGTGTTTCACCTCTCACGATACGATTTGCACCTCGCGACCATCCGATATTCTCGCGCAGTTTGTCGCCTCGGCAACTGCAAGCTCGAAGAATAATTTGCTGACTTCTCAGGGGCGTGGCTGCGAACCGTGTACAACTTTTGCTTCGGCGAGCACACCACCCCTCTCTCTCTCTCTGCGCTCCCAATTTCCCAAGTCGCTGCGAGTGCGAGTCCACACACTGTCAAGTTCAACACCCCCCCTAGCTCGCTCGCTCCCCAAAGATTCCATTTTTTTCTCGCCCACTTACGAAATCTCGCCTCAATCGCTCGCGCCCCCGCCGAATCACCAGATCCCCACCTCCTCCCGCGCTCCCCGGCCCCCAATCCCACCCAATTCTAGGGGTTCCCCGCCCGTGCACCACCTCCCCCTCCCTCCAGATTAGGGTTTCCATTCCGCCTCACCGGAGCTTCGGTTCGCGTCGTGTTCCGGGCGGTTGGAGCTTCAGAAGAACTCTCCGGGGCGCCTGTAAGCTGCGCCTGCCTTCCCTCCGTCTAGGCTCTCTGGATTTTCGGTGCGGAGAGATGTCGTAAAGGCTTGAGCTTTGCTCCGGTTTGCGCTCCTCGACTGCCTGTGGGGGAGGAGCTGAGCTGAGCTGAGCCGAGCTCAGGCTAGGGTTGCGTGCCGCGCGTGAGGAGGTCAGCCGGAGATGTTCTACTCGCAGTTCATCTTGGCCAAGAAGGGCCCCCTCGGGACCATATGGATCGCCGCCCACTTGGAGCGCAAGCTGCGCAAGAACCAGGTCACGGATACAGACATCGGCGTCTCAGTAGGTGGGTGCTTCTGCTGCTTCCTAAGCTACTACTCCTTACTTCGGATCTACGGTCTATCTTCTTGTAATTTACCCTGTGCGTGCTATGAACCTGCCTACAAGAATAGTGGTAGAGTGCCAGTATTTACCTAACAGCTAACTCTCATTGCAGCTCTATAGCTGTCAGTACTAAAAAGTTGCTATCTTTAGCTTATTTATGGTGTTGCTCTATGCTTATTGCGTAGTTATTGCTAGCCGGTTAATAAAAATGTTAGCCTTTTGGGTTCTTAGTGCTAACTAGTAGCTCCTATCGGCTCTAGCGGAGCTGCGATCAACTATTAGGTATGCTGATAAGCTGCTTGTTCTTTTATTTTTCAACATATGCTTGCTTGTTTGCTGGATTATCAGTATTGAAATAGTGAAAACATCATCATACTCTATGAAATAGTGCTTCAACCCTTCTGAGCTGTTAGTTTGTTATTGCTTAACGGTCCAGGCACATTTATTTATGTAATTGTTGTTTCTAAACGTCTCACGCCTTTAGAACTTTCCTCTGGTGGCTCATTACTTTCTGGGCTAAAAGAATGTCACCTTCACAAGGCACAACTAGGTCACCACTCACCAGAGAGTTGCAAAGATCTTATCTTTATGTAATTACAGCTACTCGTGGATTTTTTCTTGAGAACTAGGTATTGTTGGGCTTGTGAAGTCTATAATGGGTACAGCTTAGTCTGAGAAGATTAGCAGCTTCCTGATTCCTCTGGTGCTAGATTCCGCTAGTGTCTATGGGCTATGGCCTGAGGATAATAGTTCACCTTTCTAGGTAGACTACTTGACTGGTTTTAGTGTTTTCGGCATATGATTATCTTATAGCAGTAGAGGGATGCCTTTTTCAAGTTGACTTGTTATTGATGTTATACATAGTCGTGCTATGTCAAATCTTCGAGTAATTAGTAAAGAAGCTATATGGCAATGATTTAGACAAACATGTCTCAAATCTTGGCTTAAGTGTTGCATATGCTATTATTACCTGATGATGCTGTCCGGCGTCTTACTTTACGCTGCATGCATTTGCATTACACGTATAACGTATTGAATAGCAGGGGCACCGCATGATGCACAAAAGCTCTATAATGGAACGTTATAATTACGCTGAAGCTAACAGGAGAAAGGATGTTCCTTTTCCCAGTGTAATGGACATGCAATGTTGTAACCACTTTGTCGGTATTAGCAACAACCCTTGTCTGCATAATGAAGACACTAAAATCAAATTAATGTTTTGGAGAAATGTATATTATTATACTACATGAGTAGCTACAATACAAGTCACGCATGTATACCATGCTTTCAGCTGGCGTCAGGCTAGGGTTATAATGATTTGAGGAAACTAAGACCAATAGCAGTATTCTAATTTCCGTGTAACATATTATATCATGTCTTCACATGCATAGCATCGCTACACATTTTTCTAAGGGACACGTAGCAGTAGAGTTTCTAATAATGAATCATGTGTACTCTCGAACTTCTTAACCCAGAATATATCTAAAGAGTTGTTGGAGTCTGATTGTTAGCATGCACATACATTTTTACGCCCAGGTGCGTTGCAAATTATTGTTATGAAATTCCGTGTTAATGATTAAAATTTAGTATTATGAAAAAATGGTAGGTGTAACTTCCTTTAACTGAAAAAATAATTTATGTGTGGATAGTTTCCCTTTTCATTAACATAAGTATTCTACTATATCACGATTCAAGTGCCGGAGGGTCTTTGAGGGTACCTTTGGCCTTGCGCAGCTGCTACTTTCATGGCATGCCTTGCACTAGTCTCTTTATGTTGTCCAGTGGCTATCTGGCACCATAAATAGCTCTAACCCTGGCTATCATCGTCCTTGACATTGTAATGAACGTATTTGTTCTTGAAGAAATTGCATGGATGATTATAAAATCACTAGCTCACAATCAGTGAGCGAGAACATCAGCTTAGACATTCCACTGGTGAAAACATTCATTTTGAGTTCCCAATATTTGGAAACAAGGATCTCCCATGTCTTAATTATTCAAGTTAATTAACAGGTTGGTGGGTAATCACAGGAAAGTTTTCACACAGCATGGAGTCATGGACTCACGTAGTAAAAATCCCAGCATTTAATGTGTAGTATATACTTTCTTGAAGGGCATATTGTTAGTTTGTTACTGTACGCCTATGATTCAGTTGGACAGGGTAACCCACCACCCTTCTCTGAAACAATATGGCATGTTGTTTAGTACTGACATTTCTCATTTCCCTGTTTTATCATTCTCTTCATTTTTAGCTGAGTGTTAATTATCAATATCCATGCAGATTCAATTATATTCCCTGAGGTTCCAATTGCGTTGCGGTTATCCAGCCATCTTATGGTAGGCGTGGTCAGAATCTATTCTCGGAAGGTCAACTACCTATTCCATGATTGCAGTGAAGCTTTGCTAAAGATAAAACAAGCCTTCAGGTCCACTGCTGTTGATCTCCCCCCTGAAGAATCAACTGCTCCATACCATTCTATAACACTCCCTGAGACATTCCATCTTGATGATTTTGAATTACCTGAGGCTGCATTTCAGGGGTAAGGTCATGGCTCTTTTTGTGATAATTTCATTGTTTAAACACATGCTCTTCAGTTGTCTAAATACTTTCCACCACGCTCCAGCGACATTGATCATCATGTAAGCGCAAAAGAACAGATCACCTTGCAAGACAACCCAGAAAGAACAGGATATTCAACATCCGAATTTGGTTTAGATGGTTGGTCCTTTCCGTGTTCACATCTTCTACTTTTGAAATTATGAACCCATCCGTACATTATTTATGCATATCTAAATGTGCAGAAAGATTTGGTGATGGCAATTCTTCACATATGGGTTTGGATTTGGAGGAGGTAATTATGATTATCTCAACTTATATTCCTCAGCTGTATTGGGCTATCTTTTGTTCATTACATGGTACTATGGACTTGCTAATTCATTGAAAATAAAGTTGTTTATGTATGTCGCAGATTGGAATGCTCTATAATTCTTGTTGTTTGTGTTCCCTTATGTATTATGTCTTCATTCATAAAAGAATTCTCTGAACAACGTAGTATTAACATTAAACATCAATTCTTTACAATAGCTAACCTTTCTTTTATATCAGGAATTACTGCTGACGAAGGATCACTCAATTCAGCTCGAGTCTGATGATGGGTAAAATCACATCTTTGTCTTCCAAACCCTTTGTCATTGGGTTTCCTTTAATGATCGCAGTGGCCTGCATCCGTGTTCTCATCCAGAGGGTTCATTTTCATTTTTTATTTTGTAGAAATGATTTTATGCTTCTCCAGGCTGTTACATATTTTAAACCTTGACTGTTACTATAAGAGGACCAGTTACTAGCCTCTGCTGGTAGATGTCCAGGTGTCTTTGCATATATATTGACTGTTTGCATGCTGATTAGCATCGTTCTACTCATGCTATGAGAACATTTCTTACTTCTTTGCCACCTTGTCCTTTTTGAAATGGCAATGCCTTGCATTTTGGCGTTTTACTCATGTTGTGCTACATTTACATTGCTTGTGTCTTTCTTTTTATGCCTCCAGTATCATCATTCAAGGCCGGTCATCTGTTCATCTTACTGATATGGATGTTGACGATAACCCAAGAAAAGATGAGGGCGCTGAAGGATGCAACATGAATGATGAACCTTCTAGTCACAACAAGCATATTCCTAACTGGACTGGTTATAATGTGCAGACCCCTGATTTGAATATGTTATTGCACAATGAAGATGATGCAGGGCCATCAACTTCATACTATCAACCTAGTCCCTATCCCTTTGATGAACCTGCCTCACCTGAGTTTGTAAGTGCTCAAGCCCCGGCTACACCTGGATTAATGGAAGAAACAGTTCCTTCCAGAGTGCACGAAAGTCCTGTACTGAGCCCGCAACGAAAAGCTTCGCCATCAAGCAATGAGGAAACTGCAAAGGCTGACAGTTTTGCCGCTCCACCCTCAGAGTTTCTCCAGTCAGCTGCACCAAATGCTAATGATGCCGTCGGTGCTGAGACAATTGATTTTGGATTGTCTAAGCCTGTGCAAGTTGAATATTCTGGTGCTGTGCACGATATGGATTCTCCGAGGCAACATTTTTCAGCCGAGGTTTTGCCACCAGTACCACAAACCTCAAACCTGGAGGCTACCGTGGATAAGTTGGTGCTAAATAATGATGATATAGCTGTATCTGGTGAAACACTAACTTTAAAAGCAACCATGGAAGGTGTGCCTTTTGTTCAAAATACCTCAGAGCCAAGCCCTAATGGTCCTACTGAACCATTCATGATAGGAAATCCAACACAGTTCAACAAGGGATCAGTAGATGTGCAAGGTAAAGTTGACTTTACTGTTTTTCTTCTCAAAGTCTCAGAATGTTTGGGATCATCTGATTTTGTAATATGTTTTTGGTAGAGTATAACATGCCAACCATGGGAGGTGGGCCCTTTGTTCAAAATACTTCAGAGCCATGCACTAATGGTTCTACTGAGCCATGCGTGATAGGGAATCCAACACATTTTAATGATGGATCAGTAAACGTGCAAGGTAAAGTTGACTTTACTGTTTTTGCTTAAAGAATCTCAGAAATTTGTGAAATCTCATTCTGTAATATCTTTTTGGCAGGATATAACATGCTGGCTTCTAATATATCAATAGAACAGAACTTGCAAGGAATACCACCAGAAATGCCACACAGTAATATATCAGTTGCAGATTTCCAACAGAACACTGGAACAATGTTCCAACAGAATGCTGGGTCAATGTTCCAACAGAATGCTGGGACAATGTTCCAACAGAGCGCTGGCACAATGTTCCCACAGAACTCTGGCACAATGTTCCCACAGAACGCTGGCACAATGTTCCCACAGAATGCTGGCACGATGTTCCCACAGAACGCTGGCACGATGTTCCCACAGAACGCTGGCACGATATTCCCACAGAACGCTGGCACGATGTTCCCACAGAACGCTGGCACAATATTCCCACAGAATGCTGGAACAATATTCCCACAGAACACTGGAGCAGTTCTCCAACAGAATGCCGGAACAGTTTTCCAACAGAATGCCGGAACAGTTTTCCAACAGAATGCTGGAGCAGTTTTCCAACAGAATGCTGGAACAATACCACAATACATGTCATATAATCATAGACCAAATGACTTGTCGACCTCAAATTTCCTAGAGCGTGAGACAATGTTGTCAGCTCCAGATACTCAATTCCACCTGACAAATGACTTGGGGCAGATTACTGCAGAAAGAGGAATCACTGAATCTGATGGAAGTAACAAAATAGGTAGCCTTACTAGCAGAAAACGTCACTTGGAGGACAGCTTGCCAGCTCCACAGAGTAGGACTACTGAAAATTTGCCTAGCAGACCACATGGTAAAAGACCTGCTGATGCAATTCCTGACGATGACGATTTGCTGGCATCCATTTTAGGTATGGATAATTTAATCCAAAGAATGTTGCATCATTTTTTCATGTTGTCTAATTACATGATTTTGTGCTAGTTGGTAGAAGAACGCCTGGATTGACGCTTGATTCAACACCATTGCCACCTAATGCATCATCTTTGAAACGCCAAAGATTAACACCGAAGACTGTGACGCCAAAGACGACACCCAAGAGAAGAGTGAAAATGGATGATGCCATGGTCATACATGCTGAGTATGTATATGCTTCATTGCCATCCTCTAATGAACATGTTTGTGGAAACCATGTGACAGTTTATTCTTTCAAAACGTATAGCTGTGTCCTTGAATTGTTAGTGTCACTTCCTCCTGGTCAGAAATGAATACGTTAATCTTGCCGTGGATCCTTAATCCGTGCTCTCATTCTTGTCTTAACCAGCTGTAATAGAGCATTGCTAGTAAAACATTTGTCGTTCTGCTCTTAACATGTTTACTGATGTACATGTTTGTTCTTGAATCTTTTACAATTTCAATAAATTTGGTGAAAAATTTCGTGACTTTCTTCTATAGAAAATGCGATGGATTATTCTTTAAGTTTTTCAGGTTAATTATTGTGATACTTCTGCCATTTGATAGGTAGAGAGAAGATATGGCATGTCCTTTAGATTATGGGTCTTGTAAGAAATGTTCTAGTTCTTGCCAAGCTATTGCACCTCTAGAGGTGTTCTTTTGCTGTCTCTTACGTATTGTACTGTTCTTCCTCACATAGTTCTACTGTGTATGTATATAGAGTATATACGCACTGAGTATCTCAGAGTATTTCGTCCAATGTTTTATTGCGAGCTTACTGACTGACTCCTTTCCTTCTCCAGTATTATACGGCAGCAGTTGATTAGTACTGAGGATATAAGGCGCATCCGTAGAAAGGCTCCCTGTACCCGTTCTGAAATATGGATGATTGAGAAAGGTTCACTAGAAGATGATATATTCCGCGAGCCTATATTTTCCTGTAAGTTATCTGCATTGTCATTATTTTCTTTATCCTCTTTCCTCATAAATATTAATTTCAAGGAGGAAGCAAATTAAGCAGAAATTAGTTAGTCTATGATTCTATCATCTTAGAATTATTCCCTCTCCGAAATAAGTGTCCCAGATTTGTCTAGATACACATCTAGACTTTTTTAGTGTGTAGATACATACGAATCTAGATAAATCTGCTACACTTATTTTGGGATGGAGGTAGTAGTATTTAGTGGTTGGTGTGCAACTGGTGTTAATGATATGTTTTCATTCTTCACTCATGGATTTCTTGCTTCTCAATCAGGTATGCGCAAGGATCTAAACAAGTTGCAATACCGGACCTATGAGATTGTTCCCCACCCTACCGTACATAACATGGAACTACAAGGGCAACTAGACATGTCTGAAACTATCGCAGTAGATACCGAGAATGTTAGCATCTCTGGTGCAAACGAAAGTGCAGCTCTTGACCACCAATTTCATATGGTGCTACCGGATGGAGCTCAATTAGATGCTTTGCCGCAAAAAGCTACTGATACAGTTGATGCTACGCCGCGAAAAGCTACTGATACAATTGATGCTATGCCGCAAGAAGTTACTGATGCAGTTGATGCTATGCCGCAAGAAGCTACTAATATAGTTGATGCTATGCCACAAGAAGCTACTGATACTGTTGATGCTACATCTGTATTTGGTTTGCAAATTCCATCTGACGAGCATGCGAACAACATTGAAAAAGTAACTGAATCCCTGTTTGGTGACGAGAGAGAAATCTCACTTGTTGACGAAACAAATGCTGATACAAACATCCCTGCTCAAGATGATACACTGGATAAGGTCTGCCTTCAAGATGCTTCAGTAGATTTGCAAAGGAACACTGATACACATCTTGTGCTAGATGACATCACTCATGATTCTGCTACTAGGATAGCAGACGCTCCAGATATTGTTTTGGATAGTTCTAGCCCGACTCGTGCACAAGCAGTTGATGATCTGAACGAAGAACAGAGGGAAATTATTCACAGTGATATTAATGCTTTTGAGGATAAGGAGGTGCCTACTTCTGAGATTACCGGTTTAGAATTCACTCAGAATGCCTCTGTTTTTCCTCAACCTACAGAGGATGAGAATGCTGTGTCTACCATGGGAGAAAATTCTAGCTTGCAAGAAAACAACGCAGGATCCTTTGTGGACATGGACAACATGGGGCATGACTTTGCACTGAAGGAATGCAGTGTAAGTTGGTATAGAAGTTTTACTGATATACGCTTACTGAAATGCTTTGTTTTCTGTAACTGCTAATTGCAGCTTGTTTTCTACTGGAAACTTCTGGCACATCCTGCAATGCCATTATATGCACTGTTTTTTTCCTGTTGTCATCAAGTCCATATCTTAATCGTTATTTTGTTTTAATTACAGGATTTTGGCAGTGCAATTCATGATGCCGACACAGGTAATTCTTCTGTTTAGATAAGCCTGAACTTGTACCCTAGCATGGTGTGGATACATTACAGTTGGAAATCATTTGTAGATGTATCAGAAAATGCACATGCCCATGTACCTTCATGACCCTTATTTCTCTTGTCACTGGATGTGTAAACGCTAAAAGTCATGTTAACTCATGTTATACTACATCAAGTTCTTTCTGATCATGTGCTTACTATGTTCTTGCGTTGTGATAGATCTTTTAAGCTCTTATCATGATTCTACTGTTTATCGTTTCAGATTTTCTAAACTATGACGATGATGTGGACTTTGATGATGCAAATGATGACGAGCCAAATCCTGATGAATTCCAGTCCCTTGATGCACTTAGTGGTTGGTCTTCTCGTACTAGGTACGGATTAACTTAGTTTCATTTCCTTCAGAGTTAATGTTCAGACTTTTCCCATGTTTTTTATTCTGTTGCTATTATTGCGGTGCAGGGGTGTTGCGAGATATCTCAAGACTTTATTTGATGAAGAGTCTGGTCTAGGGAAAAAGAATGTTGCCATTGACCATCTATTAAGAGGAAAGACTAGGAAAGAAGCATCAAGGATGTTCTTCGAGACCTTGGTACATCACCTATTATTTTGCTTCTTGATTCTTAAGCTATACCATATTTTGCTTGGTGTTTCTGACGCTGTAGTGCATCCTCACCCATTCTAGAAAAAAATGCATGTAGTCATGTAGGGTTGTACTCTAGATTTATATCTACATTTTGGTATGATAGTTTACGGCTAAGATCTTCCATGAACATTCTAGTCCAAGGCATTCGAATAATTTCGTTGCACAATATCTGTTGAATTAGATACCCGCCGCTCTTCTGCCGGATTTTGCTGTTTGAACCACGTCTGTCTCGCGGCTTCGATCCATCAGGCCACCAGTACTTACTGAGGTCTGTTTCATTATTGGCAGGTCCTGTCGACAAAGGACTACATTCAAGTGGAGCAACCGAACCCCTTTGACTTTGTTACCGTCAAGCCAGGATCGAAGCTCCTCAAGTCAGATTTCTAGATCAAAGATGGCCTAACTAGCGTGGCATGATACATACATCTTCAAGTTATCTATCACAGCACCGCCAACATACAGATGTTGTCTCCGTTGACGACGTGACACCCCCCATTTTTTGTTTGTTGTTGTTGTTGTCATTTTATTATCCTGTCTGTACTGTAGTGTCCCCCCTCCCGCACTAATCTGTGCTTAGCAGCGTCGAGTAGGGCCGTGTTGTTGTATTCCACCAATGTATGTCATCCAGTGTACATATATGATTAGTAGCCTATGTAAAGTTTTATGTCGTGTAATGTGGTAGCGCCGGCTCTTGGAAGTTACTGTCTGTTGGTTTATTTTTGACAGTCCTTGGGAACTGTATACATCTGAATTCTGATGAGCTGCTTGTCTAGTTACTTTGAAGTTTTCCTCAAGTTTTAGTACTGGATTGTTCTCTTGATCGTCTCCTGGCACAATAAGTATTGAATTCCCCCCCTCTGTTTTTGCTCTGTTATGTTCTTCTGCCAAGTTATAGCATGGTGGACATGATTTACTGATCCATGAAATTTTATGCACCATTTACTTGTAGAAATTGTAAGAAAGAAAAAAAAAGCAAGTGTAGTCATGATGGTTAGAGGTGACATCAAAGTTTATGCTCTCACTTGCTGTACTGGAAGGAAGAAGCAAAAAGGGTTGATGTGGACACAATATAGGAATTAATAAAAACCGACCGGTTTATGAAAGGCGATGGGAGGACGACGTGCAGTACGGGCAACAGCTCCGTCCATGAGGGAGCACGAGAAAGCAACAAAAACCTCAATAAATCATCAAAAGAGAAAGCGACCAGGACGGATGGGGCGCATCGAAATTGGATTATGCTAGTACTGATTCGCAATTGCCTTCTCGAGAATGCCTGTAGCTTCGATGTGCCTTGGTGTCCGACTTGCTTTGGGTGCTCCTTGGTACTGGTTGGTTTAGTGCGTGTTTGGTAGCCCGCGCGAGGTCAAGACAGGCCATTGGTAATAGGGTGTCAAGCGGGACGGGTTGCGACACAACTTTTTCACTAATCCTTCCTTAATTTTACTAACTTTTGGGATTTCTTTTTGCCTATATTTTGTTTTGCGGGTCGTTATGCGGGTGCCGCTTGCCACCCTAATTGGTAACGAAATCAGGCATATTGGTTGACTGTCTGGCCTTTATGTTGTGGCCTGCATGAATCACGGAGCACCCGGGGCAGGTCCTGGATGAATTGCCGATCGATAGTTTTCATGGAGGCAGGCCTGATAGAGCGCAAAACTGCGTGGAGGAGGCCATCTGTTGCATGCGTGGTGAAGCGTGGGAGACGCGCGCAATAACTACCTGCACGATACTCATTCGCTTCTGTCACCCCCATCTCCCTTCTTCGTCTCACCTCTCACGTCCCATCAACCGACCTTCTCGAGAACCTCTCCATGGCTTCACTTCCTCTGCCGTCTTTGCCGCGGGCTTCTTTGGGCAAGCTCCCTCCCCAGCGGGCCAGATGAGCACGCGACGGATAGTGTAGTACGAAGCCGACGGGTTCCAGAGCGCGAAGGCCTAGATTGACCAGGTCGTGGTGCCGCTTTTAAATCGGCCATCGGTGTTTGCAAGACACCCTTACGCCACAACGTGGGCATCCGCGGGGATTCTGACGGTGACACCACTAGTGGGGAGATTCGATCTCTTGGCTTCTTCGCTTCAAGCCAAGCGGCCGCCATGGCGTCAGGGGGCCCCAGAACAAGCCGGGACTGGCGTTCCCGCTGGGATTTAGTCCCCTGCCGAGGTTCCCTCTAACTCCGGCGGCGCCACCCCTTTTGTTCCCCCAAGCTCCATGGCACTCGTGCCGGGATTGGTGCCCCCGACCGCCACCATCTCGTGAAGAGGTAGTTACTAGACGACGTAGGTGCAAAGCGCGTGCAACATCGACTGCGCGACCTCCGCGTGGCCCATTGTCGTTGATGCTTGTGGAAAGATTTGGTTCCCCCTCTTGGTTAGGGTTTTTCTAGATTCTACGATTTCGTGTGTATTGATTAGATTTGATCGTATTACTGTTAGATTGTCTGGGTGTACTGTTAGAATCGAACCGTGAACTGACATTGCCAACCATTGCAATGGCTGTGCATAGATGCACCCCGTGGCGGTGATCGCCATGCTGCCATTGACTTTGCTGGCACTGCGAGCACGGTGATCACCGCGATACATATGTATCTGTGTGCTACCATTGCCATGGCATGCATTTGTGCAGTGCCATTAACATGGAATGCATATATGCAATGCCACTACCATGTTGTTCATCTATGTAGTTTGGTGATCACCGCCATGAGGAGCGTTCGTGAAGTGGTTACTGATAGTGTGTTATTGTGTGTTGCAGAACCGGTAGTTCGTGGCCAGGGCTGTCACTCCTCTGTCGGAGATGGATGATTACATCTGTACTGTCTAGCTGAGGCCTGTGATACTAGTCCTCATTGAGAAGGTGCAAGAGCTGGAGCTTTCGAAGAAGCATATGGGGCGGCCAACACATCTTGGGCACAATGGGGTCCCGGAGAAGCCACTGCGGTTCTACGTGCAGGTCGGTTGCATCGACCTCGAATCCCTGGCCGTGCCGCCGACCAAGGATGAGTGAAGGTGTCGATCCGTCTCGGTAGATTCTACGAGTGGCGCGTGCATATTTAGTGGTTGGAGGAGAGCCTAGTGTTCTTCAAGAGGTGGAAGAAGTACACTGCCAAGATCAAGGTGCGCGAAGGTGGGACCCTCGTCTTCAAGTACAAGAACGAAGGGTTCAACCTTCAGATGTACTGGTTCGCCACCTATGTGGAGGTGTAGTTCTAGGGCATTCGCCACCGCGAGTGAGCGCCACCTCAGAGGATGTTCTTGCCGCCGGCCGAAGTACATCTTCTTTTGTGCTAGATGTGTGTTCTCCTAGTGTAAATA
Source organism: Avena insularis (assembly GCA_023614405.1). Taxonomy (NCBI): domain Eukaryota; kingdom Viridiplantae; phylum Streptophyta; class Magnoliopsida; order Poales; family Poaceae; genus Avena; species Avena insularis. The sequence goes on along the minus strand of CM042691.1, from coordinate 375,451,226 downwards.
GTTCTCATGTTGCTTATGTATGCTGCTGATAGTAACTTAAGTAGTATCTACTCCCCCTGTTTAGAAATATAAGACACTTTAGCTTTGTGAAATGAATATATCTAGACGCCTTGTAGTATATAGGTTTACTCCAAACTTCTACGAACCTATACACTAAAAGTTGTCTAAATACATTCAATTCATAAAGCTAAAACATCTTATATTTCTGAACATAGGGAGCAATTGTTAATACATAATTGTTAATCTGTTATGCTTATCCCTTTAGGTCTTGTTTACTTCTCCGGTATTTTTATCCCCAAAGACGCGGGGATATGCGGTGATTTGGTGTTCGCCCAATACTCTCAAATCCCCTCAAATCCCTTCCCCAAAAATACTCTACCATGATGGAGAGTTTTTAATCTAGTCAAAAATACACTAGTGTGGAGGGGATTTGTGGGGATATTTCGGGATTATCCCCTCAAAACCCGGACTAGTAAACGACCTATCGTGAAAATTCTAGGATACAAAATAATTTCCTCCCATCTCCTGAAATACACTAGAAGTAAACAAGACCTTATGTGTATTGTGATCTGGTGGTATGGTCGGGTAACCACGCCATTTTTGAAACAGGTGAGAAGATTCCAAATTGTATGCAAGACACAACAACACGTGGCCAACCAAACAACTATATTTTGCACCTACTCGGCAGCAAAGAGAATTTGCTGGCAACCAAACAAGTTGACACCCGGGTATCTATCCGTGCAATGGCTACCAAACGGAGAGCAGAACTTTGATCCAAAGACGGTTTAGTAACTACTCCCAATCGTTTCAAAATATAAGATGGTTTAGCTTTGTGTATCTAGACTTTTTTTAGTATATAGGTTCACTTATATTTGAAGTGAATCTATACTAGATACATTTTCTTCACAAACCTAAGACATCTTACAATATATATTTAAAAACGGAAGGAGTACATACTTGATATTTTTTTAAATTGCCAATACGTACTGTATTCATACACAGTTTCACAAAACCGCGCTTCGTTTTGCTGATTAGCGGCAGCACACTAGTGAAAAAACTGCCTGTACTGATCGCAGGCAGTTTTCAAATAGTGCACATTAGCTTTTAAAAACGCCGCTGAACTATCGGCAAAACCCCTAATCATTCGAAAGAAAGCGACCGGACGGGGCGCATCGAAATTGGATTATGCTACTGCTACCGATTCGCAGTTCGCCTTTTCGAGAATGCCTGTAGCTTGCTGTGCCTTTGGTCTCCGGCTTTCGCTGTGCATTGGCCAGTGCCAGCGTGCCCGAGCTCCTGTATGCACAATTGCGCTCTACGCAAGCAGGTCATGCTGTTCCCACCCCATCGGATCGCTCTGAGTTTCCATGGTACCCAACAAACGCCCCGGAATCCACAGCTCGGTACGACATGCCATGCGCGCTCCGTCGCAGGGCGGCGAGACAGTAGCGGCACGGCATGAGCAGGACCATGCATGCCGCGTGCACGCCCCGTTCGCGTTTGTCGCCGGCCACGCCCGCCTACGGACAACCACGGCGTCGGCGCGGCTGCCAGTGCTCGCATGACAGCGTGTCGTGCCGGGCACCTGCAGCGACCGATTTTTGGGAGGATCGAAGGGCCATTTTCTCTGTTCCGGATAAGCTAATAAGCCGTCTCTTGGGAGGACCGAGAGGGCGTTTTCCTTCCTTCTGGTTCGCGTTCCATGTGACTTGGAAGCCAGGGATCGTTAGCCCCGACACGCGAACGCGACACCCTGCGTACGTCCATTATTGAGGCCGGCCTCACTCAGCCTGTCTGTCTGTCTGTCCGTGGACCACGGATCATCCATCTGCGGCCAGCACAGCAGCACTGCCACCATCGCGCTTCGCCACTTCTCCGAGTCACACGCATATATTCTCTTTTCTATACCTACACGTCGCTCATTCAGTTTGCCAACCAGACCAGATCGGATCAGGTCGTCGCCAGATCGCTGTCAACAACATGGACGCGATCACTGCTTCTTCTTCTTGCTTGCTTGGTACAACGTCTTGCCTTGCCTGCCTCCGCTCGTGATCCAGGACATGCATGCCACTGTTGTCCGTGGAGACGATGATTATGTTTGCATGTGATTTTCTTTCCGTCCCCGGCTTCACCGGGGGGTTCATAAGCCATTTAAGAGCATGTACACCGTGACGGGTAGCTAACAAAATTACTAGACCCATGCCTAAGAATAGCAAAACTTCTCCAGCGTACTTAGCCACGATGATGGGCTCCACCAGCTAGAGAAAATAATGTATTTTACTTGCCACAACTCACCAGGTGCTCTTATTTCTTCCTTTTCTAGCTAGAGTAGGGGTCAACTCTATCTTAGACCTTGAGTCTAGTACTGGACGCACGTCTAGGAATTCTGAGCTTAGCTACAACCAGTCCAACGTTTAGTCCTAGGTCTAAGACCTCTTAGACACCACGTTTGACCAACACAAACGCTGTGCATGCCCTAAAAGCATGTGAAAGCGGGGCTTATAGAAAATAAGTGAATCAGATTTGTCTAAATTCGCATGTATCAAATCCGAGCAACTTATTTCCGCACACGGTTTAGCCATGTTGCAAGAACACATGATTTTCTCTAAAGGGTTGTGTGCATACCTGAGTCAGTAGTCTTTATCTCTTTACCGGTCACAGTCACAACAGGACACCAGGCAGGCCAAAAAAAACACTCCTATTCTTGAGGTGCTAGACTTGATAACGATGCGTGCTTATCCATGTGTACAGCGTTAGCGTAGGTTGGTTAGGAGGCCTGAAGAGGTACGTGGTGATGGTGCACAAATTAAAACTAGGAGTAATATTTGTTTGGGAGTGCCCGTCCAACTGTCCAATGACGAGTCACATCAGGACCTCAATCACTTTAGCTTTTCTTAGTTGGTAAGTTTCATTTTGATCTTACCTCACCAGCGCCGGAGTTTTAGGGAAAAAGGTTGGGTGGTGCCAACAGATCAACTAATCCATTTAAACTATATACCAATACATGAGTGGGGTTATTTTACTACAACCATCCAATGATTATCACATTTTTGTGATAACAATCAACGACATAGTAACAACTCCATTTTTTTCTCGAGAAAATGCAACCGTCTTCTATCTATCAATGCAATACCACTCGGTACCCCTTCGCTAGTGTCCTTCCATAAGCGCAACCTCCATACCCTTTCCCGACATCCTCCCTGTTCCGCCGCATTCGCTCCATTATTATAGTTCAAAATAACTATTGTCAGTGTCATGTAATAACCGTTCAAAAACATAACTATCATATAATAACAGTTCAAACATCCATCACTCATAATTAAACAAATTGTTGTCTTATCTTCCCTTGTCATGGGCATAAAAAACATATATTCCATTGTTTTCTTATAAATGTCAATAGAAAGACATTTTCCTATAACTAGTGTAGGAATAGTACATGATGTCCTTTTAGCTGATGTCCTTTCAACTTTAAGAGAAAGAATGTCCTTTAACATCTCAGACGGTTGAGATTCAATAACAAGATTTCTTACATATCTCACATATCTGCTATATCATTTTATTTTTGTGGGAGTTATCAATGCAAACCAACAACCATTAACAGCCATGAAAAACATTAATCTATGTTCACTAAACATATACTACATGTAAGTATCCGAAATATAATGGATGTTGCATTTCATACCTCTACAGATTACTAGCTAAGTGCTCGTGTGTTGTCACGAAAAGTTGTGTATTATATTGTGTCTCCTTAAAATGTGTATTTTTATCATTTTTTCCTTTGATGAAGGTCTTTCAAAATATGTGTTGTTTTCCTTTACCTGTTCTCCCAACCATATGTCTTTCATCTTATCCACAAAGCCTCAATAGGCACATGTTATTCGCACGTGAAGTTGGTGCTATCTTCTGCACATTACCACACAACATTCTTGCTGTGCCTCATACTGATAAGGTGTTTCTATTTTATAGCCAATCATCCGGCACCCTTGCATCTATCAGCCCCACCATGTCGAATCTTCATGACCGACTGCTTTCATGGCCTGATCAAGTCCTTCCTTTTATGCCTGCTACTCCCTAACTGGTTCGGTGATTCATTCTCTCTTAGGCACAATTATCTCACCGCTCATGCATCACGAGAGAGTCCACCTTGCAACAATATCCACATAGGATAGGCCTACACCCACGGATTTTCACATGCGTTGTCTCGTCCATCCCGACCAATGGTTCCATGTCGCAACCCTATCCATTTAATGGAGGTCTTCTCCCTTAGCTTTGTCTCACTCCTTCTACTCCAACTTCACCCTAACAAATTGATATTTTAGTGAGAATTCACCATATTAAAGTGACTACAATGCAAAAACACGATGCATAAAAGGATTAAATCATCACATGCAATTCATAAGTTAATGTGATAGGGCATAGTCCTTTCTTCTTTGGCATAGAAATTCATTCCACGCTCATGTGTAGAACTCGTTCACGCACATTGATATTTTCTCCATGCAAGGCAAAGCATCGAGGGTCCTCAAATGCATGATCATCGCCTTCGTGTCCATCACATAAACAAATATTTGCTATCAACTAGAGCTAATAAAGTAAATGCATTACAGAAGTTGACACACAAGTCATAAAATACAATCATATGGCTCCTGCCATCATGCCGTACCATGATTCACATATCATGAATACATCACATCGTATAGCATCTTATACAATCTCATTATAATGATGAAGACTATACCACATCACATGCACATCCTGCAAAAATGAGTTAGACGCCTCTACATGTTAGTTTGCAAGTTTTACGTGATTCCTAGGGTTTCTATGGCAAAGTGAAAACTACCTATGTAATCATCAAGTATGATCATTCATGCCGTTATTTTAATTTGCAGAATGTATGAAACACGAGACCTCATGAAAAATCTTGAGCCTCATACTAAAATTAGTCAATACCCATGAACCCGTTTAGAAGACATCTACATTTCCCTTTTGTTTGCAAGTAATATCTTTGTTCACTATAGTGAGACCCAATGAACCGAAGCGCATCATTGATCATACAACTAACATACTCAGGAGCAACATATAAGGTTCCTGGATAGCCAGAACTTTGTAGCAAACTCTCAACTATGCCACTAGGAATCTAGGATAAAAAACTTGCAAGTTCTAGGGAAACTACATGAATTGTTTTGAAAAGAGGGAAACACCATGGTCATCGAGTAAATAGATATAATCTAATACTCGCACAACTCATTGTGCAATAACGTACATCTCTATGTACTCTATATCGAATTGCATATACGCATAAACGACTCTAATAACACTGAAGGGCTCCTCCGTGCCGCCAAGCTATTGTGCGTCCCTCTCCACCGTCGAGGACCGCAAATGGCATGTGCGCCTTTGTTGTGCAACAAACAACTAACTTGCATCCCATCTTCACCGGGTGGGTAGCTCCCGAGCCACCGGTGTACACTGTATAGTCGTCATCATCCTCCTCCAAGGATTCCGAGGAAGAGAAGGCCGAGCCCGATGAACATGTTCTCTGACGGGTGCTCGCGAGCCCGGCGCACATGACGGAGCGCGAGGAGATGCACCACCATGATGCATGTAGATTCAATGAGAGCAACTAGATTAGGGCTTAGTGCCTCTGAGGTTCACGAGCCGAACTGCCAGGTCTAGCGTGTCGAAGCCCTCCTATGGTCCTATAAGGTGGACTCCTCCCCTGACGAGGGGTGAAGGACGCCTCCTCCTCTTCCCGGCGAATAAGCGCCACCACCTTTTGGTCCTCTGGCTTACGTTTAGGTCTAGGTAGTCATAAAACTAATTGTAGCTTGTCGAATGTAGCAACTTATCTATGTATGATGTATATTATGTTGAATCTATGTGATCGAATTTGAAAGTATCATGCGATATATTTTCAGTAAAGGATTTCCAGCATCTTCTTTGGGGCATATGTTCATACTAGAAAACTCATTTCCACCTCCCCCATACGCCTTTTCCGGTTTAGGATTATCCGGTATATGGCAGAGATTCTCTCAATGGTCTATTGGAGACTTCGATGGTGTATAATAGGGGTGGTACCCTAAAAAAACATCCGCAACTCCTCGGGGAAAAAACCCGCTCCAAGAGGTTCCTATGGTGATGAAAAAAATACCGGCAGATGCAAATTTGCGTCACCACCCCGGAGATGCACAAAAAACCCACCCTGTGCAACCCAGCTGTCACGTTGAACCCCTTCTACAGCGAATCGTGGCTGAATCGTGCCGCTCTGAGTCGATATGTCGTCGCCCCAAAAACCTCAGCGTTCAGCTGCGGCTGCTACGGCCCCGATATTATGGCGAATGGACAACACAACAACATGGAGGTATGAATGACCTTGGTCAGATCTCAGTTTCCCCGATATGGAGAGCCAGGTGGAGGCCGAGTTCCCCGCACTAGAGCTATAGATGGTCACCTGCAAACATGAGAGGGAGAATCGTCGGTCCACCCTACAACTTCGGACCCATGAGTCCGATGAGGATCTGTCATGAGCACCTAGATTTCATGCAGGCAGAGATGGAGTTTTATGTTGCGAAGGAGGCAAACAACAAGAAGAAAGCTATAGAGTCAGAGGCAGGACCTTCCACCGGCATCGTCTCGTTGGACTTTGATTTCTGGAATGAGCTTGGTGCCTCCTACGAGTAGGGTGCTTAGTGTGTCGGAGTAGAGGTACTTCCTGTCCAAGTTGAGACAGTGTTTGTCGATCTATGAAGGGTGTGGGAGTCGATCTATGTATTGCCGAAGTCGATGCCGAAATCTAAGTATGGTCGTAGTATGTATCAAGTGTCGAATGGAAGTTTCAAGTGTTGAATCAAAGTTTAAAATGTCGAATTAGAAGTTTGAAGTGTTGAATTGTCAAATCGAAGATTCAAATATTGAATTGAAAAGTTTGAAGTGATAGACATGTATTTTGCATCATCATGTGTGGAAGCTGTGCCTTATTTTGCATCATCTTGGAAAGCGAAAAACTGCACATGTGACCTATATAGGACACTAATGTTAGGTGCCTTCTATACATCATCTATTAGAGATGCTCAAGCTTGCACCATATTTACAAGGACCACTTTGGGTCCAGATCCAGATAATACTTGTTCTTGGTACAACTGCTTACTTCCTTTCGTGTCCGTCGGATTAGCTTTCTTCTATCACCGTAGAGATGATTATTTTGTATATGAAACTTCTTCTCCCCGGCTTCAGTTATCTCACATGGATGAGTGGGTCGTCTTGTCACTTGACCAATGACAATCACTATAGGACAGCAAGGAGGCAAACAATATATTTAGAGGCACTACTTGATAATGACGAGTGCTTATCCATCGGTCCAAGTTGGGCAGCGTGGGTTTCTTAGTAGGCTTGAAGAGGCACAAAGTGAACAAATAAAAAACTAAAAACTTAGTTTTTGGTGAGGTATAACTGTTCAAACATAAGTATTGTCGGTGTCATATAATGATAACAGTTCAAACACGAATCACTCATAGTGAAGCTAAGTAGGCTTGTTAGTAGGCTTGAAGAGGTACATGGTGGACAAATAAAAACTAAAAACTTATTTTATTGGAGTGGCCGTCCAAATCACCTTTACATTCTCTAGTTGATAAACTTCATCTTGATCTTATCCCGAGTTGTGGAGTTATAGAGAAAAATGAAGGCGGTATACTTAAATGGGTACTGTTATTCAGAACCATCAAATAATCATTAATCATCTCCATAATCACATCCATCGGCATACGCAATTGTATCAACACTACTAATCATTCCTGTAATCACTTGATGAATACCATCCTCACGACGATCTACCCGGACCTCCTCCTCCGTCTCTTCACTAGTGCCCTTGCACAAGTGCAACATCCATACACCTTCCTGCAGCCTCTTAAGCACCACCTTCGCTCCTTAATTACAATTCAAACATAACTACTGACGGTGTCATATAATAATAGTTCAAATATAACTATTTTTAGGGGTCATATAACAACATTTCAAACATAACAACATTGGTGATATATAATACCAATTCAAACATTCATCACTGATAATTAAACAAATTATTTCGTTATCTTCCCATGTCATGAGTACTCCCTCTGTTCTGAAATAGTCTACATTCTAGCCCCAAAATTTGTACTGAAATAATCTATATTCTACTAGCTTTTAGTCAACAAAAACACAGAAACGAAGTGGTCCTACTCTCTCTATTGGATGTTGCTATTTTCAAGGTAGCTTTGATTGGTTGTTCAGATATCTAAGTAGTACTAATAAATGCAACACTAATTTATCTGATATTTTCTAAGATGTATAGTAAATCAGAACGGAGGGAGTATATCCCTTTGTTTTGTTAGAATATTGATATAATTAGAAGACATTTTCCTAAGCATAACGTAGAAATAGTACGAGCTGTCTTTTAGTTGATGTCCTTTCAAATTATAGAAAAGGCTATTGTCTTTTGGCATCACAAACTGTTGCATTCCAAGAACAAGTTTTCTTAGACATCTTAGCTAATCTGCTATATAGTTTTATTTTTATGGGAATTATCAGTGTGAATCAACAACCATGGGCAGTCACAAAAAACATTAATCTCTGGGCACTAAACCTATACTACATGTAAATATCTGAAATATAATGTGTTCTGCAGATCATACATTTATCGATTATGTACTGTAGTACCAATGCACCATCTTGAAAAGCGAAAGAAACAAGATTTTTCTTACAATAATAATTCTTGTCCCCTTCTATTTATTTATTTCCATGTGATTTTCTCATAATCTCATTCTATTAACCTCAACATAGATCTTATTTTAAACTGAAATTTCTTCAAGTGTGAAACTATGTTATCAATTTCTTTTAAAATATTCATGTTATTTCATTGCTAACCAAACAGTTTAAGGGATGCCGGTAACCAAACAGTTGTATATCTCGGAAAGGAAGATCAAACCTCATGACCTAAACAGTAGATGTGAGCCATTAAAGCCAAAGACTCAACAAGCATATTACATGAAATATTCAACAATGGTATAACCATGACACGAATAAACACCTTCGACTAAGCCATTGTTTCCGCTTCAGCATCCTCACAAAGGAGTTGGATGCCGAGTACAACCAATCAACGGCATAATGTCGATACAAAGATGCTACCTTCAACAAAGTAACGAAGTAACTATATTGTTACCGAGTCCAACAAGTAAAGACATGATCTCTTACGGCCCAAAATATCCACAATCTTGATCATGGGTTTTTCGAAAGTTGCGCCACCCAATACTTCATGAAAAAATATCATGGTGTCGTTAATAGTACAGATCGTGCCTATAAGGTCCTCATTGTACAAGAAAACTTCGTGCGGGCCACAACACATGGTAACCGCAGACAACCAACATTTTTGTTCTCTGTGGACCGAGGAGAAAGGGGGCTCAGCAGGAATAGGATTGTACCATGAGAGAAGCGCGGGGGTCAACCCGACGGGCCGTTTTCTCGTTCCCCTGGCCTGGCTGGATAATACCACACGTGTCCCTGACTGCCGCGGAAGTTCTGTTTTACTATAACACATAGCATGCATAGCTTAATAAAGCTATAATTATTATCTTTTGAAACAAAAAAGGCTCTCCTGCCTCATACACTGGAGACGAACATGCATAAGAGCATAGATTTCCGAAAATATTCTCTCGGGCACTCTGACACTGAGAGTATATAGCCAACCAATAGGACAAATTGGTAGTATGGACCAGCTAATTAATTAATTGCACCAATCTGAAAGCCCCCTTTGTCCTGAACGTGTCCTCGACAAAACCACAGAAAGTTCAGCGCCACCGTAGATTACAGACAGCAGCAATGCCTTTTGTTGGCAGCCATGAGCCGTGAGATTGTTCTATGCTTCATCCACTCCACATGATTCTATTTGTCCATAGCAGAAAAAAGTGTTTGATCATGAGCTGTAAGCATCCAGAAAAGCAAGGGCAGAACCTTACTAGCATCCGAAGAGGCATGGCCTCTTGAGGCCCTCGATTCTTCAGAGCTGTGATAAATCAGTTATTCAGATAGTATTATTGCTGTTTCCAGAGAAAAGTTCCTAAGATTATTGCTGTGTCGTGGCAACCATAAGTGAAATGTCAACTATGAAATCAAATCATCTAAAAAGAACTAGTATGAAATCAAATAAATAAATAAATAAATAAAACAGGAAAAGTATGTTTGTGCGCTTTGCATTGACAAATGACTTAAACTTGCATGTTCCATGTGAGGACTATTAAATAGATAAACGAAATAGGAGAAGAACAAGAAAAGGGCAAAGTGTTTTGCCTAGGAGGATATAATTCTAGGCCTCTAGGGTAACTCTAGTGATAGATCTCCTCAACCTGCCAGCGACAGTCTGCTGATCCATTTGCACGCCAGGTATGAGATAAGAAGAACATTGAAGCAGCAGCAGCACCACTTGTCCATTTATATACATACATACATACACGCACCTATCTCTCATTCTTCTACGGTAGTGCTGACTTGTCCATTTATATACACCCATAGTTACACCTAACCCATCCTTGACTTCCTTCGTGATCTTCTTGTTTCCAGAAACAGAGCCACCAAGCTCTGAGACGGCTCTGTCCTTGGGACGTCCATGGAGGAAGATCGGAGCCCCGGAGAGACGCCTATTACGGCTGGTCTAGACAAACACGGTAATGGCGTCGACGACAACCCGGAGGACCCAGGGAGCAATGGCATCAGCTCCCTGGAGCAGCCCCTTCTGAAGCGAAGCAATACCCTCACCGCCAGCCACCTCGCCATGGTCGGCGCCAAGGTCTCGCACATCGAGAGCCTCGACTACGAGTGAGCATTCCATCCACCTGCACCTGCTCGATCTGTTCTTGCGACCAGCTTGATTATTATAACAGTGGTCATTTGTTTGTGTGATGCAGGATCATCGAGAACGATCTGTTCAAGCACGACTGGAGGAGCCGGTCCAACGTGGAGGTGCTGCAGTACATCTTCCTCAAGTGGGCGCTGGCGTTCCTCGTCGGCCTCCTTACCGGCGTCATCGCCTCGCTCATCAACCTCGCCATCGAGAACATCTCCGGCATCAAGATGCTCCACATGGTGCAGCTCGTCCGGGAGAAGCGGTACTGGGCCGGCTTCTTCTACTTCTCCGGCTTCAACTTCGCGCTCACGTTCGTGGCCGCCGTGCTCTGCGTCGTCTTCGCTCCCACCGCCGCTGGCCCGGGCATCCCCGAGATCAAGGCCTACCTCAACGGCGTCGACACGCCCAACATGTTCGGCGCGCCGCAGCTGATCGTCAAGATCTTCGGAAGCATTTGCGCGGTGTCGTCCGGGCTCGATCTCGGCAAGGAAGGCCCGCTCGTGCACATCGGCGCCTGCCTCGCCAACCTGCTCAGCCAGGGCGGCTCCGGCCGGTTCCGCCTCCGCTGGAGGTGGCTGCGTTACTTCAACAACGACCGTGACCGGCGCGACCTCATCACCTGCGGCGCCTCGTCGGGGGTGTGCGCGGCGTTCCGTTCCCCCGTGGGCGGCGTCCTGTTCGCGCTGGAGGAGGTGGCCACGTGGTGGCGGAGCGCGCTTCTGTGGCGCTCCTTCTTCAGCACCGCCACCGTCGTGGTGGTGCTGCGGGGCTTCATCGAGGTCTGCCGCAACGGCCGGTGCGGGCTGTTCGGCGAGGGCGGGCTCATCATCTTCGACGTCGGCGACGTCACCGTCAACTACACCTTCGGCGACCTCCTCCTCGTCACGCTCGTCGGCGTCATCGGCGGCCTCGGAGGCGCCCTCTACAACCACGTCCTCCACATGGTGCTCCGCCTCTACAACCTCATCAACGCCAAGGGCCGGATGGCGAAGCTGACGCTGGCCCTGGCCGTGTGCGTCTTCACGTCGGCGGGGCTGTACGTGCTCCCGTTCGCCGTGCCGTGCACCCCCTGCGACCCGGCGTTCGGCGCCGCGTGCCCGAGCAACGGGATGAGCGGCAACTTCAAGCAGTTCAACTGCCCCGCCGGCCACTACAACGACCTGGCGAGCCTCCTTCACGCCACAAACACCGACGCGACGCGCAACATCTTCTCCACGGGCACCTCCGGCGAGTTCCGCCTCGACTCGCTCCTCATCTTCTTCGCCATCTACTGCGTGCTGGGGCTCTTCACCTTCGGCATCGCCGTGCCGTCGGGTCTCTTCCTCCCCATCATCCTCATGGGCGCCGCATACGGCCGCATCGTCGCGCTCGTGCTCGCCAACGTCGCGCGCATCGACCACGGCCTCTACGCCGTGCTCGGCGCGGCCGCGCTCATGTCGGGGTCCATGAGGATGACCGTCTCGCTGTGCGTCATATTCCTGGAGCTCACAAACAACCTCCTCCTGCTCCCGATGACCATGTTCGTGCTGCTCATCGCCAAGACCGTCGGCGACGCATTCAACCCCAGCATCTACGAGATCATCCTCGACCTCAAGGGGCTGCCGTTCCTGGAGCCGAAGCCGGAGCCGTGGATGAAGGACATCACCGTGGGCGAGCTCGCCGCCGCCAAGCCGCGCACCATCAGCCTCCAGGTGGTGGAGAAGGTGTCCACCATCGTGCAGGTGCTGCAGAACACGGTCCACAACGGGTTCCCGGTGGTGGACCGGCCGAGGCCCGGCCTGTCGGAGCTGCACGGGCTGGTGCTCCGGTCGCACCTGGTGGCCGTGCTGAAGAAGCGGTGGTTCCTGGCGGAGAAGAGGCGGACCGAGGATTGGGAGGCGAGGGAGCAGTTCTCGTCCGTGGAGCTCGCGGACAAGAGCTGCAAGCTGGACGACGTGGAGCTGACGCCGGAGGAGATGGAGATGTACGTTGACCTCCACCCGCTCACCAACACCACGCCCTACACCGTCGTGGAGACCATGTCGGTGGCCAAGGCCGTCGTGCTCTTCCGCAGCGTCGCGCTGCGCCACATGCTCATCATGCCCAAGTACCAAGGCCCAGAGGTGAGCAGCCCAGTTACTTCCTAGTACTTAATCATAATAGCAAGTGGCATGGCAAAGCAAATGCTTCCATTCCATCCAAATGTTCTTGCCAAATTCGGTTCGAATCTGAGCATTTTGTTTTCCTCTTTCAGATATCTCCAATCGTGGGGATCCTGACGAGGCAGGACCTGAGGGCGCACAACATCCTGGGTGCATTCCCTAACCTGACAAACAAAAAGAAGGCACACTGAGGCTGAATCTAGCACCATTTTTGGGAATTGCACTCGCCATTTTTGTTGTCGTGAAGCAAAGTACTTGACTCACTTGCTTCTAAAGCACACGAGATCTATTCTGAGATTTTTCTGCTCTTTCTTTGCTCCCTCCTTCTCCTGTGTCAGTTGGATCCATGATTTGTTTGCTTCCCTTGGGGAGTGACTGAATGATTGCAGCCCATGTAAAATTACACATGCACATGTACACTCCACACACACCAACACCAATGATGAATACAGATTTTTTTAGATGTATTTATTTGTCTCGGTTATTTGTCCCTTTTCTTCCTTTTTGTGTTAGTTGTGAGCTTTTGACTTCGCAGGCGAACATGCGGATGTGAGGTGCTTTTCTATTCTATATCACTTTCTAACTTGTGCAGCTGGTATCTAGTATTTATTTATTTCCATTCATGAGGATAAATAAATGTAATATCCGGAGCTGCCTAGATGAAGAAGTCATGGTGGTCATTGCAATTCAATCCAAGTGTTTGAGGGGCGAAGTACTTGGATATCTTATGGAAAATGATAGGACTCCCCGGGGGATGCGATCCCCCGGGTCGCTTCCGTCTTTGTTCAGCTCCACGCGAGTCCAGATGTGCCGCCGCTTGCCTCTGCCTATAGCTCACGCCTGCTGCTCGCCCCGCGGTCGCGCCGCCGCACTCACCCAGGCCCGCCGGAGCAGGCAGCCGCCCGCGCCGCTCGCCCCTGCAGCTTGCGCCGCCCGCGCCACTCGGTCTCCCAGTCGCCGCCGCCACCCAGTTCCGTCGGAGCAGTGGCCACGCTACCGACGCTTACTCGGTCTCGCAGGTCGTGCTCGTCACTCGCGTCCCCCGCCTCGCCATGGGCACTCTTCCTCGGGGACCAACGCAGAAGAGGTTGGACACCGCTCCCACTACCTTTGCTCAGTGACTCATGGGTCGCCCGTCATTGCAGGTCCTGTCGTCGTGCCGTGATTTCACGGCCGTGGCGCTACCACCGTGATGACCGATTTTGCTACACCGCACGGTGCTACATAAGGCGGAGATGATGCTACGGAAGTGGTCATCGTTGCTTTCTGTAAGGGTCGTGATGCTATCGACCAATAAATGAGTTTTGAGATTTTGCTACAGGCGATGCTACAATAGTAGTAATTTTTTGCTATTTTTGTTCTATATTTTTGCTATAATAGTACAAAGTATTTGCTACGACATTTTCGACGAAGTCCCCAACAAAATCGGTTTTGCTACGGTAGGCACCGATGATGTCTCCGGCGAGGTCGTTCTTTTTGCTACATTAGTATTTTTTTTTGCTACCACCGTTTTGCAGTTTTGCTACAATAGCGTAACGTTTTTGCTACTCGGTCTCCGGTGATGTCCACCGGCGAAAGTCTCCGGCGAGGTCGGATATGCTACATTAGCACAACTTTTTTGCTACACGGTCGCCGGCGAGGTCTCCGGCAAGGTCCAGTCTGTTTTTCTATTTTTTGGGGCGAACCGTTTTTTGCTACATGTAGCAAAAACGGGGCATTATGTAGCAAAATCGGGATATTTATAGCAAAAGCGGGAGGAAGTGCTATTTTTAGGAACACGCGTCACGCTGTCCACCCGGGGGATCCGGGGCAAATATCCCCCGGGAGACGCGTAGTACTGCCCATGTAGGCTAAAATGCTTAAAACTATTGCAACAGCAATTATGTGCAAACTATAAAAGGATATAGAGGTGTTCATAAGCACAAAGGACTAGATTTTACTATGCTTTTGATCATCTTCAGAAGATATTTGCTACGGTTTCACTCATCAGGAAAAGTAGATAGGAAGACACGTATTTTTTTTAGCTGTATAATTAGTTACATGGTGAAGCCTAAAGCTTTAGGCTATGTGATAATGGAAGGATATATTTACTACAAGTAAGAACATAATCATTTGCTTTCAATACAAGGAAGCTCAGTCTGGTAACCAATTGCTCAGTAAATTTTGTTAATTGGCATAGCTCTTTTTACAAAGTGTACATAGCTTCATACAAATCGGAGTACTATATCAATTAGACAGTCAGGTAGAGTACTTCATATACAAACTCCATGTCAGTTTGTGATATTTTGACTGCCTACGGTTATTGGTTCAGTTTGCAGATATTCCAAGGAGCAGCTCATGCCAATCTAGTCTTCACGTGCAAGGTGATCTATTCAGAATACCCGTTGTAGAGTTATGCACGATGTAATCCTTTCTGTCCCTCCTGTAATATTCTATGAATTTGACCACAATGAGATGAATACAATTGCACTGGGTTTCTTATAGAAACTGTCAGTCACAACTGCAGCAGAGTGACCAGATCACCACAGAGCAGAGTAGAGCGACGAAGCCAAAACTGCCACATCAGGAGAGAAGTTGCTCGAGAAGGCAGGTTACGACACACTAGTCAATTTGCGGCGTCTCTCGGGTGCGTGATGGCAGAGCTCCTCACAAGCTGGAAACATTTTACATTATTACACGCATAGCGATAAATTGCTAGAAAATTAAGTGATGGACAGCAATAGCAAATTCTATTTTCTCTGCAAACAGATCGGTATTCGATTCACGTCTGTCAGCAACATTGACATTAGCAAACGTTGACAGCAGAGATAAATTATGAATGACAGGATTTGTATGGTAGTGGAGAGCATGGACTTTGCGTACACAAATTTAAATCGCTATCTTGATCAAGTATTATTCATTACATGTGTCTGAATAGATTAGAACAGAGTAGGGTAAACAATACCATATGCCTTAGCTCCAAAGTTCCTGGATCACCAGCAAAGCAGTCTCGTGTTCCTTGCCTGTAGGACTGAAAGTTGTTCCTAAAATATGAAAGTGGACAATCAAATAAGCCAATTCAAAATAATCACCATATTTTTTATAAAGGGTAATTATTAATATCAAAGTGATATCAAATACACCCGTCCTCTGCAATGACGTGGTGTCAAAGAGTAAAGACATTAAAGTTACCAACGGTGATCCACGGAGATCATGAGCAGGCACAGACATATGTTTAAATGTAGTTGTCGATCTTGTTCAGATTCAAGGAGAAGACAAACTAAGTTATAATAACCTTTTGGTGGTTATATCTTACTCTGATGCTACTTGACTTCAGTTTCCATCATTATGGTGACAAAAATGAAAAATCCCACACCTCTCATGTCCATGTCAGGCCTTTACTCCACACACATGCCTCATCTCACCCATCTCCCCTACCAGGCTACCACAACTAATAAGAGCCCTTCATTTTCCTTAATTATATACATCTCCATCATTTCTCGCATGATAGTAGTAACAACTAAGGGCGTTAACCATGTCTGAGCGCATCAAATATATAATGTTATGCGGTGCTCCTATGATAGCCAAGAATATTAAAATTAAAATCTAAAGGCAATTAATAATACTTTTCACCAAATTTCAAATAATCTTAAGCCTAGTGGTTGTGTCTCAGAGTAATAATACTAATAATCTTAAGCCCTAAACCCTAAACCCTGTCGGAACGGAGGTAGCAAACCATTGATTGTCTAGTCCAGTACTTTTGTTCATTGGCAAAGCTCTGTTACAGAGTCTATACAGATTCATACCGTATTCCAGTTCGACACTAAGTAATACTAATAATCTTAAGCCTAGTTGTTTGACGGAAAAAAATTATACACCCTGTTTTACGGAACGGAGGTAGCAAACCATTGCTTGTCTAGTCCAGTACTTTTGTTCATTGGCATAGCTCTTTTACAGAGTCTACACAGATTCATACCGTATTCCAGTTCGACACTAAGCTAGAGTACTCCATATACCAACTACATGGCAGTTTGTGGCATTTTTACTTCCTATGGTTGGGTTCGCTGTATTTCGGTCCAGTTCACAGATATTCCAAGGAGCAGCTCATGCAGACCTAGTCTTCACATGTGCAAGGTGATCTATTCAGAATAGCTTATGTAGAGTTATGCACGATCTAATCCTTTCTGCCCTCCTGTAATATTCTATACTAGCAAAACATTTTCAGGCATTCATCTGATGGTAGAACTATAGAAATATTCATGATATACTTGCCAGAAGTAAGCGACACATGCTATCAAGAGCTCAGAGCATAAGGATTGTCCAATCACACTTGGCAGACGATCAAGAGAACGGAAACGGAATCACCCCTCCATAGAAAATAAGAAGAATAAATCAATGAAGGAGTAATAGTACTACCTCCGTTCCAAATTGTAAGCCTTTTCGTAGTTCAATTTGAACTGCTAGAAATGCCTAAATAATGGAACAGACATAGTAGCTCACTGCTGACTGCCTAACAGGGCGCTCAAAGCGCAT
Source organism: Avena insularis (assembly GCA_023614405.1). NCBI lineage: Eukaryota > Viridiplantae > Streptophyta > Magnoliopsida > Poales > Poaceae > Avena > Avena insularis. The sequence goes on along the minus strand of CM042691.1, from coordinate 375,433,709 downwards.
CCATTGAACTTCACCGCCATCCACCAATGTACAACAACCAAGGTATGATTAAATTCTTCATTTGAATCTAATAAAATATTTCCGGATCAGTCTAGTCATGGCCTAAGCATCACACATATACAGGGGGAGCGAGAAGAACGATCAAATCCTTGCAAATCAATACCAACATAACATCACAGAACTAGCAGATTTTGGTATCATCCAAATTTTGATTCAAGTAGTGTGATTAAATTTTTTATGAGAAGTCAAGGCATGATGGATTGTGCAGACTGAACAAAAATGAAAAAGTTCTGACTGCTATGCTTTGATCGCATGGTAATGTTCAAGATACTTACTTTGCCAAGAACATGCCTCGAAGAGATCATGTTGCTTATGAATTATAATCATTTAAGAACTGGGTACCGACAAGTTAGTGAATGTGCGCGTGGGTGCGATGTGCGCCCAACCCCTGCCACCCGTGTTCGAGCCCTGTGCTACGCAGGGGTGCCTCATGGTTGTCTCTTAATAAAGCCACGTGGTCTAGTTCCTGCTGGACTTTTTTTTGCTCATCTAATGGATTATGATCAGTTGATCAACATCCTTAAATGCATATTTCAAGATAATATCTAACATGAGGCATGGCTACGGTAAAACACTCAACACTTCAAGAAGCAAGTTCCAAGGAGAATAAAGCTCCCTATCACTAAAGAATTCAAGGCCACATCTGTCAAACACAAGCTGAAGTGAGAAATTTCCAGGATGAATGCAAAAAATATGAATATCCCATTCCTCCCAATCCAACCAAAATGAGATCAACTGCCAGGAAACCATTTTACATTATCAATAAGACCAGATAACAGCCCAAGTAGTCAAATACAGATACTTCAGTACATGAAAACAACTACATAACCATAAAGTACATGATGAAGTCTCAAGGGCAAAACTACACAGTTGGCAATAAAAACAACATAAATACTTCAGCAAAAGTCCCTTCCGCAAATACTGCCACAACGGTATCTGATTCAAAAGCATCTGACAGTAAAATTCAACAGCAGGAACCCTTCCGCAATACTTCAGCACCAACATAGGTTCAAAATCCATCCGAATGCAAAACTAAATGAACAAACCACGACCGGTAGATGCCAAACTAAAACACAGGGAGAAATAATCAGAAAGCTATAGAGGAAAATGCCCAAATAACAAATAATGCATTGAGAATTAAAGAACTCAGATCAATAGATGTTAATGGGGAATTAGGATGGAAGAGGTTGAGTGTTATACCTAGTGATGTCAATAGCCACCCTGAAAGCCAGTCTGAGAACTGGGCACTTGATCCTGCCCAGCAGCCCCAGCCCGATAACCGGTAGCACCAGCAGCTGTTGCAGTAGTGCCCCTTTGGGAATCTGATTGGCCAACCTGAAACCCAGAAGTCGGGAATCCAGGCATCCCCTGAAAACCAGGAAGACCTCCTTGATATGCTGCAACTTTCTGAAGACCAGCTGCAGATGGAAAATCGACACCACCAGCTGCAAACCCTCCACCTAGGCATGGCCCTGGCGCTTTCGTGGAGCCTCCGACTAGCGATGGCCCTGGCACCGTCGTGGAGGCTTCACCTGGCATTGGCGCTCTCGTGGAGCCTCCGACTGGCGATGGCCCTGGCACCGTCGTGGAGGCTTCACCTGGCATTGGCGCTCTCGTGGAGCCTCCACTCGGCGATGGCCATGGCGCTGTCGTGGATCCTCCACCTGGCAATGGCGTTGGCGATGCCATGGATCCTCCACCTGGCAATGGAGCTGGCGATGCCATGGATCCTCCACCTGGCAATGGCGCTGGCGATGCCATAGATCCTCCACCTGGCGAAGGTCCTTGTGTCCCAAAACCTTGAGCTCCAAAACCAGGAATGCCAGTGTGTACTCCACCTGGCGAAGGTCCTTGTGTCCCAAAACCTTGAGCTCCAAAACCAGGAATGCCAGTGTGTCCTCCACCTGGCGAAGGTCCTTGTGTCCCAAAACCTTGAGCTCCAAAACCAGGAATGCCAGTGTGTTGCCCCCCAGCGCCCATAGCAGCAAAAGCCGGATTTAGTGCCGCAAGCATGGCTGGGTTCTGCATCACAGCTGCCATCATGGCAATCATTGCAATATTGGGCTGCGCAAATGCTTGCTGCTGTGCACCCATCCCAGGCATGGCAGCTTGCTGGGCAAAACCCTGGTCATGAACAGCAGTAGCACCGTTTGTTGATGGATCATACGGATTAATGGCAGAAATAGAAGACTCATTCATTTGTGCAGAAGCAGCGGTGGCACTAGAATTAGCATTCGAGTTCGACCCAGGTGTGCTATTTGTGATCCCATCTGTAGCCTGCACATTGAGCACCTTGCCATCAAAATTCTGCATAGGCGCCTCCAGTGCCCTCCTGGCACTGTCCGTAGACTTGTAAACGAACAGCGCAAACCCCGTAGGTTGGCCAGTGCTCTTGTCAAAACCCATCAATGGCCCCTCCTCAATCTCACCAAATTGCGAGAAGTACCCGTGGAGGCGGTCAACATCAACCTCAGCATGCACGTTGCCAATAAAGATTTTGCGCTGCATGTTGTCAGGTTGGGACGACGAGGATGAAGCAGGGGCGTTGTTGGAGGTAACGGAGCTGGCGTTGGCGCTTGAACTAGGGGGGTTCTGGGACTGGAGGGACGGGGGAGCAGGGCCAAAGGCGGCGAGTTTGCAAAAGGCAGGGCGGCCGCCGATTTGGATCCGGGGGTGGCGGAGGGCGCGGAGCGCTGCGCCACGGGTAAGGAAGAGGACGAAGCCGTAGCCCTTGCAATTATTACCAGAGTGCCTATCTGTGACGACGCGGCAGTCCTCGACCTCGCCGAAGCGGGAGAAGGCGGAGCGGAGGTCTTGGGCGCCGGCGCGCTTGTCGAGGCCGTGCACGAAGAGTTTCCTGCTGGCGGGGTCGGACTCCGCCGCACGCCGCACGGCCGCCATGGCCGCGGGGCTCGCCTCGGCGGCCACGCGGACCAGCGCCACGAGCTGCTCCCTGTTGAGGGACTCGAGCAGCTTGGTGAAGTCATCGCCATCCTCCTCCTCGGCAGCGGCGGCCTTGGCGGCGCGCTTCGGGCGGTCGTCAGTGATGTGGACGTAGCGGGGCTTGAGCTCAGAGGACGGCAGCTCCTGCTGGTGATTGGTCACGGTGGTGGAGGTGGCGGTGGCGGTGGCGGTGGCAGTGGCGGCGGCGGCGGCGGACTGGGCTGGATCCGCCGCCTTTCGCTTCTTCCGCGCCATGGGGGAAGCGAGATAGGGTAGGAGCAGGTGCGGGGAGAGGTGGAGATTGGGATTTCCACACGAGTAAAATCCACCGTAGGTATCTAAATTTGACCCCCTTTTCGACACGGTTATCCACCTTATTAAGAACTAGGAAAATGCCCAGTGTTGCGACGGATTATAAATATAGCCATAACAAAAAGAATTCAAATTCTCAAGAAAGGATCATTGTCACAGTTGGCAAAAAAGCTGCATAGTTCAGAAAATTATATCAACACATTCTAACCACAACTAATCAAAATTTCATAATCAAGAAGACCGAGCACTCGAAACCTAAGTCTCGGTGACCACCATCTCCGTGTACAACCAGGCGTGCCTTGATATCACCCACACAAGCATCTTATAGTGGTTATTCGTCCAATCCATCATCGACGCCATGCTGCAAGTGTGCCGAGAGACGCATCAATCAGCTCAACTGATATTAATGTGGGGAACAAATAACAACATGTATATCGGCAACAGATCTTCAATTAGTTTTAGCATTGAGAGTTGAGTGTCAGCAGCACGCACGTAACATGGACTCATCAACAGCAAATATTAAGAAATAAAGAGTGTGGAGCAGCAGAACAACCTAAGGTCCTACCAGAGTTATGCATTGCTAATGAATAAACTTACTGAATTTTTTGAATTAATGTGCCGCTAGGGCTGATGCTGCATGGAATATCATTTGGTGGGATACTGGGATTAAAGACGAAAAATATCAACACCGTCCAAATTAAAGTGTAAGAAAGAGGTAGGTTACCTTCAATTGATCCAAGGAAATCGACTACATAATAGAGCCATTGTGGTGCAAGCCAGTTTAATCCACTGCTTTACCCTGTTGTAAGACCAATTTTTAAGAGAAAATAGTTTCAGTAAGTATAGCCAAATATATTCAACATGCATGCATGTAAAGTAGTACTTTGTAGTACTAAAAATTGTTCGGTCGGCTCGCTTTGTATGCTGCAACATGCATACTAGCATCCTGATAATCCATCGACTTGCTTCTACCAACTATGTGTCTTCAAGGGGCATTGCGATCGGCGATCTCTGGGTTAGTGGGCAAAAACATATAACTACAGCTTCGGCCTCTTCACCTTCAAGTCATAGAAGATATATATGTTGTGATACTGATCGATCCAACATAGGAACCCGTCAGCAATGGGGATGGCGGTGTCGGTCTACCAGCGAGAGAGCTGCGTCTCCTGGCCATTGGGGAGGCGAGATCGCCCGTGAGCTCCCACCTGCTGGAGTGAAGCATGCAGAGCCTGGTTCCCAACACCTGCAAGGTTCCAGTCTCGCCGTATGCTAATCCATGCCAAATCATAATGACCTACTGTGTCTTTAGGACGGTAGAAGATAACAGTAGCAACAAGAACGACACTTGTTCTCTTGTTAAAAAAAAACCTTTCTCCTCGAATCCTCTCCTTTCACCCTAAAGAAAATCCTCTTCTTCTCCCTCAAATATCTTGTTCCTTAATTCTCTAAGGGAAACAAAGCAGCAGCGATGGCATAGGCCTACTCAGGGCTGCCTCCTCGCTCCTTTCGTTACACCTCTTTCCCATCGATGAAGATCACAATATGCTGATGCTCCTACACTTGTCTGTCTCTCTTCCCATGGCGACGGCCACCACCGCCATCTGCTCCTTTCCATGATCATCTGTCCCGTAGCATGGTCTAGGAGGACAGGGTCCTCACGTAAGCTTTGTGACAAACCGAACGGCACAACACGATCGGGACCGCCTGCTCAGCGCCGCCGCGTGTTGTTCCTCTCCAACGCCGCCCGTGTGGGGATCCTCTCCAAGCGTCGCCTGCTCACGCCGCCCGCGTGGGGTTCCTCTCGATGGTTAATGTAGGTCAAGACGTCAAGTGGATGAGGACGGAGTCTCCATGTAAATGTAGGGAAAAAACTGGCTGGGTGAGCGACGGACGTCTCTGAAAAAAAAAACTGATATTTCACTTACGGGTGGTATGGGTAGTAATACGTGGTTTTGTGGGAGGGCAAAGTTGTCCAAAACCGTGCGTTGCAACGGAAGAAAAAAATACACGCCTCTTACCTGATAAGTATGGCTCAAGTTCCACGCCCGCCATGTCAACATTACACCCAGCAAACCGTGGTCATGGTGTGGACTTGATGCCATTGCGGATGGTGGTCGTGGTGTGGAGTTGATGACAATGCGTCCAAAGGTGGTCAGTCCGAAAGCGATGTGCTTGGCTAGCACACATCACACCTGTTATTGAACTATACCAATGAAAGAATGTTTAGAACTTAAAAAACTAATCATGTCTAGCTGGGCATGAGGGCCACCCAAACTTGCTAAGAAACCTGAAATTTCATTAAAACCGCACATTCAACAGAAGATTTCTGAAAATAAAACTAAAACGAATAAGAATACAACCGCGATTCAATACAATTGGATCGGACCTTCATATCATGAACTTCTCATGGTTTTTCTTCACAATATATCCAATGTTTCTTCTAAAAACATTGAGAGGAAGGGAGGTGGTTTACTCTACTAAAAGTGATTTTTTTTCTGAAATACTAGATAACAGATTCTGAGTAAGAAGCTGATGATAAACAACTCAGATTTCAAGCCAGCTTCTGTGCTACGAAGAAACTTGCATGATCCCAACACATGAAACACTATACCATATGATCAAAACACCGAATCCCCTCTTTTCAAATGACTTCTTCAACACAAATCGCGGTATTATAATCCAATCCCCAATGAGGCATCAAGAAAAGCCGACCTGTGTAGAATTAGACAATCATTACACGGTTGCGGAAAAATCAGGGAGCCTGGAGAATAAATAGAAACACACGGCTAAAAATTTCAATTAGCTAATCATGTTGTTCTGAGAAATAACAGAACATATTTACGTACGACAAAGGTGGTTTCTTCAAAACTTATATCAGTATAAGATATTGATTCTTACCGCATAGGACTGCCATAAAGAGAAAATTTAAGGGGAAGGGAACAATCACGATCTGGAGCTTGGGCACCTTGCACCGGCATGATGAAACCATGTGATGCCATCCACTGGGATTAATTGCTGTTGTTTCCCTGGAAATTAATTAACGCCTAAACCATAGTGGGACTGCATGCTATCAGGGAGGTAGCACGTAAGAACAGGACCAGAATTGCATGATTCCATGGAAAATCCAACGAGAGCGCGTGGTAGAAAACGGGGTTTGGAGGTACGCAATGCAGCAGCGTGCGACGTTAGGACTCTTTGTACCGTATCGATTCAATCAAAGGTCCAAATTCCACACTACAAAGATCTAACGGCACATGTTATGGTTTGTCGACGGTTGAAGACGCAAACTGTATGGACAAAGAATTTTTTTTTCTTTTTCACTTACCGGTGTTGGTGAGTAATTTATTTTCTGCTCAAAGGGTAAAACCGTCTAAAAAAGTGTAGGTACTACAAGAAACACTCCTTCCTTTATTATTATTAATTATTAATTATAATTATATAATTATTATTATTATTATTATTATTATTATTATTATTATAGTTTATAGATTATAGATTATAGATTATAGATATAGATTATAGATTATAGATTATAGATATATATAGGTATAGATACGGGACTTACCGATCGCTAAAATAGCTTCTATACACGTGAACCCATCTGTCAGCCCCTAAGCACTCAATAGAGACTATTTTCCGAATTAAAAAAAGCAGAGGCAAATTGAAAAAATGGCAAAGGAAATTCCACCATTGCGTCATCCGACCCACCTGCCGCCACCGTCGGAACCGCATCACGCGTGCCCTCGCCACGGCGGTGCCGGCCCCAAACCCTGCTCGCGCCGCCAGCCCCATCCCATGTCTCGGGCCTGGCGGGCGTCGAAGAAGAAGGCGACGGAGGGTTACGCGGGTTCCCGCCACATTGCTAGCCGAAGTCATGGCTCTGGCTCTGGTGGCGTCATCTCCCCAGTGCGCCTCCGCTATCCTCACCGGCGCGCAGCCCTTGCTCCACACCGACGACACCTCTGCTTGGTCCATGCTGCCTCCACGCCTGCGTCTGGCCCATCTTCCTCGGCGAGTTCATGGACGACGAGCTCCTCCGGCTGCCTCCCAATTTCGGCCTTGCGTTCCATGTCCCCCGCATCGGCACCTGGCTCCACGCCCACATCAATTGCCTAGTCCGTCTGACATGGTTATACCCTACGAGTACGTAACTTCAGCATACCTAGTCCAGCCCAAGGAAGGCCCACGGCAGACATACGCTGGCCCATGAAGATTTTCGGGTGGCCAAGGCCCATGACGTCTTCGGATCCTTGGAGAGCAAGACCAGAGTTTGAATACAACTTGTAACCTACTCGTATCGGCACCCGAGACCTAGCCTCCCCATATATAAAGGCTAGGAGGGGCCAACGAGAGGGAACAACGCAACAACTCGACTCATACTTTCACGCATCCACGCCAGATCGAATCTGCGCACCCTGTAACCTTTGGTTCCGCCGTAATAAAAGAGCAGACAAGCAGGAGTAGGGTTTTCCCTCCGGGGGCCTGAACCTAGGTAAATCTCGTGTCCCCTGGTTGCTTGTCTGTTAACCGTGCCACGATCTCCAGCATCCCCATCTTCTCCAAAACCCCAAGTCCATAACAATGGGCATTGACGAGATTAAACCTCGTCAATTGGCGCCGTCTGTGGGAATTGGGGCTGCTGATTGTGCGGTCATGACGGTTCCGACCCGATCAATCTACAATTCCGCAGCGACGGAGAATCACCTCCTTTTCGGCGCTTTCGACTTCACCGCCCACTCGCCGGATACCATGAAAGATTTCGAGCTCGTAGGCGACGGACTCGAAATTCTGTTCGGGAGCTTCTGCTTCCAGGTGGGACAACCGGCACCTCCGCCTCCCACGGCGGATGCCCGTCTGCGTCAATCAGGCCCGCCGTGGGCTCCACACCCGTGCTACGCACATCACCATCAACAGATGAGTTCTCTGACAGCAGAACAACTCCGATCTCAGGCGATCCACCTTCGGATGAAGGAACCTACGGTTCGAATCCGCTGCAAACGGCAATAACCAATCTGCAGCGCTATCTATGCGCCACAATCATCCAAACCGACGAGAACGCTAACCCGCCGCCCAACCCCAATCCGCAGGATGTAAAGCGAAAACGGTGGAAACAGGGGCCACCTCATCCAACTTAGCAAAGAAGGATGGGCGAAGCACGCCAAGGCCGTCATAGCGAAATAGTCCTACCTCTGGACTCCCCACGTGATCTGCGATGGCATACCACTACCTCCTCATCGAGGAGCACAAGAAGCAAGTCAAGATGCAGGAGACGCTCGACAAACGCAAGAAGGCAGCCTCTGAGTCCAGTGCGTAGACGAGCTGCGCTCTCCGCCATGGGACCCGACTCTAGCACAAACGGAAACCAGGGAAACAAGCACCACTCTCGGGTGGAAAACATGGACCCGAAGGAGCGGCGTGACGTGACCCGAACTCTCCACACATCGTTCATGGATATGGGCCGCGGCAACATCACCCGAAGACGCCACAAGCTGCGATCATGGCACCCCATGCGTATCTCGCGGCTCACCCACCTCCGGGGATCCGAAAGGGCCATGCATAGGTCCGCACTCACGGACTAGGACTAATCAGACTCGCTCCACGAAGACGCTCTACGGGCCGAAGAAGAAAGCTCGGCCAGCGCGGCCGAGCCCCACCCTCATCCGAAGATGAAGAAGAACATCTTCCTCAAAGAAAGAAGAGCTCGCACGCCATAAACACGACTCTGACGCCATAGACAAGCTTACACAATAAGATCGATAAACCACGCGCCAAACGCACATGCTCGTCTCAATCGAGATGGATGAAGACGAAGGAGAACTGCGGGGCTCGATGCTTCAGCAGATCCGTCACAACACGGATGCCACGCAACTTCAAGCTTCCTTCGGATACTAAGATGTTCTACGGCACGCATGATCCAAAATCCTGTCTTAGTGACCATAGGTCATCCGTCAAGCTTCACGGGGGCAACAAAGAAACCGCCATGCATTGCCTTCACCGCAGCTTACGGCGCGGGCGGTCCGCTCGTGACCTCTCATCGATCCATCCGAAGCGGGAGGAGCTCGCTTATAGCTTCATCCGAAATTTCAAAGGCACCAGCAAAGGCCGCCTCAATCGAAGAGTTGCGAGCACGCACTCGGAGAACGGGTGAATCTATTATCGTACATACTACTGTCTCGACCAAGAACTCCGCAAAGACACATCTCCGAAGAGCGGGCCATCGACGCCTTCAGGGGCGGCGTCAACGCCCGAACTTCAAGGAGAAACTTGGACGTGTAAAACCCAAGACACTCGACCAACTCATGGAAATCGCCATGTGATTGGGCGGCGAAGATTGCATCCAGCGGGCGCAATCAGATGAAGAGGACGACTACGGCCGAAGACGCGAACACCGCAGCAAGAGGAGATCGCACGTCTATGAGGACCGCGAAGGACCCGACATGGTCGCAGCCGGCTATGCCGACCGCCGTAACGACAACAGCCGCAACAGCGGAGGATACCGCAGCGGAAACTTCCGCGACAACGGACGACCAACGCAGCCGTGGCAACGTCGCGACCGCGACAACGGACCTTCAGCATTCGACAAACTTTCGGGTCCATGCACCATCCACTTCTACATCGACAAACAAGATGGAAAAAAGAAAGCTAGCCACATGCTCAAGGACTGTCGCGAGTTCCAGAAACTCAGCGAAAGCATGGTGCAGATGAGACAACAAGCTCCAATTCCTGCGTTCTGAAACGCACCTGCGCCAGGTGAAATAACACACGGAGCTCCTCCACCGCCGCCTATTGGAAGCCCACATCAACCAGTCGCACCAGCGCAAAACAACGCCGGGGTCGCATACCCCCCACCAAAGGGAGCACTAAATATGATCCAGAAGGGACGCCCAACCAACAGGGTGCAGAAGAAAATCACCCGACAAATCAATATGGCCGTGGCAACTCCGCCTGCAATCTCTGAGTACCTCAGCGGATCAGAGTCCTGCATCACATTCACTCGCGGATCACCTTGCGGATCCCTCGCCCAGTCATCTGCCTGGTGCTAGAGGCGCAGATCGGAGGCTTCGAGATGAGTCGCGTCTTCATGGACGGTGGCAGCGGCATCAACCTAATGTTCGCAAGCACTCTAGCAGCTATGCGGATCCCACAATGTAGCCTGGAACAATCAGACACAACGTTCCACGACATTGTTCCAGGGAAGGGCATCTCCCCCTGGGCAAAATAGGGCTCGACGTCATCTTCGGGAAGCCGGACAACTTTCGGCAGGAGCGCCTAGAATTCGAAGTGGTGGACTGGCCGTCGCAATACCACGCCATCACAGGGGCGTAGCATTCGCAAGGTTCTGGCCATCCCACACTCGCATACCTACTACTCAAGATGCCAGGACCAAGGCGTCATCACGATCCAGGAGCTTCACCCGATCGGACCAATGCGACAGGGATTTCAACAAAATCTCCTAATCTTTCGGCATGCAAGACGAGCTTGTAAGGCTCCGCGAGGTGACGGACAACGGGCTACCCCCAGTCACAAAACAGAACGCACCTGACATATCTTTCGACTCCACCATCAACACCAAAAAAGTGTGGGTCCATCCAACGGATGCCTCCAAGACGGCGCTGATCGCCAACGACCTCAGCACCGCATAGGAAGGCGCTCGTCAATTCCTCCGTGGCGCTGAAATCTTACTGGTGTCCTGCGGACATGCCAGAGTTCGAGGAATTCGCCGAAAACGCACTCAATGTCTTCCAGACACCAAGCCGATCAAGCAGTCCATCCGAAGACCGCGCCGAGCCACGAGCCGAAGCTATCGGCAAGGAGATCAACAGATTACTCGCAGCAGACTTCATCCGGGAAATCAAGGAAAGCGAATGGCTGGCAAACACGGTGATGGTCCCGAAGAAGGACACGGACATCCTGCGGATGTGCGTGGACTTCACGTCACTAAATAAACATTGCCCTAAGGACCACTTCCCTCTTCCTCGGATCGACCAAATCATCGATTCGACCGCGGTTGTGAGAAACTCTCCTTCCTCGACGCCTACTCGAGGCTATAACCATTCGACTCAAGGTCAAGATCGGAGAAAAGCGGCGTTCATCACACCGTTCGAGATATCCGCTACAACACAATGCCCTTCGGGCTAAAGAACGCGGGTGCCACGTACCAGCGATGCATGCAGGCCTGCCTCAAGGACCAGATCGGTCGCAACGTCCAAGTCTATGTCGACGACATAGTCATAAAAACCAAGGAGGCAAGAACACTTATCGACGATCTCCGCGAGACGTTCGACAACCTTGATCGCTACAGGATCAAGCTCAATCCAGAAAAGTGCGCTTTTGGCGTCCCCTCGGGTCAGCTGCTCGGATACTTCATCTCTCAACGAGGATCGGCGAACCGAAGAAAATCAAAGCTATCATGACAATGGAGAAGCGAAAAACCTCAAGGCGTTCAGCAGCTCGCAGGGCGAGTAGCGGCACTAAGCAGGTTCATCAGCCGCATGAGCGAGAAGGCCCTACCATTTTACCAGCTACTACGCAAGGCAGACAAGTTCGAGTGGACACCAGAAGCCAACGACACATTCGAAAACCTCAAGCGGCTCCTCTCCACCTCGCCAGTTTTGGTCACGCCAAAAGAGCGAGCCCCTGTTGTACATAGCAGCCACGCACTGTGGTCAAGTAAAGACTCGTGGTCGAACGACCCGAAGAAGGCAAGACCCACGGGTACAACGCCCAATTTACTACCTCAGCGAGTTCTCACTCCAACAAAACAGCGGTACCGCACTACTGAAGGTTGGCCTCGGCGTATTCATGACGGCTCGACGGTGAGCCACTACTTCCGAGAGCATCGGTGATGGTCATCAACGAGGCACCCCTAAACAGCATCTCGAATAATCCAGAGGCAATAGCGCGTACGTGGGGGCATTGAACTATCACCCTGGACATCATCTACGAGAAGCGACGCAATCAAATCTCAAGTCCTTCCGGACTTCTGGTGCATGGATGGAGCTGCAATTGCCGACACCCTAGACATGTCGCGATCTGGACAATGCATTTTGACGGCTCCAAGCAGCGAAGCGGGCGAGGAGTCATCTTGACCTCCCGCAAGGTGACAAGATGAAATCGTCCGGATGAAATTCGAGCCTCCAACAACGAGGCGAATCTGAAGCCCTCATCCATGGCATGAAGATGGCAAAATATGCGGCGCCAGCGCCTGGTCATCTACGGTGACTCAACCTTGTCGTCCAGCGGACGATGGATGAGTGCGACGACACGCCGAAAACATGATCGCGTCACGGCTATACAACGCACTCGAAGGAGAATTCGACGGCTGCGAACTTCGGCACGTTGGAAGAGAGAGCAACGAGGAGGCCGATAGACTCACCAACATCGGCTCCACTTGTGCAAAGGTACCACCAGGTGTGTTCCTCGAACAGATCTGCGTGCCATCCATCAAGCGAAAATTCCCCAAAGGATCACCCGAAGAAGAAGAACACTCGGGGGCTACGCTACCCGAAGGTCATGAAGGACCCGAAAAGTTGGATACCGAAGTTGCCATGGTCAACCTGATGCAGGTCATGGCAGTCGACGAAACTTGGACACGCCCATACCTCCAGTTCCTGATAAACGGAGAATTGCGACGGCCGACAGATGCCCGGCGCATATCTCGTCGGTCAAAAGCCTTCACCATCATCAACGGCGAGCTGTACAAACGCAGCATTACGGGCGTACTACAACGGTGCGTCACTATCAATGACGGTAAGGCCATACTCCAAGATATCCACGAGGGCATCTGCGGCAAAACTCTGCGAGCAGGATTCTACTGGCCAATGGCCATGAGCGACGCGAAGGACATCGTCCGAAGATGCAACGGGTGCCAACGGTTCGCCGACAAACCGCACGCACCTGGGTCCGAACTTCGACCCATACCCATAGCCTGGCCTTTTGCCCAATGGGGCCTCGACATGATCGGCAAACTGCCAAAATCTTCAAAGGGAGGACACGTCTTCCTCCTGGTCGCAGTCGACAAATTCACCAAGTGGATCGAGGCAATGCCAGTCACCAACCAGAAGGGCAAAACCGCCGTCAAATTCTTCGAATCCATTGTCTACAGATTTGGCGTACCGCACAGCATCATCACCGACAACGGATCGAACTTTATCTCCGAAGAATTTCAGGACTTCTGCGAAGGCCTCGGGATCAACATCACGTATGCCTCAGTGGCACACCCGCAAACAAACGGGCAAGTGGAAAAGGCCAACGGTCTAATCGGCGCCGGCATCAAGAAGCGCCTCATGAGCTCACTCGAGCACAAAGCGGAAAGCGGACGAAAGAGCTACCGTCATCTGTGGAGCTTACGGACAACGCCAAACAGCTCCACCGGCTACACACCGTTCTTCATGGTGCACGGCTGAGACCGTGCTACCCGGCAATCGCCACCGGGCTCCACGAAGTCGTCACTTACAAAGAAAGCCGAATACACGGCACTCAAGACGCCGTCGACACACTCGGCGAAGCACGGGATATAGCAAGATCTAGATCGGTGTACCAGAAAGTCTCCGCAACTATCACAGCCGCCATGCGCAAGGTCCTTCGTTTAGGAGACCTCGTCTTGCGACTCAAGCAAAGCGACCGAATAAACTCGAGTCACCGTGGGAAGGACCCTATGCCGTCACCGAGGTCATCCCGGTGGCGCCTATCGCCTCAAGCACGTGGAGTGCAGGTCGCATACTCCAACCCATGGAACATCTCGCACTGACGATTCTACCCATAGCAATGTACCCCATTTTCGATAAGGCTTACAGCCAAGGCTACTCAGCAGAACCATGTACCTCCTCCATTACGATACAAATAAAGCTAAGTGTCTCGCCCTCAACCTTCGGTTGACTATTTCTCTGCAACTTTATCACATGCTACAAACGCACTCGGGGGCTCCCCCCACCTCACGATTTCATCGGCTGAGGACAAAACGTGTACACTGGTAGGCGACCACGTCGAACAAACGAAAAGGGCACGTGCTAAATCAAAGCAACTGCGTGCTCGGGGCTCCCCACCTCACGATTTCATCACCGAGGACAAACGTGTACACTGAGTAGGCGACCACGTCAGACAAACGAAAAGGACACGTACTACATCAAAGCACTGCGTGCTCGCTAACAAGCGAACCTTTACAACAAAGGGCACATACACGCCCAGCCGCAATATACAAATTTTACATCTATCTGTTTATTTTCAGGTCCTACCTATTCTGAAGAATAACCTGAGCACGGTGCTCAAACAAATCTACAATCTGTTCGGCATACTGCCTTATAGCCGCGTAATGCGGGCGCATATTCCACTCGCCACCATCCGGTCGAGGAGGTGGCCCAGTCGCCATAGCAGCCAAATCTACATCAGGGCGGTGCACCCTCACAAGAGACAAGGCAGCCTTCACACCTGCGACGAGCTGCTGCCGCACCAGCTCCTTGACATTGCGGCACTCGAAACTTCGTTAGAAGACCTGCAAGGTCGTTGGCACGGCATCCAACGGAAACATGACGTGCAACACCGAGGAAAGCGATATGCACTGGCGGAGCACCCGCGAAACCTGGTAGACACGATCCTGCACCGTCGCCAGAACTATGGCGCGATCACGATCCATCCAGAAGAATCCGCCGGCCTCCATGTCCTGTTGAGTCAAGCAATTGACTCGAACAGCAATACGCTCCTTTTCTTCCCTCGGAGCAAGATTGGCACCTGCGACAACCGCACAAAACAAGAGTGAGGCCAGCAGGCTCACCCGAAGAACTAAGCTACAACTCGAAAGAAGGATCAACTTACATTGCAGCTGCTCGGACAGCCGACCCAGCTCCGCCATCAAATACTCCTCTCTGGCTGCACCAGTGCGCTTTGGACTTCAAACGTCGGTAGCGACCGCGTAACCCAAGCAAATCTCTCTCCAAGCTGCGCACGCGATCTCGAAGAAAAGCGAGCTGCGAGGAGTCATCCAATGATGCTCGCAAGGGCCTTTCGGATGTAGTGTCAACCGGGTCAGCACCCGAAGGAACCTATAGCAGAAGAAAAAAGAAGGCACACAGACATTCAGCCAAGGATAGAGCACAGCTCGGAGAAATTCATTAAAGTATATAAGGCCACTACGTGGCACAAGGGTGGTACTACAAAAGATATTTACAGCAAAAATAGACTACAAGCTACCCTACGTCTACCACGCCTATGACGGAGGGCACTGAGTCACCTCAGAACCAGACTGCCTAGCTTTGGCCTCGCCCTGCTGCCGCAATGCGTACTCAGACAGCAAGTCAATGAGCTTGGGCCCATATCGTTTGCAGCGAGCGGAGTAGGCGGCGAAGGCTACCTCGGATCCATCGGCAGCCGTCGGCATCCGAGAAGTAATCTGGGGCAGGTCCAGCTCCGCCCCAGCCGCCATGGCCATCGCCACGGCCAGACGCGCCGATGCCCTTCGCTTGCGCTTATACTGCAGCGGTAACCGGTGATAGAGCCTCTGCCAGGGCACCCACGTCTTCAAGGGATGCGCCCTTCGGGAAGAGCTCCTGGTAGAAGCGACCAAGGACCTCTTTCGCCTTGGCAAGGAGTTGGCAGCGGTCTGCGGCGGTCTTCGACCGCAACAATGGCATCATCCAAGTACACTCCGTGCTCCGAGCACATGGTCGAACTTCGATACTGCGGCATCTGAGACAAAAAGAAGACAACATGAAGAAAGGCAACATAGAAGACGATCCGCAGAAAAAAGGAGCAAGTACAAAAGCTAACGCTCACCCGAAATAGCCTTGGCAGCAGCCATGAGCTTCTCCGCCACCCCTTTTTCACGGCGGTACAGCGGTGGCGGCTGCTCCTCACGATCTGCGGCCTCCTGCTGCTGCAGGCGCTCTTCGCCGGTTGCCTTCGTGGCTCAAAGCGCTCTCGCCTTAGCAGCTTTCGACCTACCTCCCGCTTGGCAAGGCTCTTCTTCAGAGCATCGACCTCACGGAGAGAGTCGTTATGCTCCTATACATTTACAACAAGAAAGTGTCAACAAACAGGACCAGGATATAGCAAGTTGAGTACTACAAGGCAGACGAATACCTTGCAGCTGCCGCAGTTTCGCCTCCAGCGTTAGGCGTTCTTCCACCAGCCGCTTGGCCTCTTGGACAAAAGGCTGCAGAAAAAGGCAATAGCATTAAGCACAGGACTTGGGGGCTATGCCCAATACAAAGAAGCATAAACAACATCAGCACACGAAGACGCTCGGGGGCTCCCCCCGTGACATGAAGCAGACAAACTTACGTGCTCCGAAGGCAAACCCGCAGGCCCGCCTGCGAAATTCTGAGGCGCAACCACCAGCCTCTCCTGCACATGAGGATCCGGAAAGGCGCCACCCGAAGTCGCCACTGTCTGAGGAGGAGGCGACGCAATGTTCGACTCCCCCATCATCTCGCGCGCTCCATCACTAGAGCCGTCGGAGGATTGCCTGCATATGAATCAATCAACACAAAGCAAAATAACAAGGAACAAAAGACAACAGTGGCAACAAGATCACTTACAGGCCCAACGCTCAGGTCAAAGATAGGAGAAGCCCTTCGGGCCCTCTTCTCCTCCTTCTTTTCTTCCTTCTTCTCCTCCTTCTTTTCTTCCTTCTTCCGCTTTGCTGGCGGGTGAGGAGCAACAACTCACACAGGAATGGCACGAAGGGGAGAGGAAGAACCCCCATGAACATCATCATGACGCTCAAGGCCCAGAGGATTCCTGGGAGTCGGAGGAGTTGAAGCATCCGAAGACTCGCTCGAGCTCCGTGATCGCTTGCGCGAATGGTCCTCACTCGACTCGTCGGCATCCTCCGCTGGGGATCGCGCTGACGGTAGCTCGGACATGGAATCCACCACTTCATTATCCGGGGCATTCGGATACCTCTCGGGCAACGGTGGTGCCATGCTCGGCACTTTGAAGCTCTACAAGATGAGAAGAAACTTTGTTAGCAAACAAAGGACACAAATAAACACCCAACAACAAAAGGGGAGCACTACGTGCATAAGTCTACACCTCTGGCACAGCCAACATCGAAGAAAAGGGAGAAGCCAGCGACTTCCCCGGGATTTTCTCGTCAGCCTTGAACTTCAACAGCACGCGAAGAGCTTTGTCAAGTTCCACCTCGGAGATTTTCTCACTCGAAACCCTCGTCGGATCACGGCGCCCAGAGTAAAGAAACATCGGATGCGCCCTCGCTTGGAGAGGCTGCAACCGACTCTCAAGAAACGTCCAGATGATGTCGACACCGTTCACCTCCTTCTCAGGAATCAATTGGAGCTCCTCCACTCGACGATACAGGGCCTCTACCTCCGCCACCTCACCATCCAAGATTTGGTTTTTCCAGGATCTTTTCTTCTCAATCAAGCGGGAGGGTCAAAGAGCGAGACCAAAATCTTGCCCAGGCAGTACAGAGTCACGGATGTAAAACCATTTCCTCCGCCAGTACTGGACAGATTCGGACATGGAAAAGGAGAAGAATTGCACATTGGGACTAAGGGAGATGATGAAACCCCCAATGGGATACACACCATCCGAACCAGACTGCCTCTTCACGGAATAAAGCTTCCGGAAGAGG
This sequence comes from Avena insularis, assembly GCA_023614405.1. Taxonomy (NCBI): domain Eukaryota; kingdom Viridiplantae; phylum Streptophyta; class Magnoliopsida; order Poales; family Poaceae; genus Avena; species Avena insularis. Next base: position 375,415,804 of record CM042691.1, on the reverse strand, counting down.
CCAAAGTGCGGCTCAATGCCAAGCCAACACTCGCAAAGTGTGATAAAGCACGCAATGTGGAGAAGAGAATTGGGAGACAGATGATGCAGCTGAATCCCATAGAAGAAGAGCGATCCACGAAGAAGTCATGGATGGATCGAAAACCCACGCATAAAGCGGCGAGGAACATAACCCTGTACCCAGATGGGGGACGGGGGATTACCTCATTACCGGGGAGCCTCACGGCCGTCGTATCCTGCGGGATCAGGCTCCGCTCGTGCAGCTTGCGGAGATCGCTCTCCCGTCTCTCGATCGCCGCCACCACCATCGGTGACACGGCGATGGCGGCGCCCTTCTTGCCTCCGACGGCGCTGGTCCCAATCGAGATGAGGACTTCTTTGGCTTCCCCATGGCGCTTCTGGCGGTGGTGGCGTTGCCAACGAAGACAAAGGAAATGCGGAAGAAAATCCCAGCGAAGCAAGAATCGCCGGCGCAAGGAGGAGTGAACACAAGAACTGCGGTGAAAAACAAACCACGATTTCACCAAGGATTATAACAATGAAGACGACGCCTGGCCGTCCATCGAGAAGACCTAACGCCAACGGTAGATCTGGCCGTACCGTGTCGAGACCAAAGCGAACCGTCGTTACCACGCCGTCCACTACGCGGAAATCGAGGAACACCGTAATCATCTCACGCCAAGCGTGACCGGTCAATTCAAAGTCGAAGTGGGACCCACGCCCGTCGATCAAGTCATCTCGGCGTGGCGACGCTGAGGTCATCGATCGTCGACAGCGTCATCAAAAGCTATACTAGCACCAATTTCGTCTACACAGCTAAGAGTACTCACTCGAATCTATGATTCGACTAAATACTCGGGGGCTACTCCTATCAGGAGCGCCGGCCGCGCACCCGAAAGACAAATGAAGACAAAGCACTTCTCTGAGTCCTACGTCGAGTCTGCGACTCCACTACGGACTCAGGGGCTACTCCCATAGGGAGAATGGATTTAAGCATCCAAAAATTTTCAAGTCCTACGGACTAAAACAACTGAGCAATGTTTGCACTAAAGTCTCCGCTCGAGTCTACGACTCGAACAGACACTTGGGGGCTACTCCCATAGGGAGCGCTGGTCGCGCACCCTATAAAATCTTCGACTGCGATCTTCCGGATCAGCACGCAAAAACTTTTTGGCAACTCTGCCCCAACAAAAACGCTAAGTGAGCAAACAATCTTCTTGGCCACCCGAAGCACCTCCGCGGTGGCAAACATTCGGATGCTGTGTCTGCGACATAAAGATAAGACCTACAGATATCATCGATGGCACAACGCACTGATCAAGCCTCTGCTAGTATAAATCCATGCCAACAGGCGTGATGAAAAAATCCCGACGGACGCGTTGGGTACATCATTTAAAATCACTGGAATTCCACTCCTGTAAGTCTTCCGCGGCCTGAGTCGAATTACGCCAGCATATGTTCTAGGTCCGGGTTGAGGGACCCGAACCTGAAGAAGATCGTGTTGTTTTGTCCTAAGACAGTTAACTGACCCTGATCCGTCGGGAGAGCCAGGCACACGTATCAGCAATCCCTACACATTCTCTTAAAATACAGAGTTGCACCCGAAGGATTGAAGAGTCCTCAGTCGAATCTACGATTCGACTGATCACTCGGGGGCTACTGACATGGTTATATCCTACGGGTACGTAACTTCAGCATACCTAGTCCAGCCCAAGGAAGGCCCACGGCAGACATACGCTGGCCCATGAAGATTTTCGGGTGGCCAAGGCCCATGACGTCTTCGGATCCTTGGAGAGCAAGACTAGAGTTTGAATACAACCTGTAACCTACTCGTATCGGCACCCGAGACCTAGCCTCCCCATATATAAAGGCTAGGAGGGACCAACGAGAGGGAACAACGCAACAACTCGACTCATACTTTCACGCATCCACGCCAGATCGAATCTGACCTCAGAACCTTCGGTTCCGCCGTAATAAAAGAGCAGACAAGCAGGAGTAGGGTTTTCCCTCCGGGGGCCTGAACCTTGGTAAATCTCGTGTCCCCTGGTTGCTTGTCTGTTAACCGTGCCACGATCTCCAGCATCCCCATCTTCTCCAAAACCCTAAGTCCATAACAATGGACATTGACGAGATTAAACCTCGTCACCGTCATGCCGATTTCATCTTGGACTGTGCAGACACCGACGATTCGAACCACAAGAACGGAGATTCGAGCCACACCAACAGAGAATGGGGAAGAGACGGGATGAACGGGTATGTGACACTTAGGGCACGTACAGTGTGAGCGTTAATTGCCGACGCTAGTTTTAGATTCCTAGCCGTTATGTTTAGTTTCTGCCCGATTTCACGAATTTCTCTAGCGTCGACGTCTACTTAGCCGCCAGGCGCTCCTCTTTTTTCGCATGATTTCCTATCAGCAAATGCTATCCATGCGCATGAGAAAATAAGTCAGACCCTTGATTAGCGTCGGGCGTTGAAGGATTAAGCGCCGGACGGGTTTATCTTCCCTATGAATTATTTTAAATCATGTAAACGCCTATCTAACAGTCTAGCAATGTGCATGCCCTTACATGTTAGTCTCTACCTAGGCTTCATTTAGGAAGGGCGTTTAGCAAAAAAAGCACAATTTGGACCGGTCAACACCCCGCCACATCGGCAATTACATCGTTGTACAGAAGCCGGTGACCGTAATAAGATAGCAACCTTATTTAGTGACTATAAATCACGTATTTTTAAGGTGGATAACTGTATAGAAAATGGTGGTTTAGGTACTACCAATGAATTTTACTTTTTCCACACACGACACGAGTGTCTTAAAAAAATCCGCGAGTGCATCTCTCTCCCAACCAACTGCCCCAACACCCCGTTGGGCCTAACACGTAGGGGCCCGTTTAGTTGGCGGGCCCTGCTGTGCCGACCCATGTGCCCAACTTCTAGGCCTTGACACGGCTATAACGGTCTAGATTTTTCAAAAAAATAGTAAATAATACCGCTGATGGGCAACGCATAAAGCCAGGCCGAGAACAAAAAAAAATTCTGCTCACAACAATGACTCTAGCGAGCTGCCCTAAGATCCAGCCAAGGTCAGAGTCAATAGTTTGTACCTTTCGATGCACGGATGCGGAACCTGAGTAAGCGCGTCGCGGTGGTGCCCTACGTTTCTCTTCGTATGCTCCGACGAACTGCTCGATCCTAGGACCACCTCATCGCCGACTGTGGTGCTCCTTCTTCCGCCTCTGAGCACCGCAGGTGCGGTGTCTCTGTTGTCTCACACACATACAAGGTGGAACAACAACAAGTTAGGTGCTAGCCTCAATCTTGACGCCGCCGCGGGACAGAAAGATGGGAATGACTGAAAAAAACAAAAAAAAAGCCTAAATGCGCTATATTGGGCCAGCACACGTGCTCCAGATTGAAGCCCAAGCATGCCCCAACTAGTTCACAGGTCGGCATGGGCCCATTTAGCACATGCCATGTGAGGTCGTACGCGGGCCAGTCTGACGTGCTTTCATGCCAGCACGGAAAAAGCCCGACCAAGGTTGATCTTCAGAAGAATTCGAAAAGGAAAACGCTCCGTTTCCGTCGAAGGTTGCGTCGCACGCGTCCTCCGGATCGTGGGACGTTGGTTCCTTGGAGATCGGACGGTTCTCGGTTTGCCACGTAGACGCAGGAGTTGGGCAGCATCTACTCTCTCTCTCTCTCGCAACATCGCTCCCCCGCAGACTCACATACTCACAGACTCGAGTCACAGACTCGCAGACGGAGGCGACCATGGGCGGCCAGTGCCCCGCCGGTGATTCTGGACCTGAGCAATGGCCGCCGCCCTCCGATTGTCTCCGTAAGTTCCTCCATCTGATTTTGCTTGCATCCCTGATTCTCCCCGTCGATTCTCTGCGCCATAGAAACCCTAACTACCCATCTCGAGCTTCCTGAGCAGGGGAAAGAGAAGAAATCCACGGTGGGGGATCATTTTGGCGATGGAGAAGCAAGTTCCTCGGGTCAGCGGCATGGGTGTAAGTGTTTTCTCTCCTTCCAAGCCCTACTCAGCCGGATTGGTTGATGCTTTCCCCAATTTTTGTAGCAAGTTAGTGTGCAGAAATTTTCATGCTATGTAGGTTGATGCTTTTTGATGTGTTCTTACTGTGTTGTGCTTCTAATTTTGTAGCAATTCAGTGTATAGATGAGTTCATGTTCTTATTGTTGTTGTTCTTACTGTGTGGTGCTTCCAATTTTGCTTCATTTCATTTTGTTTTTGTTTTATATACATACCTAGTTTTTGTTAGTTTGCAGCATAAATTCATTTTGTTTTACTTTGTAGATTTGCTTCCTATGTTAGTGTTTTTTGCTTTTAGCATACCTAGTTTTACTCTTTTGATATTAATTGCTTAGGCAAGGCATATTTTACATTAGGTTGTAGCAGTTTTTGGTTTGTTAGTTGTGCATATTTGGTCCTTATGTATGTTTGCTTTAGCAGGAGCCACCTATGTGGATGTCAAAGGACCGTTTTGCTGCGAAACGGCTCCGTACTCTTGCTGATAAACTTGTCGCTGACAAGAGAAGTATAATTGAAAATAAGAGCGCGTTTGGAGCGTTGCTTAATGTATCCCCTTTCATTATTCCAAACAAGCTCATTGATTTCATTGCTACTAACACAACTCCTGCGCTGCGTGAGTTCAAGTTCAACAACAACAAGATTGTTTTCAGCAAGGACATGGTGAGGAAAGTTTATGGCATCCGCTGCGGCAACAGGCCAGTTTTACGGTTGAAGAAGAGTGAGCAGCACGAGCTTAGAGAGGTGTACAAGAATGGTAATCCCAAGCGAGGCCGATATTCAAAATCTGTCGACTTCTTTGCTGAAGTGTCCTGTGAGATGAAGCAACAATTCTTAGATCATGGGATCTTATTTGCTTGGCAACCTGGTCGATCCTAGCGGTGGTAATATCGACATTGGATTATCTAGCCAGCATGGAGGATCCTACAAGGACAGCTGAATTTGCATGGGATGAACACTTGCTGCAGCTTGCTATGGATTTGGTGCAAAATATTCAGAATCACAAAGCCATGCCTCTGAAACTACCGGAGGAGAAAGAACCCAAGAAAGGTGCAAAGCAGTGTGTTGAAAATGCAAAAAAGGCAAAGCATGTTTGCGGTGGAGGGTGACGAGGAGGGTGATGAGAAAGGTGCCAAGGCTCCTAAATTTGAGTTACGGATCACGGGCCTTATTCAATGCTTGGTGTAAGTTGTCTTCTGCCTGATCATTTTTCTTTTTGCTTTGTTGGTGTTTCACATGTTGCATTTATTCAATTTTGACATTGTTGATTAACTAGTTTATTTTTTCTGCTTATTGTTTTCAACAGATTGTATACATGGACCACCTTCAGTTTTCACCTAACTCTCATGTCTTTGACTACTCGCTACCTAGAGTGTGTCATGTGACTAGTTGCGACTTCAAGTTTGTAGTGAAGACAGATATTGAAAGGAAGATTCTGAACAATACAACCGTTTTTGGAAGGCGTCCGGTAAGTTGACCAACATCTTTTGTACTTCTATTGATGTTTATCTTTTCTTTTTTCTCTTTTGTCAAAATTATTCTCCTCATTCTTTTACTTTTCTCTTTTTTCTATATTTGTTTGTAGTTTCTTCAAATATCAGCAACTCCATATGAAGTTGAACCACCTATCATTGAGGCTGTGGGAGCAGCAGAAGGTAACTTGTCCGCCTCTCTAAACGAATGGCTAGTGTTCCCTAGTAGTCAGGAATTAGAGGTACATTACATGCTTCCTTATGATCTTGTTTTAGCATTAATTGCATAAATTTAATGCTTCATAAGGTACTTTTCTAGTTGCTTCATCATAACAATTTCTGAGCACATGTAATTGATATTATTGTTGCATTTTTCTTGTATTTTTGCTTTATTATGTTCTACCAGTTGCTACATATGTTATATATTTTTGCATACAACTTTTAAAGTGTTCTGCTACTTTCAGTTATACTGCTGCATTAATGTTATATTTTTGTTACATTAATTTATATTTTTTGCTACTTACAGTTTTCACCACTTTTGTGTTATTTCATAAACTAAAGTTTTATGCTTCATTCATATGTCTAGTTTGCTACTTCAACCATATGATTTTGCTACATTCACTATCATTTTCTGTATTGTTGCTGCGTCTTTTTGTTTTAAAACAGTGCTCCATTGTTACATTATTTTACACTTCTTTTACAGGTTCCATCTCGCTTCAAGCACTTGTATGACAAGCACAAGGCCATCTACGGTGCTGATATTGACATGGCTGTGAAGAACTTTGCTGTTGGGTTAAAACAAATGAATGCACACCGGATGGCTTCTTTGCTTCTTGATGTTGATGCTGCGCAGAATTCACAAGACGATCCAAGCGTCATGTTTCCAACAGAAGCTGCACCTCAGAAAGAGCCAAATGGTAATGCTGAAATGCGATCCGAATTTGATATGGGATCTGAAGAGCAGGGCATAGAGAAAGAGGGAGGAGTCCTTGAGGCTGAAGCAAAGGGGGATATGGAACATGTGGATTATCGAAGCACCGATGAGGAAACTGATGATGATGATGAAGTCAACCTTGCAGCAAAATTTAGGGTGCTCAAGCGTGCACGAACCACCACACAAGATGTTCCACAGCCCGCAATAATTGTGGATTTGTTGACCCCTGGAGGTGTTGTTGAAGGGTTTCGCAGCATAGTAAATCAAAAATTTCTACGGAAGCGAACAGAGGGAAAGCCAAGATCTAATCTAGGAGATGCAAACAACGAGAGAGATTGGATTAGATCTTCATACCCTTGAAGATTCACACAGCGGAGCGTTAAACGAGCGTGGGTGATGTAGTCGTACTCGCTTCTCCTCCTCGTGATCCGATCCGATCTAGCACCACAAGTGGCGGTGCCTCCGTGAGATGCACACGTGCAGCACCTCGACGTCTCCTCCTTCCTCGGACCAGCAAGTATAGTGGAGAGATAGATTGGATCTACAACACGGCGGCGTGGTGTATATGGTGGAGAATTTCTGCAGCAGGGCTTCGCCTACAAACAGTCGGGAGGGAGAGAGGAAGGGCAGCAGGGCAACTAGGGTTTGGAGGAAGGTGTGTGGTGTGGGGAGGGGGCGCACCAGCCCTCTATATATAGAGGGGGGTGCGGCCAGCCCTTGCCCATCCTCCAAGCCTATCTCTAGTTTAAACAATTTAAACTCTCCCTTATCTAGAAATCCTATCTTATCTTATCTCTAGTTTAAACGATTTAAACTCTCTAGGATCGGCTGGGCCCTATGGGGCCTTGTGCCCCTAATGCGCCAGGACACTCCCTCATAGGCCCATGCCCCCTCCCGAAAGGTGGGACCATGTTGGCCCCTTCCGAAGGTTCTAGAAGCTTCCTACAATACCGATTAATCCTAACAATTCGAACTCCAAAACTGCACCGCCTTATATGAATCTTATTCTCCGGACCATTCCGAACCTCTCGTGATATCCCGGATCCCATCCGGACTCCAACAAAACTCATAAACCAATTATCCAATCTATCCTAGCGTCGAGACACGTTAAGTGTGTGACCTGCGGGTTCGAGAATATGCGACATGATCTTCTATCAATAATCAACAGGGGTGCAGGCACCCATATTGACTCCCACACATTCATCGATGATCATATCGGATGAACCACGATGCCAGGATTCAATCAATCCCATATATATATTCCCTTCGTCTCGCGATATTTTACTTGCCCGAGATTCGATCGTCGGTATCGTCATACCTAGTTCAATCTCGTTCACGAAATACTTTACTCGTTCGTAATCCGATATCACTTTGTGATCAACTCCTTAACCACATGCTTGCAAGCGGTGTTGATATCGATTAAAGTGGGCAGTATATCTCTCCGACTTGGGAGAGACAAATTCCATCTCGATACATACAACCCAACAGATACTTTCCGATCACCTGAGAGACACCTTTATGATCACCCTCTCATAGGATGACGTTTGATGACCTCAAAGCTTTCTTCCGATACCAGGGAGTTGCATTATCTCATGGTCTAAGGAATACAATATTTGACATAGGAAAAGCTTCGCAAAGACGAACACGATGACACGATCTAATTGCTTCGCTTAGTTTGGTCATCCACCATATCATTCTCCCAATGATATGATCTCATTATCAATTGACAACTCATGTCTATGGTTAGGAAACCTTAACCATCATTGATCAATGAGCTAGTCCATAGAGGCGTACTAGGGACATGGTGTTGTTCACAAACCACACAAGTATTAAAGTTTCCGCTTAATACAATTCTAGCATGGAATATAAACTTTATCATGAACAAGAATTATAATAATAACATCTTTATTATTGCCTCTAGGGCATAATTCCAACAGTCTCCCACTTGCACTAGAGTCAATAATCTAGTTTACATTTGGCAAAAATCTTACACCCATGGCATCGAGGTGCTGATCATGTTTACGTGGAAGAGGTTTAGTCAATGGATCTGCGACATTCAGATCTGTATGTACTTTGCTGATCTTCGATCTCCATCGCTATATAATCTCGGATTATATGAAACTTGCAGTTGATATGCTTGGTCTTTGGATGATATCTTGGTTCCTTAGCGAGTGCTATGGCGGTGTTGTCACACAATATCTCCGATTGGGTCCAATGCACTTGGAACCACGCCAAGCTCGATGATGAAGTTTCGATCCAAACTCCTTCACTTGACGCTTCTGCAGCCATGTATTCCGCTTCTCATAGATCCGCGACCACGCTTTGCTTGCAGCTTCTCCGACTCCAGCTCCTCCATTCAAAACATACACGTATCCCATGCGAGATTTAGCATCATCCTTGTCGGTGTCGAAACTAGCATCGACGTAACCTTTCTGACGAAATGTTCATCACCCCATAGACTAAGAACATTTCTTTAGTCCTATTTAGGTACCTTAGGATGTTCTTCACGGCTGTCGATGTTCCACTCTGGATCACTTTGATATCTCGTCAAACTAAGAGCATTGGACACATCCGGTCTAGTACACAAGATGGCATACGTGATGGAACCTATGGCGAGGCATAAGGCACTTTGCTCATAGCTTCCCTATCATTTACCGTGGTGGACACAGGCCTTGCTCAATATCTTACGACAACATAGGCCTTGAACCTTTCAATGCCTTATCCATTCGAACCTTTTGAACTTTGTCTAGGTATGTACTCCGGCTTAAAGCTATCGAGCGTCTTTGTCTATCTCTATAGATTTTGATGCCCAATATATAAGCAGCTTCACCTAGGTCTTTCATTGAAAAACACTTGTTCAAATAACTCTTCACATCGTTAAGCATGTTGATGTCATTTCCAATAATCAATATGTCATCCACATATAGTACCGTAAGCGTCACCGAGCTCCCACTCACTTTCTTGTAGATGCAAGCTTCATAGCAATTTGGAACAAATCCAACGCTCTTGATCACTTGATCAAAACGAAGGTTCCAACTCCGAGATGCTTGCTTCACCATAAATGGAGCTGAAGTTTGCATACTTTATCAAGATCCTTAGGATCGACAAAACCTTGGGTTGCATCATATACAACTCTTCATCAATGTTGCCATTGAGGAACGCAGTCTTGACATCCATCGCCATATTTCATAATCATGAAACAGCAATTGCTAATAAAATCCGAATGGACTTAAACATCGCCACGGAGAGAAAGTCTCATCGTAGTCAACACCTTGAACTTGTCGAAACCTTTCGCAACAAGCCGTGCTTTATAGACGGTAACATTACCATCGCGTCCGCTTTCTTCTTGAAGATCCATTTGCACTCAACGGCCTTTCGGTCGCTAGGAGGGTCCACCAAAGTCCATACTTGGTTTTCGCTCATGTATCCCAATTGGATTTCATGGCTTCTAGCCATTTCTCGAGTCTGGGCTCATCATCGCTTCCTCATAGTTCGTGGGTTCACCGTCTTCTACTAACAAGACAAGTCAAGACAGGTTGCTGCACCACTCGGGAGGGGCACGCGACCTTGTCGACCTGCGACGCTTAGTAGCATCATCCAAGCTTCATGATCCTTGTCATTAGCTTCCTCTATTGTTGGTGCGGTGACCTGGAACAATTTCAGGTGCTTCGCTACTCTCCAATTCAAGAGAAGGTTCAATAACCTCGTCTAGCTCTACTTTCCTCCCACTCACTTCTTTCGAGAGAAACTCCTTCTCAAGAAAGGAACCGTTCTTCACGACAAACACTTTGCCTTCGGTTACGTGATAGAAGGTATACCCAATAGTTTCCTTAGGGTATCCTATGAAGACGCATTTCTCGCTTTGGGTTCGAGCTTGTCGGCATCAACTTCTTGACGTAAGCTTCGATCCCCAAACTTTAAGAAACGACAACTTAGGTTTAGCACCAAACCACAGTTCATACGGTGTCGTCTCAACGGATTTAGATGGAGCCCTATTTAAAGTGAATGCAACGGTTTCTAATGCATAACCCCAAAATGATAACGGCAAATCAGTAAGAGACATCATCGATCGGACCATATCTAATAGGGTTCGATTCCGGCGTTCAGACACACCATTGCGCTGTGGTGTTCCGGGTGGCGTGAGTTGTGAAACGATTCCACTTGCTTTGAGATGCGTGAGAAAATCATAACTCAAATATTTGCCCCCACGATCGGATCGTAGAAACTTAATCTTTCTGTTACGATGGTTCTCCACTTCATTCTGAAATTCTTTGAACTTTTCAAACGTTTTAGATTTATGTTTCATTAAATAGATATACCCATATCTACTTAAGTCATCGGTAAAAGTGAGAAAATAGCGATATCCACCGCGCGTCGAAACACTCATCGGTCCGCATACATCGGTATGTATGATTTCCAACAAGTCCGTTGCTCGCTCCATCATACCGAGAACGGGTTTTGATCATCTTGCCCATGAGGCATGGTTCGCATGTGTCAAATGATTCAAAATCAAGAGACTCCAAAAGTCCATCAGAATGGAGTTTCTTCATGCGCTTTACACCAATATGACCTAGACGACAATGCTACAAATAAGTAGTATTATCACTATCTACTTTGCATCTCTTAGCCTCAATGTTATGGATGTGTGTTTCATCCCTTTCGAGATTTAGAAGAAATAAACTATTCACAAGAGGTGCATGACCATAAAAGATGTTACTCATATAAATAGAACAACCATTATTCTCCGATTTAAATGAATAACCGTCTTGCAATAAACACGATCCAGAAATAATGTTCATGCTCAACGCAGGCACATAATAACATTTATTAAGGTTTAAAACTAATCCCGAAGGTAAAACTAAGGAGAGGCGTGCTTGCGGCCATCACATCAACTCTTGATCTGTTGCCAGCAGCGCGCCGTCACCTCATCCTCATAAGCCGTCTATTCCGTAGCTCTGTTTGAGTTACAAATATTAGCAATCGAACCGTATCAAATACCGAGCACTACAATGAGGGCTAGTAAGGAAAACATCAATAACATGTATATCAAATATACCTTTGATGGTGCCAGCCTTCTTGTCCGCTAAGTACTTCGGACATTTGCGCTTCCAGTGACCCTTGTCCTTGCAATAGAAGCACTCAGTGCTGGCTTAGGACCAGACTTGAGTTTCTTCTCAGCAGGGGCAACGCGCTTGCCGCCGCCTTTCTTGAAGGGCTTCCTTGCACCCTTACCTTTCTTGAAGGTGGGGGGCTTGTTGACCATCAACACATGATTATTCTTTTTGATGTTCACCTCTGCTACTTTCATTTTAGCAAAGAGCTCAATGATCATATCAGTGGAACCAGTCTGATTGTGATCAACTACAAAACTTTTGTAGCTAGGAGTGTCAATCTTGAGCTCCTCTGGAATCTTGCAGTCCAGTTGCTCAAGGCGTTGAGTGTAGCCCATCATCTTAATGGCGTGCTCACTAACAGAACTCCCTTCCTCCATCTTGTAGTTAAGGAATTTCTTAGAGATCTCATATCTCTCAGAACGGGCTTGAGTCTGAAACATGTTTTTCAGCTCCTCGAGAATCTCAAAGGGCCCGGTGAACTCCTCAAAACGATTTTGAAGATCCGATTCCATAGCATACAACATGACGATCTTAATCAAATCATAATCATCCTTGCGCGACTGATAAACAGCTTTTTCCTCAGTCGGCGCATCTACGGCAGGGGGGTTACCTAACGCTTTCTCAAGGACATAGTCCTTTTGTCCGCCAGATAGAATGATTCTTAGATTGCGGAACCAGCTGGTGAAGTTAGACCCATTGTTTCTAAGCTTTTCTTTCTCAGCAAAAACGTTGAAGTTGAAGTTGGACTTGGCCATTGGATCTACAGTATTTGCAAGTACAATTTAGACTATGTTCATGATAAATAGTTCAACTTAATCAAATTACTAGATGAACTCCCACTAAATTCAACATCCCTCAAGTTGTTTAGTGAACACGATCCAAATTCACCACACCTAATCCGATCATCACGAGAAGAGATGTGGTTTCAATGGTGGACAACGAAGTGCCGATCATATCATTCATTTGACTCATGCTTAACCTTTCGGTTCTTGTGTTCCGAGGCCATGTCTGTACATGCTAGGCTCAAGTTAGACCCAAGTATTTCCGCGTGTGCAAAACTGGCTTGCACCCGTTGTATGTGAGCGTAGAGTCTATAGCACCCGATCATCACGTGATGCTTGGACACGACGAACTTTCGCAACGGTGCATACTTGGGGAGAACACAGTTTTATCTTGATCTTTAAGTGAGGAATCATCTTATAATGCTACCGTCGCGATCTAAGCATGATAAGATACATAAAAGGATAAACATCACATGCATATAACTTTATGTGACATGGTATAGCCAATCTTTGCGCAATGATCTCCATCTTGTGCATTCCGGCATGATCTCCATCACTTCACCATGATTGCCTCCACCACGAATAGCAACTACAACTATTGCTAACTACTTAGCGATAAAGTAAAGCTATTACATGGCGTATAAGAAGTTGACTCGCAGGTCATACACAATTATAAAGACAACCATATGGCTTCTGCCGGTTGTGTACTCATCGACATGCAAGTCGTGAAACATTACAAAACATGATCATCGCATACAATATACACATCACATCTTGGGCCATACCATATCACAGAACACTCTCGCAAAAACAAGTTAGACGCCTACTTTGTTGTTGCATGTTTTACGTGGCTTATGGGAGTAGATGCTAAGAACGATTCTTACCTACGGAAAGCCACAACGGTGATATTATGGTTGCCAAACTCCGGTGTTAATCCCATGACAACTATAGTGAGAGAAACTGACATCCACCAGCCGCATGTGTGGTACAAGCCACATGTCAAGTGCGGAGCGGTCTCGCGAATCGACGCCGCGTAAGGTTGGCCTGGACCGCTTCAATCTCACTATCCAGCGCCATAAGAAGAACACAAACAAGAGGCTTGCAACAGAAAACATCAACGCTCGCAACAACCATGTTATGCTCTACTCGTGAATCACATCTACGCATAGATCTAGCTCGATACCATCAAGGGTTTCGCAGATAGTAAATCAAAATTTTCTACTAAGTGAACAGAGGGAAAGCCAAGATCTAATCTAGGAGATGCAAACAACGAGAGAGATTGGATTAGATCTTCATACCCTTGAAGATTCGACAGCGGAACGCTCGAACGTGGGTGATGTAGTCGACTCGCTTCTCCTCCTCGCGATCCGATCCGATCTAGCACCACAAGTGGCGGTGCCTCCGTGAGATGCACACGTGCAGCACCTCGACGTCTCCTCCTTCCTCGGACCAGCAAGTATGGTGGAGAGATAGATTGGATCTACAACACGACGGCGTGGTGTATATGGTGGAGAATTTCTGCAGCAGGGCTTCGCCTACAAACAGTCGGGAGGGAGAGAGGAAGGGCAGCAGGCAAACTAGGGTTTGGAGGGGAAGGTGTGTGGGGGGAAGGGGCGCACCAGCCCTCTATATATAGAGGGGGGGTGCGGCCAGCCCTTGCCCATCCTCCAACCCTATCTCTAGTTTAAACAATTTAAACTCTCCCTTATCTAGAAATCCTATCTTATCTTATCTCTAGTTTAAACGATTTAAACTCTCTAGGATCGGCTGGGCCCTATGGGGCCTTGTGCCCCTGGCCCAATGCGGCCAGGACACTACCTCATAGGCCCATGCCCCCTCCCGGAAGGTGGGACCACGTTGGCCCCTTCCGAAGGTTCTAGAAGCTTCCGATAATACCGATTAATCCGGAACAATTCAACTCCAAAAACTGCACCGCCTTTTATGAATCTTATTCTTGGACCATTCCGAACCTCTCGTGATATCCTGGATCCCATCCGACTCAACAAAAACTCATAAACCAATTATCCAATCTATCCTAGCCGAGACACGTTAAGTGTGTGACCTCTGGTTCGAGAATATGCGCATATGATCTTCTATCAATAATCAACAGCTGGGTGCAGGCACCCATATTGACTCCACACATTCATCGATGATCATATCGGATGAACCACGATGCCAGGATTCAATCAATCCCATATATATATTCCCTTCGTCTCGCGATATTTTACTTGCCCGAGATTCGATCGTCGGTATCGTCATACCTAGTTCAATCTCGTTCACAACAAGTACTTTAGTCGTTCCGTAATCCGATATCACTTTGTGATTAACTCCTTAACCACATGCTTGCAAGCGGTGTTGATATCGACACGAAAGTGGGCCCAAGTATATCTCTCCGACTTGGGAGGGACAAATTCCATCTCGATACATACAACCCAACAGATACTTTCCGATCACCTGAGAGACACCTTTATGATCACCCTCTCATAGGATGCCGTTTGATGACCTCAAAGCTTTCTTCCGATACCAGGGAGTTGCATTATCTCATGGTCTAAGGAATACAATATTTGACATAGGAAAAGCTTCGCAAAGATGAACACAATGACACGATCTAATTGCTTCGCTTAGTTTGGGTCTGTCCACCATATCATTCTCCCAATGATATGATCTCATTATCAATTGACAACTCATGTCTATGGTTAGGAAACCTTAACCATCATTGATCAATGAGCTAGTCCATAGAGGCGCATTTAGGGACACGGTGTTGTTCACAAACCACACAAGTATTAAAGTTTCCGCTTAATACAATTCTAGCATGGAATATAAACTTTATCATGAACAAGAATTATAATAATAACATCTTTATTATTGCCTCTAGGGCATAATTCCAACAGTTGTTGGCGGCCTTCCCGATGTTAACAGCCTAGTTAGTTCACCTTACCAGTCTAGCCCACCTCATGGTATATCAATCGAAGCATGGAATGCAGCCCCTGACGCTCCATCGTTTGAACTTTTCTCTCAAGAGGATAATATCATGGAAAAACCAGCTAAAGCAGGTATTTTTGGATGGATGTCTTTTTTATGTTTTTTCAGGAGATGCATATTATGCTGCCACAGTACATTTATATTGCAGTATTAGTATGAAAATCTAGCTGCATAAGTTTCTATATCTTTGCTTGCATAAGTTGCTATATTCTTGCTGCATAAATGGGTATTTCAATCATCACTGTTGCATAAGTTGCTATACTCTTGCTACATAAATGATATATTCTTGCTACATTAGGATATAAGCACTGCTGCATATTATATGGTTCATTTTTAGATTTCATGCTTACCATTTTCATTTTCATGCTTCATTCATCTATTAATTTTGCTTCATTCATCTATTAATTTTGCTTCATATGCTAATGTGATTCTAACTTTTACAAACTTGTCGTGTTTTTGCTTGTTTTGATTTCTGTAGGCCTTACAGAGCAGGCTAAAGAAATGGATGATGCAAATGTTGCACCAGTGTCACCTAAAGCCTTCAAGGACGCTCAATCAAAGTCACCTAATTCTTACGAAGAACCGACCAATATAGCTTTGTCACTGAAAGCTTCTGAAGACAAGACCAATGTAGCATTCTCACCGAAAGCTTCCGAGGAAGCTAAATCAGTAGAAGCTAAATCAGCTTCCGAGGAAGACAAGACCAAGCCTGCAACCCCAACCAACCGCATGAGCACAGGTTAGAAGTTATATTTTTTGGTTTTGCACATGCTGCATAGAATGCTGAATTAAGTTTTGGCTATTTACTTGCATATGCTTCTTAACTTCCTTGGTGACAATTGTTTCTCAGATGATGTAACAAAAGATGATAGTATTGGTGCTGGAACACTTGAGAAGAAGAATAGGTTCAAAAGGGCAGCCAAAGAAGTTCTTTCACCTCCCAAGATGAAAAAGATTAAGGTCTCTCAAGATATGATCCACACATATGACAAATTTGTCATGAATGGTCGCAGATTCAAGAGGGCTAAGAAAAATGCACCGTGAGTTACCCCTACCAATTTTATATGCTACATTAATCCCCAACATTAGCTTCATTTGTACAATCTGGTTGCCCCCAAATTATAATGTTGTTTTGTTTTTATTTCCAGCAAATGTTTTGTGAAGTATGGTAGGTTCTATACTTCCTACAGAGGTTTCCAAGAGTCTCTCCGCCCCCGCCAATATCTGAGCAGCGAGGTGATGAATGTGTTTCTTGAGAAATTCAACAATGTAGCAAAAGCATATGTCACAAGAACACTCACAAGAAAGAAGAAGTACTCTTTTTCAACATATGACACGGTAAGCCTGTGTTGGTCTTTCTAAACCAACAATGTTCTTGCTAAACCATCAATATTGCGTGTTGCTCATCCATCAAAAATAATGACAGGACAAGCTTGTTGCTGAGCCATCAATATTCAACCCCAATGGTTTCATGAAAGATTTTAAGGAAGCTTGTAGCAAGTTCAAAATCCTAAAGGATGACCTTGTGAGTGAAATGGATTTAATCTTTTTTGCTTTTTATGAACATACTTATTGCTACATTTTTGTACATAAGCAGACTGCACCACTCTATTGTATGATATATTATAGTGCTACAACAATGTTGTGAACAATGTTTTTTTTTGCTATATATGATATATTATAGTGCACATATTCATAAAAGAGTTGTTTCATTATGAACATCTAGATGTTTAATCTGTTTTCCTTTCTTTTTTCTTTACTTTGTGTATGTAGCTTTATTTTCCCATTGTAGCACAACAACACTGGATTGTTTGCTGTCCCAACTTGCTCCACAAACAATTTCACACGTTTGACTCCATGACACCGGCCAATGGTGTCAGCAAGCTTCAGAAACTCGCAGACAATCTGGTTAGTTTGTTAAGCATTGCAACTTTAGCACTTTTTTTAAGACTGTTTGTTTATATATGCATCATTCTCCTGTAGTTCACCAACTTTGTGAGGACTGCAACTGAATCAGAGATTTGCAACATTGACTTTGCTAGTTTCAAGCATATCAATCCCAGCCATTCACAGCAACAAACACTGTAATTTTCTACATACCTTACTACTTTTTATTCTGTTTTATTTGCTGCATGTGTTGGTTTCATGTGTATTTTGTGATGCTAAGAGTTTAAACTTTTGTTTGTAGATATGATTGCGGGTTCTACAGCATTCTATACATGGAGCACTACAACGCCAAGATAATGCCAGAGATTGACAGCGATTCAGTCTTGGACTTCCGCAAGTTCTTGGCATCAATTCTTATTGATGGTAGAGAGAACCACAATGATGATGTCGAGAAGATAATGGCCGAGGAGTTGATTGGAAACTAGTCATGTTTGTTTTTGTCTTTGTCAAACCTGTAATGTTTGGATCATGTTAGATGGATGCTTCTGAAACATGTTTGTAAGATGAATGGTCGTCGAACAAAACTGATGGATGAAGAAAGAAATCTGGGAACTTGTGTATGCACAAAACTTTGTTATTCAGAGTTGTGTTATCCAAAACTGGGCTGCTTTTTTTGCTGTATATTCATGTAAAAATTGCTAGTTATGTTATTCAGAATTGCTATTGTATCTGGGAAGCATTAAGTTGTCGAACACAAGCAGATTTTTTTGTTGTATATCCATATAAAAAGTGCTATATATGTTATCTAGAATTGCTCTGTTACCTGGAAAAATCGTTTTCCCATTTATGTAGCAGTGATGATTGAATAACATAGCCGCTGCAGTTTTTTTATTGTATATCCATATAAAAAGTGCTATAAATGTTATCCAGAATTGCTCTGTTACCTGGGAAAATCGTTTTCCCATTTATGCAGCAGTGATGATTGAATAACATAGCTGCTGCAGTTTTTTTTGTTGTATATCCATATAAAAAGTGCTATATATGTTATCCAGAATTGCTCTGTTACTTGGGAATGCGAGAAAATGTCACACTCAAATGGATTTACAGGTTTTGCCAACTGAGTAACAGGTGCTGCATACAAATGCAGTGTATGATGGTTAACCAGACTAAAAACTATTCAGGTTTTTCATAAAACATATTATGTTGTTGTAAACACATAATAGAATTGCTATATTAGACAAATTAAATTGCTATGTTGGTGTCTCATAATTGCTACATAAATTTTGTCACATCAGTTGCTCCATACACAACATTTGCTCTTTTTCCCACAAATAACAGCAAGATAATGTGACAGGTAGTGATACAAAAGAGGTAGAATAAAGCAATTAACTATATGAACTAAGTATGCAAATTTAGCATTTGTATATGTATCAAACAGTTTTTGCTCCTATGTATCAAACATGTGTTCCAATCATCTATAAAATGCAATCATCTACAAATGCAAGTCCACTCCTGCTTCTTTCTCGGCATCTTTTGCCAATGCAACCTTCATATACTTGCAATCTTGCACCGTGTGGCCTTCCTCGTTGCAGTATGGACACTTCTTTTTTCTATACTTCCTAGGTGGTTTTGGTTCTTTTTGCTTCTTTGGCTCACTTGCCTTCTTCCTCCTTTTCTTGTTTGCTTCTTCTCGGAGCTCAATAAGCGGCTTCCTTCTCTTTTCACTCTCTTTTGGACGGCCTTTTGGCTTTGTCCGGGGAGGATTTTGCAACATGCTAGTTGTAGGAGCATCTTGTGGTGCAGGCTGTTGTTGATTTTGGTAATGCATTTGAGGTTGCTGCATAGATGTAGCATTTTCTTCTTCTTGCTGTTGCGCAACATGTTGTGCTCTTCTCATTGTTGCAACGACTTTGGTCGCTTCATCTACCATGCTAGACACCACTGCATATGCATCCTCATTGAAACAGGCATCAGAGGCCAAATTATTCATCTTCATACACAACGAGTTGTACCTCAGTGTATTTGTCGTTGGTACTCCAAACCTTATTGTATTAGTGCCCGGGTTAGGAGCAGGTGTTGTTGCTGCTGCAGACCACCGCTCAAGCATGTATCTCGCAGGGATTTCCTGAACATTTAACTAGACCATCACCCTGATTATATGTGGGCAGAGTAACCCACACATCTCAAATTCGTTGCAACCACACGAATAGAGCCCCTCTGTAGCAACAACCAGAACCCGATATGTTTTCACATCGAGACCTTCATTCGGAACAAGATCGAAACACAACCCTTCTCCCTCGACTTGTTGTGGATAAAACAATGTTGATGCCTGTATGATCATCTGGAACCTTTCAAATATATCCCTAGTGTAAAATCTCAAACCCTGCCTTTCTATCATGTACCTGCAACAGTTTTTGGTGAAAATAGCATCAGAATTTACTAAAACAGGTAAAACAGAATGCTACAAAACATTTTATGCTTCATTTTCAGAAACTATTATGATGTGGTCTCACCTTCCCCAAAGTGGTGCAGTAGTCGTCTCCATTGTGAATCCTGTATTATCTTCCCTATCAAGCATCAGATTCTGGCATAACTCGTACTGCTGCACAAAATTGTACGCCGAGTCGCTTGGTTGAACCAATGATTTGAAGTAGGCATTCATTCCTTCTGATCTCCCCGTTGTGCTTGTGAATGGAAAGAAATTGCGCCGAAAATACACCGGGGCCCATTTCCTTCTGCTTTTCCACATGTTATCTAGGTGGATGTTATCAGTCATTTCAAACCTTTGCAGCATATTCTGTCAGCATATCTCAAACTCCGCAATAGTGTCCGTGCCATAAATGCATGAGTAAAACGCATCTGCAAACGGATTTCCATCTACCAAAAGTGGACCAAGTTTTTTTCTTGCAACTGCAAGCACATGGTAGATGCAGCACCTGTGGATTGTAGCAGGGAAAATATTTGAAATTGCTGTGCTCATTGCTTGGTCTTGATCTGTCATGATGTGGTCAGGAGGCAGATTAACTGCTAATTTCCACTTTTTGAACACCCATTCAAATGTTTCGATCTTCTCATCTGGCAGCAAAGCGCATCCCAAAACAATAGTATGTGTATGGTTATTGATGCCAACAATTGGAGCAAAGGGCATGTTGTATTTGTTGGTGCAAAATGTTGTATCAAAGAAGACACAATCCTTGTACTTTTGATACAGTGCCCTTGTCCGTCCATCCACCCAGAAAAGGGCACGTACGACATTGTTCTGGTCTAGTTGTGTTGCATAAAAGAAGTGTGGACTTTCAGCTTGCCGCTTTTCAAAGTACTCAATAACCATACTCATGTCTCGCACTGAGACCTCTTCTCGCAGCATTGTTCTGATGTTAGACACATCTTTCTTCACGTACCCTAGGCACCTTGGGTCACCACCATGAACACTCCCCAAGCATCCCATGATTTTAGCAGTGCTAATGTTTTGTTGATGCAAAGTTTGGATGAATTGGAAATCCTCTTCCGGGACCTTCCTGTGAGAGCGATAGTACCTCCGACGACCTATTTGCGTCACCATTGGATGGGTGTGTTCTGCTTTGAATACAGTCACCACCCAAACCCCATCTCGCTTCCCAACATGCATGTGTGCTTTACAGTCATGACGCAAAATTCTGTTCTGCTGCCTCATGTCCTTCACATCCATATGCAATCCGGCCTGTTTGCTACGTGACTTTTGTCCACTAAAGTTGCTCAAGTCTATCATAGCTTCTTTACCTTTTGCACCAACACCTGTCGTGCTGCGCTCAATTTTTGCTTCATGAGCATTTGGTTTACCGGCATGCACACACTCAAACACCCTATTAAGAATGGTAGATTTTGGTGCTACACTCAAACACCCTATTAAGAATGGTAGATTTTGGTGCTCCTTTTGCTGTGCTGTACTTTGTGTTTCCAATCCGTGTGCCAAATCCAAGTTTCTAAGCATAATTGTTGTACACTTTTCTGGCCTCTTCAAGATCATCAAATACCATACTGACATATGGCACCACAGGCTGTGAACTAATTTCTTCTCCATCTTCAACAGCAACATGTACTTCACTTGCACTTGCTGCACTCTGAGGGCCTGGAACAAATTGTGGCACATCACCATTGTGGTTCAAGTTTGAAGCAAATCCTTCTGGCTGTGGAGGATCATTGTTCAGGTCAAAACCAGCATGTATGCTGTCAGCCACAAAACCCTGACATTGGAAAATAAATATTCTTGTTACATTACCAGCAAATTATATTTCAATGATGCATATCTAATCAAAACACATATGCCAATGATGCATATCTAATAAAAAACCAGCACATTACCAGCGCATTGCAGCATGTAAGCAGCAAAATTTAATTGCTGCCAAACATGTTTCTTATTGCAGCATGTAAGCAGCAAAATTTAATTACTCTGTATGTTAGTTGTGCATATTTATTTGCTGTGCATCAACATTGTTTTATCCACAACAAGTCGATCATATAGCAACTTTACCAGATGACTAACATACAGAGCACATTACCAGAGTTCAAAATTTATAACCTAGCAGCAAATCGGGAAGGGATGGAGCATACCGATGGAGCAGGGTCATCGGCTTCTTGGTCTTGGTCGAAATACGTTGGAGGATTGTTCAGCCCGCCCCGATTTTGAACTCTGTTGTCGTCGTTCGCCGAATCGAGTTCACAGCGCCGCCATGGAGCAGGGTTTGAACTAGAGCTAGAAGCAACAATTGGTGGAGGAATAAGATGGTTAGGATGACCAGCAGGAGGGTATAGGACGGATCTTAGGAGATGCGCCATGAATGGATCCTGCCGTCGCGGCCCCCGTTCCGGCCGTCGTCGCGAGATCGTGAGAGCTCCGCCGCGGCCCCCGTTCCAGGTTTTTTTTGCTGCGTACCTCCGAATATTTGCTGCGTAGCGCAAAAGCGGGAGGAGGATACTAGTAGTTGTATCGGACGGTCCAGGTTTGCTCAATCTAACGGCGTACGAGTCGGAGGTTGCTTCCAAAAAAGAGTTTTTTATGAAGAAAAAGACTTTATTACTCATTAAATAATAGCAGCAGCATTTACAATCATGGATAATATATAGTCGGGTGGATCGTCCCACACACACTAGAGCTTTCTTTGGCAAGACAATTTTCCACTTGATTTTCTTCACGGCTATGTTGAATTGTTATACATCTGAATTGCTTCGACAACTAATGACACTCAGTAATAACTGTGAACTTAGGACCTAAAAATTCTTCTACTGATTGCATTGCTTTAACCATCTGGAGGCCGTCTTATTCAAAAACGATCTCGTGGCATCCCAAGTTGCTAGCTAGGTAAATACCATTGTGGATGGCCAGTATCTCACAATGCTAGCTCTGACCACATGCGGAATGCAGCACCAGCAAAAAACCGAGTTTTTGGGAGAGGAGAGAGAGTTTGGGAATTTCAGAAAAAATATGGTGGTAGCGGTGTCCCAAAAACCCACTCCCAAATTAATGGTGCTCTTCTTCTGTCATTGCCAACACAATTATACAAATATTTTCTATTTTTTAAAATATAAAATGTTTGTCTTTTTCTAAAACACATATATTTAGGCGCCTTTTAATGTGTAAGTTTATTCATTTTGCTCCGAATCTACACAATAAAATGCGTCTAGATACATGTGTTTCAAAAATGCTAAAACATCTTATAATTTGAAACGGAGGGAGTACGTTTCAAATGAAATTAACACAAATACAATGAACATTTTCAAACCAAAGTATAGTATCATAGTTCATGCAAAACGATAGAGTAGTTCAAACACCAATTAAAAGCTAAATTGTTTATTGAAACACGAAGAAAGCGATCATGCCAAGAAGCCACCATTGTCTTCCTTTCCGCCAAGTGCACCAAGATCACCACCATCTTGAGGGTTGAGAGGGTCGAGAGAATGGGGTTAAGAGCGGTGAGGGGAGGGGAGTGATGAGTTAAGACAAAACATCACATCTCACACATTTCCCAGCGCATTACACGCTGAGCCCTGCCGAAGGTTGGCTCTCGGGAAAGTGCCAAATAGTCGTTTCTCATGGGCCGACTTCCGAACTACTTTGAGAAAAGTGCGATACAAGAATTAAATGCAACCCAAACAACCAAGCGGGTTAATTTTGCATCATGTATGGCAGTATGTTGGCATGCATCCGTCGGACCCATATGGCGTGTATGTTGGCAACCAAACATGGCATACAGTGGATGCACTTAATTAAGACTTATTCGACGTGTTAGATTGGGATATGGAAAGGATGTGATGCCGAGAAGGACTTGATCGGTTACTATACCCAGACCGACACTTGTCACGCTCGGGCGCCAAAGTGCATTGCCTCATAGATACCGCATCGGACTGGACACATGACAAAGGGACCTTTGATCCCATCCAGTCGGTTAAGATGGCAGTGCTTGATATACCGAAGAAGCATATCTGACCCTTTGTGGCCATGGGTGGCAGCCTCCTGATGGTGATAATGTTAAGATAAATACAGATGGGGTCTTGCACTACTGGAAAAAAACCTATAGGAGACAGGCTTATAGGAGACGCATCTCAAACAAATGCTCCTCCACTAAATATACAAGGCACACGGGTAAAACGTACGCCATCTATATTTGTATACTGGAGACGCATCCGTGAGGGATGCGTCTCCTATATGTCATGTACGGACCAGATCTGATTGCCCCCACTTACTCGAGGCACACTAGCGCCATATGTGTCTCAATTAATTGAATTACTCGAGGCACACTAGCGCCATATGTGCCTCAAGTAGTTGAATTACTCGAGGCGCATACGGAGCAGGTGGGCCTCAAGTAAGGTGGGTGGGTCCGATGGTGGTAGATGCCCAATTTTTAGACAATGTTTATAGTTCATATTAATTTTAGACAATATTTATACATTCAAATTGTTTTTTAAGTTCTAAAAAAAGGTGGTCACCAGGACTTGAAACTGTGTGGCCATAGTACATGAAATAAAGGGTCAGGTGTCTAGCCATTGGGCTATAAATGGTTTTGTGAACAAACATGTGCTCCTGGGTTTTTGAGTACAAGTCCACTATTATACGAGACGCATCCTGGCAATATGCCTCTCGCATATTTGTTATATGAGGTGTGTCCTGTAAATATATGTCTTGCGTAAGTACCTGGTCAAGGATTAGAAACAAGTTGTGCGCGCCTCTCTCTCCCCCTTCATTCTCACAGTTCGTTGTTCTCTCCTACATCCTTCCCTGCAACCGCCGCACGCCATCGAGTCCGTCGTCTGCGAGCATGTCGTCGAGTTCGTCGTCCGCAGGTGAGCCGCCCCGCCCCCTCCTCCTCCCATTTCCCCTTTCCCCTCTCCCATATTCCCATGCGCCGCTCACTTGCGTCTCTCCTGCTGTGTAGTGACCTCCTTCCACAACCGTGCGCTCCTCTCCTACTGCCGGCCGCTCCCGCAATAGGCCGTCCAGGTGAGCGCCCCTCCCCTCTCCCTTCCCACTACGTCTGCTTGATTTCTAGGGTTTGCTTCCAATAGCTACTTGAATTCTATTGTTCAAGGGTTCTTAGATAGTGTACTAGTGTACTTAGATGACTTCAACGCTATTCCACCCTCTGGTGATGTATATTAGGTGTTTCAGTGAACTGTTGCAAGGAGAGGCCCTTCTCCTCTCCATCTAGAGCTATCAGTTTAACAGTTGTTGTAGATAAACCAAGTGTTTCACATGTTGCCTATAGTGATGTATAACAACAATGTAAGAGTTTATTACCATAACCAGATAGGATTCAGTTGCAGCGGGACTATACATGTACATCACCAAGGGACCAAATAACCTTAGGCTGAAAAATCTCATTAGATAATAAAGCTTCGATGTCTTCATCAGTTACATGCTGCAAAAGGAAAACTAGATTAACTTTTCCATGCATGGTAGGCTTTTGAAATTCCAGGTACATATTAGAGAAAAACATTGCATGGAAAACACAAGCTCCAAAACAGTAATACTATATAGAATCAAAATTCAATTCTTTACTAAACACATTATATAAAGAATTCTATAGAAAATAAGTAAACATGGAAGGTAGACATCATCAATTAATGCCATGATGCCATTTGTCTTAACTTTTTTCGATAGAGTGGAATACAATGGAAAAGAATATCACTGAAGCTGCTCAGTCATCCAAGGCCTCCACCACTATATTACACTGAATGTCACAGGGTAATAAATACCAAGAAAAGAGATGCCTAATTGATATAAGAATGATCACCTGCCACAAGCACATACACATCATCCTGCTACAAGCACATACATAGAGTTCATCCTGCTACAAACACATACACATCATCTTGCCACAAGCACATACATAGAGTTCATGTATCCTGCTACACGCACATACAAGTACTACTACAGCTCTAGTAGCTGTATTTTATTCATAGAACAAACTGCCCTTCTTCTTCTACCCGCTGCCTTCATCAAACTTTACCTTCTTCTTCTTCAGCATGTTGATTCTATCTTTGCAATACTCGATGCATTTTTTAATCAATAACAATGAACTAGATGCTTTGAGCTCAGGAAGCAACCTTGATAAAACTTCCTTAGGCAAAGGAGCATTTCTTTTGAACAAACCTTGGAAAATGACTTCATGCTCTACTATTGTTGAATCATTGATACGTCGGAAAAGTATCTATAATTTTTGATGCTCCATGCTTGTTTAGTATCTACTTTTCTTTACTTGTCTACACTTTGAGGTGCTTTTTACATGTTTTCTGGTACTAACCTATTAACAAGTTGCAACAATTGCGGATGCATTTTCTGCTATTTTTGGTTTCAGAAAAGTTAGTAAAGAAATATTCTCGGAATTGGACGGGACAAACGTCAAAGTCAATTACTTTCCGTGGGGAACAAGAAGTCCAGAGGGGAGCCGGAGAGGCAAGCCAGGGCGGCCAGACCCCCCCCAGGCACGGCCAGGGGTGGGCCCGCTCCTGGGTAGGGTTTGACCCCCCTGGTCGCCTCCTCGGCCTCCCCCTTTGCCTATGATACGTCCAAAATGTATCTACTTTCTCGAACACTTTGCTATTGTTTCTCCTCTAAACTTGTGTGATTTGGATACAACTAACACGGACTGGCGCTGTTTTTAGCAGAATTACCTTGGTGTCTTGTTTTTATGCAGAAAATGAACTATCAGGAAAAATCCCTGAAAATATTTCAAAAACAATTTCTCACCAGAAGATCCACGGAGCTGAAGGGAGGCAGAGAGGAGGCACAGGGGTAGACCCACCCAGCGCGGTCCCACCGACCCAGCCTGGGAGGTCTACACCCCAGGCAGCTCCTCGGCCTCCCTCCGCGCCTAAGTTGCCTTCTGACCTAAAAACAGAGGGGGGGGGTTGATAGTTTCCTAGAAAGATTTCTGCCCCGCTGCCATCACTAGAAACCAAGATTTGAATCAAGAAACTCCGTTCTGGCACCCCGCCGGGACGGGGAATTTGGAGAGGATCATCGCCATCGTCATCACCAACGCATCTCCATCAACCACCGATGTTTCCCTCATCCATGAGTGAGTAATCCCCCGCTGTAGCCTTAGGGATGGTAGGGATTGGATGAGTTCTATCATGTAATCGAATAAGATCTGTTAGGGCATAGTGTCTAGTATCTCTATTAGTGCTATTTGACTTTGTTGCAACTTGTTGTGCTTAATGCTTGTCACTAGGGCCCGAGTGCCATGATCTCAAATCTTAACTTATTATTGAATCATTATGATAGTATTGTTTGTGATCTTATCTGCAAGTTGTGTACACATATGATTGTCCGGATCCAAAGGCCCCAAAGTGACAATAATTGGGACAACCGGAGGGGATGGTTGTGGTGTGAGGATCACATGTGTTCACGGAGTGTTAATGCTTTGCTCTGGTGCTCTATTAAAAGGAGCACCTTAATTGCCAGTAGTTCCCTAGAGGCCCTGCTGACATGGTTATGCCCCGCGGGTACATGATCTCAGCATACCTGGTCCAGCCCAAGGAAGGCCCACGGCAAATATACGCCGGCCCATGAAGACTTTCGGGTGGCCAAGGCCCATGACGCCTTCGGATCCTTGGAGAGCAAGACTAGAGTAGATAGAAAATTCAAAGGGGTAAACCCTAAAACTCAGATTCGATTCGTCTCAGGTTGGGACCTGCCTAACTCTATATAAAGGCTAGCGGGCACGACCTAGATCTCACCTCATACTTTCGATAGACACCTCCACGCCAGATTGCATGCACCTGTAATCTTCGGTTCGCCCGTAATCAAGAGCGCAAGCGAGTAGGGTTTTTCCTCCGGGCACGAACTGGTAAACCTCGTGTCCCGTGTTGCTTGTTTGCCAACCGTTCCGCGATATCCAGCATTCCCATCTTCTCCAAAACCCAAGTCCATAACAATGGGCATTGACGAGATTAAACCTCGTCAATTGGCGTCGTCTGTGGGAACTGGGGACGCTGATTGTACGATCGTGACGGTCCCAACCCGAGCGATCTACAACTCCGCGGCGATGGAGAGTCATCTCCTCTTCGGCGCCTTCGACTTCACCGCCCACTCACCGGCCACCATGAAGGATTTCGAGCCCGTAGGCGACGGACTCGAGATCCTATTCGGGAGCTTCTGCTTCCAGGTGGGGCAAACCGGCACCCTCCGCCTCCCAGAGCGGGTGCCCTTGCCATCAATCAGGCCCGCTTCATGGGCCCCACATCCTATGCTACGCACATCGCCATCAACAGATGAGTCCTATGACAGCAGCAACTGCAACTCCGATCTGTGCGATCCGCCATCGGACGAAGGGACCTACGGTTCAGGATTCGAAAGCTGCGGCAGCAACAGACCAATCTACGAGCGCTACCAATGTGCCGTAGTCATCTAGAGTGACGTGGATCAGCGAGCGCCCAACCCGCCATCTAACCCACAGAAAAGAAACGGCGGGAACAGAAGAAGCCAGTCCCCCCCCCCACCCGAAGGGGACGACGCTGGTCAGGTCATCCGCCTCAGCAAAGAAGGATAGGCCCAAGCACGCGACGCCGTGGCGGGTCACATGATCCTGCCCGCAGACGCCTCACGGGACCTGCTGATGGCATACCACTTGCTCCTAATCGAGGAGCACAAGAAGCAGGTCAAGATGCAAGAGGTGCTTGACAAACGCAAGCAAGCAGCCTTGGAGTCCAGTGCGCGATGAGCTGCACTCTCCGCCATGGGCATCGGCTCTAGCTCGAACGGCGACCACGGCAACAAGCATCGTTCCCGGACGGAGAACATGGACCCCAAGGAGCGCCGTGAGGTGACTCGGACCCTCAACGCATCCTTCATAGAGATGGATGCCGACGACAACATCATCCCGAAAACGCCGCAAGCTGCGATCATGGCAGCCACCGCGTACCTCGCGTCCCACCCACCTCAGGAGGGGGACCCGAAAAGAGCCATGCACAAGTTCGCACTTACCGGACTCGGACTCGTCGGAGCTACGCTCCACGAAGAAGCTCCTACGGAGCCGAAGAAGAAAGCTACGGTCAAGTTCGACCGCAGCCCCACACCTTCATCCGAAGATGAAGACCATGACCTTACTCGAAGGCACAAGAGCTCACGCCATTGCAACCGCGATTACGATGCCAGAAACGCGCTCACACAGCGCAAAATCGACAAAGCGCGAGCCAAGCACGCATGCTCGTCTGAATCCGAGATGGATGAAGACGAAGGAGAACTCTGCGGAGCCCGATGCTTCAGCAGATCTGTTCGACGGACACGGATGCCGCGAAATTTCAAGCTTCCTTCGGATACTCCGAAGTTCAACGGCACACAAGACCCCAAGGCATGGCTCAGCGACCACTTGTCGTCCGTCAAGCTGCACGGCGGAAACAAAGAAACCGCCATGCAATGCCTTCGGTACCAGACAAAGCGCACTTCGGATCTGGCTTAGCACCTATCTTTAGGATCCATCCGGTTGGGAGGAGCTGGCGATAGTTTCGTCCAAACTTCAAAGGCACCAAAGAAGAGGCTGCCTCGATCGAGGAGTTGCGAGCCTGCACTCAACGAACGGCGAATCCATTCGCCGTACATACTACGCTGGTCCAACACCAAGAACTCACAGCACATCTCCGAAGAAAGGGCCATCGACGCCTTCAAGGATGGCGTCAAGCGCCAGGACTTCAAGGAAGAACTTGGGCGCGTCAAGCCCAAGACACTCGACCACCTCATGGACATCGCCAACAGGTAGGCCGATGGCGAGGACTCCGTCCACCGAGCGCATTCGGAGGAAGAGGACGACTACGGCCGACGATGAGAACGCCATAGCAAGAGGAGATCGCGCGTCTACGACGATCGCGATGGACCCGACATGATCGCAGCCGGCTACGCCGACCGCCGCAGCGACGCCAACCGCAATAGCGACGGATACCGCGGAGGCAATTTCCGTGATGAAGGACGCCCAACATAGTCATGGCAGCGCCGCGATCGCGACGACGGACCCTCAGCATACGAAAAACTGTCGGGTCCATGCACCATCCACTTCTACATCGACAAGCAGGATGGTAAGAAGAAGGCAAGCCACATGCTCAAGGACTGCCGCGAGTTCCAGAAACTCAGCGAAAGCATGGCTCAGATGAGGCAGCAAGCTCCAAACCCTGGATTTGGGAACGCACCCGCACCAGGCGAGATAGCGCATGGAGATCCTCCACCGCCACCTGTAGGAGGCCTGAACCACCCAGTTGCACCAGCACAGAACAACGGTGGGCACGGGTATCCCCCGTTGAAAGGAGTGCTGATGATCCAGAAGGGGCGCCCAACGAATAGAGTACAGAAGAAAAACACCCGTCAGATCAACCTGGTCGTGAAAGCTCCAACCGCCATCCCTGAGTACCTCAGCGGATCGGAGTCCTGCATCACGTTCAGCCGTTCGGATCACCCTTGCCAAGTACCTCGCCCAGGTCATGCTGCCCTAGTGCTCGAGGCGTAGATCGGAGGTTTTGAGATGAGCCGCGTCTTCATGGACGGTGGCAGCGGCATCAACCTGATGTTCGCAAGCACCCTAGCAGCAATGCGGATCCCGCTGTGCATCCTGGAACAGTCAGACACAACGTTTCACGACATCGTTCCAGGAAAGGGCATATTCCCCCTGGGAAAGATATGGCTCGACATCATCTTCGACAAACCGGACAACTTCCGATGCGAGCGGCTCGAGTTCGAAGTGGTGGACTGGCCATCACAATACCACGCCATCCTCGGGCGTGTAGCATTCGCAAGGTTCCTGGCATTACACCACGCTGCACCGCTACTCAAGATGCCAGGATCCAGGGGCGTCATCACGGTCCACGGGAGCTTCACTCGATCGTACCACTGTGACAGGGACTTCAACAAAATCTCCCAGTCATTCGGCATGCAAGAGTAGCTCATAAGGCTCCGCGAGGTGACGGACAATGGGGCACCCCCAGTCGCACAACAAAACGCACCTGATCTGTCTTTCGACTCCACCGTCAATACAAAGAAGGTGCAGGTCCACCCGAAGGATGCCTCCAAGACGGCGCTGATAGCCAATGATCTTAGCCCCGCAGAGGAAAGCGCGCTCGTCGAATTCCTCCGTGAGCGCTGGGAAATCTTCGCCTGGTGTCCTACGGACATGCCAGGAGTTCCCAGGGAATTCGCCGAGCACGCACTCAACGTCTTTCCAGACACCAAGCCCGTCAAGCAGTCCATCCGGAGACTGTCCGAGCCGCGGGCCAA
Organism: Avena insularis; assembly: GCA_023614405.1. Taxonomy (NCBI): domain Eukaryota; kingdom Viridiplantae; phylum Streptophyta; class Magnoliopsida; order Poales; family Poaceae; genus Avena; species Avena insularis. Next base: position 375,384,848 of record CM042691.1, on the reverse strand, counting down.
AGCCATAGGGATTGAAATCAACAGACTACTCGCTGCAAACTTCATCAGGGAGATTAAAGAAAGCGAATGGCTCGCCAATACAGTGATGGTCCCCAAAAAGGACAGGACATCCTGCGGATGTGCGTGGACTTCACGTCGCTGAACAAGCACTGCCCAAAGGACCACTTCCCTCTCCCTTGGATCGATCAGATCATCGATTCGACTACAGGATGCGAGAAACTCTCCTTCCTCGACGCCTACTCAGGCTACAACCAGATTCGGCTCAAGGTCGAAGATCAGGATAAAACGGCGTTCATCACGCCGTTCGGAGTATTCTGCCACAATACAATTCCCTTCCGGCTAAAGAACACATGTGCCACGTACCAGCGGTGCATGCAGGCATGCCTGAAGGACCAGATCGGTCGCAACGTCCAAGTCTATGTCGACGACATAGTCATCAAAACCAGGGAGGCGAGAATGCTCATCGACGATCTCCGCGAGACGTTCGATAATCTCGACCGCTACAGGATCAAGCTTAACCTCGAAAAGTGCGCCTTCGATGTCCCATCGGGTCAGCTGCTTGGTTACTTCATCTCCCAGCGAGGGATCGAGGCGAACCCGAAGAAAATACGGGCCATAATGGCCATGGAGAAGCCGAAAAACCTCAAGGGTGTCCAGCAGCTTGCAGGACGAATAGTAGCATTAAGCAGGTTCATTAGTCGGATGGGCGAGAAAGCGCTGCCATTCTACCAGCTGCTACTCAAGGCAGACAAATTCGAGTGGACGCCTGAGGCGGATGACGCATTCGAAGATCTAAAGCGGCTGCTCTCTACCTCGCCTGTCTTGGTCACGCCAAAGGAGCGCGAGCCCCTGCTGCTGTACATAGCAGCTACACACTAGGTGGTGAGCACCATACTGGTGGTCGAGCGACCCGAAGAGGGCAAAACCCATGGGGTCCAACGCTCAATCTACTACCTTAGCGAGGTATTGACGCCAACAAAGCAAAGGTACCCTCACTACCAAAAACTCACCTACGGCGTGTTCATGATGGCTTGTCGGTTGAGCCACTACTTCCAGGAGCACCAGGTGATGGTCGTTAACGAGTCACCCCTGAACAACATCCTGAACAACCCAGAGGACATAGGACGCGTGGCCCTGTGGGGCATCGAGCTGTCACCTCTCGACATCATCTACGAGAAACGCCACTCGATCAAGTCTCAAGTCCTCCCGGACTTCCTTGTACACTGGATGGAGCTGCAGCTTCTAGACACCCCAGACATGACGCAGTCATGGACGATGCACTTCGACGGCTCCAAGCGTGAAGACGGAGCAGGAGCCGGGGTCATACTGACCTCCCCACAAGGCGATAAGATGAAGTACGTCCTCCGGATGAAGTTTCGGGCCTCCAACAACGAGGCAGAATACGAGGCCCTCATCCATGGCATGAGGATGGCAAAAATCTATGGCGCAACACGCCTGGTCATCTACGGTGACTCCAACCTCGTCGTCCAGCAGACGATGAACGAGTGCGACGCGCACGCCGCCAACATGATTGCGTACCGCGCACTCTACAATGCACTGAAGGAGACTTCGACAACTGCGAGCTTCGGCGCGTTGGAAGAGAAAGCAACGAGGAGGCCGACAGACTCGCCAACATCGGCTCCACCTGCGCACGGGTGCCGCCAGGTGTGTTCCTCGAACAAATCTGCGTGCCATCCATCAAGCGAAAATTCCCCAAGGGATCATCCGAAGAAGCAGAACACTCGGGGACTACGCTACCGAAGGTCATGAAGGACCTAAAAAACTGGACACAGAGGTCGCCGTGGTCAACCTGATGCAGGTCATGGCAGTCGAAGAAACTTGGACCCGACCGTACCTCCAGTACTTGATAGACGGAGAACTGCGTGATAGCCCGATGGATGCCTGGTGCATATCTCGTCGGTCAAAAGCCTTCACCATCATCAATGGAGAGCTGTACAAGCGCAGCATTTCGGGTGTACTACAAAGGTGCGTCACCATCGGTGACGGGAAAACCATCCTCCAAGACATCCATGAGGGCATCTGCGGCCATCTCGCAGGCAGCCGCTCCCTTGTCGCCAAAGCTCTACGAGCTGGATTCTACTGGCCAACGGCCATGAACGACGCAAAGGACATCGTCCGAAGATGCAACGGGTGCCAAAGGTTCGCCGACAAACCACACGCACCCGGGTCAGAGCTCAGGCCCATACCTTTGGCCTGGCCTTTCGCCCAATGGGGCCTCGACATGATCGGCAAACTGCCAAGGTCCTCGAAAGGAGGACACGTCTACCTCCTGGTCGTAGTCGACAAATTCACCAAGTGGATTGAATCCATGCCGGTCACTAACCAAAAGGGCAAGACTGCCATCAAGTTCTTTGAATCCGTTGTCTACAGGTTCGTACCGCATAGCATAATCACCGACAATGGATCGAACTTCATCTCCAAAGAATTCCAGGACTTCTGCGAAGGCCTCGGAATCAATATCACATACGCCTCCGTGGCACACCCGCAAACGAACGGGCAGGTGGAAAAGGCCAACGGCCTAATCGGCGTTGGCATCAAGAAGCGCCTCATGAGCCCACTCAAGCGACTCGCCGGAGCCTGGACGAAAGAGTTGCCCTCCGTCCTATGGAGCCTACGTACAACACCAAACAGCTCAACCGGCTACACGCCGTTCTTCATGGTGCATGGAGCGTTGCCGCTACCAGCGGCACGCCACCAGGCCCCCGGTCGTTGCTTATAAGATGCCGAAGCAGATCCATGGCTGCCAAAGATCTGGTCGACACACTCGACGAAGCGCGAGACATAGCAGCAGCTCGATCAATGGTGTACCAGCAGAGTCTCCACAACTACCACAGCCGTTGGCTGCGCCCAAGGTCCTTCGTCGAAGGAGACCTAGTCGTGCGACTCAAGCAAGAGCGACCGAAGAAATTCGAGTCGCCATGGGAAGGATCCTACATCATCACCGAAGTCATCCCAGGTGGCGCCTATCGCCTCAAGCACGTGGAGTCTGGAGTCACATACTCCAACCCATGGAATGTCGCACAGCTGCGACGGTTCTACCCCGAGCTACCTTCCTCTTTACTTTCAATAAGGCTATTCAGCCAAGGCTACTCAGCCAAGGCTACTCAGCCGAACAATGTACCTCCTCCATTACGATATGAATAAAGCTAAGTGTCTCGCCCTAAAAATTTTGTTTACTATTCGCACTTTTACTCCATGCTACAAACGCACTCGGGGGCTCCCCCAGCTCACAACTTCTTCGACTGAGGATAACACGTGTACACCTGAGTAGCTGACCACGTCAGGCTAATGAAAAGGGCACGCATATGAACAAAGCACTATGTGCTAAAACAACAATCAAACCTTTATAACAAGGGGCAAAACACGCCCAGTCAAATGTATACAAATTTTACATCTATCTTTTTTACAGGTACTACCTATCCTGAAGAATAACTTGAGCACGCTCCTCAAACAGATCTACGATCTGTTCAGCATACTGTCTTACAGCTGCATAATGCGGACGCATATCCCACTCGCCACCATCTGGCCGAAGAGGCGGCCCAGCCGCCACAATAGATAGATCTAAATCAGGGCGATGTAGCCTCACAAGGGACAGCGCAACCTTCACCCCTGCGATGAGCTGATGCCGCACTAATTCCTTGACATGATGCACGTTCCGAAACTTCGACAGCAGACCAGAGAGAGTTGACGGTGCATCATCCAGCGGAAACATCACATGAAGAACTGACGCGAGTGAAGTCTTCACCTGACGAAGCACCGCGATACTTGGTGAACGCGATCTTGCACCGTCGCAAGGACCATGGCACAGTCACGGTCCATCCAGAAGAACCCGCCGGCTTCCATGTCCTGCTGAGTCAAGAAGTTGATCCAAACAGCAACACACTCCTCCTCCCTTGGAGCAATGTTAGCACCTGCAGTACTTGCAAAAGAGTAAGATGAAATGCCAACAGGCGCATCCAAAGTAACGGGCAACAGCTCGAAAAACTCACACTGAAGCTTCTCGGACAAACGAAGCAACTCCGCCATCAAGTACTCCTCTCTAGCAGCACCTCCATCTGCTTTGGACTTCCAAACGTCAGCATGGCCACGCACCACTAGCAACTCTTTCTCGAGGCTACGGATACAGTCTCGAAGAAACACAAGCTGCGACGCATCATCCAAGGATGGTCGCAGCTGCGCCGCAGACGAAGTGTCAACAAGATCATCACCCGAAGGACCCTAGAGTAACAGAAATACAAAGACATGAACACGCAGATAAAGGGGCACAGAACTCAACAAATTCATTAAGTGCAGCAAAAGCCACTACGCGGCACAAGGATGGTTCATCAAAATAATTATAACAAAAGAAGCTACAACTATCCTATAGCTACAACGCCTACGAAGCGGCACCCTGAGTCGCCTCGGAGCCGGACTGCCTCGCCTTGGCTTCCCTCTGCTGCCTTAGCGCGTACTCGGCCAGCAGATCAATCAGCTTCGGCCCGTAACGCTTACAGCGAGCAACATAGGCGGCGAAGGCTACCTCGGATCCGTCAGTAGTCGTCAGCATCCGGGAAGTGACCTGATGAAGGTCCAGCTCTGCTCCAGCCGCCAAGGCCATTGCCAGCCCGACGGATGCGCCGATGCCCTTATGACGCTATCAGTAGGTGCTCGGTGACAGCGCCTCCGCCAGGGCATCAACATCATCAAGGGCCACGCCCTTGGGGATAAGCTCCTTGTAGAAGCGCCCAAGGACCTCCTTGGCCTTGGCAAGCGAGTTGATGACGGTGCTGCAGCGATCTTCGACCGCTGCAGTAGCATCATCCAGAGCACTGACGTGCTCCAGAGCACCACGATCAAACTCGATGCCCATGGCATCTAAGACAACAAGGAAGCAGAATGAACGAAAGCACTGCAAAAAAAGACAAGGAAATAAAAAAGATGAAGATACTCACCTGAAATAGCCTTGGCAGCCGCCATAAGCTTGCCGGCCACCTCTCTCTCGTGCGAAGCCGTGGCGGTGGCGAGCTACTCCTCGCGGTCCGTAGCCTCCTGCTGCAGGCGCTCCTTAGCCTTAGCCGCGTTGGCGAACTCCAGCTCGAGGCGCTCCCTTGCACCAACGGCGACCTCGGCTTTCTTCTCCGCTTGACCGAGGCTGTTTTTGAGAGCATCAATCTCACGAAGGGAGGTGTTGTGATCCTCTACAATAAACAATACAAATGTCGGATAAAAGGACAAGAATGCAAGAAGAAACAAAGACCAAGGCATAAAAATACCTTGAAGTTGTTTGAGGCTGGCCTCCAACGCCAGGTGCTGCTGCACCAGTTGGTTGGCACCTTGCACAAAAGGCTGCAAAAAAGACCTACTAGTCAAAAGAAGGGCTCGGGGGCTACGCCCAAAAGAACGAACAGAAGCAAGTTACACACACGAAAGTGCTCGGGGGCTCCCTCCGAGACTCGAAGGAAAATCGAACAACAAACTACCCTACAGATGCCCGGGGGCTCCCCCCGAGGTAGGAAGAAAAGAGATAATCAATAGATCATCCAAAAAGGCTCGGGGGCTCCCCCGTAGAAGAGAGCAGAATTACTTATATTATTCGACCGTGACTCCGAAGGTCCGCTCGCAGCCTTCTGAGGCGCAACCACCCGAACCTCCTGCGGAGAAGGGTCTGGAGCAGCGCCTTCAGAGGTGTCCACCGTCTGAGGAGGATGAAGCACGACCTTCGACTCCCCCATCATCTCCCGAGCACCATCACTGGAGGAGTCGTTAGAGGAGTGGCTACACAATGACAAATTAGCTAAACGCAAGCTAAATACACAAGGAAAGGCAATACAATGCTAAGGAAACTTACGAGTCAAGCTCGCTTAAGTCGAAGATAGGAGGGGTCTTCCGGACCTTCTTCTCCTCTTTCTTCTCTTCCTTCTTTTCTTCCTTCTTCCGCTTCGCCGGCGGGTGCGGTGCCACAGCCCGCACGGGAACGGCAGGAATCGGAGAGGAAGAGCCCCCATGCCCATCACTGTGACGATCAAGGCACGGTGGGTTCCTAGGCATCGGCGGAGTCGAGGCATCCGAAGACTCGCTGGAGCTCCGTGTCCGCTTGCGAGTGTGGTCCTCGCTCGACTCGTTGGCCTCTTCGGCCGGAGATCGCGCCGATGGTAGCTCGGACATGGAATCCACCACTTCATTGTCCGGTGCAGCCGGAAACAATTCGGGAAGCGGTGGCGACATGCCCGGCACCTTGAACTCCTGCACAAAAGAAGAAAATTTGTTAGCAAATAAATGCAAGTACAATGTAGTCGAAAACAGCGCTACGCGCATGTCCCGGATCTACACTTGTGTAACAGGACGCGAAGCAGAGAACGGAGAAGTCAACGACTTCCCCGGGATATCCTCTCCAGCCTTGAACTTTAGCAGTGGGTGAAGGACCCCGTCGAGATCTCCCCTAGAGAATTTTTCAGCCGAAACCCTCGTCGGGTCACGACGACCAGCATAAAGGAACATCGGGTGCGCCCTAGCCTAGAGCGGTTGCACCCGACGTTTGAGGAAAGTGCGGATGATATCCACACCGTTAACCTCCTTATCAGGAATCAGCTGGAGATCCTACACTCGATGATAGAGATACTCTATCTCCGCTACCTCGCCATCCAAGATCTGGTTCTTCCAGGACCTCTTCGGCTCGATCTTTTGGGAGGGGTCGAAAGGAACAAGACCAAAATCTTGACCAGCCACCGTGGAGTCGTGGATGTAAAACCATCGCCTCCGCCAGTACTGGACAGATTCGGACATGGAAAAAGAGAAGAAAAGAAGATTGGGTTTGAGGGAGATGATGCAACCCCCAATGGGATAAACACCATCAGAACCAGATAGCCTCTTCACGGAATAGAGTTTCCGAAAGAGGCCAAAGTGCGGCTCGATACCGAGCCAGCACTTGCAAAAAGTGCTGAAACAGGCGACGTGAAGAAGAGAGTTGGGGGATAGGTGATGCAGCTGGATGCCGTAAAGAAAAAGCAGTCCACGAAGGAAGTCGTGGACTGGGAAGGAAAAGCCCCGAAGAACAAAATCAAGGAACATAACCCGAAACCCAGCGGAGGGACGGGGAATTACCTCGTTGCCGGGGAGTTTGATGGCCTCCCTATCTTGCGGGATTAAGCCCCGCTCATGAAGTTCGCGGAGATCACTCTCCCGCGTCTCCGATCGCCGCCAGCCACCGTCGGTGACACGGGTAGCGCCAGCACTCTTCTTGCCTCCAGCAGCGCTGGTACCAACCGTAGACGAAGACTTCTTAGGCTTCCCCATTGCGGTGTGGCGGCGCTGGCGGCGAGAACATAGGATCGAAGAAGGAAATGCCCGAGGATATTCCAGCGCGCATCAATAAATCTCAGAGAACAATGGAGCAGTGAAACAAGAATGGCTGCAGCGAAAACAGACTAATTTTTTTCCCAAATATTATAAGGACGAAGACGATGCACGATAACCGTCCATCAAGAAGACCTAACGCCAACGGCAAGGTCTGACCATACACGTGTCAGCATCGCAACGAACCATCGCTCACACGCCGTCCACTACGCGCGGAAATCGAGGAGACGCCATAATTATCTCCACACCGCGCGTGACCGGTCAATTCAAGGTCAGAAGGTGGGACCCATGTTCGTCCAGTCACGTCATCTCTGGCGCAGCAGACGCTTGAGGTCACTAATCGTCAGCACTGACGTCATCAACAGCTATACTAGAAAAATTCACATTTATTCGGCTACAAAGCTAAGAGTACTCACTCGAATCTACGATTCGACTAACTACTCGGGGGCTACTCATATCAGGAGTGCTGGCTGCACACCCGAAAATGAACAAAACACTATAGTACTGAACTATTTCTTCGAGTCCTACGTCGAGTCTGCGACTCCACTACGGACTCGGGGCTACTCCCATAGGGAGCGTGGATTCAAGCATCCGAAAAATTTGTGTCCTACGGACCTGAAGCTGAACAACGGCTGAATCAATCAAAGTCTGCCGAGTCTCACTCGAACAGACACTCGGGGGCTACTCCCATAGGGAGCGCTGGTCGCGCACCCTATGAATTCTTCGACTGCGATCCTTCGGATCGGCATACAACATTTTTTCGGCAACTTTGCCCCAATTAACGCTAAGTGAGCAGCATTCTCCTTGGCCACCCGAAACACCTCCGCGGTGATAAACATTCGGATGTTGTGTCTGCGACGCAAAGATAAGACCTACAGATATCATCTGATGGCCTGGTAACGCACATGACTGCGCTCTGCTAGTATGAATCCGTGCCAACAGGCGCGATGAAAAATCCCGACGGACGCGTTGGGTACATCATTTAAATTCACTGGTATTCCACTCCTGTAAGTCCTTCGCAGCCTGAGTCGAATTACGCCAGCATATGTTCTAGGTTCGAGTCGAGGGACTCGAACCTGAAGAAGATCGTGTTGTTTTGTCCTAAGACAGTTAACTGACCCTGATCCGTCGGGAGAGTCAGGCACACGCATCAATAATCCCTATACATTCTCTTGAAAGACAGAGTTTCACCCGAAGTATTTAAGAGTCCTCAGCCGAATCTACGATTCGACTGATCACTCGGGGGCTACTGACATGGTTATACCCCGCGAGTACATGATCTCAGCATACCTGGTCTAGCGCAAGGAAGGCCCACGGCAAATATACGTCGGCCCATGAAGACTTTCGGGTGGCCAAGGCCCATGACGCCTTCGGATCCTTGGAGAGCAAGACTAGAGTAGATAGAAAATTCAAAGGGGTAAACCCTAAAACCTGTAACCGACTCGGTCTGTGCCTAGGACCTGCCTAACTCTATATAAAGGCTAGGAGGGCACGACCTAGATCTCTCACCTCATACTTTCGCATAGACACCTCCACGCCAGATTGCATCTGTGCACCCCTGTAATCTTCGGTTCCGCCGTAATCAAGAGCGCAAGCGTGAGTAGGGTTTTCCTCAAGGGCTGAACTGGTAAACCTCGTGTCCCGTGTTGCTTGTTTGCTAACCGTTCCGTGATCTCCAGCATACCCATCTTCTCCAAAACCCAAGTACATAACAATGGGCATTGACGAGATTAAACCTCGTCACCCGCTGCCACGGGTTGGCTGGACAAAAGATGTTGTGCAAGTTCTCATTGCGAGCACGTATGACTATATTTGGAGCACATGCCTATGATTGTTTAGTACTTGGATGCTTATTATTATTTATCTGAAATGCCCTAGTTCTTGAAGTTACATGTTTAGACTCATCCATGCAACGCCCGTCCATCCATCCCTATGCCTACCGTACTCGAATCCTACAGTTACCGTTACTGTTACTATTGCTACTTTTTCACTGTTGTTGTTGCTTTGTTGTTGCCACTACCAAACTGTTACCACTGATAAGCTTCTGTGAGCAAGAACTATTTCTAGGTGCAGCTGAACTAACAACTCAGTTGTTAAGGCTTGCAAGTATTCTTTGGATCCCCTTGTGTCGAATCAATAAATTGGGTAATACTACCCGCGAAGACTGTTGCGATCCCCTACACTTGTGGGTCATCAAGACTATTTTCTGGCACCGTTGCCGGGGAGCATAGATTTATTTGTAAGTTCACTTGGATCTACTATTGTTCACTGCTACTCCTTTCATCATGGGGATGTCTCGTGATGGAAAGTTTCCTATTTTACCATCCACTACAAGAAGAGGTACAGTCCTAAACACCTCTACTGCTCTTGATTCACCGTCTGTTATAAGTAAGCTTGTCACACCACCACCACATACTTATACTACACACACTGCTACTACTGCTGAATCTAAAACTGCTTTTGATGCTCATGATGTTACTTCTACTGTGCTTGATGCGAGTGGTTCATTAGGTCCTTTTCTAGATGCTACTATGGCTAGTCTAGGAAATACCGAAACTCCTTGTGAATACACTATACCTGTTAGCTCACCTGAGTCTAGTGAGAGTTATGATATTAATGATGGTTACATTGGGCTAACTGATGAATTTCTTGAAGAGTGCCAAAACACACATGGTACTAGTGCTATGAAGAGTCTCCTTGCTAAACGTACTATTATGCCTAAGTTGTCATATGATCCTAAGTTTTCCACTTCTCCCATAGATATTAAAGATAAATATTATGATTTCTCTCTTGATTTATCTTATTTAGATATGTTTGAGAAAGAACTTTTTTGTGGGAATGAAAATGAGAGTGTTGTGGCTCATATGAATGAGCTTTCTACTATGAGTGCTTTGTTCTATGATGATGTTAAGATGCATAAGTACTTTGTTGCTAAGATCTTCCCTTTTCACTAAAAGGAGAAGCTAGGGCTTGGTTTAATAGATTACCTCCTAGTTCCATTGATAGCCCTGATTGCTTCTTTCTTCCATAAATATTTTCCTCCCAGTGCTAGACATGCTGCTTTGCAGAGACTTTTTGATTTTAAATAGGGAGAAGAAGAGAATTGCCTGAGTCATGGAAAAGATTATGTTCCTTGATTCATGCACATTCTGGATGTCCATTACCTAAGAATGAGCTTCTTGATATTTATTATAATGGACTAACTGATGATTCTAGGACCTACCTAGATAGCTTTGCTGATTGTGTTTTTAGGAAGAGGACTCCTACAGATGCTGAAGAATTGATGACTAAGATAAGCAAGAATTATGATGATTGGACTTCAACTGAGCTGAATACACCTGAGCCTATTACTCCTGAACCAGTTCCAACACCAACAACAAAGAAGAGGGGAGTCATTGCATTGAATGATGAAGTGATGAAGGAAGCTAAGAAGTGTCTAAAGGAGAAAGGTATTAGAGCTGAAGATGTGAAGAATCTACCTCCTATAGAAGAATTATGTAAGCCAATTACCCACTCATCTACTATTGAGGTACACTCTCTCCAATTTAATGAAGGTGATATTCCTTATGGTAAGCCTCCTGATCAATGCTTAGAGGAACTTGACACATTTATTGTTAAACAAGGTAATTTTAATAAACAAGTTCAGAATCATTTATTAGAAAACTCTAGAGATATCCATGAGTTAAAAGATATTGTGGAAAGAACTTCTAATGATATTAAAATGCTTTGTAAACACTTTCAAATGGTTCAAACTCAACTTGATCAACTTACTAAAGTACAAAAGGATATGCTAGTTAATGCTTCAGGAAATAAACATGCTTATGGAATTAGAAATAGGAGTGGTGCAGCTACTCAAGATCCTTTATATCCTGAAGGACACCCTAAAATAATAGAGCAGGATTCCCAACAAGGTGAGGATAGTGGTAGTCCTCGTAAGAGGAAGAAAAAGAAACATAAGAAAGTTGAGGAACCACCTGAACCTGCTGTAGAACCTAATAGTATATCTGTCTCTGATGCTGAAACTAAGAGTGGTAATATTGATGAGTCTCCTGATAAGGAGGAAGGTGAGGAAGAACCTGAGAAACACACTAAGAACACTAGTTACACAAAGGAAGATTTTATTGCTAATAAGCATGGTAAAGAGAGAGAACCTTGGGTGCAGAAACCTATGCCTTTTCCAGGTAAGAAACACGAGTCAAAGAAGGAAGAACACTACAACAAGTTTTGTGAGTGGATGAAACATTTATTCTTGCAAATTCCTTTGACTAATGCTATTAAGTTACCTCCTTATTCAAAGTATATGAAGGATATTGTCTCTAATAAAAAGAAGATTCCTAATGAGGAGATTTCTACTCTACTTGCTAATTATTCCTTCAATGGTAAGGTTCCAAAGAAACTTGGTGATCCAGGTATACCAACTATTACTTGCTCCATTAAGAATAATTATGTTAGAACTGCTTTATGTGATTTGGGACTTGGAGTTAGTGTTATGCCCTTTTCTCTCTATAAGAGACTCCGGCTAGAAAAGTTGATACCAACTGATATATCTTTGCAAATAGTTGATAAGTCAACTACTGTCCCTGTTGGTATATCTGAGGATGTTCCTGTTCAAGTTGCTCATAATTGCATGGTCCTAACTGATTTTGTTGTGCTTGAAATGCCTGAAGATGATAATATGTCTATTATTCTTGGGAGACCTTTTCTTAATACTGCAGGTGCTGTCATCAATTGCAATCAAGGAAAAGTAACATTCAATATTAATGACAAAGAGCACACTGTTTATTTCCCCAAGAAGGTTGTTAAGATCTATTGCCTGAATTCCATTGAACATTTTGAGGGCATCAAGGTTGGAGAAATATATTGTCCCATTCCACAAGAAAATTTTGAAACTATTATGATTGGGACCATTGTTATCAAGTATGAGGTAACATAATCACCTTGGGGAATGCAAAGTTTTGTTTCATATAAGATTGTTTTGGTAACAAGACTTGATCAACCTTGTTAACAAAAGGATTTTAATTAACAAAATAATGTTTCCACTATGGTTATACTTGCTTTTCTTTTTTCCTTTCTCCTTCCTAGTCTTTGCTTTAGTTATAGTTTTGCTAGTTGTTTACTTGTTTGGTTTTCTTAGAGCTCCTGTATTTTGGTTTTTAGTTTGCTTTTACTTCTTCTGAAAAAACTGTTTCTGCGAGAAAATCAATTTTCATACCCTTAAAATTGGCCAAGGATAAAGTTTCCCAAAAAATCCTAGAAAATTCAAAATAAATTTTTCCTCGAAATAAGGGGCAGAGTGGCACCTGAGATGACCCAGATGGACACCCCTAGACCCCACACCCGTGGTAGGCGCGGCCTACCTAGTGGTGGCGCTTAGGGAGGGTCTGGCCCACCTGGGCCCCTCCAGGCTGCCTCCTCAAAGCCACCTTCTTTCTCTCTCCCAAAAAACACCGGAAAACTTGCTCAAGCTCGAGTTCTTGCTGTTCTTGCTCAAAATTTTCGATCTCCTTGTTCAGTCCATCTCAAGTGCTGATTTTTTGAGGGTTTGCTCCTTGGTATGTGCCTCCTCCACTTGTCCAATTAGATTTATGATTGGCAGATTGTATCTTGAGTATTTTTCTACTGTAGATGATAGGTTGTTTGAGCTTGCATGCTTGTTCTATGCTTAGAAACTTTGTTTTGATGCATGTGTAGTCCTCTAGCAAGTTCCTATAGTAGTTGCTCATCATTTATCAACTTAGAAATCACTTGGTTTGATGGTTGTTTAAAATTTTAGCAAAGGGAAGTCATGGACCACCACACCTTTGGTGAAATTTTTGAGAGTGATGCACCTAGAAGGGCAAGGCTTCCAAGGTCATCTACCAGTTCTAGACCCTCATACAATGAGAATCTCATCACTCCGCGATTTGGTGACGAGGGAGATGAAGGGGATGCACACCCCTCCACCTTTCCTTGCCAAACTTTCTTGCGAGCTACTGGGATTCTTAATGATTTCATGTCTTTGATTGAGAGGGCTGGACTAACAAGTTTCATGCAGGATGAGAGTGCACAATATGCTTTGCTTACTAAAACATTTGTGAAGAGTTTCTCCTTCACCAATAGTTTGTTCAATCCTTCTGTGTCTTTCAGACTTTATGGCAGGGCTCATTCTATGTCTTTGAAGAAATTTTGCAAGGCCCTAGGACTTGGTACAAATGGGTCATCAAAGAATATTATGGCTCTTCCAGCTGATCTGTTAGAGCTTTACCGAGGAATAATCAATGATGATGACCGCAGAGCTCAACAAGGGAAGATAAATAATATTCAATTTCCAGCCATCAGGTAATTTACCTACTATCTTACCACCAGTGTTCTTGGTCGGGAGAACACTAGTAATATATCCAACTATCAATTGGCCTTCTTAGCTGCTGCGCTCTATGGTGAGGATAAGTATAATCTTGGTTCCCTCATTGCTCGTTGTTTAGCTTCTAGGGGACCGTTTTATGGGGGAATTATTGCTACTCGTATCGCTGCTGCCTTGGACATTGCTGTTGATCCACATGATACAGTTTTAGCTCCTCTAAGGATTGATCTTGCTACCATGAAGGTGCACCACTTTGTCACCTCTAGCTCTACTCTTGAGAACTTGGTTTATAGAATGTTGTTTACTGACGGGGAAGAGAGAGATCCCTCTACCCAAACCACTTTGCTCAGTATTTCTCAGGGACCTTGGTCACGCACAAAGGAGGAGATGGATGACAAGTTGCGCTCTCTCAACTTCCACGGGCACTTTCAGGAGGAAGCGCCCTCATATGACCTCAAGACACTACATGTGGGAGGCCTCGAGCTCACTCGTGACGAGGGAGCTTCCTCGACTTACTATGGAGGTACATCTACTTGGGCACCATGGGATTGAGCCCCACTTAGGCCAAAAGCCTAAGCTTGGGGGGAGGTATACCGACATCACACTCATCTATATATCATGTTCGGTCGGTTCTTTGTATATCCATTGTTTCGCTTTCTTTTTGGTTCTTGTTGCTGCTTTATCAAAAACCCCAAAATACCAAAAATATTTTCGTTGTTTCTCTTGGTTTGTTTCTTTGTTTCTTTTCTTTGGTTTGCCTTAAAAGAAAAATCCAAAAAGTTTTTGCTTTGTTTGGTTTGCTTTGTTTTTGTTTGGTTTTTCTTCGTTTGCTTGTTTCTAAAAAATCGAAAACACAAAAAATATTTGTTCTTCTTCTTCTTTGGTTTTGTGAGTTCTTTGTAGGGTTCAGCCGTCCTCAGTGGTTTTGGTTTCATGTTAATTATTCAAGTCACACAAGTGAAGGGCAATAATGAAGATTAAGACAACTCGAGGTGTGGTAAGAGGCTGGTAACGAACTCTATTTGTTTCATTTTTGTACATATACTCATCATTGTGAGCATGCTTAGCCTGTTTGTGTAAGGTGTATGTCATTATGGATGTTTAGTAGTTCATGCTTGTCTATGATTAGCTCTAGCTTGCTAATAGTTTGTAGCATGTCACATGAATGTTTGCTTGCATTGTTTTATTCATACTTTGGTATGACATTATGGTATCCTCCTCTGACTGTTCATGTGAATCGACTTTTCACATGCTCACGCATGCATATGAATAATCAATAGTTAGTAAGCCTCGATGATTTATTTTGCCTCAGAGTTCTTGTATCACTTTCATGCCATAGTTAGTCCTGTTTTGTTGCAAGCATGATTATGACAGTTATTGCTCTCTCGTTCGTCGCTCCCTCTCTATTGCTAGCCTTAACTTGCACTGAGTATGTGCTCTACCTGTGCTTCCAACTCCCCAAAACCAATATTGCTAGCTGTGTCCACCATATCTACCTATTAGCATCATTTGCTATTTCAGTGCATATTCCATATGCTGTGTTTTCTTCCAAAATAAAATGTTTGTCTGTTTTGAGAAAGTTAGTTAGTAAAGCTCTCAAGAACTTGATGGCACACTTTATTCCTTGCGCTTAATAATCTTGAACCATTGTGACTAGTCCATGAAAGTTATATGCTTGCTTATTATATACTGGGAGTCAGCAGAACCGTGCTGTCACGGGGAACGCTTTCAACACTTTTTGGATATCTCATCTAGTTGATTCCTTGCTCTTTTGTTTACGAATGTCGACAATGTGAAATAAAAGGGGAGATTGTGAGTTCATGGAGTTTATACATTGTGTTAGATAAATGCCTGGGCCGCTAGCCTAAGCCATGCTTAATCATGGTGCAAACTTGCAGCATCACTATAATGAGCATCTATGAAGCGTCCTCAATAAAAAGCTATGCATATGGTAAATAAAAAGATTGTTGAGATGCTCATTGTCTGCTTGCCTTGTCATTTTGGTTATGGGAAAGCTCTTGTACCATGTGCAAGGGGTACCCCGTTGGCGGTTCTCGATGATATGCATGTATTTACAATGACAAGAACTTTCAGGTGACCAAAGTTGAGTAGCATGCGGAGCGGCCCTCGTACTCAAGGGACTTGGGATTTCCATTCTATGGTATGTCAAGCATATGATTTAGAGTGGACCTCACTTTCACCTTAACCACATGAAGATACCTATGATAGGGCAATGAGAGCTCAAAGCTAATGAGTACCTTCCTTTCAGCATTGGGAAGCCTTTCAAACCTTCACAAAACCGTTTTCACAACTTTGTTGAGTCACCACTTATTCTATGAGCACCTTCTTGAGAGCATAGTTATCATTTTTGTGTTTGTTCCAAAACTTGGTTAATTATGTCATGACTTTGATGCTTGTATCTCTGATATCTTTATCTCTAGTCTTCATGTGAACTTCAGAGGTACCTTGGAATATATATTGTGCTCTTCAAACAAAAGCAAGCGAGATACCACTCTATCATACCTTATTATGAGCATTGCAATGTTGCTTATGTTTATGTCTCATGCTACTTATTATTATTGAGTTGGTTTCTCTTCATAGCTTGCAATGGCTATTGAGTAGACTTAGTTGCATACTCCTTATTATGAATTGTCTAAGCATCTACTCCTGTGCTGAGAATATTTACATCATATGAAGCAAAGTGTTCGTGAAAGTTCTTTTATCGCACTCAGTTTTTAACTGAATTGCTTGAGGACAAGCAATAAGCTAAGCTTGGGGGAGTTGATACGTCCAAAACGTATCTACTTTCTCGAACACTTTGCTATTGTTTCTCCTCTAAAGTTGTGTGATTTGTATACAACTAACACAGACTGACGTTGTTTTCAGCAGAATTACCTTGGTGTCTTGTTTTTGTGCAGAAAATGAACTATCAGGAAAAATCCCGGAAAATATGCCAAAAACTATTTCTCACCAGAAGATCCACGGAGCCAGAAGGGGAGATAGAGAGGAGGCCTGAGGGCCTAGACCCACCCCAGGCACAGGCCCACTGACCCCGCGTCTGGGGGAGGTCTGGCCACCCCAGGAAGCTCCTCGGCCTCCCTCCGCGCCTATAAGTTGCCTTCTGACCTAAAAATAGAGGGGGGTTTGATAGTTTTATAGAAAGAGTTCCGCTCCGCCGCCACTAGAAACCAAGATTCGGATCCAGAAACTTCGTTCTGGCACCCTGCCGGGATGGGAAATTTGGAGAGGATCATCGCCATCGTCATCACCAACGCATCTCCATCAACCACCGATGTTTCCCTCATCCATGAGTGAGTAATCCCCCGCTGTAGGCTTGGGGATGGTAGGGATTGGATGCGTTCTATCATGTAATCGAATAAGATCTATTAGGGCATAGTGCCTAGTATCTCTATTAGTGCTATTTGACTTTGTTGCAACTTGTTGTGCTTAATGCTTGTCACTAGGGCCCGAGTGCCATGATCTCAGATCTGAACTTATTATTGAATCAGTATGATAGTATTGTTTGTGATCTTATCTGCAAGTTGTGGACACATATCATTGTCCGGATCCAAAGGCCCCGAAGTGACAGAAATTGGGACAACCGGAGGGGATGGCTGTAATGTGAGGATCATATGTGTTCATGGAGTGTTAATGCTTTGCTCCCGTGCTCTATTAAAAGGAGCACCTTAATTGTCAGTAGTTCCCTAGAGGCCCCGCTACAACGGGCTGGCTGGACAGAAGATATTGTGCAAGTTCTCATTGCGAGCACGTATGACTATATTTGGAGCACATGCCTGGGATTGTTTAGTACTTGGATGATTATTATTATTTATCTGCAATGCCCTAGATCTTGAAGTTACATGTTTAGACTTGTCCATGCAACGTCCGTCCATCCATCCCTATGCCTACCGCACTCGAATACTACTGCTACCATTACTATTACTATTGCTACTATTTCACTGTTGCTGTTGCTTTGTTGTTGCCACTACCAAACTGTTACCACTGATAAACTTCTGTGAGCAAGAACTATTTCTAAGTGCAGCTGAACTGACAACTCAGTTGTTAAGGCTTGCAAGTATTCTTTGGCTCCCCTTGTGTCGAATCAATAAATTGGGTAATACTACCCGCGAAGACTATTGCGATCCCCTACACTTGTGGGTCATCAGCCTATAAGAAGCCCACGATGCAGAAACCCTAAGCACCCAATCAAATATCCACGAAACCGTCTATAGTCGCCGCCACCATCGTCCCTAGATTGAGGGCGGGATCTGAAGTTCTTCCCGGCACCCTGCCGGAGGGGAGATCATCCCGGAGGCCTTCTCTCCGGTATGATGCGTGAGTAGTTCCACCTTGGACTATGGGTCCATGTAGTAGCTAGATTGTTGTATCGCCTCCTTTGTGCTTTCATGTATAGATCTTATGAGCTCCGTTCATGATCAATATCTAATCTATTTCTAATCATGCATGTTATGTTTGCGGGTATCCGATGGATATTGAGATTATTATGTTGGTTTGATTAATGGTTTTGTCTTTATGATTCTATTATGTTTGT
Organism: Avena insularis; assembly: GCA_023614405.1. Taxonomy (NCBI): domain Eukaryota; kingdom Viridiplantae; phylum Streptophyta; class Magnoliopsida; order Poales; family Poaceae; genus Avena; species Avena insularis. The sequence continues at coordinate 375,366,603 of CM042691.1, read as the reverse complement.
GTTGTTTGTGATCTTGCATGCTCTCTGTTGTTAGTAGCTATCTTGGCCAAGTAGTTGCTAGTGACTCCAAGAGGGGGTATTTATGCTCGATAGTGGGTTCATGCCTCTAGTTTCCAAGGGAAGTGACAATAATCTCTTCGGTTGTAGATGTGTTGTTGCTACTAGGGAGAAAACAACAGTCTCTTATTCATGGAACATGTGGACTGTTTACCTTACACGCTTTGCTTAAAGCAGTTGTCTGTTGCTTGCAACTTAATACTGGAGGGGGTTCGGATGATAACCTGAAGGTGGAATTCTAGTCATAGATGTAGTTGGATGACGGTCTATGTATCTTGTTGTATTGCCCAATCGAATCTCATAGGATCTTTCTGACTAGTAATTGCATTGTTATACCTTGCTCAATTCCTGTCAATTGCTCTGCTGTAATTTGTTTACCTTTCATGCCATGTTGTTTATCTAAGGAGATCACCTCTAGTGAACTATGGACCCCAGTCCAATCTTTACCATTGATACATCTTCCACTGTTACTTGTTTACTTGCTGCAAACCATTATCTTCCACACCATACATTTAATCCTTTGTTACAGCAAACCGGTGAGCTTGACAATCTCACCGATTCGTTGGGGCAAAGTCTTGAGTTTGTGTTGTGTAGGTCTCCGCGTTGCTAGCAACACCTGGCGTTTCCTTCCTCCTACTGGTTCGATAACCTCGGTTTCTTACTGAGAGAAACTTGCTGCTGTGCTGCTTTATACCTTGCTCTTGGGGTTTCCAACGAAGCGTCCCACGACAAGTGATGGACGCCATCAATCATCTAGCACTGCTACCTCAACTAACTTCTCAAGTCCACTAGCAGCCTTCCTCTCCTCCTTCTCTGCCTCGCTTCTCCTTGTGTATAACTTGGTATCCATAGCTGGGAATGAAATGTCGACCCAGAGTGTGCTAGCTTTTATTGACATACAAGAGCACCCGTGAACAAGAGCATGCACACACAAGTAGAACAATGCACAGTCAAAGATGCTCACTAGCACTTTAGCCAAATAAAAATAACAGTGACAAATAAATGCAGTCAAAAATAGCAAGTGTGCCTTTATTCCATTTTGAGGCATCTATCACTTCAGCCATATGTGCTTTTGGACTGCTGCTAGCATCTTGCATTGAAATCAGCAACAAAAGCCTCCTTGGTTCTCTTTTTGCTGCATTTATCTCTCTACTAATGCAGTGATTGTCCCTTTGTGCCCTTAGCAATGATCACCCATCTCTCTCTAAATGGTAGCATGCTTGACCTTTTTTATATGCAGCTTGCAGTATTCTGGCAATCAGATGATCATATTTTTGTTTACTCCTTGATAGTAGCTTATAACATGTGTACTATTTTTGTTTGCTCCTTGGTTTTTTGGACATGTGCTTGCACTTCTGAAAATACAGTAAACCTAAATCATCGTGTATAATTTTATTTATGTTCATTTACTGCATATGATAGGTTGGAAGAAGGAGCACCCGAGCACCGCCGCGTCCTCCTTGTCCGCGACCGCTTTGTTAAGCCTACGCTACATGTGCTCGGCACCCTCGGTGAGCACACAATCCTATATCTCACTTGCATGTACAAATCAGGTCATTTTAACTGAGTACTTGGTAATCAAACTGCGGCGTTAATTTGGTTGTGTACCTATCGTTCTTGTTTTCTGCCACGCGGTGGTTTAGCTTTAGCCACGACGTGTTCTTAGATGGTTCAGAAATCATCTAGTCTTACTCTTGTGCTTCCTCTAGTGTTGACATCAGCTTGCTGCATGATGTTGTGTAAGCTGCTTACCCTTAGTCGAGACAATCTTACAGACATAGTCAAGGCGCATTTGGTATGCGTCTTGTATATCCTGGATATGCGAGACGCATACTCGTATTAAATATATACGAAACGCATTTGATATGCGTCTCGGGTAAAAAAATACTAGCAGCGCGGGCTCGAGGCGTATCTCATATGCATATGCGTCTCGAATGACTTTTATGATGCGCCTCGAGTAATCTTTTACCTAGTAGTGTTGGACTTAAAAGCTCGACAAGGTGGAGCTAGAGGTGTTGCGAGATCATATTCCACCTACATGGGAGCATGCAGTAAACCACTACTAGGAATCACTGACCCTCTAATATAGTTGGATCAATAGCGCTACGAGAGGGTGTCATCCTCGGTGAACTGGGAGGTTTTCAAAGGGTGGTAAAGGTTTTTGACCTCCGGAATTGTCTGTCACGGTTCTAGATCGACCATGTGATATAGGAGAGCTAGCTTTATATTTCTTATCGTTTTCTTTGCGGCATGTATAAGATCGGCAAACCACGTGAATTTTTTTAAATAATATGAATTATTTAATTAATTTGAGTTCTATTATACGTTTTTTCGAATTTACAGATCTAGCACTTTGTCGGCCTGGGGCAAGCCGACTGGGCCAATCGGCCAGGCCCTGGCCGACAGACGAGCACTCGTCCAGCAGCTGGACGACAGCAGGTCGGCCAGTGGGGCCGCGGGACCGACCCAGGTCGACAGGTTCAGTCGGCCAGGCCCAGGCCGACTGCCCAATCGGCCAGGCCCACGCCGACTGGGGCCAGATAAGGGCGACGCGGCGCCGCGCGGCCAGACGCGCTCCTTCTTCTCCACGCGAGCTCGCTGCTGCCTCTCTCTCTCCCGTTCGTGTTCTTCGTTTCCAACCACCATTTTTGCCCGATTTTGCTCGATTTGACCACAAAAACTTCAATCCAAAACCATTAGAGAGGGAGTGGAAGCCCGATCTACGGATGGGTTAGCTCATGGCTCGATTTGGTGTTGGTTTGTTGGAGGAACGGTGGTGGATCTGTGGTGGAGCAATGGCAATGGTGGTGGAGCTGTGGTGGAGGAGCTGAGGCTGTCTGTGGTGGAGCTGTGGTGGTGGTAGCTTCTCTCGCTTCAAGGGTAAACTCTAATCCCTCGATAATCACGGATATTGTATATGATTAGTACGTGGGTATGGTTAGTCTATTAGAATATTTGGCTAGTGGATTAGTAACAATATTTGACCGGTAGCAATAATATCATATTTTTTAGAATATTTGCAAGCATTGCCCAAAGTTATACGCGTTGTCGATAATTAATTGATTAGGTTGTTTATTTTATGTCAGCAGAGATGACCAATTTAGTGAAGTTCGTGTTTTATTACGATCCTAGGAATGTTCGAACAAATGACTTTGGAGCAGATCAGGGAGAGTTCATGTGTACACAGTTAGATTTGACTGCCCCTCAAACCTGGAGTGTTAGTCAGTTGAAGGAATTGTTGACAGGATGTTTAGGCTATAACATTGTCCTACGGAGAGCGCCATACCTTCAGTCGTACACACGTATGTTTCCTTTACACATTACTGTCATCTTAACATGATTTATTGACATGACACTAATCATGTTAAATGTTAGGTTGTCGAGGAAGGGAAGTAGCAAGACCGCCACGGGTTGGCTACACAGGGTTAGGGTGTACGTTCAAGAGTGGGACACCGCTACAGCCCGAGTCTGGGACTCGAACGTCGAGTTTGACATGGAAGAGTTCAACAGGTATTTGGATAGCTACATGAGCGCCACACGACTACGCATCACGCAGCAATCTCACCCAGAGGAGATGCCGGGCGCGACTACTTGGGATAGTTATCCGAGCCAGTCGACTGTGGGCAGCAGACAACACGCGGTATGTTCTTCATCTAATGCACCTATTTATTACATAATTTTTCATCTATATATGGCGAATCTTGTGGTGTCACTTGCAGGCACAGATGTTAGTCGATCTTGAGACGGAGAGTGCTGAGTACAGACGCTCTCTTTCGTCCGGACCCCTACTTATTCACCGGCAGGACCAGGAGACCTGGCTGAGTCGCCTAGAGGAGAAGATACGGCATATCTACGGGGTTATCACGTGCACCCGCTCTTCGGACATTGCTCACCACCCGGCACCACAGCGTCCTCCGCGGCACTCGACGCACCACCAGCAGCAGCAGCCACCCTCGCCCCTACGACAGTCTCCCCGTCCACGGCTTACACCATAGACGACTGCGAGACCTCCTCTCCCAGACCAGGCTGGAGGTTCGACGTGGCATCAACAGTCTTCTTTCGACTGTTGGCAGCAGCAGCAGCCACCTTTGCACGATGGAGGTTCGTCGTGGCAGCACCAGCAGCAGGAGCCTTGGGGTCACCCTCCCATGCCAAACTACGGGTTTCGCCCACAGGCACAACCACAGGGTATGTGTCTTACAAGATAAGCGTGGAGGCTCAGTTCATGTCAATTTCTTACATACTTTGTTTTCATGTGCAGGAGCATTCGGAATGCAGGGGTCTATGCCTGGCTATCAGTCGTCTATGTCCGGATCCGCCTGGACTGATCAGGACGCTGATCATAGCACTCAGGATTTCATGACGCAGAGCAGTTGGCTGAACATTTTTCAGACTCCCCCCTGACCCCACACAGGAGACTCAGTACGATGAGTACGGGTCGGTGATTCCTCCCCGACAGGTTCGGCCGCCCCACAGGTTCGGTTGGACGACGCCTCCTAACCCACCACCCGAGCGTTGCGGCAGACGACGCCGCTGAGACTTATATTTATCTATGTATGAGACATATATTTATCTATGTACGAGACATGTCTATCTATGCATGAGACATCTACTTATGTATGAGACATATATCTACCTATATATGAGACACCATTCTATCATTTCACGATTTTTATTGCAACACAGTCAACATAACTTGCAGCATAGTTCAACATAATTTGCGGTACATAAATAAGAGTCCTATCTATCCCTAGCATGATGTCTTTTCCTTTCCCTTCGATGATGCCTCGCCCTTTCTCTTGGACGATCCCTCGCACTTGCTCTTCTTGGCCTGCGCTTTCTTCTTCTCCTGCCTCTTGTTCCACTCAGCTCTCGCCTTGCTTCCAACGGGTGGCGGCATGAAGATATCATCCTCATTTTCGCTCTCTTCTATCCAGTCCCTAGGTGCCACAACCTGCTCCGTCATGTCAGCTTGACTCTTCTTGGTCTGTGCTTTCTTCTTCTGCTGCCTCTTGTCCCACTCAGCTCTTGCCTTGCTTCCAACGGGTGGCGGCATGAAGATATCATCCTCATCTTCGCTCTCTTCTATCTAGGACCAAGGTGCATCAGCCCTCTCCATCATGCGAGCTTCACTCTTAAAGGTGAGCTTGTCCCACCTTGCCTGGATCCTCAGAAGCTCTGCTCGTACCTGATTTGGGGTCTTTAGTTTCCACCCTCTTCGATGAAGTGACTTACCAAGCATAACGAGAGCATCATGGTTCGTTACCAACGTATCCCAGTCGGCTGGTTCATCGCCTATCACAACAGTTCTGGCTATTTGGAAAATCCCAATGGACATATCTAGAGGCCAGGGAGACGCGTCGGTCATAGTGGAGAGGAGTGGAGGGAAATGCGAGAGCAAGAGGATAGGAGGGAAATGAGAGAGTAAGAGGAGGAAGAGATGAACTGGGTTAAAGGATACATCTCGTTGCCCGGATTTATAGAGACACCGAACCGAATAGGCGGGAAAAAAGGGCGGGAAATAGTGGCGGGAAAAACGGGCGGGAAGTAGTGGCGGGAAAAACGGGCGGGAAGTAGTGGCGGGAACAAAGGGCGGAAGTATCAAGGGAAAAATCGGGGAGTATCAAGGGAAAAATCGGGGAAGGATTGGCGAGAAAACAACGGCGACGATTATTTAGAGACAGGTTGCATTGATCATGCAGGATTTGGTTAGGGCGGTGACGATTAGGTCTGTCGGTTCAGGGTCTGCGATTGCACTAATCGGCTCAGGCTGCATCGATTGACCCAATCGGCCTGGAGCAAGCCGATTGCATGTGTGGGGCAAACCCGATTGGCCGATTAGTGGCCGATTGGCCCAGTCGGCTTGCCCCAGGCCGACAAAGTGCTAGATCTGTAAATTCGAAAAAACGTATAATAAAACTTAAATTAATTAAATAATTCGTATTATTTAAAAAAAATCGCGGGCAAACCACTCAGCTCATCTTTGTGCTAAGCTTGCATGCACAGCAGTGACGGGTACGAGCAGCTGGATTGATCGTGTCCCTGCTTTTTTGTCGTCAGCATTCACTCTGATCAGGAGAAGATTTAGTTGAATAAAGCTTTCCAATTCTCCCGGAAAAGAAAAAGATACGGCATCGGACTTCGATTTCCCGTTTCCCCTCTATGTGACCGTATCGTATTCCTACTGCAGATCAGACTCGTAATCCCGCCGGAAAAGGAGCTGCCGGCCGGCACCGTACCTAAGATAGCTATAAACTAACCACACCTTCAAACCCAAACGGCTGCAGTCGATCGGTTTGCGCATCACGGTATTGATCAATCATCATGCTGGTTTTCGACTTGAGTGAAGTGCATTTGAGGCGAGTATGTGCGGCGGTCTCGATAGCTATCACGAAGAGTAAGAGGAGGAAGGCCGCCATGGAGGAGCTGGAGCAGATCCAGCAAACGCTGAATGAGATCGACGATCGAACACCCGACGCCCTCCGCGTCGCTCTCAGACTCGGCTACCGTGGCTTGCCCGTGCCAGCCCCTGGCGAGGAAGACCGCGTCGCCAGATTCATCGCCTCCGTGCTGCCTCCACCAGTTTCGGAGGACGCCGAGGAAAATCAACCTGGAGAACTCCACGAAGTGCCTCTCGCTTCGACTGACGCGACAGTGGCTCTGAGCATGGAGTGGGCTTCGTGCTACGTGCCGGACCACGACGAAGACGCGCACTTCGGGCACGGCGCGGTCGGCGTCCTCGGCGTGGCGGACGGCGTCGGCGGATACCGCGAGGATGGCGTGGACGCCGGCGCGTTCGCGCGCGGGCTCATGACGAGCGCCTTCTTGCAAGTGCAGGAGATCGAGCCCGGCACGCCCGTCTGCCCCTACACGCTGCTGGAGCAGGCGTACAAGGAGACGGTCGCGTCGGACGCGCCCGGGGCGTCAACGGCGGTCATCCTCTCGCTCGCCGGCGCGGCCCTCAAGTGGGCGTACATCGGCGACAGCGCCTTCGCCGTGCTCCGAGGCGGCAAGATCGTGAGCCGTTCGCGGCCACAGCAGAGCGACTACAACTGCCCGTTTCAGCTGAGTGCCCCCGGGGAAGGGGACAGCATCGCCGAGGCGAACGTCGGCGAGATGACGGTGAGACACGGGGACGTCCTGGTGGTCGGCACGGACGGGCTGTTCGACAACATGTTTGACAGGGACCTGGAGCGGGTCGTGCGGATGGGCACGGCGCTGGGCTTCTCTCCCAAGAACATGGCGGACGTCGTGGCGGGCGTCGCGTACGAGATATCGACGAGCGGCGTGAGGGACTCGCCGTTCAGCACGGAAAGCCGGAAGCTACTAGGAGACCGACGCCGCGGCGGGAAGCCGGACGATATCACCGTCGTCGTCGCGTTCATTGTGTCGTCGTGTTCGTGATCTGCATCGATCTGCATTTTTGTTTCTGCTTATTCTTAGATTCTCAATGTTGGGGACTGGTCTGACGAACGATCAGATCAAATTATTTCGGACTTTCCGATCAGCAATCAAGTGTTTGAAAATTGAAACATCTACTACAAAAATGTTTTGCAAACTGGATGTTTAGGTTTGATCCAAATGGGAATCAAGTTGTATGACTGATCACAATAAACAATGTTGGTTAAGGTGAAATGTTGATCTTTTCTTTAGTTTGTCACAAGCAAAGGAACGAGGTGATGAAGGGCAGGCGACGCTATTTTGTCAGCGTTCGTATGGGTGAATGAGTTGGAAAAGAATCCGCTTATACCCTCACGTTTGTTCTACACATTTGAACCAAAACCGAACAAGATTCAAGCGATTTGTTATCAGGGCATCACCACCGGCTCGACGCATTCCGACCAAGCGTGTCCGAACTTGTCTGCGCGGACACGCGGGGCGTTCTCGGCGCCCCAACGGGCAGACCCATCCGGATAAACGCGTCCGACTCGACCCATCCGTGTATCTAATCTGGACAACAGTTGCGTTGGGACGCGCGCAGATTCGTCCACTGGCCCACCCGTTAGCCACCGCTTACCGGCGGCATTGATTCAGACGCGGTCAGTGGCACCGATTCAGACGCAACCGCGACAATGATTCAGAGGCGCTTCGCAGAAGGCTGATCGGCGGCAGCCTGCGCCATTAATGGCGACGAGACGGCGCGCTGACCCACTGGGCGCCGCCTGCGTTCCCGTGCCGGCATTGATGGCGAAGGAGCGGAAAGTTGTACGTGTTCACGGGCGGCTGGGCTATTTAACCCTGCGCCCGTCGATGCCGCCCTCCTCACCTCTCGCCATCGCCAACCCTAGCCGCCGCCACCACCAATGATGAAGACGCCATCGTGGCCGAAGAAGGGGACGAGCAAGAACGACCACGAGGCGTCTGGATCTAGCAGCTCCCGGCTGCCGGCCTTCCTCCGCGACAAATCTCTGCCGCCTCCCCCGCAGTCGGAGGATTTCCGGGACCACTCCGTCGAGGTTCACCTGCCACCGCGGGAGGGGGAGCGCCACGCGCGGTAGCACTTCCACATCGTGGAGTGCGAACGCCACTGGAGGGAGGGCCGAGGCATTAGGCACAACGACATGTCCCTCCCTACCGGCTGGCACCTCAACCGGGACCGTGTCCCGGTGCCGCCCGTTCCCAAGAAGGACAAAGGGCTAGAGGAGGAGATCCGCCGCCGGATCAGGAGCCTCCCGCCGGCCCAACGGTGGGAGGCTGGCTACCAATCCGAGGCGAAGTGGAAACAGTTCCTCGAGTGGGAGCACAAGGTGTGGCGTGCCACCACCATCCACCTTGACCTGATGCCGAGGGAGGTCTACCCGTCCCCGACATCGACTCGGACGACAAGGGCGCCATCAACCACTCCGATGCCAAACTCGACAGAGAGGACGACAACGACATCCTCGTCAAGTAGGAGGCGGTGGACGACGTCGCCACGAACCTGCCCCCGGAGTACCACAAGGTGCTGGCGCGGGACTACGATGAGGACGCCTTCACCGAGCAGGCCATTGCGGCCAGCACGCCGGAGGAGGAATCCCAGTGGGTCGACTTCGAGGAAGCCGTCCAGCTCACCGGCATGGTGGCACAGGCGAACGCCCAGCTGCCTCCACCGCCGCCACTGCCGGGATGGGCGCCTCCGATCGCGCCAGAGGTGGAGATGGAGCTGGCGCACCTCCCGCACGGTTGGGCGCCGTCGCCTGGGTAGGTGATCAATCCACTTGTGCCCGCTCCTGCTCTGGCCCTGCCACCGCCCAACCTCTGGACGCCGCCGGAGTACATCGACCTCGACCCGTAGATGGACGAGGCGGCGCCGGCGCGCAAAGATCGGTAGCTAGGGTAGGCTAGTTTAAATTCTACTTTTTATTTTGAATGTAAATTAATATGAACTTTGCCAGTTGGTTTATGTTTGAATTTGCAAAAAAATGCTGTGCCCAAGCCGGACAAATAGGTCACACGACTGGCCGGACAAGCTAGACCCCTCCTAAATCAACCGTGACCCGACCCAAACCGACAAAAACGGACCGTTTAGGCGACCGAATGGATGGGCCCGGTGAACATGCCCTTAAAACAGCACTCAGCCCATTGCAGCTTTTATCTCAAACAAAAGGAATCCATCGACGCACATGCAACAAGCTTCCATCATCAGCTTATAATAATTCACAAAACACCACGTTGCTCTGTACTAAAACCCTGGTTGCTTTGGTCTGTGGTAGAGTTGGGTGAGTGGATGTTGTGTTGTATGGGACTCGTAGCTGTTGGTTTCGTGAATGAAATCGGGGTCACCCATTTCTGTAAAAAAAAACACCACGATTTATATTCATCATTTAATCTCAACCAGAAAACCAGACTCGAGCTCAAAGTCAGACACAGATAGAGGCATCAACTTTCCAATATACTATTGTTAGATGTACATATTTGTATATTATAGTTTTCCCATATGTTAGAGGGCTTCCTGCATATTTGTACCTGTACTTGTACTATATATTGTGGCCTTTGGCCTCCCAGATAATACAAGTTGCTCTTCATCTAACATGGTATCAGAGCCCCAGGTTAGGGTTTCTCTCGCACGCTCGCAACTTCCGTGCTAATTTTTCTCGGACCGCCGCCGCAGCTCGTCGCCGGCCCCGCTCCCCTCACCGTCGGCTTCGATCGGGTCTGCCGAGATCGGCCCCCGTCACCCGCCCCGTCGGCTTTGATCCGGCCAGATTGACCCCGTCCGGCCTCGATCTGACCAGAATCGGTTTGTCCGGCCACCAGAGACACTTCTCTGGCCTCGTCCTCGCTCGATCAGCCTCGGGAGCTTGCTCCACTACTGGCCTCCTTCCGCCCCGCCTCGTCCTCGTTCTGCCCGCCCGTCCACAGGGCCCCCATCAGACTTGTCTGATCGGTCATTTGGACGCCCGGAATAGGTCCAGCCAGGCCGTATCTCGCCGGCTCTTTTCTTAATTTCGCCGGATTTGCTTTGGTCAGGCTGAATTTCGCCGGATTTTGATCCTGATCAGTTGTAAAAAAAGCCTCCCGGCATGGTTTCCTGCTTCGATGATGTCGCTTTTGCTACTCCCGTATTGCACCCATGTCCTCCCTCGTTACTTGGTGCTCGTCCGCCGACTCCCTCTTTGACGAGGTTTGATCTCATCAATGCCCATTGTTATGGACTTGGGTTTTGGAGAAGATGGGGATGCTGGAGATCGTGGAACGGTTAGCAAACAAGCAACACGGGGACACAAGGTTTACCTGTGTTCAGTTCCCGGAGGGAAAACCCTACTCCTGCTTGTCTGCTCTTGATTACGGCGGAACCGAAGGTTACAGGGGTGCGCAGATGCAATCTGGCATGGTGGTGTGTATGCGAAAGTATGAGTCGAGAGATCTAGGTCGTGCCCTCCTGGCCTTTATATAGACTTAGGTAGGTCCCGGGCATAGACCTAGTCGGTTACAGGTTCTAGGGTTTTACCCCTTTGAATTTCCTATCTACTCTAGTCTTGCTCTCCAAGGATCCGAAGGCGTCGTGGGCCTGGGCCACCCGAAAGTCTTCATGGGCCGGTGTATGTTTGCCGTGGGCCTTCCTTGGACTGGACCAGGTATGCTGAGATCATGCACCCGTGGGATATAACCATGTCAGTAGCCCCCGAGTGATCAGTCGAACCGTAGGTTCGGCTGAGGACTCTTCAATCTTTCGGGTGCAACTATGTATTTCAATAGTTCATGTGTAGGGATTGTTGATGCGTGTGCCTGACTCACCCGACGGATCAGGGTCAGTTAATTGTCTTAGGACGAAACAACACGATCTTCCTCAGGTTCGAGTCCCTCAACTCGAACCCGGGACATATGCTGGCGTAATTCGACTCAGGCCGCGGAGGACTTACAGGAGTGGAATTCCAGTGATTTTGACTGATGTACCCAACGCGTCCGTCGGGATATTTCATCGCGCCTGCTGGCACGGGTTTATACTAGCAGAGCAGCGTATGCGCTGTGCCAGCAGATGATATCTGTAGGTCTTATCTTTGTGTCGCAGACACAGCATCCGAATGCTTATCACCGCAGAGGTGTTTCGGGTGGCCAAGGAGATCATTGCTCACTCAGCGTTTTGTTAGGGCAGAGTTGCCAAAAAGTTTTTGCATGCTGATCCGAAAGATCACAGTCGAAGAGTTCATAGGGTGCGCGACCAGCGCTCCCTATGAGAGTAGCCCCCGAGTGTCTGTTCGATTCGTCGACTCGAGCGGAGACTTTAGCTCAAACATTGTTCAGTTGTTAAGTCTGTAGGACACAAAAAAATTCGGATGCTTAAATCCATCCTCCCTATGGGAGTAGCCCCCGAGTCTGTAGTGGAGTTGTAGACTCGGCGTAGGACTCGAAGAAACAGTTCTCTTTTATTCATCTTTCGGGTGCGCGGCCAGCGCTCCTAATAGGAGTAGCCCCCGAGTATTTAGTCGAATCATAGATTCGAGTGAGTACTCTTAGCTTTGAAGCCGAAAAAATTGGAGTTGTTGCTAGTATAACTTTTGATGACATCAGTGCTGACGATCAATGACCTCAAGCGCCTGCTGCGTCAGAAATGACTTGATTGGACGAACGTGGGTCCCCCTTGCTGACCATGAATTGACCGGTCACGCGCGGCATGTAGATAATTACGGCGTCTCCTCGATTTCCGCGCGTAGTGGACGGTGTGGTAACGACGGTTCGTTGTGATGCTGACACGTGTATGGCCAGATCTTCCGTTGGCGTTAGGTCTTCTTGATGGACGGTTGCCATGCATCATCTTCGCCGTTATAATCATTGGGGAAAGCTGCAGTTTGTTTTCACCGCATCTACTCTTGTTCTCACTGCCTCCTTGTGCTCTAGCAGTTCTTGCTGCGCGCTGGAATATCCTTCCACATTTCCGTCTTCCCTTATGCGCTCTCACCGCCGGCGCCGCCGTAGCGCGATGGGGAAACCGAAGAAATCATCCTCTGCGGTTGGTACCAGCGTCGCCGGAGGGAAAAAAGGCACCACCGCTACCCGTGTCACCGACGGTGGTTGGCGACGATCAGAGACGCGGGAGAGTGACCTCCGCAAACTTCGCGAGCGGGGCTTGATCCTGCAGGATAGGGAGGCCGTCAGACTCCCTGGCAACGAGGTAATCCCCCGTCCCCCGCTGGGTATCAGGTTATGTTTCTCGCCTTCGTTATGCGTGGGTTTTCCTTTCCAGTCCACAACTTCCTTCGTGGGCTGCTCTTTCTCTATGGCGTCCAGCTGCATCATCTTTCGCCCAATTCTCTTCTTCACATTGCTTGTTTCATCACTTTCTGCGAGTGCTGGCTCGGCATTGAGTCAAGACTTTGGCCTCTTCCAAACTTTATTCCGTGAAGAGGCAATCTGGTTCGGATGGTGTTTATCCCATTGGGGTTGCATCATCTCCTCAGCCCAATCTGCTTTTTTTCTTTTCCATGTCCGAATCTGTCCAAGATCAAGGAGGCGATGGTTTTATATCCGCGACTCCGTAGTGCCTGGGCAAGATTTTGGTCTTGTTCCTTTTGACCCCTCCCAAAAGATTGAGCCGAAAAGGTCTTGGAAAAACAAGATCTTGGATGGCGAGGAGGCAGAGATAGAGGCGCTATATCGTCGGGTGGAGGATCTCCAGTTGATTCCGGAGAAAGAAGTTAATGGTGTGGATATCATCCGCACCTTCCTCGAGCGTCGGGTGCAGCCACTCCAGGCTAGGGTGCACCCATTGTTCCTTTATGCTGGCCGGCGTGATCCGACGAGGGTGTCGGCTGAGAAAATCTCCGAGGGGGATCTTGACAGGGCCCTTCGCTCGCTGCTGAAGTTCAAGGCCGGAGAGAAAATCCCGGGGAAGTCGCTGACTCCGCCGTTTTCTTCGGCGTTGGCTGTTCCACAGTGTAGATTTGTGCGCCAGAAGCGCCGTCGATCGGTGTTTATTTTACTTTGTTTGCTAACAAAGTCCCTTCTTTTTTTGCAGAGCTTCGAGGTGCCGGGCATGGTGCCGCCATTGCCTGAAAAATATCCGAATGCTCCGGATAATGACGTGGTGGATTCCGTGTCCGAGCTGCCGTCGGCGCGATCTCCGGTGGAAGATGCCGACGAGTCGAGCGAGGACCACACGCGCAAACGATCACGGAGCTCCAGCGAGTCTTCGGATGCCTCGACTCCTCCGACTCCTAGGAACCCTCTGTGCCTTGACCGTCACAGTGACGGGCATGGAGGCTCTTCCTCCCCTCTTCCTGCCATTCCTGTGCGGGCTGTAGCACCACACCCGCCAGAGAAGCGGAAGAAGGAAGAAAAGAAGGAAGAGAAAAAGGAGGAGAAGAAGGGGGAGAAGAGAGTCCGAAGGACTCCTCCTGTCTTCGACCTGAGCTCGCTGGACTCGTAAGTTTTTGTTATACTGCTGTCCTTTTTCCTATTGACTTTTGTGCTAATTTTTTCGTGTGCATGCATTCCTCCCACGACTCCTCCAGCGATGGCGCTCGGGAGATGATGGGAGAGTCGAAGGTCGCGTCTCCTCCTCCTCAGACGGTGGCAACTCCGGGGGGCGCTGCTCCGAACCCTCCTCTGCAGGAGGTGCAGGTGGTTGCGCCTCAGAATTTCGCCAGCGGGCCTTCGGCATCACCGTTGGATCATGTAAGTCGTCTATCATGGGGGGAGCCCCCGAGCGTGTGTAAAAGAGTTCTCTTAGTTTGTTCTTCGAGTCTCGGGGGGAGCCCCCGAGTGTTTTCGTGTGAGTCTTTTTCTTCTGCTTTCTCCTGTTGGGCGTAGCCCCCGAGTCCTTTTTTCTGAATGGTGGTTCTTCTTCCTGCAGCCTTTTGTGCAGGAAGCCAGGCGACTGGTGCAGGAGCGCCTGGTGCTGGAGGCCGACCTCCATCAGCTTCAAGGTACCCGTATGCTTTTGGTGCTTCTTTCCTTTATTCCTGTCCTGTTTTTTGACGTTTGCTTGGTTTGAATGCAGAGGAGCATAATACTTCTCTCCATGAGATCGACGCTCTCAAGAAGAGACTTGGTCAATCAGAGAAGAAGGTCGAGGCCACCGTCGGTGCGAAAGAGCGTCTTGAGCTGGAGCTTGCTGAGGCAGCCGAAGCTAAAGAACGTCTGCAGCGGGAGGCCACGGACCGTGAGGAGCAGCTTGCTACTGCTGCGACTGCGCGTGAAAGAGAGGTGGCGGGCAAGCTCATGGCTGCTGCCAAGGCTGTTTCGGGTGAGTACCTTATTGTTGCTTCTGTCTTTTCGTTTCCTTGTCTTTCTTCTGTGTTACTTTCTTCATTCCTTCTCTTTTTGTCTCAGATGCCGCAGGCATCGAGTTTGACCGCGGTGCTCTGGAGCATGGGAGTGCTCTAGATGACGCTACTGCAGCGGTCGAAGATCGCTGCAGCACCGTCGTCAACTCCCATGCCAAGGCGAAGGAGGTTCTTGGCCGCTTCTACAAGGAGCTTGTCCCCAAGGGCGCGACCCTTGATGATGTTGACGCCCTGGCGGAGGCTTTGTCAGCCGAAGCGCCTGCGGCGTACAAGCACAAACAGAAGGGTATCGGCACGTCCGTCGGGCTGGCGATGGCCTTGGCGTCTGAAGCGGAGATGGACCTTCCCCAGATCACCTCCCAGATGCCGACGACCGCGGATGGATCCGAGGTAGCCTTTGCTGCCTATTCTGCTCGCTGCAAGCGATATGGGCCAAAGCTCATTGACTTTCTATCTAAGTATGCGCTGTGGCAGCAGGGGGAGGCCAAGACGAGGCAATCCGGCTCCGAGGCTACTCAGGGTGCCGCGTCTTAGGCGTTGTAGATGTAGGATAATTTGTAGTCTTCTTTTGCTGTAAATATTTTGAGGAACGCAATCATTGTGCCACGTAGTAGCCTTTATATGCTTAATGAACTCTTCTGAGTTGTGCTCTTCTCTGTCTGAATGTTTATGTCCTTTGCTTTTCTGCTATTCTAGGTTCCTTCGGGTGCTGACCCCGTTGACACCTCGCCTGCAGCGCAGCTGCGGCCATCTTTGGATGATTCCTCGCAACTTGCTTTTCTTCGGGACCGTGTTCATAGTCTTGAGAGGGAGTTGCTTGGGTTGCGTGGTCATGCCGATGTTTGGAAGTCCAAGGCAGATCGTGGTGCGGCCAGGGAGGAGTACTTAATGGCGGAATTGCTTCGGCTGTCTGAGCAGCTTCAATGTAAGTTGTTCTTTGTTTCGGGCTGCAACTCAGATATACGGATGCGCCTGCAGGCCTTTCGTCTTATTTTCTGCGAGTATCGCAGGTGCTAACCTTGCTCCGAGGGAAGAGAAAGGGCGTGTCGCTGTTCGGGTCAATTGCTTGACTCAACAAGACATGGAAGCTGGCGGCTTCTTCTGGATGGATCGTGACCGTGCCATTGCTCTGGCGACGGTGCAGGATCGTGTGCACCAGGTTTCGCGGGTGCTTCGTCAGGTGCAGACATCGCTTGCATCGGTGTTGCATGTCATGTTTCCTTTGGATGCGGTGCCAACAAGCCTTGTGGGTCTTCTATCCAAGTTTCGTAGCGTGAGCAATGTCAAGGAGTTGGTGCAGCAACAGCTCGTCACAGGAGTGAAGGCTGCTTTGTCCCTTGTGAGGCTGCACCGGCCTGATGTAGATTTGTCTGTTGTAGCAGCTGGGCCACCTCTTCGGCCGGATGGTGGAGAGTGGGATATGCGTGCGCATTATGCGGCTGTAAGGCAGTATGCCGAATAGGTAGTAGATTTGTTTGAGCAGCGTGCTCAAGTTATTTTTCAGAATAGGTAGTACCTGTAAAAGAGATAGATGTAAAATTTGTATATTTCGACTGGGCGTGTTGTGCCCTTTGTTATAAAGGTTTTTGTTTATTGTGAGCACGTAGTGCTTTCTTTGAGTACGTGTCCTTTTCGTTTGCCTGACGTTGTCAGCTACTTAGGTGTACACGTGTGATCCTCGTCGATGAAATCGTGAGGTGGGGGGAGCCCCCAAGTGCGTTTGTAGCATAAAGTAAAGTTGCAAGTAGCGAACGAGATTTTGGGGCGGAACACTTAGCTTTATTTATATCGCAATGGAGGAAATACATTGTTCGACTGAATAGCCTTGGCTGAAAAGCCTTATTGAAAGTAAAAGGGGGTAGGTAGCTATGGGTAGAATCGCCGCAAGTGTGCGATGTTCCATGGGTTGGAGTATGCGACTCCAGACTCCACGTGCTTGAGGCGATAGGCACCACCTGGGATGACTTCGGTGATAACGTAGGGTCCTTCCCATGGCGACTCGAATTTCTTCGGTCGCTCTTGCTTGAGTCGCAAGACGAGGTCTCCTTCGACGAAGGACCTTGGGCGTAGCCGTCGGCTGTGGTAGTTGCGGAGACTCTGCTGGTACACCGTTGGTCGAGCTGCTGCTACGTCTCTTGCTTCGTCGAGTGTGTCCATGGCATCTTCGAGTGCAGCCGTGGATTCGGCTTATGTATGGCGACGACCGGGGGCCTGGTGGCGTGCCCGTATGCGGCTCCGACGATCCGCACCATGAAGAACGGTGTGTAGTCGGTGGAGCTGTTTGGCGTAGTACGCAAACTCCACAGGACGGATGGCAGCTCTTTTGTCCAGGCTCCGGCCTTTCGTTCGAGTGGGCTCATGAGGCGCTTTTTGATGCCAGCACCGATTAGGCCGTTGGCTTTTTCCACTTGCCCGTTCGTTTGCGAGTGTGCCACTGAAGCGTACGTGATGTTGATCCCGAGGCCTTCGCAGAAGTCTTGGAATTCCTTGGAGATAAAGTTCGATCCATTGTCGGTGATGATCTTTGTGTGATGCGCGAACACATGAGACAATGGACTCGAAGAACTTGATGACAGTCTTGCCCTTTTGGTTAGTGACCGGCATGGCCTCGACCCACTTGGTGAATTTCTCGACTGCGACCAGGAGGTAAACATGCCCCCCTTTCGAGGACTTTGGCAGTTTGCCGATCATGTCGAGGCCCCATTGGGCAAAGGGCCAGGCTATAGGTATTGGCCTGAGCTATGATCCAGGTGCGTGTGGTTTGTCAGTGAACCTTTGGCACCCGTTGCATCTTCGGACGATGTCCTTTGCATCGCTCATGGCCGTTGGCCAGTAGAATCCAGCTTGTAGAGCTTTGGCGACGAGGGAGCGGCTGCCTGCGTGATGGCCGCAGATGCCCACGTGGATGTCTTGGAGGATGGCTTTCCCGTCACCGATGGTGACGCACCTTTGTAGTACACCCGTAATACCGCGCTTGTACAGCTCGCCATTGATGATGGTGAAGGCTTTTGACCGACGAGATATGCGTCGGGCATCTGTCGGGCTGTCAGGCAGTTCTCCGTTTATCAAGAACTAGAGGTACGGTCGCGTCCAAGTTTCTTCGACTGCCATGACCTGCATCATGTTGACCATAGCGACCTTTGTGTCCAGCTTTTTGGGTCCTTCCTGTCCTTTGGGTAGCGTAGCCCCCGAGTGTTCTGCTTCTTCGGGTGATCCCTTGGGGAATTTCCGCTTGATGGATGGCACGCAGATCTGTTCGAGGAACACACCTGGTGGCACCTTTGTGCAGGTGGAGCCGATGTTGGCGAGTCTGTCGGCTTCCTTGTTGCTTTCTCTTCCAACGTGCCGAAGCTCGCAGCCGTCGAATTCTCCTTCGAGTGTGTTGTAGAGTGCACGGTACGCGATCATGTTTTCGGCGTGTGCATCGCACTCATTCATCATCTGCTGGACGACGAGGTTGGAGTCACCGTAGATGACCAGGCGCGTTGCGCTGCAGATCTTTGCCATCCTCATGCCATGGATGAGGGCTTAGTATTCGGCCTCGTTGTTGGAGGCTCGGAATTTCATCCGGAGGACGTACTTCATCTGGTCGCCTTGCGGGGAGGTCAGTATGACCACGGCTCCTGCTCCAGCTTCACGCTTGGAGCCGTCGAAGTGCATTGTCCATGACTGCGACATGTCTGGGGTGTTTGGCAACTGCAGCTCCATCCAATGTACGAGGAAGTCCGGGAGGACTTGAGATTTGATTGCGAGTCGCTTCTCGTAGATGATGTCCAGAGGTGTCAGCTCAATGCCCCCACAGGGCCACGCGTCATGTGGCCTCAGGGTTATTCAGGATGCTGTTTAGGGGTGCCTCGTTGACGACCATCACCTGGTGCTCCTGGAAGTAATGGCTCAGCCGTCGAGCCTCCATGAACACGCCGTAGGCGAGTTTCTGGTAGTGAGGGTACCTCTGTTTTGTTGGCGTCAGTACCTCGCTGAGGTAGTAGATTGGGTGTTGGACCCCGTGGGTCTTGCCTTCTTCGGGTCGTTCGACCACTAGCACGGTGCTGACCACCTGGTGTGTGGCTACTATGTACAGCAGCAGAGGCTCGCGCTCCTTTGGCATGACCAGGACGGGCGAGGTGGAGAGTATCCGTTTGAGGCTCTCGAACGCGTCGTCGGCTTCGGGCATCCATTCGAATTTATCTGCCTTGTGTAGTAGCTGGTAGAATGGCAGGGCCTTATCACCCATGCGGCTAATGAATCTGCTCAACGCCGCTATTCGTCCTGCAAGCTGCTGGACACCCTTGAGGTTTTTTAGCTTTTCCATTGCCATGATGGCTCTGATTTTCTTCGGGTTCGCCTCGATCCCTCGCTGAGAGATGAAGTACCCAAGCAGCTGACCCGATGGGACGCCGAAGGCGCACTTTTTGGGGTTGAGTTTGATCCTGTAGCGATCGAGGTTGTCGAACGTCTCGCGGAGATCGTTGATAAGTGTCCTCGCTTCCCTGGTTTATATGACTATGTCGTCGACATAGACTTGAACGTTGCGACCGATCTGGTCCTTGAGGCATGCCTGCATGCATCGCTGGTACGTGGCACCTGTGTTCTTTAGCCCGAAGGGCATTGTGTTGTAGCAGAACACTCCGAACGGTGTGATAAACGCCGTTTTCTCCTGATCTTCGACCTTGAGTCGAATCTGATTGTAGCCTGAGTAGGCATCGAGGAAGGAGAGTTTCTCGCAACCTGCATTCGAATCGATGATCTGATCGATCCGAGGAAGGGGAAGTGGTCCTTTGGGCAGTGCTTGTTTAGCGACGTGAAATCCACGCACATCCGCAGGATGTCCGTGTCCTTTTTTGGGACCATCACTATATTTGCAAGCCACTTGCTTTCTTTGATTTCCCTGATAAAGTCTGCAGCGAGTAGTCTGTTGATTTCTTTGCCGATAGCTTCGGCTCGTGGCTCGGACAGTCTCCGGATGGACTGCTTGACGGGCTTGGTGTCTGGAAAGACGTTGAGTGCGTGCTCGGCGAATTCCCTGGGAACTCCTGGCATGTCCGCATGACACCAGGCGAAGATTTCCTAGCGCTCACGGAGGAATTCGACGAGCGCACCTTCCTTTGCGGGGCTGAGGTCGTGGAGATCAGCGTCGTCTTGGAGGCGTCCGTCGGATGGACTTGCACCTTCTTTGTGTTGACGGTGGAGTCGAAAGACATGTCCGGTGCATTTTGTCGTGCGACTGGGGGTGCCCCATTGTCCGTCACCTCGCGGAGCCTTAGGAGCTCCTCCTGCATGCCGAATGACTGGGAGATTCTGTTGAAATCCCTGTCGCATTGGTCCGATCGGGTGAAGCTCCCATGGACTGTGATGACGCCCTTTGGTCCTGGCATTTTGAGTAGCAGGTATGCATAGTGTGGGACAGCCAAGAACCTTGCAAATGCTACACGCCCGAGGATGGCGTGGTACTGTGATGGCCAATCCACCACTTCGAATTCGAGCCGTTCCAACCGAAAGTTGTTCGGCTTGCCGAAGATGACGTCGAGCCATATTTTGCCCAGGGGGAATATGCCCTTTCCTGGAACGATGCCGTGGAACGTTGTGTCTGACTGTTCCAGGCTGCATTAGCGCATCCTTTGCTAGAGTGCTTCGAACATCAGTTGATGCCGCTGCCGCCGTCCATGAAGACGCGACTCATCTCGAAACCCCGATCTGCGCCTCCGGCACCAAGGCGCATGACTGGGCGAGGATCCGCAAGGGTGATCCGAACGACTGAACGTGATGCA
This sequence comes from Avena insularis, assembly GCA_023614405.1. Classification (NCBI taxonomy): domain Eukaryota; kingdom Viridiplantae; phylum Streptophyta; class Magnoliopsida; order Poales; family Poaceae; genus Avena; species Avena insularis. Next base: position 375,346,073 of record CM042691.1, on the reverse strand, counting down.
GGACTCCGATCCGCTGAGGTACTCAGGGATGGCAGGTGGAGTTGCTACGGCCAGGTTGATCTGTCGGGTGATTTTCTTCTGCACCCTATTCATGGGGCGCCCCTTCTGGATCATCAGTGCTCCTTTCGGCTGGGGATACCCGTTCCCAGCATTGTTCTGTACTGGTGTGACTGGTTGGTTTGGGCCTCCAACGGGTGGCGGTGGAGGAGCTCCATGCGCTATTTCACCTGGCGCGGGTGCATTTCCGAACGCAGGGATTGGGGCTTGCTGCCTCATCTGCACCATGCTTTCGCTGAGTTTCTAGAACTCGCGGCAGTCCTTGAGCATGTGGCTGGCCTTCTTTTTGCCATCCTGCTTGTCGATGTAGAAGTGGATGGTGCATGGACCCGAAAGCTTGTCGTATGCTGAGGGTCCATTATCGAGGTCGCAGCGTTGCCACGACTGCGCTGGGCGTCCCCCGTCGTGGAAGTTTCCTCTGCGATATCCTCCGCTGTTGCGGTTGGCGTCGTTGCGGCGATCGGCGTAGCCGGCCGCGACCATGTCGGGTCCGTCACGATCGTCGTAGACGCGCGATCTTCTCTTGCTACGGCGCTCTCGCCGTCGACCGTAGTCGTCTTCCTCTTCCGATTGTGCTCGGTGAATGGAATCTTCTCCATCAGCCCACCTGTTGGCGATGTCCATGAGGTGGTCGAGTGTTTTGGGCTTGACGCGCCCAAGTTCCTCCTTGAAGTCTTGGCGCTTGGCGTCCACAAGCGTCAATGGCCTCTCTTCGAGATGTGTCTGCGGAGTTCTTTGTGTTGGACCATGTAGTATGTACTGGCGAATGGATTCGCCCGTTCGTTGAGTGCGTGCTCGCAACTCTTGATTGAGGCGGGCCTCTTCTTGCCTTTGAAGTTTCGGATGAAGCTGTAAGCTAGCTCATCCTAGCGGATGGACCACGAAGATAGGTCATTGAGCGGATCCGGCGCTTTGTCATTGCGGTGAAAACCTTTGCATGGCGATCTCCTTGTTTCCACCGTGCAGTTTGACGGATGATAAGTGGTCGCTGAGCCAAGCTTTTGGGTCCTGAGTGCCGTCGAACTTCGGAGTATCCGAAGGAAGCTTGAAGTTGCGCGGCATCCGTGTCCGCCGGACGGATCTGCTGAAGCATCGGGCTCCGCAGAGTTCTCCTTCATCTTCGTCCATCTCGGATTCAGACGAGCATGCGCGCTTTGTCGATTTTGCACTGTGTGAGCGCATCTCTGGCGTCGTAGTCGCGGTCGCGGCGGCGCGAACTCTTCTTCGAGGAAGGTCATGTTCCTCTTCTTCGGATGAAGGGGTGGGGCTGCAGTCGAACCTGACCGAAGCTTTCTTCTTCGGCTCCGTGGGAGCTTCCTGGTGGAGCGCAGCTCCAACGAGTCCAAGTCCGGTGAGTGCGGACTTGTGCATGGCCCTCTTCGGGTCCCCCTTCGGCGGTGGGTGGGCCGCGAGGTACGCAGTGGCTGCCATGATCGCAGCTTGCGGCGTTTTCGGGATGACGTTGCCGTCGGCGTCCATCTCCATGAAGGATGTGTGGAGGGTTCGGGTCACCTCACGGCGCTCCTTGGGGTCCATGTTTTCCACCCTAGAGCGGTGCTTGTTGCCTTGGTTGGCGTTCAAGCTGGAGCCTATGCCCATGGCGGAGAGCGCAGCTCGTCGCGCGCTGGACTCTGAGGCTGCCTGCTTGCGCTTGTCGAGTACCTCCTGCATCTTGACCTGCTTCTTGTGCTCCTCGATCAAGAGCAGGTGGTAGGCCATCAGCATATCCTGGGAGGCGTCTGCAGGCAGTACTATGTTGCCTGCCACGGCGTTGCGGACCTGGGCCCATCCTTCTTTGCTGAGGCGGATGACGTGACCGCCGTTGTTTTCCCCTCCGGGTGGGGGGGCGGGGACTGGCTTCTTCTGTTCCCACCATTTTGTTCCGGCGGGTTAGGCGTCGGGTTGGGCGGCAGGTTTTGCTGATCCGCGTCGCTCTGGATGACTATGGCGCATTGGTAGCGCTCGTAGATTGGTCCGCTGCTGCCGCAGCTTTCAGATCCGGAACCGTAGGTCCCTGCATCCGATGGCGGATCGCATAGATCAGACTTGCAGCTGCTGCTGTCGTAGGAATCATCTGTTGATGATGTTGTGCGTAGCACGGGGTGTGGGGTCCATGAAGCGGGCCTGATTGATGGCAAGGGCACCCGCTCAGGGAGGCGGAGGGTGCCGGTTTGCCCCACGGGCGAAACTCCGAACAGGATTTCGAGTCCGTCGCCTACGGGCTCGAAGTCCTTCATGGTGGCCGGTGAGTGGGCGGTGAAGTCGAAAGCGCCGAAGAGTAGGTGACTCTCCGTCACCGCAGAGTTGTAGATCGATCGGGTTGGGACCGTCATGACCGCACAATCAGCAACCCCAGTTCCCACAGACGGCGCCAATTGACGAGGTTTGATCTCATCAATGCCCATTGTTATGGACTTGGGTTTTGGAGAAGATGGGGATGCTGGAGATCGTGGAACGGTTAGCAAACAAGCAACACGGGGACACAAGGTTTACCCAGGTTCAGGCCCCCGGAGGGAAAACCCTACTCCTGCTTGTCTGCTCTTGATTACGGTGGAACCGAAGGTTACAGGGGTGCGCAGATGCAATCTGGAGTGGTGGTGTGTATGCGAAAGTATGAGTCGAGAGATCTAGGTCGTGCCCTCCTGGCCTTTATATAGACTTAGGCAGGTCCGGGCATAGACCTAGTCGGTTATAGGTTCTAGGGTTTTACCCCTTTGAATTTGCTATCTACTCTAGTCTTGCTCTCCAAGGATCCGAAGGCGTCGTGGGCCTGGGCCACCCGAAAGTCTTCATGGGCCGGCATATGTTTGCCGTGGGCCTTCCTTGGGCTGGACCAGGTATGCTGGGATCATGCACCCGCGGGATATAACCATGTCACTCTTTGCCGACTCCGTCTCCATCGGTTTATCGCTCTACGCCGACTTTCGCGGCCTCTTCACGCGGCTATGGACGCCCTTAGCCGACTTCGTCTACGTCGGCCTGCCGCTGTACATTGATTTTTGCAGCCTCTTCACGCGGCTATGGCCGCCCTTCGCCGACTTCGTCTACATCGGCCTGCCGCTCTACATCGATTTTCATGGCCTCTTCACGTGGTTATGGCCACGCTTCGCCAACCGCGTCTATGTCGGCTCGCCGCTCGACATCTACTCTGCGACTTCTTCAGGCGGTTGTGACCGTCTTTCGTCGACTCCGTCTTCATCGGCATGTTGCTCTCCGTCGCCACCTTTGGCGGCCTTTGTGTGTGTGGGTGACAGCTCCGCGTCGGCACCTGATTGTACCTCGACCTCTCCAGTCGTGCCCCTTTCTACGCATGAGATAGCGCAGCTTTGATGCCTGCTTGATGCTTGGGACTCTTCACCGACAGGTTCTGCTGGTTCTGCGACTGAGTTTTCTGGCATCGAGCGACCACCTCCTCCTTCTCCAGGTACATCCCCATGGCTTCTTGATACTGGAGCTTCTTTTCATATGAGTCCTGATTCTTCCTTGTTGCATTATGTTCGACCTGTCGACCCTCCTATTCGTGTTCTTACTGCCGATGGTACCCCCTCCCAGTCATTAGTCGAGGCATTCTTAGTACTTCCTCGTTTCATGTTCCTTCTGTTGCGCATGTTCCTCAACTTAACATGCAACTCTTTTTTGGTAGTCAGATCGTCGACTCTCGTTGTAGCATCACTCTCGACTTTGATTCCTGTTCTGTTCAGGATCGTCGCACCAGCACTATGCTTGGTGCTGGCCCCCGCCGCTATGATGGACTCTAGGAGCTTCATGGCTTCGTCTTCCTTTTGATGCCACCGTCTCCAGTTCCTCGGCATCTGTAGTCGTTGCTACTAGCTCTTTTCAGCAGTGGCATCATCGTCTTGGACATTTATGTGGTTCTCGACTCTCGTCTTTAGTTTATCGTGGTGTTCTGGGGTCTGTCTCCGGAAATGCTTCTTTGGATTGTCAGGGATGTCGACTTGGTAAGCAGATTCAGCTACCGTATCCTCACAGTGAGTCTGTGTCCGAGCGTCCTTTTGATCTTGTTCACTCTAATGTTTGGGGTCCAGCTCCCTTCCCCTCGAAAGGGGGTCATCGCTACTATGTTCTCTTGATAGATGATTTTCTCGTCACACTTGGATATATTTCATGTCTTCTCGTAGTGAGGTCTTGTCTATCTATAAGAAATTTTCTGCCATGGTTCGTACCCAGTTCTTCGCTCCTATTCGTGTGTTTCGTGCAGGTTCTGCTGGCGAGTATATCTCTCATTCACTGCGCGCTTTTCTTACTGAGGAGGGTACTCTTGCTCAGTTTTCTTGTCCTGGTGCTCATGCTCAGAACGGTGTGGCTGAGCGCAAACATCGTCATCTTCTTGAGATGACTCGTGCGTTGATGATTGCCGCTTCTCTTCCGCCTCACTTTTGGGATGAGGCTGTTTCCACTGCCACCTATCTCGTCAATATTCAACCCACTGCTGCTCTGCAGGGTGGTATTCCTCTAGGGCGCCTCTCTGGTCATCCTCCTGATTACTCGGCGCTTCGTTCGTTTGGTTGCGTTTGTTATGTTCTTCTTGCCCCTCGTGAACACACCAAACTGACCGCTCAGTCTGTTGAGTGTGTTTTTCTTGGATACAATGATGAGCATAAGGGCTATCAGTGTTGGGACCCTGTTGGTCGTCGGATGCGCATTTATCGTGATGTCACGTTTGATGAGACGCGTCCTTTCTATCCTCGCCCCACCTCCTTGACCTATCCGATGGAGGATATCTCCTTTCTACTTTTTCCTAACACACCTCCCTCTGTTCCTATTGATCCTCCTTCGGGACCTATTATTGTTGATGTCTCACCTTCGACCCCGTTGTCTTCCTCCCCACCTAGTTCTCCTCCTTCTTCTCCTGATCCTCCACCCACCTCACCGTTGTCTCCTTTTCCCTTCCATTATTCTCGTCGCTCTCATGTTCCGGATCCTCCTCCTGATGTCCCTTCTTCTTCTTCTTCCGATATGTCTTCTTCTTCTGACGAGATTCCCTCTCCTCTTTCGGCGACTCGTCTTCGTCATCCACCTGATCGTTACTCTCCTAGTCAGTACGGTCTCTTTGTTGCCCTCGAGCCGACTTCTTATCGGGATGCTGAGCGTCATCCCGAATGGCAGCTCGCCATGGCTGAGGAGATTGCTGCGCTTGAGCGCACTGGCACCTGGGATCTTGTATCTCCCTCTCCCGGTGTTCATCCCATCACGTGCAAGTGGGTCTATAAAATTAAGACCCGCTCTGATGGATCTCTTGAGCGCTATAAAGCGCGTCTTGTGGCTCGTGGCTTTCAGCAGGAGCACGGCCGTGACTATGATGAGACTTTTGCCCCTGTGGCTCATATGACCACTGTGCGCACTCTTCTTGTTGTTGCTTCTGTTCGACACTGGTCGTGTCTCAGCTTGATGTTCAGAACGCTTTACTCAATGGTGAATTGAGTGAGGAGGTTTACATGCAGCCTCCTCCTGGGTATTCTGTTCTCGATGGGATGGTTTGTCGTCTTCGGCGTACTCTTTATGGCCTGAAACAGGCCCCTCATGCCTGGTTTGAGCGCTTTGCCTCTGTGGTGACTGCTGTTGGTTTCTCTCCCAGTGCTCATGATCCAGCGCTGTTCGTTCACACTTCTCCTCGTGGACGCACTCTTCTCCTTCTCTATGTTGATGATATGATCATTACTGGTGATGATCCTGAGTATATTGCCTTTGTTAAGGCTCGTCTTCGTGATCAGTTTCTTATGACTGATCTTGGTCCTCTCCGCTACTTCCTTGGGATTGAGGTCTCCTCCACTTCTGATGGCTTTTCTATCTCTCAGGAAAAGTATATTCAGGATCTTCTTGCTCGTGCTGATCTTGGGGATGAGCGCACTGTTGAGACTCCTATGGAGCTTAATGTTAAGCTTCGTCCTACTGATGGTGATCCTCTTCCTGACCTGACGCGTTATCGCCATCTTGGTGGGAGTCTTGTTTATCTTGTTGTCATTTGTCCTGACATATCTTATCCTGTTCATACTCTGGGTCAGTTTGTCTCACCTCCTACCACTGTTCACTATAGTCATCTCCTTCGTGTTCTTTTCTATCTTCATGGCATGATCACTCGTCGCCTTTTCTTTCCTTGTTCCAGCTCCCTCCAGCTTCAGTGCTACTCGGATGCTACGTGGGCGAGTGATCCTACGGATCATCGTTCCCTTTCTGCTTACTGTGTGTTTTTTGGTGGTTCGCTCATTGCTTGGAAGACGAAGAAATAGACAGCGGTTTCCCGTTCGAGTGTTGAGGCTGAGTTGCGAGCTATGGCCTTGTTGAATGCTGAAGTGACTTGGTTACGGTGGTTGCTTGCGGATTTTGGGGTCTCTGTTACGACACCCACTCCAGTTTTGTCTGACAGTGCATGTGCTACCAGTATTGCACGTGATCCGGTAAAGCATGAGCTTACCAAGCATATTGGTGTTGATGCTTTTTATACACGTGCTCAGGTGCAGGCTCAGTTTATTACGCTTCAGTATGTGCCTTCAGAGTTATAGTTGGCAGACTTCTTTACAAAGGCACAGACTAGAGCGCAACATGATTTCTTACTCTCTAAACTTAGTGTTGTGGATCCACCATGAGTTTGAGGGGGGGTGTTAGATGTATATATTTGTATATTGTAGTTTCCCCATATGTTAGAGGGCTTCCTGCATATTTGCACCTGTACCTGTACTATATATTGTGGCCTTTGACCCCCAGATAATACAAGTTGCTCTTCATCTAACAACTATAACTTTGTTTATCCAATAATTGCAATGGTCTACCATGAAAAATCAAGAAATTAAGAGTATAAACAGAACTAGATCCATATCTTTCCCCTACATGTTCTTGAATCGATTATGGTTGCGCAGCTAAGAGCAGGGACACGGGGACGTGGGGTGGCGGTAAAAATAGGTGGATGATGCCAAGGAAATCTATGACAAACAAATAGTGAGACTATTACGAAAGGCAATGAATTGATTAATTAACTAAGTACTTTCTTCATATACTTTTGTATCATAGGCCCACCATATTGTGCCACATTATTTTATTTCTAATTGTAGTTAGGGCTTGAGAGGCAAGAAATGCAATTCACCATGTGCTGCCAAGGTCAAAACCAGCAACAACATGAATCTATTCTATCAAGAAGTGATGGCAAACCACAGGAGCATTGCACAATTTGCCTTATTTATGTATGGTATGGTCACGCCGAAGAAATATACAAAGCAAAAAGCATGATAAGCCTTTTTCAACATTCATTAGAAAACTTGTGCAATATAAACATTCATTAGGAAATGCCAGTGAAACGCTCTGAACAATATAAACAGAGGTTCAACCAGGATTAGCAGATGTCCAACGATGATAAAGTTAGTCAGAAATTTGTCAGGTCAAACAGCTAAAGGTGACCCTAGCTCTAGAACATGCGTTCATTGCCTCATAAACATTGCATCACCTCACATAGTTCTTCATGAGTAAAAAAAACTGGTGATAGCGGACTACTCTCATTGATAATGCTGGATATGGCCTAAATAGTTATCTGCCAGAATGAACTTCAAGCTCATGTCCACCAGTATAACTTCAGAACGCCCACTTCAAGAACCTCTCCTCATGAACCTCTAACGGCACATTCTCAAGAGTTCCTAGAAGCGAACATTATATCTTCTCCTGAAATAACTGTACCAATTCTTTTTTTTAAATCAACAGTACCAATTCTTATAGTGTCATATGACACACAAAAATTTGTAATCCGAATGCCCTTTCAAATGTTACAGTAAATCTTAAAATATAGCGTTCAAATAGCACTTCAACAATGTCTCCTTATAAATTTTTAGACTGTCTTCGCTATGGTAGATTTATTGGACCAACAGGTTGTTGAGGGATCAACATTTAATCGTCAAGATAGAACAAGAAATTCAATGAACTACATGCTGTGTGTTCTTCATATCCATATTCCAACTCCAACGATACATGCTAGAGTGAACAGACTCAGGGTCAAAATCTGTAAAAAATGTATCTTGGGTCCAGGGACTTCCTGCATAAACATGTGGTCGTTGGTACAGGATCCAGTGGTCCATAACCAAAATTTGCAGAATTTCAGGAACAATCCATTTGTACCTGATATGTCCCCGTGTAGGTGGTGTCTAAGTCACCCCTACAAGTGCGGCCCGCCGCCGCGTGAGATCCTCCTCCGACGGCGAGGAAGCCAACGAGACCAACAACTCCTGGAGCATATTCTGCTGCTGCCAGCTCCATCCCCTTTTTGAGAGGAATGCGACTTAAATTCATAATAACCACCCGGTTTAAAATTTATGGAAGCTGTTGTTCATTTATCAATTGGAGGACTGTCGTACATGTGGTAAGTCCATTTGTACCATTTTAGTTCAGTTTCATCTTTGCACGCTAAATTTATTTAAAGATATCTACTTCATGATCACTTATGTTGCCATGATTTGTTCGTATGTACTTTCTTTTCCGATATCGCATGGAATGAGCTGCGTATGACTTCTCTTTTCTGACCAGCTAATAGTACGAGGGTGCATGTTTCTCATTATTAGGATAGCTGGCATATGGTGTTTTGTGAATATTCAGTAAATTTGACAGTACTTGTGTTATGTTTACCTCTTACTAGTGTTGTATCAAAACGGACTTGCTGCGGCGGGCATATACTCAGCCCCATAGAACACATCATCGTTTCACTTTATATGCTTTTTTTTTACTAGGATAACTCGTTATGCTTGTAGGAGCATGTGTTGGCCATCCAGACCAATCATCGGGGTGCTGGGCCTGTTCTCACCGGCTGAGCCAACCTGGGCAGCTGAGGCCCCGGTGGCCAACCGTCCGTGAGCAGGCCTTCACGGGGCAGGAGGAGGAGGCGGGACGGTCGTTGAAGTTTGGCGCAACAACGATGCAGTAGAGGGTGGAGCAGAGGCCCCATCGGCAGCATGGGCTGGCCCTGTATTGCTGCATTTGTATTCTTCCATATTCAACAGGTATCGCAAATTCTGTTTCCACTGAAAAAAAAGTATCGTAGATTCTGTTATTCAAAAGTAATTGACTCAACTTCCTGTAGCTAGACTCGTTTTTAAAGCTGGCGGCAAAGTTTATGCTCTCGCTCGTTGTACCTCGACAAAAAAAAAGAGAGGGTGATGTGATGCAGTCGAAAATATAGGAACAACGAAAACCAGCAGGTGATGAAAACCGATTGGAGGACGAACGACGTGCAGTGCATGCGACAGTCCGTGCCACTGCCTGATCCCTCCATGGACGGAGCACGAAGCACGCGGGAGGGGAAAGGAACAAAAAACCACTCAAAAGAAAGAGATAGAAAGCCACCGGATGAACGGTGCGCAGCCAAAGTCGGTGCCGAAATTGTACCTCAGTGAGTCGTGCATACTACTACCGGTACGTTCATAGTTGCTGCCTGTGCCTGGTGACGCGTTTTGGTTTCTCTTCGAGAATTTATGTAGCCGAAGTCGGTGCCGAAATTGTACCTCCGTGAGTCTAGCTCTAGCGGATGCTGATGCTAGCAGTAACGGCTATGCACCCATCTTTTCTACCCGTAGTCCCTCTGTCGATCGTCTCCGTCCTTGGCCAGAAGACACTCTGCTACTGATCTCATCTACAGGCACCTTGTACTATCGTGTCACGCTGGACAGTGCAGTCAGATCACTGCTAAAGATTCAGAGGAGCAAAATCAGCTGAGAGTGGAAGAAAGGGGACAAAGTGTTTTTGCTCAAAAGTGCAGAGGTCATATCAGACATAACCTCAGTCTACAGACGCATTCGGTTCCTTTCGGCTACGGGAGTCTTCTGCTTTTCAGTCACCCACCACTTGATCTGCGAGTGTGTACACATATATATGTTTAGACATGATTAGAAGCAGAAAGCCCAGTGTGTGAGGTGCACCGTGCTATTTTTATTCCGCGTATATGGCATGTGACGGTGTGTGACTTATTGCCTGGTTGACGCATGACTATACCATGATAACCATTGTCCTCATTCCTCGATTATATATGCCTGGCTTCAGAACGCATGATTGAGAAGACCAGGTTGTAAAAGGCCGGTAAGCAGGGGAAGCTACAGGGAGTAGTACTGGGGTGGCGACCTCTCCTGACTTGTGGGGTCACCTTCCTATGTCCAAGACTAATAATGAAAGCCCTGATTACCCCGGAGACAGTCATGTCTGATCTTGCCATCTGCTTTTTGTGTGTGCTTGCCATCTGCTTTTTGTTGTGTGACTGCGATTAGATATGGAGCTGAGGAATAATATGTCGGTTGTTGTGAGTCTTAATCCTGAAATGGACCGATTAAGAAAGAAACACCCCACTGTTAGGTGTGCGTGTAAGGTACACCTTAACACAATTTTCTGAACTTACAAAGCTAAATAAATCCTCTTTTAGCGCAGCAAAGTAACCACATACACCCGATTATGACAGATGATCTAATACTATATGATGCCGCCCTTCTCAGATATAACTGCCGGTAGACGAATGTGTCCGATCTTGACATTTGCTTTTTACGTGCCCACGATTAGACCGGGGTAATGTTTGGGTTGTGAATCTCAATCTTGAAAACGACAGAGAAACAACTGTTTGGCATGCGTGCATGTAACATATAGTGTAAAGGTAAGATTGGCTAACTGTCGAATCGAACAATCTCATGCACGTACAAGCACCAAGGCTGCTAATTAGGGTTGCAAGCGGCAACCCGTGAGAGCCCACGGAAACAAAATTTAATTCAAACTAGACAAATTTTTGTTAAATTTTTTATACTAGACTAATAGATTTTGCCTACGGAGCGTGGTGGATCTGGTGCCGCTTTGCAATCCTACTGTTAATGTCGCTTCCGATGGCCGCTCAGCCAGACGCAATCGCGAGCAGCAGCAGTGCCTAGGATGAGGGGAAGTTGCACTTTTTTTTCTTGCCGATGGACACAGAAGCAATTAGAACTATTCCCCTATCGACTAGAAGGCAAGACGATTTCTAGGCATGGCACTACGAGAGGACGGGTATTTTTTCCGTTCGATCGGCATACCGCATGCTTGTGAATACGAGAGAGAGAAGGACATCATGGCTGGAGGAGAGTGATGGCACCTTAAATATTGGCAAGGAAGCAAAGGACTGGACGTCGTTGTGGAAGGTGCAAGTGCCGTCTAAGGTCCGTGTTTTCCTTTGGAGATTAGCACGGCAATCTATCCCAACTGCTGACCTGCTACACCACCACAATATGGCAAAGCAAAGCTCCCGTGCGATCTGTGGGCAGCCAGATTCCTGGGAGCATTCTTTGCTAGAGTGCAACATGGCACGAAGCGTCTGGGCGTTAGCGCCAGAAGACACTGTTGATCTGATTAGAAATGTCAGAGAGCCCCATGCAAAAGCATGGCTGACGGCGGTGATGGAACTACCCCGGGAAGTCTGTACAAGGATCGTTGTGACGATGCGGGCCCTTTGGCATGCTAGGCGAAAACAGATCCACGAAGGGATATTCCAGAGCCCTCTTTCGACACAATGTTTCGTGGAAAGGTTTCTGGCGGACCTGCAACTGATCAAACCTACAGCATGAGCTGTCCGACAACACACGAGAGAAGAGCCTAAATGGATCCCTCCCCCAAGGGGAGTGATGAAGATCAATGTCGACGCTGCTACTTCGAAAAATTCCACTATGGCGGCCTTTGCAGCGGTGGTTCGTGGAGACGATGGTGGCTTCATTGGTGCATCGTCGGTGGTTGTAGACGGGTTGACGGATCTGGAAACGTTGGAGGCTCTGGCTTGCAGGGATGGGCTTGCGGTCGCTGCTGATCTGTCTCTGTGGCGTATTAGAATAGCAAGCGACTGTGCCAACGTGGTTCGAAGTATTGCAGAATCGTGGAAGGGGGCCTATGGCCACGTCGTCCAGGAAATCAAAGCAAGAAAGGTGGACTTCCAGAGTGTAGAGGTCGTTCATGAGAGAAGATCGGCAAACATTGATGCACACACTCTGGCAAGAAAGTCTATTTATTTATCATTAGGTACATGTTTGGCTACAATCTCCATCTAAGGGTGTTTGTATAAACTATATGATTGATTAATAAAGGAGGTGGTGATTTCTAAAAAAAAAAAAGCAGTGACTGCAGGCCTAGCCACAGCTAACACCAATAACTAGCATGATGTATGAATTGGGAAGTGGAATCTGCGCCTATTTTGATGCAATAAAAATGGGGATTGGGGTCCCATTTTGATGATTTCTCTTCTTCGATCTAAATTAATTTACTCAAGTTTATGTAGATTTAGATATATCTAGTATTAAAATATGTCTAGATACGTCTGAATCTAGATAAATTTGAGTCAATCAGTTAGGATCGGAGGGAGTAGATAATTCAACACGTGTATGATCTGATGTCCTGAATTGCCTCCAAATTTAGTGTGTGCTCTTTTACTATGTTTTTTACTCCATCCGTCCTACAACGTTTTGATCCCTCGGTCGTTGCTCGCGTCTCTCGTACGGAGGCCCACCAATGCGTGCATGTTTCCTTGTTTGTTCGCAAAACTGCCTCCGCCGTCTCTCACGCCTACGGCCTACGCCGCAGCGCCTCCTACGCGCAGCCACCGCCTCCTGTTCATGTTGCCGCCATGCGCTGAGCCGCTGATGCCCGCGTCACCGCCGCCGTACTGCTGCACGCCGCCGCGTGGACGTGCCGTCGGGCCACCACCGTGCCGTCGAGGCCGCCGCCGCATGGCTGCGCACAACGCGCCACCCAAGGCTGCGGATCCATGACGAGGTAGGTGCCATGACGAGAATGAAGCTTGGGTTGTGTATCCATGGCTCGGTGCTACGTGCGGCAACCGGCGGTGCTACAAGCGAGATCCAAATGGAGGACCTAGGGTGATCTTTTTGTTAGAGAAGGTTATAGAGATTAAAAAAGACCTAAAGTTGGAAAATTTTGATCGCACAAAGACTAGCGCATTTTTTCCCCTTTACTCCTCTCCTCCACTTCTTCTCTCCTTCTCTTCTTCTCTCCTCTTCTTTTCCTCCTCCTTCTTCACTCTCCGGCCAACTCCTCCTACTCCGGCCATGGCCTCCACCACCTCCGGAGACACCTCCTCCACCGCCTCCTAATACTCCTTCTACTCCGGTGACCCATCCTCCACCGACGGCCTCCTTCCCCTTCTCCTAGTCCGGTGACCCCTCCTCCTACTCCAACGACCCCTCCTAATCCTACTCCACCTACACGGACGGCCTCCTACTCTGGCGACCCCTCCTCCTACTCCTACTCCGGTGACCCTCCTCCTTCTCCACCCACCACCCACCTCCCACTCCCACTCCGGCCACCACCACCCACCACCCACCTCCCACTCGGGCCAGATCTAGGCTACTTTTTTTTGAATTTCGAAAAACAAAAATGGCGCATTTCGCAATATGCGTCACAGAAGTTTGCGATTTTAAATTTCGGGCGGGATCTAGCCCACCTTTTTTTTGAAATTCGAAAAGACAGTTCTGTGGCGCATATAGGCAATATGCGCCACTGAACTTTGAGGACTTATGTGACGCATTTTGAAATGTTTTACAGAACTTACTTTAGTGGCGTGATAAGAGTGGCGCATTCCACAGAAGTTGACAAATGGTACGCCACTAATGAGCTTTTTCCTAGTAGTAATATTAGATTTATGGATGAGTCGAGCCGGACGCATTTGTTCGGATGAGTCGGCTCGCTGGGACGCCACAGATGCCCCGCATGTCTGTGCGCGGTCAGACAGAATGCGTCGGTCCGGTGGAGATGCCCTAACATTGGCTCAAAACCAAAGACGCCATAATATACCACCTCTAGACAAGAATCGGTCCTTCGCCGGAGGACACTCTGCTACCGATCTCATCTACAGACACCTTGCAGCGTAGTGTCACGCTCGACAGTGCAGTCAGATCACTGCTGAAGATTCAGAGGAGCAAAATCAGCTGAGAGTGGAAGGGGACAGAGTGGTTTGCTTAAAGTCGAGGGGTCATGTCAGACATAACCTCAGTCTACAGACGCATTCGGTTTCTTTCTGCTACGAGAGTCTTCTGCTTTTTAGTCACCCACTCCATCTGCAAGTGTGTAAGTGTACACACATATGTGCAGACATGAAAGCCCAGTGTGTGTGGTGCGCCGTGCTATTTTTATTCCGCGAATATGGCATGTGACGGTGTAGGGCTTATTGCCTGGTTGACGCATGACTATACCATGATAAACGTTGTCCTCGTTCGTCGATTATACTCCATATGCGTGGCTTCAGAATCAGAGCGCATGATTGAGAAGACCAGGTTGTAAAAGGCCGGTAAACAGGGGAAAGATACAGAGAGTAGTACTGGGACTGGGGTGGCGACCTCTCCTGACTTGTGGGGTCACCTTCCTATAATGAAAGCCCTGATTACCCCGGAGATAGTCATGTCTGATCTTGCCATCTGCTTTTTGTTGTGTGATTGCGATTAGATGGGGGAATAATGTTGTGGTTGTTGCGAATCTTAATCCTGAAACCGACCGACCGAGAAAGAAAGAAACACCGCTTTTAGGTGTGCGCGTCAGGTGAACCTTAACACAATTTTTCTGAACTTAGAAAGCTAATAAATAAATCCTCTTTTAGTGCAGCAAAGAAATCGCATACACCCGATTAAGACGGATGATCTTATACGAATATGATGCCGCCCTTCTCAGATATAACTGCCGGTAGATTGAATGTGTCTGATCTTGACATTTGCTTTTTACGCGCCTAATCGATTAGACCGAGGAATAATGTTTGGGTTGTGAATCCCAATCCTGAAAACGACAGACGGTTTGGCACGCGTGCATGTAACATAGTGTCCAGGTAAGATTGATAAACTGTGGGATCGAACAAACTCATGCACGTACAAGAATGGGAGATCTTCTTCTTTTGTTTTGCTTACAACTCAAGGGCAAGGGAAATATCGTGAATTCGTGAGAGGGGCTAGTTTTTGGTTCCCCGGTCGACATCATGCTTCTTCCACCGCTGAAGGAAAGGGCCAAAGCCTCGAGAAAAGCCGAGACAAAAAGCGTGTAGTAATAGATTCGGCTGGTGTCATGCACTGGCCGCTACCATGCACAGTAACAGCCCCAGTGCAACGACATTTGTCTGCCGCGCTCATCGTCGAACAAAAATACCACTGCGATAATCATGTCGCTAAGTTTTGGCATGCACCTAGGCTTCAAGGCCGAAAGACTAAAGATATCGCACCTTCTATCTTTGCCATCTCTAAGTTAAAAGAACTTTTCGGTTCACAGAGCTCTGCAACAAGATCTTTGGATTGCAAAATTAAACTTCAATGCGTGCATTTCGGCCAATTTTATCAACTAGTTTTACACTCTTTGGAGCAAACTACAAGAGATTCATCTTAGTAAGGCCTATGGTGATGTCATTTCTTTGGAAGCTCAACCCCGATGGTAAATACT
This sequence comes from Avena insularis, assembly GCA_023614405.1. NCBI lineage: Eukaryota > Viridiplantae > Streptophyta > Magnoliopsida > Poales > Poaceae > Avena > Avena insularis. The sequence goes on along the minus strand of CM042691.1, from coordinate 375,330,596 downwards.
CCGCATCATCTGCATACATGGCGCAACTAGCTGCAACTCCCGCATCCTTCATGACGCCGGCAGTTTGGAATAATTGGGCTTCCCAAAATGCAAGTTTTTTTTTTGCTTGGTTAGCTCTCCAAAACCGGGCGTGGACAGCGGATCGTCTTGCACGTCGTGAGTGGCCTAACTGTGGGCTTTGCAAAAGGGAGTCCGAGACCGCGCGCGGCGTACCTCATCTTCAAATTTAGATTTTCTAGGCGAATTTGGGGAAGCATCAAGGTGTGGCTCACATTACAAAACTTTGATGTGGAGCAATGGAATACACTTGGATCGTCGGAAGATTGGTGGTGGTGCTCTATCACCCCGGCGTCAACACTCAACAGGCAGCGATGAAAAGTGCTTTCTTATTAGCCGCATGGGAGAATTGGAATGAGTGAAGCGCGAGGGTCTTAAAAGATGCGTCCTCCATGTCTTTGGTAATTCTCGCGGCGAATAAGAGAAAGGAAAACGATAGGATTCCACCGGGGATCGCTTCGTTCGATCCCCTGGGTCCCTTGTTTTCTCGCGTTCACACTAGGCTCCATCGACTAATATTTTTCCGTTCGCTCTTCGCCGTGTCCCGTTAGATTCATCGCTCCAGCCGGCCACGCGCCTCCTCGTGGCAACCGCCGCCGCCCTCATCCTCGAAGCCCTCGCGGTCCCTCATCCTCGACGCCACGCGCAGACCCGCCGCTGTAGGGGCCGAGCCACCGCGTCTCCTCACCCCTGCGTGCAGCCATGCCCTGCGCAGTCCGCGCCGCCCGATGCGTCGCAAGCGTCGCCTGGCTGCCTACAGCGCTGCCAGCGCTGCTGGGACCCTACAGCGGGCAGCCATGGGCGTGAGCTCTCGCCGTCGACGAGCTATGATGCCTGCATCGGTGGTGGCGCTGCCCTCGCCGGTGGTTGCGCCGGCAGCGACAGGTGGGCGTATGTGCCGCAGATCGAACACGGCATCAGTCCACAGTTTCCCGTGCGCCTCACGGACAGAGTTCGTCCGCTGCGATTAGTCTACTCTAGAGTACTTCTTTACCGATCTCAAGACCAAGAGTCGGGACTAAAAGAGGATCACTAACTAGCAGGACCCTAAAAGGGATACATAGTAAAAATAACTATCAATTTATGGGTTGGAGCAAAAAGCTACGCATATCAGGACAGCTAAACAGCGTGGTCCGTAAATTTTTTTTCAGATTTCGGCCGAAAAATGTCTCTCAACCTCTACTAGTGGGGGTCGCGGTCCGACCCGTAGGGAGGAAATTTCAGTTCCCACCCGCCTCCTTCCCTTCCCCATTCCACGCATCTGTCGTCGCCGCCACCAGATTCTCCTCCGTCGCCGCCGCCCGAGGCCAAAATTCGCAAGCTCCCCCGCGCGCCTCGGCGACCATGACTCCCCTGACTCCCTTGTGCCACCGCCCACCGTTCCTCCACCGGAATCCGCTGTCGAGCCATCGGAATCAGAGATAAACTCGGACGCGAAGGTCGATCTCTCCGACTGGTCGTCTTCGGACAATTCGGACCTCGACGTGTTGCTCCAGGACGACGACTTGGAGATCACGGCCCTCCTCCTCGCCGCCAAGGACCTCGACAACCGCCGAAGGTTGCTGGATCGGCGGTGCGGGTCGGTGCCGGGCCACGTATGCATCTATCGAAATCCCGCCCTCGGCCACATTCAAGCTTTTCTTGAGACACATTGAGAGAATGAAAATGAGGCAACCCATACGCAGCTCAACAATGATCTCATCGAGCACCACTAGCAGAGAGAAGGTCGTAGGGCATGATCTACTCTTGTTCTTCTTGTGAAATGAACTATTTATTTGTGTGATGAAACATTTGTTATTTGTAAATCTTGTGATTCAAACTATTTAATGTAATTTGATTAAAACATTGTTGTAATAATTTGGATGATTCTTGTATGCTCAAACTATTGATTTGATTGATTATTACTATTGCTTGAATGATTTGTGTATATTTGAGTATATAAAATTATGCAAAAAAAACTGTCCAAAGCCCTATTTTTTGGATGGGCATGATGAACGCGTGGAGCAGCACCCATAAACGCACACAGAATTCTATTTTACGAGTTGCCTTTACGATGCTGCTCCTATCCGGCGTTGTCTCTGGCCCATAAAACGGATTTTCCATGTCCTGCAAACTTCGAATATGGGTTATCTTTTTAGGGGCCATGCTAGTGATGCTCTAAGGGCATCTCCATCGGGCCGACGCATCCCGTCCGAGCGTGTCCGAACTCGTCCACGCGGACGCGCTGCGCGACATTCCAGCGGGCCGATCCTTCCGAACAAACGTTTCCGGCTCGATCCATCCGTGCATCTAACCTGAGCAACGGTTGCGTCGGTCCAGACACACGCGGACAGAGCGGGATGTCCCGTCCGTTGGCCACCCGAGGCCCATATCTAAGTGAGACATTAGTATTTAATATAGCTATTAATTAGATTCCATGCCAGTTACAAAAAGGTCATTCAAACAAATTAGAGGGATGCTACTGCTGCTACTACGGCTATGGCTACTGCTGGAGGAGGACGACGCGGCGGCTACTCGCCGTCGTTGCCACGGCCACCGTCAGGGGCGGATTCAGGCAGGGGGCTACCGGCGCTGTAGCACCGGCCGGACGCCTGTAATACAATGATCATGTGCCAATTTTCAAGGCTAAAAACATGGAAAGCCTAGATAATTAGCATCATTAGGAAGTAGTAGCACCAGTCATGGGCTCCTTCCGGCTCCGCCCCTGGCCACCGTTGCCGCTGCCGCCGGCTTCGTCGATCGCCGCCCTAGCGGACTAGATGGCCCGCTGCTGGACGCGTTCGCGGTGAAAGTCGCGCGCATGGTCGCGACTCACCGCCTTGCCCGCCGCCTTCCTCCGGTCCTCCGCCGCCCGGTTAGCCAGGGTCTTCTCCATCTCGGCGGTCCAGTGCTCACTCGCCTCCTGTTGGGCGAGCAACTTCGCCAGAGAAGGAGCCGGAGCACCATTGGCAAAGCGCTCTTGCAAGGCGCGAGCGACGGGGCGCCTCCAGCTGGTTCACCTCCTCTCCCTCCTCGTCGTCGTCCTCCGCCACCTCCGTGTCGTCGGCGTCGACGAGACCCCACCACTACTAGAGAAAAGGCTATAGGAGACATGCTTATGCGAGACATATTTAGACCATATGCGCCTCCTATAAAATAGGCGTGGTACACTCCTTCTCCATGCGCCTCTACTATAAAAATAAGCGAGACGCATATGATAAGAATGCGCCTCCTATAATTCCTGTATGGACTAAATCTAGCAGCCCCAGATTATGCGAGGCGCATTCTAATCATATGCGCCTCCTATATATCAGATATGCGAGACGCATATGGGCAAAATGCGTCTCGCATAAGTTGCGTGGACCCAGATGAAAATCGATGGTCGAATATACGAGACGCATATAGTCATATACACCTCCTATAGTTGACAATATGCGAGGCACGTATTGTCACATGCGCCTCCTATACTCTGCCGGCCCCACCCCATCTCCTACCACAGCCACATGACCCCACCCCGCGTGTCCACCTCGTCCATCACCAACCGTGTCCACCGCGGGAGGTGCTAGTTCTCTGGCGGCCGGCCTGTGCGCGCCCCGTGCGGCGAGATCTCGGGGTTTACCGCTCGGGTTCCATTCAAGAGGAGGTTGCTGTAGTTCAGCCACGGCAGGCGGCTTAGCGTTCCAGGGATCACCAGAGGCGAAGGAGTCCTCCAGCGTGCTGGTGGTGCGCGGGGATGTACGCGCCGCAGTCGTCCCGCGGCGCGGGCGGCTCCGGCTCCGGCTCCGCCGCGGAGCAGCCTAGGGTTTACCAAGTCTGGCGGGGAAGCAACGTAAGCGCCCTTCCCCCTCTCCGTCTCCATGCCGTGTGCTCGTCTACCGCGGATCTGGATCTGGCCGCGCGCGCGCGTGCCATGACTCGCTGACTAGGGGTTTGCGTGTGTATTTACCCTTTTTTAGCCTCCATTCCGTTCGACTGGGCGGGGAACCAGATGCTCTGCTGCTGTCTCCGTGGTTCGACATGTTCGCGATCCTGTCCTTGCGAGGTTTCGAATCCTCCGGGTATGGCGACAAAATTGGGTCACGTTAAACCGAGCTTTGTGTTGTAGCAGTAGTGCTTTTTAGTCGGGAAATATTGCTCTGGGGGATTGGAGAAGTAGTGGACTACTACATCCTAGCGTCTGTTGCGCAGTTGCCCTACGCATATGGAATGTTGGTCGGAATCTTTGGAGCCTCTTAAATTTGTTTTCTCCTAATCGTTAATTAATCTTAACCGTGCTACATCTGTGGTTTCTTTGGGTTGTTAATGGATTGTCATACGTAGCAGCTACAATTGAACATGGATGGTGAATAATCATGTTGGATGATTGTGTTTTGGAACCTCCATTATTTGTTGGGAGTGACCGATTTTCAAACCAATTAGGAGTTGGCATCTGTATGAATCAAAACTCAAAAAAAATGAGACTGTCTGTTTTGTTTAGACCGGACAGACACATTTTTAGCGTCCTATTTAGTCTGCCCAACATCGAGCCCTAGCGGCTCAGTTTTGATTCTAAGCTTGAGTCTCAATAGTTTGTAGCTAAAAAGCCCTGCAGCAACTCTCACGCTATCATCTCCAGGAAAAACACACCAGCGACAAACAAAGCACCCAGTCTGCTCTGTTTTGAGCTAAGATCATGCATGGACACCAAACTAAATCTAGTTCTCGAAGAAGGATTAAATCAACATATACTTGCAGCTCAATGTGTCCACTGTGGACTGAAGGAATAAAGTGCAAAACATAAAAAAGGTGTATAGTACTACTAGCTGTTTGGATTTCTCATGGGACATAATAAGAACACAGAAAGGAACAACTTTTATCTGAAGCTAGTGAAGGAGTAACCTAAAGGGATTCTGGTTGCATCATTCCTCTGAACTGGAAAATTATGTTTGGCGGTTTTCATATGTAAAGCTGTTATGTTGATATAATAGCCACTGCCATCCTATTCTTTGTTACTAGACTAGAAAATTGATGTTTTTGTTTGTGAATTTGTTAAATATGCTCCCAGATGTATGAATCTAGTAGTACCTCTTTGCGCTTGATTGAAACATATAATGTGAAGTCTCTAGGATTTATGTCTCCACGATCCTTTGTAATGTTCCTAGCATGCCAATCCATCCATCTGCTTTTGTACATGGTAATGCAAAAGATGCCATCAACACCTCATATGTCCTGTCTCGCAGATCGCATCAGTTGTATACATACAGCTGCATCCTTTAATTTGCATTTTTCTGCATCTGCTATGTCCCATAGTGATCTTGGTTCACTGGAAAGTGGAAATCATGTTTGTTGCTTCCCTGATTGTTCTAGTATACAGCACAGTATCTATCGGTTCTTGTGTTGGCGTGTAAAATTACTAGCCTGGTTTGTGATCTCTGATTTCATTATTGTAATGTGCGCAATCATACTGTGAACATATATGTTTCGTAATATCATCTTTATTATGTGTAGGAGATGGCGAAGAAGTGTTATGTCGCGTACATCGGTCGAGTTCTAGGTGTGTACGAGGAGTGGAAAGACTGCTAGAAGCAAGTGAACAACTTCTCGGGCAACAACTACCAAGGCTATGAGAGCAGAGAGGTGGCGGAAGAGAAGTGGAGGAGGCATGGAAGGAAGAAGTGGAGGAACTTCCTCGTGATCACCACCTTGTTGCTCTTCATGGTAGGTTATGTGTTCTACTTCATCTAGATAGAGCTACGTCGTTGGAGTTGTAATGTGATTGTGAACTTGTACTCGGAGGTGTGAACTTGTGGCACAAACACTTGATGTATGAACTTGTATGTCATGATTGATGTGTCTCGCATAAAAAATAGCCGAAGCTTGAAGCTAGAGGCGCATAAGATATGCGTCTCGCATAAGCTTTTAGGTGCGCCTCGCATAAGCTTTTCTCTAGTAATGCACGTGATGCCGCCTCAGCGGCCAGAGCCACACGCTCCTCCTCGCGGGAAATGCCGACCGTGCGAAAAGCCGCCGACGCTGATAGCAGACATCGCGTCGCCATTGACGTCTCATCGCGAGTGTCAACGGGTGACAGCGGGAGGGAGACAGACAGATGGATCAGGCCGCTGGACACGATCAGCGGGTAGGACAGACCTCCTTTTATACCGACCGCGGTCCGATCCAAACGGATTGTTTGAAGCGACCAGATGGGTAGACCCGGTGAAGATCGCATAAGGAGCGAGAGAGCAATTAGTACACTAGAAGTAAGCATATACCCGCGTGCGGATGACGTAATCTCCATTATCTAGCATAACAGAGCGTGTTTACCAAGCCGATCTTTTACACCACGCGCACGCTACGCAACGGCTCTTTTGAGTTCGAGGCACCGACATGCTCGACCGTCGACACGGTCATTCATCAGGTGCGATCGAGCAAGAAGAACTTTCCTGCTTGTCTACTTCCTCGGGAACGGGCGGGCGATCGACCTGGTGCATACGTCCAGCACGTGTCCAGTCAGACTGTTCATGCGGTCGACGTGTCATGCATTATTGATCTCGTCGTTGTTGTTGCATACTCCATGGTAGTACAGGTCGTGCAACGGCCTGCTGCCATAATTAAATACGAATCCGTCCCATGTGTGATAATTGATCCCTAACTGACTTTGCAAACAGGACAGGACAGGACAGGACAGGACAGGACAGCGGGTGATGAATTTTGTTTCGAATCTGGAATACCCGTACCGGCGGCGCTCATATCAGTACGTATGTTAGCCGTGGACGTAACGCTAATCAATGGACACACACAAACCTCACACCAACGATCGCACCAACTTGGCCAGTACCGTACCTACGTCTTGTCGGTCGAGCCGGCGCGCGGCCCGTGCACGACGGCGGCGCTGCTGAATCAGTCCGCTACAGGGCTACAGTGCCTAGCAATCGTGCTACACCATGTCGTTCAGGCTAATCGGTCGATCCGACGGGCTAGCTGCCAACTCGTGTTCGTCACGGCCAACTGACCACCAGCGGCATGTCCACTCAACTGACCACCAGTGTCCGTACACGTGTGTCTCGGTGCGTCCAAGTGTCGAACTCGACTTTTCCCTCTCTGTATTCTGCCTGCGTCCTCTACTACCATCAACTACACTGTACATGGTACAGACTGCTTCAGTCTGATTGTAGTGCTGGTGCCATAATTAGTGCTAGTTCAGATACAGTGCCGAAGATTCAGAGAAGCAAACAATCGGTGCAAGGGGACACACTGTTTGGTTAAAGTGGAGAGGTCAGCTCAGGTTTGTATACACAAGTGCAACCTGCTACCTTTTCAAATTTCCCACTTGAGGATGAAGAAGAGCATGTATGTACTCATATATGTGCAGACATGATTAGTCGCAGAAAGTTCAGCTTGTGAGGCGCACCTTGTTATTTCTATTCGGCGTACTAAATATGAGAGGCGCACATGGATGGCATGTGACGGTGGTGCGTGACTAGTTGCCTGGTCGATGCATGACTATACCATGATTTGCATTGTCCTCGTTCCTCAATTATACGTGCATCATCGTTGCAGAATGATTGATTGATCGAGGAAACCCAAGTTCTAAGCCCGGTATATATGCAGGGGAAGCGACAAGCATGGGGTGTACTGGAGTGTCATTTCCAAGCGGGGGAAGCTACAAGCATGAGGAGCCCAAATTCTAGTATGGGGTATTAGCTGGCTACCTTACTATGTGCCCAAGATCATAAGTAATCTATCTGAAGTTTGGTAGCATGCTAAAGTTCAGACTGGATGCAGCAAGGAAGGAAGAGCATCCGCTCTTGGGAGCCGTTTTGTATTGATGATATGGGTCTTAGGAGCATATGCTCGGGGATGAAATTGTAAAAATTGAATTAGAAACTGAATTTTGTATGTTCCCTTACATGTGTGTGTGTTGTTTGTAAAAAAAAGACTTATGTTGTTTTCTAGAAACAAAACAAAAAAATGTTGTAAAAAACATGGTTTTAGATGAACAAATGTTTTTAACACAGGTGGCAAAAACACGTTTTACCCTTAAAAAAAATATGCATGGGATATGTACATGTTAATTTTTTCATAATTTTTTAAATCTAAAATTCTCTTTTTTATTTACGCGGGAGCATGTGTTCCTGTGAGCCGTTTTGAATTTTCGAGAATAAATTATGAATGCACCACAGTGCTAATAAGCAGAGACTTTACATTGTGTGGTGCCACTAAAAACCAAAGGATACTCTAGACGACTAACATACGATATTAGTCGCAACAAATGTTTTTACAAGGGTCGCAACAAACAGTTTTGCAGAGAAAAAAAATAAAAAATGTTTTTTACCTAAAAATTATGCATGCGATATGTACATATTAACTTTTCATAACTTTTTTACATTTATAAAATTCTATTTTTATTTAGGCGGGAGCATGTGTTCCTGTGAGCTCTCTTGAATTCCCGAGAATCGATTATGAATCTAACCACACAGTGCTAAGCCGAGACTTTACTTTACTTTGTGTGGTGTGCCACTAAAAACCAAAGGATACTCTAGACGATCCTAAATATTACTCGTTGAATAAGCTCGATGGTCCAAATTATGCAGTCGTTTCCAATATGGCTTGAAAAATACATTTGACCTTGACAGTTGCCTTTTCAAGTGCTTTCGATTAGATGGAGGAACTAAGATCTCGTTTTCGTGGGGAAAAAAAGGTCATCCCGAAGTTAACATAATTCACAGAGTAGTTCAGTTAAATTGTCTCCAATCGAACCCGGACAAAAGGAACAACTCGTGCATGCACAAGCACAAGCGCTAACGTCGGATCGAGCAGCGCTTGTATTTTTGATTTCTTACGACGTAAGAGCCAAGATCGACGAGATCGTTGTATCGGTTACCCGGTCAACATCATGCTCCATCGTCATCCACTGAAAAAAGAAGAATTTTCGTGATAATTAAAGGGATGTCAGAGTCTCAGAGAACACAAAAGCTGACCGAGAAAGTAGTGCAAAGATTCTGCTACGATTCACCAGCATGCACGGTAGTACTACTATCTAGTACCAAGTAGCACCAACATTTGTCTGCCCGGCCGGCCTCGCCCCATCCTGTCAGGCCTGCTATGAGATCGAGCTTACCATGCGCGCCGGGCCACCGGTGGTTGCTACCTACGTACACTGCCGGATTTGTAGCTGTTTTAGCTGATGAAGCATTCAACGCCAGTGGCTCGTACTGTTGAAAACATAAGCAACAGTTTAGTTGATTGAAGCTGAATTGAACGGTAAAACATAATTAATAAAATAATAATTAAACTAATCGTGCATACAAACAGAGTAGATGAACCAACGACATCTAAACAGCGAGCTCCTGTGAAACGGTTCCAATTAGTGGATGCATGCATGAACGTGGCAGGTTGATTACTACATGCGGGGTTGATTTGTGCATGCGCCTAGATGCGTGTATACGGCCACCTAACATTACATGAAGGTAGTTGTTGCTCGGGCTCCAACAATAGCGCCCAAAAGAATCAGCGATTTATGGTTTGAAAATTAACAATAGATGTAGGAAGTCGGATCTCCTCGTCTTTAATTATAGATTGGCATGGGGAATCAAGCCACCTTGCCGGAATCGAGCTTAGAGGGCGGCTGCGCCCGGAGGTGGACCGGAACAGTCGGTGTTTTATTTTCGGTAATAGGAAGCATTGACGCTTTGCAGTTTATGTAAAAACATACTCCAAAATTTAGTATATATAATACATGAGGACTAATATGGAGAAGCTGCAACTTTTTTACGGTTTTAACCACTTTTACGGAGTTATTCAGGCCATTTTTTACCCTTTTTAGAACAGTACTATAAATTTTATAAATTTAAGAAGATCTGCGGTATATCCTAGAGATGCTGTAACCAGGCCCCATATTCTCTCCGTGACCCTGTTCAAAAAAATATTCACTCCGTGACTGGCTCATACCTGAGCACACATCGGGTGTGGTCCCACGTGTCAGCAGCCCAACACCACTTACGTCACACAGCCGAACCCGATTTGACCGTGCGGCACATGGAAATTTGACATGTGCGTCTTTTTACTGGCCATCGTTTGGCCGGAAGTCCATTTGCCAAGTTCTCAACGGCAATGCTAGTGAAGGAGCATCTCTCGAGAAAAATACCCTGCACTGGTACTATCTGTCGACCCTGGCCTGCAGATCGAACACGGCATCAGTCCACGTTTTGCCTGCAGTTTACGAACCCCCATGCATCTGACAGAGTACGTCCACCCAGATTAGCTTTTGTTTACCGATCTCAAGGAGACAGATGGCTGACGAGAGAGAGAGATCAAGCAGTAGTACCGTACTGAAGGTACTGAATTGATCAACTAAAATAACTGCCCTGATGGCATCACCGGCCGTGATAGGATTAACTTAGCATAGCAGGGCGTGTTTACCCTGGCCGACCTTTTATCGCACGCACACGCCACGCAACGTCTCGCCGGAGAGAGCGATGGTCGCCGGCTTCGAGGCACCGACATGCATCGATCGGCCGACATGGGCTGATGGGCAGGGCAGCGACGAGGAGGAAGAAAGAACGTTCGTCCGTTGCCTCCTCGGTTTCGACTAGCTAGCCGGGTCTACTAGTACTAGGGCGGCACATGGCGGAGGTCTATCAGGGTTCACAATGAGTAGCTCGCTCTGGGTCTGTGATCGGGCAGTTTTCCGGTCTCAGACTGTTCCTCGGGTGATGTATACAGTACATTTCTTGGGCTGGACCCACTTGTCAGAAGGGAATTTCCTGTCAGTAACGGTCGACACACAAAGTGAGAAAAGCACTGATCAAGTAATCAGTGCTTGCACCAGTTGATGAGTACAGCACCACTAGCATGTACAGTTAAAACCGCCAATGTCAATCATGCCCATACTTGATTGTTTTCCCTGCGTGTGTGTGCATGTTGTCCCGATTAAGCTAGCCCCCGCTGGTAGCGGTAGGTCAAGTGTCCAAACCGTGTATATACGCGTGCGGGGATGCTGCAGATCGTACTCTCATCTCGTCTAGTACCTTCTTTTCGAGCATCATATGCGTGAACTGTCCATCAATTGCCCACGGAATGATTGGTCTCGTCTACCCGGCCGGGGTAGGTGTACCGTCGATCGATTGCCCAACGGGCGCGATATCGATGCGTCATATACTCGTGCTCAAGTCATGCATGATTGTCGCACATATGGTACCGTTCGTGCCTTAATAACTTCAATGGTTCCTCTGTGACTGACTGATCATTGTTCCACTTGATCTGGTGGTTTTGCACACAGGACAGGACAGGGGGAAGAAAGAAGGGGATGATGCACTGACTCACTTACTTGTGTTTCGATTCGGAAGACCATTGCGTACCGGCGCGTCAGTTGAGCACTACTTTTAAAGCTAACAAATGCGAGCGTACGTGTGCGTCCTCTCGTGATATTAATACTGCATGCACGTACACGTACCAGAGGCATGCCAGCACGCACGTACATGCATGCTTGGTACGTACTCCTGTAGACATGAAGACACGCCATATGCATCGGTACAGCAGGATTGGTACTGTTACTTTAAGAGAAGGGCAATATTAGAGTCAATCGTTGGCTATAAGTTATGTCCAAGTTGTTTAGAGTCAATCTAATAGTCAATATATATAATAATTAGTAAAAATATATTATATTATATATGACTCATTTTACACTCTCACACTGTGCCTAGAAGCACGTGCTCCAGCTGACTCTTAACTAAGAGCCAACTCCACTTTTCTCTTCTCTTCTATCTCATCCAACTAAACATAAATATACTATTTTAATTCTTATAGCCTGCTGACTGGATTTTATTGTACTTGCTCTAAGTAAGCGAAAAACACGGGACGGCAGGACAAGCAAACTTGTTTTGCAGCACATGTTACCGAGGAGTTTAAGATGGCTGCACTGCACACCGAGGGGCACAAGGTAGTTTTAGGGGGCAATTTTGGGCTGCCCCAAATGTCCGACAGTATGAACAGGCGTCTTGAAGACGTGTCCCTGCCAGACACACTATGAGAGCCGTCGGTGTATATATGCTCTAACCAGCGGCCTCCACTCAACGGCGGTGTACGTACGTACACGTGTGTCGGTGCATTCAACTCGATCGAACACTTCTCCTTGTCTCTATTCTGCATCCGTCCTTTGCTTAGAAACATCAACCTACATACAAACAGACTACTGATTGATCAGTGCTGAAGATTCACAGAAGCAACTATCAGTGGAAGGGGCAGGGCCGGTCCTGACTTTTAGAGGGTCCGGACGAAACTAAAATCTAGGGCCCTGTAAGCATAAAAATATATGTATTTGTAAAGAAATTGTTAAAGGAAGGATGAGGATCATCCCCGTCTATTGCAACTGCATATATATATTATTGATCACTCAGAATGCTGAGAAAATCCAAGAATCAGTGTCAAAAGACTCGGCTAGCAGGAAATAAAGAAAAAACTGGATGCCACTCAAAATAACTGTCTCAGGATAGTATCTCCACAAGCCACACAAATCTAGAACAATTAACGATGGCATTGTGTTTTGAGGAGGGAAATAAAGAAAGTACAATATGTCAAATGTTATAAATAAACACTTAAATTGCATATCGTAGTAATTTTCCTAACAAATATCGTAGTAATTGCATATCTTAATCCATTCATGGCTGAGTAAAGGACAGAAGCCCACATTAACAAAAGGAAAAAAAAACCAAGCTAATGAAAGTAAAAAAGCCCAACATAAGAGCATCCCAACAGGCGCTGGAAAATTTGGCGCTGGAAAAGACCTTTCGCGCGCGTTGTATAACGTTTACCGTGCCAAAAACCTATCGGCCAAACTCAGGCACTGTAAAACTCTTTTTTACACGTCGCGGCAGAAAACTCAGTTTCACAGACGCTGTATATTTGCAGCGCACGCCAGGCGCCATCTAGCACAATTTTGACAAGATCACAAACACGCGGCAAATATAGATGATTCACATATGAAGTTCAACAAGTTCTTCAATAGCTTGCACAATTTAAACAAGTTCCTCATTCCCTACACAAAAGATGCATATGACAAGTTCATCATTCACACACATCAAACATCGGTGTTTGCCGCCTTCCCGGCGCGTAGTTCGCCGACGCTGATGGCGCCTCGTTTCTGCGCGGCGGAGGCGGCGCTTGGGGCTAGAAGTCGAAGTTCGCGCCCGGCGCGGTGTGCAGCGACTGTTGCTCGGCTTGGGCGGCGGCCGCCTTCACCTTCTTCGCCTCGGTGGCGCCACCCTTCCCCTTCTTTTGCCCACCGGCGCCGACAGACGCAGGGCGCTTGGCGACACCCTTCTTCGGCTTCGGAATCCCACGCGCGACGGTTGGCCGGGGCGCGACGCCCATGCTAGGGTTTCTGGCGGCGGCAGCAGGATTCAGATGGATAGGTGGCCGCATTGCGGCAGCGCCGACGGCGGAGGGCGCGCAGGTGTAGGGCGGAGTTGGGGGTGGCGCTGTGACCTTCCATCGTCGGCGGCGGCACAGCGCGGGCAGAGGAGACACGCGCGGGAAGATTCAACGAGGCGGTTGGCTCTTCGCGCTCGACGGTTTCGTTTTTAGCGCGCGGCAGCAGAAGCGACAGATAAACAGCGTACGATAGCGCAAAGTTCCGTGCGCCAAACTTTTTTTTCCAGCGCGCACTATTTTCCAGCGCCTGCTGGAGCGTGGTTTTGCTCCCTCGGCGCAGTAAATTAGCGTTTAGTTGGACGCGTGACATAGATACAGTGCCTATTGGAGATGCTCTAACAAAAGGAAATAGGTCCAGATTCCAGTCCAGTAGAAGCAGCGTAACGCTTCGGGGTCATCTTTATGAAGCATATGTGAAAACTGAAAAGAACTCCGATCTGCAGCTGCTCTAATGGTGCCCTAGATGTAGACGGCTTGGCTAGTTGGGACTTGGCCCCCCTTCCTTCGAGGGCCCGGGGCGGCCGCCCCTCCTGACCCCCCTCAGGGCCGGTCCTGGTCAAGGGGGACAAAGTGTTTGCTTAAAGTGGGCAGGTCAGCACAGCTCAGGTTTGTACTACTCCCTCCGTTTAGAAATATAAGATGTTTTAGGTTTGTGAAGTAGATGTACCTATACACTTTCTAAACGGAGGGAGTAGTATATAAAGTGCATGCAGTTTCAGCTACTACGATACCTTCTACTTTTTCAATTTCCCCACTTGAAGAGCAGCGAGAGCATGTACGTAACCATGTACTGTATGCCTAAACATGATTATTAGTCGCAGAAAGTTCAGTTTCTGAGGCGCATCTTGTTATTTCTTTCTTTTCAGCGAGACGCACATGCATGGCATGTGGCGGGTCGTGACTTGTTGCTGGTTGACGCACGACTATTCCATGATTTGCATTGTCTCATTCCTCAATTATACATGCGTCGTTTCATAATGGATGATCGAGGAACCCAAGTTTTCTTTTGCGTGCCAGGTATGCGGGGGAAGCTACAAGCATGGCCCGTACCAATGGAGTGCCAACCTCCGATATGTGCACTTTATCGCTATTACATTAGTAAGGAACTTTGGTCGAGAGTATTAGTCACGGTTCTGGTATAAATCGGAACTAATGCTCTGTTCCTAACGGTTAGAAACGGTCGCAGGGACCAGAAGATATTAGTCCCGGTTCGTATGGGAACTTTAGCCTCGGTTCGTTTAACAAACCGGGGCTAAAGGGTCTGGCGCTGGAAAAGAGCAGATGCGTGGACCTTTAGCCCCGGTTTGTTTCTCAAACCGGGACTAAAGTTCCCGACTATATCTTCTTTCCCTTCCCAGCCCGAGCCATTTCAAGCTCACATAATCATCCCTCTCAATTTTCTCCCCTCAAACTCGAGTTCTTCCCCATTTTTCTCAAGATTTGTGAAGATTTTTTGGCTCCACATCTATCAAGGGTCCTAAGAGGTTAGCAACTTCATCATTTCAGCTCTCATTGCTTGTTTTAGCTCATTTCATGCCCTAGAAATGGATAGATTTTATGTGGGTTTTATCTCTGTATATCTGGTTAATTTGGCACATATAGTTCTCGAAATTCATTTGATTCATCGAAGCACGCATAGATACATGAGTTCATCCTATATACATATCTTGATATGACACGTTGTCTTGAAATTCGATCGGTTCACAGTGCATCATGTCACCGTCAAACAACAAAATATTCTTCTTTCTTCTATATGTCGTCACAAAATCCATTGAAACAAAAATAAATACCAAAACTATGAAGGCACACATATATATAGTAACGCCCTAGCATTTTAGTTAATCATCGGCCAGTTAAGCAAGAAAAAACAAAAACATGAACACGCCAAGGAGCTACCAAATTAAATTAGGGAGTGCCTCTATGGCGAGCTCCTCGAAGATGTCTGAGGACGAGGCATCCTAAGACATCCCCGAGAAGCTCTGCCATAGTGGTGTCCCTGCTCTCGCACACCTTCGAAGGTGACCATCTAATAACACTAGTAGAAAACAGGACACTAGTCCCGGTTTGTAAGAGGCTTTAGTCCCGGATTGCAATCCGGGATTAACGTATCGGGACTAAAGGTACAAACCGGGACTAGATTGTCTCCACGTGGCCCCGCTGCGCGTGCTGGGCTGGAGGATATTTATTCCCGGTTCGTAACACGAACCGGGACTAAAGTTCTTCTGTCGCGGCAGTGTTTTGCACCAAACTGAGGTGGGTTTTAGGGTTTTCTTTTTTGTGTGTTTGATTATTTTTCATTTTGTGTTTTCATGTACATATTATTCTACGCTCCTACATGTTGTATACATTGATGCATATATAATATAATTTCACTCACGATAACATAAATACATATAAATATATACACAACCGAGACTAGAGCTCGTCTAATTGATTTACACCAAGATCATTACAACAGATACTGTCTTTTTGTGTCTATCCACAATTACACGAAGGTCTATCTACGTTGTACTCTCCTTTTGAGTTTATGATGTTTCTGAGCAAAAATTCCGACAACTCCTCTTGAATTGCTAGTATGCGTTTATGTGGTAGGATCTTATGCCGCATCGCATCCAACTATATATAAAGAAGTTGATCATTATGAATGGAACTCAACAAAAACTATGGTATAGAATAAATTGTGAATATATTGTTTACGTACTTTAATAAAGTCTGTGCCCTGCTCCATACACCCACGAATGAACTCGCATACGTAATATCCACATAAATTAGTCCCCTGTAGTTGCACCGCACACTTTTTCATCGAGAATATAATTCAATCAGATAATAATCAAGCATGATAATTATAATAATAATAATTGTAATATCCACATAAATTAGTCCCCTAGCTCTCGTACTACTTACCGGGACCGTACGAAAAGTGAGTTCCTCACGCCATTCACCCTGAACCTCCTTCGTAAACCTTTTCCAAACCCTGTCCGGCAAAAAAGAAATGAATGAGTTATTAATTAGTTTACATCTCAGAGAATGAACGAAAGAGACAGATATAGTGATTGAAATTAATTTTGGAGGCAATCAATTATGTTGCGGTAGTCTTCCATCAACTTCTTTAACGAGTCCGAGATTTCAAATTTTGCACGGTCAACGTCAATGTTTAGAAGAATCCAGTGAAAGCTGCGCACGTTTATATACACTTAAGATCGAGTAAACAAAAATTGAATATGTACAAGACAGTAAGACTCCTACCCATAGTTGTAAGGAAATAGTATTTGTGTCTTGTAATGTTGCTCCATTAAAAAAATTAGCAAGTTATCCTCCGTTTCCTCGAGGTTATTTATTAGCGTATGTCCATTAACTCTATTTGGGTCAACGAACCCAATGCTGTAGATTGACTTTCTTCTACATTCTTGAATCTTCATTCTGCATATATAATAGCATACAAAAGGAGCTATAGTGAGAATAACGACAGGAAATGAATTGAACGAGCTGAGTTAGTGACTTAATTACTTACAGACAATAGCAGCTGAGGAGGGACTTGTCGAGGGCGTCTAGGTTGAATAACTGAAATAGTTCACAAAGTTCAATGGAGATCTCGTCTGGACGGAAGTAATCCTCTCCAACTTTACATAGGAGAAATTGTCTCCCTTCCTTTGTGACTTTCAAGTACCAGATATGCAACAGTCGCATATGTGTTGGTAGATCATCGAATACCTCATCGCTGACCAGAGGCTCCCCGTAGACAAATTTTCGTGCTATTGGTCCCTTGGCGACATTATCTCCGCCGGATAGAAGTGCTTCGACCGACACGTTACACTCCTTGGCTAATTTAATAGCTAATTCCATATTTATTCTACCTTGTGTGGGCTAGGGTAACACCTTGAGCGGGGCAATGGATTGTTTTGCCTGTTTGCCGAGCTGGGCAACTTCTTTTGATTTTCTCCCACTTGCAGTACTGTTTGATGACTTCTCTTTTAGTGTCTTCGTAAGACAGCGTGTATAGTCATCTTTCCTATTTAACACATGTTGGGGTGGTTGCTCAAGGAATGCCTTGAAGTGCTTCTTGACTTTTGGATCAACTAGCACCAGTGGCTCGGGTTGTTTTGGTGCAAAATGGGCCTTCACTTCAGCCCGGGAGATTACCGCGCTTTCCTCATCAGTCCGGTGATAAGCTAACTTGGGAGGAGACGGCGGTACTCTTGGGAGGGTATCTTGTCGTTTTCGGCGTCGGGTCTCCCTCGACGTAGCGGTGTTATTCTTCCGCTTTCTTCCCTTTGATTCAGTGGGCAGAGGCGGAGGCGCCGGAGATGGAGATGTAGTCGCTCTACGATCCCTCTCAGGAAGGGGTGGACTATTGTTTCTTGGTGGAGATGGTGGACTCGGAGGTGATGGTGGCCTTGGAGGTGATGGATTGCTTCTCCAAGTGTTTTCTCCCCTTCGCCTGCAGGGATGTCAAGCTCAAGTGATCGACATGTCAGTTCAACTTCATACACACCGACACGAGCATAGCCAGCTGGAATCTGACTTCCATGATAGGTCGCTTTCGGTGGACAAGGTAAAGCAAAGCCGAGCGCCACCTTCATAGAAATGTTCTTCACTGTGACATGTAGCTCACAAGTTGTCCTTGCCTCGACTTCATCCACGGGGTAGCGAACCATCGTTGCACCGGCCGTATCATCTATCACCAGTGCATTATTGTCCATCAACATTGGATTATTAGCTTGTACCTCCGTGGAAGCCACGCTGCTTCTCCGCTGAGATGGGCCCACCGGACTGTCTAACGCAGGATCTTGCTGTCGGACCAGTACTCTAAGTTCATTAATCTGCTCCTGCTGCAGCTTGAACATGACTTGAAATTCCTCGTTCCTTTTTTCAACCGCCTCCAACCGCGCTGCCTTCTCCGCCTTCTGCCGGTTCGTTTTTCTAGATCAGCTTCTATAAGTGTCGATGTCAGCGGGAAACCCTGTCTTCTATGGAACAGATGGGCCAAAGCCTCGTGTTCGTCCGACTTTTTCAGGATTGCCGAGGGCATATGTCAGCTCATCGTTCTCTCTGTCGGGAATGAACTTTCCATCTTTTCTCAGTTGTATCACTTTAACAAGTTCATCTTTGGGTTTAGTAATGGCCTCCTTTGTAACAATAATCTCCCCGGTTTCAGTGTCATACGACCCCCCATGCCTAAGGAGCCAATTTTTTGAATTCACGGGCCACTTATTTGTAGCTGGCGTGACCCCTTTTTTACGCATTTCTTCCTCGGTTTTTCCCACCTCGGCACGTCCGTCTTGTAGCCACTTGTCCCCATAGTTTGGTGATATTTCTTTTTGGCCGCATTTATATTATTCTTTTCTGACTTGGCCATAGCTGCTTCTGATTCCTTGTATTTCACAAATGGGGTCCAGTTATCCCGCTGCTTCTCCAGCGGACCAGTGAATGGCGGAGTCAGCCCCTTCTTGGCAAAAATGTTGTACAATCTTTTCTTCCGGTCCTTGAACTGTCCGCCCATCTTCTTAAGGGCCCACTTTCTGACTTGCAACCTCAATGCCTCAGTGAGTTCAGGAGTGTCCAATTCAGGCAGAGAGAAGTGTGCCATGAGTGAATTCCAAAGACCGTCTTTGTCTCTATCATCGACAAAAGTTTCTCCAACTCGATCACTTTTCTTTCCTGGCTTATTCCACTTCTGAGTAGTGATCGGGATGGCGTCCTTGACTATCGCTCCGCATTGGTATACAAATACACTTGCGGCCTATTTCGGCTCCAAAGGTTCGCCGAACTCAGACACTAGATCAATGGTGAACCGCATACCATCGGCCAACTTTTTGGTCGGGCCTCGTTTCCTTGCAGAAGATTCGCCCGATGCGGAGGTCTAAGAGAAGAAACAGTCGTTAGTACATATATATATATATGAATCAACTAATGCATCTACTAGCTCGTGATCAGCAGAGGCTTTATATACCTCGCCGGTCTTTGCTATGGTGGTGTCTCCACCGTCAGTTCCACCGTCGTCTCCACCAAAGAATTCGTCATAGTCGTCTCTTCCGTCGGCTTCATCCAAGTTGAGGTATTGGGAGCCATCATCGTCTGCTCCATCATAATGGTAACCTCCTGTACCCTCATCTATCATGTTGTACATGATGTGCTCTTCGTTGTCTCTACCGTCCATAACTTAACTAATACAGAAGAAAGATAAAACCATTTTGCCTAATGCGATAAAATAAAGGAAGATAAAGTAATCCAGCTTAAACAATGCGATAAAGAAAGATAAAGTACCAATTAAACAACAATACATCTCGAATAATCCAGCTAGTACAACAATAAAGTACCAATTAAACAACAATACAACCCTATTACACATCTAGCAAGCTCAGCGAAAACGTCGAGCCCCCGCTACTGAGTCGCGGGAGGTGTGCACCCAAAGTGTAGGAACCATCACCGGAGAATATCTCGGCTAAGGTGCCTGAAGAAGCTGCCAGGTATTGGCGTCCCGGACTCCTAAAATGTGCATGTAGCGCCGGACGTGCTCGTCCTCCTCCCTGACACGACGCTGTACCACCTCGTCGGGGGTCGGCTCCCTCTGCATCGCACCTGGACCACTCGGCTACCACCATAGAAGATCCGGGTCGACGACGACACCCGGATTCCTCACGAGACGACGTCCCCCGGCTGGTAGCACCTCCCAGTGCCAGCCCGGCGGAGCCCAGCCCCGTGGATGCCCGGTGACACTGTCTAGTAGCGCTCCGGGGGTCACGCCGAGTGAACGAGGATGAGGAATCGGCATATTCCTAAACACTAAATTAAACCTATATACTTTAAACATGATGAAAATAAATAGTATCAACTAAAATAAACTATATTAAACACTAACTAAATTCACTAACTAAAATAAACTATATTAAACACTAACTAAAATCCTAAAATTCACTAACTAAGAAAAATTCACTAACTAAAATAAACTATATTACACTACCTAAATTACACTAACTCAAAATAAAATATATTAAACACTAACTAAAATATCTAAGAAAAAATTACACTAAACTTACTGACTAATTAACCCTAAAATAACCCTAACTAATTAACCCTAAAATACACTAACAAAATTATATACACTAACTAATTAACACTAACAAAATAACTAACAAAATTAACACTACTAATTAACTACAGCTTACATTGGGAGGGGCTCAGTGGTGGTGGGCAGTCTTGGCGGCAGTGAGCTCCGGTGAGGTAATGCACGGCGGTCGGCGTGCTAGGGAAGGGCGGAGGAGCAGATGGTGCAGCGCAGGCGACACAGGCGGCCACGGGCTCGAGCAAGCCTTGAGGCGGCGCGAGGAGAGGCGCGGGCGCGGCGCGGTGGTTGACGGCGCGGTGGCACGGTGGCTCTACGCGAGGAGGAAGACGGCGGCGCGGTGGCTCTGGTCGATCTGTGTGCTCCGGTTCGTGCACCGAACCGGGCGCACGGGGTGGGTATTTATACCCATACCCACCCCCCTTTAGCCCCGGTTGGTAGCACAAACCGGGACTAAAGGGGGACCTTTAGCCAGGTTAGCACAAACCGGGCTAAAAGGGTTTTTCAGGCCAAGCCACGTTCAAGTTGTGACCCGCTTTTAAAAGCTTTTTCAAAACCTTTTGTTAAATTAATTATTATATGCATGTTTAAAACCTTTTTAAAAACAAAAAACCCTTTTCAAAACCTTTTTTAAACCCTTTTTCAAAACCTTTTTAAAAAACCTTTTTTAAAACTTTTTTCAAAAACTTTTTTAAAACTTTTTTTAAAACCTTTTTTAAAAACCTTTTTTAAAACCTTTTTCAAAACCTTTTTTCAAAACCTTTTTTAAAACCTTTTTTAAAAACCTTTTTTAAAAACCTTTTTTGAGAACCTTTTTTAAGAACCTTTTTTAAAACCTTTTTCAAAACCATTTTTAAAACCTTTTTTGAATTTTTATGCCCGTTTTGAATTTTTTGCCGTTTCGAAGTTAGGTCAAAACGGCGTGCGTGAAAATAGGGGATGAGAATGTTAGAACTTGCATTGGATCTCTCAAAAACCGACATATTGTGTGTCTAAAAATGATTTTTTCAAAAAATCACGGACGTTAGATCATGTACCTGTAGTTCAAACCGGACCCACTTCGTGCCGATTCGGCAGACATTTGTCTTTTTCATCCGAAAAGGACAGAAAGGTTTGAGATCCCCCGGTTGGGATATAGTTCACGTAACATGGTCTACTATTTTAGAAAAATGGGATGGTAGCATTCTGTAACTACATTTTGGTGGCTGCTTCACAAAACGATCCGTTTTTTTGCGCTCGGAAAATGGAAAATGGCTTTTCGAAGAGCTCGTCGTAGAGGCACTCCCTAATATGTGAAATTAGTTAGCTCCACCAGCATACTAATTTAGCTAGAAAAGATATAAACTGAAAGATGGTGTGCGAGAGCAGGGACACCACTATGGCAGAGCTTCTCGAAGATGTCTTAGGATGCCTCGTCCTCAGACATCTTCGAGGAGCTCGCCATAGAGGCACTCCCTAATTTAATTTGGTAGATCCTTGGCGTGTTCATGTTTTTGTTTTTTCTTGCTTAATCGGACGATGATTAACTAAAATGCTAGGGCGTCACTATATATATGTGTGCCTTCATAGTTTTGGTACTTATTTTTGTTTCAATGGATTTTGTGACGACAGGTAGAAGAAAGAAGAATATTTTGTTGTTTGACGGTGACATGATGCACTGTGAACCGACCGGATTTCAAGACAACGTGTCAAACCAAGATATGTATATAGGATGAACTCATGTATCTATGCGTGTTTCGATGAATCAAATGAATTTCGAAAACTATATGTGCCAAATTAACCAGATATACAGAGATAGAACCCACACAAAATCTATCCATTTCTAGAGCATGAAATAAGCTAAAACAAGCAATGAGAGCTGAAATGATAAAGTTGCTAATCTCTTAGGACCCTTGATAGATGTGGAGCCAAAAAATCTTCACAAATCTTGAGAAAAATGGGAAAGAATTCGAACTTGAGGGGAGAAATTTGAGAGAGATGATTGTGTGAGCTTGAAATGGCTCGGGCTGGGAAGGAAAGAAGATATAGTCGGGGACTTTAGTCCCGGTTTGAGAAACAAACCGGGACTAAAGGTCCACACATCTGCTCTTTTCCAGCGCCAGACCCTTTAATCCCGGTTTGTTAAACGAACCGGGGCTAAAGTTTCCATACGAACCGAGGCTAATGTCTTCTGGTCCCTGCGGCCATTTCTAGCCGTTGGGATTAGGGCATTAGTCCCGGTTTGTACCAGAACCGGGACTAATGCTCTGGAACAAATGTCCGTTTTCTACTAGTGTTCCTACGTGCCCAATATCACAATGCAAGCAATTAATTTGGAGTTAGGAAGTTATAAACTGATGATGCGAACGGTCTTTCGGATATCCCCCAGAAAAGCATATTTCACCATTCCATTTTCTCCTTTTAAGTGTTTGCGATTAGTTGGAGGAATTAACGATAAACACGTGTCGAAAATGATCGGAAAACAAATATTTAGGTACGCAACCACACGTAGGCAAACCTTAACATAATCCACGGAGCAGTTCAGTTAATTTGTCCAATAGAACAACAAAAAAATGAACACCCCCAGGAAATCTTGGCCTCTTTTGTTAGTACACACAAAAGACTACGGCCGCCTCTCTTTTCTAAACCTAGCCGCCTCCACCTTTCCTCTGCTCCATAGTTGGTCCCCCTCCTCCGGCTGGCCTCGCCGGTGCCGGGAGGAGTGGGGAACCTCATCTATGAGTTGAGTCTTTGATTTTTTTACCCCCCTAGTCTCTCGGATAAGCGAACGAGGAGGGGGTTTTCCGTTACTGAGGATGGCTTTGAACTGGCCGCGCGTGCCCGCCTCCTGCACATCGGCGCCCCGCGCCGTCGGCTGGTAGAGGGAGCGGCGCCTCCCCTCCTCCCGGTCCGTGCCCTCAGCAGTTGTTGCCCCCCCCCCCGCGTCCTCCGGCGTGGCCGGCCGGTCGCCCTCTCCCACCGCGAAAGCTTCCCCTTTTCTTGCCCAGATGGTCGACGGCTGCTGCAGGGGCAGCGATCCGACGCGCCAGATGGTGGGGAAGGGAGCGACGGCGGCCCCGCGGGGCTAGGCGGACGGGACTGAGGACCTCCGTGGCCGTTGATGGGCCGACGTCGCCAACGAGGTGGCGGACGAAGAGGCAGCCGCGGCCGAGGCGGTGCTCCCCCCGGCCTCGCCCACCCTGGCGGACTTCCTGCATCTCGCTCGCGCTGCCCGGTCCGCCAGAGCGTCCTCGAGGCTGCGCCGCCCTCCTCCCCCAGCGTCGGCGGTTCGATCGTCGCCGCCGTAGACGCGGGACAAGCATCCGTCCTAGGGACCTCTGCCGCGGCGAGAGGGATCCGGATCTAGTGCGGTGAGGGGGCCACCAATGGGGTTCCCCCTGGAGATGCCAGCCTCGCCGGTGCTGGAGACGGAACCTTCTCTCCCGGCGGTGACTCTGCCCTCGGAGTGCTTGGCGCCGCGTCAGCCGCCGCGCGGGCCCCTGGTGGGCTGTGGCCCGAACCTCGGCACATCCCCGATCCCGGAGTGGCGGGGCCAGGATGTCAGGCTGGGGGAGTCGCGGCCCAATGGGGGCGGCCCAACTCGGCCCACCCGGGGCGGCACCCCCCCGCTGCCTCGCGTCCGTCGGTTAGGGCAGGGCCCGTCAGAGCCTCGGAGTGGACACACCGCGTGGTGTCGATCTCCAGTCCTTCCTCCCCAACCCCGACGCCTGCCCGCCGCCACCCCCTCCCTGACCTCCCTGTCGCTCGCTCCCTCCTCCCGTGCCCCAGGCTCCGCCGGCGTGATGACCTATGCGGAGGCAGTCTCCCGCAAGCGCGCCCGCAGCCCCACCCCTCGGGACGCTCGTCGCCGCTCCCCCGTGCGCCGGACTTCGCCGGCTCGCCAGGCCCGGGCCGTGCCATACCGGCCACCGGGGCGCCGTTCGCCTGGCCGCCTAAGGTCGCCCCGGTACCCCCCTCCCAGCCCCAGGGCCGCGCCAGGCCCCCCTCCCGTGGGCACCAGCGCACTCAGGACAGCGCGGGCACTATGGGGCGTACTGGGGACCGTCGGGTCCCTTCGCCGGAGGGCCGTCGCGCCGAACAGCGGCTCTGGGAGGAGCTGCTGCAAGGGCGTGGGGAGCGCAGAGCCCCTGCCAGTGCCGCGCCGGAGTGGCGCCGAGACAGGGAGGCCCCGAGGCCGCGCTCTCCTCGTCGCGACAAGTCCCCGCTGACGACCGAACCTGCAAAGAAAAAAAGAAGAAGAGCAAGAAGAGGATGATGAATAAGAAGAAGAAGGCCCCCTCGGCCCCTGGGGCTAGCTCGCTGCCCGTCGGGACCCCCCTCCCTTGTCGCCCCCCCAACAATTGGAGTACCTCGCGCACTCCATCGCCGGAGGGTTCTACTACATCGATATCTGGGGGTGCCGATGACGGTTCCTAGGAACCTGGTGGTGGTCACCGTGGTTGCGGGACAGGAGCTCCCAGCCTCGGTGGTGATTTCTGCGAAGCTGATCCAGGAGGAGCTTCACCAGATGATGCCGGGGCACACCTAGAGTGCCCAGGAGATCTCGCCGTCCCAGTTTGACGTGCCCTCAGCTGAGATCCTCTCCATCATTGCCTGTAGTACCTCGCTCACCCTCCCGATCATCAAGGTGCAGATCTCCATTGCGCCTTCGACCGCTCACCCTGCGACGACCTCGACTCTCACGGTGGTGTGGGTTCGGATCCTCAGCTTCCCGGAGGTGGCGAGGGTGCGGACTATGACAATCCTCGAGCTCGTCTCTCAGGCGGTGGGCAAGCTGGTGAGGGTGGACGAGGCATCCCGTGCGGGTCCAGGCCCGATTCGCATGCAGGTGCTCTGTCCGGACCCGGCTTTGCTCCTAGGACCCCTCCCTCCCTTCTACTTCGGCATCGAGGGGAGGATCCTGACGGTCAAGATGGATGAGGACCAGGCCGCCGACGGTCCCCCTCCCCCATGGACCCCCCTTCGGACGGCCGCTCCCCTGGTGGGGGAGCTCGTCGGGCGAGGACTCCGAGGACGACGACTTGGGAGGGGAATCCAGGACCCCGGTGCCGTCCCCCGCGGCTCCCCGTCTGGCTGGCACGTCCTCGGCTGCTCCATCTGCGTCCCACCAGGTGCCCCTGGGACAGTCATCTCAGTGCCCGCTCGACATTCAGATCGCACAGTACGGCTCCAACTTCAGCCTGGCTGAGGGGTTCACTGGGGACATGGCCATGGACTCTTCCCCTGTGGAGGCCGTGGAGGTGGCCCCGGCGATAGCGCAGGGTGAGGCAGACAGAGACTCCGAGAGCATGGGGATGGTGGTTGCCCCACCGTCGTCGCCTCGCTCGCCGGGAGTCCTCTGTTACGCGTTGTCCCCGGGATCCACCCCATCCTCGCCTAGGGGATCGCCCGCTTCGGTGCTAGTGACTCCTGCTCTCCGCACGGACGAACCTGCGGCGGTCTTCCCCGCCACCCCTGCCGCGGGCACCAAGGCATGCCAGACCCGACCCCCTCGCCCGGTGCCACCACCGTCACGCCACAGTGCGCGCCTGGCTTGTGTCTGGGCTGAGAGCCCGGGGGTGGTGCCTACGGTGTCCCAACTGGCTTCCCAGAGGACTGCAACCCGCAACCTTGACTCAGGTACTGTCCAGAAACCCTCGAACTCTTGCACCTCCTCCAGTCCCCCTCCTTCTTCAGGTTCCAGGTTATCTGTTCTAGACGACGTCCCTCTGGATCACCTTGCGCTAGTGGCTGCCGACAGCGGCGTGGTCTTTCGCGGGGAGCGGGGACCAAAGCTTGATCAGATTGCGGTGATTAGAGCTAAGGAGATTTACGAGGGGTCCCTCGCCGCGGCTCGTGCACGTGTTGCACGGGAGCAGGGGGAAACCTCGAAAACACCAGGGACTGGGACACCTGATCCCGGATCCAGGCCCGTTGGTTCTTCTCAGCAGCGCCCCTCGGCCGCCTCCTAGGAGAGTCCCTTAAACGGGGGCTCTCTAGGAAGGTCGTTGAGTTCGAGCTCGAGGCCCCCGCCATCCGACAAGACTCGACCTGTCCCCAGTAAGGGGACCAAATCCAAGAATGTTATCCAATGAATTGACCAGCCATTATCGCGTTGATCTGGAACATTCGGGGGTTTGGCAATGATGGTCGGAAACTCCAAATAAAGGACTACATGCGACATGAAAACGTTAACATCGTGGGCTTCTAGGAGACGATCAAACAAGACTTCCATCTCTCAGAACTCCAGGGTTTATCGTGCCACAAGTTTGCTTGGAACTGGCTCCCGGCTTCAGGTCACTCTGGAGGCATCCTCCTTGGCGTTAAGGAGGATACCTTTGAGGTGGAGGATATGGACCGCGGGGAATTCTTCGTGAGCATGTCCCTCACCAATAGACGGTCCAACCTCCGTTGGGAGGTTATCATCGTCTATGGCCCTGCGGACCATAGCCGGTCTCCAGTCTTCCTGGATGAACTTAGTGAAGGGTTTCACGGCATAGTAAATCAAAATTTTCTACGGATGCGAATAGAGGGAAAGCCAAGATCTAATCTAGGAGATGGAAACAACGAGAGAGATTGGATTAGATCTTCATACCCTTGAAGATTCGCAATGCCTGGAAATCGAAACGTGGGTGATGTAGTCGTACTCGCTTCTCCTCCTCGCGATACGATCCGATCTAGCACCACAAGTGGCAGTGCCTCTGTGAGATGCACACGTGCAGCACCTCGACGTCTCCTCCTTCCTCGGACCAGCAAGTATGGTGGAGAGATGGATTGGATCTACAACACGATGGCGTGGTGTATATGGTGGAGAATTTATGCAGCAGGGCTTCGCCTTACAAGCAGTCGGGAGGGAGAGAGGAGGGCAGCAGGGCAGCTAGGGTTGGAGGGGAAGGTGTGTGGGGGGGTGCGCCCCCAGCCCTCTATATATAGAGGGGTGGGCGCAGCCCTAGCCCCTCCCCCAAGCCAAAACCGGCGGCCCCAAGGAGGAAGAGTGGGGGGGCAAGGAAACCCCCCTTCTAGAAGCTCTATCTAGAGTTTAAACCTCTCTTGGCCGGCTGGGCCCTATGGGGCCTTGTGCCCCTGGCCCAATGCGGCCAGGGCACTCCCTCATAGGCCCATGCCCCCTCCCGGAAGGTGGGGCCACATTGATCCCCTTCTGGAAGGTTCTAGAAGCTTCCGGTACAATACCGATTAACCCGGAACAATTCCGAACTCCAAAAACTGCACTGCCTTATATGAATTTTATTCTCCGGACCACTCCGGAACCTCTCGTGATGTCCCGGATCCCATCCTAGACTCCGAACAAAAACTCATAAACCAATTATCCAATCTATCCTAGCATCGAGACACGTTAAGTGTGTGACCCTGCGGGTTCGAGAATATGCAGACATGATCTTCTATCAATACTCAACAGCGGGGTCTGGAAACCCATATTGACTCCCACACATTCATCGATGATCATATCGGATGAACCACGATGCCAGGATTCAATCAATCCCATATATATTCCCTTCATCTCGCGATATTTTACTTGCCCGAGATTTGATCGTCGGTACCGTCATACCTAGTTCAATCTCGTTCACAGCAAGTACTTTACTCGTTCCGTAATCCGATATCACTTTGTGATTAACTCCTTAACCACATGCTTGCAAGCGTTGTTGATATCGATTACCGAGTGGGCAAGTATATCTCTCCGACTTGGGAGGGACAAATCCCATCTCGATACATACAACCCAACAGATACTTTCTGATCACCTGAGAGACACCTTTATGATCACCCTCTCATAGGATGACGTTTGATGACCTCAAAGCTTTCTTCCGATACCAGGGAGTTGTATTATCTCATGGTCTAAGGAATACAATATTTGACATAAGAAAAGCTTCGCAAAGACGAACACGATGACACGATCTAATTGCTTCGCTTAGTTTGGGTCTGTCCACCATATCATTCTCCCAATGATATGATCTCATTATTAATTGACAACTCATGTCCATGGTTAGGAAACCTTAACCATCATTAATCAATGAGCTAGTCCATAGAGGCGTACTAGGGACACGGTGTTGTTCACAAACCACACAAGTATTAAAGTTTCCGCTTAATACAATTCTAGCATGGAATATAAACATTATCATGAACAAGAATTATAATAATAACATCTTTATTATTGCCTCTAGGGCATAATTCCAACAGTCTCCCACTTGCACTAGAGTCAATAATCTAGTTTACATCTAGCAACAATCTCAGACCCATGGCACTGAGGTGCTGATCATGTTTTACACGTGGAAGAGGTTTAGTCAATGGATCTGCGACATTGAGATATGTATGTACTTTGCTAATCTTCAGATCTCCATCTGATATATAATCTCGGATTATATGAAACTTGCAGTTGATATGCTTGGTCTTTGGATGATATCTTGGTTCCTTAGCGAGTGCTATGGCGCCAGTGTTGTCACACAATATCTCAAGTGGGTCCAATGCACTTGGAACCACGCCAAGCTCAGTGATGAAGTTTCTGATCCAAACTCCTTCACTTGACGCTTCTGCAGCAGCCATGTATTCCGCTTCTACTGTAGATCCCGCGATCACGCTTTGCTTGCAGCTTCTCCAGCTCACAGCTCCTCCATTCAAAATATACACGTATCCTCTCTGAGATTTAGAATCATCCTTGTCGGTGTCAAAACTAGCGTCGACGTAACCTTTTACGACGAGCTGTTCATCACCCCCATAGACTAAGAACATTTATTTAGTCCTATTTAGGTACTTTAGGATGTTCTTCACGGCTGTCCAGTGTTCCACTCCTGGAATACTTTGATATCTGCTCGTCAAACTAAGAGCATTGGACACATCCGATCTAGTACACAGCATGGCATACATGATAGAACCTATGGCCAAGGCATAAGGCACTTTGCTCATAGCTTCCCTATCATTTACCGTAGCTGGACACTGAGCCTTGCTCAATATCTTACCTGACAACATAGGCATTGAACCTTTCTTTGCCTTATCCAATCTGAACCTTTTCAGAACTTTGTCTAGGTATGTACTCGCTTAAAGCTATCGGCCTTTGTCTATCTCTATAGATTTTGATGCCCAATATATAAGCAGCTTCACCTAGGTCTTTCATTGAAAAACACTTGTTCAAATAACTCTTCACATCGTTAAGCATGTTGATGTCATTTCCCATAATCAATATGTCATCCACATATAGTACCAGAAACGTCACTGAGCTCCCACTCACTTTCTTGTAGATGCAAGCTTCATAGCAATTTGGAACAAATCCAAAGCTCTTGATCACTTGATCAAAACGAAGGTTCCAACTCCGAGATGCTTGCTTCAGTCCATAAATGGAACGCTGAAGTTTGCATACTTTATCAACATCCTTAGGATCGACAAAACCTTCGGGTTGCATCATATACAACTCTTCATCAATGTTGCCATTGACGAAAGCAGTCTTGACATCCATCTGCCATATTTCATAATCATGAAACGCAGCAATTGCTAATAAAATCCGAATGGACTTAAACATCGCTACGGGAGAGAAAGTCTCATCGTAGTCAACACCTTGAACTTGTCGAAAACCTTTCGCGACAAGCCGTGCTTTATAGACGATAACATTACCATCCGCGTCCGTTTTCTTCTTGAAAATCCATTTGCACTCAACGGCCTTTCGGTCGCTAGGAGGGTCCACCAAAGTCCATACTTGGTTTTCGCTCATGGATCCCAATTCGGATTTCATGGCTTCTAGCCATTTCTCAGAGTCTGGGCTCATCATCGCTTCCTCATAGTTCGTAGGTTCACCGTCTTCTACTAACAAGACAGTCAAGACAGGGTTGCCGTACCACTCAGGAGGGGCACGCGACCTTGTCGACCTGCGACGTTCAGTAGCAGCATCGTCCGAAGCTTCATGATCCTTGTCATTAGCTTCCTCTATTGTTGGTGCAGGCGGCACTGGAACAATTTCAGGTGTTGCGCTACTCTCCAATTCAAGAGAAGGTTCAACAACCTCGTCTAGCTCTACTTTCCTCCCACTCACTTCTTTCGAGAGAAACTCCTTCTCAAGAAAGGAACCGTTCTTTGCGACAAACACTTTGCCTTCGGTTCTGTGATAGAAGGTATACCCAATAGTTTCCTTAGGGTATCCTATGAAGACGCATTCGCTTTGGGTTCGAGCTTGTCCGCATCAACTTCTTGACGAAGCTTCGATCCCCAAACTTTAAGAAACGACAACTTAGGTTTAGCACCAAACCACAGTTCATACGGTGTCGTCTCAACAGATTTAGATGGTGCCCTATTTAAAGTGAATGCAGCGGTTTCTAATGCATAACCCCAAAATGATAACGGCAAATCAGTAAGAGACATCATTGATCGGACCATATCTAATAAGGTTCGATTCCGGCGTTCAGACACACCATTGCGCTGTGGTGTTCCGGGTGGCGTGAGTTGCGAAACAATTCCGCTTGCTTTAAGATGCGTGAGAAAATCATAACTCAAATATTCACCTCCACGATCGGATCGTAGAAACTTAATCTTTCTGTTACGATGGTTCTCCACTTCATTCTGAAATTCTTTGAACTTTTCAAACGTTTCAGATTTATGTTTCATTGAATAGATATACCCATATCTACTTAAGTCATCGGTAAAAGTGAGAAAATAGCGATATCCACCGCGCGTCGAAACACTCATCGGTCCGCATACATCGGTATGTATGATTTCCAACAAGTCCGTTGCTCGCTCCATCATACCGGAGAACGGGGTTTTGATCATCTTGCCCATGAGGCATGGTTCGCATGTGTCAAATGATTCAAAATCAAGAGACTCCAAAAGTCCATCGAATGGAGTTTCTTCATGCGCTTTACACCAATATGACCTAGACGACGATTACAAATAAGTAGTATTATCACTATCTACTTTGCATCTCTTAGCCTCAATGTTATGGATGTGTTTCATCCCTTTCGAGATTTAGAAGAAATAAACCATTCACAATAGGTGCATGACCATAAAAGATGTTACTCATATAAATAGAACAACCATTATTCTCCGATTTAAATGAATAATCGTCTTGCAATAAACAAGATCCAGAAATAATGTTCATGCTCAACGCAGGCACATAATAACATTTATTAAGGTTTAAAACTAATCCCGAAGGTAAAACTAAGGAGAGCGTGCCGACGGCCATCACATCAACTCTTGATCCGTTGCCAACGCGCAGATCGTCACCTCATCCTCGCCGTCACTCTATTCAGTAGCTCCTGTTTGAGTTACAAATATTAGCAATGAACCGTATCAAATACCCGAGCACTACAACGAGGGCTAGTAAGGAAAACATCAATAACATGTATATCAAATATACCTTTGATGATGCCAGCCTTCTTGTCCGCTAAGTACTTGGACGTTATGCCCAAAGGACCCTTGTCCTTGCAATAGAAGCACTCAGTGTCCGGCTTAGGACCAGACCTGAGCTTCTTCTCAGCAGGGGCAACGCGCTTGCCGCCGCCTTTCTTGAAATGCTTCCTTGCACCCTTACCTTTCTTGAAGGTGGGGGGCTTGTTGACCATCAACACATGATTATTCTTTTTGATGTTCACCTCTGCTACTTTCATCTTAGCGAAGAGCTCTGATCATATCAAGGAACCAATCTGATTGTGATCAACTACAAAACTTTTGTAGCTAGGAGTGTCAATCTTGAGCTCCTCTGGAATCTTGCAGTCTAGTTGCTCAAGGCGTTGAGTGTAGCCCGACATCTTAATGGCGTGCTCACTAACGGAACTCCCTTCCTCCATCTTGTAGTTGAAGAATTTCTTAGAGATCTCATATCTCTCAGAACGGGCTTGAGTCTGAAACATGTTTTCAGCTCCTCGAGAATCTCAAAGGGCCCGGCGAACTCCTCAAAACGATTTTGAAGATCCGATTCCATAGCATACAACATGGCGATCTTAATCAAATCATAATCATCCTTGCGCGACTGATAAACAGCTTTTTCATCAGCCGGCGCATCTATAGCAGGGGCGTCACCTAGCGCTTTCTCAAGGACATAGTCCTTTTGTCCGCCAGCGAGAATGATTCTCAGAATGCGGAACCATTTGGTGAAGTTAGACCCATTGTTTCTAAGCTTTTCTATCTCAGCAAAAACGTTGAAGTTGAAGTTGGACTTGGCCATGTGATCTACAGTATTTGCAAGTACAATTTAGACTATGTTCATGATAAATAGTTCAACTTAATCAAATTACTAGATGAACTCCCACTAAATTCAACATCCCTCAAGTTGTTTAGTGAACACGATCCAAATTCACCACACCTAATCCGATCTTCACGAGAAGAGATGTGGTTTCAATGGTGGACAACGAAGTGTCGATCATATCATTCATATGACTCATGCTTAACCTTTCGGTTCATGTGTTCCGAGGCCATGTCTGTACATGCTAGGCTCGTCAAGTTAGACCCAAGTATTTCCGCGTGTGCAAAACTGGCTTGCACCCGTTGTATGTGAGCGTAGAGTCTATAGCACCCGATCATCACGTGATGCTTGGACACGACGAACTTTCGCAACGGTGCATACTTGGGGAGAACACAGTTTTTATCTTGATCTTTAAGTGAGGAATCATCTTATAATGCTACCGTCGCGATCTAAGCATAATAAGATACATAAAAGGATAAACATCACATGCATATAACTTTATGTGACATGGTATAGCCAATATTCGCGCAATGATCTCCATCTTGTGCGTTCCGGCATGATCTCCATCACTCCACCATGATTGCCTCCACCACGAATAGCAACTACAACTATTGCTAACTACTTAGCGATAAAGTGACACTATTACATGACGTATAAGAAGTTGACACACAGGTCATACACAATTATAAAGACAACTATATGGCTCCTGCTGGTTGTGTACTCATCGACATGCAAGTCGTGAAACATTACAAAACATGATCATCGCATACATTATACACATCACATCTTGGGCCATACCATATCACAGAAAACACTCCTGCAAAAACAAGTTAGACACCTCTACTTTGTTGTTGCATGTTTTACGTGGCTTATGGGAGTAGATGCTAAGAACGATTCTTACTTACGGAAAGCCACAACGGTGATATTATGGTTGTCAAACTCCGGTGTTAATCCCATGACAACTATAGTGAGAGAAACTGACATCCACCAGCCGCATGTGTGGAACAAGCCACACGTCAAGTGCGGAGCCGGTCTCGCGAACGATGTCGCGTAAGGTTGGCCTGGACCGCTTCAATCTCACTATACCGCATCATAAGAAGAACACAAACAAGAGGCTTGCAACAGAAAACATCAACGCCCGCAACAACCATTTCGCGTTCTACTCGTGAAACACATCTACGCATAGATCTAGCTCTGATACCACTGAAGTGTTTCGCGGCATAGTAAATCAAAATTTTCTACGGATGCGAACAGAGGGAAAGCCAAGATCTAATCTAGGAGATGCAAACAACGAGAGAGATTGGATTAGATCTTCATACCCTTGAAGATTCAGCAATGAACGTTCATTTTAACGTGGGTGATGTAGTCGTACTTGCTTCTCCTCCTCGCGATCCGATCCGATCTAGCACCACAAGTGGCGGTGCCTCCGTGAGACGCACACGCAGCAAAGACCTCGGCGTCTCCTCCTTCCTTGGACCAGCAAGTATGGTGGAGAGATGGATTGATCTACAACACGACGGGGTGTATATGGTGGAGAATTTCTGCAGGTGGCTTCGCCACAAGCGATCGGAGGAGGAGAGAGGAGGGCAGCAGGCAGCTAGGGTTGGAGGAAGGTGTGGGGGTGGTGCGCCCCAGCCCTCTATATAGAGGGGTGCAGCCTAGCCCCTCCCCAAGCCAAACCGCGGCCCAAGGAGGAAGAGTGGGGCAAGGAAACCCCCCTTCTAGAAGCTCTATCTAGAGTTTAAACCTCTTGGCCGGCTGGGCCCTATGGGGCCTTGTGCCCTGGCCCAATGCGGCCAGGGCACTCCTCATAGGCCCATGCCCTCCTCCGGAAGGTGGGGCCACGTTGGTCCCCTTCTTGAAGGTTCTAGAAGCTTTGACAATATCGATTAACCCGGAACAATTCAACTCCAAAAACTGCACCGCCTTTATATGAATTTTATTCTCGGACCACTCAACCTCTCGTGATGTCCCGGATCCCATCCGAGACTCGAACAAAACTCATAAACCAATTATCCAATCTATCCTAGCGTCGAGACACGTTATGTGTGACCTGCGGGTTCGAGAATATGCAGACATGATCTTCTATCAATAATCAACAGGTCGGAAACCCATATTGACTCCACACATTCATCGATGATCATATCGGATGAACCACGATGCCAGGATTCAATCAATCCCATATATATTCCCTTCGTCTCGCGATATTTTACTTGCCGAGATTTGATCGATCGAATCATACCTAGTTCAATCTCGTTCACGGCAAGTACTTTACTCGTTCCGTAATCCGATATCACTTTGTGATTAACTCCTTAACCACATGCTTGCAAGCGGTGTTGATATCGACACCGAGTGGGCAAGTATATCTCTCCGATTGGGAGGGACAAATCCCATCTCGATACATACAACCCAATGATACTTTCCGATCACGAGAGACACCTTTATGATCACCCTCTCATAGGATGACGTTTGATGACCTCAAAGCTTTCTTCCGATACCAGGAGTTGTATTATCTCATGGTCTAAGGAATACAATATTTGACATAAGAAAAGCTTATAAAGACGAACACGATGACACGATCTAATTGCTTGCTTAGTTTGGGTCCATCACCATATCATTCTCCCAATGATATGATCTCATTATTAATTGACAACTCATGTCCATGGTTAGGAAACCTTAACCATCATTAATCAATGAGCTAGTCCATAGAGGCGTACTAGGGACACGGTGTTGTTCACAAACCACACAAGTATTAAAGTTTCCGCTTAATACAATTCTAGCATGGAATATAAACATTATCATGAACAAGAATTATAATAATAACATCTTTATTATTGCCTCTAGGGCATAATTCCAACACTTAGGGCCAAGGTCGACCGCTGCACCACCCTGGTGGTCGTGGCGCGCGACTTTAACCTGATTCGCTTCCCTGATGAAAAGAGCTCCAGCAATGTGGACGTCCCACGCATGAGCATGTTTAACGATTGCATCGCGGATCTCGCTCTTAGAGAGATTACACGAGTAGGAGCCCGTTTCACTTGGTCCAACAACAGGGCTGACCCTGTCCGGAGTGTTCTTGACCGCGTCTTGGTCTCGGCAGATTAGGAGGTAGCCTTCCCTCTATGCTCTCTTCGCGCCATCACCAAAATAGGCTCGGACCACGTCCCTCTGCTACTCTCCACTTGGGGGAACTGTTGGAGATATGCCCTAGAGGCAATAATAATGTAGTTATTATTATATCTTTATGTTTATGATAAATGTTTACATTCATGCTATAACAGTATTGACCAGAAACATTAATACTTATGTGATTTGTAAACTAAATTAGAGTCCCGAGTAAAGCCTCTTTATAATACTGGCTTGTTGATTAATAGATGATCATAGTTTCTTGATCATGAACATTTGAGATGTTGTTAATAACAAGGTCATATCATTAGCAGAATGGTATGATGGACATACTCCTATAGATAAGCGTAGCATAAAGATCAAGTCATTTTAATAGTTCAATTGCTATAAGCTTTCTGATACATAGTAACCTAATTCCTTCGACCATGAGATCATGCTAATCACCATCACCAGAAGGATGCTTTGATGACATCAAACACCACACCGTAACTGGGTGGCTATAAAGGTGGCATTAAGTGTTCAGAAAGTATGGGTTGAGGCACATGGATCAAGAGTGGGATTTGTCCATCCATATGACGGATAGATATACTCTAGGACCTCTCGGTGGAATGTCATCCAATTGGCTTGCAATCATGTGACTGGCTCACAAGGGATCACATACCACGGGAACGAGAAAAGAGTACTTATCAGTAACGAGGTTGAACTAGGTATGCAGAGATACCGACGATCAAAACCTCGGATAAGTAAACTATCGTGAGACAAATGGAAATTGGTATCGTATGTAAGTGGTTCATTCGATCGCAAAGTAAAATCGTAGAAATATGTGGGATCCATATGAATTTCCAGATTCCTCTATTGGTTATTGGTCGGAGAAGTGTCTCGGTCATGTCCGCATAATTCACGAACCGTAGGGAGACACACTTAAGGATTCAATGTTGTTGAGTAGTTATGGAATGATGAGTAAGAGACCGAATGTTGTTCAGAGTCTCGGATGGGATCCGGTATATCACGAGGAGATCCAGAATGGTCCGGAGAACAAGATTCATATAAAGAAAGTCCTGTTTCGGAGTTGGGGAATGATTCCGGTGTTTTCACCAGGAATGTTCTAGAAGGGTCCGGAAGGTCCAGCACTCCGGAGGGGAAGGGTACATGAATGTGTCATAACAATATGGAATGGTTGCATCATGTACTAGGTCACTTGGCTGGGCAAAATAATGGAAGAAATCAAATCCTAGTTTGAAAGTCAAACGCCAATTTGAAAAAGTCAAACAGCAAGTTTGCTTGGTGGAGGGAGAGTAGGAAACCTACTTGGGGAGGAGTTCCTCTCCCTCCACCCGCCAGCCAAGGAGGCCAACTTGGGGGAGGACTCCCTCCTCCCAAGCCGCGCCCTACCACCTATATAAGGAGGGGCAGGGCTGCCCCTCTTCCCTACAACAAACACACCTCAAAACCCTAGCCCTAGCCGCCGGCCTCCTCCAAGTCGCCGCCGCCCTAGGGTTTCCCCAAGACGCTGACTTGGGGCTTCCCCAAGCCCTAGCCGCCGGCCACACCCTCCCCTTGGTGCCTCTAAACCCTAGATCACCAAGGCATCTCTCATAGTCCACCATACTCGTTACGGCTTAAGGCGAAGCCCTGCGAGATCTCCCCTCTACTTTCGGTACCACGCCGTCGTGCTCCCAGAATCGCGAGGAGAGTGCTACAACCTCCGCTGCCTGCTGGAACAAGGGAGAGGAAGGTCTTCATCGAGTATCGAACGTGTGGACAAGGAAACGCTGCGAGTCTGTGTGCAGGAAGGATCGTCTACGCGATCTTGAGATCGGCAAGAGTACGACTACATCACCCACGAGAATATGCTCTCGTTAACCGCTTTGGAATCTTCGAGGGTGAGTTCCTCTATCGACTCGTTGCTACAATCTAGTAGATAGATCTTGGCTTGTTTGTTTGCATGCGGTATAATTTTTTTGTTTTCCATGCTATGAACCCCGATAGTGGTATCAGAGTCGTGTCTATATGTAGATCTGTTGCACGAGTAGAACACAATGGTCATTGTGGACGGTGGTGCTTTTATTATCAATTGATTTTTGTGTACTTTGCATCTTGCGGTATAATGGGATGAAGCGGCCCGGGCTAACCTTACATGACATCGTTCGTGAGACTTGATCCACGCTCAACATGCAACTTGTATTGCATAAGTGGCTTTGCGAGTGTCCGCCTCTCCCATTATAGTATAGATCCAATTTACAACGGGAACTTGATAGTTCAAACATCAACGTTATGGTTCTTGTTCGTAAGTTAGATCGACACTTATTGAAAGCCCCAAACCACGTAAAATATGCAAAGAAAGTTAGAGGCGTCTAACTTTGTTTTGCAGGGGTGTGCTGTGATGTGATATGGCCATGATTGTGATTATATTTGATGTATGCAATGTCCCTTATTGTAAGTTGGCAACCGGCAGGAGCCATATGGTTGTCTTTGAATTCTGTTAAGACCCACGTGTCTATTCAAAGTAGTTGTAATAGTTGAAGCTGGTGGACGACAACCATGAAACGGCGCCATTGACCTTGACGCTATACCGGTGATGATGGAGATCATGTTCGTGCTTGAAGATGGAGATCGGAAGCACAAGAAGAAAGGCCATATCATATCACATATTATGATTTGCATGTGATGTTAATCCTTTATGCATCTTGTATTGCTTAGTTAACGACGATGGCATTATAAGATGATCCCTCATGCACACAAAATTTCAAGTTCCAAAGTGTTCATCCTTAGTAAGCACCGTTGCTAAAGCTCGTTGTTTTGAAGCACCACGTGATGATCGGGTGTGTTAGATTCTACGGGTGTATACAATGTGAGCAAGCAAGATTTGCTCATGCGGAAGCTAAGGTTTGATCTTGACGATCCTAGCATGTACAGACATGGTCTCGGAACACGGATCACCGAAAGGTAAAGCATGAGTCATATAGTAGATATGATGAACATATTGATTGTTCGCCATTGAAGCTACATCAACTCTCGTGATGATCGGTTTTGATGTGGTGGATTTGGTTCGTGTGATCACTAAAACAATGTGAGGGATATTGTTTTGAGTGGGAGTTCACCTAGATTAATTTAACTATTAATTAGAACTCAATTTGTCATAAACTTAGTCTAAACTATTGCAAATATGTTGTAGATCAATGGCGGCCCCTACCATCAATTTTAATGCGTTCCTAGAGAAAGAAAAGTTGAAAAACAATGAAAGCAACTTCGCGGATTGGTTCCACAATTTGAGGATTGTCCTCAATGTTGGTAATTTGACCTATGTGCTGGATGCACCGCTGGGTGAACCACCTGCAGCTACTGCTACCGATGAAGTAAAGAATGTTTACCTCACTCGGAAGAATCAAGTACTACGCTCAAGGTGATATCTTGTATGGTTTGGAATCGGAGCTTCAGAAAAGGTTTAAGAACCAAGACCCATATGATATTGTCCGTGAACTCAAAATTATTTTTGACACTCACGCGGCAGTTGAGAGTTATGAGGCTTCTAAAAAGTTCTTTAACTGCAAGATGGAAGAGGGCAGCTCCGTCAGTGATCATGTGCTTAAGATGTCTGGGCACGCAAACAAACTCCAAAGTTTGGGTATAGTGATTCCTAATGCTTTGGGGATTTATCGTGTCCTCCAATCACTGCCACCAAGTTACAAGAACTTTGTGATGAACTACAATATGCAAAACATGAACAAGACGTTGCCAGAACTCTTCTCCATGTTGAAATCTGCAGAAGTGGAGATCAAGAAAGAGCATCAAGTGTTGTTGGTCAATAAGACCACCAAATTCAAGAAAGGCAAGTCTAAGCAAAAGGGAAACTTCAAGAAGGGTGGTAAGAAAGCTACCGCACCGACGAATAAGACCAAGGCTGGGCCTAAGCCTTATACTGAGTGCTTTTACTACAAGGGAGAAGGTCACTGGAAGCGGAATTGCCCAAAGTACTTGGCGGATTTGAAGAACGGCAACATCAAGAAGAAAGGTATATCCGATATACATGTTATTGATGTGTATCTCACTAGTACTCGTAGTAGTGCCTGGGTATTTGATACTGGTTCCGTTGCTCATATTTGTAACTCGAAACAGGTACTGCAGAATAAATGGAAGCTAGCGAAGAACGAGGTGACGATGCGCGTTGGAAATGGATCAAAGGTTGATGTGATCGTGGTCGGCACGCTACCTATTCATCTACCATCGAGATTAGTTTTATACTTAAATAATTGTTATTTGGTACCTGCGTTGAGCATGAACATTATATCTGGATCATGTTTGTTGCGAGATGGTTACTTGTTTAAGTCCAAGAATAATGGTTGTTCGATTTATATGAGTAATATGTTTTATGCACATGCACCTTTGATAGATGGTATATTCTTATTGAATCTCGATAGTGGAAATACACATATTAATAACATTGAAGCTAAACGTTTGAAATTGAGCGATAACTCGACCTATATGTGGCACTATCGTCTTGGTCATATTGGAGTGAAGCGTATGAAGAAACTCCATTCCGATGGACTTCTTGAATCACTTGAAATATGCGAAGCATGTCTGATGGGTAAAATGACTAAGACTCCATTTTCTGGGATGATGGAGCGAGCTACAGACTTATTGGAAATCATACATACCGATGTGTGTGGACCAATGAGTGTAGCATCGCGCGGTGGTTATCATTATGTTCTTACCTTCACGGATGACTTGAGTAGATATGGGTATATCTATTTCATGAAACATAAGTCCGAAACTTTCGAGAAGTTTAAGGAATTTCAAAGTGAGGTAGAGAATCAACGTAACAAGAAGATTAAATTTCTACGTTCTGATCATGGAGGTGAATATCTAAGTTACGAGTTTGGCGAGCATTTAAAGAAATGCGGAATACTTTCACAATTGACACCGCCGGGAACACCACAGTGTAATGGTGTGTCCGAACGTCGTAATCGAACTCTCTTAGATATGGTTTGTTCTATGATGTCACTTACATATTTACCGCTATCGTTTTGGGGTTATGCATTAGAAACAGCCGCATTCACTTTAAATAGGGCACCATCTAAATCCGTTGAAATGACACCGTATGAATTATGGTTTGGTAAGAAACCTAAATTGTCGTTCCTTAACGTTTGGGGTTGCGAAGCTTATGTAAAGAAGTTGCAGCCGGACAAGCTTGAACCCAAAGCGGAAAAATGCGTCTTCATAGGATACCCGAAGGAAACTATTGGGTATACCTTCTATCATAGATCCGAAGGAAAAATCTTTGTTGCTAAGAATGGATCCTTTCTAGAGAAAGAATTTCTCTCAAAAGAAGTGAATGGAAGGAAAGTAGAACTCGACGAGGTTGTTGAACCTTCTCTCGAACTTGCGAGTAGCGCAACACCGGAAGTAGTTCCTGTGGCGCCTACACCAATAAGAGAGGAAGCTAATGATGATGATCATGAAACTTCGGTTGAAGTTGCTACAGAACCTCGCAGGTCAACGAGAACTCGTTCCACTCCTGGTTGGTATGATCCCGTTATGAGTGTCATGTTGGTGGACAACACCGATGACCCTGCGACATATGAGGAAGCGATGATGACCCCAGATTCCAATAAATGGCAAGATGCCATGAAATCCGAGATTGGATCCATGTACGAAAACCAAGTATGGACTTTGGTGGACTTACCGAATGGCCGGAAGGCTATCGAGAACAAATGGATTTTCAAGAAGAAAACATATGCTCATGGTAATGTTACTGTCTATAAAGCTCGACTTGTCGCAAAAGGGTTTCGACAAATTCAAGGAGTTGACTACGATGAGACTTTCTCACCAGTAGAGAAGCTAAAGTCTGTGAGGATTATGTTAGCAATCACTGCATATTACGATTATGAGATATGGCAGATGGATGTCAAAACGACATTCCTCAATGGAGACATTGATGAAGAGTTGTATATGATGCAACCCAAAGGTTTTGTCGATCCTAAAGATGCTAACAAGGTATGCAAACTTCAATGGTCCATATATGGATTGAAGCAAGCATCCCGAAGTTGGAATCAACGTTTTGATAAGGTAATCAAAAGTTTTGGTTTTGTACAAACTTATGGAGAAGCTTGTATTTACAAGAAAGTGAGTGGGATCTCTGTAGCATTCTTAATACTATATGTAGATGACATATTGTTGATTGGGAATGATGTAGACCTTCTTAATAGTGTCAAAGAATATTTGAATAATAGTTTTTCAATGAAAGATCTTGGCGAAGCAGCTTACATATTAGGCATAAAGATTTATAGAGATAGATCGAGACGCCTAATATCATTTTCACAAAGTACATATTTGGACAAAGTTCTAAAGAGGTTTGGAATGGAAGATAGCAAGAAAGGGTTCTTGCCCATGTTGCCCAATACAACCTTGAGTAAAACTCAAAGTCCAGCAACGGCAGAAGATAGAGAAAGGATGAGTATGACTCCCTATGGCTCAGCCATAGGATCTCTAATGTATGCCATGCCATGTACTAGACCCGACATTGCATATGCTGTTAGTTTGACTAGCAAATATCAAAGTGATCCAGGAGTGGATCATTGGACAGCGGTCAAAAACATCCTTAAGTACTTGATAAGAACTAAGGATATGGTTCTTTCTTATGGAGGTGATGAACATCTCGTTGTTAATGGTTACACCGATGCTAGTTGGAACACCGATCCGGATGATTCTAAATCTCAATCTGGATACGTATTTACTTTGAATGGTGCAGCAGTTAGCTGGAGGAGTGCAAAGCAAAGAAAAGCATTGTGGCGAGATCTTCAACTGAATCGGAATACTTAGCTGCTTCCGAGGCTTCACAAGAAGCGATATGGATGAAGGAGTTAATTACAGAGCTCGGTGTGGCTCCAAGTGCACTGGACCCAATGTCTATCTACTGTGATAACATGGGCGCCATAGCCAATGCGCAAGAATCAAGGTCACACAAGAAGCTGAAGCACATCAAGCTACGTTTTCACGCTATTCGAGAACATTTCCAAGATGGTGACATAAAGATTTACAAAGTACACACAGATCTGAATGTGGCGGATCCATTGACTAAACCTCTCCCGAGGGCAAAACATGACCAACACCAAACTGCCATGGGTGTTCGGTATATTACCATGTAATCTAGATTAGTTGACTCTAGTGCAAGTGGGAGACTATTGGAGATATGCCCTAGAGGCAATAATAAATGTAGTTATTATTATATCTTTGTGTTTATGATAAATGTTTACATTCATGCTATAACAGTATTGACCAGAAACATTAATACTTGTGTGATTTGTAAACTAAATTAGAGTCCCTAGTAAAGCCTCTTTATAATACTGGCTTGTGGATTAATAGATGATCATAGTTTCTTGATCATGAACATTTGAAATGTTGTTAATAACAAGGTCATATCATTAGGAGAATGGTATGATTGACATACTCCTATAGATAAGCGTAGCATAAAGATCAAGTCATTTTAATAGTTCAATTGCTATAAGCTTTCTGATACATAGTAACCTAATTCCTTCGACCATGAGATCATGCTAATCACCATCACCAGAAGGATGCTTTGATGACATCAAACACCACACCGTAACTGGGTGGCTATAAAGGTGGCATTAAGTGTTCAGAAAGTATGGGTTGAGGCACATGGATCAAGAGTGGGATTTGTCCATCCATATGACGGATAGATATACTCTAGGCCCTCTCGGTGGAATGTCATCCAATTGGCTTGCAATCATGTGACTGGCTCACAAGGGATCACATACCACGGGAACGAGAAAAGAGTACTTATCAGTAACGAGGTTGAACTAGGTATGCAGAGATACCGACGATCAAACCTCGGGTAAGTAAACTATCGTGAGACAAATGGAAATTGGTATCGTATGTAAGTGGTTCATTCGATCGCAAAGTAATCGTGAAATATGTGGGAGCCATATGAATTTCCATATTCCTCTATTGGTTATTGGTCGGAGAAGTGTCTCGGTCATGTCCGCATAATTCACGAACCGTAGGGAGACACACTTAAGGATTCGATGTTGTTGAGTAGTTATGGAATGATGAGTAAGAGACCGAATGTTGTTCAGAGTCTCGGATGGGATCCGGTATATCACGAGGAGATCCAGAATGGTCCGGAGAATAAGATTCATATAAGGAAAGTCCTGTTTCGGAGTTGGGGAATGATTCCGGTGTTTTCACCAGGAATGTTCTAGAAGGGTCCGGAAGGTCCGACACTCCGGAGGGGAAGGGTACATGAATGTGTCATAACAATATGGAATGGTTGCATAATGTACTAGGTCACTTGGCTGGGCAAAATAATGGAAGAAATCAAATCCTAGTTTGAAAGTCAAACGCCAATTTGAAAAAGTCAAACGGCAAGTTTGCTTGGTGGAGGGAGAGTAGGAAACCTACTTGGGGAGGAGTTCCTCTCCCTCCACCCGCCGGTCAAGGAGGCCGACTTGGGGGAGGACTCCCTCCTCCCAAGCCCTAGCCCTAGCCCTATATAAGGAGGGGCAGGGCTGCCCCTCTTCCCTACACCAAACACCCCCCAAAACCCTAGCCCTAGCCGCCGGCCTCCTCCAAGCCGCCGCCGCCCTAGGGTTTCTCCAAGCTGCCGACTTGGGGCTTCCCCAAGACCTAGCCGCCGTCCACACCCTCCCCTTGGTGCCTCTAAACCCTTGATCACCAAGGCCTCTCTCATAGTCCACCATACTCGCTTCGGCTTAAGGCGAAGCCCTGCGAGATCTCCCCTCTACTTCCGGCATTCACGTCTTGCTTGGAATCGCGAGGAGAGTGCTACAACCTCCACCGCGCTGGAACAAGGAGAGGAAGGTCTTCATTGAGTACCGAACGGTGACCGATCAAAACGCTGCAACGCAGCTGGGAAGGATCGTCTACGCGATCTTGAGATCGGCAAGAGTACGACTACATCACCCACGAGAATCTGCTCTCGTTAACCGCTTTGGAATCTTCGAGGGTGAGTTCCTCTATCGACTCGTTGCT
This sequence comes from Avena insularis, assembly GCA_023614405.1. Taxonomy (NCBI): domain Eukaryota; kingdom Viridiplantae; phylum Streptophyta; class Magnoliopsida; order Poales; family Poaceae; genus Avena; species Avena insularis. The sequence goes on along the minus strand of CM042691.1, from coordinate 375,285,797 downwards.
ACAATCTAGTAGATAGATCTTGGCTTGTTTGTTTGCATGCGGTAGAAATTTTTTGTTTTCCATGCTACGAACCCCGACACGAACGTCCCGCCACGGCTAAACCGCTTCCACTTTGATAACTTTTGGCTTAACCAGCCAGGGTTTGTGGAAGCGGTCCAATCTAGATGGCTGTCGGCGGCTGCGTCCCCCCTAGGAGATTCAATGCGGTGGATGTCTGGCACCACTGCGCTAAGATTGCCCGCCAATTCATGAGGGGATGGGGGGCTAATCTGGGGGCCGCGGCAAGACTCCAGAAGGGAGCTTTGCTGGAGGAGATCCAGGCCCTTGACCGACTGGCAGACTCAGTAGGACTCTCAGCGGACGAGTGGTCCCACCGTTATGCCCTGGAGACCTCCCTAGTTGAGATTTACAAGGGGGAGGAGCTGTTCTGGAGGCAACGCAGCCGCCAAAACTGGCTCCTTCCGGGAGACGCGAACACTGCCTATTTCCATGCGGTGGCCAACGGACGCTGTAGGAAATGCTCTATTCCATGCCTTTGGGACAACGAGCTCCTCATTGAGGAGGCACACGTGCTTTCCTCCCATATCTACTCGTTCTATAAGTCGCTCTTCTCGGCGGGACCCCGCACGGGGGTCGCGTTGGCAGACGACTTCTGGCCGTCTAGGGCCAGGGTCACTACCGACGAGAATGCGGTGCTCACCCTCCCATTCTTTACGGAGGAGGTTGAGCGGGCGGTGAAGGCCTTGAAGGCCAAATCCGCCCCAGGCCCCGACGGCCTCCCGGTAGCTTTCTTCTAGACATTCTGGAGGGAAATCCAACTGGTCGTCATGCCTATGTTCCAGGAGTTCTACATGGGGACCCTGGTGATGGGCCGGCTGAACCTCGGCGTGATAACCTTGATCCCGAAAGTTAGAGGGGCCTCGGACATCCGCCAATTCAGACCCATTACGGTCCTCAACGTCATCCAACGCATCTTCGCGAAAGTCTGCGCTTCTCGCCTTGCCCCTGTCATGGAACGCCTCTCCCATCAGTATCAATTTGCCTTCCTCAAAGGCAGATTCATACATGATGGGATCCTCGCCCTTCATGAGGTTATCCACGAGATCAAGTCCAGGAAGTTGAAAGCCATCTTCTTGAAGCTAGACTTCCAGAAGGCCTACGACCGCCTGGACTGCCACTTTCTTCGTCAGACCCTCACTAGACAAGGGTTCGATGATCTCCTGATCACCTGGATTATGCAGTTCGTCATGACTGGGAGCACGACGATTCACATCAATGGAGTGATTGGGCCATACTTCCACCCCGCCTGCAGTGTTAGACAAGGAGACCCCCTGTCCCCCTGCTCTTCAACACGGCCGTGGACGCCCTCGCGGAGATGCTTGATAGAGCGAAGGCAGCCGGCCACATCACCGGTGTGGTCGGCCACCTTATCTCGGGGGGCGGGCTCACCCAGCTCCAATATGCAGACGACACGATGATCATGATAGAGGGCTCAGCTCTCATTATTGCGAACCTCAAGTTCCTCCTCCTTTGCTTTCAGAAGATGTCGGGCCTACGCATTAACTTTGACAAGAGCGAGGTTATCGCGCTGGGGTTTTCGCCTGAGGAGCAGCAGAGGATAGCTGACAACTTCAACTGTCGGCTCTCCTCCTTCCCCATCACTTATCTGGGGATGCTGGTCCGCGACACCAGGATCCTTATCAGGGACCTGGATCCGCTTGTGGACAGGGTGCGCTCAAGGTCCGAACCCTGGTGTGGTAGATTCACATCTAAAGGTAGCAAGACGGTCCTAATTGACTCTTGCCTCTCCAGCCTTCCCATGTATATGATGGGATTGTACTTCCTTCCTGAAGGGGTCCACGGGGCTTTTGATAAGGAGCTCTCCCGGTTCTTCTGGCAAGATCCTGTGGGTCGCCAGAAGTACCACATGATCAAATGGGCCGACATTTGCACCCCAAGGAGTTTGGGGGCATAGGTATCACCGCTTCTCGCCAATTCAATAAGGCCCTGTTGCTTCGATGGGTGTGGCGGATTCTTAGAGATGACGGGGGTCTCTCGCTCAAGCTCATTAAGGCTAAGTACTGCATGGGTCGCCCCTTTGGACTGCATCAAGGAAGGATCCAGTTTTGGCACTCCATCCAGGACATCAAGACCGAGATCCGGCTCGGGACCACGGTCACAGTTTGGAATGGGTAGGGCACCATGTTCTGGCTGGACTCCTGGCTCCGGGCGCCCCCTACGGGAGGTGTACCCGAGCCTATTCGCCATTTGTTCCAAGCCATCGCTTCGAGTATCCGCTGCGGCCTTAGAAGGGACGTGGAACATCTCGTTCCGACGTACCTTTGGCCCGGAGGAAACCGAAGCATGGCGAGAACTTAGGGCGGAACTCCCGCCCTCACTGTCGGACGAGCCCGACAGTGTATCATGGAGCCTCTCCCCATCTGGGGCCTTCTCGGTTGGCTCCGCCTACCGGGCCCTATTCGGGCGCGAGGCCATCCCATCGACCAAACCCCTCTGGAAAGCCCCTCTCCCGCTAAACACTAAATTTTTTGTGTGGCAGCTGTTATGCGATAGGCTCCCATCAAGGGTGGAGGTGTCCAAGCGACATGGGCTGGGGGACGGGATATGTCCATTATGTGGGATCCCAGAGACGGGTGCCCACATAATGTTCACTTTCCCTGCGGCTCGGTTTCTCTGGAGCTTTATCAGGGATGCGTTGGGCCCAGACTGGCAGGCCCATGATCTCGGTGAGTTCTTAGAAACCCAGGCGAACCGGGCAAGAAAGGGCCGCCGCCTTTTCTGGCTTGTGTTTGCTGCGATGTCCTGGGCTCTCTGGAACATCCGGAATAAGATGGTTATTGAGAAGATTCTTCCTCGGCGCGCTTCTGACTCGGTTTCTCACTTCTTGGCCTCTCTACAGCTCTGGTACCCGTTGTGTAGACAGCAGGACAAGGCAAGGCTGGACGCGACTCTTCGGCGACTCTTGGAGGCGGCTCGGCGGCTCCCCCCTAGTCCGGCTTTGCTCTTCCTTTTTTGGTGGGTCCTCGCTTCGCGAGGTGGCGTGGTTTTCCTCTTTGTTTGGGCCGTCTTGTGCTATGGCCCCATCTTATGTGTTCTGGATGTTTCGAACCATGTAACTTGATGTGGACGGTTGCTTTATTTATAAAGCGGGGCGAAAGCCTATTTCGAGATAAAAGTAGTGTTTTCAATAAATTAGATTAGGGTTTTGCTGCTTCTCGTTGGCCTCCATGTCGATGGAGATGACACCGTCTATAATAAGCATTTTCCAGTACTTCGGTCGACAACATGAGTTTCTTCTCAATATCAATGGTGGTGTTGGAAGATCAAATTTCTTTAGGTATGGTTTTGAGATCTTGCTTTGCCGGATCGATCTTGGATGTTTTTTGTTGGTTGTCGCGAGGAGGTTTGTCCTCGCAACATCTTTCCCGACCGCCACGTTCTCGACAAAGGGGATTCATACTCTCGGCTCTCCAACGACGCCGACGAAGCATTTTGGTTCGTCTTTCCTGAAATACTGGTGATGGTGTTCTTGCCGATGTTGATTGATTACTCTAGTGGTTGCGCGCGTGCACATAGCCTTGGTACTACAGCTCAAATTAAAATTATGGGAGAACCCTTGTTGGTATTTCCAGGTCTACGGTTTGGTACTTATGGTTGTTTATGCGGCTGCCTTCGGAAATGTATAAAATTGTGTCACGGAAGAAGAAAGAGTTTGAAGATCTCGAATGATTGGATAGTTCCTTTTAGACTTTATTTTATAATTGTTGAACCCAGCTTATGTATCTTTACCATGTAGTATATGCTACGATAAATATATATGGTATCGATTGTAAAAAAAACTTTTAGGGGCTGCCTTTTGGGTCCGTCTGGGGGTGCGGGTGGCAAGGTCTCGCGATATAAATCGTTGGTGAGTTAGGGTTTCACCCTTGTATATAACTCTTATAGACCGTCGGTTGGAATAAGTCGTATCTGAGAAGATCTCGACGATGTGTAAACATTCTTCATATAGTGAAATTTTGCTGGCTCACGTCCGTGGTCTCTCTCTCTGTTAGTGAGGTTTTTTTACGTTAAAATCTTGTGTCCTACGTGTGTTTTTGTTTTTGTTTTTCGTTTTGCATGAAGCGTTTATACCATATACTCATATACATACACATGCAGTCGCATAAGCTAAAGTCGGATGGGGCAGCTCGCCCAGCGGTTGTTTTTCTTCTGTTTTGCCTACGGCGGCCCAAGGGGGATTTTCGGTTACCCGGTCGATAACATGCTCCATGCGTCATCCAGTGCTGAAGAAAGAAAGAAAAAGCTTTTGTGATAAAAGGGAGCCAAAGAATAAAAGCTGACCTAGGAAAGTAAATAGATTCTGGTATTATTCCCAGCATGCATAGTACGACCTACCAAGCACCAACAACGTTTGTATGCCCCGCCTCATCATCAAATGGTGATACACTGAGACTGAAACCGTCAGTGTCAGGCCGGCAATGAGAACTATCATGGACACCAGGTCACCCGGTAGTTGCTACTACGGTACTACCCCTTTTTCATGGAACAGAGGTAATACCTGCTTATATCGTCGATCGATACGGTCGACACGAGAGGCTGCCGCCGCCCAATTCCCTGGCATCGTCACTGATGGGTCGTGTGTGTCGTCTAGGTGCCCTATAAGGACTCGTTTGATTCATAGAAATTGCAGGGGAATTATGTAGGATTTGAATCCTATAAGAATTTTTCCTATGTCATTGTTTGATTCATAGGACTATATGAATTAATCCTATAAAAATCTTGTAGTGCAATTCCTATAGGAAAGAAACATTATATCATACTTCATGAAAAAAAAAATTTGCTACATCAAACAAAATTTCTATCCCATAGAAGTCAAGTTGGCATGACATCTCAATCCTATGTTTTTTCTATTTCTATACTTTCTTTATCCTATAAATCAAACAAGCCCTAAATGCGTATTTGGAGTGTTTCTCTTCTAGAGGCGTTCGGAGGCGCAGGGTGCAGAAATTTCAGTGCCTGGCGCCCCTGTAGGTAAAGGTTGCAAGCGGCAAGCTGCATAAACCACAACAGTTTATTTTAATTAAAACTAAACTAAACTAAGTTTATAAAATAAAATTGAACTAGACTAATCAATTTTAACTATGAAGCAGGGACGAAATGGGTGCCGCTTTGCAAGTGCAGGGCGAGGTCGACTCGGCGTCGATGCGTCCACAACACGAACAAGGACTTGTCATGGCCTGAAATTATTTTTTCATCAAGGGGTTAAAGATAAAGTATTACTTACTCATTCCTCACGGTCTAAGAGCATCTCTACCCCAAAGCCAAAAAACTTTAGAGGAGCAAATTTGCTTCTTTAATGGCAGAAGTAGCACATAACCGATTCCCTAAAACGCATAAAAGGAGCAAACATAGGATTTTGGCCCCTAAAATTTTCCACCCATCTCCTATATTTGCTCGGCTGCACGACCGATAAGAAAAAATCCCTCCCACGCCGCCGCTCACTCCCCTGGCGTCGTTCTTCTTCCACCGCCTCTCCTTCCACCCAAACTCGCTGGAGATGGCCATCCCGTCGCCGGTCGCCACCGCCTATCCGCAACGTCTTTCGGGGCCACGGCGCGTCTCGTGGCCGTAGATCGGGGCCTCGCGACATCCCACCGCCAAAGGCACCGTAGAGTCAGTACCAAGGCGTGCGCAGTGGGGGACCTGAGTGGCAGAGATCACCGACCGGAACACCGGCCAACGCCACTAGCTGGGCACCTTCCACTCGGCGCGGCAGGCAGCGTGGGCGCACGACTTCGCCAACGTCGGCCTCCACGGCTCCGACTGCGGGCCGCTGAACTTCCGTCTCGGCAGTGAGGTGCTGGAGCTCTTCTCCCCTCCCAGTCGCGGCCATGCCGCGCGCTTCGCTCGGGAGGACCGAGAGGCCCGAGAGTGACTCGAGGCTGAGGCCGCCAGCAAGCAGTACATGGTCGAGCTCCGTCGGCAAAATCCCGAACGCGTCGCGGCGGAGGCCGCGCGCTACGAGGAGTACGCCGCACGTCGCGGCCTTGCTTCTTCCTCCTCGACGGTCGGGCCTTCTTCCTCCGCGACTACGACATGGCCTTTTTCCTCATGGTCGAGGGTAGTGCCTTCTTCCTCAGCGATGGCGGCTGCGCCTTCGTCGGCGAAAACGATACCAACTCCATCGATAGCTTCGACGCGTGGCTCGGCAACCTCGGCAAGTAGGTGGACACCGACGCCAGCCACCGACGCTCGGTGGTGTTAGAGCATATATTTGTATATTATAGTTTTCCCGTGTGTTAGGGGGTTTCCTGTATATTTGCGCCTGTACAAGTATTATATATATATAGTGGCCTTTGGCCCTCTGGTAATACACAAGTCTATTATCCTAACATGGTATCAGAGCCTAAGGTCTCGAGTTCGAGTCCTGTCTTTCGCAATTTATCCTAAAATTGTTGTTGACCCCTCTGTGTCCACGTATAGGCCTCTTGAGTCATACGTGAGTTTCGCGCGCCGTCGTTCTCTTCTGGTTGCACGTGCTGACTTCCCCCTGTCACACGTGAGAAAGGGTGTTGAAGTGTATAAGTGAATTGCACTAGTCCTTTCCATCAGTTCGGACTTTTGGTTGCGTTGGCTAGTGCATGAAGCTTGACATGGTATCACAGCCGCGCCCGGCCGCCGCCCGCCGCCGCCGCTCCTCTCCTCGCAGCCGCCGCCGCCGCCCGCCTCGGCTTCCTGCCGCAGCGCCGGGCTGTCGCCGATGCCTCTCCCTCGCCTCCTGCGAGCTTGCCCCGTCCTCCCCGGTCGTTGTCGCCCGTCCGATCCGCCCCGGCCGCCGCCCGACTGCCCTGCCCGGCCGTCGGCCTGTCGCCGTCCGCCGCCCGGCCGCTTCGTAGCCGCCGCCGCCTCTCGGCCATCGCCGGCCTGTCGACCTCGTCCGCCGCGGCTGTTGCTGTGTGTTGCGGATCTGATCTGATCTGATCTGATTTCCGTCAAAAAAAAGCAAAAAAAATGTCTTCCTCGTCGGGCTATTTTGCGATTCCTAGCTGCCCGGTGATTTTTGATGGCGCGAATTATCCTGATTTCGCTGTCTTTATGCGCGTCCACATGCGCGGTCTTCGTCTTTGGGGTGTGCTTTCTGGCGAGGTCTCCTGTCCGCCAGACTCTGCTCCTACGCCGCTTATTGCCTTGCCCCGATGCTCCTCGGGATCCGACCGACTACACTCGGTGGATAGATGAGGATGCTCGTCTTCTTGTTCTCACTTTCGTTGTTCTCGCCTCGATGCTGCTGAGTTCATGGGTCTTCCCACTACTGCTGCTCAGTGGGCTTTTCTTCGTCAGCGCTATCAGCCGTCTGGGGATGCTCTTTACATGTCTGTGGTTCGCCAGGAGCATGCTCTTCAGCAGGGTGACTCTACTGTTGATGAGTTCTATACTCAGAGTGCTGCTATTTGGCGTCAGCTTGATTCTCTTCGTACAGCTGTGTGTGCCACCTGTCCCTGCTGTCTGACTGTGCACGCGGATCTGGAGCTTCTTTTCATATGACTTCTCCGTCCTCTATTCTTTCTGCTCTTCGCTCTCTTATTTCTCCTGTCCGTGTTATCAAGGCTGATAGTACCTCTCTTCCTGTTTCCAGTCGAGGCACCCTTTCTACTTCATCTTTCTCTGTTTCTGACGTTTCTCATGTTCCTAGTCTTAAGAAGAACCTTTTCTCTGCTAGTCAGCTTACTGATTCTGGTTGTCGTGTCATTCTTGACGCTGATTCTTGTGTGGTTCAGGACTGCCGTACCCAGGCCCTGGTTGGAGCTGGTCCTCGCAGCCTTGAGTATCCGGGGCTATGGGAGTTAGACTGGCTTCGCGTTCCATTCACTAATACTTCATCTACTAGTTCTTCTGCGGTTGTTGCTTCTGTCGCTGGCTCTTTTCAACAGTGGCATCATCGGCTGGGTCACCTTTGTGGCTCCTGTTTATCGTCCTTAGTTCGTCGTGGTCTTCTGGGGTCTGTCTCAGGAGATGTGTCTTTACATTCGTGTCAGGGTTGTAGGTTAGGCAAATAGAATCAGCTTCCCTATCCTACTAGTGTGTTTGTATCTCGGCGACCTTTTGATTTAGTTCATTCAGATGTTTGGGGTCTGGCTCCCTTTGCTTTCAAAGGGGGCCATCGATACTATATTTTATTCATTGATGTTTTTTCACGGTACACCTGGTTGTTTTTTATGCGCTCTCGCAGTGAGGTGCTCTCTATTTATCAGTGTTTTGCGGCCATGGTTCGTACTCAGTATTCCACGCCTATTCGTGTGTTTCGTGCTGATTCCGCGGGAGAGTATATCTCCCAGCACATGCGTGGTATCCTTGCTGAGCAGGGCACCCTCGCTCAGTTCTCGTGTCCCGGCGCCCATGCTCAAAATGGTGTCTCCTAGCGTAAGCATCGTCATATTCTTGAAACTACCCGTGCTATGATGATTGCTTCCTCTCTTCCGCCGCATTTCTGGGCTGAGGCTGTCGCCACGTCGACTTACCTTATTAATGTTCAGCCTTATGCTACCCTTCAAGGTGGTATTCCTCTCGAGCGTCTCTCTGGTATCTCTCCAGACTATTCGACTCTTCGTTTATTTGGTTGCGTTTGCTATGTACTTCTACCTCCTCGCGAACGCACCAAACTGACTGCTCAGTCTGTTGAGTGTGTTTTTCTTGGATACAGTGATGAACATAAGGGCTATCGCTGTTGGGACCCCGTTGGTCGTCGGATGCGCATCTCTCGTGATGTCACGTTTGATGAGACGCGTCCCTTCTATCCTCGTCCCACCTCTGGTACTTACCCGGTGGATGATATCTCTTTTCTTCTTTTTCCTGATGCACCTCCTGCTATCTCTTCTTCTCCACCTCTTACTTCTGATGCGCCCCCTTCGATTTCTGCACCATCCTCTTCTCCGTCTAGTTCCCTAGTTCTCCTCGTTCTCCCCTGGTTTCTTCTCCACCTCGTTCTCCGGCTTCGAACCCTTCCTCTGTTGTTTCTTCTTCCTCTTCTTCTGATGAGTCGTCCTCCGCTGATGAGCTTCCCTCTTCACGGCTTGTTCGTCAGCGTCGTGCTCCAGACCGTTACTCTCCTAGTCAGTATGGTCTCTCTGTCGTCTCCGAGCCGACTTCTTATCGGGATGCCGAGCGTCATCCTGAATGGCAGCTTGCCATGGCTGAGGAGATCGCTGCGCTTGAGCCGACCGCACTGGGATCTTGTTTCTCCCCCTCCTGGTGTTCGTCCTATCACGTGTAAGTGGGTCTATAAAATTAAGACACGCTCTGATGGATCTCTTGAGCGCTATAAAGCGCGTCTTGTGGCTCCTGGCTTTCAGCAGGAGCACAGCCGTGACTATGATGAGACTTTTGCCCCTGTGGCTCATATGACCACTGTGCGTACTCTTCTTGTTGTTGCTTCTGTTCGACGCTAGTTTGTGTCCTAGCTTGATGTTTAGAACACTTTTCTTAATGGCGAGTTGAGTGAGGAGGTTTACATGCAGCCTCCTCCTGAGTATTCTGTTCCCGATGGGATGGTTTGTCGTCTTCGACGTTCCCTTTATGGCCTAAAACAGGCCCCTCGTGCCTGGTTTGAGCGCTTTGCCTCTGTGGTGACTGCTGCTGTTTTCTCTCCTAGTTTTCATGATCCAGTGCTATTTGTTCACACTTCTCCTCGTGGACGCACTCTTCTTCTTCTCTATGTTGATGATATGATCATTACTGGTGATGATCCTGAGTATATTGCCTTTGTCAAGGCTCGTCTTCGTGATCAGTTTCTTATGACTGATCTTGGTCCTCTTCGCTATTTTCTTGGGATTGAGGTCTCCTCTACTTCTGATGGCTTTTCTATCTCTCAAGAAAAGTATATTTAGGATCTTCTTGCTCGTGCTGCTCTTGGGGATGAGCGCACTGTTGAGACTCCTGTGGAGCTTAATGTTAAGCTTTGTCCTACTGATGGTGATCCTCTTCCTGATCCCACGCGTTATCGCCATCTTGTTGGGAGTCTTGTTTATCTTGTTGTCACTCGTCCTGATATCTCTTATCTTGTTCATATTCTGAGTCAGTTTGTCTCGGCTCCTACCACCGTTCACTACAGTCATCTCCTCTATGTCCTTCGTTATCTTCGTGGCACGATCACTCGTCGCCTTTTCTTTCCTAGTTCCAGCTCTGTCCAGCTCCAGTGCTACTCGGATGCTACGTGGGCGAGTGATCCTACGGATCGTCGTTCACTTTCTGCTTACTGTGTGTTTCTTGGTGGTTCGCTTGTTGCTTGGAAGACGAAGAAACAGGTAGCGGTTTCCTGTTCGAGTGTTGAGGCTGAGCTACGGACTATGGCTTTGTTGATTGCTGAGGTGACCTGGTTATGGTGGTTGCTTGCAGATTTTGGGGTCTTTGTTATGACACCCACTCCACTTTTGTCTGACAGTACATGTGCTATCAGTATTGCACGTGATCCGGTCAAGCATGAGCTGACCAAGCATATTGGTGTTGATGCTTTTTATACACGTGTTCAGGTGCATGATCAGGTTGTTGCGTTTCATTATGTGCCTTCAGATTTACAGTTGACGGATTTCTTTACAAAGGCATAAACTCGAGCGCAGCATGACTTCTTACTCTCCAAACTCAGCGTTGTGGATCCACCATGAGTTTGAGGAGGGGGGTGGGGGTGTTAGAGTATATATTTGTATATTGTAGTTTCTCCGTGTGTTAGGGGGTTTCCTGTATATTTGCGCCTGTACATGTACTATATATATAGTGGCATTTGGCCCTCTGGTAATACATAAGTCTATTACCCTAACAAGTGGAATAGCTAGGGTTTCTGTGTCGGCCCCCGACACCGGCAACCATCCTAGTTTTAGAATCTATGTATGAACTATGCAATGTGTGTATGAACTAAGTGTTTTAGTTTGATTTTGATGTGTGTTTTCGTTTTATTGCGATGTGTTTGATCAAGTGTCTAGCCGAAGTTTAAATTAAGGAGTCTAAATAAAGAGAATCGAATCCCAAAGTGTAAAATAGCAAAAATATAGAATTCGATGAATAATACGCTAAATTCGACTCTAACATTAAAGAGATCGATTAGAGATGCTCTAGGGTACTGCAGCTAGCAAGTACCACCAGGAGCTGCAGTATTATACGGGGATGTTCTGTCTGTCGACCCGGGTCTGCAGATCGAACACGGCATCAGTCCAGCACGTTTTGCCTGCAGTTTACGAGCCCCCATGCATCTGTAGAAGCGACGAGATTAGCTTTTGATTACCGATCTCAAGGAGACAGATGGTTGGTGACAGAGCGATCTACTCCTTCTAAAACTAAACAAGTGCGCTGATGGCGTCACTGGTCGTGATACGATTAACTTAACCTATAGCAGGGCGCGTTTACCGGAACGGACCTTTTATTACACGCACACGCTACGCAACGTCTCCGCCACGGCCGCCGGCTTCGAGGCACCGACATGCATCGGCCGACATGGGCAGCGACGAGGAAGAAGAACGTTCGCCCGCTGCCTCGTTGTTTCGGCCGGGTCTACTGGCGCAGCACATGGCGGAGGTTTAGCGGGGGGTTCAGAAACAGTGTCGTGATGAGAGCTCCCTCTGGGTCTGGGATCGGGCTTGGCACTCGGTTTTCCGGCCCACTTGTCAGAACGGGATTCCTTGTCAGTAACGGTCGAGAGTCAAAGCGAGAAAAACACTGATCAAGCAGTCATTTCTTTCACCAGCTGATGAGTACAGCGGCACCACCACTAGTATGTCACTATGGCAGGTACAGTATTCAGAGGCACTCTAAAGTGTCTCCAATAGTTAAATTAGTGCCATAATTGAGTTTTTGAGGCACTAAAAAAGCGTCGGAGACGGTCGTGTAGGTAAAAGTTTTTTGAGGCAGTTTTAAAAAATGCCTCTAAATCATAGTTAATTGAGGCACTATGACTAATGCCTCTAAATCCTAGCCAATTGAGGCACTATAACTAGTGCCTCAAAAACCAACTTAAGGCATAAATTAGAGTGCGTCTAAATCATAGTCAATTGAGGCACTATCAATAGTGCCTCAAAAAACCAACTTTTTGAGGCACTATCCATAGTGCCTCTAAAACCCAACTTTTTGAGGCACTATGACTAGTGCCTCTAAAACCCAATTTTTTGAGGCACTATCCATAGTGCCTCTGAAACCTAACTTTTTGAGGCACTATGGATAGTGCCTCTAAAACCCAACTTTTTGAGGCACTATCAATAGTGCCTCTAACCCAACTTTTTGAGGCACTATCAATAGTGCCTCTAAATCCTAGCCAAAAGCAAATGTGTACTACAGTGACATATATTACAAAATGGTTCACATTAATTGAATCATAGTCATATTACAGTGGCCCGCATGTGATGGCTAACATATATTACAAACCACATTATAGTCATATCTTACAGTCACATTACAAACCACATATATTACAAACCACATTATAGTCATATCTTACAGTCATATTTTATAGTGACATATCTTACAGTCATATCTTACATTTGTTCACAGCCATATCTTACAGTCATATCCCACAACCATTCGTCCATAACCATTGTTCACAGCCATATCTTACAGCTGAGACCATGCAATATCATCAGCTGCTTGGCAATCCCTTGTCTGAGCTGTCTGAGTTTGAGACCATGCAATATCATCAGTCTGCATTGTTAAGATTTGTCTGAGTTCAACAGTTCAACAAAAGGAGCAGCTAGTTCAACAGTTCAACAAAAGGAGCAGCTAGTTCAACAGAAGGATCAAAAAGAAGGAGCAGCTAGTTCAACAGAAGGAGAAGCTAGTTCAACAGTTCAACATTTTCAACAAAAGGAGCAGCTAGTTCAACAGAAGGAGCAGCTAGTTCAACAGTAGTCTGCAGTGTTCAGACTAGTTTAGGAGTTTACTTACCTTGTGTGGTACTGAATCTGTAGCAACAGGAGCAGCATCTTGCTTCTGTACTCTTGATCTTGGTTTCTTTTCTCTAACTTTTGCCTGGCTCATGTCTGTTTCATCTAGAATCTGCACATTTTTTAGTTTATACTGTTGTCAGTGTAATATTCTGATCAACTGTAATAGTTTACAACTGTAACTTGCCTTGTCTGGTAATTGCGAATCTGTTGTAGCTATAGCAGCAGGAGCAGCAGTTTGCTTCGGTACTCTTGATCTTGGTTTCTTGATCTTTGTTTCCTGGCTCATGACTTGTTCATCCATAAGCTGCACATTTTTTCATGTGTTAGTACATGAAACAGTTCAGATATTGCTGGAGCAGAAGCAGTACATGTAACATACCTTTTCATGCATTTGAGACTCTGTGTTTGCAGCGATGTGAGCGGCCAGCTTGTTTCGGTTTCGAATTTGGTTTCTTCACTCTACCTTTTGCCTGGATCATGACCGTTCCTCCACAATTACTTTGTCGATGGTTCATCCACAAGCTGCACATTTTTTCATGTATTAGTACATGAAACAGTTCAGATATTGCTGGAGCAGAAGCAGTATATGTAACATACCTTTTCATTCATTTGAGACTCTGTGTTAGCAGAAGCAGTAGCAGAAGCATAAACAGCAGCAGCATTTGCTTCAAGAGTTGTTCCTTGTGCACCAGTACCCTGCTGAGTCAATATGTTAGTAGGAGCAGAAGCATAAACAATACTGCTGAGTGATAACTGCTGAGTTCTATAATCATACTGCACATGCCTGTTCAGTAGGAGCAGATTTCTTATTAGCTCCTGGCTTCCCTGGCACCTTGACTGAGTTTTGTCTATTAATTTTGTTTTGCATATTTTTTTCATATAAATCTCTTAATGTAACCTGCACATATTTAAGAAATACTGAGTAGGAGCACCTTGACTGAGTAGGAGCAGATTTTTTTCATACAAAGTTTAAGAAATACTAACATGATTCCTTGGCCATGGAATGCACTTAGCTTGCGCATTTCCCATCTTTGTCATTCTCCCAAGTGGTCTAGGCAGTACGGTTGTATCACGGTAGACAATGTTGACCATGACCTCCACATAATCACTTAGTGGATCTCCATCTAAACCAACTGCATTTATATCTGCAGTTTGAATTGTTCCAAGAGCTGCAAGGTTAGAAGAATTTGGTGAAGTTAAGACAACTTCCATTCCTCTACTTATTCTGGGCTTTGGGATGGTGCTGCAAATGTTTGACTTCTTCATCTCTTGAGCTTTCTCTAGTTTAATTTTCTTTATCATAGCAACCTGCATTTAGTTAAATTCCTAGTCAGCAAGAGGTACAACGTACAAGAAAAAACACACGTACAAGGATTTCTTATTGACACATGTACAAGCAGTAGTTATTTTACCTCAGTAGTTTCATTCTTCGCAAGATTAACTTCATTTCCAATCTTTTCTTCTACCCTTTGCCTTTTCCTTTTCTTGTCATCTACTGCTTTGTTCTCCTCCTGACCATTGTTCTTCATCTTGTCAAATCCTTCTGATTCTTCAACAAGAGGTTCTTCAATATGTTATTTCATTCTCTTCTGTGATGTTTGAAATAGCTCCATCATCTGACAATACTTCTCTTCTAGCTTATCACTTCTGGCTACCAAACTTGACTGAGTTTCTACAAGCTTCTCTACAACACCCCTGAGATTTTTGTTTTCCTGTGTAACATCATGTAGAGTAGATAGAGCTACCACTTCTCACTTTCTTCTTTCCACCAACAGTGAGCCCTAATCCATGATTACTTGACTTCTTAGCCTTTGGGAACAATGTTGAATACAAATCTTCCTCATTTGCTTCCTCATGTATCAAGTTTGGGTTGTCCACAAACTTCACATTTATCTCTTCCTGTTTGCAACATTACAAAGAATGAGGAATATGTAATGGATATTTGCAAGATTGACTCAAACTGAAGATAAACAAAAGAAGTTGCAACATTGAATCCATGTTTGCAACATTACAAAGAATCTGCTTGTTCTTTGTAGATCATGCCAGGCAACAAGTTCAGTACATGATCAGGACAACCAACAATAAGTTCAAAACAAAAGGAAAACTACAACATAGTTTATTTTTTTACACTATATAATTGAAGTATTGATAGCTCAGAATTGTAGCTCAGAACAGTTTATTGAGTTTTCAATATATATTTTGTATGTGGACATGACAATTATACTACATTATTACTTACAATCTTTTTCTTGCAAAATTCATCAACTGGTTTCACATCCTTATTTGTATGGGTAATTCTGTAAAGCTGAGCTCTGGATATTTTGCTCCCTTCTTTTATTTCCTGAAATTCATGGAAAACTATCATACTGTGATCTTTGAAATTTTTAGATATTCAAGTATGCAACAAATCCAGAATTAACTTACTTCTTGTTCCTGTACTACTGCAAAACTTCTAGTACCAGCTGTATGAACTGCATTTGCTTGACAATTTCTCGTCTCTTTGTTCTTCATACTTAATGCCTACATTACAGCAAGAAATTATACATTAATGCCTATAGTATGAATTAGCACAAGCAGGTTGAAAAAAATAGTATATCCAGCATTGCTACTTTAGTATACCTTAGACTTTGGTGTTCTCCAAAATTTACATAGCCAAACCCACTGAGCAGGAGGTGTCCTGGATTTGCATCCATTGGCAATGTTGCTTTTCAGTGACAACTCATCCTTGTAAAATTTTCTCTTCAAATAGCACTTGTAATCTTTCCACTTCTTTCTAGCAGATCAACACCCAGCACTTGTAACAATCTGGTATTTCAAAGAAATACTGCAAAAGTGTTTACAGTTAAGCAACATTAGTAATTTGCAGGCAAAAAACATAGTTCAGAACTACAATCCAGTTTATTTAAGAGATTTTACCTTAACTGTCTTCCATAGCTTATCTTTTTCATATTCAGGAACTTTGCTCCAATTGGTAGCTGCCAAAGAAATTTCTTTTCCCTTAACTAAAGAAGCAATGAAATTTGTGAGCCTGCAAGTTTTGAAACCACAAGGTTGGCCTTTGCTGTTAAATTCCAAACTGATCTTGTTTCTTGGATCATACTCTTTCTAGAATCTTTTCAACTTAGTGGGCCCTCTCACAGACTTCTCTGCTGTTGTCATGTAACAAGTATTTAAATTAACCAATGTGTCATCCATTTCACAATATTGAAATAAACTGCCTAAATTAACAAGAGGAGAAGGCAACCTAAAACGAACCTTCCTGTAACTGTTGATTGATATCACCTTCTTCATTTTCATCATGAGTAGTAGCATCACTATCATACCGTTCACTACCATCATCATCCTCATCCTCATTTTCTACCACATCTATTTCTTCATATATCATGTTGTTCTAAATTAAGATAGGAACATAAATCACATATTAGAATGGCATAAATTATGTGCTTCATATGCTTTCACATAAATCACATATTAGAATGGCATAAATTAGAATGGCATAAATTAAATTCTTACTTCTGCTGGTTCTTTGTATATTCCTTTTATCCTTGCTTCCTCAAGAAATCTTGTAAAAAATTCTCCACTCTTAATTTCTATCTATGTTGGTGGCACACCAAGTTTCATCAGTTGCATGTTAACCTCATTTAGCCTACTTCTCTGACTGTCCATGTTAGCAGTCCCTGCAGAAGAAACAATAGAACTTTATTATCATGTTCAACAGAATCAAACCAGCAAACAAAAGAAACAATAGAACTATATCAAATTACCTAGACACAACAGCAAACCATTCATTATCAATTGGATCTTGCAAATAGTAGACCTGTTTTGCTTGACTAGCTAGTATAAATGGCATAGATGAAAGAATTTCCCCTTTGTCTACATGATTGAAGTTGACTTCAGTTATTCCAAATTCATCTACTCTAATTCCAGTATCTTTAACCCATTCACACTTGAATAATACTACACTAGCTGTGTTTGAATAATTCAATTCAACTATTTCATGGATCCTGCCACAAATTTGACCATCTCCTAATGTGTGATCTACTGAATAACTTAATGTCTTTGCAGTAGTTGAAACTCCATCACACTGGGAAGATTTTCCAGCAGAATGGCTTCTTGTGTGGAATGTATAGCCATTAATCTTATAGCTGTTGTATTTCTTCACCATCATGAAAGGCTTTTGTGCTAGTAGAACAACTTCTTGTGGTAGTTCAACTCCTTTATGCATTAAAGAATGCACATGTTCAATAAACCATTTCAGGAATTATTGGTGGTGAGCAACTTCAACTTCTCTTCTACTTTTCCTTTTGTCTGCTTGTAGCATTGTGATATGCTCATTTGCAAACCTAGTAATTTCTGGATAACTAAGCAACACATGCCTTTGAGCTTGTGTCCATGAAATGTGATCTAGCTCATCTACTTGAAATGCAGAGAGCTGTCTTCCAATTGTTCTTAAATATATATTAGTGTCTGGACTGCTAGTTGTGCTATCATCAGTATGCATTGTCTCTTTGTTGGAATTTTCCAGATATCTTGCACAAAAATCCAAGCTCTCATCAAATATATATCCCTCGGCTATTGATGCTTCAGGATGTCTTCTAGTATGTTACATCCCTTTACACTTCCCAACAAACATCTCTGTAGACCACATGTTTCTGAATTGCACTGGTCCACCTATCAACACTTCACTTGCAAGATGGATGACAAGATGTTCCATTATATCAAAGAATGATGGTGGAAAAATCTGCTCTAGCTGACACATTGTTTCAGCAATTTCTTCTTCCAACTTTTGCATCTCAGTAGGATCTATGACTTTGGAGCAAACTTTCTTGAAGTACTTGCTAAGATTAATTAGTGGAAGAGCAACAAAGGTGCATGGTTCTACTTATAGCTAAAGGAAATACATCTTCAAAAATTATGTGGCAGTCATGAGTTTTTAGCCCAACTAATTTTTTCTCATCTAACCTGACCTTCCCATCCATGTTTGAAGCATAGTCTACTGGAAACCTTGCATTTTTCACAACTGAGCAGAATACCTTCTTATTATCTGAATTCATGTAGTGCATTGCTTCAGGCAAGTCTGGTTTCTCTTGAGTTTCATCAACATGGAGATGTGTTCTGATTTTAAATCTTTTCATATCCAGTCTTGCTTTCACATTATCTTTGGACCTGTTGTCCACTTGTAAAATTGTGTGAACAATATTATCAAACACATTCTTGTCTATATGCATTGAGTCCAAATTATGTCGAACCAGCAAATGTTCCCAATATTCAAGCTAGAAAAAGATGCTTCTCTTCTTGAATGTTGACTCTACAGTGTGCACATCCTCCAGTACAATATCTTCCTCCCCTTCATCTCTTTGTCTCTTTTTCTTCTTAGACTTTTGTTGTTTCTGTGTTTTCCCATAGATGGTGTGAATGCCTTTTGTCATTTCTGAAATCTCATGACCTGATGGCTGAATTGGAGGTTCCCTGTCTTCAGTTGTGCGAGTCTTTATCCTTCCTAAATGGGTGGTCTGCAGGTAGAAACATCCTAGTACCCAGCTAGCATGCTTTGTGTCCATGTTTTAAACGTTTGGAACATGTACCCAGCAGGCAGTGGGAGCAAACAACAATACTCTCTCCACTAAGAATTCCCTGGCCTAGCCAGTCACTAATTGTCCATAGCAGTGCAGCATACACCCTGAATTTCCTTCCTACATGAGAATCAAAAGTCCAAAGACCATCCTTCTATAACACTTTCAGTTCATCAACAACTAGCTGCAGGTAAATGTCTATGTCTTTCCCTGGTGCCTTCCTACCAGGAATAATAACTGACAAAATGAAGTTGTTTTCTTTCATGCAACTCTCTGCTGGAAGATTGTATGGAATCAGTACAATTGGCCAGATGCTGTAAGACAGGTTCATAGTTCTGAATGGATTGAAACCATCAGTTGCCAGTCCAAACCTAATATTTCTAGCTTCTTTACTGAACCACTCATATTTTGCATCAAAATGCTTCCAAGCTGGTGCATCAGCAGGATGCCTCATAAGACCATCCTTGATCCTACCATCAACATGCCAACTCATAAGTGGGGTTGTGTTGCTTGACATGAATAATCTTCTAATTCTCTTCTTCAATGGGAAATGCCTGACCACCTTTTGAGCAACCTTGCTAAATCTTTTGCCACCACCAATTTCCTTCACAATCTTCCATCTAGATGCATTACATACTGGACAGACAGATGCATTGATATTGTCTCCTCTATATATGATGCAGTCATTAATGCATGCATCATATGTGTCATACCCCAGCCCTACAGATTTGATGTACTGTTTGGATTCATGAAAATTCATAGGGAGAGTTGTATCCTCTGGTAGGACATCCCTAAATAGCTGCAGCACATCTTCAAATGTAGCTCTGGTTAATCCCACAGTGTTCTTTATGTTCATCGACTTCACAAGAAATTGCAGTTTTGTAATTTTTTACATCCTGCATATAATTCTTGTGCGCCATCATTAACTAACTTTTGAATGCCTCGCTTCTTCATCACTTCATCTGTTTCTTGAGTCATCATATCATCACTGGCCAACTTGTGTATCTGATCCTAAAGAGCTATTGTTGTACATATCATGAGAACCCAACATCATCTCATCCATCACATCACTTCCTAAAGGCAATTCTCTTGATTCATTGGGTTGTATACAGAGGAATAGCACAATCTACGATTCCTCATGGTATACCCATGTTGTATACCCGTGCATGAATCCTAGATATTATATGGTCTTCAACATCTTCTAAACTTTGCCTAGAGATGTTACAACAAAGTTTGCATGGGCAGACAATCTTTTGGCTAAAACCAGAATTTGTAGCTGCAAACTGAATGAAACCCCTAACCCCATATGCAAACTGTGTACTGGATCTAGCAGCACTCATCCAAGTTTTATCCATTGTACAAATAGATGAATAAACTTAGCAACTTGTTCCTGTGTAACCAATAGCAAGATACTAGTTACTATACCAACATTCAAACAAACAAACTAGGTAATAACAGAGGAGCCTAGAGTACAAAGATATCGAGAACACATCGAGTACAGTATATGATAGCATAGCACATCAGGAACAGTTCAGAGTACATCATAGCATATCAGAGCACAAGTAATAACAGGAACAAAAGAGGAACAGAGCATATCAGAGCAGAGCACAAGTATAGCATATCAGAGCAGAGCACAAGTAATAACAGGAACAGAATGAGCGCGAAGTAAATAGGAGCAGATCAGAGCATCACAGGAACATGTGGTGAATTCCTAACCTAAAGAACCAGCCTCGGCATCATTGCGAGTTATTTGTCGATGAAGAATAGATCGACGTGGATCATCATTACGAGTGCCCATTGCACGACGTGGATCTCGACGGAGAGGTGGTGGACGAAGCTCAAAGGCGGATCTCGACGGAGAGATGGTGGTGGACGAGATCGACGGAGAGGTGGTGGAGGATCTTGACGGAGAGGTGGTGGTGGACGGAGAGGTGGTGGTGGACGAGCTCGAGGAGGAGGCGGTGGTGGATCTCGATGGAGAGGTGGTGGTGGACGAGCTCGAGGAGTAGGCGGTGGTGGATCTCGACGGAGAGGTGGTGGTGGACGAGATCGAGGAGGAGGCGGTGGTGGACGAGATCGAGGAGGAGGCGGTGGTGGATCTCGACGAAGAGGAATGGATCTCGACGGAGAGGAGCGGATCTCGTCGGAGGAGAGGAGCTCGATCGAGGAAGAGGAGGAGAGGCGCGTTGTATCTGAAAAAAAGAGAGCCAAGGTCAAAAAGAGAAAGACAAGGGTCAGTAATATGACATGAAAAAATTAAAGGACTAAAATGAAAAAATACTGTACTGGAGATATACTATACTTGTGCTATTATTGTGCTCTGTTCCCTTCTAGTTTACATTGTTGTCTAGCTAGTGATATTTTATTTTAACAGTAATTGTCTAGCTAGTTTACATTGTAGTCTAGTATAAACTACATAGTTTATACATAATCATAATCATAGTTTAAACATTCATAATCATAATCATAGTTGAATATTGTAAAACTAGACATTGAGATGCAAAACTAAATATTGAACATTGAGATGCAAAACTAAACATTGAGATGCTAAATATTGAACATTTAGATGCTAAACTAAACATTGAGATGCTAAACTAAACATTGTACATTGTAGTCTAGTTGCCCATGGTCTGAATATTTATGAATTCAGAACAATGAAGGCCTTCTAGACATAAAATTAAATGATCAACACTAGATAAACAGAAAATCAAGAAACTGATCAACACTTGAAAAACTGAGAATCATCAACACTTGAATAACATAAAATGATCAACACTTGATAACCAACATTACAAACCATTGTTCAACTTACAAACCAACATTACAGTAGATGCATTGTTCAGAACACTAGTCCACTAGAACACATTACAACTTAAAATGAAACACAATTTCTAATAAGCAACATAAAATCAAGGGTCTTCAATCTCCACAAAATCAAGGCAGATGTGACCATGCCTTGGGTCTGCAACAATCAGCAACAATGATCCCTCTACTATATTTGCCTCCTCCCTAAATTGCTGTCATCCTATTGTGAATGCAATTCTATCATCTTCATCTTCCATATGGTACCATCCTTCAAAGGGCACATCAAATTCCCTAGCCAACAGATTTGAATGTCCTTGCCATGGGCATCCAACTTCTCTGAATGTTTTTGCAGAAAGGTACTGGCATAGTAACAACTTGTGTAAGAACTAAGTCTGAAACATTGCATAAAAAAGTGAGAAATTAAGTAGTAGATAGTTACCAAAGCATCTAGTTCAACATTTTCCTGATTATACTTGTGCACCATAAACTGCATCTCATTGACACTTTCATAGAATTCTTCCTCAGCTAGTTCTTGCCCTAGTTTTAGAGCCAAAACCTTGTAGATACCATAATTGATGGTTGCCATGTTCTCCTCACTAATTTCTCTGATGTTTGAGAAAATAGTCTTCTGAAGTATAGCTCTAATTTCAGGCATCACACAGTAAAGACCTGCTCAAAGTAGTAAACAATGGCAAACTAGTTAACATAGCAAGTCTTTCAGCTAACATGACATAAAACAGTTAAAATTGTGAAATAGTTTACCTCCATCTGCAACAATAGGCTTCTCAACCTTCATATTGTCCACAAATTCGCATAATCGTGATATCAAAATTGTTGGCCTGTTCCACATACCTGAAAGAGACAACCTCACCTTGCTGGATATCATATTTCCTAACAAGGGAACTCCAGTATGGTACACAGATGGTAGTTTTTGACACTTCTTTCTCCAGGTAGAAGTCATACACATGCCTGTTCCTGCATGTAGCCACCATCCAGTTCTTTGACATTGCAAAATTTTCAAGTTGTTCCTTGAATTTGCAAGGTACTTCCTGAAATAAAAACAAGAGGAACGTTTGTCATTATACACCTCCTTTCCAGATAAAAACAAGAGATCCATTGTACTGATGTTATAACTTACCACTCCATTTTCAAATCCCTGCATCATAATCAGATCAAAAGAAATCAAGCTCGAATGGAGGCCATGGAGGCCACAGTTCTCGGCATGTAACTCATCTCATCCATTCCTATGACAAAAAATGGAAGTATTAAGATATGGAACACAAATTCATTCATGGAGGACATGAAAAGAGGCAAAGGATCTGAATCACCTGTAGGATAACTTGTGCTCCTGTTGTACAATCAGAGATCTGCATCACACATGAAACATTCAGATGTAAGTACACAAACAGAACAACAATATTCAGGTAAGAACAAGAGATGAACTCACCAAGAGGCAGAAGAACTCGACATAGGCAGAAGAAATAACTCCATACTACCACCATGTTAAATAGGAAAGCACCTGGACGTGGGGGCAAGCACCTGGCGCAACACTTCCCCCACTTTCCCCACTTCCAAGGATTCAGAACAATGAAGGCCTTCTAGACATCAACAAAACAGGAATATGAAACAAGTAATAAAACAAGCACATCCATAGTTGACAACATTAAAACAAGAACAACCATATAATTTCAGGCACAATACAAGTGATACAAACACTAGTAGTTAACTTACAGAATAAGGACATAATAACTAAAACTTAAAACAACATTGATGACATTGTTCCTTAAACAACTGCAGCACAACCTAAACAAGCATCTGTTAACTAACTGATTCCTCATTAGCCTTGTCACTAACTGATTCCTTAGTTGACAATGTCAACAAAGTTCAGCCCAAGGTGATCACTCATATGTTCTATCTTGATCACAAGCATTGAAGCCCATCCAACATCAGCAGCAAATGTGAAGTCATTCCACTCTGCGGTGAAAATGACTTCTCCATGTTCCTTGTAAATGGAGTAGGCACATGCAATGAAGTTCTCTTCGTCTCCTTCTAGGTCTTGCCCTTCCCTGGAAAGATGTGCTATGCCATGTCTTGGGTACCTGTAGCCTTGTACAGCCTCAAAAGGCATGAACTGCAATAATCATGTATTTCACAGTTAGTATTTTTTTACACATTAGGCATGCATAGAATGAAACAACAGAATAGTGATTTAGCTCTAAGCCTTACCGGTGCATCCCATGCTTGGTTTTCCTCATTCATCTTGTGTACCCAGAAATTCTTCTCATCATTACTTTCAATGATCTCATGGTCTGTCACATGAACATCTTTGTAGATGGCAAATAAGATGGTGGCCATGTTCTGTTCAAAGATTGATTCAATGTTTGAGAAGATTGTCCTGTACAGAATGCTTCTTATTCCAGAAGGGACATCTCCAATCACTAAGCAAATAGAAGAAATAAAATAATTAGTACTAGTACATGTAAAGAAATTAGTAGTAGTTGAGGAAATAGTTAGTAGTAGTTGTTAGCAAGAACTTACATGGAGCTTCATGGATGTACTTTTCAACACCATTTGAGGAAATGGTGACATGGAATAAATTGTCCAAACCCTCAATCGGATCTAGATCATATTCAAATTCCAGTACATCACCAAGACCAATGTCGTAGACTCTCCACAATGACGTCCAATAAGGACCACAAATCAATGTCTTTTCATCAGTCTTCTTCAAGTACAAATCATAGTTTCTAATTGCACTGCTGTTGGCAACCAGCCAATTCTTAGGAGTGAAATCATTCAGTCTCTCCCTAAATGAACATGGAACAACCTACAGGATGAATATAACATAATGTAGTTAACTTACCAACCTACAGGATGAATATAACATAAAGTAAACTATTGTTGTCTGGATGTGAAAACTCACCACACCATCAAATGGAAACTCATCAACAATGACAATCTGGAAGCTGGTTGCCCTCCTCTGTGTCCTACCACAGTTGTGAGCAGGTTGTCCACACACAGCACAGTCCATTGCTAAAAATTAAGCAAGTAATTAGTAACAAAACCTAAACATTGCAGCCATATTACAGTACTGAAGAACAATCTACACATTTTAGTACTGAAGAACATTCTACACATTTCAGTCACTTATAATCTGATGAACATAATCAGGAACATATTCAGGAACATAATAAGGACAAAACCTAATCAGGAAAACGCAACCCTAATCAGGAACATAATCAGGAAAACACACATTCCATGAAAACCCTAATTTGAAAGCCTAATCAAGCAGAGGATGAACAGTTAGAAGAAAGAGGGATTTACCGGAGAAGAAACCCTAATGAAGGAGTGGTTCTTCTTCTTTGGGTATCTTGCGGTCACTGTAATATTACAAGAAGAAAGAGGGATTAGGACAGAACCGCAAAATAAAGATTAAAGCAACAGAAGTGAAGATGGTTGGAAGAATCAAGGAACAGAAGTGAAGAAGGTTGGAAGAATCAAGCAACAGAAGAAAAGATTAGAGAGAGAACTCTAAAGAAATCTGAAGAACTGCAAAGGAACTGAAGAACTCACCGTACAATCTGCCGAGTCTGCAGATGGATGGAAAGAAAAAGAAAAGATTAGAGAGAGAACTCTGAAGAAATCTGAAGAACTGCAAAGGAACTGAAGAACTCACCGTACAATCTGCCGAGTCTGCAGATGGATGGAAAGAAAAAGAAGAGATTAGAGAGAGAACTCTGAAGAAAAGATAAGAAAACAAGTCTGAAGAACTGCAGAGGAACTCACCATAGAACTGCCGAGTGGGAGAGAGGGAACTGCCGAGTGGGAGAGAGAGGGGAGGTTGTCCCTTCGGTTCCCTCCTTATAATATTCCAACGCTCCACGCGCTCTCTGTCTCTTCGGTTCCAGATATTTTGGCCCATATTTTGGCCGAGTGGGCCTTTGCCTAGTACTTTCTCCTACAGTTGGAGTACTTTGTCCTACAGTTGGGCCTTTGTGTTTTTGAAAAAATTCATTTTGTTGCAGCAACTTATCCTTAGTATGGATTTGTTGCATACAACTGTAAGAAGTATACAGAGAAGTTTCTTTTTTAATCCATTTTAAAAAACAGCAGTGGCAAGTAGAAAAAAATTCAATTTGTTGCAACAACTTATCCTTGCTATTGTGAAAAATTAACACAATAGCAGTATGGATTTGTTGCATCTATATTTTCAGAAAAGCAAACACAACTGGATCAGAAAACACAAACTTGATATATAATATAAGTTCAATAATAGCTGGATACAAACACAACTGGGTACACAACCACAACTAGATACAAACACACTGGATACAAAGTTAATTCATGGGCACTACTTAGATGATCTCTAGTAGATGATCCCTAGTTGATGATCTCAACAAAGTTAAGACCAATAAACTCTTGCATGAGATCTTCTTTCATCAAAAGAAGTGCTTCATTGCCAATGTTAGCAGCATTGGTGAAATCAGTCCATCCATTCTGAAAACACACATGCCCCATGTCCCAGGCAATGGAGTAGGTGTAGTCAATGAACTCTTCTTGTTCTTCTCCTAGCAGCTGTCCATCCTTGGAAAGATGAGTAGTGCCAAAACCTGGGTACCTGTACCCATCTATAGCCTCAGTAGGCATGTACTGCAAAACAAATAAATATCCACAATTGATTTAGTTGCATGCAAATAAAATAATTTCAGATGTCAAACATATGAACTGTGGGAAATTACCAGTGCATTGAAGTGAACATTATCATCATCCATCTTGTGCACCCAAAAATGTTTCTGATCCTTTGGTTCATAAAATTCCTTCTCCACAAAAACATCTTTGTAAATGCCAAACAGGATTGCAGCCATGTCCTGTTCACTAATGGAGTGGATGTCTAAGAAGATTGTCCTATAGAGGATACTTCTTATTGGGCTAGGCAAATCTCCTACAACTAATCAGAGAGGATGTGTTAGCCTTAATTATTTCGAAAATGCATTGTGAAAAAAAGATGAGTTATTGTTGTGATACCAGTTTCTTCAACTGCATCCTTCTCAACATTGTTGGAATGAACAGTTATGTGAAATGAGTTCTCTAAAGGTTCAAAGGGATCATCAGTACATTAGAAATGTACAACATCACCCACAGCAATGTCATAAACTCTAACTAATGATCTCCAGTAAGGGCCACGGATTAGTGTAGCTGACTCATCCTTCTGTAAGAATAAATCAAATCTTCTGAATCTTGGGCTCTTGGCAACTAACCATTTCCCAGGAACTAAATTGTTCAACCTCTGTTTGAATGAGTAGGGAATGTACTGCAGTTTAACAACATAATTTAGTTCCCATTGCCAAAAACTATTTGAATGAGCAGGGAATGTGCTGCCAAAAAAGATCACTACTCCCATTGCCAAAAAAGAATAGAGCAAAGAAGAACTATCAGAAAAACTTACTACACCACGTCTAAAACCATGGCCAATGACAATGTCAAATCCATTAGCTCTCCTGTTAGATCTGCCACAATTGTCACCAGGTTGATTACAGATAGCACACGTCATGCCATCCATCACCTACAAAATAACATCCAGGTTAATTCACCTACAAAAATTCACCCAGGTTGATCACACATAGCAGGTTCAAATTCAGAACCTGAGAGCTGAAAAGTCGAAGGAGGAAATTCAGAACATGCGACCTGAAAATGTAGTAGAAGGATTAGATTGCATCAGATTAAATGAAATAGAATAATAAGATATGTGTACAGAATTGAACTCACCCAGAAAGTCGAAGGGATAGAAGAAAAGCTCTGCGCAGAAGAATTATAAACCGGCCAGGTTTCTCCTCCTATTTAAAGGTAAAGGGATGTAAAACTGCTCCCCCATGTCCACCACTGCCCCACGTCCACCACTTCCCCCACGATGTGGCCCATTTAAACAGACATTGTCCACTGTTTTCCCCCACGATGTGGCCCATTTAATCAGACACTATCCAGGCCCATTCAGTACTAATCTAGCTTTATTATCACCAACTGGAGCCACGCAGCTGGATCCCTAATTTTGACTGTAATAATCCTAGTGTCCCTGAAACTGAACAAGCAGACATCTCCCTCTTTCAGACTGAATGTTTTGACAACATCTTTCCATCCAAAACAGATAACTGCTTGTCCAGATTCAGTTAGCATCATTCTACAATACTGAGTCTTGGAAACTGTTGGCTTGTTCACAGCAAGAAGAATAACTTCAGATCCTTTAGGAACCCCAAGTCTAGGAGCTCTTGAGCATAAGACAGGCTTTAGAAACTTCAAAAGATAAGTATTTGTGAATTCTTTTGAAAAAACCTGGAAAACAGAAATTTCAATTATGATCAAATCATACTATATAGTAACCATTAGTAGTGAACATGATCAAACATTACTAACCATTTCTCCTTCTCCAGGTCTCCAGTGAACATGATCAAAGGAAGCTATGATGTTTTCTTCTGTCAATTTCCACACATACTCCTTAATATCAGGTCTTGGTAACTCCTCAACATAGCTTCTCAGTTGGATAACTTGATTGAATGTCAAATCAACCTTGTTTGCAAAAATGCATTCATTATCAAAGGATTCTTCACCAGCAAAACCAGGTCCTACATGACAAATAAAGCATTATTCATCACCCAAAAACACTCTAGTAAAACAAGTATAACAAGAAGCATCTGCAGTGAAAATCACACCTCTAGTAGTAATCGACTCCTTTCATGAATCTCGGTGAAATGTACCTACAGAGATGTGCATAAATATGTTATAAGAGATACTCAGATAAATGGTAAGAATGGGTTTAATAAGACAGGGTAGTACTCTTCAATTTTAAGTATCTGAAGCTTAAGGTAGAACCACTGATGTCTGAGTCTTGGTGGTAGTTTTCTTTCATCTGTAAAACTGAACATGCAAACATCCCCTTCCTTTAGATTAAATGCCTCTACCACCTTTGCCCATCCAGGAGGGATGATCTGGGCTTTTCCATCAGCCTGAAGATTCATCCTACAGTACTTTATTCGAGATCCTAACTTGAGCATCACACCTACACTAACCAATTGAGATCTGGCTTGAATACAATGTCTCATGAGGTGTTCATCCATGAGGAACCGCATCGTGAACTTTCTTGTAAACTCTTGACTGAATTCCTGGAATTTGTTAGATAAAAATGTGAGTAATGTGCAGAACTTACAGATAAAAATATGAATAATTTGCAGAACATATATACATACCATTAAACCCTCCAAAGGAATGGCATTTGTTGATGTAATTGTGCTAACATAATTCTTAATTGCAGGCCTTGGTAGCACTTCCACATTGCTTCTTAGCTGCATTAATTGGTGGTAATTCATTTGAACCAAATTTCCAAAAATGCAGTTTGTATCAATTGAATCAAATCCTGAATGTCCAGGTCCTAACAAATGCCAAACAATGTATCATCAGTACCAGAAAATATAGATCAATGACAAGAGCATAGATTACAAAGTAAATGGTGCTAAACAAACCTCTAATTGTGATCATTAGCCTATCATCCCTCTCATCATCTTGGACTCTGTAGTAATCATATTCATCAGTGAACCAATTACAGAACTATTTTCAGATCTATTTCTAGAATTAGTAAAAATCAGATTTTTTTGTTTAGAATTACAGATGAATTAGATGAACCATTTCAGATATACAAAGAAGACTAGATGTACCATTTCAGATATACAAAGCACACACTAGATGGATGAAAAGACCATACTATATATACAAAGCACACACTAGATATACAAAGCACACACCGCAATTATCGATTGCTCTTGAGAAATCGCTAGGTGACGCGGGGAGAAGGGATGTGGCGCTGTCCAAATGGTACGGCCATGGATCCATTGCGTAAGCTGATATGGATGTCTTGCTAGGACTGCAGCTCTCTCCCAAGGCGCGGTCGGCACATGTAACAGAGAGGACCGAGAGGATCTGCAGCTCTCATGGCGGGTGGTCGCCACGAGAGATGATCTGCAGCTCGGGCTCAGGCGGTGGTTGTTTATGCGGTGGGTAAGCTGGTCCGACGGAGATGATCTACAGCTCGAGCTCATGATGGTTGTCTGGCGGTGGAAGCGGCCACGACGGAGATGATCTGCAACTCGGTTGATGGCGTGGAAAGTGGCGGCGCGGACGGTGAGGATCTGCAGCTCTCCGGCGGCGGGTGGTGCGGCGGCGCGGACGGAGAGGATCAGCAGCTCTCCGGCGGCGGGTGGTGCGGCAGCGCGGAGGACACGCGTGAGAAATGGAGGCCAAACCCTAGCGCTGGCGGCGGGGTGCCTCTCTTATACATTGGACAACAGAGGGGAGGGGGGTTTGTGCAAGGTGGCACGGGTGGAGGGACGAATAGGAAACTAAAATATTAACTGAGGGGCATCCCAGCTAATCGCTATAACTACGGAGCCGAGGTGGAAGGACACAGAAAAGTTAATAACAACCTAAGGTACTAATGTGCAAAATGACCATACTATATACGCACACACCCACCCACCGCCAGGCCACTTTCTCCACTCCCTCACTCCCTCACTTTCCACTCCCTCACTCTCTCCCTTTCCTCGTGTTAGGGTTCCACCGCCGCCCAACATGAAACCCCTCCAGCGAATCCCATCGCCGCCGCCTCCTGAGGAGCTTGTCTGTTTTTTTCTCGTGTTCTTCTTCTATTCTTCTTTCTTCTTCTGTTCTTCTTGATTAGGAACTGTTGTTCTTATTCTACTCGTTAGATCTTTTCTGTTCTTGATTAGGAACTGTTGTTTAGATCTGATCTAGTGTTCTTAGATTAGTGTACTCTGGTTCTCTTAAAATAGTGTATAGATCTTTTCTCGTGTTCTTAGATTACTGTACTAGATCTGGTGTTGTTCTTAGATCTAATCTGGTGTTGTTATTAGATTAGTGTTCTTAGTTTAGTGTGAAAATGTGTGCTGTCATTAGATTTGTTCTGTTCTTAGATTTGTTCGAGATCTAATCTGGTGTTCTTGGTCTGAAATGTTTGATCTTGTTTGATCTAACCTGCTATCTAATCTTTGATTTCTTAGATTTGTTCTTTGATTTATATTCTTTGTCTAGATCTATGTTCTTAGTTCTGTTCTTAGATTTGTTCTGTTCTTAGATTATATTTTGTTTAGGGTTCTGCTAGGATTAATTCTATTGATGTCAAGAGTTGATGATTATTTCTGGTTAGGGGTCTGCATTAATCCATGTTATGTTGATTGTATTGTTCTAATTGCTATAGTTCAGAAAGTTCAGATTGTTAAGATTGTTCAGAATATACTGAACTTTCTGAATGTTCTGATCTTTCTAAATGTTCTGAATATTCTGAACTTTCTGAATGTAATTATAGACTTTCTGAATGTTTTGCTATGTTCAGAAAATTCAGAAATTACTGAATGTTCAGAATGTTCAGCATGATCTGAACTGTCTGAATGTTCTGTACTTTCTGAACTTTCTGAATGTTAGGAATATTCAGAATGTAATTACTGACTTTCTGAATGTTTTGCTATTTGATCATGTCCTGAATATGTTTTAGCATTACTGATTACATTGCTTTAGCATTACTGATTACATGCTGTTTTTATACTAGATGGGAACCTGTGAGAACTGTGCAATTGACATCTCAGATGACAGTGGCAGCTTGATCTCAAGCCACAGCACTAGTGGCAGTGACACCTCTGGCAGTGACACCTCTACGGAGTGGTTCGTGCCAGATGGTTATGTGCCAATTATGCCAGCACAAGATGATGGCTTGGTTTTAAGGGGTATGTATCTATACAAACTTTGAACTATCTAGTCTGTTACAGCAGTTGAGAAATGGTACTAATATTTATAAAATTTGTTCTATTTGTGCTGTATCAGGACCAAAAACAAGGGAATATATGAGTGGGACCACCAGTGTATGTTTGGAAATGACATACTACTGTGTCCATGCCAAGTTGAGTTTCTGGACGAATGGTGCAATGGCAGAAGGCCAGCAATAAAGTACTATGTCTACAAGATGACAGAGTCAGCTGTCATTGAGAAGAAATGCAAAATGGTGAGCAGCTATTTACTTTATCATACAGAGTCCAAAAGAATGCTAACAGTTGTGTAATTTGATACTTACACAGGAATTTAATGCTAAGTTCACAACCAAGTACCTGAAGGATTTTCTTGATGAACCACTTACTGTACAAGTTGAATCCATGGCTGAAAATGATCGTGTGGATGTGAGGATGAAGATGGGAGTAAACAATAGAGCAATGATAATCAATGGATGGTGGACAGCTGTGCAGGCCTTCAACATGAAGAAGGATGATGCTATGCTGTTCAGTTTCTGGTACAAGTCAGACGGTAAGTTGCGCCTGATGCTTGCGGCACTCCCATAAGCGTAGATCTGACAGTACTGATTGGGTGGAAGTAGAACTTCTGTTATGAGTTTTACTTATTTTGGATGTAATTATCTGATGGGCTGCTTAAGTTGGACTGCCTAGTACTATATATACTGGACTACTAAGTACTACTTTTGTAGTTGTAAGTATGGAGCAGTAAGTACTATGTTGGATTGTCAGTATGGAATCAGTAGTATATAATTATGTGCTGTGTGGTATCTGTTTTCTGATTATTTGATTATGCTGGTTATTCTTTTGGAGGCACAGCACAAAGTGCCTCAAATGGATGACCATTTTGAGGCACACCTGATAGTGCCTCAAATAGATGACCATTTAGAGGCATGTTTGACAGTGCCTCCAATGATCATCCATCTGAGGCACTATGCTGCTGCCTCAGATGGATGATCATTGGAGGCACACCAAATAGTGCCACAGTTGGTCACTATTTAGAGGCATAATTTAGTGACTCTAAATGGTAACCAGTTGTGGCACTTCTAATTGTGTCTCAGTTGATATACTTTTAGTGACATTATCACAGAAAATGCCTCTAAAAGTTATGTCTTTTTGAGGCACAGGTCAAAGTGCCACTCATAGTTTAGCATGGAGTCACTGGACTGTGCCTCTATTTTTCAAAACATTAGAGGCGTTATCAATAGTGCTCAAAAGGATAAACTATTAGTGGCACTTTTAAAACTGCCACTAAAAATTCATATTTGGAGGCACTATTTTTCGAAGTGCCTCAATAGATACAATTAGAGGCAGTTTGAAAAAGTGCCTCTAAGAAAAATGCCTCTGATTCCTGGACGTGCCATAGTGTGTAGTACAGTTAACCGCCAATGTAGGTCATCATCATCACACGCATTGATTGATTTTCCTGCGCGCGGGTGTGTGTGTATGTAGTCCCAATTAAGCTACTACTACTCCCTATGTTCGGGATTATAGGTCCTACGCGCATACCTAGGTTGTTAATTTGACTAACAAAACATAACTTATATATTACAAAAATTATACCATTAAAAAATATAACCTCTAAAGTTTCTAATAGTATAATTTTTATGCTATATTATTTATATTTTGTTGTTCAAATTGGCAACCTAGTTATCGCCGCGTGGGACTTATAATCCCAAACGGAGGGAGTACCTCGGTAGGTCAAGTGTCCAAAACGGTGTGTATATACGCGTGCGGGGATGGTGCTGCAGATCGTACTCTCATCATCTCGTCTACCTCGTTTTCGAGCCGATTGCTCCGGAATCCGGACACGATCGATCATGGGGTAGGTGCACTGTCGATGGCCAACGCGCCCGATCCGTCAAATACTTGAGCCGCGGGCATGCATATTATTGTTGCACATATGGTACCGTTCGTGCAACTGTCTGCCTTAACTTGAAGGGTTGCTCTGTGATCATTGATCCGATGCCCTTGCACACAGGATGACTTGACAGGACAGGACAGGACAGGACAGGGTCCGGGTGATCACTCGCATTTGTTTCGGATGGGAAGACCAGTACTACGCAGTACCGGCGGTGTGTCCTCTTGTGATAATAATATTGCATGGACGTACACGTGCTCGCGGCGGCATGGCAGCTCGCACGTAGTATATGCGTGATGATACTCCTCCTGTACTGTAGACCTGCAAATGCATGGGGTACTCTCTACGGGTGGTACAGTTACTCAGGGGTGATGTTGTTTAAGTAGTTACACGCGGCACACGACAGCGAACTTGTTTTGCAGCACCTGGCCCAGAGGAATTTAAGATGCCCGCACACTGGGCAGGCACTGTTGACCGCGCATGCACGAGCAAGGTGGAGAGCGCGCGCAGAGACGGCTGGCAGGTGGCATTGGCACCGTGCCACAACCGGCATGGCGCACCCGCGCGCAGGGGTTCTGTTTCCGAGTCCGATGGTGAAACGAGTTTTTGTTTTGCTGAAACGTGCGAGCAATGCTCAATGCAGGACCAGGGGCAGCTAGCCACCGCGACCGCGAGGGATCGGGGGAAAAAAGGCGACGAAAGCAGAGCGACGCACGTCGAGAGATCGGGCATGCTCCCTCGCGTGCGCATCTTGATCTCCTCCACGGCTCCATACATACCCTCCCTCTCCACTGGCGAAAGCGGGCCACCTGCAGAGAATCCATCCCCCCCTGCAGGCCATACCGGACCGCTGGCCTTTCCGCACGCGTCCCACGTTCAGGGCGTCGTACGGAGATCCGGGAACGGGACAAGGCACACAAAGACTCTCCAGCCGCTGGCTCCTGCAGCAAGCAAGCTAGCCTGCACTGCACCCGGCAGGTCGGCACGTACATCCATCCGCTCGGTCGCCGGTCGCCGGTAAGGTACGGTACGCGCTGCGTCCCCACCGAAATACCTTATCGCGTACTGCTGTGGTTGCTACTTCACCGCTGCCAGTAATTACTAGCGATTCACCTACGCTCGGTTCTCCGGCAGCCCGGTACGCACGTAGGTATGTGCTCGTCGTCCCCACCAAAAAACGGGCAGTATGTACTCCGATTCACGTACTACTGCACCTGCCTTCTCTGGTTTGTAGGGTTCAAATCTCAAGAAAATTTTACCACGATATACTTCACGTGCGGTTGCTGATATTCTTCCATCGAGCCCATATTTGTGAATTTCTCCATTATACTAGTATATATCACAGATCGGTCCTCCGTCCCACCTTCCGATCTCACTTAAATTCAAGGCTGGACTGATGGATCATAACAATACGGAACTCCACAGACAACATTCTGCGGTACGTGTAAACCATCGTCACATTTTTTTGTGAAATACGAACCGTTGTACAAAAAGGATAAGAATGCTGCAACATTTCGTACATGCCATGTAACAAAAGATTCAGGCGTATGTAACAAATCCCTCTTGGCCGCATCGGATTGCGGAGCAAATCAATTGCGCTGGGAGCAACATGTGATGAACGCCCAAACTTAGATGCAACATCCGACATGATGTGTGTATGCAACAAATGAAACACACGGTTTTGCAGCATGTTGGAACACCCTACTCAACATAAAACAATCTTGATTATGCTAACATCTCGTCACCAACAATGATTCTGGCTTTCTAGCCATGAATCAGGATCGTCGGAGCCCCATGGAAACTAGATTGGCCTACCCTTAGACCTATTACCGTCAACCCACCCGTCCTTCCAAGTTCAAAAACATAGAGAACCACATTTTCGAGCTTTGGGTCTCCAACAAAGACAAGCGAGAGGGGCAGGCGAGCATTGCACCCCTCCGCCATGGGAGATTTGGTATCTGCACAACGCCATACCTAGAGTGTATACTACAGAGATTTAAGCAAACAAAAAATAGGGTCCTAAGAGCATCTCCACTCAGCCCCCAATCCAGACGCTGCCCCCCAAACATCGCCCCAAATCACAATTTGGCAAATTCAAACATTGAAAAGTCGCAGGAAATTAAACATAGTTTTGCCGCCACCAGGCACATCATAGTCTCGACCATATAATCAACGCAAATCGCAACAATACAAGTCTAGTGATCAAAATAAACATGTGAGCCAACAAAAATCAAATGGGGAGATCATCTGTCGCGGTAAGAGGCACCTCCGGGGTTGCCGACGACAGACGATGGTGCTGGCCTGGGTGCCGATTGGGGCCAGGTTCACAGTCGCAAAAGTTGGGGTGCTGGCATGGTTAGCGGCCGCTCGTCTCTAGGACAAGATCAACACGCACCGATCAATACACCATACCTTCACCTCGTCGTCCATGTCCTTCGTGTCGACCATCAAGATCACCAAGTACTCCCTCCTCTTCTTCGCCGCCACATTGGTCTTGATGAGGCTGAGCTTGATGTCTTGGCACTCGATGACCGAGGCCCACCTTGCTGCGAAGATCTGTTCCATCCTGGTGTCCTGCTCTAACCTCTTGGCGGCATGCGTGGCGGCGTCAGCCATGAAGGCCATGATGGACGAGTGGATCTACTCGATGGTCGACGTCGCATACCTCATAGCATTGGCCTTCTTATGGCCAACGAGTCGACCCTCCGAAGCCGCCGATGGCGCCGTTCCGGGGTCGTAGGCGGTCTTGACCTTGGTGAGCGCGATCCGCGTCTCCGCCCACTTGCCGCACCCCTCGATCCTTACAAAAATAGTATCACATCATGAACACCATGTCCCAAACTTAGATGCAACATCTGACATGTGTGTATGCGATAAATGAAACACGGAGTTTTGCAGCATTTTGGAACACCCTATCCAACATAAAATAATCTTGATTACGCTAACGTCTCACAATCAACAATGCACATGGTGAACAAATTCCGCCGATCCAGATTTGTGTTACTTCTATCCGTGCTATAACTGCTAATTCTGCCTCGCCTCCCTCGGCTCATCTTGAACCTGATAAGGCCAAGTGGAGAAAACCAAAAGGTAATCATATCAAGATTAACGTTGATGCTACCTATTCGGTTGAGGAGAACATAGGAGCGTCTGGTGTGGTCATTAGAAATAACCAGGGAGTGTTCATTGCCGCTTCTTCAACTTTTATTGAGCACGTGGCTTCCTCGTCAATGGCTGAAGCTCCTGCAATGCTTCATGGTTTACATTTTGCAAGCTCTCTTGGGTATTCTTCAATTGAGGCGAAAAGCGATTCTCTGGAAGTTATTAACCTTTGCTTGGGAGAAGACCGTATATGGAACGAATCAACGGCGATCTATATTGAGATCATGATAGCAGCCGTCACAATTGGAAAGGTTGATTTTAATCATTGTAGGAGAGATCTTAATAGTGTGGCTCATAGTATAGCTAGGGAGTGCTTTGTGTATAAGCTTTCTTGTAATTGGGTCGATGAACCCCCTAGCTTCCTCCTTCAATATCTCTTGAACGATGTAACTATGGTTTGATTATGAGGCTGCAAGTTTTAGACGTACTCTTTTTCCTTACCAGGGTACCGAAAGGGACTGAAAGGTTTTAATGAGGCGTCTTGCAGACCTAATATATTATGTTTTACCTAAAAAACAGTGAAAGAACCGAATTTCAATTATTCTGGCTTGCTGGCCATGAATCTGGATCATCGGAGCCCCATGGAAAACTAGATTGGGCTACCTTACACCTATTACCGCTAGCCCACCCGTCCTTCCAAGTTTAAAAACATAGAGAACCTCATTTTTGAGCTTTGGGTCTCCAGCAAAGACAAGCGAGAGGGGCAGGCAAACATTGCACCCCTCCGCCATGGTCGATGATGACCCACAAGTGTAGGGGATCACAACACTCTTCGCGGGTAGTATTACCCAATTTATTGATTCAACACAAGAGGAGCTAAAGAATACTTGCAAGCCTTAACAACTGAGTTATCAATTCAGCTGCACCTAAAAATAATTCTTGCTCACAGAAGTTTATCAGTAGCAACAATTTGTAGTAGCAACAGCAAAAGTGGAATAACAACAATAGTAACAGTAAACAGTGACATTCGAGTGAGGTAGGCATAGGGATGAATGGACGGGCGTTGCATGGACGAGTCTAAACATGTAACTTCAAGATCTAGGGCATTGCAGATAAATAATAACAAGCATCCAAGTACTAAACAATCCTAGGCATGTGCTCCAAATATAGTCATGCGTGCTCGCAATGAGAACTTGTACAACATCTTCTGTCCAGCCAGCCCGTGGCAGCAGAGCCTCTGGAGAACTACTGGCAATTAATGTGCTATTTTTAATAGAGCACCGGAGCAAAGCATTAACACTCCATGAACACATGTGATCCTCACACCATAGCCATCCCCTCCGGTTGACCCAATTAATGTCACTTTGGGGCCTTTGGATTCGGACAATGATATATGTACATAACTTGCAGATAAGATCACAAACAATTCTATCATAATGATTCAATAATAAGTTCAGATCTGAGATCATGGCACTCGGGCCCTAGTGACAAGCATTAAGCACAGCAAGTTGCAACAAAGTCAAATAGCACTAATAGAGATACTAGACACTATTCCCTAACAATCTTATTCGATTACATGATAAACTCATCTAATCCCTACCATCTCCAAGCATATAGCGGGGGATTACTCACTCATGGATGAGGGAAACATTGATGGTTGATGGAGATGCGTTGGTGATGACGATGACGATGATCCTCTCCAAATTCCCCGTCCCGGCAGGGTGCCAGAACAGAGTTTCTGGATCCGAATCTTGGTTTCTGGTCACGACATTGTAGCGGAACTCTTCCTGGAAAACTATCGAACCCTCATCGGTTTTTAGGTCGAGAGGCAACTTATAGGCGCAGAGGGAGGCCGAGGGGGTGCCTGGGGTGGCTGTACCCCCTAGGCGCGGCCAGTGGTGGGACCGCACCTGGCAGGGGTGTGGGCCCCTAGGCCCCTTCTCCGTCTCGTCTTCTGGCTCCGTGGATCTTCTGGTGAAATAGGATTTTTGGCATATTTTCTGTGATTTTTCCTGATAGTTGATTTTCTGCACAAAAACTAGACATCAAGGTAATTCTGCTGAAATAGTCGATCAAGTGTTAGTTGTATCCAAATCACATAAGTTTAGAGGAGAAACAATAGCAAAGTGTTCGAGAAAGTAGATACATTTTGGACGTATCAGGCGACCGCTCGAGTTTGGTATATGCACAACGCCATACCTCAAGTGTATACTATAGATATTTAAGCAAAGAAAAAATAGGGTCCTAAGAGCATCTCCACTCGCCCCTCCCCCAATACGGTGTTCGGTGGTTGGCCTTATGGGGGGCAGCGTAGGTACCTCCTATCGAGGGTCACCGGCTCCCAGCCACCGCCCCCAAATACGTTTTGGACGTAGGTACCTCATGGCGCCTTTTCGATCTTGGGGTGGACTGGGCGGGTTTTTCTGTGTCGGCTCCCTCATTTCACGCTTAGGGGGGCTTTAGGGGAGCGAGTGGAGATGCTCTAAGGGGATGTTTGATTCCTAATCACAATTTGCTAAGCCAAAGGTTGCCAATGTGGTATGTGTTTGGTTTTGTTTTGCCATAGTTTGGCTTGCCACACTTTATTAAACATATGGCCCATGTGTCATAGAGTGAATTTATTGCCAAGTTTGGCCACACTTTGTGGCGTTTATTTTCTCAGCCACACTTTTATGGCTGCCACAATTGCCAAAGTTAGGCTTGGCGAAGTGTGACCTAGAACCAAACAGGCCCTAAGTCTCTTTTTTTGTAGTCTGTCTAGGCTTTAGAAAGTTCCAGGGTCTGTCAATGCAGCTCTCCAGTCCAATTGATTGACTAGGGGTGTGTTTGGTAGCCTAGATGGCCTCTCTCACCTCGTACAAGCTAAGACCAGCTATGCCCACTACACATAAGTCTTTTTTATTTGTTGTGTTATGTAGGTTGTATGAGCTAAGATATGGTGAGCTGAGATCCTGTTTGGTAGGTTGTATGAGTTCAACCATGCCAACTATTTATCAAAAAGTAATCAGGTCCCTGAAAAGAAACTAAAAAGGCAACTCATGTCCTTTAGGAGAGGACCCTGCCACTGCCGCTGCCGCCCGGTGCGCGCTTCCTATCGCTCGCACCGCTAGAAGGGTTGTGCCGCTAGGAGGGCCACGCCGCTGCTGCTCCACTTGCGATTGTAGAGGCCGGGATAGGCTGTGTGGCCTTCACGAGCTTGAAGAAAGGCGAGGATCCGGGGAAGGGGAGGGACAGGGGGCAGAGTAGAGGAGAGAATGCGAGCGGGAAGAGAGCAGTTATTGGGAGCAAATCTAGCATGCGATGGGAGCGGGTCTATGATCCCTAGCAGGCTGAGTCGCTCGCGCGGGATGCACTCAGCAGGGCTTTGTTGAGAAGCTCAATTCGAGCTTTGCAACTGGGCATGGCCGAGGGCCTCTGAAAGAGCATTTTTCTATCCCTCTGTTTTTGATGTTTGATAACAATACACTTATCGATTTAACTGTGTATAAATTTTATCACAGGATTGATAAAAGGAGGCACAAGTTATGGCATAACAATTCCCCTTTCAAAAAACATCTGTGTCAACCGGTAGTATCGGACCTACAACCGGTACTACCGGTTCCAGTACCGGTTGGCACTAATCAAAAGAGATGAGGGTGCGTGCTAGTCAGTACACACCGATACCATGAAGCGGCACTACCGGCCCGACCGGTAGTACCGCTTGGTACAAGCGGTACTACCGCTTGAGGCGGTCGTACCGCTCGTCAGTACCGTGGCATACTAACTAGCACCCACTGCTCTCCACTTTGGTCTATACCAAGCGGTACTTGGGACCGGTACTACCACCCGAACCGGTAGTACCGCTTCCTACCTCCGGTACTACCGCTTGGTGGTAGTACCGCAAGGGCGATACCGCCCAAAGCTGAAGAACACTAAAGAACTGAGACACCTCCTACTGGTTCAGATCTTGGACCGATAATACATTGCTTACAAGCGGTACTGGCACCGGTACTACCGGTCATTTAATGCTCCAACGGCCACATATTTCGTGGAGGGGTATAAATACCCCTCCACCTACCTTGGGACAAATTGCTCAGCACAGTAAAGTCATTGCCCACCATTGGAGCCCATTGGAGCCACTCAAATTCTCAAGATCTCCTCATCCAACCACCCAAAGTCCTTGATCTTTGGGGAATCAAAGGAGGAAGCCCCGATCTACTACTTCACCAAAAGAGATCTTCATTTCCCCCTCATTTCATTGAGGGCCCCTTTGCTCTAGTGTTTTGTTGGAAACCCTAACTCTTGTTTTGTTCTTACAAGCTTGTCTTTGATTGCTTTGACAGCTTGCTTGTATTTGGGAGCCTCCGATTAAGTTGTGGATGTGTGCCCCAAACTTGTAACGGTGCCGGCTTCCACCTTGAAGGTTGCCGATATAGTGGAAGGTGAATCGATCCTGTTGGGGAGAGATTCATCGGAGAACAAGGGAGGCCTCTCGTGGCGTTGGTGGTTTGAAACCACCCCCTCTCCAAACGTAGACGTACTTCCCCTCAAAAGGAAGGAACTACTGGAAACAAATCCTTGTGTCTCCGCGTCCACTTTTCGGTTACTTTTATCCTTTACCGCACCTTACTTACTTGTTACTACTTTGTGTTGTGTTAGCTCGTGCATATTTGTCATATAGGTAAATTCACCATAGTTGCATTATCTAGAGAATTTACCTTATTGTCAAACCTTAATTTGAAAAAGAAGAAAATTTGAAGTAGCACCTATTCACCCCCCCTCTAGGTGCCCATACGATCCTTTCAATTGGTATCAGAGCCTCGGCTCTTTATTCGGGCTTTACCGCCTAAGAGAATATGGGTAGCCAAGAAGGGGATGGTGGTAGTGAGTCAACCCCGGTGACCATGGAAGATCTCAGAAACTTGGAAACAAGATTGAGCTCTTCCTTGGTCAACGAAGTCAAGAAGATGCTTGAGCAACTTCTTAAAGACAAAGATGGCTCATCACCCCCATCTCCTCAAGAGGAACTACCATCCGTACCTAAAGGAATACTCCGTATCCCCAAGGTATGGTGGTAGGGATAAACTAGACAATGCTAATTCCTCCACACGACTTGATGGGGGGAAGGGCGAGCACCGTGATTCTTGGTACTCTCCCGATCCTCCCATCCCTCACCCTCATGTGTACAATAGAGGTGACCCACCTAAGCTAGAAGAGTCTGCTACTTTTGCTCAATGGCAATCACTAATGAGAACTCATATGCGCAGCTCTTGCATTGAACTATGGAACATCATCGAGCATGGACTCTTTATTGGGGATCCAAACAACTTGACAAGAAGAGAGGTTGTCAATAGTCAACTCAATGCCTTTGCTTTGCATATGATTCAACAAGGATTGGGAACAAAGGATTACCCACACATTGAGCACTTTAGCATTGCCAAGGAAGCTTGGGATGCTCTCACTGTGTTGTTTGTTGGAAATGAGAGTATGAGGAGGAACAGATATGATGCTCTAAGCAATGAAGCCGAAGGCTTCTACATGAAAGAAGGTGAAGATCACGAAGACATGTATCGAAGGCTCAAGACCGCCGCCATCGCTTTTAGAAATGTGGGTGCCTCACATGTGGATGATGCATGGATAAAACAGAAATATGTGAGTGCACTCATGCCTTTTAAGCCCACCGACTTGAAGAGCTTACAAGGAAGACACAACTATCATCTCATGACCTCAAATGAAGTTATGCAAGAGATGGCCGCTTTCAAGGTCGCCGCCAAGAATGCCAAAGATGCCCGTGCTCGTGCCCTCGGCATGAGCAATGTGGTCAATGTTGCTTTGAAGGCCAAAGTTGTGGACTTTGAAGATGAAGATGATAGTGATGAAGGCCTCTCCTTGGACCATCCCGATGACGTCAAGATTGCTCATAGTCAATATATGGCTTTCTATGCAAAGAACTTTTGGAAGAACCCCGCCAAGGCCAAGATGGAAATGCAACGAAGAAGCAATCCAAATGGGAAAAGAGAGAATACCACTAGGTTGAGAACTTGCTTTAATTGTGGTGACCGCTATCACTTTGTGGCAAGCTGTCCCTATGAGAAGAGAGAGGATAACGGTGGTAAGCTTGTGTTGAAGAAGACTCTCAAGGAACCT
The DNA here is from genome assembly GCA_023614405.1 of Avena insularis. Classification (NCBI taxonomy): domain Eukaryota; kingdom Viridiplantae; phylum Streptophyta; class Magnoliopsida; order Poales; family Poaceae; genus Avena; species Avena insularis. Next base: position 375,243,550 of record CM042691.1, on the reverse strand, counting down.
TACAAGAAACCCTTCATCAAGAAGAATCCCGTCAACAAGAAGTCGGGAGAAATTGTCTTGATCGCTCATGAAGAATACTCCTCCGACAATGAAGATGATGAAGATGAAACTTCGCATGGTGTGGCTGCTCTAGCCACCACCTCTACTCCGACACTCTCACTCTTCGATTCTCCAAATGAGAACTCTTCCACCAAGAACGTCACTTGCCTTATGGCAAGAGGAACGGAGACTTATGCTTACGGAGGTTCAAAATGGGTGATTGATAGTGGTTGCACTAGTCATATGACCAGAAGCTCGTCTATTGTCAAGGACTTGGTGTCAAATGAAGATCAAATCACCGTCACATATGCCGACAAGTCAAAATCTACGGTAATGGGTTTCGGCAAGGTAGTGGTGGCTCACGACATTACACTCGTGAACGTCATGCTTGTTGAAACCCTTGGATACAATTTACTTTCTGTCCGTGCTCTTAGAAAGATGGGCTTTGCCGTCTTTATTGATAATTATAGTGTGGTCCTCATGTGGAGCAAGTCTCTCAAGGTCGCTTTCGTTGGGTACGTCGAAAATGACTTGTATGTGGTGGAATCTTTGGGGCAAGCCACTGCAGGTCCGATGTGCTTATACGGAAAGGCCGATGTGGGTTGGCTATGGCACCGCCGACTTGCCCATGTCAATATGAGAACTTTGCAAAGTCTCCATAAAGAGGGCCATATTTTTGGACTAAAAGAAAATGTTTCCTTTGCCAAAGATCGTGTTTGCAGGGCATGTGTTCTAGGGAAGATGCATGACGCTCCTCATAAGCCCACGAACCAAATCAAGTCTAACAAGATCTTGGAACTCCTCCATGTGGACCTATTTGGTCCTCCATCTCATGCAAGTCTTGGAGGGAAGAAATATTGTTTGGTGATTGTTGACGACTTCTCAAGATACTCTTGGGTTTATTTCTTCAAGTTGAAGAGTGAAACTCAAAAGACTTTTATCGACTTCATCAACTTGGTTCAACGGCAACACAATGTTCCCGTGTTGATTATAATAAGTGACAACGGCACCGAGTTCAAGAACTACACCTTGAATGATTTTCTTAGTGATGAGGGGATTAAACATCAATATTCCGCTGCATACACCCCTCAACAAAATGGTGTGGCCGAAAGGAAGAACCGGACTCTTATTGAGATGGCTAGGACCATGTTGGCGGAGTTTAAATCCCCATACAACTTCTGGGCCGAAGCTGTCTCCACCGCTTGCCATGCTTCAAACCGGCTCTACCTCCGCAAGAAAATCAACAAGACTCCATATGAGATACTTACCAGTAACAAGCCCAACATATCTTATTTCCGGGTGTTCGGTTGTAAGTGTTTCTATCTCATCAAAGGTGTTCATTTGTCTAAATTCGAATCTAAAGCATTAGAGGGTATCTTTGTTGGCTATGGTCTCGAATCTCACACTTATAGAATCTATGACAAGCTCTCCGGAGCCGTCATAGAATCTTGTAGTGTGACCTTCGAAGAATATGATGGTACCCAAGGGGGGCGTGTTGATGCTTGTGATGCAGATGATGAAATGCCTTAGGATGCCCTAGGAAGAATGGGTGTGGGTTATTTCCGCCCCGTTGAGGAACCCCTTATGGCGGATCGAGAAGAACTATGCTCCACTCGAGTGGAGCCCTCATCTACACAACCTCAACATGCTCCATCTACCGATGAGGACATTAACTCAAGCCAAAGACAAGATGTGTACCCTCAACATAGTGATCAATGTGTGAACTCTAATCAAAGGGAGCTTGGTCCTTTCGATGGGTTGTCAAGTGGTGCCAAGTCAATTTGTCAAGGAAGATCCATCCAAACTGTTTTGAGACGAGCTCAAATTGAGGCTAGAAGGGCACTTGATCAAGACCAAGGTCAATCCGTGCCTCCCAATGTAGAGGATGACTCCAATGATTATCAAGGTCAAGTTGATGGTCAAGACGAGGATCAAAATGATGAAGAGGGTCCTCCAAGAAACAATGAGGAGATCCACGCTCGTCGTGAAGCTAGAAAGGAAAGAATGTTGGAAATAAGAGACCACACCCTCCAAAATGTTGTTGGAGATCTAAGGAAAGGAATTTTCACACGAGAACAATTGAAGAGGTTCAGTGAACATCAAGCTCACATTTCCATGATTGAACCAAAGAAAGTGTGGGAAGCTCTTGAAGATTCGGATTGGTTAGAAGCTATGCACAAAGAGCTCAACAACTTTGAGAGAAACAAAGTGTGGAAGTTAGTTGAGAAGCCAAAAGATTGCCGCAATGTTATTGGAACAAAGTGGATATTCAAGAACAAGCAAGATGAGCATGGGATTATAGTAAGGAACAAGGCTAGATTGGTTGCACAAGGATATTCTCAAATTGAAGGCATTGATTATGGAGAAACTTATGCACCCGTGGCTCGCCTTGAGTCCATCCGTATCCTTCTTGCTTATGCGGCACATCATAACTTTAAGTTGCAACAAATGGATGTTGAAAGTGCATTCCTTTATGGTCCCTTAAATGAATTGGTATATGTTAAGCAACCCCCGGGATTTGAGGATCCCAACTTCCCAAACCATGTCTACAAACTTGATAAGGCGCTCTATGGGCTCAAGCAAGCCCCACACACGTGGTATGAGCACCTTAGAAAGTTATTGTTTGACCGTGGCTTTGAGGTTGGGAAAATCGATCCCACTCTTTTTACTAAGAGGGTTAATGGGGAGCTTTTTGTGTGCCAAATCTATGTTGATGATATTATCTTTGGCTCATCTAACAAAGCTTTTAATGATGAATTCTCAAAGCTTATGACTAGTAGGTTCCGGATGTCCTTGATGGGGGAGTTGAAAGTATTCCTTGGCTTTGAGATCAAGCAAGTAAGAGGAGGAACATTCTTCAATGAAGCCAAGTATACTCAAGATATGCTCAAGAGATTCAAAATGCAAGATTTGAATGGAGCCCCAACTCCCATGGCAACAAAGACTCATCTAGAACAAAATCCAAATGGTAAAGATGTGGATCAAAAGGTATACCGGTCTATGATTGGTTCTTTGCTTTACCTTTGTGCATCTAGACCCGATATTGTGTTGAGTGTAGGTGTGTGTGCAAGATATCAAGCGGCTCCTAAGGAAAGCCATTTAATGGCAGTCAAGAGAATCTTTCGATATTTAGTTCATACCCTATTTTATGGTCTTTGGTACCCTCAAGGCTCAACATTCGCTCTTTGTGGATACACGGACTCGGATTGGGCGGGAGACAAGGATGATAGAAAATCAACATCCGGGGCTTGCCAATTCCTTGGTAGGTCCTTGGTATGCTGGTCTTCTAAGAAGCAAAATTGTATATCTCTCTCCACCGCCGAAGCCGAGTATGTTGCTGCTGCTAGTGCTTGCACCCAATTGCTATGGATGAGGCAAACTTTAAAGGAATACGGTGTCCAATGTGACAAAGTGCCTCTTCTATGTGACAATGAAAGTGCCATCAAGATTGCATACAACCTCGTGGATCACACAAGGACAAAGCATATTGAGATTCGACATCACTTTATTAGAGATCATGTTGCTAGAGGTGATATTGACCTATCCTATGTATCAACCAAAGATCAACTTGCCGATATCTTCACGAAGCCACTTGATGAAGCAAGGTTTTGCTACTTGAGGAATGAACTAAATATCGTAGATTCTAGGAGTTTGACTTGATTATCTTGCACTCTCACCTAATACTCGACCCATGTTTGGTTTAGGTGTAGGCATGGATATAGGGGGGTGCGGTCCTAATTGATTGGACTATCCCTCCCCCCATTATGCGCAAATTAAACAAAAATCATTCCTCTTAATATCATTTTGTGATATGTGAGCTCAATGATGAGTTTCGGTAATGGACCCAAGATGCATCTTCGTGGTGCCAAGCCGAGTATACTCAAATATGGTGGCCTAGGCCACCGCCCCTCTCAATCGAGAGGTTGATGTGCGTACTCGTATTTGTCACCTAGTTGAATTGGTCATCACTCATGATTGTCATCTATTTCAAGTGTCATCATCGTTCTTAGTCTCATGCACTCTAGTTTGGTATTTATTTGTTTCTTCCATTGTTTTTAGAGTGCATGTGTTTCTCAGCTCACTTGTCTTAACCCAAGCCTCCGTACTCCATCATGAAAACCCTCTCTCTATCCGCACAAGAATCATCCTTGATCCCTGGCTTTGGACTCAGATGGGACCGGTACTACCGGATGTGCGAGCGGTACTAGGACACAGGAAGTTCCAGTCGTCTCCTGGCAACTGCTCAGAACGGTACTACCGCCCACATGTCCGTCCTACGGTCACCGATTACCGGTCGCGGAACGGTACTACGCTTGGCCAGTAGTCTGGCTCCAACAACCGGTACTACCGGTTGATGGTTTCCAGGTATATATTGGACGCGTGGGGAGAGGCACCCCTCAGTGCCTCATTATTTCCCACGTCGCCCACTCAAACCTGCACCGCCACCGGAGATCTTGAAGCCCCCGGAGCCCTGCTGCGCCCTCCTCTCTCCGGATTCTCCTTGGATTCGGCCTCTTGGCGGGCTCCCACTCCTTTCCACCGCCATGGATCCCGATGCAGGTGGTTCTCGGGGTGCACGCAAGCGCTCCAAGTCTGACCGTGAGATTGTTGAGGAAGATACTGAGTCTGAGGAAGAAGTTATGCCACAGCCAAGACACCGTTCCAAGTTGCCTACCAATCGAGGTGGTTGTGGGGGTCATGAAGGGGTTTCCAAGCGCTCAGCTGGGCGTGGCAGAGCCCCTCCCTCTCGCCCCCCTTCCACTGGGCGTACCAAGAGTCTCGGCTCTGGGCCATCTGGGCCAAAGAAACTTTCAGACATCTCTGAGTCAGACTTTAGGGCTCTCTGGGTGGACAATGCTTACTCCCGCAACAGGAGCGAGTCAAGGGCAGACAGTCTTTTCTATGATGACTTCCAAGAGCGTGTGTATCATGAGGTTCTTTTGACCAATATCCAGCTGGTGGTGCCTCAACAGTGGCTTGACATGGGACACATTGACAAGAACTCCGACTACTTTGCTGAAGCCAAGGAAATCTGCTCAAACCTTGGCATGTTACCCATTATGGAGTTTCAGCATGACTATGATCCCCTACTCATCTGCCAGTTTTATGCCACTGCACACTTCCACAATGGCAGCAATCGGAAGATTACCTGGATGACTCAAGGTGCTATCAAGGAAGCTACACTTGCGGAGTTTGCTGCCATCTTGGGGTATGAGGACCGCGGCCGGGACGTTCCTTGTGGTTTCCACTGTCACATGCGGGAGCATCCCTCCAAAAAGGATGTTCTCACACCTTTGTATATTCGAGGCCGTGGGGTTGCTGGCAAGATCAAGGATCTCCTCCCCACATATGACATTCTCCATCGCATTTTCCGTGAGACTGTTGCACCTCGTGCGGGCAACAAGGACGAGATACATGGGTTCTCCGTTGACTTGCTGTTCAACACCTTCCTCAACAGAGAATCAGGCCAACCTCTTGATGTGACAGACTTCATTTGGAATGAAATGGTTGCTGCCGCACACACTCGGAGGGTTCCACCATTTGCTCCTTACATTATGGCCCTCATTGTGTCCAAGTGCCCCGTCATTGCTAGGACGATCTCCACTCGCTCTCTCACTGTGCACAGGCAAAGGCACTCAAGATCAAGACACATGCTAAACCTCGCGTTGAGGCAGGTGATGAGGATGAGGATGAGGACGACTCTGAGCATGCTGACAGTGGTCATGACACTGACTATGTTGTCTCTCGCCGCAAGAACGCCAAGCCCTCTTGGGCCAAAAGGATGGAGGTCAAGCTCAAGAAGATCTTCTGCTTCTATGTTGACAACCAGAAGCGCATGTATGAGGCGCACGTGTATGCAAAGAAAGCATGTGCTCGTCAGAAGGAACTGATGTCTGCTCAAGGGTTGACCATCTCCGAGGGATCCGAGAACAACATCACTCCAGAAGATCAGTGGATTTATGAGCACAGCCGTTGGGACGATGATGTCTCTTCCTCGCACCACGCCCCACCTACGTATGAGGATGAGGAGGACCTTGAGGATGAGGAGGAGGAGGAGGAGTATGATGATTGACCTTTGGGGCGGTAGCTCTGCACTTGTCCCTTTTTGGCGTCTTGATGCCAAAGGGGGAGAAGTTGCACTTTAGGCATGGGTGTTGCATGGGAAGTCACAAGCTCGTTCTTCTCTTTGATCCTTTTATTGCTTGTGAACTTCGATTACTATCCATTTTATGTGTGAGACTATGTGGTTTATGTCGTGTGAAACTATGTGGTTGGATCCATCTTATGCGACTATGTGGTTTATTTCATTGGATCCATCTTGTGATGTTATGCAGTATATATTGTCTATATATTCCACATCACATGTTTTGTGCAAAGGTATGTTTTCACACGCTAGTATCCATACTTGTGTACCCATGTTGGGTTTGTAAAATAGAGGGGGACGTTTGTTTCTACACATCTAGGGGGAGTCTCTTCTCTATTTTACAAATATCATGCCTATTGTTAAAATCATCCTGCAAAAGTGTATTGTCATCAAACACCAAAAAGGGGGAGATTGAAAGAGCATTTTTCTATCCCTCTGTTTTTTATGTTTGATAACAATACACTTATCGATTTAACTGGGTATTAAGTTTATCACAGGATTGATAAAAGGACGCACAAGTTATGGCATAACAATTCCCCTTTCAAAAAACATCTGTGTCAACCGGTAGTACCGGACCTACAACCGTACTAGCTTGACACCCAGATTACGGTTCCATCGGTTGGCACTGATCAAAAGAGATGAGGGTGCGTGCTAGTCAGTACACACCGGTACCACGAAGCGGCACTACCGGCCCGACCGGTAGTACCGCTTGGTACAAGCGGTACTACCGCTTGAGGCGGTCGTACCGCTCGTCAGTACCGTGGCATACTGACTAGCACCCACTGCTCTCCACTTTGGTCAGTACTAATCGGTACTTGGGACCGGTACTACCGCCCGAACCGGTAGTACCACTTCCTACCTCCGGTACTACGCTTGGTGGTAGTACCGCAAGGGCGATACCGCCCAAAGCTGAAGAACACTGAAGAACTGAGACACCTCCGGTACCTGGTCCGGTACTGGACCGATAGTACCGCTTGCAAGCGGTACTACCGCTTGAAGTACCGGTACTACCGGTCATTTAATGCTCCAACGGCCACATATTTCGTGGAGGGGTATAAATACCCCTCCACCTACCTTGGGACAAATTGCTCAGCACATTAAAGTCATTGCCCACCATTGGAGCCCATTGGAGCCACTCAAATTCTCAAGATCTCCTCATCCAACCACCCAAAGTCCTTGATCTTTGGGGAATCAAAGGAGGAAGCCCCGATCTACTACTTCACCAAAAGAGATCTTCATTTCCCCCTCATTTCATTGAGGGCTCCTTTGCTCTAGTGTTTTGTTGGAAACCCTAACTCTTGTTTTGTTCTTACAAGCTTGTCTTTGATTGCTTTGACAGCTTGCTTGTATTTGGGAGCCTCCGATTAAGTTGTGGATGTGTGCCCCAAACTTGTAATGGTGTCGGCTTCCACCTTGAAGGTTGCCGATATAGTGGAAGGTGAATCGATCCCGTTGGGGAGAGATTCATCGGAGAACAAGGGAGGCCTCTCGTGGCGTTGGTGGTTTGAAACCACCCCCTCTCCAAACGTAGACGTACTTCCCCTCAAAAGGAAGGAACTACGGGAAACAAATCCTTGTGTCTCCGCGTCCACTTTTCGGTTACTTCTATCCTTTACCGCACCTTACTTACTTGTTACTACTTTGTGTTGTGTTAGCTCGTGCATATTTGTCATATAGGTAAATTCACCATAGTTGCATTATCTAGAGAATTTACCTTATTGTCAAACCTTAATTTGAAAAAGAAGAAAATTTGAAGTATCACCTATTCACCCCCCCCTCTAGGTGCCCATACGATCCTTTTAGCCTCCTTTTGTATGAGATGGGCACTGCTCCGATATGCACGACCCGATCTAACAAACGTCTAGAAGTGGGTTGAGGCGAGAATTTCTGTGTTCACTCGACCTATCAAACACACCCTGGATGAACAAATGGAACCATTTTTCTTAAGATTTTTTTTGGTTTTGTTTCAGTGACTGCCATGTCTTCTAATTCTCCACTGTGGTTGCAAAACCTTTTGAAACAAACGGAACCTAGAGAAACTAAGAAACCAAGATATATTTCACCGAAAAGGAGCCCGATTAAGTACCATCATTAATCTCTACCATAAATGTAACCAATCATAACATTTAGTACCAAGTAAAACCCTCATGAATCCAATATTCAGTGGGGTTTCACAATGGGTGTCTCTTAGCTCGTTATCCTAGGTAGTGGTGTATTTTAAGAAACAACTAGTACAATGGTTTGTATCTTAAGAGTTGTATCTATATTTAATGATTTTGGGGTACATGCATGCATGTGATTGGGCTAACCATGTATTTTGCCTATGATACCGTGCCAGACTTGTAGCTAAGCTACACTAGTGCACCCCCCCTCTAATACCGGTTTGGAGGGCCCTCTAACAGCGGTTGTAGAACCGCTGTTGAGGGTTCGGTGTTAGAGGGGCCCCCTTTAACACCGGTTCTTATACGAACCGGTGTTAAAGGGTGGCGCACGTGGGGATGCCGCAGGGCTCAGGCCTCCCCCCCTTTAACACCGGTTCGTAACACGAACCGATGTTAAAGGTCTGCACTACAGGAAAAGAGATAAATCTTCGCCACGGCGAGTTACGCCCCCGCCTGCTCGGGCGTATTTACTGGCGGGAGGGGGGAGGGGGAATCGATCAGGAGCGGTATACACATACATCGTCATCGGTACATACGAGTACATGAATAATTAAGCAACTATTATTATACACAACATCGTCATTGTGTGGTATTCTCCGTAAACATTGTAGCATCAAATACAAGACAAACACGTTCAAGCATATATACAACGTTCATTTTGGTGGATATCTAAAGAGTTCTCCGCCAGGCGTGACGACCTCATCAAGTATGAACCCCGCCAATTCCTCTTGAATGGCTCATATACGATCAAATGGTAGGAGTTGGTCCCGCATCCGTTCATCTAAATATATATGAAGAATAGGTCAATATATATATAAGAATAAAACTCAACACAAGTGATGGTAATAAAATAATGTTGTGTGTACTTTGTTTACTCACTCTAAGTTGTTCTAGTGCGGCTTGGCCCGTCGCACATATCGTGTTGCGAATGAAATCACAAACATAGTATCCACATAAGTTATTGACGGGTCCCTGATGCGCGCACTTTACGAGAATAGAGAGTTCAATCAAAATAATAATCAATAAAGCATGATATAATGGAATTGGAAGCAGAATCAAAGAGATACGCAGACCTAGCTGGCTAGTATTACTTACATTTTGATCTATAAATTTTAGTTCTTCTGACCATTCACCCACGGCCCTGCCCGTGAACCTTTTCCAAACCCTGTCCGGCAAAGAAAATGGATAAAGGAGTAATTAATTACTTGTTGTTACGAAAGTTGCTGATCTAGTGCGATAATATGATTGAAATTACCTCTGGAGCATCTCTCTAAAGTCTGCCCATAGCTCTTTTTCTTTTTGTAACGAGTCCATGACAAGGACTTTTCCTGAGTCAGGTTAAATGACTAGTAGAATAAAGTGGAACCTACGCACGCATAACTCATCATTAGTTACACTTAACATCGAGTAAGCCAAATGTAATGTACAAGAGAGGGTAACAGTACTCACGAGAAGTTGTAAGGCAATAGTATTTCCCTTTTGGTTTGTTATCTCAGTAAAGACCTTAGCAATAAATCTTCTGTTTGCCCGGGTTTGGTTCTTACCACTTCTTCATGAACTCTATTTGGGTCAACGAACCCAATGTCAAAAGGTCCTCCTTTCATGCATTCCATAACCTTTTTCCTGCATAATAGTATATACATATATGGTGAGCATATATATATACATGCAATTAATGAAGTGAATGAGATGAGATAGAAAATACAGAAATAGTACTTACACACAATAAAGGTTGATGGCAGCTTTGTCAAGTTCCTTCTGATTGAATAGAAAATGCAAGTCTTGAATATTGAAGTCGATCTCGTCATCTCCGCACAATAAAATCTCATCTCTTATATGCGCCGTGATCCATTCTTCCTTTCTCGTCTTGCAGAAATCAAGGTACCACTTGTGCAATCTTCGCATCTTTGTTGGTAGATTCTTGAGCTCCTCTTTCTTGACGAGATTCTTCCCATACTTCCATGGCTGTATGGGGTTGGCATCGCATTTGGGCAAGTTGTCTCCCATGATGTTCAAGTATGTAATGTAAGTCATCCCCATCTCATTGGCCTTTCTTTGTAGCTCTGCCTCATAATCATTTACGGGAGGAGTGTCCCGTGTGTCGAACACTTGGAGCGGGGCGCATGATTGGTTTTCCTGCTCTTCGAGCATGGGAACTGTTTTCTGGGGTGCCGCACGACTGCTACTTTCAGTCTCCCTACGACGCCTTGCATCCGCCTTCAAAATCTAGCGCTCATAGTCCGGCACAAGTGGGGTTTCAGGTTTCAAAAGATTTTTGTAAAACTTCTCCACCACCGCCGGATCTATTTTCTCCTTTGGCTCGGCCCGTCTAGGTGCAAAGAATTTCTTGACCTCTTCTTCCGAGATCCTATTGGTCTCCTCGTCGCTCGATTCCACTAAAACCCGGCAATGGCTTGGCGGAAGGTCATGGACGTAGTTTTTGAACTCTTTGGCGTATGGTTTCTGCGGATTTCTTTGTGGCAGTGCTAGTGATGCTCTTCGTGGCGTGCTCTTCGCTTATGCTGAGGAAATGGCTGAAGCACGGAGATGGTGACAGGAGAGATGGCTGGCCTTGGAGATGGTCAGCCAGACAGAGATGGCAAGCGCCAGAAATGGCTGCCACGCAGAGATGGTCAAGCGGCTCAGATCACGACGCCATGGAGACGGCGGGGTGCCGATTCCAATTTGGAAGCACGATGTGTTCCTTGTTCCAAAGAATGGTTGTTTTCACTGCAAATTTGAGTTGAGTTTCCCCTTCACCTGTAGCATGGTCAAGCTGTGCTTCCTCATATTCCTTCACAACCTCATCCACCCCGACAATAGCATAGCCATCTGGAATCGTTCGGCAGTGGTAAGTTCCACCAGCTATAGGAGGTAAGGCATAGCCGACAGCCACCTTAATGGATAAGCCCATTAATCTCACATGGAGCTCAGCGTGTTCGCTCTCCGTGATCTCATCCACGGGGTATCGAGGACCCGCCATTTCAAGCGTAATGCATGTTCTCCGTGGAAGCCATGCTACTTTTCATGCTATGAGTTTGGGCGCAGCTTCCAATGTAGGCTCTTCGTGCCGCTGAGATGGGCGGTAGCTTGATGGCTCACAGCATTCACTTGCGCCTGCAGCGCCACAAGTGCATGTTCTATCTGTGTCATCCGCTCTGTATGCTCTTTTTCTTTTCTGCCGCGCCATCTGTAAGAGTCGCTCCACTCGGCGAACCCATCCTTCCACGTCATACCCCCTGTGCCTCGTGCATGTCCAGGGTGTCATTTTTTACCGATGGCGCGTGTGAGCTAGTCATTCTCTGTGTCGGGATGGAAGGTCCTGGCGGCTGTTTCCTCGTATGCCGTGATGAGTTCAATGACGGGTTTGGCAAGGAGGGTTGGGAAGATACACAATCTTGTTTCTGGGTCCAACCTTGCCCCGATTCCGTAGAACCAAGTCTTTGCACGTAGGTCCCACCCATCTGTCTGGGGTGTGATCCCTCTAGCGCGCAGGGCCTTCTCAGCTTCCTCCCACTTAGGCCTCTGAGATATGTAGCCACCTGACCCCGTCCTCTGGTGATATTACTTCTTCTGGGCATTTAGCGTATTGGTTTCTGACCTCTTTTTAGCTATAGCACCTTTTTATATGCCACAAATTCGGGCTAGTGAGGTCTTATCTTCGCATAATATGCGTCTTCGAAATTTGGAGTCTCGCGAGCTTTGACAAATTTGTTCAATTTTGTCATCCAGTTGCGAAAAGCGCCAGCCATCTTCTTTAGAGTCCACTCTTTGACCTTTTCCTTTATAACCGGTTTGTTTTCATCCTCCTCTGGCGGAAGGGTGAAATTTACCAACAACGAATTCCAAAGCGTTTCTTTAGATCTTTCATCGACAAAGGTACCGTCGCCCTTCTTTGGCTTATTCCAATATTCAATTATGATTGGGATTTGGTCCCTAACAAGAACTCCAGCCTGACGTACAAATTTGTCTGCGGCCTTCTTGGGCTCCATCGGCCTGCCATCAACACGGACTGCTTCAATCGTGAACTTTGCACGATCTTTCAACCGATGGCTTGCGCCTCGCTTGCTCTTTTTCGTAGAAGAAGATGGTTGCTGGCTGGTCGATCCAGAGGGCTAAAAGAAGAAAGAAGCGTTAATTAATACATGTAGAAGTCAGCAGAGGCTTAATCAATGCATATACCTCGCCGGACTTTGTAATCACTAAATTGCGTTCACCGGAGTCTTCATCTTCTCCATGACTACTTGAGCTGTCATCATGTCCCTCCAAGTTCAGATATTGTGAGGTGTCCTCATCGATAATGTTCTCCATTATTTCTTCTTCTTCAAGGTTTCTACTAAGTGGATCCATAGATTCTAAAACAATAATATTATCTAGAGTAAGAGAGTAAACATTCAAGTGGACTTGGATTCATACACAAATATACATATTATTCATACAAAATACACAAATGAAATTAAAACCCTAAGGATGCTTGATCATTTTAAACGAGTTCCGAGGGGTCCAAACCCTAATTCGGAAAAATCCCGGATGCATATGAGAGGGGCTAGCTACAATGGCTGACCGGAGGATACTCCAGAAAGCGACGGCTGGCGGCGCTGGAGAGCGACCTAGGGCGCGCGAGGTAGCGGGTTCGCCTCAGCGTGATGCGGCCTACCTAAAACGGGCGGCGCCACTACCTAGGGGTCACCGGAGCGACGTTAACGACGACGGCCAGCGGTGGCGCTTGCAGAGCAGCGAGGTGACGACCCTAAACTAAATAAACCCTAATTAAACTAATAACCCTAAACTAAATAAACCCTAAACTAATACATGCAACATTATATACAACATATATGCAACAATATATACAACATATATGCAACAATATATATGCAATTACACACAAATAAAATTATTCATACACAACAATATATATACATATATGCAACATTTATCCAATATACACACAAATAACATCAATATCCAATATACACATAATATACACTAATTTATCCAATATCCACCAATATACACACAAATAAGCTCTCACCGCCGGTGGCGGCAACTCGCGAACGGGGTCGGCGGCGATGCGTGGACGTTGAGGTTGGCGGCTCAGTTGGCGGAGCTTGATGTTGGCGCTTGTGATGGCGTGACGTGGCATGCTAGCGGTGTTAACGCAGTGGTGTGGCGGTCCGAAGTTGGCGGTGGCGGGCGACGCGGTGGCGGTGGTGGCTCCGAGTTGGTGGTGGCGGCCGACGGTAGCGCGGTGGCGAACGTGGCTGGCGCGCGATCGCGACGACGGCTCAGCGGCAACAAGAAGGCAGCGAGGCGGTGATGGTGCTCTCCTCTGGTTCTCTGCTCTTGCGCTTTAGATCTGGCTAGGGGGAAGAAGGAAGGGAAAGGCCCGCATTTAATACCCCCCCTTTAACACCGGTTCGTGGCTGGAACCGGTGTTAAAGGGAATGTTATCGCCTTTCTTTTAACACCGGTTCCAGCCACGAACCGGTGTTAAAGGGTGTAAGCGTTAAACGAATAAATCTTCCTTTAACATCGGTTCGTGGCTGGAACCAGTGTTAAAGGGGGGGCATTTATTTCATGCATTAAAGGGGTGAGGTCATTTTATAATTCAAAAAATAGGTTATGAATTTAGAAAATTCATATCTTATTCATTTCAACTCAGAAAAATATGAATAATATATCATACTTTTCAGAAAAATAATATCTTTCCATTCATGTAAAAACATTTTATATTTACTTTAGATGAAAATTTTCAAAATGATTTAAACACTTACATATAAATTTTGATTATTCAATTCAAACAAAAATAAATTGTCAAATCCTAAAACTTTGAACATAAGAAATATTAAGCATCTAAAAAGGAATCTAACCCTATTTTATTAGAGCAAATCATATTTTATTTTGTATTAACATTTTTGAATTGATTGGATATTTAAATGTCGCATCTTTTGTATACACTTGAATCTGAAAAAGCCTCGCTCAACTTGCATTGGATTTTTGATAAAATAGCATATTGTCAAATTAAAAATGATTTATGTAAAAAATCATGAGCATCGTATCATGTACCTATAGTTCATATCTGACCCACTTCCTACCGATTCGGCAGGAATTTGTCTTTTTCACCAGAGGTGGACGGAAAGGTTTCAGATCCCCCTGTTGGTACATTGTCTATATAAGTTGGTCTAGTATTTTTATAAAATGTGTTGGTGGTTTTTTAAATTAGCCATTTGGTGGTCGCTTCACAAAACCGTCCGTTTTTTATGCTCGGAAAATGAAAAATGCCTTTTTGGTGCGATAAAAAGAAAAACTTCCTCTTGCAACATTGTTTGTCATGCCATGATGCACATGTATGCATAATATGGCCATATTATCACAAACTATGCCTTGATTCTAGCCATAACATTGGTCATTTGACCCGAAAGCCAAGAAACCTCGGATGAGATAGGTCATTTTGTGAAGGTTTTTTTTGAGACATAATCAATATACCAAGTTTGAGATTTTTCCTTCTAACTATGTCACATAATATAACACCACGCGAAGGTTTCGCACTGTTTCGATCTTTTTTTATTTTTTATCCCCGTTTTAAACTATCGTCAAACTTTGTCGAACAACGGGCATGAAGATTCTTAGCTCGGGGCCAAGCCTCGCTCAACTTGCATTGGATTTTTGATAAAATAGCATATTGTGAACCTAAAAATGATTTTTGTAAAAAATCATGAGCGTCGTATCATGTACCATAGTTCATATTCGACCACTTCCCCGATTCGGCAGAATTTGTCTTTTCACCGGAGGTGGACGAAAAGGTTTCAGATCCTGTTGGTACATTGTCCATATAAGGTGGTCTAGTATTTTGTAAAATGTGTTGGTGGTTTTTGAATTAGCCATTTGGTGGTTGCTTCACAAACCGTCGCTTTTATGCTCGGAAAATGGAAAATGCCTTTTTGGTGCGATAAAAAAGAAAACTTCCTCTTGCAATATTGTTTGCCATGCCATGATGCACATGTATGCACAATATGGCCATATTATCACAAACTGTACCTTGATTCTAGCCATAACATTGGTCATTTGACCCGAAAGCCAAGAAACCTCGAATGAGATAGGTCATTTTGTGAAGGAGATAGAACTGGAATTAAAATACAGAATGCAACTAATAGTAAGTTACATAAAGCACGACTAAAAATTAAGATACATTGCCATATTAAGAAACAATCGGCGAACTTCTTCGAATGTTGGAGTGATTCAGTCATGCTCCCCTCTGCCACACTGTAATACTACGCCGCCACCGTCATCACTGCCGCTGCCGGGTCGCCAGTAATTGAACCTTGAAGGCTGAGTACGCTGGCTGGACTTGAGGGTAGCGAGATGGGGTTAGAGTCGGCGGCAGGTCATAGGCCATGACGCTCGAGAGTCCGTAGCGCCACCATAGCCGACGGCCGGCCTCGTTGAAGTTCGGAGGAGGTGGGCCGTCCTCCTCGTGCCTGGCGAGCGTCCTCTCACGCTGATCCACGAAGAAGGCTTCCCAAGTAGGGAAATAGTCGGGATGCCATCTGGGATTCCTCCGTTGCTCCGGCGTGAGCTCGAAGTAGTAGTGGTTCGTGATGGCCATCCGGCGCGCCACACCTAGAGGGACAGGAGGAACCGGCACGTCTCCGCAAAAGATCCACCGACAGGGGACACAAGAGTTCGGCGGGCAGGGGTAGTTCGAGGCCAGCGCGTCCACCTCCCTGGGGTTAGTGCTACGGTGGAAGCCATGGAAAGAGTGATGAGGTTGAGATATGAGTCTAGAGATGTGCAATGACAATGGAGGCCAACCCATATATATATATATATAGTGAAGAGTCAAGAGAAGAAGCTGAGGAAGAATCAAGGAAAAAATGGCGGGTAGAAAAATGGCAGGAAAAAATGGCGGGAAGAAAAATGGAGGGAAGAAATAGAAGGAAGAATAATGGATCATTTAATACATATACTGTTAACAGAAGAAATATGACATTGTTCTAAAAATGGGACGGTTGGAGGGATTTCAGCAGGCTGGGCCAGGCAGCACTAATGATAGGGGTGAGTGTCGATATTATGTCGTGCGGCGTGTACCTTGTCCCGGATGGTGTCACCAACCGGGACTAAAGATGAACCTTTAGTCCCGGTTGGAGACACCAACCGGGACAAAACACGAGTCAGCACTAATAATAGGGGTGAGTGTCGACATTATTTCGTAAGTGTCGACACTATGCCGAGCTGCTTGTACTATAAATAGGCATCCTTGTGAGTCCAGTCCTCCAACCAGTTTGAGGCATCTCCAAGATGGTTTTCGAGAGCAGGGACACCACTACAGCCAGTTTCAGGGAGATGCCGACGGAGCCCAGTCCTCCGGCATCTCCGAGAAACTGGTCATAGAGGCACTCCCTAATATGTGAAATTAGTTAGCTCCCAGGCGTATTGATCTAGTTAGAGAAGTTACAAGCTGCAAGATGGTTTTCGAGAGCAGGGACACCACTACGGCCAGTTTCAGGAAGATGCCGACGGAGCCCAGTCCTCCGGCATCTCCGAGAAACTGGTCATAGAGGCACTCCCTAATATGTGAAATTAGTTCGATCCTAGGCGTATTGATCTAGTTAGAGAAGTTACAAGCTGCAAGATGGTTTTCGAGAGCAGGGACACCACTACGACCAGTTTCAGGGAGATGCCGCCGGATCCCAGTCCTCCGGCATCTCCAAGAAACTGGTCATAGAGGCACTCCCTAATATGTGACCGTGCGCGTTTGGAGATCAGATCTTAATGGTAAGTACGAATCGGGACAACTTCTTCATAGTCCCGGTCCAGCCACAAAACAGGACTAACACTCAAGAAATTTATTAATATTAAAAACTGAGACTACAAAACCGGGACTAAAGGCCCCCCTATATATAGTCCCGGTCAATCCACAAAATGCGAAAGATATCCTTCGGTCAAGCCACAAACCGCGAAAGACATGAACTAGAGTTACATAATATGAGCATGAACTTCTTGGCATATGTCCTTCCTTATGATCGCTTCAGACGTAACCATGGAGCATCTTCTTTACTTAACGGAATGCTTGGGTCAGTTTTCACTGTGAAGGGCGGAATTTCATCAAACTTATTATAATCTTCTAACATGTCTGTATTGTTCTCGATTCCCACGATGTTTCTTTTCTCTGAAAGAACTATGTGACGCTTTGGCTCATCATATGATGTATTCGTTTGCATATTTTTTCTTTTTTTTGGTCTGGAGGACATGTCCTTCACATAGAAAACCTGAGCCACATCATTGGCTAGGACGAATGGTTCGTCTAAGTTCTTGTCTACCTTCATAAGATTGTTGAGATCCACCGTTGTCATTCCGTACTTCTTGTCTACCTCAACCCCTCCTCCTGTTAGCTTGACCCATTTGCATCGAAACAAGGGGACCTTAAAATTAGGTCCATAGTCAAGTTCCCATATCTCCTCTATGAAACCATAATACGTGGTCTTTTGCCCATTGTCTTCTGCTGCATCGAAGCGGACACCACTATTTTGGTTGGTCCTCTTTTTATCTTGGCCTATCGTGTAAAATGTATTCACATTTATCTCGTACCCTTGGAAAGTACATACAGTCGAAGATGGTGTCCTGGCCAACAAGTACAGCTGATCCCCAACAGTGGTGTTATTCGTGATAAGTCTTTGCAGCCAGCCGCCAAAACTCGCCATGTGTTCACTTATAATCCATTCATCAGACTGCCCCGGGTGTTTGAGGCGTATTAAATTCTTGTGTTCATTGATATACGGGGCAACCAAGATAGATCTTTGTAAAACCGTGTAGTGTGCTTAATTGAGAGAATGCCCGTCCCTACATATCATTGCTTTACATCCTAGGGTGCCTTTTCCATGCAGTCTCCCCTCATGTCGTGATTCTGGAACACCAATCGCCTTAAGGTCAGGAATAAAATCAACACAAAACTCAATGACCTCCTCTGTTACATAGCCCTTGGAGATGCTTCCTTCTGGCCTAGCACGGTTATGAACATATTTCTTTAAGACTCCCATGTACCTCTCAAAGGGGAACATATTGTGTAGAAATACAGGACCGAGAATGGCAATCTCTTGTACTAGGTGAATCAGGAGATGTGTCATAATATTGAAGAAGGATGGTGGGAACACCAACTCAAAGCTGACAAGACATTGGGCCACATCTGTCTGTAAACCTGGTAGGCTTTCTGGATCGATTACCTTCTACTAGATATTGCATTGAGGAATGCACATAGCTTCACAATGGGTACTCGAACATTTTTAGGTAGAAGCCCCCTCAATGCAATCGGAAGCAATTGTGTCATAATCACGTGGCAGTCATGAGACTTCAGGTTTTGGAATTTTTTCTCTGCCATATTTATTATTCCCTTTATATTCGACGAGAAGCCAGACGGGACCTTGATACGCCGACATTCAAAAAGATTTCCTTCTCTGCTTTGGTAAGAGCGTAGCTGGCAGGAGTTAAGTGGCATCGTTTACCCTTCTCGTTCTCAGGATGCATAGGCTCTTCAGGGTCTTTAAGACGTTGCTGGTCCTGCCGTGCTTCCGGTGTATCTTTTGTCTTCCCATACACTCCTAGGAAGCCTATCAGGTTCACGCAAACATTCTTCGTCACGTGCATCACGTCGATTGAAGAGCGGACCTCTAAGACTTTCCAATAGGGTAGGTCCCAAAATATAGATTGCTTCTTCCACATGGGCGTGTGTCCGGCATTGTCATTCAGAACAGATAGACTACCAGGACCTTTTCCAAAGATTACTTCTAGGTCCTTGACCATACCAAATATCTCCTCACCGGTACGGAGGACCGGCTTCCTCCGAGGTTCTGCAGACGTTTGAAATGCTTGCCTTTCTTTCTTACTGGATGCAGGTTCGGAAGAAATCGGCGATACCCTAGGTACACAACCTTATTACATTTATCCAAATATACACTTTCAGTCTCATCTAAACAGTGTGTGCATGCATTGTATCCCTTGTTTGTCTACCCTGAAATGTTACTAAGAGCAGGCCAATCATTGATGGTTACGAAAAGCAATGCTCGTAGGTAAAATGGCTCCCCTTTGTGCTCATCCCACATACGTACACCTGGTTTGGCCCACAGCTGTAAAAGTTCTTCAACTAATGGCCTTAGCTACATATCAATGTCGTTGCCGGGTTTCCTTGGGCCTTGGATGAGCACTGGCATCATAATGAACTTCCTCTTCATACACAACCAAGGACGAAGATTATAGATACATAGAGTCACAGGCCAGGTGCTGTGACCGCAGCTCTGCTCACCAAAAGGATTCATGCCATCTGTACTTAGACCAAACCTTAAGTTCCTTGCGTCACGTGCGAAGTCCGGGTACTCTCGCTCGACTTTTCTCCACTGTGACCCATCAGCGGGGTGTCTCAACATCGCGTCTTTCTTACGGTCTTCCATGATCCATCGCAAAAACTTTGCATGCTCTTAATTTCAAGAGACGCTTTTAACCGTGGTATTATAGGAGCATACCACATAACCTTGGCAGAACCTTCTTCCTAGGGGCCTCGCCTCAACATCGCCGAGATCGTCTCGTCTAATCTTATACTGCATGCAAAGGTGCATACCGGCATGCATCAAAATTCTCGTACTTCTCACCGCGGTAGAGGATGCAGTCATTAATGCAGGCATGTATCTTCTGCACGTCTAATCCTAGAGGGCAGACAACCTTCTTTGCTTGGTATATACTGTCGGGCAACTTATTATTTCTTGGAAGAATATTCTTCATTTTTACCAACAACTTTGAAAATACGATGTCAGTCACACCGTTCTCTGTCTTCCATTGCAGCAAATCCAGTGTGGTACCTAGCTTTTTGTGGCCATCTTCGCAAGTTGGATACAACAATGTTTTGTGATCCTTTAACATCTGCTCCAGCTTTTCCTTCTCCTTTTCAGTTTCACATTCTTCCTTTGCATCAGTAATGGCCCGACCAAGATCATCATTAGCGGGACCATATGCTGCCTCTTGATCTTCATTATCTACCCCCATTGCAGTATCATCATATTCAGGATACATATTATGATAGTTGTCATCATCCTCTTCTTCTTCGTTGTCTTCCATCACAACCCCTTTTTCTCCGTGCTTGGTCCAACAATTATAGCTGGGCATGAAACCGGATCGAAGCAGGTGGGCGTGAATGGTTCTGGTATTTGAGTAGTCTTTCTTGTTCTGACAGTGAACACACGGACAACATATAAAACCATTGACCACGGTTTGCATTAGCCACAACGATGAAATTTTGGAGGCCCGTAATGTACTCGGAAGTGCGGCGGTCACCGTACATCCATTGCCGGTTCATCTGCATTAATATATAGTATATATCAAAAATTAATAGGGAGATGACCATTTATATATATAGTACATCAATGACGCATGAAAGGATAGTTGCCGACCTCGACCGAGAAGGAAAGAGCAACGAGAAAACTTATTTTGAGCTCTCGGGCATTTCACCGAACACCTCTTGTGCATATAAAAAAACACAAACTAGCACTCTTCACACCCTCTTGCTAGGCTCCAAAATGAGATAGTGAAAAAATGGAAGAGTGGGGTGTGGGCTGCGGTGTCTTATATAGCCCCCCCTTTAACACCGGTTCAAGCCACAAACCGGTGTTAAAGGGGGGCTGCGCGGGCCACTGGTGCAGGATCCTTTAACACCGGTTCGGGGGGCTCCTTTTTGCCGCACGGGCCACGCTGGTACGCCCCCCCCCCCTTAACACCGGTTCGTAGAAGAACCGGTGTTAAAGCCCTTTTCCAGAATCAACAAAAGGCCTCGTTTCCACTAGTGCTAAGATACAACTTCACCTTCTCTCTTCATTAAGTATAGTGCCACATAAGCAATTTGTCTTTGATACCGTGCTAAGAAACACCCATTGAAAAAGACCTTATATAAAGAGGGATAACGGTTATCTAGAGATGTGGTATCACCCGTCAAAATATGCGTGGTTCTTGTGGTGGGTTTATCGCCCACAAAAAAAACAGAAGACCCATTCATCACGCATTTATCCACTGGGGGGTTATTTTGCTGTTTCTTCCTTTTTTCCTCTGGTCTCAGTTTCAGTGTCCCAGTCAATTTATTCGGCCGTGCATGTGCATATGCAGTGCATGGGCGCGTGCTCAAAATCGTTGAGCCGTGCCCTTCAGTCCCGAACCTAACCGCATTCTTTTAGCCCGCATGCACGTCAATGAACGTGAAAGCCCACGCACCGACAAATTACTGAACTCCGAAGCATCCACCTTCTGCTAAAATTAGCATCATCATCAGTCCAGCATACATGGAAAACAATCCAGAACTCTGACCACGCTTCTAACCAACTACAGCTAAACTGGAATTGATTGCCTCCTCCTGGCGTAACCCCTCGCTCCCCTCGCGTTGCCTCCTCTTGGCGACCGAGGGGGCCTATCCCTAGTGCCGCCGCCACCTCCCCTCCTCCTTGCCCCCCTCCCCCCTCCTCGTCGCTCCGGAGGCCCACCGGCCTAAGAGCGCGGCGCCGGTGATGGGGCGGCGGGGATCCGGTCTCCCAACCGCAGCTTGGTGGAAGAGAGGGATTCCCCGACGTTGGACGGGGCCTGCGTTAGGAGCTGGTGCTGTGGCCGCTCTTGGCGAGGTGGAGGGGCGACGGTTGGGATGGAGCGGCGATGTGCTAAGATCTGGTTGGCAGCGCGGTGGACTAGCGGACATCTGATCCGATCTGGGACGTTGGGCTGCGGGTCGGTGCTCGTTCATCTAGTCTCCACCTGCGGTGTCGTCTCTTCATCGAGCTAGCGGTCATGGCGACCTGGCTTACCATGGATCCGTCGTTCTTTTCCGGTGGGTCTTGGTGACCAGCGGTGTGGGGGCTTCCGGTCTGGCTTAGAATAAAGGGGGTTGGTCCTAGGATCCCTCTCGTGCCAGGACGAAGATCTACCTGCTCCATGACTTCATCGATCTGGTCGGAGTGTTGTGTTTCAGAAGATTTCGCTGGTGAACTCCAATGGATGACATGCCGAAGTTCGCCAGATTGGATGGATCTCAGTCGCGCGCAACTATATTTTATCTGACCGTTTGGATTCAGAGGGAGTGTTGTGAAGCTTTAAAGACTGTTGTCATTAGTCCCATGGTGAAGTCAGTCTTGGAGAATGACATGCAAGTCAAGGTCTGAAGAACGGTTATGGTGGTGTGAAACCTGTTTGCGATGAGGTTTTGGCTTAGTGTTCTAGTTCTTGGAGCAGCGGCATTGAAAAGTGAGGGTGATAATACAGGAGATTTCCAGAGTTTAAGTTGCAGGGTGAAAATCTAAAGGTCTGGCCTTAATTGGTTGTGCCTAGTAATGCCCTTATTAAATGCATTGTTTTGTCAGCGCGGACTTTCTCCAAGGTGAAAACCTATGATTGATAATTAGGACGATAACGACGCCAGTGCACTGTTCCTTTCTTAAGGCGTCGCTTTTGGAGATGATGAATTTCTGGTGCTGCTTTGGTGGTGTTTGGTCGCTGTTGTCGGGCATAGATCACTAAAACGGGACTTTCTTTTTTTATATATATTTTTTAGCTATGTGCATCCGTAATACCATTAGATAAATGCGATACTGCTATTAGATTAATGTGTTATTGTAAAGACTGGGTGTAATTGATGCTCTTTTTAAAAAAACTACAGCTAAACTACACCAGCTGGCGTGATCGGTGACACACACACACCAAAGTGCACAAAGATGCATAGAAAACCTTGGATAGTTGGATCTACTCGTGCTTGTTATTTCTGCTCTTCTACACAAACACTAGGCTATATTACGCTTTAGCCTTTTCATCTCCTCCCCAACAACTCTGCCCGATTAATCTACGCAGGAGCCACAAACGTCCAAGGAATGGGAACAAACAAGAACACACCGAGCAGCAACCACCACCCATCATGGCATCGTCTTCCCAGCTAATTAAAACCGGCAGCATCATCTTCCTAGCTAATCAAAACCGGCACCGATGGCGATGACCAACCCCTCCCCACGGAACAATCGTACTTGATTAAATTCGCTAAGCAAAAGACTCGGAAACGGAATTATTCCCCGGCCAGCCAGCCACCGTGTCAAAGAGGAAGACGAGCTACGCAGAGCAGTGGGAGAGAGTGGAGAGTAGAGGACTGGTCCAAAAAATACTCGCTCCCACCCAGCTCCCTCCATCTCCATGTAAAGCTAGCTAGCTAGCTGTATCCACCACCACCCTCCCACCGTCACCTCCACGTCCACACCTCCTCCCACCTTCCTCACTCTCTCTCTCTCTACCATCTTCCCCTCTACTCTCTCTCTACTCCAAGTCCAAGATCTGTCACGCACACGCAGAATTCATCCATCCATCCGGGCGGGCTCGCTTCTCCCGTGACCATGCCGTCTTTACGGCGCTTCTCGCGGCTGCTGATCACACTCCTGCCGATCCTGCTCCTGCTCGCCTCCTCTTCCTCCGCCGGCGCCGCCAGGAGGCAGCTGCACCAGCCCTTCGTCCCGGACCAGTCCACCGCGCCGCCGTCCCAGACCCCGCCGGCCCCGGCCCCGCCCTTCTTCCCCACCTTCCAGGCCGCGCCGCCCCCGCCGCCGGGCCCGCCCACCTCGCCGGAGCAGCCGACCTACCCCGCGCTCGTGCTCCCCAACAACCCCTCCGGCAGCGTCTCGGCGTCCCCCGCGGACGGCGACGGCGGCGGGGGCGCCGCGCGCAAGTCGTCCTCCAAGAGCTCCTCCAAGCTCGTCCCGGCGATCCTGCTGCCGCTGCTCACCGTCGCCGTGCTCGGCCTCTCCATCGGCTTCTTCTTCAAGCACCGACGCACCAATGCGGGCCGCGGCGTCGGGGGAGGGTGCGTCGGCGGGGAGAGCAAGTTCCTGCACCCGGAACGGGCCAGCCTCTTCGCGCGCGACGAGTTCGGCGGGAGCGGCAGGGGCGCCCGCGCGCCCCCGGCGTCGTCCGCGGCTGCAGCGACCTCCGCGGAGTTCCTGTACGTGGGCACGCTTGCCGGCAGGGACGACGGGAAGAGCAGCGACACGACATCCTCAGGGGACGAGGCGTCGCGGAGCTCGGGCGGCTCGCCGGAGCTCCGCCCGCTGCCGCCGCTCGGCCGCCAATGCGGGCCGGCGGGGCCCAGGAGCGCCGGCGGGTCCTCCCCGTCGTCCGGGGAGGAGGAATTCTACTCGCCGCGCGGATCGTCCAAGGCGTCCAGCTCGCAGCGCACGCTAGCCGCGGCGGTCCAGGCCGCCGTCGCCGCGCGCGACCGCTCCAGGACCCCCTCGCCGGGATCGGCCGTCAGCACGCCGTCGTACCCGTCTTCGCCCGGAGCGACCATGTCCCCCGCGCCTTCCTCGCCGCCTCTCTTCTCCAGCCCAGGCCAGTCGGGCCGCCGCTCCGCCAGCAAGGCGAGATCCGACGTCTTTGGCATCCCACCGACGCCTCCGCCCCCACCTCCTCCGTTCGCGCCGACACTACCACCACCGCCTCCTCCTCGACGGAAACCACCATCCCCATCGCCACCGTCCTCTCCACTGGAGAACCTGTCGTCAGCTATCAGATCCGCCGCCGACACCATCTCGAGGAACCCATTTGTCGCCCAGCCACCAACCCCACCGACAAGCACGCATCCACAACCTACTCCGCCTCCGCCGCCGCCTCCACCGCCGGTGGGATACTGGGAGAGCCGCGTCCGGAAACCCTGCACGTTGAAAGAAACCCGGTCGCCGGCGCTGTCTCCGCCGACCCAAGCCGCCAATTTCAGGAGCGTTCCACCCACCGACGCGTTCCCCGGCAGGCTGCCGGACAATGCTGACCATGGCGACAAGTCCGAGGAGACGACGCCGCGGCCAAAGCTCAAGCCCCTGCACTGGGACAAGGTCCGGGCCAGCTCCGACCGGGCCATGGTGTGGGATCAGCTCAAATCCAGCTCATTCCAGTGAGACCTCTGCAAAATCCCTTTGCAATCATTTCAGCAGCCCAAATCTGTTCTTGATTGGTTTTCTGACCTGTTTAGCTCAACTTTTTTCTAGGGTGAATGAGGAGATGATCGAGACATTGTTCATCTGCAATCCGGCGAATGCGGCGCCAAAGGAGGCGGCTGCAAAGAGGCCAGCTCTGCCGACCCCTAATAAGGCGGATAACAAGGTGCTGCTGGATCCAAAGAAGGCACAGAACATTGCCATCTTGCTGCGCGCTCTGAATGTTACCAAGGAAGAGGTCTGCGACGCCCTCTGCGAAGGTGAATATACATCATCTCAAGATGACCACACTAGTACCTGTTCTTAAAATTCTTGGTCATTTTTATTAAGTGAGCTGATCATACTTAATTGTGTTGAGAAATTGAGATGTTTGCATCATAAAGCATTCACGAACGTCGCTAACCAATTTGCCATGTCTATTCTACAGGTAACACACAGAACTTTGGAGCAGATCTATTGGAGACCTTGCTAAAGATGGCTCCTACCAAGGAAGAGGAGATTAAGTTGAGAGAGTTCAAAGAGGAGACATCTCCCATCAAACTTGGCCCTTCTGAAAAGTTCCTTAAGGCTGTTCTTGATGTGCCTTTTGCTTTCAAAAGAGTGGATGCAATGCTTTACATTGCTAACTTTGAATCAGAGGTTAATTACTTGAAGAACAACTTTGATACCCTTGAGGTGAGCGACACAGTTTCTCAATTTGGTTTCAATCACATTATAGCCTTAGCGGCATTTAAATGATCTTATTAACTGAAAACGTAGTTTAACATATACTCTAACTAAGTGTCTGCAACTTCTTCCTTGGACAGGCTGCTTGCGATGAGCTTAGAAATAGCAGACTATTTCTGAAGCTACTTGAGGCTATTCTCAAGACTGGGAACAGGATGAATGTCGGCACGAACCGTGGCGACGCGCATGCGTTCAAGCTTGATACTCTACTCAAACTGGCTGATGTCAAAGGCACTGATGGCAAGACAACCCTTCTGCACTTTGTCGTGCAGGAGATCATCCGAACAGAGGGTGCCCGTCTCTCTGCTAGCAGCCAATCAACGCCAAGAACTCTTGCCAATCCTCTACGAGACGAGCTCGAGTGCAAAAAGGCTGGCCTCCAGGTGGTGGCTGGCCTTGGGAATGAGCTCAACAGCGTGAAGAAGGCAGCTGCGATGGACTCGGACGTGCTAGGCAGCTACGTCACGAAACTCGCGGGAGGAATAGAGAAGATCACCGAGGTGCTGCGGTTGAACGAAGAGCTGAACACGAGGGACGACGCGTGGAGGTTCCACGACACGATGCAGAAGTTCTTGAAGAAGGCCGACGACGAGATCCTCAGGGTTCAGGCTCAGGAGAGCGTCGCGCTGTCGCTCGTGAAGGAAATCACCGAGTACTTCCACGGCGACTCCGCTAAGGAGGAGGCTCATCCTTTCAGAATCTTCATGGTGGTCAGGGACTTCCTCGCCGTCCTCAACCAGGTGTGCAAGGAGGTTGGCAGGATCAATGACCGCACGATCGCCAGCTCCGTGCGCCATTTCCCGGTGCCCGTCAACCCGATGATGGTCAATCCGATGATGCCACAGCTGTTCCCGAGGATCCACGCATTGAGAGCTGGGATCTCAGACGATGAGAGCTCGATCGCGTCGTCGCCCTGACCACAGGTAGCATGCCGATAGATCTTTTGGTGGACTATCAACGGGGAAATTGCCACATGGCAGGAACTAGGGATGGAGTAAACAGCTTGGCAGCTGGGGACAGAGCACCCCTGGCACTGGAACTAGAGCCAGCTAGCAGTGGCATATCCATCCAGCGAGCGGTCCAGCCATGGCATCAAGCTCAGGTGAGTTTGGAGGTTGCGGAGCATATCCCCTAACACGGTGCCCGACGCTCGTTCTCCCGCACGAACACCGATGTCGGCGGGTGTTCATCCTTTTCTCCTAACTTTTTGTACCTGTAGATTATAGAATGTACAAGATTTTTGCAAATATTTATTTCGATATATAAGAAAGGGGGCAAAAGGCTTTAGACCAGAGGGGGGAAATAAGCAGTTCATGTATGTATGTATGCTGTCTTAATTCTGTACATGGCATGTAGCAGTAAGTAAAACAGATATTTCGATGTATTTATCGCCTGGTACGAAACGCAGTAACAATTTCAAAAACGCTGAATATGTACAAAATCTGAAGTATGCTGAATCTGTACAATTGTATGGTAGCTGAACTCACATGCACCTGAGGAACAAAACAAAAGAAGAGCATGAGGCTCTGGTGGACTGGTGGTAGTGCCAAGAAGAACAGAGCAGATACTCATCATGATGATTTGTCATCACATTCATGCCTGCCTGCACAAAATGGTCCTGACCCAGCAGTTAGTTACCCACTAGATGCGGCCACACACAGACTTTTACTACCTGAGTAACCTGACATACACTTTTCATCTGCAGTAGAAGAATGCTATGTACTGCGTACGTCTGCATGGCAGAACTGCAGAAGCAGCCTGCTGTAACTTCAGAAGAAGTTCCAAATACTGCAGAACCTGGACAGTTTATCACAGAGAAGGCATGAATGGATGGAGTAAAATGTGCAAGAAACTTCCAGCTTGAGCATCTGAACCTGACGAGGCAGGTGGCTCAACAAACTGGGCATTTCATGCCCATTTCATGGCCATGTGCGGGGCTCCTAAAACTATACTCCAGTTTCCATGTACATCCATTCATGGGTACCTATGGCATGTCTGTAGCATGGGGAGGGAGAGAAAGAGCCGGGAGCCGGGTGGGGGTGGGGGTGGTGGTTCGGGTGGCTACCGTCGTCAGGTCCCCATCCCCATGTGGGAGTGACAACCATTGCCTTGAGCATGCATGGCTCGTTCCATTGGCCTCCCTTTCCTACCAAACTCCCTCCTTGCCATTTTGTAACTGCTAGCCCTACCACATGGCCCCTCTCTTTTGTCCCCCACACGACACACCTATCACCTATGGGATGCATGGATGCTTTGCTCTGATAGCATCAAATTATTGGCCCCAAGATGGTAAGAAAGTTCGTATCTTTTGGCCTCAAAGCACACACGCACACATGGTTAGATTAGGGAGCAAGTAAGTAGCATAGGTCAAGAACCATGGGCCAATTCAAGGAGAAAGGGGATTGAAGACGAATATTGGTGATGATGCTAGAAACCTGGGGGCTGGGGTAGTAGCTGGAGATGGAAGGTGAGGTAAGGGGATGGACCCAGCAATGGCATGCTTATGGGGCAGCAAGATTCCATGCTGGGAAGGAGAGACCAGGTAAAAGGGGAGGCGCTAACAACTACTCCTAGTACCATGTCCTAGCATGATTTGGGAATGACCAACAACACGATGGCCGATGGGCAATGGAAGCCAACCGCAATGGCACTTGGACCTGCTGTACCCCAAATCTTGCAATGACGCCAATCTTGCATACCCCCCTGGTACGTACAATCATGGTCCCATGAGGAGCTGCACATGCAGATGGCTGCTGCTGGTTCAGTGATGATCCATCCTATGTATGGACTGTGCGCGGCCAGTCCGTCAGAGTTTTTTTCAGGATCTGTCGAATACCTTTGCACTGAACTCTTTACCCAGTCAATGATTCACTTGCAGTCCATCCCACAAATGATACGTATAGATTAACGAGTTTCTAGCCAAATAAAGATTCCAGATGCTTCACAAAAAAAAAAATGGAGCTGGTCAGGTTGACCAATGTTGCTATTTTGGCCAAGCACACAGCTATCCTTCGAGCTGAACCTAGTATTAATTCTTACCTACTTTGCTCTTGTCAAACACTCGAAAGCAGCTGATCACAGATGAAGTGACAATAATGTACAAATAGTAGTAGTCCTTGTTGGGAACACAGAAAATCCAGCGATTTGTGTCACAACTGAACTATCATATGGAATTCACTCAAAATCCTTGCCTGTCTCACGGAGTAATACCAGGGGCCTTGTGGTTTGATCAGGATTACTGTGGCACTGGCACGCACGGTTTGCGCATCCTACCGGTAACACCAAGCAAGCATACACGCACATTACATGACCAAAAATGTGCTGTGTCACGTGAGGCGCAAGATGCTCCCACGAGGCCACGAATGATTCGCGACGAATCGCTAAGCTTTGTATATTTATTATGCTTTGTTTAACGTTCAGTCGTGGTAAAGTTGCAAAGCATCGCCTTGTCTAAGTTATCCTAAAAGGCAGGTAGAGGTACGTGCTGTCCCCTGAACGGCTCGATGCTTCTGATGAGAGAATATCGCATCCATGCTGCACTATATACTGCTTCCAAAGCCTAAACGGCAATCAAGTGCAGGAGATGGGGAATTAGGGAGCACATCTGACCCTGAGCCTGCTGATGGGTTCGCTCGTCGGAGAAAAATGTTTACGGAGAGGACGTGCTCCGGTTAGAGAACATGATTGACACTTCCTGTAAGAATGAACTCACCCTCCGAGAACCTACCGTCTCCGCTCTTCTCCGTCTCGGACTCCACACTTGCTCATCTTCTTTTCCACGGCCTTTGGTGATGGGAAAATACAAGAAAAAGAGAGCAAAGGTGAAGGAAAAGATGAGAAAGAGTATCTATCAGTCATCAGGACCAACATCACATTCACAGGATGCTGTGATGAACCCATCCCAATGGCCCGATTCTCGTTCCACTCCACAGGCTGGGAATGCAACGGCATGAAGCTCCAGAACAGAGCACCATCATTGCATGCAGATTCCTACATCTACAAGAATAGGCCCCTCAACAGAAAAGAAAGCGGCCCAATAGCTTCTCCATGCTTTCACCCGTTACATGGGGGCAATTATGAACATTTGTTACTTTGTCCTTTTCACCAATCAACAAAAGTTAAAGTGGTTACTTTTGGGTCTTAGACCTATACAGACTGTTAAACTCCCATAAGTGAAAACTTCAGTAGTAGAACAGAAACAAACCGTGTTGCCAGTAGGATATAATATTGGTAATTGCTTATCGGGGCCTATGAAGGGCCAAACTATAGGATTAACACAGAAGGAGCAGCGGCGGGTAAGTACCAAACAGACATAAATAGCATTGGTTAATGGTTAAGGGTGTTGGCTGACATGAATTCAGAAAGCAGGGAACTACTCTGGTTTCCTTAAACATCCATTTGAACAATCAACAACCATTGGATAAATGGCAGAGGCCGTAAAGGCCATCTGAAAAATGGGACACAATTACTATTTTGAGTAGAGATACACTGGCAGTTACAATACAATACAACAATAGGGGAAACAATTATTGCTATGTAATGTTCATCCACTTACTTTGGAATGTCGTAAAGCCCATTTTTAGCAATTGATGGAAACGGCTATAGTATGATTCTTTAGCACCTTGGTGAAGGCGGCGCTTAGTTTGTCTCAGGTTTACTGTCAGCAGCAGCCTCGCCGTTCAGGAAGCGTGAGAACCACTTGGCTGACGCTTTAGGGTGTCGGGAGAGCCCGTTCTTGTAATCGACGTAGACGATCCCAAACCTCTTGGTGAATCCCTGCGCCCACTCAAAGTTGTCCAAGAATGACCATGCAAAGTATCCACGAACATCGGCACCGTCCCTATATGTCAACAATTAGTGGAATCATTTCTTTGGTTGTTTTGATTACATGGTGTTAGTGATGCGGCAAGCAGAAAAAGACTTACTTTATTGCTTCTGCAACTGCACCAACATATCCTTTGAAGAAACCAACCCTCTTTGTATCATTTAAGAACTGATCAACTGTTGCTGATGGATCGTCTTCGTCGTCCATGCCTAGAGAATACATAAGAGCATCATCCATAAAAAAAGGTTGGTCACTTGAATTTAGTTGGAAAATATTACATCAGACAAACAAAGAGTATGCTCACTAGACCAAGTAATGGAATGACAAATTATCGTGTTGCTGCTTTCTATACAAGCAGGCTAGAAAGTCTTTTCACATCATAAATGTCAGTTTTAAACTTTTAATGTCATATTGTAATTGAACTGTACTATGCTTCGGTTGGCAATCTATTTCTTCATTTTTCAGTGGAAGGAAAACTAAGGAATTTGAAATTCTATCAAAAATATCCATGCAAGAGAAGTTGTGATCATGGTCAAAGGAATAGTAAGGATAGAAACACTGGTCTCATTGTCTCAAATTCATTACATAGGACCGGTTTACAGTTTGTGATGAACAAAATGTTAGGAACAAAACAACAAATGGTAGGGAAAATGTAATTTGCAATTTTCATTTAAATATCAAGGAGCATTATGTTCCAGCAATTAATTTACCTTTCTGCCACTATGCATTCCCATTTTGTATAAGATATAGTAAGAATAAAGACAAAGCATGTTCATAGGAATATCTTGAAATAAAAATAAATAAAATTAATTCACATGATCTATGTTATGTGAAGTACATATGTATGGGATTCAACCAATCTACATACTCTATATTATGTGAAGTACATAGGTATGGGATTCAACCATTTAACCCACTTATGCGGGAAATATAATAACTTTATATCCTGTACGGATATATGAAATGTGTGTATTAGAAACTTGAAAAATTCCAATGTTTGATGAACGGTATATGACTGTAATGGTTCACATGATTACTGAAAATTCTCCATTCATTATCAAATATAAAAAGGATGCACCATAAAACAGTAGGAGGATCAGAACCTTACCATTCTCTGTTATATATATTATTGGATTGTCATATTTCTTAGCTATATAATTAATCGTTTTCCGAATACCCCAAGGAACTATAAGAAGCCACTCAGACGCAGCCTGCACGGATATTGAGATGAGATGTTAGGAGATATCAGTGGGGCTACATGAATGAAAAGTGCTCAAGTATTTAC
This sequence comes from Avena insularis, assembly GCA_023614405.1. Taxonomy (NCBI): domain Eukaryota; kingdom Viridiplantae; phylum Streptophyta; class Magnoliopsida; order Poales; family Poaceae; genus Avena; species Avena insularis. The sequence goes on along the minus strand of CM042691.1, from coordinate 375,211,386 downwards.
TCTTTCACCAATTCTTTCACCGCTACTCCGTTTTTCTGCCAAAAGGAAATGAGTGTCAGCATCACTGAACTAATCTGTAAGGATAGCAAAACTTGCAACGGGGCAACTCTGCATATATCTAAAGTGGGTACAATGCTCCAAGAGTAAAAGTAGTTGTCTTATATGCCTATATTGATTTACAATGCTCCAAGAGTTGAAGGACACAAAAGTGGCAAATAGACTCTATGCTTAGTGGGCGAAGGGTTGTTCTTCCCAAACAGCATTCTGCCATGTCTGCTGTCTACGTATTCGAGTTTTGATAGATAATCCTGCATCTTTCAGGTTATGCTGTGCTTTTGTTTACAAACAAAAACGATAAGTCATGGATAGCTGAAGCATATTACCCATTGTCTCAATTTGCCGAGCTTGGAAAAAATGGATCTCTTTTGGTCGCGGGTTTGGTTGATTAGCAATGAATTTTGATGTATAGTGATTTAATCCAATGAAATCAATTTTGTTCCTGATAAATTCACGATCTTTCTCTGAGAATTTAGGAAGACGGTCGCCCAATCTCTTGCGCATGCTTTCTGGGTAATCCCCAAAGTATATTGGGTCCAGGTACCTTCAAGAAAAGTAATTAAAATCAGGATATATGCATCAAGTCATATCATAGGCTTCGTGAATCTGAAGACACGTCTGCATTATATGACAAAAATACAACATAGAGCGAAAACCAAAAATACAGGTTTTGTTGAAAAAGGTAAGAGATGTAGGACACTTCATATACATTCCTTGAGAAGATGAGCAAGATTTACCATCCAAGTAGAAAGTCAATGTGTCGTGCAGCAGCAGCCTGGTCTTCCATTTGGTCAGACGCTGGCTCTGCCCATTCACAATCTACAACAAACCCAACTTTGCCACCTTGCACGGCCTATAATATGTAAATCATCAGAAAAACAATGGTACTGAAAACAAACGGATGCAACGAAGTTACTTCAAATGGAAAGTAAACATGCCTTGAATTTCCTTCTATAGACATCAACAGCAGCAGCATGAGCTAAGATCTGGTGATGGGCAGCCAAGAAAGGTTCAGCAGCTTCACCTTCACATACTCCAGGTGCAAATATTCCAATCCCATAACCATGAAGGGATGTTTGAAGAGGTTCATTGATTGTTATCCAATGCTTAACTCTGTCTCCAAATTTTGCAAAGCAAGCTTCTGCATATAATGCGAAGTACTCTCTGAATCATTTTGACAGCCAATACGGTCAGATAAAGAAACAACAGATTAAACCGGAAATACTTTGAAATAAAGCAGTTCTTAGGTAAACATGCCCTGTAGTATTTCATGTTGTCATTTAACTATATTTACAAATTCATAGTCTAAAGTTAAGATGCCTGCATTGACTTACACAATCTTGTCTGAAAGCCAACCCCCGACAGTCTGGTGAAGATTATGCGGAAGATCCCAGTGATACAGAGTTGCATAAGGCTGAATACCTGAAGCCGGACAGAAGGGTGGTGAATAACTAGATGAGTAGTAACTTTGAAGACATTTAGTAAATCATGTGACACCTTTCTCAATCATGAAATCTATAAGGTTGTTATAGAAAGCAACTCCTTCCTCATTGATCTCCTTCCCCAGGCCATCTGCAGGAACAGTGAACTTATAAACTCAGATGAGGAATAACTGGTGATAATAGAGAAGAACATATCGAAGGGAAAGCTAGAATGGTGGCAATTCAATTTGGAAGTGTATAAATATGTGAAGCATATCCACCAAATGAAATGTACCAGGAAAAATCCGTGGCCAAGATATGGAAAATCTGTAAGCACCAAAACCCAACTTGGCCATGAGCTCAATGTCTTCCTGTAGCCAAACAGTTCAAACAAGGAGTTAGGGATCTAGGAAACAAGGTAATATTGTACAAATGCATCAAGGAGCTAGAAAATCTCTTTCGGGCAAGAGAAAAACACTTTTTACAAAATATCATGATAAGATAGTTGTGACAATGATTACAGTAATAAAACCTTGTATCGATGGTAATGATCAACTGCAACTTCTCCAGAGGATCCATCTGCAATATGTTCTGAAAGAAGATAATGCCTAATATTAATTAAATCGGTATATTTCAACAAAATAACGTAGATTCTGAATGAGACAAACCTTTGTTATCTGCAAATATATCCCATATGCTATCACCTTTGCCATCCTCATTTCTCGCCCCCTCGATCTAGATAGAAGGAAAAAGCCAAGAACATAACTTCATGGCTAAGATAATATATAGTTGAAGAGAAAATGAGAAAATGATAGATCACAGAAACCAATTCGTCTCCCTCTTTTTGTTTCTTTTGGTTGGAATCAGGTAGATAAAACTTGTAAAATTACCTATTTGTCATATACTGAACTAAACCTACCACTAACTGGAATCCTACTGGGACGCTAGGTAACGGTGGGGTTTTCACCATCGATTTGTGCCTTGCATTGTAGATGCTACATCCATACCACTAATCTTGGAGTACGAATCAACGGTGAAAAACCCATCGTTATCAACTGTCTCCTGTAAAAAGGCATTCTCGAACCTCCCAAGGAGAATTCTAACAGTATGATGACTCTCATTTCTCTTCAAGGTGGAGGACATTTACGGCAACGGACGGATGGAAAATCCCCTCTCACATATTTCTCTCAAAGTAAGCTTTCCCCGGCCAGAGGGGGGAAAGACCTTTCCATGTGAACCTTCCATTCCGGTGTGGTGTACATTCCTTCCTCTCCGCATAAACACATGCCACCTCCATTTGCAAATGGTTCTCAGTTTTGACTACTTTGTCTAATACCAGTTACTCACAATTCTCCAATCCTACGATTAATTTGGCAGAGTAGCCATATTACATCTGTCTATGTAGAAATTAAATCCATGTATTGGCTTCTACTTTGTCACTTCCCTTTTTTGCTCGAGATAATTATTTTACTAGCACTAGAGGGCATTTGGTCCAATTGCATACAGATCATTACTTCCTCGGTATATGTGCTTCAGTCCACAGTGATAACTGATAAATACTCCCTCTATTCCATAATATAAGCCTTTTTAGTAAGCTGTTTTATCTTGCTAAAAAGTCTCACATTGTGAAACGGAGGTAATATTTCGAAATGGCGGCAGGGCGCGACGAAGAGTGCCGCTTGAAACTACATCTAATTTGGTGGAGTATACAAGTAACTGCTCCGTCACTGTCCTACTTTTTTTGTCCAATAGAAGTCACTGGTCTACTGATCTAAGCCAGCAACAGAAAAAACCCAACTCGAGTACACGACTAAGGTTCCACCGAGCAGGTGAGCACTCGCATCGGGAGCACCCACACAAGCGAAACCATCGGTGTTCTAAGCCTCGCCTGGTTCAGAGCGCACCTCAGGCAGGCAGTGTAAGCGAAATCATGCTGCTGCACGCTTTACCGTATCAGGCGACAGTCACGCATCAATTTGGCCAGCGTGGGAACAGGAATCAGTAATCAGCCGCTGGGATGCGAATGCGAGTATGCGACCCAGTAACCCACCACCACCAACCTAGCTAAGCTAGCCCGCTAGTACTAGTACTAAGCAACTGACCTGGTAGGCGGAGGTGGCGACGCCGAAGACGAACCCCTCGGGGAAGTCGGCGCGGGTCACCTCGCCCGCCGCCTCGCCGCCCCGCTCCGTGCTCCCCATTCCCGGCGGCCGCCGCGCCGGCTGTATGCGTATGCGTGTGATCTCGATCCGGCGCGCCGCGAGAGGTGGGGGCAAATTTTGGAAGTTTGGGGGCGTGACCGGTAGGCTGGGGCTATTTTGGATACAACTTCTTTTCCAACAGCAACCATATATTTCATTAATCAAAAATTAAGTTACATAGAATGCAAATAAAATTCTAAGAGACTAAAAAATACAAAGTAATCCTTAGAATTTCCTGTAATCACCAAAGCCAGCGGCAGCCGCTCAACTCCAACGTCGTCAAGACGCACGTTGAAATAGAGTTGAACCTCCAACACCACAAGATCTAAAAAAGCACCATCACCAACAAGGCTCTGTGAGTCAATGAATAGACCTGCTGGACGCATCAAGACACATGTTGTTGTGACACGTCGACCGAGAAATGTCCCCGTGTTGTCTTGAACCAAGATTCGCTGCCTCTCATTGGCAAAGTTGGAGAAGAACGACAGATTCACCACCTCCGGACCAACATCCTCGCTCCAGAGAAACCACCTCGCCCTGGCCACCAACTCCGTCGCTGAGAACGATGAACGTCGGCGACACACCGAGAAACTGATCTCACTAGATCTGAAGAACGGCGAGAAGACCAAGCTGTCGATCCGAAGGAACGACTAGTACACCTTGCCATCAACTCTAAGGCATCGCCGTGAAGGTCATTGGCGGTGTGGGAGTAGAGTTGAGACAAATTTATTATCGGGACGCCGCTCCCACCATCCCAATGACGCCCCATGGCAGACACACCCTAACCCTAACTACTAGGCGGAGAAACGAGGTTCCCCCTTCCTCCTACCGCCAGAGCGACAAGCGGAGGGAGAGGGAACCAGCGCTCTCGTCGGTTGATCTGGAGGGAGGGATCCATCTCCGCCTCCTATTTTCGTGAGGAGGAGAGGCGGGAATGTTTTTTTGGATGCACCTTGTGGATGTTTGGTTGTCCACAAAGCGATTTGGTTGGCTTTGTGGTTTCTATCCTAGACAAAACACAAGATCTATTGTTTGGTTGCAACTTTAACCAGCATTTGTCGTAACTTTTTTCATTGAATGGTGAGGTTTATCCATCACATACAATTGAACACACAACTGACAAACAAAGGAGTTTAAGGTGGCACGGATTATCACAAGGGGGTGGTACTAGGCACCCTAACTAGCTGTTACGACAATTACTGATGCACCACGAGCTTAACAAAAAAAATACGGCTCATAATGCATCACAAGGTCACCATCGGGGGCTAGTATATATCACCTCACAAAGTATTAGATTCCATGCATTAGTTTTGATCAATTCCTAACTAGTGGAACCAATAGTACAACAGGTTCCAAAATATACATCACCTCATCAGCTCATGAACACCATCATTCACAGCAACAAAGCAGCAACACTAACATGGGCGCTTGCGCAGCCAAATCCTAAGCCAGACCCTCTGATATAATGTATTCATCGCAGCATAACTGCTACCATGAATCTTGTTGTTGGCAAGGTAGTTGATAACTTTTGTTTCGGTGTCCCCCCCTCCTCCCAAAATTTGAAAACTAAAAACACAAGAATGGTCAGGATACTCTTCGAACTGAAGGGGTGTTGACAAATCATGATCATACTTGTGTTTTCGCTTTCCAAGTTTAAGAGAAGGGGAGGACACCAAAGCACACCTCGTAGTTGATAGCTTCCACTAGTAACTGCAACATCATTAGAAAATCATTACTCACATTATTAACCTCGAAGATCATCTTAATTTGCTTGTAGTTGGGAATGCGTTTGTTGATCAAATCTTGGTGCTTTGGGTAACGCTGCGATTTAGAAAACATGGTGTTAGTTCAGCACACTAAGAACGGAATGAACAAGTAAAAAACTAAAGCAAAGCACTGATATGCATTCCAACCATGAGGTGTTTCATCAACTTGTCCTTATCCATCATGAAGGTTGTGCTCTCCTTGCAAAATGTCACTCCTTCAAATGCCCCAACCTGGCACAACAGCCTCCAATTTTGTTTTCATGTTCTCATGTGGTTGTAAAGCTGACTAGGGGTGACTGTTATGCTAGTGTAGTCAAGAACATCACTACAAACACTTTGCATATTGTGTTATTTGAAGCCTCTAAGAAAGTCTACCCCATTGCTGACTTGCTCAGAGATCCTGTTCAGGACGAACTCTGACAAAGATGATTCTGAAACCATTGGAGGTTTGGGCAGATACTTCCATGTCTCATGATTTGTTTTGTTAGGCTGCATCTTGGACGTATCAATCTTCACCGAGGGAGCAGACATATAGGGAGAAGGTGGCCGGACCTATGCAAAAGCAAACACATTATGCATCGAACTACAATGGTGGGCATGATTTGATCAACAAGCAATACTAGCAGCGAGGTTCTTATAGGCTCAGGGGTAGGATTTAGTGTAGAAGTCAGCGAAGAGGGCGACGCCAACATGACCACCGTGTCTGTGCTCGACGGGCAGGAATGGAGGATCATTGTCCCTGTGCTAGACACTGAAGAAGGCATGAGCACCGTCGTTGTGCTTGACTGATAAGAAGGCATGACGGCCTACAAAAGATTTCACACCTAAACCATGCAGCTCACGAATCCGTCCTATTCTAAGAATTGAACTACTAAGGTGTGCCAATCAACACAAATCTATGAACCTTCATAGAAATCTTATAGATCTATTTGACCACATCAAGGGTTAAAGCTTTCTTACCGACAGCGGAAAAGGATTCAACACACAAGTCGGGAAGATGGAGAAGGCTTACTGACAGTAGAAAAGGATCCAGCACACAAGTCGGGGAAGATGGAGAAGGCACTAATACGTTGGAAACGTATCTATAATTTTTATGTTCCATGCTTGTTTAGTATCTACTTTGCTTTGCTTTGTCTATACTTTGAGGTGTTTTCATATGTTTTCTGGTACTAACCTATTAACAAGATGTCATAGTGCCAGTTGCCTGTTTTCTTCTATTTTTGGTTTCAGAAAGACGAAAAATCAATATTCTCGGAATTGGACGGGACAAAATCCAAAGTCAATATTTTACCGTGGGGAACACTGTCAACACCCGGATTTTTAATCACAGATGCCTGTTATGCCATACATCGCAATCCCAGGATTATCATTTTTGCGAGACATAACAGATTTGATATCACAGTACATCATCCATTACAAACCATACATAAGGTCTTACACAAATAAGGATCTCATGATCCAATTCTTAATACAATTCAAGCAGCGGAATAACGTAAAGATAACGATAGCGTAGGTGAAGCTCCATCTTCATGGTCACATGCAATTCTGACGATGGGAAATGATCCTAGTTGTCGTAACCTTCCTGTGGTCCGTCATCCTGATACTCCTCTTCATAGTCTGGCCACGGGAATAGCCAGGGACAAAGCCATGAGTACTCTTTAAGTACTCGTAAACTAATACTAACAAGTGAAGTGGTTTTGAATAGGATATGCTAAGCTCTAGGGTTGTTTTGCAAAAAGCCAGATTTACCTCTACTAAGTTCAGAAGCAACGAAAGTTAGTTGACAGTTTTATAATACCTAAGTGGGAACTTGAATTTTATATCACAACTCTGTTGTGGTCAAGTCAAAGTCATAAATCATTTCATAAGTCATTTTAAAAACATCTGACGATAGAACAGTATGGCCACTCCAACTGTCCATAACCGCGGACGCGGCTAGTCGAATAGTTTGACACTCTGCAGAGATTGTACACTTTCACCACAACATTCGATACATCCGTCAGGAACAAATCCTGAATTCACCATACTCAGTATGCGGATAATCAATCCCAACCTTTCGGTTACACGCCCTAGTATAGGCACCTCTCCTGTGAGTTTGGTCTCCCAACCATGACCAACTGTCATCTTGGGTACTGCACAGGTGGACAATCTTCACAAGGTAGCCTCAGCTCAGACCTTGGCCGCGAGGGAACCCATACTAAGGTATATAAATTTTCAGTCAAGCACTACCCAAATCTCGGGTATTGTGGTTGTACGGTAAAATTGGAATGGTATCGCATCCAGACAACCATCAGTTTTATAAAGGGCTAAGGCTCATGCCTTAACATTTTTATCATCAAGATCATCTGGTGTTCGGAAACACATGTCAAAACATTTCAGTAGAATGACTCATCATTTTAAGGTTTTCATAACCATTTTCACCAAGTATTCCCATCTAAAGTTGATCAAGTTTTATGCTTAGCACTAGCATCTACAAGTGGGGGTAAAGACTCATGAGGGGTGGTAAACAAGTGAGGATTATCTAAGTTCAATCTCATGCCTTAGGATGACATCAAGATTATCTATCTTAGGCCAAATTTTATGCTCTTTATGCTACCTTCAATTATCTTACTAGAATCTATAAGTCACTAAGTAAACTCTAAGAGAAATCTTGATAAAGACAGTAATAAGCTTGAAAGTAAAACTAGGATGGTGTGTCAAGTGGGTATAATCACATATGCTTAAGGCATATAGTTGACCTAGTAACAAGCAAGTAGTAGCTTGCATAAGTAGGGTATCTTGCAAGATTGCAAGTATAGGCTTGCTAAGATATCAGTATAATCTTGCCTTGTGCAGAGCAGTGGTTGAAGTTCTCCTCGGCTTCTTCCTCGTAGTATCCTCCTTCCTCCCCGTATCCTTGGTCGGTACTCGCGTCTATAAATAAATACGAGGTACACAATCACCAAACAATACTTAACTATTTCTAATTGTCACACAAAGTTTCATACTAGATGATCTAGCATCATCACTAACATTACAAGATTAAAGCCCTTGTCTTATTTATTTTATTTTAGAAAAGTAATTTCTACTCATTGAAAAACTACTTAAGATTTAATATTCTCCAACTCAAACATGGGACCATGTTGACACATGTCATCACCACATATTTCAGTACATGGGAATGTGATTTAAAGTGGTGTCACAATTTAATAAGGTTTAACCTTTTTATTTTATTTAATTAAAGTGAGTAGAAATGGCTATGTGGCATTCTTTTATTACTTGAACATTATTTCTATAAGTAATCCTATATATTTTTATATATTCTGAAAGGTATAGTTAAATGTGATTTTTGAGAGTTGGAATCAACTCAAAAGCTCTTATGGTTGAATTTTAAAAAATGTTTGAATGCAGAAAAGCTTCTGCCTTGTTATTTTTACCATGGTTGTTCTACAAATCCAATTGGTTTGAATACAACGGTCTTGGATTAAGCACTCTGGTACCTTTCTAACAAAATTGGTTTCATGCATTTTGGTTTAGTGAATCGAGCTGGGTTGGTTTTTGAATCTAGGTGCAGAGCTGGGTTTGAAATTAAATGAATAAACTTAAGTTTGAATTGTTGGGTCGCGCGGGAGGTTTAGCTGGGCCAGCCCACTAGGCACAGCGCTTACGCGGGCTGTTTAAGTGAGCGACCCCACTCGTCAGTGAGACAACGAGTGGAGAAGAGGTATGGGGTGATGTGGACCGTGGAATCTAATTCTAATCGAACGGCTAGAGTTCATCGTCCACGCCTGAACAGGACGTGACGAGCACGAACCCTAGCGTGGCCAGTGGGGGTCGTGGGAGGCCCCGGGGCTCCGGCGATGGTCGGCGATGGGGGCGAACGACGAAGTCGACGACGACGATCCTCCTGGTACCGGCAACTTCTCCTGGGACGGCTCCAATCGATGGTGCTTCTCCTCCTCTGCAGCGGCGAACTCCGGTGAAATTTCGGCGATGCGCTGCTCGCTTGGCTCCAAGAGTGAGTGGGGGGTATCCGTGAGAGGTGGGGAGTGAACTGGTGTGAAGAAAACGAGCGGGGGAGGCCTCCTTTTATAGTGCGATGAGGGGACCGAAGGTTGCGGGCTGAGCTCATCGTGGTCGACGGCACAGAGGGCTAATGGCATGGGTGATGATAGGGGGAGGTGCTGTGCTCACTGGCGAAGCTCAACGGCGTGGTGGCGAGGCGTGGGGCGGTGCTGATCGGTCGGAACGCGTCGATGCTCTGGGCGGGTCCGACGGTGATTTTAATGGCGCACAACGTGCATGGTCTGCGCGGCGGCGAACGGGCATGTCTACGGGGTTGCTAGGGCGGTGGTGATCACGTATGCAAACGGCGAGGGCGGCGCGCGGTCTGCGGCAAGGCGTGTCGAAGCGGCCGGGCGCGCTCTCGGCATGGCCACAGAGAAACTGGGCGCGGGCTTGGCGGGTGGTCCAGGGGCTGGCTGCGCTCGGGGCTAGGATAGGGAGTGGCGGTGGACGGTGCTGCGTCTGGGAGACAAGGTTGGCGAGGCTAGTTCTTCCTCTAGCTCGCTGGCGACATTGGGGTTGGAAAATGGGCTCGGCATGGTCACCATTAATGGCTATGCCAAGCTCACAGTGATGCTAAGGCTTGTTAATTTGGCTAGTTCATCTACTGAGAGTATAGAGTGAGCTAGAGAGGGAACAAGGTTGGCCAAAATTACTGCTCACTATAGTGTTTGTTGTTTGTTTGTTTGCTGATCATAATGTGTTTGATGAAATGGCCGAAAGAAATTCAAATTTGAATTTTGGATTCAAACTTGGTGGGTTTGCTAGGCACATACTAGGGAGTATCTGGTTAGTTGGATTAGTCAAGGGGCACTGGTTTGGTTGGGTTTTGAAAATGTGTGATCTTCACATATGATAAAGATTCAATTTTTACTTGTGATTTGAATGAGGTTGCCAAATGTTTCTGCAAGTTTGAAAGGTGGTCTTTGATTCACTTTTACTTGGTATTGCAAGGGGTAAAAAGAATTGGAAAAGTTTCTGTTTGAAATCTTGGACTAGAAACACCCAAAGTGACCTAGTGAGCAAGATTGACAAAAATGACCATTTGCTTTATTTGATTTGTTTTTGATTTTTTTCTTGATTTGTTTCTGCATGGAATTGTTTTAGATGATGTTATTTTCATCTTTACACCATTTATTGATATTTAGGTTAATCACACAAGTCCATTCATGCATTTATCAAATCATCACATACACACATGCATTCATATGATTTTAATTAATCAAAGTTTTTGTTAACCCTAATTTTTGTGATTAGAGTTTGATGATCATTGTTTTATTTTTTTGGGATGTTACAAACCTTCCCTCCTTAAACGAAATCTCGTCCCGAGATTTGAAAAAGAGGAAGAAGATTACCTAGGATTTAAAGAGATCGGGAAACTCCGTCCTGATGTGATCTTCCCGCTCCCAGGTAGCTTCTTCTTCGGTGTGGTTGCTCCACTGAATCTTGAGAAACTTGATGCTTCGGGTTCTGGTGGTTCTGAAAGCTTCTTCGAAAATACGGATGGGTACTTCGGGATAGGTCAGGTCATCGTTGATCTCTATGGTCCGATGATCAATGTTCTTGAACACTTCAGTCTCTAGAACTTTAAGGCATTTGCGAAGTAACGATATATGGAACACATTGTGCACTACTGAAATTTCCTCTAGCAGTTCCAATTGATATGATACTTCTTCTCGACGATTCAGAATCTTGAAGGGTCCGATATATCTAGGGGCTAACTTTCCTTTGAGCTGAAAACGTTGCATTCCCTTCAAAGGCGACACTTTGAGATACACAAAATCTCCGATATTGAAAACAAGGTCTCGACGTCTCTTATCGGCGTAACTCTTCTGTCTTGACTGGGTGGTCTTGAGGTGCTCACGAATCTTGTGAACTTTTTCCTCTGCTTCTCGTAGGATGTCGGGTCCGAAAATCTGACTCTCCCCTACTTCCGACCAATTCAAAGGGATGCGGCACTTACATACATGAATTTAAATGGGGACATTTGCAGACTAACTTGATAACTGTTGTTGTATGAAAATTCTGCGAAAGGCAGATAGTCTTCCTATTTAGATCCATACTCTAGCACACATGCTCTCAACATATCTTCGAGTATTTGATTTACTCGTTCCGTTTGTCCATCGGTCTGAGGGTGATACGCTGTGCTAAAATCTAGTCGGGTTCCTAAACCTTCTTGAACTTTCCTCCAGAATCTCGAGGTAAACTGGATTCCTCGATCTGATACGATGTTCTTAGGAACTCCGTGTAAAATGACGATTCTAGCGATGTATAACTCTGCTAGCTTCAAACTCTGGTATGTGGTCTTGACTGGTAAAAAATGGGCTACCTTGGACAATCTGTCAACTATGACCCAAATACAGTCATTTCCCCTACTCGAAGTAGGCAATCCGGTGATAAAGTCTATTCCAACTGAATCCCATTTCTATTCCGGAATCTGTAATGGTTGCAACAGTCCTACGGGTCTTTAATGTCCCGCCTTGACTTCCTGACATATATCACACTTGGCGATATAGCTTCCGATTTCTCTCTTCATCTTATGCCACCAAAATTGCTCTTTTAAATCCTGATACATCTTTATTCCTCCGGGGTGGATAGAATAAAGAGTATCATGGGCTAGATATAGGTTTTGCCGGACAAAAAACTGTCTGGGACAAGGGACACCCAAGCAAGCCTCTACAGCACGAACATCAGGGTGTAGCCCTCGTCTCTCCACCACTTCTATCAAACCCTTTGCATCCTCCATTTCTGCCTCTTTAGTGAAAACGTTAGTAAAACAGAAACACTCTTTCTTGTTAAAGTCCCCAGTGAAAACGTTACTAAAACAGAAATACATTTTCTTGTGATTGGTAATTGCTTATTGGGCTTATGAAGGGACAATCTACAGAGTACATCAGCAGCATTTAAGCAGAAAACATAATCATTGGACTAATGGCAGGCAGATACAGCTATATTTTGAGTAGATACATTGGCAGTTACAGTACAATACAACAACAGGGAAACCAATTTCTGTGTAATGTTTATTTGCTTGCTGAGGCATGGATCAGTTCGTGTTCAACGCTAAGTGTGAGAACCACATGGATGGTACTTTGGAATGTCGCAAAAGCCCATTCTTGTAACTATAAGTCCTCTCTTGATGTATAATGTATTCCACTCAAAGTTGTTGAGGAATGACCAACCAAACTATCCACGAATGGACATTAATGTCATCCCTGTAGCAAAAGGTTAGTTACATCAGTTGCAAACAAAAACAAACCTTTTCATTTGTATGCTTACTGGGGTCTATGAATGACTACACACAGAATTGCTACTTATACTTGTGAAGATAACATAATGGTAGTGTTCAGATTAGATGTTCAAGTTATCAGCAACGAAGCACTGGTAGTGATCATGATTCTTTAGGCGTTCATTAGAACAAACGTTGGATCAATTACATAAGGTATGGCACACCAAGAAATAACAGTTGTGAAGTTACTGTGTATACTGGATAGATATAGCATTGATAGAAACAGCTAGAGTATAATTTTGGCACCTTAGTGTAGGCATTTTTAGTTTGTGTCAGGTTTGCTGTCAGCAGCTTCGCCATTCAAGAAGCGTGAAAACCACATGGCTGATGCTTTAGGGTGTCGGGAGAGCCCATTCTTATAATCAACATAGACAATCCCAAACCTCTTGGTGAATCCCATCGCCCACTCAAAGTTATCCAAGAATGACCATGCAAAGTATCCACGAACATCGGCACCATCCCTGTATGTCAACAATAACCAAAATTAGTGGCGTCAACTTTTTGGTTGTTTTGGTTACATGGTTTCAGTGATGCGGCAAACTTACTTTATTGCTTCTGCGACTGCACCAACATATCCTTTGAAGAAACCAACCCTCTTTGTATCATTTAAAACCTGATCAAGTGTTGCTGATGGATCATCTTCATCATCCATGCCTACAGAACATAAACTACATAAGGGCATCACTCACAAACAAGATTTGTTACTGAATAATTTAGTTAGCAAATATCACATCAGTCATCAGACAAACAAATAGTGTGCTAGCTGGATGCTAGGTTGTGAAATAATAAATATTAATATATTGCTGCTTTCTATAAAAGCCGGGCTGTTTGCAATGTTTCATATTTTTTCCTTCAATTGTATTGCTGCTACATTATGCATGTCAGATTTTTTAAATTTATACTTGTTTACAGTTTGTTATAAAAAAGGGATAAGTGGTAAGGTGAATGTAATTGCTTTATGGTTGATATTAAAATGTCAGGGAGCATTATCTGCTGGCTATGAATTTTTCCATCTGTCAATATGCATTACCATTTTGCACAAGATACAGTAATCATAAAGACAAAGCATGTTCCGTTGCAAACCTTAAATAAAAATAAATCAAGTCAATCGACCCTCTATATTATGTGATGTGAAGTACATTAGGTATGGAATTCAACCATTTAACCAACATATATGTGGGAAATATGACAATTTCATATCATGTACGCATATCTGACATATGTGTATTGGAATCTTGAAGAACAATGAAGGATATTAATGGTTCTCATGATTAATGAAATTCTCGATTCATTCTTAACAATAATAAAACGCAACATCTAAATTTTAGGGGCATGGGAGCCTTACCATTCTCTGTTATATATATTATTGGATTGCCATATTTCTTCGCTACATGATTAATCATTTTCCGAATACCCCAAGGAACTATATAAAGCCACGAAGACGCAGCCTGCATGAATATTGAGATGAAACGTTAGGAGATATTAGTGGAGCTACATGAATGAAAGTACTGGAGTATTACTCTTTCACCAATTCCTTCACCGCTACTCCATTTGTCTGCCAAAAGTAAGTGTACACATTACGATATAAATCTGGAAGCATACGAAAACTTGAAAGGGGCAACTTTGCATAAATCTAAAGTGGTACAGAATTTTCAGGCTAAAGTTCAAGAAGAGAAGTAGTTCCGCCTTATATGCCTATATTGATTAATAATGCTCCAAGAATAACAGGACACAAAAGAGGTAAATAGAATCCACGCTTAGTGGGAGAAGGGCTGTTCTATCTAATCAGCAAGGTGAAATACTTATATCATGTTTGCTATTTACGTACTAAAGTTCTTATAGATAACCCTGCATCTTTCAGGTTGTACTGCTCCTGTTTTTATAAGCAAAAAAGACAAATACAGGATAGCAGAAGCATAGTACCCATTATATCTGTTTGTTGTGCTCGATAAAAATGGATCTGTTTTGCCTGTTGGTTCGGCTGATGAGCAATATATCGCGATGTATAGTTATTTAACCCAATAAAATCAATTTTGTTCCTGATGAATTCACGATCTTTCTCTGAGAATTTTGGAAGACGATCGCCCAATCTCTGGCGCATGCTCTCTGGGTAATCACCAAAGTATATTGGGTCCAGGTACCTTCAAGAAAAGCAATTATAATCATGATATGTGCATCAAATCAAACCATAGGCTTCATGAATCTGAAGGCATGGTAACAAGTATAGGACACTTTATATGCATTATGTGAATGGTGAGCGTAAACTTTACCATCCAAGTAGAAAATCAATGAATCGTGCTGCAGCATCCTGATCTTCCATTTTATCAGACGCAGGCTCTGCCCATATACAGTCAACAACAAACCCAACTTGGCCACCTTGTACAGCCTAAATTTTTTAAATCATTAGCAAAACAAAGGTACTGCAAACAAACTGACATAATGATGATGCTTCAAATGGAAACTTAACACGCCTTAAATTTTCTTCTGTAGACATCAACAGAAGCTGCATGAGCTAAGATCTGGTGATGGGCAGCCAAGAAAGGTTCCCCAGCTTCACCTTCACATACTCCAGGTGCAAATGCTCCCGTCGCATAACCACTAAGGGATGTCGAAAGCGGTTCATTGATTGTCATCCAATGCTTAACTCTATCGCCAAAATTTGCAAAGCACGCTTCTGCATATAATGCAAAGTACTCTCTGAAACATTTCCACAACCAATACAATCAGACATAGAAACATAAAATTAAACCAGGAACACTTTGAAATAAAGCAGCGTTCTTGGGTAAACATGACATGTACTATTCCCCGTTGGCATTTAATTGCATTTTACTAATTCATAACCTAAAGTTAATATGCCTGCATTGACTTACACAATCTTGTCAGAAAGCCAACCCCCCATAGTCTGGTGAAGGTTATTTGGAAGATCCCAGTGATACAGAGTTGCGTAAGGCTGAATACCTGAAGTGGGGCAGAAGGTGGTGAATAACTAGATGAATAGTAACTTTGAGGAGATTTTGTAAATCATGTGAAACCTTTCTCAATCATGAAATCTATAAGATTGTTATAGAAAGCAACTCCTTGCTCATTGATCTCCTTCCCTAGGCCGTCTACAGGAACAATAAACTTATAAATTCAGATGAGGAGTGACTGATAACAATAATAGACAAGAACATATCGAGGGGAAAGCTGGAATTGTGCAATGCAATTTGGAGTTGTATTAATATGTGAAGCATAATCCAACAAATAAAATGTACCAGGAAATATCCGAGACCAAGATATAGAAAATCTGTAAGCACCAAAACCCAACTTGGCCATGAGCTCAATGTCTTCCTGTACCCACCCAGACAGTTGAAACAAGTAATTAGGGATCTAGGAAAAAGGTAATAGAAAATCTCTCTGAAGCAAGAAAAAGGAACACCTTATTTTACAAAATACAACAATACGATAGCTATGATAATGACTGCGACATTGGTAGCTACGGTAATGATTTGATAAGATAGCTATGAATATGGTTACAATAATAAAACCTTGTATCGATGGTAATGATCAACTGCAACTTCTCCGGAGCTTCCGTCTAGGATATGTTCTGAAAAGAAAAAAAGCATTTACATGTCAACTATTAATTAAATGGGTATATTTGAACAAAGTAAATTATCATCTAAATGAGACAAACCTTTTTTATCTGCAAATACATCCCATATGCTATCGCCTTTGCCACCCTCGTTTCTCGCCCCCTCAATCTAGATCAATAGAGGGAAAATACAAGAATGTTACTTCATGGCTACGATAAATCTAGTTAAAGAGAAAAGGAAAGAGGATGTATGATAGATCACAGAATTCAAATCGTGTCCCCCTTTTTGTTTATCTTCGTTAGAATCAAGGAGAAAAAACCTCCCATGTCCCATGGATAATTCCAACAGTATGATGATTTATTTATACTGTTAACCTTTCTTTGCCGTGTATACTCCTTCCCCTTCCCCCTTTCACAAATAGCTAGTGCTCACTTTTGTACATTTTCGCAAATCAAAACAACTTGTCGACTCTCCAGTCCTAAGAGGAATTTCCCCGGTTACCTGTGTCAACTCTGTTTTTTCTTTTTTTGTAGACAAAGAAGTAAATCTGTACATTGGCAGCTGCCACTTTGCCTTTGCTTCAGATAATTATTAGTACTAGACTAGATGGCGTTTGGATCAGCATACATATCGGGGTCATTATTTTTTTTCTTCATTATATATACGTGCTTCAATCCACCACAGTGATAAGTACTGTATTTGCGAAGGGCGGGGGCACAACAGTGAGGGGCCGTTTGAAGCTCGCAGGATATGAGCTGCACCCAATTTGGTGAGGCAGACAGGCAGTTGCTCAGTCGCTGTCCTACTTTCGTTCAAAGATAAGCAGTCGCTCTCTTGCTAGCCTGAGCCAACAGCAGGAGCCCAACGCGACCCCGGTGCCACCGAGCGCTCGCATCGGAAGCACCGAGCATCTGCCACCGATCGAGCCGACACGCAGCGATTTGGGCGGCGTGGGAGCAGGAATCAGCAACCAGCGGCGGCCGAGATGCAGAAGCCCAGACCCGGCGACATCGATCCACCAACCCACTAGAGCTAGGTAGCTGCTGCCTGCTGCTGCTACTACTACTACTACTATCAAGTAGGCTAAGTAGCTGACCTGGTAGGCGGAGGTGGCGACGCCGAAGACGAACCCCTCGGGGAAGTCGGCACGGGTCACCTCACCCGCCGCCTCGCCGCTGCGACCCGTGCTCCCCATTCCCGGCGGCGGCGGCGGCGGCGCAGGAGCAAGCCGAGCGTGTGTGCGCGCGCCCCCGCTGTGAGTTGCTTGTGAGTTGTGAGGGGGTGGGGCGAAACTTCGGAAGCTGCGGCCGAGGGAGGTGCCGTTGACGAGCCGAGTAGCGTGGTTATAGAGGGGGTGCGCCGACGTGAGCGCTCGCTGCAGCGACAAACTGGGCAAGGCAACTGGCAATGGTGTCGCGGCACGTGTGGTGGGCGGCCGCTGTCGTTGATCCGTCGGTGGAGCCCGCCCGCGTGTCGTTCAGGATAGGCCGGTTTGGATATGGTTTCTTAATTTCCACCTCTGTCAGTAGCCTACACAGTAAGAACAACCAGCTACCGTATATCTTAAATCGTAATCACGCGATTACAGAAAACCAAACTCTTGATTTACATTTCCAAATCATCTAGTAACAAATAACAGAAACTGTAATTTCAAAATCTTACCGAAAATGCCTTCGCGGCAAAATCCAGAGAGAAGAACATACGACTCATTTAACGTTAAAGCGAAGAACATACGATTCATCAGTCTTATACGTATAATTTTACATACAATTCATCACGTGTGCAGAAACAACAAAATCCGGCTCAAACAAGCCTCAAAGTGGTGCTCAGTTCTCGTCGTCGCTCAAGATGACAACGGCGTCGTGGTGTGCCGCTTCAGCCGCTCCGCCGTGGCCTCCTCCTTCTTTTGGCGCTTGAGCCGTTCCACCGCCGCCTCCTCCTTTTGGCGCTCTATCAAGCGGAGCGCGTTGGCGAGCTCCCGATCCTCCATCGCCTTCTCGTTGAAATGGGCGCGCTCGGAGCAGCGTTGCAGACGCGCAAACGCGCGCTCCTTGATCGTGTCGGAGATGACGAAGTCCTCTCTGTTAGATGTATATATTTGTATATTGTAGTTTCCCCACATATTAGGGGGCTTTCTGCATATTTGCACCTGTACCTGTACTATATATTGTGGCCTTTGGCCCCCAGAGGAATACAACTTGTCTATTCCTAACATGGTATCAGAGCCGGTTTTAGGGTTTCCGTGCCCACCGGTCCTGCTTATGTCGCCCTTGCGTCACTTCGTCCGGCCACCGCCGATTCCGTTTGGGCGCTTGGTGAAGTCCTTCCCGGAGCGATCTTGTTACGCCTCGCGCGCTCCCAGATCAATTGATCTTTGACTTCCAGATCTCCCAGATCGGATCTGTCTGCCCCGCCCTCGATCGGAGTGAGCGGCCAGGTGCTCCCGCCTCCACCCGACGGGCCCCGCCACTCCTGTCCACCCGACGGGCCCGCCACTCCTGCTCCGCCTCGCTCCCGAGCGCCTCGACGGAGCGACCGCAAAGCCCGACCCACCTCCGGAACACGACGGCCAGTGCCCGCGTCATCTCGACGGGCGCCGCCGCCCCGCTTCCGAGCGACGCCAGGTGCCCCCGCGCCACTCCTGCTCTCGATCGGACGGGCCCGCCCCTCCTGGATCGAGCCCTGCAGCGTCTGCACGGGCCCGTCCCGCCACAGGAGCCTCTGCACGTGCCTCCAGATCGCCGGATCTCCACCGTCGGCCGCATCACTACCGGGAATCGATCCCCGGCGGCTCGAATTGTTCTTCCCCGCCCCTTAGGCGCGATTCCTCGGCTGGCGGAATTTGGCGGCATCGCTCACTGCGGTGCCGTTGACCAGATTTTCCAAAAAAAAAAGATGTCTTCTGCATCGGGTTATGTTGCGATTCCTCGCTGCCCGGTGATCTTCGATGACGCGAATTACCCTGATTTCGCTTCCTTTATGCGCGGTCTCCGTCTTTGGGGTGTGCTCTTCGGCGAGGTCCCCTGTCCGCCATGCCCCCCTTCTCCTATGGCTCATCTTCCGCCGACGCTGATTGTTCTCGATGCTGATGCTTCTCAGGAGGCCAAGGATGCTGCTCAGAGTGCCGATGATAGTCTTGTCGCTTATGACCAAGTTCAAGCGATTACTCTTGATCTCGAGACCTATCGCCACGCCCGATCGCTTACACTCGGTGGGTCGATGAGGATGCCGTCTTCGCTGTCCTCACCTCCGATGTTACCCAAAGATGTCGCTGAGTTCATGAGCCTCCCTACTGTTGCTGCTCAGTGGGCACATCTTCGTCAGCGCTATTAGCCGTCTGGGATGCTCTTTACCTGTCTGTGGTTCGCCAGGAGCATGCTCTTCAGCAGGGTGATTCTACTATTGATGAGTTCTATACGCAGAGTGCTGCTATCTGGCGCCAGCTTGATTCTCTCCGTACTGCTGTTTGTGGCACATGCTCGTGCTGCCAGATTGTGCGCTCGGATTTGGAGTTTCACCGCATCTATGAGTTCCTGTCTTGGCTCCGTCAGGAGTTTGAGCCCCGGCGTGCTCAGCTGAATGCTCGTGGTCGTGTTCCGCTCTCTGATGTGTTGTCTAATCTTCGGGCTGAGGAGACCCGTCTTCGTGGTGCTGGTCTTCTTGCGATTCCATCTATGCTTGCTACTCGTGGTCCTTCTATGCCGTCTACTCCCCCGACTCAGTCGTGGTCCTCTGTGCCGCCGCCGATACTACCCACTCCTCCGTGTCGTGGTCGAGTCGACCAGCGATCTTAGGGTCGAGTCATCGGCATCAGGCTCGTGGTCAGGGTCGTCGTGGTTCTCTTCGTCACTGCTCTTACTGTAACAAGGATGACCACACTTGGGCCACCTGTTATACATGGGATCCCAGTTTACGTCAGTAGCACCAGGCTCGTGGGCAGTCGGCTCCCTCCGGATCTTCAGCAGTTTCTCTCTCTGATCAGGACATTATCAGGAGTCTTCGCGGTCTGCTTGTCGCTGAGGCTCTTCTTGACAGCCGCTGGTTACATGGTGATTCTTGAGCAATCTTGACCACCATCTTCTACACAGTCAGGTACGTCCCCATGGTATATGGATTCTGGAGCTTCCTTTCATATGACCTCTGAGTCTTCTTCTCTGTCCGCTCTTCGTTCTCTCCCTTCTCCTATCCGTGTTTTCATGGCTGATGGTACCTCTCTTCATGTTTCTAGTCGCGGCACCCTTTCTACTTCTTCTTTTTTTGTTCCTGATATTTCTCATGTTCCTCTTCTTAAGATGAATCTGTTCTCTAGCTTGACCATCGACTCTGGTTGTCGCGTCATTCTTGATGCTGATTCTTGTGTTGTCTAGGACCGTCGCACACAGGCCCTGGTTGGAGCTGGCCCTCGCAGCCGTGACTCTTCAGGACTTTGGGAGTTAGACTGGCTTCGTGTTCCTTCCGCTGCCACTTCATCTGCCAGTTCTTCTCCGATTGTCGCCTCTGCTACCAGCTCCTTTCAGCAGTGGCATCATCGTCTTGGTCACCTTTGTGACTCTCGCCTATCTTCATTAGTTCATCGTGGTCTTCTGGGGTCTGTCTCAGGAGATGGGTCTTTGCATTGTCAGGGTAGGTTGGGTAAACAGATTCAGTTTCCCTATCCTACTAGCGCATCTGTACCTCAGCGACCTTTTGATTTAGTTCATTCCGATGTTTGGGGTCTGGCTCCTTTCGCTTCGAAAGGGGGCCATCGCTACTATATTCATCGATGATTTTTCTCGGTACATTTGGTTGTATTTTATGCGCTCTCGCAGTGAAGTGCTCTCCATATATCAGCATTTTGCGGCCATGGTACATACTCAGTATTCTACCCCCATTCGTGTGTTTCGTGCTGATTCTGCTGGTGAGTATATCTCCCAGATGTTGCGAGGTGTTCTTGCTGAACAGGGTACCCTTGCTCAGTTCTCCTGTCCTGGCGCACATGCCCAGAATGGCGTTGCTGAGCGTAAGAATCGCCACCTTCTTGAGACCACTCGTGCCATGATGATTGCTTCTTCTCTCCCGCCGCATTTCTGGGTTGAGGCTGTCGCTACGTCGGCTTACCTCATCAATATTCAGCCTTCTGCCGCCTTGCAGGGTGGTATCTCACTTGAGCGCCTATCTAGACAGTCTCCAGACTACTCCATGCTTCGCTTGTTTGGTTGTGTTTTCTATGTTCTCCTTGCTCCTCGCGAACGAACCAAACTGACCACTCAGTTCGTTGAGTGTATCTTCCTTGGATACAGTGATGAGCATAAGGGCTATCGCTGTTGAGACCCTATTGGTCGTCGGATGCGTATTTCTCGTGATGTTACTTTTGATGAGACGCGTCCTTTCTATCCTCGTCCCACCGCTGGTACCTACCCGGTGGAAGATATCTCTTTTCTTCTCTTTCCTAACACATCTCTTTCTACTCCTATTGTGTCTCCTTCAGGATCTACTCCCCCTGATGTCTCTTCTTCGACACCGTCCTCATCTGCTCCGTCTAGTTCTCCTAGTTCTCCTCGTTCTCCAGAGTCTTCCTCTACTATTCCTTCTTCTTCATCGTCGTCTCCTGAGTCGTCTTCCTCTGATGAGCTTCCCTCTACTCGTCCTGTTCGTCAGTGTCGTGCTCCCAACCGTTACTCTCCTAGTCAGTATGGTATTTCTATTGCCTCTGAGTCGACTTCTTATCGGGATGCTGAGCATCATCCTGAATGGCAGCTGGCCATGGCTGAGGAGATTGCTGCGCTTGAGCGCACTGGCACCTGGGATCTTGTTTCTCCCCCTCCCGGTATTCGTCCTATCACGTGTAAGTGGGTCTATAAGGTTAAGACCCGCTCTGATGGATCTCTTGAGCGCTATAAAGCGCGTCTTGTGGCTCGTGGTTTTCAGCAGGAGCATGGTCGTGACTATGATGAGACCTTTGCTCCTGTAGCTCATATGACCACCGTATGCATTTCTTCTTGCTTGCTTCTGCTCACACCGTCTGCGTGTCCCGGCTTGATGTTCGTAACGCCTTTCTCAATGGTGAGTTGAGTGAGGAGGTTTATATGCAGCCTCCTCCGGGTATTCTGCTCGAGGATGGTTTGTCGTCTTGACGTTCTCTTTATGGCCTCAAACAGGCCCCTCGTGCTGGTTTGAGCGCTTTGCTTCGTAGTAATCGCTGCTGGTTTCTCCCTAGTGCTCATGATCCAGCGCTGTTTGTTCACACTTCTCCTCGTGGACGCACTCTTCTTCTTCTCTATGTTGATGATATGATCATTACGGTGATGATTCGAGTATATCGCCTTTGTTAAGGCTCGCTTCGTGATCGAGTTCTTATGACTGATCTTGGTCCTCTTCGATACTTTCTTGGGATTGAGGTTTCCTCCACTTCTGATGGCTTTTACATCTCTCAGGAAAAGTATATTCAGGATCTTCTTACTCGTGCTGCTCTTGGGGATGAGCGCACTGTTGAGACCCCTATGGAGCTTAATGTTAAGCTTCAACCTACTGACAGTGACCCTCTTCCTGATCCGACGCGTTATCGTCATCTTGTTGGGAGTCTTGTTTATCTTTCCACTTTCCCCGACATCTCTTATCCTGTTCATATTCTGAGTCAGTTTGTTTCTGCTCCTACCACTGTTCACTATAGTCATCTTCTCCGTGTTCTTCGTTATCTTCGTGGTATAATCACTCGTCGACTTTTCTTTCCTCGTTCCAGCTCCCTCCAGCTCCAGTGCTATTCGGACGCTACGTGGGCGAGTGATCCTTCGGATCGCCGTTCACTTTCTGCTTACTGTGTGTTTCTTGGTGGTTCGCTCATTGCTTGGAAGACGAAGAAAGCAGACGGCGTTTCCGCTCGAGTGTTGAGGCTGAGTTGCGTGCTATGGCCTTATTGATGCTGAGGTGACACAGTTACGGTGGTTACTTGCGGATTTTGGGGTCTCTATTACCACACCCACTGATTTTGTCCGGCAAGACAGTGCTATTAGTGTTGCACGTGATCCGGTCAAGCATGAGCTTACCAAACATATTGGTGTTGATGCTTTCTATACACGTGCTCAGGTGCAGGCTCAGGTTGTTTCGCTTCAGTATGTGCCTTCTAATTTACAGTTGGCGGATTTCTTTATGAAGGCACAGACCAGAGCGCGGCATGATTTCTTACTCTTCAAACTCAGTGTTGTGGATCCACCATGAGTTTGAGGGGGGGGGGGTGTTAGATGTATATATCTGTATATTGTAGTTTCCCCACATGTTAGGGGGCTTTCTGCATATTTGCACCTGTACCTGTACTATATATTGTGGCCTTTGGCCCCAAGAGGAATACAACTTGTATATTCCTAACACTCTCGACGTCGCCAGAGCTTGCATTGGAGCTATCTGATTCCTTGGGCGACGCATAGTAACAATAGCCTGAGGAATCGCTCTAGGAGGCGGAGAGGGAGCGCGGCGGCTGCTGCTCCGTGCATAGGAGGAGGAGGAACCAGCGTGTAGTGGGCGGCGTACCTGGTGCACAGGCTTGCCCCACTTGACAAATTTCCTCGCGTCGCGCTTCTTCGACCCCTCCGAGCGGCTCCAGCGAAGCTTGTCGTTGGAGAGGAGGCGCTGCCCTTAGGAGCCGTAGCGCGGGGGAAAGGGTGGCGTGTCGGGCTGCCACTCCTCTCGGTGGAGGGAATGGCGGTGGCGGATTTGGCATGGGGTGGCCGGCGACGACGGATTTGGTGGCTAGAGGGGTGGCTGACGGCGGCGGATTTGGTAACGAAAGCGACGGAGGGGGTTAGGGTTTACGGCGGAGAGGATACGGTTCTGACCACGCATGCCGTAGATATGCTGCTCGCGCTGGCCTGTTACGGGTGCTCTTAAACAATTTACGGGTCGAACCACGAATACGGGCTCTAATCGGCGCGAGAAACTGTCGGCCCGTATGCCGCCGAAATTTTATGATTTCATCCCATTATACGGTAGCTGCTAGAGTTGCTCTCACACAGCACGTGAGCGCGAGTCTCTTTCTCGAGCAGTTTTCAAATAAAAAACTAAAAAAATGCAATGTATTAGGGAGGTTGTCTTCTAGTATCAACATGTAAAACTGCAAATGCAAACTCAAGTTCATGTGGGAGGAACGAAAAAACAAATTCATCATGAAAAGTAAAATGATGAATTTAATTGTCATACCTTTCTCTCGAACGAAATATAACTATTATCTAGTTTATAAAACTTGCTCTTTCTTCATAATACTCGACGTCTATTTAACATGGAGGGAGTATAATATATTTTAGGTTCTATGAACTGAATGTATCTAAACATCTTTTAGTGTGTAAGTTCACTCTGAACCTACGCACTAAAAGATGTCGAGCCTACACACTAAAAAATATTTAGATACATTCGTTTCACAAAAGGTAAAATATTTTATATTTTTAAAACGGATGGAGTATCTTAACAAAAAAAACTTAAGAACATGCTATGCGATAGTTTTGGTTTCGGAGTTTAAGTATTGTTATCATTTTTTATATAGAGAGAAAAGTATTGTTATCTTGTGATACACGCTTCTCTTCTCTTAGGTGAAGACCGTAGCAGAGATGCTTATATGTGCCGCTTCTGAAACTCGGTAGAAAGTGTACCTAAATGCAAATTACACACCGGTTTCGAAATTCGGACAACGAGGACACGGAAACCACTTCAAATAGAAAAAGAACACGCAATACTAAAAGATGCCGAGTGGCCGGCAGAGCCCGATTATAGACTCTTAATCAACACACAAAGAGAGGAGTACGGCCTAACGTGGGCAAGACCCTGATTCCTTTTCTGGTGCACATCACCACGTAATCATTACCACACTAGTACTCCTATATGTTTTTCCATGTGTGAGTCAGTGAATGTGCAGCTTGTGGTCGTCTCCGCTGACAGCACAACAGCACCAGCAGCAAAGTTTATATCAGTGTGGGACAGAAATGTGTGACCACCTGACAACTGATTTAAGTGTTGCTGTTATCAAATGGAGCAAAATACCCTTTTGAGAATGGATTAACCAGTTAGCACAGTGCAGAATCCAAATCTTGACGTAAGAGTAGGAGAGAGAAAGCCAAGAATAAACGCTACCGAAAATGCAGAATCATCTACTCGTGATATGAGATTTGTGGCTAGCTGCTGGGAACAAAACCTTGCTCTATGTACAACAATGCAAATCATTAAACCTACGCTAATGCAGCAATGACAAATAATACAGAGCTGGATAGACACTGTTCTGTGATTGCAACACATCACGCACAAATTAGGAACCAAGAGAGTACTGAACCATCTACAACAAACTCATCAAATAAAGCATTTTCTAGCCATGCCATTGAATTATGCACCGTATAGTGCAAAAAAAAAATCGATAACCGCACGGGAGGGTCGAGTTATCCAAATACACATCAATCGTAAATAACCAGGTGCATTTCCAAACATCTACTCCATTAACAGACCAAATTAGAGATAATTCTCCTTACAAAGTAGAACAATGAAGGGCATCTTCCAAATACACATACCAATGCCAACAAGTAAATTAATTATGCATTTACAGTACCTCTGAAATTACGATATTTTACATGATATAATAGCATAGAAACATGTCCTTGTAGTTATGCAATGCAGCACCAACAGGTACCTGCTGCTGCATTGACATTTTTTGTTCTTTCTAAGATGTCTGCATCCTCAGTTGGCAATGCAGGAGACTGCAAATTTCTCAGTTCCTCAGAAGCAGAAAGTCCAGGCAGAAACTAAGTACGCATCCATGACAGTTCAGCATTTATAGAGCTTAGTTTTGGATGGATCTTCTTAGCTTCGCGAAGTAGAGAATTGGCTTCCTCAATCATGCCTCCTTTCTCGCCACTCCTGATCACACTGTATATAAACATCAGGGGGGCAGCCCTTAGCTCCATCACTCTCACAAACCCTTTACATCCTACTTCCTTCGTTTCAAAATATAAGATGTTTTATGTTTGTGAAGGTAATGTATCTATACACATTTTAGTGTGTAGGTTCGGAGTTCATTTTAGTGTGTAGATTCAGAGTGAACTCCGAACCTACACCCTAAAAGACGTCTAGATACAATATCTTCATAAAGCTAAAACATCTTATATCATGAAACGGAGGGAGTACATTTCTCCCTCTTTAGATAATCCTGCAACTACAAAGTTGAACTCTGCACTACCAGGAGCCGAGACAAGATTACCCATCGTCATCAACAGATTATTTGCATCTTTCACATTTTTCATCGTAGACAGATAAACTCCACTAGTGAAAACTTAATTATAACAGAAACAAACTTTCTTGTGATTGGTAATTGCTTATTGGAGCCTATGAAGGGACAATCTACAGGATTAATACATCAGCAGCACTTAAGTAGCAAACATAATCATTGGAATAATGGAAGGTCGTAAAGAGCATCAGAGATGGGATACAATTATATTTTGAGTACATACACTGGCAGTTACAGTACAATACTACAACAGGGAAAACAATTACTACTGTGTAATGTTTATTTACTTGTTGAGGGGTGGCTCAGTTCGTGCCAGCTTTGTTTTCAATGATAAGTGTGATAATCACAGATGATACTTCGGAATGTCGCAAAAGCCAATTCATGTACACTATGAAACTTCTTTTGGTGTATCCCACTCAAAGTTGTCGAGGAATGATCATCCAAGCTATCCACAAACATCAATGCCATACCTGTAGCAAATTGTAGTTGCATCAGTTGCAAACAAAAACGAACTTCCCCTTTGGTACTTGCTTATATACAAAATTACTACTTATTTTTTGAGGAAAAGATATTGGTACTTGGTAGGGTTCAGATTATATGTGCAAGTTATCAGCAACAAAGCAATGCCTGACAAGAACCCAGAAGGCCAGAATATATTGGTAGGGCTCATGATTCTTTAAGCATTCATTTGAATAAACGTTGGATACATATAGCATTGCTAAAAATAACAGTTGTGAAGTTACTGTGAATACTGGATACATATAGCATTGCTAGAAACAGCTACAGTTTAGTTTTCGCACCTTGGAAAAAGCAGGCTTAATTTGTGTCAGGTTTGTTGTAAGCAGCCTCGCCGTTCAAGAAGCGTGAGAACCACATGGCTGATGCTTTAGGGTGCCGGGAGAGCCCGTTCTTGTAATCAACATAGACAAGCCCAAACCTCTTCGTGAATCCCATCGCCCACTCAAAGTTATCCAAGAATGACCATGCAAAGTACCCACGGACATCGGCACCATCCCTGAATGTCAACAGTTACCAAAATTAGTGGTGTCAATTTTTTGGTTGTTTTGATTACATGTGTTATTGATGCGGCAAACAGAAACAGATTTACTTTATTGCTTCTGAGACTGCACCAACATATCCTTTGAAGAAACCAACCCTCTTTGTATCATTTAGAATCTGATCAAGTGTTGCTGACGGATCGTCTTCATCATCCATGCCTACAGAAAACAAACAATTGTAATGGTTCTCATGATTAATGAAAAGTTGAAACTCTCCATTCATTCTCACATATAAAAAAGGCACGGACTAAATGTTGGGAGCATGAAAGCCTTACCATTCTCTGTTACATATATTATTGGATTGCCATATTTCCTTGCTACATAATTAATCGTTTTCCGAATACCCCAAGGAAGTATATAAAGCCACTCAGACGCGGCCTGCACAAATATTGAGATGAAAAGTTAGGAGAGATCAGTTGAAATAAATGAATGAAAGTGCTCAAGCATTTACCCTTTCACCAATTCCTTCGCCGCTGCTCCATTTGTCTGCAAAAAGTAAACAAGTGTCAGCATTACGATATTAAGCACTAATGATAGGATAACTTGCAAGGGGCAACATTGCATATATCTAGAGTGGGTGCAGAATATTCAGGCCAAACTTCAGCAAGAAAAGTAGTACTGCCTTACATGCCTACACTGGTTTGCAATGCTCCAAGAGCCAAGAGTAAAAGGGCCCAGAAGAGATAAATAGACTCTATGCATAGTGGAGAAGGGCTGCTCTTCCTAATCAGCAAGGTGAAATGCTTTTGTCATGTCGGCTGTCGACGTACTAGAGATTTCATAGAGAACCCTGCCTCTTTCAGGTTATGCTGCGCTAGTTTTTACACACATGAAAAAGACAAGTCCTGGATAGCCGTAGGATCATACCGATTCTCTCCATTTGCTGAACTTGATAAAAATGGATCTCATTTGGCTTTGGATTCGGTTGATTAGCAATGAATCTTGATGTATAGTGATTTAATCCAATAAAATCAATTTTGTTCTTGATCAATTCACGATCTTTCTCTGAGAATTTTGGAAGATGATCGCCAACTCTCTGGCGCATGCTTTCTGGGTAATCACCAAAGTATATTGGGTCCAGGTACCTTAAAGAAAAGAAATTATAATCAGGATATATGCATCAAATCATATCATAGACTTCATGAAACTGAAGATGTATCACATTGTAGGAGTAAAATACAAGTTACTCAAAGCGACAACAAAAATATAGGTTCTAATGGAAAAGGGAAAAAAATAGGACACTTTGTATTCCTGAAAAAGTTAGCATAAATTTTACCATCCCAGTTGAAAGTCAATTCGCCGTGCCGCAGCAGCCTGATCTTCCATTTTGTCAGATAATGGCTCTGCCCATTCACAGTCAATAACAAACCCTACTTGGCCACCTTGTACAGCCTATAATATGTAAATCATCAGAAAAACAATGGTACAGAATACAAACTGATGCAATGATGATACTTTCAATGGAAATTTAACATGCCTTGAATTTTCTTCTGTAGACGTCAACAGAAGCAGCATGAGCTAAGATCTGGTGATGGGCAGCCAAGAAAGGTTCAGCAGCTACACCTTCACATAGTCCAGGTGCAAATATTCCAATCCCATAACCATTAACGGATGTTTGAAGAGGTTCATTGATTGTTATCCAATGCTTAACTCTGTCTCCAAAATTTGCAAAGCAAGCTTCTGCATATAATGCGAAGTACTCTCTGAAATATTTCGACAGCCAATACAATCAGATATAGAAACATAAATTAAACCGGAAATACTTTGAAACGAAGCAGTGTTCTTAGGTAAACATGCCCTGTAGTATTTTGCATTGGCATTTAAAAATGCATAGTCTAAAGTTAGGATATGCATTGACTTACACAATCTTGTCTGAAAGCCAACCCCCCACGGTCTTATGAAGATTATGTGGAAGATCCCAGTGATACAGAGTGGCATAGGGCTGAATACCTGGAGTCGGGCAGAAGGGCGGTGAATAACTAGATGAATAGTAACTTTGAAGACATTTAGTAAATCATTTGACACCTTTCTCAATCATGAAATCTATAAGGTTGTTATAGAAAGCAACTCCTTGCTCATTGATCTCCTTCCCTAGGCCATCTGCAGAACAGTGAACTTATAAACTGACATGAGGAATGACTGATAATAAGAGAAAAAAAACATATCGAGGGGAAAGCTGGAACTGTGGCAGCGCAATTTGGAGGTGCAGAATCCAACAAATGAAACGTACCAGGAAATATACGTGACCAAGATATGGAAAATCTATAAGCACCAAAACCCAACTTGGCCATGAGCTCAATGTCTTCCTGTACCCAAATAGTTCAAACAATGATTTAGGGATCTAGGAAACAAGGTAATATTGTACAAATATACACCATGGAGCTAGAAAATCTATCTCGGCCAACAGAAAGAAACATCTTTTAAAAAATAATATATAGCCATGACAATGATTACAATAATAAAACCTTGTATCGATGGTAATGATCCACTGCAACTTCTCCGGAGGTTCCGTCTATAATACGTTCTGAAAAAAAGCATTTGAATGTCAAGTATTAATTAAATCGGTATGTTTGAACAAACTAAAACAGAATCCAATTGAGACAAACCTTTGTTATCCGCAAACACATCCCATATGCTATCACCTTTGCCACCCTCATTTCTCGCCCCCTCGATCTAGAAAGAGGGGAAAAGCCAAGAACGTTACTTCATGAAGAGAAAAGAAAAGATGATAGGCAGCCAGAACCAATTTGTTATCATATTCTTTTTTCTCTTTGTAATCAAGGAGAAAACATGGTGAAGTTTACCAATTGTCATCTAAGGAACTGAATTTACCACAGAGAATTCCAACACTATCAGGATTCTCTTTTTTTTATTCAAGGTGGAGAACTATTACGGCAACATACGAATGAAAAATCCCTTCTCAATTTCTGTCCTTTCACTGTCAAATTATTAAGGTTTCCATGCCAGTATGGGAAAAGATCATTTTCCTGTTAATCTTTATTTATTTTCCACGTATATTCATTCCCCTCCACTGAAACACACACCACCTCCATTTTGCAAACAGGGCTCACATTTGACTATTTTGTTCAGACCAGTATTATGTCTGTCTACATATATTACCTCTGCGTTTGTTTGTAGACAAAGAACTAAATCTGCCTATTACTCTCCGCTATGCCAATTCCCTTTTTTGCCTCGAGGGCGTTTGGTTCAATTGCAGACAAATCATCACTTCCTCACGTGCGTGCTTGGGTTCATAGTGGGGGCAAGTATCTATCTGCAATGGGAGGGGCACAGAGAGTGTCGCTCGCAACTAAGTACATCTAATTTGGTGAAGCAGAGAAGTAGTAGTTATTCAGTCACACTGTCCTACAGTTCTTTTAGTGAGAGAAAGTCGCTGTCTTACTGACCAAATACAACAGCAGAAAAACTGCGCGCGACCAGGTGGCACCGAGCAGTCACGTCGGAAGCACCCAGCATCCGCCACCGAGCCACCCACACGACGACACCCCCAAGCAAACCGGAACTCAGACGACAGCGACGGGGTTCAGTTCAGGCGCCTCGCCTGGCCCAGAGCCACAGAGCGCACCGAGCGGCTTCACAGGTGTGAGCTAGGAATTCGCAAAAAGGTGTGGGGCTAGGGCGACACGGCGGTGATTCGGCCGGCGAGGGAGCGGGAATCGGCAACCGGCGGCGGCGGCCCGAGATACTGACCTGGTAGGCGGAGGTGGCGACGCCGAAGACGAACCCCTCGGGGAAGTCGGCGCGGGTCACCTCGCCGGCGCGCTCCGTGCTCCCCATTCTCTTCCCGGCGGAGGAGCAAGCCTAGTCTCTCGGGTGGGGCGAAATTTGGAAGTTGCGGCCGAGTCGAGTGGAGTCGAGCCGCGTAGATATAGAGGCATGGAGGGGTGCGCCCACGTGAGGGGCCGCGTCGCTCGCTGCCAGGTGTCACGACACGCGAGACGGACGGACGGCAGTCGTCGAGCCGGTGGGGCCCGCGTGTCAGGTATCGAGTCAACTTGGAAACAGCCTGCACGTGTCTCTGACTCTCCTTCTCGAGCCAAAGGGAGGAAAAACTAAACGAGTCCAATTCCAATCAGGTAATGAGAATTGGTTTTATTTTAGGGGTGCCCAGATCCCAGGCGCACAAGAACTTTTTAAGCAAGTCATCTGATATCATTCCATTTGTGCTTATTCTTAGTTCTAATTTAGTTGTAACTTATAAAATTTAAAGTAATTTTCAGTTGCAACTGTAACTCATTAGATTCTCAATTACAGACTAGTAGTTGCAACTTATGTTTGACTCCCACGTTGCACGAAGCACAAGCTAAATATAATTGTGAGGGAGGTGATCGAGACATAACAAGTGTTCAGGCACATGAGAACTTGTTGGAAGAAAATAAATTAGAGAAAGAAAAAATACAAAAACAGGTTGTGAGAGAGAGGAGATGGAGCCGTTGGGGCGACTGCAGGGGCGATTCTGGCCTCTCACCCCTGATGCCGGCTCTGAGGATAATGAGATCCTCTCAGATGCAGAGGAGTTACACATCCCACGGGATCTGCCGTCGTTGGATTCGTCCGCGGCCTTTGCGTCGTTGGGTTATCTGGCCTTGCCACCGTCGGTGGCGAAGGATCTAGACTCCCCATCTTCGACGTAGTTGCGGCGAAAAGTTGAAAAAAGGAAGAATCAAAGACAGGCAGCGGTACTACTACACGATGATCTTGGCGATCGGCCTCAGGTACGTCCGCGTTTCACTTCGAATTTTCGTTCTAGAGCCACTATACCATCAGCAGTTCTTTCCCCCTCTACGTTACTTCTTGAAACTTTCGATGCCAAGGAATGGACTATGGTTCAGAGGAAAAACAAATTGGCGGCGTTGAAATTCGCTTCACGTCATGCTGGCTGGAGAGACGTTTCTCCAATGAAACCGCAGGTTTCCTTGTTGCCAAAAATCAAACGGGTTTTGAATCCCGTAATTCCTGCCCGAGTCGATCTCGGTGATCATGTGGGTCCTGAGCCAATCTCGAAGGTTTTTCCTCCTGAACGTTTGGTGGGCGTTTTGGGCCCTAGACGTGAGGCCCAGGATATTGTAAAACCTAGAAGGAATACCGCAGGTGGATTGCGGCGGCTACTTCGTTTTACCTGGGAAAAATACGCGAGACGGGCGCCGACCTCTTCTGGCGATCTCTCCATGGCCAATCACGGCGGTGGAGGCAATATGCAGAGAGGAAGAGGACAGGGTCCTGGAGCTGGTCGCGGCGATGGACGCTGGGTTCAAAACTAGGGCCGGTCTGGCAACTTCCATGTGGGTGGACCGAGCGGGACTGCTGGTGATCGTGGTGATGGTAGCCAGGGGAACTATCAACAGCAAGGTAATTTTCATGGCTTTAGTGAAGGCCGAGGTAATGGTAACTCATTCAACCAAGGTTCTTATGATGGTGGACGAGGGCGATTTAATTCTGGTACTGTATTTAACCGCGGTTTTGCATGCCGAGGGTATGGAGGCGGCGTGCCTCGTTCTAGAGGAAGATTCACTCGCAACAATCGTGGTTCGCATCAGGATGGTGCTTCTTCCAGCCTTGGTTTTCAGCAAAGCCAACTGGCATCGCTGCAAGAGAAATTGAAGAATGCTGCTGCAGCGATTGCTAAAGAATTTGCGAAACAAGCTGTTAATATGCAAGCCTCAAACCCTAGTGCTTCTGCAGAGGTGGCGAGATCATCGCTGAATCCTAAACCTATGATTCAAACTGTTGGCCTGGCTGAGTCTACATCGACACAGGGGCAGAATGTTGTGGCTCATGGCCAGCCAGCTGCGGCCCAACGACAACCTGCCATGGCGGTTAATGTACAACCTCCATCGCAGCCAACAACTACAGTCTCTAGTGGGAGAAATTCTGGTACAGTTCAATCTACTGAGTACAGGGAAGCTCTTGGGGAAGCTGGGTCTGATGGAGGTCAAGCTTCTAGAGCAAAGAAGCATAAGGGGCCCAAATGTTTTCGCTGTGGTCATGGTGGTCATAATGTGAATGATTGTACCACTGAATTGTGTGATATTTGTCGCTCTTCTGATCATCGGTCTAATGTATGTCCAATTCTCTCGGCCCCTAAGCCAACCATCCAGATGTATGGCCTGGCTTTCGAAAGGTTGATGTTCTTTGAGGCTCCACTCACTGCAAACTTGTGTCCTAGAGTGGAGAATACAAGGCTTAGTAGGGTCACGGTATATAATGGTACTATGACCTTGCCAGAAATTGTCTCTCAGTTACAGTGGATTGTACCAGACAATCACTATAATTGGAACGTACGCCATGTTGGCGAAAACGTTTATCAAGTGACTTTTCCAAGCAAGAAAGATCTTACCACTGCTCAGCGATTTGGTACATACAAAGTTTCTAATAGTCCATGCTCTATGACTTTTGATTCTTGGAAGTCAGAAGTACAGCCTTCTTGGACGCCTGATAAGGTGTGGATTCTTGTGCATGATCTGCCTTCAGAGGCCCTGGATGATTATCTGACATTATGGACGATTGGTATCCTGTTTGGTAAGACACTTGACATTGATATGAAGTATACGAGGGAACATGGGGTTCTAAGGGTGTATGTGGCTTGTATGGATCCTACTCTCGTTCCTAAATGAATGGACATTATGATAAAGGATGATTTCTACTGCTTGTGTTTCCAAGTTGAGGGGGCACCTTTACCTCCTGTTTTGAAAGATGTTATCATGGATGATGCCAATGGGAATGACGGAGGTCATGATGCTGGTAATCCTAATGGCGGGTCTTTTAATAATCTCCATGACAATTCCAACCTACCGACCAATGGTAACTCTGAAGATAGGACAGACATGCAACATGATGCTACATCTATCAACAATCAACAGGCTAATTTGGAGCCTATCATATTTGGTTCTTTTTCTTCCTTTTTGGAGGAAGAACGTTTGGTAAGGTCAGAGCCTACTATGCATGTGGCAATGAGTAGGGCAGGTATAATTTCTTCTGACTTTATATCAAGCTTAAATTTTAATGGTTCAAAAAATGATGATGTATCATTTCATGCTGTAGCCGACCATTTCCATGTGAAAAAGGATGCAAACAAGCCTGCTAGTGGTGAAGATAATAAGAAGCATACTTTGGACGTTTGCATGGGTGGTGTTACTCCATGTACACCCAAAGGTAATATGATTTTTTTGTCTTCGCAATCTGATTGCAATGACTCAACTTTTCTGGGCTCAATTAATGTTGTTGTGCCTTTAGAGTCGGTGGATGCCAGTCGAGTGACTCGTTCTTATGGTGTGGTGGTTTCGACAGCTGGTTTGGACTCTACAGTGCATGTAGCTGAGTCGCGGCCGCCTGCCAAGGTTTCGCGGCAGCTTGCCGTGGAGGTGCGGCAGCCTGCCCTGGTGGCGCGGAAGCCTGCCGTGGAACAGTTGCAGCCTGCCGTGGAACAACGGCAACCTGCAGTGGGATCTGATCTGCCGCGGCAGACGCCTAAGCTCTGTCAAACCGCATTGTCTTGGTCGCCCGCCGTTGCTGAAAAGACCATGCTGGAGTCACCTACTGAGTCCGAAGTGGTGGCGTTCGGTGGTATGCAGCCACCGGGTGGAGTATGTTCGAGCGGGAGAGTGCAAGCCCAACCTTACGCTGATGCCACCCAAATGGAGCGCGCGATGATGCTCGCTCACCAACGCAATAATCTTTAGGGGCAAGGTACACAACCAAAAAAACTTTCGGTTTTATCTTTCTCTCCAAATGAGTTTGTTGATAGGGCAAAGCAATTAGGGGTGTCTTTTGGGAAGGATAATAAGGAGAAATTTGTGGCAACAAAAATAATTTATGACAATGAAATAGATAGAGCCTTAACCATATTGAAAAATAAGAAGAATTCGGCTGAAAATAATGGTACAGTTTCACATTTATCCGAGCTGTGTGAAGATTTGAATGATGAACATAGCTCGGAGGGCGAGGATTTTCATGAGTTTGTTGCTCATGCCGAAAAACAGGTCATAAAGAATTGTCGCCGTAAGTTTTATGATAAGACAAATTTGAGAAGAAGTACGAGAGTAAAATTTAAGCCGAATAGATCTTAAAATGTCAGGCATAAGGGGTATGACGTGGAACAGCGAGGGTTTTCGCGACCCTGGTAAGCACTTGTTTGTTCATGAATCAATAAGAGATTTTCACTTGGATTTTATCGAGTTGCTAGAAACGGGTAGATCCAATTTCGAGGTACCTTTTAAAACATTTGGCTGGAGGGAAGGTTTTTAATTGGTTTTGTCTTCCACCGCATGGGCGGTCTGGGGGAATTCTGGTTGGCATTAACATTGAAACGCTACAGGTCTAAAATGTTGAGACTGACGATTTTAGTGTTAAGCTTCATTTGAGAACAAAACAAGATGGTCTTGAATGGGTTTTATTGCTGGTGTATGGAGCTGCGCAAGACACTCATAAACCTGAGTTTTTGTCTAAACTTGTGCGCATGTGTGAGAGTGAATCACTTCCCATGATGATTGGGGGTGATTTTAATATCATGCTTAAAAAAGAAGACAAGAGTAATAATAATACTTTCAATCCTAAATGGCCATTTATGTTTAATGCTATCATTGAGAGTCTTTACCTTAGCGAAATTGTCCTGTCAGGAAGGCAATTTACTTGGGCAAATCGCAGGGACAATCCGACTTATGAGAAGCTTGATCGGATCCTTGCAAGTGTTGAGTGGGAACAAAAATTTCCTTTAGTTTCGGTGAGAGCGTTGACACGTTCGGGTTTCGATCATACACCGCTATTGATAGATTCGGGTCATCACACACACATTGGTAACAAAGCCCGTTTTTCTTTTGAACTTTCTTGGTTGCGCCAGGACGGGTTCTATGAGATGATAAAAAGAGAATGGGAATCAGTCTCTAATGGAGCGACTGTAATTCAGACGTGGCAGAAAAAAATTAGGCACTTGCGCCGTTGTTTGAAGGGATGGGCCAAGAATCTAAGTGGTAAATATAAAAAGGAGAAAGAAAAACTTATTTTGATTATTGATGAGTTGGATGTTAAAGCTGAAACTACCCCGCTTAGTGGAGCGGAAAAGGCAAAACTAAGAGAAGCAAATGATTGTGTGAATAAACTTAGACGAGATGAAGAGACCAAATGGGCTCAACGGGCTAAGGTTAAACACATACAAGAAGGTGGCAACAATACAAAATATTTTCACCTCATTGCTAATGGTAAGCATAGGAAAAAGAAGATTTTCCAATTGAAACAAGAGGAAGGAACCATTGTTGGGGAAGATAACCTAAGGGTGTATATTACGGAATACTATAAAAGACTTTTTAGTGAACCAATTCATAGCAATATCTCTTTAAATGAAGATCAAAATATGGACATTCCCCAAATTTCAGCCAAAGAAAATGTTATTCTTACAGCTGATTTTATTGAGAAAGAAATTTTTGATGCTATTTCTCAGATGGAACATAATAAAGCCCCTGGACCTGATGGTTTCCCGGCTGAGTTCTATCAGACTTTCTGGGATGTTATTAAATTTGACCTAATTGCTCTTTTTGGACAATTGATCTCGGGAGAGTTACCCCTGTTTAAATTGAATTTTGGGGTGATTACTCTATTACCAAAGAAAGAGAATGCGGTTCAAATCCAACAATATAGACCCATTTGTCTTCTTAATGTTAGCTTCAAGATTTTTACTAAGGTGGCTACTAATCGCATTTCGGAAGTGGCACAAAAAGTGATTAGTCCCACCCAAACCGCCTTTATGCCAGGGCGACATATCCTTGAAGGAGTTGTTGTCTTGCACGAAACCATCCATGAGCTTCACCGGAAGAAAATGGATGGAGTGCTTTTCAAAATTGATTTCGAAAAGGCTTATGATAAGGTGAAATGGCCTTTCCTACAACAAGTTCTGCGTATGAAAGGTTATGATCCTAAGTGTTGTGAATGGATTAAGCAATATGTGCAAGGAGGTAGTGTTGGAATAAGGGTCAATGATGATATTGGTCATTATTTTCAGACACGAAAAGGTTTGAGGCAGGGTGATCCTCTGTCGCCAATCCTCTTTAATATTGTAGTTGACATGTTGGCAATTCTTATCGCTCGTGCTAGGGTGGATGGCCAAGTGGGAAGTCTCATACCTCATCTAGTGGATGGTGGGGTATCTGTCTTACAATATGCTGATGATACCATATTATTTATGGAACACGACTTAGAAAATACTGTGAATATGAAGCTAATATTATGTATTTTTGAGCAACTTTCGGGGCTGGAAATAAACTTTCATAAGAGCGAGCTTTTCTGTTTTGGTAAGGCGAAGGAGATGGAATATGAATACAAGCAGATCTTTGGCTGCGATTCAGGTTCCCTACCTTTCAGGTATCTTGGAGTACCTATCCATTATAGAAAATTAAAAAACTCAGAATGGAATCCCGTGGAGAGTCGTTTTGTTTCTAAGCTAGGATGTTGGTAAGAAAAACTACTCTCTTATGGGGATCGCTTAGTTTTAATTAATTCGGTTTTGACTAGTCTGCCGATGTTTATGCTCTCGTTCTTAGAAATTCCTAAAGGTGTTAGAAAAAGATTGGACTTTTTTAGATCTAGATTCTTTTGGCAAAGTGATGATGCTAAAAAGAAATATAGATTAACTAAATGGAATATCATTTGTCGCCCCAATGACCAGGTAGGTCTGGGGATTGAGGTGCTCGAGGTAAAAAATAGATGCCTCCTTTGCAAATGGTTATTTAAGTTGCTTAATGAAGATGGCATATGGCAACAAATACTTCAAAACAAATATTTGCAAAGTAAAACTTTGTCCCAAGTTGAAGCCAAACCTACATACTCTCCCTTTTGGAAGGGACTCATGAGAGTGAAAGAAATAATTTTCACTAATGGGTATTTCAAAATTGGAGATGGAGAGAATGTGCGGTTTTGGGAGGACATTTGGTTGGGGGATACGTCGTTAGCGCAACAATATCCAACGTTGTATAATATTGTTCTAAGGAAAAATGTCTTGGTGGCAGATGTCCTTAATCAAGTCCCTCTAAATCTTAACTTTAGGAGGAGACTGACAGGCAATAAGTGGACACATTGGTTAAACTTATGCCGAAAACTAATGACGGTTCAGCTAAGTGATACTCCAGATAAGTTTATTTGGAAGCTAACCCTGACCGGGGATTTTACTGTCAAATCTCTATATCAGGAACAATTGAACGGTCATACTCGATTCCTACAATCCTATTTGTGAAAGTTAAAAATCCCCTTAAAAATTAAGATCTTCATGTGGTTTCTTCATAATAAAGTTTTGTTAACAAAAGACAACCTAGCCAAAAGAAATTGGGATGGATGCCAAAAATATTGTTTTTGCGATTCATTGGAATCTGTTGAACATCTTTTTATTTCTTGCCTCTTTGCTCGTATTATTTGGCGTTTGGTTTTCTTCACTTATAACATGCCTCCACCTTCTAATATTTTAAATATGTTTGGAAATTGGCTGAATGGAGTTGATAAAAAGAATAAAGCTAGACTACGCATTTGGGTATCAGCTTTATGTTGGTCCATCTGGACGTCGAGAAATACCATTGTATTTAATAGACACTCTGGCACTAATTTTATGCAGGTCATTCGTTTGGCGGCGCATTGGATTCAACAATGGTCTTACCTGGAAGATCAGAAAGACACTATGGTTACTGGATGCTCCCGGCTCCTGACGGTCGCTCAGGACTTCTATTTCCAGGCTACCGGCTGGCGGCATTCTAGTAAAATTTGTGATGGATAGATGCATATTTGCTGGCTCTTTTTTATTTTGGTTGATATGTGTCTCAACCTTTTTTTTTGGAACTATGTTTGTAAGACTTAATACTTTTTGAACTGCGCAATAAAAGGTTGTGTGCATCAGTCGATGCAGAGGCCGGAGCTTTCCCCATTTCAAAAAAAAATATGAGAACTTGCAAATCCGTTATATTTATCATAAGCCAAACACGCAACTCAGTTTGGGTTTTAGAAACATCAAGTTAAACGTGAACCATCAACTGTACATACTCACACGATGTGCACCGACTACCGACGACTAGAGCTATAGTGCTTTCATGTGTTTCTTGGGGAGAGGGGTTGGGGGGCTTCCGAGTTGACAAAGTCAGCACAGAAAATGTGTACTGAATACTACTAGACTCGACAGATGCAGATGTCGATGTTGATGCACTTGCCGCCTTTCACCTCTGTAAGCTACTTCTCCTATACTATCTGCCGTTCCAAGTTGATAAAGTCGGCACTGGATGTGTACCGGATACTACTAGAGTTGCTGTGCTTTCAAGTTGACAAAGTCATTGCACATGCCTGATGCCTCGATTGTCTAGGAAACTAAGTTACGTGGGAACTGGTGCAAAGTGAATACTACTATGTTCTAAAAATATTTGAAAAAGTCCATCGTGAGGGCGAACTCAAATCCATCGTGAGGGACAAAAAGCACATACACCGGTAAAAATGTTTAATTAGCTTTTTTTACATACATCCCAAATGGATATTAGTTTGCCACCATCAAGCATCTTTCTTGCCGGATTTTCATAGAAGATTTGAGTGGCCGGCGAATAGAACCTTGATCAATAGTACTGTACTACTATACTTAACTTATCTTCCAAAGGACTAAGCAACAACCAACAGAAAACACAGATGCATGTCAGTTGTTCGTACATATGGATCTGATTCTGACCACCACCATGGACGGCCACTGTTTATTTCTGCCCCGTTTTAGCTTATCTTGGAAACGACGACCACGAAGGTGGTATACTGGTATTCGTCAAACAAAGCCTGATTCGTTTCCTGGTGATTGTATACAATACTCTGATGTGCACTCTCCTGTGCTTCAACAGGTCACCGACAAAACAGGAACCAAAAGAAACTAGACGGGCCAGCTGCCTGGCGTTGTCTCGCGGCCAGAAATGTGTGGTGCGTTAGTGGGCAGTAGGACTTGGGGCTTAGCTTTTTATTAATCACCTCATCATTTGGAACTTCCCTATATCTAAACAACATCAAACACAAATCCATGTTTTAGACATGTTCAGAGTGAGCCCTTGGGACTTAGGGCAGATTTACGTGCAAATCATCAAGCAATGAATATATTGGACAGATGAAAATAATAAGCTTGGCATGAACCTTAAGTCTCATGGAGAGTCAAAGTAATTCCAAATCAGTTCAATATGTCTATGCTAGCTTCTTTTTTCATATTTGCTTCTTGTACAATGGTCTTCTGCGCACGTGCAACATTACGCTCCAAAGCTATTGGAAGTATACATACATCATAATTTCATATGAGCCCTTCCCCCAGTGGACGTCCCTAGGTGCCACCGCCCCGATCCTCCGATCTCGGAGGAGTTGGGCATGGCACCCTATGGGTCGAACCTGGGAGAGGGACTGAGGCCCTAGGACTCTTTGGCTGGACAGAGTCTCAGTGTGGTCCGCGGGCCAGTCCCACGATGGCTCGGGCTTCTTCTAGTGAGGGCATGGTGGTGGTCCCGCCTTCTTCCCCTCGCTCCCCCGGGGCAGTGTGCTATACCCTCTCCCCGGGCTCCCCGATGGCTTCACCTGAGAAGCTGGCGGGCGGAGCCCCGACGACCCCGGCTCCCCACCAGCTATGTCGTTCTCGGTCTTCCCCGACACTTCCGAGGCGACAGTCAAGGCTCACCCCTCGCGTCGTCATCGCCCCTCCCCTCCACCGCCCTCTCGCGCTAGTGCCAGGATTGCTACGGCGAGAGCCAGGACCGGCGGGGAGGGGAGAGAGCCGACTGTCCTTAAGCAGGCGGAGGCGCTGGCGGCGTCCCACAACCTTGACCGTGGTATGTCCTGTCCTCCTCCCCCCCCCTACTTTTGTTTCTTCGCCCCCTTTTGGGTCCAGGTTCTCGGTCTTGGCAGATGTTCCAGAGGAGCGGTTAACTATTGTGGCCAGGGATAGCGGGATTGTGTTCCGCGGGGAACGCGGTCCCCGTTTAGAGAAGATCGCGGCAATAAAGGCGAAGGAGGTCTATGATGGGGTGCTGGTAGCCTCTCGTGCTCAGGCGGAGCAGGAGAAGCTGGCTAACCTCCATGCCTCCACCAGCACTAGGCTGCAGGGCCCGGTGACTAGGGGGTAGCCCACCTCGCCCTCTGAGTGTGGAGATCTCCCTCACGACCCCCCAGGTGGGAGGAAAGAGGGGGAGACCTCCCAAACCTGTGTACAGGCGCTCGACAGGAGGTAGGGACCGATCTGTCCCCCGTAAGGGGTCCCTTCCCGATAGTGTTCCCCAATGAGTCACCCGATATTTCTTTTGGATTGGAACATCCGAGGGTTTGGGAATGATGGTCGCAGACAGCAATTGAGGGATTACTTGAGGCAGGA
Source organism: Avena insularis (assembly GCA_023614405.1). Classification (NCBI taxonomy): domain Eukaryota; kingdom Viridiplantae; phylum Streptophyta; class Magnoliopsida; order Poales; family Poaceae; genus Avena; species Avena insularis. The sequence goes on along the minus strand of CM042691.1, from coordinate 375,169,385 downwards.
TGATGTTGATATACTGGGTCTACAGAAGACGATTAGGCAAGACTTCTCGATCCCTGAGCTGCAGGGATTGATCCGCCACAGGTTTGCCTGGCATTGGTTGTCGGCCAATGGCCACTCTAGAGGTATCCTCTTAGGCGCAAAAGAGGATACCTTTGAGGTGTTGGACATGGATCGCGGGGAATTATTTGTGAGTATGGAGCTCACCCATAGACAATCGAACCTCAGTTGGGAGGTGATCATTGTCTATGGCCCTGCGGACCATCGTTGCTCCCCTATATTCTTGGCTGAGCTCTCAGCCAGGGTGGGGAGATGTACTAGACCGGTGGTGGTGGCCGGGGACTTTAACCTTATTCGGTCCCTGAAGGAGAAGAGCTCAGATAACATAGATCGCTCTAGGATGTAGATGTTTAATGATTGCATTGCTGAGCTCGCCTTGCGAGAGATCCCCCGGGTTGGGGGCCGATACACCTGGTCTAACAACCGGGCGGATCCGATCAGGAGTGTGCTGGATCGGGTCTTGGTATCGGTGGAGTGGGAACTGGCCTACCCCTTGTGCTCTTCGGCGGTGATTTAGGGTCGGGTCGACCATCGCCCTCCTTCTCTCGACTGGCGGCGGTTCTCCGCCGAGGCCTAGTCGGTTCCATTTTGACAACTTCTAGCTTCAGCAGCCAAGGTTTGTAGGGTTGGTACATGCCAAGTGGAACACATCGGCTTTGACAGGTCAGAGAGCTCGGTCTGCGGTAGATGTTTGGCATGTCTGTGCTCTGTTGGCCAGTCAGTTCATGCGTGGGTGGGGGGCCAACCTTGGTGCTGAGTTGCGGCGTAAGAAAGGGGACCTCTTGACCGCCATCCAGGACCTAGACAGGGCAGCTGACACCATAGGTATCTCTATGGAGGATTGGCTCCAGAGGTACGCCCTGGAGGATTCTCTCATGGAGATTTTTAGGGGCGAGGAGACGTTTTGGCGGCAACGGAGCCGCCAAAACTGGATCCTCAATGGGGATGCGAATACTGTCTACTTGCATGCCATTGCGAATGGCAGACGTAGGAAGTGTTCTATCCCCTGTCTCTGGGAGGGGGGCGTCTCTTAGAGGAGGCCAAGGATGTCACCTCCCATATATATTCTTTCTACAAGGCGCTTTTCTCGGCTGGCCCCCGGTCAGGGGTCGCGTTGGCCGGAGACTTTTGGCCAGAGGGGGCCAGAGTTTCCGACGCGGAGAACCTGGAGCTCACGCTCCTATTCTTGCCAGCTGAGGTGGGGCAGGCCATCATGAAAATGAAGGCTAACTCGGCCCCGGGCCCGGATGGCCTTCCTGTTATTTTCTTCCAGAGGTTCTAGGAGAATATACAGGGGGTCGTGATGCCCATGTTCCAGGAATTTTACATTGGGACCCTGGTGATGGCGCGGCTTAACTTTGATGTGATTACCCTGATTCCCAAGGTTGTGGAGGCCACGGATATTCGGCAATTTAGGCCGATTACGGTAATCAATGTAATCCAACGAATTATGTCTAAGGTATGTGCGCGAAGGTTGGCTCCTATCATGGAACGCCTGACGCACCCATACCAGTTTGCATTTCTTAAAGGCAGATATATCCACGATGGGATCCTGGCTCTGCATGAGATCATATATGAGGTAAAGGTTAAGCGCCACCGCGGCGTTTTCCTGAAGCTCGACTTCCAGAAGGCGTATGATAGGCTAGATTGGGCCTTTCTTCGCTAGGTCCTCCGGCGTAGGGGGCTGGATGATCGCATGATAGGGTGGATCATGCAGATCGTCATGAGTGGGAACACGACAATAAACATAAATGGTGAGGTGGGTCCCTATTTCAAGCTCACGTGTGGGGTGCGACAAGGGGATCCGATCTCGCCAATTCTGTTTAATGCTGCGGTGGATGCCCTTGCGGAAATCATGGAGAAAGCCAAGATTTCCGGCCACATTTCGGGTGTGGTGGGACACCTTATCCCTCGAGGTGGTGTGACCCACCTCCAATATGCAGATGACACCATGGTAATGGTGGAGGGATCGGATCAGGATATCATCAACCTGAAATTCCTGCTCCTGTGCTTTGAGGCCATGTCCGGCCTAAAAATTAACTTTGATAAGAGTGAAGTGATGGTTCTTGGCTACCCCTTGGAGGATCAACAGAGGATTGCTGATAATCTGAACTGTCGACTGGCATCATTCCCCATGAACTGTCTAGGGATGCCAGTCAGGGACACCATGATTCTCTCTCGAGACCTGGAGCCCCTTATGGGTCGGGTTAAGGCAAAATCCGAGCCATGGCAAGGCAGGTTTACCTCCAAAGGGAGAAAGACTATCCTAATTGACTCATGTCTCTCCAGCCTCCCCATGTATATCATGGGGCTATATATCCTTCAGGAGGGCGTGCACGCCAACTTTGACAAGGAGCTGTCTCGCTTCTTTTGGATGGCAAACGACGGCACGCAAAAATATCATATGGTTAAGTAGGCGGATATTTGCGCCCCAAAAGACCTGGGGGCATAGGGATCCTTTCCTCGCGTCATATGAATGTGGCCTTGATGCTTCGGTGGGTCTGGCGGATCCTGACTGATGATGGTGGCCTCTGGCTACAACTAGTCAAAGCTAAGTATTTGCGTGGGCGTCCACTTCTGGCTTGTGATCATCGGGAGGGATCTCAGTTTTGGAGATCGATCCAGGACATCAAGCCGGCTATCCGGAAGGGGCTCTCTATTACCATAGGTAATGGGAGAGATTCCATCTTCTGGCTTGACCCTTGGGTGGGTGGGCGGCCCTTGCGTCTCGAGGATCCTGAGCTGTTCGCGATTTGCGCAGACCCTTTGCTCTTGGTGGCGGATGCCTTCCAGGACGGGGTATGGAAAGTTGAGTTCTGCCGGAACCTCGGGGCGGCCGAGCGGGCTGCTTGGGAGGGACTGCGAGACAGCCTCCCGCTGTCTCAGTCCCAATCCCCAGATAGTATGTCTTGGCGCCTCTCGCCTTCGGGCGTTTTTTCGGTGGGCTCCATGTATCAGGCCTTGTTTGCTGGGCCGTCCATGCCCTGGACGGCCCCCCTTTGGAAGGCCCCTCTTCCGCTTAAGATTAAGATTTTCCTTTGGCAGTTACTGCGGGACCGGCTACCTTCGGGTGTGGAGGTGGCCAAGCGACATGGCCCTGGGGATGGGATTTGTCCCCTATGTGTGGTCCCGAAAACGGGACACCACTGAAAGAACATTTCTTAATCCCTAGTGTTTTGTGTGTTAGATAACAATACCAAGGATCATTTAATGTGTGTTGAAGTGTTGCAGCTCTATTTGAGAATAAAGGGAAAAGATCTCTGCCTTTGGGGGCGGATAATCTGGACCCACCAGGGGCAGATAATCCGCCCCTCCCTTTGTCCAAGCAGGCGCAAGCCCCAGAGAGGGGGCGGATTTTTGGCCGGATTTTCCGGCCTCGCCGGATAATCCGCCCCTCAGGAGGGCCGGATAATCCGCCTCCCTTGCTCATCGCCAAGGCGCAAGCCCCAAAGAGGGGGCGGATTTTTGGCCGGATTTTCTGGCCCCGCCGGATAATCCGCCCCTCAGGGGGGCCGGATAATCCGCATCCCAAGATCTTCACCAAGCTTCACCATGGCGCAAGCCCTAGAGAGGGGGCGGAGTTTCCCCCGGAGAATCCGCCCTTGGGGCGGAGTTTTCCCAGGGGGCGGATAATCCGCCCCCAAAGTTGTCTGTGACCAGATCCGGGAGGGGTATTTAAGCCAGCCTTCCCTCCCGCTGTAATGCTTGATTCATCTCGAAAAAGACCAGACCAGATCTGAAAGATTCATCCAAGAGTGCTCCACCTAGATCCACCCAAAGGCCCCATCCCTTGGGGAATCGAAGGAGGAGAACTCGATCTTCATCTTCAGCAATCAAGCGCTTCATCTCCTCTCCATTCATTTGGAGAACCTCCGATCTAGTATTTCTTGCAAATATCTAGATCCTAGTTTTTGTTTATATTGATAAACCTTGTTCTTGTGGCAGCTTGTTGTCATCTCGGGAGTCCCCCATTCAGTTGTGGGTGTGTGCCCCGATAGTGTTGTAAAAGGCACCGGTTCCCGCCTCGAAGGGATCCAATAGTGGAGAAGGTGGATCAGGCCTCTCGTGGCGAGATCCATCGGAGAATAGGGTGAGGTTTATTGTATGCGTGGTGGTCTTAGAACCGCCCACCCCTCCAACGCAGATGTACTTCCCTTAACAAGGAAGGAACTGCGGTAAAACAAATCCCTGTGTCTCCGCGTGCTCCACTACGGTTTCCTCGCTCCTCTTTTACGTGCTTAGTAGTTAGGGTTACATATAGGGAAATTCTCGTAGTTGCATATCTAGAGAATTTACTTTGTGTCAAGCCTAAAATTGAAAAAGTATTAAAAATTGGTTAGCACCTATTCACCCCCCCCTCTAGGTGCCCATACGATCCATTTCAATTGGTATCGAGCTCGGCTCTTATTTCGGCTTAACCGCCTAAGAGAAGTATGGGTTCCAAGGGAGATGGGAGTGATGCTCTGGAGGTAGTCACCATGAACGATCTCAAGACGTTGGAAACAACCTTGGTGAGTTCAATGGAGGCTAAGATGGAAGAGATGCGTCAATTGATAATGCTCTCCACATCCGCAAAGATCACCTCCATCTAACTGAGGATACCACTCAATCCAAGGAAAGCAAAAACTGTTTCCAAAGATAACGAAGTGGTAGGTGATGATACTAGCAAGAGCTCCTCCTCGAAAAAGGATAGCGGTAAGGATGGATACAATGAGGTTTATCATGTGTATTCCCCTGATCCGCCTATCCCTCACCCACATATACATAATAGGGGTGATCCACCCAAACTTTCAGCATCTACTTTCTCTCAATGGCAATTTTTGATGAAATCTCATGTGTGCAGTTCCTCCATAGAGTTGTGGAAGATCATCGAAAATGGTCTTCATGTTGGAAACCCCAACAATCTCACAAGAAGAGAAGTGGTTGATAGCCAACTCAACGCTACAGCTCTACACATGATACAGCTTGGTGTGGGTGACAAAGACATGCCACACATTCAGCATCTTAGCACAGCTAAAGAAGCTTGGGATGCCCTCACCGAGCTCTTCATCGGAAATGAAAGTATGAGAAGGAATAGATATGATGCCTTGAGCAATGAAGCTGAAGGATTTTATATGCTGGATGGAGAAGACGACGAGGACATGTATAGAAGGCTCAAGGCAATAGCCACAACCTTCAGAAACCACGGTGCAACTCATGTTGATGATGCTTGGATCAAGCGCAAGTATGTCAGTGCTCTTATGCCATTTGAGCCCACAGATTTGAAAAGTCTCCAAGGTAGGCATAACTATCACCTCATGTCATCCAATGAGGTAATGCAAGAAATGGCCGCTTTCAAAGTGGCTGCCAAGAATGCTGAAGATGCTCGAGCTCGAGCTATGGGGATGCAAAAGGGGGTCAACATGGCCTTGAAGACTAGTGTGATTGATCATGATGAATATGCGGTAGAAGGTCTGGACTGTCCCGAAGATATAAAAAGGATCCACGGATAATACTTGGCTCTTTATGCAAGAAACTTTTGGAAAGATCCAGCCAAGGCTAAAGCTGAACTAGATCGCAAGAGTGGAGCCTATGGAAGAAAATAAAATGGTCCCAAGCTGAGAACATGCTTTAATTGTGGTGACCGGCTGCACTTCGTAGCTGAGTGTCCATATCAAAGTAGAGAGGATAATGGAGGAAGACTCATTTTCAAGGACAAATCAAAAGCTCCACGTAAGAAACAGTTTGTAAAGAAGAATGCTCCTTTCAAGAAGCAACCAAAGATTGTTCTAGTGGCTCAAGAAGAATATTCATCGGGGAGTGAAGATGAGGACGAGGACGATAGCTCTCAAGAGGTGGCTGCTATAGCCACTACATCTACATCAACATCTCTCTTTGACTATCTGAACGAAAACATCATCAACAAGAATGCTACTTGTCTCATGGCAAGAAGCTCCGAGGTAACTTCTTCTAACTCTTCTTTTCCCAAGACTATGATAGACATGGATGATCCTGCTAGTCTTAAGGTTAAAGAAGAGATTATTGCTTTGGATTATTTCTATACTAACTTGCAAGGTGAGCACAAAGTTCGTTTTGAGGCTCTTATGGATCAGCTGGCCCAAAACGAAGCACTCCTCGAAGAAAAGGGCAGAATTGAAAGGGAGGATGCAATTTCAGAATTGAAAGGGAGGATGCAATGGAAATTGCATCCTTAAAAAATGCTCTTGAAGAAGAAGAAGAAGCTCGGGTCTCTCTTGAAGAGAGGCTCGAGTCTATGGAAGAGTCACATGAAGAAATTGTGACTAAACTTGTTAAGGAACGTGACAATGCTGTCACCAAAGCAAAGAAGTTAAAGAAGGAAAGGATTGACTTTGGGGCTGCTCATGATAGACTCTCCGAGGAATTGGAGAAACTTGACAATGCTCACAAGGCGTTGAAAAATGAGTTCTCTATTCTCAATGAGTCACATGATCAGCTTCAAAGTCAATTGGCCAAATATGATACTCCTAGCTCGTCCAACTCAACATATAGTAACAAGAAAAATGCTAGTGTGGAAAAAGAAGTGATTAAGGACATCACTACAAAGGACAAAGGTGTGCTTGATGAAGTCCTTGGCAAGCAAAGGTCAAATCATGGTAAATAGGTACTTGGGTATGTCACCAAGTCCAAGAAGAAGAAAACCAAGAAGAACAAGACCAAGAATGTACAATTAAAGACAAGCATTGCTGAGAAGGTTGTCACAAAAGACAAGACTAATGATATTGGTTTTGCAGGGTCTCACAATCCGAATTATGAACTCTTTTGTGATGACTATGGCGATGTTTATGCTTATTATGTTGGTCCTTTTGATGAATATATTGCTTGGTCTATTTGGGTCCCAAAGACTCTTGTTACTAACATGAAAGGACCCATTGAAAAATGGGTACCTAAAACCAAAAAGTAATTTTCTTGCAGGGCTATGCTTCCTGTGGGTCGAAATGGGTGCTGGATAGTGGCTGCACTAGTCATATGACCGGAAGCAAGGAGATCATCACGGAGATGTGTCCAAATCATGATAATATCACAGTCTCCTATGGTGATAAGTCTAAATCTCAGGTATTGGGTCTTGGCAAGGTTGTGGTTGCCCACGATATCTCTCTCATGGACGTCATGCTTGTTGAGACCCTTGGATACAACCTTCTTTCTGTTCGTGCCCTTGGCAAGATGGGTTTTGCTGTTTTTATCGATGATGATTTGGTGGTACTCTTATGGAGCAAGTCTCTAAAGGTCGCTTTCGTTGGATACGTCGAAAATGACCTGTATGTGGTGGACTTCGGGAAAACCACTTCGGTTCGATGTGTCTATTCGAAAGGCCGACGTGGGCTATGGCATCGCCGTTTAGCCCATGTCAACATGAGAACTTTGCAAAGTCTCCTAAAGGGTGGCCACATCCTTGGACTAAAAGACAATGTCTCTTTTGCCAAAGATCGTGTTTGCAGGGCTTGTGTTGAAGGAAAAATGCATGACTCTCCCCACAAGAGGAAGACTATTGTATCATCAAAGAAGATCTTGGAATTACTTCATGTGGATTTATTTGGTCCTCCTTCTCATGCAAGTCTTGGTGGGAATAAATATTGCTTGGTCATTGTCGATGACTACTCAAGATATACATGGGTATATTTCTTCAAGCTGAAAAGTGAGACTCAACAAACTGTCATCGACTTTGCCAATGAAGTTCAACGTCAACACAATGTTCCCATCTTGGCAATTAGAAGTGACAACGGCTCAGAATTCAAGAACTACACTTTAAACGAGTTTCTTAGCGAAGAGGGATTAGACACCAATATTCCACTGCGTACACCCCTCAACAAAATGGTGTAGCCGAGAGGAAGAACCGTACTTTGATGGATATGGCAAGATCTATGCTAGCTGAATTCAAGTCTCCTTATAATTTTTGGCTGAAGCCATTTCCACCGCTTGTCACTCATCAAACCGCTCTACCTTCTAAGATCTTGGACAAAACCCCATATGAAATACTTACCGGTAACAAACCCAACATCTCATACTTCAGGGTATTCGGGTGTAAGTGTTTCTTTCTTATTAAAGGTGTCCGTTTGTCAAAATTTGATTCCAAGGCTTTAGAAGGTATTTTTGTTGGTTACGGTCAATCCCACACTTATAGAGTCTACAACAAGCTCACTGGGATTGTTGTAGAATCTTGTAGTGTGGAGTTCGATGAAAATAACGGCTCCTTTGTAGGGCAAGTTGATGTTTGTGATGCAGATGTTGAAATACCCCAAGATGCCATAGGAAGAATGGGCGTGGGATTCTTCCGCCCCATTGAGGAACCCCTTGTGGCGGATCGGGAAGGACAATGCTCCACACATGTGGAGCCCTCATCGACACAAGATCAACAAGCTCCTACTGTTGGAGACAATCCTGCACCAACACCACAATCTGTTGAAGACCATCTGTCCCCTGGACCAGTTGGTCGTCCAGCCGACTATCCGCCTCCAAGGCGGACAATCCACCGCACTCCAACTCGCTCCAGAGGATCCAAGGAGAAGTCAACACCTCTGAAGCTCCTGTGCCGGATTCTCCGGCCCCTGTATGGATTATCCGCCCCGGGTCTCCAACTCCAACAGCTTTCTCAGAAGATGGTTCTGCATTTCTCCTCCCAGTCGGATAGTCCGGCCCCTCCAAGGGGCGGATTATCCGGGCCTGAAGAAAATGTTCAGCAACAATCTTCTGGCAGTAATGGTGATCAAGATCAAGGGCAAGGCAGTAATCAAGACAAGGATACAACAATTGAATCCACTCCTCCTAGAAACAATAAGGACATTGAGGCTCGTCGCAAGGCTCGTGCTGATCGGAACCTTGAACTAAGAGGTCACACTCTTGACAAGGTTGTTGGTGATCTACGACGAAGAGTATCCACTAGAAGAGAGCTTGCAAGCTTCTGTGATCATCAAGCTCACATTTCCATGGTTGAACCGAAGAAGGTTTTTGATGCTCTTGAAGACCCCGATTGGGTTGTTGCAATGCATGAAGAATTAAATAACTTCGAACGCAACAAAGTTTGGAAGCTCGTAGAAAAACCAAAGGATTGCCGCAATGTTATCGGCACCAAGTGGATCTTCAAGAACAAACAAGATGAAAATGGCATTGTTGTGAGGAATAAAGCACGACTCGTGGCTCAAGGATTCTCTCAATTAGAAGGAATTGATTTTGGCGAGACCTACGCTCCTGTGGCTCGCCTTGAGTCCATCCGTATCCTTCTTGCATATGCAACCCATCATAATTTTAAATTACAACAAATGGATGTTAAGAGCGCTTTCCTTAATGGTCCTCTACATGAGTTAGTATACGTACAGCCCCCGGGTTTGAGGACCCCAAATTTCGAACCATGTCTACAAACTCGATAAGGCGCCTATGGCCTTAAACAAGCCCCACGTGCGTGGTATGAGCACCTTAAAGAGCTTTTGCTAGACCGTGGATTCGAAGTTGGGCAAATCGATCCCACTCTTTTTACTAAGAAGGTTAATGGGGAGCTTTTTGTATGCCAACTTTATGGAGATGACATTATTTTTGGCTCTACTAACCAAGCTTTTAACGATGAATTTTCGAAGCTTATGACTAACAGGTTTGAGATGTCCATGATGGGTGAGCTCAGGTTCTTTCTTGGATTTGAGATCAAACAACTTAGAGAGGGAACCTTTATTAATCAATCTAAGTACATCCAAGACATGCTCAAAAGGTTCAATATGACAGATCTCAATGGCGTTGCTACCCCAATGCAAACAAAGTGTCATCTTGAGCTCAATCCCAAGGGTAAAGACGTGGATCAAAAGGTATACCGATCCATGATCGGCTCTCTCCTTTACCTTTGCACATCTAGGCCCGATATCGTGTTAAGTGTAGGAGTGTGCAAGGTACCAAGCCGCCTAAAGAAAGCCACTTAGTGGCGTTTAATCTTCCGATATCTGGTTCATTCCCCAAATTTTGGGCTATGGTATCCCAAGGGTTCAAGTTTCTCTCTATGTGGTTACACTGATTCAGATTGGGCTGGTGACAAAGATGATAGGAAATCAACCTCTGGTGCATGCCAATTCTTGGGCAGGTCTCTAGTGTGTTGGTCATCAAAGAAACAGAATTGTATTTCTCTCTCAACCGCCGAAGCTGAATATGTTGCTGCTGCAAGTGCTTGTACTCAATTGTTATGGATGAGGCAAACTTTAAAGGAATATGGTGTCAATTGTGACAAAGTGCCTCTTTTATGCGACAATGAAAGTGCTATCAAAATTGCTTACAATCCCTTGCAGCATACAAGAACAAAACATATAGAGATTCGCAACCACTTTATTCGGGATCATGTTGCTCGTGGAGATATTGCTCTATCCTTTGTGAGCACGAAGAACCAACTTGCTGACATTTTCACGAAGCCTCTTGATGAAGCAAGATTTTGTTATTTGAGGAATGAGCTAAATATCATAGATTCAAGGAGCTTGGCTTGACTCCCCTTGCACACTCACTTGCGCTTATTCATGTATTTGGTTTAGATGCGGGCATATACATAGGGGGAGTGTGGTCCTAATTGATTGGGCCAACCCTCCCCCCATAATGCCGAAAGCAAGTAAAATCATTTCCCTTAATATCATTTTGTGATATGTGGGTCATCGATGAGCATTGGTTTTGAACTCAAGATACATCTTCGCGGTGTCATGCCATGCGCTCCACAATGGTGGCCTCGGTCACCGCCCTCTTCCTTGAGAACAGTTGGTTTTTCATGAGTCTCGTTGGATTTTCTTGCATATCTCATGTTCTTATGGAAAACACACTCAAATTTGGCTTTTGTTTCCTTTGATTTTTGCAAATTTGGGTGTGTAGTACCAACTCAGTTTGATGCTCTTCTTCCTTTTTGGTGTTTTGATGCCAAAGGGGGAGAAGTAGTTCTATTAGGGCTCGTGGATTTGCAAGGGTCGGGCGCAAGCTTTTCGATTTTAGTCGTTTTTATTGGCTTGCTTGTGCCCTTTTTCTAGCGTGAACTCCTTTGCTATTTGTGTTCGTTTATGTAAGACTTTGTCGTACTCCACTTTGTTTGGTACTATGTTGGGTACTCATGGAATTCTGGATTTATCTATTATGGACCCCATGGAATTCTGGAATCATGGAACATATTTGGCATATGGATTCATGGGATTATCCATGTATGCTTTGGCTATTCTCATCCCGGTGGTATGACCTTGTTCCTCAATCCACTTTTGTTCCAATTATCTTTGCCATGGAAGTTGTGCTCTCTCTAGTGTGTGTATTTGTATTCAAATGCAAATTTTAAATATGCACACATCTAGGGGGAGCGCCTTTCATCTTAAGGTGGCGATAGCCGGTTTCATTGCAAATCCTAGTATTGTCATCTAACACCAAAAAGGGGGAGATTGAAAGAACATTTCTTAATCTCTAGTGTTTTGTGTGTTAGATAACAATACCAAGGATCATTTAATGTGTGTTAAAGTGTTGCAGCTCTATTTGAGAATAAAGGGAAAATATCTACGCTTTGAGGCGGATAATTTGCCCCTCCCTTTGTCCAAGCAGGCGCAAGCCCCGGAGAGGGGGCGGATTTTTGGACGGATTTTCCGGCCCCGCCGGATAATCCGCCCCTCAGGGGGGCCGGATAATTCGCCCCCCTTGCTCATCGCCAAGGCGCAAGCCCCAGAGAGGGGGCGGGTAAATTTGACTTTATAACTAAAGTAGTGCTATAAATTTGACTTTATAATGACTAGTAATTAGCTTCACTATAATGGAATGGCTAAATAAAAGTGCCAACAATTGCTGGTTTGGGGTCACCTGTTACCATTGTATCTGACTAGTAATTATTGCAACTACAATGGAATGGCTAAATAAAAGTGCCAACAACTATTGGGTTTTGGGATGTCTCATACTATATGTATCTGACTAGTAAGTACTACAACTACAATGGAATGGTCAACTAAAAGTGCCCACTGCTTATTATATCAGGATGACTATCGATACCTGACTAGTAATTGCTGCAACGATAACTGAATAAATAAAACTGCCAACTGTGTGAGTTCCTCGGTTTGACTTCCTCGTTTGGTTTCGAGGGGGAAATACCAGGACGGGTATGCTTGGTGATAGTTTCAGGTTGGATCCAAATAGGTCTTTCTTATCCCTATCTGATAGCCGCCAGTTGTATTGAGTCTCTATAGGTTGTTTAGTGCATGCTGCGCTGCCGCTTTAGTCCACCATACCTATGTAGGCGAGGACCGCCGAATTCTAGTCTCGCTGCATCGCCTCAAGATCGACCGCTCTTTTTTCCTTTGCCTTTGTCGGCACCCCTTTTGTTTAAGCAGGTTTTGAGATCGACGTCGTTAGGTGGTTACCCTTCCGCTTGGCTCAGGCAGGTTATGGACGCCATTGGTTATTCTTCAGGGCTCTTAGCTCAATTTGCATCTTGTCCGTACTCGGACGCTGAATCGTTTTCAAGGTGATTTGGGTCTTTGTACTGTATATTGTATTCTTGATTCATGGAGTCGTTGTTGTATATATCTGTTCTGTGGGTTCCATCATGGACTATTGTGTAATGGTATTACTTCGTTTTCCACCCGCACGAAAGTGCATGGTGGGCACCTTTGAATTGTTTCTATGCGGGTTTGGCGGGAATCGCTGAAAGTTGCATAGGGACGATTCCGAGGGTGTTACAGAGTGGTATCAGAGCTCAGCAGTTACGATACCCCACTGGTCCAGCCTGTAGGATAACCTAGCTAACGGACGTTGCAGAGTGTCAAAACTATTTTGGAAAATCGGTTGGTTAGATCTGATTAGGTCTGTTTTTACTCCTTACCCCTCTGCTATTCTCCTCTTACCTTCGCGTGTTTTGAATCTACCCCCTTATCTTTTATTCGAGTTTAGGAATTCTCGTGGTTGGGATTCTGTCGTACCTTTAGGGTTTCGCTTCCTCTTGTAACGGTGCTTCGACATTTTGTCTTCATGCCATCTGAGGAATCTCCCTCTATGTACCTTCAGTGGACCAAAAATTCACTAAACTTTTTTCTTTGTATCTTCCGGTGTTTTTCAATGCGACGACCACATATCCATCATATCCGATAAAGACTCTACATCACTTCTTTGCTTCCGAACCTCGTTTGTCGAGATCTTCAGTCTAAAATCTGAGGGTTTGATGCATAATCCGTCTGTTCGTGTAAAGAGTAATGCTTTGAGTGCGGGATGGAGTCGCGACCATACCACTACTCTTATCATTCACTTTTGTACATTGAATGGTGGATAGATGCAATTCTTACTCTTTCCATGGAAGTTAGAGGTGGCCTTACCTTTAACTTCGTCCGTTGTTATCCGGAGCGTTCCCTCGACGAACATTATCAACGACCGCTTGTTGGTGATGTCGCCGATTTCAAGATGGAGAAATAATCATTGTTAGTGGTGTCGCGAGGACCTACGCGAAGCGAGAAGATTCAGATCGCCGGCCTTCTTCCCCGTACCATGAGGCGGATCTCGAGGGCGAGATCCATTGTTAGTGGTGTCGAATTGTAGCACCCTGGGTAAAACCAGTACTAGAAAATTGCCTGTTGTTCATATTTTGTGCATCATCATGACATCATGCATATATTTTGCATAAAAACTATTTTCATAAAAGCCTAAGTTGGTTTCTAATTAGCCCTCTCCTTTAATCTTAAACTAAAACCTCGGTCTGTTCAGATCTTTTATTTGTCTAAAAAGTATTTACAAAATGTTTTAAAAATAAAAAGTTTTGTTCGGGGAGACAGTCCGATCGGTCAGGCCAGAGGCCCAACCGGACCAGACTACCTACCACCCGGCCCAAACAAACCTAGTCTAAACTGGCCAGGCCCAAAGGCCCAGCCGGTTGAAAACCCTAGCTAACCCTAGATCCCATCTGCCCTCAACCAGACCCTCTCCTCCCTCACCCCAGCCGCCAGGAACCTCGCCGCCAGTTCCACCTGGTCAATCCGACCATCCCACATGCACCCCACCTCCCGCTTCTGGCCCCACCCCGATCGAACCCGTCCCCCACCTACCCTCGCGTGCGGCCCGCTCCTCTCTCTTCCCCCGACCCGGCGCCTCGCTCGCAAATCGCGTCCGCCGCCGCCAATCGCCTTCCTAACCCGCCCTCTCCTCTCCTCTTGCCGGCCACCGCTTGAGCGCCCTCGATCCACCATCTCCTCTCCTCACCACAACCACTGCCGCGGTGATACCTCCCGCGCCCGCCGCTTTCGTGCTTCCTCGCAACCACCGCGTCGCTGCGTCGCCCGAACGAGCTCGCCGACCTGCATCCGCCTCATCCCCGAGATCCTGCCCTCGTATCCACCTTGGCTGCGTCGAGCGTCCCCCGGCCTCGAGCGCCACCGTCCTTGATGTCGGCTTCGTCTCTCTGCTGCGGCCTCCATCAGGCGGGCCACCACCGACCCGAGCCGCCTTCGGCGCGCCCTCGCCTTTTCCGTCTGCAGGAACTGCGGCGACAAAGACTGCGTTGTCGCCCGCGCCCTTTCCCTCGAGCCGTTTCCTGCAGCGCGTCGTCCCTGGCTCGTCTTCAAGTGCCCAGCGTCCTCTCTAGGCACGCTTTGCCGCTTCTGCGGCGTGGTTGCTCGGTTCCGTTTCCTGTCATCCACGACTAAGGGTGTGTGTATCTCCTGTTCCTTTACATGTGCTCGATTGGGTGTTGTTGCTGTTCCTAGTCACAACTTCTGTATAATGTGTCTCCTTGTGACAACTGCTACCCCGATGCTCTGTTTGTTTCGTGACGATAGTGCCGAAGACGGAGACCAAGTACCTTTCCAAGATTGACAAGTGAACAAGGTTTCCGATGCACAACATCAACAGGATCGACAAGTGGCGAGGTGACCTGAAGTATGCCCAGCAAGGACGGTCCGATATCAATATCTTCACCATGGGACACCAAGTTCTCCTCGCAGACACCAAGACCTCGATCCCAGCTGCGAACCGATCTCGTCGGAAATCGAAGACCGATCCCGGCGGGACCGAACCACCCCCGAAAACCTCAAGATCGCTGTCATGGAACCGAAGACCGAACCCGAACCATAGCACGCCAAGATCGTCGATCCCCAATGTGTGACCTTTTTGCCGAGACCCTATTTTATAAATGATATATATACTTGTTGCATCTCAATTGTCATGCTTGAATACATATTTGTGTGGTTTGGGGGCATTATGCCGATTCACCTTGTAACTAAATATGGAGACCATATGCGGGCGATCTAGTCTAATATTGGTCCTATTTAAATTGTGTAGCGGACCGATGCTATGTTTTGCCATGTTAATACAACAATTAAATTGCAGGGTATCTAAACAATATGAACTTATTAATTAATTGTCGGGACCCCGGTTCCGCTTAATATTGCCTAATTGCATCGCATCTTTGCCATGTCATACATCATACATGCATCATGCCCGATCTTTTGCCGTAGCATTAAATAGTGCATCCGGTGTTTCTTCTAGTGCTTTGCTTCTTCACGGATTAGGCCGACGAGTTGATGCGAGTGTCGACCCGATCTTCGGATGAACCTTCGGCAATGTTTCAGGCGAGCAATCTCCCCCTTTCTACCTATATTACTTTTATAGTATTTATTCCCTCCTGTTGATCTATTGCTATCTGTGTTGCGATGCTCTAGTTTCCGTACCCGTGATATCCCTTGCAGCCTCATATTGCCTTGGACACATCCTATTACCTGTTGTTTGGTAGATAGTTGGACTGGCGTGTCGTAGTCGCTTGCTCAAGTGTTGTTGCGTGTCGTCAAGCACCATAGTTGTTGGAAGACTGCCTTATGCTTTATGTTGGAGATGATTATAACTTTAATTACCGTTTAATAACTAAAATTGAAGTAAGTAAATAATGCAGAGGCACAGGTGGGCAATAGATGTTATTTGGTTTTTAACCGCCCACTTGTGTCCCGTAGGACCCCGAGTACTTGATACCTGTTCTTTGAATATTCGCACTATCCGCATGTGGGACCATGAATCCCCCTAGCCAGAGCTTGAGTCATATTTATTTCTTGGGGCCACAAAGTAGTTTGGGGCTTTATTACTATCCTATACTTATGCCATGCTTTACTGCTTATTTACGATTGCGTGGAGCGCTTTATCTGTTAGGAACAAATGTGGAATGTTTTCGCGGTATCTACAAGCCCAGTCACACTTTCGGGTTCCCAGTCGTTTACAGCCATTGGCACAAACCTCTGGGTCCGTCTCGGAGTCGGCCAACTTCGTCGTGGGTAGCTTGGTGGGGTGGCCCCCTGAAATTTATATGAATCTTGCAATTGCTCTGTCGTGATGCCTCGTTGGGTTTTTATTGGTTTTTCTCGAGGTTGATCGTGCGTGTGTTGCTATTTGTGCCCCCGCAGGTAAAACTTTCAAAGCCGTCCGCGGTTATGGACGACTTGGAGCACATTATCTCGATCATAGACAACTATAACTAAAGTAGTGCTATAAATTTGACTTTATAATGACTAGTAATTAGCTTCACTATAATGGAATGGCTAAATAAAAGTGCCAACAATTGCTGGTTTGGGGTCACCTGTTACCATTGTATCTGACTAGTAATTATTGCAACTACAACGGAATGGCTAAATAAAAGTGCCAACAACTGTTGGGTTTGGGATGTCTCATACTATATGTATCTGACTAGTAAGTACTACAACTACAATGGAATGGTCAACTAAAAGTGCCCACTGCTTATTATATCAGGATGACTATCGATACCTGACTAGTAATTGCTGCAACGATAACTGAATAAATAAAACTGTCAACTGTGTGAGTTCCTCGGTTTGACTTCCTCGTTTGGTTTCGAGGGGGAAATACCAGGACGGGTATGCTTGGTGATAGTTTCAGGTTGGATCCGAATAGATCTTTCTTATCCCTATCTGATAGCCGCCAGTTGTATTGAGTCTCTATAGGTTGTTTAGTGCATGCTGCGCTGCCGCTTCAGTCCACCATACCTATGTAGGCGAGGACCGCTGAATTCTAGTCTCGCCGTGTACTGGCCTCAGTACTGACCGCTCTCTTTTTCCTTTGCCCTTTGTCGGCACCCCTTTTGTTTAAGCAGGTTTTGAGATCGACGTCGTTAGCAGGGTTACCCTTCCGGCTTGGCCTGGGCAGGGTTATGGACGTCATTGGTTATTCTTCAGGGCTCTTAGCTCAATTTGCATCTTGTCCGTACTCGGACGCTGAATCGTTTTCAAGGTGATTTGGGTCTTTGTACTGTATATTGTATTCTTGATTCATGGAGTCGTTGTTGTATATATCTGTTCTGTGGGTTCCATCGTGGACTATTGTGTAATGGTATTACTTCGTTTTCCACCCGCACGAAAGTGCCTGGTGGGCACCTTTGAATCGTTTCTATGCGGGATTGGCGGGAATCGCTGAAAGTTGCATAGGGCCGATTCCGAGGGTGTTACATTGCTTCTCCTCCCGGTCTTTGAGCGTGTCCTATGGGCGCATATGTATCTGTGTGTGTTGGGTTTGTGTTTTGCGATGTGGGTGTTCTCTAGCTTGTGTGGTGTGGACCGTTTGTTCGTGCACTTTGGATGTTGTATGGATGTTGCTTTATTTATAAAGTTGGGCGTATGCCTGTTTCGAGAAATGTTTATCAGTATGACGAGGGATGGGTGAAAAAACATACTACAACTTTGATTTGGCGACGGTGCGCCTTTTCTTTCTTAATCAAGGCGTTGAGGTAGCTACTTTCAGCAAAAACATCTGCATATGCGTAGCAAAGCTCACATCATAATTGTCAGACCATGTACTATGTAGTCTTAAAGCGGTTCAAAGGGCTGGAGGAATCGGTTCCACACATGGTAGGGCATCGGCTCATAAGTTCCGACAAGAAAAACAGAGCAATATCTTGGTTTGGTTTTTCGCATGCATTTGTGGGTCCTTTGGCAGAGATGTGAGAAAAGAAAAGGATAGAAAGGAATTGAAAATGACTAGTTGTTTATTTTAAAATGGGACCCACGGGCGATTCAACACCTAGCAGAAAAATTGCTACCGATTTTTACTTTGACACATTTTTGGTTGAATCGGCTCAACATAGTGCATGGCCTCAAAGCGTCCTCTGTTTGCATGGCTGAACTTTTAAACTCTATCATGCATCCCTTGTTCCTGAAACCGTATAACTGGGGCTGGAAGAGGAAAGAGTAACTCACATAGTATTAAAAAGAGTACATGAAAAATACTTGAAACTTATCCAAACACAATGCCAAAATAAAATTAGGTTAGCCGGGATTTGCATCGTGACATAAAATATATAAACCGTATCGAGACAAAACCAAGTCAAATTAATGGGACTAAGGGAGTAGGAAAAATTAAAATAGTCATTTTTTAATGTGTTGAAGAAAAACCAATAATATGACACCAAAAAAGTAACATATGGCTCACCTGAACGGGAGGGGATGGCTGTCGCCGAGCCAGTGGGGGCGCATGTCAGGTGTCAAGTCAACTCAAAAACAGCCTGCACCGTGTCTCTTCTTTTTGAGGGCGAGAATTGGTTTTTCTTATCGCAAGCTAAACACACAAACTACTTTGCGTTTAACACACGTCAAGAACAACGTGAATCATCAACCACATATACTCACACAATGTGTACCGAAGACTAGAGCTATGGTGCTTCCATTTCTTTTTTTGCGGGGATGGTGCTTTCAAGTAGACAAAATTGGCACAGTACTAAATACTAGAGTTATGGTGCTTTCAAGTTGATGAGTCATCCCGGATGTCTCGCTATCATCGAAAACTTCATCCGGACAAGCATCTATATATAGATATCCATTTGGACACCTGCATCAACTTAGACATTTCATGTCACTTCTTGTACTGGATCATCTTATGTGTGCAAGAACAGAGTATGCAAGAGAGAGGATGGAAGAGAACATAAAAATGATGCATTTTAATCTGCTTAGGTTCCACAAATGATTAATGGCTTCAGCTAAGATCAACAAGTCTCATGTTATCATATCTTTTGCTCTTCAATCGATGCCACGATAGAGATGGTGCAAAAATAGCTCTTGAAAAACAAGTTATGGTGGAGAACAATGAAAAATTAAAATGTTTCAAATTGAAAAATACAAAGTACTAGGGAGGTGATGTTATATAAACATGTAAAAATTGCAAGAGCAGTCTAGAAAACGCAAATTCGCCATAACTAGTAAAAAAAGATCATACATACATCCTAGATGAATATGAGTTTGTACTTGAAACTTCACATGATCATAGGACATCACCAATCTAACACGGATTTTTTTATCATAACTTAGTTCCGACTGGATACTGCAGTTATTTTACCGTGCGAAATAACATTTTTTTGTGTGTTCTTTCAACTAGTTATAACTTCTAATCTATATGAGGGGCAATGTACTTAGTATTTTATCTTTTCTTAGATGAAAACACTTTGTATCTCCTCACTCCGATCGAGTTGGTTTCATGGACAATGGGGAAGCAAGCCTCTATGGTTTCTTCTCATTATGTGCCAAGCCTGCCCCGTCGCTATAACCCGCTGTGTCGGTTGCCACTGGAAGCGTGGGATTTCCTGGGGTCGTGGCTCCGGTGATGCAGATCATGCCCGAGCTACATGAGATGTGTAGGGTGTCTACTTCCCCTTTGCCGATGGTGCATCGTCTGGTGGACTCCCTTGTGGCCTTGGCTATGGATCTGTCGTCAGCACCACCACTGTTGGATCTCGTCCAGCTGCTTGAATTCGTGAACCATGAATATTTGGGTGCTTCTGTTTTCCACTATCTACAAAATTCAGGTGGTTCATGTGAGTGACGAGGTTGTGGCATCTGGTGCATTTCCATTTGTTCACAGTGCTCTATTTTCCAATAAACGTTGTGATTTACTTGCTATCTTAGGGGATGCCGCCGTCCCTCGATGTGGCAAGACAATTGGTTGCCTCTTGTTGGAGAAACCAAGTAGGGGCAAGAGCAAGAAGGCTGGGTGCTAGCCATCGCCCCTGCATTTTGAAGGAGAATGTTTCAAGGAAAAGAAAAAGGAGTCGTGCCTTAGGGAAGGCATCCACAACTGCTTGATGAATCTCGTCTTCTCAGGTTGTCCGGTGTCTATGTGGTTGAGTTCGTACGTCCTTGGGTTTTGTTTTGAGTGGCATTCTTTTGTAGGGTGTTGATTCATGCAGACGCACCTGCACCCAAGGCAGCCCGTGATGCAGCCAAAGGCTTAGTCCCAAAAATGCACTAAAATTCCTTTAAATATTTAGAAAAAAATATATTAAAATAGTAACTTAAAGCCTACACATGGCCAGCCCGGTGCGTGGCGCATTTCTGGATCAACCCTGGATTCATGTGTGTGGTTTGCGGTTGTAGCGCGTTATGTGTGTTTGATAATATGTTTTTTTGTGTGTCTTGAGACGCCTTGGAGTTTCATGCTTTGGGAGTAATCAACCATGTGAATGTTCTAAAGGTTTTCACCGAGTTTCTCGTCAATTAACCGAGCTATTCTCTTCTACAAGTATTTTGGCACCGTTTAAAAATAAACTATAGCACAAAACAGAAATGCTTTTATGCTGGTTTTGGAAGTAGAAAGTGTACTTGATCGCACATTGCGTCGGGCCGACGACCATTATGAAATAGGGAAAGTGAAGACACTACTTCTTCAAATATAAAAACATGCATATCATCTACCACGATCCACCTGTCTTTCCCGTTTCCACGGAAGATGCCGGTGGCCGTCAAAGCCCGATAATAGAACCTTAATCAATACAGTACTTGGCTTATCTTCGACAGGAAAAAACAAAAACAACTGGAAAATACGAACGCATGTCATTTGTTTGAACATGGATCGGGTTCTGATCATCACCATGGACGGCTGTTTGTTTCCGTAGTGTTTTAGCTTACCTTTGAAACCACGACCTAGACCCGGGATTAGTCAAACCAAGCCTGATTTCTTTTTCTGATCCGCATCAATAATTAATTGTATACATTATCACACTGATGTACTCCTTGTGTGGCTGTGCAGTGTGCACCTGTGATCCCTCCACCATCAGGGTAATATTATAGTATCAGCGTGCACTAGAAATGTGTGACTAACCGACCACAACATTACGATATGCCTATGTGATTAGCATGACTTGGTTCCATTAATTCTTCTTAAATTCGATCGCTTATCACTAGACTCGGGAAGAAATACAATGCGATAGCACCATAAGGTTCACTCTAGTAAAAGTCAATCGAACGATAATATTAAGTAATAAAACGACATCGACTTGCAGTGTATTCATTGAGAAAATATACCACACAAAATAAATGATGGTTGACATGGCACACAAAAAACATTGAATACACTGATTCTAATGACAGCTGGATTCAGGCCCCATCTTGAGCGACGTCTCCTGAAAGCACCGCCTAGCAATTGAACCGGTCAGCCCAGCCGCCATGCCCCAGAGCAGCACCTAGCCCTTCACCAAAGCGGAAGCAACACATTTCCACACCAGGAAGAAAGACAATGCCCCCAAGGAATGAACTAGGACCCTCGTTGGCAAAGACAATATCCAATCCCAAACACAACACACAGGGCCATAGAGAAAATTAGGAGAGAAAACCCCTACTCCTGGCAGATAGAACTACAATACAAAGCGGCAACCAGTCCGCCGCCGATGATAGATAGGACCCATGCTATAGAAAGTTGCATGCAGACATCTACTAGTTTGAGCATATAGTTTTACTAGCAAAACAGTGACGATGAGCAAGGTAGGGTTCATGTGTTCGAGATTGGAGTAGATTATCCATGGGAGCTGTTTTTTTACCTATACTATTGGAACTACAAAATAGTGTCTGGTTAATCATCTCAGACCTATTTTGGGTGAATTGATTGTCATGGTATTGCCGACGAGTACGCCATGGAGGGGTCCTCACAGTGCGTGTTTAAAGACGTGGGGGAAGACGGGCGGTTGACGGGTACGAGATAACACAGCTTACCCAGGTTCAGATCCCACGATGGTGGCGGAATCCTACTCCTGCTATAAATCACTATAAGGGCAATACGCCGAGTTACAGGGATTGGTTCGCTGTGCGAGGTTGTCTGAGATTGTGTGAAGTTATGCCCTAAAGGCTCCCATAGGCCCGACTTATATAGTCGCCAGGTCCTAGGGTTACAGGGAAAAGTCCTAGCCGGATAGGTTACAGAGTCCTACACCGTCTATTACTAGTCTTGTGTGTCTTGTACTCCAAGGATTCGGGTACGTCAGTGACTCCAACCGTAGCCTTCATTTATCCGGCATGGGCCTCCCTTCTGGATTCATCTAACTGGGCCACCCAGCAGGCCATAGGCCATGCTACCAACTGTGGGCCACCCGGGTTAGCCGGATAAGAGACATGCTATAAGGATACCCATATAGCATATCCCCAACAGTAGCCCCCGGAGAACTCCGAGATCTTGCGCCGTCTTGCCTCTTTACGTGGAATGCTCCGTCTAGATGGATGTCGGCAAATCGTCAAGCAACATCTTGTAGTCCTCCCAAAGAACCCTGCAAAGTTGTCTCCATCTTCAACTTGTAAGTCGGAGAAATGTTGAATCTTCCATCGTACTCTTCTGTAGCCGGACTAGACCCGTCCATGCCGGAATCTTCGATGTGACGGCTCATCTGCCTGTGTCAGCTAGGGCGACGTAGGCTTAGGCCAGCGACGCCTCATAACTCACACATGTAGAGAACGCAATCATGTCCGATTTTCCCCCGCGAACGATACGAAATGTTGGCGGCGACGATTGGAGACGTGGCGAAATTTCCGCTCACGTTCACGAACACGTTGTCTATGCGGCAAACGTCCGATCAAGCTGCACGAATCTCGACGCTGGAGATGATAAATAGTAACAGCGGTGGAATTTTCACCTTTTACCTCATTCTCCTCGCATCATCTTCTTCCTCCAGCGCGCGCCTCCTTGAGCTCTCCGCGAAAACTTTCGAAAAACCCTAGCGCCAATCCGCACCAGTCACCTCCATACTCACTCCATGGCTAGCAGCAGCACTTCCCCTTCCATGGCGGTGTCGAGCGAAGCCGCGGCAAAGCCAGCAAGCTCCATCGTCGTGCCCCCAGAGGGTTTGGTCATCCCCGTTTCTGCGGTGTTTGAGTCCACCGGCGGCGACCATAATCCAGCAGCGCTGGAGCCGTTGGAGGAGGAACTTGATTCGCATAAGGGCGACTGGCGCGGCTCAGACATCACTGCCCGTGATATCCAAGAGCTGATCGTCGAGGGATACCTCCCTGCGACGGAGGGGCTCGCCTGGCGGGCGATGCCGACCGGCGAGGTGAAACCTTCTCCCCAAGCTGGAGAAAAGGTGTACCTCAAAGCCCAACTGGTACGTGGCGTCTCCCTGCCCATCTCCAACTTCTTCCTCTCCGTCTTGAATCATTATAGAGTCCAGCCCCAGAACCTCTCCCCCAATAGTATCTAAGCGCTTAGCAACTACGCGGCGCTCTGCGAAGGTTACTTAGGGATAAGGCCTAGACTAGACCTCTTCGTGTATTTCTTCACCGTCAAGCGAGAAGTCGGAGCCGTCAAAGATGAACTTAGAAATTGTGGCACCATAAGCTTCAAGATCCGTCCTGGCCGGCGGTTCCCCGACATCGTAGGCCACGAGTCCTGCAAGAATTGGCAATGTACTTACTTCTATAGCCCGGATATCCCTCTGGCTGGCCGAGAAGTAACGTACCCGGACTTCGTAGATGGAGCCGCCGCTGAAGTTTCCACATGGAGATCCCAAGCCTCCCTTCCATCCGACATCGACGCCTCCCGCGCTATAAGGCAGATAGAGTGGCTTGTAGACACGGGTTTGACCGGCTTGGACCTAGCCATGTGCTGGTTTATCAGGCGAATCCAACCTCTTCAGCACCGCTTGAAGTTGATGCACGAGTATACCAACGATAGAAGGGATAGCCTCCGCATCTCCGTGGATAACTTCTCGAGCGACTCCGTCAAGCTTCGCCTCAAGGACATCGTCAAGGTGAAGGACAAGCAACGCGGCTTTGCCATCACCTACGACATGTTCATAGAGAGCAAGTTCCTAAAGGTATTTATTTTCCGTGTATGACATTTACTCTAGTTCTTTCCGTCTAATCAACTTCCATCTCATTTAACACGGTGGTCCTTCTCTTAACAGCTTTGCGACATAGATGAGGACAACATGGCTCCCAAAATCTATGGACCAAAGATGAAGGAGGATACCGTCGTGTCCGACGATGATGCTCCGGTGGCACGAAAGCGGAAGAGCTCCACCTCTGACGCTACCGACGAAGGCAAGAAGAAGAAGACGGAGGGTGGAGCCTCCAAAAAGACTACCGCCGCCCTGGAGGCGGAGAAAAGAAAATCCATCGGGATCCCTTTTGCCAAAGCACCCCCACTTGTGTAAGCTTCTTTTCTTCCGACATTGTCTATTTAATTGTCTTCCTCCTGTACTTATGCACTTTGCACGTTTCAGGAAGAAAGCCATGACCAGCTTGAAGAAGACCTCCAAATCATTGGGGGCTTCTAAAACCGTGAAGGACATGCTGCATCGTGACGCATCTCCCGCCATCGCCCCTACCACTCCCTCCGTCAATCCCTCGTCTGCCCCGACAAGCTCACAAACTAAGGAGGCATCTGTCCCTTCCGCCATGGAAGTGGACTCAGGTGCTTCTATCGAGCTCGCTGTTGTCGGCGAGAAGGCGACGCAGGAGAGTGACGCCCACCAAATGGCTGAAGCTCCGGCTAAGGATGCCATCGATGTGTAAGGCGGTGGAAGCTGGTACTTCCGGGGCGCCCTTGCTCCCCAGAAACCTTTTGAGTTTCTAAAGATAGTCTACTCGGCACTTATGCCGAGTAGCACAACTCTGGTTCCTGGTGCAGCACCGACATCTCCGACATGAGGTCTTGAGGAGCTCCTCCGACAAGCAGATATCTTGCAAGGAAACAACATCTCCTTTGGCAAGCTGCTGGCCAAGAGAGCTACCAATCTCAAGATCATTGCACTTGTAAGTTTTATTTGCCTTTTGCATTTCATATGAGTATCCCACTGTAGCCCCCGAGGATGTAGACGGAAAACCTTAGGTCTTTGCGTCTAGATGCTCTAAGAGTAACCATAGTAGAAAACTTCTCACTGTAGCCCCCAAGCATTTAGATGGAATGAACTATTCCGACTAGATGCTTTAAGAGTAGCATACGCAGTGTTTATAAATTTCCATATTGTAGCCCCCAAGCTTCTAGTTGTAACTGTATTAGTTCCGACTAGATGCTTAAAGAAAAGCTAAGCATATATCCGAGTTAAAAACTTTATACTGTAGCCCCAAAGCTTCTAGTTGTAACTGAATTAGTTCCGACTAGATGCTTAAAGAAAAGCTAAACATATTGTTAAGTCAAAAACTCTCACTGTAGCCCCCGAGCGTCTAGGTGGAAAATTTCCGGCTAGAGGCTCCAAGTAGACCAAACAACGTTTTAACTTTTTTCCCTTGCTTCCACAGAACGAGAATGCTCGGAGGGGCATGGCCAATGACAAGTATCAAAAGATGCGCGCAGACCTTGAAGCTGAAAAGGGTAAAACTGCCATCTTGAAGGAACATATCATCAAGAACAAGAGTCTGTTTTCTTTTTGCGCATCCCGTCTTGTTTTTGTGCCCATATTCTCCGATTACTCACTATGTACTTTGAATTCTCCGACTTGTAGAACACGTTGCCAAGGCTAAGGACATTGTCGAACAATCCAAGCACATTCAGCAGCTAGATAGCGAAAACAAGATCCTTAAGGAGGAGAGGAAGGACATGCTGAAAATGCATGAGGAGTCAATGAAGGCCCTGCAGGACTCCGCCACCGAGGAAATCAATCGCTTGAAGGAGGAGATTGCGATCTTAAAAGATCAGAAGCAAACCGAAGAGCAGAATCAACGCCATAGCGAAGCGTATAAGCTCCTCCGACAAGAGAAAGAATCCTTGGCGGACACCCTCTAGCAGGCTGAGGCCAGCATCTTCAGTAAGCTTTCTCCGCCTTGGATTTCTGCAGTCTGGATACTCTGAATTGTTGAACTCATGTGCTCCTTGTCGGATTTTTCAGCTCCTATGGGTTTAACCCGTTCGCCTCCTCCGGCCAAGGAATGCATGGTTCTTGCCGGCAACTTCATCAACACCGCCATCACGCAAGCCAAAGAGATCGCCAAGCCCCTCCAGATCAATATCAAGGCATCGGACTCTATGGCGAAGTACTCAAAGATATTGCGTCGAGCCCTCGAGCGTATCTCAAGCTGGAAAGCTTCATGTGCATGGGCTGGCGCAAGGATGGCGCTGTCAATGGTAAAGGCACATTATGAAGATGCCAACATTGATACGGTGACCTCTAGAATCCCCGACGTGGATGACGATGGCAAAGCTATTAATCACCAATCCATCTTGTCATCACTCGCGGGCTATGACACCAGAGTTGCCGAGTTAGTCGATGTCAACATCTTCGTGCCAAGGAATACCATCGATGACGGCAACCACAGCTCCTTCGAGTCCCTTCACACCGCCGACTTCGAGGATGGCTCTCCTGCTGCTGATGATGTTGTGTCCAAGTCGCCTGCGCCAAAGGAATGAAGAACAACTTTGTAATATTTGTTTCACCTTTGGTGCCTATGCGGAAAAAACTTATGGATGTAATGTTAAGGCGGAAAACAATGCTTGTTATTTCCTGCTACTCAAGAACTAATTTCCAGCATGTGTATATTTTTAAGCAAGTGCTGACTTGTCCATTGCTTTGGTTCTTATGCTTGACTTTTCGTGAGTCAGAAGACTCGTTGTCGAAACCATGCGCTCAGGTGATGATACCCAATGGCACCGTCAATAACCTAAGCACAAAATCACCGATAATAAGTGCCAAAAGTCACTACTCCAGAATCCACATAAAACGAAAGAATGTGTGTACCGTAAAACTTAAGCTAACGCCCGTAAGCGGAATTTTCACAAGTGCAATCGCAAAACTTGTGCATAAAGGTTTTATATGATCCAAAAATGAACACTAAAGGAGGTAAAAGACTCAGAAATATGAGTGAACCAGAGAGCTTTATTTCATTGATCATATAAGAGGTACACAATTAGATAAAAATGCTAAGTGTAAAAAGGACGTAGCTGTGCTATGTTCCATGGCCGATCAAGCTCCGGGTAGTCATCATCCGGGTCACGTCGTTTACGCTTATGATCCTCGTTGGGTCTATCCTTCAGTTCACGGTTGTCAACGAAGTAGTAAGACCCATTGAGTAGCGACTTGCTTATGATGAACGGTCCTTTCCATGGCGGGGATAACTTGTGTGACTTCTTCTGCTTAAGTCGGAGCACCAAATCCCCTCTTTAAACGAGCGATGCCGGACGCGGCGACTATGGTAGCTGCGTGGCTTCTGCTGGTATATGGCGGATCTTTGGCATGCCAAAATGCGCTCCTCCTCGAGAAGGTACACATCTATGCGTCTAGATTCTTCAGCGTCATCTTCATCGTAGGCGGCAACTCTTGGTGCATCGTGAAGTATGTCGGAAGGTAGGATGGCTTCTACTCCATAAACCATGAAGTAAGGGGTGTAGCCGGTGGATCTATTGGGTGTAGTTCGTAATCTCCACATCACAGATGGTAGTTCCTCCGCCCAGGCTCCAGCTGCTCTGTGTAGCGGTGCCTCAAGACGTGGCTTGATTCCCTGCAGAATTAATCCATTGGCTCGCTCGATCTGGCCATTGGATTGTGGATGTGCCATAGATTCAAGGTCAAGTCGGATGCCCTTCTCCCAACAATAAGCCTCTACTTCTTCGAGAGACAATTTGCTGCCGTTGTCGGTGATAATGCTGTGTGGGAGACCGAATCTCACAACTAGATCCCGGACAAACCTGAGGGCAGTTGCCCCATCAAGCTTTCTAATGGGTTTAGCTTCTATCCATTTAGTGAATTTATCAATTGCTACAAGCAGATGTGTAAATCCACATGGTGCCGTTTGTAACGGTCCCACCATGTCTAGCCCCCAGACTACAAACGGCCAAGTTATTGGTATTGTTCGCAATTCTTCAGTAGGAACATGTGGTTGTCGGGCATAATACTGGCATCCCATGCATGTCTCAACCATCTTGTCGGCGTCCGCCTTTGCGGTCAGCCAGTAGAATCCTTGCCGGAAGGCTTTCGCGACCAACAATCGAGGAGCGGCGTGATGCCTGCAATATCCGAGATGGATTTCGCGTAGGATTTACATACCTTCTAGCTGGGAAACACACTTTAGGTATACACCGGTAGTGCTCCTTTTGTAGAGTTGCCCATTGATTATGGTGTAACCCTTTGCTCGACGTACTATTTACCGTTTTTCGACCTCGTCGTCAGGCGAAGTTACGTGTTCGAGATATTTCATGAACGGTTTTGTCCAAGCCGGAGGGACCTTTGTCACCATGTTGACGAAAGAGTCAGCTCTATCCGGGTTGTTGATGTCGGCTCCCTTCATGGATGGTGTGCGCAGATGCTCTAGGAAAACTCCTGGCGGAATTTGCTTGCGCCCTGATCCAAGCTTAGATAGCAGACCAGCTGCCTCATTTTGCTCCCTAGGCACATACTTGACTTCGTAGCCCAAGAAGTTCTTGGCTATCTCGTCTACTTTGTCTCGATATGCCGCCATCATAGGGTTTCGCGCATTCCAGGTGCCAGCCACCTGCTGGGCAACCAAGTCGGAATCTCCACAGCAAACTATGTGCTTGATGCCAATATCCTTGGCTACACGTAGTCCGTGAATGAGTGCTTCATACTCCGCCATGTTATTTGTAGCCTCGAAGTGGATCTGTAGAACATAGTGTAGCTTGTCGCCAGTTGGTGACTGTAGCAATACACCATCTCTCGAGCCGTTGAGCATCTATGATCCGTCAAAGTGCATCACCCAGTACTCTGGTTCCGGCAACGGAGTAGCATCTGGCATCTCCGTCCAATCTGCAACAAAATCCGCCAAGGCTTGTGACTTGATGGCGTCGCGTCTCTTGTAGGTGATCTCAAAGGCGGCAAGTTCGATGCCCCACTTCGCGACCCTTCCTGTGGCGTCGCTATTGTTGATAATGTCGGACAGTGGAGTCTTGCTCACCACTATGATTGGGTGCTCCTGAAAGTAGTGCCTCAGCTTCCGGGAAGCGAGGAATACTCCATAAGCTATCTTCTGGTAGTGTGGGTAACGCTGCTTGGACTCCGTCAAGACCTCGCTTACATAGTAAACTGGTCGCTGAACTTCATACTCATAGTCTGGTTCCTTCCGCTCTACCACGATGACGATGCTGATTACCCGGTTGGTTGCCTCCATGTAGATTAACAGGGGCTCGCCAGGCTCGGGGGCTGCAAGGATAGGCGCTGAGGAAAGAATTTCCTTGAGCTGCTTCAATGCTGCATCTGCTTCGTTCGTCCATGTGAATTTGTCCGCCTTCTTCAACAACTTGTACAGCGGGAGAGCCTTCTCTCCAAGCCGGCTGATGAACCGAATAACTATTGCAACACAACTTGTTAGTCGTTGGATGTCCTTTAGGCATGTCATACGGTTTATGTTTAAGATGTCCTTGATTTTCTCCGGGTTCACCTCGATTCCGCGCTGGGAAACGATGAATCCCAACAATTTGCCTGCTGGAACCCCGAAGACGCACTTCTTAGGGTTAAGCATCATGTTGTATTTCCGGAGATTATCAAAGGTTTCTTTCAAGTCGGAGATTAAGTCATTTGACTTTTTAGACATCACCGCAATGTCGTCCACATAGGCGTGAACGTTCCGACCAATTTGGTCGTGAAGGCAATGTTGCATTGTCCGCTGGTACGTAGCACCTGCGTTTTTCAGCCCAAAGGGCATCGTAACATAGCAAAACATATCGTATGGGGTAGTGAATGAAGTGGCCAATTGGTCCGACTTCCTCATCTTGATCTGGTGGTATCCTGAGTATGCATCGAGAAAACACAAAAGTTCCGAGCCATCCGTCGAGTCAATGACTTGGTCAATGCGAGGCAAAGCAAACGAATCTTTGGGACACGCTTTGTTCAAGCCGGTGTAATCAACGCACATTCTTAATTCATTGGTTCCCTTTTTGGGGACAAGTACAGGATTGGCCACCCATTGGGTGTGAAGGACTTCTCGAATAAAACTAGCCTTAATTAACCTAGCTATCTCTTTGCCAATGGTGCGTCTCTTCTCATCTCCAAAGTGTCATAGAGGTTGTTTCACTGGTTTGGATTTTGGATCAATGTTTAAGCTGTGCTCGGCAAGTTCCCTAGGTACACCTTTATGTCGGCAGGCTGCCAGGCAAAGATGTCCCTATTCTTACGAAGGAACTCGACGAGCGCGCTTTCCTATTTGGGATCCAGGTTCGTCCCAATGGCGGTGGTCTTGGAGGCATCGCCTACCACAAGTTCCACCTGCTTGGTCTCGATGGCGGCCTTGAACGCAGGAGCAGAGTCGGATATCTGCTTCTTCGACGCGGGCATCTCTAAGTCATCGACCTTGCTCTGGATCTGTTTGAATACTTCGCTGTAGAGGACAGCTTCCACAACGGCTGCTTCATTGATATCGCAGTCCCTTGCCTTGGTAAAGCTTCCGGATACGGTGATGACACCGTTTGGTCCGGGTATCTTGAGTTTGTTATAGACGAAGCATGGCTTGGCCATGAACGTGTGGAATATGTCGCGGCCGAATATGACGTGGTACACGCTCTTGAAGGGGACCACCTCGAAGGTCATGCGCTCTTGGCGGTAATTGTTAACATCGCCAAAGGCAATCTGAAGTGTAATGCACCCAAGGGACCGAGCCTCCCGACCAGGAACTACGCAGTGGAAGATGGTGTTGGTCCGCCTTAGGTTTGCCTCCGTCAAATTCATCTTCTGTAGTGTATCCAGGTACATGATGTTGATGCTGCTTCCACTATCCACCATACACTTGGTGAACTCCACACCGTCAATCAAGGGGTTGATGACCATGGCGTACTGGTTCTCCGTAGGGATAAGGTCTGGGTGGTCCGTCCTATCCCAAGTTATTGGAACCTCCGACTAGCGCAGGTACTAGGGAACTGGGGGTAGAGTAGCCATCAGGATCCTCAGAGAGGTCTTCTGTTGTCAGACGGTGGGGGTGCGAAGGAAAGTGTGGTAGACTGGTGCCTTCTTTGCGAAGGGGTTCTTGCCCTTATCGTCGCTCTTGGCGGCATGCTTGGGGTCAACGTCCTCGTCCATGTCACTTGAATCCTTGGATTCCTCCTCCTTCTTATTCCCCTTGCCCTTGCCTCGCGGTCTGTTCTTCTGACTTTGCTTGTAGCTGGATTCCGGGTCTTCCTTGAGGTCGTTGACGAACTTGCAGTATCGATTGGTGTGAGTGGCTTCACCGTTGGCGTCGAGGTGTACAAGGCACGGCATATCGCGGTACTCTTCGTTTGTTTGGGGAACACGGGGCGCTGCCGAGGTAGTTTGACTTCCTCACTGTTGTCCACGACCAGCTCTCCTTCCTCGGCCATGTTGTCCGCCATCGCCTCGCCCTGCAAAAGTCATAGCGACCATGTCAGTAGATTGCTTTTCTTCTGGAGTGGTTTTCCGCTTTATACTGCTGTTCCTCCGAGCTTGAGTTGGAATGGCCATTGCCGGCAAAGAGCCGCGAGCATCGTCGTCGGCAGCTGCGAACTCACTGGCCAACTGAATCATCTGATTCAAGTCAAGCTGGTGATTGTCCTGCAAGCGCTTCAGCTTATGTCGGAGCAACGTGCCCCTTTCCAACCCATCGATGAAGGCGGCCATGGCGGTCTAAGCATGCACTCCTGCGCAGGAATTCTTCATATCCAGCCAGCGGGAGAGGTAGGCGCGAGATGTCTCGTCTTTCTCTTGCACGCACCGCTGTAGATCGCCAACAGTGCAGGGACGCTTGTATGTACCCTCAACGTTTTTGGTGAACGCTTCTTGCGTGTCCAACCAGTCGTAGATGGATTTCTCCGGCAAGTCGTCGATCCATTGACGGGCCGTGCCTGCCAACATTAACGAGAGGTACTTGACGGTGATGTTGGGGTTGCCTCCGGCAATCTCCACCGTGTTGTCGTAGTCCTGGAACCATGTGGCTGGCTTGGCGGTGCCATCATAGGGCTTGATGGTATTGTCAATCCGGAAACCTTTAGGGTAAGTTGCAGACCGTATTGCAGGTCCAAAGCAACGTGGTCCTAGGTATGGTCCTTCCCGGGCCTCGTGGATCTTATCGATTCTTGAACGTGCGTTGTATGGCTCCGGGCTCTTCTTTTTCTTGTCAACAGGGGATGGGCTGCATGAACGACGTGGGCCTCTTCCGCCATGGTGACTGCTAGGTGGCGACGGAGGCGGAGGTGGCGGTAGGTTAGCTTTCTTGCTGTTACCCTCCTGCGACGCCTCGTGCCTGTCGCGGTTGCTTGTCGTACGCGGAGGGTCATGGCGTGACCTGCTTTTGTGTCCTTGGTTGCGCTCTCCGTCAAGACGGGTCTGCTCCGTGTTGTCGCGGATGACGATGCCGCACTGCTTTGGTGGTGGCATTTCCGTATGATGGTGAGCCTTGGGATCTTCCCGATGTCGGAGGGATCGGGGCGGTGGCGATGGGCGACGAGGTCGGGGCCTTTCTCCGTGGTCGGAGGATATGGGGATAGCATCCTTTCTGTTGCGCGCATCCCTCCGTCTTCATTCCGATGAACCTGTCTGGGACCCGACATCAAGAGGAGATCTATCCCTTGGCGGCTTATACTGGCTAGACTGGCAAAGCGCTGGGTCGGGCTCAAGCCTCTGAGAGGTGGCCTTTTCCTGCTGCTTCACCGCCTTGGCCACTAGGTCATAGACATGTTCCACTGCCTCGGGCGATCTATCCTGCTCCAGAAGGGTCTTGGCGCCGGCGAGGTTAAGGAGTGGGGTGGGCATCACCTATTTGCCTTTACTGTCAATGTATGGCTTGGCCTGTGCCGGCTTCGAGGGAGCCCATCCTAGGTTTCGCCGTACACCAGGATCGTTGATGACGCGAGCCGGAGCTTTCTTGGTCTTCTGCTGCAGTAGCAGAGTCTTGTATTCGGCCTCCATTGCTCTAGCCTTCTCTATTGATTTCTGCGCATTTACCAGATCTAGATCTAGCTTAGCGCCTTGCTCCGCGATGGCTTGCGCTTCTTCTAGAAGCTGCCGACGTGTCTCCTCGAGCTGAGTCACATTCCGGATATGAGCTATGGTCAGTGGCTCAGCGAGGAGATTGCCGTACATTGCTCTGTCAGCTGGAATAACTTGGGCAACAACAGATGTAGATGCCGGAGGCGGCAAGTTTGTGGTGTTGTTGTTGCTCGGGCCGGTTCTGAGTTCCTGCGGCTGCTGCGCTGGGTTAGGTGGAGGCGACATGACCTTTGCGCGATCATCGTCCGCAGCAATAAGTGGCCCCTTTCCCTTGTCCAGCGCCGTAGGCGGATCTCGTATGGTTTGATCTTCATTCATCGCCGTCCCAATGGTGACGAACACCTCTCGAGATACGACGACGTTGTTGTAGGGGTTCGTAGCATGGAAAACAAAAATTTTCTATCGCATGCAAACAAACAAGCCAAGATCTATCTACTAGATTGTAGCAACGAGTCGATAGATGAACTCACCCTCGAAGATTCCAAAGCGGTTAACGAGAGCGGATTCTCGTGGGTGATGTAGTCGTACTCTTCCCGATCTCAAGATCGTGTAGACGATCCTTCCGTTCGGCGGCCAGCATGATCCTAAGATGGTCACATGTTAAAGACTCGATGAAGACCTTCCTCTCCCTTGTTCCAGCGGGCGGAGGTTGTAGCACTCTCCTCGCGATTCCGGCAGCACGACGGCGTGGTACCGGAAGTAGAGGGGAGATCTCGCAGGGCTTCGCCTTAAGCCGGAGCGAGTATGGTGGACTATGAGAGAGCCTCGGTGATCTAGGGTTTATACACACCAAGGTGGAGAGGCTAGGCCGGCGACTAGGGCAAGGGGATGCCCCAAGTCAGCGGCTAGGGTTTAGCCCTAGGCGGCGGCAACAGGAGGTGGCAGCGCCGGGGCTAGGGTTAGGGTTTAGAGGTGGTGGAGTTGTGTTCTTGGAGGGGCAGCCCTGCCCCTCCTTATATAGGTGGAGGGGGCGCGCCAAGGAAAGGGGAGTCCCTCCCCAACTCGGTCTCCAAGTGGGCCGGCGGTGGAGGGAGGGAACTCCTCCCCAAGTAGGTTTCCTACTCTCCCTCCACCAAACAAAATAGCCGTTTGACTTTTCAAATTGGCGTTTGACTTTTCAAACTAGGATTTGATTTATCCCTTTATTTTGTTCAGCGATGACACCTAGTACATGATGCAACCATTCCAACTTGAAATGACACATTCATGTACCCTTCCCCTCCGGAGTGCCGGACATTCCGGAACCTTCTAGAACATTCCCGATGAAAACACCGGAACCATTCTCCAACCCCGAAACAGGACTTTCCTTATATGAATCTTATTCTCCGGACCATTCCGGATCTCCTCGTGATATCCCGGATCCCATCCGAGACTCCGAATAACATTCGGTCTCTTACTCATCATTCCATAACTACTCAAACAACATCGAATCCTTAAGTGTGTCTCCCTATGGTTCGTGAATTATGCGAACATGATCGAGACACTTCTCCGATCAATAACCAACAGAGGAATCTGGAAATTCATATGGATCCCACATATTTATATGATTACTTTGCGATTGAATGAACCACTTACATACGATACCAATTTCCCTTTGTCTCACGATAGTTTACTTATCCGAGGTTTTGATCGTCGGTATCTCTGCATACCTAGTTCAACCTCATTACTGATAAGTACTCTTTTCTCGTTCCCGTGGTATGTGATCCCTTGTGAGCCAGTCACATGCTTGCAAGCTAATTGGATGACATTCCACCGAGAGGGCCTAGAGTATATCTATCCGTCATATGGATAGACAAATCCCACTCTTGATTCATGTGTCTCAACCCATACTTTCCGAACACTCAATGCCACCTTTATAGCCACCCAGTTACGGTGTGGTGTTTGATGTCATCAAAGCATCCTTCCGGTGATGGTGATAAGCATGATCTCATGGTCGAAGGAATTAGGTTACTATGTATCAGAAAGCATATAGCAATTGAACTATTTAAAATGACTTGATCTTTATGCTACGCTTATCTATAGGAGTATGTCCATCATACCATTCTCCTAATGATATGATCTTGTTGTTAATAACATCTCAATGTTCATGATAGGAAAACCACAATCATTTATTAACCAACAAGCTAGTATTATGAAGAGGATTTACTAGGGACTCTTATTTAGTTTACAAATCACACAAGTATTAATGTTTCCTGGTTAATACTGTTATAGCATGAATGTAAACATTTATCATAAAACACAAAGATATAATAATAACTACATTTATTATTGCCTCTAGGGCATATCTCCAACAGTCTCCCACTTGCACTAGAGTCAACTAATCTAGATTACATGGTAATATATCGAACACCCATGGCAGTTTGGTGTTGGTCATGTTTTGCCCTCGGGAGAGGTTTAGTCAAAGGATCTGCCACATTCAGATCTGTGTGTACTTTGCAAATCTTTATGTCCCCATCTTGGACATGTTCTCGAATAGCGTGAAAACATAGCTTGATGTGCTTCAGCTTCTTGTGTGACCTTGGTTCTTGCGCATTGGCTATGGCGCCCATGTTATCACAGCAGATAGACATTGGGTCCAGCGCACTTGGAACCACACCGAGCTATGTAATGAAATCCTTCATCCATATCGCTTCTTGTGAAGCCTCCGAAGAAGCTATGCATTCCGATTCAGTTGAAGATCTCGCCACAACGCTTTGCTTTGCACTCCTCCATTAACGCTGCACCATTCAAAATAAATCATTATCCAGTTGTGATTTAGAATCATCCGGATCGGTGTTCCAACTAGCATCGGTGTAACCATTAACAACGAGTTGTTCATCACCTCCATAAGAAAGAACCATATCCTTAGTTCTTCTCAAGTACTTAAGGATATTTTTGACCGCTGTCCAATGATCCACTCCTGGATCACTTTGATATCTTCTAGTTAAACTAACAGCATATGCAATGTCGGGTCTAGTACATAGCATGGCATACATTAGAGATCCTATGGCTGAGGCATAGGGAGTCTTACTCATCCTTTCTCTATCTTCTGCCGTTGCTGGACTTTGAGTTTTACTCAAGGTCGTATTGGGCAACATGGGCAAGAACCCTTTCTTGCTATCTTCCATTCCAAACCTCTTTAAAACTTTGTCCAAATATGTACTTTGTTACAATGATATTAGGCGTCTCGATCTATCTCTATAAATCTTTATGCCTAATATGTAAGCTTCTTTGCCAAGATCTTTCATTGAAAAACTATTATTCAAATATTCCTTGACACTATTAAGAAGGTCTACATCATTCCCAATCAACAATATGTCATCTACATATAGTATTAAGAATGCTACAGAGCTCCCACTCACTTTCTTGTAAATACAAGCTTCTCCATAAGTTTGTATAAAACCAAAACTTTTGATAACCTTATCAAAACGTTGATTCCAACTTCGGGATGCTTGCTTCAATCCATATATGGACCTTTGAAGTTTGCACACCTTGTTAGCATCTTTAGGATCGCCAAAACCTTTGGGTTGCATCATATACAACTCTTCATCAATGTCTCCATTGAGGAACGCTGTTTTGACATCCATCTGCCATATTTCATAATCGTAATATGCAGCGATTGCTAACATAATCCTCACAAACTTTAGCTTCGCTATTGGTGAGAAAGTCTCATCGTAGTCAACTCCTTGAATTTTTCGAAACCCTTTTGCGACAAGTCGAGCTTTATAGACGGTAACATTACCATCAGCATCTGTTTTCTTCTTGAAAATCCATGTGTTCTCGACAGCCTTCCGGCCATCTGGTAAGTCCACCAAACTCCATACTTGGTTTTCGTACATGGATCCAATCTCGGATTTCATGGCTTCTTGCCATTTATTGGAATCTGGGCTCATCATCGCTTCTTCATATGTCTCAGGGTCATCGGTGTTGTCCACCAACATGACACTCATAACGGGATCATACCAGTCAGGAGTGGTACGAGTTCTCGTTAACCTGCAAGGCTCTGTAGCAACTTCAACCGAAGTTTCATGATCATCATCATTAGCTTCCTCTCTTATTGGTGTAGGCACCACAGGAACTTCTTCCGGTGCTGCGCTACTCGCAAGTTCAAGAGAAGGTTCAACAACCTCGTCGAGTTCTACTTTCCTTCCAGTCACTTCTTTCGAGAGAAATTCCTTCTCTAGAAAGGATCCATTCTTGGCAACGAAGATTTTGCCTTTGGATCTATGATAGAAGGTATACCCAATAGTTTCCTTTGGGTATCCTATGAAGACGCATTTTTCCGCTTTGGTTTCAAGCTTGTCCGGTTGTAACTTCTTTACAAAGGCTTCGCAACCCCAAACTTTTAAGGAACGACAATTTAGGTTTCTTCCCAAACCATAGTTCATATGGTGTCGTTTCAACGGATTTAGATGGTGCCCTATTTAAAGTGAATGCGGATGTTTCTAATGCATAACCCCAAAATGATAGCGGTAAATCTGTAAGTGACATCATAGAACGAACCATATCTAAGAGAGTTCGATTACGACGTTCAGACACACCATTACGCTGTGGTGTTCCCGGCGGTGTCAATTGTGAAAGTATTCCACATTTCTTCAAATCCTCGCCAAACTCGTAACTTAGATATTCACCTCCACGATCAGAACGTAGAAATTTAATCTTCTTGTTACGTTGATTCTCTACCTCACTTTGAAATTCCTTAAACTTCTCGAAAGTTTCGGACTTATGTTTCATGAAATAGATATACCCATATCTACTCAAGTCATCCGTGAAGGTAAGAACATAACGATAATCACCGCGTGATGCTACACTCATTGGTCCACACACATCGGTATGTATGATTTCCAATAAGTCTGTAGCTCGCTCCATCATACCAGAAAATGGAGTCTTAGTCATTTTACCCATCAGACATGCTTCGCATCTTTCAAGTGATTCAAAATCAAGTGATTCAAGAAGTCCATCGGAATGGAGTTTCTTCATACGCTTCACTCCGATATGACCAAGACGACAGTGCCACATATAGTTCGAGTTATCTCTCAATTTCAAACGTTTAGCCTCAATGTTATTAATATGTGTATTTCCACTATCGAGATTCAATAAGAATAGACCATCTATCAAAGGTGCATGTGCATAATACATATTACTCATATAAATTGAACAACCATTATTCTCGGACTTAAACAAGTAACCGTCTCGCAATAAACAAGATCCCAATATAATGTTCATGCTCAACGCAGGCACCAAATAACAATTATTTAAGTATAAAACTAATCTCGATGGTAGATGAAGAGGTAGCGTGCCGACTGCGATCACATCAACCTTTGATCCGTTTCCAACGCGCATCGTCACCTCGTTCTTCGCTAGCTTCCGTTTATTCTGCAGCACCTGTTTCGAGTTACAAATATGAGCAACCGAACTAGTGTCAAATACCCAGTCACTACTACGAGTACTAGTGAGATACACATCAATAACATGTATATCGGATATACCTTTCTTCTTGATGTTGCCGTTCTTCAAATCTGCCAAGTACTTTGGGCAATTCCGCTTCCAGTGACCCTCTTGCTTGTAGTAAAAACACTCAGTATCAGGCTTAGGTCCAGCCTTGGTCTTCTTCGTCGGTGCAGTAACTTTCTTACCACCCTTCTTGAAGTGTCCCTTTTGCTTAGACTTGCCTTTCTTGAATTTGGTGGTCTTATTGACCAACAACACTTGGTGCTCTTTCTTGATCTCCACTTCTGCAGATTTCAACATGGAGAAGAGTTCTGGCAACGTCTTTTCCATGTTTTGCATATTGTAGTTCATCACAAAGTTCTTGTAACTTGGTGGTAGCGATTGGAGGACACGATGTATCCCCAAAGAATTAGGAATCACTATACCCAAACTTTGGAGTTTGTTTGCGTGCCCAGACATCTTAAGCACATGCTCACTGACGGAGCTGCCCTCTTCCATCTTGCAGTTAAAGAACTTTTCAGAAGCCTCATAACTCTCAACTGCCGCGTGAGCCTCAAATATCATTTTGAGTTCACGGACAATATCATGTGGGTCTGAATTCTCAAACCTTTTCTGAAGCTCCGATTCCAAACCATACAAGATAGCACACTGAACTGTGGAGTACTGATTCTTCCGAGCGAGGAAAACATTCTTTACCTCATCGGTAGCATCAGCTGCAGGCGGGTCACCCAGCGGTGCATCCAACACATAGGTCAAATTACCAGCATTGAGTACAATCCTCAAATTGCGGAACCAATCCGCGAAGTTGCTTCCATTATTTTTCAACTTTTCTTTCTCTAGGAACGCATTAAAATTGATGGTAGGGGACGCCATTGATCCTCGACATATTTGCAATAGTTTAGACTAAGTTTATGACAAATTGAGTTCTAATTAATAGTTAAATTAATCTAGGTGAACTCCCACTCAAAACAATATCCCTCACATTGTTTTAGTGATCACACGAACCAAATCCACCACATCAAAACCGATCATCACGAGAGTTGATGTAGCTTCAATGGCGAACAATCGACATGTTCATCATATCTACTATATGATTCATGCTTTACCTTTCGGTGATCCGTGTTCCGAGACCATGTCTGTACATGCTAGGCTCGTCAAGATCAAACCTTAGTTTCTGCATGAGCAAAACTGGATTGCTCATGTTGTATACACTTGCAGAATCTAACACACCCGATCATCACGTGGTGCTTCGAAACAACAAGCTTTAGCAACGGTGCTAACTAAGGATGAACACTTTAAAACTTGAAATTTGTGTGCTTGATTGATCATCTTATAATGCTACCGTCGTTAACTAAGCAATACAAGATGCATAAAGGATTAACATCACATGCAATTCATAATATGTGATATGATATGGCCTTTCTTCTTTGTGCTTCCGATCTCCATCTTCAAGAACGAACATGATCTCCATCATCACCGGCATTGCATCAAGGTCACTGACGCTGCTTCATGGTTGTCGTCCACCAGCTTCAACTATTACAACTACTTTGAATAGACACGCGGGTCTTAACAGAAATTAAAGACAACCATATGGCTCCTGCCGGTTGCCAACTTACAATAAGGAACATTGCATACATCAAATATAATCACAATCATGGCCATATCACATCACAGCACACCCCTGCAAAACAAAGTTAGACGCCTCTAATTTTCTTTGCATATTTTACGTGGTTTGGGGCTTTCAATAAGTGTCGCTCTAACTTACGAACAAGAACCACAACATTGATGCTAGAACTATCAAGTTCCTGTTGTAAATTGGATCTTACTATAATGGGAGAGACAGACACCCGCAAAGCCACTTATGCAATACAAGTTGCATGTTTAGCGTGGAGCAAGTCTCATGAACGATGTCATGTAAGGTTAGCCCGGGCCGCTTCATCCCATCATACCGCAAGATGCAAAGTACACAAGAAGCAATTGATAACAAAAGCACCACCGCCCACAATGACCATTGTGTTCTACTCGTGCAACAGATCTACATATAGACACGACTCTGATACCACTGTAGGGGTTCGTAGCATGGAAAACAAAAAAATTCTATCGCATGCAAACAAACAAGCCAAGATCTATCTACTAGATTGTAGAAACGAGTCGATAGATGAACTCACCCTCGAAGATTCCAAAGCGGTTAACGAGAGCGGATTCTCGTGGGTGATGTAGTCGTACTCTTCCCGATCTCAAGATCGTGTAGACGATCCTTCCGGCGCCGCGCTCCGGCAGCACTCCCGCAGTCGGTCACACGTTCGGTACTCGATGAAGACCTTCCTCTCCCTTGTTCCAGCAGGCAGCGGAGGTTGTAGCACTCTCCTCGCGATTCCGGTAGCACGACGGCGTGGTACCGGAAGTAGAGGGGAGATCTCGCAGGGCTTCGCCTTAAGCCGGAGCGAGCATGGTGGACTATGAGAGAGCCTCGGTGATCTAGGGTTTAGACACACCAAGGTGGAGAGGCTAGGCTGGCGACTAGGGCAAGGGGATGCCCCAAGTCGGCGGCTAGGGTTTAGCCCTAGGCGGCGGCAACAGGAGGTGGCAGCGCCGGGGCTAGGGTTAAGGTTTAGAGGTGGTGGAGTTGTGTTCTTGGAGGGGCAGCCCTGCCCCTCCTTATATAGGTGGAGGGGTGCGCCAAGGGGAGGGGAGTCCCTCCCCAACTCGGTCTCCAAGTGGGCCGGCGGTGGAGGGAGGGGAACTCCTCCCCAAGTAGGTTTCCTACTCTCCCTCCACCAAACAAAATAGCCGTTTGACTTTTCAAATTGGCGTTTGACTTTTCAAACTAGGATTTGATTTATCCCTTTATTTTGTTCAGCGATGACACCTAGTACATGATGCAACCATTCCAACTTGCAATGACACATTCATGTACCCTTCCCCTCCGGAGTGCCGGACATTACGGAACCTTCTAGAACATTCCCGATGAAAACACCAGAACCATTCTCCAACCCCGAAACAGGACTTTCCTTATATGAATCTTATTCTCCGGACCATTCCGGATCTCCTCGTGATATCCCGGATCCCATCCGAGACTCCGAATAACATTCGGTCTCTTACTCATCATTCCATAACTACTCAAACAACATCGAATCCTTAAGTGTGTCTCCCTACGGTTCGTGAATTATGCGGACATGATCGAGACACTTCTCCGATCAATAACCAACAGAGGAATCTGGAAATTCATATGGCTCCCACATATTTCTACGATTACTTTGCGATCGAATGAACCACTTACATACGATACCAATTTCCCTTTGTCTCACAATAGTTTACTTATCCGAGGTTTTGATCGTCGGTATCTCTGCATACCTAGTTCAACCTCGTTACTGATAAGTACTCTTTTCTCGTTCCCGTGGTATGTGATCCCTTGTGAGCCAGTCACATGCTTGCAAGCTAATTGGATGACATTCCACCGAGAGGGCCCAGAGTATATCTATCCGTCATATGGATGGACAAATCCCACTCTTGATTCATGTGTCTCAACCCATACTTTCCGAACACTCAATGCCACCTTTATAGCCACCCAGTTATGGTGTGGTGTTTGATGTCATCAAAGCATCCTTCCGGTGATGGTGATAAGCATGATCTCATGGTCGAAGGAATTAGGTTACTATGTATCAGAAAGCATATAGAAATTGAACTATTTAAAATGACTTGATCTTTATGCTACGCTTATCTATAGGAGTATGTCCATCATACCATTCTCCTAATGATATGATCTTGTTGTTAATAACATCTCAATGTTCATGATAGGAAAACCACAATCATTTATTAACCAACAAGCTAGTATTATGAAGAGGATTTACTAGGGACTCTTATTTAGTTTACAAATCACACAAGTATTAATGTTTCCTGGTTAATACTGTTATAGCATGAATGTAAACATTTATCATAAAACACAAAGATATAATATAACTACATTTATTATTGCCTCTAGGGCATATCTCCAACAGTTGTTGATTTGCTCGTCGCGGGCGTACTCCTTCTCCATCTCCTGCATGGCGGAATCTAGCTCTTTTGGACTGAAATCTATCTCCTCTGAGTCTGCACTGAAGTCAGCATAAAGTGCGTCAATAACAGAGTCGGAGGGTGCCAGGACTTCCTCTATGACGGGCGGTGGAGGTGCAACGGCGGCGACGATGACTGGAGGTGGCGGCGCTACTACGACGATGGCGGCCGGAGGCGATGGTGGCGGTGGATGAATCGGAGGGGCTCCGTCAGCGAGCGAGAGCGCTAACTGAGCTGCCGCGTCAGCCTCCGCGTAGCTGTTGACGATGTTCACCATGCCTTCGAAGGTAAGGAGACCTGCCGCTTGTTGTCGTCTCAGAGTATGTCGGAGAAGCGTTCCTTGATCCAGTCCTTCCACGAAGTGATACATAGCGTCATCATTGGGGTAGTGGGCCAGATCGGCTCGTATACGGAGCCACCTGGCCATGTAATTGCGGGGGTTTTTCCCCTCTCTCTGAACGCAACGCGCCAGGTCGAAGATGGTAACCACGCCAACGAACTTGGATCTCTGCTGTCCAGACGCTCGGGCGAAGCCGGCGGACCTGCAGCGATCTTCCACCGTTATATCCTACACAGGGGCGGTTTGGGTGGGCCTTGAATTTTTCCGATCTTTGCCGGCAAACTCCGAAGAGAGATCCGACATCGATCCTTCCGCGAACGTATCCTGCCCGTAGGCGGTCCGTGCGGGCCTTGATGCTCCTCCGACTCCCATGAAACTAGTGCCCGAGTCGGTTTCGCCAATGAAGAGGTGGATGTCTCCGATAGGAACGATCGAGCACCGCGTAGGGTTCGTCTTCACCGGGATCCAGAACTCGTCAGGAGGGACGATCGGAACATTGCCGGAGAAGAGAACACGACCGATGGCTACGGTTTCGCCGATTCCTCACAGTACGTGTTTAGAGACGTGGGGAAAGGCGGACGGTTGACGGGTACGAGGTAACACAGCTTACCCAGGTTCAGATCCCACGACGGTGGCGGAATCCTACTCCTGCTATAAATCACTATAAGGGCAATACGCCGAGTTACAGGGATTGGTCCGCTGTGCGAGGTTGTCTAATATTTGTGAAGTTATGCCCTAAAGGCTCCCATAGGCCCGACTTATATAGTCGCCAGGTCCTAGGGTTACAGGGAAAAGTCCTAGCCGGACAGGTTACAGAGTCCTACACCGTCTATTACTAGTCTTGTGTGTCTTGTACTCCAAGGCTCCGGGTACGTCAGTGACTCCAACCGTAGCCTTCCTTTATCCGGCATGGGCCTCCCTTC
This sequence comes from Avena insularis, assembly GCA_023614405.1. Lineage (NCBI taxonomy): Eukaryota > Viridiplantae > Streptophyta > Magnoliopsida > Poales > Poaceae > Avena > Avena insularis. The sequence continues at coordinate 375,125,482 of CM042691.1, read as the reverse complement.
TGGATCCATCTAATTGGGCCGCCCAGCAGGCCATAGGCCATGCTACCAACTATGGGCCACCCGGGTTAGCCGGATAAGAGACATGCTATAAGGATACCCATATAGCATATCCCCAACATTAATTTCGCCAAATCAAAACACCTTTGTGCCTAGGCGGTTAGTCATAGATAATGTCTCGATAGCCTTTTGAACGCTCGCATTTTATTGAGCACAATGCAAATGCAAATAATGATTTTTGTGTATATAAATTAGGTTTTTCAAAGGCCTATAATAGGGTCGATTGGACTTTACTCACCTGTGGATCGAGTGTATTATGAAGTGTGTGATCATGGTGAGATATAAGGTTAAATTCAATGGAGCCCTACTGGAATCGTTCTTGCCTTCGCGTGGACTATGTTAAGGTGATCCCCTATCGCCCTTCCAAATTCCAATTTCTCTTTATAGCCGATGGACTTTCTGTCTTGTTGAGTAAAGAAGTACAAGAAAATCAGATTACTCATGTGAGGATCTGTCAACGCGCACCAGTTATTTTACACCTTCTTTCGGAGATGATAGTCTTCTTTTCTTCAAAGCTCATCCAATGCAAGCAAATAAAGTGATGCAAGTGTTGCACAAGTATAGCCATATCACGGGCATCTAATTAATCCAACAAAGTGCTCGGTCTACTTTGGGCCTATGTGTGACGCTCCAACCAAAGCTTCGGTCATGAATGTTTTGCATGCCGTGAAATAAAATTTCAAAACAAAATATCTTGGATTTTCCACACCAGAAGCATGAGACTAGTAATTGATAGATCCTCTAGGGGTGTTTTCAATTACAATTATCCAAGTCTAGGGTTTACAATAGAGGGTGAGGGCTATTTATAGGCCAGCCACATAAACATGGGTAGTTTGGGTACGAAATGGTAAAGTCTAGGCGAAATAAGGGGTTACACGGGTCAATCCCGAAAGTTGACTTGACTCTTGGTATTTCCGGCAAGAAGGCCGGCGGCGCCGGAGTGGTAGCCAAAAATTCCGGTGGCCGCCGACATTTCCGGTCGCCAACCGGAAAGCCTTACAGAACACCTTGTCGGTCGTTTGCCGAAAGATTCCGGTCGTTGCCGGAAATGTCGGCGTGGAGGTCGGTCGACCGGGCCTGTCGCCGGAAGTTCCGGCGAGGGAACCGGTTCGCCGAGCCTGGCACCGGTTTGCTCTGGAGTATTTCCTCGGCTGCCTTTGGTCCCTCCGTTGAAGATGCTTTATTGGGTTCATAGCTGAGGATGCACAAGGTTTGGGAATGAAGTAGCAAGCCATCCAAGGGTGTATCGAAATCACACGAGAAAAGAAGCGAGTTAACCTTAGCTTGTAGGAGCTTGGCTCGAACGCGGGTCATCAGTCCACTTGGGAGAACTAGTTGGCGGGGATGTAGACGCATCCGAAGGACGGGCTGCATCAGAGTCACTGTAGCTAGATTTTTCTTTTCTTTTTAATTATTTTTTGTTTTTTAGCTGTGTGCATCCATATAGCCGCTAGGGCAGTGCGATGTTACAGAAGCTTTGTGTAATTGGTATCTTCTTATATTAATATATGCTCCTTTAAAAAAATGAGAACTTGCAAATCCATTATATTTATCATAAGCCAAACACGCAACTCAATTTGGGTTTTAGAAACATCAAGTTCAACGTGAACCACCAACTGTACATACTCACACAATGTGCACCGACTTCCGACGACTAGAGCTATAGTGCTTTCATGTGTTTCTTGGGGAGAGGGGTTGGGGGGCTTCCGAGTTGACAAAGTCAGCACAGAAAATGTGTACTGAAGACAGATGCAGATGTCGATGTTGATGCACTTGACGCCTTTCACCTCTGTAAGCTACTCCTATACTATCTGCCGTTCCAAGTTGATAAAGTCGGCACTGGATGTGTACCGGATACTACTAGATCGAGTTGCTGTGCTTTCAAGTTGACAAAGTCATTGCACATGCCTGATGCCTCGATTGTCTAGGAAACTAAGTTACGTGGGAACTGGTGCAAAGTGAATACTACTATGTTCTAAAAATATTTGAAAAAGTCCAGAGTAATAGGTGGAACTCAAATCCATCGTGAGGGCGAACTCAAATCCATCGTGAGGGACAAAAAGCACATACACCGGTAAAAATGTTTAATTAGCTTTTTTTACATACATCCCAAATGGATATTAGTTTGCCACCATCAAGCATCTTTCTTGCCGGATTTTCATAGAAGATTTGAGTGGCCGGCGAATAGAACCTTGATCAATAGTACTGTACTACTATACTTAACTTATCTTCCAAAGGACTAAGCAACCACTAGTGAAAACGAGGTCTTTTGTTGATCCCGAAAAAGGGCTTTAACACCGGTTCTTCTACGAACCGGTGTTAAAGGGAGGGCCGTACCAGCGTGGCCCCTGCGGCAAAAAAGGAGCCCCCCTTTAACACCGGTTCCTGCCACGAACCGGTGTTAAAGGTTCCTCATACAACGATGGTTCCCCCTTTAACACCGGTTCGTGGCATGAACCGGTGTTAAAGAGGCTATATAAGACACCACCCAGCCCCACACACACCCCACTCTTCCATTCTTTCACATTTTGGAGCCTAGCAAGAGGGTGTGAAGAGTGCTAGTTTGTGTTTTTTTTATATGCACAAGAGGTGTTCGGTGAAATGCCTGAGAGCTCAAAATAAGTTTTCTTGTTGCTCTTTTCGTCTCGGTCGAGGTCGGCAACTATAGTTTCATGTGTCATTGATGTACTATATATATAAATGGTCATCTCCCTATTATTTTTTGATATATACTACATATTAATGCAGATGAACCGGCAATGGATGTACGGTGACCGCCGCACTTCCGAGTACATTACGGGCCTCCAAAATTTCATCGTTGTGGCTAATGCAAACCGTGGTCACAATGGTTTTATGTGCTGTCCGTGTGTTCACTGTCAGAACAAGAAAGACTACTCAAATATCAGAACCATTCACGCCCACCTTGATCCGGTTTCATGCCCAGCTATAATTGTTGGACCAAGCACGGAGAAAAAGGGGTTGTGATGGAAGACAACGAAGAAGAAGAGGATGATGACAACTATCATAATATGTATCCTGAATATGATGATAATGCAACGGGGGTAGATAATGAAGATCAAGAGGAGCGGATGGGCCTGCTGATGACGATCTTGGTCGGGCCATTCTTGATGCAAAGGAAGAATGTGAAACTGAAAAGGAGAAGGAGAAGCTGGAGCAGATGTTAAAGGATCACAAAACATTGTTGTATCCAACTTGCGAAGATGGCCACAAAAGCTAGGTGCCACCTTTGGATTTGCTGCAATGGAAGGCGAGAATAGTGTGGTGACGACAGCATTTTCAAAGTTGTTGGTAAAATGAAGAATCTTCTTCCAAGAAATAATGAGTTGCCCGACAAGACATACCAAGCAAAGAAGGTTGTCTCGCCCTCTAGGATTAGACGTGCGTAAGATACATGCCTGCATTAATGACGCATCCTCTACCGCGGTAAGAAGTACGATAATTTGGATGCATGCGGTATGCACTGCCATGTATAAGATCGCACGAGACGATCTCGAGATGTTGAGGCGAGGCCCCTAGGAAGAAGGTTCCCAAGGTTATGTGGTATGCTCCTATAATACCACGGTTAAAAGCGTCTCTTCAGAAATAAAGAGCATGCCAAGTTGTTGCGATGGCACATGGAAGACCGTAAGAAAGACGCGATGTTGAGACACCCGCGATGGGTCACAGTGGAGAAAAGTCGGCGAGAGTACCCGGACTTCCGCGTGACGCAAGGAACTTAAGGTTTGGTCTAATCTGACGGCATGAATCCTTTTGGTGAGCAGAGCTGCAGTCACAGCACCTGGCATGTGACTCTATGTATCTATAACCTTCCTCCTTGGTTGTGTATGAAGAGGAAGTTCATTATGATGCCAGTTCTCATCCAAGGCCCGAGGCAACCCGGCAACGACATTGATGTGTACCTAAGGCCATTAGTTGAAGAACTTTTACAGCTGTGGGCCAAACCAGGTGTACGTATGTGGGATGAGCACAAAGGGGAGCCATTTGACCTACGAGCATTGCTTTTCGTAACCATCAATGATTGGCCTGCTCTTAGTAACATTTCAGGGCAGACAAACAAGGGATACAATGCATGCACACACTGTTTAGATGATACTGAAAGTGTATATTTGGATAAATGTAAGAAGGTTGTGTACCTAGGGTATCGCCGATTTCTTCCGAACCTGCATCCAGTAAGAAAGAAAGGAAAGCATTTCAAACGTCTGGCAGAACCCCGGAGGAAGCCTGTCCTCCGTACCGGTGAGGAGGTATTTGGTATGGTCAAGGACCTAGAAGTAATCTTTGGAAAAGGTCCTGGTAGTCTATCTGTTTCGAATGACGATGCCGGACACGCGCCCATGTGGAAGAAGCAATCTATATTTTGGGACCTACCCTATTGGAAAGTCTTAGAGGTCCGCTCTTCAATCGACGTGATGCACGTGACGAAGAATGTTTGCGTGAACCTGCTAGGCTTTCTAGGAGTGTATGGGACAAAAGATACACCGGAAGCACGGCAGGACCAGCAACGTCTAAAGGCCCCTGAAGAGCCTATGCATCCTGAGAACGAGAAGGGTAAACGATGTCACTTAACTCCTGCCAGCTACGCTCTTACCAAAGCAGAGAAGGAAATCTTTTTTGAATGTCTGAGCAGTATCAAGGTCCCGTCTGGCTTCTCGTCGAATATAAAGGGAATAATAAATATGGCAGAGAAAAATTTCCAAAACCTGAAGTCTCATGACTGCCACGTGATTATGACACAATTGCTTCCGATTGCATTGAGGGGGCTTCTACCTGAAAATGTTCGAGTACCCATTGTGAAGCTATGTGCATTCCTCAATGCAATATCTCAGAAGGTAATCGATCCGTAAAGCCTACGTGGTTACAAACAGATGTGGCCCAATGTCTTGTCAGCTTTGAGTTGGTGTTCCCACCATCCTTCTTCAATATTATGACGCATCTCCTGGTTCACCTAGTAGAAGAGATTGCCATTCTCGGTCCTATATTTCTACACAATATGTTCCCCTTTGAGAGGTACATGGGAGTCTTAAAGAAATATTTTCATAACCGTGCTAGGCCAGAAGGAAGCATCTCCAAGGGCTATGTAACAGAGGAGGTCATTGAGTTCTGTGTTGATTTTATTCCTGACCTTAAGGCGATTGGTGTTCCAGAATCACGACATAAGGGGAGACTGCATGGAAAAGGCACCCTAGGATGTAAAGCAATGATATGTAGGGACGGACATTCTCTCAATCAAGCACACTACACGGTTTTACAAAGATCTATCTTGGTTGTCCCGTATATCAATGAACACAAGAATTTAATACGCCTCAAACACCAGGCGGTCGATGAATGGATTATAAGTGAACACATGGCGAGTTTTGGCTGGCTGCAAAGACTTCTCACGAATAACACCACTGTTGGGGATCAACTGTACTTGTTGGCCAGGACACCATCTTCGACTGTATGTACTTTCCAAGTGCGAGATAAATGGGAATACATTTTACACGATAGGCCAAGATAAAAGAGCACCAACCAAACAGTGGTGTCCGCTTGATGCAAGGAAGACAATGGGCAAAAGACCATGTATTATGGGTTCATAGAGGGGATATGGGAACTTGACTATGGACCTAATTTTAAGGTCCCCTTGTTTCGATGCAAATGGGTCAAGCTAACAGGAGGAGGGGTTGAGGTAGACAAGAAGTACGGAATGATAACGGTGGATCTCAACAATCTTATGAAGGTAGACAAGAACTTAGACGAACCATTCGTCCTAGCCAATGATGTGGCTCAGGTTTTCTATGTGAAGGACATGTCCTCCAGACCAAAAAAAAAAAAATGCAAACGAATACATCATATGATGAGCCAAAGCGTCACATAGTTCTTTCAGGGAAAAGAAACATCATGGGAATCGAGGACAAGACCGACATGTCAGAAGATTATAATAAGTTTGATGAAATTCCGCCCTTCACAGTGAAAACTGACCCAAGCATTCCGTTAAGTAAAGAAGATGCTCCATGGTTACGTCTGAAGCGATCATAAGGAAGGACATATGCCAAGAAGTTCATGCTCATATTATGTAACTCTAGTTCATGTTTTTAATATTAATACATGTCTTGAGTGTTAGTCATGTTTTGTGGATGGACCGGGACTATGAGAAGAAGTTGTCCCGATTCGTACTTACCATTAAGATCTGATCTCCAAACGCGCGCGGTCACATATTAGGGAGTGCCTCTATGACCAGTTTCTTGGAGATGCCGGAGGACTAGGCTCCGTCGGCATCTCCCTGAAACTGGCCGTAGTGGTGTCCCTGCTCTCGAAAACCATCTTGCAGCTTTGTAACTTCTCTAACTAGATCAATACACCTGGGAGCTAACTAATTTCACATATTAGGGAGTGCCTCTATGACCAGTTTCTCGGAGATGCCGGAGGACTGGGCTCCGTCGGCATCTCCCTGAAACTGGCCGTAGTGGTGTCCCTGCTCTCGAAAGGAGGTAAGGCATGTCTCCAACCGGGACTAAAGGTTCATCTTTAGTCCCGGTTGGTGTCTCCAACCGGGACTAAAGGTTCATCCCGCCATTTTTTCCCGCCATTTTTCTTCCCGCCAGTTCTTCTTCCCGCCATTTTTCTTCCTGCCATTTTTCTTCCCGCCAGTTCTTCCCTATAGTTCTTCCCGCTAGTTCACTATATATATATGTAGGGTTGGCCTCCATTGTCATTGCACATCTCTAGACTCATATCTGCAACCTCATCACTCTTTCCCATGGCTTCCACCGTAGCACTAACCCCCAGGGAGGCGGAGGCACTTTGCGCCGAATACCCCTCGCCCTGCCATCTTGTGTCCCCGTCGGCTGGATGCTGAGCATCGGAAGCATGCCGGTTCCTCCTGTCCCTCTAGGTGTGGCGTGCCGGATGGCCATCACGAACCACTACTACTTCGAGCTCACGCCAGAGCAGCGGAGGAATCCCAGATGGCATCCCGACTATTTCCCTACTTGGGAAGCCTTCTTCGTGGATCGGCGTGAGAGGGCGCTCGCCAGGCACGAGGAGGACGGCCCACCTCCTCCTAACTTCAACGAGGCCGGCCGTCGGCTATGGTGGCGCGGTCGGACTCTCCAGAGCGTCATGGCCTATGACATTGCCGCCGACTCTAACCCCCGTCTGCGTTACCCTCAAGTCCAGCCCACACGTACTCTCCAGAGGTTCAATTACGGCGACCCCGACGACGACAACGATGACGGCGGCGGCGAGTACGATGACTACAGTGGCGAGTATTACAGGTGTAGGCAGGAGCATGACTGAATCACTCCAACATTCCGAAACAAGTTCGGCCGATTGTTACTTAATCTGGCCATGTATCTTAATTTTCAGTTCTTTTATGTATCTTAATTTTCAGTTCCAGTTCGGCTTTATGTAACTTACTATTAGTTGCATTCTCATTCGAGGTTGACAATATGCTATTTTATCAAAAACAATGCAAGTTGAGCGAGGCTTGGCCCCGAGCTAAGAATCATCATGCCGTTGTTCACAAAGTTTGTCGATAGTTTAAAACGGGATAAAAAATAAAAAAGATCGAAACAGTGCGAAACCTTCGTGGTGTTATATTATGTGACATAGTTAGAAGGAAAATATCAAACTTGGTATATTGATTATGTCTCAAAAACCTTCACAAAATGACCTATCTCATTCGAGGTTTCTTGGCTTTCGGGTCAAATGACCAATGTTATGGCTAGAATCAAGGCATAGTTTGTGATAATATGGCCATATTGTGCATACATGTGCATCATGGCATGGCAAACAATGTTGCAAGAGGAAGTTTTCCTTTTTATCGCACCAAAAAGGCATTTTCCATTTTCCGAGCATAAAAAACGGACGGTTTTGTGAAGCAACCATCAAATGGCTAATTCAAAAAACCACCAACACATTTTACAAAAATACTAGACCACCTTATATGAACAATGTACCAACAGGGGGATCTGAAACCTTTCCGTCCATCTCTGGTGAAAAAGACAAATTCCTACCGAATCGGCAGGAAGTGGGTCAGATATGAACTACAGGTACATGATACGATGCTCATGATTTTTTACAAAAATCATTTTTAGGTTCACAATATGCTATTTTATCAAAAAAAAACAATGCAAGTTGAGAGAGGCTTGGTGAGATTCAAGTGTATACAAAAGATGCGACATTTAAATATCCAATCAATTCAAAATGTTAATACAAAAGATGCGGCATTAAAATATGATTTGATCTAATAAAATAGGGTTAGATTTATTTTTAGATGCTTAATATTTCTTATGTTCAAAGTTTTAGGATTTAACAATTTATTTTTGTTTGAATTGAATAATCAAAATTTATATGTAAGTGTTTTAATTATTTTGAAAATTTTCATGTAAAGTAAATATAAAATGATTTACATGAATGGATAGATATTATTTTTCTGAAAATTATGATATATTATTCATATTTTTCTGAGTTGAAATGAAAAAGATATGAATTTTCTAAATTCATATCATATTTTTTGAATTAAAAATGCCCCTTTAATGCATGAAATAAATGCCCCCCCTTTAACACCGGTTCCAGACACGAACCGGTGTTAAAGGGGGGGCGCATTTATTTCGTTTCCCGCGTGCACCCCCCCTTTAACACCGGTTCGTGGCTGGAACCGGTGTTAAAGGGGGGGTAATAAATGCGCGCGCGAAACGGAATCCCCCCCTTTAACACCGGTTCCAGCCACGAACCGGTGTTAAAGGGGGGTATTAAATTCGCCTTCCCCTTCCTTTCTTCCCCCCAGAGCCAGATCGAACCGCCACCGCCACCGTACCGCCACCGCGCGCGCGCCATCGGAGCAGAGAGAAGCGCCGCCACCGCATCGGAGCAGAGAGAAGCCACCGCCGGCCGCCACCGCCCTCGGAGTGAGGGAGGAATCGTCCGTCTCGCCGCCGCCGCCTCCATTGTCGAGCTTCGGAGCTCGAGGTCCTCGACGAGGCAGTCGCCCCCGACCCTCTCTTTTCCGTATGACCTCTCCCTCTCACTTGACCGCATCGCCCTGACCACCTCTTCCCCGTGCAGGAGCAGCCGACCGCGCCCAATTCCTCGCCGGAGCACCGCCGACGCCGCCCGTCTCCAGCCGTCTGCCTCTGTCGCCCGAGGAAGCAATCCACCGCGCCGAGGCCACCAACCTTCTCGCCATAGTACCCCGCCTCTCGTAGGCCACCTCGACATCGCCGGAGACCGCCGCATCCGCCACTAGCACCGCCGCCCGACGAGCCCGCCGCCTCCACGTCACCCCACCGGTGAGTCTCGCCTCGGACGCCCTGCACCGTCCGATCAATCTAAGATCCGACGGCCACCATCTGTCCCCAGGTCGAAAGGGTACCAGCAAACCAGAATGCGCCACCTGTCTGCCGCGTCAGCGATGACACAGCGCCAGTCAACGTTGACTCTCCTGAAAAATAGAAGAAAAGATAAAAATTGTAGAAAACTGTATAATCTTGCAAAAATTATATAAAAAGATTCGTAGATCCAAAAATAGCAAATTATATATCAATGAATTCAGAAAATTGAGTAGATTATTAATATCAAGTTGGATTTAACTTTTACAGTACGTGTTTACTGTAATAATTTAATTAGTTTTAATGGTCTTTTAGGTTAATAAATTCATAGTAAAATATCTACTGGTCCAAAAATCACAAATAATATACCTATGGATTCACAATTGTGTGTAGATCATCAATATGCAAATGGTTAAGCCAAATAATATAAGGTTTTTCAGCAATTAAATAAATGGTATAATGGCTTATTTAGAGTAATAAATTCATAAGAAAATAAATAATGTTCAGAAAATTACAAATAATATGTCCCTGGAATCACAACCCCGTGGGGATTATATATCTGATTTTAGTTTGATTTTTAGACAACAGAAACTATTTAAATGATTTAAAACCCATTAAACACTATTTAAATCATAAGAAAATATTTGTAACTCTGATTAGGCTGAATCCAACGCCTACTGGTTCGTATTAATGTCCTCTATCCATAACAAATAATCCATTGCAATAATTGGCCTCTTGCATGCATCATATACTTCAGTATTGTTTAGAGAACTAAAGTAACAACCATTGTGACTTATTTAATTGCCATGCATGCATTTGTTGCATTTGTTTGATCTCTATGTGCTATTGTTTATGTTGTATGAAATTGTTTGCTCAATAGATTGCGAGGAGTGCAACGTGTGTGATTGCTGACTCATCCTGATTAAAACTTGTTTGCTCGATAAATTGTACTACATGCGTAGATTAAAACTTGTATACAAATTGGACCTCTGACTCATCCTGATTAGGGTTTCGACCCCTCAGAACTCGTTTAAAATGATCAAGCATCCTTAGGGTTTTAATTTCATTTGTGTATTTATTTGTGTATTTTTGTATGAATAATATGTATATTTGTGTATGAATCCAAGTCCACTTGAATGTTTACACTCTTACTCTAGATAATATTATTGTTTTAGAAACTATTGATCCACTTAGTAGAAACCTTGAAGAAGAAGAAATAATGGAGAACATTATTGATGAGGACACCTCACAATATCTAAACTTGGAGGAACATGATGACGACAGCTCAAGTACTAGTCATGGGGAAGATGAAGACTCCGGTGAACGCAATTTAATGGTTACAAAGTCCGACGAGGTATATGCATTGATTAAGCCTCTGCTGACTTCCACCAACAATCTTCTTCTACATGTATTAATTAACGCTTCTTTCTTCTTTTAGCCCTCTGGATCGACCAGCCAGCAACCATCTTCTTCTACGAAAAAGAGCAAGCGAGGCGCGAGCCAGCGGTTGAAAGATCGTGCAAAGTTCACGATCGAAGCAGTCCGTGTTGATGGCAGGCTGATGGAGCCCAAGAAGGCCGCAGACAAATTTGTACGTCAGGCTGGAGTTCTTGTTAGGGACCAAATCCCAATCATAATTGAAAATTGGAATAAGCCAAAGAAGGGCGACGGTACCTTTGTCGATGACAGATCCAAAGAAACGCTTTGGAATTTGTTGTTGGCAAATTTCACCCTTCCGCCAGAGGAGGATGAAAACAACCCGGTTATAAAGGAAAAGGTCAAAGAGTGGACTCTAAAGAAGATGGCTGACGCTCCGAATCGAAGACAAAATTGAACAAATTTGTCAAATCTGGCGAGACTCCAAATTTCGAAGACGCATATTATGCGAAGATAAGACCTCACTGGCCCGAATTTGAGACATATAAAAAAGTGCTATAGCTAAAAAGAGGTCAGAAACCAATACGCTTAATGCCCTGAAGAAGGAATATCACCAGAGGACGGGGTCAGGTGGCTACATATCTCATAGGCCTAAGTGGAAGGAAGCTGAGAAGGCCCTGCGCGCTAGAGGGATCACACCCCAGACAGATGGGTGGGACCTACGTGCAAAGACTTGGTTCTACGGAATCGGGGCAAGGTTGGACCCAGAAACAGGATTGTGTATCTTCCCAACCCTCCTTGCCAAACCCGTCACTGAACTCATCACAGCATACGAGGAAACATCCGCCAGGACCTTCCATCCCGACAGAGAGAATGACCAGCTCACACGCGCCATCGGTAAAAAAGAACACCCTGGACATGCACGAGGCACAGGGGGTATGACGTGGAAGGATGTGTTTGCCGACTGGAGCGACTCTTACAGATGGCGCGTCAGAAAAGAAAAAGAGCGTACAGAGCGGATGACACGGATAGAACATGCACTTGCGGCGCTGCAGGCGCAAGTGAATGCACAACAGAGCCATCAAGCTACCGGCCCATCTCAGCGGCACGAAGAGCCTGCATTGGAAGATGCCAGCAGCCCAGACTCTGCGCGGAAAAGCAGTGTGGCTTCCACAGAGAACGTGCAGCCCACGCTTGAAATGGCGGGTCCTCGATACCCCGTGGATGAGATCACGGAGAGCGAACACGCTGAGCTGCATGTGAGATTAATGGACTTATCCATTAAGGTGGCTGTCGGCTATGCCTTACCTCCTGTAGCTGGTGGAACTTACCACTGCCGACCGATTCCAGATGGCTATGCTATTGTCGGGGTGGATGAGGTTGTGAAGGAATATGAGGAAGCACAGCTTGACCATGCTACAGGTGAAGGAGAAACTCAACTCAAATTTGCAGTGAAAACAACCATTCTTTGGAAGAAGGAACACATTGTGCTTCCAAATTGGAGGTCACTGGCACCCCCGCCGTCTCCGCAGCGTCAGCAGTCTGAGTCGCTTCAGCTATCTCCTGCGCGGCAGCCATCTCCGGCGCTTCAGCCATCTCCTGCGCGGCAGCCATCTCTGGCCCGTCAGCCATCTCCGGTGCTTCAGCCATCTCCTCAGCGTAAGCGGAAGAGCACTTCCACGAAGAGCATCAGTAGCACTGCCACAAAGAAATCCGCAGGAAACCGTACGCCAAAGAGTTCAAAAAACTACGTCCCGCAGCCTTCCGCCAAGCCATTGCCGGTTTTACCGTGGAATCGCAGCGACGAGTAGACCAATAGGATCTCGGAAGAACAGGTCAAGAAATTCTTTGCACCTAGACGGGCCGAGCCAAAGGAGAAAATAGATCCGGCGGTGGTGGAGAAGTTTTACAAAAATCTTTTGAAACCTGAAACCCCACTTGTGCCGGACTACGAGCGCCAGATTTTGAAGGCGGATGCAAGGCGCCGTAGGAAGACTGAAAGTAGCAGTCATGAGGCACCCCAGAAAACAGTTCCCATGCTCGGAGAGCAGGAAAACCAATCATGCGCCCCGCTCCAAATGTTCAACACACGGGACGCTCCTCCCGTAAATGATTACGAGGCAGAGCTACAAAGAAAGGCCAATGAGATGGGGATGACTTACATTGCATATTTGAACGTCATGGGAGACAACTTGCCCAAATGCGATGCCAACCCCATACAGCCATGCAAGTATGGGAAGAATCTCGTCAAGAAAGAGGAGCTCAAGAATCTACCAACAAAGATGCGAAAATTGCACAAGTGGTACCTTGATTTCTGCAAGACGAGAAAGGTAGAATGGATCACGGCGCATATAAGAGATGAGATTTTCTTCTGCGGAGACGACGCGATTGACTTCAACATTCAAGACTTGCATTTTCTATTCAATCAGAAGGAACTCGACAAAGCTGCCATCAGCCTTTATTGTGTGTAAGTACTATTTCTGTAATTTATATCTCATCTCATTCACTTCATTAATTGCATGTATATATATATGCTCACCATATATGTATATACTATTATGCAGAAAAAAGGTTATGGAATGCAGAAAAGGAGGCCCTTTTGACATTGGGTTCGTTGACCCAAATAGAGTTTATGAAGAAGTGGTAGAAACCAAACCCGGGCAAACAGGAGATTACTTGCTAACGTATTTACTGAGACAACAAACCAAAAGGGAAATACTATTGCCTTACAACTTCTCGTGAGTACTGTTACCCTCTCTCTTGTACACATTCTATTTCAGCTTACTCGATGTTAAGTGTAACTGATGATGAGTTATGCGTGCGTAGGTTCCACTTTATTCTGCTAGTCATTCAACCCGACTCAGGAAAAGTCCTTGTCATGGACTCGTTACGAAAAGAAAAAGAGATATGGGCAGACTTTAGAGAGATGCTCCAGAGGTAATTTCAATCATATTATCGCACTAGATCGGCAACTTTCGTGACAACAAGTAATCAATTACTCCTTTATCCATTTTCTTTGCCGGACAGGGTTTGGAAAAGGTTCACGGGCAGGGCCATGGGTGAATGGTCAGAAGAACTAAAATTTGTAGACCAAAATGTAAGTAATACTAGCTAGCTTCCAATTCCATTATATCATGCTTTATTGATTATTATTTTGATTGAACTCTCTATTCTCGTAAAGTGCGCGCATCAGGGACACGGCAATAACTTATGTGGGTACTATGTTTGCGACTTCATTCGCAACACGATATGTGCGACGGGCCAAGCCGCACTAGAACAACTTAGAGTAAGTAAACAAAATCCACGACATTATTTTATTACCATCAATTGTGTTGAGTTTTATTCTTATATATATATTGACGGCCCATTCTTCATATATATTCAGATCGAACGGATGCGGGACCAACTCCTACCATTTGAACGCATACGAGCCATTCAAGAGGAATTGGCGGGGTTCATACTTGATGAGGTCGTCACGCCTGGCGAAGAACTCTTTAGATATCCACCAAAATGAACGATGACGATGTATGTGCCGATGACGATGTATGTGCCGATGACGATGTTTGTGTATAATAATAGTTGCTTAATTATTCATGTACTCGTATGTACCAATGACGATTTATGTGTATACTGCTCCCGATCGATTTCCCCTCGCTCCCCCCCCCTCTCACGCAGAAATACGCGCAGAACGGGGCAGAGGCAGAAGTGTACCGTGGCAGAGATTTAGGCCGTTTTCCTGCCGCGGCAGGAAAACGACCTAAATCTCTGCCGCGGCAGAAGAACCTTTAACACCGGTTCCAGCCCCAAACCGGTATTAAAGGGGGGGCTGAGGCCTGCGACAGCCCCACGTGCGTCACCTTTAACACCGAACTCTCAACAGCGGTTGAGGAACCGTTGTTAGAGGGCCCTCCCAACCGGAGTTAAAGGGGGGCTCTGCACTAGTGAACAGCCAACAGAAAACACAGATGCATGTCAGTTGTTCGTACATATGGATCTGATTCTGACCACCGCCATGGACGGCCACTGTTTATTTCTGCCCCGTTTTAGCTTATCTTGGAAACGACGACCACGAAGGTGGTATTCGTCAAAGAAAGCCTGATTCGTTTCCTGGTGCGCAGCGATTGTATACAATAGAGGTCTATATATTTTCATATATATTTCCAGTCCCACAACTTGCACCACAAAAGCATTTTAGTCCCACATCTTGCAAAGTGGACAAAATTAGTCCCATAACTTGCAAGCCTGAGAACATTTTAGTCTAATTTAATTGATTTCTATGATTTTGATCAAATTGGTCCACTTGCCCTAAAAGTGACCTGGTCCACTTGTGAGTGATCAGATAATAAAATCTAAAAATTAGAGTGATGGGAGTCGAACTTAGACTGTGTTGATAAATCAATAAAACATTGCCAATACAACACGCACGCACATTTGCTAAATACGAGAGCATCCGTTTATTATACATCAATTCCATGCTCACACGTCCTAACTCACATACACGAGTGAATATACACCCAGGCTACATATATAAACCTTTATTTTAAACATTAAAAAATACGTGTTCTAAAGTTGTAGAATTTCTAAAAAATACAAATTTTCAACCTGATATAATTTGTGTTCTAGGCTACATATAAAAGATAAAATTAGGGATATGGGTTTGTTCCTTCGTATCTTGTCAGAATTGTCTTTTTTTAGCCCCATTATAATCAATCCGGGTGGAACAGGATTTTGGGGCACACTCGCGAAGGAGCTCTCGCGTTGCTTCGGCAAGCGGCGCAGGGCTCCCGACGACGCTCCCTTTCCCCGCCTGCTCTACCCCCTCCCATCCCCCTCGCCGTCGCTAGAGGGTGTCGTCGGGCGAAGCCCGTGCGGATCTGGCGTGGTGGTGGCGGCTCCTTAGAGTCCCCACAGCGGCGGACCACGCTGGTGCTTCCCTGGACGTATGACGGGGGTAGGGTCGGCAAGTTCGACGGTGGCATGGCCCCGGGGCGTGGTGGCGGCGCGATGACGCCGACAGCGGCCTGCAGGGTGGCGCCTGGCTTGCCAACCTCCTTGGGCATCTCTGCCCGGCCCAAATCTGGGCCCACGTGGGACCAATCTGGGTTTGGGCGGGCCTAACATGGTATTGTCATTTTCTCGAGGTGGTGAGGTGTTCTGGGGCGTGTAGGAGGGCGGCGGCGGCTGCACTGCAGCAGCGTGGCGACGGGGACTTTACGGGCCCTTTCTAGGCTTAGACATGGTAGACAGCCTGGTGTGCCCCTGCTACCGTGTTCGAACAGCAATCGCCGAGAGTATGATCTGTTGAGAGGTCGGAAGAAATCCTTGTCACTTTGACATCGGTGCGGCGATGCATGTGGCTATTGTTGTCCTTCATGAAGGGCGTCAGGTATATCTCTCTCCCATCTCCCATGGCGTACCGGGGGAAACCCTAGGACCTGTTCGGGCAGCAGTGTCGTGGTCGTCACTCCTCTTCTTGTAGGTGCTGCTTGGTACGTGGTGCTTTGGAATATTAGATGTGTGGTGATACTTTTCCGAAGGGTGCAACGGTGGCGAGTTACCTTCGTTTTTGTCGCACTGTTGATGTCGGCTTTATTTTCTTTTCAATTCTTCTTGTTTTTTCATTTGGGCTCGGTTTGTGCTGTTTTGTCCCAACATTGTTCAGAATGTTGTATCAGGTGACTATATTAATATAGCGAGTGTAAAGCCTATTTTGAGGATAATCAAACCGGGTGAAAATTTTGCACACTAGAATTTATATCATTGCCCACATGTATGTATTTTTTAAAAGATGTTTTATACTTGAAATTGCATTTTTTCAAATGTTTGAAATAAAGCCTCCATCTACCCGTGTTTCAAAATAAAGGCCTTCACGTACAAGATTACTTTGACAACAGACATGAGCAGTTTGAACGTGTGTGTGTGCGTATTTGTATTATATGAAAAGTATTACACCATATAAGTTACAATTATTATCATTCATCGTACTGGCTTGAGCGGGCGGTTAGCGATGCAAAGGTCACAAGTTCAATTCCTTGTTCGCTTGCTACAGTTTTAATTATTTATTTGTACATCTACTCGCCTGTCTGTTGGTGGTCATTTTAAAAAATTGTGACATCATAGTTGGACGAATTTGGTTAAACTTGCTGAAATTCGATTAAATTGGACTAAAATATTTTTGGAATACAAGTTGTGAGACTAGTTTTACTTACTTTACAAGATGTAGGACTAAAACGCTCCCGCGGTACAAGATATAGGACTAAAAATGTATATACCTCTATACAATACTCTGCTGTGTATTTTTCTGTGCTTCAACAGGTCACCGACAAAAAACCAAAAGAAACTAGACGGGCCAGCTGCCTGGCGTTGTCTCGCGGCCTGAAATGTGTGGTGCGTTAGTGGGCACTAGGGCTTGGGGCTTCACCTCATCATTTGGAACGTCCCTATATATATAAACAACATCAAACATAAATCCATGTTTTAGACATGTTCAGAGTGAGTTCTTGGGACTTGGGGCAGATTTACGTGCAAATCATCAAGCAATGAATATAGACTGCTAGTATCAAGTGCTATGGAACACATGGACAGATGAAAATAATAAGCTTGGCATGAACCTTAAGTCTCATGGAGAGTCAAAGTGTTCCAAATCAGTTCAATGTCTATGCTAGCTTCTTTTTTTCTGTTATTTTCTTCTCAGTACAACGGTCTTCTGCGCGCGTGCACTTAACATTACGCTCCAAAGCTATTGGAAGTATACATACATCATAATTTCATATGAGCCCTTAAGGAAAGTTTATTAATATAATGACGAACGGGTGAAAAAATATACCACCACTTTGATTTGGAGACGGTGCGCCTTCTCTTTCTTAATTAAGGCGCCGAGGTAGCTACTTTCAGCAAAAACATTTGCATATGCGTAGCAAAGCTCACATCAGTATTGTTAAAGCGCCGTCTATTTGCATGGCTCAACTTTTAAACTCTATCATGCATCCCTTGTACCTGAAACTGTATAACTGGGGCTGGAAGAGGAAAGAGTAACTCACAAACTATTAAAAAAGAGTATATGAAAAACACCTGAAACTTATCCAAACATCCAAAGTAAGATTAGGCTAGCCGGGATTTTGACATAAAAATATATTTCCTTCATCCCAAATTTAGACACGTTTAGTCTAGATACATACGTATCAAGACACAGCTGAGTCAATTAATGGAACAAAGGGAGTAGGAAAAAATAAAATAGTAATTATTTAATGTGTTGAGAAAAAACAATAACATAACACAAAAAATATAAGAAATGGCTCATTTGCACGGGAGGTGACGGCTGTCCCGAGACAGTGGGGGCCGCATGTCAGGTGTCGAGTTAACTCGAAAACAGCCTGCACCGTGTCTCCTTTTTTTGAGGGCAGGAATTGGTTTTTCTTATCGCAAGCTAAACACACAAACTACTTTGCGTTTAACACACGTCAAGCACAACGTGAATCATCAACCACATATACTCACACAATGTGCACCGAAGACTAGAGCTATGGTGTTTCCATTTTTTTGATGGTGCTTCCAAGTCAATAAAGTCGGGACAATACCAAATACTAGAGTTATGGTGCTTTCAAGTTGACGAGTCATCCTCGCGATCGTTGAAAACTTCATCCCCACAAACATCTATAAGAAGTTAAACCTAGAACTGATTTCTATTTAGACACCTGCAGCAACTTCGACATTACATGTCACTTCTTGTACTAGATCATCTTTGGTGTGCAAGAACAAAGTATGCAAGAGAGATGATGGAAGAGAACATAAAAATGATGCATTTTAATCTGCATAGGTTCCACAAATGATCAACCGCTTCATCTAAGATCAACAAGCCTCATGTTATCACATTTTTTGCTCTTCAATCGATGCCACGATAGAGAACAGTGAAAAATTAAAATGTTTCAAATTGAAAAAAAATGAAAAATATAAATTTTTAAGGAGGTGTTGTTCTATAAACATGTAGAATTGCAAGAGCATGCCAGAAAACACAAAATCACCATGACTTGTAAAAAAAGATCCTACATACAACCTAGATGAATATGAGTTTGTACTTGAAATTTCATATGATCATGGGACATCACCAATCTAGTGTACTGTTTTCTTTTGGACTAACTTGGTTTCCACGGAATTTTTATTATAACTTGGTTTCCACTAGATACTGGAGTTATTTTATTTATATCCTAGACACTATGCTTGTTACTGTGCTAAATAACATTTTTTTGTGTTCTCGCAACCGGGTATAAATTTTAATATATATAAGGGGCAATGTACTTAGTACTATTATCTTCTCTTAGCTGAAACATTTTGTCTCTCCTCACCCCTAGTTGGTTCATGGACGATGGGGAAGCAAGCCTTTGTGTCGGTTGCCTTTGGAAGCGTGATATTTGCTGGAGTCATGGCTCCAGTGATGCAGATCATGCCTGAGCTAGATGAGATGTGTAGGGTGTCTACTTCCTCTTTTCCGATGATGCATCATCTGGTGGACTCCCTCGGACCTTGGCTATGGATCTACCGTTAGCACAACCACTGCTGGAGCCCGTCTAGCTGCTTGACTCT
Organism: Avena insularis; assembly: GCA_023614405.1. Taxonomy (NCBI): domain Eukaryota; kingdom Viridiplantae; phylum Streptophyta; class Magnoliopsida; order Poales; family Poaceae; genus Avena; species Avena insularis. The sequence goes on along the minus strand of CM042691.1, from coordinate 375,106,139 downwards.
GTGGACCATGAATATTTGGGTGCTTCTATCTTCCAATAGTTAGAGCGTTCAGGTGCATGTGAGTAATGAGGTTGTGGCATCTGGTGCATTTCCATTTGTTCCCACGGCAATAAACTTTGTGATTTACTCGCTATCATAGGGGATATCGTCCCTCGATCTGGCGATACGATTGGTTGCCTTTGGTTGGAGAAACCAATTGGAGGCAAGAGCAAGAAGGGTGGGTGCTAGCCATCGGCCATCACTCCCCCATTTTGAAGGAGAATATTTTAAGGAAAAGAAAAATGAGTCGTGTCTTAGGGAAGGCATCCGGAGCTACTTGATGAATCTTGTCTTCTCGGGTTGTCGTGTATGATGTCTTTGTTGTTGAGTTTATACGTCCTTGGGGTCTTGTTTTTAGTGGCATTCTATTGTAGGGTGTTGATTCATGCAGCGCGTACCTGCACCGAGGGAAGCCCATGATGCAGCCAAATGCTTAGGCCAAAAAATGCACTAAAATTCATTTCATGTCTTCAGAAAAAATCCTTTAAAACAGTAACTTAGAGCCTACACACGGGCTAGCCCGGTGTGTGGCCCATTTCTAGGTCCGTCCCTGGATTCATGTGTCTGTGGTTTGCGGTTGTAGGGTTGTTAGGTCTGGTTGATAATATGCTGAGATGGTCATGGAGTTTCATGCTTTGGGAGTAGTCAACCATGTGAATGTTGTAAAGGTTTTCATCGAGTTCCTCGTCAATTAACCGAGCGAGGCTTCTCTTATACAAGTATTTTGGCACCGTCTATAAATAAACTGTAGCACAAAACAAAAATGCTTTTATGCTGGTTCTGAAAGTAGAAAGTGTACTTGATCGCACATTGCGTCGGACCGACCATTATGAAATAGGGAAAGTGAAGACACCACTTCTTCAAATATTAAAACATGCATTCTACTACGATCCATCTGCCTTTGCCGTTTCCACAAAAGATGCCAGTGGCCGGCAAAGCCCGATAATAGGACCTTAATCAATACAGTACTTGGCTTATCTTCGACAGGAAAACACAAAAACAACTGGAAAATACGAACGCATGTCATTTGTTTGAACATGGATCGGGTTCTGATCATCACCATGGACGGCTGTTTGTTTCCGTAGTAGTGTTTTAGCTTACCTTTGAAACCACGACCCAGACCCGGCATTAGTCAAACCAAGCCTGATTTCTTTTTCTGATCCGCATCAATTGTATACATTATCACACTGATATACTCCTTGTGTGGCTGTGCAGTGTGCACCTGTGATCCCTCCACCATCAGGGTAATATTATAGTATCAGCGTGCACTAGAAATGTGTGACTAACCGACCACAACATTACGATCTGCCTGTGTGATTAGCATGACTTGGTTCCATTAATTCTTCTTAAATTCGATCGCTTATCACCAGACTCCAACCATCTCGGGTTAGTGAAGCAACTAAAGACAATAGGGAAGAAATACAATGCGATAGCACCATAAGGTTCACTCTAGTAAAAGTCAATAGAACGATAATATTAAGTAATAAAAAGACATCGACTTGTAGTATTCATTGAGAAAATATACCACACAAAATAAATGATGGTTGACATGGCACACAAAAAACATTGAATACACTGATTCTAATGACAGCTGGATTCAGGCCCTAGCTTGAGCGACGTCTCCTGAAGTCACCGCCTGACAGTTGAACCGGCCAGCCCAGTCACCATGCCCCAGAGCAGCACCCAACCCTTCACCAAAGCGGAAGCAACACATTTCCACACCAGGAAGAAAGACAATGCCCCCCAAGGAATGAACTAGGACCCTCGCTGGCAAAGACAATATCCAATCCCAAACACAACACGCAGGGCCATAGAGAAAATTAGGAGAGAAAACTCCCACCCCTGGCAGATAGAACTACAAGACAAAGCGGCAACTAGTCCGCCGCTGATGATAGATAGGACCCATGACATAGAAAGTCTCATGCAGACATCTACTAGTTTGAGCATATAGTTTTACTAGCAAAACAGTGACGAGGAGCAAGGTAGGGTTCATGTGTTCGAGATTGGAATAGATTATCCATGCGAGGTGTTTTTTGTACATATACTATTGGAATTAGAGTTCTTGTTCATTCCTAGAGATGCTTGCCTTAGGGAAGTTGCATGGCCATGTCGACCACAAGGCTGTTGATATCAGATCTCCCTGGGAGCATGTTGCTCTCGAGAGGTGGCCATGGCGGCTAGCCAAGGGGGAAGAAATATGAGGGTTTGGACGAAGGGGTGAAGAGTGTTAGATAGATCTCTCCCCGTTCGAGCCCAACGGCCGAACGGAGTCCCTTATCCGCGTCCTGATCGGGGACGCCCCACCTCATCTGGTGGGCCTGGGCCCTGGGCTATATATAAAGAGGGGCGGGCGACGCCTCACGAGGTTAGCCGTGCCCTAGCCGCCCCACCTACAAGCCAATCTGATCTAGGCCTAGCGCTGCACCGACGGAAAGCACCACCGCCGCCACACTCTCCCCCTTACCACCAATGGCCAACGACGGCGGCTCCAGCTCCGGCACCAGCTCGGGCATCCCCTCTGGCTCATGTCTGTCGAGCCAGGGAGCAGGTGGTTCCCCTATCCTTCTCTCTCTCTGTTTCAATCTAGAAAGGTAAAGTACAATGCTACTGATAAATTTAGACTAGATCCATTACAAAGTTGATTTTAACATTGGTATCAGCGCTTTTAGTTGCTAGATTTTTCGGTGCAAAAGTAGAAAAGGAAAAGACCTAGATCTAAAGTGCGCCTGCCCTATGGCCGCGCCGTTCCTCTCGATCTAGATGGGCATCCATAGTGGAGACATCTAGAAGAAGAACAAACCCCTCTGGGGCAAAGAGAAAGAAAGAAAAGAAACCCCAAAAGAACCCTAGATCCCGCATGCTAACCCTAGATCGGGGGCAAAGCAAACCCAGATACCACCTTGAACAGATCAAACCCCAAAGCCCAAGATCCCACAGATGCATCCCCCAAAACCCCAAAGAGACTCAAAAAAAGGAGGGGGGTGAACCCATCGGCCGGCCAAAGGTTCACCATCAAGGCTGCTGACGGGCGGCGCCACCCTCGGTGGACGACCACGCCAAGGGAGAAGAGGGCAGCTCTTCTCTACCTCGTCGCTCGCGGCGTGGGGGACGGGGATGGACGCAGGGGGAAGGGGTGGCGCTGGGAAGGAGGGACTGCCGCACATGCCGTCGGACGACCGCCTCACCTCCCCAACGCCCGAAGAGGACTCGCCGCTGCCGGCCAGCAGGGGCAACAGCCACCATCGCTGCGGACAAGGGAGAGAGGGCACGCCGGGCGGCCACTCGCCTCAACCTCGCGTCGCCACGAGCAAGGGAGAGGAGGGCGCCTCGGCGGCCACCTCGCCTCAAGCCTCGCAAGGCCACGGAGCAAAGGGAGAGAGGGGCCAGGGCGCGGGCCGCTGCCTCGCGCTGCTGGCCAAGGCGAGTGGGGAAGGAAGGGGCCGCAGCCGCCTCGACCTCTCCTCCACAGTGCCGCCGCGGGGTGCATGCGGGGTGGACGCGCCGCCGACGCGGAGAGGACGCCGGGTGGATGCGGTGGGGGGAAATGAACCTAGGGTTCTCAGGGGGCTAGGGCGCGGGCCTTTTATTCGACCGAAAGGGGCGCGCGTCCGTCCGATCTAGGGCGGCAGGCGACGGACGGCCAGGATCTAGCAATGGTGGCGGGCGCTGGTCATGGCGGGTTGCGGCAAGGTCAGTCGCCATGGCAGCGAAGCGAGGCCGGTCATGAATACAAGAGGGCAGATAGCCCAGTTGCTAGGCTAACGTAATGCTGTAGTACAGTTTTTTCTGTTTTTTTATTTTACAGAGTATGCTTTAGCTGTTTTATTTTGTTTTTGCTTAGTTTTTTAAGCAATTTCAAACGGTTTTTCTCTAGTCATCTTAGTACAAGTATATTTTGACTAGAGAATGATTTAAAGGCAGAATTTTTTCTGTAAAGTTCAGGTATCATGAAAGTCATTGTTAAGTTTTCGCTGCAAATAGATGTTTTAAATTGCAATAATGCAATAAAGTTTGTTTAAATTTTGTTATAAAGATGTGACAAAGTAATTAAAGATGATTATGTCTCATGTTATTAATTGACCAACGTTATTAATAAATATGACCATGATCGTTTTCATTGAGTATTAAATGTGCATTTAACTTTATTTCTACCCAACGGTGATATAATTTTAAATAGCACAAACAATTGCATGCATAATTTATACCAACGTTGAATTAATGCATACAGTTGTTTTCTTTGGTGATCTCACATCTTTTGTGGTTTTCAGGAGGTCTCAACCTCATGAGCTGTTTGAAGGACATCCCGCTGCTAAGGGGGGACAACTACTCCGAATGGAGGAAAAAAGTTGATTTGGCGTTTGTATGCGCCGAAGTGGACTGGGTGGTTGACACCAAGCAACCAGTCAAGCCTCACGACTTGTCGTCGGCGATCGAGAAAGTGCTACGTTTGATAAAAGGAAGAGGGACCATGCTCCATTGGAGCTGGCCTACTCGATTGATAATCAAAAGTGGGTGAACGCCAACAAGAAATGTTTGGCCTTTGTAAAAAACACAATTGAGAACGTCATAGTGGGCTCAATTGGAGAGTGTGCCTCCGTGGGCGAATAATTTGTCAAGATAAAGAGCCGCCATCGCTCTTCAAAGATGATCGACTCCAAATGTTAAAACAGCTGGTGACTGAAAAGTACACGGGAGGGCCACACAGAATAAGAGAGCACATCTTGAGGATGTCAAACATGGCAGCCAAGCTGAAACCCATGGATGAGGACCTCGAGCTAAAGCCCGCACTTTTGGTGCACCTGGTGATGGCCTCTCTTCCACAGCCATTTGAGAACTTCATAATAAACTATAACATGTCCCCTGAAAAGTGGGACATAGAAAAGACCATTGGGATGTGCTCCCAAGAGGAGGAAAGGCTGAAGGCCCTTCACGGAGGTTCCTTGAACTTCGTGAAGGACAATAGGAAGAGAAGTTTCACCAACAGTAACCATGGTGGCTCACCCTCCAAGCCACATGGCAAGGGCCCAATTCAGCACCAGCAGTCCACCCCTGGGGAAAAAGACCAGTGCCACCACTGTAAGAAGGTTGGCCACTACAAGAAGGATTGTCCAGTTTGGCTAAAGTACATCATGGCCAAAAACGGTAAAGATATAGTCTCTTTTGTTAATAAATCTCTGTATGAAAAGTTTTCTAGATCTACTTGGTGGATTGATTCTGGTGCAACTGTTCATGTTGCCAACTCTTTACAGGGGTTCCATTCGACAAGGATTTTGCCAAAAAGAGAAAGACTCATTGAAGTGGCGAATGAGATTGAAGCAGAAGTGGAGGCCATTGGTGACATCCCTCTGGAGCTGGCTGATGGCTCTTCTCTTTTGCTCAAGGATGTTCTTTTTGTTCCTTCAATTCATAGAAATTTAATAAGTGTGTCATGCTTGGACAAAGATTCTTATGAGTGTTATTTTGGAAATGGCAAATGTGCCATTTGGTTAAAAGATATTTGTGTGGGTGTTGCTACCCTACACAATAAGTTATATTTATTATCTTTGCATGAGAAAGTATTTTCTGTGTGTGATGTGAATGAAAAAGTTCCCTTGTCGAACAAAGAACAAAAGAAAAGAAAAAGAACTCTTGACTCATCGAAGTTATGGCACTGCAGACTAGGCCATATTTCGAGGGGAAGAATAGAAAGCCTCGTTAAAATTGACATTCTTCCCCCGTTAGAGTTCTCAGACATAGAACAATGCATAGATTGCATTAAAGGAAAGTATGTAAAACAAATTAAAAAGGGTGCAAACCGAAGCATAGCTACACTCAAAATAATCCACACGGATATTTGTGGACCGTTTCCGGTGAAAAGTGTGGATGGCTATGATTCATTCATAACATTCACGGATGATCACTCCCGGTATGGTTATATTTATCCAATTAAATAAAGATTTGAAGCATTGGATAAATTTAAAATTTTCAAAGCTGAAGTAGAAAATCAGCATGATAAAAGAATTAAGATAGTTCGGTCCGATCGTGGGGGGGAGTACTACGGTCGGCATACTCCATATGGTCAAGTACCAGGACCCTTTGCAAGGTTCCTGCAGGAAAATGGAATAGTCGCCCAGTATTCTATGTCGGGCGAACCTCAGCAAAACGGAGTAGCTAAAAGGCGAACTGCATTCTTATGGATATGGTGCGCAGCATGATGAGCTATTCCACCCTCCCATTGGGATTGTGGATGGAGGCGCTTAAAACCGCCATTCACATTCTCAACAGAGTACCAAGTAAGTCGGTGCCCAAAACAACGTATGAATTGTGGACAGGCAGAGTCCCCTCTCTGCACCACTTGAGGGTCTGGGGAGCCTACGAGGCAAAAGTTTTCAATCCAAACATTGCAAAGTTAGACCCCAAAACAGTATCTTGCCACTTTATTGGCTATCCAGATAAGTCAAAAGGCTATCGTTTCTACTGTCCCGACAGATACACAAAGTTTGTAGAAACGAGACATGCAGTCTTCTTGGAGGACGAATTGATGAGGGGGAGCACGGTAGCTAGGAAAATTGATCTTGAGGAGAAGAGGGTGCATGCACCTAATCTGATGACTCAGGAGCCATTTTTCTCGCTACCTGTTGTGCCACCATCTACATCCCCTGAGGTTGTGGTGCCGGCACCTGTTGTGACTCCACACGTGACAACAATGGGCGAAAGTTCGGAACCTGTCCATCAGGAGCCACCTGAACCCACTGTTGAGCACGAAAGCGAGCTGCAACAGCCACCTCATCAGAAATGTGCCTGAACCCGAGGCAAGAAATGAGCAAGAGTCTGATGAACTCAGAAGGTCTAAAAGAGAATGAAGATCAGCCATGTCCAAAGAAATTTACAAAGGCTACAATGTAGTTCATATGGAGGGCGATCCTACCTCATATGAAGAAGCCATGAGTAGCCCTCACTCAGCCAAGTGGGTGGAGGCAATGGAAGATGAAATGAAATCAATGAGTTCCAACAATGTTTGGGACCTAGAGGAAATTCCTAAAGGAGCCAAAACAGTAGGATGCAAATGGGTCTACAAAACAAAATATGACTCCAATGCGAATGTAGAAAAGTACAAAGCTAGACTCATGGCAAAAGGCTTTACGCAAAGAGAAGGCGTAGATTACAATGAGACTTTTTCTCCGGTCTCATGTAAGGACTCCTTCAGAATCATCATGGCACTTGTTGCATATTTTGATTTAGAGTTGCATCAAATGGATGTTAAGACGGCATTTCTAAATGGAGATTTAGAAGAAAATGTTTACATGAAACAACCCAAGGGTTTTTTCATGGAGGGGAAGGAACATATGGGATGCCGCCTAAAGAAATCCATTTATGGGTTAAAGCAAGCCTCTAGGCAGTGGTATTTAAAGTTTAATGATACCATTAAAAGATTTGGTTTCAAGAAAAATGTTGAGGACAACTGCATTTATGCAAAGTTCAAAAGTGGGAAATATATTTTCCTAATTCTGTATGTGGATGACATTCTGCTTGCCAGCAGTGATGTTAGTCTACTACTAGAGACAAAGAAGTTCTTGTCATCAAATTTTGACATGAAAGACCTTGGTGAAGCTTCTTATGTTTTGGGCATAGAAATTCACCGAGACAGAAAGAATGGAGTGTTAGGACTGTCGCAGAAAGCGACAGAAAAGATTTTAAAGAAATACAATATGCATGCGAGTAATTCAACACCTGCTCCCATAGTCAAGGGCGATAGTTTTGGAAAATCCCAATGTCCAAAGAATCAATATGAGATCGATCAAATGAAGTCAGTACCATACGCTTCGGCTGTTGGAAGCTTACAGTATGCACAAGTGTGCACTCACCCTGACTTAGCATTTATCACTAGGGTACTCGGTAGATATCAAGAGAATCCAGGCATAGAGCACTGGAAGATGGTAAAGAAAGCTTTGCGTTATGTGCAAGGCACAAAAGGCCTCATGCTAACATATAGACGATCTGATTCCCTAGAGATAAAAGGGTATTCAGATGCGGATTTTGCGGAAGATAAAGACGACCGAAAGTCCACGACAGGGTATGTCTTTACTCTCGCAGGAGGTGCTATTTCGTGGAGAAGCGCCAAACAGTCGATAGTTGCATCATCTATGATGTATGCAGAATTTATAGCATGTTATGAGGCCATGGGACAGGCGTTATGGTTAAAGAAATTCTTACCCGACTTGAAAGTGGTTAACTGCATCAGCATGCCACTAAAGATGTACTGTGACAACGAGCCCGCAGTATTCTATGCTCACAACAACAAGTCGAGTAATGCTACAAAGTCTATAGATATAAAGTATTATGTTGTGAAGGACAAAGTCCAGGATCAAACTATAAGACTTGAGCATATAAGGACAAAGGATATGCTTGCGGATCCGCTAACGAAAGGCTTACCACCCAATATGTTCAAGGAACACATAGCCGGCATGGGTTTAACGGGAAGCCTATGATTCCTGGACTACAGAGGCCCAAAAGTAACAGAGTTTGTTTCAAAACATGAAGGTATATAGTGGCTGTCTGATTCTATCGGCAATTGAGCTGAGACGATGAAACATGCTCTTTGTATCGTTCTGTGATGAAATAAGTAAAGAACAAAGTTAAAAGTAAAGTCGAGATCAAGGGGGAGAATGTTAGATAGAACTCTCCCTGTTCGAGCCCAACGGCCGAACGGAGTCCCTTATCCGCGCCCTGATCGGGGGCGCCCCACCTCATCTGGTGGGTGGGCCCCTGTCGCCAGCGCTATATAAAGAGGTGGGGGGCCGGCAGCACGCCTCACGAGGTTAGCCGTGCCCTAGCCGCCCCACCTACAAGCCAATCCGATCTAGGCCTAGCGCTGCGCCGACGGGAAGCACCACCGCCGCCACACTCTCCCTCTTACCACCCATGGCCAATGACGGCGGCTCCAGCTCCGACACCAGCTCGGGCATCCCCTCTGGCTCATGTCTGTCGAGCCAGGGAGCAGGTGGTTCCCCTATCCTTCTCTCTCTCTCTCTGTTTCAATCTAGAAAGGTAAAGTACAGTGCTACTGATAAATCTAGACTAGATCCATTACAAAGTTGATTTTAACAGAGGTATCCTAGTTGGAGACCAGATCCCGCAATATGTGTGTGTAGGGGGATTAGATGACTTATTTGGGGATAGCGCGGGATTGGAACCACTGCGCGGGAGAAGCCCCTGAGGTTTCTCCCCGCTTTCTAGGATCACATGCTTGGGTGCACCGAGATTGGCCAACGTGGCATGTCAATTCCTTTTTTGGTGCGACAGATCCCATGCCGATAGAAAGATAAGCTATCGGACATGCCCTCGCAACATATGTCATGGGATTATAAAAATTGCCCTTTGGACTATGTGATGATCTAGAAAGGATCATAAGGAATTTTTGGTTGGCTCGGAACAGGGCAAACGCAGAACACATTGGGTCACATGGGACATGCTGTTGAGGCCAAAGAAACATGGTGGGATGAGCTTTAAAGATATGATATTTTTCAATCAATCTTTAGTGGCAAGGCAATCGTGGTTGCTTGGTGATTAATTCAGTTTCCAGACTCCTTATGTGCTCAACTATCACGTACCAAGTACGATCTAAATGAAAATTTGATGGATACGGTCTTTACAGGCATTGTCTCATCTACATGGCACACGATCGAACATGGTTTGAATTTTCTCAATCAAGGAGCCATTTGGAGAATAGGAAACAGGGTAAATGTAAGGATCTAGAGCGACCCATGTATACCTCGTAATTATCAGTTAACGCCCATATCACGTACTAAGTAAAAAAAACTAAAAATAAAAAATTAGAAAAAATCAGTTAACGCCCATATCACGAATGGAAGATGCAGGCTCCACTACAGGAATAGGAAGCTACGCCAACGATCCGTTGGCGTAGCCATCGTTTAGACCAGCCCTGTCAAAGCAACCATCGGCGTATAATTGTCCTCGGCGTATCCTATGCTATGCCGACGGCTGCCCTCGACGTAGCCATTTTTTCTTTTATCTCATTAAATTTTGAAAAATCATAACTAAATCATTCTAATTCAGAAAAATACAAATAATATATTAAAATTTGCAGAAAAATAAGACCTATCTATCTACACTCAAATATTATACATTTGTAAATAAAAATTAAATGAAACATAAAATATTATATATAGTTTAAAACGGGCATAAAAAATTCAAAAAGATCGAAACAATGCGAAACCTTCGCGTGGTTGCATATTATATGACATAGTTATAAGAGAAAATATCAAACCTTGTATATTGATTATGTTTGGAAAAACCCTACAAAATGGTCTATCTCATTCGAGGTTTCTTGGCTTTTGGGTTAAATGACCAATGTTATGGCTAGAATCAAGGCATAGTTTATGATAATGTGCCCATATTATGCATACATGTGCATCATGGGATGGCGAACAATGTTGCAAGAGGAAGTTTTCCTTTTCGTCGCACCAAATAGCCATTTTCCATTTTCCAAACATAAAAACGGACGGTTTTATGAAGCAACCACCAAATGGCTAATTCAAAATTCTACCACCACATTTTATAAAAATACTAGACCACCTTATATGGATAATTTCCTAATAGGGGGATCTTAAACCTTTCCGTCCATCCTGGTAAAAAAGACAAATTCCTGCCGAATCGGTAGGAAGTGGGTCAGATATGAACTACAGGTACATGATCTGATGCTCATGTTTTTTTTAAATCATTTTTAGATTCACAACTATTTTATCAAAAATCCAATGCAAGTTTAGCGAGGCTCGGCCCCGAGCTAAGAATCTTCATGCCCGTCGTTCGACAAAGTTTGACGATAGTTTAAAACGGTCATAAAAAATTCAAAAATGATCGAAACAATACGAAACCTTCACGTGGTGTCATATTATGTGACATAGTTATAAGGAAAATATCAAACTTGGTGTATTGATTATGTCTGAAAAAACCCTTCACAAAATGACCTATCATATTCGAGGTTTCTTGGCTTTTCAGGTCAAATGACCAATGTTATGGCTAGAATCAAAGCATAGTTTGTAATAATGTGCCCATATTGCGCATACATGTGTATCATGGGATGGCGAACAATGTTGCAGGAGGAAATTTTCCTTTTTGTCGCATCAAAAAGCCATTTTCCATTTTCCGAGCACAAAAAACAGACGGTTTGTGAAGCAACCACCAAATGGCTAATTCAAAATGCTACCACCATATTTTACAAAAATACTATACCAACTTATATGGACAATGTCCCAACAGGGGGATCTTAAACCTTTCCGTCCATCCCTGGTGAAAAAGACAAATTCCTGCTGAATCGGTAGGAAGTGGGTCAAATATGAACTACAGGTACATGATCCGATGCTCATGTTTTTTTTACAAAAATCATTTTTAGATTCACAATATGCTATTTTATCAAAGATCCAATGCAAATTTAGCGAGGCTTGGCCCCGAGCTAAGAATCTTTATGCCCGTCGTTCGACAAAGTTTGACGATAGTTTAAAACGGGCATAAAAAATTCAAAAACAATCGAAACAATGCGAAACCTTCGCCTGGTGTCATATTATGTGACATAGTTACAAAGAAAAATATCAAACTTGGTATATTGATTATGTCTGAAAAAACCTTCACAAAATGACCTATCTTATTCGAGGATTCTTGGCTTTCGGGTTAAATGACCAATGTTATGGATAGAATCAAGGCATAGTTTGTGATAATGTGCCCATATTGTGCATACATGTGCATCATGGGATGACGAACAATATTGCAGGAGGAAGTTTTCCTTTTTATCGCACTAAAAAGCCATTTTCTATTTTCCGAGCACAAAAAACGGACGGTTTTGTGAAGCAACCACCAAATGGCTAATTCAAAATACTACCACCATATTTTAAAAAAATACTAGACCACCTTATATGGACAATGTCCCAACAGGGGGATCCGAACCTTTCCGTCCACCTCTGGTAAAAAAGACAAATTCCTGCCGAATCGGCAGGAAGTGGGTCATATATGAACTACAGGTACATAATCCGATGGTCATATTTTTTTAGAAAAATCATTTTTAGATTCACAATATGCTATTTTATCAAAGATCCGATGCAATTTTTCCTTCATCGCACCAAAAAGGCATTTTTTTATTTTACTAGCGCAAAAAGGGGGATTTTTTGAAGCAACCACCGAATAGCTAATTCAAAAACGGAGGGTTAGTGTTTAGTTGATACTGATATAATATTTGGATTCCTCTCATTTTTGTGATCAATCTAGACATATTATTTGTCGAATTCCGATTTACGGGTTTAAAGATATTAATTCCATATTAAATAGAAAAATACAAAAAGTAAAATTGTTATATTTTTATCTGAATTCAATAATATTTTTACTTATTCATTAACGTTTACTTAAATAATTATTTGTAATTTAAAAATACAAACATATGACATGATGATATAAGAGTTAATAGGATTGATATCATAGTATTGACAACAATGTATGACTTACTTTGCAGAAACAGATTCTAAAGGAACGAGAAAGTTAAGCGATGGAGCTGGAGTAGTATTAGGATGGTTGATCGGCCGGAAAGTTTAACCAAGACTATAATTTAATCAAATATTAAGTGTAACTACTGTTAAAAATGTTCAAAGTGAGAGATTAACAATTCTAACAATTCAAAGATTAAAAAAAATGAGAAAATAAAATAAAAAATAAATTAAAAAAATATTTTTTTAAAAAAATGTTTTTGCAACTACCGACAGGCCTTATGCCGATGAAAGCGTCACGAGGAGACAAAGCCGCCGGTCACCTTGACGGCATTTCTATACGCCGACAAAAGATATGTCTCACCGAGGAGACCTTTCTTGAGAAGGCTACGCTGAGGCAGCCGTCATGCACCATACGCCGAGGGCATTTTGACCTACGTCGACGCCTTTTTGTCCTCGGCGTAGCGCGCGTCCTGTAGTGTTTCTCCACAGTGACATTGAAAAAGATTATTATGATTAAACCGTCACTGAGAAACGATGAAGATTTTATTGCCTAGAACTTGGATAGTAAAGGCGTGTTCTCTGTCAGTAGCACATATATATATATATTCAGAATGGAGGTGCGGATCAGGGAGAAGGAAGATAGAGGAACAACCAATAATAATCAGCCACATGGAGAAATAAAGAATGGCAACTTTTATGGCATTATTTTGCCGCTCGGAAGCTTCGGTGAGGTCACCTGGGGCTCAATATTGTTTATTAGGGTTTACGATGTGTTGCCCAAATGTAAGCGTAGTTTAATCATGGTTTTAGGCCTTTTGATTTCTTGAACTATGTATAATTAAATGCATTTCGTCTCTGAACCTAGTATGATCAACGCAATTCGTTGCTGAATTTTGCCACGAGTGCAAAATTTTAAAAAGTACAGTTCAAGTCGCAAGTTCATTAGCATGTATACCGTGTTTTGCATGTTGCCGATTTAAGGAGGGTTCTGCTACACTTGCTCTGATGTGACAATGTGACTCGACGGTGCACCTCTTGAACTGAAAAGAAGGGGGGCGCGAGCGCGATGCGTGTGGCTTGCTGCTGCAACCATCGCAGAATACCTTTGGCAACTCAACACACGTTAATTTCTGACTCTGTGGTAGTAGACTTGTACCCTCTACGGAAGCAAGCAGCTAGCAGAAGCAGAGGGAGAAACCCAAGGACGAGGGGAGCGTATTACTCGGTACGACGTCAAGCTAATTGTCCAAACTCCGTCAAAGAGGCAAGAAACCCACCATAAATTGCAAGCCTTGCAACAATGGACGGGTGGTAGCTGATGGCGGGTACTACTACTGTGTGTAGCAGGTTAGGTTAGGTGTATAGATCCGGACACGACCGAGGACCGAGCCAAGAGGACGCCGCGCGATGGAGAGGAGGCAGCTCCTCCTGTCCCTCTGCTTCCTCTGCCTCGCCGTGCTGCTGCTCCCCGGCGCGTCTCCGTCGTCGCCGGCGACGGCGACGGCGGGGAGGAAGCGGCGGATGGCCGGGTTCGACCACTACGTGCTGGCGCTGCAGTGGCCGGGCACCGTCTGCCGCCAGACCAACCACTGCTGCAGCTCCAACGGCTGCTGCCGGTGCGCGCCCATCATTCCCCGCTCTCTCGCTTCCCTTCCTTCCTTCCTTCCTTCCTCATTTCGTCGTCCCTTGCTCATTTCGTTCCCCCTTTTGGCATTCTGCAGGTCAAACCCTCTGAACTCGTTCACAATCCGTAAGTATATCAGCCCTTGGTTTGATTTCTTATCCTGAAATGCATCTTGGCTTTCGCTTGTTGCTCCAATCATTGAGGATTGGAGTTCAGAAACAAAAAATAATAATTTCATTTTGTTTTGCTGGGGACGGACGGACAGATGGGCTGTGGCCGCAGTACAGCTACGGCGGGTGGCCGTCGTGCTGCAGACAGACCACCCCATTCAACATGAACAAGGTACTATCTATGATATGCTTTTCGCACCCTTCCTTCAGAGCTTCCCAACTGTACTTGTCCAGTTTTACGCACTCATTTCCAGCCCTTTCACCTAGTCACATATCTGCAACTAGTTACATTATGTAGTCAATGCGTTCCAATCAGCATTGCGTGTTTTGCCTGGCTCAGATCGCGATGCTGAGGCCGATACTGGAGAAGTACTGGCCGTCGCTGTACTGCGGCGATTCCTCCACCTGCTTCGGCGGAAGGGGCCCGTTCTGGGTCCACGAGGTTAGTTAGTGACTGACCGACCCACTGATCAGCGACTCTGCATTTTCGACATCTGCTGATGATCAAGGGGAACAGACGGACGGCTAGCTCACATGCTTCTTCTTTTTTCTTTCTTCTGTCGTGGTGCATGTGCTGATGTTTTTTTTTGCTGGACCGCATTCGTCAGTGGGGTACGTACGCGTGTGATTTCTGAATATACCGACAGTAAAAACACAGTTCCTCTGTTCGTAAACTGGATTTTTTTACAAATATGACCCTCTGCAATTCGCTATCGCTAAAAATATCCTCTTCGTACCGCAAAAGCCAAAAATGCCCTGGCGGAAAGCTGAAAAGGCGACACGTGTCACCTCCCGCCACGAGAGGTGGCGGGATGTTCCTCCCGCCACAGGGGGTGGCGGGATGTTCCTTCCGCCAGGGGGAATGGCGGAATGAGGTGGGCCCCACGGCTGGGCCAGCAGGGAGGTTCGACTTCGCGCTCGCGCTGGTGGGCCCCACGACGTCATTCCGCCACCGCCAACGGCGGAAGGAACATCCCGCCACCCCCCGTGGCGGGAGGTGACACGTGTCGCCTTTTCAGCTTTTCGCCAGGGCGTTTTTGGCTTTTGCGTCGCAAAGGGGGTATTTTTGGCGATGACGAATTACAGAGGGTCATATTTGTAAAAAAATCCGTAAACTGTATCTAGCATTGGAATCATTGATGTTGGTGTTGTGTCGCAGAGACGCATGGGACGTGCGCTTACCCCGAGATACAGGACGAGTACGACTACTTCTCCACGGCGCTCTACCTCTACAGCAGATACAACGTCACGGTTAGTTAGTATAGTATAGTACAGAACATTCAGCACTTTGCTGCCACGAACAACAACGATCCTGCACAGCATGTTACACAGGCTTTCTCACTCTGGTTGTGCGCAGAAAGCCCTGAGGAAGGCGCACATCTACCCCCGGAACGGGCGGAGGTACGAGGTGGCGCACATCGTTGCCGCCATCGACCACGCCTTCGGGAGTCTGCCGCACCTCGTCTGCAAGAACGGCTCCGTGCAGGAGCTCAGGCTCTGCTTCCACAAGGACTACCAGGTACCTCCTACTTACCACAATCTCGACATCCTCCGTACTTTCTGCTGGTTAGTGGCATATTGTTTGAGCATGGGGGCATCTCGTAATTCTGCGTGCAGCCCCGGGACTGCGGCGGGTCGGAGGCCGAGGAGGAGGCGAGGTCGAGCAGCAGCAGGAGGAGGAGCCACCACTGCCCTCGCTACGTCACCCTACCCTCCTACAAACAGTCCGGTAATTAATGTTAACATCTCCCGTTCATCTGCTATGTATGCTACTGTCAGCGCTAACTGAAACCAGTACAGTGGATTTCATCAGATAATAAAGTAGTAGTACGTAGCAGTCTTATTGCCTCCCGGCCGTCACTTCTCCCGTGCTAACTACTGAAGCTACTGGCTGCAATCGTGTGCAGCGATGGCGAACGCCACGGACGGAGGATTGAGGAGCCGAGCGAACAATAACCAGCCCCGTGCGCAGCGGCAGAGGCTGGACGGACTCCATCCGACGGGGCCCCGCGATATCCCGATAAGCCCGACGACGGCTAGCTGATGAGCCGGTGGGGTGTGCACGGCGCGACGCTGACGCCGGCGTACGTCATGGAACTGTCGGGGAATCCTCGGTTCATGGCTCCCCGTGATTCTTCTGCACATTCTTCTGTACAAAGTCTAGTATACTGTAGTATGTACTGTAGCTCCGGGGCTGCACCGTGTCTGCACATAAAGGTTGCTGTTGGGGAAGGAATATGCCGTTGCGCTGTTGTAAGTGGTGATACACGTATTTACCATCAGCTGGACCGAACGCGTGTGACGCTCGTCCTGGTCGGAGACGATCTAGTATCCGCTTGTCTCTTTCGTTCGGTGCCAATGATGGCACCCAGAGGATATTCCGAAGATAATCGAGATTCCAGAGTATCTAATCGAATCATCACGTGGCAGGGCAAACAAGTACTGCCCAATCGGTTGGTTGCATGCAATTTCAACACGGCAGGCAGGTGGTGCGTGTGCCGTGTGGTACTCCATCTCTACTAGTACATGTACTACAAGTTTCCCACCCAGAAACTGTCGTCCAACAGAAAGAAAGAGATGCAAACCGATGGCAAGTCTAGGTTGCAAAGCATCGGACTCCCCATGGTCTCTGGTAGTACCAGAAATCACGGGGTTAAACTTGTTTATTTATACAATGTGTTGCAAAACACTGTTATTGGTGCGTTCTAGAGATCAAATGTGTGGACAAAAATTTATCAAGCACGAAATTTAATGTGTACTATATTTCACAAGTTTCTTAAACGGAGCTGGCTTGGTTGCCTAAACACTAGTAGCCCACATATTTTTTAACCCAAGAAGGAAAAGGTACTGTAAAAAAAAGGAACAAAAAGACGGAGAGGTCGTTGCTACGGCGGCGCAGGCCCCACCTGCCCGCGACACGACCTCCTCCGTAGCCGCACCCGTTATACATATCCGTGCCGTGCATCTTTATGGTACTGGTACAGCTCCACTTGCGAGGGCCACAGGGAGTCAGGGAAGGAAAGGGGGAGAGCGAGACACCGCGGCGGAGGGCCAATGGCGACGACGACGTACCTGCTGGTGGTCTGGGCGCTGGTCGCCGCCGATCTGTTGGGCACGGGCCTCGCCCGGCCGTCCGCGCCCGTGCCCGTGGCCGCGGTGGGGAAGGCGCAGCGCGAGTTCGACTACTTCGCGCTCGCGCTGCAGTGGCCGGGCACCATCTGCTCCTCCACCCGCCACTGCTGCGCCATCAACGGATGCTGCCGGTACGTGCTACCCCGCCCTTGTTCTTCTCCCTCCCACCCCACCACCGCCGACCCGCTCATGCTCGTTCGGGTCGGGTTGGGTTGGGTGGGGTTTCCGCCGCCGCTCTGGAGACTAGAGATTCGATTCGATTCTTCCGGTTCTGCGCGCTCGTGCTCACCCCGCTCGTTTTCCTTGTTCCCCGTTGCAGGTCGGAGCCGCTCCAGACGTTCACGATCCGTAAGTGCGAGGCGATCATCATGCTTAATCTCTTTGTTTCAGTTCCCCGCAGATGCGAAATTCCTCACTCGTGTTGGTTCAATTCCTTGATGGAACAGACGGGTTGTGGCCGGACTACGATGACGGGACCTGGCCGTCGTGCTGCCGCCACACAAACTTCGACATGGACAAGGTGCTTGCCTACCCTAGCCTGGCCGCAGAGCTTACTGATACGTGGCCGCTGTAGCTTAACTCAATCCTGGCACAGTTGACTCTGTAGAGGAGGCAGGACAAAGGTCCTGATCTTCCATTTACTCTGTTGCTAGCCTTGTTGACTGATGTGTGGTTCCGCTCTTTCTTCCTCAATTTGGTGCAGATATCGACTCTGAAGCCGAAGATGGACCAGTACTGGCCGTCTCTGTACTGCTCAACCTCCTCCACTTGCTTCAGTGGCAAGGGCCCTTTCTGGGCTCATGAGGTAATATTGTCTGAATTAGGGGATTGGACTCTGAAATCACTCCTTGCTTCGAACTGTCACTAACATTTTGCTCTGTCTCCTCACCTGCTGTTTCGCATAATGGCGTTGACATGTGCTACCTGATTGATCATTCATGGATTGTCTTTTAGTGGGGTAATGTTCTCCAAATCACTTTATCTAATGAAAGAGTTACTAGTTTTGTCTGATAGTGCTGCAAGCATAGCATGACGCAGAGCATGAAGTACACGTTCACTCATATCCGTTGCTAAGTTTCGGTTTGTTTTTTCCTAATTTCTTACAGAGAAGCATGGAACGTGCTCGTCCCCTGCTGTTGATGATGAATTACAGTACTTCTCCACTGCCCTTGATCTCTACTTCAAATATAACGTTACTGTAAGCATCTGGCATTTGACTCGTTAGTTGTAGCTTGTTATTGTTTTTTCTTGTGATGAATTATTTGTTTCTTTAATATGCTACTGCATCTCATCCTTTTTTTAATTTCCAAGCAAGCTTGGTTTCCAGAAGAAGAAAACAAACTTAGAACCACTAGTATTGTAATGTGTATTAATTTCATTCCTGCTAAACTGCATCGTAGAAAATTTTCTCTTCTTCATTGTTAAATTGGAAATGAATTGCAGGAAATGCTGGCAACTGGAAATATCTTCACCTCAAATGGTAAAGAATATGCACTGAGTGATGTCATCGATACTATCGAACATGCTTTTGGGGGCTCACCACAGATCATTTGCAAGAAGGGCTCGGTTCAAGAACTAAGGTTGTGCTTCACCAAAGACTTGAAGGTGAGCGCTCTTTCAGTCTTTTGTCCTTGAACAGATCTGCTAAATTTTGATTTTAATTTGTGGGAAGAACTTGATTGATAAAAGAATAATGTTGTCATAATTTTTTCGATTGATGTACAACACGCAGGCCGGATAGGCCACCTCAATTTTTCCCCATGGAAGAACCATTAGTCGGATACAGCTGATAACCACAACACGCTGTTCCTAATACCGGTTACCAACAACAACACATTTTAAAATCTTGTTTCCCCATGGAGCTGGAAGCTGCAGTCCCATATGTTAAAATTGAAGCATGTTGGCCTTTTGGAATACAGTCCAAGCATCTCTCCACATCAATTAAATATTTATCAGAATATAGGGGTGTAGTTGTGTAGGACAATTTTGGTCTATTATGCTGTTCGGCTTGCATTTCTTCATAGCTGAACTTGAGGTTGCTTTCTCCTCTTGTGTCTTAAACATGTGTTGCATAAGTTCCACTGTTGGTTAATTCTCAAAAATACTTAACCTATTTGAGTTTGTCCCTAGAATTGGAATACCTTCAAATGCAGAAATGTGTTCATGATACCCATGTTCTTCACTTGATATGTCATTTTTTGTGTACAACATTGCTCACCTTGGTTTTATTCCAGCCTCGCGATTGCCTCACTACTTCTTCGATGTACAAAAACTTGTCCAAAGCAAAGCATTGCCCTCGAAGCATCTCCCTGCCAGCATATGATCCCAATGGTAAGTTCTAATCCCTCATGGGAGCTGTCAGGTTCACTCCTGTGTCATCAACCCTTGGTACCCATGCTAATCCTGCCCTCTCTATATCTGCAGCATTCTTAAATTCAACCTTGGAGATTCTTCCAGAAGCCAGCAACAGTGGGATGTATATTTATACATCCTAAGATACCATTACAGCACCCGAGCATTGTATGACTATGATGAAGCAGATACCTTCTGGACTCTTGACTGCTTTGAAGACATAGCCACAGGTGCTGCGGTGAGCACTGCATGAGATGCTGGCGAAAGGTGTCTCTGGTTTATCAAACCATTTGTAAATAAAACTCTTCCACATTACCTCCTCAGAACAGCAGATGATTCGATTATGTTCTGGCTATTGTCTACTACTGTACTCATGGAAATCAAATAGCCAATGACCGAATGTATACATTCATGAACGAAAGCTGAACTCAACTAGTTTGAATCAGAATGCACGTTCAGGAGCGAAAGCTGAACTCGGCGTCACAGTTGTATAACAGATGTTTGTAGCACACAATTCCAAGCTGGTGCTCAGGATTCAGATTTTTTTTTCCGAATTAAGGAGCCTTGCTCCCGATTCATTTCTCAAATGAAACCGATAAACAGAGTCAGGTTTTCTGCCATCATGTTTGATGCTTTTTACAACCTCACGCTCTTCACAAGCAACAACACAAGAGAACAATACTCAGAACAATACTATCATAGTTTCTCAGGCTATAACAGTAACAACACAAGCAACATAAACCTCTACCACAGGAGAACAATACTCAGAAGTCAGAACGAATCTATCCTAGTTTCTCTTAGGGTGTGTTTGGTAGTGTGCAGGGACATCTGTCCTTTGTGCAACATGGCACATGGCCCGTTGGGGGCTGGCCACGGATCGAATCGGATAATGCTCTCTCCATTTCAGAGCGGAGCGAATAATTGTCACATGCGGATTCGAATACCGATAATATCGGATTATGGATTCAGATACTAATATGTTCTTAAATATACTCGGTCAAATTTTAAATGGATTAGTAGCTAACAAGCAGCAAAACACCACACGTATAATCTCCTGAATAAAGCCTACTAAGCTACGTTTAAAAGATCATTTTTTAATAAGAAAAAATGGGGCGTGATTAGATCTCAGGCGACTGAGACCTGACGTCATGGGCAGAGACATGCACGCGAGCGCCCATAAAACACACAGGGACATGCACGGGCAGAGACATGCACGCGAGCGCGGGAACATGCGCGCGACGGCAATGCACACGACGGAGACGCACGCGACACGAACTCCTGTTTGCACAAATCGCAAAGTATCTAATCCAACGGTTAAATAAGTGACTGAGACTTAACTAATTCTCAGACACCTGAGAACTAACAAAACCGGAAAAAATGTGTCTTCAACAAGACAATTTAGGAGGTGTGTGTCTAATGTCTCCAACACATGAAGACACAAGGAAGATAGGAATACAACGTACACAACGTACAGGAACACGGTAATTATGGATCGCTAGGTTTTAAATTTTATATAGACCATCATTTTTATAATGGAATAATTTGGTATTTATTTGGCAGGTTAGGCTAATTTATTCGGATTATACTAATTGAGAATGGAAAATGATATGGACCCCCCCCGACGATTGGGGTTCCCATCGTCCTCCTCCCCCAAAATCGTCCCAATTTTCATTTTTGCTGTAAAACGGCCCGATTTTACTATATATGTCCCCGCTTTTTCTTCCGAAGCAAAAAAAAAGGGTTCGTTTTAAAAATAGAACGTCTCGCCGGAGACCTCGCCGGAGATCATGCAGCAAAAAAATTGTGCTAATGCAGCAAAACCGACTTCACCGAAAACTTTTTTTGCTGCATGGTCTCCGGCGAGGGTCATCAACGAGTTGTTTCCGACGATGTCTCCGGCGAAGACGGTTTTGCTGCATTAGAACAATTCTTTTGCTGCATGGTCTCCGGCGAGGTCTCCGGCGAGACGTTCTATTTCTAAAACAGACCGTTTTTTTGCTTCAGAAGCAAAAGCGGGGACATATGCAGCAAACGCGGATGTTTTGCAGCAAATGGACACGTGTCAGCACGGGAAGCAGGACGATGTGAGCTCTCCCATCGTCCGGGGGACGCCTAGCAGTTTCCATTGAGAATTGCGGATAATCTGCATCTGCCAATAATAGTATTATCATATCCTATACCATATCTGTTGAATATCCGCATGGCCGATATCCATATCTGTGTCTGTATCCGTAAGATTTCTAAACTTGCATACCATATCCTAAAAAAAAAGGATGCGGGTTTAGATTAGAAAATTATCTGTATCATTTACATTCCTACGCGTCGCATGCTGGAAAGAATTGGAAGCACATGATTGGTTCAATGTGTTGCACATTCCGGACAAATAAAAAAAGCTAAAATTTCAAAGAATATCCTTTAAACCAATAACAGTTCAGTAGAATTATCTTACATCGATCTAGGAATAATGAAGGTAATACACTATATAGGAAGGAGAATTTACCAAAACTCGGAGGCTACCATGTATAAACACCGTCGTTCTTGGTTACGACAAACACAAGGTTGTGAAACTGGTTCTCAAGAAGTGACCATTCATATCGATTATTCTCGGCAAGGACAACAATCTAGAAACTAAAGATAGCGACAATAGAGAAATCCTCATATTTCTCAGTAGCTATGTGAACTTGGCAAGTAACTATGTTGTTCATTTCAATAGGTCGAGCTTCATCACCATCATCCTCGAATGTAAGTGTAGTAACGGTGGCTGCTTCAAGCCTCAACACTTCTGGAATAGCAATCTTGCCATGACTGTACATGTTTAGAAGCTCCCACTAAAATTCAAGGCCAAAAGTCACGATCCAATCTCCATTGGCGCCTACCCTCTACTCATCAAAATCATTTGACATCACTGAAGGGTTTCGCGGCATAGTATATCAAAATTTTCTACGGATGCGAACAGAGGGAAGCCAAGATCTAATCTAGGAGATGCAAACAACGAGAGAGATTGGATTAGATCTTCATACCCTTGAAGATTCAGACAGTAACGCTCATTTAACGTGGGTGATGTAATCGTACTCGCTTCTCCTCCTCGCGATCCGATCCGATCTAGCACCGCAAGTGGCAATGCCTCCGTGAGATGCACACGTGCAGCACCTCGACGTCTCCTCCTTCCTCGTTCCAGCAAGTATGGTGGAGAGACGGATTGGATCTACAATGCGACGGCGCGGTGCAATTGGTGGAGAGTTTCTGCAGCAGGGCTTCGCCTACACGCAGTCGGGAGAGAGAGAGAGAGAGGAGGGCAGCAGGGCGACTAGGCTTGAGGGGAAGGTGTCGGGTGGTGGTGCGCCCCAGCCCTAACCCCTCCCCCAAGCCCAAGGCCGGCGGCCAAGGAGGGAGGAGTGGGGGGCAAGGAAACCCCCCCTTCTAGAAGCTCCAATTAGGGTTTATCCCTTGTTTGGCCGGCTGGGCCCTATGGGGCCTTGTGCCCCTGGCCCAATGCGGCCAGGGCACTCCCTCATAGGCCCATGCCCCCTCCCGGAAGGTGGGGCCACGTTGGTCCCCTTCCGGAAGGTTCTAGAAGCTTTCGATACAATACCGATTAACCCGGAACAATTCCGAACTCCAAAAACTGCACTGCCTTATATGAATCTTATTCTCCGGACCATTCCGGAACCTCTCGTGATGTCCTAGATCCCATCTGAGACTCCGAACAAAAACTCATAAACCAACTATCCAATCTATCCTAGCGTCGAGACACGTTAAGTGTGTGACCCTTCGGGTTCGAGAATATGCAGACATGATCTTCTATCAATAATCAACAGCGGGGTCTGGAAACCCATATTGACTCCCACACATTCATCGATGATCATATCGGATGAACCACGATGCCAGGATTCAATTAATCCCATATATATATTCCCTTCGTCTCGCGATATTTTACTTGCCCGAGATTTGATCGTCGGTACCGTCATACCTAGTTCAATCTCGTTCACAGCAAGTACTTTACTCGTTCTGTAATCCGATATCACTTTGTGATTAACTCCTTAACCACATGCTTGCAAGCGGTGTTGATATCGACACCGAAAGGGGCCCAAGTATATCTCTCCGACTTGGGAGGACAAATCCCATATCGATACATACAACCCAATGTATACTTTCCGATCACCGAGAGACACCTTTATGATCACCCTCTCATAGGATGACGCTTGATGACCTCAAAGCTTTCTTCCGATACTGTGGAGTTGTATTATCTCATGGTCTAAGGAATACAATATTTGATGTAAGAAAAGCTTCAAAAGATGAACACTATGACACGATCTAATTGCTTCGCTTAGTTTGGGTCTGTCCATCATATCATTCTCCCAATGATATGATCTCATTATTAATCGACAACTCATGTCCATGGTTAGGAAACCTTAACCATCATTAATCAATGAGCTAGTCCATAGAGGCGTACTAGGGACACGGTGTTGTTCACAAACCACACAAGTATTAAAGTTTCCGCTTAATACAATTCTAGCATGGAATATAAACATTATAATGAACAAGAATTATAATAATAACATCTTTATTATTGCCTCTAGGACATAATTCCAACAGTCTCCCACTTGCACTAGAGTCAATAATCTAGTTTACATTTTGCAACAATCTCACACCCATGGCACTGAGGTGCTGATCATGTTTTACACGTCGAAGAGGTTTAGTCAATGGATCTGCGACATTCAGATCTGTATGTACTTTACTAATCTTCAGATCTCCATCTGCTATATAATCTCGGATTATATGAAACTTGCGGTTGATATGCTTGGTCTTTGGATGATATCTTGGTTCCTTAGCGAGTGCTATGGCGCCAGTTGTCACATTAATATCTCCAAAGGTCCAATGCACTTGAACCACGCCAAGCTCAAGGATGAAGTTCTGATCCAAACTCCTTCACTTGACGCTTCTCCAAAGAGCCATGTATTCCGCTTTCATCAGTAGATCCCGCGATCACGCTTTGCTTGCAGCTTCTCCAGCTCACATCCTCCATTCAAAATATACACGATCCCGTCGAGATTTAGAATCATCCTTGTCGGTGTCAAAACTAGCGCCGACGTAACCTTTACGACGAGTTGTTCATCACCCCATAGACTAAGAACATTTCTTTAGTCCTATTTAGGTACTTTAGGATGTTCTTCACGGCTGTCCAAAGGTTCCACTCGGATCACTTTGATATCTCGTCAAACTAAGAGCATTGGACACATCCGTCTAGTACACAAGATGGCATACATGATAGAACCTATGGCCGAGGCATAAGGCACTTTGCTCATAGCTTCCCTATCATTTCATCAGAATCGACACCGAGCCTTGCTCAATATCTTATCCGACAATATAGGCATCGAACCTTTCTTTGCCTTATCCATTCGAACCTTTTCGTAACTTTGTCTAGGTATGTACTCGCTTAAAGCTATCAAAGGCCTTTGTCTATCTCTATAGATTTTGATGCCCAATATATAAGCAGCTTCACCTAGGTCTTTCATTGAAAAACACTTGTTCAAATAACTCTTCACATCGTTACATGTTAATGTCATTTCCAATAATCAATATGTCATCCACATATAGTACCGTAAATGTCACCGAGCTCCCACTCACTTTCTTGTAGATACAAGTCAGAGCAATTTGGAACAAATCCAAAGCTCTTGATCACTTGATCAAAACAAAGGTTCCAACTCCGAGATGCTTGCTTCACCATAAATGGAACGCTGAAGTTTGCATACTTTATCAAGATCCTTAGGATCGACAAAACCTTCGGGTTGCATCATATACAACTCTTCATCAATGTTGCCATTGAGGAACGCATTGACATCCATCCGCCATATTTCATAATCATCAAACGCAGCAATTGATAAAAAAATCCGAATGGACTAAAAAATCGCTAATGCAGAGAAAGGCTCATCGAATTCAACACCTTGAACTTGTAGAAAAACTATTGCCACAAGTCGTGCATAATAGACGGTAACATTACCATCCGCGTCCGCTTTTCTTCTTGAAGATCCATTTGCACTCAACGGCCTTTCGTCGCTAGGAGGGTCCACCAAAGTCCATACTTGGTTTTCGCCATGGATCCCAATTCGGATTTCATGGCTTCTATCCATTTCTCGTAGTCCGGCTCATCATCGCTTCCTCATAGTTCGTAGCTTCACCGCCTTTTACTAACAAGATAGTCAAGAAGACAGGTTGCCGCATTACACTGTGAGGGCACGCGACCTTGTCGACTGCGACGCTCAAGAGCGAGATCGTCCAAGCTTCATGATCCTTGTCATTAGCTTCCTCTATCGCTAAGTGCAAAGCACCGAACAATTTCAGGTGCTGTGCTACTCTCCAATTCAAGGGAAGGTTCAACAACCTCGTCTAGCTCTACTTTCCTCCCACTCACTTCTTTTGAGAGAAACTCCTTCTCAAGAAAGGAACCGTTCTTTGCGACAAACACTTTGCCTTCGGTTCTATGATAGAAGGTATACCCAATAGTTTCCTTAGGGTATCCTATGAAGACGATTCGCTTTGGGTTCGAGCTTGTCCGGCATCAACTTCTTGACATAAGCTTCGCATCCCCAAACTTTAAGAAACGACAACTTAGGTTTAGCACCAAACCACAGTTCATACGGTGTCGTCTCAACGGATTTAGATGGTGCCCTATTTAAAGTGAATGCAGCGGTTTCTAATGTATAACCCCAAAATGATAACGACAAATCAGTAAGAGACATCATTGATCGGACCATATCTAATAGGGTTCGATTCCGACATTCAGACACACCATTGCGCTGTGGTGTTTCGGGTGGCGTGAGTTGCGAAACGATTCCGCTTGCCTTAAGATGCTTGAGAAAATCATAACTCAAATATTCACCTGCACGATCGGATCGTAGAAACTTAATCTTTCTGTTATGATGGTTTTCCACTTCATTCTGAAATTCCTTGAACTTTTCAAATGTTTCAGATTGATGTTTCATTAAATAGATATACGAACATCTACTTAAGTCATCGGTAAAAGTGAGAAAATAGCGATATCCACCGCGCATCGAAACACTCATCGGTCCGCACACATCGGTATGTATGATTTCCAACAAGTCTGTTGCTCGCTCCATCATTCCGGGTTTTGATCATCTTGCCCATGAGGCATGGTTTGCATGTGTCAAATGATTCAAAATCAAGAGACTCCAAAAGTCCATCAGAATGGAGTTTCTTCATGCGTTTTACACCAATATGACCTAGACGACAGTGCCACAAATAAGCAGTATTATCACTATCTACTTTGCATCTCTTAGCCTCAATGTTATGGATGTGTGTTTCATCCCTTTCGAGATTTAGAAGAAATAAACCATTCACAATAGGTGCATGACCATAAAAGATGTTACTCATATAAATAGAACAACCATTATTCTCCTATTTAAATGAATAACCGTCTTGCAATAAACAAGATCCAGAAATAATATTCATGCTCAACGCAGGCACATAATAACATTTATGGAGGTTTAAAACTAATCCCGAAGGTAAAACTAAGGAGAGCGTGCCGACGACCATCACATCAACTCTTGATCCGTTGCCAACGCGCATCGTCACCTCATCCCTTGCAAGCCATTGCCTATTCCAGTAGCTCCTGCTTCGAGTTACAAATATTAGCAACCGAACCAAAGATCAAATACCTGTGCACTACAACGAGGGATAGTAAGGAAAACATCAATAACATGTATATCAAATATACCTTTGATGGTGCCAGCCTTCTTGTCCGCTAAATACTTGGACAATTACGCCCAAAGGACCCTTGTCCTTGCAATAGAAGCACTCAGGTCCGCTTAGGACCAGACCTAAGCTTCTTCTTAGCAGGGCAACGCTGTCACCGCCTTTCTTGAAGGGCTTCTTTGCACCCTTACCTTTCTTGAAGGGGGGCTTGTTGACCATCAACACATGATTATCCTTTTGATGTCCACCTCGCAGCCTTCAGCTTTGTAAGAGCTCGTGATCGTATCGTGGAACCAATCTCATTATGAGTCACTACAAAACTTATGTAGCAGGGAGGGAGTGATTGCAGAACCATCTCAATCTTGAGCTCCTATGGAATATTGCAGACCAGTTGCTCAAGGCGGTGAGTGTAGCCCGACATCTTAATGGCGTGCTCACTAACTAACTCCCTTCCTCCATCTTGCGCTAAAGAACTTCTTAGATCTCATATCTCTCGAACGGGCCTGAGTCCAAACATGGTTTTCAGCTCCTCGAGAATCTCAAAGGGCCCAGGATAGTCTTCAAAACGATTTTGAAGGTCCGATTCCATAGCAAACAACATAGTGCTTTTAATCACACCATAATCATCTTTGCGCGACTGATAGACAGCTTTCTCATCAGCCGGCGCAGTAGCAGCAGGGGCGTCACCTAACGCATTCTCAAGGACATAGTCCTTTTGACCGCCAGAGAGAATGATTCTCGATTGCGTAACCAGGGTGAAGTTAGACCCATTGTTTTTAAGCTTTTCCTTCTTAGCAAAAACGTTGAAGTTGAAGTTGGACTTAGCCATTTGATCTACAATATTTGCAAGTACAAATTAGACTATGTTCATGATAACTAGTTCAACTTTTAATCACATTACTAGATGAACTCCCACTAAATTCAACATCCCTCAAGTTGTTTAGTGAACACGATCCAAATTCACCACACCTAATCCGATCTTCATGAGAAGAGATGTGGTTTCAATGGTGGACAATGAAGTGTCGATCATATCATTCATATGACTCATGCTTAACCTTTCGGTTCATGTGTTCCGAGGCCATGTCCATACATGCTAGGCTCGCTGTTAGACCCAAGTATTTCACAGCAGTAAAATCGGCTTGCACCCGTTGTATGTGAACGAGAATCTATAGCACCTGATCATCACGTGATGCTTGGACACGATTTAACTTTCGCAACGGTGCATACTTGGGGAGAAATACAGTTTTTATCTTGATATTTATGAGGAATCATCTTATAATGCTACCGTCATGATCTAAGCATAATAAGATACATAAAAGGATAAACATCACATGCATATAACTTTATGTGACATGGTATAGCCAATCTTCACAAGAATGATCTCCATCTTGTGTGTGCCGCATGATCTCCATCACTCCACCATGATTGCCTCCACCACTTAATAGCAACTACAACTATTGCTAACTACTTAGCGATAAAGTGAAACTATTACATGGCGTATAAGAAGTTGACACACAGGTCATACATAATTATAAAGACAACCATATGGCTCATGCCGGTTGTGTACTCATCGACATGCAAGTCGTGAAACATTACAAAACATGATCATCGCATACATTATACACATCACATCTTGGGCCATACCATATCACGAAACACTCTGCAAAAAACAAGTTAGACGCCTCTACTTTGTTGTTGCATGTTTTACGTGGCTTATGGGAGTAACATGCTAAGAACGATTCTTACCTATAGAAAGCCACAACGGTGATATTATGGTTGCCAAACTCCGGTGTTAATCCCATGACAACTATAGTGAGAGAAACTGGCATCCACCAACCGCATGTGTGGAACAAGCCACACGTCAAGTGCGGAGCCGGTCTCGCGAACGACGTCGCGTAAGGTTGGCCTGGACCGCTTCAATCTCACTATCCGCCATAAGAAGAACACAAACAAGAGGCTTGCAACATAAAACATCAACGCCGCAACAACCATGTTATGCTCTACTCGTGAAACACATCTACACATAGATCTAGCTCGATACCACCAAGGGTTTCACGGCATAGTAAATCAAAATTTTCTACGGATGCAAGAGGGAAGCCAAGATCTAATCTAGGAGATGCAAACAACGAGAGATTGGATTAGATCTTCATACCCTTGAAGATTCGCATGCGTAACGCTCGTTTAACATGGGTGATGTAGTCGTACTCGCTTCTCCTCCTCGCGATCTGATCCGATCTAGCACCGCAAGTGGCAATGCCTCCGTGAGATGCACACATGCAGCACCTCGACGTCTCCTCCTTCCTCGGTCCAGCAAGTATGGTGGAGAGACGGATTGGATCTACAACGCGACGGCGCGGTGCAATTGGTGGAGAGTTTCTGCAGCAGGGCTTCGCCTACACGCAGTCGGGAGGGAGAGAGAGAGTGTAACACCACGGTTCTGAAAAGGCCGAGGCTTCTATGTGACATGTCAATCCCTGGATCGCACCAGCCCTATTTTTTTCAGATTTTTCCCGCCACGTAAAATATGAAAATCGACAAGATCTTCAGACGCAGAAAACCGCAAATAAAATAACACAGATAGTAACCAAACTTGCCAAAACTCTTTCATAAAATTTTGCACACATAATTCCTGGGATATTGGAGTACACAAATAAGCAACTAATCACTCTCAAACTAACAGCAACTAAGTTTCACATCGATCGAGACTAATCCTAACGATTTTACCTAACGAGGACTAACTGGTGGACTTATATCTACTTCTTGAAGAGGTTGCAGTAGGTCCTTGCCGTCATGCGTTGGCGCTTCGGTTCACGGTTCAACCACGGCGGCGGAGTGTACACATCTCCTGAATCATCACTTGAGATCTCAAACTCCACCTCTTCTCGATCCTCCTCTTCTTCTTCACTCTCTGCAACCGCAATGTTTCATCTCCTCCACCATCATCGCTTCCATCATCATCATCATCCTCGCCCTCATCATCATCATCGCTCCCACTGTCATCATCATTGTTGCCACCGCCTCCATTGTCATCATCGAGGGTGGATTCAAAGCGCTTGGAGAGCGGCAATCTGGGCTGCCATAGCTTCAATAGTTTGATCCCTTTCCGAACGGTCCCTTGCAGTTGTATGTTCCGGTGTTCTCCCGCAGTACCATGGAGGTGTGCTATGGTTGCATCTCCGCTATCGTGGCATTCTCCATAACTCCCAGCTTCATGCAAGGTGTCAATTTCCTGTCCTTGGGCTGCCATAGTATTGCTGGCAAAATCTGCAATCTCCTTCACCATCATCACTTTCTCAACTAGAGCTCCATTCTCCCTTTCCAAGTCCTCTATGTGCCTTCGACGGGGCGGCATGTTGTTCCTGTCGCCCGGGGTAACCACAATGTGCCCATCTTCATCATGCCTCCCATAGTCACGGTAGGGTGAATCTGGCCGCAAGAGATGCCTGACTTGATGGCACCAAGTAGACAGGGCTTCATGCATGGCCAAGTTGATACCAAGTCCCCAGTTGTAGTATGTCTTGGTATAGATCAGATGCACTGGATTTGGTAAGGCGGCATCCCTGAATATGAAGGTAGTGATCTCCCATGCGTCCTCTCCATATCCATAGGTGTACAACCTTCTTCCCTTGAACTCGGCAAAGGGCAATCCCAATGATCATGAGAGATGTGCTAACTGCCTTGCAATGGGCCTTGGTGACTCCATGGTTGCATACTCAGTCCTGACTTCTCCCATCTATCAAGTAAAAGAGGAAAGTGTGAGAATAGCATATGGTAAGAATTTACGAGGGTGAAAGGCATAAGATGAAAGACAGAGTTAATATAGGTTTTAATAAATCTATGGCTTCCTAATCCAATCCTAGGTCACGATCCTACAGTCGACACACGGGCTCTGATACCATCTTGTAACACCACGGTTCTGAAAAGACCGAGGCTTCTATGTGACATGCCAATCCCTGGATCAGTTCATTGGCCCACAATAGAATAAGATGAATAACATAGAAAAATATCCGTGTATCATGAATAACGAAGATCCAGAGTACCATTATTACAATAAAAGCTTAGCCCAAGGCTAGCTCAAATTATTCAGGTAGCAACATAAATAAAGCGAATCCTCCATTCTTCAAATTGCCCACAAGTGAACAAGTGCCGAGTGGAGTACCGTGGCCTATATCGACATTTCGAATCGAATATCCTGCAACATGAAACGTAGCAGCCCCGAAGGGTCAATACATGGAATGTATGGCAAGTAGAGCTAGTAAAGGAGACAATAGTGCTAACATCTACATGCATATTTGGCAAGTGGAGCTGTGTCTGGCTTGCATTTGAAATACCTTTGTCCTACTTTCATAAACAGTTTTTGATTTTCTTTGAAAAGATCCCAATTAAGTTAACCCAACAACATTAAAACAATTATGAAATTGGAATGAGCGAGAAACATGTCATGGAATCAATATCAAGCAACTCAGATGTCCATAACCGGGAACACGGCTAATCGATTAGATTATACACCCTGCAGGGGTTAGTACACTTTACCCATGTGACTTGGCCAGCCCAGCTCGTACCATCACTCTCATTTTGGGTGATGATAGGGAGAAGTCCAAGAAGAGACTGTTCGGGAAGTAGCTCTCCAATCCCGACGCGCACCGGTCCAACCTACCAAAATTCTACATCTCTGGATACGCGGGTTTGAGTTACCACAACCTACTAAGTCCAACCAACCGCCTATTTCATTATTGGCACATGGTTGTACACGTAAGCTATGAAATAAAGAAGCCAATCATTCTCTCTTGATACCTGGGTGCCTTTCCGCAATGAAACCACCAAAAATTATCAATCCCGTCACACCCAGGAGATTCATTGATTAAGTTGTTTTAGTTTTTGCAAACCAACTCATTTATAAACAACTTGGAGTGATGTAACCCAGCCCTCGTTCATTAAAGCATGGATAAGCACATCTACCAACGGTGGTTCATCTACAAGGAAAGCCCTACCACATAATAGGACATAGCATAGCGATAGTATCATCGTACACATGCATCTACAAAGTACACGACAATGCATTGAAAATAGTAGGACAATATCATGAACAAAGTAGCATCTACTTGCCTTGGTTGTAGCGATCGGAAGAACAATCCACACACGAGCAAGCGTTGCACTCGTCACAATCTACACGATACAATTGCAATCATAAATAAACAATCCACAAGCATATGCAGCAAAGATGATGCATGAATGCATGCACGACAAGTGAATTGGTGCTACAGTTGCACCACATAATCTTATTCAATAAAGCTACTGATTGCATGCATGGAAAATAGTTTTAGCGCAAGGAAAACTATTATGCAAAATATAATGCTCAAAACTAGAGCTAGAACCCAAATATTTCACTACCGGTAGTATACTGTTTGTAAAATCTTGGGAAAATTCTACCGCATAGGCCTTGCTATTTAGGAACAGTACCAATTGGAATTACTCAAAAAGGAATTATAAAACTCCCTGAGTAATTAAAACACTGCAGAAAGCCACTAGACAGTTTCTGCAGAAGTTTTTACTGTAAGCCTACCCTTTTAATTCACGAAGAGATTCCCCTCGTTCCACTGAATCCAGGGACATATTATACGCAATTTTTGGAGTTACAGAACTTTTTCTACGAATTAATTACTCCAAAAAGGCCATTAACTCATTTGATTAAACTGTACTAAATCTTGATGCAAAAGTGTGAAACAATGGTACAGAAAGATTCTACACGACTTCCTGAATCTACACATATTTTATTTGCAATTTTTGGCCCAGCGGTTTAATTTCTACGCAATTTACAATTTTCTACGAAAATCTGCAATTTCTAAAACGATTTAAATCAAAAGGGAATATTCCTCGACTCACCTGGGTTGACTGGCCGTTGACTAGTCAACCGCGCGGTCTCCGGTCGATCTGGGCCACAGATCTTTGATCCGACGGTCGAGAAAAGGCGGCGGCGGCTTACCGGCGGCGGTGCTCCGGTGGCTCGGAACGGCGGTTTCAGGGTCCCGCACGGAGAGGGGAGATTGGCCAACATGGATTACGCGGCAACGGGCGGAGACAAGGCGGCGGGATGGCGGCGCGACGCGCGAGGCGGCTGCGTGAGCGAGGCGGCGGCGACGCGGCGCGGCGCGTGCGGCGAGGCGCGGCGGCGCGCGGACACGGCGGCGGGCGGCGCTCAAGCAAGAACATGCGCGCGGGTCCCGAGGCAAAGGCGGGCGCGGTGGAGAGAGAGGCAGTGGGTCCAAGGGCCTTTGTGGGGGCCCACGCTGGGTCCTACTCAGACGGCCCCACTGTTGCGGTCATGACGCGGGCGGCGGCCACACTATCTGCCACATGGCTGGTTGGCCCAGCCGGGCTTGCCCAAAGAGTCGGGCGCCTTTTTTTGATCCTTTTTTTCTTTTGCATTTCAAGAAACCTCCAGAATTCCTTCATACGAACTCCGAATCGGGCGATTCTTGTTCCTAAATTTTTGTAAAATCGAGGGGAACAACCTAGGGTCAAAGAATGAGTGAAACCACTAGGCTACAAGGGTGGACAACACAAGTCCTAGTAAAACCTCCCGCAGGAGCTTCGTAGTAAAAACAGAGTAGGGTTTAGAAAATAGTGTTTTGCCGAATCTTTTCAATCGATGGTTTTGCATGGAAGGGTATGATGCAATGGCATGAATGATATGCAGAACCAAATCTAAAATTTGGGATGTGACAAGACTAACCCCCTTAAGATGAATCTCGTCCCCGAGATTTGGCGCGGCTAGCAAATAGGTGTGGGTAGACCTCTCGGATGTCATCCTCACGCTCCCAAGTGGCTTCCTCTTTAGTGTGGTGGCTCCACTGCACCTTGCAAAACCTGATCGTCTTGGTACGGGTAGTCCTCTCCGCTGTCTCCAGAATCTTGACCGGTTTCTCCTCATAGGTCAAGTCGTTCTCAAGCTGAACCTTCTCTAGCTGCAGTTGTCTCTCAATGGTGTATCCACCATCTCCGGATGGCACTTCTTCGTTGGGATACGTGGAACACATTATGAACAGCGGACAGAGCCTCCGCAACTCCAACCGATAAGCAACTTCTCATTTGCGTATAAGACCCGACACGGTCCAATAAACCGAGGTGCCACCACCTTAATTCCAAATCTCTTGATCCCACGGCGGCGACACTGAGGTACGCCTATCACCTATCTCATACACCACTTCTTTGCGCTTGGCATCGCCGTAGCTCTTCCGCCTTGATTGTGCTACCTTCAAAGATGTCCCTAATCAAGGCGACCTTCTCTCCTCATTCTTGATCAAATCAGGTCCAAATAATCATGCTTCTCCTACTCCATCCCATAGCAATGGTGTTCGCAACCGCTTCCCATACAAAGACATCGAACGGTGACGCCTTGATGCTGGTTTGATAGCTCTTGTTGTAGGAAAACTCAGATATGGCAAATTCTCATCCCAACTAGAACCATGAGCCAAAGCGCAAGCTCTCAAAGATGTCCTCCAAAATCTGATTCACCCTCTCTCTCCCCATCGGTTCAGGTGAAACGTCTAAACTCCAATCTAGTACCAAGTGACTCGACAAGGCGCCAAAAGTGTGAGGTAAATTGGGTGCCTCTATCAGATACGATACTCTTGGGAACTCCATGTAGGCACACAATCCTGTCCATGTAAATCTTGGCCAACTTTGCACTCGTATAGGTTGTCTTCACCGGAATAAAGTGGGCTACCTTGGTCAAATGGTCGACCACTACCCAAATGGAGTCATATCCTGACCTGGTCCTGGGCAATCCTGTGATAAAATCCATCCCCACTCTATCCCACTTCCAATCCGGCACGGGCAATGGCCGTAGCAGTCCTGCTGGCTTTTGGTGTTCCGCTTTCACTCGGCTACATACATCACATAGGGCAATATGCTCTGGGATGTCTCCCTTCATGTTGTTCCACCAGAATCTGTCCTTTAGGTCCATATACATCTTCGTATTGCCCGGATGTATGGAATACAGCGAGTCATGAGCTTCCTGCAGAATCAACTTCTTTAACTCCGGATCGTTGGGAACGCACAAACGATCTCCGTACCACAAGGTTCCTTGCTCATCCTCGCGGAATTCCCTTGCTCGACCCTCCTTCATCTTTTCCTTAACTTCATCTATCTCTTTGTCTCCCACTTGAGCTTTCCTGATTCTGTCCTATAGAGTTGGTTGGACTTCCATTGTTGCCAAGTATCCTTCAGATACTACCTCCAGTCTAAGGTCCTTGAATTGCTTGCACAAATCCTCGGGCAATTCGCCAATTGTCAGTCCATTGGCGTAAACCTTCCGGCTCAGAGCGTCTGCTACTACATTGGCCTTTCCTGGGTGGTATTGCAGATTCATATCATAGTCCTTGATAATCTCCAACCATCTCCTTTGCCTCATGTTCAGTTCCTTCTGCGTGAATATGTACTTCAGGCTCTTGTGGTCGGTGTACACATCACAGTGTTTTCCCATTAAGTAATGCCTCCATACCTTGAGCGCATGAACCACTGACGCTAACTCCAAGTCGTGTGTGGGGTATTTCCGCTCATGGTGCTTAAGTTGTCGCGAGGCATATGACACTACTCTCCCATCTTGCATCAGCACACTCCCAAGTCCCTGTCGAGAAGCATCACAGTACACTTGGAAATCCTTCAAGTTCCGTAAGCACGTAATGTGCGGTCACTAGTCGACGCTCAGCCTCGAAAGCTAGCTTCACACACATCCGTCCATTCAACTTTATCTCCTTCTTCGGTTCACCATCGGCTTAGCAATCTTGGAAAAGTTTTCAATGAACCTCCTGTAATATCCAGCAAGTCCCAAAAGCTTCAATCTCTCCCGTTCTTGGGTGCTTCCCACTTAGTTATCAGAATACTTTGCTTGGATCAACAATGACTCTTCTCCCGACACTACATGTCCAAGAAACCCAACGGTGTTAAGCCAGAATTCACACTTGCTGAATTTGGCATACAGCTGGTGTTCCTCGCTCCATAATCACCGCAGATGTTTCATGCTCAAAGATCATTCTTGGAATATATCAGTATGTCATCAATAAACATCACCACGAACTTGTCCAAGTACTCCATAAATACCTTGTTCATCATGGTCATGAAATATGCCGGGGCATTCGTTAGTCCAAAAGACATAACCGTATACTCATATAAACCATACCTAGTGGTGAATGCGGTTTTTGGTACGTCCTCCTCCCGGATCTTCAATTGGAAGTAGCCTGATCGCAGATCAATCTTGCTGAACACCTTCGCTCCTTCCAGTTGATCAAACAAATCATTTATGTTCGGCAGAGGGTACTTGTTCTTGATGGTTACTTCATTCAGCGAGCGGTAGTCCACCACTAATCTCTTGATGATGTCTTTCTTCTCCACAAATGTAATGTGCACCCATGATTTAACTAGGCTGAATGAATCCTTGTCCAATCGCTTCTTCACCGCTTCTTCAATTCCTTCAGCTCATCCACATCCATCTTATATGGTCTCTTTGCTATAGGTCATGTTCCCGGCATCATGTCGATAAGAAACTCTACTTCCATGTCAGGCGGCATCCCTGGCAACTCTTCCGGAAACACGTCGGGGTAATCCTTAATCACTGGCACAGTATCCATGCTAACCCCCTTAAGAGAATTCAACTTACAACTTCGCGGTCGCACAGCTGACTTGAATCTGATCCTCTTACCATCCGGGTTTTGAGGAAACGCTCATCAGGCACAATCTATGTGTCCCTCATGCATAGACATCCAATCCATACCCAGAATGACATCTAACCCCTGTGATTCCAACACTACCAAATGTGCACTGAAGTTGTGTGTCCCAATCCTCACAGTTAAGTTGCGGCATCCCGCGCTAGCTATCATATCTCCTCCAGGTGAACTCACTCTAATAGACCCTTTCATAGACTCAGTTGGTAGCTTATACTTATCCACAAAAGCCCTTGATATGAATGAATGCGATGCACCAGTATCGAAAAGTATAAGTGCAGGGTGGGTGTTGATTGGAAACTTACCAATCACAAGGTCAGGCTGATCTGGGATCTCCTCCACATTCATGTGGTTCACTGTGGCCTTCTCGTTGTTGGTTAGCTTCAGTCCCTTCCTCTCCGGACAGTTGTCAGCATAGTGTCCCTTCTGTTTACACTTGAAGCACGTCACCTCACTCAGATCCTTCTTCACAAAGCTACGATCACGGTTGCGGTCATGTCCACCGTGTCCTCCAGAGTGGTGAGAGTGTCCTCCCTTGTGGTTGTGGTGGCTGCTCCTATGGTTGTCATGACAATGCCCATCGCCTCCATGGTGGTGGCGGTCATGGCTCCCATGGTCACTTCCTCCATGCTTGGAGTATCCATCATATGAAGTGCGAGACTTGTGATGTGAACCAGAGTGGTGATTGTTACTCTTTCTCTTGCGGCTTTCCACCTGCTTGTGCTTCCCTTCCAAGATCCTGGCCTTGTCCATAAGCTCCTGAAAAGTGGGGCAATAAACCACCAGTAGCTGCATGGAAAGCTCATCACTGAGGCCATCCAGGAATCTCTCCCTCCTTTTTGCATCAGTGTCAACATCCTCAGGTGCATAACGGGACAGGTTGTTGAACTCCTCAATGTACTCGGCCACGATGCGATTGGTTTGGCGCAAGTTACGGAACTCCTTCCTCTTCAGGCTCAGAACTCCTGAAGACACGTGGTTGGTCCTGAAACCTTCCTCAAACATTGCCCAAGTCACAGTGTCTAGCAGGTGGGTGATCTGAAAAGTGTCCCACCAAGAAGCGGCTGGTCCCTCCAGTAGGTGAGCGGCAAACCTCACCTTCTCAGCATCAGTGCATCCAACAGTTACCAGATCCTTGTTGACTGAACGCAACCAGTCGAGAGCAACCATTGGTTCCGTTGCAGTAGAGAACTTAGCTGGCCTTAGCCTCAGAAATCTGGTGAGAGCATCTCCCTGAGGCTGGTTGTTTCCATTGTTGTTGTTGTTGTTGTTGTTGTTGTTCTGAGCTGCCATGAACTGAGTCATCACTTGGGTCAGCTGTGCCTGAGCTGCCATGAGCTGCTCCAACTCAGTGGGTTGACGGCGGGGAGGCATCTGCGGTTCAGCACAGGTAAGTTTAGAAAGAATCAACTACGACAATAGGATTCTACCCATGCATATGATCAAACAGCAACAAACAATAGCAGACAATCACAAGCAAGCAACACATCAACAAACAAGTAATCCAGCAACATCCCAGGGGTTATCGTAGCAGTATATACCTACTGAAATAGTTTTACAAGAGTTGGCAATGGTTAGCTAAACAGTTGATCAACTAAACAACAAAACAGCAATCTGCCAGAACAGTCCAGCAGCGTTCACGAATTTTTCTACCTGACTTAAACTCGTCAGAAAAATATGCTGATTTTTGCACATACAGCACAGAGAGTTTCGCACCAGCCCTATTTTTTTCAGATTTTTCCCAGTTACCAGAAAAATATGAAAAATCGTACAGTACTGCTGTATCAGCAGAAAACTGCAGCGAAAATAACACAGATAGTAACCAAACTTGCCAAAACTCTTTCATAAAATTTTGCACACATAATTCCTGGGATATTGGAGTACACAAATAAGCAACTAATCACTCTCAAACTAATAGCAACTAAGTTTCACATCGATCGAGACTAATCCTAACGATTTTACCTAACGAGGACTAACTGGTGGACTTCTATCTACTTCTTGAAGAGGTTGCAGTAGGTCCTTGCCGTCATGCGTTGGCGCTTCGGTTCACGGTTCAACCACGGCGGCGGAGTGTACACATCTCCTGAATCATCACTTGAGATCTCAAACTCCACCTCTTCTGGATCCTCCTCTTCTTCTTCACTCTCTGCTGCAACTGCAACAGCCTCATCTCCTCCACCATCATCGTTTCCATCATCATCATCATCCTCGTCCTCATCATCATCATCGTTCCCACTGTCATCATCATTGTTGCCACCGTCTCCATTGTCATCATCAGAGGGTGGATTCAGCTGCGCTTGGAGAGCGGCAATCTGGGCTGCCATAGCTTCAATAGTTTGATCCCTTTCCTGAACGGTCCCTTGCAGCTGTTGTATGTTCTGGGTGTTCTCCTGCACAGTACCATGGAGGTGTGCTATGGTTGCATCTCTGGCTATCAGGGCATTCTCCATAACTCCCACAGCTTCATGCAAGGTGTCAATTTCCTGTCCTTGGGCTGCCATAGTATTGCTGGCAAAATCTGCAATCTCCTTCACCATCATCACTTTCTCAACTAGAGCTCCATTCTCCCTTTCCAAGTCCTCTATGTGCCTTCGACGGGGCGGCATGTTGTTCCTGTCGCCCGGGGTAACCACAATGTGCCCATCTTCATCATGCCTCCCATAGTCACGGTAGGGTGAATCTGCTGGCAGTAGATGTCGGACTTGATGGCACTGGCGAGACAGGGCTTCATGCATGGCCAAGTTGATACCAAGTCCCCAGTTGTAGTATGTCTTGGTATAGATCAGATGCACTGGATTTGGTAAGGCGGCATCCCTGAATATGAAGGTAGTGATCTCCCATGCGTCCTCTCCATATCCATAGGTGTACAACCTTCTTCCCTTGAACCTGGGCAGTGGCAATCCCAATGACTGCGAGAGATGTGCTAACTGCCTTGCAATGGGCCTTGGTGACTCCATGGTTGCATACTCAGTCCTGACTTCTCCCATCTATCAAGTAAAAGAGGAAAGTGTGAGAATAGCATATGGTAAGAATTTACGAGGGTGAAAGGCATAAGATGAAAGACAGAGTTAATATAGGTTTTAATAAATCTATGGCTTCCTAATCCAATCCTAGGTCACGATCCTACAGTCGACACACGGCTCGATACTATCTTGTAACACCACGGTTCTGAAAGACCGAGGCTTCTATGTGACATGCCAATCCTCGGATCGGTTCATTGGCCCACAATAGAATAAGATGAATAACATAGAAAATATCCGTATCATGAATAACGAAGATCCAGAGTACCATTATTACAATAAAAGCTTAGCCCAAGGCTAGCTCAAATTATTCAGTAGCAACATAAAGCTTAATCCTCCATTCTTCAAATTGCC
Organism: Avena insularis; assembly: GCA_023614405.1. Classification (NCBI taxonomy): domain Eukaryota; kingdom Viridiplantae; phylum Streptophyta; class Magnoliopsida; order Poales; family Poaceae; genus Avena; species Avena insularis. The sequence continues at coordinate 375,065,540 of CM042691.1, read as the reverse complement.
CACAAGTGAACAAGTGCCGAGTGGAGTACCGTGGCCTATATCGATTACTCAGAATCGGAATATCCTGCAACATGAAACGTAGCAGCCCCGAAGGGTCAATACATGGAATGTATGGCAAGTAGAGCTAGTAAAGGAGACAATAGTGCTAACATCTACATGCATATTTGGCAAGTGAAGCTGTGTCTGGCTTGCATTTGAAATACCTTTGTCCTACTTTCATAAACAGTTTTTGATTTTCTTTGAAAAGATCCCAATTAAGTTAACCCAACAACATTAAAACAATTATGAAATTGGAATGAGCGAGAAACATGTCATGGAATCAATATCAAGCAACTCAGATGTCCATAACCGGGAACACGGCTAATCGATTAGATTATACACCCTGCAGGGGTTAGTACACTTTACCCATGTGACTTGGCCAGCCCAGCTGCACCATCACTCTCATTTTGGGTGATGATAGGAGAAGTCCAAGAAGAGACTGTCGAAGTAGCTCTCAATCCCGACGCCAAGACCGTCCAACCTACCAAAATTCTACATCTCCGATACGCTGGTTTGAGTTACCACAACCTACTAAGTCCAACCAACCGCCCATTTCATTATTGGCACATGGTTGTACATGTAAGCTATGAAATAAAGAAGCCAATCATTCTCTCTTGATACCTGGGTGCCTTTCCGCAATGAAACCACCAAAAATTATCAATCCCGTCACACCCAGAAGATTCATTGATTAAGTTGTTTTAGTTTTTGCAAACCAACTCATTTATAAACAACTTGGAGTGATGTAACCCAGCCCTCGTTCATTAAAGCATGGATAAGCACATCTACCAACGGTGGTTCATCTACAAGGAAAGCCCTACCACATAATAGGACATAGCATAGCGATAGTATCATCGTACACATGCATCTACAAAGTACACGACAATGCATTGAAAATAGTAGGACAATATCATGAACAAAGTAGCATCTACTTGCCTTGGTTGTAGCGATCGGAAGAACAATCCACACACGAGCAAGCGTTGCACTCGTCACAATCTACACGATACAATTGCAATCATAAACAAACAATCCACAAGCATATGCAGCAAAGATGATGCATGAATGCATGCACGACAAGTGAATTGGTGCTACAGTTGCACCACATAATCCTATTCAATAAAGCTACTGATTGCATGCATGGAAAATAGTTTTAGCGCAAGGAAAACTATTATGCAAAATATAATGCTCAAAACTAGAGCTAGAACCCAAATATTTCACTACCGGTAGTATACTGTTTGTAAAATCTTGGGAAAATTCTACCGCATAGGCCTTGCTATTTAGGAACAGTACCAATTGGAATTACTCAAAAAGGAATTATAAAACTCCCTGAGTAATTAAAACACTGCAGAAAGCCACTAGACAGTTTCTGCAGAAGTTTTTACTGTAAGCCTACCCTTTTAATTCACGAAGAGATTCCCCTCGTTCCACTGAATCCAGGGACATATTATATGCAATTTTTGGAGTTACAGAACTTTTTCTACGAATTAATTACTCCAAAAAGGCCATTAACTCATTTGATTAAACTGTACTAAATCTTGATGCAAAAGTGTGAAACAATGGTACAGAAAGATTCTACACGACTTCCTGAATCTACACATATTTTATTTGCAATTTTTGGCCCAGCGGTTTAATTTCTACGCAATTTACAATTTTCTACGAAAATCTGCAATTTCTAAAACGATTTAAATCAAAAGGGAATATTCCCTGCTGACTCAGCGCGGGTTGACTGGCCGTTGACTAGTCAACCGCGCGGTCTCCGGTCGATCTGGGCCGCAGATCTTTGATCCGACGACCGAGGAAAGGCGGCGGCGGGCGCCATCGGCGGTGTTCGTGGTTTTAACGGCATGGCGGCGGTTCACGGGTCTCGCACGGAGAGGGGAGACGGTCTGGACGGCGGCCAACGCGGGCGGGCGACGGGCGGTATGGGCGAGGCGGCGGCGACGCGGCGCGGCGCGTGCGGCGAGGCGATGGTGGCGCGCGGACACGGCGGTGCGGGGCGGCGGCTGGGCGGCGGGCGGTGCTTACCTGGCGGCGGCGCGGGTGCGGGTCCCGAGGCGGCGGCGGCGGGTGCGGGTCCCGAGGCAGGCGGCGGGCGCGTGGGAGAGAGAGGGCGCGGGTGGGGTCCGCGGCCTTTAAGGGGCACGCTGGTCCTACTCGGATTGCCCCACCTGCTGGGGTCATGACGCGGGCGGCGGCATTCTGGCCAAGGCGCGCGCGGCCGGGCTGCAAGCTGCTGCCCAAAGAAGTCGGGCGCCTTCTTTTTTTTGATCCTTTTCTTTTTTCTTTTTTGCATTTCAGTTAAACCTCCATAACTCCTTCATACGAACTCCGAATCGGGCGATTCTTGTTCCTAATTTTTTTTAAAATCGAGGGGAACAACCTAGGGTCAAAGAATGAGTGAAACCACTAGGCTACAAGGGTGGACAAGACAAGTCCTAGTAAAACCTCCCGTAGGAGCTTCGTAGTAAAAACAGAGTAGGGTTTAGAAAATAGTGTTTTGCCAAATCTTTTGAATCGATGGTTTTGCATGGAAGGGTATGATGCAATGGCATGAATGATATGCAGAACCAAATCTAAAATTTGGGATGTGACAGAGAGGAGGGCAGCAGGGCGACTAGGCTTGAGGGGAAGGTGTCGGGGGGTGGTGCGCCCCAGCCCTCTATATATAGAGGGGTGGGCGCCAGCCCTAACCCCTCCCCCAAGCCCAAGGCCGACGGCCAAGGAGGGAGGAGTGGGGGGCAAGGAAACCCCCCCTTCTAGAAGCTCCAATTAGGGTTTATCCCTTGTTTGGCCGGCTGGGCCCTATGGGCCTTGTGCCCTGGCCCAATGCGCAGGCACTCCCTCATAGGCCCATGCCCCTCCCGGAAGTTGGGGCCACGTTGGTCCCTTCCCAAGGTTCTAGACGCTCTACAATAATCGATTAACTAACAATTCCGAACTCCAAAACTGCACCGCCTTATATGAATCTTATTCTCTGACCATTTCGAACCTCTCGTGATGTCCTAGATCCCATCCGAGACCAACAAAACTCATAAACCAACTATCCAATCTATCCTAGCGCCGAGACACGTTATGTGTGACCCTTCGGGTTCAAGAATATGCGCATGATCTTCTATCAATAATCAACAGCGGGTCTGAAACCCATATTGACTCACACATTCATCGATGATCATATCGATGAACCACGATGCCAGGATTCAATTAATCCCATATATATATTCCCTTCGCCTCGCGATATTTTACTTGCGAGATTTGATCGCTGCATCATACCTAGTTCAATCTCGCTCACGTTAGTACTTTACTCATTCCGTAATCCGATATCACTTTGTGATTAACTCCTTAACCACATGCTTGCAAGCGTGTTGATATCGACATTAAAGTGGGCCCGAAGTATATCTCTCCGACTTGGGAGGGACAAATCCCATCTCGATACATACAACCCAACAGATACTTTCCGATCACCTGAGAGACACCTTTATGATCACCCTCTCATAGGATGAAGTTTGATGACCTCAAAGATTTCTTCCGATACCAGGGAGTTGTATTATCTCATGGTCTAAGGAATACAATATTTGACATAAGAAAAGCTTCGCAAAGATGAACACTATGACACGATCTAATTGCTTCGCTTAGTTTGGGTCTATCCATCATATTATTCTCCCAATGATATGATCTCATTATTAATCGACAACTCATGTCCATGGTTAGGAAACCTTAACCATCATTAATCAATGAGCTAGTCCATAGAGGCGTACTAGGGACACGGTGTTGTTCACAAACCACACAAGTATTAAAGTTTCCGCTTAATACAATTCTAGCATGGAATATAAACATTATCATGAACAAGAATTATAATAATAACATCTTTATTATTGCCTCTAGGACATAATTCCAACAATCACAACATATGAGGAGAACTTGTCCAGCAATGTCTGCTTGCATGGGATGTCCACCACTACCAAGTCGTCATTGTATTCTCACGGTCTCATCGTCATGTGAGAATAAAGAACACATGAGGCCAAACAGCTAAGTAGGAAGAGTGACATCATCGTTTGCTGGTTGAAGAATATATTTGGAAGAACTGACGAGGCTTGTGGCAATTGTGGCATCGCAACTGCGGATGAGTACTTCAAGGGGGCCCTCGGTGAACACCTTTTGGAACTACTTAGGATCATCACTGACCTTGTTGGATCCTGCCACGGAAAGAGGAAGTGGATGGGAGGATGGCTTTTGACTGCAAGTGCACAGATTAATTGTAGCTAGTTTCGAAGTAAAGATATCGAACCCACATAGAGCTATTGGTAAAGGTCTTAATGCCCCTCGTCACTATCTACCAAAGGATGCTTGTAAGCTGCCTTTGATCTCAAGTAAAGAGTGTTTGAAAGGTTTTTGGTTGTGCGCAGAAAAGTAATTAAAACGATTAAAGAAAGCAAGTAACAAGATTGTGTGAAAGCGTGGTTGAACTCAATAGGGCTAAAACGTTCTCGGGGATGTAGGATACACCTCTAGTATGGTATTATCGTTATTAATAATTTAAGATAATATACTTCTTGTGTCATGAGATGTGTGGAGAGAGCTTCATAATAAGGTGTTGACTACAAGGCTCATAGGATGAAGCTTTGTTGAGCCAAGAGTAAGGTCACCTCTAAATAACCACTGCGATGTCTATGAGCAGTCACCAATATAAACCACCGCAATTACGGGTTTCCCCGCGGATATCGTAATTATCTTAGGGAGTCCCTTTTTATTCTTCCTTTGACCGTGTATGTCACAAGCCGGTGCCAAGCTGTCACTGGGCCATTCCAGGTACGATCCTAAAGCACGTACAAAGGATTTCTCTCTCCTTTTAGTTCCAAGGGAAAATGGCATATGATCGACTACACGTACCATCTAAAGAGAGAGATCAAACACAAATCATAAATCTATCATAGACCGGGAAGTCATATGGACACAAGAATAGATCATCATTATTGCAAATTCATAATAGTGCTAGGGTTTCTCCATCTCCCCAAGATCAAAAGAACTACTCACACATGGAAGCAATCAACAACATCATCATAATCAAATGAATGAATAAAAGTACCGAAATAGATTTAGTACAAACCACAATTGAATCTGGAATTACAACAAGATCTATAGATGAGAGATGGGGGTAATGGTGGTGATGTAGATGCACAGTTGATGATAAAGGGATGATGCATTGTTCTCCAATGATCCGTGAATCAGCAGGGATTTTACCCCAGCCAAGAGTCTCCTTCAGACCCCTTTCAAATGTGTTTTTTCGTGGTTTGTGGTGGCTGTGAATGTTGGATCTCTTTGCCGTCTTTACCAGGAGAAAGTATTTGACGAGGCGAACTTGATGACATATGGTATAGTGATGGTACGGCAGGCTCGCCTGCACTAATCCGGTCATATCTCAGACCGATTGCTTCCCTCGGTTGGCATTTTCCCCATGTGCGAAGGCAAATATATAAAATGACTTTTATCACTTAAAAATATCATATTATAGCATAATATGACAGCTCTAATTGATATGTTTATATAGAATTTAATGATTCGGGATCCTGTTGAAATAAAGACAAAAAGGTGCGTGCAGACGAAGTGAAATACAAAGGTCCCTACTCTATTTATGCAGAAATAAAATGTAAATATGTTTCAATTTTATACTCATCAATGGCCATTTTATTTTTGGCTAGGATTTTTGGGAGAGAGGGAAGATCGATGACGGGAGCTAATGAGGCAAGATGAAGAGCAATATCTATCAAATTGGACGCTAGTACAACGGAATTGAAAGCTACATAGCGGCAGCCGTTGTGCATAGTACTATAGAAGGTGTGCTAGTGGTGTAACATCCCAAAAATACTAAACTTGGATCATCAAACTCTAATCACCAAAATTAGGGTTAACAAAAACTTTTCTAATTAAAATTATGAAGGCATGCATATGTGTATGCATTTAATTTGAAATTCTTTTGAATCACCTTGTTTGTATGTTTCCTTGCTTGTAAAATGTTTCTTAGGTGAAATAAACATCATCTAAACTTTTCGCAAACTTTTCCTAAAGACAAATAAGTCAAAACCAATAAAATAAAGGAATAGTCATTTTGACCAATTTAACTCCCATGCCTACTTTGGCTGTCTCAAACTTTCAGAACCTAACAGAAACTTTTCTGGATCTTTGCACCCCTTGATTGTACTCATAACAAAGTATCAAGGCCCACTTTGTGATTATCCAGAAACTTTCAAATTCATGGTTTAAATGACAATTCAAAATTGAATCTTTATCATATGGGAAGATCCCACTTTTTCAAAAACCACTCAAACCAACTCAACTTTCAAAACCCAAGCATCTGCAGACTCACCAGCACCAATCTAGCACCATTGTAAGCTGGGCATTGCCATCAATGGTGAACAGCCGAGCACACACATGTCACCCCCATGTCGATAGCAAGCTAGGAGGAGACACAAGCCTAGCCAGCATGTCTGGGAGGCAGCCCACCGTCCACCGCCACTCCCTGTCCACCGCTCGAACCTTGCCAACCCCTGGACCACACGCACGGACCGCGCCAACGCCAGCGCAACAAGTGAAATATTGGTTATCACCAAGTGAGAATGTATCAAGTATAATAATGTGAGATACCTCACTTGGTGAGAAATCGGAAAGCCGTCAAGATCAAAATCGCAACAAGATGTAAACGGAAGATCCGATTTTGATGAACAAGAGCTTGTTATGGAGATTACCACAAGCTCTAAATCCTCACATGGATAAGACCAAATAGAAACCAAATATGATGATGCAAGTATGCAAAGGTTTGAGCTCTCTCCGAACGATGTGACCGAATTACTCATACGAGAGCCCCTCTTGATAGTACAGTTATCTATCCTAAACCCGGTCTCCTACACAGAACAAGAGACCGGTAAAAGGAAAACCTATCAAGATTATACCTTTGCCTTGAGCATTCCACTTGAGCTCGATGTAGACGGTCTTTCCCTTCTCAAGATGGAACGCCTTTCTTAATTCCTCATCATCGACCCCGCATATTGAGCTTGCACAACATACCTTTTTGCATTTCATCGACCTTGAAGCCAACACATGCTCCAAGCGATGCCAATGGACAAATCCTACAAGTATAACTTAATACACACATTAGTCCATAAAGATTGTCATTAATTACCAAAACCACACATGGGGGCCCAACATGTTCTTTCAATAGATTTTTGGAAGAAATGGAGGCGTCTATAAAAAGAGAAAACCGAGGCGATGCTTAAGGCCCGAACGGGCCTAGGTGGTGTTGGAGATATGCCCTAGAGACAATAATAAAAGTGGTTATTATTATATCTTTGTGTTTATGATAAATGTTTACATTCATGCTATAATAGTATTAACCGGAAATATTAATACTTGTGTGATTTGTAAACTAAATTAGAGTCCCTGGTAAAGCCTCTTTATAATACTAGCTTGTTGGTTAATAGATGATCGTGGTTTCTCGATCATGAACATTGATCTCTGGTGGATACCCGGGGAAACTTGGTGGAGGCGTGGCGTCGTGCGTGGGAGATGGCGAGGTCGGCGGGGTGATCGTCTGGTGGGAGACTGGCGGGAGTTCTGTAGTGGCATCGAAGTGGGTCGGTGGAGCTCGGTAGGTGGGTCGGCTGGGGGTAATCCGGCCCACCGGGGTTATTTCCCTTTCCTCATAATTAATTCGGCCATGGAGAGTGTGGACTGGGCCGAGATTGCCCTTACTCGGCCCAGTTGTTCTTTCTTGTATTTTCCCTTTTCTATTTGACTTAATATTCTCTTATCAAATATACTTTCCTTTATTCATGTCTCTTATTGGCTTATTTATAGACCAACTCTGGGTACCAAGTTATATCCCGACAATACTCAAATTGGACATATATACACACATCAAATTAATACATGTAGCATATTCTCAACAAAGGCTTTTACAACCTAATATTTATTAAACACAATATGCACCGGATCAAATTTTTATTCAACTTCCTCAAGCATGCAGCTTAGCTTAGGCTTTGAATTACTACTAAAAAACTGAGTCACATTATGTTTTTGCACCAAGAAGTTGCCACACATTTAAGGACTGAGTTAACTATTGCCTAGGTGATATAGATAGTAAATACATTAATGGGCAGGAACGAAAATCTCTCTATAAGGATCTATCACATTGAAGAAGGGTGTGTCCCAGGAAAATGTAAGGAGGATTTAAATAAAATGAAAATTTCTTAGAGAATAAATGATGCCACACAGAGTAAAATATATATGTCATACTTATCAGATAGATTGATCTCCACACGTGAAAATATGTTCCAAATATGTACTCATGTGGCTCTGATTTGTCAAGACTTGACACAACAGTCGATGGCAGCAACACACGTAGATCCCACTGATAAAGTTGCCAAGGAAAAATGAAATCATAAGCACCGAAAAAATATCTCATAGAGAAAAGGATACATAGAAAATGGAGGGCACACGAATTACAATTAGCACTTGGGAGTTGGGACCATGATTTTTTTCTTACAAAAGTACACATAGAAATGAGTGGAAAACTTATAATTGGATATCTGCTATGGTCAAAACAATGAGGCTTCTTCTTGTAGATTTTGCAATTAAGAAAAGAATGAAGTTAGTTTATGATCAACCGAGCATTCACTTGAAATAAATATTGGAGGTATAGCAAGTAGCCAATCCAATATACCATTCTATACCCAGTTGATCTGTTGTTCACTACAAATGGGGTATTTGCACGAAATGTTACACTTTTTATCATAAACCCGCTAGCTTGCATAAGGTCTACATAGACAGTCCTAAATTTGATTCCAACTACCAAGTACTAAGATATAAAAAATAGACAAATGAGTTGTATGTAAAGGGGAGTTACATTTCTAAGAAGGCATTTTCGAATTAAGAGATTTAGGACTACCTGTAGAGAGCACCCATATTTGTCATCTTCAATCTCTGAAACTGGGCGAGGTAGGAGCTCGTCATCACAGACTTGTTTATGAAAACACATTGGTGGATTACTAACAATCTGCAGAGAGAGAAGAAAAACATATTGCCAGCTGTACAGTTCAACACAGACCAATGATTAAATTGCTGGCATACTGTACCTCATTGTGGTCTGGTATGAATCCCAAACTTAGATTTTAACTATGAAATGAGCAACCTATTTCAAGTCATACAACAGGTAAATATAAGGTAAGACACGGATGATGCAGCAGAATCAAATAAGGCTAAAAATATTCAGAGAAGTTGGATTTACATATTCAAAATACAAACTTTTCATAAAAATTGACAATCTATTTACTTCTTATTTATAATCTTACGAGTATATTCCATTTTTAGATGGACAATTTTTTTGTACTACCCGTGTCCAGGGTGTCCAGGGTGCTACGATCGAGCAAACCTTCTTAGAAATGAAATTCAAATCACATAAATAACTCCACGATCTGTACATACATTTCCAAACCAGAAAAATAAATAAACCAACGGACAAAAATCGCTTACACGCCAAGTTAAGTACACCTAGGCTATTTCGTAAGTTGTACTCACAGCTGCCCCTGCACGACTCAAGGAATCTGACACCCTTGCCCGTTGCATCCCCTGCAAGCCGCCATCCTGCCTAGCCAAATTAAGTTTCTTTCCAATGTAAAGCTTTAGAAGTGCAAAAAAAATACCTGTGTGCAAGGTGGTAGGCTCAACAAAACCTTTTTAAAATTGAAATTCAAATCACATAAATAACTCAAAAATCCAGAATTGCATTTCCAATCAAAATTGGCTTACACGGCTCCTTCATCACTCACACTTGCAGATGGGAATGAGAAGACATTCGAAGTTTTGATAGCCTATAGTCAGTACATGTGCCTTTCAGTGAAACAGATTCCAAAACAAAAATATAGCTAGAAACATGTAAACCGACAGGCTAGTACATAGCTAGTTGTATCTATCCCTTTATCTGAACACAATTTTCATTCAGTTGCAAAAGTATTTGAAGCACTCAAACTGAACACAATTTTCATTTAGAAAAAACATACCAGTTCTTGCCAGTCTGACGATAGTTGTTTTATGCACAAAAAAGGCATTGTAAAAAGCCCTGCACTCTAGATATTTCTGCTCTGCTTTGGCCTTTGGCCTAGACCTGCTAGTGTAAGAACCTAATAATGCTTCATTGTTAACAATTCATTGTCAACAACACATGAATTCTAACAATTCATTTTCTAATTTGCTAAGCACTAAGAATCCTCTATTCTCCGTGGTAATAGAAGTTCCAATGCTTCATTTTTTACACAGAAAGATTTGATATCTTAATTCCTACAAAAAAATATTCACCTTTTCAGGACTGAAAGAGCAATGTAGAACTTACATCAAATGAAAGTTAATCTTGTGAGGATTTAAAGAGCAGCGCACCACTTTGATGTTCATGTCGAGATCAAATATATTAAGGCTTGAAACAATATACGAATAGCTACTTCGGAATGTCCTTTATTTGTTCTCTTTCTGCAAAACAGTGACGACAAGCATTAGCAAACTCAACTAAAATCATCCAACGCTAAAAGTTCATCTTCATTTGAAATCGCAGGTGCAAGTTTTTCTTTTTTGGTACCGTCACACGACAACCACTACCGTATTTGAACCCGACAGTTCTCTATCTGATCCCTCTAAGCCGGCAGAGCAAGGATAGGTGGGCATGGCCAACAGACAGTGGTAGCTGCTACCCAGCGCCATGCCGCGTGGGACGGGCTCCTTTCCTCTGCTCCTCCTCCCGAGCACCACCACAGACATCAGGCTTCATTGCCGAGGTGAATGGGGCCGTGTGTAGAGCATGGCGTCGAGACGACAGACCGGACGAGGACAACATGGGGCGACGGCGGTTACAGCTGAATCGATTGAAAAGTTCTAGTAGACAATTTGTGCATTAATCTGGAAATGATACAACAAAGAAAATACATTAATCTGGAAACTTACAGCTAAATTGATGAAGTGGTGGGCGTGGCCTTCATGACGCGTACCTGTTGTGCTAGGCATGGGTGGCATAGGGCATGCCCGTGGCATCTTCTTCAAGACGCTATCTTTCAGGAAGAGGATGCCAAGAACAACATCGGTGCTACCCAGAGAAAGGATGCATCACATACATGCCCACTACAACTTTAAAAAACTCACCCTTTTGATGAACCGATCTGGATGGAGCAAATAAAAATGCAAGTAAAGTACTGACCTCGATCTGCCCTCAGCGACGCCGGTCACTACGGAAAACGAAATTTTGCTGAATATTAAAAATACACGGCAAAGCCCAAAAAACACTCGGCAAAATTTTGTTGTGTATTTACACTCGGCAAAGAACACACAGCAAATACCTCGCCGGTAAAAACGAGTTTACCGACTGTATGGAACCCGGATACTCGGCAAACACTTTGCCGAGTATCTAAGACAGGATACTCAGCGAATACGTGACTGACGGTGCACGCGGCCATGGACGGCATCAAGTCTTTAACGTGTCTTAGTTAGATACACGGCAAAATTCCAACGAATCTCATGATACCACGTTGCGCCGTTTCGCCGAGTATCAAATTAGGACACACATCAAAGCTCAATGGCCAGCCATGTCGCCTCCGAAACTTTACCGAGTATGTTTTGAAGTCATACACGGCAAACCGGTTTAACATGATTAAAAAAAAGATACCACCGGCGAGTCGGCCCCGGCGCATGCTGCCACAACCCTACTGCCTGCTCGTGCTATTGGTTCGATGCCGGAGGTGACAGTCGGTAGAGCTGTGGTCGTGTTGCCTCCGTGAAGTCCAATTGCATCGTTGTTGTAGATGCTCGCCTTGGTGGTGAAGGACACCTTTTCCATTGGTGCTACATGCGCCGGCTGCTCCATGGAGCCACACTTGGGAAGTTCAGGACGTGCTGGGCGCAGGGAGGTAGGGCGGGCTCGGCTGGAGGCGGCGGAGTCAATGGAGAGCACGTCGCTGGAGCAAGGACCGTGGCTATGGCCGCCGCCGTCCTTCAGCCAAGGTATGCAACATCAGCATGGACGACGCACGCGTGAACTTGGCGTGCTCAAGCACTACGCCGGCGTGCTGCTGCTAGCTGAGCCCGCATAGTGCTTGGATGTGTAGCTTCTTGTGTGTGAGAGAGAAGATCGAACATATAAAGGGTGTGGATGTGCGTGGCTGTATGTGGCGTGAGTGAGGAGGTTGTGTTTGTTTGTGACAGGGACATGTGTGGCTACGATGCAAGAGATAGATCAGATATGTGGCTGATTGCTTGCCATGTCATCGATCCGTGGGATTCAGTTTTGGCCAATGAGAACGTGGTGGTCTTTGCCGGGTGTTTTGTAAAAATAGACACAGTATCCTTGTGGCTTTGCCTAGTGTTTATACACTCAGCAAAATGTACTTTGCCCGGTATATTAAAAAAAACACTCGGCAAACATTTTGATCTGATTTTGAAACAAGCATAAAAAATTCAAAATCGATCCAAACAATGTAAAACCTTCGCGTGGTGACATATTATGTGACATAGTTGCAAGAAAAAATAATAAACTTGGTATATTGCAAATATCTCAAAAAACCTTCTCAGAAATGACCTATCATGTTCGAGGTTTCATGACTTTTAGACCAAACAACCAATGTTATGCGGAGAATCGCGACATAGTAATTTGTGATAAAGTTTCTATAATATGCATGTATGTGCATCTTAGGATGACGAAAAATGTTGTAGAAGAAAGTTTTTCCTTTTTGTCGCATAAAGAGGTCATTTTCTATTTTCTCGATGCAAAAAGGGTGTTTTGTGTGGCAACCACCGAATGAAAGCTTCAAAATGGTACCTGAAAGTGTAAGATGGTTAACCTAGATGGGGGGAATAGGTTTCTATAAAAAAATTTATAATCTTTTGCAAGTTTAGGCTTTGCGGAATATAAGTGAGCCTAAATGCAAACTAGGTGAGGCAACCTAGATGATGTACAAGATACTTCAAGCTCGAAGGCTATCACAAGGTAAACAGCACAAGTAAGAGATCGGAAATAACCGAAGCACGCGGAGACGAAGATGTATTCCCATGTTCACCACCTTTAGGAAGGGGGCTACGTCACGTTGGAGAGGTGTGAGGTTTCACGAAGGATTCCTCACGCGCCACAAAGGCTCACCTTCTTCTCCGAGCCTATCCCACGAAGGAATAGCTCACTTACTCGTGGTAGACTTTAAGGTAGTCTCCAAACCCTCACAAACTTTCCACGGAGCAAATCACAAGCCGAATGCCTCCGGGCGACCCTAGCCACCTAGGGTTTCCCACAAACCCAAGAGTAACAAGCTAACTCGATGAACTCAAGGGGAAATGAAATTTGGCTTGGTGGAAACATAGATCGGGACCTCCTTTTCCTTTCTACCAAAGGGATTTGGATTTGGTTGGGTAGAATGGGAGATCCTCAAGCTTTTGTGTTTCAACAATGGAGGAGAGAGAGAGAGCTTCAAAAAATGAAATGTTAGCTCAAATGACTAACCTCATAGTGGAGAAGAAAGGGGTATATATAGTGTGAGGGGAAAAAGAGCCGTTTGGGGTTCCTGCGATAGAATCGGCAATAAGTCCGGTCGGACCGAGTTGCTCGCCGGAATTTTCGGCGATAACTCCGGTCGACCGGATCCCACACCAGAATTTTCGGAGGCGACCGGAATTCCCGGCGAACAACCGAAAATCTATTTTGTAAGCCATATCGGTGTGCACCGGGAATTTCTGGCGATCGAAATTTCGGCGACAAAGACCGCCGACGCTTTTGCCGATTTCATAAAGAACCTCATTAGACTCATTTTCAAGGATGATTTCTCTCTCGAACGGGTGTGTGTGGGTGGATGATGAGAGGCTTATATGGTGTAGAACATCCCCAAAGAGCACATCGAGATTACCCCTCTTAATAGCGGTGTTTCCTATTTGACTCAAGAGTAAATAAGAGAATAATAAACAATGACACCGCTCTCCATAAAGAAACGAATGGGGGTCACCCATCACCTATCACCAACAACTCATGGATTCTCACCTATAGAGAGCTAATAGAAACATTAGTCCATCCTCTAGTTCGATGTCATAGTTAACCAAAATACTAGATAAGGGCTATTTTCCCTTTCAATCTCCCCTTTTGGTTAACGGCGACAAACCGAGCTAGAGTCAAAAAGGATATTATGATACGATTAGATCTAGCACATAATAGCAAGTACATAGTGATAGGAAATTCAAGTACAATAAGAGAACTGCAAGGTTGTCCAAACACACACACACAAATGGTTCGAAGAGCAAATAAAAGCACAAGCCCATGAGAGACAAACGAGCAAAGTAGGGCTTGTGCAAGAGGCAAATCATGAAAGAAGCGACTCTACTCTTTCTCCCCTTTGGCATCGAGACCAAAAGGAAGAAACGAGCGAGAGACTGATCTAGCCACCGGTTGTCCTCATCGTCATCATCATAGGCTTCTTCCTCCTTCTTCATCGCCACCCTCCTCTTCGTCCGCCTCACCATCATCGCCATCCCCGTAGTTGTAGCACGGCGCCGAGAGGAGCCGAAGTGGCAAACCCGGGAACATAGATGGATCAAAACCCCTAAACATGTCCTCATCTAGCGGGGCTTCTCACAGCTGACATAAGGAACAGAGCAAGATCATTGCCCAACCGCACTGGTCGACCACGCCCGCCAAGAAGGCATTATGTTGCCTCATGTTCTCCTAATCGAGCTCCAAACTGTGGGCAACATCATAGGAGGACACATATCCCATAAGCTGTTGAAGAACCTGCAAGATCCTTCTTGCGAGGAATAAGACGGAAGGTCCCCACGAGAGCGCGAGCCACTAGCAGACAGAGGATCATGAGCATGTGTTTTTACCATAGTTTGGGACGGACATAAGAAATTCAAAAACGATCCGAACAATGTAAAACCTTCGTATGGAGTCATATTATGTGACATAGTTGCAAGAAAAATATCAAACTTGGAATATTATAAATATCTTTAAAAACTTTTTTTAGAAATGAGTTATCATGTTCGAGGTTTCTTGGCTTTCAGGCCAAATGACCAATATTATGGCTAGAATAGCGCCATAGTTTGTGATAATATGACCATATTATGCAAACATGTGCATCTTTGAATTGTAAACAATGTTGCCAAAAAATAGTAAACCTATTACAATGTATGATTCACCATGTATCACACTTTAAAAGCTTTTCGTGAATTTCTGGTATTTTACATGGTTTTGTGCCGATTCTTTTGGAAGCGGGTGAAATTTTAACTACAAATACCCTAAATCACAGTCCTGATTTTTTGTAAAAATTATTTTCGTGTTCAAAACATATCACTTCATCACGGATACGCTGACGTTTCCGCAAGGGAAAGCCCCGCAATGAGTGGGCTAAGAACTATAGATTTCGTGCTAATTTTACTGTGTATCAGACAATACACTCGGTAAAAATTAAGATACAGGGCAAAGAACCTCTTTGCCGAGTGTTTTACGTTGGACACACACCAAAGCTTTGACATACACAACAAAGACCTGACGCCGTCAGTTGAACCGTCAGATGGGAGCAGGTAGGACACGTGGCACAGCGGTTTGTCAGATATCCCATTTTTACCGAGTGTTTTTGGGATTTTACCGTATGTACCCTTTTGCCGAGTGTTTTTCCTTAAGACACTCGACAAAGTAGCAACTTTGCCGTGAATGACCTGTTTGCTGGGTGTCGAACCCGTGATACACGGCAAAGAGCTGTTTGTCGAGTATCTGAATTATAAACACTCTAAGAAAAACAAAACACCCAATGTAATCTCTGCTTTCCCTAGTGGGTGGTGTGTACATGCTGTTTGCAGGATGCACGGTGAGTGACATGATCCTGCTAGACGGCTCAAGAGGGTGCGCTGGCTCGGAGTGGCCTCAGAGAGAGAAGTCGGGAGGATAAAAGAGGTCTTCTCTTCACAACGCCACCATCACCGGTGGAGGGAATCATCCATGGTCAAGAAATTTCCCTCACCCCCTCCCCACCATGAACCGTGAGAGGATCGAATCTCAATCCGGGAACGAAGATGTTCAGTCTTGGAGAGCGCACGTGTGAGAAGCTCGGGTGACAGAGAAGCGGGGAAAGAGCGGATGAGGCATAGGGAGAAAGATACGAGGGAGGAGGAGGAGCCGTTTACGCGGCTGTGTCGCCGCAGGACGACGGGAAGAGGCGACAGCAGCAAACCCTAGCAAAGCCGCTCACCCCTCGTTCTCCTCTCTTTGCGGAACAGGGGAAAAAGGGAGGCTGCGTTTGGGGCCAAACCCTAGCAAGAATGTTGCATGCCGTGGGTGTGGTCGCCGTCGTGACGATGGTGGAGAAGAGGCGCTGGTGGAGGAGGTTCCCGCATCAACGGTGGGGTGGGGGAGCAGTGGCATGGGGTGGTCTCCATGGTGGGATTCATTGGGCTTCGCCCATTTGGAGAGGGCGACCACACGAGCGATGCACGACGAAACGGAATGACGTACTATGCGAGAGGGAAGACGACGGAACACGAGATTGACGCGCAATGTCATTGGGATGTTTTGGGACATTAGATCTGATAGATTCGAAGGCCGAGATCAATTGTTCCTGCCTAGTTGGAGGAAATAGAGGAAATTCGTGATTTTTAAGTACTAGCGGAAATTCGTGATTTTTAAGTAGTAGAGATGGAGAATACAAACAACTATAAATGTTAATTATTATTTCCTCATGTCCGGTTTATTAGGTACGCACACAGCTTAAGAAAATATTTGACCAATAAAATAGCAACATTGTCCCAAAAAATATACCATTGAAAACTACTTTTGAAGATAAATTCAATGGTATAATTTTTATGACATATATGTAAAAATGGTTGACCAAAATTATTGGTCAAAGTTGTTCTTAAACTACATGCGTGCCTAATAAACCGGACCGGAGGAGTATATAATTTCACCGCGAGATGATCCATATGTGCGACACCCGCCATGCCATGCCAAGTTCATCGAAACCTCATACATACTGATGAGGTCATAGGTACTGGTTGGGCCCGGCCATCAGGAGATGGCCTGCTAATGACACAAACTACGTGGACACCAATTCGTTGGGATTTCAAGAGTAGAGTGATGTAGCAAGGTGTATTCTCTACAAGAATGACTCAAGGGTTTATATCAAACTCTTCGGAGAAATAGTAGAACATCCTCTTTTCCCCTCTTCTAGCAACCTACAAAATAAATAAGTGTTGCCTTGTGTCTCTTATGATTAAATAAGAGGTTTCATATTAGAATTGAAAGAAAATGTGTAAATAGTGTAACTAAAGTAAATATGCAGCAAGCAAAGTAAACTAAATGCAATATGTAAGATAAACTAAATGCAATGCAAGTTTATAGTATAATAGTGTTGGTAGTGGTGTAAACAATATGCCGTGAACAAAATGCAAGCATGATATATGTTTTTATATTTTTAGATTAAATTAGTTGTGAAAATAAAAAGGTGTGTCAATGTAAGTAAACGGTGTTTCTTATGATTAAAAACGGACCAGGGTTCAAAGTTTGACTTGTCTATTCTCTCATAAACATAGTGGGATCAAATCAACTCTAAAGAAGACATAATATTGATGTAACTTCATAATATATTTGATAAGTATTTATATGGCCATCACGTCCTATGGTTGAGATGGTGCAACACATCCCAATAATACTCCTCTAGTGAGAGAATCCTCCAAGGATTAGATTTAAGATAAGAAGAGTATTGCCTTTCCTTATATGACATGATGTTGATTGTAAATTATACTACCTCAACAGATATAAGATAACGCAACTTTGTCACTAGGAAATTGTAGTACATGTATCTATGTATCCCTAGTGAGGTAACAATGTAAATGTAAAGGCCATAGTAGGACCTAAACTTTCTATCATTGTCTAGTTCCATGCTACCATGTTACTCCAACTAATACACACGTCCCCCTCTCATGTGATCGGTTTCGTTGCATCCATGCGTTTGCGCTCCTATGAACCTTGGACTCTACCCTTTGAGGTCTGAGACGTCTCACGCGGTGGAAGAGTAGAACCTCCCATGGCCCGCCCTCCTCAAGGTGTTCCGTTTGTATTCCTTCTTCGGAGGTATCAACGGGCCAGAGGTCTGGTCCTCTTTCTATTTGTAGGCTGAGAGCATTGCGGTTGGGCATCCTGGACACCCCACATCTAAGCACAACGGGAGGTCTCGCCTATCCCTGTTGAGTCGTAGATGTCGTCTCTCTACATGTCCAATCTCCCTTCGTGTGGCTACTGTGTAGGGATGTTGTATGCTCTACCTAGCATGTTGACATGTCATGCACCGTGTCTGCACCTTTCCATGTTCATGCACTACATCGCTCGGTGGGACCATGGCGGACCGAGACCCGTGAGAAGCTCATTGTACTCATTAGAAGATTCCTCTATGTGGCGTATCGATGGGTCATCGATGGAAGGAGGGAACATTTCCACCCATCATACTGGGTAGCGTACCCGACCCTCTCCTAAGGGTAATCGTTGGTAGGGTGTGAAGTCCCCACGTCTTGGATCCGACCACTATAGCCTCACGTGTTGCAGTTGGGGACACATGCAAGACCTCGTTGGCATCGCTTCTTCTAAGGGAAGGCATCTTTGGCACTAATCCAATCTACATGGTGCAGGCCCCTGCCTAGAGCACGAACTGACAAAGGATAATTTTGACGATCCCACGACAGTCTCACTTCCGAAGATCGAAAGAGGTTTTATTTGTTCTATCCAATTCCATGGCAGTTTGATTGATTCTATCACATGGCAGTTTGATTGATTCTATCCAATTCCAGCGAGTTGTTGCGGAGCATCATGCGAACAAGGAGCACTGGCCATCATAGTAGGCCTCGAGTGGCATGGCAGGGGGGGCTTGTCCTTGTGGTCTTAGGCGGGGAGGCGTGGAGCAGTGAGGAAGGACGAGCAAGGCCGACGGACCTGCATACAAAGTTGCTAGCCCGCCTCGCAGAACGATGGAAGCAGGTCACTGATGCGAGCTCACCGAGGGAGGGGGAGAGAGAGAGAGAGGTGAGGAGGTTGGGAACGGCGTAGGCGGGTAGCAGTCGGGGTAACATAGGAAGAATACAATGATAGAAAAAGAAGATCAAAGAAAATAGAAAAGGAAAAAGAGTAAACTCTCACAGGAGGGCCCTAGTTGTGTCTATTAGTTCGTGGTACCAAATATACGGTTTTACGGTTTTGTTTGCGGGATATTTTTAGTCAGAGTCTGGGTCACATATCAAAACGATTTTGTACTATGTTCTTTATATGTCTATTGAGGGCTGAATATTTAAGGTATCTGCTAGAGTTGCTCTACACGTTACGGCTTTGGTACAAATGGTAAGTTTCCCTCTATGTTGAGTTGAACTGTGATTCAAAGGTCAACTTTTCTAGGAGTGGTAAACTTTTGGAAAATGATATGGTTCCTTCGGGGGATAACGCTTCGTGATCCCCGGGTCCGTCGCGAGCCGCGTTGCTCCTATGTGGAGAGAAAATGACTGCTGGCAGGTCCCACCCTTGAGTATCTTCCTTATCTCTTCTTTTCCTCTACTCTTTGTTCTTCCCCAAATAGCTATCCGCTGATCCTGTATTCCTTTTTTTTGAGGGAAAAGAGAGCCTTTATATAATCATCGAACCATGACGGTACAAGTCCTGTGTTACAAGGATTTTTACATGCTCAGGCAGGTTTGACGTCCAGACCCCATTTGGTTCAGGGCACTGAAGCCTGGAAAGTGCATCAGCAACAGTATTGCTCTCTTCTTGTATGTGATACTTGGTAATTTCTGAAACACTTCAGCAGATTCTTGGTCTCATCGTATGTATTCCATTGCTTCGATCTGTCAGGAGGCTTGGCCAGCAGGGCTTTGACGGCAGCCGCACAATCCAGTTCCAGAATGATCTGACCATGACATTGATCGGCCATCATTTTAACCCCTAGAAGAGCCGCCTGAGCTTCAGCATCTTCCGCATTAGAGCAGCCATGTAGCCTGATAGAATAGGCCCGAAGGACGTTGCCGTTGGCGTCTCTGGCGACCGCACCTGCTCCAGCAGAACCATCATCAGCACAAAAGGACGCGTTAGTGTTAATTTTTGTCCACTGCCTCGGCGGTGGGTTCCAGGAGCTTGAGGCATGTAATTTCTGGGCCGGCGCCAAGGATACAGTATCGGTCGTTTTTCCTTTGATAGAGTCGACAGTAGCACAGACTATCGAGTCGGAAGCATAGCTTTCCAGGAACGTCGCCGAGGCGAGGATCGTTTCCTTCCCATCGTTGTGGGTGATGTTGTTCCTGAGGTACCGGGCTCTCAAAAGTAGCAGAAGAATTTTTGATCTGGTCTCTTCATTAAGCTGACCGAGAAGGAGTGGAAGCCAGTCAGTTCTCGTATGTCGGAAAGCTTCCTCCTTCGGCAATGACCATCTGGACCGCATCTCTTGTCTCAGGGCCACGGATTTGGTGCACGTAACTGTGGCACGGTGAGCGTCTTCGAACACATGCCACAGATCGAGCAGCGATCATTTGTTTCGAGAGTTCTTCTGAACTTGTTCCTCTTGGTTGCCAGGGTATCAGTAGCTAGCCTGCACCCAAAAACTTGCACTTTTGGAGGCACCTTAGCCTTCCAGATTAGGTTCCAGAGATTTCTATTACCATCAGGCTTAGCGCTGGAACTTTCACTATTGTTCTCATTTTTCAGGTTGAGGGCGAGACGGTAGGCACTTTTCACAGAAAAAATTCCGTTGCTCTCATAGTGCCAGGCAACTCTATCTTCCATATCTTCATAAGGCAGTTTGATGTTAAGGATGGCTGTAGCGTCGAACTCATGGAAGATTTCACCAACAAGTCCCGCATTCCAGCTTCTTTGAGGGGTGATCAGTTGGTGCACCCATCTTCTTCTAGAATTTTTCTTTAGTTTCACAACTTTGAGTCTAGAAGCTCTCGGAATCCAATTGTCACGTATGAATTGAGTCGATCTGCCATTACCAATGCGGTGGACAATCCCTTTCTTCAGGAGCTCGAGGCCGAATTTGATGCCCTTCCAAGCTGGCGAGGGATCAGAGGGAAAAGCCGTGTCCAGGAGATTACCGCTTGGGAAGTATTTAGCTTTTAAAACTCACAAGACAAGGTGTTTGGATTTTGGATGAGTCTCCAAGCCTGTCTAGCGAGTAGGGATTGGTTGAACAGGTGGATATCTCTGAAACCCATCCCCCCTTTTCCTTTGGGTTTAGTCAGATTTTCCCAAGAAGTCCAATGCACCTTACGCTGGTTTTGGTCGTCTCCCCACCAGAAGTCGCGAATCACCCTTTCATACTGCTCACAGAAGCCCATAGACATCTTGAAAATAGACATAACATGCCCTGGAAGGGCTTGCGCCACTAATCTGATCAGCGTGTCCTTGGCCCCGTGCGACATGAACCTCTCGGACCAGAAGGTCAATCTCTTAGTGAACCTGTTCATGATGGGTTGGAAGTCTTTGTTTTTCATTCTTCCTTCAGGAGTAGGTAGGCCGAGGTATTTTTCTTCGAAGGTGGCAGAGGAAACACCCAGGATTGATTTGATCTGATCCTGCGCAGCTATCGGACAGGCAGTGCTGAACAAGAGCGAGCACTTGCTAGGGCTAAGCAGCTGACCCGTGCACCTCTGAAAAAGGTTCAGTGTGCTGTCAACGGCCCTGGCCTCCTCGGCGTTAACTTTGAAGAAGAGGAGGCTGTCGTCGGCGAACAACAAATTCAAGATCCCTGGGGCTCCTCTCGCAACCTTGAGAGGGGTAATCTTGCTTTCAGCAGTGGCATTTTTTAGAGCACAGGAAAGAGCCTCCCCAACAAAAAGGAACAGGTATGGGCTCAAGGGGTCGCCTTGTCTGATTCCTCGGGTCGGGGAGAAGGGCTCCAAAGTATGTCCATTCACCCTGACCGCAAACCGAACAGAACGCACAGGCCATCACCCACTTTACCCATTTGTCGCAGAATCCCATCTTATTTAGGATTTTCTCCAGGAAAATCCAATCCACCCTATCGTACGCTTTGGATAGGTCTAATTTGAAGGCACAGTGGTTGTCCCTTGGGTTTTTGCTTCTCTGAATTTTGTGGAAGCATTCGAACGCAATGATTGCATTGTCACTGATCAATCTACCTGTGCGCTCTGGGTTTCTGAGATTAGACCATCAAGGATGGGCCGCAGGCGATTAACGAGACATTTGGAGATGATTTTGTAGGCAACATTGCATAAGCTTATTGGTTTGTAGTCTGCCATAGTCTCTGAGTTGGGGGTTTTCGGAATCAAAACGATAACTGTGTCGTTTAGACCTTCCGGAATAACGCCGGTAGTGAAGAATCCTTTCACCGCCCGAACTACCTCCTCCTTCATCAGAGCCCAATTTCGCTGGAAGAAGCGGGCCGGCAGTCCATCCAGTCCAGGTGCTTTGAGTGGCCCTATTTGGAAGAGGGCGGTACCAATTTCTTCCTTAGAAAAATCCTTGCAAAGGTTGCTGTTAATTTCTTCAGAAATCGGGCTGAACATCAGGTCTATTAGATCATCAGGGCAGACAGTGGGATCTCTCTCGTAGAGCTTACTGAAGAAGCTGTTGGCGATATCTTCTATTTCTTTTGGGTCATCACCCGCTGCCCGCCTCTAATTCTTTTTTATTCTGTTTTTGCTTGTCTCCGCTTGCCTTTTTGTGGAAGTAGTTGGTGTTCTGCCGCCTTCTCTCAGCCAATTCACCTGGAGCGTTGCCGCCACATCATCTCCTCAGGTGCAGCAGCTCGTCGAGAGATTTAACTAATCGACCGAACCTGATCATCCCGATCGCTGGTTCTCGGTTGTTTCCAGAGGTACCAGGTTTTTACGCAACTTCTGGATCTCTTTGGAGACGTTCCCAAATCTCTCCTTACTCCAGTCTTTAAGGTAGTCTCTGGTATTGTTTAGTTTACCGGTCAGATCGGATAGGTTTGTACATTCCTTGCTGCTAGTCCAAGCAGTTTTGATGGCTTCTGGAAGTGAGTTGTCTCTTTCCCACATGTGTCCATACCTGATTGTCTCCTTTGGTTTGTCACGTACAGGCTATTTCTCAAACTCAAGCAGAGGAGGTAAGTGATCTGATCTAGAGGAGCAGATATGGGTAAGTTTGGCGTCAGGAAACATAGTCGACCAGCTGTTTGAGGCTACAGCCCGATCGATACGCGCCCTGACATTATTTTCCTCTTTCTGCTTATTGTTGAAGGTCCAAGGGGGACCAGAGAAGCCAATGTCATGAAGGCTGCAATGCGCCAGAACTCTTCTAAAATCGGCCATTCTGCTTTCGGATCTTCTCGTTTCAGAAAAATGCTCGTGTTGCCACATGGTTTCGTTGAAGTCGCCGATCATGAGCCAAGGTTTCGTGGCCATCGGCTTGATTCTGCGCAGAGTGGTACACATATGGTGTCTTTCAGACCCTTTGGGTTCTCCATAAACAAAGGTGCCCCGCCATTGCAGGCCAAAGGGGACTTCTCTGATCAACACATCAAAGTATCTCGAACTCGCTGATAGACTTTTTATTTCAACTTGTTCATCCCAGTATAAATCTATGCCCCCACCTTTCCCTTTCCCTGGTTGAGTACTACAGAATTTAAGCCCTAGTCTCTCCCTAAGAGCCTTCAATTTCTTCTCACTTTGCCTGGTCTCGCAGATGAACACGATTTTGGGCCTATACGTGCGGACGAGCAGCACAAGTTCCTGAATAGTCCGGGCTAGGCCCATCCCCCGGCTGTTCCAGGCGAGGATACTCATGGCTCCTGACAGGCGCCGCCATCAAGAGACCAAGAGTCTCAGATCGGTTGCTTCCAAATGTCCTTCATCCCAGGTTCCTTCCCCTCCTTCTGAGCTAGACTGGCAGCGTCCCCTTCTCTCTTCTTCTTGTTGATAGCATTCTCACAGTTGATCTCTTTCAGGTTCCCAGTATCCAGCACACCTCTTTTGCCCAGGATCGGTCCAGCCTCTACATTCCTCTGCTTCTCTGTGTCAGCCTGCTTGCCATCATCTTGACAGGTCTTGCTGAAAGCAGTATCCTTCAGCTTGGTGGTGATGTAGCTTTGTCCCTTCCCTTCCTCCCTCAGCACCCTCTTCCACTTGGTCTTGCGTGCTTCCTTGATAGCATCGGCTTCATCTAGGCTTGAGTTGGTCACAGTGGTGATGGAGGAGCTACCGTCGACGTTGTTTTTTGCCTCTTCAGCTACAGCTATTGGCACGGCAGTGTCTTCTTTGGTGGCGGCGGTGTTGAAGGCTTCAGTGTCGTTGGCGCTCTTGGTGTCCTGGACGGACAACTTTCCAACCCCCTCGGCGACGCTGGCCACAATGGCCAGCTCCTTGGGCTTGTAGTTGCGTCTTCCTTCACTAGCCTCGGTGATACGCCATGGCTGGTGCAGTCTGAGTGCGCGCCCATTCTCCCCTGCCGTCTCCGGTAGGTACCACTTTCTAGGGTCGTCGGCGTGAGTTGGCGCGACGCTGAGGCTTGACGAGTAGCGCATTTTCCTGAGGGGAGCAGGCAGCATGCACGTAGCCTCCTGGTGGCCGATGACGCCGCACTAGAGGCAGAAGCTTGGCAGCCGCTCGTAGAGGACGGCGACCACCACCTCCTCGTCGGAGACCTCGTCCTCCAAGGTGATCCACCGGTGGAGTGGCCTCCCCACCGGCAGATGAACTCGCGCTCGGAGGATCTTGTCGCAGATGTGGCCTCTCGCGTTGTTGTCGATGCAGATGTACTCGCCGATTCTCTTCCCCAAGTCCCTCGCCAGCTGCTTTGAGAGAAGATAAAAGGGGATCTTGGTGAATTGTGCCCAGATTGGCACCGAGTCAAAACTCACCGTATCTGGGTCCTCCTTCGGCTTTAGTTCTCTGATCAGCATCGAATCTCCTCGGTACCTCCAGGGTCCTCCCTTAATGACGTGCTCGAAATCGCCCTCCTCCGAGAACTCGAGAACGAAGAGCTTGTCAGCAAGCTGGTGGAACTCCATGCTTCCCCTGATCTTCCAAACGTTCCTCATATAGTTCACCAGTTGCTTGGAGGGGATGTTGAGGACAGAGAGGAAGATGCCGACCGCCACCAGGCGAGCGCAAGCCTCCCCCCGAGATCTCGCCAGGTCGACGACGATAGGCTTGCGCTCCTCCTCAGTGCACTCGTCCTCCATGTCCTGCTTCCCAGGTCTCCTTCGAGGTATGGCGTCTGCTGCGCTCGCGGAAGCAGTAGCAGCAGAGTTGGGGAAGCTTGTCATGGTCGTCACCGGGGAAGCAGCCCCCTTCCCTCCAGCCGCCACCACTGTGTGGTTCTCCATGTGAGGTATGGAGGATGATGTCGAAGGTGATGTAGCCCGACCTACGGTCGTTACCACATCATGGTCTCCAACTTACGCCAAGTCGTCATGGACTCCAAAGGTGAACCCGTTCCTCTATGCGAGCCCACTTCCTACCCTATTGAATGGTATGCTACTTCATACTCCGTCACATATGCATGATAGGTTCACACCGACAAGTACGGAGGCAAGGGAGGAAGCCCGGGACATCAAGCCCGACAAGACGGAGGCTTGGAAGAGGAGACGGAAGAAGCCACGGCTGAACCACCGGAGTCTCCGGCCTACACCGGAGTCTCCGGTCCTGCTACACCGAGTCTCCGGTCTGCTACACCGAGTCTCCGACCTACCTCGGACCGACTCCAAAGAATCGCAGAGGATACCAATGCCACTCGGAGACGACACTGGAGATGCCAGTCTGGCCTGGACCGAGTCTCCGGACCCCACACCGGAGTCTCCGCCTTCACGATGGGCTCAGTGCCAATGGGCCTTCGCCCATGTACCCTCTATCTCGTCCAAACCCTAGTTTTATCCCCAAACTACCCCTGTTTATGTGGCTGGCCTATAAATAGAGCCCCCACCCCTTCATGTACCCCTTAAGCATAGATGATAGACTAAAGACAACCCCCATTGTGGAATCTCTAGTTTTGCCTCATCCCCTTTACCAAGGGGACCGACTATCGTCACCAACCTCGATTGGACTTTGCATCACGCATCCATCGTTGAACAAGGCCTTGGAGTTCATGTCTCGTCTCCAAGTTGTCAAGACCCTCCCCAAGGTGTTCTTCCCTCTCCGATGTGGATCTGAGGGAGCACGTTGACCGATCTTTCCTTGCGAGGATTCTATCGGACCGGTGGTGCGCTGCTCGAGCAATCGGCCTTGTATCGTGTGAGTTTTGCGTGTGTTCATCGTGTTCTTCGCGAGGTGTGTGTTCGCTTCCGCTACCTTCTCCCTTTCCCATCGATTTGACCACGAGATCCGTGAAGATCGGGCACCCAAGAGGTTAACCCCTCCACCATCTGGTATCAGCAGCTTTTGGTTGCCACGGATTTCTCTTTGATTTGGTCTTTTCCCCATAAATTCGAAAATTTCACCAAAAACAGCCCCAATTCGTGTTTTGGATCGATCTGTGATTTGACTGCGTTTTGGTAGGTTTTGATCCGTGGATTACTTGCTAAACTAGTTGATCTACCTTCCCTTGCGTTCCCACGGCCTAATTCCTTGATTTCCCCCATCAATCTGAGGTTTTGGTTCGAGTTTTTCAAAACGCGCCCCGCTCGAGTTCTGGACGCCTGAATCACCCGGACCGAGTCTCCGGACTTTTGGGCTCTGCATCGAGTCTCCGCCTCCTCGAGATGTAAAAACTGCAACACGGTTTTGAGCATAACTTTTGCATTTCAACTCGGATTTTGGTGTTCTTTAGCTCGTTTCGAAGAGGAGAAGGAGCACTACATCATCATCTGCGTTGTTCATGCTATCTACTCCATACAAATTCCGCGATCAAGGCGGAAGCCAACAATAAAGGGTGAAGCTCGTCGACGAAAGGTATAACATTCCGCGACTTTTCCCCACTTGCATTCCTTTGTGAACCCCACTATCTTTGCGAGCAACAAACACCTATTGAGACTAGTTCCTCTTATGATTGCTTGGGCTATGCACATTTGATACCTTGTAGATTCCGAGCAAACATTGTGAGCGCTATCTCATATAGTTATCTTGTATAGTTGTTGGCACAAGGAAGAGGCAAGTGAAAAAGAAAAAGAGAAAAGAAAAAAAATAGAAAAAGGAAAAGAGAAAAAAAAATACATGTGCCTCATAGAATAGGAAGCGCAAGCTCGATGAACATCATATAGGTGGTACTTATTGTGCATATCTTGTAGCCCACCAATCTTATGCAATCGAACTAGCGTCTCTCCTTGTACTTGTGTGACACGAGCTTATAGTCTTTGCTAGGTAATCATTTGGTTCTTCGCTCACTTTCTCCGTCGCACAAGTCCCATTTATCCCACCGTGTGTGTTTCCTTGTATATATTTCCTATCTTGTGGATTGACTTGTTTGCTTTGTGATCATTGTGGTTCTTTACTTGCCAATACAACATCTTGATTTCGGATTGGTTCTTGACATGCCACTTTCCATACCTATCCACCATAGGCCTTGTGTGTGTGTGTTTTCTGGTTCGTAGTTGGTTTTGGTGTTCCGCGTGAACTTCACTTTGCTTGGTTTATTGCTCTCAAGTGTGGCCACTTGTACGATACGATCTTCCAAGGTAAAGTAAGGTTTGACGTTGTATCCCTAACTCCCACTACCACTTCCATATACACCGCTTGGTCTTGTGCATCATGTCTAGGGACTCCGGAACCGAGGATGATATCTATGAAGAATCCATGATGAGCCACCATGACTACGACTCCACAAGTATAGAGGACATGACGGAGCACAACACCGACAATGGCTCCGCATGCTTTGAGGACCCGGAGCACTACACCTACGACGACTCCACATGCATGGAAGACATGGAGCTCTACGTCGACAATGGCTCCTCATGCATGGAGACTATGGAGCACTACACCGACAATGGCTCCACATGCTTGGGTGATATGGAGTACTACACCAATAATTACTCCCCAAGCATGGACGACTTCGAGTGCGACATCGACGACGCCTCGCCGAGCATGGAGGACATGGAGAACTTCATCGAGTTTGATGGCTCCTCCACGAGCCATGAAGAATTCCTCCACCGCGTGGAGATGGAAGCCTACTATGCCAAGCAAGAGGAGGCGCATCATCAAGAATCCATGACCTTCAAGCGTGCCACACCAAAGGGCACCACCTACTTCGATGATCCACCTCCAAGGCGACAAGTGCCACCATCGACAAGGCATCAAGTGCCACCACCTAGATGGCGTCAAGCTCCACCATCTCCAAGGAGCCAAGATCCATCACCTCCAAGGCGCCAAGCTACATCACCTCCAAGGCGCCAAGCTCCAACTCCTATCCAAACAAGAGTGGCGTCCAAACATCATATACATCAAGAGGCGCCAAGAAACAAGAACCTTCATCGACAAACATCCTCTCATGAGCATCGCCACCATAAAGAGGATACAAGACATCGTCAAAGACATCTTCACCACCAAGACGAAGAATTCTTGATGAGCACCAACCATAATGCTCAAGCAAGCTCAAGAAGGCACCACAAGCACAAGAAGAGTGCCAAGGCAAGTGATCATCGTCGCGAGTGTCATGTGGACGACCAAGTGCGCCACCTACATCAACCATCGGCAAGGCACGCCAATGACCTCCGTCGACACCATCATAGGGCACCTTCAACTACTCGTGCCACCACCACAATGGCACCAAGAGCAAGCCTTCCTCCACGCCATCAAGCTTCAATGCCTACGCTTGACTTCCACGACCTCGCCAATGAGGAAAATGTAGACCTCTACTTCGCCAAGTTGGATAGCATGAGCCTACCTCCACCACTACTATGAGATGGCCACAAGACGGTCGAGCATGGGATTTTCCCTTCGACTAAGGAGGCGAGCGATGATGCCCATCTTATGGCATCCAACCTTGAAGGCGACAAGGTCAAGAATGGTGAGCATGGGATTTTCCCTTCACCAACGGAGGCGCATGGAGTTGAGGAACCCGAGCCTACCCCTATATGTTTGAGTGATGATGTGGTACCAATCCCATGTGAGTATGAGAGCCACTTAGCCCAC
This sequence comes from Avena insularis, assembly GCA_023614405.1. Taxonomy (NCBI): domain Eukaryota; kingdom Viridiplantae; phylum Streptophyta; class Magnoliopsida; order Poales; family Poaceae; genus Avena; species Avena insularis. The sequence continues at coordinate 375,036,434 of CM042691.1, read as the reverse complement.
TTGAGTGAGAACAAGAGTGAGATGAGTGACTCCACCTTATGTGAGATTGAGTGCTTCCACTTTGAGGGCATGAGTGATACACCGAGTGAGTTGAGAGTGGTAGTTGATAGGTCAAGTGAGACCACTTCTATTTCTAACAACTTATCCTCTACCTCTAGTGTGTTCTCTTATGTTGTGCTAGGTTCCATGGATGAAGAAGCGCCAAGCCATGAAGCAATGATGCCTCAATTGGAGAAGATGTACATGGTGCACGAAGATGATGCTACGCCATGGCTACATCAAGAAGACGAAGTCGTCCACAAGGAGGCCACTACTTCCACAACACCCACTTCATATGAGAGGTATGACCAAGGTAACAATAAGGGTGTTGATGATGCCATGATCCCACTAGTGGACATGATGAATTGTGAGGATATGCATGCTATGGATGATACTTGTGACATTACATATGCTTCATTCATATTCCCATGTGATGCTTTGCCTTTGCATAATATTGCTCATGTGGAATTGTTTGATTGCGATACCATTTCCATAAACATGCCATGCTATGCATCTTGTGTGTATCCTCCAATTGCTTCGGACTTGCTTTGTCATGCTAGTCATTCAATTTCTCCCGTTGCTTGCAATAAGATGAATGCTTGCTATTTCACTTGTTTTGCTTGCAACAACATTGATCATATGCGTTATAATGAGATGGCCCCCATAGCTTTCTCAATTTTTGGAGATTTTGATGATTGCCATGATAAGCATGTTCCCCACTTGCATACTCACCATGCACCTATTTCATACTTGATTGACATTAATGTTGATATGCATAAGAAGAGATACATCATGATGGATGATGTGTATCTCTACCATGCACACACGTTCTTCCTTTTGTGTATGATGTGTGTAGGTACCCGCACTATCATGTCAACCTCGGTTGAGCACGAGTTGACAAAAGAGCTCTTGAGAGCATCCCACAAGTGAGTTCAAGATCGAACCCAGCTCTGATACCTTTTGCATGCTTTGCATCTTTCATGTTGGCAAATTTCTCTTTCATATGGTTTGATTGCAAGCATGTTGATGGTATTATCTCACCTTGTGACATTCATGTTTCTTCGATTTTGGATAATGATGCTTTGTGTTGCAAACAAAATGTTGAACATTTTCTCTTTCCGATGTTTTGTTTGCAACCACAATTCCATTAAGAGCATGTATTGTCATGAGAGCTTCCAAGAATCTCGTCTTGTTGTTGCAACAAACATAAGGACCACTTGCTCTTTCCTTTGTTTTGTTTGCAAACATGTCGTTTTTGCTTCCGCTTGGGATACTCATATTCCCATGATATTTGCTATCGATGATTTGTGTGTGACATCCAACATGTCGAACAATTTCTCTTTCCAATGGTTGGTTGGCACACATAATGATGTTGTTTTGGATATTCTTCCTTTTGTGTTTTTGCCAAATTCTCCTAACTTTGCATCAAAGATGTTGATCAAATTTCTATTCGATTGCTTTGAGTGCCACACTAAAACATTATATGGAGTTTTTGAGTTCCCACATTTGGATGATGTTCAAACGATTTCCATGCACTTTGACCTTGCATATGCATTCCATTTGCTATCCTTGTATTGTGCTAATAGTGTTGTGAACAAGAATGGACATGCCACATTTGACATGCTCCTCTATCACGCACGAATTTTTTTTGCTTGGTCTTTGTTGTATGAAGGTACAAATGCATACACGTCAACCTCTATGGACTATATGTTGACAAGAAGAACCGAAGAGAGTTACCTATGGCTACCCTTCATCGAGCTATCTCTACAAGATAAGGTGACTTCCTTCTACTTGAGGACTCATGCAATAATCTTCCTGAATTGGCTATGCTTTGAGTGTTGCTTTGCTTTTGTTGTGAGCTTTGTAGGCTTCAAGGAAGGTGAAGGAACATTGCAGTGTTGTCAAGTCAATCTTCCCGAGGACGACTATATGGTGAACCCCAGGATCAAGGATGTCCTTCGGCCTCTTCTACTGTGATGAACATGGAGAGTCGAGGACTCTTTTTGAAGGGGCTGATGTAGCCGACCTACGGTCGTTACCACATCATGGTCTCCAACTTCGCCAAGTCGTCATGGACTCCAAAGGTGAACCTGCCCTCTATGCGAGCCCACTTCCTACCCTATTGAATGGTATGCTACTTCATACCGTCACATATGCATGATAGGTTCACACCGAAGCACGGAGGCAAGGAGGAAGCCCGGGACATCAAGCCCGACAAGACGGAGGCTTGGAAGAGGAGACGGAAGAAGCCACGATCGGGAACCACCGAGTCTCCGTCCTGAGTCTACAGGAGTCTCCGCTCACACCGAGTCTCCGGACCTACCTCCGACCGACCCCAAGAATCGCCAGAGGATGAATGCCACTCCGAGACGACACTGAGACAGACGAGTCTCCGGACCCACACCGAGTCTCCGGCCTTCACGATGGGCTCAAGGCCAATGGGCCTTCGGCCCATGTACCCCTCTATCTCGTCCAAACCCTAGTTTTATCCCCAAACTACCCCTGTTTATGTGGCTGGCCTATAAATAGAGCCCCCACCCCTTCATGTACCCCTTAAGCATAGATGATAGACTAAAGACAACCCCCATTGTGGAATCTCTAGTTTTGCCTCATCCCCTTTACCAAGGGGACCGACTATCGTCACCAACCTCGATTGGACTTTGCATCACGCATCCATCGTTGAACAAGGCCTTGGAGTTCATGTCTCGTCTCCAAGTTGTCAAGACCCTCCCCAAGGTGTTCTTCCCTCTCCGATGTGGATCTGAGGGAGCACGTTGACCGATCTTTCCTTGCGAGGATTCTATCGGACCGGTGGCTGCCGTTCGGGAGCAATCGGCCTTGTATCGTGTGAGTTTTGCGTGTGTTCATCGTGTTCTTCGCGAGGTGTGTGTTCGCTTCCGCTACCTTCTCCCTTTCCCCTCGCTTTCCCATCGATTTGACCACGAGATCCGTGAAGATCGGGCACCCAAGAGGTTAACCCCTCCACCAGAAGGGGTGGTGCTCCGGTTGTGGTGTGCCAGAGACGAGCTCCGGCCGCCCGAATTTATAGGTTGTCTGCCGGGGTCAGGGGGAGCGGGCAATAAAGGGGCGTAATCGCTGGGATTCAAGCCGGCATTGACCTCTTCTCTAGTTGGCTGATTGATGGTGGCGGGGATCCCGCCGGTAGCCGTTGGCCAGGCCGGAGACACGGTCCAGGGAGCAGGCTCCGGCAGAAACACCACCCCCTGCTGAAATTCCTCTGAATTAACTTCCTGAGGCGTGATAGCCGGGAGGGTAGGGGAAAAATCGGGGGTGGGTTGCAAACCCAGGAAGGCGGAGGCGAGTGGGAGGCGGTGGCGATGGGGGTCGATGGGTATGTGGCTCCGGTCGGGCAAGGGTGAGGAGATCCTCGAACCTCTCCCGGAGGTCAGCGATGGATTTGCGGGGGTGTGGTGATCGGTGGGCGATCGAGCGGAACCTCTCTCTGAACTCCATGGGAAGGAGGGAGTGGTGGTATCGTGGGCTTATCTGGTAGGATTTCTTGTAGGGTTCGCAACATAGAAAACAAAAAATTTCCTACGATGGGAACATCTAAGTACCAAGATCTATCTACTAGATACAAGCAACGGGTGGATATACATCCATAGAATACATACCCTCGAAGACCGAATAGCGTTAACGAGGTTGTACTCGTGGATGATGTAGACGAACGCTTGCCGATCTCAAGATCGTGATGAAGTCCATCTGGTCCAGCCGGTCCAGCACGATCAAGTCCAGCACCTCAAAGCAGTGGTGCATCCGTGATCGCACACACGTACGGGTACACCGACAACCTCCGCGCCCTCGCTCCAGCGAAGCAGTGGAAGCAACAAATCCTTCCAAAAAAGCCACTAGGAACATGTATCTCGCTGATCCGAGACCATGGGGAAATTCTAAAGGGGAGAGAGATCCTTCGCGAGGAGGTGTACTTTGAGAGGAGGAGAGGGGGGCCTTTTATAGGGGAGAGGGGGGCACCCAAGGGGCATGGCGCCCAGCCATGGGGCTGCCCCCACCTCTTCCACATTCATGTGGGTGGAGCTCCCACTCAAAATGAAAAGCCTCCACTCCCATTAAAAAGCCTCCACTCAAAAATCCACTCACATGCATTAAATTTCCACCAAATTTAATGCAAGCTCTCATTTAAATAAAACTCTTTTATTTATTTATTCAGAATTTTGTTAATTACTTTAATTAACAAACATTCACATAAAACCCCTTGCAACATTTCAATTTCACATGCAGAACCAGTTTCAGCAATTTCAATCGAAACAGTTTCGGTGTCTAGTGAAATAAATTCTTGCGCTTTCCTTTTTATTTCTCTGGCATATCATTTGCTCCGAATGGTGTCGGTATCCCTTAAGTGTGTCACCCTACGGTTCGCGAATAATGCAGACATGATCGAGACCCCTCTCCGATCAATAATCAGCAGCGGGACCTGGAGATCCGTACTGACTCCCACACATTCAACAATGACTTCTGTGATCGTGTGAACCTTTTACGCTAGTATCTTAATCCCTTTGTTTCACGATATATTACATGTCCGAGATTCGATCATCGGTATCTCCATACCTAGTTTAATCTCATTACCGACATGCACTCTTTTCTCGTTCCCGTGATATAACATTCTAGTGATCAAATCACTTGCTTGCAAGCTAAACAATGTGATATCACCGAGAGGGCCCAGAGTATATCTATCCGTCATCGGGATGAACAAATTCCACTCTTGATCCATGAGTCTCAACATAACACTTTAGTAGTTTTGAAGCCATCTTTATAATCGCACAATTATGGTGTGACGTTTGATGTCAACAAGAAACTCTTCCGGTGTTAGGGATTGACATGATCTCATGGTCTAAGGATTAGGATCACTTCGTAAGTTGTTATAGCAATATAAACTCAATGACTTTGATCGTAATGCTATACTTCGGATGAATGTTCATCACATCATTACACTAATGTTGTGACCTCGTTATTAACAACATCCAATGTCCATGATCAGGAAACCTTTGATCATCTTGTTAATCAACGAGCTAGTTTATAAGAGAGGCATAACTAGGAACTTCCTTTTTGTTTATTAAACACACATGTATTAACGTTTCCATATTAATACAATTATAGCATGTAAAATAAACATTTATCATAAACAAGTAATACGATAATAACCACTTTATTATTGCCTCTCGGGCATATTCCCTTCAGTCTCCCACTTGCACTAGATACAATAATCTAGTTTGAAAACTTTGCGTTTTGAACACCTATGGCTTTCTGGTGTTCCATATACGCAACTGCAAGTGGTTAACATAATCTACGGATCTGACACTTTCAGGTCCATGTGTATTTGCATGTCTTTGCGTCTTCACGCATCACTCATTCTCCAATGAGATGGCATTGTATAAATTTGGTCTTTTGGTGAGACCTTTAGTTCCTTGGGGTTAAAACATGTCGATACTATTGTCATACAATATATCTTTAGTGTTAGCCCGTAGAACTACACCTTAGTTTGATAACAAACTACATGACACAAATTCTCCTTTGTCGCTACTATACTATAGCGTCATATATACTTAGCCTTTTGTTGTAGTATTCGTCACAATGTCTTAACTTTGGAATACATCCAAATCCATCATGAAAACTCCTTTCCATTTCATTGTGCCACTCATAGTTTAAATTGAGATAAACTTAATTTGTATCTTGCGACAAAACTAGTATCAATGTAACGCTTTACAATGAACTATTTGTAATTGTTTGTCACCTCTGCACAAATATATTCTTAGTTCTTCCAAAAGATCATAAGAATATCCTTACTATAGTCCAATGATCATTTTATGATTCATTCTGGTATATGCTCATAACACTTAGAGCATAGGACATATCTGGATGTGTACATATCATGGTATGATTGATTAAAACATTCTCGTGATTTCACTCATCAAGTGTCAAAGCACTTAAATCTTGTTCACTTATCAAGTGTCGATACACTTGAATCTTGATTCAATTCCTTTTTCATCCGAGAAGAACCTTTTCTTGTCGTTTCTATATTGAACTCCTTCAATATCTCATATATGTATGTTTGGCACAACCATATTAGCGTCACAGTCTATCCACTATAGACATTCATGCTAAATATTCGGGTTTTGCCTAAGTCTTTCATCGAAATGAAATTCTTAACCTTTGTCAATAAAAGATACATCATTTCTAATCAACAAGATGTCCTCCACATAATGTATTAGAAATATGTCTCAGCGCTCCCACTTAATTTCTTGCAAATGCAAGCATCTTCATCGTCTCCTGATGAAAACTCCTTTTCATCACGGTGAAGATTCCAACTCATGATGCTTACTTCAACCATTGAAGTTTGCATGCCCTTTTAGCATCCTTTGAATTTAACAAAACCCTTTGGACCGTGTCATGTACACGTCCTAGGTAACCATTCTATTAGAAGAACTTTGTTTTGTTTATTCATCTACCATATACCAAATTATATGTAGTGGTTGCTACTTTAATCCGTCCAGACTAAATATTGCTATAAAAGATCAAATCTTGTCATAGTCAACTCCTTGAACATTGTCATAAAATACTTTACGACATGTCGACTATTTCATAGATGTGAAACATCCATGTCTGTTTCTTTTTAGATCCAAATACGACCGATAGGTTTTTACACCTTTCCGGAGGGTCTTCTAAGTTCAAAACTTGATTTCTCGTGTATGGAACTATCACAGATTTTATGGCTTCAAGCCATTTGACGGAGTCAGGGCCCATCATCACTTCTTTCCATGTAGTCGGTTCATCATTATCAAACAATAATGATTTACTCTCAAATCTCAATCATTTGATTGTTTATCCGACCTTCTTGGTTCAATAGGAACTTTAGACCTCCGTGACCGCAACCTTTGAGGCACATAAGCTATGAGCATTATGGCAGCCTCCGGAACGATTTTCGGCGCTGCGCAACTCACCACATTTAGCTAAGGTTCATTAACCTTATCAAAGTTCTATTGTCCTCCCACTTAACTTTTGCGAAAAATTCCTTTTTCAAGAAACTTCACATTTCAAGCGACAAACCCTTTTGTCCTTGGTTTTATGGAGGAATACCCAATTGTTATTCTAAATAACCTACAAAGACATGCTTATCCGACTTCGGTTGTAAACATCTTACTTATGTTTAGCATACCAAAATTTAAGAAATGACAACTTGGGTTTTACCCCAAACCATAACTCATATGGTGTCATTTCAATGGATCAAGATGGAGCTCTTTTCAGTGTAAAAGCGGTAGTCTCTAAAGCTTTAATCTTTTTAAAACATAATGGCAGTTTTATAAATAACACCTTTGATCCAACCATGTCAAACAAGGTTTCATTACAAATCTCAAACACTCCATATTCCTATGGTGTTTCGGGAGATGTAAATCTAGGTGTTTTGCTAAACTTGTAACTCAAATAAATCCCTTTTATGATAAAATCATAATTCATTTATTTTTCTTGTTACACTTGTAACTCAAACAAATCCCTTATGATAAAATCATAAACCATTTATTTTCTTGTTACAATGATTTTGCTCTTCATCTTGAAAGTCTTTGAAACGTTTTCAAATATTTCATACTTCTTTCTCATTAAGTGAACATTCACTCAAATTTCCGGAGAAAGCATATGAAGTTGAAATCCATCGCTTACGACTATACATAATGGACTACATACATCGATATGTATAAATTCCAATAATTTAGTCGTTCGTTCTTCTTTGGCCTTTGAACGAAGTTTTAATTATCACGTGGAAAGTCTCACAAACGTCACTTGATCAAATCAAAGACTCCAAAAATCCATGAATATGGAGATTCTTCATGTTTTCTTTCCAATATAATTTAAACAGCGATGTCACTTCGTAAGTGATCTTTCAATCATTTGTCTTGCGACATTTTAGCATTAGGTTTTATGGATGTGATTTCTCCAACTAGATTTGTAAATCATCCATCTTATATGGAATATGGTAATTATTTGAACAACCTTTGTTCTCATAATACCTGATTCAAATAACAATTATTAAAACAAATCTTGAAGTCAAGCTTTGATGTCAACAAGAAATACAAACAACGGTTTGTTTGTTTTCGATGAACATCATCACATATTCTCTTGCTAGTTACTTAGGCCATTGTGGTTCATGAATTGCGTTGTTCCGTATGAAATTTCATACCAACCAATTCGGTATCCAATACCCAAGAACCACATTGTTTAATAAGCAAAGAATACAACCATAACATGTATATCACCCATATACCAAAATTGGATATTTCCAATCTTTTCTTTTCTGCCAAGTATATTTTATAGATTATCTTCCAGCATTTCCTTTTCCTTTTAAAAGAATCTATCAACATCAACAGTGGCGCCATATACATGACACATAGTCCAAAGCGCGTATATTCAAATAATAATACCTTTGGACTTGCACTTTGAAGTAGATCACCATCATCAAAATGATCGGTATTCTTTCAAAATCCATTCTTTAGTAATCTTTTAGTGTAGTAAACACTTTACATACATCTTCTATTCATCCTTATCATGATGACTTTCATGATCAAGCTACTGTAGCTTATAAAGGCGAATCGTGAGTATAACATTACTTTCCAAAACCCTTTTGGATGATTAGGATGTCTAGCATCTCCAACCTTCGTAAATTCTCATCCAATATGAGAACATATATTATACTCTATCATATTGCAAACAAAACATTGTTTCAGATATCGTTATATCTTCCACACATGATGATTTCTAAAATAATTCTTTCAGCGTCTCGATAAACTTGATATTAAAACAATCAAGAATCATGGAGGCAAACATGATACTTAAGATACTAACAATAGAATTGTTACTCTCGATTTAATACCAATTATTAAATTTCACGGAGTAAACAGAATTTGCTGAAAGTTTGTAATAGGACTTTAAACTTTAGATTGACACTCAACACAATACGATACCAGTTCGTAAAGTATATATCCAGAATTCTATAGTTCTATTATCTCAATTATAACTAAGCATAAGGTGGTGAACGAATGCCAATGACTACAACAAATTATGCAAATTCACTTTAATTTAATTTATGATAAATTGAGTTCTACTAATCCAAATTAGAAATGAACTCCCACTCAAAAACGACATCCCTCGTGTCTTTTTGGTGATTACATGAACCAAGTCCACTACACCAAGTCCGATCATCACGTGAGTCGGCGTAGCTTCAAAGGCGAGCATCCATATGGTCATCATATCAAAACATATGACTCATGCTTAACCTTTCGGTCCGTGTTCCGAGGTCATGTCTGTACATGCTAGGCTCGCCAAGTAAGAACCTTAGTATTCACGTGTGTAACTGTCTTACACCCGAGATATGCTCGCGGATTCAAGTACACCCGATCATCACGTGATGTCTTGAAGCGACGAAACATTGTCGGTGCATACTTAAGGAAGAACACATTTTTATCTTGATATCTAAATGAGGGATCATCTTATTATGCTAATAAAACGCCAAATAAGCAATATAAGATGCTATCAAACATCACATGTTTATTAGTGGAATGATATGGTTCCCGCATATGATCCCTATCATGTGCATCGTGGTATGATCACTATCATACCTTTATGTGTAAATCCAAGGTCTATGGAGTTTACACGTTATGTATGTTGTAAGAGTATCATCTCATACTTCTACTTACAACATCACCATATCATAACACTAGCCAGCAACAATCTAAACTAAACGCCTCTAATTTATCCATTGCAAATTTTACGTGGCTTAGGGCTTTCGAGATAGAACCGTTCTTACCTACGAACATGAACCACAACGAGGATAACCAAATTGTTGACAACTCGTTGCAAATTAGATATTGACTATAGTAGGAGAGACAGACACCCGCTAGCCACTTATGCAAACTAGTTGCATGTCAAGCGTGGAACAGGTCTCATGTGCGAGGACATGTAAAGTTTGTCCGGGCCGCTTCATCCCACTATGCCACCAATATCCAAAGTACAACTAAGAAGTAATAAAATGATCATCATCGCCCACATACTCATATGTGTACTACCCGTGCAAAGCATCTACGCATAGATCCGGCTCTGATACCACTGTAAGGTTCGCAACATAGAAAACAAAAATTTTCCTACGATGGGAACATCTAAGTACCAAAATCTATCTACTAGATACAAGCAATGGGTGGATATACATCCATAGAATACATACCCTCGAAGACCGAATAGCGTTAACGAGGTTGTACTCGTGGATGATGTAGACGAACGCTTGCCGATCTCAAGATCGTGATGAAGTTCATCTGGTCCAGCCGGTCCAGCACGATCAAGTCCAGCACCTCAAAGCAGTGGTGCATCCGTGATCGCACACACGTATGGGTACCCCGATAACCTCCGCGCCCTCGCTCCAGCGAAGCAGCGGAAGCAACAAATCCTTCCAAAAAAAGCCACTGGGAACATGTATCTCGCTGATCCGAGACCATGGGGAAATTCTAAAGGGGAGAGAGAGATCCTTCGCGAGGAGGTGTACTTTGAGAGGAGGAGAGGGGGGCCTTTTATAGGGGAGAGGGGGCACCCAAGAGGCATGGCGCCCAGCCATGGGGCTGCCCCCACCTCTTCCACATTCATGTGGGTGGAGCTCCCACTCAAAATGAAAAGCCTCCACTCCCATTAAAAAGCCTCCACTCAAAAATCCACTCACATGCATTAAATTTCCACCAAATTTAATGCAAGCTCTTATTTAAATAAAACTCTTTTATTTATTTATTCAGAATTTTGTTAATTACTTTAATTAACAAACATTCACATAAAACCCCTTACAACATTTCAATTTCACATGCAGAACCAGTTTCAGCAATTTCAACCAAAACAGTTTCGGTGTCTAGTGAAATAAATTCCTGCGCTTTCCTTTTTCTTTCTCTGGCATATCATTTGCTCCGAATGGTGTCGGTATCCCTTAAGTGTGTCATCCTACGGTTCGCGAATAATGCAGACATGATCGAGACCCCTCTCCGATCAATAATCAGCAGCGGGACCTGAAGATCCGTACTGACTCCCACACATTCAACGATGACTTCTGTGATCGTGTGAACCTTTTACGCTAGTATCTTAATCCCTTTGTTTCACGATATATTACATGTCCGAGATTCGATCATCGGTATCTCCATACCTAGTTTAATCTCGTTACCGACATGCACTCTTTTCTCGTTCCCGTGATATAACATTCTAGTGATCAAATCACTTGCTTGCAAGCTAATCAATGTGATATCATCGAGAGGGCCCAGAGTATATCTATCCGTCATCGGGATGAACAAATTCCACTCTTGATCCATGAGTCTCAACATAACACTTTAGTAGTTTTGAAGCCATCTTTATAATCACACAATTACGGTGTGACGTTTGATGTCAACAAGAAACTCTTCCGGTGTTAGTGATTGACATGATCTCATGGTCTAAGGATTAGGATCACTTCGTAAGTTGTTATAGCAATATAAACTCAATGACTTTGATCGTAATGCTATACTTCGGATGAATGTTCATCACATCATTACACTAATGTTGTGACCTCGTTATTAACAACATCCAATGTCCATGATCAGGAAACCTTTGATCATCTTGTTAATCAATGAGCTAGTTTATAAGAGAGGCATAACTAGGATCTTCCTTTTTGTTTATTAAACACACATGTATTAACGTTTCCGTATTAATACAATTATAGCATGTAAAATAAACATTTATCATAAACAAGGAATACGATAATAACCACTTTATTATTGCCTCTCGGGCATATTCCCTTCATTTCTTTGGTTGTGGGATCGATAGGTTTGGGGTATCAAAATCTTTACTTTCAATCGGAACTTCAATCTCGGAATCGGTAGGATCATCGTGGATTTGGTGGGGAAATCGGGTGTAAAGGGGATCGCCCTCTGGAGGTCAGGAGAGGTGAAGCGTCATGGCTTTTCGCTTCTTTGTCACTTAGGATACTATAACTAAGCAAAACCTTCCGCTGATCCTGTATTTCCGTCGCCCTTAACAGATGACAAAGGTCGCCGCCGTTCGCCACTGCTGCCACACGCGCCTACGTCCCAGCCTCACCTCCCTCAACCGTGCCTTCCTTCCTCACTCTCTCTACCCTCGTCCATGTCCTCGGGCACGGAGGTTTGAGCCGGCGGTCGCCACTGCAAATACTAGCGGCGGTCCTGCTACAACTGGCCTTCGGAGCGGACACCGCCCTTGCTACAAGCGGATGACGCTGGAGCTATAGAAGAGAGGCATCCGTCTCCTACATCGGACAAAGCTGTGGCGATAGGCGGTCCTCATGGAGGAGCGACGAGGGCGGAAGACAAGCGCAGAGAGCATATACATATATATATATATATATTTGCTATATACATATATTTTTTCTCCAACTTTTATATACTTTTGCTATAATATTATAAAACTTTTGCTACAAGACGACCAACAATAGTCTCCGGAAAAATCGTTTTGGAATCTTTTTTGCTACATTAGCACAGTTTGTTTGTTACCACCGTTTTATAGTTTGGCTACAATAGCGTAATTTTTTTGCTATGAGGTCTCCGACGAGGTTTTTCCCGGCGAGTCTCCGGTGATATTTTCCGGCAAAGTCGGTTTTGCTATATTAGTAAAAAAAAGTGCTACACGGTCACCGGTGATGTCTCCGGCGAACACTCCGGCGAGGTCCAGTCTATTTTTCTATTTTCTAGGTCAAACCGTATTCTGCTACATGTAGCAAAAGTGAAACTATTTGTAGCAAAAGCGGGATTTTAGGCTTTTCTGAGTCAAACCGTTTTCTGCTATACGTAGCAAAAGTGGGACTGTTTATATCAAAACCGGATAAGTTTATAGAAAAACGGGATTTTAAAATTTTTTAGAAACACGTGTTAGCAGGAGGACCCGAAGGATTTTGAGAAATTATCTCCGGACACGCATAGTACGACCCTAAACTTTTTTGAGAGAAATTCCAATGTCAACTGTCTTCGTTGACTTCAACAGGCTCGTCGGCCCGTATAACAGCCCAAGTCCCGATGCCACGTCACCGATCCGTACTACGGAGTACATACGAGCAGAAACGATGGATCCGTACCCCGTCGCTTCCCACCAATGAGAGCCAAGCACGAGGATCGTGTGCTTTGCTCCACGCACACCCCAGCCATCAGATCTAATCGCATCCCGTAACCCTTTTCCACACGGCAATTAGCGAACCGCCTCTCAAGAGCACCCGGCACCTATATATACCCACAGACCACCTCCCCATCTCTCGTCCCATAATTCAATCCCTTCGCCTTCGGTTTCGATCAAGTTCCACCACCAAAATCCGCCGCAGTTCGAAGACGAGATGGCGCGCACGAAGCAGACCGCCCGCAAGTCCACCGGCGGCAAGGCGCCCCGCAAGCAGCTCGCCTCCATCGTTCGTCTCGTGATCTCGCTTCAAGACGGACCTCCGCTTCCAGAGCCATGCCGTGCTCGCGCTCCAGGAGGCCGCCGAGGCGTACCTCGTCGGGCTCTTCGAGGACACCAACCTCTGCGCCATCCACGCCAAGCGCGTCACCATCATGCCCAAGGACATCCAGCTCGCACGACGCATCCGGGGCGAACGCGCCTAGTTTAAGCTCTGGCATCCATGCATGGTCCTAGATCGATTCTCTTCTTGTTTTAGACTTTTAGTTCATGTTAATTATATCATCATAGAAAAGTAAGACAATTGTGTTAGAGTATACGTATCTGTTAAGGATAGACTAGATTACTTGTCTTGTACTCCAAGTCGGTCTCTGTACGTCTATATATACTCGCCCGAGAGGCTCAATAATACAACCATCATATTCCGCAAGCGACACGGTCCTTGACCTAGCCTCCGCTTCCGCACCGCGCCGCCCCTGGGGAGGTCAATCTTCGTGATCTCCGCCGGGGACTGCGCGACCCGTACGCAGGGTTCGTTCGCCGATCCGTGATCGGCTGTCCTGTAAGTCTTTTCTTTTCGATCTCTTGATCGGTTTTCCTTTTTGGTTTACCGATCTTAGATCGGATTGAGTCGTCCATCGTCATCGTCGCGCCTCTACTCCGACCATCGGCATCGACGATCTACACCGCCTGCGCGCTGTCACCGCGCCACAGCCTTCCTCGGAGGCCATCGCGGCCCATGACAGGCTGCCGCGCAAGACCGCCGCTGAAGCGGCTTCTCGAGGCTGCCGCGCCCCCTCGGATTGTCTTCGCCACATCGTCTGGATTAGACCGACAACGACGCCGCAGATTTTGATTCGCCGCCGGTCTGATCAACCGATCTGGCGCCGTCTCCGCCGAGTACGCCCCGCACGCGCCTACCACCGACGAGCATCGGGTTGCTGCGCCGTCGCCGGGCCAGAGCGCCGCCGCTTTTGGTTCCCGCCACGCTACCAACGCGCTTTCTCAGCGTGACCGTCGCTGGTGGTTCTCACACCGCTGCACCGATTCGCGCCTGCTACGCCGCCCCATCGGCAAGAGCGTGCACGCGGTCATCGTCGTCACCCTGCAAGGACGTCGCATGCTTCCACCGCGCCACCTCCCTCGGCGCGGGTCGCCGCCGTTCGTGCATGGTCTTCGTCACGTCATCGGGTTCTTCCTCGCCTACTTCGAGCACCGCCGCCGCCGCATCTCCACAGGTAGCCTACATGGCCACTCCTAGCTGTCGTAGGTCCCGCCGACAGCCCCTCCGCTCAGGCATCCAAGATGACCCTCTTGGGTCGTCTCTGGTTCGCCGCATTCTACGTGTTCGTCCAGCACGACTTTGTCGCCATCGTCCTCGCCTCGTCCTCGACCACACCTACTTGTCTACTCCGACAACCGCGGCCTGCATCGGCACTTCGCCGATCTGCGCAACGCAACTGTCGTAGAGTCCTCCTCTGCTAGTCTCCTCTCTGACATGGCGTGAAGCTGTTTCTACTGGTCCCGTTCTTCGCATGCCCGATACTGGCAACACCGGTGCGTGCCTTCGTCCCCGACGCGTTCCTGAGTTTGGCAAGCTCGGTTGTAGCGCCTCGTCTTCATCGGCTTCGACAAGGTCTTCATCGGCATCGACTACCTCCTCTACGTCTGCCTCGATTGCGTCACACCGACTTCGTCTTCGCGTACTCGGTTTTGGCACAACAGTATATGCCGTTCCGGCGATGCGCCTGGTTCTGGCAAAGCCATGGCCGCACCTCGTCCTCGACGGCTCGGACTGCATCGGCTTCGGCATCGCTCTCTCCGACGACTGCCCTGACGCGTCTCCGTCCTTCTACTGGCTGCACTACGTGCACGCGGCTTAATATGCGGCTACCTCGACACCGGCAACCCCGACCATGACATCGACCATGGCGACCCCTTGCGCGGCTACCTCGACCAAGGTTGCAGCACCCACCGCTCTCGGCTCACTCGACACCGGCACAAGGGCTACCACCTCGCCTGAGCTCCTCACGAGCATCCTCTACGGTCCAAGCTTCTGCGACGTGACACCGTCTACAACGTTCCCGCTACCACTGCGGGGTATGTCAGCACACTGGTCTACTTCGGCTCTCCAGTCTGACCGTTCGCGATGTTTCAGTTGTTCACGATGCTACCGCTACGACTGCGGGGGATGTTAGAGTATACATATCTGTTAAGGATAGACTAGGTTACTTGTCTTGTACTACAAGTCGGTCCCTGTATGCCTATATATACTCGTCCGAGAGGCTCAATAATACAACCATCATATTCTGCAATCTCTCTCTCTCCCTCTACCCTTCAACAAATTGTAAATGAAAGTTTCAATTATGTGTCATGCCAGTTCATTGAATTGCTGAAGGATGCGGCCTGTCTATGTTCTAGTATACGTTTCTTGTTGTGAACGGTGTATGCGAGTTTAGACGTTTGGATGCTGAACTAGTTAGAATCATACTACATATTCATGGATTATGTGTCATAGTTGTGATATGTCGTGGATTCATCTGATCATGTGGGTAAGGAGGGACAAAATATAGACTTGCACTTGCACCAGAAATGGCATGCAGCTGGTGCTCATGGTTCAGATGTACTGTGCTGTTTGGTCAAAATAATTGTGAGCAGTCAGTCACGAACTGTGCGACATCGATGGGCCATATTAGGGCAGAAACAGCAGTTTATTGTGTACGACCACATCAACACTATGTCTATCTTATAAAAGAACAGCATTTAAACTTCCGTCCAGGGGAAAACTTGACCCTCCTGCGCCGGCTCCTGCCTCCCAAGGGGCGGCGCCCCCTCCGGCGATGTCCGGGGGGATGGGCCCCTCTGCGGCCGCTCTGGACTGGGGGCGGCATGCCTCCCTTCCCTTCCCCTGTGGGCGTCCCTGGTCCGATCCTCCGATCGGAGGATTTGGGCTTGGCACCCTATGGGTTTTGGAGAGGGATCAGGGGCCTGGGCTCTCTGGGCTGGGAGAGACCACAGTCTGAGGTCCAGTCCTACGATGGCTCGAGCTTCTTCCAGTGAGGGCATGGTGGTGGTGCCGCCTTACTCCCCGCGCTCCCTCGGGGCAGTGTGCTACACTCTCTCCCCGGCTTCCCCGCTGGCTTCACCTGCGAAGCTGGCGATCGGAGCTCCGGCGACCCCGGCTCCCCCCAGCGGTGTCGCTCTCGGTATTCCCCGACACTCCCAAGGCGACGATCAAGGCGCATCCCTCGCGTCGTCCTCGGCCCCCACCCCCTCCGCCTTCTCGCGCCAGCGCCAGTACCAGTTTGTCTTCCTTAAAGGCAGATATATCCATGATGGGATCCTGGCTCTTCATGAGATCATTCATGAGGTAAAGGTTAAGCGCTACCACGGCGTCTTCCTGAAGCTCGACTTCCAGAAGGCGTATGATAGGCTAGATTGGGCCTTCCTTCGCCAGGTCCTTCAGCGTAGGGGGCTTGATGATCGCATGATAGGATGGATCATGCAAATCGTCATGAGTGGGAACACGGCAATAAACATAAATGGTGAGGTGGGACCCTATTTCAAGCCCACGTGCGAGGTGCGACAAGGGGACCCGATCTCGCCAATTCTGTTTAATGCTGCGATGGATGCCCTTGGGGAAATCATGGAGAAAGCCAAGGTTTCCGGCCACATTTCGGGTGTGGTGGGGCATCTTATCCCTGGAGGTGGTGTGACCCACCTCCAATATGCTGATGACACCATGCTAATGGTGGAGGGCTCAGAGCAGGATATCATCAATCTGAAATTCCTACTACTGTGCTTTGAGGCCATGTCCGGCCTAAAAATTAACTTTGACAAGAGTGAAGTGATGGTTCTTGGCTACCCCTTGGAGGAACAACAGAGGATTGCTGATAATTTGAACTGTCGACTGGCTTCCTTCCCCATGAACTACCTAGGGATGCCAGTCAGGGACACCAGGATTCTCTCTCGAGACCTGGAGCCCCTTATGGGTCGGGTTAAGGCGAAATCCGAGCCATGGTAAGGCAGGTTCACTTCCAAAGGGAGCAAGACTATCCTCATTGACTCCTGTCTCTCCAGCCTCCCCGTGTACATCATGGGGCTATACATCCTATACATCCTTCAGGAGGACGTGCACGCCAACTTTGACAAGGAGCTGTCCCGATTCTTTTCGATGGCTAACGACAGCCACCAGAAGTATCATATGGTTAAGTGGGCGGATATTTGCGCCCCCAAGGACCAGTGGGTCATAGGGATCCTTTCCTCCCGTCACATTAATGTGGCCTTGATGCTTCGGTGGGTCTGGCGGATCCTGACGGATGACGGCGACCTCTGGCTTCAACTAATCAAAGCAAAGTATTTGCCTGGGCGTCCACTTCTGGCTTGTGATCATCGAAAGGGATCTCAGTTTTGGAGATCGATCCAGGACATCAAGCCGGCAATCCGGAAGGGACTCTCTATTACCATCGGTAATGGGAGGGACTCCGTCTTCTGGCTTGACCCATGGGTGGGTGGGCGGACCTTGCGCCTTGAGGCTCCTAAGCTGTTCGCGATTTGCGCAGATCCTTTGCTCTTGGTGGCGGATGCCTTCCAGGACGGGGGCTGGCAAGTTGAGTTCCGTCGGAACCTCGGGGTGGCCGAGAGGGCCTCTTGGGAGGGATTGCGAGACAGCCTCCCGCTGTCTCAGTCCCAATCCCTAGATAGGATGTCTTGGCGTCTCTCATCCTCAGGCGTGTTTTTGGTGGGCTCGATGTATCGGGCCCTGTTTAGTGGGTCGTCCTTGCCCTGGACGGCCCCCTGTGGAAGGCCCCTCTTCCCCTTAAGATTAAGATCTTCTTGTGGCAGCTACTGCGGGACAGGCTACCTTCGGGCGTGGAGGTGGCCAAGCGTCATGGCCCTGGGGATGGACTTTGTCCCTTGTGTGCGGTCCCGGAAACAGGGCACCACATTTTCTTCTCTTGCCCTGCTGATCGTTTCCTTTGGAACTTCGCCCAGGAGGCTCTGGGGCCATCGTGGCACGCCCCAGACCTAGGGGAATTCCTGGAAGCCAATGCGAACCATACCGGAAAGAGGAGGCGCCTGTTCTGGTTTGTGTTTGCAGGGATGACCTGGACTTTATGGAATATTCGTAACAAGATGGTCATCGAGCGTGTCTTCCTTCGCCGTGCCTCTGACTCGATCTTCAAATTCTTGGCTTTTTTGCAGCAGTGGTGAAAGGATCGTATGGGCACCTAGAGGGGGGGGTGAATAGGTGCTACTTCAAATTTTACTCTTTTTCAAATTAGGGTTTGACAAGAAAGGTAAATTCTCTAGAATATGCAACTATGGTGAATTTACCTATATGTCAAACAAGCACAAACTAACACAACACTAAGCAAGAACAAGTAAGTAAAGTGCGGTAAATGATAGAAGTAACCAAGGGAGTGGACGCGGAGACACAAGGATTTGTTTCCTGTAGTTCCTTCCTTTTGAGGGGAAGTACGTCTAAATTTGGAGAGGGGGTGGTTTCAAACCACCAACGCCACGAGAGTCCTCCCTTGTTCTCCGATGAACCTCACCCCAAAGGGCTCGATTCACCTTCCACTATATCGGCAACCTTCGAGGTGGAAGCTGACACCTTTACAACAAGTTCAGGGCACACATCCACAACTGAATTGGAGGCTCCCAAATACAAGCAAGCTGTCAAGACAAATCAAAGACAAGCTTGTAAGAACCAAATCAAAGTTAGGGTTTCCAAAGAAACACTAGAGCTTGGGGGCCCTCAAGTGAATGAGGGGGAAATGAAGATCTCTCTTGGTGAAGATGTGAATCAAGGCCTCCTCCTTCGATTCTCCAAAGAACAATGACTTTGGATGGTTGGATGAAGAGATCTTGTGGATTTGGTGGCTCTAATGGTGTTGGTGTTCTTGAGCAGCTCGAGCAACTGGAGGAAGAAGATAAGGGTCCCTATTGACAGTCCCCTCCACGAACCGTTTTCTGACCGTTGTAGAAAAGTCAGACCGGAGACTCCGGTCTAGAGACCGGAGACTCCGGCCAATCTCCGGACTGGCCATCTGACTGACCCAGCCCATTTCTTCACCAGCAATACCGGAGACTCCGGCCTTCCAACACCGGAGACTCCGGTCTGACCAAAGTCCGGAGACTCTGGCCAATCTCCAGACCAGTCTCCGGACTGGCCATCTGACTGACCCAGCCATGTCCTGGGAGACACAACCGGAGCCAGCACCGGAAACTCCGGACCACACAGGAGACTCCGGTCTTGGAGGACCGGAGACTCCGGTCTGGAGTTTCCACAACAGTGGCAAATGTGTGTGGTCTTTTCCCAAGAGTGTGTGTGATGTTTATCTGTGGTCATACCAACCTGTGGACAATAACAAACTGTAAAATGATCAACTTGTTGTTACCGAACACCAAAAGTGATTATGACAATAAATGCCCTTTCAATCTCCCCCTTTTTGGTGTTCGATGACAACAAGTGATTTGCATGGAATAACATATAAATGTGGCTCCCCCTGACTATGTGCAGCAAGATAATGAAGTAAATCATGTAAGGAAGATAATATCAACGATAGCACACATAAATCTCACATGAGTTACAATAGGTGTTGCACGCAAGCACATAGTCAAAGACACTCATAAGAACAGCAGATAACACACATAAAGTTCAAGTTCGAATATCCAAATAACAAATAAAAAGGTAAATAACGGCAGATAGTCGCAAATCCCCAGTCCCATGCAAAGCGATGAGAATGTCTTCTCCCCCTTTGGCATTGAAACGCCGAAAAGGGAAAAGACCTATACTAGCGCCCCAATAACTCAGTAGTCATCGTCATCCTCATCATCCTCGGCATCCTCATCCTCATCCTGGTCATCCTCGTCCTGGTCACTCTCATCCTGGTCATAGTCATCATCATCATCATCATCCGGGATAGCAGGCCCTTTGCCGTGAGGGCGAGAAGAGGAAGTACCCTGGTATCCAAACCCAGACGTGACATCAGCAAACGTCTTCCAGTCCACCAGACTCTCCTGCTAGGCATTCCATGCCCCAAATGAGAGAGCGTGATCAGACTTTGTGGACTGCTGGGCCCCATGCTCATCATTGTATTCATCTTCACCTTCCTCAGTATCAGCATCACCCTGGTCCTTGATCTCTTTGAGGAGCTTCTCAATGCGGCGGTTGCTTTGGTAAGATGCATGCTGCTGCTTGTGAATGTCAACGTTCATGCAGCAAAGAGTCCTCTCCCAGAAGTTGGCCTTCTTGACCTTCTCATGCACATAGTCTCTATTCATGGTAGGCATAGGGACATTGGAGGCATTCTTCCTCCGAACTCTAGGTGGAGAGGGATCCCTCTCTGTCTCAATCTCCTCATCATCGTCATTTCCATATCGGCGCCTTGGAGCTGGCCCCATGTGCCCCTTCTGCTGCAGAGAGACCAGAGTGTGCATCGTGAGGTGTGGTGGTATGCCATGTGGAGAATCATGTGGCTAGGAGTTGATGAGTCTCATAATCAAGGGTGCATATGGAGGAGATTTCTTGAATAGAATGGCATGGAACATCTCCTCGAAAATGAAGTCCATCACATCAATGGGTGCAGCCTCAGCCTCTGGTCCAGCATTGAAGGTCCGGTGAGTATGGTACAGGAGGTTGACAAGTCCTCCCCTGAGAGCATCATCATTTCCAGCACTTGGAGCAATAGTGTGACGGAAAATCCTCAACATAAGGTTGTAGAGGGGCTTGAGTCCCTTGGAGGCCCCCACAACACCATCATCATATAGAGGTGCCAGCTTTAACTTGTTCTCACCCAAGGCTGCTGAGTGCATGCGCTGCCCCACAGGAGTAGATACGCCATGAAAAGTCTCAAAGATGACATTGGCAAAGTCATGGAAAGTAGCTGTGCAACGAGTAGAGCCAGTCATCCACACCATGGTCCTGTCAAGATCAGACCCAAACACCACTGTGGCATAAAACTGCTGAACAAGGAGCACACTGTAGTCTTCATGCAGCTCCATCAAGTTGTAGAGACCCAGCCTCTCACAGATCCACAGGGCATCATTGAAATAAGGGCTCTGGCGCATTTGCTCAATGTTCATGAACTTCTGAGGGCAAACAGGTGATTTGGTGAGTACACCATACACATCCGTCATGAACACACCCTGCTCTTTCCTCCGGAAACGAGGGTCCTCACTGGTACGAGGCGGTGCATAGAAATCTGTCTTCCTCAGCTCACGGTACTCCTCTTTAGACATCTTGGCAAGAGACTGGAGGTTGTCATACTTGGCTCTCTTTGCACGTTCCTCCCGTTCAGCCCTCTCTTGATCCCTCTTCATGTAAGCTGCATCACGTGCCCGCTGTTTCCGGTTGGATGGAGGCACGATAAACTGACCCTGAGCTTCATCATAGCAAGGATTGCCCCTTTGGGACTTGGCCTTGGTACGACGAGGGCGACTAGAACCATCACCTGTGAACAGCAGTGAGGGAGATAGCATGGAGATGAGTATATATGTCCCAAAGATGCAGTACAAGAGCTTTGATGCATTTCTGGACTACTTTGTTTCACCCAGCACCGGAGTCTCCACACCAGACACCGGAGTCTCCGGTCCTGGGGACCGGAGTCTCCAGCCTGGACCGGAGTCTCCGGACCCAAGTCCGGAGTCTCCGGTCAGGAGGCTCGGGTATGCGATGGGGAGATGCTGGTGAGGGTGAATCTAGTAGATCGAGCAACGCAACAAGGCTAAAGTACTAGAGTGCAAGCAAACAAGTGATTCCAATGGACAAATCAACAACAATCCTCAAAAACACATCTAGGGATGAACCCTAGGAGGAAAAAGGAGAGGAGAGGTACCAGATCTGTCCATGGGATTGATTCCTTCGGTGGGAATGACCCAATGGAGGAGAGGGGAAGGTTGGCCGGCTGCACAGCGGATCCCGGGGGCTTCTTGACCTCCGGGGAGGATTTTTGGAGGAGGAGGCGACGGGTTTGGAGGTAGGGGACGGGGTGAAGAAAGAGGAACTGTTGTTCCAGTTCACCCCGTGCCCCTTCTTTAAGTGACAGAAACCGTCCAGACCGGAGACTCCGGCCTACACCGGAGACTCCGGTGTTTGTACACCGGAGACTCCGGTCCTCCTCGACCAAAAATTCCTGGAAAGGTGTTTGGGGACATATATGGGAGATAGATGGTTTTTAAGATAGGAAAAGGGCTTGGGTTGAGACATCAAACTGTGAAGAACCAATAAGAGCCATAGAAGTTCGAAAATAATCATAAAAGCTCCAAGAGACTAAAATCACGCAAATGACGAACATGAGTAAGTGCCAACCTCTCAAATGAGAGAGGGCGGTGGCCTAGGCCACCATATTTGAGTATACTTGGCTTGGCACCACGAAGATATATCTTGGGTCCATTACCAAAAATCATCATTAAGCTCACATATCACTAAATGATATTAAGAGGAATGATTTTGATTGCTTTGGGCATAATGGGGGGAGGGATGGTCCAATCAATTAGGACCACACTCCCCCTATATCCATCTACACCTAGACCAAATATGAGATGAAACATAGGTGAGAGTGCAATAACATCAAGTCAAGCTCCTTGAATCTATGATATTTAGTTCATTCCTCAAGTAGCAAAATCTTGCTTCATCGAGTGGCTTCGTGAAGATATCGGCAAGTTGATCTTTGGTTGATACATAGGATAGATCAATATCACCTCTAGCAACATGATCTCTAATGAAGTGATGTCGAATCTCAATATGCTTTGTCCTTGTGTGATCCACCGGGTTGTATGCAATCTTGATGGCACTTTCATTGTCACATAGAAGAGGCACTTTGTCACAATGGACACCGTATTCCTTTAAAGTTTGCCTCATCCATAGCAATTGAGTGCAAGCACTAGCAGCAGCAACATACTCGGCTTCGGTGGTGGAGAGAGATATACAATTTTGCTTCTTAGAAGACCAACATACCAAGGACCTACCAAGGAATTGACAAGCCCTGGATGTTGATTTTCTATCATCCTTGTCTCCCGCCCAATCCGAATCCGTGTATCCACAAAGAGCGAATGTTGAGCCTTGAGGGTACCAAAGACCATAAAATGGGGTATGAACTAAATATCGAAAGATTCTCTTGACCGCCATTAAATGGCTTTCCTTAGGAGCCGCTTGATATCTTTCACACACACCTACACTCAAGACAATATCGGGTCTAGATGCACAAAGGTAAAGCAAAGAACCAACCATAGACCGGTATACCTTTTGATCCACATCTTTACCATTTGGATTTTGTTCTAGATGAGTCTTTGTTGCCATGGGAGTTGGGGCTCCATTCAAATCTTGCATTTTGAATCTCTTGAGCATATCTTGAGTATACTTGGCTTGATTGAAGAATGTTCCTCCTCTAACTTGCTTGATCTCAAAGCCAAGAAATACTTTCAACTCCCCCATCAAGGACATCCGGAACCTACTAGTCATAAGCTTTGAAAATTCATCATTAAAAGCTTTGTTAGATGAGCCAAAGATAATATCATCAACATATATTTGGCATACAAAAAGCTCCCCATTGACCCTCTTAGTAAAAAGAGTGGGATCGATTTTCCCAACCTCAAAGCCACGGTCAAACAATAACTCTCTAACGTGCTCATACCACGTGCGTGGGGCTTGCTTGAGCCCATAGAGCGCCTTATCAAGTTTGTAGACATGGTTTGGGAAGTTGGGGTCCTCAAATCCCGGGGGTTGCTTAACATATACCAATTCATTTAAAGGACCATAAAGGAATGCACTTTCTACATCCATTTGTTGCAACTTAAAGTTATGATGTGCCGCATAAGCAAGAAGGATACGGATGGACTCAAGGCGAGCCACGGGTGCATAAGTCTCTCCATAATCAATGCCTTCAATCTGAGAATACCCTTGTGCAACCAATCTATCCTTGTTCCTTACTATAATTCCATGCTCATCTTGCTTGTTCTTGAATATCCACTTTGTTCCAATAACATTGCGGCAATCCTTTGGCTTCTCAACTAACTTCCACACTTTGTTTCTCTCAAAGTTGTTGAGCTCTTTGTGCATAGCTTCTAACCAATCCGAATCTTCAAGAGCTTCCCACACTTTCTTTGGTTCAATCATGGAGATGTGTGCTTGGTGTTCACTGAACCTCTTCAATTATGCTCTTGTGGAAATTCCTTTCCTTAGATCTCTAACAACATTTTGGAGGGAGTGGTCTCTTAATTCCAACATTGTTTCCTTTCGAGCTTCGCGACGAGCGTGGATCTCCTCATTGTTTCTTGGAGGACCCTCTTCATCATTTTGATCCTCGTCTTGACCATCAACTTGACCTTGATCATCATTGGAGTCATCCTCTACATTGGGAGGCAAGGATTGACCTTGGTCTTGATCAAGTGCTCTTCTAGCCTCAATCTGAGCACGTCTCAAAACAGCTTGGATGGATCTTCCTTGGCAAATTGACTTGGCACCACTTGACACCCCATCGAATGGACCAAGCTCCCTTTGACTAGAGTTCAAACATTGATCACTATGTTGAGGGTCCATATCTTGTCTTTGGCTTGAGTCAATGTCCTATTCGGTAGATGGAGCATGTTGAGGTTGTGAAGATGAGGGCTCCACTCGAGTGGAGCATAGTTCTTCTCGATCCGCCATAAGGGTTTCCTCAATGGGGCGGATATAACCCACACCCATTCTTCCTATGGCATCCTGAGGCATTTCATCATCTGCATCACAAGCATCAACACGCCCCCCTTGGGGACCATCATATTCTT
The DNA here is from genome assembly GCA_023614405.1 of Avena insularis. NCBI lineage: Eukaryota > Viridiplantae > Streptophyta > Magnoliopsida > Poales > Poaceae > Avena > Avena insularis. Next base: position 375,011,174 of record CM042691.1, on the reverse strand, counting down.
CGAAGGTCACACTACAAGATTCTATGACGGCTCCAGAGAGCTTGTCATAGATTATATAAGTGTGAGATTCGAGACCATAGCCAACAAAAATACCCTCTAATGCTTTAGACTCGAATTTAGACAAACGAACACCTTTGATGAGACAGAAACACTTACAACCGAACACCCGGAAATAATATATGTTGGGCTTGTTACCAGTAAGTATCTCATATGGAGTCTTGTTGATTTTCTTGCGGAGGTAGAGCCGGTTTGAAGCATGGCAAGCGGTGGAGATGGCTTCGGCCCAGAAGTTGTATGGAGATTTAAACTCCGCCAACATGGTCCTAGCCATCTCAATAAGAGTCCGGTTCTTCCTTTCGGCCACACCAGTTTGTTGAGGGGTGTATGCAGCGGAATATTGATGTTTAATCCCCTCATCACTAAGAAAAACATTCAAGGTGTAGTTCTTGAACTCGGTGCCGTTGTCACTTATTATAATCAACACGGGAAAATTGTGTTGCTTTTGAACCAAGTTGATGAAGTCGATAAAAGTCCTTTGAGTTTCACTCTTCAACTTGAAGAAATAAACCCAAGAGTATCTTGAAAAGTCGTCAACAATCACCAAACAATATTTCTTCCCTCCAAGACTTGCGTGAGACGGAGGACCAAATAGGTCCACATGGAGGAGTTCCAAGATCTTGTTAGACTTGATTTGGTTCGTGGGCTTGTGAGGAGCGTCATGCATCTTCCCTAGAACACATGCCCTGCAAACACGATCTTTGGCAAAGGAAACATTTTCTTTTAGTCCAACAATATGGCCCTCTTTATGGAGACTTTGCAAAGTTCTCATATTGACATGGGCTAGTCGGCGGTGCCATAGCCAACCCACATCGGCCTTTCCGTATAAGCACATCGGACCTGCAGTGGCTTGCCCCGAAAAGTCCACCACATACAAGTCATTTTCGATGTACCCAACGAAAGCGACCTTGAGATACTTGCTCCACATGAGAACCACAATATCATCGTCAATAAAGACGGCAAAGCCCATCTTTCCAAGTGCATGGACGGAAAGTAAATTGTATCCAAGGGTTTCAACAAGCATGACGTTCACGAGTGTAATGTCGTGAGCCACCACTACCTTGCCGAAACCCATTACCTTAGACTTTGACTTGTCGGCATGTGTGACGGTGATTTGATCTTCATTTGACACCAAGTCCTTGATAATAGATGAGCTTACGGTCATATGACTTGTGCAACCACTATCGATCACCCATTTTGACCCTCCGGAAGCATAAGTCTACAAAAGATCAAGCTAGTTTTTAGGTACCCATTTTTCAATGGGTCCTCTTTTGTTAGCAACAAGGGTCTTGGGAACCCAAATAGACCAAGCAATATAACCATCCTAAGGACCAACATATTGTGCATACACATCACCATAATAATCACGCATTAGAACATAGTGAGGGTTAGCACTACCCGCAAAATCATCATGAGACATAGTTTTACCATTTGTGGTCTTACTCTCCACAATGGTCTTGTTGGTCTCTTGTGCGGGCATGTCCTTCTTCTTCTTTTTGTTCTTCTTCTTTGTTTTGGAGACAAAACCAATGCCCCCTTTATCACCACTACGCCTTTGCTTGCTCAAAAGATCATCAATAGACTTGTTGCCTTGTGGAAATGTGGCCTTAGCAAGCTCCCCCTTCAACCTAGCATTCTCTTCAAGGATGGTTGTGCTACTAGATGGAATGAAGTTACTAGGTGACGGAATATTGGCCAATTGAGTTTGAAGCGTTTCATGGGACTTTGTGAGTGACAAGAGTTCACTCTCCAAGGCCTTGTGGGCCTTGTTAAGCAAGCTAAATTCCTCGGCAAGTTTTTCATGAACCACACCAAACACAATCTTGTCCTTTTTAGCTCTTTTATATTTAGCAATAGCATGGTCACGCTCTTTGATGAGTTTGTTAACAATAATGTCATTGGCCTCATCAAGCCCTTCAAGTTTTAATTCAAGTGACAACCTAGTTTCTTGTTCTTCTTCTAGAGCATTGTTTAGGGCCTCTAGCTCAATCATATGTTCATGCCCAAGTTTACATATTACATCTAGAAGCTCTTGAGTATGTGATAGTTTATCTAAGATGTTTCCAAAATGTAGCTTAGCATCACCTTCTAGGTTAGTCATAAACTCATCAAAGGCAATTAATTCCTTTTTAACATCAAGAGACATCTCATCATTAATTTCACCATTATCTAAGTGAGTAGAGCGGGATGATGAAGATACCTCCGTTCCTCTTGCCATAAGGCAAGTGGCGTTATTGGTGGAGGAGTTCTCATTTGGAAAGTCGAAGAGTAATGTTGGAGTAGATGTGGTGGCAAGAGCAGCCACACCATGAGAAGTTTCCTCTTCGTCATCTTCACCATCTTCATTGTCGGAGGAGTACTCTTCATGAGTGATCAAGACAATTTCTCCTGGATTCTTGTTGATGGGATTCTTTTTGATGAAAGGTTTCTTGTACGGTCCCTTGAGAGTCTTCTTCAACACAAGCTTTCCACCATGATCTTCTCTCTTCTCATAGGGGCAACTAGCCACAAAGTGGTAGCGGTCACCACAATTGAAGCAAGTTCTCAATCTTGTGGTATTCTCTCTTTTCCCATTTGGATTGCTTCTCCGTTCCATTTCCATCTTGGCCTTGGCAGGGTTCTTCCAAAAGTTCTTTGCATAGAAAGCCATATATTGACCATGAGCAATCTTCACTTCATCGGGATGGTCCATGGAAAGCCCTTCATCACTATCATCTTCATCCCCATGGTCCACAACTTTGTCCTTCAAAGCAACATTGACAACATTACTCATACCAAGGGCACGAGCACGGGCATCTTTGGCATTCTTGGCGGCAACCTTGAAAGCGGCCATCTGTTGCATAACTTCATTTGAGGTCATGAGGTGGTAGTTGTGTCTTCCTTGTAGACTCTTCAAGTCGGTGGGCTCAAAAGGCATGAGTGCACTCACATACTTCCTTTTTATCCATGCATCATCCACATGTGAGGCACCCACATTCCTAAAGGCGGTGGCGGTGGTCTTGAGCCTTCGGTACATGTCTTCATGATCTTCACCTTCTTTCATGTAGAAGCCTTCGGCTTCATTGCTTAGAGCATCATATCGATTCCTCCTCATACTCTCATTGCCAACAAACAACACAGTGAGAGCATCCCAAGCTTCCTTGGCAATGCTAAAATGCTCAATGTGTGGGTAATCCTTTGTTCCCAATCCTTGTTGAATCATATGCAAAGCAGTGGCATTGAGTTGACTATTGACAATCTCTCTTCTTGTCAAGTTGTTTGGATCCCCAATAAAGAGTCCATGCTCGATGATGTTCCATAGTTCAATGCAAGAGCTGCGCATATGAGTTCTCATTAGTGATTGCCATTGAGCAAAAGTAGCGGATTCTTAAATCTTAGGTGGGTCACCTCTATTATATACATGAGGGTGAGGGATTGGAGGGTCGGGAGAGTACCATGAGTCACGGTGCTCACCCTTCCCACCATTATTGTGTGTGGAGGAATTAGCGTTGTCTGGTTTACCCCCTACCAATGCACCCTCGGGGGATATTGACGTATTCCCTTTAGGTAAAATGGATGGTTGATCCTCTTGAGGAGATGGGGGTGGTGAGCCTTCTTTGTCTTTAAGAAGTTGCTCAAGCATCTTCTTGACTTCGTTGACCAAGGAAGAGCTCAATCTTGTTTCCAAGTTTTTGAGATCTTCCATGGTCACCGTGGTCGGCTCACCATCACCATCCCCTTCGCGGCTACCCATATTCTCTTAGGTGGTAAAGCCCAAATAAAGAGCCGAGGCTCTGATACCAATTGAAAGGATCATATGGGCACCTAGAGGGGGGGTGAATAGGTGCTACTTCAAATTTTACTCTTTTTCAAATTAGGGTTTGACAAGAAAGGTAAATTCTCTAGAATATGCAACTATGGTGAATTTACCTATATGTCAAACAAGCACAAACTAACACAACACTAAGCAAGAACAAGTAAGCAAAGTGCGGTAAAGGATAGAAGTAACCAAGGGAGTGGACGCGGAGACACAAGGATTTGTTTCCCGTAGTTCCTTCCTTTTGAGGGGAAGTACGTCTACGTTTGGAGAGGGGGTGGTTTCAAACCACCAACGCCACGAGAGGCTTCCCTTGTTCTCCGATGAACCTCACCCCAAAGGGCTCGATTCACCTTCCACTATATCGGCAACCTTCGAGGTGGAAGCCGACACCTTTACAACAAGTTCGGGGCACACATCCACAACTGAATTGGAGGCTCCCAAATACAAGCAAGCTGTCAAGACAAATCAAAGACAAGCTTGTAAGAACCAAATCAAAGTTAGGGTTTCCAAAGAAACACTAGAGCTTGGGGGCCCTCAAGTGAATGAGGGGGAAATGAAGATCTCTCTTGGTGAAGATGTGAATCAAGGCCTCCTCCTTCGATTCTCCAAAGAACAATGACTTTGGATGGTTGGATGAAGAGATCTTGTGGATTTGGTGGCTCTAATGGTGTTGGTGTTCTTGAGCAGCTCGAGCAACTGGAGGAAGAAGATAAGGGTCCCTATTTATAGACAGCCCCCTCCACGAACCGTTTTCTGACCGTTGTAGAAAAGTCGACCGAGACTCGTCGAGACCGGAGACTCCGGTCTACACCGGAGACTCCGGCCAATCTCCGGACCAGTCTCCGGACTGGCCATCTAACTGACCCAGCCCATTTCTTCACCAGCAATACCGGAGACTCCGGCCTTCCAACACCGGAGACTCCGGTCTGACCAAAGTCCGGAGACTCCGGCCAATCTCCGGACCAGTCTCCGGACTGGCCATCTGACTAACCCAGCCATGTCCTAGGAGACACAACCGGAGCCAGCAACGGAAACTCCGGACCACACCGGAGACTCCGGTCTGGAGTTTCCAGAACAGTGGCAAATGTGTGTGGTCTTTTCCCAAGAGTGTGTGTGATGTTTATCTATGGTCATACCAACCTGTGGACAATAACAAACTGTAAAATGATCAACTTGTTGTTACCGAACACCAAAAGTGATTATGACAATAAATGCCCTTTCAAGTGGTACCCGTTGAGTAGGCAGCGGGACAGGGCGCGGCTGGATGGGATGATTGAGCATCTGCTGGTGGCGGCGTGCCAACTTGCTTCTCCTCCCGGTCGTTGAACGCGTCCGCTGGGTGCGTTTGTATCTGGGTGCGTTGGGAGTGTGTTTTGTTGTGTGTGTGTGTTCTCGGACCTTTGTGGTGTGGACCGTTTGTCGTGTACTTGGAGGCTGTATGGATGTTGCTTTATTTATAAAGCTGGGCGTATGCCTGTTTCGAGAGAAACTTGACCCATTTATTTAGATGAAAAAGCGGCCAGGCATTTCCACTGGCATCTCATGACTGCAAAACTCATAAAACTATAGGTTCTAATGTTTACATACTTATTCCACTTGGGCATTCTTGTAGAAGAAATCAATGTCATATGGAACTCAACAAGTAGGACATACACGAAGTAATCACATATCATCGTGATGTGGGAAAATGTATGCATATACAACTCCATGCTCAAAGATTACTTCACCACAAAATATAGTGTGATTTTTAGATGAAGCCCTATTGGGACAAAACTACAATGATTATGAATGACATCTTACAACGTATCACACACACCCCTCACACACAGAAAAGGAAAATAGAGCACTGCTTAAAAAATGACGCCCGTCATCCGTGCTCAAGCACCATATATAGAAGAACCAATTACAAACTCCTAGGGATCATACAAGTACTCCTAGGGATCATACAGGTACCTTCTGGTAGACGATAAAACGTCAAGACCCTCCCTTCCTAGTTGAAGAGGAATCCTATCCACTTGCCCAACTAGAAGATGCCTCACCATCGAATGGAGGGGACACTCACCCTAGATCAATGAGAGGCGGTGACCTTAAGACTTCCAAGAAAGACCAAAGTGTGCACAATGACCTCGCCGCAACAATTACACCTTTCCAACTACACAATCACTGCCACCAAACGGTAAAACCAAGAGGACTAAGTTTCAAGGTGCAACCACTAAATAAAAATATTTAGTGAAGCCTAGTTGAAACAACAGAGGTGCCAAAGTGAGGCCAACGATAGGAATCGTTATTGAGAAAGAAAACCTACCATTCAGATCCACCGCCCCTCGTCTACAATTTATAAGAAGACACACAAGACCCTCTTTTATGCTCGGGTCTTATAGTTAAGTCCCTTCTTGTTATCATTCCAAGGTATTTTCCTGCCTCAAGGATTATTTGAACCCCCCTCAGAGGAACAGGTGGCTATTGTGGTGTTCAAAACAATTGGCGGTTGATTTTGTACACTTTTGGGAGAGCGTGCATTGACACAGATAGAGGCGGGATTGAAGTTTGGGGGTGGGGGGGGGGGGGCAACCATGATATTCTCTGTAAACGCTACGTAAATCAATGTTAGGTATAATTTATTTCCTGTTGTACCATGGATAGGGGGGCAAGGCCCCAACTGGTCTCCTATCTCCCCCACTATATGTTGCTCTTTACTTTTTACCATTGCTTCGTTGACGAGACATACAAACTTATCAATGCATCCAAAAGTCTTACGATGGATGTTTCTTTCTTTTTTGTTGTTGCTCTAGGAGGTTTTTCTTTGTGTTTTCATTGGGTCTTTTTGTTTCTCTTATTATTCATGATGTAATGATTCCCGTGTTCTATAAAGTTTAGATCTTTTCTCTTTCAAGAAACGAATCTTCCTGTCATCCGAAAATGCAACTATCTGATATGTTGAAAGAATATTTTAAAAAGTATTATTTTGTACATTTTTTACATGATGTGAATTTTTTATGTATGCTATCATATTTTGTTGAAAGCCTTGTCTTGATAAATAGTCACTTTTTATAAATTGTGATGCACTTGACCAGATGTCATTGTGACTATAATCTTTAAACCAGTAACACTAATATCACTTTATACATGCCCGCAGAAGAAGGATCATTTTATACATATAATTTTTACTCCCTCTATTTACTATGTAAGACATTTTAGTTTTTTTTTTCTAAAACACATGTATAAGGACATGTTTTAGTGCATATATTCACTCATTTGGAGTGAATCTTGTCCACTTTAAAAAACTCCCTCGGTCCATATTAATGATCTTAACTCTGTCTATATATGAATATATCTAGTCTAAATATGGTCAAGTGCCATTAATCTACATAAACTTGAGGCCATTAATATGAACCAGAGAGAGTATCGGTCTTTTTTCACAATCAATACCACATAAATTCATAATAACAAATAGTACATGGTAGAGATACATAAATTATCTTCAAGCGACTACAAAATAAAATCTAAAAGAAAACGAGCAAATTTTGAAGATCTTCAAAATCTTTTTATTTCATGACACAATCTTGCACTTGCGTGAAGGCAGCCTAATAAATATGACATAGATGTCAAATCATATACCTATAATACCAACGAGGGTTCACCCATAATTTTAATTTAAGCCGCAATGACAAGCCTACGTGCACGTGCGCAACCATTAGAGTAATCCATCACCATCGGCAGTATTTCATGGAAAAGAAACCAAACGGTGCAGGAGAGTTGAGAACATGAATCTGACTGAAACTGTATTATCGATAGTATCATCTTTTTTTCTAGTGACGAGTATTCACTGAAACTGTATTCAGAAAGCAAGCAGATAAGCGACAATGTCCAACATCAGGATCATATATATGCCGTCTTCTGTTCACATCTCTTTCTCCTATCACTACTTGTAGTTAGATCATTGTCATTATGAAATTCTAACCGACAATCATTATGAACTAGTGTGTAATCTAGTACCGACAAAATCCACAAGCTCGCCATCACTAGTGCAAACCGCCCCATGTGTTCCGGTTGGTAAGTCCCGATTCCTCAACCGGGACGGGGCAATCGGGACTAAAGCCCTAACCTTTAGTCACGGTTGCCCCACGAACCGGGACAAAAGAGCGTACACGTGGCCGCTGCTCCGCGCGAGGGGCGAGGAGCAACCGTCCCGGTTCGTAACACGAACCGGGACAAATAACCCTCTACCGTGACAGAGATTTGGCACATTTCTCTGCCGCGGCAGAGAATTCATTTTGGCCATTTTTTGTGCCGCGGTAGAGAATTCATTTATGTTGTTTTATTTTTTTATTTTGTGTTTTGCACTCATTAATAAAAAAACCATTATATTACACAAGATCATCATGACAATATAGATCCAAGGGTCGAACATATTACATTCGATACACGAATTTCATGCACTACATACAAAATAAGCTCTTTGTACAATCCCTATTGCCTATACACACCCACATAGTATTGTCCTTTTGGTTCTAGGACTTCTACATCTAAGAATCCCGCCAATTCCTCCTGAATTACTCGTATGCGATCCTTTGGCAGAAGACCGCCCCGTAGACGTTCGAACTGATTTTAAAAAAGGAGTCAACCTATATGAATGAAACTAAACACAATTTGATGGTAATAAAAAACTATAAAAATTGTTTACGTACGTGGAGTTGCTCTAAATTTCCGCCCTTCTCACAGCACGTCTGACGGATGAACTCGCAAACATAGTATCCACATAAACTGTTTCCTGGTCCCTGCGTCAGGCACTCTACGAGAACAGAGTTTAATCAAAATAATAATCAAGCATGATAATAACGGTATCAAAACTAGAATCAAAGAGATACGCGGATATAGCTAGTGGTGCTTACATCTAGTGGTTTAAATGTAAGCTCCTCTTTCCAAACACCCCTAGCCTTGTTGGTGAACCGTTTCCAAGCGCTGCTCGACGAAGAAAACGAATAAAAGAAATTATTAATTACTTGATATCATAAAATTCACGAACGTTGCAGATATAGTGTGGTAATGATTAGAGTTACCGCTGGAGAATCATATGCATGTCTTTCCACGTCCCAAGGGGTTTATGTTTCGAGTCCATGACTAGTACCCGCCCTTTGTCAGGTTGAATGATTAACAAAATATAGTGGAAGCTACGCATGCATAACTCATCAATTATATATTTAACGTCGAGTAAGCAAAATAGAAAGTGTATACAAGACAATAACACTCACTCGAAGTTGTAAGGAAATAGTATTTCTCTTCTAGTTTCTTGCAACATTGTTCTCCATCCCAATGTCAACATGCATGCATAATATGGGCACAGCATCACAAACTATGCCACGATTCAGCACATAACATAGATCATTTGGACCGAAAGCCATGAAACCTCGAACATGATAGGTCATTTTGTGAAGGTTTTTTAAGACATATCAATATACCAACTCTGGTATTTTTCCTTGTAACTATGTCACATAATATGATACCACGTGAAGGATTTACATTGTTCGGACTTTTTTGAATTTCTTATGCCCATTTTGAATTTTCCCCTTTTCGAACTATGGTCGAACCGGCGTGCATGAAGATAGGGGACGAGAATCGATAGAACTTGCATTGGTTCTCTGAAGAAACCACATATTGCGAGTCTAAAAATGATTTTTTTTAAAAATCACGGGCGTTAGATCATGTACCTGTAGTATAAACCAAACCCACTTTCTACCGATTCAGCAGTTATTTGTCCTTTTTACCGGGGATGGACGGAAAGATTTGAGATATCCCGGTTGGGAGATAGTCCATATAAGGTGGTCTTGTATTTTAGAAAAATGGGATGATAGCATTCTGAAACAGCATTTTGGCGGTTGCCTCACAAAACGACTCGTTTTTTGCGCTCGGAAAATGGAAAATGGCTTTGCCGTGCGACGAAAAGGAAAAATTCCTCCTGCAACATTATTCTCCATCCCAATGTCCATATGCATGCATAATATGGGCACAACATCACAAACTATGCTGCGATTCAGCATATAACATCGGTCCTTTGAACCAAAAGCCATGAAACCTCGAACATGATAGGTCATTTTGTGAAGTTTTTTTCGAGACATGATCAATATACCAAGTCTGGTATTTTTCCTTGCAACTATGTCATATAATATGACACCACGCGAAGGATTTATATTGTTTGGACTTTTTTTGAATTTCTTATGCTTGTTTTGAATTTTCGAACTAAGGTCGAACGTGCGTGCATGAAGATAGAGGACGAGCATCGTTAGAACTTGCATTGGATCTCTGAAAAAACCATATATTGCGAGTCTAAAAATGATTTTTTCAAAAAAACACGGGCATTAGATCATGTACCTGTAGTACAAACCGGACCCACCTACTACCGATTCGGCAGACATTTGTCCTTTTTTATCCGGGATGGAAGGAAATGTTTGAGATACCCCGGTTGGGAGATAGTTCATTTAAGGTGGTCTAGTATTTTAAAAAAATGGGATGGTAGCATTCTGAAACAACATTTTGGTGGTTGCTTCACAAAACGACCCGTTTTTTGCGCTCGGAAAATGGAAAATGGCTTTTCCATGCGACGAAAAGGAAAACTTCCTCCTGCAACATAGTTCTCCATCTCAATGTCTACATGCATGCATAATATGGGCACAACATCACAAACTATGCCGTGATTCAGCACATAACATCGGTCATTTGGACCAAAAGCCATGAAACCTCGAACATGATAGGTGATTTGGACCAAAAGACATGAAAAATGGAACATCATAAATAGTGAAATGACCAATTCACATCGACACATGCATTGTATCAATGATAGAGAAAAGATAAGATTGCTAACCTCAATCGAGGGAAATAAAGAGGAGAAAGCTCAAGTGCGTCTCGGGCACCTCCTATATTTTTGTTCTGGGAGAAATTGAACGGGATTATTCACTCAAACATTTCATCAAACACCTTGAATGCATGCATAGGAAAAAAAAACTAGCACACCTCTCACACCTTCCACCAAGAAAAAACAGAGGGGAGACAGAGGGCTGAGGCGTCGTATTTATAGAGGGCGGGCTCATACGTGGGACTAAAGGTGTGTGGCAGGCCACGTGTCTGGCACCCACACTTTAGTCCCGGTTTGTGTTACAAACCGGAACGCATGCCTCCGGCCACCGTGCTCACTCGAACCGAAACGCGTGCCAGCATTAGTCCCGGTCATGACGCAATAGGGACTAATGTTGTTAGGGGACGCGAATGGATAGCCTGTTTTCTACTAGTGCATCCTCCCTCCTTTTATCTTCTTTGTTTATCATGTGTTTTTTCACAGCCCAAAAGACACGTTGGATTTCTTACCAAGTACACTGGCACATACCATAAAATGGGCCCTTTTGCGCTCAATTAGGCCTCGTCCGTTTAATCCATAACAAGCATGGATCGGCATGTATTTGTGGCCTAATCCTAACTTTCCACTGTCCGGACAATTTTTCCAGGCCATAAAATCTGACCTTTTTGTTTACACCAAACAAGATTACAATTCAACCCAACCTGTCCTAACTCCTTCACATTTGGACTGGAATTTTTCTCCTCCCACCTGGCGTGTGGAAAAATTTCACGACGCGACGCAGAGAAGGACCGTGAATGAGGCTACTCAGAGTATTGAAACCAAGCCTAACTGAACATGTTCCTGGATTAATATGGATCAGGAGAGGGGATTAAAAGGGATTGGGAGACAGCTTTGGATACACCAAATCCAACTCTGGATTATATCCACGCTGGGACTTAACGTAGGAGGCCTTAAAGATCTTAGGTTATGCTTCAGGCTTCATGTCAATGGCCATTTCTCCTTATGTCCTTGAACCATAAGCAACAACCAAGTTCGGTTTATAAGTTGAATAACCACTACCGGAATTTGTAGAAAATTTCCCAGAGTGTTACACTCGGCAAAACATGCACGGCAAAAATCCTGTCGACAAATGGGCTTTGCCTGGTGTTTTCCGCAACTCAGCGAATATTTTGCTAAGTGTATTCTTCCTATACGTGGCAAAATAAAGAGACTTGACGGCCACCGCTCCAAACGAAAAAAAGCCACGTGGCATGAAACTTTGCCGAGTGTCTTTGTGTACACAAGATATATTTTTTAGATTTTTTGCCAAGTGTATTTTTATATTCATGAAAAAAATACTTTTTTATATTCACAGGAAAGCCACGTGGCACCAAAGTTTGCCAAGTGCCGAGTGTATTTTACATATTTGTTGCCGAGTGTTCTAGGATGCACTCGGCAAAGTAGTCGCAGGTTGTGCCATTTGGTCAAGGCAAATACCAGATTGCACGGGTGGGCGCTATGTGGCCTAACACTCTGCAAAGATGGTTTGCAAGGCCCCAGCGTTTTTAGTTCTTCAACTGTTTTTTTTTAATCCCTGCAATTCAATATAATAGCTAGGTATATTGTGTCATTCTATACAGCAACACAAACATATATAGAGCACACACACATCGACTCCCAAAGCACATGTTGTTCCCAAACATGTAAAATTAAGCAAACAAGTTGAAGTCACTTGTACGTCCATGAAACATGAAGATCACAAATCCATGAATCACAAGTACGTTGTTGGCACCCATAGTGGAGATACGGGCTCTGCCTCCGATAACATGTCGCGGTAATTGTAGATGTCCAGCCACCACCGCGTGTTGTCTAGCGTTAGCACTGGAAGTATCCGATGCTGGCTATGCTCTGGCACCACGTGGCCAGCAGTAGCATGCCCGACAATGCCAGATACTGCGCATGGTATAGAGCCAACGCCTCCTCCACCGTGAGGTTTCACGGGCCGAAGCTTTTGTGGCCGTGCATCCGGTGCGATGGTTGGGCACCATGGCAGGCGGTCTTCTGTCTATATGGTGGTCGGCAAGAGCGGTGGATGGCGAGAGAGATACACGCTAGATTTATTTAATGCCGGAAGCAAGGAGGAGCCGGTGACGCGCATTAACACCATCGTTTGAATCCCGCCATGCGCCGCAGCGACTATTGTGTACACCACGTCGTCATCAGTTTTTTGTCCGGCGCGCCTACAAGACCCCTCCTAGGATACGGGGCGGCACAAGGACACACAGGGACGCTTAGACAGTTTATTGGGCCACGTCGAACACAATGCGGCTTTGGGGCCCATTTGGTCTTGCTATTACACTCCTTTTCTTTCTGGGGTGGTCATATACACCGCCTCCTTAAGCGGCATTAGTGGATCATGCTGCCTGAAGTGAACGCTGGATGGGTGGCCCATTTTCTTCGCTTTGTCTATGTTAGCTGGTTCGTTTGTTTGCTATATTTTTTAGCACGTTCAACTCACTGAGTCACGACATAAACTGCTACTACTTCCAAGTGTTTTTTTTGGCGCCTTACAGAAGTTGCCTACTTCTTCCTGTCACACTGTCATACTTATGTGCTATTTTTTATTTTAAAAAATCTTGAAAATCATAAACCAATATCAAAAAATATGAACCAATTTTAAATCTATGAAACAAAATCTAAATTCATAAACCAATTTTTGAAAACCGTGAACAAATCTTTAAAATTCATGAACCAATTTCAAAAATGTAATGAACCAAATCTAAAAATCGTAAACCAATTTTGAGAAACGTGATTTTTCCAAGATATAATGGACATTTTCCTAAAAAATAAAGTAATAAAGTAAAAAAACTAAAATAGAAAAATAAAGCCAGAAAACAGAAAAGAAAAAAAGGAAAAAGAAAAAACCGAAAAACACATCAGACCATGGAAATGGGCCGGCGAGAGCCGTATTTTCTTTCGCACCACAAAAGCATACCGACGATCCGGGGCAACCTTTCCTGGCCAATCACGCGCGTGAAATTAGGGGGCAATTCCCTTTGCTATCGGATCGTGCCCTCCTTCGACCTTCCTCTAGCTACTCCATGACCGTCATCGAAAGAGGTAACGCCATGGCCGTACAATTCGCTAGCAGTAGCTACCATCAGCAGAGTACACACCATGGCCGGACACGATCTCACCTTGCCACCAAAGGAAGAAACGAGGGGGGAGGACGCGAGCCGGATGAGGTACTGGAGTCTGGAGGAGGAGGACGAGTTTATGGATATGGAGGAGTCCGGTAGCCACGTCTCTGCCTAGCAGGGCGTCGGCGAGGCACTCTCCCTCTCCATGCCGGCGGCATCGACCTGGCACACCTCGGCCTTGGAGGATTCTCTGCCGGCGGGAACGACCATGCATGAATACGGCGGCAGCGGCAGCGGCAGCGGCAGTGGTAGGCAAAGGGCGGAGTGAGGGCTGGGCCTCGCCGGCGCGCACGACCATGAAGCGGGTGGAGTTCCCGTGTCCGTGTGGATTCATGACATCATTGCGTGGCGATCGGTCGCTGCTACCATCGCCTGGTCGTCCTGCTTCTCGTCGATCCGTGCCTCGTCGCTTCCGACCAATGAGAGCCGACCACGAGGATCACGTGCTTTGCTCCACGCACGCGGCACGCTCCAGCCATCCGATCCGGAACCTTCTCCTAGACGTCAATGGCGAACCGCCTCTCGCGCGCACACCGCACCCATAAATACTCACCCCGGCCCCCTCCCTGCCTCTCATCCCACAATTCAATCTCGTCGCCTTCTTCGGTTTCGAGTCCCACAAAACCAAATCTCCACAGCAGTTCGAAGTCGAGCAGTCGAGATGGCGCGTACGAAGCAGACCGCGCGCAAGTCCACCGGCGGCAAGGCGCCACGGAAGCAGCTCGCCTCCATTGTTCGTATCGTTCCCGCTTCCGATTCGTTCCATGCATGCTCTCTCCGTTCAGCTGATGCTTAAAATTTCACGTTTTTCTTCGCAGGCGGCGAGGAAGTCAGCCCCGACGACCGGCGGCGTGAAGAAGCCCCACCGGTACAGGCCCGGCACCGTGGCGCTCCGGGAGATCCGCAAGTACCAGAAGAGCACCGACCTACTGATCCGCAAGCTTCCGTTCCAGCGCCTGGTGCGGGAGGTCGCGCAGGACTTCAAGACGGACCTCCGATTCCAGAGCCACGCCGTGCTCGCGCTCCAGGAGGCCGCCGAGGCGTACCTCGTCGGGCTCTTCGAGGACACCAACCTCTGCGCCATCCATGCCAAGCGCGTCACAATCATGCCCAAGGACATCCAGCTCGCACGACGCATCCGGGGCGAACGCGCCTAATTTAGCATGGTCCGAGAGATTGATGCTCCGCAATCTAGTTTATTGATTCGCTCCTGGCTTTAGTTCGTTCGTCTTAATTAGATCGTGAATTCGTGATAGCGAAGTTCGTTTTCTTGTAAGAACTCGTGATATATAGTTATCTTCTTGGTTTGCCCTGAAGTGCAAACTAGGGTTATATATATAGAACATTATCGATAATTTGCCATGGAATATATTGATATTAGCTACGGAGTAATTGTGGATTTGTTGCGTCCTTTGTCTCTGAAATTTGCATATGGATATATGACCATATGGCGATGTATAATATGCCGATCATGTGCTTGGTTTCTTCGGGGATATCCATGCCGTCTGCTCATCTCTTCCATTAAAACATCTATCGCAAAACATAAACTATATTGAAAGGAAGGGAAAATCGTCAAACTGACATTCAACAATTGGCAAAAGTTCAATTCTCCGTTGATAACTCTGCGGGTGTTTTTTTTTAAGAATGCAGATTTCTTTCATAATCTCCACATTCTTCACTTCACTACAACAATGCTCATCACCTCAAATTATGTTTCCGTTTTCATACTCAGTACGTGATTGCCCGCACTACGGGAAAAATTGTCGCTACCGTCGCCCCTCTCCTTTGCCGTGTGCCAAAAGGCCCGGGACACGACAAAGTTGATCTCTGCCGTGTGCATGTCTGGAAGCACACGACAAAGAAAATATACACGGCACATTACACAAAAAGAACACGACAATAGACAAACTACGGCACACGGCAAAGAAAAAATACACGGCAAATTCGCTGGGGGTACACGGCAAAGATTTGTTCACGGCAAAGAAGTGGGCCCCGCGACCTCGCAGGGTCATCCGCCGGCAATGGCGGACGGCAGAATCTTTGTTGTGTGCCCTCGCCGTTAGGTACACGGCAAAGATGAGCTTTGCCATGTGTATTCTCCTGTATACACGGCAAAGCATTTTTTTCACTTTTTTCTTTTATTTAGTTAGCAAGGCTTTTATTACATATATGTTAGATGATGTTATTTCATAGGATCATGAGCACACATATGAATAGGTTGTTGTGGTCTTGATCAGTACATGCACCCTCCCCTTATACGATCCGGTTTCACCGGAACAGAGAGTTTTCCCCTTATACAAGTCGAGAACCTTCGCTTCTAGGTTAGAGCGCATGCATGCGAGGGGGGACACGTGCAAGCACCTACCAACCTTGCACCACACTCACACACATATGCTAGGGAAACATGCAAGTTTTCATCTGATTCCGACGTTTTCTTGGTCTTTCTCCAACGAAACCCTAATCTGCGGGCCTCGGATCGTCTACCCCCTAGACATTCTTCTGATGGGGGTAGCCCAACGTAGCTCTCTCTTGTTTTGTGTTTGTTTAGGTCATAGGATGATGTAAAACCATGTTGGTTCAGAAGTTGGGGCACTATACTACCCGGTTTCACCGGAATGGGGAGTTTCCCCCTTATACAAGTCCAGAACCTTCGCTTGTAGGTTAGAGCGCATGCATGCGATGGGGGATACATGCAAGCACCCGGAGACTAGTAGTTTTTGTATGTTCCAACATAGCACCACACTTTCATGCATGTGCTAGGGCCACATGCATGCAGGTCCTTGAGGTAGTCAAAAATGAGAACAATCTAAAGGATGTCAAACAACAAATTTCAGACTTTGTCGTGAAATCCTCTCATCCTGGTGTTTTGATTGATCCAAAGAGTGACCTTTCTGTTTCAAAAGTAGACCAACAACTTGCTTGGTTCTGTTGGTCAGCAGCTCTACCGTGAGGGGAAATTCTACTCTTGCCGATTGGTTGAGGATTGTTTCTTAAAGTTTGTGACTAGGCACCCACCTAATGGAAATGAAGTTCAGCATCCTCTAGAAGCTTATGGTCTAGTGCAAAGTTCATATTTCCATGGTCTCAATCCTTATGAAGAGCTGGTACATGCTATATGTACAAGAGAAACTATCATCCGCTCCTCAAGAGGGTTGACAGAACCAGGAACTCTGTTCAAGAGTCTAATGGCCACTTTGTGAGATGTAGTTATATGCTATGATGGAATTGTATAATTCAATCTTTGCAACTTAAGTATAGATAAGATGATCTCACAGATTTTCCAAGTACTATAACTCCTGGAGAACCGGTGGTCTACCCCTATAGCTTTCTCCGTATGAGGTTAGCCCAATGGACTTCTCTTTTTTTGTTTTGGTTTTCTTAGGACATATATTACTCTCTTGGTAACCAAGCTTTTAGGTTTACTTCATGTTGTTCAATCTTGGTGTCATTGCTATTCGACATCTCTTTTTACAGACTATAATTAAGATACCATTATGGCAACTAATCCTTGTGTAAACAAAGACTAATGATCCAAAGTTCTAATCCAATAATATTATGAGAACGATGGTCATTGTGTAATAAACACAATGTCATGTTTCTTCTTGAAATCAAATCAGTTCTTGAAATTACTCCATGTAATTAGTTTATGTAATAAACACAATCCCATTAATTAGTTCCTATTTAAATTCCATCTAAATAAACACTCGCACTTATTCTTGAAATCTAGTGTCATGTTTATTCTTGAAATACAGTGTCATGTTTATTCTTGAAATCCAATGACATCTGATTCTTGAAATCAAACGTCGAAATTCCACCTAAATAAAACTTCTTCACTTATTAACCCCATTTGAAAACTTTCTTGGGTCCCCTATGCCCTAAGTGAAATGGTTCGACATTTCTGGGGCTCCTATGTCATAAGAGGATTCGGTTATGTCCTAACAATTTCCAAAAATGTTGGGAGTCAAACAGAATCCAGGTGTCAAAAATGTGACGTGTCATCAAGCCATTATACATAAGTTCCTTTGTGGTGAAAAAATTGCAGATTCACATAGAACAATAGTAAGGGGGTCTAGGACTTTCCCCTAGGAAATGGAAAATGGGTTTACCACCATAATTCCTATCTAACAACCATGCCACACCGTAGTGCATTGGTAGCACGGAAACACCAAAAGTGATGGATACACTAGAACCTTTTTCCATAACACATAGGTTTACATGCACAAACCAATTCACCCAATTAAAAATAATGATAGAATGTGGGCTCCACATTTATATCACAACAGAGGTGACTGTCGAACGCCTTTGAGAGTAACCGAGCGCAACTCAGGACAGCTAAGATTCACATTTTTTGCTTGTCTTTGGAAATCTAATGTTTGTATGATCGACATGTTTTTTTGTTGCTGCATGTGCCAAAAGGCTAGCTATAATAGACCACCTACGAGAGTGAGAAAATAACTCTGAATGCTAGGGACTGGTGTTGGTAGCCTGGATTAATTTTGTTTACTAGTAAATTCATGATTGTACGGTACTCTGTATTACAGTTTTGTTGTTTCCTCGATATTCCTGTATGTTTCATTGTTGTTTTTATGATTATGAGGCGGAACGTCCTTTGTCCTTGACACATAACTATATTTGTGGCCTGTTTCCGTTCTTCCGGAAGTTTTTAGAGCTGTTTTACTTGTTTCTTTGTGTTAGTGCGAGTGCTTAGTAGGAAATAAAACCCTCCTTTCACTCTTTTCAGGTTTTTCCATATCATTCATTCTTTATACCTTATTCATGTACAGGGAAATAAAGGTACAATTTCACAGATTACGTGTTCTTTACTCACCATACTCCTCTAAAGAAGTGAACAATGCCCCACCTACTATTGGCTCTCGCTCAAATGAACTTCATAGGAAGGCACCCTTCAAAGCTATTTGATTCTAATTCCGGAGTCGGTCGGTAACCCGGTACTTGAATCTCCAACCTCAACGTGAGTCGCACACTCTAAATTGTCGGTGATAGGGTAGAGTGACGGGGCGGCGTAATGCCCTCGGCAGGCTCTTGGGCTTTCTCGGCGGGCTCTCCCACTCGAAGGGCACATTTTTGGTTGACAGGACGTATACTCTTGTACACGGTCCTATGTCGGCGCAATGCATGAGAGGGGACGACCGGTTGGTGGTGGTGTCTTCCATGGACATTGTCCCTAGTATGGGATTATTTGACTTGTTTAGTTATGACATCAGGAGACAAAAGAGAACTGCTTATATAGAGAGGGGATGGGAATGTTTTTGTGCTTCTTAACCAAGGTTGCTTTTTCCATGCATGTTTAGAATAAGGTGTTACTTTTACCAATCAAAAAAAGGGGGTTGCAATTAAAGTTTTATATAACCCAATGTAATTTACAAATCTATCATCATCTGGATGCTTATTTAATTTTTTCCATATAAGAAATTAGTTTCCGAACCCAAGGATATCTTCCTTACCTTGACTCCTGAAGTGTTATTCTTTTCGCATTTCGTGGTGTTTGGAGGAGGTGTTCCTTGTTAGTTTCATGTTCCTTTGCTTCATAAGTTTGTTCATCATCCTCTTGAGATTCTCACAGAGCATCATTAGGTGACTTCTCATCTTCATTGTTACCATCTTAAGTTTCAGCATTAGATAAACAAAAGTCCTTTTCTTATTCTTCGGAATTTTATTTTCATTCATTTTCATTGGGGAATTTTCCTCCAAAACATTTCTTCTTCTGCGTATATTCTTGCTCAACTCTTTTGCGGTGCCCATCAGGATAATCAAGATCCTCACTTACCGAGCATGTCGTAGTGTTTACACCAAAAATCTGATCTTCATTAGTCAACATTTCCAATAAAAAAATCTTACAAAATTTTGTGTTCCTCCATTTGACTTTGAATCATGACGTAATGCTTAAAAACCATTTTAATAGCACCCAAGTGGTATCTTCCACATGTGTTGTTTATTAGAACTATTTTGACATCTCTACCATAGCTATGTTGTTCGGAAACAAAATCATTGATGATATTAATAAAACACACATTAGCATCACCTATAAATGCACCATTACCTTTAGTGTGTTTGAACGAATTTATCTTAATATTAAAGCACCGTTCGTCAATAGGAAATTTGAGGCCTCTATAAGATAATTCTTTAAGTGTGGATGTTTCAGTCCCTTTTTTAATAGACTTAATAGCTTCCTACATATCCTTTTATAATAATTTGAGAACTCTCTGCTTCTTCGGTAGTGTTTTTAACCTCGTCTTCTTCTTCAATATTCTGATCCTGGTGATTATGTATGTATATGAATACAAAGACTCTTTTATTTTGTATTGTGAAATTTTGAATTTTGAATAATTCATGTACAAATTTAGGTCAATTCCCTAGCCTATTTGTAATTCATCGCTGGGCTAAACTTCAACACTTTAGTGATTTCAATTCAAAAGCGAAATTTTTCTCCTCAATTTTGATGCATGCTATGCAAATGCACAAATTCTAAATCTATCCTTCCAATGTCCTATTCTTTGGGAGCACTACAGGAAACGCTTGGTATGCCGAGGGCTTATTGCCGTCGGCATAGCCAGGAAAACCCTCGGCGTACGCTACGCCGACGGCTGCCCTCGGCATACCATCCTCGGCGGAGCAGCCGCGGCCGTCGGCGTAGGAAAAGACCGTCGGCGCAGGTCAACGCCGACGGCCTGACGGCGCCTGTCAGCGTAGGGACCGTCGGCGAACGTCGACAGCGCCGTCACATGGCCAGTTAACGGCGTGTCCGCTACGCCGACGGCCAGGCCCTCGGCGTACGTTAGCCACGTGGAGGCAGCGGGGCGGCCTGGCGCAGCTGCTACGCCGATGGCTTCCCCCTCGGCGTACGCTCGCCATGTGGAGGCAGCGGGGCGGCCTAGCGTAGCTGCTACGCCGAGGGCCTCCCCCTCGGCGTAGGTTCACCACGTGGAAGCAGCGGGGAGACCTGGCAACAGCGGGTTGGTCCTACGCCGACGGCCTTGCCCTCGGCGTAGCCGTGACAATTTGGTCACGCGTACCTTCTACGCTGACGGCAAGGCCGTCGGCGTAGGACCAGCCCAAATTTGTTTTTAGCTCACAGCAATGCTCATATCACAGCAATGGTCACAGCAATGCCCACCTTTATTTCACACATTGTTCATATCACACATGCTCATATCACACATTGTTCATACATCGTTCATACATCATCCATACATCGTTTATACATCATCACACATGCCTACAACTCTGGAGGAGACGGGGTGTACCCGAGATCTCCCCTGATGAAAAGTGGCGACCTCTGGCGAGGGTTGCGTCTAGTAGAAGCAGCAGAAGAGCCACCTGGCGAGGGAGTAGAAGTGTGAAGCTCGGGAGAACCACCTGCAGAATGGCCAGGAGATGGACCATTGCCATGAAGCGGTGTGATCTGACACCCATCCGGCGAGGCGTGGCCAAAGTGCCGGTTCCCAGAAGCTCCCGTTCCCTACATGTTGCCTACATGTTAGCAACTTGCGAGCCAAAGTAAAGCGATAACCAGTGGGTTAACAAAGAACTTACCGGTGTCGATGCGTAGTAGGTCCTAGCTGTCGCCGATGGCAAAAATGGCGCCGGACCTGGCATGGGATGCACGGGCCCTAAATCTCTATTCTGTCCAGTTTGAATATTCACCAACATGGCCTACAAGATAGTTTAGATGTCAGGCCGTAATACAACAAACGGGGGGAAGTGGGACTTGTATCTTTTGCAAAAATAAAGGTTCGGACTTACATTTATGTATTGCATGTAGATCGCATTCGCCTCCTGATGCTGCCGAAAGTCCACCTGATATTCCTCATGAGCGGCATCGTAAGCCGTGTCTAACTCGGGCTACAATTTCAAATATAAGGAATCTTGTCAGCGGTTAGCCATGCAGGAACAAAAGTCATAAAGATGATGAAAACGAGAAAAACTTACATCATCTCTGGATCGATGGCCACGAGGCGGGATAGGGGGCCATCGGCGGGGTAGGTAGCCTTGAGACGGCTGAAGCTCATGCTGAGGGTAGGCTTCACCTTCTTATTCAGAATCTTGAGGCGTCCATGCTGCAATTCATGCCCCGACAGGACCAACGACTCCTCGTCGATCTCCGCGTGAATGGGGTCATCCACATGGGGGTGACGAGCCTTCACCATCGTGTTGTAGTTCCCCAAGTCGTTATGGGCAGTGCTGAAGTACACGGGCAACGAGGGTTGAGGCTCCGAGTAATTGGGCTTCTTTCGCCGCATCATATCATAGACGGCGACGTCATGAATCACCTCCCCGGGTTGTGCCTCGGTCACCTGCATCGCGAAAAGAAATATTATGCATATGAAGTACGAACATGACGAGAAATACACGCAGGTCATTCCATGTATACGTACCACCTTCCCCTTGAAGCGGTCAAAGTTGCGGGTTCTCGCGCAATGTGTTCCACCATCGCCTCGGTTCTCCGCGTTCCGCCTCGACAAGGCTGCAAACTCCTCGTCTTCTCTGAGCCACCTCGTCCTAACTAGCTCCTCCCATGCGAGTCGATGCGGCTCGGCCCAATCGGGGATAACCTGAAAATGCAATACTCAACTCCAGACAATGCAATGGCAACTTAGCAGCAATGTAGAATCTCATTGATATTTTACTCACCGACATGTACTCTTCTGGCGTCATCGAGTAATTAGGATTAGGGTTCCTACCGACAATGTCTTCCTTCCTGACCCTCACGCCCCTGTCAGCCCAGAAGTGGCTAGCGGTCGTGACCTTCTGGTTGTACCACACCTTGGGTGTCAACTTCACACAAGCCCCAAGCAAAGTCCTCTCCGCCTTCTCCTGGTCCTCCTCAGCCATCCGGTAAAAGCACTTCAATCATGCATAAGAGTCATGAGTTAGCACGGTGGGGTCATCAAGTATGAACATAACTCGAGAAATATGCCTTACCCAAAACTTGGTGATGACAGCATCAGCAGCTGTCGGAAATCCCGGGACACAGGTAGTCTGGTAGTCCGCCCAAGTAGTAGCTAGCTTCCTGTCACCCTCGGGGGTAATGTGATAGCCCGGCCAGAACTTCCTAATCAGAGCTCCAAAGAGGCTGTTAGGAAGGCGGGCTTGGTCCCCGGAGGAAATGTCCAATTGCTGCACAATAATAAACATTAGTACACATGCCAAATTATTTATGACCAACATGAAATAAAATGTTTTAAATTGCCAAATTAGTACACTTACTCAAGGCCATCTGGAATAATAAGGGCTTTCGCCTCCTGAGTCCTAGGCTCAAACTTCTCCTCAGGGACTCCCGATTCCCCACGATTCCGCAATTTCTTCGGCCTCACCAACTCACGGCTAGTGTCCGCCTCCGTCTCGGTCCCCGCCTCCCTCTCGGTCCTCGCCTCCCTCTCAGACTCTGCCTCCCTCTCGGATTCTGCCTCCCTCTCATCCCTGAAAGGCTGCTCTGTCAAGAACAACTCAGGAGCCACGTCGCCAGAAGCAGAGGGTGGTGGGTCAAAGTCCACGCCTCCTCCCGTGGCACCTCGTCCTCGTCCTCCTCGACCTCGGCCTCGACCCCGTCCTCCGCCAGCAGGAGCAAGATCGGGGTAATGCGGATTGGGATTTGGATGTCTCCCACTCCGTGTAGCTCTTTTCTTGCGCTGCTTCAGCGCATTAAGCAAGGACAAACTGGTTGCATTGCCGCTGCTCATATTGTTCAATCACCTGCATTAAGTAAGAGAAAACAGTTAAGCACAAAGACATAATAAAATGTATACACAAAGAATAAAGGCATACTGCAATTAAGAAAACAATTAAGCACAAAGACAAAATAAAATGCATTGAAAAATAAATACTCACTATCATTTTCATTCTCATTCTCATTCCCATTCTCATTCTCATTCTCACTATCACTATCTTTTGAGTAGAAATCTGGATTCTCATCGAAGGGTGGAGGCTCATCATCATTGTCATTCTCCGTATGGAGCTTCTCGAGCATACTTATGTCATGTAGATTCACCACTGACTCACCCCGAGTTTCTACATCGTTCCCAAGGTCCTCAAGATCAACCGGTTCTAAATCAAAGTGCCCGAAGTCCTCTTGCTCTTGATAGAAAATTCCCTAAATGCGTTCTGAGGTTAATGTTGTTGTAATCTTCCTCGGAGGGAATCGGTAGGTTACCATGTGGCGATACCTGGAACACGACTTCCCAGCCCTGGAGTTCCGCTTTCTGGCATGGGTAGGGCAAATAATAAACTTGGTTGCCTTGATGAGCAACAACAAAGACGTCGGCTCCGCTATAGGTGGTTGAAGGCCTAACTTCAACTAACCCAATGGAAGGGGTACTTCTCAGTCCACCCCTTGGGTCAAACCAGTGGCACTTGAACACAACAAGATTGAGTTCGACATTCGTACGATTGAAGGTCAGCTCGTATACATTCTCTAACCTTTAGTAGTAATCAAGGGAATTGGCTCCTCTGGTGAACACCCCAGTATTTTTGCATTCGGTCGCCCCTTCTGGTGTGTCTCTGTATGGAAGCGAAACCCATTCACATCATACTTCTCATACTTCATGACAACATGGTTACAACCTTGGGAAACATATTTCAGCTCATCTGACATCTCAACGTTGGGATCATCTCCCTACAAGTATAGTTCAAATTTGTTGCGTTCAGTAGTTACGTGGAATAAGAGGGACAAGTCACATATTGCAAGGTAAGAGGGACAAGTTACAAATTACTTTTTCCATAAACCAGGACACAAAGTTTTTTTATTTCCGGGAGCACCATCTTTCAATAGAGTATCCAACTCCATGGGAGAGGGATCTGTCGGTCCCGACCACTGTTCATCCATGAAATCGCTAAGAAGGAGAAAATAAGCATTAGACGGAGACCGATTTACTAGCTGCATAGAGCATTATGCATAGAGAAATAGGGTGTTCACCATTTTACCTAATGAAATCGACCACTTCCTTCATGTTCATAAGCACATAGAGCATTATGCAATCCTTCGGTAACCTATATTTTAGTCCTTTACCGGCCTTGCCACCAGGAAATTGGAATAGTTCGAGCTTGGGGTCATTCTTGGGCAGGTCGACATTGTAACGAGAGACCGGATTATGCATAGTGGGAACATCATCGGGCCAGTAGGTTGTCGCGGCGTCTGCCATCTCCCGAAGGCATGTTGCTTCAGCTATGCATGCTTCAATCTTGGCTTTGTTTCCAGTTATCTTTCGAATATACTTAAACTCTCTCTCAATACAAAATTGCACCCCCCAAGAGTGCCTCGTTCGCGAGGTGCACAATGAGATGTGCCATCAGAGTAAAGAAGCCTGGCGGAAAGATCATCTCCAAATTGCATAGCAACTCCGGCACCTGAACTTGCAGCTTCTCAATAACCAGAGGACATATCTTCTTAGCACAGAGGGTGCAGAAGAAATGGCTCAACTCCGCAAGCACTCGCCATACTTTCACGGGGAGATACCCTCGAACCATCACCGGCATCAGCCGCTCAATCCATATATGATAGTCGTGACTCTTGAGCCTGGTGACTTGTCCCATCGAAAGATTGACTCCCTTGCTTATATTCGAACAATAACCATCAGGGAACATCACGACGTATTTGAGCCACCTGAATGACTCCTTATTTTGGACATTATCAAGGCAGTAGTAGGCATGCGGATTGAACCAATTCTTTCGACGGACAGTAGGAGGCTGCATGTGTAATCTCTTCCTATCACAAAGCTTCTCAACATCGACTCTAGCCTTGACATTATCCTTTGACTTCCCAGGAATGTTTAGGACTGTGTGAAAAAGGGACTCCCCGACATTCTTTTCGGTGTGCATCACATCGATGTTATGGGGAAGTTCGAGGTCCTTGTAATACACGAGATTCGTTAAGGCTGCCACGTGAGTCCAATTATGCGTTACACCATATCCCGCAAATTGATGGCCAGTTCCCGGCGCCGCGGGCACGAGAGCACGTAGCTCGGCATCAACAGTTGCACCCTCAAACTTTGGTACCTCTTTTACTTCATGCACAACTTTGCCCTTCTTGAAGTTCTTTCTATCTTCTCTGAACGAATGATTTCTTTTGAGGTACTGTTGATTCGTGTCAAACGCAACATACTTGCGACCCGACTTTAGCCAAAGGAACTCAAGTCGGTGCCTGCATACTGGGCATGGCCACTTACCAGTTGTACACCATCCGCACGTTAGGGCGTACCCGGGCATATCATGCATAGTATACTGCAACCAAACTTTCATCAAAAAGTTTCTCTTTGATGCTCGATCGTATGTCAACGTCCCATGTATCCAAGAGTGGTTCAAATCATCCACAATCGGCTGCATGTAGACACTCAAGTTCTTCCCTAGATACTCAGGTCCTGGAATTATCAGCGACAAAAACATGGTCTTCCGTTGCATTAATACTCCGGGAGGGAGATTGAGCGGAATAACATACACTAGCCAACATCTATACGAGGCCGTCGACATACCATATGGGTTGATGTCATCTGTTGCTATCGCAATTCTAACATTCCGAGCATCTTCTGCCCACCGGGGGTATTTGTCATCAAAATTCTTCCATGCCTTACCATCAGATGGATGTCCCATCTTCTTCTGTCCGTGCTCGTCCTCGTATCTTTTCCCCTTCTTGTGCCACGTCATCTGTTTGGCAGTCTCCCCGCTCAAGTAAAGCCGCTGGATTCTTTTTATGAATGGGAGATACCGAAGTATCTTCTTAGCGACCTTCGACTGCCTCACCTGACCATCATTCCCCTTTATCTCTTCATATCTAGAGGCCTTACAAATGGAGCAGTACTTGTCACTCTTAAACTGTTTCCAAAATAAAAGGCAGCCTTTTAGACATCAATCTATCTTTTCATAATCCATGTTGAGCTCCTTCATGAGTTTCTTCGTTTCGTGAAAGGTTTTAGGCAGACAATGCCCTTCGGGCAACATGTTACCACATGTTCTCAGAGTAGCTTCAAAGTGAGAATGGGTGGTGGAGTACTGGCACTTGTCAGCTAGACACTAAGAGATGGCATCGAGCTGAGAAATCTTTGCACCCTCGTACAGAGGCCTCTTAGCCGCGTCCATCATATCAAGGAAGGCCTTCGCGGTTGGCTCCGGTTCCTCCGGTTCTGGTGATTCCTCCCGTGGAGGTGGCGAATTCGGCTGGTCGGCAGCGATGAGATCATCTAGCATGTTTCTAATCCCATCGTGCTCATTGCCATTGAGCCGCTGACGCATCACCTCACCTCTGTCATATTTGTACCGAGCAAAGTCGACTTGCGTGACATAGTTAGACATGTACCCATATTGCAGAAGATGTTTATACATTTCATCCTTTCCCTGACGATGACGCTTAGTGCAATGAGCGCAGGGACAAAATGCCCGAACCATTGCCTTCAAACCACGCGCTAACTCATTCACTAACAAATGAGTGTTCAGTACCCAATCGTTTGTTTTATTAGTCGCACTAATACGGCCACTGTACATCCACCCATTATCAGCCATCTTCTTCTGCTTTGTTGGGAGACAAACAACAAATATAACATTTTATATCAAACAGGAGATTAAATGCTTCATATTTTTACGCATTCATCAACCTACATGTCTAATAGGAAAAGAGGGTCCTAACCAGCTGCTGGATCCATAGATTAGGTAAGTTCTCCCTGTTTCTACCCCGATCCGAGCAGAATTACGGCAGCACCTCCCCGCTGTTCTCCTGATACACGTCTCGACAAAAGCCAAGAGCATGTGCATCCAGAGAACAACAAGGAGGCGCCACCGAAATCCTGTCTCGAATCGAGGTAGAGCCAGGGAGAACCATACCCAACTACGAATCCGCCGACTGCCCGATAAAAGCCGTAAGCGTTACGGTTCAAAATATGCGAGACCACTAATGCATATTAAGTCGCGTAACGCTTACGGTCGGGATGACGCCTAGGTGACACGACAGACTTGGTGATCTAGACACAAAAATAAAACCTAGGTACAAGAGAGGCGAACAGATTCTCACCCTCGAAGCGTGATCAAATCGTCGAAGATTATCCGGGACCCGCCGTCGAAACACTCCCCCCGCTTACCCTCCGGTAACTGCAAACAACATACCATATACAACATATATTTAGCAAATTTCATCTATTTTACTAAACATGAACTATTGTTTTGCATAGTACAAACTACAAACTACCTCTAGATACTACAACCTACTACTACAAACTACTAGTACATAAGAAAAACTACATACTACAAACTATAAACTACTACTACAAACTACTACTACAAACTACAATTAGTACAAACTAAAACTACAAACTAAAATAAAAACAAGAACAATTTTTAAAAAAAACTAACCAATGGAGGGAGGGTGTGCTTGGTGGAGGGGCGGGCAGGCCAAGGGGTGGAGCAAGGCGGGGAGGCGGTGGGGTTGGGGTGGGGAAGTGGGGGAGGGGTGGGGCACACTACTAGAGAAAAGCTTATGCGAGGCGCACCTAAAAGCTTATGCGAGGCGCATATCATATGCGCCTCTAGCTTCAAGTCTCGGCTATTTTTTATGCGAGGCGCATATGATATGCGCCTCCTATACTTCACATATGCGAGGCACATATCGATATGCGCCTCCTATATTATTATGCGAGGCGATATCGATATGCGCCAGATATGTGAGTATAGGAGGCGATATCATATACCGATATGTTTCACAATGCTCGATATTTATAGTATATGCGCCTCCTATAGTGTCCTATATGCGCCTCCGGTAATATTTTCGAAATTCAAGTTTTACAGACCACTATAAATAATAATATACAGATATTCAAATATACAATATAGTCCAGAATACAGTATAAAGAGCACAAAAATTTTCAGAAACTTGCAATTTGCCAAAGCATAATAGAACCAACATGAATACAATACATTACACATCAATCATGACATACAAGTTCATACATCAAGTGTTTGTGCCACAAGTTCACACCTCCGAGTACAAGTTCACAATCACATTACACCTCCGAGTACAAGTTCACAATCACATTACAACTCCAACGACGTAGCTCTACCTAGATGAAGTAGAACACATAACCTACCATCAAGAGCAACAAGGTGGTGATCACGAGGAAGTTCCTCCACTTCTTCCTTCCATGCCTCCTCCACTTCTCTTCCGCCACCTCTTTGATTTCTACAACTAGCATGTGTAGAGTCATGCACATGTAGTAGAGTGGCTGGAGACTATAAATCATGTAGTAGAATCAATAGAGGAAGTACAGGTATGTGATCAGATCTTTCTACAACTAGCATAAAAAAATCTCTAATCATCTCAACTAACAGGAATTGAGAAATACAGTGTTTACTAGAACGTCCAAAGAAGACACGTATAATTGATTTGCATTCCTTAAATACCACTTTCAGCACTATCACTTCAGTACACTATCTATCTTGCAAAAAGAAATGCCAGTAAATTTACAAGTTGGGAACTAGCTACTTGTGCTTCCAATGCTACTGGCCTACTCCGAAGACAATGCTCTTATCCACGGTATTATTCACAAGCAACAAACTAATCTAGGCAACAACATGGTGGAAAAAAAGTGATCTGAGTAAGCAACATCACTCAAGAAAAATGACATTGTAAATAGGGGGAGGATGGTTACCAATCACCCGAAAGTCCCAGTAAATTTACAAGTTGGGAACTAGCTACTTGTGCTTCCAATGCTACTGGCCTACTCCGAAGACAATGCTCTTATCCACGGTATTATTCACAAGCAACAAACTAATCTAGGCAACAACATGGTGGAAAAAAGTGATCTGAGTAAGCAACATCACTCAAGAAAAATGACATTGTAAAGAGGGGGAGGATGGTTACCAATCACCTGAAAGTCAGTATGCAGAGATCGAAGGCGCTCCAGCTTGCTGGTCTTGAGAGTTGAGATCGAAGGAGTAGCGCCCGTATCCCAACATCTGGATGAACAGCCTCCATTTCTGCCCCGCGTCGATGTCGGTGACATAGATGCTCTTCACCCTGCTGATCATGTCCCTGGGCAGGCCCGGCACCGTGTCGTACACCTTGTGAAGATTCATCTCCCTGTCTAGAACCCACCCGTTGTCGCTGCACCTTGTCTCCCGCGCACCCAGAGCTGCATCACCTGGACCTCCACTGTCACGATGCACAGCCGCCCGTCATGATATTTTGGACTGCTAAAACCTTGATCTGGAAATCTGCAAGGAAGTACCGATAGCCTAGTACAGTTTAATCGGGGGATGAATTTTTCATTTAATCAGGAGCATCTGGTTTCTACCAAAAACAATAGTAATACTCGGATTGAAATACATCAAAAGAAGTTGCAATGAGATCCATAGCAATCAAGAGGTTCAAGCAGCAAATATCCCCATTTAATCTCGGATTGAAACGCATCAACAGAAGATACTACTAGAAAACAAAGAAACTAACTACTCAGGAAACAGGAAACATCCAATACAGGGGGAAGAAATTAAGGAGCTGACCTTGCATCAAAGTAGCATCTGGTTCAATAAGCTAGCATATCATGCAACCCGTTTCTCCAAACACAGAGGCGAAGAGATGGGATAAGCAGCAAGGTATTGGTACCGTTGGCGGCGATCTTTGGATTGAGCAACAAACAGATCGAGAAGAAGGCGTATGGAATCTTCTTTACTGAACTTGGTTATTTCTCTGAACTGAAATACTATCCCAAATTCAGAAAGCTTTATGTAATCTACTGTAGGGGTACACAAGTACACTTGCATAACAGAAGTTCACCAATTACTGTAATCATCTGAATCAAACTGTAGACCAGCTAGAACGCCTGAACAAGCAGAGCCTATTTGCTGGGTTTCCCTAATGGGCGGCGGGGGAGAGGGTTTGACGGGGTGGAAGAAGTAGCCGAGGAGGGAAGGGGCGCGGGGGAGGCAACGGGCAGCGACGCGGCGCCAGCGGTGGTAGGCTAGGGCAGCGTGGAGGAGATCGACAAGGGAGAGACGGCGGAAGATGTTGGGGAGAACATCCACGGTGAGGAGAAGGGGGAGCAACGCTCACCTTGGGGTGCTCGGCGAGGACGGAGGTAAGGTTGCAGGTCCTCCACGAGCGCAGCAGGTCCTCCACGAGGCGGGGCGGGGCGGCGGCGAGCTCCTCCTTCACGGGGAGGGCGGTGTCGGGATCCTCCTCCACGGGGCGGTCGTGTCGCTGGCGAGGTGTGCTCCTCCTGTGGCTAGTCGCCGAAATATCAGGGAGAGGGAAGAGGGGTAGGGGGAAGGGGAGAGAGAGGGAATAGGGTCGGGGCTCACCTCTCGGCGATGGTGGACGGCGGGCTACTGCCGGCGCGGACGGCCGGAGGTAGGAAGGGCTGCTGCGGGCGCACACGGCGGCGACGGCTTGATCAGACTGCTGCGCGTGAGACGTGAGACGGCGGCAGGAAGGGATAACCTTTCGTGTAGCTTTTTTTCTTTGAGGAAAACATTTCGTGTAGCTATGCGGCTTTGATCTGTACCAGATTATGCGAGGCGCATATTGCAAAATGCGCCTCGTATAATATTACGCGAGGCGCATCTGGCCCGAATGTGCCTCGTATAATTCAAACTATAGGAGGCGCATATAGCAATATGCGCCTCGCCTATACGACCACCTACCTCTGCCCGGGCCCGCAGGAGTTACTTGAGGCGCATATGACCATATGCGCCTCGCATATTATCAAATATAGGAGGCGCATATAACCATATGCGCCTCGCATATTCGTGCACCTATCAACACGTGGGCCCACACAGATTATGCGAGGCGCATTCTGCCCATATGCGCCTCGCCTATCTAATATATAAGAGGCGCATATGACTGGAATGCGCCTCGCATAATATGGGGCTGCTAGATTTAGTCCGTACAGGGATTATAGGAGGCGCATTCTTATCATATGCGCCTCGCCTATTTTTATACTAGAGGCGCATGGAGAAGGAGTGTGCCTCGCCTATTTTATAGGAGGCGCATATGGTCTAAATGTGCCTCGCATAAGCATGTCTCCTATAGCCTTTTCTCTAGTAGTTGCAGTAGGGGTGGCGGCGGGGTGGTGGTGGCGGCGGGGCAGTGGGGGTGGTGGTGGCGGTAGTGGGGGAGGCGGCGGAGCAGTGGGGAAGTGGGGGTGGCGGCGGGGCAGTGGGGCTGGTGGCGGCGGCAGTGGGGGAGGCGGCGGGGCAGTAGGGTTGGGGCTAGGAAGTGGGGGAGGAGGGGTAGTGGGGGTGGCGGCGGCGTGGTGGTGGCGACAGGGCAGTGGGGGTGGGTAAGTGGGGGAGGGCCGGGGTGGGGCTGTGGAGGAGGGGCAGTGGAGCGGGGGTGGTGACGGGGCTGTGGGGGAGGCGGTCGTCATGAGGGAGGGAGAGGGGCTGGCGGCCCCGAGCTCGGGGACCGATGGCTGGTGGCGGCGGGGCGGGGGTGTGGAGGGGGGTAGGAGGCGGGAGGTTGGGGATAGACTGAGGCTGGGAAACGAGTGGCCCGGGGTGGGCCGCGGGTCGAAAAAATGGATGAGGCTACGCCGACGGCCAGGCATACGCCGAGGGCAGCCGTCGGCGTGTAGGGGCTTTTTTAGTTTGCTCTCATGCCGACTGGCCAGGGCTACCGAGGTAGCTAAGTAAAGTTTTTTTATTTTTCTTATTAATAACAAATTATACAAGAAACTTTATTTGGTGTCTACTAATATAACAAATCATAATATATTATTTTGTGTCTATTATTATAGAAGAAAACATAATACATTATTACTATATATACTTTTTTATTTCGTCTTGTGCTCGTTTTCCAAGCAAACCCTAGATAAGTTTTCATCTGATCAGGGTTTTGCCGGAGGAAAACCACGAGAACGATGTTGTAAAACCATTTAGTTTTGTGTTTGTTTAGGTCATAGGATGATGTAAAACCATGTTGGTTCACAAGTTGGGGCACAATCCTACCCGGTTTCACCGGAATAGGGAGATTCCCCCTTATACGGGTCCAGAACCTTCGCTTCTAGGTTAGAGCGCATGCATGCGAGGGGGGACACCTGCAAGCACATATACCAACCTTTCACCACAGTCACACACATATGCTAGGGACACATGCAAGTTTTTATCTGATTCCGTTGTTCTCGTGGTCTTCCTCCGGCGAAACCCTGATCTGTGCACACTCGGATCGTCTACCCCCCTAGACGTTCCTCTGTGGGTAGCCGGTATCTCTCTTGTTTTGTGTTTGTTTAGGTCATAGGATGATGTAAAACCATGTTGGTTCACAAGTTGGGGCACAATCCTACCCGGTTTCACCGGAACGGGGAGATTCCCCCTTATACGGGTCCAGAACCTTCGCTTCTAGGTTAGAGCGTATGCATGCGAGGGGGGACACATGCAAGCACCTATACCAACCTTTCACCACAGTCACACACATATGCTAGGGACACATGCAAGTTTTCATCTGATTCCGTCGTTCGCATGGTCTTCCTCCGGCAAAACCCTGATCCGTGCACACTCAGATCGTCTACCCCCCTAGACGTTCCTCTGACAGGGATAGCCCGGCGTATCTCTCTCTTGTTTTGTGTTTGTTTAGGTCATAGGATGATGTAAAACCATGTTGGTTCATAAGTTGGGGCACAATCCTACCCGGTTTCACCAGAACGGGGAGATTCCCCCTTATACGGGTCCAGAACCTTCGCTTCCGCATGCATGCGAGGGGGGACACGCACGTGTGATTGAATCTTTGAACAACTTCACAAAAATTTGTGACATATAAATTTCACGCACATGTGATAATAACACACAAACATGCAAATTTCTCAACTTGTGAGAAGATTCGACATTTCATGTGGACGTGAAGACTATTATTCGAAGGCTACGAATCCATCCAATTGATAAAATAGAACCTAAATAATTGATACTAATAAATAAATACAAATAATCTGGTAACGAAAAAATGTGCAGCTGTATGCCGAGGGTGACCGTCGGCGTGGGAAGGACGTACGCCGAGGGTGACCGTCGGTGTAGCCTATGCCGACGGCGGATCTCGGCGTACTGCTGACGCCGTTAGGGCCCGTCCCGGCCTGGCCTGTCTAGTGCCACGTGGCCACCCCCGTACGCCGACGGCTACGTTACGCCGACGGTCACCCTCGGCGTACCTGCCGCTACGCCGACGGCTACGCTACGCCGAGGGCTCGGAAGCTGGGTTGGCCTGGCCCGATGCTACGACAACGGCCCCGACCTTTGGCCGTCGGTGTAGCGGCCGGCCGTCAGCACACAACGCCATTCCTGTAGTGGAGGCTACAAGAGCGACATGCTGTTGTTTCTGCAAGGTCTCGAGGAAGAGTGTATTTTCGTCGGATTAACTAGAGGCGGCGACATTTAATTTGGTCGCAGGGCTTGCCGCCATAGGAGGGGGGCATGTCCGGGACGATCAAGAATTTGGATTGTCAACTCATCGGCATGGGCGACAAAGTGCTGGCCATTAGGTTGGGGCAGTTCTAGCGATCGTGATTGCCTTGCTTATACTACATTACATGGATTACTACTTCGTGGAAAGGGTGTGCGGAAACTAAAACCTCTCATACCGTGTAAACTGGATACTTATTATTTAGAGCTTGTTTGGAATCCATCATTTCATGGCAGAATTGTGCAATTCAATTGAGATACAATATAAAACGTTTTTGGCTATCACAAAATTGGAACCGATATTTCAATTGGAAGTTTCAGAGAGCGGGTAAGTGGTATTCAATTGAGATTCCATATACAACGTGTTTGTTTGCCATATATAACTGGAACCGTCGTTTCATTAGAAATTCTTGAAAATAGGTACGGTATGTTTAGTCTATTCCAATTTCCAACCTAGTCATTTGTCTGGAACTCATTTCATTTTATGATTCCTTGTGGCGGCCAGGCATGATTCTTGGATTGGAATTTTAAATTAGACAAACGAAACGAGGAAAACAATGTTATTATATTTTATTTCTGCCAAATGAAATAAAATGATGGCTTCCAATGCGAGCCCTTAGTTCATTTTCTTTCATATTTCCGAGCCAGAGACTTCGAAGCTAATACAGTACAAAATTTTGAACTAGCTGGAACCCTTTGCACATCCTGAACTGCTAGGAACTATCCTGATACGTATGCGGCCGTAGGTGAATTTTATGGAGGCTTTGGATTAGTGCCGCCTCATATGGTAGCAGGTGCTAACTAAAACCCGTTCGTATCTTGCGGGCCGTTTGAACAGGATCAGGACGCTGCTGCATGCCTCCTCGCTAACCGTACCCCCTGTTTTTAGCTCTCAATAAAACTGCCACGATCTGGAGGATGATGGAGAGGGGACAGGGGAGGGCGCTGCCGTCATGTCGTCGTAGCTGCTCCATGGAATGGACCAGCGGGAGGGACCGCTCTCTTCGCCGTGCACGTCGCCGGAGCCGTGCAAGCTCCGGTTCGGCGATCCGCTGCCACCGGCGTCGATGCTGATCGCGGTGAGACTGTCCTCGATCGGCCAGACTAATCGCTGCACTGCGACGAGGGCGAGATTCAGGAATCAGGAGTCATGACCTCCCGCGATCTGTCGCTGCTTCGATCGCCTGGTCGTCCTTCTGGTGTGTTCTTCGCCACGATCCTTTGCCGCATCTTCGATCGCTTCCCACCAATCAGAGCCGATCACGAGGATCGTGCGCTTTGATCCACGCATATCCTAGCGATCCAAATCCGATAGCTTCTCCTAGACGTCAATAGCGAACCGCCTCCCGCGAGCGCTCGACACCTATAAATACCCACACCCTCCCCCACCTCTCGTTCCATAACTCGATTAGCAGCCTCCGGTTTCGAGATCCAAATCCGCAGTTACGTTCGAAGTCGAGAAGTCGAGAAGTCGTGATGGCGCGCACGAAGCAGACCGCCCGCAAGTCCACCGGCGGCAAGGCGCCCCGCAAGCAGCTCGCCTCCATTGTTCGTATCGTCCCCCCTCTCCCGATCTATCCATTTCACGACCATAGCTATGCTATGGCGGTTTCGCCGATCGCTTTCTATCTGCATGTTTCGCTGACGGTTATTTTCGCGTGTTGTAATTTCAGGCGGCGAGAAAGTCTGCCCCGACCACCGGCGGCGTGAAGAAGCCCCACCGCTACAGGCCCGGCACCGTGGCGCTCCGGGAGATCCGCAAGTACCAGAAGAGCACGGACCTGCTGATCCGCAAGCTGCCCTTCCAGCGCCTGGTGCGGGAGATCGCGCAGGACTTCAAGACGGACCTCCGCTTCCAGAGCCACGCCGTGCTGGCCCTGCAGGAGGCCGCCGAGGCATACCTCGTCGGCACTACAGGAAATGTTGCAAGCGCCGACGGCCGGTAGGCTACGCCGACGGCCAAAGGT
Organism: Avena insularis; assembly: GCA_023614405.1. Taxonomy (NCBI): domain Eukaryota; kingdom Viridiplantae; phylum Streptophyta; class Magnoliopsida; order Poales; family Poaceae; genus Avena; species Avena insularis. Next base: position 374,974,943 of record CM042691.1, on the reverse strand, counting down.
CGGGGCCGTCGGCATAGCTGCCTCCCTAGGCCAGCCCCCCCCCCCCCGCCAGGCCGTTGGCGTAGAAACGGCCGTCGGCACAGCAACATGTGCCGACGGTGGCCCTCGGCACAGACAGGCCGTCGGCGTAGGGGAGAACAGTGTGCCGAGGGTGACCCTCGGCGTAACTTTGGCTCTCGGCGTAGCCACGGCTCAGACACGGCGCCGCAAACGCCGTTTGGTGGCGAGCTGTCGCCGACAACAGCTGTAGCCCTGCCACGTGCTCACACCCCCGCGCCTAAATTTGGTGGGCCTAGCCGAAGCTGTGCCGACGGCTTAGCCGTCGGCGTAGCCCTTCAGATTTTTTTCAAATTATTTTTTCCATTTAATTTTAGCCATATATTTTATACTCCCAATAATTTATTAATTACTCCCAATAATTTAATGTTGATATATATTGTTTGTATCGCCCGTATAGCAGTCTCCATCTCTTTCCCCGGATACATCTATCCTCCTTCATACGGACTTATATAAGGGGGGAAACTCCCCGTTCGGGTGAAACCGGGTAGGATAGTGCCCTCCACTTGTGAAGCACCATGATTTTACATCATCATATGACCTAAACAAACACAAAACAAGAGAGTGCTACTCCGGGCTACCCCTGTCAGAGGGACGTCTAGGGGGGTAGACGATCCGATGCCCACAGATCAGGGTGCTACTCCAGCCTACCATGACCCTCACACGAGTCAAGGCTACCCTCACCCCCGATCACCCCTCTATCGCGCCTCGTCCTCGGCCTGCTGCCTCCACCGCCGATGTGAGTGTTTCTCATTTCCATCTTATTTCTGCAATTTGATCCTAAATGGCTAAGCTGACGAGATTCGTTATTTTTGCAATTGTAGCGTCATTTTGATGATGCCTACAAGGCCCTTCAGGCAGATTATAACAAGGAGTATGATGCATGGATTGCGCTGAGGGCAGAGTGCGATGCGTACACTAGGAAAGTGACGGCTGTAAGTTTCAAACTTTACTTTTGCAAATGATGATAAGTTCCACTTCCTCTAGTTTGAACCTTTATTCCTGCAACGACTGACATATAACTATCTTGTAGGCGATGAATCACTACTTTATCACTGGACAGCGGGTTCCGGTGGAAGGTGACCAGCCACCTGATCCTGGGATGCCACCTCGCTGCATATCGAGGGAGGATTTCGCTGCCACATACTACGGAGGGACCCCGGTAAATTCTTTGCCAAACCACATGTTACCACTTTCATATGCCTCGCAAGTTGCTAAGTTTTTGCTCAAACATGTAGGGCTCAGGATGCTCCAGGAATGTTGGACCCTTTGGTCGTGCCTCGGCCTCGCCTAGTCCGTCACGTGCTGATGCACAACTTCGTATCATGGCGCCCGATGGCGGTTCTGCTAGTGGTTCTACTTCCCCGATGGTCCGACAACTGCAAGCGTCTCCTGAGCTCGGAACGGGAAGCCTCGGGCTCCTTGACACACCGACACATACAGCGAGTTTCGGACCATGAGCATGGACATGGTTAGAGCTAGAGCTAGTGGATGCACTTGTCATATCTTCTATGTGTATGCACTTGTGATGAGTTTGTATGTGTAACAAATATGTTTTGTGGGTGATCATGTTGTTGTTTGGATGACGATGGATATTGCAATTGCATGATTATTTGTTTGGATGCTCAAATTATTTTGCTGATATTGCAATGCAATTAAATTATTTTGCGTGAATTTTGGATGCTCAAATTGAATTAGGAATGGAAACCAAAAAAAAAATGGCACACATGCTACGCCGACGGCATAGCCGTCGGCACAGCTCCATGCTGCACAGCATATGCCAAGGCTGTGCCGACGGCATTGCCGTCGGCGTAGCGGGAAACATGGCGCTATGAGGGATGGCCTGTCGGCCGCGGCCGCACAGCGGCGTGTCGGTCCTCGAGGAGGGCTGTGCCGACGGCTTGGCCGTCGGCGTAGGAGGGCACGTGGTGGGCTGCGGCAGTTCACGGCGCTGTGCACGCCCAGCCGTCGGCGTAGCCTAACGACGTTAGCGCGACCGTTCGCTTCGCGCCCGGGCGCGGGGAGATGCTGTGCCGAGGGGGATACGATGTGCCGACGGCCGTTTTACTGTGCCGACCAGGAGATACGCCGAGGGGGCTACGCCGACGGTTACCGTCGACACAGCCTGTGCCGACGGCTTCCAGCCCTCGGCGTATCTCCCGTCTCCTGTAGTGCGGGCTCTTCGAGGACACCAACCTCTGCGCCATCCACGCCAAGCGCGTCACCATCATGCCCAAGGATATCCAGCTCGCTCGCCGCATCCGTGGAGAGCGTGCCTAATTTAAGCCCTAGCATGCATGGTCCGCAATCGATGGCCCCGTTCTAGTTGATCGATCGGTTCCCCTTCTGGTTTCAGTTCGTATTCGTGAATCGTGATAGGAGTTCGTTTTCGCTGTAATGATCTCGTGATAGCTAAGATTTATTTGATGTTCGATCCTTTGGTTAGCCCTAAGTGCAAACTATTATTATTACATAATATAATTATCGATACTATTTGCTACAGAATAATTGTGGATTTTCTGCGTATTGTTCCTGATAGTACTTATTGCAAGAAAATATGGCAAGCATATGATTGACATTATCCTCACGCCTTCTCTGTCTGTCACTGATCACAGTTATCCTAAGTTCTGAGTATCCTGTGATTTTGAACCGATGAGTACAATCATAAGGCCCTGCGAATTTCGATATTATTGCAGATAATTTTGCACCCACGAAATCATTTATATGAGAGAAAGATGAGCAAAGGCGGTACTTGTTCTTCGTCGTAGTTCAACAGATCAAAGTTTATGAAGTGATTAAGTTCACAGCCCACATCGAGTAGGAACAGTTCGCTGCACTTTGTACCATCAGATGCCATTATTCTGACAAACCGAGCCTGGTACATTCAGCTCGTACTTGTAAACAATAAGGAGTACTAATAAATTGTGTATTTTTTCCTCGCGCATATCAGGTGTTAGTTCATATTTGAATGTCATACAGTAATACCTGCACATAGTCTTTATCTCATCTTAAATCAAACGTATATGCCTTATATATATATATATATATATATATATATATATATATATATATATATATATAAACCTTTTTGAAGAGTTTCTTGGGTTTCCTATGCCTTAAGGTCCCTTGTTTATATTCAACAATTTGTAAAGGAACAACGAAATTTATTCAGTCTCCTATGTTGTAATGGAGTTTGGTTATGTTCAAACTATTTTTAAAAACGGTTGCTAGTTAATGTTGGATTATTAGGCATAATTTCCACGATTATTTTCAGAATATAAATCATGACAATAATAGCTACAATCACGTGAACCTCTAACATACTAGATGTATTGATTAATATGAACAGTAGCAGACTATACGCATTAACAGCCATAGTAAAACAACAGATCTGATGACGGTGTACGTACTGATCGGTTGTTGATGTAGTCGCCGTTGGTGCAGTAGACTGACGAAGAAGTCGGCGTTAAAGACGACGCGCACGAGGTCCGGCTTGACGACCGCGAAGACGCGCCGTGATGACGAACTTGAGCAGTCGCGCGGAGCGCTTCCCATACAAAAACCTTATTCGCCCTCTCCCGTACAGGATCACAAAGACGAGTGGTTCCGGAGACTTGCTCTCCCGATCGCCGATGCACGCCGGCAAGCGGGATGGAGTAGACTACGGTGGCGGCGCAAGCAGAGAGGATGGCAAAACACTAGATTGGTTTGGTGTGTCATGCATTGTGGAAGTCGCACTGGCGTTTATATAAAGCAGCCCGCGCGCATGCGAGCGACGGCGTCGTCGGAGGAGCGAGCGTGTAGGTCTCTTATTGTCACTCATTTACAAAGTGGTGCAACACTCTACCTTATAAGGTGGTGCAACTCTCCTTCAACTTTCTATGTGAAACTAAACTTTAGCTCCCACAGCTCTTGCGACACACACATGTGAGCTGCCATCAACTTGGGCCAAATCACATATAGGCTTTCACATACATGGGCTTTGAAATTTAGGAAAAACCTGAAATTACACATGGATCTAATGATTTAGCCCTTTATTTCTAACAGTTAAAAATTGTGATGCATCCTCAGACTCATTGTATATGAGTTCCATTGCGAAGGCAAATATGACTTTTCTGTTTACTTGCAAAGTCGTGACTCCACCAAATCGATGCACTCTGATTATTGTACAGTATTACCTAGCCCAGTTCTGATGTTTCCTCGGAAATTTAATATATGGCTTTGAAGGGTGCTTGCATGTTCGAGTATATCCGTCGGCAGATTTCGAATGGCAGTTACGAGGCAGGTTGTCCTTTGTTCAGGACACCGAAATATGGCAAAATGTTGTTGTAGACTTTTTTCCCTTCTCCGGGAAGTTTTCCTCGTTTATCTTGTTTCCGTATGTACGTGCGATTTCTGGGCACCCACTGATCAAAAGGGGAATGGAACTTTCATTGATTATTTACGACTTCTTCAGGTCATTCATTCTTTACAACTGATTCTTGTAGTACAGAGATAAGAAAGGCTTAAAATTCCACTACATATGCATGTTATACTTACCACTCTCCTCTAAAGAAGCAAACGATGTCCCACCTCCGCATGGCTCTCCCTACCCGGAACTTCACAGGCAGGCACCCTTCAAAGCCATCCGGTTCCGAGCTCGGATCCAGCCGGCGCTTGTGAGTCTGCCCATGACGGTTGTCTTGATCGATGAGCCTCGCGCTCTCCATCGCCGGTGATGGGCAAAGCGACGGGAGGGTGTCAACCCTCAGTGAGCTCTTGGGCTTCCCTGGCTCCTTCTCCCACTCAAAGGGCACCTTCCCGGTTGTCGGGGAGTATACTCTCATAGACTCTCCTTGGTCGATGCTACCGGAGCAACGCAGGAGCGAGGACGGCGAGGTGGTGGTGGCGGCGTCCATGGATGTCATCTCTGGTCTCTCTTTTTGCATGTCTTGTTTAGCTAGGACATCACAGCACGCTTATATAGAGTACGAAGGTGGGTCACCGTCTTTTTTGTGTGCTTGTTAACTAAGATTTGCTTTTTTAAAGTCAAACACTTTGGTCCAAGGGATGTTTGGGTTGTTTACTGAGTTGACGCCAAAGGGAGGTGGATTTTGTTTGAAGATCACGGCGAGGAAAATCAGTGGTCTGGCATGGCATTGGCATGGTCGGTGGTTATGATGCCATGGCGTGGTTACTAATGTGCAAAGAGAGCACGGCAGGAGCGACGGCCACAGACAGGTAATCTGTAATCAGGTCGTGTTGAACGGGAACAGGAGAGAAACCTTAGGCAACAAACGGCGTGTACACTTGTCCACTTTGGATTGGATTGGAATGGAGTAGACTAGAGAGCCTCTTCAGTTCTGCAGCTTGTGTACACCAAACGTAAAGGAGAGCTATAGATGGTTATGGTAATAGGTCCATACGGACTAATGTAATTACCAGCTCAAATGCATCTGCCAGCAAAAGCAAGCAAACAAACTCAGTGAGCAAATTCACGAACTATGCTGCGTGTTGCAACACCAACACCAGGGCATATCCAGGCAAGAACGGCAGACTATTTCGTGCTATCCCGCAGTCTAAAACATAAAGAAAAAAACAGCACTTAAACTTGCTTCCAGGGGAAACTTGAGCTACGTCAATGTCCATGAAGCTGAACTTTTGCGTTGGTGAGTGTCGTCAGCCTACAGGATGATCTCCATGAGAGACTCCAGCCCTGGGCATCCTGCAGACATGCACAGACAACCCATTGAAGATACGTGAATCTGAAAGTAAAATACAGTGCAGCTTCAAATGGAAATAATTGTCAAAAGTATGTGTGGTTCACATGGATTGATAAGATTAATGCGTCGAAACACAGTTTCAATCTTATAAATATCATAACGCTGCGAGTTATAAAGTTTACATACTGAAATTGGGCATTTTTGCAGAAGAAATCAATGTCATGCTATCAAACAAGTAGGGCACACAGGACTTGATTACTCACCGTCAGAATGCATGACCAGAAGATTGCACATGCGATGTCATAAAAGTGCATGTATGCTCAAACGTAACTTCATCAGAAAAGGTAGTAAGATTTGTCATGGAGAGGATCATCATCTGAAGCAAGCCCACTTCAGCCATACCCTGAGATAATGAGTAGAAAGGTGATCCGGTATGTCTGCCTGCATGAGTTAGATGACAGCCATGAGTGTACCAAATAAAAATTGATTAGAGTTACTTAGTACCTATTTGACCAAAACAGTAGTGAGAAGGTCAAAAGATAACATACAATGTCCCAAGAAGCAGAGAAGTCATCAGTTGACAGATACCAGCTCCCACGTTGTGATTCAATTGCCCCTTTTCCATTGAAAGTTCCCAGTTCAAGCAGCTGATCGACATTATCCTCATCAGAATCATATCTATGCCGTCTTTTCTTCTTATCTCTCCTTCTTTTACGACTGCTTCTAGTGAGATCCTTGTCATCAGTATCTGAAGTATGCACAACTGGGTGCCCATCATTTTTAACCAATGAGTAATCAAGAGCCTTGCGAAATTTTATATTGCTACGAGTGAACAAAGATTCACAAGAATCAGCTGATTTGCATTCTTTTGATAAATCACAGAAAATAACCCAGGATTGGATGCCTATCCACTTAAGTGCATCAGGGAACTTTGTAGCCATGAAATCCTTTATGAGAGCAAAATGATCAGCATCAGTTAACTGATTTGTGCACTTCACAAGATCGTCCATCCTCCCTCGTTCTTCCTCATGTTCTTCCCCGTTCATGAGGTGCCAAAGCTGTCTACCCTTTGCAATGACACAGTTCAATAGGATAAGTTCATCAAGAGATATCTGATCAATATGTGCTGACAGAAGAACCTCAAGCCAGCAGCATGGGAATGCCAACTCTTTGCACAGTGCGTTCGGTCTTATGAGTTTTCCTAGTGTTTTTAAGAAACGAAGAAGCCTTTGTTCGTCAAGATGCATAAGAAGGTACTGAGACAGAGATGAGAACTGCTCCTCCATCAAAAATTCTTCAACTACTTGCCACACATCTTTGAAGTTCTCCTCATACATCAGATAGACAAATTGATCTACAAAATATTCTGTATCAATTTGCAGTATTTCACCATCTTTGACAGAATCAGCAAGTTCTGGAGAAGACCAGAAGTCAGGGACATATTCAAGGAAATTCTCCACTGTCTGGAGAACATCAAGATCACGGAAGTAATGAGGCTTAGTAGCAACAACAGCAGGAGACTGCCCGTGCTTGCCTTTCCACTCAAGCTCCTCCCAGCAAACATCACGATTCACAAATGCAAACTGAGCAAGTGCCCTGGCACCTTTTTTATGTTTCAAGTCCCCAGTAGCAGCGAAGTGACTAAACCATTGCACTGTCCGCTCCGGGTTACCTGCAGATTGCAACATATAACCAGTAACATAAGCAATGATGGATCACACATGTTAGAACTGGCAGCTGAACTTGGTGTATTGCATAATGAAAGAGAAAATAATATTGATTTTACGAGAACAACCCAGCACAAAAAGGTACACAGATGTTCAGTAGAGCATATGTAGAACATAATACTATGTTAGAGAATTACATTCCTACAGGAGAATATGTATATGCAGCAAATAATTGCTATTAGTAATTCCAAGATGTTTACAAACTACTGAAACACAGTACATCAAGACAAGTGATCACTACCTACAGGCACATAGTAATAGGACAAGAGACAGCTAAAACCTTACTGTAACAAAAAAACATAATTTCGTTTCTATTTTACTTTATGCCAGCATATTACTGTAATACCATGCTATCCTACTTATACGGTATACAACTAAATTATGGATATAATGTCCACGCACGACATTCAAGGGGCATTAGTCACTATATTTCTCAAGTACAGCACTAAACCAAAACGAGTATAGCATATCATATATCACAAACACGATGAACTCATAGCTTGGTCACTTTTAATCAGCCATGCCAAATGAACTAGATATAAATTGAACAGGATATTGTAAACAAACATATTAAACTAGAGTAAGTTGTGCATACTGGATATAACAGAGACTAAAGTAAAATAAAAGGTACAGAATACTAGCAGATAAAAACATAAAAGAAAATAAGATCTTAATGGATTTGCCTTGGAAGAACTTCTCCAGCATATGAAGCTTTTGGGCTAAAACAGAGCCAGCTTTTTTTGGCTTCTTGTCAAAAATCATCCGCAGCAAGCGAGCAGCAACATCCCTCTTAGAATCCTTCATCTCCAAGAGATCAAGGAACAGGTCCCGCTGGTCACACGGATCCAGCAAATGAACTGACGAGATGGTACTGCACAGCCACATCCGAGCTTCATACCTGCCACCAGACCTTACAACTGACTTGATCACAGACTCGGCCTTGTTTAGAAGAGATCTTCTCGCTCTCACGGCATCTGTATCAACACTACCACCATCTGTAGGCACTTGCAGAAAGAGTTGAACCATCTTGGGATTTTCCTGCTTATAATTTTCCAAAACCTGAAGTTCACAAGTACACCAATGATCAGCAGTTGGCTTCAGTTGATCCCCTAATAAGCTTTTTTAAATAAGCTGTGTCACACCCACACACCAAACCCTAGTACCCTACGGGGATGGGTCTTGCACGCTGAAGATGAAGATAAATCCAACCAAGGATGGGACGGATTAGGTCAGCAGGGCACCACATAAATCGGGAACAAGTACTCGGATCCATAATAAGTGTTGCTAATTTAGTAGAACTTTTTACTAAATCAGCGACACTTATTATGGATCGGAGGGAGTAGAATGATTCGGATTTTGATTACTCACTTCCCCAGAAATGATTAATCGCAAAAGCAACACGAACTCTTAGAACAATCCATCCAACCAAGACGAGCTAGGTTTCCATACCAGCACAGGAAGAGATCAACTCACGCAGTTTCACTACCAGTAGGGCCTGGTGTTGCTTCCTGTCACCATGGAAAGAACAAGCTAGACACAGAAGCTGAAATTTGGGGAGATGAGGGGAGAAGACGACGCAACACGAGACAGGGAGAAGAACTCCTCCTTGGCTGCAGAGCCTGACATCTATTCCCCGAATTTCTAGTTTGTGTTAAATAATTTGTAAATATGTATAGTTAGTATAGCTTGTACTCCAATTAAACCTCCAAGTCTCCAACTCTGCGAATATTAACTCCCACTTACCATTTCCAAAAGACTTATGTAATGTCATTACCACGATTTCATTTTGTTCAGTACGATTTTTAATTGTTCTTCATAACAGAACCCCAGAGAGTTCTTCAAAAAAAAAAAAACAGAACCACAGAGAAAGGATTACCAGGAAACAAATTAATCCAGCTTCACTCTGGGAAAGTAGTAGTGTACATGATAAGGTGTCTGGACAAGGAAATTTATGTACTCCCTCCGACCCATATTAGTTGACTTGGAGTTATCAAAATTTGGATGAACCTATATACTAAATTTAGACAAACTTGAGTCAACTAATATGGGTGGGAGGGAGTAGCATACCCATTGTCTGCAAAACACAAGCTCCCACTGAAACCTATTTGCACAAAACATGAACACATAATCAAATGGCGCTGATCAGTGCAACTCCGTGAAGCAGTGAACTAGGGATTGCGTTGAATTCTATTATATTCGTTCATCAATTGCAACAATCAACATTCTGGCACCATTCGCTTTGCAATTTTTTAGTACTGACTGCCTAATGATTTCGACCCACTACTAAGCTTCAGAATACTGGCACATACTACCCCGAAACCCTAGCTCCCCATCCCGCAAGCAAGGAAGGACCAACCGTATAGGGGATAACATCGACCGAATGAGTACACGAAGTGGGTGAGGGCGGAACCTTCGAATCGGGGTCCTCGGGAGGGCACGCCGGGTTGGAGCGGGGCGCCTTCTGCGCGGCGGTCATCGCGGGCTCCGCCGACGCATGGGGAGGCGAGTCCGAGGAGGGAGCAGGAGCCGTCGGGGGCGGCGAGGAGGAGGAGGAGGTCTGCTGCATCGGCGGGCGAGGATTTGGGGTGGAGCTCGGGTTAGTTCACCGCGGAGGCCGGAGGGAGGCGGCACAGATTCTCTAACTTGCTGTAGACAAGTCAGAGGCTGCCTTGCCCTGTCCCGATGCCCTCCGTTGCAAATCCAACGGCTGCTGCCTCCCTCTCCTTTCTCAAGGTAGTGCAAACAGCCCAGCCCAGCCCATGTAGTATGCCCAGTTCGGAACAGAGAAAACAGAGCGATCGTTTTGGCGGGGATACAACAAGCGCGTGAGAGATTTTGGCGGGACTACTGTGCGGCGACACGATTTTGGCGGCGGATTGGAGCGTCTGCAGGCGATCGAGGGGCGGTAATCCGAAGGGGCAGATCTTCTTCCAATTTCTTCCGATTTCTTCCACTTCATCTGCCTGAGATGCTTCCAATCAGCAGTAACCCACACAAATATCCCCCTCTTTCAATTCTGATGTTCACTAGATTGAAATTTTACTTGTCTTTGTCTATGATTTGTGCAGTATTTACTGAGTTATTTTCTCCCAATTAATTTTCAATGGCACAACCGAACAAGTAAGTTGGGCTAAGATTTGAATTTTTTCTTTGTTTGCATCCAGATCTGTAGCAATAAATTTATATGTATTTGCTGTAGGGAGAATGTGATTCCTATTTGTGCACCTCAACTTGGTCAGAAATTTAGAAACTTGGATGATGCTTGGTTATGTTGGGTAAACTATGGAGGTCGTGCAGGTTTTGAGGTTAGAAAAAGGTCTAGCTGGAAAAGTAAAATGGATGGAAAAGTAACTTCATGTAGATATGTGTGTGCGAAGGAGGGTCGTCGAGCACAAGACAAGAGGGACCATATCACGAAGAACCCTCGAGCTGAAACAAGAACATGTTGTGATGTTCATATGTGTCTTTCATTAGATCGAGTGGCAGGACATTATGAAGTGGTGGAGGTAATGCTTGATCATAATCATGGAGTTTACTTGCCACAAACACTCCATTTGATGTTATCACAAAGGAGGATTTCAGAATTGCAAGCTTTTGAAATTGAGGCTGCCGATGACTCTGGAATTAGGCCAAAACAAGCACATGAGTTGGCTAGTCGCCAAGTTGGAGGAAGAATGAATCTCAGTTACACTTCCCGTGATCAAAAAAATCACTTGCAGAGTAGGCGACAAAGGGAGTTGGCATATGGTCAGGCGGGCAGCATGTTGAAGTACTTTCAAGACAAGGTCTGCGAGAACCCTTCTTTCCAGCATACTTTGCAATTGGATTGTGAAGAACAAATAACTAATATATTCTGGGCTGATGCTAAGATGTGCATTGACTATGCACACTTTGGAGATGTTGTCACCTTTGACACTACTTTTGGTACAAATAAAGAATATAGGCCTTTTGGTGTTTTTGTCGGATTCAATCAGTTTAGAGAGACTATTATTTTTGGGGCTGCACTTATGTTTGATGAAACATGTCCCTCATTCACATGGCTATTTGAGGCTTTTCTAGCCGTACACAATGGAAAGCAACCAAGAACTATATTTACCGATCAAGATGTGGCAATGGGAAAGGCTGTTGAGAAGGTATTCACATAAGCATGGCATGGATTATGTACCTATCATATCATGCAAATGCTGTCAAGCACTTGTGCAATAGCAAAGAAGATGACTCTAATTCCAAAAAAAAAGGAGCAAGATGAAGAACCTCACATTCTCTTGGAATTTAGCGCTTGTATGTATAACATTGAGGACAAGGCGACCTTTGAAGAAGCATTTGACATCATGAGGAATAAGGTGGACACGAAGAAGGCATCATGGCTAGATAGTATCTACAAACATAAGAAAAAGTGGGCTGAATGTTACATGAGGAATGTTTTCTCATTGGGAATGAGAAGCACACAATTAAGTGAGAATTTCAATAGTGACTTGAAGAAACATCTCAAATCAGATTTCGACATCATTCGGTTCTTAAAACATTTTGAAAGGGCGGTGCAAGAAAAAAGGGACAAGGAACTAGATGCAGAATTTGAAGCTAGGAAAAAACTACCAAAAGTAAGAATGAAAACACCTATGTTGTTGCAAACAAGCGAACTTTACACAACCATCATATTTGAAGCATTCCAAACTGAATATGAAAGGACTGGAGTATTGGTGATCCTTTGGAGCGAACGGCTTCTTGTAGTTGTTTTCAGTTTAAAAGGACTGGAGTATTGTGTGGGCATGCTTTGAAAGTTCTTGACTTGATGAATGTCAAGTTATTGCCGAGTCATTATCTTCTAAAGCGATGGACAAGGGAAGCAAAATATGAAACTATACAAGACACCAAAGGAAGGAACATCATTGAAAATCCAAAATTGGATGCTATGTTGCGCTACAAGTTTCTTTCTCACAAGTTTCATGATTTTGCATACAAAGCCGCAAACGATGTGGAATGTAGCTTGCTGGTGGACAATGCATTGGACTGTGTTGCCAAGCAAGTAGAAGAAAAAATGAGTTCATCTACAAGTATTTTGAGTGATCCATATAATATCCAACCTAATGTTCAACAAGATGGGGGTTTGCTTACTTCTGCCCGCCTAAAGAAAAAGGAGGTTCAACCAAAAAGTTCAAAGAGACATAGAAGTTGGCTCGACAAGACACGCAAGTACAAAAAGAAAGCGCCAAAGAAATCTAGCGTATGTTGTTGTACACCCTTTGCAATTTAGCATTCTTATACAGGACTTGTCCTAAGTGGCCTCTACTACATGGTTACTAACATGATTGGCGTCTTTATGCAGCAACAAGAGAATGATGGTGCTGTACAAAGCCAAGTACCAACAACAACGGCTAACATGGATTGCAACAATACCTTCACTAGTTTCACAGATTTGCTTATGGTAATTTGAATATTGGCCTATTTGAACTTCTCTTAACTAGTTTCGGTATTGTCTTATTTGAACTTTTCCTTTGTCTTTGCAGGGTCCTAATGGAATTGATGACATGTCAGTTCAAGATTTGTTGTAGTTCTTATTTTAGTAGCTGATGCCACATTATAAGCTATTTTATTTTTCTAACTGATGCATTTTGGTGTTGCTTCAGCAGCCCTAAGAATCATGTGCTAAAATGCATAGTTCGATCTGCTGTAATAGTGCCTCTTGTTAAAATTTATTTTGGTTATTTGGTGCATAACACTATTCAATATATGGATGCATACTGGAGCTAAATGCTTGTATAATTCCACTCTGAAACAGAGCGTTTCTGAGCTGAATAAGCTCTGTTGTGTATATTTAGGCTTGTCTTTTTTCCCTCCCGAACTGGACTGATTTCAGTCCCAATTGGGTCTTACTCGGCCTTATTGGGGCTAATATCTGCACCTGGGCTGTTTGCACTACGTTGAGAAAGGAGAGGGAGGCAGCAGCCGTTGGATTTGCAACAGAGGACATCGGGACAGGGCAAGGCAGCCTCTGACTTGTCTACAGCAAGTTAGAGAATCTGCGCCGGGAGGGAATGGGAGGAAATTGCAGACAACATCACTCGTTGGTGCCGTTTTTGCACAGGACACGGTTTAAGAAACTTTTTGTACGAAACACCAAGTTTTGTTGTAAACTTTTGTATAAAACACTAATTTTATCATTAACATGATAAATAAGGAATAAAGCTCGTGGGACCATTGGCAGTGTCCCCGGCGTGGCTACTGGTCTCATATAGGACTGGCGGACACGAAGAAAAAAACGATGGCACCGGACGCTGGGCAAAATATTTCTCATCGCTAATGATGATGGTAACTATGTATGTATTCTTCCACATATCACTGGCTGGTTTCTATGTAGAGAATAATATTTTACCAACATGGAGACTGTACCTAGCATGTAATCGTCACATGATTTTCCTTTGATGATTGATCGATCATGTATTTGTTAATTGTATACTTTTTTCTTTCAGTTGGAACATGAATTAAAAGAGAACCGGTCTCGTAGAAATTTACATCTAACTCTTTGTTTCTCGATTTCTATGGCGGCTCCTACACATCGCAATACAACAAGAGGAATTGGTCTAAAACCCTCAGAAGCATTTTTGTCGTCATCTTTTTCGTGTAGCTAACTCTTTGTTTCCTAATCCCTATGACGGCTCCTAAATAAACGTCGAGAAGCACAACTGCCGTCGTCTTATTCGTATCCGACAGTCCTGTAACGTGACCAGTATCCATGCCAGAGGCACTGCCAATAGACCCAGGAGCTTAATTCCGTATTTACCCTGTTAATGATGAAATTAGTGTTTTCTGCAAAAGTTTACAACAAAACTTGATGTTCTGTGCAACAAGTTTCTTAAATTGTGTTCTGTGCAAAAACGGCACCGACAAGTGGTGTTTTCTGCAATTTTCTCAGGGAATGGAGACGAAGCGAAGGTGGTCTAGTTCGGTTCCGGTCGGTCTGGTTGGGTCGGTCGACTCTCGACTCCGGGTACGGTGGGTTCGCTGTTTGCAAATTGGCTGGTCTGTTTCCCCAGAATGGCCCGTCTGGCCATCTCCCACAAGCCCATATTGCCATTCCCGGGTGATCAGCTTAAAATACTCCTTCCTAGTGGATCTACTACTCTCTTTGTTCAGAAATAACTGACTTGAATTTCTAAATTCAAACATATCTAGACGCATTTTAGTGTATATGTACATTTAAATCTAGACAAATCCAAGTCAATTATTCCTGAACGGAGGAAGTATTATTTTCAAAACTGTGAATGCTTGGTGTTATACATGAATAAATTACAAAAAAATGCCTTCCGCCTTATGCATCATGCGGTCTAACTAGATAAGTACCCAATATTTCCTAAAAAAAGATTTGTACTCGATAAGATCTGTTGTGAATACATACGATATCTGATCCAACAAAAATCGGTAGCAGCCCCTTGCCTAAGACCTGCCATCTGCCAAAGAGGAGGAAAAAAAGCAGCAAGTACCTTGCGCATGGCACTGCCTCTTCCTTCCGCCGGCCGCCAGCAGCCAGCGACCGTCCTTCTCCCGAGTCGTCCGTCGGACCTTATCGCCGCCGCCGAATCGTCTATCTCCCACTGTCCCACATCGACGTGGCCGCCTGAATCTCGCCGCTGACCTCCTTCCTCGCCTGTCATTTGTCCGTGCGCCTCCAGGCCAGTCCCGATGCATGGGCGCCCCATTCCTCATCCACCCGCTGTCAGTTTTTTCGTTGTTGTCCGTGCAGCCGGAGACAACGACAAGCAGGTCAAGGTTGCAGGCTCGCAGCTCGCCCTATGCAACATCGTTCCATGCATGTCAGCGCCTTGGGCCGTCGCATGTTCATTGGTTTGGTCCTCTCCGTGCATAGTCCCTTGACTCATGCGTGTACATGTATATGGGCTTATATTGTGTAATGTGTATGAATCAATCAGCTATGAATTTTGTAGTCTGCTGTTTCATTGCTTGTTCATGCAACTTTTTATAAGCTACATATTTAGAAACGCTCTGTGGTCCGTTCGATGGAACTGTAATGATAATTTATTTTCTAGATGGACATTGCACGCTCTCTTCAATCAACTTTTAATTTCAAAAAAATGTGCAAAATTTCTGTATGCACAATGTAAGATCATTGACGATGATGATTATATGAGATATTAGTCTCATTATTTCCATCATTGAACAACTGAAGTTCATGGCGACATGTTTGATTATGATAATGATCCAGCAAATTGCAAGTAAGGAGGTATGGCAGATAAGGATACTCTATGTGTCTCTAATTGGAGAATAGTTGACGCTGCTTGAGTGCTCATACTAACATTAGTGGTGAACTGTTCAAATGGGCGGTGTATTTTTTGCATTCCGATACATCATACTCTGCATAATTTTAATTTTGTTTCGCATCTATATTGGTTTGCAACAAAAAGCAAGCAAATTCAGGTTGGAGCATAAGACCTTCGAGCGGGGGCTATAGAAGCAAATGTTGGGAATCAAGGTGGAGATGAAAAACTCATGGAACACAGGTGTAACATCCCATCATATAGGACCTAACGAAGGGTAGATTTAGGAATATGTATTGTTGCATGCATTTATTTGAGAAAATGTGGGTAAAATTTTCGCCAAATAAAAACCTTGAGTGATCAATGTTTCTTTCTTACTTTGAGAGTAGGTTTAGTCTTAAAGGAGGATTGCTATAAACTTTGATATGATCTTAAAGGAATTATGTGTGTTTTGAAATGAGTTTGGATTTGTAAAACTTAAGTGTTTTATAATTTAAATGATTTTGATATAAGATTTGAATCTTAAATTAATTAAGAAAAAGGTATTATAACTTAAATCTTATCTAAAAACAATATTGTATATGAAATTCATTTTATATACATAAATAAGTTACAAAGAATGAACTTACTGAAGTTATTCAAAACTTCACAATTTACAAAAAGAATAAAGAAAAAGAATATTCTTTATTAATAAATATATAATCTTTATTACAAATGAACCAAATAAAGATTACAAGTATTATAAAAGAAAAATTACAAAAGATTAAGAAAATTACATTTATATATCTACTAACTATCCTATCCATATGTGCATAGCAGGCACACACACAAGCATGTAGATGGTGTGCTGTCGACCACACAAGCACAGCCCGGATCACAAAACCACAGCACAGCCATGGAGAAGCACCTCAGTGCATCACTCCACTACACCACACCACACCACACCACAACATAGCCAGGGTGAAAAGCAAGCAAACCAAGAACAGCAGCCAAAACCAACCACCCAGATGAACCCAAACTTCATCAGGATGGTGACATAAGGAGGGGGATGGATCTGGTGGACAGCAAGGTCAAGCCCAGGATCTAGGAGGAGCAGGCAAGCTCAGGAGCCCAGCAAAAGCAGATCAAGATCATCAATCTACTACATCCACATCAGAATTTGTGGTGAGCCTCACAAAACCATCACATGCTTTCATCAGAATATCTAAACAAAAGCATGTGTTGCCTAATGTAATGATCTCTCAATATGCACCCAAGAGGGGTGAATCTATCCTAGAGATTTCAAGTATAAGGATAAGAAATCAAGCTCAACCACAAACACTAAACCCTCAGACCAGCATCACTGGGTTCAGTATTATTTTTGCAATTTAGATCATTTTCATTTGATCTTAACAGATCAGGGCACATATCTCAGAGAGAGAGTAGCACCTCTAATCCTATAAGTTTCAAACAAATTATTGCCCAACTAACTAGGAATTAAATCCTAGAGCCTCAGACCAACATCATAGGTAGGCAAGATAAGAAAGCTTTCATATCATCTTATCAGTTTAAATCACAGGCATGATCAAGCTAAGCCAGAAAGAAAAACCCAATCACTTGTGTGCCAGAATACAATGGTATCACAAGGACAAGTTCTTAATGTCGTGGGAATGACCACGCGAGATCTTTATGTCGTAGTAGTAGAACATGGGGCAAGGCGGCCAGCCATCTGCGATGAGAAGCGGAGACACAAGGGTTTACCCAGGTTCGACTCCCCGGAGGGTAAAGACCTACTCCTGCTAGATTGTATTATGGTGAGAGTACAATGGGGTGAGCTCGATGAATAGGCGGCGAGTCGCTTGGGTGTATGATGGAACGTATCCTCTATGCGTCCCCTAGGGAGGTTTATATAGACTCACCTCGCTAGGGTTTACAGATCACAACCGAATTAGTTAAGGATTCGGAGACTCTACGACCTAGTCCGACTGGGCCTAGCTACGCTTCTGGGCCTTCAGCTTCCAGTCGCCTGAGTCCACGCCAAGTCTTGATCCAGTCGCCGTCCTGTAGGCCCATTCGCTAACGGCTTGGGCCAGTAGGAAACGTCCTGCTGGGTATACCCCGGTAGGCATATCCCCATCAGTAGTCCTCGAGCCCATCATTGATTTGTCGTAGGTGTTTGTTGGCAGTCGCAGTATGCGGGTCCAATGCGGACGCCTAGTCGAATCGGCGGCGGACTCCTGAACAAAGGAAAGAACTAGTCATTTAGTCACAATAACGGCGAACAGGTCGACAAGTACTTAGTCATTGTTATAGTGATCGGGTCGGCGACTCGTCGAGTCGCTGGGAGCGACGAGTCGAATGGACGAAGTTGGATCATCAATTGGGGTCAAACTAGCCGTTAGGTAATCCAACGGTAACTTCGGCGTAATTACCGCGTAGTAACGGCTCCCGAAAATGGCGGGTAACAACCGCTATATAAGGGGAGTGAAGGGCGACCAGGAAAACGCTTCTTCCACTTCCTCCGATCTCGCATATCTCTGTTTCCCCATTCCTCGCAGCGATAAGAACACTCCAGAGAGCCCCGACCTCCACGAACTTCCATCCGATGGCCCCCTCCACCGAGCCATGGGGCAGATCCAAGTGCACTAAGGCGCTGCTAGCATCTTTCAAGGAGGCAAGGATCCTCCGCGCCGGTAGATGGCGCATCCCTGCGGCCAGAGAAGTGATTCCGGATCCGCGCGAGGGGGAGTTCATCTGCTTCACCAGCCAGCTGGAGCGGGGGCTGGGCTTCCCAACTTCCCTCTTCTTTCGATGTTTCTGTGCCTACTACGGAATCCAACCATCGGATCTGGGTCCGCATAGTATCGAGCAGCTCGCCATTTTCGTGGCGTTCTGCGAGTGCTATCTGGGCTGCAGGCCGTACTTTCCCCTGTGGGAAGACTTGTTCCACGGGAGAATCAACCGCGAAGATACAGGCGGCCCGATGCTAGCCACGGGCGGCCTGACGTTCCAGCTGAAGTCGAAGGCATCGTTCTTCGATTTGATGCTGCCCGCCAAGGCGGCGAATGAGTGGAAGAAGTACTGGTTCTACGTCACCGAGTCAACTCCAGGCGATGAAGTGGCGCTTCCAAGGTACTCCGCCGATCGGGCCGCGTCGGCTCCAGGTCGTCAAACTCCCGCTGGATCAGCGGATGGTTGTTGACAAAATGTTACAAACCATCCGCGGCCTGAAGAAGAAAGTCCTCCAGACCATCAACCTCTACAACTACTGGCTCGGGCGGCGGCTCGGGCCCCTGGCCAGCCGCGACCACTACATGTATGAGTATACGAGTAAGGACGACCCGACGAAGTCCTGCCTCGTTGAGTGGAGACTCAACGATTATACGCAGGCCCTGAAGAAGATTACCCAGGCCGTGTACCTCGACGCAAAGGCCGGGGTCGCCCCTTATACTGCAAGGCGCCCAGCTGCAACGGTAAGCTGTCATTCCGTTAACACTCGCAGTCGCAGCTTGTGCATTCACGGTAGTGCTAACATTGTTTGTTCTTGTTGCAGTTGTTCCAAGTGGTGGAAGGGTGGCTTCCACCCGCAGATGACGAGAACTCAATCTCGTCCGTCCAGGACGGAAGCGAGTCATCGCCCGCCAAAGGTAACGCCGAGAGCGACGGAGGCGACGACGATGATGACGAAGATGACGAGCCCGTGGAGGTTGCTGCCCCCACGGTTCACAAAACTCGCGGGCAACACAAGCGCAAGCTCGAAGCGATCAAGAGCCTCGAGCCCCACGAAGATGACGACGACGAGCTTCCCGAGCACACCTCACATCGCAAGGCCACACCGTCGAAGAAGAAGAAGAAGAAAGCTCCGCTGAAGAAGAAGATGAAGCCAACGAAGCCGATATCTCCGCCCCGATCTGCGAACAGCTCCGACGCCACCAGCTCGGCTGAGGATGCAACGGCACATGCGACCGCGGCAACAGGCGCTGCCGCCCCCAGGGACGAGGCGCCGCTGGCGTCGTTACCACCGCCATTTGCCCCAGCCGTTAGCTTGGGGGCCGCTCCAGCCGCAGGGGCCTCGCCGCCAAGGAGGGATCCCGCAGCAATTACCACGGAGGCTCCTCTCGCGGCTTCATCTTTGAAGAAGCCGTCAGTGTCTTGGGCACACGATGTGTTCGAGACAGGCCTCACTCATAAGTTGGGGCCCAAACTGGAGAAGCCGGCCAGCATCCGCACCGGTCTATGGTTCCTACCAGTCGCCAAGTGAGTGCTGCTCTGTCCTTTACTCATCTGCTTATTTTTGTTTTAATCAGACAGTCTTATTCATAAAACTGTTTCAAGGGACTGGTGTTAAAAAGATCGGCCATCCTTCTGTGGCCAAGGTTCCGCCATTCGCCACCGAGGTGTCAGCAGATTCCTCGCGGAAGAGGAAAGCCGACGAGGTCGCTGCTCCCGCCGAAGGAGTCAAGAGGACGAAAGGCGACAAAGTCGTCATGGTCTCTGATGATCCGGCGGTTGCTCCGAGCGATCCTCCGACTGCAGCGGAAGTGGCCTCGAAGACCAAGGAGGATGTTGGGTCGCAGCATATGGTGATTGCAGACTCACCCGATGTGGCCGAGCCGACTCCGAGTGGCGCAGCGGCATCTGCAGCGACCTTCCCTCTCTTCATGGCGAAGGCGGCCGCAGCGAGTGCCTCGGCGCCGGCGAGCCGGATGCCTGGGGTCGCCGAGGCGGAAGTTGAGCAGCGTCGCGGCCATACTACGGTCGTGCTTGCGTCGGTGGATGTTGTGAGCTTCACGGCATGCTAGGCGCTGCCATCCAGGTATGTCCAGTCCCCGAGGATCGGGCCACTGAATTTCAGTGGTCGGATTCTTAATGTTTTTATATCATCCAGTCCCCGAGTGCCTAGTCGCTGAATCTCAGCGGGTGGGCACTGAGGAATTTCATTGTCCAGTCTCTGAGTGCCTAGTCGCTGAATTTCAGCGCGTGGGCACTTATGAAGAGTTTGTTGTTGACGATATAGTGTGTGCGCAGGGTCTGCAGCGCGAGTCAGCCGAACGACTTGCTGCCAAGTGTCGCTTGGAGAAGGAGCTTGTTACCGTCCAGGAGGCAAAACAAGCAGCTGCAGCCGAGGTGAAGGAAGCCCGCCAAGGCCTCGTCCCGGTGGGTGACTTGACGTTGGCTCAATCCGCTCTAAGCATGGCCGAGCAGCAAGTCGCCGCCCTGGAACGTGATCTCAAGGAGGCGAAGGCGGAAGCGAGCTCAGCGGAAGGACGAGCCAAGGCTGCCGTTACTTCTGCCGCTGAAGAGCGAAAAGTATCTGATGCGCTCATTGCTGGGTTGCAGAATGACTTTTCTTCTCTTCAAAGCTTCATGATGGACCTCCGCCGACCGCTAATTGGTAGACCTTCCTTCTTCTTCCTTCCGACTGCAATAACTGTATTGTGATGTCGATGGTTTGCTCCTTTGCTTACGTACGCTGGTCGAATCATTGATAGCAGCGGAGGCGCGGTCATACGACGCGGTAATGTGTGACCACCTGGTCGACTCAGCGTTATCGCCGACTTGCCTTGAGCATATCTTCGGAGATATCGCCACGGAGGTGATCCCAGCGACCTTCGAGGTATGGCACTACGGAAAAGGCACCGTCGGTCGTCGAGTTCATGACCGGTCGGCCTTCGGTCTTGAGCGGCAGCTCAACCTTGGGCTTGCCCACTTCCCGGAGGATTTCGACCTCGACGATGTCACGAGCGGCTACCCCTCGTCAACGGACTCGGTGGAGATTGCCGAGGTGCTGAAGCTGACGGACCGGGCCGCGGTGTACTCCGATCGCGTTTGGGCGATGGGCGACCTCATCCCCTATCAGGAGACGATTGTCGCTCCCAATGATCCTGAACCGAAGCATCGGGACTTCAAGGTCGAGCAGCCGTTCCGTGCGGCGATGGCGGGCGAGGTGACGACGTACCCGTCGAACCCGTACGTGCCCTTCATCCGCAGCCGTAGGGACGGTGGCGCGTCTGCATCAAAACCTGTAGAGTAAACGTGTTGTGCCCTTGGGCATTAGTACGGAATAACTATGTAACTTTCCTTGTATGTCGAACAATTTGTGCTGCTATAAAGGAAACTCGTGTTATTTTGTCATTTGTTTTGCGATTTTGGATGTTGATTGAGCGAGTCCCCGAGGACGTCCGCCCTTTTTATGGGGTTTACCTTGTTGTTATATGTTTGTTAACTTTTAATGAGTTAAGGTTGACTCGCCATAGCTCGGAGAGCCAGTCGCATGGCGACTCCAAGGGGTGCTCTTTACTTGACCGTTTTCCCGGGCGCGAACGAGGTCGGGTTGCCAAGTCCCCGAGCGTGGTACTTGGTGGTTCTAGTCGCAGGCCCAAGGTAGGTGAGGACTAAGCGCGTCATTGTAAGCGCATCGCTCCTGCCTGATCTGGAGGATCAGTCGCATGGCGAGTCCTGGGTACGCTCTCATACTTGGCGTTTTTCCCTAGTCGCTCGTATTTGACCGAGTGTCAGTCCCCGAGCGTGGTACTTGGCCATTCAAGTCGCTGCGCCAAGGATGCGTAGGACTTGGTCGCTGTGGGGAGCGAGTGCAATTGTCTTGGCTCGGGAAGCCAGTCGAGCTAGGCGACTCCAATGGTGCTCCGGGTTGGCATTTTTCGTGGACATTACGAGGCCTGAGGTTTCCCAGTGCCCTCGTACCGCACTACTTGGCCGTGCCGGTTGCTTTGCCAAAGGTTGACTTCTGCGAATAGCGTGACGCTGTTATTACGAGTGCGAGTGGCACAAGACATGGAGAGTAGGCACAATTTTGCGGTAACCGATCTGTTTTATTTCATAGCGGGTGGGGGTACATATCTGGAGTTCTAAGAGTAGAACTTCCGTAGGAGGTTTACATTCCATGGCCGCTTGACGTCGAGTTTTCCGTCCCCTCGGACGTCGGTGAGGTAGTAGGCGTCGTTGCCCAGAACTCGCCCGATGGCGAATGGTCCCTCCCAAGGGGGTGAGAGCTTGTGCATGCCTTTCTTGTCTTGAATTAGACGCAGCACCAGGTTGCCTCCCTGGAAAGTGCGGGTCCTTACTCGCCGGCTATGGTAGCGGCAGAGCCCTTGCTGGTAGATGGCGGTGCGTGAGCGAGCGAGGTCGCGTGCTTCGTCGAGCTGGTCGACTCCATATTGGCGTGCGAGCTCGTTTGCGGCCTCTGTATAGTTTACCACCCTTGGTGAATCGTGCTCGAGGTCGGTTGGCATGACTGCCTCGGCGCCGTAAACCATGAAGAAGGGGGTGAATCCTGTCGACCTGTTGACGGAGGTGCGGATGCCCCAGATGACGGAGGGTAGCTCCTTGACCCAGCACCCGGCGGTGCGCTTGAGTGGGACTTGTAGCCGTGGCTTCATGCCATGGAGGATGCTCTGATTGGCGCGTTCCGCCTGGCCATTGGACTCTGGTTGAGCGACTGAGGCGAGGTCGAGTCGAATGTGGTGTTCCTCGCAGAACTCGGCCATGGCTCCTTTGGTGAAGTTGGTGCCGTTGTCCGTGATGATGCTGTTGGGGAACCCGTAGCGATAGATGAGCTCGCGTAGGAACTTGGTGGCGGTCTTCCCATCGCACTTGCGGACTGGCTTGGCCTCCACCCATTTTGTGAATTTTTCGACTACGACTAGTAGGTGGGTGAAGCCAGATGGGGACTTCTTGAAGGGCCTACCATGTCCATGCCCCATACGGCGAACGGTCGGGTGATGGGGATTGTCTTGAGCGCCGAGCTCGGCATGTGGGTCTGGTTGGCGTATTTCTGGCATCTGACGCACCGCTGGACAATGTCGACAGCGTCTACGTGTGCGGTGAGCCAGTAGAAGCCGTGTCGCATAGCCTTTGCGACCAGAGAGCGGGCGCCGGCATGGTGGCCGCAGTCGCTGGAGTGAATGTCTTGGAGGATTTTGCATCCTTCAGCGGGTTGAACGCAGCGTTGGAACACGCCAGTCACGCTGCACTTGTGGAGCTCGCCGTTGATGATGGCAAAGGATTTGCAGCGGTGTGCTATCATCCGGGCCTTCGTTTCATCCGCGGGCAGGGTGCCTCCCTCCAGGTAGGCGATGTATGGCGCGGTCCAGTCGCTTGGCTCGGCGATTAGTGCGACCAGGGATGCTTCTGGTTGCAGCGGGATTCCGATGTCGATCTCCCTTGGGGGAGAGACGGAAGGTTTGGTGATGGTGTCGAGGAAGACGTCGGCGGGTGGTGCGAGTCGAGCCGAGCTGATGCGAGAGAGTGCGTCGGCCTCCTCGTTCTTCCGCCTATCGATCCACTCGACGGAGTAGCCTGCGAAGTGTCCACCCAGCTGGTCCACTGCTTGGCGGTATGCTGCCATGGTGGGGGAGACGGTGTCGCAGGTGCCGGAGACTTGCCCGGCGACGAGGTCGGAGTCTCCGTAGCAGCGCAGGCGATTGATGTTCATCTCCTTGGCAGCTCGCATGCCGTGGAGTAGCGCCTCGTACTCGGCCATGTTGTTGGTGCAGGGGTGAAGTCGAGGTAGAGGACGTAGCGGAGATTGTCGCCCTTAGGAGATGTTAGCACGATCCCCGCCCCTGCGCCGTCCGCGTTCTTGGAGCCGTCGAAGTGTAGGTTCCAGTAGTGGAGGTATGGCAGCTTCTCTGGCTGCTGGGCCTCCTCCCAATCGGCGAGGAAGTCTGCGAGAGCCTACGATTTGATCGCCTTGCGCGGCTCGTACTTGATGTTGTGGACGCCGATCTCGACGGCCCACTTGGCGACTCGCCCGGTCGCCTCGCGGTTGCGGATGATGTCCTGCAACGGTGATGAGGAGACGACCGTTATTGGGTGCTCCTGGAAGTAGTGCGGCAGTCGCCGCTGTGCTCTGAAGACTGGTATTGCAGGTAGCGCTGGCGCGACTCGGTGAGGACTTCGCTGATGTATTACACTTGTCGTTGCACCGGGCGCTCCTTTCCTTCCTCTGGCCATTCGACGACCATGACGACGCTGACAACGCGTTCGGAAGCCGCGACATAGACCAGCATGGGTTCCTTGTCGACAGGGGCGGCGAGTAGCGGTGCTGCGAGTAGCACCTCCTTGAGGGCGTGGAGCGCGTCGTCTGCCTCCTTGTCCCACTGGAAGGTGGGGTTCTTGCGCATTAGGCGGTAGAGGGGCATCGCCTTTTCGCCTAACCAGGGGATGAAGCGGATCGAGAGCGACTCGACCGGCCAGCTTCTGGATGTCGCGCAGGCACTCGGGTCTGCCGAGTCGAGCGATCGTGTTGATCTTGGCGGGGTTCGCCTCGATCCCGCGCTTGGAGACGACGTATCCCAGTAGCTATCCAGTTGGCACACCGAAGGTGCACTTTCCTGGGTTTAGCTTTATCTTGTACTTCCGCAGGTTGGCAAATGTTTCCCCCAGGTCGGCGAGTAGATCGTCCTGGCGAGCGGATTTCACCACCACGTCGTCGATATAGACATGGATATTGCGGCCAATCTGGCTCGCAAGGCACTCCTGCATGCACCTCTGGTAGGTCGCCCCGGCGTTTTTGAGGCCGAAGGTCATGGCAGTGTAGCAGAAGGCTCCGAATGGCGTGATGAACGCCGTCTTCTCTTCGTCCTCGATAGCCATTTTGATCTGGTTGTACCCATAGTAGTCATCAAGGAAGCATAGCACCTCCGAGCCCGCGGTGGAATCGATGATTTGGTCGATCCGCGAGAGGACGAATTGCTCCTTCGGGCAGGCGTTGTTTAAGTTTGTGTAGTCGATACACATTCTCCAGGTCCCGTTTTTCTTCTCGACCAGGACTGGGTTTGCCAGCCACTTGGAGTACTTGATTGGCCGGATGAAGCCTGCTGCGAGTAGACGCTGCACCTCCTCGGCGATGGCTCGGCGGCGCTCTTCATTGAAGGGCCGCAGCGACTGCTTGACAGGTCGCACTTTAGGGTCGACGTTGAGTTTGTGCTCAGCGAGTTCCCTCGGGACACCAGGCATGTCGGATGGCTTCCATGCGAAGATGTCCCTGTTCTCACGGAGGAACTCGATGAGCGCGCCTTCCTATGCTGGGCTCATGCCCATCCCGATTGTCACCGTCTGGCTGGAGTCGCCTGGGACCAGCTCGACGGTGCGGGTATGCGTTGTTGCCTCGAAGGCGGTGGAGTTGCCGCCCTCTGAATTGGGCTTCTTGAGTATGGCGGGGTCGTCGCTGTCGACCCCGCTCGCGTACTTGGCGAGCTCCTCGGCGTGGTTGGCCTCTGCCGCGATGATGGCGTCATCGAGTTCGGCCCCTTTGGCCTCGCATTCTGTGGCCATGTCGGGGTCGCCATGGATGGTGATGATGCCGCACGGCCCGGGTAGCTTCATCGCGTTGTACGCATAGTGGGGTGCTTCCATGAACTTGGCGAACGCCTGGAGCCCCAGGACGCAGTGGTAGGGGTTGTCGAAGGGCACCAGCTCGAAGACGATCCGCTCGGTGCGGAAGTTTGATGGTGTGCCTAAGGTGACTGGCAGCGTCACCTTGCCGATCGGGTACGCCTTCCGACCGGGGACGATGCCGTGGAAGGTGGTGTAGGTCATCTCGATCATCGACTGCGGGAGCCGCAGTCGCCTGAAGATGTCCAGGTACAGGATGTTGATGGAGCTGCCGCCGTCCATCAGTGTTTTGGGGAGCCAGTAGTCTCCCACCTTGGGCTTGACCACTAGGGCGACTCGGCCCGGATGCTCGATCCGTGGTGAGTGGTCCTCGCGGCTCCAGATGATTGGTTGCTCAGACCAGTTGAGGAACTCGGGGATGTCTATCTAGGCCACCGCGTTGACGGCGATAGCGCGGGCGATGACCTTATTCTCGCACTTCGTGTTGAAGCCTGTGAAGGTGTGGAGCGATCCGGCGATGCTGCCAAATTTTCCGCCGTTTGGCGGTGTAGGGTTCGCAGCATATAAAACAAAAAATTTCCTACGATGGGAACTATGTACCAAGATCTATCTACTAGATACAAACAACGGGCGGATGTATATCCGTAGAGAACATACCCTTGAAGACCAACAAAGCTGAATGAGTTCAACTCGTGGTTGATGTAGACTATCTCTTGTCGATCTCAAGATCGAGAGGAAGTCCTAGCGCCGCAAAGCAGCAGCGCATCCGTGCTCGCACACACGTACAAGACACCGAGCAAGCTCTGCCTCCTCGCTCCAGCGATGCAGTGGAAGCACAACCCTTTCTTGCCTAATAGCCATCGGGAACATGTATCTCGCTAGTCCGAGACCATGGGGAATAAATTCTAGAGGGGGAGAGAGATCCTTCACGAGGAGGTGTGAGTGAGAGAGAGAGGAGAGGGGGTGCCTTTTATAGGAGGAGGGGGGCACCCAAGGGGGTGGCCGCCGGCCATGGGGGCTGCCCCTCCCCTCCTTCATTCATGTGGGTGGACACTCCACTCACAAAATGGCCCTTCAATTTTCTCCACTCAAATTCCCATTAAATTTCCACCAAATTTAATGCAAACTCTCATTAAATAAAACTCTTTTATTTTATTCAGAATTTTGTCAATTACTTTCATGACAAACATTCACAAATAACCCCTTGCTAGAATTCCATTTCACATGCATAACCTCTTTATGCAATTTCACCCGAAAACCTGTTTCGGTATCTAGTGAAATAAATTCCTGCGCTTGTTTATTCTTTCGGCATGAAACATTTGCTCCAACTGGATGCCAGTGTCCCTTAAGTGCGTCACCCTACGATTCACGAATAATGCGGACATGATCGAGACCCTTCTCCGATCAATAATCAGTAGTGGGACCTGGAGATCCATACTGACTCCCACACATTCAACGATGACTTTTCATGTGATCGTCGGAACCTTTTACGCTTGTATCTTAATCCCTTTGTTTCACGATATATTACATGTCCGAGATTCGATCATCGGTATCTCCATACCTAGTTTGATCTCGTTACTGACATGCACTCTTTTCTCATTCCCGTGATATAACATTCTAGTGATCAAATCACTTGCTTGCAAGCTAACCAATGTGATATCACCGAGAGGGCCCAGAGCATATCTATCCGTCATCGGGATGAACAAATTCCACTCTTGATCCATGATTCTCAACATAACACTTTAGTAGCTTTGAAGCCATCTTTATAATCACCCAGTTACGGTGTGACGTTTGATGTCAAAAAGAAACTCTTCCGGTGTTAGTTATTGGCATGATATCATGGTCTAAGGATTAGGACTACTTTGTAAGTTGTTTATAGCAATATAAACTCAATGACTTTGATCGTAATGCTATACTTCGGATGAATGTTCATCACACCATTACACTAATGTTGTGATCTCGTTATTAACAACATCCAATGTCTATGATCAGGAAACTGTGATCATCTTGTTAATCAACGAACCAGTTTATGAGAGAGGCATAACTAGGAACTTTCTATTTGTTTATTAAACACACATGTATTAACGTTTCCGTATTAATACAATTATAGCATGCAAAATAAACATCTATCATATACTTGGAATACACATAATAAACATTTTATTATTGCCTCTCAGGGCATATTCCCTTCAGTCTCCCACTTGAACTAGAGACAATAATCTAGTTACATAGTGATGTATCTAACACCCATGGAGTTCTGGTGTAGATCATGTTTTTCTCTAGGGAGAGTTTTAGTCAACGGATCTGCTACATTGAGATCCGTATGTACTTTACAAATCTTTATATCTCCATCCTTGACATGCTCGCGGATGGAGTGAAACCGGCGCTTAATATGCTTGGAATGCTTGTGAGACCTTGGCTCTTTGGCATTGGCAATGGCACCATTGTTGTCACAATAGATCACCATTGGGTCCAACGCGTTTGCAACCACTCCTAGTTCGGATATGAACTCCTTCATCCAAACTGCTTCCTGAGCCGCTCAAGCGAGAACATATTCGGCCTCCGTTGTTGATCCCGCCACCACAGGTTGTTTGGAGCTCCTCCAACTAACGCTCGCCATTCATGAGAAATACGTATCCAGATTGAGACTTAGAGTCATCCGGATCGGTGTCAAAGCTAGCGTCGACATAACACTTAGCGACGAGCTCTTCTTCACCTCCGTATACAAGAAACATATCCCTAGTTCTTCGCAAGTACTTAAGGATATTCTTGACCGCTTTCCAATGTTCTGAACCTGGGTCCGATTGGTACCTACTAGTCAAACTAATAGCATGTGCCACATCCGGTCTTGTACATAGCATGGCGTACATTATAGAGTCTATGGCTAAAGCATAGGGGACCTTGTCCATTATCTCCCTTTCTTCCGCCGAAGCCGGACTTTGAGTTTTACTCAATGTCGTGCCTTGTGTCATAGGTAAGAACCCCTTCTTACTATCTTCCATTTTAAACTTCTTTAAAATCTTATCAAGGTATGTACTTTGTGATAGCCCTATTAGGCGCCTAGATCTATCTCTATAGATCTTTATGCCTAATATGTATGACGCTTCACCTAGGTCCTTCATTGAAAATTTACTGTTTAGATAACTTTTAACACTGTTTAAAAGATCTATATCATTTCCGATCAATAATATGTCACCCACATATAATATCAGAAATGCCACATTGCTCCCACTCACTTTCTTGTAAATACAAGCTTCTACATAAGTTTGGACAAATCCAAACTCTTTGACCACCTCATCAAAGCGGAGATTCCAACTTTGTGATGCTTGCTTCAATCCATAGATGGACCGCTGAAGCTTGCACACCTTGTTAGCATCCTTAGGATCGACAAAACCCTTTGGTTGTATCATATACAACTCTTCTTCAATATTACCATTGATAAACGCGGTTTTGACATCCATCTGCCATATCTCATAATCGAAATATGCAGCAATTACTAACATAATCATAACTGATTTTAGCATCGCTACGGGAGAGAATGTCTCATCGTAGTCAACTCCTTGAATTTGTCGAAACCCCTTTGCGACAAGTCGAGCTTTATAGATGGTTACATTACCATCTGCATCAGTTTTCCTTTTGAAAATCCAGTTGTTCTCCACGGCCTTTCGGTCGTGAGGTAAGTCCACCAAGTTCCAAACTTGATTTTCATACATGGATTCCATCTCGGATTTCATGGCTTCTAACCATTTGTTGGAATCCGGGCTCATCATCGGTTCTTCATATGTCGCAGGGTCATCATTTTCATCAACCATGAAATTCATGACAGGATTTCCGTCTGACCGGGGAGTCGCTAGACCTGCGAGGTTCGGTAGTACTCTCTTTCAGAGTTTCATGATCATTATCATTAGTTCCCTCTTCAACAGGTGAAGCCAACTCCAGAACAACTTCCGGCGCTGCGCTACTCGCCATACTTTGAAGAGAAGGTTCAATAACCTTTTAGAGTTCTACCTTCCGACTACTCACACCTTTCATGAGAAACTCTTTCTCTAGAAAGGATCCATTCTTGGCAACAAAAACCTTGCCCTCGGATCTGTGATAGAAGGAATACCCAATAGTTTCCTTAGGGTATCCTATGAAGACGCATTTTTCCGCTTTGGGTTCGAGTTTCTCCGGTTGAAGTTTCTTCACATAAACATCGCATCCCCAAACTTTAAGAAATGACAGCTTAGGTTTGTTTCCAAACCACAATTCATATGGTGTCTTTTCAACGGATTTAGATGGTGCCCGATTTAAAGTGAATGCAGCATTTTCTAGTGCATAGCCCCAAAATGACAACAGCAAGTCCGTCAGAGACATCATAGATCGAACCATATTTAATAAAGTACGATTACGATGTTCCGACACACCATTTCTCTATGGTGTTCCGGCAGGTGTGAGTTGTGAAACAATTCCACACTCTTTCATGTGAGTGCTAAACTCGTAACTTAGATACTCACCTCCACGGTCGGACCATAAAAATTTGATCTTTCTATTACGATGATTTTCCACTTCATTCTGAAATTCCTTGAACTTTTCAAAGGTTTCAGACTTGTGTTTCATCAAGTAGATATAACTGTATCTACTCAAATAATCCGTGAAAGTAACAAAATAACGATATCCACCTCGTGCCGACACACTCATTGGACCACATACATCAGAATGTATGATTTCCAATAAATCTGTCGCCCGTTCCATTGAACCGGAAAACGGTGTTCTAGTCATCTTGCCCATAAGGCATGGCTCACATGTATGAAATGATTCAAAATCAAGTGATTCCAAAAGTCCATCCGAATGGAGCTTTTTCATTCGTTTAATGCCAATATGACCTAGACGGCAGTGCCACATATATGCGGATATATCATCATTAAGTTTAATCCTTTTAGCATCAACATTATGAATATGTGTAACATTATCATAGAGATCTAATTGAAATAAACCATTCATCATCGGTGCAAGACTATAAAAGATTTCATTCATATAAATGGAACAACCATTGTTCTCTGATTTAAATGAATAACCACTTCGCATTAAACACGATCCAGATACAATGTTCATGCTCAGTGCAGGCACCAAATAACAATTATTCAAGTTTATTACTAATCTCGACGGCAAATGGAGAGGCAGCGTTCCGACGGTGATCACATCAACGCTTGATCCATTGCTGACACGCATCTTGACCTCACCCCTTGCTAGCGGTCGCTTGTTCCGCAGCCCCTGATTCGAGTTACAAATATTAGCAACTGAACCGGTATCAAATACCCAGGTGCTACTGCGAGCACTAGTCAAGTACACATCAATAACATGTATATCATATATACCTTTGTTTGCCTTGCCGGCCTTCTTGTCTGCCAAATACTTGGGGCAGTTGCGCTTCCAGTGGCCAGTCTGTAGGGTTCGCAGCATAGAAAACAAAAATTTTCCTACGATGGGAACTATGTACCAAGATCTATCTACTAGATACAAACAACGGGCGGATGTATATCCGTAGAGAACATACCCTTGAAGACCGACAGAGCTAACGAGTTCAACTCGTGGTTGATGTAGACGATCTCTTGCCGATCTCAAGATCGAGAGGAAGTCCTAGCACTGCAAATCAGCAGCGCATTCGTGCTCGCACACACGTTCGAGGCACCGAGCAACCTCCGCCTCCTCGCTCCAGCGATGTAGCGGAAGCGCAACTCTTTCTTGCCGAATAGCCACCGGGAACATGTATCTCGCTAGTCCGAGACCATGGGGAATAAATTCTAGAGGGGGAGAGAGATCCTTCACGAGGAGGTGTGAGAGACAAGTGAGGAGGGGGGCTCCTTTTATAGGAGGAGGGGGAACCCCAAGGGGTGGCAGCATGGGGGCTGCCCTCCCTCTTCATGTGGGTGGACACTCCACTCACAAAATTCCTTTAAATTCCCTCCACTCAAAAGTCCACTCAAATTCCCATTAAATTTCCACCAAATTTAATGCAAACTCTCATTAAATAAAACTCTTTTATTTTATTCAGAATTTTGTCAATTACTTTAATGACAAACATTCACAAATTACCCCTTGCTAGAATTCCATTTCACATGCATAACCACTTTATGCAATTTCACCCGAAAACCTGTTTCGGTATCTAGTGAAATAAATTCCTGCGCTTGTTTATTCTTTCGGCATGAAACATTTGCTCCAATTGGATGTCGGTGTCTCTTAAGTGTGTCACCCTACGGTTCGTGAATAATGTGGACATGATCGAGACCCCTCTCGGATCAATAATCAGAAGCGGGATCTGAGACCCATCTTGACTCCACACATTCAACGATGACTTTCTTGTGATCGCCGGAACCTTTTACGCTAGTATCTTAATCCCTTTCTTTTCACGATATATTACATGTCCGAGATTCGATCATCGGTATCTCCATACCTAGTTTGATCTCGTTACTAACATGCACTCTTTTCTCGTTCCCGTGATATAACATTCTAGTGATCAAATCACTTGCTTGCAAGCTAATCAATGTGATATCACCGAGAGGGCCTAGAGTATATCTATCCGTCATCGGGATGAACAAATTCCTCTCGATCCATGAGCCTCAACATAACACTTTATTAGTTCTGAATCCATCTTTATAATCACCCTGTTACGGTGTGACGTTTGATGTTATCAAGAAACTCTTCCGGTGTTAGTAATTGACATGATCTCATGGTCTAAGGATTAGGATCACTTCGTAAGTTGTTATAGCAATATAAACTCAATGACTTTGATCGTAATGCTATACTTCGGATGAATGTTCATCACATCATTACACTAATTTTGTGATCCCGTTATTAACAACATCCAATGTCCATGATCAGGAAACCTTGATCATCTTGTTAATCAACGAGCTAGTTTATGAGAGAGGCATAACTAGGAACTTTCTGTTTGTTTATTAAACACACATGTATTAACGTTTCCGTATTAATACAATTATAGCATGCAAAATAAACATCTATCATATACTTGGAATACACATAATAAACATTTTATTATTGCCTCTCAGGGCATATTCCCTTCAGTCTCCCACTTGCACTAGAGACAATAATCTAGTTACATAGTGATAAATCTAACACCCATTGAGTTCTGGTGTTGATCATGTTTTGCTCTAGGGAGATTTTTAGTCAACGGATCTGCTACATTGAGATCCGTATGTACTTTACAAATCTTTATATCTCCATCCTTGACATGCTCGCGGATGGAGTGAAACCGGCGCTTAATATGCTTGGAATGCTTGTGAGACCTTGGTTCTTTGGCATTGGCAATGGCACCATTGTTGTCACAATAGATCACCATTGGGTCCAACGCGTTTGCAACCACTCCTAGTTCGGATATGAACTCCTTCATCCAAAGCGCTTCTAGTCGCTTCAAGCAACATATTCGGCCTCCGTTGTTGATCCCGCTACCACAGGTTGTTTGGAGCTCCTCCAACTAACCTCTCCGCCATTCATGAGAAATACGTACCCGGATTGAGACTTAGAGTCATCCGGATCGGTGTCAAAGCTAGCGTTAACATAACACTTAGTGACGAGGTCTTCTTCACCTCCGTATACAAGAAACATATCCTTAGTTCTTCGTAAGTACTTAAGGATATTCTTGACCGCTATCTAGTGTTCCGAACCTGGATCCGATTGGTACCTACTAGTCAAACTAATAGCATGTGCCACATCCGGTCTTGTACATAGCATGGCGTAGATTATAGAGCCTATGGCTGAAGCATAGGGGACTTTGTCCATTATCTCTCTTTCTTCCGCCGAAGCCGGACTTTGAGTCTTACTCAATGTCTTGCCTTGCAACATAGGTAAGAACCCCTTCTTACTTCCGTCCATTTTAAACTTCTTTAAAATCTTATCAAGGTATGTACTTTGCGATAGCCCTATTAGGCGCCTAGATCTATCTCTATAGATCTTTATGCCTAATATGTATGACGCTTCACCTAGGTCCTTCATTGAAAATTTGCTGTTTAGATAACTTTTAACACTGTTTAAAAGATCTATATCATTTCCGATCAATAATATGTCATCCACATATAATATCAGAAATGTCACATTGCTCCCACTCACTTTCTTGTAAATACAAGCTTGACAAATCCAAACTCTTTGATCACCTCATCAAAGCGGAGATTCCAACTTCGTGATGCTTGCTTCAATCCATAGATGGATCGCTGAAGCTTGCACACCTTGTTAGCATCCTTAGGATCGACAAAACCCTTTGGTTGTATCATATACAACTCTTCTTCAATATTACCATTGAGAAACGCGGTTTTGACATCCATCTGCCATATCTCATAATCGAAATATGCAGCAATTGCTAACATAATCCTAACTGACTTTAGCATCGCTACGGGAGAGAATGTCTCATCATAGTCAACTCCTTGAATTTGTCGAAACCCCTTTGCGACAAGTCGAGCTTTATAGATGGTCACATTACAATCAGCATCAGTTTTCCTTTTGAAAATCCATTTGTTCTCCACGGCCTTTCGATCGTGAGGTAAGTCCACCAAGTTCCAAACTTGATTTTCATACATGGATTCCATCTCGGATTTCATGGCTTCTAACCATTTGTTGGAATCCGGGCTCATCATCGCTTCTTCATACGTCGCAGGGTCATCATTTTCATCAACTATGAAATTCATGACAGGATTTCCGTACAGCTCGGGAGCTGCATGCGTCCTGCTTGACCTGCGAGGTTCGGTAGTACTCTCTTTTGGAGTTTCGTGATCATTATCATTAGTTCCCTCTTCAACAGGTGGAGCCAACTCCGGAACAACTTTCAGCGCTGCGCTTCTCGCCATACTTTGAAGAGATGGTTCAATAACCTCTTCGAGTTCTACCTTCCGACTACTCACACCTTTCGCGAGAAACTCTTTCTCTAGAAAGGATCCATTCTTGGCAACAAAAACCTTTCCCTCAGATCTGTGATAGAAGGAATACCCAATAGTTTCCTTAGGGTATCCTATGAAGACGCATTTTTCCGCTTTGGGTTCGAGTTTATCCGGTTGAAGTTTCTTCACATAAACATCGCATCCCCAAACTTTAAGAAAAGACAGCTTAGGTTTGTTTCCAAACCACAATTCATACGGTGTCTTTTCAACGGATTTAGATGGTGCCCGATTTAAAGTGAATGCAGCAGTTTCTAGTTCATAACCCCAAAATGACAACGGCAAGTCCGTCAGAGACATCATAGATCGAACCATATCTAATAAAGTACGATTACGATGTTCCGACACACCATTTCGCTGTGGTGTTCCGGCAGGCGTGAGTTGTGAAACAATTCCACACTCTTTCATGTGAGTGCTAAACTCGTAACTTAGATACTCACCTCCACGGTCGAACCGTAGAAATTTGTTCTTTCTATTACGATGATTTTCCACTTCATTCTGAAATTCCTTGAACTTTTCAAAGGTTTCAGACTTGTGTTTCATCAAGTAGATATAACCGTATGTATTCAAATCATCCGTGAAAGTAACAAAATAACGATATCCACCTCGCGCCGACACACTCATTGGACCACATACATCAGAATGTATGATTTCCAATAAATTTGTCGCCCGTTCCATTGAACTGGAAAACGGCGTTCTAGTCATCTTGCCCATAAGGCATGGCTCACATGTATCAAATGATTCAAAATCAAGTGATTCCAAAAGTCCATCCGAATGGAGCTTCTTCATGCGTTTAACGCCAATATGACCTAGACGGCAGTGCCACATATATGCGGATATATCATCATTAAGTTTAATCCTTTTAGCATCAACATTATGAATATGTGTAACATTATCATCGAGATCTAATAGAAATAAACCATTCATCATCGGTGCATGACCATAAAAGATTTCATTCATATAAATGGAACAACCATTGTTCTCGGATTTAAATGAATAACCACTTCGCATCAAACACGATCCAGATACAATGTTCATGCTCAGTGCAGGCACCAGATAACAATTATTCAAGTTTATTACTAATCCCGATGACAAGTGGAGAGGCAGTGTTCCGACGGCGATCACATCAATGTTTGATCCATTACCGACACGCATCTTGACCTCACCCCTTGCTAGCGGTCGCTTGTTCCGCAGCCCCTGATTCGAGTTACAAATATTAGCAACTGAACCGGTATCAAATACCCAGGTGCTACTGCGAGCACTAGTCAAGTACACCTCAATAACATGTATATCATATATACCTTTGTTTGCCTTGCCGGCCTTCTTATGCCATACTTGGGCGATTATGCTTCGATGGCCGATCCCTTACAATAGTAGCACTCAAGAATGCACTTAGGTCCAACTCGGGGTTTCTTTTCAGGCACGGCAACAGGCTTGCCGCCCTTACTTCCCTTCCGTTTTCCCTTCTTGTCTTTCTTGAAACCAGTGTTCCTATTGATCATCAACACTTGATGTTCCTTTTTGATCTCCACTTCTGTAGTTTTAAGCATTGACGGAAGCTCGGGGAGAGACTTCTTCATGCCTTGCATATTATAGTTCATCACGAAGCTCTTATAGCTAGGTAGCAGAGACTGCAGAACACGATGGATGCCTAAGTCAATGGGAATCGATATTCCCAAAGACACAAGCTTATCGGCGTAACCCGACATCTTGAGTACATGCTCACTAACGGAGCTATGCTCTTCCATCATGCAGCTAAAGAACTTTTCTGAAGCGTTGTAGCTCTCTACAGCAGCATGTGTGTCGAAAATCATTTTCAACTCACCCATTGTATCAAAAGCATTGCCATTTTCGAAACGCTTTCGAAGTTCCGGATCTAGCCCATACAATATGCCGCAATGAACTAAGTTGTGGTCCTCCTGACGAGTCTGATAGACATTCTTCTCCTCGTCAGGGGCATCATCTAAAGGTGGGGGGCCTAACAACGCTTCTAGCACATATTGCTTTTGTGCAGCAGAGAGGAGAATCCTCAAATTCATGGCCCATTCGGTAAAGTTGCTTCCGTTCGTTGCTAGTTTCTCTTTCTCCATGAACACATTAAAATTAAAAGCAGGTGGTGCCATCTACAACAAAATTTGTAAAGTTTAGACTAAGTGTATGATAGATTGAGTTCAACTAATCCATATTACGAATGAACTCCCACTCAAAAACGACATCCCTCGTGTCTTTTTGGTGATTACATGAACCAAATCCACTATACCAAGTCCGATCATCACGTGAGTCGGTATAGCTTCAAAGGCGAGCATCAAATGGGCATCATATCAACTATATGACTCATGCTTAACCTTTCGATCCGTGTTCCAAGGGCATGTCTGTACATGCTAGGCTCGCCAAGTTAGAACCTTAGTATTCGCGTGTGTAACTGTTTTACACCCGAAATATGGTCGTGGATCCAAGAACACCCGATCATCACGTGATGTCTTGGAGCGACGAAGACATAATCGGTGCATACTAAAGGAAGAACACATTCTTATCTTGATATTTAAATGAGGGATCATCTTATTATGCTAACAAAGCGCTAAACAAGCAATATAAGATGCTATCAAACATCACATGTTTATTAGTGAAATGTTATGGTTCCCGCATATGATCTCTATCATGTGCATCGTGGTATGATCACTATCATACCTATATGTGTAAATCCAAGGTCTATGGAGTTTACACGCTATGTGTGTTGTAAGAGTATCATCTCATACTTATACTTACAACACTACCATATCATAACACTAGCCCAGCAACAATCTAAACTAGACGCCTCTAATTTATCCATTGCAAGTTTTACGTGGCTTAGGGCTTTCGAGATAGAACCGTTCTTACCTACGAACATGAACCACAACGAGGATAATCAAATTGTTGACAACTCGCTTGCAAAATAGATATTGACTATAGTAGGAGAGACAGACACCCGCTAGCCACTTATGAAAACTAGTTGCATGTCAAGCGTGGAACAGGTCTCATGTGCGAGGACATGTAAAGTTTGTCGGCTTCATCCCACTATGCCACCAATATCCAAAATTACAACAAAGGAGCAACATGATCATCATCGCCCACATACTCATATGTGTACTACCCGTAAAGCATCTACGCATAGATCCGGCTCACGATACCCTTTGTAGTGTTCGCAGCATAGAAAACAAAAAATTTCCTGATGGGAACTATGTACCAAGATCTATCTACTAGATACAAACAACGGTCGGATGTATATCCGTAGAGAACATACCCTTGAAGACCGACAAAGCTTAACAAGTTCAACTCGTGGTTGATGTAGACGATCTCTTGCCGATCTCAAGATCGAGAGTAAGTCCTATAGCAGCAAATCAGCAGCGCATCCGTGCTCGCACACACGTTCGAGTCACCGAGCAACCTCCGCCTCCTCGCTCCAGTGATGCAGCGGAAGCACAACTCTTTCTTGCCGAATAGCCACCGGGAACATGTATCTCGCTAGTCCGAGACCATGGGGATAAATTCTAGAGGAGAGAGATCCTTCACGAGGAGATGTGAGAGACAAGTGAGGAGGGGCTCCTTTTATAGGAGGAGGGGACCCCAAGGGGTGTGGCGCATGGGGCTGCCCTTGCCCTCCCCTCTTCATGTGGGTGGACACTCCACTCACAAAATTCCTTTAAATTCCCTCCACTCAAAAGTCCACTCAAATTCCCATTAAATTTCCACCAAATTTAATGCAAACTCTCATTAAATAAAACTCTTTTATTTTATTCAGAATTTTGTCATTTAGTTTAATGAAAAACATTCACAAATAACCTTGCTAGAATTCCATTTCACATGCATAACCACTTTATGCAATTTCACCCAAAACCTGTTTGTATCTAGTGAAATAAATTCCTGCTTGTTTATTCTTTCGGCATGAAACATTTGCTCCAATTGGATGTCGGTGTCTCTTAAGTGTGTCACCCTACGGTTCGTGAATAATGCGGACATGGTCGAGACCCCTCGGATCAATAATCGAGCGGGATCTGGAGACCCATCTTGACTCCCACATTCAATGATGACTTTCTTGTGATCGTCGGAACCTTTTACGCTAGTATCTTAATCCCTTTGTTTCACGATATATTACATGTCCGAGATTCTATCATCGGTATCTCCATACCTAGTTTGATCTCAATTCGACATGCACTCTTTTCTCGTTCCCGTGATATAACATTCTAGTGATCAAATCACTTGCTTGCAAGCTAATCAATGTGATATCACCGAGAGGGCCCAGAGTATATCTATCCGTCATCGGGATGAAAAAATTCCACTCTCGATCCATGAGCCTCAACATAACACTTTATTAGTTCTGAATCCATCTTTATAATCACCTTACTACGGTGTGACGCGTTTGATGTTATCAAGAAACTCTTCCGGTGTTAGTGATTGACATGATCTCATGGTCTAAGGATTAGGATCACTTCATAAGTTGTTATAGCAATATAAACTCAATGACTTTGATCGTAATGCTATACTTCGGATGAATGTTCATCACATCATTACACTAATGTTGTGATCCCATTATTAACAACATCCAATGTCCATGATCAGGAAACCTTGATCATCTTGTTAATCAACGAGCTAGTTTATGAGAGAGGCATAACTAGGAACTTTACTTGTTTATTAAACACACATGTATTAACATTTCCGTATTAATACAATTATAGCATGCAAAATAAACATCTATCATATACTTGGAATACACATAATAAACACTTTATTATTGCCTCTCAGGGCATATTCCCTTCACAGTCCCCTTACAATAGTAGCACTCGGTATCAGAGTTAGGTCCAACTCGGGGTTTCTTTTCAGGCACGGCAACCTGCTTGCCGCCCTTACTTCCCTTCCGTTTTCCCTTCTTGTATTTCTTGAAACCAGTGTTCCTATTGATCATCAACACTTGATGTTCCTTTTTGATCTCCACTTCTGCAGTTTTAAGCATTGATAGAAGCTCGGGGAGAGACTTCTTCATGCCTTGCATATTATAGTTCATCACAAAGCTCTTATAGCTAGGTGGCAGAGACTGCACAACACGATGGATGCCTAAGTCAATGGGAATCGATATTCCCAGGGACACAAGCTTATCAGCGTAACCCGACATCTTGAGTACATGCTCACTTAGGGAGCTGTGCTCTTCCATCATGCTTGACTAAAGAACTTTTACAGGCGTTGTAGCTCTCTCTGACAGCATGTGTGTAAAATCATTTTCAACTCACCCATTGTATCAAAAGCATTACCGTTTTGAAGGCTTTGAGTTTGACTCTAGCCCATACAATATGCCGCAATGAACTAAGTTGTGGTCCTCCTAACGAGTCTGATAGACATTCTTCTCCTCGTCAGGGGCATCCTCAAAAGGTGGGGGGCCTAGCGGCGCTTCTAGCACATATTGCTTTTGTGCATCAGAGAGGAGAATCCTCAAATTCAAGGCCCATTCGGTAAAGTTGCTACCGTTCGTTGCAAGTTTCTCTTTATCCATGAACACATTGAAATTAAAAGCAGGTGGTGCCATCTACAACAGGATTTGTAAAGTTTAGACTAAGTTTATGATAGATTGAGTTCAACTAATCCATATTACGAATGAACTCCCACTCAAAAACAACATCCCTCGTGCCTTTTTGGTGATTACATGAACCAAATCCACTACACCAAGTCCGATCATCACATGAGTCGGTGTAGCTTCAAAGGCGAGCATCAAACGGGCATCATATCTACTATATGACTCATGCTTAACCTTTCGGTCCGTGTTCCGAGGCCATGTCTGTACATGCTAGGCTCGCCAAGTTAGAACCTTAGTATTCGTGTGTGTAACTGTTTTACACCCGAAATATGGCCGTGGATCTAAGAACACCCGATCATCACGTGATGTCTTGGAGCGACGAAAACATAATCGGTGCAAACTAAAGGAATAACACATTCTTATCTTGATATTTAAAATAGGGATCATCTTATTATGCTAACAAAGCGCTAAACAAGCAATATAAGATGCTATCAAACATCACATGTTTATTAGTGAAATGATATGGTTCCTGCATATGATCTCTATCATGTGCATCATGGTATGATCACTATCATACCTATATGTGTATGGCCAAGGTCTATGGAGATTACACGTTATGTATGTTGTAAGAGTATCATCTCATACTTCTACTTACAACATCACCATATCATAACACTAGCCCAGCAACAATCTAAACTAGACGCCTCTAATTTATCCATTGCAAGTTTTACGTGGCTTAGGGCTTTCGAGATAGAACCGTTCTTACCTACGAACATGAACCACAACGAGGATAATCAAATTGTTGACAACTCGCTTGCAAAATAGATATTGACTATAGTAGGAGAGAGACAGACACCCGCTAGCCACTTATGCAAACTAGTTGCATGTCAAGCGTGGAACAGGTCTCATGTGCGAGGACATGTAAAGTTTGTCCGGGCCGCTTCATCCCACTATGCCACCAATATCCAAAATTACAACAAAGGAGCAACAGCATGATCATCATCGCCCACATACTCATATGTGTACTACCCGTGTAAAGCATC
Source organism: Avena insularis (assembly GCA_023614405.1). NCBI lineage: Eukaryota > Viridiplantae > Streptophyta > Magnoliopsida > Poales > Poaceae > Avena > Avena insularis. The sequence continues at coordinate 374,933,340 of CM042691.1, read as the reverse complement.
TACGCATAGATCCGGCTCTGATACCACTGTAGGGTTCGCAGCATAGAAAACAAAAAAATTCCTACGATGGGAACTATGTACCAAGATCTACTAGATACAAACAACGGGCGGATGTATATCCATAGAGAACATACCCTTGAAGACCGACAAAGCTTAACGAGTTCAACTCGTGGTTGATGTAGACGATCTCTTGCCGATCTCAAGATCGAGAGGAAGTCCTAGCGCCGCAAAGCAGCAGCGCATCCGTGCTCGCACACACGTACAAGACACCGAGCAACCTCCACCTCCTCGCTCTAGCAATGCAGCGGAAGCACAACCCTTTCTTTTCGAATATCCACCGGGAACATGTATCTCGCTAGTCCGAGACCATGGGGAATAAATTCTAGAGGGGGAGAGAGATCCTTCACGAGGAGGTGTGAGTGAGAGAGAGGAGAGGGGTGCCTTTTATAGGAGGAGGGGGGCACCCAAGGGGGTGGCCGCCGGCCATGGGGGCTGCCCCTCCCCTCCTTCATTCATGTGGGTGGACACTCCACTCACAAAATGGCCCTTCAATTTTCTCCACTAAAAACCCACTCAAATTCCCATTAAATTTCCACCAAATTTAATGCAAACTCTCATTAAATAAAACTCTTTTATTTTATTCAGAATTTTGTCAATTACTTTAATGACAAACATTCACAAATAACCCCTTGCTAGAATTCCATTTCACATGCATAACCTCTTTATGCAATTTCACCCGAAAACATGTTTCGGTATCTAGTGAAATAAATTCCTGCGCTTGTTTATTCTTTCGGCATGAAACATTTGCTCCAACTGGATGTCAGTGTCCCTTAAGTGTGTCACCCTATGGTTCGCGAATAATGCGGACATGATCGATACCCTTCTCCGATCAATAATCAGTAGCGGGACCTGGAGATCCATACTGACTCCCACACATTCAACGATGACTTTTCCTGTGATCGTCGGAACCTTTTACGCTTGTATCTTAATCCCTCTGTTTCACGATATATTACATGTCCGAGATTCGATCATCGGTATCTCCATACCTAGTTTGATCTCGTTACTGACATGCACTCTTTTCTCGTTCCCGTGATATAACATTCTAGTGATCAAATCACTTGCTTGCAAGCTAACCAATGTGATATCACCGAGAGGGCCCAGAGCATATCTATCTGTCATCGGGATGAACAAATTCCACTCTTGATCCATGATTCTCAACATAACACTTTAGTAGCTTTGAAGCCATCTTTATAATCACCCAGTTACGATGTGACGTTTGATGTCAACAAGAAACTCTTCCGGTGTTAGTGATTGACATGATCTCATGGTCTAAGGATTAGGACTACTTCGTAAGTTGTTTATAGCAATATAAACTCAATGACTTTGATCGTAATGCTATACTTCGGATGAATGTTCATCACACCATTACACTAATGTTGTGATCTCGTTATTAACAACATCCAATGTCTATGATCAGGAAACTGTGATCATCTTGTTAATAACCGAACTAGTTTATGAGAGAGGCATAACTAGGAACTTTCTGTTTGTTTATTAAACACACATGTATTAACGTTTCCGCATAAAGAGGTTATGCATGTGAAATAAATTCCTGCGCTTGTTTATTCTTTCGGCATGAAACATTTGCTCCAACTGGATGTCAGTGTCCCTTAAGTGTGTCACCCTACGGTTCGCGAATAATGCGGACATGATCGATACCCTTCTCCGATCAATAATCAGTAGCGGGACCTGGAGATCCATACTGACTCCCACACATTCAACGATGACTTTTCCTATGATCGTCGGAACCTTTTATGCTTGTATCTTAATCCCTCTGTTTCACGATATATTACATGTCCGAGATTCGATCATCGGTATCTCCATACCTAGTTTGATCTCGTTACTGACATGCACTCTTTTCTCGTTCCCGTGATATAACATTCTAGTGATCAAATCACTTGCTTGCAAGCTAACCAATGTGATATCACCGAGAGGGCCCAGATCATATCTATCTATCATCGGGATGAACAAATTCCACTCTTGATCCATGATTCTCAACATAACACTTTAGTAGCTTTGAAGCCATCTTTATAATCACCCAGTTACGATGTGACGTTTGATGTCAACAAGAAACTCTTCCGGTGTTAGTGATTGGCATGATCTCATGGTCTAAGGATTAGGACTACTTCGTAAGTTGTTTATAGCAATATAAACTCAATGACTTTGATCGTAATGCTATACTTCGGATGAATGTTCATCACACCATTACACTAATGTTGTGATCTCGTTATTAACAACATCCAATGTCTATGATCAGGAAACTGTGATCATCTTGTTAATAACCGAACTAGTTTATGAGAGAGGCATAACTAGGAACTTTCTGTTTGTTTATTAAACACACATGTATTAACGTTTCCGTATTAATACAATTATAGCATGCAAAATAAACATCTATCATATACTTGGAATACACATAATAAACATTTTATTATTGCCTCTCAGGGCATATTCCCTTCAGGCGGGTTATTGTCTGGGTCTTCCCGTGCGCGTCGTGCCTTCTCGATCTCCTTGAGAGAGTGGCGGTCGGCGGTCGTGTGCATGGCGGGCTTTCTTTCCTTGCTGTGAAACACACAGGGTTGGTTAAGAAGGGCCGCAGGATCGAACCTCGGCTTTGCCTTGTAGTTGCCACCGTCACGGCGCTGTCCTCCATCATGGCGGAAGCTCTTGGGCTCGCGCTGCGCGTATCCGGCATTGGCTACGAAGTCGACTCGCCCGTCACTGCAGCGTTTGCCGGTAAGGCGAGTGTTGCTGTAGCGTAACTCGGGTCGCCATCCGTTGTCGTGGCCGCTCGTGCAGCGATGCCCTCCCGACTCGTCATCAGTTTCTTGGTTTGGATCCTCCTCCGCGTACTTCTTTGCGATCTCTAGGAGGTCCGGTATGTTGTCGAGTGTTCGATACACTCGCTTGAGCTTGGCGACCAAGGGCTCGTAACAGCACGAGGTCTTGAAACAGTGGATCGCGGTGTCCGGGTGGATTCCGGCCGTGTTGTACCACAGATCTTGCCATCGTTGGACCCAACTATGGGTCGACTCGCGGGGTCTCTGGACGCATCGCTCCAGGTCTTCGATGGTGGTGGCGTGGGTGTATGAGCCCTCGAAGTGCCTGACGAAGGCGTCGCGCATTTCCTCCCAGGAATCGATGCTATCCGCTGGGAGGGTGTTAATCCACTGCCTGCACGCTCCCTCCATCATCAGGGGGAGGTAGCGGGCGGCGAGTAGGTCGGTGTCGCCGATGATCCACATTGCCATGAAGTAGGTGTCCAGCCACACGGATGGATCGTACGAGGGATCGTACTTTTCTATTTCCTTCGGCGCTTTGAAGTTCGCCGGGTATCTTTCGCCTCGGATCATCTGTCCGAAGCACGGGGGCCCCACTCGGCTCAGCGATCCCCTTGGTTCGCAGTCACGGCGGTTGGTGAGGGTGTGCCGCAGGTCGTTAGGCTGACGTGCGCGCCAGCTCTGTTTGTTGATGATGTGGGTGCGGGCGTTGACGGGTTGTCCGTTGGCGGCAACGAAGTTGTTCGCCGGCCGAGGGTCGTTGGTGGAGAGTGCCGCGTTCGCGGGTCGGTGTTGGAGCTGCAGGGGTTCGGGTGGCGGGCAGTTGAGAGTATTCGCCGCCATGGGGAGGCCGCTCGAGGCTGCTCTGCTGCCTGATGAACGCGAGTACATCCGACCCTGTGAGTCGATGCCTGCGTTTTGTTGCTCAACCGCTTTGGCGAGCAGAGCCCTGGCGTACTGGATCTGCAGGGCGCCTTCGCCGGTGGCTTCAATGTTGTCGACTGCTGCTCGGCCCGCGACGAGGTTGTCCATTGGGGTGGATAACAACGGGAGGCCGTTCGCGTCTCGCTCTCGTGAGGAGACCATGATCCTTGGCTGGTCCCTGGGGGGTGCGCGGTTGGGTGGTGGTGGGGCACCATTGGCCGTTGCCCCTGGTGGGGGCCGAGTGCTTCCTCCTGGCGGCGCGTCCTCGCAGATCGTGCGCTCGGCCACGCGGGTCGGGTCGTTTTCGTCGTTGAAATTCAGGGCGCGCCCCTGAACGGTAGGATTCAGGCGCGACCTGATTCAGAGTTGGTGGTAGCGCGACAGCTCCTACGCTGTCACCTGCTCGAGGAGAAATTTTTCGCGCTCGGCTTGTTCCTTGTGGACTGCCTCCGCCAGCTTCAGGCAGAGTTCCACCTCCGTTGCCGTCGCGTTTGGTGGGATCGGCATGGAAAAGGGTCTTCCGGCGAGTCGGCGCAAGTCGCCATGTAGGTCGCGGCGTGGCGACCGGTTCCGTCGTGGATGTCGGCGGAGTTCTCAAACCCGGAATCGAAGTCGAAGATCCCGAGGATAGAGGGATCCTCTAAGTCTCCGACGTTGGAGACCTGGGTGATGGAACCCGCGGGTGATGCGGCGACGATGGATCCGGCGAGTGACGCCGGGGTCACCGAATCGGCGTCGTCGTTGAGGGCTGCGTCGTCCGCAACCGCGGTGGTTTCGGCCACACTGCTATGGGCCGAGTCGTACTCGGAGGCTAGGCGGTGGATCGTGCGGACCTGGCTCTCATAGAGCCGGTCGCGGGGCGGCGAGTCGCGGATGCGAGCCGAGTCCTCCGAGACGATGACGTTGGTGAGGCTGACGAAGAGGATGATCGTGCCGACCGGCAGGATCACGCTGTGTGTGACGGGTCGCGCCGCCGGGACGTAGCTGCTCGGCAAGATCTGGAGCATCTCGCCGATCGCGATCATGCGGCCGGTGGCGATCGACTCGTTGATGGGCAGATTGGATCTCGCCGCAGAACACCGGCCTGACCGGCCAGGCCCCACGGTGGGCGCCACTGTCGTGGAAATGACCACGGCAGATGCTGCAATCGGCAGCGAGTAGTAGAACATGGGGCAAGGGCGGCCAGCCATCTGCGGTGCGAGATGAGGGCGGAGACACAAGGGTTTACCCAGGTTTGGCCCACCGGAGGGTAAAGACCTACTCCTGCTAGATTGTATTATGGTGAGAGTACAATGGGGCGAGCTCGACGACTAGGCGGCGAGTCGCTTGGGTGTATGATGGAACCTATCCTCTATGCGTCCCCTAGGGAGGTTTATATAGACTCACCTCGCTAGGGTTTACAGATCACACCGAATTAGTTAAGGATTCGGAGACTCTATGACCTAGTCCGACTAGGCCTAGCTATGCTTCTGGGCCTTCAGCTTCCAGTCGCCTGAGTCCACGCCAAGTCTTGATCTAGTCGCCGTCCTGCAGTCTCATTTGCTAACGGCTTGGGCCAGTAGGAAACGTCCTGCTGGGTATACCCCGGTAGGCATATCCCCATCACTTAATGAGCTAAAAACATCTTTGCTTAGCTCCCATAGGAAAAGGGACAAACCATTACGTATCATTTTCCTGAAGCCAAGTGCCAGGAATCAATCTTAAATTCATACATCCACAAAAAACATTGCAAGCAATGATTTGATTCAGTGAGTATAATCTCAGACAAGCCAATAGTATAATTGCAGTAAGCAACTACTGTCAATATAAGCAATCTGACAGTAGAGTAAACTCTTAGATCAACAACATAATCCAATCAAGGATTTCATTGATACACTAGCATGGATCATGGTGGATTACCACTAGAATTAATCTGATAGGCAATTAGCAGCAACAAAGCTACTATTAATCATCAATCATAGCAAACAATCTTTGCCCATGATCAAATATGATCAACACTAGATCTAAAGCATCATAGATATGATCAACAGGGGATTATGAATCCTAATCAGAGCAAGAACTCTAGTCTAGAGATGAACACAACCGGCACATAGTCACTCGACAAACACCACCACGATAACTTACCCGAGGTCCTCGCTAACAAATCGAAGAGGAAGGAGAGGGGCCGACGAACGGCAGCGGCACAGGGAGCACCCAGAGGGGCGCTACAAACTGCACCTGCCACGGCGGTGGCCTTAGCAGAGCACGAGACCAGCACACCACCGCAGGCGGGATCGCGGCGGTGGCGACAGCATCTCTTCCGAACCCTAGGGTTCAGGAATAGGGTGGAACTGACCACGAGGAATCCCCAGGGTCAAATCCAAGTGGATAGAACGAACGAGTGTCGTTGACAACCCCAACTCGCACCACGGAGGCGGCCAGAACGACCGACGACGGCGAGAATCGAAGGTGGCGGCATCACCGGCCACGGGGGCGAGTCAGAGGAGGAGATAAGGTCGAGGGAGAGAAGGGAGGCAGAGTGTGCTAGGTGGGCCAAAACCCTTCGGGGTTATCTTTTGACCCTGCCCTATTGGGCCACCCTGGCCCAATAAGCCCAAGGGGCCAGCCCAAGTTGCTTAATAAATCTTTTTGATCAATTGGAAAAGACCAAAATGCCCCTGACCTCAATAAAATTATAGAAAATAAAATGAAAGTCCAAAAATTATAAATAAAATATTTTTGGATTCACAATAATCCACTCCGTTCAAATAAAATAAAATATAAAGTTTTGAACACTTAAACTTTTATAAGAATTTTGTAATTTATATATTCCTTATGGAATTTTACAAAATTATAGAAAAGTGATAAAAATAAATAAAAATCACTTTCATTATTTATTAATATTATAGTATTTTTGAAAAATACTAAATAAATATTTACTAATTAATTTTAATGTATAATTAATAATTCCTAAAAGAATTATTAAATCAATAAAATTCAAATAAAAGGGAAATAATATAAAACAATTCAGTATATGCAATAAATATAAAAAGCTAATATTTATAAATGCTTTATTAAAAGGCAACTTATATAGGGAAAATGCATATAGAATTAAAGAATGCATTACATTACTTGCATAATCATTTTGCTTCTTTAAATATTGTCCTTACCGGGCAATAATGATGTTTTTGTAGAACTAGAAGCTCAAGGTCCAGTGCAAGCATCAGACTTGACTACCTTGCCATCATAAGGCAAGTTCATCACTTGCTCATGTCCTTTGAAGAGTCTTTATCAAAGTATTTGCAAATTGTGTGTTATCATATATGCTATAAAAAATTATTTTCATAAACACATAAATCATAGATATCATCCTAAGTGGTGACATAATGGAGCAATAGAACTTAGCGTTCTAATTGCAACAATGATGATCAAGTAGGGACTTAATAACCCCTGACATCAGTGATTCTAGCGTCGTATATTACGCGTTAGCCATGAGATTTGGAATGGGACAGAGAAGTCAGCTGTATCTTCTTCCTCTCGCATGAAACCGAATGTGCAGGTCGTGGCTGTTATCCTCGTAGCATGCATATTAATTGGTAATTCATAGAGGATATGCAGCATATGGGTGGGAACCCTCAACGTCCCACAATAGTTCTGGCATCTAACAATTTGTACAAACCATTGCCGTAATTCATTATATGGGCATGGTGTACACCAAGGAGTCATCTTGAGGGTCGCGAAGGGGCGATGATTGGCTTGGACCAACTCGGGCCCCACATCATGGAATTGTGGACGGAAAATGCGTCCGGTTGTGCAACAAGGATTTGATCTCTCATGGGTAAAATGGCACCTCTGCAGTGTAAAAGCGTAACTTGTTACTCCACATTAGGGAAGGAGCTATGAACGTGGCAGGAAAGGAACTCCATGAAAGTTCTGGTCAACCTGTGAAGGCTGATTGTCATAGTTTTTCGGAATAAAATCAACCTGCATAGTGCCAAGGATTTATAATCCGAGGTGATAGTTAGAGCATCAAACTTCCCACCTTGCATATAATGAACTTGTTGGGTAATGCTGTTACTCATCCTTTCCTTTGATCCCTTGCTTAGACTCTGAGGATCCCGAAGATCTGCCAATGTATGCAGCCGAATGCCAAGAAGACGTGTTCTACGAGGAACCTGATCTATCCGGAGGAGTTGAAGGCGTGGACTACGAGATCCGCTACGGTGTTGATGAGAACGAGTCCATTTAAGGGTCTAGTTAGTAGTAACTAACGGAGCCGAGTAGCATAACCTCTATAGAATAAGCTGTTGAGCCCCACTCCTAGTCGGAGTTGCTACTTTTAAATTTCCGCTGAACACTTTATATTTTGGTTTGTAAGTTGGATCTTTTGGAAGTCTTGAACTTCTGGTATTGTAATAATAATAATAATGAGTACTTTTGTAATATGGACCCGCAATGTTTCTGCTGCACCACTCTGAGGGATGTGATATTTATGGAACGATGTTCTGTAGATGTCATGCCAACGACTATAGTGTACTACACATGCAGTGGTATGCTGGGTCACCGCAACAGGGAAGCCATCGGGGCAAACAAGTAATAGCTCGCCATCGGCGGTGATATATGATGATGGATAGCATGGTTAATGAGGGGCGATGGTTGAAGGTGAAGGGTTTCGCGACATAGTAAATCGAAATTTTCTATGGATGCGAACAGAGGGAAAGCCAAGATCTAATCTAGGAGATGCAAACAACGAGAGAGATTGGATTAGATCTTCATACCGTTGAAGATTCGCACGTGGATTAGATCTTCATACCCTTCAAAATTTTCTACGGATGCGAACAGAGCGGAACGTTCGTCGGAACGTGGGTGATGTAGTCGTACTCGCTTCTCCTCCTCGCGATTCGATCCGATCTAGCACCGCAAGTGGCGATGCCTCCGTGAGATGCACACGTGCAGCACCTCGACGTCTCCTCCTTCCTCGGTCCAGCAAGTATGGTGGAGAGATGGATTGGATCTACAATGCGACGGCGCGGTGCAATTGGTGGAGAGTTTCTGCAGCAGGGCTTCGCCTACACGCAGTTGAGAGGGAGAGAGAGAGGAGGGCAACAGGGCGACTAGGCTTGAGGGGAAGGTGTGGGGGGGTGGTGCGCCCCCAGCCCTCTTTATATATAGGGGTGGGCGACTGCCCTTGCCCCTCCCCCAAGCCCAAACCGGCGGCCAAAGGAGGAGGAGTGGGGGGCAAGGAAACCCCCCCTTCTAGAAGGTCTAGATTAGGGTTTTATCCCTCTTGGCCGGCTGGGCCCTATGGGGCCTTGTGCCCCTGGCCCAATGCGGCCAGGGCACTCCCTCATAGGCCCATGCCCCCTCCCGGAAGGTGTGGCCACGTTGGTCCCCTTCCGGAAGGTTCTAGAAGCTTCCGGTACAATACCGATTAACCCGGAACAATTCCGAACTCCAAAAACTGCACTTCCTTATATGAATCTTATTCTCCGAACCATTCCAGAATCTCTCGTGATGTCCCGGATCCCATCTGAGACTCCGAACAAAAACTCATAATCCAATTATCCAATCTATCCTAGCGTCGAGACACGTTAAGTGTGTGACCCTGCGGGTTCGAGAATATGCAGACATGATCTTCTATCAATAATCAACAATGGGTCCGAAACCCATATTGACTCCACACATTCATCGATGATCATATCGGATGAACCACGATGCCGGATTCAATCAATCCCATATATATATTCCCTTCATCTCGCGATATTTTACTTGCGAGATTCGATCGTCGATGCATCATACCTAGTTCAATCTTGTTCACACCAAGTACTTTACTCGTTCCGTAATCCGATATCACTTTGTGATTAACTCCTTAACCACATGCTTGCAAGCGGTGTTCATATCGATTACCGAGTGGGCCCGAAGTATATCTCTCCGACTTGGGAGGGACAAATCCCATCTCGATACATACAACCCAACAGATACTTTTGGATCACCTGAGAGACACCTTTATGATCACCCTCTCATAGGATGACGTTTGATGACCTCAAAGCTTTCTTCCGATACCAGGGAGTTGTATTATCTCATGGTCTAAGGAATACAATATTTGACATAAGAAAAGCTTCGCAAAGACGAACACGATGACACGATCTAATTGTTATGCTTAGTTTGGGTCTGTCCATCATATCATTCTCCCAATGATATGATCTCATTATCAATTGACAACTCATGCCTATGGTTAGGAAACCTTAACCATCATTAATCAATGAGCTAGTCCATAGAGGCGTACTAGGGACATGGTGTTGTTCACAAACCACACAAGTATTAAAGTTTCCGCTTAATACAATTCTAGCATGGAATATAAACATTATCATGAACAAGAATTATAATAATAACATCTTTATTATTGCCTCTAGGGCATAATTCCAACAGTCTCCCACTTGCACTAGAGTCAATAATCTAGTTTACATTTGGCAACAATCTCACACCCATGGCACTGAGGTGCTGATCATGTTTTACACGTGGAAGAGGTTTAGTCAATGGATCTGCGACATTCAGATCTGTATGTACTTTGCTGATCTTCAGATCTCCATCTGCTATATAATCTCGGATTATATGAAACTTGCGGTTGATATGCTTGGTCTTTGGATGATATCTTGGTTCCTAAGCGAGTGCTATGGCGCCAGTGTTGTCACACAATATCTCCAGTGGTTCCAACGCACTTGGAACTACGCCAAGCTTCGATGATGAAGTTCTGATCCAAACTCCTTCACTTGACGCTGCAGCCCATGTATTCCGCTTCTCAGAGATCCCGCGATCACGCTTTGCTTGCGCTTCTCCACTCACAGCTCCTCCATTCAAAATATACACGTATCACGTCTCGAGATTTAGAATCATCCTTGTCGGTGTCAAAACTAGCATCGACGTAACCTTTACGACAAGCATGTTCATCACCCCCATAGACTAAGAACATTTATTTAGTCCTATTTAGGTACTTTAGGATGTTCTTCACGGCTGTCCAAATGTTCCACTCTGGATCACTTTGATATCTGCTCGTCAAACTAAGAGCATTGGACACATCCGTCTAGTACACAACATGGCATACATGATGGAACCTATGGCCGAGGCATAAGGCACTTTGCTCATAGCTTCCCTATCATCAGAAGGACACCGAGCCTTGCTCAATATCTTACGACAACATAGGCCTTTGAACCTTTCTTTGCCTTATCCATTCGAACCTTTTCGTAACTTTGTCTAGCTATGTACTATGGCTTAAAGCTATAAAGTGTCTTTGTCTATCTCTATAGATTTTGATGACAAATATATAAGCTTCACCTAGGTCTTTCATTGAAAACACTTGTTCAAATAACTCTTCACATCGTTAAGCATGTTGATGTCATTTCAATAATCAATATGTCATCCACATATAGTACCGTAAACGCCACCGAGCTCCCACTCACTTTCTTGTAGATACAAGCTTAGTAGCAATTTGGAACAAATCCAAAGCTCTTGATCACTTGATCAAAATGAAGGTTCCAACTCCGAGATGCTTGCTTCACCATAAATGGAACGCTGAAGTTTGCATACTTTATCGGCATCCTTAGGATCGATAAACCTTCGGGTTGCATCATATACAACTCTTCATCAATGTTGCCATTGAGGAACGCAGATCTTGACATCCATCCGCCATATTTCATAATCATGAAACGCAGCAATTGCTAATAAAATCCGAATGGACTTAAACATCACTACGGGAGAGAAAGTCTCATCATAGTCAACACCTTGAACTTGTCGAAAACCTTTCGCGACAAGCCGTGCTTTATAGACGGTAACATTACCATCTGCGTCCGTTTTCTTCTTGAAGATCCATTTGCACTCAACGGCCTTTCGGTCGCTAGGAGGGTCCACCAAAGTCCATACTTGGTTTTAGCTCATGGATCCCAATTCGGATTTCATGGCTTCTAGCCATTTCTCAGAGTCTGGGCTCATCATCGCTTCCTCATAGCTCGTAGGTTCACTGTCTTCTACTAACAAGACAACAAGATAGGGTTGCCGTACCACTCGGGAGGGCACGCGACCTTGTCGACTGCGACGTTCGATGTGACATCGTCCGAAGCTTCATGATCCTTGTCATTAGCTTCCTCTATCGTTGGTGCAGGCGGCACTGGAACAATTTCAGGTGCTGCGCTACTCTCCAATTCAAGAGAAGGTTCAATAACCTCGTCTAGCTCTACTTTACTCCCACTCACTTCTTTAGAGAGAAACTCCTTCTCAAGAAAGGAACCGTTCTTTGCGGCAAACACTTTGCCTTCGGTTCTATGATAGAAGGTATACCCAATAGTTTCCTTAGGGTATCCTATGAAGACGCATTTCTCCGCTTTGGGTTCGAGCTTGTCCGGCATCAACTTCTTGACGTAAGCTTCGCATCCCCAAACTTTGAGAAACGACAACTTAGGTTTAGCACCAAACCACAGTTCATACGGTGTCGTCTCAACGGATTTAGATGGTGCCCTATTTAAAGTGAATGCAGCGGTTTCTAATGCATAACCCCAAAATGATAACGGCAAATCAGTAAGAGACATCATTGGTCGGACCATATCTAATAAGGTTCGGTTCCAGCGTTCAGACACACCATTGCGCTGTGGTGTTCCGGGTGGCGTGAGTTGCGAAACGATTCCGCTTGCTTTAAGATGCGTGAGAAAATCATAACTCAAATATTCACCTCCACGATCGGATCGTAGAAACTTAATCTTTCTGTTACGATGGTTCTCCACTTCATTCTGAAATTCTTTGAACTTTTCAAATGTTTTAGATTTATGTTTCATTAAATAGATATACCCATATCTACTTAAGTCATCGGTAAAAGTGAGAAAATAGCGATATCCACCGCGCGTCGAAACACTCATCGGTCCGCATACATCGGTATGTATGATTTCCAACAAGTCCGTTGCTCACTCCATCATACAGGAGAACGGGGTTTTGATCATCTTGCCCATGAGGCATGGTTCGCATGTGTCAAATGATTCAAAATCAAGAGACTCCAAAAGTCCATCAGAATGGAGTTTCTTCATGCGTTTTACACCAATATGACCTAGACGACAGTGCCACAAATAAGTAGTATTATCACTATCTACTTTGCATCTCTTAGCCTCAATGTTATGGATGTGTGTTTCATCCCTTTCGAGATTTAGAAGAAATAAACCATTCACAATAGGTGCATGACCACAAAAGATGTTACTCATATAAATAGAACAACCGTTATTCTCCGATTTAAATGAATAACCGTCTTGCAATAAACAAGATCCAGAAATAATGTTCATGCTCAACGCAGGCACATAATAACATTTATTGAGGTTTAAAACTAATCCCGAAGGTAAAACTAAGGAGAGTGTGCCGGCGCCATCACATCAACTCTTGATCCGTTGCCAGCGCGCCAAGATCACCTCATCCCTCGCAAGCCGCGTCTATTCGTAGCTCCTGCTTTGAGTTACAAATATTAGCAATCGAACCGATAAAATACCTGCACTACAAGCGAGGGCTAGTAAGGAAAACATCAATAACATGTATATCAAATATACCTTTGATGGTGCCAGCCTTCTTGTCCGCTAAGTACTTGGACGATATGCCCAAATGACCCTTGTCCTTGCAATAGAAGCACTCAGTGTCCGGCTTAGGACCAGACTTGAGCTTCTTCTCAGCAGGGGCAGTGCGCTTGCCGCCGCCCTTCTCGAAGGGCTTCTTTGCTCCCTTACCTTTCTTGAAGGTGGGGGCTTTGACCATCAACACATGATTATCCTTTTGATGTCCACTTCGGCCTTGACTTTGCGAAGAGCTCGGTGATCATATCATGGAACCAATCTGATTATGAGTCACTACAAAACTTTTGTAGCTGGGAGGAGTGATTGCAGAACCTGTCAATCTTGAGCTCCTCTGGAATCTTGCAGTCCAGTTGCTCAAGGCGTTGAGTGTAGCCCGACATCTTAATGGCGTGCTCACTAACGGAACTCCCTTCCTCCATCTTGCAGTTAAAGAATTTCTCAGAGATCTCATATCTCTCAGAACGGGCTTGAGTCTGAAACATGGTTTTCAGCTCCTCGAGAATCTCAAAGGGCCCGGGATAGTCTTCAAAACGATTTTGAAGGTTCGATTCCATAGCAAACAACATGATGCTCTTAATCACACCATAATCATCTCTGCACGACTGATAGACAGCTTTCTCATCAGCCGGCACAGTAGCAGCAGGGGCGTCACCAAACGCACTCTCAAGGACATAGTCCTTTTGACCGCCAGAGAGAATGATTCTTAGATTGCGGAACCAATTGGTGAAGTTAGACCCATTGTTTCTAAGCTTTTCCTTCTCAGCAAAAACGTTGAAGTTGAAGTTGGACTTAGCCATTTGATCTACAATATTTGCAAGTACAAATTAGACTATGTTCATGATAACTAGTTCAACTTTTAATCAAATTACTAGATGAACTCCCACTAAATTCAACATCCCTCAAGTTGTTTAGTGAACACGATCCAAATTCACCACACCTAATCCGATCTTCACGAGAAGAGATGTGGTTTCAATGGTGGACAATGAAGTGTCGATCATATCATTCATATGACTCATGCTTAAACTTTCGGTTCATGTGTTCCGAGGCCATGTCTGTACATGCTAGGCTCGTCAAGTTAGACCCAAGTATTTCAGTGCAAAGCGGCTTGCACCCGTTGTATGTGAGCGTAGAGTCTATAGCACCCGATCATCACGTGATGCTTGGACACGACGAACTTTCGCAACGGTGCATACTTGGGGAGAACACAGTTTTTATCTTGATCTTTAAGTGAGGAATCATCTTATAATTCTACCGTCGCGATCTAAGCATGATAAGATACATAAAGGTATAAACATCACATGCATATAACTTTAATGTGACATGGTATAACCAATCTTCGCGCAATGATCTCCATCTTGTGCGTGCCGGCATGATCTCCATCACTCCACCATGATTGCCTCCACCACGAATAGCAACTACAACTATTGCTAACTACTTAGCGATAAAGTGAAACTATTACATGGCGTATAAGAAGTTGACACACAGGCAGGGCCGGCTCTATATTTTTTTGGGCCCTTAGGCGAAGTCGATAAACGGGTCCCTAAAGACAATATATATGTACGTATAACTAGATATATAGATAATATATATGCCAATTTTACTTGCAAAATATTTAAAAGCATATAACCACACGTTCATAGTCGAGATGTCTATAAATAATTGTCAAGCACTAAAGCATTGTGATATTTAGATAGAAAAAATAAAAATGATAGGAAAATATAACAAGTATTTCATGCTAGTGAATACCTTAAAAACACCCTGCCTCCAATTAGTTCATCGACAATTAAGCTTCAGTGCTTCGTAAAAAGCTTCTTCATGCATTTCTAGATGCAAATTCATCGAGGACAGTATCAAGATTAATGTTGTCCAATATATGCTTCTCAATACAACACGTAGCCAAGCCAGGGATTGTTTATCACCACTAGGAGCATCTTGTTCTTCCGCTATATTGTCATTATTAACATTAACATCTGTATGACAAATAAAAGATTGTAATTAGTTATTTATTTACAATTGGAAAAATTAACGCTAGTTAGTTATTTACCGTTTTCCGAGGATTGTTCATTGGCCTCTAAGTTTGCATTTGAATTATTCTCATCATCTTCTCGAGATCAGATTCTTGCCTTTATTTATAATTGTTGATATCAATGCTACTTTTTGTTAGCAAAAACTTATTTAAAGCACCTCTTTGTGAATCAATAAGCTCATTCTCTCTCTTTCTTTTCTTCTTTTTCGCGGCACCCGACAATTGCTTCCCCATCGTAACACCTATCAAAGATTAAATGTGATGGAATTTATATCAAATTATAATCTTAAAAATTATAACCCGAATTGAGAGATTAATTAGAAGGATTAAACCAGGGATTAGATGTAAACTTACAATTACAGAGGCAGGGCAGCACCGCAACAAAAACTAGGAGCAGGGCGGCACCAGGCTGGCGGCACAGATGGCGTAACAGGCACTAGGAGGCGTGCGAGGCGAGGCTGGGCATGGCCGCGTGGGCGCGTGGCTCCTGCTCCTTCGATCTTCCTTCCAGAGTTCCATGCGAGTGGGCGTTTGGCCGCGTGGGTGACTGCGTGCCTGGCGGTGCGGCAGGGCCAAGGGCGACGTTTCGGTTTCGGTTCCAGACTTCCAGGGGTGAGGGCGTTCGGCGAATCGGCGTCTGGCTTTTTTTTAGTAGAACGTTCAGCGTCTGGCTGCATCTCGATCTCCCCTGGCCTGGCTCTTGTAAAGCTAAAAAATTTTGGGCCCCCCTCTGGCCTAGGCCCTTGGCCATGGCACAACCCTGCCATGGGTTAGAGCCGGCCCTGCACACAGGTCATACACAATTATAAAGACAACCATATGGCTCCTGCCGGTTGTATACTCATCGACATGCAAGTCGTGAAACATTACAAAACATGATCATCGCATACAATATACACATCACATCTTGGGCCATACCATATCACAGAAAACACTCCCTGCAAAAACAAGTTAGACGCCTCTACTTTGTTGTTGCATGTTTTACGTGGCTTATGGGAGTAGATGCTAAGAACGATTCTTACCTACGGAAAGCCACAACGGTGATATTATGGTTGCCAAACTCCGGTGTTAATCCCATGACAACTATAGTGAGAGAAACTGGCATCCACCAGCCGCATGTGTGGAACAAGCCACACGTCAAGTGTGGAGCCGGTCTCGCGAACGACGTCGCGTAAGGTTGGCCTAGACCACTTCAATCTCACTATCCTGCGTCATAAGAAGAACACAAACAAGAGGCTTGCAACAGAAAACATCAACGCCCGCAACAACCATGTTGCGTTCTACTCGTGAAACACATCTACGCATAGATCTAGCTCTGATACCACTGTAGGGTTTCGCGGCATAGTAAATCAAAATTTTCTATGGATGCGAACAGAGGGAAAGCCAAGATCTAATCTAGGAGATGCAAACAATAAGAGAGATTGGATTAGATCTTCATACCCTTGAAGATTCGCACGTGGATTAGATCTTCATACCCTTCAAAATTTTCTACGGATGCGAACAGAGCGGAACGTTCGTCGGAACGTGGGTGATGTAGTCGTACTCGCTTCTCCTCCTCGCGATTCGACCCGATCTAGCACCGCAAGTGGCGATGCCTCCGTGAGATGCACACGTGCAGCACCTCGACGTATCCTCCTTCCTCGGTCCAGCAAGTATGGTGGAGAGATAGATTGGATCTACAACGCGACGGCGTGGTGCAATTGGTGGAGAGTTTCTGCAGCAGGGCTTCGCCTACACACAGTTGAGAGGGAGAGAGAGAGGAGGGCAGCAGGGCGACTAGGCTTGAGGGGAAGGTGTGTGGGGGGGTGCGCCCCCAGCCCTCTTTATATATAGGGGTGGGCGGCTGCCCTTGCCCCTCCCCCAAGCCCAAACCGGTGGCCAAAGGAGGAGGAGTGGGGGGCAAGGAACCCCCCCCCTTCTAGAAGGTCTAGATTAGGGTTTTATCCCTCTTGGCCGGCTGGGCCCTATGGGGCCTTGTGCCCCTGGCCCAATGCGGCCAGGGCACTCCCTCATAGGCCCATGCCCCCTCCCGGAAGGTGTGGCCACGTTGGTCCCCTTCCGGAAGGTTCTAGAAGCTTCCGGTACAATACCGATTAACCCGGAACAATTCCGAACTCTAAAAACTGCACTGCCTTATATGAATCTTATTCTCCGGACCATTCCAGAACCTCTCGTGATGTCCCGGATCCCATCTGAGACTCCGAACAAAAACTCATAAACCAATTATCCAATCTATCCTAGCGTCGAGACACGTTAAGTGTGTGACCCTGCGGGTTCGAGAATATGCAGACATGATCTTCTACCAATAATCAACAGTGGGGTCTGGAAACCCATATTGACTCCCACACATTCATCGATGATCATATCGGATGAACCACGATGCCAGGATTCAATCAATTCCATATATATATATTCCCTTCGTCTCGTGATATTTTACTTGCCCGAGATTCGATCGTCGGTACCGTCATACCTAGTTCAATCTTGTTCACAGCAAGTACTTTACTCGTTCCGTAATCTGATATCACTTTGTGATTAACTCCTTAACCACATGCTTGCAAGCGGTGTTGATATCGATTACCGAGTGGGCCCGAAGTATATCTCTCCGACTTGGGAGGGACAAATCCCATCTCGATACATACAACCCAACAGATACTTTCGGATCACCTGAGAGACACCTTTATGATCACCCTCTCATAGGATGACGTTTGATGACCTCAAATCTTTCTTCCGATACCAGGGAGTTGTATTATCTCATGGTCTAAGGAATACAATATTTGACATAAGAAAAGCTTCGCAAAGACGAACACGATGACACGATCTAATTGCTACGCTTAGTTTGGGTATGTCCATCATATCATTCTCCCAATGATATGATCTCATTATCAATTGACAACTCATGCCTATGGTTAGGAAACCTTAACCATCATTAATCAATGATCTAGTCCATAGAGGCGTACTAGGGACACGGTGTTGTTCACAAACCACACAAGTATTAAAGTTTCCGCTTAATACAATTCTAGCATGGAATATAAACATTATCATGAACAAGAAATAACATCTTTATTATTGCCTCTAGGGCATAATTCCAACAGTCTCCCACTTGCACTAGAGTCAATAATCTAGTTTACATTTGGCAACAATCTCACACCCATGGCACTGAGGTGCTGATCATGTTTTACACGTGGAAGAGGTTTAGTCAATGGATCTGCGACATTCAGATCTGTATGTACTTTGCTGATCTTCAGATCTCCATCTGCTATATAATCTCGGATTATATGAAACTTGTGGTTGATATGCTTGGTCTTTGGATGATATCTTGGTTCCTTAGCGAGTGCTATGGCGCCAGTGTTGTCACACAATATCTCCAGTGGTTCCAACGCACTTGGAACTACGCCAAGCTCAGTGATGAAGTTCCTGATCCAAACTCCTTCACTTGACGCTTTTGCAGCAGCCATGTATTCCGCTTCTACTGTAGATCCCGCGATCACGCTTTGCTTGCAGCTTCTCCAGCTCACAGCTCCTCCATTCAAAATATACACGTATCCATGCGAGATTTAGAATCATCCTTGTCGGTGTCAAAACTAGCATCGACGTAACCTTTTACGACAAGCTGTTCATCACCCCCATAGACTAAGAACATTTCTTTAGTCCTATTTAGGTACTTTAGGATGTTCTTCACGGCTGTCCAGTGTTCCACTCCTGGATCACTTTGATATCTGCTCGTCAAACTAAGAGTATTGGACACATCCGGTCTAGTACACAGCATGGCATACATGATGGAACCTATGGCCGAGGCATAAGGCACTTTGCTCATAGCTTCCCTATCATTTACCGTATTTGGACACCAGCCTTGCTCAATATCTTACCTGACAACATAGGCACTGAACCTTTCTTTGCCTTATCCATTCTGAACCTTTTCAGAACTTTGTCTAGGTATGTACTCTGGCTTAAAGCTATCAGGCGTCTTTGTCTATCTCTATAGATTTTGATGCCCAATATATAAGCAGCTTCACCTAGGTCTTTCATTGAAAAACACTTGTTCAAATAACTCTTCACATCGTTAAGCATGTTGATGTCATTTCCAATAATCAATATGTCATCCACATATAGTACCGTAAGCGTCACCGAGCTCCCACTCACTTTCTTGTAGATACAAGCTTCAGAGCAATTTGGAACAAATCCAAAGCTCTTGATCACTTGATCAAAACGAAGGTTCCAACTCCGAGATGCTTGCTTTCCATAAATGGAACGCTGAAGTTTGCATACTTTATCGACATCCTTAGGATCGACAAAACCTTCGGGTTGCATCATATACAACTCTTCATCAATGTTGCCATTGAGGAACGCATCTTGACATCCATCCGCCATATTTCATAATCATGAAATGCAGCAATTGCTAATAAAATCCGAATGGACTTAAACATCGCTACGGGAGAGAAAGTCTCATCGTAGTCAACACCTTGAACTTGTCGAAAACCTTTCGCGACAAGCCGTGCTTTATAGACGGTAACATTACCATCCGCGTCCGTTTTCTTCTTGAAGATCCATTTGCACCCAACGGCCTTTCGGTCGCTAGGAGGGTCCACCAAAGTCCATACTTGGTTTTAGCTCATGGATCCCAATTCGGATTTCATGGCTTCTAGCCATTTCTCAGAGTCTGGGCTCATCATCGCTTCCTCATAGCTCGTAGGTTCACTGTCTTCTACTAACATGACAGTCAAGACAGGGTTGCCGTACCACTCAGAAGGGGCACGCGACCTTGTCGACCTGCGACGTTCGATGAGCGCATCGTCCAAGCTTCATGATCCTTGTCATTAGCTTCCTCTATCGTTGGTGCAAAGTAATGGAACAATTTCAGGTGCTGCGCTACTCTCCAATTCAAGAGAAGGTTCAATAACCTCGTCTAGCTCTACTTTCCTCCCACTCACTTCTTTCGAGAGAAACTCCTTCTCAAGAAAGGAACCGTTCTTTGCGACAAACACTTTGCCTTCGGTTATATGATAGAAGGTATACCCAATAGTTTCCTTAGGGTATCCTATGAAGACGCATTTCTCCGCTTTGGGTTCGAGCTTGTCCGGCATCAACTTCTTGATGTAAGCTTCGCATCCCCAAACTTTGAGAAACGACAACTTAGGTTTAGCACCAAACCACAATTCATACGGTGTCGTCTCAACGGATTTAGATGGTGCCCTATTTAAAGTGAATGCAGCGGTTTCTAATGCATAACCCCAAAATGATAACGGCAAATCAGTAAGAGACATCATTGGTCGGACCATATCTAATAAGGTTCGGTTTCGGCGTTCAGACACACCATTGCGCTGTGGTGTTCTAGGTGGCGTGAGTTGCGAAACGATTCCGCTTGCTTTAAGATGCGTGAGAAAATCATAACTCAAATATTCACCTCCACGATCGGATCGTAGAAACTTAATCTTTCTGTTACGATGGTTCTCCACTTCATTCTGAAATTCTTTGAACTTTTCAAATGTTTTAGATTTATGTTTCATTAAATAGATATACCCATATCTACTTAAGTCATCGGTAAAAGTGAGAAAATAGCGATATCCACCGCGCGTCGAAACACTCATCGGTCCGCATACATCGGTATGTATGATTTCCAACAAGTCCGTTGCTCGCTCCATCATACCGGAGAACGGGATTTTGATCATCTTACCCATGAGGCATGGTTCGCATGTGTCAAATGATTTAAAATCAAGAGACTCCAAAAGTCCATCAGAATGGAGTTTCTTCATGCGTTTTACACCAATATGACCTAGACGAGAGTGCCACAAATAAGTAGTATTATCACTATCTACTTTGCATCTCTTAGCCTCAATGTTATGGATGTGTGTTTCATCCCTTTCGAGATTTAGAAGAAATAAACCATTCACAATAGGTGCTGGCAACGGAGGTGTGCTCCAACGGTTCTGTCATGTATATATAAACAGCTTGCGGTGGTGCAAAACCATGGGATTTGTGCTCGTACCTATGGAGAGGTGTCAATTGAAAATGACATAGTTCATGAGTGACCATTGTTTGGGTTCTTGCCATTTTACTATGTGTTAACCCTAAATTTGTAGAACACATGTCACCATGCGAAAATGTGCATAGCACAATAAAATTTGATAAAGGTTTACGGAAGCAGCATTTTACTAAATCAAATTTTTTTCTTCGGTTTGATTTTCTTAGCTATACACCATAGTAGTTAACTAATATATATATGGTTCAACGAGGAGCAACAATTATGGCCAAGTGGTTAAAAGAGGAGCTAAATTTTGTTGTCGTAGATGTAGGTAACTACCATCAGGAAATAATGGCTAGGAAGGTGTGTTGAATAATTACGGTCGAGTAGTTAGAAAGGATGTAAAAAAAACTCTATAAATGTAGGGTAATTACCGTCATGAAATTAAGGCCGAAAAGTTGTGTGGAAGAAGTTGCCCCGGGTAGTAAATTGGACTCAAAATAAAATACTACTGTAGACATAGGCTAACTCTTGTCGTAAAATTATTGCTAGAAAGGTACGTCGAAGAATTACTATAGAAAAATTGTTACCGAAAGTGTGTCAGAACTAATGTTGAAAAATTATGGCCGAGAAGCCACACCGTAAAATTACTATCTGGAATTATAAACTGAGAAATAAATTGTAGCAGGCCCTAACATGGCGGCTAGAGATTGGTAAACATCTGCACTACAATCATGGTGGAGCACTTCCAAGCCACGAAAGCTTTACGCCTTAATATATAGTATTATATTATACAAGCTGGAGTTTTCTTCAGAAATGCAACTCTAGCATGCACGGACGTTCATTTGCTGTTTTTGCTTTGAGATTTGCATAAAAAAGAATATTTTGCATATACATAGTACAACATCTGACAAATCTATGACACTCTCTCCCACTCCTTTTAACTCTTAATACTAGATTTAAAAGAGTCATATAATTTGAAATAATTATCTAATTAAAAATCTTTTTGAACCAGCGTATTTATTTTTATTAAATGTTTTAAACAAGCCCAAAATTAATAAAATTGAAAATTTAAATTTCGAAACATAATGAAATGTCATGATTAACAATGAAACATATTGTATTATTGGTTTCTTGTTTTTTCTTTAATATATTTTATTTTTTCAACTCCAAGGATTTTGTCAACTATTTTCTAATTATGATGGAAAAAGTTTGAAACATAAAGAAAGAGACTGTTTTCGCAATAAAAAACCACCAAGTTTCATATAATTTTTTTTTTATCAATTTCAAAAATCAATTTTTAAATATTGTCAAAATATAGTTAATATTAGTCTTATTTTAAAGCTCTCTCCGTTAAAAACCCAGATGTGCAAACGGTTTTTAAAATAAACTTGTAATTAAAAATCTATAAGCGTTTTAAACTATACCATGATATGAAAGAAAATAGGCTAATCTACATAAAGGTTGCATGCATTAGAGGAGAGAGAGGGTGGGGCCATGCATGCGATATAGCGTGCACGCCAGCCGTTTTAGAGTTTCCTTGCACATGCAGCAAGCATTTTACATCTATACTCTGCTTTCTTGGCTTGTAAACCTGTTCGTTGCAGCCGACGGTAATTTTTGGCCCTTTAGTTTATGCTGCTTCTCTAGTTCAGATCCCCGTGTCTCTTTCACCGACCTGGCTTTAGCATCTCATTTGTCTTTTCCGAAAGCCTGCACAATCTGCATGCATCACTCACGCAATCTCTATCAGAGTGCTGATTTTGTTTGTGCTGTAAAGACTCCCGCATGAGAGATGAGACCACCGCACCATCTTCTTTGTGTACCATGCGCATCGATTCGGCGGTCCTGATTTCTATACTTGACCATTCCTCGTGCTGCAGGCCTGCAGCATACATATATGGCGCCTGCAGTAGCTAGCGACAGTAGCCGCTGCCTGTAGCCCGTGACGAGATGGCGTCTGGCCTGAGGGTGGTTGAGGAGAGCGCATGGGTGGCCGACGTCGAGAAGGCACTGATGAGCGACGGTGAGCCTTCGGCGGAAGTGGCGCTTTGGCAGTGGCACTCCATCTATCGCGTGCCGGCGTGCATCAAGGACCTGAACCGCAAGGCCTACCAGCCGCAGGTGGTGTCCCTGGGCCCTTTGCACCACGGAGAGCCGCACCTGCTTCCCATGGACCTGCACAAGCGCCGCTCGCTCCTCCACTTGCTCCGGCGCGCGCGCAAGCCGCTACTGGAGTTCCTTGCCGCCGTGGCAGGCGTGGCGGAGCAGCTGGAGGGCGCGTACCAGGGTCTCCAGCTGGTAGACGACGACTGCCACCGCGGCAAGGAGACAACAAGCAGGGAGAGGTTCCTGGAGCTGATGGTCACCGACGGGTGCTTCCTGCTGGAGGTGATGAGGACAGCGTCCGGGTTGGAGGTGAACGACTATGCGCCCAATGACCCCGTCTTCAGCACCCACGGCCTGCTCTACACCGTGCCCTACATCCGCCGCGACATGATCATCATCGAGAACCAGCTACCGCTCCTCGTCCTCGACAAGCTCATGGCCGTCGAGACCGGCAATCATGGGGTACGTAAGCTATTAAGAAAGAAAGGAGCCACAATGAGCCTCCACTTTACCTGTGATATTTAATATTAGTAGTAATTATTCGTACTACTACAAACAAGAATTTGCATATCACAAGATCTAAACATTAAAGTGTACTAGTCAAATGCTTCTTTATTCATGCATGCTTTCCTTTTGATTACTTTCTTTAGTTTATGCACATGCTTTACCTTTTGCACTCCCATGCATAAACTAGTACTAGTACCTAAAGGTGCGACAAGTGATTTTGGCTTTAATTTGATGTGTACTGTAATGTACGTAATGAATGCCGTAACTGTACGGACGCTGTTATTGGCAGCAGAACGAGGACCTGATCAACCGGATGGTGCTGAGATTCCTCTCCCCGGCTGCCTGGCCGCTGGCGACCGGTGTCGGGTTGGCGCTCCACCCGCTCGACATCCTCCGCCGTAGCATACTATATGGCCCCACGCAGACTGCTCCTCCCGCGCCGCCGCATCACTCGGCCCCCGACGACATCATCCGTTCCGCGGAGGAGCTCTACGAGGCCGGAATCCGTTTCAAGCGGAGCCAGACGAGCAGCCTCCTGGACATCAGCTTCCGTCGCGGCGTGCTCCGGCTGCCGGCCATCGTGGTGGACGACACCACTGAGTACATGCTCCTGAACCTGATGGCGTTCGAGAGGCTCCACGCCGGCGCCGGCAACGAGGTGACCGCATACGTCTTCTTCATGGACAACATGATCGACACGGCGGCGGACGTGGCGCTGCTGACCTGCCGGCGGATCGTTCACAACACGGTGGGCAGCGACAAGGCGGTGGCCAAGCTCTTCAGCGGGCTGTCTAGGGACGTGGTGCTAGAGCCGCACAGCGCGCTGGACGACGTGCACCGGCAGGTGAACGCCTACTGCCGGAAGAGGTGGAACAGGTGGCGCGCCAACCTGGTGCACACCTACTTCAGGAGCCCATGGTCGTTCCTCTCCCTCGCTGCCGCCATCTTCCTTCTCGGCATGACCATCATGCAGACCATCTACACCGTCCTCCCGTTCTACCAGGATGCAACCCCCACCTAGCTTACTAGCTCATCATTGCATGTCATGGTGTTTTTTCACGTGTTTTACTTGCTTCAGGTTTCTTAAATCTAAATGTAACCAGATACTTACAAAAAGTATCATAGATATCCAAATATCCTTGAATTGAATATAAGAATGCATTGTATTCAATCTCGTTATTCCTGCAAATAGTACTTTTGAAATTCTTCGTGTAACACGGGCAACCTTCTGCCAGAAAACCATATACTCCCTTTGTCTTAAAATAGACGTATCAAATTTGTTAAAATTTAGACGAATCTAAATACTATTTTAGTATATAGATTCATTTAAATTAAAAAAATATAAGACATCTATTTTGAGACGAAGGGAGTACTAGTTATAAGCTAAAAAAATATCCTTACAGTATCGTACATGAAGGGAAAAACTGCCAACGATAATATGTTAGTGAGAACCTCAAGGATTCTCTTTCTTGTAGTAAAATACAGTTATGCATCAAATAAATTTAGCAGAAAAGGTAAATATTTATAAGCTAACACATGATACCTTTTAAGAAGATGAAAATGCATGTATTAGCACATATATACCGATATTTTCATACCAATCTCAGCACTGCATAATTGGGACTATGGGACACTGTCCATCGGCTAGAACTCGTCCAGTTGACCAATTGCCGCACATGCCGACCACCATCATGGAAGATAGGAGCAGGAATTTGAAGTAACCAACCCCAATACACCATATTATCAACTAAATATATTAGTACAGGATGAAATCGAAATGACAAAAGCAGGGGCAAACACCATGGTAGAGACAGGCGGATCTCGTGCCTACCGCTAGCTGCCTAGCTCCAGGCAGCTAGCTAGTTTAACCTTCTTAGTAAATCTTCGTTGCTTACTTACGAAGGGGGTCAGTGCGGTTACCGGTACCTGTTGGTGGAAAAGCAGCCCTGTATAAGACACGGAGCCGGAGGAGTATCTCGTGACGGTGATTGGCCTCTACTCAGAATGCCAGAATAGAAACCGAATATAACACAAAAGATTAGCCCGACGGTGTCCTGTGCCTGACACTGACACCCATGAAATCCCCAAAATAGTTGCATGTGCTTCGTCCGCTTATTCAAGCTGGAATTGGAGAATTTGGTGGAGATAACGCTGCTGAGAGCTCGTGGAGACTGGAGTCGGCTATCCCGGATGTGTATGTCGTGAGAGCGGCACTAAGAAGGGGGCAAGGACTGGGAGAGGCAGAAAAAAATGTAGAAGCGTGTAGGGGTGTGGTGCGAAAGTGGCGGGCATAGTGGAGAATAAAGAGTCACCTGCCCGTTCGTTTGCCTCGGCAATTACAGCCTTACAGGTCGAGTGTCAATGGACGATGCATGAATGTTGTGGAGAAGACGATGGGGCCGCCTGCCGCAACGAAGTAGCCCGGGCGTAAAATCTATCTATTTATATACTACTAGTTGAATGCCCGTGCATTGCAACGGGAGAATAAATTCTCGCACGTCCTAGCAGTCTAAGTATGAGTTGCTACGAGTTAGACAATGATGAATGTTGTCATTTGCATATTTAAGTATATAATATCTTGTTATTAGAATTAAATTTTACTTTGAAACTTCCATTCGTGTATTGTCCTTTGAACAAAACGTATCACCATATTGATTGTTTGTTCTGTTCTTCTAGTTTCTTCTTCTCTGATTTTTTTTCATTTGTGCTTTGTTGTAGTCAATAGCTCGTGAAGTTGTGATATTGCCTTGTGAAAATTGATGTTAATAATTTTCTTTCATGGCTACCTCGCCTAATTTTTCTCCCCTTGTCTTGGGTTTCCTTTTTACATGTAAAATACCAATGAGTTATAACAACAGTAAGATTAAATGAGTTTTTTAAGGGCATGTATAATGTTTTTTACCATGTTCGTGGTTTCATTTTACTGGTCTAATGACGCAACTGAATCAGAGAGCTATTGGGCATGAACATCTGTCAGTTTTTTTTAGAATAACAGGGGCATCGCCCCCGGCTCCATTTCATTGAAACGAAAGTCGGATCAAACAGGGGTCAAAAGCTAAGCATTTTGCCAACAACACAGCAAGCGCACGGAAGTTTAGTACAAAAGGAGGCACCGACTGCCTGGCACACCACAGACCTAACAGCACAAAAACAGATGACAGACTAAGTCTGAAACTAAAATTAAAACTAAAACTTCAGAAAAAAGGCTGTGCCCCAGAGTTTGTAGCCCCACGACCGACTGATCTTTTTTCACAGAATGACGATGTCGGAGTCCAGGACGGAGGTTGGAGTTGTCCAGGTGCCCGGGCCAGCCACCTTCTTCGGAGTCGGACATCTCATGAGAGCATCAGAATGGGACGGAGCATATCTCAACCACTTCCCAGCTGGGGCAGCTCTCGCAGGATCGAAGTCACGAACAGGCAGAATATTTTCGCGCCCTCCAGCATGTGGTCCTTGAAGATCAACCTCCATCGCTTGATTGAGCACATGATCCTATAAAAATATGTTAGTAGCACACGGTTATTACTATGAAAATGCCAAAATGTTTTTTAAGTGATTGCCAGGCATCAATTGTCGTCTCTTATGCAACGCAGAGACCAAAAAACATTGAACTGGTTGATGGCCTATTCCAAGTCATGCAAGGGATCACTTGCCATCCATTGCTTTTCAACACTTCATCCAGAAACAAAGGCAGAAGTTTTATGATAGATAGCACTGTAGTGTATCATTTACTCCGGGCCTTCAATTTTTTGGAAGACATCCATTTCCTCATGTTTAGTTTTTTTAACGGTCCTCATGTTTAGTTGAGTGCCTTTATTTTCAAAAGAGGATTGCACAACGTTCTCTGAATGTGTTCTCCTGTCACCCATTAATCTGGAGTAAGAGAACTAACCGTGAAAGAAACTTCCCTTCACACTTTTGTGTTCCTCAATGCACTCCTCTTGATGCTCATAAATAAACACATAAGAAGAACATTGGTAGAATAACCAGTAGTAGATAAAATAAATTTATTGTTCTGGTTCTTTACATTGCTAGTCCGATATGATACTGAATATTACCACTTACCTTACCGACATCAACATATATCTTATCCCGAGCCGCGTCCAACTGATAATTAAGCAAGCAAGTATTGTCAGTGTTAATCGCGGAGAAAACGGGGAGCAATCATGTACACTTGTAGAGGTTATGTGCTACTGGTCTGAAACTTCAGTTTGAGAGGCATGTCCACCAACGTTGTTATGCCACCTGAAATAGAAGAATTTGTAGAGTTATGAAGGGGAGAGGATACATACTTAATTACACATTCCTGCTAAATCAACCTTAATCCAATTCAACTAAAAAGAAAGCAACCAGTAATGTTGCTTGTTGGATGAACTCCATTATCAGAATGCAACTGTTAATTTTAGGGGAAGTAACAGTAGTAAAATCTAGCAAGCAATCTGATTAGTAAGCGTGTCGACGCCGAGATCCCAGTAGGCTCCTCCCATGCACAGCTCCTTTTTTTATATAAATTGAAGACCAGAAATCTGATTAGTAAAATATTTGTATATAAGAGAACGTTTGATATGCCAAATGTAACATTCAAATATGACAACACTTGACAAAATTACCAGGCAAACCATAGACCGAATTCAGGTGTCATATGCAAACCAATAACAACAAAATGTTGCATGAATCAATCATATGACAGGATGGGGATTAGGTGCAACGATGAGGATATAGAGCAGCCCACACCATGTGTGCAAAATCACGGCTGAAGTGTGAAACAACCCACACTATGTGTACAAAATGACAACTGAAGTGTGAAACTGAACTGCAGTAGAACATACCACCGTCTCTACACTGATGACGAGCTCACTGGTTACACATTAACTCAAACACATGGTGAGCAGCTCCAAGAGGTAAAACGTGGGCAAGACTGGAACTGGATTCCGGCTGGAACTCGGCGGCAGTGGAGCAGGGACGGAGGGGCGGCGTAGCGCGACGCTCGCCTCGCACCGGCGACAGGGGAGCAGGGACGGAGGGGTGGCGCGGCGCCATGTCGAGGACGCCGGAATCAGCAGTTCCGGTAGTATACCACGGGTAGGAGCACCCCTCCGACAGGAAATAGGTGGATGCTTCGTGCAAGGCCCTCGACTATCGCCGATGCCACTCGGGTCCGGGTCGTCGCAGCAGCGCGAGGCCCCTCGCCTGAGTGCCCATCCGACAGGGAGATGTCGTGCGCCCCCATCCTACTCGAGCCCGTAAGCTCCGCCCTCCTCCGGTTCGTGAGCCGCCGCCGCTTCCGTTCGGCTTCCTCTGCGTCGCCGGCGGCCGCTGCCTCTGCTCTCGACCTCGACGTATGCGACGCCGGACCGCCTCCTCTGCTCTGGCCGCGCGAGGTTGGGCTCAGATCGACTTGCGGTGGCAAAAGTGTAGGAATTTCATACGTGCAGGGGCAAACTTGTCCGAAAAATTTCGGACGGAAAATTCAGACAGACGTAACTACCTCTGGAGAAATTAGATAGATAGTTAAATGCCCGTGCGTTGCTACGGGCCGTTGAAATCATGAACCGTTTTTTTTTTACCATTGGTGCACATACTAAGATAGACTATATGCACCTACTATGATGATATTTATTTTATATTATATTTTCGCGGATCTTTCAACAATTACCCATTGCGTTTTATGTTGATTATTCATTTAATAACATTGGAAAAAAAAAATTTGTTCCATCCAAGTATAAAAGTTTTATAGAACAAATTGTGGCAATTTCTTTATTTGTGTAAAATCCTGAGTTTTTCGTTCCATTCAAACTTGACGACGTCGGACCTATTATTTTTAGAAACAGTTTTGTTCTTGAAAAAGAAACACATTTTAGAAGGTTAAAATTTTATATTACTGTATTTTATTTTATCTCATTTTTTTTTTAAAAGCTAGATACACGTAGATGGACATCACTTACGAGTCACTCTCCCTTGACTCGTCCTATCCCCACGGCCTAGCTAATTCTCCCATCGTCTACTGATGTGGCCACCGTATGCTCTCGCCGTCCACCATGATGCCTGTGGAGGCTCTTGGCGTGCTGGGTGGCATTGGAGAGTTGCTGCAGGAGGCGACACTGCAGAGAAGGGCGCGTCCGATGGCGTCCCTGGCGGCGGCAGGGACGGAGCCGAGCTGCGGAGTTCCATGTGTGACGACACGAGCTGGGTCCATGCCAGTACGCCGGAGCAGACCAGGACGCCGGTGATTGGTGGCTGTAGGTACGGAGGCGAGCTGGGTGGAGGCGACGCAGCAGGTCCTTTTCCTCCTACCGGGCGATGTCATCTGGGCGATGGCGGTGCTGCAGGTCATGTTCCTCCCACCGGAGGAGGGCGGCGGCGCGGGCAAGGAGGCGTTGATGTAAGAATCATCTATGTCTGATCTTGGCTTTATTTCCTCTCTGATTTTGCAAACAGCTCGCTGCAAACTTGCTATTGGAAAATAAATATAGTACTCCTACAGATGTATACGCATGACATATGCTTGTTGAAATTCCCAGCAAGGCAACTTCTGAATAACCTGTAATCCTACATCTATTTTTAATCTCGTAGATGAATCCACCCAGTTGTTGATGATGCAACGGATGATGAGGTTTACATATGGCAGCTGTAGATGTATACGCATGACACATGCTTGTTGAAATTCCCAGCCATGCAACTTCTGAATAACCTGTAATCCTACATCTATTTTTGATCTCGTAGATGAATCCACCCAGTTGTTGATGATGCAACGAACGATGAGGTTTACAGATGGGAGTTTGAAGCAAATCAGTACACCGTCGAGCGACGACTGAACTACAACAAATGGTTGGTACTATATCTTCATCTCTTTACATTGTTTCTTACGTAGGTTTGCATGGTATATTTGTATCCATTACATTTTAAAAGATATAATAATCATGATGGAGTCTGCTCAAATCTGGTCTAGCTAGTTCAAGTGCTAAGTATTTCCTTGTAGACTATGTTTGGTGTTGTCGTGACTAATGACTCGGTTCTTTTCCGCTTCTTTGAATTCTTTGTCTTGTCATCCTTGATGGCGAGGATCTTGATGTTACTTTTTGCGGTTGCTCGTGACAATGCGACATATAGTTGACCATGAGAGAATACCGGCTCCGGTAGGTACACGCCGACAATCGGGATTGTCTGCCCTTGCGCCTTGTTGATTGTCATGGCAAAGCTTAGTCTGATCGGGAACTGCTTCCTTCTGAATTTGAACGGGAACATGTCATCGTCGGATGGGCATAAAGGTATCCGAGGAAGAAAAAACCTCTCTCCTGCATGCTGTCCCACGACGATCTCCGCGTCGATGGCGTTCCTCTGGAACTCACGGATCACAAGCCTTGTGCCGTTACACAACCCGTTAGCTGGGTCAATATTCCTTAGTAGTATAACGGGGCAATTTTTCTTCAGTTTAAGCACGTGTGGGGGCATCCCGTTAGGAGTTAGCGAGTTCAGAAACTCGGAAGGGTAGTATCCATGCGGATCGTCCTCCGCACTATCGAAGCTATAGTAGATCATCTCCTCGCCATGAAAACGCTCAATCATGTGCATGTTTATTCCATCTACGTTGTCGTTCTTTGTGGATAGGATTGCTCTAGAAGTCATGTAATGCGGGTTGTCCATGTTGTGGTCTAGCTGAGGAAACACATGGTTGATCAGCTTCATTATGTCAGCCACGTCGTCTCCCGTAGAGGACACACAGATATCTTCCGGAAGCCGGATGTTACCTTCCTCGTCGGTTTCCTCAATACCGTTACCTATCCTCCGTAGGTAATCTGCAAACCACCGGTCATTTTGTGCCCTCATGTTCTTGACGAGCCTTAGTTGGCGCATGCCCTTCCATAAGTTGGATCTCCGCAGACTTGCGTCGATTATCTGACCACGTGAACCTTTTCGTACTACTGGAAGCATCTGTCTGAAGTCCCCGCCGAACACTATAGTCTTGCCTCCGAAAGGTCGGTTCCGACAGCCCATGATGTCACGCATGCTTCTGTCTAGCGCTTCAACTGCCTGACGTTTCGTCATGGTTGCCTCGTCCCATAGTATGAGCGAAGCCATCCTCAGGAGCTTGGCTGTCCCACTCTGCTTAGTGAAGTTGCATGTTGCCCCTTCTTCAAGGTTTAGTGGGATCTTGAACCTTGAGTGCGCTGTTCTTCCTCCTGGCATGATTGAAGCGGCGACACCCGACGTTGCTGTGGCCACCGCGATCTTTTTCTCTCCCCGAACCCTAGCGAGCAGTGCTCTGTAGAGGTATGTCTTCCCGGTTCCTCTCGGACCATCGACGAAGAATACGCCCCCATTGCCGCCATCAACTGCCTTAAGTATCTCATCATAGGCAAGTTGCTGCTCGAGGTTTAGAAATGCTGCCGGTGATTCGTCTTCCTTGTCTACCGTGATATTCATTTCCTCAATGACCTCCCTAGCCTCGCCTTCTGTGTTGTCATACGTCTCGTCGATGTCTGGGAGAGGGAACGACTTTATGTCTTTCCCCATGGACTATAGCATGCCCCTGATATCAAGCAACACCTTCTGCTCCACAGCTTTTGGACACTTGTATTCCCGTCGGTAGTCGTCAGACATCGCCTCTAGGTGCCTATCCCAAAGACCGCGCACATCGTCAGGCTCACAGAATACCAAGATTGTTGCGAAGAGCCTCCTGAGTGAGGCTGGCATGGCGAATTGTTCTGACTCAGTAAGACACTCGTCAAGCGTGTTGTCGGCCTCGATGAGACCTCTCCTCTCTGCGGCTTCATGAAATGTAGCACATAGCACACCATCCACGGTTTTTAGATCTTCGAAGGACTTTGAGCCGGGTATGTGATTTAGAAGCACTCTTAGAAAGTACCGCTCGCCCTCGGCAGGATGGGCTGTCATGATTCATCCTACTTAGTGTTCCCTAGTCCTTATCTTCCAGTATTTTCCTGTAATTTGCCACGTGAACCTCCCCGGAAAATCTCTGTAAAGAATATCTCGAGCCCACGCGTACTTCTCATTAGCTTTGAAATACTCTATCAGCATGGATGTGCTCTCCCTAGCGGCAATGTCGTTCAGGTTGTCTCCTGCTTTGAACGTGACCCTTTGCATATCTGGGAGATGAAGGGGGAGCTGTAAGACCGCCGGGTGGTTCTCACAGAGCTTGAAGCCGAATATCCTCCACATGGCCTCTGGTGGAGTAATCCACCTTGCGTCAACGTATCTCTTGATCTCGTCTATGTTACCTTTGTCGTCAGGAGTGTCAATATTGAACGAAGTTTGATCGTGGCCCTTGTATATGTACTTATATAGGTACTTGACAGCCTTTATGCTAGAGCACACCTCCACGTTGATGTGGCAGTCGAACATCCGCAAGAGGTAAGGGTTGTAAGGCACAACCCATCTATTGTCCAACATCTGACCGCGGACGTTCACGCAATAGCCGTCCTTTCGTCTCCGATAGACTGGATATGAGTCCTTCCCCTGTACGGTGGTCTCGTTGAATGTCCGTGGGTACCTACACTTGCACGACCCGTCTTTCATGCACACGTTGTTTGGCTTGAGGACACCGCATGGGCCGTGCATCATATGCTTCACGACCATTGTGTATAGTTCCGGGTACTTATTCTTGTTCGGGAGCTCGGCCGATATGACATGGTCGTATTGCTCTGGCACAAGGAGCTTATATCTTGGATCCATGATCAACATGAAATGGGCATTGTGGGAGACCCCTCTTTTGGAACTCGACCACGTAGACATACGCCTTGACAACTCCTAGGATATTCTTCTTTGTTAGCATCTCTTTCATCGTCTCCAGCTTGGGCCTAAACACTCGGACCACAATGTCTGGTCGGTCTTGTGCGGTTTGTCCCGGAAGCAACGCATCTTGTATCTCCTGCCAGTTTGGGTTACAGGTCATTGTCAGGAAGATGTCAGGCTTGCCGTATGTTTGCACCAACGCCATGGCATCCATATGCCTTTTTTTCATGTCTCGGAATCCCCCCTTGAACGTGGAAGGTAGAACAATCCTTGTTCCAACGGCGCTTGCTTCAGTCTCTCCGGCTATGATGCTATCCACAATTCCTTTATATAGATCGGCACGTATCTCCGGCTGGTGACTCCTGACCCAATTCAACCTACAGCCCTCGATCTTTATGTACATGTCGACCGCAAACTGTTGGAACAGACGGCCTCCATGCAGTATGGGGTTGAATATAGCAGGGCGTGTCTGTAGTCGGCAGTAGTAGTCCCTGACGGAGACACATAAACTGCCACCTCCCTCTGCGGTAATGAAAGAAAGAAGAATGTTAGGAAACATCCGAGAAGGATAAATATAATAAATGCAGAAGTATCTTGAATATGTTTACCTGGATCGTCGTTACGTCCTGCTCTTGGTTGTTGCGCAAGGTACCAATGCACATTATGTTTAGGGATATTTGGATGCCAACCGAGCTCCCCCTTTGGGAAGAATAGGGGGTACGATAGTGGGTCATAGCATCCTTGTGTTGCCTGTATACTATGCCTCTCGTTGTTGTTACCGTAGAGTGTAATGCTGCGCTTAAACCTATTTGCTAGGTCGCTGCCCTCGACCCAGATAGCAGCCACTTCAGACGACACCGGTAGATTGAATGTCCGTTGGTCTTTCTTCTGGTCGGTGTTCAGTTCTATACGGCAGTTCTCGAGGTTGTCCTTGTGGGCGCCCAAACACCTAAACCGCTTTCAGTAGGGTTTGCTCTCAGTATGTCTGCAACCTTCTGGACGACCTCTTGGTCGAGACCTTTGGTGGCTTCCTTGCGATGGGTCATGTTTGGATCATCGTCGTAGAAGTATAGCTGTAGGTGTTCTGGCTTAGAGTTTGGTCCGCACGTTGTGGTACAATGATCCTTGCGCCCGGAATGTGTACACTCCGGACCTCATGTTAGTGCAGTCGTTGTCGAGGCTGACACCAAGGGTCGTGAAGGAGAAGTGGCCAGTGAAAAATCGGATGCTCTCTTGAAAATGACGTGAGTCTGTGTCCTGGCTAGACCATAGTCTCATCAGCTCCGGGATAGGTTCTGGTTGTTGATCAGCTAGCTCGATCTTTCCTTCTCGATAGCAGAATCCGTCGGTCTCACGCTCGAACTTCTTGGCATGATGTAATTCGATGCAGTACTTGCTTTAGGATATGTGTCTGCAGGTTCGAGAACACAAAGTCGAAAGGATCGATAGATTCCGGGCTTGATGAGTCTGTCGTTGTATTTGTGTCCATGCGATCTTCGTTGAAACCTACATGGATTGGTTGTCACATCAGTATGTTTGTATTAACTCGTAACAGAGAATGCCAATGGGAAGGATAGTATAATTACCTTCATGGGCATACATGTAGCATTCCTCATCCATGAGGTCGTCGGAATTGGCATTCTCGTCCATGATTCCGTTAATGAATGCCTCCATTTCTCCTACAACATTCTTGCTCCAGTAAGTACAATCAGGATGTGCCATGACATAAATAAAGGGAGTAAAGATGGGTGTGTTACCGTCGGTCCTGATGGTATACTCAGGCGTTCTCGTTGAAGGGGATGTGGGAGGTGAAGCAGTTTCTTCTCTGGTGGGTGTTCCCTGTGTTCTTGATGCCGGGTTTATTGTTGGCAAAGTTGCTGCAATTGGGCACGACATTGCGATGGATTCTTTGCACGGGGTGTTCCTCCTAGCCGCAGCCTTTTCCCTACGTTGATCAAGCATTACTGCCCTCCCCTCTTGGCTTTTCCTTTGTGTTGATATTTGTTTGGCTTCTCTTCTACGTGCATTAGTGTCTTCCTTTTGCTTATCCGTCAAAATATTCTGTTTAGCTCTATAATTGGCTCTTCTACGTGCATTATTCTCTTCCCTTTTCTTCTCCTTTTGGTTAGGGATTCTCCTAGCTCTATCAGGATCATGTCTTGCTTGATTTATATCTTCTGAGATAACTGAAGAGGGGTTCTCTGTCCAGAAAGATGGTTAGATGTTCATACTGTATACTATTTCTGGAAAGTAATGTTTCTGGAATATAAGAGCATTGTATAAATTGTATGGTAGTACTGTTAATCATGACTTCTGGATTCTTTATAGTTCGTATGTCACCATCGCCATTTTGCATCATTGAGATTACTTGATCAATACCCTTGGCATGTTCATCATCATTGCAGAATGGTGGTGAATCTGTGCCTTTGTTGGTTGGACTCAATGAATGCCAGATGCCTGTCCATGAAAGATAGCTAGCTTTACGTATTGTATATTTTTTTTGAAATGTCTTGGTATTTTATAAATTCAAGTATTACCATCAATGAGGATTTTTTTCTGCTTTAGATATTCTATGTGATCGTTGCCGATGTTCATCTTGGATGTGCCTTCTTTTGATGATATTGAATCAGTTTTTCTCTGTTTTGTCGAGAACTCTTCGTTACGACGATGTATAAATAATTGTCTTTCTCCCGGCGACATAGGCTTTCTTTGTCTTTCACTTAAGGTAGATGTACCAACTTCTTCTTCCATCCTTATTTCTGGCTCTAGTTCTGCATATTTCTTAGCCTCTTTCTTTGTTTTGTTTAGCTGATATTCTTCACGTTGTTTTTTCAGTCTTTCTTTCTTTTCTTCATCAGTCATCCGTGCATACCTCTCTCTATCTCTTTTTCGTTTTTCTTCTTTGGCATCCATTACTTGAGATTGTGAACAAAATGGTTTTCCTGCATTAGTATTTGTATATGCTGTAATTGTCAAACTTGGATAGTATTAATTACATTGTAATAAATCAACTATTTTAAACATATCGCTTTCATTTAATTCAAACATAGCATGTACTCTGCTATGCTACATGATGGAACAGCTGCTAATGGAGATGTTTAGATTGAGCAGAAATCAAGTGTTCAGGTGGAGCATGTTATTAGTTCAGGTGATTTATCAGAAAAGGAAAATATTTCTGTTCATGATGCACCTATTGTAGAGGATCCTCACAGGCCTAGGAGGGATGGATAATATTAATTACATTGTAATAAATCAACTATTTTAAACATAGCACTTTCATTTAAATCAAATATAGCATGTACTTTTGTATTGCCGCTGATAAATTTAATTTTTACATGGCAGTTTATAAGATTGTTGAAGAATGTTTGTTGAGGAAGATAATGAACGTACCTGATTGAGGCGACATGGATAATTACTATGTTAAGAAGGTTAATTGAGCGAGAGGTATCAGAAGTACCAGATGTGATCGAGCGAGAGGTATCAGCAGTTCCAGATGTGATTGATGCGGCATCAGTCAACTTGAAACTTTATCTCGTCAGTTGAGGCAAGAACAATAGTATAGTATCAAACTGATGCAATCAAAGGATGTTCTTATGCGATGGATTTAGTGGTGCTTGGCGTGCTAGACAGCACGTCTTCATGTTTATTTATATTAGAATTTGCTCTAGACTGAGTCGGATTAGGATTCCGTAGCTTAGTAGTAAATATTGCTTCTCAACTTGGTAGTATTCACCGATTCCCTGGTTTATCACGTGATATAAATCTCTCTTGTGTGAGTCGGATTAGGATTCCCTAAGTAAGTAGTATTAGGTCCCCTCAACTCAGTTGGACTTTTGATTAGCACTCTTTTTAACATATCAAAACTGTATTAAGATTTTGTATAATTGTGCCGGATGGAGTTCGCGCCGAGGCCGGCGTTGGCCAGGTATACGCACATGTCGATCAACTGGTACCAGTTGTGGCAGTTGGCGAGGACGTGGGCGTTGAACCGCTGCGGCACGTCGTGGATGTACAGGTACCGGCCCCGGCAGGGGTCCTTGTCGT
Source organism: Avena insularis (assembly GCA_023614405.1). Classification (NCBI taxonomy): domain Eukaryota; kingdom Viridiplantae; phylum Streptophyta; class Magnoliopsida; order Poales; family Poaceae; genus Avena; species Avena insularis. The sequence goes on along the minus strand of CM042691.1, from coordinate 374,895,609 downwards.
TCTCGTCCACGTCGCTGTGGCCTGCCGCGGCGGAGAGCGCGAGGTCCGAGGCGCTTGTCGGGAGCTTCTTCAGCTGCTCCTCTTGGAACATAAAAAAACTCGGAACGAATGACCGAATGAAAACAATTTCAATCAAAAAACATTTCTGAATCGAACCCTGGTCAGTACTGTGGGAGGGTACTATGATACCACTACGCCAGATGCGCTTCGATGCGTAAAATGCTCCTGTCATCCTATTAATAGGTTAAGTGACATAATGATTAGCATGTAATGGAAATCACTATGGACGATTCAAGCTCCTGGTAAGATGAAGATAATCTTGTGGAGGATTGCCCGTGATTGTTTGACCTACTGGAGTTCAACCGCAGAGAATGAACATTCCGTATAGTTCTCATGTGTCCTTTTGGTATTCAGTCAAGGTAAACTATCTGGTCAAGCTTTGTCGGAAATCTCTGATGAATATGAAACAGCGGCTGTTCGAGTTTCTGAAAAGGGCCGATGAGCGTCGGGAAACATTTTGGTCGTGACACAATGATGTTAGGAATGACAGAGGTCTTCTGCACCCTGATCATGTTGCTAGGAAGGTAAAGACATATGTGAAAAATTATATTTTTATACTGCTTCGAATCGAAATCAACTAACAGGTGTGATTCCACCGTTTCTCTAGAAGCAATCGGATGGGATAGGGTATAGTGGTACGGGATTTATCCATGGCATCACTTCTCCTGAGCTGGCTAAAGCAATGGCCATCCGAAGAGCGCTGCATAGTATTGCTGACAATGGATTCAGAGATATCATTTTGGCTTCCAATTGACTATCAGTAATTCAACTCATCTGGTCTCCGGTGATGGATCACTCTACTGTTGACGCGGTGGTGGCTGACAACAAGACTCGACAGGTTTGCATACCTGTCTATTCAAACATTATGGGCACAAGATTAATATTGCTGCTCATATCTTAGGTCACAATGACGATGCTTCTGTTTGTAATCTATCTTTGAATGTTGTTCCGGAATACATCTTGGAAGTAATATGTAATGATGTTCCATATATAATCAATAAAATGCTTTAGTTCTCACAAAGAAAAGGTCAGTGACCATAGACTCGTACATCCCAGTAACCATAGCGCACCGTAAACCTTAAGCATACAAAAACCTAGAAGACAGAATGGTCAATAGAAGATCTTCACCAAAAATATACAGAATAGCTTGGCGTTTACAAAACAAACACATCAGTATATACGCTATGTGAATTTGTTCTGGCAGGTAAATCTATGTTATGACAAGAAGATTAGCATCACTATTGTCTATGGCTAAACCTATGTAGTTCCTGAAAGATGCACAACCTAAGCTTTGAGGAGCTTGTTGATAGAGTTGGATATGTAGCTTCTCTGTTGGTCTTCATTGCCTTTTGATCCTCATTTCTTCACTTTCATATTGTTTATTTTTTCTTGATACAATTGATAAAATCAAGGACACCAGAAGGTATGTTGTCTTCACATTCGTTCTCCTTGAATGTTAATAGCTGTACCAAATTTCGTTTCCTGAGATCATAACCATCCTATACATTGTATAAACAAATAAGATCAGCATCTCATGTTCAAAAAAGATAATGATTCAAATAATTATGATATATTGACCTTAAAAAATGTCGAATGAACTTGAAAATGATAATAATGCAGGAGTGAAAGTGATCGTGTGGAACAACAATCATTATTTTGTTAAAGTTGACCTGTGCGACACAGCTGCTGCTTCTGTAAGTTTAATGGATGGAGGCTATATTCCAATATTGGTCAAAGGCCATTCTTTTGTACAAGTTTTTTCACCATTCTTTACGTAGTGCCTGGTAGCAGCTTTAATGTTTTGTGTAAAGTGATGGAAAGTTGTAAGAAAATTAAAGTATCGTTGTCTCACAGGAAACTAATATAATAGTAAATAGAACTTGGTTCCACAATAACCCATTGGAGGCTAGCAATAGGTTTGAACATGAAGCAAAACAACACTATGCTAAACCTATGTAGTTTCTAAAAGCCGAGTATAATAATTATAAGCAAGTAAGAAAAGAACCACATGTTTTAGAAAGGTAATAACTAAAATGCTGGTGGTATTGTGACCTTTAAAAATGGCAATTGTAGTCTTTCGTCTTTCCATGTTGACATGAAGAGTGTAACAAGATATCCAGACAATTCCCTGGTATGACATATAAAAAACCAATAAATATAGGTAGTACATATGCAGCAAATCAAATACTCTGTATATAATATCTCTTAAAAATGTTACCTTTTCTGACCTGAAATATCAGGTACTATTATTTGTTGCCATAGGAAAATGTTCTCGTTCCATATAGACCCAGGGCATGCCTTTGACATGGCTTTTGGTAAGTGTTCAGCAATCCATAGAAGTCTGTGAACATATTTTGCGTGTGGGTTGAGTTGGTACTTGGGCTCAACAGGAGTAGGGTCCAAAATATAGACAGTTCTAGTATCTTTGTCTAGTGTGAACAGAATAAAATCACTGCCAGATTGTTTTATTGGAATATAAATCTGAAAAATATGCTTGATATTAGATGTAGAAAAAAATAATAGTTATAGCGACACATAAAGTGAAGTGGTCTTACCATTTTGCATGATGCAACACTATATTTCATACCCGGCCAACTACTAACAGAATGTGCTAGTTTTTCAACATCTAACTTTTTCCGGAAGTCTGGATGTCGCCCAAAATCAGTAATCATCTAGCATATTATAAAATAAGTGTTTAGAAAGGTAACACAAAAGAAATAGTACATATATAGCAAAATATAAGAACATACCCAAAATCGCATGTCAAGATAATGCTTTGATATCAACCCTCTACTTTTATTTATTGTTTAAATGTCGTCAGACACAATCTTCCGTATAACCAAATTGAAACAATCGTCGTCCATTGCCAACTTTTCATTTAGTATTTCTTGTAGTTTTTTGAGAGTTAAGCTAATGGGACATGGAATAGAGCTTTTTACCCACACTTTCCTACAAATTATTATCGTAAGGAAAATAATATAATATATGTCATCATTTGTATTAAATTAATAAATAAAATAAAACAATATGCAATAGATTACTTACTCTAAAGTTTCTGCAGAATTGATTGATTTGATGTAGTTACAAAGTCCACCTACTAACTCTTGTAGGCTCAAGTTAGAAAGCACAGACATCAGTGATTGGTATTTGTTTTCAATAAATAACGATTTAAGTTCTTTTGATTGAGTTTGATCAAATGGAATGTCCGACATTATAACATCACTTGGATTTTCCTGAAGTTGATGATCACTTTCTTCAATCATTGTGGTCGCTGGAGCGGTGTTTGTTTTCCAACACAATAATATTGCGGCTAGCTTATATCGAAAGGAAGTAATAATTTTCTGCATGGTACCAACATATATTAGCATACATAATATAACAATTTAAAATACCACCAATCAACTATATATGTTTTAACAAACAAAAGATATTAGTACCTGTGTAATCGGATGGGTTAGTATATATCCAGTCCAATATTCCATGAATTTAAGCACAAATAGACCACAAGATGAACTGCATAATTTAAAAAAAACTGAGTACTCCACATGAACAACAAAATTTCTTATATGGCTATCATCAAGCATACGTGCTCTATACCTGTCTTTCTGAATTGGCGTATGTAGTTGTTCCGTAATCGTCCATTTAGTAAGATCGATGTCTTTCCAATTATCACTAATCATGTTTTCTTGACTTTTAAGAATGTCCAGATGATACTGTATTCCTTGTAGCTGTAAAAATATTAGTGCAGAAATGATATACGTGTCAAAGTATAAATATTCAACATTTTCATGCAGGGATTATAAATTATAGATACAATAGTAACTTACAGTAGTAGTGAGGTCAGCTCGGTTGAACTCCCAACACAATGAATCGAGTACTTGTATTTCGGTCTTTTCAATATTTATGATAGCTAAATACCAATGTGAGTTCTTGATATTTATTGGAAGATAAATCTACAATCAAATAAAAAGTTACTTGTACTGTTGGACACATGTAAAAAATTCAATAAACCAATGTTGAAATTGGATATGCATGTTACCATGTTATGCTTCAGATAGTTTCTGACAATCTCCGTCATATAAGTAGCCTCATGTATTCCAATGTCACCATCCCGTTTTAACAGTCCGATATAAAAAGGATTCTCAAAATATATTTTAGAATTCGTATTTTGGTCTTTTATACAACATATATATGCGCCCAATACCTATAATATAACAAAGAGAAAAAAATACATTATTAATGAATATTGGTAATCAGAAAATAATTTAGATGTAATTAGTAAGGATACTTACATCATCGTCTAGACATTTGTTATGATCTAGTAGGCACACCAATTCACGTTGATGGACATATATATCATCTATCTTGACCAACAATTCTTTTTCTGAAGCATCTTCTATTACTGAATTAGCACATTCATCTAGTTCTGTCAATGTGTAATCTGCAACAATTTTTAACAAGCAAATATATATGTTGAATAAATTTTATAATGAAAAGCATAAGTATATAAAAGTACACACAATAACTAAAATAATAACAGGAAGAAAGTATAGAATAAGGAAAAGCGTAAGTTTAAAAGTAAAATGAATATTTTACCTTGTGGGAGATAGTCATATGTTACATTATTTATTATATTGTTATATTTATCTGGTTGCTTATTATCATCTTCTGAAATTGTTTCTTCGGCCACTGATTTAGAAAACGGAGATAACGTAGACTTGGTTGGTGATGGAGGTGATGGCAATGACTCATCATTTATCTGATTGTCTGATTCTGAAGTAATTGATTCAAAAGATTTTGAAATCTAAGACGATGTCGAGATGATAGGTGATGGCAATGAATCATCCATAATGCTTGATTCTGAACATTTTGGTCTTTTCAATGGACGGTTATCAAATTCCTCAATAGTGGTTGTGTCAACATTGAGATCCATATTCTGCAAGAGCAACAAATAAATAGTATAGTTAGCAAACTAAAACATTATTTAGTGTCTAGAAGCAGAGCAATTAGTGTCTAGAAGCAGAGCAACTGGTCAAGTCCAACCTAACCAAACCTAGCAGCAAGAAATCGTAACACCATCTAACATCCTACAGCATACACGAATAACATCATCTGGGACTTAAACATTGCTTTAAAAGAAGACAATTCTAACAAAAATGGTTGTCGAGTGCAATATATGAGAGGTATATGAGAGGACCGATCAGTTAGAGATATCTAACAATGCTAAATTGAAACCTACACCCTACACCTTATATGCTTTAGGAATGCATGTAACTGCTTAGTATCCTGTCATATAGAATTATCCCAGGCTCCTTACAAAATTGTGATTAATGAGTAATCTTTTCGATTCCAGGAAATTCAATGATGGCAGTGAGAAAAATAAAAGCCCCTCTCCAAGGGGAAAAAGTAAACTAAAGCTTTACTATAGATTTTGTGCATAAATACAACCAGATTGCTTGAAGAGAAAAATCGTAACATAATAACAATGTTTCAAGTTGCATGTTCAATTTTTCATGGAAATGGGCATCTAGATTATCACAAATACAATAAGAATATCTTCGAGAATCAAGTCCCAACTTTCAGTTGATGGAAAGCAATATATCATCATGAGTTGGCCCTTTTTTGCGATGGAATCAAGCATAAATATTGCTCAACAATTCACAGATCAGCCACAGACACAACATTAATCTATGATATTTTAGAAACGGAGGTAGTATTACATAATGGCGATAGAACCTGGAAGATGCAGTATGTTATCGGTCATATTGCTTTGATTTTATATATCCATAATGTTGAAACTTGCAAGCCTAAGGTCGTACGTACCCATATGATTCTGTTACGACTGTCCATGTTATACCAATGCACGTTACAGGTATAGGAACACTGCACTTTCTAAAATTAATATTACAGGGATAGTATATTATGTGTTGAAAAAGGTAAATATCTGGACAATATTAGAGGTGTTGTAGACAAAGAGGGCGTGGAGGCCGGCAGCAGGAAGTGTTGTCTTAGGAAATGTTGTCTGGAGGCTCACTCTCACATGAGTGAGCTGGGTATACCGGAGGCTGCGCACAAGTGTGTTGGGTATATTGGAGGCTGCGCACAACAGCGTATTGGGTTGAGGTTGTGATATGGGCAGGGGTATTTCTAGGTTATATGTTTGAGTTGGGCTTGTGCTGTAATTGAAGGCGTTTTGGGTTAGGGATTATCCCTATATCACAATTTTTTTTGTAGTGTCTGTTAAGTCAACTTACAAGATGAGCCTGAGCCTTGATTCTTTCTCCAATAGAAATCGAGTAGTTGCACATTCTAGATGTTGTACACAACTTGGTTGACTTAGTGGGTACTGTTTTCAGATGCTACTTTGGTGCAGGCTTGCTAATGTATAATTTAAGCTTACTGTACAACCCAAAACAATTAGGCAGGAAGGAGTTTAGACTTAAACATCAATAAGTGCACATACTCTCTGTACTTTATCTATCTACTAAGGAGTACATGTGTATAGGGAAGCTCATGATTACCGTATCTGGTATTTGATGAAGTGGTGAGGTGGCGGCAATGTCGAGCTGCAGCGGATCATCGCCCGAAGCAATGTCCATCTTGGGCGGAAATCTCAGCGGGACTTCAATCTGGGTTGACGAAATTGGCGAGACGACAACAATGTTGATCTGAGACAGGAAGGAGTTTAGACTTAAACATCAATAAGTGCACATACTCTGTACTTTATCTATCTACTAAGGAGTACATGTGTATAGGGAAGCTCATGATTACTGTATCTGGTATTTGATGAAGTGGTGAGGTGGCGGCAATGTCGAGCTGCAGCGGATCATCGCCTGAAGCAATGTCCATCTTGGGCGGAAATCTCAGCGGGACTTCGATCTGGGTTGACGAAATTGGCGAGATGACAACAATGTTGATCTGAGACGAATCTTGATGTGGTTTCGATTGCGAGAGATCTTGCTGTGGTTTTGGTGGGGACAGATCTTGCTATGGTTTTGATCGAGGGTGTATAGTCGTTTTTATTGGGGCACCTCATGGCCGCGTGGTCGAGAACAATTTGAGTCGGAGAGCAGTACAGTTTGTGTCGGAGAGCAGAGTTCGAGTAGGAGCCTCTCAATTAGATTCGAGATGGACAAAAAATCGAGGTGGATAGGCGCGACGCCACAGACGAAACGAAAAAGAAATGGAGATAGCAATCTAGTGAATCACCTGTTACACTTCCTGCACCTTCTTCCATTCAAGCCCTGCCGACTTCCGAGCTGTCGGTGCTGCCACGACGCCGACCCCCGAGCTGTCGCGGTGCTGCAGAGAAGGGCGCGGCGGTAGGGACGGAGGCGAGCCAGGGACGGCAGCAAGCTGGGCGGCAGTGCTGTGGACTCCGGTGCTGCCTCCTCCCGCCCTCTATCTCCTCAGCGTGGAAGTGGACCAGGATGGGCGGCGAACCGGGGAGGAACGGCACCCCTCTACCTCGAGCTTCCGACGATGACCGACGACGGCGGCCGGGCCCCCATGACACCTCGCCAGGGCTCAGCACCCGCCTGGATTGGGGGCGAGGATTGGGGAGGGTCGCCACCCATCGAGGATTCTCGTCCTCGGCGACCCTCGCCGCCCTCTCGCCACCAGACGAACCAGGGGAGGAGCACCGGGGGCGCCGGCCGGGCGGAGTGGGTGAATCGAGGGAGGGGAGTTCGGGACCGACGGTGACTTCGTATCGAGCTCTTATTTTTCTCGCGGGGCGGACGCATTGGACGGGACGGATGGAAACGTAAAGCGGCGGACGGAAACGTATTTACTAACCTACCTCAGCTTAAATTAGTAGATAGATAGATAGATAGATAGATAGATAGATAGATAGAAAAATAATATAAAATTGTTTTTCGAAACGCTACTTGATCCACGTCAACTGAATTATTTTAGCTCTTAGATCTACAATTTATACCGAGAGATCACCTGACTTATTTCTAGAGTCCGTGTCTAACAACCTTTTTTGTGTCAAAAAAAAAACAGCGGCACAATTCATCTAAACGGATTATGTGCATTCGATACAAAAGTAGTACTCTTTTTTATCCCGGAGAACAGTTGTCGGCCTGCATTGCACATACATTATTGAGTAATCGATGATGTCAGCAGCCTTTTTTTTTTTTTGAACATGTGCCATGTAGTAGCATTAAGAAATTTGTCCTTATCGGTCGGTATTTTTCAGACTAAGCATGCACCCCCTTAGAAAGACATCAGAACCATTGCGTGAGGATAATATGCACGATCTAGTAAAAAAAAATGCACGATAAAAAGTTTTTTGGCAGTAATGTTAATCCAAATAACCGGTGGGGTCTTGGCTGCCACCAACCTTATTATAATGATCGCTTAATGTCTAAAACTTATGATACCCAACTTGGACTTTATGCCCATAGATTTCACACGTGTACGCATATAACATGGAAAATGATATGTCTAAATGTTATCTGATTTTCATATAAAGTGAACCTAATTCATTTACCCCAGGAGAATATGCTCCTGAGAGCCGGTTTGAATATTTGATAGCCATACGTTTATAGTACCGGGAGTAATATTTTTATGCGGGGACTCGGAGAGTATAGGTGTTTTAATTATAAACACAAACATGTCGAAAAAGAATGCATGTTTAAATCTTAATTAGGGTATGAAATAAGTTAAGCCACATCCAAGACGTTCCCAGAAAAAAACACTAAATTAGAGTCCGTGTCTAACTCCCATATGCGTGGCAAATAAAAAAGACTAACTTGTATTCTGGCCAATCTCAAGACGTTCTCTAAAAAAAACTCTATTGTGTGTTTGAACAACTCACTTTTGCATCTAAGAAAGGCCGGACACGTCTATGAATCTGGTGGACTCTTTTTTTAATAGAGTGCAACCAGTAGATCATAAGTGAACCTAAGATGGTATTAAAAATGTATGTTTCTTAATTCAAAACACAATGAACAGGAAAAAAGAGGGAGATACACTAGATGATTTCAAAACCAGAACAAACATCTAGCCATCAATTTGGTGAACCTTATATTGATTAGAATAACACATACTATGATGGATCTTCACACATGTAATTATCAAAAAAACCACTAGGTCATTGTAATATGTTCTATAATTAATTGTACCAGAACATTAATTCACAATTATTTGGTTGAACCCACAATTAATATTATTTTTACCACCATACACAAATTGTATTAGGTGCACATATAATATTAAGGACCACCTATTTGAATTCCAACATCGGGCAAAGGTCTAACTAGATACAGAAAATGTAAGCTAAGCTCGTGATCTAACCTTTTAATCGGATATAATGTAAAAGCAAGAGATAACGTTGGTAGCATGTTTTTTTTGGACAATTTCCAGTTACAACATTGGGGCACTCATATAGTCACAAAGCTTATAGATTGATAATATCACCAAAGATGGTGTTATTTGAATGATATATAAATTCGACCGGCCCACAATTTAAATATGTTTATTTTTTGATTTTTTTAGCATATCATTTATGTGGCCATAAAAATATAATACATATTTTCTTTCTTTCTGTTGTAAGTAAGACCTATGTTTCCATATTTTATTTAATAGGTCTGTGGGAGGCTCCCCTACAGTTTAAAGGTTCAAAATATATATATACTATTATAACTGTGACATGAGTATAGATAAAAGCATAAATATTTTTAACTGATTATAGGTGATTCCCTCGCATTTGCGAGGGCCACCATGCTAGTTGAAAATAATAATACTAACGTCGGTTTATGTGGGGCAATTACTTAGGTACTAATAGGGTTTTTTTCTGAGGTGGCAATTTAATTACACATGATGAGCAAGGATTGCTCAAGAATGATTGATGAGGTGTCATAGCTGCATGTTAAGAGAAATATGTTAGTGGGATTGATCTTCTTAGTTATATAGGATTTATTTGAAGTATTCTATTCCTTGTTGCATTGAAGAATAAGGTGATATAACAATTGGTGTTGAATGATGACCCACAAGTATAGGGGGTGTATCGTAGTACTTTCGATAAATAGGAGTTGCGATACCAACAGGGAGAAGAAGGTGCTGACTAGTGGTATGGAGAAGGAAATCTCTGTAAATACTTAGCAAATGGATTTTTAGGGGTTTTCTGATAAAGCAAAGAAATAAAGTGCAGGTAAATAAAATAACAAATAATTGCAGCAAGTGGCCCAATCCTTTTTTATCAAAGTACAAGTCGGTGGAAATACTAATGAGGACCAAACGTTCTCGAGGACACATGGGAATAATCTCAAGTGCTTTCGTTTCATATAGCTCATTAATATTCTTTGGTTTCATAAGTGTTGTTTGGGTGAACCTGTGCTAATGTACCGACCTTACTTGGACTAATATATACTTGTGATTAAACCCCTTGCAAGCATCCACAACTACAAGAAAGCAATTAATATATAAACCTAACCATAGCCTTAAACTCTGAGATCCTACACTCCCTTGTGCAAAGGTTTCCTAACGGGGGTCCAGGTTTCTGTCACTCCGGCAACCCCATAATTAATAGCCAAATACACAATGCATTTCCCTAGGCCCATAAATGGTGAAGTATCATGTAGTCGACGTACACATGACACCACTACAATAATAGCACCACAACTTAAATATTAAACCATTGAATAATACCTCAACACAAATCCACTAATAACAACATGACTTCTCCCATGTTCTGAAGAACTAAACGAACTACTCACGAGACATCATATGGATCAAGATTAGAGATGATATAATGATGGATAACAATTTGAACATAAATAATAATTCAACGGTTCCACTCACAAGCATCAACTACAATAGTAATCAACACCAGGAAAGTTTCCCCTAAGAACTATGCAAGATTCAACACAATTGTTACATGGGGTGGAGTGGTGATGATGGTGCTGGTGGAGATGATGGTGTGGATGATGATGATCCTGATGAATTCTAGCTTGATGACGGTGTTGATGGCTACGATCTCCCCTCTCCGGGAAGGAATTTCCCCAGCAGAAATCTGTCTGCCGGAGAGCTCTTTCTCTCTCGGTATTTTCTTCCCCGTAGAGGCGGCAGAATCTTTCTGTGGTTGCTCCCCGTGTATTAGGGTTTCGAGGAGAAGATATAGGAGAGAGGGCGGAGCCATAGGTGGGCCAGGGTGGCCACACCTCCTGTAGGCGCGGCCCAGGGTGGCCTGCTCCTAGGGGTGTGGGGCCCCTGTGGCCTAACTCCGCCTCCCCTTCTAACATCCTTCGTCTTTTGGGAAAATAGGATTTTCTGTAGTTTTTCTGGTATTTTTCTGATCTTTGCAAAATTGCATCAAAACACCACTTTTTCCATCAGAATCCTGACTCCGGCAGTTCATCCTCCAAGAATCATTCAACATGCAAAAAAATATATGAAAAGACATAAGTAACACCTCTTAATACGAAATATATCAATGAATAGAGGCAAATTATGATATAGAATGGTGATGCAAATTGGACGTATCAACTCCCCCTAAGCTTAGACCTCGCTTGTCCCCAAGCGAAAACCGAGCTCAGTAAACATGTCCACAAGTTTATGGAGTGAAGTGTCGATAAAAAGAATACAGACAAGAAGCATCACACTTACTAATACACAACTCATAGAAGAAAGCAACTCACCATTATATAAATTAGCTTGCAACAAGTATGGGAGTCACAATAAAGATGCATAAGGATAAATCATAATTGGGATTGGCAAACTTTGTTCTTGGTCAAAGAACAGTTGGTAACAGTTTTTAAGCAAAGCTTTTGTAAAGAGGTTTACAACAGCAGTACTCTTTGCTCAAACATAAAAGGTTTTTCAAAACGATGGCTTTCAAAGTAATACTCATTTAGATAAGAGTCTTGTAAACAAGGAAGATAAAGAAACATGATTGAATAAATCATCATATGAATGCTTGAAACACAACAACTCAAATGCTTGCCGGAGATAGAGAGGAAGTAGGTTTACTGACTCAACTTAGAAGCATAAGAAAGGTCCTTCATAAAAGGAAGAAGGGATTTCAAGTTCATAAAGAGCTTTCAAAAGATTATGGTACTTACTAGCTTTGAGCTCTCATTGCCCCTATCATAAGCATCTTGAGGTGATTAAAGTTAAGTGAACAAAGATGGAGTATATGCTTAACAAAATATAAGTTAGCAATCTCATGTTCCTTGAGTGCGAGGGCCGCTCATCATGCTACTCAACTTTAGTTACTGGTAAGTTCTTGTCATAGTAAGTACACGCGTATCATAGAGAACCGTCAACGGGGTACTCCTTGCACATGATATAGGAGCTATCCCATAATCAAGATGACAAGGCAAGCAGACAATGAGCATCTCAGCAATCTCTTATTTACCATGGGAAAATGGTGCTTTTTTCTCTCTTTCCTCTTTTCAATATGTCTCTTTCTTTATATATATAAGGAGAACGCTTCATAGATTGGTCATTATAGTGATGCTGCAAGTTTCCACTATGATTAGGCATGGCTTAGACTAGCGGTCCAGGCGTTTCTCTAACACACATACATAACTCCATGGACTTACAGTCTCCCCTATTATTTCACACCGACGAAATTCGCAAACAAAAGAGCATGATATCAACTGGGTATGTATTTACAGGTGTTGAAAGCGTTCCCCGTGACAGCACAGTTCTGCTAATCCCAACATATAGATGCAAGCATATACAACTTAGACGACAAGATGGTTCAAGTTTATTAGGGGCAAGAAAATAAGGTGTGCCATCAAGTTCGTGAGAGCTTTACTAACTAGTTTTCACATAACAAAATAATTTTCAATTTGAAAGATAGATGAAGCTTGAGAATTTACTTGGAATAGCAATAATGTTAATAGGTAGATATGGTGGAAACTAATGGCACAGGTTTTGGTTTAAAGGAGTTGGATGCATGAGAATTAATCCCTCTCAGCACAGGTTTTTGGCTAGCAAGGCTGGGTAGCAAGCAAAAGAGTTGATGGAAACAAGCAAACCTACAAGTGATAAATCCAAACATGCAATCTTCTTGAAGACACAAAAGATCTTGAATAAAGAATACTAAGCTTATGAGCCAATCAAGAAAGAAAATAAATGATACACAATACCTATAAACTTTTTCTCTTTTCCTTTCAAACGTGAAAAAGTGTTGCTACTGACCAGAGCTCGGTTTGCCAAAACCAATTTAGATCTACTTGATGCTCCCAAAGTGATACCAATACTGATCAACAAGATCAATCATATAATAGAGATTGCAAACTAAGATAAGAAGTGTAAAAAGTAAAAGATGAAACTTCTCATTAATATTCCATAAAGACACTCACACCAAGGGATACATAGATAACCAACCTAAGGAGAGATACTTCCACAATGAAAACCAACCTATAAGATAACTTCTCTACCCAAGATATGAATCTACTAAAAAGGTAAAAACATAAAAGATAATGATGTGATACCGCGGCACTCCCCCAAGCTTGGAACAAGCCAAGGGGATGCCAAACCTGATGACGAATTACTCCTTCGATGGTGGCGGTGTTCCCTTTTCATCATCAGACTTCCAAGGTAAAGGCTCCCCATCCACAAAGGATGTCTTGGTTTCCATAATCCTGAAACTAATAGCAAAGCTTATGTGTTTAAATCTAACCTCATACTCATAGTTTTGATTTTGTATGTCGTAGAGTTGTGCTTGTAATTGGTTGGTGGTCTGATGGAGTGAGAGGATTTCGTATCGAAGCTCATCAACATCCTCCTTGTTCTTGGCGATGAGTTCTGAACTTATCTTATGGATGACATCCACTTCGCGTTTCGCCATCTTCTTGTACCTGAAAACTTCCTGCTCCAATGCTTCCATCCTGTCTTCCAGACTGCCTTCTCCTTTAGGGCCTTGAACTTCTTTCATATGCACCTTCCCATCCTTGAGAATCAACTCCTTGGGATGTGATACGTCGGAAACATATCTATAATTTTTTATGTTCCATGCTTGTTTAGTATCTACTTTGGTTTGATTTATCTACACTTTGAGGTGTTTTTATATGTTTTCTATTACTAACCTATTAACAAGATGCCACAGTGACAGTTGCATGTTTTCTTCTGTTTTTGGTTCCAGAAAAGCTAGTAAGGAAATATTCTCGGAATTGGACGAGACAAAAGCCAAAGTCAATATTTCACCGAGGAGAACACGGAGTCCAGAGGAGAGACGGAGGGAAGCCACAGGGCGGACGCACCCCCACCCCCAGGCGCGGGCCCACCCTAGGACGCTTTTGCGTAGGGTGTGGGCCCCCTGGCCACCTCCCATCCTCGCATCTTCGCCTATAATAATCCCCCGATGCCTAAACCCTAAGGACCCTATCAATATTCCACGAAACCGTCTCTAACCACCGCCACCATCGTCCCTAGATCAGGGGATCTGAAGCTCTTCCCGGCACCCTGCCGGAGGGGAGATCATCCTGGAGGCCTTCTTCTTCATCATGCCAGCCTCCGATATGAAGTGCGAGTAGTTCCACCTTGGACTACGGGTCCATGTAGTAGCTAGATGGTTGTATCTCCTCCTTTGTGCTTTCATGTCTAGATCTTATGAGCTCCGTTTATGATCAAGATCTCATCTATTTGTAATCATGCATGTTGTGTTTGCGGGGATCCAATGGATATTGAGATTACTATGTCAGATTGATTAATGGTTTTGTCTTATTGATTCTATCATGTCTGTGTTGTTTGTGATCTTGCATGCTCTCCGTTGTTAGTAGTTATCTTGGTCAAGTAGTTGCTAGTGACTCCAAGAGGGGGTATTTATGCTCGATAGTGGGTTCATGCCTCTATTTACCAAGGGAAGTGACAAAAATCTCTTCGGTGGTAGATGTGTTGTTGCCACTAGGGAGAAAACAATGGTATCTTGTTCATGGAACAACTGGATTGTTTACCTTACACACTTTGCTTAAAGCAGTTGTTTGTTGCTTGCAACTTAATACTGGAGGGGGTTCGGATGATAACCTGAAGGTGGACTTCTAGTCATAGATGCAGTTGGATGGCGGTCTATGTATATTGTTGTATTGCCCAATCGAATCTCATAGGATCTTTTTGTCTAGTATTACATTGTTATGCCTTGCTCAGTCCTGTCAATTGCCCTGCTGTAATTCGTCATCAGATTTGGCATCCCCTTAGCTTGTTCCAAGCTTGGGGGAGTGTCGCGGTATCACCACCATTATCTTTTATATTTTACCCTTTTAGTGGATTCATATCTAGAGGGTTATCTTATAGTTAGGTTTGCATGTGGAAGTATCTCTCCTTTAGTTGATTATCTATGTATCCATTGGTATGAGTGCCTTTATTGGAATATTAATGAGAAGTCTCATCTTTTACTTTTTTCACTTCTTATTTTTAGTTTGCAATCTCTATTATATGATGGATCTTGTTATTCAGTATTGGCACCACTCTGGGATCATCAAGTGGATCTAAATTGGTTTTGGCAAACCGAGTTCTGGTAAGTGGCATTAATTTGAAAGAAAAAGAAAGAAAGGACAAGCTACAAGTATTTGGTATCATTTGTTTTCTTTCTTGTTGGCTCATAAGCTCAGTATTATTTATTTAAGATTCTTTTGTGTCTTCAAGGAAGATTGCATGTTTAGCTTTATTACTTGTATGTTTGCTTGTTTCTTTCAACTCTCTTGCTTGCTACCCAGCCTTGCTAGCAAAAAACCTGTTTTGAGAAGGCATACTTCTCATGTTTCCAAAACCCTTTAAACCAAAACTTTTGCCACTTATGTCCACCATATCTACCTAGTAGCTTTTGCTATTCCAAGCAAATTCTCAAGCTTCATCTACCTTTCGAATTAAAAAGTATTTTATTATGTGAAAACTAGTTAGTAAAGCTCTCATGAACTTGATGGCACACTTTATTTCTTGCCCTTATTAAACTTGAACCATTGTGAACATCAAAGTTGTATATGCTTGCATCTATACGTTGGAATTAGCAGAACCGTGCTGTCACGGGGAATGTTTTCAACATTGCACTTATACTTTGTACACAGTTGATATCGTGCTCTTTTGTCTATGGATGTCAACGGTGTGAAATAAAGAGGGAACTTGTAAGTCCATGGAGTTTGTATTCTGTGTTAGAGAAACGCCTGGGCCGCTAGCCTAAGCCATGCTTAATCATGGTGGAAATTTGCAGCATCACTATAGTGAGTCGTCTATGAAGCATCCTCAATAAAAAGCTATATGCATAGTAAATAAAAAGATTGCTGAGATGCTCATTGTCTGCTTGCCTTGTCATTTTGGTTATGGGAAATCTCATGTACCATGTGCAAGGGGTACCCCATTGGCGGTTTTCAATGATATGCAAATACTTACAATGACAAGAACTTACCTGGACCCAAAGTTGAGTATGCATGAGGAGTGGCCCTCATATTCAAGGGACATGAGATTGCCAACTTATAATTCGTCAAGCATATACTCCATCCTTGTTCACTTTAACCTTAATCACTTCAAGATGCTTATGATAGGGGCAATGAGGGCTCAAAGCTAGTAAGTACCATAATATTTTGGAAGCTCTTTATGACTTGTAATCCCTGCTACCCTCTAAGAACGGACCTCTCTCCTAGATTACCAGTTGAGTAAGTAAACCTACTTCCTCTCTATCTCTAGCAAGCATTTGAGTTGTTGTGTTTCAAGCATTCATATGGTGATTTATTCAATCATGTCCTTTATCTTCCTTATTTGCACAAAACTCTTATCTATTGAGTATTACTTTGAAAGCCTTCACTTGTGAAAAACCTTTTTGAGCAAAGAGTGCTCCTGTTTTGAAACTTCTACAAAAAGCTTTTGTGAAACTGTTTGCCAGGTGTTCTCTGACCAAGAACAAGTTTGCCAATTCCAATTATGATTTATCTTTATGCATCTCTATTGTGACTCCTGTACTTGGTTGCAAGCTAAGTTATATAATGGTGAGTTGCTTTCTTTTATGAGTTGTGCAATGGTAAGTGTGAGGATTCTTGTTCGTATTCTTTTATTGACACTTCACTCCATAAACCTGTGGACATGTTTACTGAGCTCAGTATTCACTCGGGGACAAGCGAAGTCTAAGCTTGGGGGAGTTGATACGCCCAATTTGCATCACCATTCTATATCATAATTTACCTCTATTCATTGATATTTGTCTTATTATGAGGTATTACTTATGACTTTTCATATGTTTATGCATGTTGGATGATTCCTGGAGGATGGACTGCCCGAGTCTGGATTCTGATGGAAAAGAAGGTGTTTCGGTGCAATTTCGCGAAGATCAGAAAAATACCAGAAAAATATGGAAACATATTATTTTACCAGAAGACGAAGGAAGCCAGAAGGAGGGACGGAGATGGGCCTCATGGGGCCCACACACCCCCTAGGCGCGGGCCCACCTGACCCCGCTCCTAGGGCAGGTGTGGTCCACTTGCCCGACCTTTGACTCCGCCCCTTCGCCTATATCTTCCCTACGGAACCCTAATACCAGAGGAGCGACCACAAATAGATTCCCGCCGCCTCTGGGGGCGAAAAACACCGAGAGAGAAAGATCTCTCCGGCAGACAGATTTTTGCCAGGGGAATTCCTTCCCGGAGAGGGGAGACCATCGCCATCGACACCATCATCAAGATAGGCTTCATCGGGATCATCATCATCATCCACACCATCATCTCCACCAGCACCATCATCACCACTCCGTCCTGCTATAATAATTGTGTTGGATATTGCTTTAGTTTGTTAGGGGAAACTTTCCCGATGTTATTTTTTATTGTAGTTGATGCTTGTGAGTGGAACCATTGGATTATTGTTTATGTTTAGATTGTTATCCATTATCATATCATCTTTGATCTTGATCCATATGATGTCTTGTGAGTAGTTCATTTAGTTCTTGAGGACATGGGAGAAGTCATGTTGTTGGTAGTGAATCTGTGATGAGTTATTATTCAATGGTTTAGTATTTAAGTTGTGGTGCTATTCTTCTAGTGGTGTCAAGTGAACGTCGACTACATGATACTTCACCATTTATGGGCCTAGGGTAATGCATTGTGTATTTGGCTACTAATCGCAGGGTTGCCAGAGTGATAGAAACCTGAACCCCCGTTAGGACACCTTTGCACAAGGGAGCGTAGGATCTCAGAGTTTAAGGTTGTGGATAGATGTATATCTTAATTACTTTCCTGTAGTTATGGATGTTTGCAGGGGGTTTAATCACAAGTATGTATTAGTCCTAGGAAGGGTGGTATGTTAGCACATATTCACCCACACAACACTTACAAACACCAGAGAAGAGTACTCAGCTATTTGAAGCGAAAGCACTTGACAGAATTCCCATGTGTCCTCGAGAACGTTTGTTCCTTATAAGTATTTCCACTGGCTAGTCCTTTACTAAGAAAGGATTGGGCCACTTGCTCCGTTTGTTCGTTACTTCTGTTACTTGCTCTTTGTTTTGTTGCCTTGACAGAAAACGACTAAAAATCCTTTTGCTAAGTATTCACGGGGATTTCCTGCTCCATACCACTGTTCAGCATCTTCTGCTCCTCGTTGGGATCAACACTCCTATTTATCGAAAGTACTACGATACACCCCCTATACTTGTGGGTCATCAGTCCTCGAGTAGGTAAGTGATAAAAAGAATAATTTTTGAGGCGACATGCACCCTTACAATAAAGATCCAACCATTTGCAAGCATTGAAAGCTAGGATCAAAGAACTCTAAACATGTGCATGAAAGATGGAGTTCTAACAATAGGACAAAGTAACTATGCATGCAGCATGACAAGCTACAAACAAAGATCATGAATAACATGCATTGAAAAACGTTTGTTTGTTTCACATACAGAAAACATAGCATAGCGGCAATCAACTTGTCTCTCATAGAGTAGCAAATAGATGCATAGGACACCTTCAAAGTTCACAAGGGTGACTAGAAACAAATAGCACAAGAACAAGTAATATCACAATATGCATCAATCAATAAGCTTTGGAACACTGCACACAGAATGACAACTATGATCTCTTAATGGTGCCTAAAGGTAGAAGGTGGAGACTCAAATAGTGGTGGAAGAAAAGCCTTTTATAAAGGAAGCAGTGATTTCAAGTTTCAAAAAGAGCTTCCAAAAATTATGGTACTTGTTAGCTTTCAGCCCTCATTGCCCCTATCATAAGCATCTTGAAGTGATTAAGGTTAAAGTGAACAAATATGGAGTATATGCTTGACGAAGTATAAGTTGGCAATCTCAAGTCCCTTGCATACGAGGGCCACACCTCATGCTACTCAACTTTAGTCACCTGTAAGTTCTTGTCATTGTAAGTATTTGCATATCATAGAGAACCGCCAACGGGGTACCCCTTGCACATGGTACAGGAGCTATCCCATAACCAAAATGACAAGGCAAGCAGACAATGAGCATCTCAGCAATCTTCTTATTTACCATGTGAATATGGTGCTTTTTTCTCTCTTTCCTCTTTTCTCAATGTGTCTCTTTTTTTATAAGAAGAATGCTTCATAGATGACACTATGGTGATGCTGCAAGTTTCCACCATGATTAGGCATGGCTTAGGCTAGCGGCCCAGGCGTTTCTCTAACACAGGATACAAACTCCATGGATTTACAAGTTCCCTCTTTATTTCACACCGGTGACATCCATAGACAAAAGAGCATGATATCAACTGAGTACAAAGTACAAGTGCAATATTGAAAATGTTCCCTGCGACAGCACGGTTCTGCTAATTCCAACATATAAGTGCAAGCATATACAACATAGATGACATAATGGTTCAAGTTTATTATAGGCAAAGAATATAAAGTGTGCCATCAAGTTTGTGAGGGCTTTAATCACTAAATTTTCACATAACAAAATAGTTTTTAATTGGAAGATAGCTGAAAACAAGAATATACTTAAAATGGTGTAACACATCATGCATAGGAGTTTATAGTGGACACTTTGGAATAACTTGGTTTCTTGGGAGTTGGAAGCATGATTAGAGCTTACTCACACAAGTGGAGGCTAGCAAAAGACTGGGAGCAACCAACTAAGAGAGCAATAATGGCCATAATCATGTAGTGCAACAAAGCATTACAAATCAAAGCATAGAGTGGTACTACAAAAGGACTAAATGATCATAGAGGCTAAGGGTGACTTGTGAGAGTCATAACATGGTGTGAGCATGTGCCAAGTCAACCCAAGCAAAGCATCAAAGGAGAATACCACAATACTATGCTTTTGCATGCTAAAACAACGCATAATTTCTTCAAGGCACACTAAGCAATCCCAATTGTTTCGAACAAGACATTCTACATCAATAATCACTAAGCATAAGGTCAAAACAACACCTAGCATGTCATGCTAAAGTCCAAGTCACAGTCAATGCAAGCTCCTCTTGCACTTACAAGCAAGAACTTACTACTCCTTTCCAACACCAAGCAACTTATTTGCAAAACAACACAGCGAGAACGGGGGTCCAAACTACTTTATTCAAGCAAACTAAACAACCTAAGCAAATCAAACAAAAACTAAGACGCTCCAAGAACAACACAACTGTGCATGAAACAATAAAAACGAAGTGTCTAAACATACCTGAGCTTTTTATTGATGAAGAAGGGGGATGCCTTGGGCATCCCCAAGCTTTGACGCTTGTACCTCTTGGATATTTTTGGGGTGACACCATGGTGGCATCCCTAAGCTTGAGATTTTGTCCATTCTTCATCTCATTACATCATTCTCTCTCTACACCTAATTTTTTTCCTTCATACAAAACTTCACACAATCTTCATTAGCAACATTAGTGTATTCAAAAGATATTAGACCTCTGTCAAAGCTTTAGAACAGCAAGGATTTTCACTAAAAACACAAGCTAATGTAGTAAATCCTTAAAAAATCTCAATTTCCCTAAAGAGAACTCAAAAAGGAATCAATAAGAAGCAAATGCAAATAATGGTAGAAATTTGTCAAGACAGACCAGTAGGTAGAAACCAATTTTTTAGTAACATATTGGAGGATTTATTCGTAAATTTTGAGCTCAATCCGAGTTACAGAGACTCCTCAAGATTTTTTTTGGTCGAGGATAGAAATCTGTTTTGGGACAACAACTCCCCAAATCTTACTTCCCTCTCATTGGAGGTCATTCTTGGCACAAAAAGCAAACAAAAAGGATAAGGAGAGGTCATTACTGAAGTAATAACTTCCAATACTTAATGAAACTCTTGGGTTATCTCCTAATAAGTACTTTTCTTTAACGCCTTTAAGTTAGGCACAAGAAGCAAGAAGAATCAAGTATTTTCAAATGAGGAAGCATTAACATCAATACTTGCAAAGTCTTCAACTATGAAAGGTATCTCATCCAAATGGGTTTTGGAGGATCCCTTCTCATCTCTCTTTGGTCTATTACCATCATCAAAAAGATTTTCAGGAGCAATCCAATCAAAATTCTTCTCAAAGGCCTTCATGCATTCCAACAAGCTTAAAGGGTATGGGTATCTTAAATTCTTCTCTAGGCTTAGTTTTATCAGAAATACCCACAACATCTACACTTGTTCCTAGCATATTGAAATGCTCAAAGACCTTTTTGGCTTCCCTAGCAACATCATGGAATTCTTTTAATAAAGTTTCAAGGATGAATTCTCTCTTTTCACATTCTCTTTTTCTTTTAGTTTTAGGAACAAGAATTGTATGAAGGGGTTAAGACTAACGAACCTAGCCTCCACCATATGAACTAAATAATCTGCAGCAATCTCATAATTAGGAGCAAGTTCTGCTATAGATGTATCCTCAATATCCTCATCCTTGCTAACATGATTAAAGAATTCTTCAATATTATCTTTCCCAATTATGGAACCACTACCTATAGAAAGGTCCTTCAGGGTGAACTTGGGGAATAACATGGTGAGCTAGAACGAGGTGGCAACTAGAGTAGGAACTAATTTTTTTGTGTTTTTGAATAAAGAAAGCAAACCAAACTAGACTAATTTTGGGGGGTTTTTGGAAAAAGGCAAACAAAACCAAGCAAAAAAAACAAAGCAAACTAAAAACAAAGTAAAGAGAAAGGAAGTGGAGGACTCCCCTAGTGAAGACGTCCTTAGCCTCCCCGGCAACGGCACCAGAAAAGCTTGATGCAGCGCTGAGTTGATGTAGGAGCGCTTCGTTGGGAACCCCAAGAGCAAGGTGTGAAGCAGCACAACAGCAAGTTTTCCCCCAGTAAGAAACCGAGGTTATCAAACCAGTAGGAGGAAGGAAACGTCACACAGGTGTTGCAAGCAACGCAGAGACCTGCATAACACAAACTCAAGACTTTGCCCCAACGAATCAGTGAGGTTGTCAAGCTCACCGGTTTGCTGTAACAAAGGATTAAACGTATGGTGTGGAAGGTAATGGTGGTTTGCAGCAAGTAAAGAAGTAATAGTGGAAGATGTATCAATGGTAAAGATTGGACTAGGGTTCATAGTTCACTAGATGTGCTCTCCTTAGATAAACAACATGGCATGAAGGGTAAACAAATTACAGCAGGGCAATTGATAGGAACTGAGCAAGGCATAACAATGCAATTACTAGTCAGAAAGATCCTATGAGATTCGATTGGGCAATACAACAAGATACATAGACCGCCATCCAACTGCATCTATGACTAGAAGTCCACCTTCAGGTTATCATCCGAACCCCCTCCAGTATTAAGTTGTAAGCAATAGACAACTGCTTTAAGCAAAGCGTGTAAGGTAAATAGTCCACATGTTCCATGAACAAGAGACCGTTGTTTTCTCCCTAGTAGCAACAAAACATCTACAACCGAAGAGATTATTGTCACTTCCCTTGGAAACTAGAGGCATGAACCCACTATCGAGCATAAATACCCCCTCTTGGAGTCACTAGCAACTACTTGGCCAAGATAGCTACTAAAAACGGAGAGCATGCAAGATCACAAACAACACAGACATGATAGAATCAAAAAGACAAAACCATTAATCAAACCAACATAATAATCTCAATATCCATCGGATCCCCGCAAATGCAACATGCATGATTACAAATAGATTAGATCTTGATCATGATTGGAGCTCACAAGATCTATACATTAAAGCACAAATGAGGAGATACAACCATCTAGCTACTACATGGACCCATAGTCCAAGGAGGAACTACTCATGCATCATACCGGAGAGAAGGCCTCCGGGATGATCTCCCCTCCGGCAGGGTGCCAGGAAGAACCTTAGTTCCCCCCGATCTAGGGACGACGGTGGCGGCGGATACAGAAGGTTTTGTGGAGATTTGATCAGGTACTTAGGGTTTCTGCATTGGGGGCTTCTTATAGGCGAAGGGGGAGGCCGAGGCGGTGGCCAGGGGCCCCACACCCTGCCTAGGCGCGGGCCCACCCTTGGCTACGCCTAGGGGTGTGTGGTCACCCTGGAACGCCTCTCCGGCTTCCCTCTGGACTTCTTGTTCCCCACGGAAAGTTATTGACTTTGAAGTTTGTTCTGTCCAATTCCAAGAATATTTCTTTACTAACTTTTCTGGAACCAAAAACAATAGAAAACAGGCAACTGGCACTATGGCAACTTGTTAATAGGTTAGTACCAGAAGCCTTCCAACGCCCAGCAGCCAGCTACAGCGTGGTCCTCATCGTCAACCTCAAGCCTTGCGGCTGTCTTCCCCCGCCTGCCACGGCCGGCCGCAACCGACGACGAGCTCGCCATCACCAGCAGGCACTGCACCACGCCTCCTCGAGACATTCCCCCTGATGAGCGTCGCCGCCGCCCCTTGTTCCTCGAGCTCCGATGCCAGCCGGGCTTGTCGCCCCGCTCTACGTCCGTGTCGACCATGCCAGAGCCGATGGTACCAGCACCGCCGGGTTCTCTATCCCCTTCGCTTCCACCTCCACCACGGTTAGTAGCTCCTCTACCACCTGGAACATTGTCGTTAGTGCCATGTCCTTGTTGTGGATTTCGCAAGATGATTCGGCTTGTCTCTCAATCACCAGCCAATCCTGGACGTGTCTTTTACAAGTGCCCAAGTCATCGTGTAAGTTGTGCTTGTTAGCTCATTTGGATTTTCTCAGCCCCATTTGTTCTTATTTCCTCCGATTTGTGACAGGTTGCGCCCAATCCCTGCAACCATTACTACTGGGAGAATGGTGAAGACAACTATGTGGACTTTCTAGATAGAAATGGATATACCATCTCTCTCCCAGGTGTAGCTGTTGTTGTCGATTCAGATGGACAGATGGGAAGTAAGGAAACAGAGGAGGAAGAAGAAGAACATGGGCAGAAGGAGTACTCACTGAAGAAAATGGATGAATTGCTGAAGAAGTTGGATGAGTTAGTGGTGATTTGCAGGAATTTGTTGACTGCAATTGTATTTCTTATTGTAGTCATGGTTTATGTAGCTGTTGCTAAGTAGTGCTAGTTGTATGAGGGCATGAGATAGGCAAGCATGTATCATGTGATGTAATCTGGGGATTGAAAAGAATGTATTATGCTTGTTTGATTTTGGCAGAATTTTGTTTGTTTTTCTGTACTTGGGATGAGCTAGTCAAGTATACAAGTTAAATGGACAAATACACATATGTCATCCTGAGACCATAATAGTTGGCATACATAGTTTGAGCTAGTCAGGATTTACAACTAGTTTTGCAACATCCAGCAAAATAGTGCACTATTTAGAAGTTTGCACTGACATGGTTTGTGTGAAACCATAGCCACATCAGTGACATCTTATCATCAGCTCTAAATGTTTCCAAGTACTTTGTAGCTAGATATTTGGCCGTGAACTGTTTCAGTACAAACTCTCTCTCACATTTGTGTTTTCCAACATATTTCTTCACAACCCATGAACCTGTTGTCCTACTATCAGGTGCATCATATAGGTACCAAGGACAATTAGCAACACAACATGCCCTGACCCTCTGCTTGTCATTCTTCACATAATGTACACCAATTCTTTGCTGCACAATATACTCCTGTAATGCTCCTCTAAGCTCACCAACTGTTAGGAACACCATGCCAATGTGAAAATCTATTCCTTTCATGTTCTCTGGCCTCCACCTTTTCAGCTTGACTTTCTTCTTCATTTTCTTCCTTCCTTACTTGTCAACTACTTCCACTTCTTCTGCTGAATCAGCTTCCTCAACATCTGAATCTTGTAGCTCTTTCAGATCAACATCTGTATCATAGTCACTGTCCTCCTCCCATTTGGATTTGCTCCTTCTTTTTTCCTTATGCTTGTCATCTACCCATTCTTCATACAAATCATCATCATCAGCTGCCAACTCATTATCAGAGTCTACCCAGTCTGCATCCCAATCACTGTCATCACTGTCACTATTTGTGAAAATCTTTGCTTCTTCTTCCACATCTAGCTGCCTCCTACTTCTTCTAAGCTCATGCCCAATATTCTTCTCCTGCCTAGGTGGAACACTGGTTTTTGCTCCTACCAGCTGTTGCTTTACCCATCCTCTTTCCAGGGCTCAACGCTGGAGGAAAATCAGGAGAACCACAGATCACAACATCATCCAATGTTGCATTGTCAAACTGCAAATCCTTGTGGTCCACATACAACTGAAAATACTGAAACTTTGGGACAACAACAATCATGCTCAAGGTGTCAGTATCAGTGTCCACAATTTGTAGTCCTGTGTCTAAGTTCATTCCAGGCAGCAGCCAGTAAAACACATATTTATCTGGTTCAGAGTAACCTAGCCGCTGCATAAAATCAGTGAGCCATAGAGGCGACCATGTGTCTGCTTCACATCCATCAAATCGAGCTACTTTTCCATCCACATAGCTCTTCGACATACCAAATCCGCAAAAAAAAACCAACATAGTTGATTTCTACGGTGAACTGATCCTCGAATACTCCTAAATAACATGCAAATCATCAAGTACTAGCAGCACTTCGGACTACTTCTCTACCACTGCCAACACCGATAGAAATGGAGATCTAGGGTTAGGTCATCTTACCGTAGCGCGCGGGAGGATCGCCGGGTCGCCGCAACTTTGGCCCCTTCCTCACGGGCTCCATCCTCGCGAGCGCCGCCGCCTATCGACTGCCATCGTTCAGCACCGGAGAAAAACCGTCACCGCCGCCAGCTCGCCTTCCATGTCGCGGGAGAGAGGTGGAAAGAGGAAAAGACGGGTGAGCCAGCGAGCTGTGGGAAGACGAGGCTATGTGCAAATATTCACCTCCGGCGGTTAGTCCTAGTGGCAGCACCTTGCCGACGTGGCGCTGGTCAACCAGGGTCAGACGAGTTTAGGACCTACGATGAATCACTTACACTGTGTTTGGATGCATAGAATTGGGCTCGGAATCACCGAATCTGGAATTCGCGAGCAGTTTCCATCGTTTGGATAGGCCTTAGAATCAGAGCCTGGAAACCGAGCCCAAATTCCACGGGCCGAATCTGTACGTGTTAACACTCCGAGAAACATTCTGAGGTCAGACCCTAGGAAACGCTCAGAAACTGTCTGCCTCTTCCTCGTGCGCGACCAGAGAGCAAGCAGCGACGCGCCCGTCGCCATCACTACCTCCATCCCGATGAGAGCGACCGGAGCCCGATGGCAGCACGCAGGTTCGACCCCCCCTCTTATCCCCGCTAGCCCGATGGCGGCAGCCCTTTGCCGCGAGCTCGATGGGAGGCGCTGGCCGGATCTGGCAAAGTGAGGCGCTCAGCGGCCGCACTTGGCTCAGGGAGGGCGGATCCAGGGGAGTACCGCGTCGGGGAGGGCGGATCCAGGCGAGTCCCGCGTCGGAGACGGCGACCCCCTCGCTGGCAAGTGCTGGACGGAGTTGGGAACGATGGGGATGAGGCCCCATCGTTTAACACTTTATTTGATTTTTTTAATATGGGCACGATGGATAGTTGTGGTCAATTTCTTTTGTATTGTGTGTGCTAAATAATATATATATATATATATATATATATACATTCTAATATTTTTTACATATACACAAATTTATATTGTTCAAATTCAACAAAACACCAAATTTCAAAGTTTGTACATCCAAACAGGATTTGGAATTGGGTTCACCTTCGATTTCAACATGAAATTCCGAGCACATCCAAACAGCTGAATTCTATTTCAGAGCCAATTCATTTCCATCTCAGATTTGGAAACTAAAAGTCCAATTCAATTCCATATAGGATTCCATGCATCCAAACAGTGTTAGAAATAATTAGAACCTCAATATTTAATTTTGAAGGGAGGGTTAGCAAATAAGGAGACAACTCTCGCGACCCGTGTCGCCCCCCATGAGACGAATCGGTCAATCTCTCCGCTTCCTCCTCTCTACCGCCACCCTCCCGTCCTCTCTCGAGGCTTCACGGGGCCGGTC
Source organism: Avena insularis (assembly GCA_023614405.1). NCBI lineage: Eukaryota > Viridiplantae > Streptophyta > Magnoliopsida > Poales > Poaceae > Avena > Avena insularis. Next base: position 374,868,239 of record CM042691.1, on the reverse strand, counting down.
AGGTGGTTTGGGGCCGGATTCGACGAGTGATTCTTTGCCCTCTCGACGGAGCTCTGCGGGGTGGGCGACTCGGTGGTGCTCAAAGCAAGAAGTCCAGCTCGGCTACGGCTTCCGACGCGACTGTATGACAGCATACAGAGGGTTGCCACATGGCGGCCTTTGCAGCTGCACCGGCGTTGGTGCCCACTCGGCCCGATCTGGGCCCATTTGGGCCCCATCTGGCTTAATGGTCGGCCACCTCCGGCGGCTTGGCTCCTCAAGATGGACATGGATCGTCGGTAGCCACTTGAATGGCGAGCGCTGCGTTGGCTTGTTGCAGCTGGGCAGGCTTTACGCCTGATTTGGGATCGGCCGGGCCCGATGGGGCTCGCGTGTCTTTGTTGCCACGTCCGGTCGGCTACCACGAAAGCGGTGGAGGCAGTTCCCTCCCGCTCGACGGCGGCGCTGCCGTCCCTGACTACTGCTGCACCATCCTATTCCGTCTTCAGACCTCGGGACGACGTCCGCAGGGAGACGGCGAGGGTGACTATAAGACTGTGGTAGCGCACGTTGGTGGACGACAAGTTGGAGGAAGTGCTATGGAGCAATTGGGGTTGTTGTTTGGGGGTCGGGCGAAATCCCTGCTAGCTCGACTGGCACCGACGTGGTGACGCCTTTGTGGTGCCGTTCCTCTGAAGGGCGCGGTGTATTCTCCTCACTCCTCCGAAAATCGGGAAACCCTAGGATCGGCCCGCAACAAGGCTGCTGACGTCGCATTCCTTCTTGAGGGTGTTGCTTGGTACGCGGCGACTCGTAGCACTAGGTTCGCGGTGGGACAAGTCCAGAGGGCGCAGCGGTTGCGGGTCATCTTTGCTTAGTCGATCTACTGTTGTTGGCATTGTTTTCTTTTTTTGTTTTTCTTTGTTTTTGTTTGGGTGTGCTGGTGCTGAGGCTCCAGCAGCTATATCATTATATCTGTTGTTTGCTATATTAATATAGCGGGACAAAAACCTGATTCAAGAGAATATTTAATTTTAAAAAACTAGAACCTACTTGACGTTTGGTCGAAATATTTACGACCGCCTGGTGCGGTTTACTCTTTACGATCAGTCCGTCTGCGCGGAACTACGGTCGGGTCGACGGAGTACCAACCAACAGCGACTGCGGCAACCGGAAAACGACCAGCGCAACGGGGAAGCCGAGCATGTGGCACGCGGCGCGCCGGGACGGGTCCACCCTCCAACCTCCCCGACGCCGGCGAGCCACACGCCCGCGCGCACGATGTCCCAGCACCAATCCGCGCAATCCAGCCCGCAGATCACCAAATCCCGGCGTCGCACCGGCTCCACACACCCCGGATCAAGCGGCCCTTCCACACACTCGCGCGCCCAACCAGCTCACTCGTGAACTCGCTGCCCCCCACCCCCCGCGCCATGGCCACAGCCATCTGATGCCAACACCCCTCCCGCCATGCTGCCCTTCTGCCCTGCCGCGCGCACCCCATGCTCCCCCTTCTCCCCGGTGACGGCGGCCCAGGCCGGCGCGCGGGCGCTGCGGAGGGTGGAGGCGAGCGCGCTCCGGTCCTACGCCGACCCGCTCATCGCGCAGGCGGTGCCTGACCGCCCGCTCCTCGCCGACTCCTCCATCCTCTCCCCCTACACCACCACGCCGGACGACATCGTGAGGGGGTTCGCTGCCGCCGAGCTGCCTAGCTCCGACGACACTCTCTGGCCGCGCCTCACGCCCGTCTCCGCCGACCTAGCCGCCGACCAGACCGCATCCGTGGCCGCCGCGGTCACCAACGATGCCGCCGAGCGAGCCCTGCTGGACGCGCCGATTCCCACCGCGTTCCCGACCGACGCGACCGACGCCGAGGAATCATTTGCCAGGTTCGTCGACAACCTCAGCAGGCAGATATTCCAGGCGGAGGACGCGCTCACCGAAGGCTACGACAAGCTCAGGCTGTCGGCGTACGACGCGCTCGGGGCCTGGAGGAAGACGGTCAGGGGCGTCGCCTTTGATCTGAAAAAATCGGTCAAGGGCGCCACCGGTGGCCTCACGTCCTCGGTGGACGCCACCAAGGAGCAGGCCACCGGTGGGGCGACCGATGTCTCCGGTGCATTGCAGGAGAAAGTGGCCGGAGCTGGTGCCGTGGCGGTCGATGTTCTTAGGAAGGCAATTGTTGTAGCCGAGGATTCAGTGGGCACTGCAACCACGTCCCTTGCATACTACTACGGGTCAGCCAAATCGTCGTTGCCACCAAATGTTAAAGATTTGTTGAACTCATCCGAGGAGAAAGCTAGCATAGTGTTGAGACCAGTAGGAAGTGCCCTTCAACAGGTATCTTATTGCCACTGTTCCCCTAAATATACCCTAGGATTAAATTGTTAACTCAATTTTTGGTGAGGCGCATTCTCAACAAAATTGTTGATGAGGCCACTAATAGTTTTCTGACATGATATTTTTCAGGTATACGTAATCATTGAAGGTGTTGAAAAGAATGTTGGTTTGGACCCAAGTGACCCAATTGTTCAATTGGCAGTTCTGCTTGGTGGTTCAACAACAATATGGTAAAGGAAATAATCCTTTGGTTTAGTATGGGACGTTCCATTCATTTGGTTTTGTAAACTACTGAATTTTGCAATATTGTAGGATATCGTACTGGCTCTTCGCATATGGAGGCTATTCGGGAGACCTGACACCTGAATCGACATTGGAGCTATTGAAAAATGATGGCAAAGCCGTACTTATTGATGTTCGGCCTGAGGCAAGAGATTGTAAATCTCACTAGCCTTTTCTTTCGTTCATGCTCTTTTTCATCTAAGCTATCTATTGAATCTGGTTCATGATATTTCTGCGGATTGTCCAAAGATAAGATTACTTATTTGCCTGTTACAAATGGATGTGACATTCATTGATTTTTCTTTAGAACCATTCACTATATAGTTCTTCACTCCTGTCATGCCTTTTAACATAAACACTTTTAGTGAAGCATCCATAGCTACTGAAAGTGTGTACGCCTTTGGCGTGTTCTCTGTAGAGCACGGGTAGCAGGACGATTAGACGCACCTCAAGTTCTTAACTCAGCTGTTTGATATATTGTTTATATTGAGCAAAAAACTATAGCAGCTTATCATCAAATTATGTTGTGTAGGACTTGAGGGCGAGAGATGGAATTCCTGACCTACGCCGTGCAGCTAGATCTAAATATGCAAGTGTTGCTTCGCCTGAGGTATGTCTAGTTTGAACTAAATATTGAGTGCTACTTGTTTTAGTAGAGAATTTACTGTTTCGCAAATTATATCTATTCAAGTATTTATATTATTGCTGGACAATTTCTCTGTCTAATTTTCCAAAATTTGTGTATTTATTCGTAAAGATTGAAGCTGTTTCATGTAATGAAAGTCTATTTTGTCCTGTTAGTACTAGGATTTGCGTTCATTCATTTTTTAAAGATGAAATTACTCTTATGATCTCTTAGCCGCTTCTACGGTTTTCAAAGGGGTAAAATTGTAGAATATGTTTCTTTATTGATAATTAATTAGTTTGATTCTTTTAAAGATTGGGGTCCCAACAAAGAAGCTACTAAAAGGTGGAAGCGATGTTGATGATGCTTTGGTTGCAGTTGTCATCCGCAACTTGAAGTTGGTTAAGGTACTCTATTTGACTGAGGCTTGTATTTGATATCTGTACTGTAACATTTCGTCAAAAGAAATAATATTGTGTTTCTGTTCTGTTTTTCTCCTGACTTTGTAGGGTGATTCAAAGGTCATAGTTATGGATGCTAACGGAACCCGATCAAAGTCCATTGCTAGGTTACTGAAGAAGCTTGGTGTGCAGGCAAGTTCTAGATGCTTCTTTCCAGTAGTAACTTTGCTGGATGGATTGTTCTTCTGTCTAATATTGAATGATTATAAATGGCAGCAACCTTACCTGGTTAAAGGTGGTTTCCAATCTTGGGCGAAGAACCTTCGTGTGAAAGAACTGAAGCCTGAGACTGCATTAACAGCACTAAATGAGGTATATATACTTTTTGGTTAGTTTTTGGCTATCCCATCGCAGTTCAGTTTTCCCCTTTCTGGTATCAAGTTTTGGTTGCTGTGACCATGTAGAAACCTATCATTTGAATAATTCTTGGGGGGGTTTTTGTGATCGTAGTGGATTAAGATTTTGTATATTATTGGTCGTGCGATATACAACTGTACTTGTTATTGTCATCTCTCACATACCAGCTTTTTTATCACTATAAAATAGTGTCAAATACTCATATCATTGCTCTGAATATGCGTAGGATGCTGAGGAAATCCTCGAAGGCATAAAGCCCAGTCCGACATTTGTTGTTGGGTCTCTGTTGGTACATACATGAAACTTCTTCCTTTGAGGAAGCCTTCATAGCCGATGTCATGCTTATTTCTTGCTAATTTCGTTTTCTTTTGTGACAGGGCCTCTCAGCAGCGACTTATGCTTTGCTAGGTAAGTAGAGTATGGAGATACCATGTATGGTTGCTGCATTGCTTTGCACAGGTTAAGATGCATTACATGATTTGTAGAACAATGACTTCTCTTGACACAGAGGGCTATTGCATAGTTTCAGTCTTTTTCTTTTGCCACAAAAGACAGGAACTGTGCCATTCAACTCAAAGGAGAAAGAGTTCATGTACAAGGGCACAGTCTTTAGGATATACACATAGAATGGAATTTTGTATAGCAAAAGCTAATGCAACTCCATGTATGGCAGTTTTAGTAATATTAAGAAAGCATTGCTTAGTTGGAGTGTTTGCGGTTAATCATTAGTTTTGAAAACCACATACCCCATATTACCTTAGGTGAAACATTTATAGTGCAGGCAACTTTGAATTACTTTTTTTATTAACTGATTGCGTGATTGTAGAATGGGAGACGACTTTGCAGTACATCGGTGTTCTAAGTCTTGGACTGGTAAGTAGTTTCAATTTAAAAATATTCCCCATATAGCATGTTTGTTGTTCAGTATCTGTATACATCTGCGTGATGATTGGATAAAAGTAACAAGTTTGTGCGATTTCGCACTGCTGTCAACTGCAAAAGTTCAAATATGTGGTCATTTGCTAAGTGCCAGCAACAATGGTTACCTGATAGTTTTCCTTCTGTCGCAGACTATCTACGTGCGGTTCTCCTCATACGAGGGCTCCGAGGATTTCCAGCAAGACCTAAAGTAAGTTACCCTTGATGGTAACATATGTGTTGTGTGTGCGTGTGCTTCCATTCTGTCAGTTTGTAGTTCAGCTGTTGTTCAAACTTCAGACACAAAATTTGAACCATCACAAATATTCTCTCCCCCTCTCCCTCTTTCTCCATAGGCTGTTGTTCTCCCCTGTAAGAGTGGGTGCTGAAGCGCTCTCGTGGGCGGCTAAGAAGCTAGAACCAAACAAGATTGGCCTGGCGACGTCCCCCTCCACCACAGCGGTCCAGGACCGGGTTCTCCAAGCGGCGGCGAAGCACGAGTCGAAGCCGTCTGACGCGGAGGAGTCCTCTGCCAAGACAGACAGTTTTGCCTCCGAAGCATGAGCTGGGTGAGTGGGTTTAGACTCCGATCCGTAGCCACTTCACCGTCAGTTTGGTGAATTGATGTTTCTGATGTAAGTAATTGATATGGTACCTTGAGCCGCCATGCATGATGAAGGCTGGCACTGTAAATTTATAAGCAGCAGTTTATATAATGGAACACTTGTTAGCAGGAGGTGCCAATGTTCAGTCCGTTAATTTGGCACCAGGCCTGATTTGCACTCAATAGAATGCCCTCTGCCGTTTCACCTGTGATCCATTTGACAAAGCACGCAACAAATGCCACAACTTTTTCGTATGCTTCATTACGTTGTGTATGCTTGTGATTCCTAACCTCTGGATAATATGCATAATGGCAGTATTCAGAAACGAGTTCCTCCATTAAAAGGATGTCTCCTGGATTTTAGAGTAATTAACTTGCAATCTCCCGTACACACCTGTTTTGGGTAATATCAAGAAACAAGGATGACTTTTTCAAACGGTTTGTTGCTGCATACTACCTCTGTTTCTAAGGTTAAGGTTTTTTTTTTTGAAAAGTCAAGTTATGAAAAGTTTGACCAAACTTATAGAAAAAACTATCAAGAACTATGATATTATATAGATACCATGTGAAAATATGTTTCATAATGTATCAAAGGGTATAGATTTTATATTATAAATATTAAATATTTTTTAATAAAAACTTGGTCAAACTTTACGTAATTTGACTTTTGAAAAAAAAATATAAACCTTAAACTTTGAAACAGAGGTAGTATAAATTTTGATAGTTATGGTGTTATGAATTTCTTTGCAGAATAATCATGTACAGAAAACAACTAATATAACTTTCTGATAATTAATAGTGAATGAGGAAATAGGTCAGTACAACACATGCTTTGCCAACTTAAGTGAGTGTGATAAATCAGCTATGTACCTTCCTAATAATATTCTCACTACATGAAGCTATTCTCTTTGATCTCTTCTGTTTGCCCCTAAGTTGAGCCTCCATAGCATGTTCTCCCTAGATGGAGATGTGGACCGAGATCAAGAACTGCAGCTACTTCAGCAAAACTGTCGACGCTAAGCCGGTTCTCCTAACTCACGTGTTCTTCATAGAAGCGGAATTTCTGCAAAACTGTTGTTACTTGAGGAAGGAGCAGGTTGTGTTCATGAAGGATGTGTATTGTGTGCTCACAAAATCACCAGTGTGTCCTCAGAAGTTCATGAGTGTTGAGTAGATGAGGCTCAGCCCTTATTTCAATGATGCACTGTGGATCTGTGACAAGTTGGGGCTGTTCAACTTTATGGAGCTCCGTGAAGACTACAATGTCACACTTGTGCAGCAGTTCTAGGCCACTACAGTGTTTGGATCTGACCAAGACAGGACCATGACTTGGATGACTGGCACCACCCGTTGCTCAGCTACTTTCCATGACTTTGCTAATGTCATCTTTGAGACTTTCCATGGTGTATCCACTCCTGTGGGGCTGCGCATGCACTCAACGTCTCTTTGTGAGAACAAGATGAAGCTTGCACCTTTGTATGGCAGCGAGGGTGTTGTAGGGGGTTCCAAGGGACTCAAGCCTCTCTACAACCTGATGTTGAGGATATTCCGTCATACCATCTCACCAAGTGCTGGAAATGACGATGCTATTAGATGTGGGCTAGTCAACCTACTCTATCATACCCACCGGATCTATAATGCTGGCCCAGAGGTAGATGCTGATCCTATTGATGTGATGGATTTCATTTTTGAGGAGATGTTCCATGCCATTCTCTTCAAGAATTCTCCTCCATATGCACCACTGGTTATGAGGCTCATCAACTCCAAGGAGCATGATTCCCCACTTGGCTTGGCACCCAATCTCGTTGAGCACACTTTGGTTACACTGCAGCAGAAGGGGCACATGGGGCCTCCCCCTAGGCGTCGCGATGGCAATGATGATGAGGAGATGGATGAGACTGGGAGGGCTCCCTCTCCTCCTAGAGCTCGGAGGAAGAATGCCTCCAATGCACCTACGCCTTCCATGACCCGGGACTATGTACATGAGAAGGTCAAGAAGGCCACTTTCTGGGAGAGGACCATATGTTGCATGAATGTAGACATCCGCAAGCAACATCATGCCTCCTACCAAAGCAACAGGCGCATTGAGAAGCTACTCAAGTAAATCAAGGCCCAGGGCGAAGAGGATGATGAGGAAGGAGAGGGTGAGTACAATGATGAGCATGGTGCTCAGCAGTCCACTGAGTCAGATCACACTCTTTCCTTTGGGGCATGGAATGCCAAGCAGGACAGCCTGGTGGACTAGAAGACTTTTGTAGATGTCACCTCTAGATACGGGTACCAGGTGCCTCCTCTTCTCGCCCTCACGGCAAAGGGCCTGCAGTCCCTGATGATGATGATGACTATGATGAGGGTGGTGAGGATCTTGATCTACAGCTTCACCAAGAGAGATCTTCATTTCCCTCTCATTCACTTGAGGGCCCCATGCTCTAGTGTTTCTTTGGAAACCCTAGCTTTGATTTGGTTCTTACAAGCTTGTCTTTGATTGTTTTGGCAGCTTGCTTGTATTTGGGAGCCTCCAATTAAGTTGTGGATGTGTGCCCCGAACTCGTTGTAAAGGTGCCGGCTTCCACCTAGAAGGTTGCCGGTATAGTGGAAGGTGAATCGAACCCCTTAGGGTGAGGTTCATCAAAGAACAAGGGAGGCCTCTCATTGCGTTGGTGGTTTGAAACCACCCCCTCTCCAAACGTAGAAGTACTTCCCCTCAAAAGTAAGGAACTATGGGAAACAAATCCTTGTGTCTCCATGTCCACCACTTTGGTTACTTCTATCCTTTACCGCACTTTACTTACTTGTTCTTGCTTAGTGTTGTGCTACTTATTGCTTGTTTGACATATAGGTAAATTCACCTTAGTTGCATAATCTAGAGAATTTACCTTTCTTGTCAAACCCTAATTTGAAAAGGAAGAAAATTTGAAGTAGCACCTATTCACCCCCGCCTCTAGGTGCCCATACGATCCTTTCAATTTGTATCAGAGCCTCGGCTCTTTATTCAGTATTTACCGCCTAAGAGTATATGGGTAGCAACGATGGGGAAGGTGGTGGTGAGCCTACCTCGGCGACCATGGATGATCTCAATAACTTGGAAACAAGATTGAGCTCCACCATGGACAACGAGATCAAACAATTGCACAAGTTACTTGAGCAACTTATTAAATATAAAGGTGGCTCATCATCCCATTTTCCTCAAGAGGAACTTCCACCATTACCCAAAGAGAATGCCCCGACATCACCCACGGGTAAGGTGGTGGGGGATAATCAATACAACATTAATTCCTCCACAAAAAGGAATGGTGGGAAGGGAGAGCACCATGACTCTCATGGATGGTACACTCCCGACCCTCCAATTCCTCACCCTCATATAAACAATAGAGGAGACCCACCAAAGCTAGAAGCATCTATTTTTGCTCAATGGCAATCTCTAATGAAAACTCATGTGCGCAGCTCTTGCATTGAACTCTGGAATATCATTGAACAAGAACTCTATATTGGGGATCCAAACAACTTGACAAGAAGAGAAGTTGTCAATAGTAAACTCGATGCCACCGCCTTGCACATGATTCAACAAGGATTGGGTACAAAGGATTACCCACACATTGAGCACCTCAACACCGCCAAGGAAGCTTGGGATGCTCTCACAGTTTTGTTTGTTGGGAATGAGAGCATGAGAAGGAACCGGTATGATGCACTAAGCAATGAAGCCGAAGGCTTCTATATGAAGGAAGGTGAAGATCATGAAGACATGTATCGTAGGCTCAAGACCACCACCACCGCTTTTAGGAATGTGGGTACCTCACATGTGGATGATGCTTGGATAAAAAGGAAATATGTGAGTGCACTCATGCCCTTTGAGCCCACCGACTTGAAGAGCCTACAATGAAGACACAACTACCACCTCATGACCTCCAATGAAGTTATGCAAGAGATGACCTCTTTCAAGGTTGTCGCCAAGAATGCCAAAGATGCCCGTGCTCGAGCCCTTGGAGTGAGCAACGTTGTCAACCTTGCATTGAAGGCCAAAGTTATGGAACATGTGGATGAAGATGATAGTGATGAAGGCCTCTCCATGAGCCACCCCGATGATGTCATGATTGCTCATGGTGAATATATGGCCTTCTATGCAAAGAACTTTTGGAAGAACCCCACCAAGGCCAAGATGGAAATGCAACAAAGAAGCAACCCAAATGGAAGAAGAGAAAATGTCACTAAATTGAGAACTTGCTTCAATTGTGGTGACCGCTATCACTTTGTGGCGGGTTGTCCCTATGAGAAGAGAGAAGATCATGGGGGTAAACTTGTGTTGAAGAAAACTTCCAAAGCTCCTTACAAGAAACCCTTCATCAAAAAGAATCCCATAAACAAGAAGTCGGGTGAAATTGTGTTGATCACTCATGAAGAATACTCCTCCGATGATGAAGATTATGAAGAGGAAACATCAAGTGGTGTGGCTGCTCTTGCCACTAATTCTACTCCCACATTCTCCCTCTTTGACTCCCCAAATGAGAATCTCTCCAACAAGAACATCACTTGCCTTATGGCAATAGGAACAGAGGTATCTTCATAATCTCACCCCACCCTCTTGAGTAATGATGAAATGTCTCTTGAGGTTAAAAAGGAAATAATTGCTTTTGATGAGTTCATGAATAACTTGCAAGGAGAACACAAAAGACATTCTGTGGACCTCTTAGATCAACTTTATCACACCCAAGAGCTTCTTGAAGAAAGGTGTAAACTAGGAAGAGAACACATGATTGAGGTAGAAGCCCTAAATAATGCTCTAGAATAGGAATAAGAGACTAGGTTGTCCCTTGAACTAAAAATTGAAAGTCTTGATGGGGAAAATGATTTAATTGTGAATAGACTCATTAAGGAACGCGACCTTGCTATTGCTAAATATAAAAGGGCTAAAAAGGACAAGATTGAGTTTGGTGTGGTTCATGAAAAACTTGTCGAGGACTTTAGTTTGCTTAACAAGGCTCACAAGGCATTGGAAAGTGAAATATTGTCACTCACAAAGTCCCATGAAAAGCTTCAAACTCAATTGACCAATATTCCTTCACCTAGTAATTTCATTCCTTCTAGTAGTACAACTATTCTTGAAGAAAATGCTAGGTTGAAGGGGGAGCTAGCCAAGGCCACATTTCCAAAAGGTAACAAGTCCATTGATGATCTTTTGAGTAAGCAAAGGCCTAATGGTGAGAAAGGGGGCATTGGTTTTGTCTCCAAAGCCAAGAAGAATAAGAACAACAAGAAGAAGGCCAAGCCCGCACAAGAGAAAAACAAGGCCATTGTGGATAGTAAGACCACAAGTGGTAAAACTATGTCTCATGATGATTTTGCGGGAAGTGTTAACCCTAACTATGTTCTAATGCGTGATTATTATGGTGATGTGTATGCACAATATGTTGGCCCATATGATGGTTATATTGCTTGGTCTATTTGGGTTCCCAAGGTCCTTGTTGCTAACAAAATAGGACCCATTGAAAAATGGGTACGTAAAAATTAGCTTGATCTTTTGTAGACATATGCTTCCAGAGGGTCAAAATGGGTGCTTGATAGTGGTTGCACAAGTCATATGACCGGAAGCTCTTCTATTTTCAAGGAATTAAGGACAAATGATGATCAAATATCCGTGACATATGCCGACAAGTCAAAGTCTAAGGTAATGGGTTTTGGCAAGGTAGTGGTTGCCCACGATATTACACTCGTGGACGTCATGCTTATTGAGACCCTTGGCTACAATTTACTTTTGTTCCGTGCTCTTGGAAAGATGGGCTTTGCCGTATTTATTGATGATGATATTGTGGTCCTCATGTGAAGCAAGTCTCTCAAGGTCGCTTTTGTTGGGTACGTCGAACATGACTTGTATGTGGTGGACTTTTCGGGGCAAACCACTACAAGTGCGATGTGCTTATTCGGAAAGGCCGATGTGGGTCGGTTATGGCATCGCCGACTAGCCCATGTCAATATGAGAACTTTGCAAAGTCTCCACAAGGAGGGACATATTGTTGGACTAAAATAAAATGTTTCTTTTGCCAAAGATCGTGTTTACAGGGCTTGTGTTCTAGGAAAGATGCATGATGCTCCCCACAAGCCAAAGAACCGCATCAAGTCAACGAGGATCTTGGAGCTCCTTCATGTGGATCTCTTTGGTCCTCCATCTCATGCAAGTCTTGGTGGGAAGAAATATTGTTTGGTGATTGTTGATGACTTTTCAAGATACTCATGGGTATATTTCTTCAAGTTGAAAAGTGAGACCCAAAAGACCTTCATCGACTTCATCAACTTGGTTCAACGTTAATACAATGTCCCCGTGTTGATAATAAGAAGCGATAATGGCACCGAGTTCAAGAACTACACCTTGAATGATTTTCTTGGTGATGAGGGTATAAAACATCAATATTTCACTGCATATACCCCTCAAAAAAATGGTGTTGCCGAGAGAAAGAACCGGACTCTTATTGAGATGGATAGGACCATGTTGGCGGAGTTTAAATCTCCATAGAACTTTTGGGCCAAAGCCATCTACACCGCTTGCCATGCATCAAACCGGCTCTACCTCCGCAAAGAAATCAACAAGACTCCATATGAAATACTTATCGGTAACAAGCCCAACATATCTTACTTCCCGATGTTCGGTTGTAATTGTTTCTATCTCATAAAAGGTGTTCGTTTGTCCAAATTCGAGTCTAAAGCATTAGAGGGTATTTTTGTTGGCTATGGTCTCAAATATCACACTTATAGAATCTATGATAAGCTCTCTGGATCCATCATAGAATCTTGTAGTGTGACCTTCGAAGAATATGATGGTCCCCAAGGGGGGCGTGTTGATGCTTGTGATGCAGATGATGAAATGCCTCAGGATGCCATAGGAAGAATGGGTGTGGGATATATCCGCCCCGTTGAGGAACCCCTTATGGCGGATCGAGAAGAACTATGCTCTACTCAAGTGGAGCCCTCATCTTCACAACATCAACAAGCTCCATCCACCAAGGAGGACAATGACCCAAGCCAAAGACAAGTTGTGGACCCTCAACATGTTGATCAAGGTGACATCTCTAGTGAGGAAGAGCTTGAGTCTCCAATCTCCAGAATGTCAAGCGGTGCCAAGTCAGTTACACAAGGGAGATCCATACAAAATGCCTTAAGACAAGCTCAAATCAATGCTAGAAATGTGCCTAATCAAGACCAAGGTCAATCTTTGCCTCTTAATGAAGAGAATGATTCCGGTGATGATCAAGGTCAAGATGATGGTCAACACGAGGACCAAAATGATGAAGAGGGTCCTCCAAGAAACAACAAGGAGATCCACACTCGTCGCGAAGCTAGAACGGATAGGATGTTGGAATTAAGAGACCACTCTCTAGAAAATGTGGTGGTGACCTAAGGAGAGGCATTTCCATAAGAGCACAGTTGAAGAGGTTTAGTGAACACCAAGCACACATCTCCATAATTGAACCAAAGAAAGTGTGGGAAGCTCTTGAAGATTCGGATTGGTTGGAAGCAATGCACAAAGAGCTCAACAACTTTGAGAGAAACAAAGTGTGGAAGTTAGTTGAGAAGCCAAAGGATTGCCGCAATCTTATAGGCACCAAGTGGATATTCAAGAACAAGCAAGATGAGCATGGAATTATAGTAAGGAACAAGGCAAGATTGGTGGAACAAGGATTCTCTCAAATTGAAGGCATTGATTATGGAGAGACATATGCACCCGTGGCTCGCCCTGAGTCCATCCGTATCCTTCTTGCCTATGCGTCACATCATAACTTTAAGTTGCAACAAATGGATGTAGAAAGTGCATTTCTTAATGGTCCCTTAAATGAGTTAGTATATGTAAAGCAACCCCCAGGATTTGAGGATCCCAACTTCCCAAACCATGTCTACAGACTTGACAAGACACTCTATGGGCTCAAACAAGCCCCACACACGTGGTATGAGCACCTTAGAGAGTTGTTGTTTGACCGTGGGTTTGAGGTTGGGAAAATCGATCCCACTCTTTTTACTAAGAGGTCAATGGGGAGATTTTTGTATGCCAAATATATGTTGATGATATTATCTTTGGCTCATCTAACAAAGCTTTTAATGATGAATTCTCAAAGCTTATGACTAGTAGGTTCTGGATGTCTATGATGGGGGAGTTAAGGGTATTTCTTGGTTTTGAGATCAAGCAAGTTAGAGGAGGGTCATTCTTCAACCAAGACAAGTATACTCAAGATATACTCAAAATATTCAATATGCAAGATTTAAATGGAGCACCTACTCCCATGCCTACAAAGACTCATCTAGAACAAAATCCAAATGGTAAAGATGTGGATCAAAAGGTATACCGGTATATGATTGGTTCTTTGATTTACCTTTGTGCATCTAGACCCGACATTGTGTTGAGTGTAGGTGTGTGTGCAATATATCAAGCGGCTCCTAAAGAAAGCCATTTGATGATGGTCAAGAGAATCTTTCGATATTTGGTTCATACCCCATATTATGGTCTTTGTTATCCTCGAGGGTCAACATTTGATCTTTGTGGATACACGAATTCGGATTGGGCTAGTGATAAGGATGATAGAAAATCAACATCCGGGGCTTGCCAATTCCTTGGTAGGTCCTTGGTATGTTGGTCTTCTAAGAACCAAAATTGTATAGCTCTCTCCACCGCTGAAGCCGATTATATGGCTGCTGCTAGTGCTTGCACTCAATTGCTATGGATGAGGCAAACTTTAAAGGAATACGGTGTCCATTGTGACAAAGTGCCTCTTCTATGTGACAATGAAAGTGCTATCAAGATTGCCTACAACCCGGTGGATCACACAAGGACAAAGCATAGTGAGATTCAGCATCACTTCATTAGAGATCATGTTGCTCAAGGTGATATTGATTTATCTTATGTGTCAACCAAAGACCAACTTGAAGACATCTTCACGAAGCCACTTGATGAAGCAAGGTTTTGCTATTTGAGGAATGAACTAAATATCATAGATTCAAGGAGCTTGACTTGATAACCTTGCATACTCACCTATGTCTTGACCCTTATTTGGTTTAGGTGCAGGCATGGATATAGGGGGAGTGTGGTCCTAATTGATTGGACTATCCCTCCCCCCATTATGCCCAAAGCAATCAAAATCATTTCTCTTAATATCATTTTGTGATATGTGAGCTTAAATGATGAGTTTCGGTAATGGACCCAAGATATATCTTTGTGGTGCCAAGCCGAGTATACTCAAATATGGTGGCCCAGGCCACTACCCTCTCACATTCGAGAGGTTGGTGCTTAATCGTGTTTGTCATTTGTTGGTTCGTGCCTATTTGGAGATTTCTTGAACATTTTAGTGGATTTCTATGGCTCTTATTGATTCTTCACAGATTGACATCTTAACCCAAGCCTATACCCTGTCTTAAAACACTCTATCTCTCATATATGTCCCCATACACAAAACCTGGAGTTTTTGGTCGAGGAGGACCGGAGTCTCCGGTGTAGGCCGGAGTCTCCGGTCCAGACAGTTTCTGCCACTTAAAGGGAGGGGACGGGGTGAAATGAAACAGCAGTTTCACTTCTTCCACCCCCATTCCCTTCCCTCCAACCCGTCGCCCTCTCGTCCAAAACTCCACCTCGGAGGTCAAGAAGCCCCCGGGATCCGCCGTGCCATCGGCCAACCTTATCCTCTCCTCCATTGGGTCATTCCCACCGGAGGAATCGATCCCATGGATAGATTTTGTACCTCTCCTCCTCCTTTTCTCCTAGGGTTCATCTCTAGATGCGTTTTTGAGGATTGGTGCTGTTTTATCCATTGGAATCACTTATATGCGTGCACTCTAGTAATTTAGCCTTGTTGCATTGCCCGATCTATTAGATTCACCCCCGCTACCACCTTCCCAGCTCATGCCCGAGCCTCCCGACCAGAGATTCTGGCCCCAGGGCTGGAGACTCCGGTCCACAGGACCGGAGACTCCAGTCTGAGCCGGAGACTCCGGTATGAGCTGCGGAGACTCCGGTGTGGGGTGACTCAAAAAGAATCAGTAATGCATCAAAGCTATTGTATGACATCTTTGGGACATATATACTTATCTCCATGCTATCCCCCTCACTGCTGTTCACAGGTGATGGTTCTTGTCGTCCTCCTCACACCAAAGCCAAGTCAAAAAGGGGCAATCCTCGCTATGATGAATCCCAGGGTCAGTTTATAGTGCCCCTTCCAACCGGAGACAGCAGACCCGTGATGCAGCTTATATGAGGAGGGAGCAGGAAAGGACTAAGCAAGAGAACCGCGCCAAGAAGGCCAAATATGAAAATCTTCAGTCTTTGGCCCGCATGTCAAAGGAGGAGTTCCATGAGCTGAGGAAGACTGACTTTTATGACCTACCTCGTACCAGCGATGATCCTCGTTACTGGAAGAAGGAGCATGTTGTGTTCATGAAGGCTATGTATGATGTGCTCACAAAATCACCAGTGTGTCCTCAAAAGTTCATGAGTGTTGAGCAGATGAGGCTCCACCCTTATTTCAATGATGCACTGTGGATCTGTGAGAAGTTGGGGTTGTTCAACTTGATGGAACTTCATGAAGACTACAATGTCACACTTGTGCAGCAGTTCTACGCCACTGTAGTGTTTGGATCTGACCAAGACAGGACCATGACTTGGATGACTGACACCACCCGCTGCTCAGCTACTTTCCATGACTTTGCTAATGTCATCTTTGAGACTTTCCATGGTGTATCCACTCCTGTGGGGCTGTGCATGCACTCAGCGTCTCTTGGTGAGAACAAGATGAAGCTTGCACCTTTGTATGGCAGCGAGGGTGTTGTAGGGAGTTCCAAGGGACTCAAGCCTCTCTACAACCTGATGTTGAGGATATTCCGTCATACCATCTCACCAAGTGCTGTAAATGACGATGCTATTAGATGTGGTCTAGTCAACCTACTCTATCATACCCACCGGATCTACAATGCTGGCCCAGAGGTAGATGTTGATCCTATTGATGTGATGGATTTCATTTTTGAGGAGATGTTCCATGCCATTCTCTTCAAGAATTCTCCTCCATATGCACCACTGGTTATGAGGCTCATCAACTCCAAGGAGCATGATTCCCCACTTGGCTTGGCACCCAATCTCACTGAGCACACTCTGGTTACACTGCAGCAGAAGGGGCGCATGGGGCCTCCCCCTAGGCGTTGCTATGGCAATGATGATGAGGAGATGGATGAGACTGGGAGGGCTCCCTTTCCTCCTAGAGCTTAGAGGAAGAATGCCTCCAATGCACCTATGCCTTCCATGACCCGGGACTATGTGCATGAGAAGGTCAAGAAGGCCACTTTCTGGGAGAGGAACCTATGTTGCATGAATGTAGACATCCGCAAGCAACAACATGCCTCCTACCAAAGCAACAGGCGCATTGAGAAGCTCCTCAAGGAAATCAAGGCCTAGGTCAAAGAGGATGATGATGAAGGAGAGGGTGAGTACAATGATGAGCATGGTGCTCAGCAGTCCACTGAGTCAGATCACACTCTTTCCTTTTGGGGCATCGAATGCCCAGCAGGACAGCCTGGTGGACTAGAAGACTTTTGCAGATGTCACCTCTGGATACGGGTACCAGGGTACCTCCTCTTATCGCCCTCATGGCAAAGGGCCTACAGTCCTTGATGATGATGATGATGACTATGATGAGGATGGTGAGGATAAGGATGAGGATGCAGATGATGAGGATGACGAGGACTACTGAGTTGTTGGGGCGCTACCTTAGGTCTTTTCCCTTTTCAGCGTTTCGATGCCAAAGGGGGAGAAGACATTGTCATTGATTTTCATGGGTTTGGGCTTTGGATTCGCTGTTATTTGCCTTTATTTGCTATATTTGAACTTCTATGTGTTATTTGCCACTTATGTGTGTGACTATGTGCTTGTGCACCTATTATTGTAACTCATGTGAGAATTATGTGCTTTATCTGTGAGACCATCTATCTTGCATAATTCACTTGTTTACCTTAATGCACATAGTCAGGGGAGCTTCATACGAATTATTCCATGCAAAATCACTTGTTGTCATCGAACACCAAAACGGGGGAGATTGAAAGGACATTTACTATCATAATCACTTTTGGTGTTCGTTAACAACAAGTAGATCATTTTACAGTTTGTTATTGTCCACGGGTTGTTATAATGCTAAGTGAAAAGAACGCTCACACTATGAAAATATTCCTGCAAGTTTGACATGGTTCTGGAAATTCCAGACTGGAGTCTCCGGTCTGGCTGGACCAGAGTCTCCGGTGTGGACCGGAGTTTCCGCAGGAGTCCCCGGTGGAGGCATCAGGATCCTGGCTGGGACAGTCTGTAAGGGGGTGCGGAGCAAGGTCCGGAGGCTTCTCCGGAGTCTCCGGTGTGGCCTCAGACCCGAGTCTCCGGTGCTGCGGTACCGGAGTCTCCGACCCACTTGGATCGTGACAGGGCCTGGTCAATCAGTAGGCTAGTCCGGAGGCTGGACCGTAGATGGACCGGAATCTTTGGTGTAGACCGGAGTCTCCGGTGTGCAAACCAGAGTCTCCGACCTGACTTTTCTCCAACCGTCAGAAAATAGTTCATGGAGGGGGGCTGCTTATAAATAGGGACCCTTATCCCTTTCCTCCATCTACTCGACCCAATCAAGAACACCACCTACATTAGAGCCACCAAATCAACAAAATCTCTTCATCCAACCATCCAAAGTCATTGATCTTTGGAGAATCTAAGGAGGAGGCCTTGATCTATAGCTTCACCAAGAGAGATCTTCATTTCCCCCTCATTCACTTGAGGGCCCCCATGCTCTAGTGTTTCTTTGGAAACCCTAGCTTTGATTTGGTTCTTACAAGCTTGTCTTTGATCGTTTTGGCAACTTGCTTGTATTTGGGAGCCTCCAATTAAGTTTTGGATGTGTGTCCCGAACTCGTTGTAAATGTGTCGACTTCCACCTTGAAGGTTGCCGATATAGTGGAAGGTGAATCGAACCCCTTGGGGTGAGGTTCATCGGAGAACAAGGGAGGCCTCTCGTTGCGTTGGTGGTTTGAAACCACCCCCTCTCCAAACGTAGACGCACTTCCCCTCAAAAGGAAGGAACTACGGGAAACAAATCCTTGTGCCTCCGTGTCCACCACTTTGGTTACTTCTATCCTTAACCCAACTTTACTTACTTGTTCTTGCTTAGTGTTGTGCTAGTTATTGCTTGTTTGACATATAGGTAAATTCACCTTAGTTGCATAATCTAGAGAATTTACCTTTCTTGTCAAACCCTAATTTAAAAAAGATTTTTTTTTTGAAGTAGCACCTATTCACCCCTCACCTCTAGGTGCCCATACGAACCTTTCACTTACAAAGTAGTTTGGTTCTAATCTTTGATCCCCCGTTGTGTTGTGTTTTCTTAGCTGGCTAAAACTCCCCAAATTTAGGCTATATAATTTGCAGGTGATCGGACATAGCACGTGTAGATGGCACATTATGATTGTGTCATTGTTGTCCTCTAGAAATTAGTACTTGCCACTATACCGGCTTAGAGAATGATTTTTATTTGCTAGAGTGATGTTCTCTTAAGCCAAAAGATGTATAAGTGAGACATTTTAATTCATTGTTGTGACACGTCGATGGAACATTGTAGATTTAATTATTCCTTGGTACTTTAGTTAGGGCCTTGGGGCTACATGGAGATCAATGATATTTGTGAGAACTATTTATTTGTATACAAGTTTTAGAGTGGTTGGAATTTTATGAACCGTCCACGGGCCTCGATCTAACGGTGAAAAAGTGGTGGAACAAACCCGGCGGAAAGAGACAGAAAAATAGTGTAGGACCGGAACAAAATTAAGGTGGGACCGGAACAAAAAAACGTGTTATTTTGGTTGATTAGGATTGATCGTTCCGGTGCACATGATCTAAAATCCATATTTCTCCCTGGAAAAAAAAATCATCAAATAGCCAACCGATCCCTCCCAAGACCAGCACCGCTCCTTAGTCTCTCCACCGATCCCGACGCTCTCCGCCCCAACGCCACTCAATCACTCTCCCAACGACCATAACCGTCGTCCCCCTCAGTCCGCCATTGTGAGCACATCCCGTCAACGACCGGAGCCACCGTCGCCGTTGTCCCACTCCCCCTCTTCGCTCGACCGCGCGTCGTCGCCTCGATCTACTTCGAAGGTGAGGGGCACGCGCTGACAGACACGACGAGGCTAGGTATGATTGTCAAATCAGGAACGCACATACAATACCTGTATTCTAAAATCTAAATTAGAGGCCAATGGATTCTATGTCAAAGCTTGATAGAAGTAATCAACAGTTTTAATCAACGGTTAGAAAAAAATCACAGGCAACAGAACCGGATGTAACTCGGCGGAACGAAAAGTTCCTCCCCAATCAGCATAAAACAACTCTTATTTGTCACTGTTTCTTAATGTAAGCATCACGTTTTTTTGGGAACTGTACCTTTGTCCTTCTTTTGATTTGATAGAACTGCTACAATTTGTCCTTTTTCATCCTTTAGTGTTTGACTTCAGAAGATCATATATCCAGTGATCACTGGCATTTGAACTTTATTTGTTTGGTCCATGAAAATAATTTAAGCAATGCAGACCACAAGTTTATATTTTATCTCGAATCAAAACGTCTTATTGAACCTTGTTTGGTACTTTTCTATCGGGATTCAAACACTAGAAGCATGATATATGTTGTTCTTGTTTACTTTATTGCGAGTTATTAGTAGGGGCTACAATTAGATTAATAGCATACATGCAGGATATTTGGCTTGCAATGGAATTGTGGACTTGGGTGCTAATATGATTTATTGGATGCACTTTTATGGCGGCTCAATTGGAATTGTTTTCGGTTATGATTGTTTATTAGTTCTCTAAGAAATTGACGAGTTCATATTGAGTTAAAGATATTCCTGCTCTAGAAGTATCTTTGTATTTTTTTTTCTATTTGGCATACATTGCAGTATCGGGAAGCATAAGCATCTCAATTGGAGTATTAGGCATATGATGTTTAGGGATGCTTAGACATTTTGATGTATTGGTGAGAGAAATCGTCACATGAGTTCATCCTCTATAAGAAAATCAAGTTGATTGTTTATGTCTCTTCTGTAATAAGGTTGCAGGATAATTTGATGTTACATCTTTAGGCAAGGTGGCAAGCATAGGTTAAACTATCGCATGCATTGTTAGTTATAGCATTGATTCTGTTTACTCTTTTGATTATGGGTCAACTCTACTTTTATTTATAAAGATTAATCTACTTCAACTCTTACATGAAACTATTCTTTTTATGGATATAGACCAAGAAGGTGCAGCTCATGGAGAACTGACAGCAAGGAGGGTACAAACAAGCAAAGAAGAAAAGACGAACATCAGAGTCGATCAAGTTGGTCCAAGACCAACACCACCACAGAGACATCCTCCGTCCAAGGGAAGGAGGTGATGTGCTCTCCTACGACCGTGAAGACTATGAATGGGAATGTTGATGCTTACCAAGAAAGAACAACATACTAGCAAAGTTATCTTGGTGCGTCAGCCTGCTATCTTCCTGTTTTCTAGCTTTAGCAGGATCTATGGCTTGAAATGTACCGCTTCTTATATTTTCTACCGTGGTTAACTTCGCAATCATATTTATAAGTGCACCTATTTTGTTGGATACGTGTTCGTCTTTTATTGCGTCCATGGAGTTATTATTTGTTATATCATATATCAACATTAGACAAGAACCACTAGGGATGCCCAACTACCAAACTATCTGCCTCACTACTGCACCTGACAACTCGAGCCACAAAAGTATAAATGAGACACTACCACTACACAAGTACAATTTTATGCATATTTAACTAATACACGTTATTATGTACTCTACCACATGATCTATCAGGAGGGCACGGCCTGCCGCCGCCCCGGCTTTGGCTAGCTAGTTGCCCTAAAGGCAGCTTCGTCCCTGCTCATTTTTGTACTATGAGTAGCAACCCTACCTATTCGTCGGACATGTGTCCTGTACCAGTGGGTATAATCAAACCCTTCCAATATTAGCTTGACATATACTCGTCTGCTTCTTTTATTGAGTTGAGACAATTATAATTTTGTCAAATGTGATTTTACAATTATAATTTTGTCCAATGTGATTTTAAAATTGTGAAGAAGCGCTATAAAGTTTTTGCATTATAATTTTTGGGCCAGTCACTTTCCTCCTGGCAACTACTGTAAAAGGTAAAGCGCCATATACATAAACATCAATAGGACATAGGCAAAATTCTCATTAGATAATTTTTTTGGGCCACTCGCTTTCCTCCTGTCAATCATGTGGGATCTCCCGTTCTCGTGTGTACACAAACCAAACGGTATTGATAATTTGATATTCATACGATGCGGCATAAATTAAGAATTCACGCGGACATGCTCCAGCTGGGGACACACCACGGCTATTCCTTGGACAACTAACTTTGTGCATCTCAGCAAAATAAAATTTCCTCTCCCACTGCAACGTATAGACATATTTCTTGGTATACCAAACAACACGTTATCTCACGAGCAAACGATTGACAAAACAGTAAAAAACACAGATAACACAAGACACGTACGTATTCTATTACATGTAGATCCGCGACACCCAACCACAACACTACAAACAGATACACAAGCAAATGCACTCCCATGTGCGTGCACGCACGTACTCCCTCCGTTTTAAAATATAAGATGTTTTGGGTTTGTGAAGAAAATAAATCTAGACTTGGTTTAGTATGTAGGTTCATTCAAGTTTGGGATGAATCTACATGCTAAAAGAAGTCTAGATTTATTTTCTTCACAAATTTAAAATATCTTATATTTTGAAACGGAGGGAGTAGAATTGACGGGACGGACGGATGAAGATAAGCAAAGGTTGTTTCCAACAGATCCAACCTCTCGCGCGTGTGCGCTTCATGGTAAACACCACAATTTCAAATCCAGCTTATTGCCCACCAAAGGAGATATGGAGATTCGGTGATTTTATGAAGCAATTCCCGTTCGACTTATCCAACCATGCATATATATATATATCCTCCAGTCGAGTTCCGATTGACAAGATTGACCCAAATTTCGAACTCAAAATTCAAACTCGGAAAATATTGCAAATTTTCTATAATTCAGACGTATTTCATTGTGCATTCTAAAAAGGTATCGTTCCAATTATATGATTGGCTTGTGATTCAATAGCTTTCAAGCTCAACACATGAAAATATATTTTTACCATAAACCAGTGATTCAAATAGAAATAAACTTTCCCATAATGCACACTGAAATACTATAACTTATTCACTGCAAAAAAAAATCGGAAAAATTGAATTTTGAGTTTGAAAATTTGAGTAAATCCTGTCCGTTGAAATTGAACTGGTGGAGAACATGTATGGTAGGCTAAGTTGATTGACAAAGTGGCTCCTCCAGTCAACGGTCTCCAACAAGAGCATGCCAAAGTGCAATAACGAGTTGGCTGCGGCCAGCTGGGCAGGCAACGACACTTTAAAATCACAAATCAAATGCGTGGCAAAATGCACATTGCAACAGCACAGACTATACGGGGGGCAGCACGATTTCACCGAGCGGTTGGTTGACCCTGAAAAGCAGCAACAGGAAGGCAAAATGTAAGCTGCGGTTGGACTTTGACCCTCGCTACTAGAGTGAAAGTCAATGAAAAGCAGAAACCTCGAGCTCAAAAAGTACTACAGTAATACATGTTAGAGCAGAAAATAATGAAGCTAGCGCACATCCAATTTAACTAATACAGTACGTGTTAAACATGTTTGCAAAGGTATACCTGCCACGGTCAAAGAATGCAGAGGAAGCCCCGATCCCGGTCGCTGCGGCGATGATCCAGACGAGCAGCGCGAGTGGCAGCGTGAGGCCAGCCGTCCCCGTCACCGCGTAGGCGAAGGAGAAGGTGAGCAGCGTGGTGAGTGTCCACACCGACGCCTTGAGCCTGTTCTTCCATGCCGAACCTGGCGCCGCTCGATCATGGAGCCACAGGCAACAGAAGAGCAGCACCAGATCGAGGTACGCGCTGGCGACGAAGACGACGGTCGCCGCGTCCTCCCTGGAGCGGTACACCGCCATGCCGGAGTTGAGAGTGATGAAGCTTAGCGCCGCAGCCAGCGTCCAGGGAAAGCCGCCGTTGCCGCCGTCTTCGTCGCCGAGGCATTCAGGCGCCATGATCTCAATCTATTGGTCGATCCTATACTTCCTATGTACCCGAAAAGCTACGTACGGACACAGGAGGGAAGAACACAGGAGGGGCTGGGGCCAGTTATATAGGAGGAAGGGTTTGCACCGTTGCAAGAGCTAGGAGCAGGTCGCTACTGGTCAAAAATTGTCACGGACATATGCACCCTTCGAGAACTGCACCTGATCTTCCTAGATAACGTCTGCACATTCTTATCTTAAAAGAAAAAGGTCCTCAGATTCAGTAGGACCAGAGTACTGGGACCCAGATGCATGAGACAATGAAATGTCGCCGGAAAAGTACCAATCGACAAGGGAGATACACAGAGGTCGTACATACGCGCTTTGCTTGGAGGTCAACATAATTACGATACTTTCCATGGTGAAACATGCATGTTGGGATTTTTTAGTGGAGACAAAAGTTTGTCTTTTCATTTAAAAAGAAGAGAGTTTTCTAATTAGTTACAGGGAAATAATAGTCGAAAACCGATATAAATGGGGTCAAGCATCTACCGCTCCGTTGAGACTAGACGACTCCCGATAAGGTGTCAAGTGAGATCTTATCAAAATCTCACTCACAATTCTTTTGGTAGTTTCTAGTTTAAATTCTTGGCCAATTTTAAAACTAGAAATCACAACATGAACTATAAGTAGAACTTTGGTGTGATCTTACTTGCATCTCTACCTTCGACCAATGTCGGAGAGAACATACCGCATTTGCAATGAGAGGAACAAACACCAGACACTCTAACATAGATGAAGAAATGATCCTCCACATGACTTTTGTGCCAATGCGACGCTGACTACCAACATCAAGTGCAACCTCGTCGCCTAGATGACAAGAGGTCGACAAACTCAACACTCTCATGTTCTGGGGCAACTGCCACGACATTCAGTAGTTCCGCCAAGCCCAACATATCTCTAACACCACCTTCTGTAACCACCGTTCCGGCGTACCATTGGACTATAACGGCACAAGACTTCAATGGTTGGGATTTGGGAGCATGGTCTCACTTCGTGGAGTCTAAACCCTCTCATAGTAAGGATAACATAATAGGAAAACATGCATTTTGAATAGTAAATAAAATGTTATTGCGAGCAACTAAAGAAACTAAAGAGGAGAGACATAATTAGAGTAACACATATGTTTACCGTCTCATAACGCAAGGTCGAGAGACCAACCCGATGTGGCTAGGTAACATAAAGTATCCTACAAAATAATAAACAAAGTTTTCTATGTTACCACACATATAATCAGCAGGGCCGGCTCTTACCCATGGCAAACATGGGCGACGCCCTAGGGCCCATGCTAGTCAGGGGCCCATGATTCGATCCTCACACGTACCCCTGCCCAGCAATATTGATGTTTGGGCTCAAATAAATACGCCGCAGCAGCACAAACCTAGCAATCAAGGGCTATTATGATCGTAAAACCTAAACGATGTATTCTTGTCGATCAATGATGCACGGTTGAAACACCAGACCTTCAAACGTTAGCCATGGAGTAAGTATGTTTGTCTTTGACTATTCTAATCGCTATCTACGGCTCCTCCGTCGCCCACTCAACCACTATCATGCTTGCTCGATAGGTCACTCGGGTGCTTGGGACATCATGCCCCTGCTCGGCTGCTCGCCCATGCCCTCAGGTCAAGAATCCGCGAGTTAATTCATTGTCTACTCTCTTGTTTAATCCATTATTTAATCCTCAATTTCTCATCTCTTTAGCAAGCATGATATTAGATTTTAATATACAAAGTTCTAATTTTTTAATCCCATGTACAAAGTTCTAATTTGATGTACTTAATTCCTTCATAATTATAAGTGTTACAATGCTAAATCATAAGTCTGATGCTTCGAAAAGGAATAAAAGAAAGTGATAGAATTAGCTTATTAAATCCCCAAAAGGTCTTTGAATAGGTACTTCCCGTCAGCAGGTAGTGCTGATGTCAACAACAATAATCAAGCCCAGGATCCTAGACCCGGATAAGATAATTATCAGAATTCAAATGCATATCTTGAGGTCAACGAATAGTCTTTGGATGATAGTAAGTAACTAATTGGCGAAATGTAAAAACGATGAACCGGAACCATGAATAATTAGAATTTTGTTCTTATTTAAGGTAATCAAACTAGAATGAAAATAATACTTATTATATTTTGCTACTATTTTAGTGTTTCTGCTGTAATATGACATTGCTTGCTTAACAGTTGTATAGACATCTCATACCAAAAATATGTGGTTGGATGTTAACTTATACATATATAATAGTCTTCGGCGCCCATGTCGTCGACTTCGCCCTAGGCCCCCACAAAATATAGAGTCGGCCCTGGTAATTGGCAATGATTTGATGTTGTGGTATTTTCCGGTCGAAACGAGACGTAGAGCCATTGAGCTATGTTATTTCATCCTGGCAAATGGCCTTGTAGGAGGTGTTGGTCCTCCTTCTTCTTCTTCTTCTTGGAGACCAGTTCAGTTTCAGTGAACATCAGGGTCGGGGTGGTGGTGTCCTGGCAACGCAACAACACCAAGTGGTGTAAGGGGGGGAGGGGGGGCTTATCATGGGAGAAGATGCAGAGGGACCAGATTTTGATCCGCATTTTTGGTTTGGGTCCTTTTCGTAAAATGTCCATACTGGAATGCAATTTCCTTTATTATATGAGTTTGGATGTAAGTTGTACCGTCATTACCTTGATATAAATATGTCTTAGGCAAATCGACCTATGGTTGACTGGCTAGAAGGATGGTTGTACTCCTAGCCTAGAATATTCTTTCAATGGACGTCAACAGCGGGGAGTCGACCCGATCCACCGGCTCAGTCTCTTGAATGTGTTTATAGAGGTAGGATGTGCATGTGTGCGTCCATATGTGTGAATGCATATACATATATGTCGTGAGCATTTACGATTGTACTGCATTTCTTAAAAAAAAAGAAAAATGTCTCGGGCTCGGAAGGAGCCCTTGGGGCAATTCGAATTATTTATACCAACATAGAAAAGTGTAATATAAGATCAATGACGAATCATCTCGGCTAGCTGCACAATTTATTTGAGGTCCCTTACGATCACGTCGGTCCCCTGACTTAACATTGACGCGTAATCAGGGGCGTCCGTGACGGCACACTGCATACGTCTCCCGAGTCAGCCGAACTAAAGACTAGAGAGACTGTCGATACGGGTCCGATTCCATCCCCTCACGTCAGGTATATGACGTCACACTGCGGACGTTGCGTCAGGTCCGTGACGTCACAGCGTAGACGTTCGCTGAGTCGGCCGATCGAACTGAACTAAGGTCAATGCTCTAGTACGGAAGACTTCTGTTCTTCAAACGGTAATTACCGGACGCGTGCGGTTTTGTTTGATCGATGGTAACAGCTGAAGGCGACGTTCAGCTCTTTTTATTAGTTGCGCTGGATGCTTGGTGAGTGCCGCGTGCTACGTGGCCTGCTTCTGACCTGGAAGAGGAAGCTTCGCGTTAGACTGGGTTGGCAGCCATGAGCGGGTCCACGTTTGCGGCCCCCCGCTGACTGGGCTCTCAGCGGCGGCGGCGGCCAACACGCTGCGGGCATATCAGGCGATTGCTTAGCAGCCTATCATAACATATTTCACCTGTCACTGCAGTCAACCTAGGAATATATCAATCCATTTCACTACATGGAGGGTAGCACAATCTATGAAATCTACTATTGTTCATTTTTTCGATGCGCTGCGGTAATGATATTGTAGTATTTTTTTTTCCAAACATGGATATTAACTATAACACATTAGCTGTTTATTTGCAACTTTTTTTTATTAGAGCATCTCTAACCGAAAGCTAAATTCCTACAGCGAATTAAATTTAGTCATCTAACAGCAGCCCAAGAGGCCAATAACCAAAAGGCCAAAATCCTTTAGAGAAGCAAATTTAGAAATCCGATGAGAAAAACATTCCCTTCCCTCCGCCGCTCACTCCCCTGCCGTCGTTCTGCTCCCCACCTTCCATCGATACCCGCCAGAGATGGCCGGATCCCGCCGCTGATCTCTGCCACCTATCTACAACACCGTACGGGGTCGCGGCGTGCCTCGAGGCCGGAGATCTAGGTCACCCAACCTCCCACCGCCACCCGCACCACACGACAACGGCAGTAGGGGATGTAAGTGGCCGAGATCACCGACAGGAACACTGACGCTCGTCACTAGCTCGACACGGCAGGCAGCATGGGCGCACAACGTCGCCAACATCCAGTTCCACGGCTCCAACCGCGGGTCGCTCAACCTCCCGCTTGGGCAAGCCGGCGCCTCGCCAGAGCTCTTCTCCCCTCCTAGCCACGGTCACGCCGCGTGCATCACTCGTGAGCGACTCGAAGCCGAGGCCGCCGATGAGTGGTACATGGTCGACCTTTGTCAGCTCAATCCCGGCCGCGTCGCGGCGGAAGCACAGCGCTACGCGGAGTACACCATGCACATTGGCCTTGCCTCTTTAACGGCACCGGTGGCATCCGCGACGACGGTGGCGGGAGCAGGACCTTCTTCTTTGACTGTGGCCTCGTCTTCCTCGGCGACGGCAACTGCATCTTCCTCCACGCCGGCGCAGGAAGTCATCGACATCTGCGACAACGACGCCGACTCCAACGACTCCTCCAGCGCCTGGCTAGACAGCCTCGACGGTTGGGTGGCGTCGCGGCAGGCCACCGACGACGCCGAGCATCATCTAGGGTTTCTTTGCTGGCCACTGACGGCGCCGAGCATATGTAGGCTATGTATGTATGAACTAGCAACAAAACAATGCGACGCGATTCAATCCTATGTGTTTTTGTTTGAATTTGGTGTGCTTTTGGTTTGATTGCAATGTGTTTTTTGAAATATCTAGTAGAAGATCCAAATATAGGAGCTTAGATTTAGGGGGTCGATTCCGTCGGCCACCATTTAGAGGAGGAATTTTTTTCTCATCAATGAACAGTGCATGTTTTTCTCCTCTAAGATTTAGGACTTCGGTTAGAGATGCTCTTAGCCCATGCATTAACGGTACTAGGGACCTTAGCACGATTATTTTTTGCCTGTTTGCTATAATAAATCCTACTATGGCAAATTTTGTCCAGCTTTAATAATGGAAGGGTAGGTGTGAGCGCAAAATAGATGTAGTAGGTTTTATTATACTAAGACAAAAGGGAAAGTATATACTCCCTCCGTCCCAAAATAGATGTCTCAAATTTATTAAAATTTGGATAAATTTAGACACTATTTAGATATAGATTTATCCAAAATTTAAAAAACCTAAGACATCTATTCTTGGACGGAGAGAGTATCTTTTGTTGGCAGAGTTGCGGCCGACAGCCTCACAGCAGAAAACAATGAGAAGAGGTATATCCTGGAGCTAGATAATAGCTACTCCATCTATCTCAAAATAGATGTAGTAGGTTTTTAAAAATTTAAATAAATCTAATAAATAGTGTTTAGATTTAGATTTATTTATTTAAATCTAATAATTGTATGATGTATGCCAATTCAGTACCTTTACAAGCTGGGGTGTGGTGGCAAGTCTGGGAAATCCCACCTGAAGAGGCTTTCAGGGGATCGTTTCACAGACTCACTACTAGTTTTGTTGTCTCCTGTACAGGCAAAGTTCTTCTTTCTATGGCGATACTAGCACCTGAGGAATGACGCAATTCACAACACAGCCAACGCGTCAATCAGAGCCTCAGCTGCCTTTCTTCAGAGTTATTTCAAGTGTACTCAACTTGAAGATCGAGTGTGTGAGGATGTGAAAGAAAAGCAGAACCTGCTTGCTGAAGCTAGGCAATAGAAGCTAGCCTGTGTGGAGCGCGGACTCGGGGCCGGCGTGTTGTGTCGAGTTGTATCGGTTTTTGGCTTTCCTCATAAACTGTCCGTTTCTCTTCTACTATATCAATGAAAGGCAACTCTTTTGCCTCGTTTAAAAAAAAAAAAAGATGCATGAGATTGACCAAGGTAAAAATTGGTACCTACCCGATCAAGGGGTGGATTGAACTCAATGTTGATGGATCTTCTGTCGACCAGATATGCAAAGGAAGTGTCGGCGCGATCCCCAGAGACGGGGCTGTTCTTTTTCTGCGGGCAAATAACATCCCCAGAGACAGGGAACAGTTTGAAATTGCTTGTGTGGTAGCGTGCCTTCAGCATCTTTTCTGAAGTTCTAATGTTGGGCCTGTCATCCTTGAGACAGAGTGCTCAGCGGTACACTATGCCTCAACTGCCACTACACAAGACCGATTAAGATGGTGGGCTCAGAATCAAGAAGCAAGAAACCTTCTTTCCTTTTTCGCAAAGTGGAATGTTCTGAAGATCATGTGAGAAATCTTTTTACTAGTAGAAAATTTCCCACCTAATGTTCTGAACATCCGTAACAAGGCCTACAATGTACTTCCCTATTCGTGTCTATGCTCTGCTGTTTGATCTCTGACTCCTGTTTTTTCTTGCTCCACAAGATCTCTGATCTCTGTCTATTTTCTCACCGACTATCTGTTGCTATTGAGGTTTGAATAATAATTTTAATCTCGCACGTTCTAATTCCTCCTACAACCTTATCGGAAAAAAAAGTTCCTCCTACAAGTTTGGATGGTCCCGAATTGCTGATGGGCTGTGGCCGATCGGTTGCTCCAGCGCGGGAATTGCTACTCGTTCAAACAGCCGGTGGGCCATACGATTGACGACCCGAGTACCACTACAGGTAGGCCTACTGGGCCTCCATATGTTGCGCCATTCAGTAGCCCTGTCCAGTATAACATCAGGACGATCTGGGTCTGTCTTAAGGGTTTAACTATTCCATGCTTTGGATCATAGGAAATTCATGCGAATACGAGGATTCTATTTCACAGGTAAAAAAAGGATTCTATTTCACAGGAGCTCTTTTTTTGTGAAAAAATTCACAGGAGCTTTTTGTACAAAAGCATTTTGGACTATGGGTTTGAGGTCATCTAATTCTTCCGGAATCTATTTGTATGCTCTCTACTTCGTTCGGATCTCAACATGAGGCCTGTTTTATTATTGCTTTGAGAAATTCAATGCATTTGCATTCTATATCTCTCTACTCTCTCCTCAATCATGTGAAACTTATTATTTTACTTCTTGTGCACCAAGTAAACACACATCTTGCTGAGAGACGTTCATGACCGCGTCTTACGGAGAGAGGTTGGGGCGGCCCAGTGGGCGATTTTGGGAGATCTCCCCGAGCTCTGACGAGGATGAGAAGATATCGTCCCTAGAGGTCTCATGGAAATCGTTGAAGTCTTTGTCGCGATGCTTGTCATACTTGTGCAAGTTACCATCTCCGGTGTCTTGCGAGGTCAATACGTGACAGGTTAGAGAGCACACGGTTGAAGGCATTGTCATGCTTAGTAAGGTCCGCCCTTCTTGCATCTTCTGGCATAAAGTTCATGCTTAAAAAAACTTATTGAACACGGTCTTGCCTAGGAACCGCACTTCCAACTTCTTCTCGATTTTACTTGGCCAATCCTCGTCCATGACATGATAGAGGACCTAGGCTCAATCATATGGTTCCAGCTGCCCTGATTTACATCTTAGCCCAGTCTTCGACATCTATCTCGATAGGCTTCATGCATAAGGTTTGATTGTCTACTCATTAGTCAAGATACATAAAGTCTATTCCTAACTCGGCAATAGCAGAGACGTGACGTGGAAATCCGGCATCCTGGCGGCGTGAGTGGGAACACGAGCTAGGGGGACAAGGCGGATTTGATAGGTGGGGTTCACTAGTCAGAGAGACAAAGAGATGGGGTGGCGTGGGACATTGAATCCTCTTAGCGTGAGCGGTCCGGATAGGTTGGTACCTTTTCGGCCAGGAGACAGGCTAATGTAAGTTTTAGGGTCACCACCGTTTAGGTTGTCTCTATTTGTTTTTGTTTAAAATATTTTCCATTTTCTAGATTTACAAACATCCCTCAAAATGGCTCAAATACATTTTTAAAAATTCTAGAAAATTCCCAAAAATCAAAACCGGTTTGTTAAAAGTATTGGACCACTTTCCAGTATGAAACTATTTTTAGGAAAAATATCCCTATTGTTTTAGGGGTTGAGGCTATTGCTCAAAGAGTAACCATTTAGGGTCTATGTTAAAGAAAAAGAAAATTTTAAAATATTTATTTTTATTCCAAGATCATGAATGCAACAGACTATGTTTATGAAATGCATCATGACGCCCTTATTTGAAAAAAAATGGGACGCTACATTTCTTTATTATTTTTATAATTCGTTTTTCCCGAAATGGGGGTGTATGTGTATCCCAGCCTCTGCATCGAAATGAACCGTGTGAGATAATTATTTTTGTAATTCTATAAACCTTGTGAGATATTGTTGCTACAATGATCAAATTTACTTTTATTTGACATGAAGCCACCATGGATCGTTTTCAGCTTTTCACCTTTATGTGTTGAGATGGTAGGAATTTAAACACGGAAGTTAAATTCCTCATCCGTACGTCCGGTTGCTTCTCTATTGTTTTCTCTGATTTTTTTCCAAGGCGTGATCTATGTTTGCCAAGCTAAGTTTCTCATGGTTGCCACCACTCCATGGTAGTAGAAATATTTGTTGGCCTGAGAAACAGTCCCAGATCAGTTCATTAAATTCTTTCGTTACACGGTGTCAAAATATTTCTGGGTAGAGTGCACGTTGCGCCAAGTGTGTGCACGGTGCGCCAGCTGGAGACTCCAATCAACGGCTGTTAACTCTCGAGGCACCTCATAGGATTCCCAGGTCCCAGCCAAGGAGAAACCCCCCTCCATCAATAAAGCGAAGCAACGTCTCTCTCGCGACTAGCCGTTGGCCCCTCGCCCTTGTGACCAGCGAGGGTTATCGCTTGCGGCCGTGATACGCCTAGTCATCGTCGATGACGATGACGGCGACCGTGACATCGTCCCACTGAACCCATTTTCGGTAGCGGCCGCCGTACCAGATAGCTTGCGATGGGGACCCACGCTTCCTCGGCGTGAGCTCCTCATGGCGGCAACGCTGAGGAGGAGCCTGTGGCTTGGCGGCGGCAGCTCATGGCGGCGGCGGCGGCGGCGTGGATTCGTGAACGGAGCGGCTGGAATTGCTCGCCGGAGTTGGGCGGCGCGCGACGGAGCTAGGGTTGCGAGTGAGGGGTTGGACCTCACCCTGTACTTATACGGAGCCGGGTGGGTGATTTGCCCCGCCCCGTATCCGAGCGATACGGGCCGGCCTGTTTACGGGGCGTGCTAGGCGGGCCAAAACACCGGCACCCCGTATCTCGCCGGAAATTTACGGGGTGCTGGCTGTTTACGGGGCCTGTTAGACTTGCTCTTAGAGACGCCCCATGCACCACGCGTTTTTGGCAGCTAGACCCGCTGCGGGATTGGGTGAAGAAAGTTTTTTCACCCAAAACACTAAGGATAATACTCTAAAATACACACTAATTCCTGCCTGCCAAAGAAGGCCTTACGTGTTGATGAGATGGCAGGAATTTAAACACCCCAAAGTTAAATTCGTCATCCGTACGTCCGGTTTGCTTCTCTATTGTTTTCTCTGGATTTTTTCCAAGGCGTGATCTATGTTTCCCATGCTGAGTTTCTCATGGTTGCCACCACCACCACTCCTTGGTAGAAATATTTGTTGGCCCGAGAAACAGTCCGAGATCAGTTCATTAAATTCTTTCGTTACACAGTGTAAAAAATTTGCCAGAAGAGTACACGTCTGCGCCAAGTGTGTGCACGGTGCGCCAGCTGGAGACTCCAATCAACGGCTGTGAACCCTCGAGGCACCATAGGATTCCCAGCCAAGGAGAAACCCACTCCGTCAATAAAGCGAAGCAACGTCTCTCTCGCGACTAGCCGTTGCCGCTCTCGCCGCTCCTCCCCAACGGCCGAATCCCCCGGCACGGCACCGCATAAAACCCCGACCCCTCCACCCTCCCATTCCTCACTCCTCACCTCCAATCCTCTCAACCCCGGCAAAGAGTTCTTCTGATCCCCGCTCACTCAACTCCCCAACTCCACTCCCACTCCGTGCACAGAGAGCCATGGCGGGCGGCAAGACGCACACGCACAAGGCCTTCCTGCTCTGCAACTACGCTCTGCTCGGCGCGGCCTCCAGCTGCATCTTCCTCACGCTCTCGCTCCGCCTCCTGCCCACGCCCTGCGGCCTCCTCCTCATCTTCCTCCACGCCCTCACCGCCGTCTTCTCCGCCGCCGGCTGCTCCGGCTCC
The DNA here is from genome assembly GCA_023614405.1 of Avena insularis. Taxonomy (NCBI): domain Eukaryota; kingdom Viridiplantae; phylum Streptophyta; class Magnoliopsida; order Poales; family Poaceae; genus Avena; species Avena insularis. The sequence continues at coordinate 374,834,301 of CM042691.1, read as the reverse complement.
TTCACGGCCGGCCCCGCCCCCTGGCACACGGCCCACACCGCGGGCGCCGCCCTCACGGCCATCTTCCAGGGCGCCGTGGCCCTGCTCGCCTTCACCCGCACCGCCGACTTCCTCGCCGAGCTCCAGTCCTACGTCCGCGACGAGGACGGCGCCGTCATCCTCAAGATGGTCGGGGGGCTCGGCACCGCCATCTTCGTCCTCGAGTGGGCCGCCCTCGCGCTCGCCTTCTCCCTGCGCCTCGACGAGATGACGGCGAGAACTACGACGGGGAGGACGACCTCCGCCGCGCCAAGAACTGGGCAGACTCCTACCATGTCTGAGCCGCTCCGCCTCTGCTCTGCTTCGTTCATGCCGCGGTGCGCGGTGCCTCCAGACAGGCACAAGGATGCGTTGGTTTGCTGTGTAGTAACTGTTGTCTGAATTCTTTTGTACTGCTCTGTACTGTCACCGTGCTCTCAAATTCTTTTGTACTACTAGTAGTAAGATGAGATGTCAAGGCAAATATGTATTGCTTTGGAGTCTGGAGCTGTTGTGTTGTAAGACTGAATCCACATTGGATACTATATGATTTGAAAAAAGAGAATTTATGCAGTCTAGAACTGTCTATCACAAATTAAAACTTGTGCTGTTTGAATGCTTCGGGGCCTGATGTGTTCTGGTCTGGAACTGGAAGTAATCAAGATGGAGTTCTTGCTAGATTGTGTTGCTCTCGGAATTAACTGAACAGATATCGCCTTTAGACCCTTCCTTAGTAATCCAGGTGTGTTGCAAAACCATAATTTGTTGCTTCACCTAGGAAGACGTCACCTTGTTAGGAACTGCCACGGTCAGCGGAACAAATGAATGCGAGGAACAGACTGTCAGGTTGTTCACGCTCTTTGGCAACAGAAACAAGGGCAGAAACATCAGGCTGTTCACGGTTTTTCCAGCATTTTGAGCTTAGCTTTGCAAGAAGAGAGGCGAATCAAGATGCGCATCTGTTTGCAAAGGAAAGCTCTGAGTCTGCAGTCGTTTTCTTCACACTTTTTTCTTAATTAGTTCCCCGTTTTCTGAATCACGTTGTAAGTTCAGAAATTCGTTCGTCAGGGGAAATGGGCAGGGGAGGGGTATGCGCATTGCATTGGTGAATGCTAAGTCAGGATGGGAATGGGCCGGGTCGACCCGCCGGGTCACTGACCCGGCCCAAAATTTCGGGGCCAATGGGTCACGCGGGTCGGCCTCAAACGGAATTTGGGAGTCAATATATATTGCTTTGGAGTCTGGAACTGTTGTGTTGTAAGACTGAATCCACATTGGACATATGATTTGAAAAAGAGAATTTATGCAGTCAACTGTCTATCACAAATTAGATCTTGTGCGATTTGCCCAGAGATCAGATTCAGAACCAAAGCACAGGCTAATTCAGTTCAGTTCAGTCACCAACAAACTCTGGGCAAGTTAACAAAATCACCAGCCAGGTCCGCTGTCAGAACAATCGTCTTGCCAGCGTTTTCTCCCGCATAGCACCAACGACAGGGAGACGACAGACGAGCGTGCCGCCGCCGCCGCCGCCGGAGAAATCGGTCCGACCCCTGTTTCTCCATGGGCTCTCTCGCACCCCGTGCCTGTTCCTCCGCCGCCTGGGCATCTCGTCCGCCCAAACTGGCCGGCGCCTGGTCGCCCCGCCACCGGATCTTCTCCACGCGCCGCTACTTGCTGCCCTCGGTGAGCCCAGCTCTCTCTCTCTCTCTCTCTCTCAACCGAAGGTGTTCGAAAAAGACCAGAATGTGCGAAGAAGCCGGATGGCTCTCTCTTCGAAGCTGTCCCCAACCATCGTCTCGCTGGCATCATTCGACAATGGAACCATGTACAAAGTACAAACCACAATGCACGGGCATAGTCATCAAAAACACCCGGACCGGTGCGTCTTTCCTGACAACCTCAGATTTCCTCACACAGCGCCGGTTCAAACCTTCGTTGACCATCAGGGTCCGTCTGCCAAACCGCAAGCTGATCCAGGGAGTCGTGCAGTATTACGGCTTGCCTTGCCGTATGCCTATGCTCGTTGTCACCACTAGGTACTCCCCTCCCCTGATCTTCGCGCGGCATTCCTCGGTGACGCCCTGCAGGCTGATCCGCTCAATCAGTTATTCGCTGTGAGGCGTTGCTACGATACGGCCAAATTGATGGCCAGAAGTGGGGAGCTGACTGACAGTCGAGATGAAGCTGAAAAAAAGCAAAGGATTCATGTTGTCGACGTGCAGAATCACTGCGGCCGGAACCGGTGGTCCTCTTGTTGATCCTGGTGGGAATATTGTTGGGATGAATTGCTATGATAATCGGGAAGTAACCCCATTTGTACCCAGAGACAAAATTCTCGAATCCTTGCGCGGTCTCTTTTTCGAGACCTATACGCCAAAAAGATCCACTCCCTCCAACTCCGGTTCAGAAGGAAGCTCAAGTCGGGATAGCTCAAGTGGGGGAAGTGAAAATGAGAAACAGGAACCTTGCATCGTATGGTGCGAGCTTGATCAAGAACTTGCTAGTACAAAGTTGTCTCCAAGCGTCGTCTCCCTTGCTTCATTTGTTGGAGAGACGTTGCATTCTGAAAGCACAGGCATAGTTACTGACAGCAGATTATCTTCCCCTGCTTTTCTGACTTCACCAAGTTTGTACTAAAGCTATACAACGTGGTAGAGGCGTCCTGACAATGAAGATCGAAGTGCGCCTTCCAAATGACCAAGTGGTTCAAGGGTCGTTGCAGGATCTTATGCCTTGTTATAATTTACTTCTTGTCACCACTGATCCCTTGCCACACTTCCCTGATCTTCAGGAACAGCATGCAAGAAGAGGTGGCTGCTGATGTATTAGCTGTAAGGCGGCGCTTCAAGTCAGGCAGGTTAATGGCCACCAGTGGGGTGCTGACTGACGGTCCAAGTGGAGTTGTTAGCGATGGGATTAAGTTGTCCACATGCAAAATCAGCGAGGATGCCAGTGGAGGACCATTTGTTTATTTTGATGGGAATATTGTTGGCACGAATTACTATGACAGGGAAACAACTCCATACGTACCTAGGACTTGTTTGATTCATAGGAATCGCATAGGAATTGTGTAGGATTTGAATCCTATGGGAATTTTTCCTATGTTATTGTTTGATTCATAGGAACACATCCTACAGGAATTAATCCTATAGGAATCTTGTAGTGCAATTCCTATAGGAAAGAATCATATCTCATGGAAAAATTCCTTTGCTACATCAAACAAAATTTCTCTTCCCATAGGATTCAAGTTGGCATGACATCTCAATCCTATGTTTTTCCTATTCCTATACTTTTCCTATTCTATAAATCAAACAAGCCCCTAGTGATTCTGGCTATCCATTGCCAAGTTTTGATGTTGGAGGCATGTATTTGAAGAGTGGTTTCGAAGAGAAATTTGGCCAAGATATCTGTAGTAAATCCGTTAAAAGACTTGCTTCAGAGATGTCTCAATATATGTTGTTGCGCTTGCTTCGTTCGATAATGAAGGAAGAAGATATTTTGCTTGTACTGGTATACTGATAGAATGCAACAAATCCATTACTTACTAGAGTTCTGACTTCAGCAAGTTTGGTTAGAGCTTCCGGTGCTGAAAACAAGATTCATAAGCTGAGGATCGAAGTGTGCCTTCCAAGTAAACAATGTGTCCCAGGGACACTGGAACGCTATAATTTAGTACACTACAATGTGGCTCTTGTCAGCTTCTCTGGTGACAGTAGCCATGGTGCAGCAAAACTCGTTGAAACGCTTCAAACTAAGGTAGTAGCTCTAGGGCGTGGCTTCCGGCCAGGAGAGTTAATGGTCACTGACGGGGTGGCGGTGACTGGCGAACGAAGCAGGTTCGATTGCGAAGAGCTTCAGATCTCCACTTGTAAAATCACCAACACCAAGGCTGGGATTGGAGGTCCTCTGGTCGATTTTGATGGGCACTTTTGCTTCGGTCCCCCCCCCTCCTCCCTCCTTCTTTTCAAACTTTGACAAACAAAAACTCATACCAATTGTTTTCAGGACCGTACGAACCCACCCGAAGTCCATATGGTCCTCTTAGACGTATACTCCCCGTACACGAATACTCATGTGCCTGCAGAAGCGAAAATAGTAAGTTATATAACAGCAACAACAATAAAAATTAAATATGACATGTAAAGACGTAGATCGCAATAATAAGAGGTGGGATCAGCCGTCCGGGACATGGATTATACTCAGTTCGACCGAGTACACATATACGGAGATATACATGGCCTCGATATGGGTTTCGACGTGTCAAAGAAATAAAACGGCCCATAAAACTTAAGTTTAGGGGGGGGGGGGGGGGACCGAAGCACACCTCTTTGATGGGAACTTTGTTGGCTTGAACTTCTATGGCATGGAGAATACTCCTTACTTGCCAAGGGATATAATTCTGGAATTCGTAAGTCAGTTGAATGGAGAACATACTGTTGCTGTTGCCAACGTTAACGAGGGAGTCTAAGTTCAATAGATGGCCTATGCCTGACCCATACCGGGTTTATCCGACTCGTCACCGGCAACCAACCGATATATCTGCCAGATATGGGGACGATTAGAATTTTCTGCAGGAAGGTTATGTGCAACGGCGGTGATAGTTTTAATGAAAGCCTTTTCTTCATAATTTACCGATGTTGCTTTGGCCTTTGGTAATTCGTTGGAAGGAATTGGTTATATTGGATACATGGTTTGAAATTTAAAAGAAGATTTATCCTCTCAATAACATAGTACTAATTACTACTACTACTATCTGTGAGAACCATCAGGTTCCCTGCCAGATTGTGTTGCGCTGACGATTGACTGAACAGGTACTTCAGTAAGGAAGTATTGCGAAATCCTAGTAATGCAGCTGTGTTGCAGAACCAAAATTTACTTCAGTAAGGAAGACTAACGCTTTGAGATGTCACCTTGTTAGGACCTGCCACGGTGAGCGGAATAAATTGATTCCAGGAAGAGGAACATCTCTGCCAACGATGCAGCAATCACAGAAATGGGCAGGGGAGGGCACACAGAAACACATGTGTTTGCATACACAACCTCTGTTCCATGGACTCGCCGCACTGCATTTACATCGCGGCCACCGACCGATCCCTCAAAAAACGAAGAAAGATGAGAAAGGAACCGGTGCAGCCACGGGTAAACCAAGCACAACGAATCATCATCATCACCAAACGAATATGCGACATGCAAGATGAAGAACACACGCACCAAACCAATCAATCACACACGATACAGATTGTTTACACCGAGCACAAACGGAAGTACCACAAACGAAGATCGAGGTTGTCACGAGCAGGTTGCGAGCATGAGCTACTTGAACGTCCTCCTGCCGACCCCGGCCGGCATGGACACGGTGGAGTCGACGCTGAGCCCGCTGACGGACCGCCGGTGCCGTCTCCCGCCGGCCACGGACGCCGCCGGCGTGCCCGCCCGCGACGGCGGCACCGACGGGTCGCCTCCGCCAGCGCCGCCCTTCCAGAAGGGGCTCTTGGCCCAGCTCCCGATGCTCTGGCCGAGCCCGAAGGAGAAGCGGGGCTTCTGCTCCGCGGCGCGGCGCTCCTTGTCCAGCTGCTGCTGCAGCATCTGCGCGCGCGCCCGTGCCTTGGCGGACGCCGACAGCGTGGGCGTCATGTAGTTGGGCACCCCGAACGCCGGGCAGCTCGTCAGGCTCTCGTCGTCGCGGACGTGGCTGCCCGGCGCGCCTCCTCCTCCTCTCGTCGCGGCGGCCCGCGTGACGGGCCTGCTGCTGCTGGGATGCTTCGGGTAGTAGGCCGACACCACGGACCGCGCCGGCGTCGTGGCCGCGGTAGTCATGGGCGTCATCATCATCGGCGTCATCGTCTCACGGTGTGTGATGGTGGCGGGCGCGGGTCTGTGTCGCACGACGATGGGCTCGACGTGGCGCGGGTAGTCCGGCGCGTGGGTGCGGTCGATCGGGGACCACCACCATGGGTTTCGGCCCGACTGGAGGTCCGCCAGGATCGCGTGGGCCGCCATCGGCGTCGCCTTTAGCACCTGCAGCCGCCGGCCGACGTTTGGAATTAGGAACAGATTAAGAACATCTTGGCAGAATGGAAAGTGAGTGCGAAACCTAGTCAGCTCTCCAATAGGAGTACACCTACTGGTATAACGACGACAGCACAGCTAGTATAGTAGGTAGTGTATCAGATAAAGATACAGGCATACATGAGTCAGTGACAGTGTACCTTAACTTGACTAGGCACTGTGCTTTTAGTTGGTCCATCGGTACCACGAAGAACATCTTTTCCTGGACCTACTACTAGCTGTCTATCTCTTCCCTTACAGGTGAATGCCTGGCTGAGGCGATTACGGATCACCTCCGATCCTTGTTTCGGCATGGGCTAACTACTACAGTTTGACTGACAGAATTAACAGTTGGTGCAAGGTTAACACAGGAGGTGCAGCGAAAGCAGCACATCCCACACCTCTCCAACAGACACGCCAACAAGCAACAATGACACTGCACCTTTGATTGAAAAAACATCAGGGATAGTGCGATTGGAGGTAGCTGGGCGACCGATCGGTGCATGCGCGCGTATTTTGACGTAGCATCAAACATATTTTATCGCCACCTACTAGTCTCGATCGATCTGTCGAGCGAACGAAAGAAATGACCCCTCATCCTTTTCGCTAATCTGCCCTAACTACTGCTGTTTGACTGACGGAATCTGTCCCTTTCCCCTTGCTCCAGACGTGATCTTCTCGTGTATGTGGAGTACTACTTTCAGAAAGAAGTGTATACTGTATTTGTACCTGGTGAGAGTATGCGTAGGCGAGGGCACGCTCGCGCTTCATCACGGCCTCCGCCTTCCGCTTCGTCCTGGAGTCCGCCTCGTCCCGGCTCAGCAAGCTGTCGTCCCATATGCCGCCGTCCTGCACCCACGTTGCACCGACGAGTTCGTTCGTCACGATCGATATCCGATTCCGACCAGACAAACGTACCGTGACCATTATGCACGTAGTACGTACCTGCGATCCGCCGCGCGACCTGCCGTCCCTGAACATGGCGCCGTGCCGGTTGCGCCGCTCCATGGCCTCCACGCGGCTGGCGCGCACCTGCGCCTGCACGCGCACCAGCGTCCGCATGCACCGCATCGCGTGCGCCGTCTGCCGCCGCACGCTCGGCCCGCGCACCACGCCCTGCAGCCGGATCAGGCCCCGCAGCGACCGGTAGCTCCGCCGCGCGCTGTACCCCCGGAACGCGGCCTGGATCGCCACGGCGGCCGCGCGGGCCTGCTCCGGCGGCACCGCGCGACACCTCGCCGCCCCCGCACTCGTCCTGGGACGCTGCTGATGATACGACGGCTGCCGCCACTCGGTGATCTTCTCGGCGGCCCGGCCCTGCTGCAGACGGTGCAGCCGCTGCTGCTGCTCCCTGTCGTGGTCGAACCGCCTGATCAGCGGCGGCGGCGAGCATGCCTGCGGCGGGGGCAGCGGCAGCACCGCGGCGACGTACTGCTGTTGCTGCTTCTCCCCGGCGTCGCGCTTCCGCTCCGGCTCCCGCTCACGCTCACGCGCCAACGGCGTCGTCGGCGCCGTGGCCGCGGCGACGGTGGTGGTGGTGGGCCTGGCCGGGGTGATCTGGTACTGCGCGGGCGGCCTGTCGTAGTACTGCCGCTCCATCTCCGCGTCGCCCAGGATCTTCTCGATGCTGCTCGGCTGACGGTACAGCGGGATGCTCATCAGCGCGCCTGGCATCGCGGGCGCAGCCGGATCGGCGTGCTGCCGCGACCGCCCGAAGCCCCATCGCTTCTTGTCCCTCTCGCTGCTCCGGTACTGCGCCGACGGTGGCTGCTGGTACTGCGCTACCAGAACCTGCCATTAATCCATATATCTCACCAATCAGCTATCTCTGTTCAAACTTTACATGTAAAAAAATCACTTTGTTGAACACTGTAAATCCTTAGAAAAAGAAAATAGAAATTCCATATAGTATGCAAATCATCAACGAAGTAGATAAAGTGCCCTTTGGTGTAGAGAATTTCTTGTGTATTTGTCGCCACGATGCGCCTGCACCTGTCAGTCTACATGCGCATACAGCTATGCAGCAGTGATTGCTTCAGGCCAAAGCATAAGTAAGCAGCCAAGTTATTATTCCAATATACACGTGCTCCTACCAAGTGGGAGAAGCATCTGATTTATTTGTCTTGATGATTCTTTTCTTTTTTGCCTCTAAGTAAAAGGTAAATCAGGGGAGCCTACACAGCTACTACACTGATCAGGAAGTTTACAGTATGTTACATTTGTGGGCTTGTCCTTGGGGTTTGTGGTGAACGCCTTCTTGAGTGCAGTGATCCAGTTTCCTTTCTTGCCCATCTCCTTAACATTTCTCCAAGGCACACCCCTGCAATGAAACCATTGTATCTGATGCCAAATAAGTTGAGCAAGAACTTAACCAGCTACTTACACGAGGTGGTGTTGCCAAGTTTCTACATCGAAACTATCTTATTTGCTAATATGAACAAGACATACTAATACAAGCACCAGCTCCATCCATACCTTATTTGAGCTTCCCTTTCCTCTGCAAACCCTTTGCTGATGATGCTTCAGTAGAGTAGCAACGTAGTCCTCAGAATCTCATGGCAAATCTGCACGCACGCACTCAGTCTCAGGACCGTCCAACTCCCTCTCCATCTGCGAGAGGATGCCGTTTTATAGATCCTTTACTGGATTGGGTGGTGAGGGCGAGAGGCCAGCCACTTCCCCACTCGATGACACCCAACCAACCTTGCTTCATCGGCAAGCCTCACGAGTTTCGCAGCAGGTGCAGCAGGGTGAACAACCCCCAGCGACACTGTTCTGGTGTCCCCATGCCTTTGTTGTAATTGTACCTCAAACATATATATCTTCAGATCCATGTGTGATGTACACAGATGCAACATGGCTTGTTGTTGTTGCTGTTGCAAAAAATAAACTTAACTGTAAGGCTGCGATCCAATTGGCCAGGACAGGCAAAAGAATTCCCTGCACAAAGAGTCCACAGAAAGCTGGGCATCTGCAAAGGTTTTATTGGCGTGAGAGCGAGGGTTCAGGTTCAGGCACGGTGAGTCAGTCAGTCGATCGATCGGACAGACGGACATGGTTGCTCACCTTTGCCTGACAGTCTCTGTTCATCTGTTACCATGCGCTGTCGATCGTGCACCGGATCGAACCGGTAACGATCGATGGAGCCGATGATTCGGTTTTGTCACACAAGCGCCGCATGGTTTCGCAGCGGGCAATGATTCCGTCACGGTCGTGCTGGTGGTTGGTTGAAATCACAGGCCTGATCATTTTGTAACTATCATGTGTTTGAGCAGCTAGCGCAGCTGTTTCAGCCATTTGGGTAAGACTAGCTTCATGTGCGTGTCATTTGAGCACACTTGCTTAAGGCTGAATCCTCTGGACACTTGCTTGCCATGATGATTCTTCTCAGACAATGATCATGTTTAGCATTTTTCTTTTTTCGGCGAAAAAGTTACCATCGAAATATTGCATCTGGGAGGGCCCCCTTCCTGAAAAGGAAGCTTTCCGTGTGCGAAAACCGGAAACAAGTGGTTTTACCCTTTTTTGTTTCACCAGTGTTTATCAGACTTTCAGTGGATGTTGAAAACTTAAATCCTACTAAACTACAGGGTGAAGACACCTATGTGTCAGTCCCACGTAGGCGTGTTGTAAAAGTAGGGGGGTGATGAATGGGATTGAGTGGCTTAAGTAGGCAACGTCATCTTGCTTGCAAGGTACTTCAGTCCAAAGACAGAATGGAAGATAAACATCTCCTAGAAGTAGGTTTAGTAGCTAGCCTAGTTGGTTTCATCATCAGGATCAGGGAGAGAGTGCTGGGGGTTGCTCCTAACATCCCCCATGTAGGCCATATCCGTGGCCTCTTCTTTGGCAATTATGTCTCCATCTTGGAACTAGTTGCCTCCTGGCTACCCGATCCGTCACCTCGAACCATTGCTTGTGCATGCATTGCGTCGCACACCTCGTTTTGGATTAAACTAGGCACCTTTATGCTGGCTTTTGAAGCTATTTTAATGGTGGAAACTAGGAGCAACCAACCTGTGTAATTCAGTGTGCTTCTCTCTGAGATATATATGTATGCCAAGTGTGTCCATCCTTTGGTATCAAGCCTACTTTTGAGCATGCCCAAATTAAACGTGCAAAGACGCAGAATATGTGTATGTTTTACTTCAAGCATAAATCCCTGTAGGTTAGTATTGTTGATAACGTAACTCAATCAACTCATTCAGCACTTTCTATTTTTTTTAGATCCAACGGTACGAATAATTTGTTTGTCACTTTCGTTTAGGCAGAATTTAAGGGCTGTCAGTGAAGAGGAATCAGATTCAGATCAGATGTACAGGGACGGTGCCAGGAATACTAATTAAAGGGGGCCAACTGGGCATTATGTTACTTAGAGGGGTTTTTAGAAAATTTAGGGATCAGTCTATATACCTTTTAGGGGCTGTTTCAAATAATTCTCAAGCAGGGAGATAGGGGGGGCTAGTCCCTGCTTGCACCCCTTAGCCCTAAAACAGAGGCTAGTACAATTTTCCTCTAGACCCCTCCTCCTGCCGGGCGACTTGGATAAAATTGACCCAAAGTTCAAACAAATTCACAAAATGCACCTGAGGCGAAATTATTTTACCTGACTAATCCTTTTGGGTAGTGTCTAATTAAAAGGCTTCACATTACATAGTGTCGCGCCTTTTTTTTTAGAGCAACCACATATTCCATTAATATAAAATCAAGTTACATGAGTAAACAAACGTGAAACTAACATACAGACTTGGAGAAAACAAATATCCTAAAAACTTTGCAGAAAACTATTCCTAGGGATTTTGCACTTGCCGAAGCCAGCGGCCGTTGCCAAACACCAACGCTGCCGAGACGTGCGCTGGAATAGACGCCGAACCTCTACCATTGCCAGATCCAAGGGAGCACCAGCGCTAACGAGGCTTTGCGAGTCGATGAACAGGCCCGTTGCAAGCAAGAAGACACATGTTGATGTGGCACGTCGACTGGGGGACGTCCACGTGCTACCTTGAACCAAGATCTGCCGCATATCATCGACGAAGTCGAGGAATAACGGAAAATCCACCACCTCCGGACTAGCATCCTTGCTCCAGAGCATCCACATCGCCCCGGCCACAAGCGCCGACGTGGATAACGACGAACCCGAGCGACACGTCGAGATACATATCCCGCTAGATCTGAAGATCCGCGAGAAGACCAAGCTGCCGATCTAAAGGATCGACAAGCACACGTTGCCATCAACTCAGAGACGTCGCCGTGAAGGTCACCGGTAGTGTGCGAGAAGAGTTGAGGCAGATTTATTCGCATGTGCGTCGCTCCACCACCCCAACGACAAACCACAGCAAAAAGACCCTAACCCTAAATACAGAACGGAGGAACTAGGCCCCCCTCCCTCCTGTCGCTGGATCAGCATGGAGGGAGAGGGGCCCCACTCTATGGCCGGTGTAGATTTGGGGGGATTTTTGGTCGCCACCGCCTCTCGTAGGGGAGGAGGAGGACGAAGCGGTAGTGCCTCCAACTTAAGGACAACGCTAGGCGTGGGATCCTTCTCAACACAGTGTCGCGCCTTTGTCATAGGATTTATGCCCCCTGCCAGCATGGCGGCTGTGGGGCCAGGTCAGGCCCCAACCGTGGACGTGTACCACCTATGTGCTACATAGTTATAGCGCCTAAACTTGAGGCACTACACATGAAGTATGGATAAGTTGCGCAGCCACCTCCCCAACCCGATCCCTTCCTCATTTTTCACCTAAGTAGAACTCAAGCCATGCGCCTCCCCTCTCCCCCTCTCAAACCCTCTCCCAAATTTCTCAAAACTAAAGCATTCCTCCATGGATTTCGACACCCCAAGTTGCTAGAGGTACTCATTTCCTTCGTGCTTACCCATTGAAATCTTGTGTTTTGGTAGGATGTGGGTTGAAACCCTAGAAATTTGATTTGATTCAAAATGTTTGGTTATTTTTTGGTGCATTGGCCAATATTGGATAGAATGATGCCTACGAAGCATTTAGTTAGGGTTAGGGTGATTGGAATGTTAGGGTTAGGTTTTTTGTTATGTTAGGGTTAGGGTTCTTGTTAGGTTAGGGTCCTTTTTAGATTTATATGTTAGGTTTTGGTTATGTGACTAGGATTTTTGTGTTCATATTGCATGAGTAGTTAATGCATATATTCTCCTATGTGTTAGGGATATTGAGAATTGTTCATGTTCATCAAGTGGATAAGGATGCCTTTTTCAAAGGCAATCTAGAACCGGACCCGGATGAGATTGACTTGGTGTTTGAGCGTAGTCCCACGTACGTCGAGGTATTGGACCAAGTGAGGATTTAATTGAAATGGATGGATCCAAGTGATGTTGTTGACTTGGAGGGAAGGCATACTGTGGGTTTGGGAATGCACATCCGTTGAAAGACAATGTGTATCTACTATGAGCCTAGTTGGGTTGCATACAAGGAGGTGGTGTATGAATCACTAGACAAGGCTCTTGAGCTATTTGCCACCAAGAAGATTGATAATACTTCTCACTTGGACTTGAACCGTCTTCCCTCCCTGTTGGATGCTAGGAGTCCTCCATCCTTGTACCAAGAGGAATTGAGTGAACCTCCTTTCACCCAAATATTGAGCCAAATTTCAAAGAACCAAGAATAAGTATTGGAAGAGGACAATGAAGACTATGGGCATGATGAGAATGAGGTTGATCTCCACGATAATAATTTTGGAGATTTGGAAAATATATTACGCAAGAGAACATGTACCATGACATCTCGTATACTTGAGAGGCTATCCATCAGACTCAGATGATGATGATCCCGAATAATAAGTTGATGAGGAGGGGTTCATGTCCAAAGAGGAAAAAATCCATGATACGGTATTGGGGTAGGACCCGAGTACCTTTGTTTTATGATCTTAGTCTCTCGGACGAAGCCACGGTTGACGGCGGCAAGGGCATAGTTCTTGGACCAATGCCAACTTCTCACTGGGATGATAATCATGAGAAGAATGTGATTTATCCCGGATTGAAGTTCAACAATTTTTTAAAATTTAAGCAATGGATTAAGGACTTCTCGGTTAAGTATCATCATCCGTATATGGTTCTTCACTCAGATGTGAAGAAACATACGGTAAAATGCGAGGAGGATGGATGTCCCTAGATTGTGCGTGCAAGACCATTCAAGGGAGGGGCCAGTTGGCACATATCTAGTTCTCTATCTACTCACATGTGTCGAGGACCGAGGGTGGGTAAGGATGTGAATCATGATGACCAACAATAGTTTTCTTTCCTTTGTTGTTGTAGTCGTCAACATATAAGTGGAATTGGAATTCTCTCCTAGGCTTCAACATATAAGTGGACCGAGATCGATACTCCTCCTCCATCTCATTCTTCTAATGAGGCAAGTACATATAATAAATGTATGGCTAAGGTCATGGGGAAACAAACAAAGAAGACTGAATGTAAGAAGAAATATAAGGGAGTCCATACCTCATCCTCCGTGCGAGCCGTCGAGCTGGTGTCATCCTATAGATCATCCTCAAGAAGCGAATTGGACCTAGATTGCGACGGTGTTGTGTACTAGGGATCATACCAACCTAACAGTTTTGATAACAGGCACATCCGTTGGGCCGAGCGCTGTAATCCAGTAGAGATGTCAAACTTTGTAACACAATATCCCCATGGGATAACTTGTTTCATTTTCGTCCATACCTTGAGGAACTTTGCAAGTATGCCTTCCTCCTTTTTCCCATCAGGGTATCGTAGAGAATATTATCACTTTCATCGGCGTGTTTCTTTATCTCCTTGTGCTATGGAGTAAAGAACAAGAACATGTTAGGCTATAAAAAGGATGGGTAATAGTTGATGGGGAAGGAAAAATTTACCACAAAGTTGAGTGTGGAAGAAAAACGGGATTTGGGTCCCCTACCCAACAAGCTTGGTGTATTCGTTGTAGGCAAGGTTGTTGACACAGTAGGCTCTTCCAATACTTTCTCCTCGTAATCCGACGGGAAAAACAGGCACACGAGTATTTTCAAGAAATCATCGAATGTAGTTATTGAATGCAATTGGGAAATGAGACTGAATACTATCCCATCCACTTTATTTTATCTTCTCCACATAAAGCAAGAAATTTGTGACGTACTTTTTATGAAATTTCATCCTACTTATTGATCTTCCTCTGCCTTTTCCTCTGCACCCAACATTTGAAGAAAAGACCTCTATTAGTACCACCAAATAGAATATCACCCTGAAATTGAGCACAAGTTCTCATGCTATCTAACCTATGAAGATCCTTGTCGATTTCCTTCCACGCAGGAGGGTTAATATGAAACAAAAACCTGAACTGCCTCATCACACGGTGCGGCAGATGGTTCTCAAAAGCCAAATTGCAAATTAATAGACAACGCATGAGCCAAAGATGCTTTTCCTCCAAGCACTTTGGGTTAAGATCGTAAGCTGCTCGTACATCCAAATCGTCCCATAAGGCTCCCATTTCACCTGCAGCATATCACAAGAACGTCGATTTGTAGCTTTCAACTCAGAGATAAAGCATGCAGAGGAGTGATGTAAAGACAAACATTTACCTACTCAGGGGTAAGCGCATCCAATTCGTGCGTGTACTTTATGTACATCGGATTGATGGCACCCATCATCTCCGATGCCACGTCCCACTCCAAGTGGGGATCCTAGAGGGTGTCTCTGAAACTCGGGCCAAGGAAAGTATCTCACCTTTTTTGGACGCCCAAATGGTAACCGATCCCAGCTCCATACCGAGAGTAGAAGCATACAACCACCAATTATGGCTTTGTTGCTGTAACTACGACAAGCATCATCCAACTGCACTTATAGATAAAAACGTTAGGATAATATATGATTGAAGTGGAAATCTACAAATGAACTATGAGTAAACAAGTGATTACCTGCTGGTATAAGTAGGCAAGAGCCACCGAACCCCAGCTAAACTTGCTGCCAAAGACAATTAATGCCTTGAGCCACAACCACTGAGCGGTCCTGCCACCACTGTCTGTGACAGAGTCCTAGAGAGAACATACCACATGTACACACGACATGTATCTCGATCACTTCATCCTCGGCTGGGCAGGGGCAATGCGCGACGTTTCTACAATCCATGTGTACGTTGCGCCAGCTGGGACTCTATCTTTACTCTTGTATTCACCCTGTTCTGGATCCATACCAATAAGATCCTGCATCTCCTGGCACCACTCGTCAGAATCTTTGCTCCTACTCAGAGGCTTCCCCACGATAGGAAGTGCAAGGATCATGGATACATCATGAAGAGTAGGAGTGATCTTGCCGGTCCAGAGTTCGAAAGTGTGAGTCTCCAGTCTCCACCGGTCTACAAGTGCGGTGATAGCATCCGCGTTCAGTTTTGGCATTGAGCGGCTCACAAGCATGATGAACGGGAGGAGGCCTAGCGTCTCGATGTACAGAGTGTACCGCTCATACTATGACATGTCACTCGAGGACGCGCCATGAGACTGAATCTTCAGGGGTCCAAGATTCTGCATAAATACAAGTCAAAACATTATGCATTATCCTACACATATCAATCAATGCAAAATGAAAACAAACAAGTCCAACTATGTTTTCGTTACCATATTCTTCTCCACCATCAAGTAGCCCCGGTGTTCAACATTATAATAATCATCGAGTAGCCACACCATCCTACATATATATTCCAAACATTAAGACATATGTGAGCAGTTCTTCCTATGTGGCCATTGTTTCATTCTACAATCATATATGTGACCTTTCTTTAATATGTGAATCATACATAGATAGTACAAGAAATTACAAAAGCATATGTGAGCATATTTTTATACATATATAAAAATTCATATGCAACCATGATATACAATACAAATGAACAACACACTTGCATTCCTCCATGAATACAACTCCTAGATCACCAAACAATATGCACAGATCAGCCAAAACATGAATCCATCTAGACCTATGGTTTCAAGAAAATGAGGCTCAAATATAAAGATTTATTGGATGAAAAAGAGGGGATCAAAGGAGAATACCTTGAGGGGGAGATTGGGGCCCCAAACCACAATGGGGGCTTCAGATTTGATGGATTTGGGAGATGGGTGGAAGAGGGGAACCGGGGCTCCTCCCCCTCTATTCTTCTTGCCTGGGATGGACAAGCTGTGTGCGGGTAGGGATGGGGAGGCAACCCGTGCGTGGTGTTAAGTTTTCATAGTGTAGTGCCTCACGTTTAGGCGCGATGGCTATGTAGCACCCAACACATAGGCGCTACACATCCACGAGTGGGGCCTGGCCTAGCCTCGTAGCCGCCACGCTGGCAGGAGGCATATCACCTATGACAAAGGCGCAACACTGTGTAGTGTGAATCCTTTTTGTTAGGCACTAAAAAAGGATTAGTCGGGTAAAATAGTTTCGTCGCAAGCTCATTTCGTGAATCTGTTCACAAGTCAATTTTTTGCAAATCTCCCGGCCTCTCTACCACTAGAAACAGTCGTGATCTTACTTGCGCGCTAGGCGAGGAGATTGGGGGCCCTCGGCCTGGCAGACGGTGCGCTGTGGTGGTGGTGGAGCTTAGGCGGTGAGGCTCTCTTCCAGTTGGGCGTGGGTGGTAGCGTGCAGGCGTGTGGAGGCAGCGGCTTTCGCTGTGATCGTGGTGGCGATCCATGTGACACGGGGTCTAAGTGATCTTGGACTGGATCCGCTAGTGGCGAGAGATGGCAGCTGGATCTCAGCAGGGATGATGGCGGTAGGGGGCAGCGCAAGCTCTGCAGGTGGATGATAGCTATGCATAGAAAAATAAGTTAATCCAAGCCATTTTATGTTCTTCTATGATTATAACAAAAATACTATATTTCAATACCAAGTACAAAGAACGCCCATGGTGTCAACTTAACGTTAAATCCATTGTACTTATAAGGCACATTTGGTTATAGAATGTAAGAATTACATCGATGATTAAATTAACACCATAGAAGTTATATAAATATGCATATCTAATCACACACAAACTGGTATTAAGATATTCGTTAGATCTATGCCACAAAAACATATGCATATAGATTGTGTAATCGTCAAAAAACTAATCTAAGAAATAACTTATGCTGTGAAATTCAATTGAATTTAGCAAAAAAAGAGTATTTTTTATGATACATTACAACAGATAACAAAGAACACTAAAACTAATATTTAGTAACGATTCAAAATATACGGTCAATTATGCCAAATAAGTAACACAAATTTACTTGTTAAGTAGGCATCATGCTAAAATAAGAACTAGAGAAGTATAAAAACTTAGTATAAATTATTTATATTTTAATTTGCTCATGGTTCAAATATTTAATGGACAAGTAATTATAAGTGTTCTTGAGTGACAAAGAAATGATTTAGCTGTTTGAAGGGAAGGAGAGGAATGTATTATCTCGATGATTGAAGAGAGTAGAGGGTATGGTGAATTTGTTTTGGTGGGACAGATGAAACTTGTTTTTTTAGGGAATGTTAGATACTTTTTGTCCTAAATAAATCGCTTGATATAGCATGTGAGCGCAGTGATTTTCATGATCCTATTTGGGCACGAACAATCCCAACAATTTTTGGTGGTTTGAAGCAAAAATATTTCATTCGAGTTCCAAAACAAAGGGTGAAAATGTTGGAAATATTGCCCTAGAGGAAATAATAAAGTTGTTATTATCTATTTCCTTTTTCATGATAAATGTTTATTCTCCATGCTAAAATTGTATTAACCAAAAACTAAATACATGTGTAGATACATAAACAACATTGTGTCCCTAGTAAACCTCTACCAAACTATCTCATTGATTAAATGATAGTTAAGGTTTTCTAACATGAACATGTGTTGCCATTTAATGATGAGGTCATATAATTGGGAGAATGATGTGATAGATAGACCCAACCTAAGCATAGCAATTTGATTTTATCACAAAGTTTTAATTGTTGTAGCTTTCTAAGTGTCAAGTATCATTTCCTTAGTCCATGAGATCATGTTACTATCTGGTACTGGAACGATGTGGACACCGACCATCACTTCATAATTGGGTGATTATAAATGTGTTCTTTAGGTATCTCAAAAAGTACTTGTTCGGTTGCATGAATCAAGAGGGGGATTTGTCACTCCACGTGACAGAGAGATATCGTTGGGCCCTCTCGATAAAATAACATCCTAAGTAGCTTGCAAGCGTGTGACTAATGAGTTTAGTCACGGGGATATTGTTTTACATAACAAGTAAAAGATAAATTGTCAGTAACGATATTGAACTATGTATGGTGATACCGACAATAAGATCTTAAGCAAGTTACATATAGCGAGACAAAATGAATTGTATACGAGATTGTTTGAATCCTCGGCGTCGTGGTTCGACCGATGAAAGATCTTCGTAGAATATGTGGGAACCATTATAGGCATCCATGGTCCCGCTATTGGTTATTGACCGGGGATGTTATCTCGATTATGTCCACATGTTATCGAACTCGTATGATCACACTCTTAACATTCAATGTCGCTAGGGTTTGATGAGATATTAAGATGGTGGTATCTAATTGTGATTAAGAGTATCATATGGGATCCTATACATCATGAGGAGCTTCAGAATGGTCTTGGGAATAAGATTCATACATGGGAAGTGTTTTTAGGGTTTCTGATAATATTCGTAATTTTTTGGTAAAGAAAGAGAGTTCTAGAATGTTCTAGTGGGTCCCATTGTGGGGCCTACTTGTCCTGGAGGGACCACATGGACCAACGAGGTGGAACACAAGCCTACATGAGCCCGGGCACCTTCCCCCCAAGGCCCATGCGCCCCCACATGGGAAACCCTAGCAGCATGGTTGGGGGGCCAACTTGGGGGGCAAGTTTCCCCCTTATGGCCGCCGCCCACCTTCTTGGAGGGGGAATACTTGGCCGCCCACAGACCACATATATTTCATGGAAACATACAATCGACCCTAGAAGGAAAAAATACACCTGCATAATCCCTGATGCTTTTATTTCCTTACATGTTGAGCAACTATACAAAGTAGACATAGTGTGATAGTAATTGATGAAGAATAGTAGATCCGAATTTTAATTGAAGTAACTTTACTAGTGGGCACCCAGTATTCCCACACCACCCGCGCCATTGCCACTTCAAGGCTATCCCACCTACCCTCCCATAACCCATAGCCATGCCATCCTGATGGAAGAACACTTCGAATAATGACCACAAATCTTCTTTGGGTCTATGATGGTGCGTGGTAGCGCTTCGTTGGGAGACCCCAAGATCACGGTGTGATGAGCACATCAGCAAGTCTTCCCTCAGTAAGAAACCGAGGTTATCGAACCAGTAGTAGGAAGGAAACGACTCAAAGGTGTTGCTAGCAACTTGGAGACCTACACAACACAAACTCAAGACTTTGCCCCAACGAAAAGTGAGGTTTTCAATCTCACTGATTGCTATAACAAAGGATTAACTATATGGTGTGGAAGGTAATAGTGGTTTGCACAAAGTAAACAATGACAGTGGAAGATGTATCAATGGTAAAGATTGGACCGAGGTCCATAGTTCACTAGAGGTGTTCTCCTTAAGATAAACAAACATGGCATGCTGGGTAAACAAATTACAGCAGGGCAATTAACAGGACTGAGCAAGGCATAACAATGCAAGACTAGACATTCATGATCCTATGAGATTCGATTGGGCAATACAACAAGATACATAGACGGCCATCCAACTGCATCTATGACTAGAAATCCACCTTCAGGTTATCATCTGAACTCCCTCCGGTATTAAGTTGCAAGAAACGAATAACTGATTTAAGCAAAGTGTGTAAGGTAAACAATCCAGTTGTTCCATGAACAAGAGACCGTTGTTTTCTCCCTAGTGGCAACAACACATCTACAACCTTAGAGATTTTTGTCACTTCCCTTAGATTAAATAGAGGCATGAACCCACTATATAGCATAAATACCCCCTCTTAGAGTCACTAGCATCTACTTGGCCAAGGTAGCTACTAGAAACGGAGAGCATGCAAGATCACAAACAACATAGACATGATAGAATTAATAAGACAAAACCATTAATAAATCTGACATAGTAATCTCAATATCCATCGGATCCCCGCAAACATAACATGCATGATTACAAATAGATGATCTTGATCATGAATGGAGCTCACAAGATCTAAACATGGTAGCACAAAGGGGGAGATACAACCATCTAGCTACTACATGGACCCGTAGTCCAAGGTGGAACTACTCACACTTCATACCGTAGGCTGCATGATGAAGAAGAAGGCCTCCGGGATGATCTCCCCTCCGGCATGGTGTCAGGAAGAGCTTCAGATCCCTCGATCTAGGGAGGATGGTGGAATATTGATCGAGTACTGAGGGTTTCTGCATCGGGGGCTCTTTATAGGCGAAGAGGCGAGGCATGGGTGCGACCAGGGTGGTCACACCCCCCCAGGCGCGGCTAGCCCTAGCCCGTGCCGCCAAGGGGTGTGGCAGTCCGGTGCCTCCCCTCCGTCTTGTACTATGGCTCCGTGTTCCCCACGGTAAAATATTGACTTTAGCTTTTGTCCCGTCCAATTCCGAGAATCTTGATTTTCTGCCTTTCTGGAACCAAAAACAGAATAAAACAGGCAACTGGAACTGTGGCATCTTGTTAATAGGTTAGTACCAGAAAACATATCAAAACACCTCAAAGTGTAGACAAAGCAAATCAAAGTAGATACTAAACAAGCATGGACATCAAAAATTATAGATACGTTTCCGACGTATCAAGCATCCCCAAGCTTAACTCCTGGTCGTCCTCGAGTAGGCAAGTGATAAATAGAATAATTTTTGAGGTGACATGCACCATCAAAATCAATGAAAGGGCATTTATTGTCATAATCACTTTTGGTGTTCGTTAACAACAAGTAGATCATTTTATAGTTTGTTATTGTCCACATGTTGGTATTATCACAGATAAACTGCACCCTCACTCTTGGGAAAAGACCACATTCATATGCCACTGTTCTAGAAACTCCATACCGGAGTCTCCAGTTTGTCAAGACCAGAGTCTCCGGTGTGGTCCGGAGTTTCCGGTTCTGCTCCAGTGGTGCCTCCCAGGATCTGGCTGGGACATTCTGACTAGGGGTCCGGAGGCTGCACCGAAGGTTACTCCGGAGTCTGCGGACTTTGTTCAGTCTGGAGTCTCCAGTGTTGGAGGACCGGAGTCTCCGGTGTTGCTAGGGGAGAATTGGTCTGGGTTAGTCAGAAGGGCTGTCCGGAGGCTGGTCTGGAGATTGGCCGGAGTCTCCGGTGTAGACCAGAGTCTCCGGTCTACAGACCGGAGTCTCCGGTCTGACTTTTCTACAATGGTCAGAAAATGGTTCATGGAGGGGGCTGCCTATAAAAATGGACCCTTATCTTCTTCCTCCAGTTGCTCGAGCTGCTCAAGAACACCAACCCCATTAGATCCACCAAATCTACAAGATCTCTTCATCCAACCATCCAAAGTCATTGATCTTTGGAGAATCGAAGGAGGAGGCCTTGATTTACATCTTCACCAAGAGAGATCTTCATTTCCCCCTCATTCACTTGAGGGCCCCCAATCTCTAGTGTTTCATTGGAAACCCTAACTTTGATTTGGTTCTTACAAGCTTGTCTTTGATTTGTCTTGACAGCTTGCTTGTATTTGGGAGCCTCCGATTCAGTTGTGGATGTGTGCCCCGAACTTGTTGTAAAGGTGCCGGCTTCCACCTCGAAGGTTGCCGATATAGTGGAAGGTGAATCGAGTCTGTTGGGGTGAGGTTCATCGGAGAACAAGGGAGGCCTCTCATGCCATTGGTGGTTGAAACCACCCCCTCTCCAAACGTAGACGTACTTCCCCTCAAAAGGAAGGAACTACGGGAAACAAATCCTTGTGTCTCCGCGTCCACTCCCTTCGTTACTTCTATCCTTTACCGCACTTTACTTACTTGTTCTTGCTTAGTGTTGTGTTAGTTTGTGCTTGATTGACATATAGGTAAATTCACCATAGTTGCATATTCTAGAGAATTTACCTTTCTTGTCAAACTCTAATTTGAAAAAGAGTAAAATTTGAAGTAGCACCTATTCACCCCCCCTAGGTGCCCATACGATCCTTTCAATTGGTATCAGAGCCTCAGCTCTTTATTTGGGATTTACCGCCTAAGAGAATATGGGTAGCCAAGAAGGGGATGGTGGTAGTGAGCCGACCCCGGTGACCATGGAATATCTCAGAAACTTGGAAACAAGATTGAACTCTTCCTTGGTCAACAAAGTCAAGAAGATGCTTGAGCAACTTCTTAAAGACAAAGATGGCTCATCACCCCCATCTCCTCAAGAGGATCTACCATCCGTTGTACCTAAAGGGAATACTTCGGTATCCCCCGAGGGTATGGTGGTAGGGGGCAAACTAGACAACGCTAATTCCTCCACACAACTCGATGGGGGGAAGGGTGAGCACCGTGATTCTTGGTACTCTCCCGATCCTCCCATCCCTCACCCTCATGTGTAGAGGTGACCCACCTAAGCTAGAAGAGTCTGCTACTTTTGCTCAATGGCAATCACTAATGGGAACTCATGTGCGCAGCTCTTGCATTGAACTATGGAACATCATCGAGCATGGACTCTTTATTGGGGATCCAAACAACTTGACAAGAAGAGAGGTTGTCAATAGTCAACTCAATGCCACTGCTTTGCATATGATTCAACAAGGATTGGGAACAAAGGATTACCCACACATTGAGCACTTTAGCATTGCCAAGGAAGCTTGGGATGCTCTCACTGTGTTGTTTGTTGGAAATGAGAGTATGAGGAGGAACCGATATGATGCTCTAAGCAATGAAGCCGAAGGCTTCTACATGAAAGAAGGTGAAGATCATGAAGACATGTACCGAAGGCTCAAGACCACCGCCACCGCTTTTAAAAATGTGGGTGCCTCACATGTGGATGATGCATGGATAAAAAGGAAATATGTGAGTGCACTCATGCCTTTTGAGCCCACCGACTTGAAGAGTCTACAAAGAAGACACAACTACCATCCCATGACCTCAAATGAAGTTATGCAAGAGATGGCCGCTTTCAAGGTTGCCGCTAAGAATGCCAAAGATGCCCGTGCTCGTGCCCTTGGTATGAGCAATGTTTTCAATGTTGCATTAAAGTCCAAAGTTGTGGACCATGGGGATGAAGATGATAGTGATGAAGGGCCTTCCATGGACCACCCCGATGAAGTCAAGATTGCTCATAGTCAATATATGGCCTTCTATGCAAAGAACTTTTGGAAGAACCCCGCCAAGGCCAAGATGGAAATGCAAAGAAAAAGCAACCCAAATGGGAAAAGAATAAATACAACGAGATTGAGAACTTGCTTCAATTGTGGTGACCGCTATCACTTTGTAGCAAGTTGTCCCTATGAAAATAGAGAAGATCATGGGGGTAAGCTTGTGTTGAAGAATACTCTCAAGTCACCTTACAAGAAACCTTTCATCAAGAAGAATCCCATCAACAAGAAGTCGGGAGAAATTGTCTTGATCACTCATGAAGAATACTCCTCCGACAATGAAGATGATGAAGATGAGGAAGAGGAAACTTCACATGGTGTGGCTGCTCTACTCCGACATTCTCACTCTTTGATTCTCCAAATGAGAACTCTCCCACCAAGAACGTCACCTGCCTTATGGCAATAGGAACGGAGGTATCCTCATCATCCCACTCTACTCCCTTAGACAATGATGAACTTGATGATGAGATGTCTCTTGATGTTAAAAAGGAATTAATTGCCTTTGATGAGTTTATGACTCACCTAGAAGGAGATGCTAAGTTACACTTTGAAAACATCCTAGATCAACTTTCACATACTCAAGAGCTTCTAGATGTAAGATGTAAACTTGGGCATGAACACATGATTGAGCTAGAGGCTTTAAACAATGCTCTAGAAGAAGAACAAGAAACTAGGTTATCACTTGAATTAAAACTTGAAGGGCTTGATGAGGCCAATGACAATATTGTTAACAAACTCATCAAGGAGCGTGATCATGCTATTGCTAAATACAAAAGTGCTAAAAAGGACAAGATTGAGTTTGGTGTGGTTCATGAAAAACTTGCCGAGGACTTTAGGTTGCTTAACAAGGCCCACAAGGCTTTGGAGAGTGAACTCTTGTCACTCACAAAGTCCCATGAAACGCTTCAAACTCAATTGGCCAATATTCCTTCACCTAGTAACTTCATTCCATCTAGTAGTACAACTATTCTTGAAGAGAATGCTAGGTTGAAGGGGGAGCTTGCTAAGGCCACATTTCCACAAGGCAACAAGTCCATTGATGATCTTTTGAGTAAGCAAAGGCCTAGTGGTGATAAAGGGGGAATTGGATTTGTCTCCAATTCTAAGAAGAAGAAGAACAACAACAAGAAGAAGGCCAATCCCACACAAGAAACTAACAAGGCCATTGTGGGTAGTAAGACCACAAGTGGTAAAACTATGTCTCATGATGACTTTGCGGGTAGTGTTAACCCTCACTATATTCTAATGCGTGATTATTATGGTGATGTGTATGCACAATATGTTGGCCCATTTGATGGTTATATTGCTTGGTCTATTTGGGTTCCCAAGACCCTTGTTGCTAACAAAAGAGGGCCCATTGAAAAATGGGTACCTAAAAATTAGCTTGATCTTTTGTAGACTTATGCTTCCGGAGGGTCAAAGTGGGTGATTGATAGTGGTTGCACAAGTCATATGACCGGAAGCTCATCTATTGTCAAGGACTTAAAGCCAAATGATGATCAAATCACCGTGACTTATGCCGACAAGTCAAAATCTAAGGTATTGGGTTTTGGCAAAGTTGTGGTTGCTCACGACATTACACTCGTGAACGTCATGCTTGTTGAGACCCTTGGGTACAATTTACTTTCAGTCTGTGCTCTTGGAAAGATGGGTTTTTCTGTCTTTTTACATAATGATCTTGTGGTCCTCATGTGGAGCAAGTCTCTCAAGGTCGCTTTCGTTGGGTATGTCGAACATGACTTGTATGTGGTGGACTTTTCGGGGCAAGCCACTACAAGTGCGATGTGCTTATTCGGAAAGGTCGATGTGGGTTGGTTATGGCATCGCCGACTGGCCCATGTCAATATGATAACTTTGCAAAGTCTCCACAAGGAGGGCCATATTGTTGGACTAAAAGAAAATGTTTCCTTTGCCAAAGATCGTGTTTGCAGGGCATGTGTTATAGGGAAGATGCATGATGCTCCTCACAAGCCTAAGAACCGCATCAAGTCCACCAAGATCTTGGAGCTCCTCCACGTGGACCTCTTTGGTCCTCCATATCATGCAAGTCTTGGTGGGAAGAAATATTGCTTGGTGATTGTTGATGACTTTTCAAGATACTCTTGGGTTTATTTCTTCAAATTGAAGAGTGAGACTCAAAAGACCTTCATCGACTTCATCAATTTGGTCCAAAGGCAATACAATGTTCCCGTGTTGATCATTAGAAGTGACAACGGCACCGAGTTCAAGAACTACACCTTGAATGATTTCCTTAGTGATGAGGGGATTAAACATCAATATTCCGCTGCATACACCCCTCAACAAAATGGCGTGGCCAAAAGGAAGAACCAGACTCTTATTGAGATGGCTAGGACCATGTTGGCGGAGTTTAAATCTCCATACAACTTTTGGGCCGAAGCCATTTCCACTGCTTGCCATGCTTCAAACCGGCTCTACCTCCACAAAGAAATCAACAAGACTCCATATGAAATTCTTACCGGTAACAAGCCCAACATATCTTACTTCCGGGTGTTCGGTTGTAAGTGTTTCTATCTCATAAAAGGTGTCCATTTGTCTAAATTCGAGTCTAAAGCATTAGAGGGTATTTTTGTTGGCCATGGTCTCGAATCTCACACTTATAGAATCTATGATAAGCTCTCCGGAGCCTTCATAGAATCTTGTAGTGTGACCTTCGAAGAATATGATGGTCCCCAAGGGGGGCGTGTTGATGCTTGTGATGCAGATGATGAAATGCCTCAGGATGCCATAGAAAGAATGGGTGTGGGATTTATCCGCCCCGTTGAGGAACCCCTTATGGCAGATCGAGAAGAACTATGCTCCACTCAAGTGGAGCCCTCATCTTCACAACCTCAACGTGCTCCATCCACCGAAGAGGACATTGACTCAAGCCAAAGACAAGATGTGGACCCTCAACATGGTGATCAAAGTGACAACTCTAGTCAAAGGGATCTTGGTCCATTCGACGGATTGTCAAGTGGTGCCAAGTTAATTTCTCAGGGAAGATCCGTACAAGCTGCTTTGATACAAGCTCAAATTGACGCTAGAAGAGCACTTGATCAAGACCAAGGTCAATCCTTGCCTCCCAATGTATAGGATGATTCCAATGATGATCAAGGTCAAGATGATGGTCAAGACGAGGATCAAAATGATGAAGAGGGTCCCCCAAGAAATAACACGGAGATCCACGCTCGTCGCGAAGCTAGAAAGGAAAGAATGTTGGAAATAAGAGATCACACTCTACAAAATGTAGTTGGTGATCTAAGGAAAGGTATTTCCACAATAGCACAATTGAAGAGGTTCAGTGAACACCAAGCACACATCTCCATGATTGAACCAAAGAAAGTGTGGGAAGCCCTTGAAGATTTGGATTGGTTAGAATCTATGCACAAAGAACTCAACAACTTTGAGAGAAACAAAGTATGGAAGTTAGTTGAGAAGCCAAAGGATTGCCGCAATGTTATTGGAACAAAGTGGATATTCAAGAACAAGCAAGATGAGCATGGAATTATAGTAAGGAACAAGGCTAGATTGGTTGCACAAGGGTATTCTCAAATTGAAGGCATTGTGTATGGAGAGACTTATGCGTTCGTGGCTCGCCTTGAGTCCATCCGTATCCTTCTTGCTTATGCGGCACATCATAACTTTAAGTTGCAACAAATGGATGTAGAAAGTGCATTTCTTTATGGTCCATTAAATGAATTGGTATATGTTAAGCAACCCCCGGGATTTGAGGATCCCAACTTCCCAAACCATGTCTACAAACTTGATAAGGCGCTCTATGGGCTCAAGCAAGCCCCACGCACGTGGTATGAGCACCTTAGAGAGTTATTGTTTGACCGTGGCTTTGAGGTTGGGAAAATTGATCCCACTATTTTTACTAAGAGGGTCAATGGGGAGCTTTTTGTATGCCAAATATATGTTGATGATATTATCTTTGTCTCATCTAACAAAGCTTTTAATGATGAATTCTCAAAGCTTATGACTAGTAGGTTACGGATGTCCTTGATGGGGGAGTTGAGAGTATTTCTTGGCTTTGAGATCAAGCAAGTTAGAGGAGGGACATTCTTCAATCAAGCCAAGTATACTCAAGATATGCTCAAGAGATTCAAAATGCAAGATTTAAATGGAGCTCCTACTCCCATGGCTACAAATACTCATCTAGAACAAAATCCAAATGGTAAAGATGTGGATCAAAAGGTATACCGGTCTATGATTGGTTCTTTGCTTTACCTTTGTGCATCTAGACCCGATATTGTGTTGAGTGTAGGTGTGTGTGCAAGATATCAAGCGGCTCCTAAAGAAATCCATTTAATGGCTGTCAAGAGAATCTTTCGATATTTGGTTCATACCCCATTTTATGGTCTTTGGTATCCTCAAGGCTCAACATTTGCTCTTTGTGGATACACGGATTCGGATTGGGCGGGTGACAAGGATGATAGAAAATCAACATCCGGGGCTTGCCAATTCCTTGGTAGGTCCTTAGTATGTTGGTCTTCCAAGAAGCAAAATTGTATATCTCTCTCCACCTTGGCCGGAGTATGTGGCAGCTGCTTGTGCTTGCACTCAATTGCTATGGATGAGGCAAACTTTAAAGGAATACGGTGTCCATTGTGACAAAGTGCCTCTTCTATGTGACAATGAAAGTGCCATCAAGATTGCCTACAACCTGGTGGATCACACAAGGACAAAGCATACTGAGATTCGCCATCACTTCATTAGAGATCATGTTGCTCGAGGTGATATTGATCTATCATATGTATCAACCAAAGATCAACTTGCCGATATCTTCACGAAGCCACTTGATGAAGCAAGGTTTTGCTACTTGAGGAATGAACTAAATATCGTAGATTCAAGGAGCTTGACTTGATATTCTTGCACTCTCACCTATGTTTCATCTCATATTTTGTTTAGGTGTAGGCATGGATATAGGGGGAGTGCGGTCCTAATTGATTGGACCATCCCTCCCCCCATTATGCCCAAAGCAATCAAAATCATTCCTCTTAATATCATTTAGTGATATGTGAGCTTAATGATGAGTTTTGGTAATGGACCCAAGATATATCTTCGTGGTGCCAAGCCAAGTATACTCAAATATGGTGGCCTAGGCCACCGCCCTCTCTCATTTGAGAGGTTGGCACTTACTCATGTTTGTCATTTGCTTGATTGTAGTCTCTTGGAGCTTTTCTGAACATTTTTTGAATCCCCATGGCTCTTGTTGGTTCTTCACAGTTTGATGTCTTAACCCAAGCCCTTTCCCTATCTTAAAAAACCATCCATATCTCATATATGTCCCCAAACACCTTTCCTGGAACTTTTGGTCGAGGAGGACCAGAGTTTCCGGTGTACAAACACCGGAGTCTCTAGTGTAGGTCGGAGTCTCCGGTGTAGGCCGGAGTCTCCGGTCCAGACGGTTTCTGAGACTTAGAGTGGGGGGTCGGGGTGAACTAGGAAAACAGTTCACCATTCTTCACCCCGTCCCCTACCTCCAACCCCGTCGCCCCCTCTTCCAAAAATCCTCCCCGGAGGTCAAGAAGCCCCCGAGATACGCCGTGCCGCCGGCCAACCTTCCCCTCTCCTCCATTGGGTCATTCCCATCGAAGGAATTGATCCCATTGACAGATCTGGTACCTCTCCTCTATTTTTCTCCTAGGGTTCATCTCTAGATGTGTTTTTGAGGATTGTTGCTGATTTGTCCATTGGAATCACTTGTTTGCGTGCATTCTAGTACCTTAGCCTTATTGCATTGCCCGATCTACTAGATTCACCCTCACCAGCGTCTTCCCATCTCATACCCGAGCCTCCTGACCGGAGATTCCGGACTTAGGTCTGGAGACTCCGGTCCCCAGGACCGGAGACTCCGGTCTGAGCCAGAGACTCCGGTATCAGGTGCGGAGACTCCGGTGTTGGGTGAATCAAATTAATCCAGAAATGCATCAAAGCTCTTGTACTGCATCTTTGGGACATATATACTCATCTCCATGCTATCTCCCTCATTGTTGTTCACAGGTGATGGTTCTAGTCGTCCTCGGACGTACCAAGGCCAAGTCCCAAAGGGGCAATCCTCGCTATGATGAAGCTTAGGGTCAGTTTATCGTGCCTCCGTCCAACCGGAAACAACGAGCACGTGATGCAGCTTACATGAAGAGGGATCAGGAGAGGGCTACCCGCGAGGACCGTGCCAAGAGGGCCAAGTATGACAACCTGCAAACCTTAGCCAAAATGTCTAAATAGGAGTACCGTGAGCTGAGAAAGACATATTTCTATGCGCTGCCTCGTACCAGTGATGACCCTCGTTACTGGAGGAAAGAACATGCTGTGTTCATGAAGGATGTGTATGGTGTACTCACCAGATCACCTGTCTGCCCTCAGAAGTTCATGAGTGTTGAGCAAATGCGCCAGAGCCCTTACTTCAATGATGCCCTGTGGATCTGTGAGAAGCCGGGTCTCTACAACTTGATGGATCTACGTGAAGACTACAATGTCCATCTTGTCCAGCAGTTCTATGCCACAGTTGTGTTTGGGACAGACCTTGACAGGACCATGGTGTGGATGACTGGCACCACCCGCTGCACGGCTACACTTCATGACTTTGCCAATGTCATCTTTGAGACCTTCCATGGAGTATCCACTCCTGTGGGACTGCGCATGCACTCGGCAGCTTTGGGTGAGAACAAGTTGAAGCTGGCACCTCTATATGATGATGGTGTTGTGGGGGGTTCCAAGGGACTCAAGACCCTCTACAACCTTATGTTGAGGATTTTCCATCACACTATTGCTCCGAGCGCTGGAAATGATGATACTATCAGGGGTGGGCTTGTCAACCTCCTGTACCATACTCACCGGACCTTCAATGCTGGACCTAAGGCTGAGGCTGCACCTATTGATGTGATGGACTTCATTTTCGAGGAGATGTTCCATGCCATTCTTTACAAGAAATCTCCTCCATATGCACCCTTGGTTATGAGGCTCATCAACTCCCAGGAGCATGATTCTCCACATGGCATACCACCACACCTCACTGAGCACACTCTGGTCTCTCTGCAGTAGAAGGGGCGCATGGGGCCTGCCCCAAGGCGTCGCTATGGGGATGATGATGAGGAGGAGATTGGGACGGAGAGGGCTCCCTCTCCACCTAGAGTTCGGAGGAAGAATGCCTCCAATGCCCCTATGCCTACTATGACTCGAGACTATGTGCATGAGAGGGTCGAGAAGGCCAGCTTTTGGGAGAGGACCCTTTGTTGCATGAACGTCGACATTCGCAAGAAGCAGCATGCATCCTACCAAAGCAACCGCCACATTGAGAAGCTTCTCAAAGAGATCAAGGAACAGAGTGCTGAGGATAATGAGGAAGGTGAAGATGAATACAATGATGAGCATGGGGCTCAGCCGTCCACAGAGTCTGATCACACTCTCTCATTTGGGGCATGGAATGCCCAACAGGATAGTCTGGTGGACTGGAAGACGTTTGCTGATGTCACCTCAGGGTTTGGATACCAGGGTACTTCCTCTTCTCGCCCTCACGGCAAAGGGCCTGCTATCCCTGAAGACGATGATGATGACTATGATCAGGATGATGGTGACCAGGAGGAGGATGAGGATGCCGAGGGTGACGATGACTACTGAGTTGTTGGGGCGCTAGTGTAGGTCTTTTACCTTTTTCGGTGTTTCGATGCCAAAGGGGGAGAAGACATTCTCATCGGTTTGCATGGGATTTGGGATTTGCGTTTATCTGCCTTTTATTTGCCTTTTATTTGGATATTCGAACTTGAACTTTATGTGTGTTATCTGTTGTTCTTATGTGTGTCTATGACTATGTGCTTATGTGCACCACCTATTATAACTCATGTGAGATCTATGTGTGCTATCATTGATATTATCTTCCTTACATGATTTACTTCATTATCAGGGGGAGCCACATTTATATGTTATTCCATGCAAATCACTTGTTGTCATCGAACACCAAAAAGGGGGAGATTGAAAGGGCATTTATTGTCATAATCACTTTTGGTGTTCGTTAACAACAAGTAGATCATTTTACAGTTTGTTATTGTCCACAGGTTGGTATTATCACAGATAAACTGCACCCTCACTCTTGGGAAAATACCACATTCATATGCCACTGTTTTGGAAACTCCAGACCGGAGTCTCCGGTCTGTCAAGACCGAAGTCTCCGGTGTGGTCCGGAGTTTCCGGTTCTGGCTCCGGTGGTGCCTCCCAGGATCTGGCTGGGACATTCTGACTAGGGTCAGGAGTGCACGGAGGTTACTCCGGAGTCTCCGGACTTTGTTCAGTCCGGAGTCTCCATTGTTGGAAGACCGGAGTCTCCGGTGTTGCTAGGGGAGAATTGGTCTGGGTCAGTCAGAAGGGCTGTCCGGAGGCTGGTCCGGAGATTGGCCGGAGTCTCCGGTGTAGACCGGAGTCTCCGGTCTACAGACCGGAGTCTCCGGTCTGACTTTTCTAGCAGTCGGAAAAGCGGTTCGTGGAGGGGGCTGCCTATAAAAAGGGACCCTTATCTTCTTCCTCCAGTTGCTCGAGCTGCTCAAGAACACCAACCCCATTAGAGCCACCGAATCTACAAGATCTCTTCATCCAACCATCCAAAGTCATTGATCTTTGGAGAATCGAAGGAGGCCTTGATTTACATCTTCACCAAGAGAGATCTTCATTTCCCCCTCATTCACTTGAGGGCCCCCAAGCTCTAGTGTTTCATTGGAAACCCTAACTTTGATTTGGTTCTTACAAGCTTGTCTTTGATTTGTCTTGACAGCTTGCTTGTATTTGGGAGCCTCCAATTCAGTTGTGGATGTGTGCCCCGAACTTGTTGTAAAGGTGCCGACTTCCACCTCGAAGGTTGCCGATATAGTGGAAGGTGAATCGAGCCCGTTGGGGTGAGGTTCATCGGAGAACAAGGGAGGCCTCTCGTGGCGTTGGTGGTTTGAAACCACCCCCTCTCCAAATGTAGACGTACTTCCCCTCAAAAGGAAGGAACTACGGGAAACAAATCCTTGTGTCTCCGCATCCACTCCCTTGGTTACTTCTATCCTTTACCGCACTTTACTTACTTGTTCTTGCTTAGTGTTGTGTTAGTTTGTGCTTGATTGACATATAGGTAAATTCACCATAGTTGCATATTCTAGAGAATTTACCTTTCTTGTCAAACCCTAATTTGAAAAAGAGTAAAATTTGAAGTAGCACCTATTCACCCCCCCCCCCCTCTAGGTGCCCATACGATCCTTTCAATCAAGATCAAACCATTTGCAAGCATTGAAAGCTGGGATCAAAGAACTCTAAACATGATCATGAAAGATGGAGTTCTAACAGTAAGACAAAGTAATATGCATGCAACATGAAAGGTTGCAAACAAAGATCATGAATAACATGCATTGAAAAACGTTTGTTTGTTTCACATACAGAAAACATAGCATAGTGGATTCAGCTTGTCCCTCATGGAGTAGCAAATAGATGCATATGACACCTTCAAAGTTCATAAGAGTGACTAGATACAAATATCACAAGAACAAGTAATAACAACAATATTCATCAATCAATAAGTTTTGGGACAATGCACATAGAACTAAGAATGGCAACTATGCTCTCTTAACTGGTGCCTAAGGGTAGAAGGTGGAGACTCAATATAATAGTGGATGAAAGGCCCTTCATATAGGGAAGAAGGGATTTCAAGTTTCAAAAAGAGCTTCCAAAAATTATGGTACTTGTTAGCTTTCAGCTCTCATTGCCCCTATCATAAGCATCTTGAAGTGATTAAGGTTAAAGTGAACAAACTATGGAGTATATGCTTGACAAAGTATAAGTTGGCAATCTCATGTCCCTTGAATACGAGGGCCGCTCCTCATGCTACTCAAGTTTAGTTACTTGCAAGTTCTTGTCATAGTAAGTACATGTGTATCATAGAGAACCGCCAACGGGGTACACCTTGCACATGATACAGGAGCTATCCCATAATCAAAATGACAAGGCAAGCAGACAATGAACATCTCAGCAATCTTCTTATTTACCATGGGAATATGGTGCTTTTTTATCTCTTTCCTCTTTTCTCATATTTTTTTCCTTTTCCCACTCTCTTTTTTCTATCTCTTTTTTTATAAGAAGAATGCTTCATAGATGTCATTATGGTGATGCTGCAAGTTCCCACCATAATTAGGCATGGCTTAAGCTAGCGGCCTAGGCGTTTCTCTAACACACATACATAAATCCATGAACATACAATCCCCCCTTTCATTTCACACCGACGACATCCATAGACAAAAGAGCATGATATCAGTTGGGTACATATTTACAGGCGTTGAAAGTGTTCCATGTGACAGCACGGTTCTGCTAATTCCAACGTATAAGTGTAAGCATATACAACATAGATGACACAATGGTTCAAGTTTATTAGGGGCATGAAAATAAAGTGTGTCATCAAGTTTATGAGAGCTTTAATCACTAAGTTTTCACATAACAAAATACTTTTTAATTGGAAGATAGATGAAAACAAGAATATACTTGGAATGGTGTAACACACCATGCACAGGAATTTATAGTGGACACTTTGGAATAACTTGGTTTCTTGGAAGTTGGATGCATGACTAGAGCTTACTCATACAAGTGGAGGCTAGCAAAAGACTCGGAGCGACCAACTAAAAGAGCAATAATGGCCATAATCATGCAGAGTGACAAAACACTACTAATCAAAGCATGAAGTGGTACTACAAGTCAAGGACTAAATGATCATAGAGGCTACGGTGACTTGTTAATAGTCATAACATGGTGTGAGCATGTGCCAAGTCAACCCAAACAAAGCATCAAAGGAGAATACCACAATACTATGCTTTTGTATGCTAAAACAACGCATGATTCCTTCAAGGCACACTAAGCAATCCCAATTGTTTGGAACAAGTCATGCTACAACAATAATCACTAAGCATAAGGTCAACACAACATCTAGCATGACATGATAAAGTCTAAGTCACGGTCAAAGCAAGCTCCTCTTGTACTACTCAAGCAAGAACTTTCTACTCCTCTCCAACACCAATCAACTTATTTGAAACAACACAGCGAGAACGGGGGGTCCAAACTAATTTATTCAAGCAAACTAAGCAAACCAAATGAAAACTAAGACACTCCAAGAACAACACAACAGTGCATGAAACAACAAAAACGAAGTGTTTAGAAAGACCTGAGATTTTTATTGATGAAGAAGGGGATGCCTTGGGCATCCCCAAGATTTGACGCTTGTACCTCTTGAATATTTCTTGGGGTGACACGGGGTGGCATACCAAATCTTGATATTTTGTCCATTCTTCATCCCATTACATCATTCTCTCTCTACACCTGAAAATTTTCCTTCATACAAAACTTCACACAATCTTCATTAGCAACATTAGTGTATTCAAAAGATAATAGACCTTTGGGTTTAGCTTTAGAACAGAATTTTTTTCACTAAAAACACAAGCTACTGTAGCAATTCCCTCAAAAAGCTCAATTTCCCGAAAAGAACCCAAAAAGGAATCAATAAGAGGCAAATGCAAATAATGGCAGAAATCTGTCAAAACAGACCAGCAGGTAGAAACCGATTTTTTCGAAGACCTTATGTTGCTCAAATAAAAAAGTATCGAACTAACGAAAGTTAGCTAACATAATGGGGGATTTATTCAGAAATATCAGGTTAATCCAACTTACAAATATTCCTCACAAATTTTTACGGCGGAGCACAAAAATCTGTTTCGGGACAGCAACTCCCCAAATCTTACTTCCCTCTCATTAGAGGTCATTCTTGGCACAAAAAGCAAATAAAAAGGATAAGGAGAGGTCATTACTGAAGTAATAACTTTCAAGACTCAAGAAAACTTTTGGGTTATATCCTAATAAGTAATTTTCTTTAACGCCTTTAAGTTAGGCACAAGAAACAAGAATCAAGTATTTTTAAATGAAGAAGCATTAACATCAAACCTTGCTTTCAAAGGAGGAGCAAAAAGCAACTTATCTCTCCTCATAGGGAAGTGTTCAATACCTTTATTTAATGGAAATTGATATTTAATGGTGCCTTCTTTCATATCAATGATGGCACCAACAGTTCTAAGAAAAGGTCTTCCCAAATTAATAGGACAAGAAGCATTGTATTCAACATCCAAAACATAGAGATCAACAGGGACATACGCATTGTTAACCATAATAAGAACATCATTAACACTCCCCATGAGTTTCTTTTTAGCATTATCATTAAGTGGGACATCCAAATAACAATCTTCCAAATGTGGCAAATCAAGCATTTCATAAATCTTTCTAGGCATAATAGAGACACTAGAACTAAGGTCACATGAAGCTTTGAGATCAAATTCATTCACTTGCATATTAATATTTGGTTCCCAATTATCTTCTAATTTCCTAGGAATAGAGGCTTTGTGTTTCAACTTCTCTTCCTTAATTTTAATAAGAGCATCTGTAATGTGTTTGGTGAAATCCACATTTATATCACTAGCATCAGGACTTCTAGCAAGCTTTTGTAGGAACATAATCACTTCATAAATATTGTAACCATCAAGATCAAAATCAAACTTAGCATCACTAGTAGTAGATTCATTGGGTTTAGGCATCATTGTAGGAGGAATAGAGACTTCTTGTGGTTCAGTGGAATCCATATTGGTGGTGGTGATAGTGCACACACTATTGTTTCTAGCAATTTCAGCTTCTCTTTCCCACTTAGCATGCAGTTGGGCTAACAGTCTAACATTTTCATCAATAGTAACTTGTATGGCATGAGTAGACACAAAGGTACTTTCCAAGTTTCAGGTTTAGCAGCCATTTTATTAATCAAAGAGGATTGTGTTTCAGACAAAGAGGAAATATTTTTCTCAACATTCAAAAGCTTTTCTTCCACAGTATTATTGAAAGTGGTTTGTTTACTAATAAAGTCTTTGAGCATGACTTCAAGTTCAGAGGGAGCACTTCTAGTATTGTTATAGGAGTTTCCATAGGTATTGCCATCATTAGGAGGATAAGGCCTATAATTGTTGTTACTACCAAAATTATTCCTATAGGCATTGTTGTTTATAATGAAGTTCACATCAACTTGCTCTTCTTGAGCAACCAAAGAGGCTAAGGGAACATTATTAGGATCTAAAGGAGATTTCCCATTAACAAGCATAGCCATGATAACATCAATCTTATCACTCAAAGAGGAGGTTTCTTCAACAGAATTTACCTTCTTAGCATATGGAGCTCTCTCAGTGTGCTATTCAGAATAATTAACCATCATATTATCAAGGAGTTTTGTTGCAGCACCCAAGGTGATGGTCATAAAGGTACCTCCAGCAGCTGAATCCAACAGGTTTCTTGAAGAGAAGTTCAAACCTGCATAAAAAGTCTGGATAATCATCCAAGCAGTAAGTCCATGAGTGGGACAATTCTTAACCAAAGATTTCATTCTTTCCCAAGCTTGAGCAACATGTTCATTATCAAGTTGTTTAAATTTCATAATATCACTTCTCATAGATATAATCTAAGCATGAGGGTAGTACTTTCCAATAAAAGCATCTTTGCACTTAATCCAAGAATCAATACTATTTCTAGGCAAGGATAGCAACCATTCTTTAGCTTTTCCTCTCAAGGAGAAAGGAAACAACTTGAGCTTAATAATATCTCATCTACATCCTTATATTTTTTGCATCTCACAAAGTTCAACAAAGTTATTGAGGTGGGCAGCATCATCATCAGAACTAGCACCAGAAAATTGCTCTCTCATCACAAGATTCAACAAAGCAGGCTTAATTTCATAAAAGGTAGCATCAGGAGCAGGTGGAGAAATAGGAGTACTTAGGAAATCATTGTTGTTTGTGCTAGTGAAGTCACACAACTTGGTGTTCTCAGTAGAGTTCATTTTGGCAAAAGTGGAGCAAGCCAACAACAGCAGCAATTAGAACATGAACTAATTTTTATGTGTTTTTGATAAGAGAAGGCAAACCAAACTAAACTATTTTTTTTGGAGTTTTTGATAAAAATAGGCAAAAAAACCAAGCAAAAGAAACTAAGCAAAACAAAAACAAAGTAAAGAGAAAGGTTGTGGAGGACTCCCCTTGTGAAGACGTCCTTAGCCTCCCCGGCAACGGCGCCAATAAACTTGTTGATTTCGCGTGGTAGTGCTTCGTTGGGAGGCCCCAAGAGCAAGGTGTGATGACCACAGCAGCAAGTCTTCCCTCAGTAATAAACCGAGGTTATCGAACCAGTAGGAGGAAGGAAACGACTCAAAGGTGTTTCTAGAAACTTGGAGACCTACACAACACAAACTCAAGACTTTGCCCCAACGAACAGTGAGGTTGTCAATCTCACCGGTTGCTGTAACAAAGGATTAACTGTATGGTGTGGAAGGTAATAATGGTTTGCAGAAAGTAAACAGTAACAGTGAAAGATGTATCAATGGTAAAGATTAGACCGGGGTCCATAGTTCACTAGAGGTGTTCTCCTTAAGATAAACACAAATGGCATGCTGGGTAAACAAATTACAGCAGGGCAATTGACAGGACTGAGCAAGGCATAACAATGCAATATTAGACATTCATGATCCTATGAGATTCGATTGGGCAATACAACAAGATACATAGACCGCCATCCAACTGCATCTATGACTAGAAATCCACCTTCAGGTTATCATCCGAACCCCCTCCAATATTAAGTTGCAAGCAATGGATAACTGCTTTAAGCAAAGTGTGTAAGGTAAACAATCCACTTGTTCCATGAATAAGAGACCGTTGTTTTCTCCCTAGTGGCAACAACACATCTACAACCTTAGAGATTTCTATCACTTCCCTTAGATTAAAAAGAGGCATGAACCCACTATATAGCATAAATACCCCCTCTTAGAGTCACTAGCATCTACTTGGCCAAGATAGCTACTAGAAATGGAGAGCATGCAAGATCACAAACAACACAAACATGATAGAATCAATAAGACAAAACCATTAATCAATCTGATATAGTAATCTCAATATCCATCGGATCCCCGCAAACACAACATGCATGATTATAAATAGATGATCTTGATCATGAACAGAGCTCACAAGATCTAAACATGGTAGCACAAAGGGGGAGATACAACCATCTAGCTACTACATGGACCCGTAGTCCAATGTGGAACTACTCACACTTCATACCGAAGGCTGGCATGATGAAGAAGAAGGCCTCTGGGATGATCTCCCCTCAGGTAGGGTGCCGGGAAGAGCTTCAGATCCCCTCGATCTAGGGACGATGGTGGCGGCGGCTAGGGACGGTTTCGTGGAATATTGATCGGGTACTTAGGATTTCTGCATCGGGGGGTCTTTATAGGCGAAGAGGCGAGGCAGGGGGCAGCCAGGGTGGTCACACCCCCTAGGCGCGGCTAGCCCTAGCCCGCACCACTAGGGGGTGTGGCCCCCTGGTGCCTCCCCTCCGTCTCGTACTCTAGCTCCGTGTTCCCCACGATAAAATATTGACTTTGGCTTTTGTCCCGTCCAATTCCGAGAATATTGATTTTCTGCCTTTCTGGAACCAAAAATAGAAGAAAACAGGCAACTGGCACTGTGGCATCTTGTTAATAGGTTAGTACCAGAAAACATATAAAAACACCTCAAAGTGTAGATAAAGCAAAGCAAAGTAGATACTAAACAAGCATAGAACATCAAAAATTATAGATACGTTTCCGACGTATCAGTCAGCACTGTCACCGATCACTGACGTTGCCACCCCGACTGTCGCCTCGCGCCTCATGCGCGCCGCTTTTGCTGCCGCCATGCACACACGATTTGTTTGCGCCAGCACGACGCGTTGTGGCTACGCCACGATGCACATCCTTGGAGGATCCAGGGAAACCGTGACCACTGGTACGTGCCTGTGGAGGAGGCACGCTCGTAGTTGGAACACGGGAAACCCCGCCAGTACCACGACATCAACATCCCGGGTGGCTGACACCTCAATAGGAGCAGGGTGTCGGTGCCGCTAGTGCCATCGAAAGGGCCACTGCTCGATGCCGAGATCCAGCGTCGCCGTCGCTAGCTCCCGCAGGATGTCCGGAATAACCGTGTGTACCGCCTCCGCTCGCCATTCTAGGTCGCTTTCCCAAAGTTCGAGCACGAGGCGCGGCGACCCGTAGTTCCTGGGCGATTTCTGGCAAGAAATGGGCGCATGTCGAGCTGCATGTGTTCGATGACAACATCGACAACAGCGAAAGCTACGACATGGACTGGGAGCCATCACCGCCATGGGGTGACAAAAACATTCCTGGCGAGGAGACCCACGATGACACAGTGGATCACGAGGGCCACCGAGCCTACCCGACGATCTTCAAACAGGGGGAGCCTCCATCATGCCGCCGTACCTGGACCTAGAGGATGCCTTCTGCTGTTGAGGCCTTCCATCTCAAGGAGGAGGTGTGTTGGGATGGGCTGGCCATGACGTTGCATGACTCGGGAATGGCTGCGCGACATCCATCTCCTCCTCCACCGGCGCCTGCATGGCCAGGGAAGTGGCCTGACTAAGTTTCCCCTCCCTACCAGCCGTCATCGATGTACTGGTCGTGGACCTTTCCACCATTCATCGACCTCTCCCAGGACGAGGATGAGTAGGGATCACTGGCACTGCACGTAACCTAGGGTCTTATAGGGTTTTCCTTTTTTTATTTTTTCCCTATGTAAATTAAGTTGTTTTGATAAAAAACATGGACGAGAAAAAAATGTGTCGGGCTGCTGGGAACACCCCTGACCTAAACGGACACGACCGAAAAATGTGGTCGTGGGCGATCTATACGGACCAAAACGAACATACACTAACGAATGGATCAAGGTGCCGACGGCAAAAAGGCGTCGGCCTAGTGACGATCCCCATCGGTGTAGGCTACGCCGAGGGCAGCCGTCGGTGTAGGCTCCCCAGGCTAGCCTTCCCTCAGCGCACGCACTCCTG
Organism: Avena insularis; assembly: GCA_023614405.1. NCBI lineage: Eukaryota > Viridiplantae > Streptophyta > Magnoliopsida > Poales > Poaceae > Avena > Avena insularis. The sequence continues at coordinate 374,794,032 of CM042691.1, read as the reverse complement.
GCTGTCAGCACAGGTATAGCCGTTGGCATAGGCTACGCTGATGGCTTTGCCCTTGGCATAGCCCCGTCGGCATAGTCTAACTGCCGGTCGTAAAAAAAAATTCTCAACTTTTTTTAATCTTTGAATTGTTTGAATCGTTAATCTCTCACTCGAAACATTTTTGACATTAATTACACTTAATCTTTGACCAAATTGCAGTATTGGTTAAACTTGTCGTTTGGTCACACATTCTCACACTACTCCACCTCTAGTACGCTTAACTTCTCCGTTTCTTCCAAATCAGTTTCCACGAAGCAACTTGTACATAGTTGTCATACAAACAATTATTTAAGTAAACAACAATGAATAAGTAAAAATATTATTGAATTTTAATAAAAAATATAATGATTTTACTTTTTGTATTTTTATTTAATATGTAATAATTAATATCTTTAAATCCGTATATCATATTTCGATAAATAATATGTCTAAATTGATTCAAATATGGTATCCATATCAACTTATCACGACCTATGCCGTGATTATAGACATTGTTTTCCATTCCATTGATGCACATGCATGCATAATATAGACATATTATCACAAACTATGTCTTGATTCTAGCCATAGTATTGGTTATTTGACCCCGAAAGTCAGGAAACCTCGAATGAAATAAGTGATTTTGTGAAGTTTTTTGAGACATAATCAATATACCAAGTTTGATATTTCTCGTTCCAACTATGTCGTATAATATGACACCAAACGAAGGTTTCACATTGTTTCGACCGTTTTTGAATTTTTGATGCCCGTTTTACACTATCGTCAAACTTTATCAAACAGCGGGAATGAAGATTCTTAGCTCGGGACTGAGCCTCGCCAAACTTATATTGGATCTCTGATGAAATAGCATATTGTAAACCTAAAAATAATTTTTGTAAAAAATCATGAGCATCAGATCATGTACTCGTAGTTCATATCTGACCCACTTCCTACCGATTCGGTAGGAATTTATCTTTTTCACCAGGGGTGGACATAAAGGTTTGAGATCCCCTGTTGGGACATTGTCCATATAAATTAGTCAAGTATTTTAGAAAAATGGGGTGGTAGCATTTTGAATTAGCCATTTGGTGGTTACTTCACAAAACACCCCTTTTTTGCGCTCGAAAAATGGATTTTTGGTGCGACGAAAAGGAAAACTTTCTCCTGCAACATTGTTCGCCATCCCATAATTCACATGTATGCATAATATGGGCATATTGTCATAAACTATGTCTTGATTCTAGCCATAACATTGGTCATTTGACCCAAAAGCCAGGAAACCACGAATGAGATAGGTCATTTTGTGAAGGTTTTTTTGAGACATAATCAACATACCAAGTTTGATATTTTTCCTTCCAACTATATCACATAATATGACACCACGTAAAGGTTTCGTATTGTTTGGATCATTTTTGAATTTCTTATGCCCGTTTTAAACTATCGTCAAACTTTGTCGACCGACGGGCATGAAGATTTTTAGCTCAGGGCTGAGCCTCGCTAAACTTCATTAGATCTCTAATGAAATAGCATATTGTAAACATAAAAAGGATTTTTGTAAAAAATAATTAGCATCAGATCATGTACCTGTAGTTTATATCTGACTCACTTCCTACTAATTCGGCAGGAATTTGTTTTTTTCACCAAGAATGGACTGAAGGTTTGAGATCCCCTGTTGGGATATTGTCCATGTAAGGTGGTCTAGTATTTTTGAAAAATAGGGTGGTAGCATTTTAAATTAGCCATTTGGTGGTTGTTTCACCAAACCCCCGCTTTTTGCGCTCGGAAAATGAAAAATGCCTTTTTGGTGCAATGAAAAGTAAAAACTTTTCTCCTGCAACATTGTTATTCATCACATGATACACATGCATGCACAATATAGACGTATTATCACAAACTATGGCTTGATTCTAGCCATAACATTAGTCATTTGAGCCGAAAGTAAGAAAACCTCGAATGAGATAAGTCATTTTGTGAAGTTTTTTGTGACATAATCAATATACCATGTTTAATATTTTTTTTCAACTATGTCACATAATACGACACCACGCGAATGTTTCACATTGTTTTGATCGTTTTTGAATTTTTTATACTTATTTAAACTATGGTCAAAATGGCGAGTATGAAGATTCTTATTGATCATAAATATCTAATGTTTAAGTGCAGATATCTAGATATTATTTTTCTGCAAATTTTGATGTATTATTTGTATATTTTTGAATTAGAATAATTTAGTTATAATTTTTCAAAGATTAATGAGATAAAAGGAAAAATAGCTATTTCGAGAACAACCATCACCGTAGGCTATCCCACGCCGAGGACAATTTTACACCAAGAGACAGTTTCGTAAGGCGTCCAGCTCGTGGCCACGCCATCAGCGTATCCTCTGACCGTTGGCGCCTAGCTCCGTTCCTGTAGCGATTGTGTCCAATATGGGCGGACCCTCTAAAGCCAGACCAATAGGCTTGGCGCTGTAATCATCGTCCATCCTCACACAAGATGCATCAAGCTGCAGCAGGCTAGGGTCGTTGCAGATCTTGCAGAGTGTAGTGGTGCGCGTGCGCGCCAGACTGGGATTAGCACATCCTCATGGCGCACGGGTCCGATTCGCGTACGGGATGACGATGGTCTACGATACCCGGTCGGATCCGTACTTCCTCACGCATTATAACTAGTACTAGCTTGTACTGTACCTCTCTGATCCTGGCCGATCGGTCTTTCGAAAACAAAAGTTCTTATTCGTGATCCCAGAATATAGACCTCGACTCTCCCAACTTCCCAAGCAAAACCCCATCGATGTATCCACCGGCGGCCTACCGTGCGTTGCCGCCGATGAATGACGAGCGTGAAGGCAGGGTGGCGATCGGCGTCCCGCTCATCGTGCCGCCGCAGCAGATGCATGAGGCCTGGGTGGCGATCGGCGTCCCACTCATCGAGACTCTCCCCGACCGAAAGCCTAGTCCCTGCGAGAAGCACGTCACCAGGGTAAGATGCATAATACTCAACTCGATACAACTAGATCCGATATTTTTGGTACTCCATCCGTTTCAAAATAGATACTATCAAAAAATTATTTAAATTTGAATTAATTTAGATATTATTTAAATTTGAATTAAATAGATACTATCCGTTTTAAAATATAAGATGTTTTAGGTTTGTAAAAAAAAGATCTAAACTTTTTTTTAGTATAGGTTTATTGAAGTTTGGAGTAAACCTATACACTAAAATAAGTCTAGATACACTTTCTTCACAAACCTAAAATATTTTATATTTTAAAACGAAGGGAGTACAAAAGAAGATGAGATGGATGGATGCATGCATGCGGTGTGTAAAAAAAACTGTCCAAGTCTAATGTGGAAATAATATCAACCAACCGAGTTCTAATATGATCAATTAAGTTCTGTGCAAAAAAGAAAGTTAAAATTAATTTCCGCGCAACAAATTCATGTACTCTCTTTAGCAACAATAGATATCTACTCCCTCCATCTCAAAATAGATGTCGAAGGTTTTTAAAATTGAATAAATCTATATATTCTATTTTAATATAAGACGAAGAGAGTAGTATTTTTATTTTCGGAGGACGGCATTTGTCGGCTCAAGTTTTACACCTCATATCGAAAGTGCAAGCTGGCTTAATGGCTTTTGCTCCTTTGTTCTTTGCAGTGTTTGGCGATCGCTTGGGGAATCATTTCTACGGTTGGGATCTTCGTGTGTGATGCGCCACTCATTGCGAAGATACTTAGCGCGTGCATGATTTGGGTTATACCGATCGCTATACTAAGGATGACGTTTAGATGGGACGATGTTCCGGAGGATACTGTCGAAACCTGATTTCTTGCCTCCGCCGACATGCTTTCCTTGAAGGGAGTAACAGTATGGTGAGCTTTGAATTGAGAATGTATTTATGTACATGTATAACCCTTGCTTATATATACATACATTTATGTAGGAGTAATATAAACAGAGGCCAAATCTGACATTGATTTATCTTTTACCAAATATAAAGCTTACCTCTCTCAACGCCAGTGCACTTTGTACGAATATTTAAGTTTTGTGCCCTTTGATTTTCTGGTGCGAATATAAAGCTTACCTCTCTCAACACCGGTGCACTTTGTACGGATATTTAAGTTATTTTTAGCTAAGCAAAATCATCGTAGCAACTAGCAACCTACAGGGAGCCGAAATAGACGCAAGCCCTAGTGCTAAGGGCGGTAGCTGAGTGAAACCCTAGTAGCTCCCACCTTCGTCCCCTCTCCTCGCCGTGGGCCGAGACCTCCATCTCCTCTCCTCGCCGTGCACCTCGGCCCATCGGAGGAAGCCGATAAGCAAGGATAGAGGCGGATTTGTCTCCTTGAGCTATAGGAGCCCTCGTGGCAGGTAGAGGTCGAGGTCGGGGCGGCGCCCAAGCCGTTGTGACAGCGGGGCAGCACGTTGACTTCTTGTGGCGGCAATAGTCTGGCGCAGAGGCTATCGATCTCTGACTCGCGGGAAGGGCGGATCCTTTTTGTTCCCATTTCCCGGTGGCAGCGATGGAGATGCATATTCCTCATACCTAGAAAGAGGTGACTTGAGACCTCGAGTGGCGAGCTAGATACAATCGAATGTCGGTTGATTTTTAGGTGTTCGCGCTCGTTAGCTATTTTTATCTAGGTGGCGCGACCCAAGCTGCTAACAATCTCTACGGGGCACAAAGTTGATGGGTTTCAACCTCTCAATTATGTGATCTCATTTTAATGCTATTATTCTGCAGATGTCCATCCTTCAGGAGGATCTACAAGACCGACTTTGTTGGGTGCATGCTCCTACAGGTCAATGCACTCTAAAATTGCATATACTCTTTTGTCTACCAAAGAGTAATCAAGCCCTGAACCAGTTATGCAACCTCTTAGGTCAGACCAAACTAGGATAAATCGTCTTATCTAGGCATGTGCATGATCTTCCTTCAAAAACATCTCCATCTCCATCTCTATCTCTACTACTGGCACCAATATGAATTTCGCTAAATACACACCATCACACATACGCAAACGTCTTACAACCACACGATTAGGCAATCTAAACACTATCCAACAATTTATATTAGCCGAACCACTCTTTGGTACACCTAACAATTAGCTTGAATGGACTAAAACTCTGCCACACGGGAACCCCACAACGTATAATTGCTTCGTCCCTTAACAGATGCCAAAAATTAAGGAAACAATCCGCGATCCTGTATCCCTAAAACCATGCACCTTGCGTCCCCACCACGACAAACGCCCCCGTACCACCGTTACCTCCCTCTCGCCGCTGCCATCGCCGCAGGGCAGCATCGCCAATTTCCTGGCACCCTAGACACCGTCGTGGCCGTCTTCTTGGACGACGCCATCGCTTCCCTTGACGATGCCATCACCGTTTTCCTCACCGACACCATCGCCATCTTCCTCGCCACCGCCATCGTCGTCTTCCTAGAGGACGCCATTTTCGTATTCATGGGTGACGCCCTCGCCACCGTCATCGTCGCCTTACTGGACGCCAACACCTTCGCCATCCTACATCGCACCATCGGCAGTTCGGCCACCCTCTACGTCTCCTTCCTGGACGACACCATTGCCGCCAAGATAGATGACGCCCTCGCCGCCTTCCTGGACGACGCCATTGCCGCCAAGATGGACGACACCCTCGTCGCTGCCTTCCTGGACGACGCCATTGCCGCCAAGCTGGACGACGCCCTCGCCGCCGCCTTCCTGGACGACAGCATTGCCACCAAGTTGGACGACGCCCTCGCCGCCGCCTTCCTAGATGACGCCATTGCCGCCAAGCTAGACGACGCCCTCGCCACCTCCATCATCGCCTTACTAGACGCCAGCACCTTCTCCCTCCTGCATCGCACCATTGGGTGTGACCGCCCCTTTGTCGCCTCCTCCGGCTTCGCCATCCTGTAAACGGTGACAAGCCAATCTTTTAGTAACAAACCATTGCTTGCATGATTATCAGAAGATAACTAGGTCATGAATATGCTACACCAACAAAGTAGCACAAATGGCTTGAATGAATTTCATAGCACAGATAATTTGATAGTAAAAAATATCAGAGCTTTTCAAATGAAGGTGACCCAAGAAATAGATTCTACAACTGACAACTGCCGTGTAATCTAAAATAACATCTACAGTAAGCACAGTACTTCAAGACAAAGAGTGAAATAGTTATTTCCTTCAGTAGATTTTACATTTGGTAGAAGACTGTTTCCCAACTGATTAGGTTTATACAACATCTTACAACCTTTTGGAGTAAAGCGGTAACCGATCTGATTACTTAACTGAAACAGTACAAGATTTTTAAATCAAGAATTGGTTTCTGGCCTCTTCCTTGATGTCTTCCAGAATACAGAGATTTGTTTTTACAGATTTTTGCCTCCAAAGCCTATTTTTTAAACCAGCTCATCAGTCTAAAGCTCGACCTGACTCAAACCCAATACTAGGATTATTTGAGCGGAACTAATATCATCCTTGGTATAAGTACAATCAAATAGTTTTGTCATAACTAGCACAACACATACATTTATTAAAACAACTAGAATGTGCGAAAACACATATTTCTTATATATCTAATTTGAAATATGTTGGGTTCCTAGCTGTCAAAGTAAGTTTCCGATTGTCCTGAATGTGCATCTATGTAACATTCTCGGGATTTATATTGAAGTGCACTTTCTTGCTTGGTACGGTTTTATTGTTCTATTAAGTTGTAGATCCACCAAGAATTTAACTCGCTTCTGAGGTATATATACATTGTATTATTGTTATCTGAATGAGCAATATTGCAGCTTGAAACATGTGGCCAGTAAGTCCAGTTGCTGTAAATTTCCACGAGATGACTCTTTGTCAGCTGACACACATATAGAATGTAAATGTTTGTTGATGTGTAAAACATGCATGGCAGCCTCTCCTGACCTTATCTGGCACAACTAGAAGTGGTGCAGTAGTATAAATATTTCTTGGCAACAAAAAAGAAGTACCAAATGCATTGTCATATTTAAAATATTGTAACTTTCATTTTACGGTGGTGTTCATCTTTAGTTATCACAATATATAGTTTTTTTAAATTTGATGATATGCATATTCACAGGATAGTGAACAACCAACTGGTCGCAGTGGGGGGCGCATCCCATTTCAGGATATAAGCAACACCGCCCCTTGGTTAATTATCAACAAACAGTGCCTATGAGCAGTTCTATTTTTCAGGCAGGTATAGTGAACAATATTGGTGGTGTGATGGTAAATAACGTTATGTATCCCTACAAACCCTAGAAAATTTAAGAGGATTAGGGAACAAAGAATATTATGCACGAAATTTTGATAATATTTGGAAAAAAGGCGTGATGCAGTTAAAAACAAACCTGCTTCGTCAGCGCTGCTTACTGATGACAAATGATGCCTGTTGCTCATGCGGATATCGGTGTCCAAGAAAGTGAAGCACAAACACCAGTATCTGTATCTCTTGGTAATGACAATCAACTACTTGGTAATGACGATCAACTGCATGCACCCCTATGTTTTGATATATTGATTAGTGTTTTCCTGTCTATATGTCGATCCTAAAGAGATAAAGAGGCAAAAGGCAAGGTTATATTATGCACAGAATAGAGAGGAAATATTAAAGCGACAATGTCAATCCCGTGAGAAGAAAAAATGATGCTGGTCTCCTGAATATAAATGGCACTTTGATACATACACTGACTACAGGATAATCAGCTGTCACAGAACTACAAAAAAAAACATCTGCAGGTTATGTACTACCACAAAGTAACAGAAACCATTTTACCTAAAACACGCATGCCCTTTTTAAATTAGTAACTTTCTCCATATCAGTATTTATGCAAGCTAATTACTGAGTAATACAGGTCCGAGGATTGGCAGCATATGCTCCAGCACCATTCCAAACAGTAAGAAGTCAACAAGTAATCGACCATCAAAATATTTAGAAATTATCGTTTCAAATTGGCCACAGGAAACACAATTTTTCTAGCCACTACCAGCAGAAATGCAACTGAGTAATACACCCGCACAACAATGGCCAAACATGCACTCCAATCTTGAGAAGGTTAGAATTACAATGGAAGAATCGGATATTAATATCTAATCTAAACCATTCGGTTGAGTATAGATCGTTCAAATCCAACAAGTAGCGTGGGTACAATAAAATTACAATCTAAACTTCATATGTACATTTCGGTGAGTATCGATTGTTCAGGGTAAACCAATCAGCATGTGGGTACAATAAAATTAGATTTATGCAACCTAATTTTTCATATATACACATAAATCTGAACTTCATATGTACATGACCAGTAGTTGTATAGCTATCCAATTCTGAATTTCAGACATTTAAGCGACACAACGAGCAGCTTTCAAGAAGATTTATCATACAACTTGAATATGTAGCACCAAACAATGGAAAGTTTTTGTTCATATGATTGTGAATCTTATAAATAATCAAGCCAGGATGGAATTAACAATGATTCATAAAACATTGGTTTCATCCTTAACTCTACAATTCTCATCAAGGAATAGCTGAATGTACAATTTTTTTAGCTACGGATTCTATGCCAACCCAAATGCTTATCAGGTTAGAACTGAACATAGTAGCAACTCTATTTCTCACCATATCTCAAGTCTCAACTGGGATTACAAGCATACAAATGAAAGGTGAACTTGACCACCTATCTAACTTCCCCCAACAATTTCTTTTAGAATCCATCTGCTACTTAGGTCATTTGGCCATTCCCTCACAAGAATCATCAAAGAAATATCAAAGAACAACAAGATTGCAGTTCAATGGACTACAGACCCATGTCCAAGTACTTATAGGCTCGAATTAATCAATCAGGTGTTTCCTAAAAATACAAGCATAATCTTGAGGGGCGGCCAGAAGCGAATTACCTATGGAACTCTGACTCCGCCTGCAGCATCACGTACTGAGGTGGATCCGAGTTGCGGGCAGCCAGCGAGAGAAGCAGGAGGATGGGCGAAGACCGTCGGTGATGGAGCACGAACGGACCAGCAAGGTGGAAGGAGCAATCGAGCGCTCACCGGTGGTCGTCGTGGCTACATATTCAGCAGGGACTGATGACCCACAAGTATAGGGGATCACAACAGTCTTCGCGGGTAGTATTACCTAATTTATTTATTCGACACAAGGGGAGCCAAAAAATACTTGCAAGCCTTAACAACTGAGTTGTCAGTTCAGCTGCACCTGGAAATAGTTCTTGCTCACAGAAGTTTATCAGTAGCAATAGTTTGGTAGTAGCAACAGCATCAGTGAAACAGCAGCAATAGTAACAATAACGGTAACAGTAGGATTCGAGTGCGGTAGGCATAGGGATGGATGGACGAGCGTTGCATGGACGAGTCTAAACATGTAACTTCAAGACCTAGGACATTGCAGATAAATAATAACAAGCATCCAAGTACTAAACAATCCTAGGCATGTGCTCCAAATATAGTCATACGTGCTCGCAATGAGAACTTGCACAACATCTTCTGTCCAGCCAGCCCGTGGCAGCGGGGCCTCTAGGGAACTACTAGAAATTAAGGTGCTCCTTTTAATAGAGCACCGGAGCAAAGCATTAACACTCCGTGAACACATGTGATCCTTACACCACAGCCATCCCCTCCGGTTGACCCAATTATTATCACTTTGGGGCCTTTGGATCCGGACAATAATATGTGTACACAACTTGCAAATAAGATCACAAACAATACTATCATAATGATTCAATAATAAGTTCAGATCTGAGATCATGGCACTCGGGCCCTAGTGACAAGCATTAAGCACAACAAGTTACAACAAAGTCAAATAGCACTAATAGAGATACTAGGCACTATGCCCTAACAATTCTTATTCGATTACATGATAGAAATCATCCAATCCCTACCATCCCCAAGCCTACAGCGGGGGATTACTCACTCATGGATGAGGGAAACATCGGTGGTTGATGGAGATGCGTTGGTGATGACAATGGTGATGATCCTCTCCAAATTTCTCGTCCCGGCTGGGTGCCAGAACGGAGTTTTTGGATCCGAATCTTGGTTTCTGGTGGCGGCGGCTGAGCGGAACTCTTTCTGGAAAACTATCGAACCCCCCTCGGTTTTTAGGTCGAAAGGAAACTTATAGGCGCAGAGGGGGGCCGAGGGGGTGCCTGGGGAGGCTGCACCCCCTCCAGGCGCGGCCAGTGGTGGGCCCACGCCTGGGGTGGGTGTGGGGCCCTCAGGCCTCCTCTCCGTCTCGTCTTCTGGCTCCGTGGATCTTCTCGTGAAATGTAATTTTTGGCATATTTTTCGGGATTTTTCGTGATAGTTGATTTTCTGCACAAAAACAAGACACCAAGGTAATTCTGCTGAAAACGGTGTTAGTCTGTGTTAGTTGTATCCAAATCACACAAGTTTAGAGAATAAACAATATCAAAGTGTTCGAGAAAGTAGATATGTTTTGGACGTATCAACTCCCCCCAAGCTTAGCTTATTGCTTGCCCTCAAGCAATTCAGTTGAAAACTGAGTGCGATACAAGAACTTTCACGAACACATTGCTTCATATGATGTAAATATTCTCAACAAAGGAGTAGATGCTTAGACAATTCATAATAAAGAGTATGCAACTAAGTCTACTCAATAGTCATTGCAAGTTATGCAGAGAAACCAACTCAATAATAATAATAAGGGGCATGAAACATACACATAAGCAACATTACAATGCTCATAATAAGGTATGATAGAGTGGTATCTCGCTTGCCTTTGTTTGAAGAGCACAATAAATTCTAAGGCACCTCTGAAGTTCACATGAATACTAGAAGTAAAGATATCAGAGATACAAGCATCAAAGTCATGACATAATTAACCAAGTTTTGAAACAAACACAAGAATGACAATTATACTCTCAAGAGGGTGCTCATAGAATAAGTGGTGACTCAACAAAGTGGTGAAAACGGTTTTGTGAAGGTTTGAAAGGCTTCCAAATGCTGAAAGGAAGGTACTCATTAGCTTTGAGCTCTCATTGCCCCTATCATAAGCATCTTCATATGGTTAAGGTGAAAGTGAGGTCCACTCTGAATCATATGTTTGACAGACCATAAACTAGAAATCCCAAGTCCCTTGAGTACGAGGGCCGCTCCGCATGCTACTCAACTTTGGGTCCAGGCAAGTTCTCGTCATTGTAAGTATTTGCATATCATTGAGAACTGCCAACTGGGTACTCCTTGCACATGGTACAGGAGCTTTCCCATAACCAAAATGACAAGGCAAGCAGATAATGAGCATCTCAACAATCTTTTTATTTACTATATGCATAGTTTTTTATTGAAGATGCTTCATAGATGGCTCACTATGGTGATGCTGCAAGTTTCCACCATGATTAGGCATGGCTTAGGCTAGCGGCCCAGGCGTTTCTCTAACACAGAATACAAACTCCATGGACTTACAAGTCCCCCTTTCATTTTACATCATCGACATCCGCAAACAAAAGAGCAAGGAATCAACTGGATGAGATATCCAAAAAGTGTTGAAAGCGTTCCCCGTGACAACATGGTTCTGCTGAATCCCAACATATAATTAGCAAGCATATAACTTTCATGGACAGGTCACAATGGTTCAGGATTATTAAGTGCAAGGAATAAAGTGTGCCATCAAGTTCGTGAGAGCTTTACTAACTAACTTTCTCAAAACAGACAAACATTTTATTTTGGAAGAAAACACGGCATATAGAATATGCGCTGAAGTAGCAAATGATGCTAATGGGTAGGTATGATGGACACGGTTGGCAATATTGGTTTTGGGGAGTTGGAAACACAAGTAGATCACATATTCGGTGCAAGTGAAGGCTGGCAATAGAGAGGGAGCGACAAACGAGAGAGCAATAGCTGTCATAATCATGCTTGTAACAAAATAGGACTAATTATGGCATGAAAGTGATACAAAAACTCTGAGGCAAAATAAATCATCGAGGCTTACTGACTATTGATTAGTCATATACATGCGTGAGCATGTGCCAAGTCGATTCACATGAATAGTCAGAGGAGGATACCACAATATCATACCAAACTATGAATAAAACAATGCAGGCAAACATTCATATGACATGCTACAAACTATTAGCAAGCTGGAGCTAATCATAGACAAGCAAGAACTACTAAGCATCCATAATGACATACACCTTACACAAACAGGCTAAGCATGCTCACAATGAAGAGTATATGTACAAGAATGAAACAAATAGAGTTCGTTACCAGCCTCTTACCATACCTCGAGTTGTCTTAATCTTCATTATTGCCCTTCACTTGTGTGACTTGAATAATTAACATAAAACCAAAATTCTCTGAGGACGGCTGAACCCTGCAAAGAACTCACAAAACCAAAGAAGAACAACAAATATTTTTGGTGTTTTCGATTTTTTAGAAACAAGCAAAGAAAGAAAAACAAACCAAACAAGAAGCAAACAAAGCAAAATATTTTTGGATTTTTCTTTTAAGGCAAACCAAAACCAAAACAAAGAAACAAAGAAAGAGAAACAACGAAAATGTTTTTAGTATTTTTGTGTTTTTGAGAAAGAAGCAACAAGAACCAAAAAGAAAGCGAAATAATGGATATACAAAGAATCGACTGAAAATGATGTCGGTGTACCTCCCCCCAAGCTTAGGCTTTTGGTCTAAGTGGGGCTCAATCCCATGGTGTCCAAGAGGATGAACCTCCGTAGTATGTCGAGGAAGCTCCCTCGTCCTGGTATGAGCTCGAGGCCTCCCCCGTGTAATACACAGAGGGGTCGTATGATGGTGCTTCCTCCTGATAGTGCCCGTGCAATTTAAGAGAGCGCAGCTTGTCATCCATCTCCGCCTTCGAGCGTGACAAAGGTCCCTAAGAAATACGGAGCAAAGTGGTTTGGGGTAGAGGGATCTCTCTTTCTTCCCCGTCAGTAAACAACATTCTATAAACCAAGTTCTCAAGGGTAGAGCCTGTGGTGACAAAGTGGTGCTCCTTCATGGCAGCAAGATCAAGCCTCTGAGGAGCCAAAACTGTATCATGTGGATCAACAGCAATGTTCAAGGCAGCAGCAATACGAGTAGAAATAATTCCCCCATAAATGGGTCCCTTAGCAGCTAAACGATGAGCAATGAGAGAACCAAGATTATACTTATCCTCATTGTTTAGCGCAACAGCTAAGAAGGCCAATTGATAGTTGGAAATATTACTAGTGTTCTCCCTACCAAGAACACTGGTGGCAAGATAGTAGGCAAAGTACCTGATGGCTGGAAGTTGGATATTCTTTATCTTCCCTCGCTGAGCTCTGCGGTCATCATCATTGGTTATTCCTCGGTAAAGCTCCAACAAATCAGCGGGAAGAGATAGAATATTCTTTGATGACCCAGCTGTACCAAGTCCCAGAGCCTTGCAAAATTGCTTCAAAAACATAGAATGAGCCCTGCCATAAATTTTGAAAGACACAGCGGGCTTGAATAAGCTATTAGTAAAGGAGAAACTCTCCACAGATGTTTTGGTAAGCAAAGCATATTGCACACTCTCATCCTGCATGTAACTTGTTAGTCCAGCCCTCTGAATCAAAGTCATAAAATCGTTAAGAATCCTAGCAGCTCGCAAGAAAGTTTGGCAAGGAAAGGTGGAGGGGTGCGCATCCCCTTCATCTCCCTCGTCACCAAATCGTGGAGTGATGAGATCATCATTGTATGAGGGTCTAGTACTGGTAGATTACCTTGGAAGCCTTGCCCTTCTAGGTGCATCACTCTCAAATATATCACCAAATGAGTGGTGGTCCATGACTTCACTTTTCTGAAATTTTAAACAACCATCAAACCAAGTGATTTCTAAGTTGATAAATGATGAGTAACTATTATAGGAACTTGCTAGAGGACTACACATGCATCAAAACAAAGTTTCTAAGCATAGAATAAGCATGCAAGCTCAAATAACCTGCCACCTATAGTAGCAAAATACTCAAGATACAATCTACCAATCACAAATCTAATTGGACAAGTGGAGGAGGCACATACCAAGGAGAAATCCCTCCAAAAATCAGCACTTGAGATGGGCTGAACAAGGAGATCGAAAATCGCGAGCAAGAACAGCAAGAACTCGAGCTTGAAAAAGTTTTCCGATGTTTTTGGGAGATTGAAAGAAGGTGGCTTTGAGGAGGCAGCCTGGAGGGGCCCAGGTACCCCTCCAGGCGCCACCCCCTAGTAGGACGCGCCTACCATGGGTGTGATGGCCTGGAGTGGCCCCCTGGGTCACTTCAGGTACCTCTCAGCCCCTTTTTTCGAGGAAAAATTTATTTTGAATTTTCTGGGATTTTTTGGGAAATTTTATTTTTGGCCAATTTTCAGGGTATGAAAATTGATTTTCTCGCAGAAACAGTTTTTTTAGAAGAAGCAAAAGCAAACCAAAAGAAAAAATACATGATCTCTAAAAAACTCAAGCAAGCAAACAACTAGCAAAACTAAAACTAAAGCAAAGACTAGGAAGGAGAAAAGTAAAAGAAAGAAAGTAAAACCATAGTGGAAACATTATTCTGTTCATTAAAATCCTTTTGTTAACAAGGTTGATCAAGTCTTGTTACCAAAACAATCTTAAATGAGACAAAACTTTGAAATCTACAAGGTGATTATGTTACCTCATATTTGATAGCAATGGTCCCAATCATAATAGTTTGAAAATTTTCTTGTGGAATGGGACAATATATTTCTCCAACCTTGATGCTCTCAATATTTTCAATGGAATTCAAGCAATAGCTCTTAGCAACCTTCTTGGGGAAATAGACAATGTGTTCTTTGTAATTAATATTAAATGTTACTTTTCCTTGATTGCAATTGATGACAGCACCTGCAGTGTTAAGAAAAGGTCTCCCAAGAATAATAGACATATTATCATCTTCATGCATTTCAAGCACAACAAAATCAGTTAAAACCATGAAATTATGAGCTACTTGAACAGGAACATCCTCACATATACCAACATGAACAGTAGTTGACTTATCAGCCATTTGCAAAGATATATCAGTTGGTATCAACTTTTCTAGCTGGAGTCTCTTGTAGAGAGAAAAAGGCATAACACTAACTCCAGCTCCCATCACATAAAGCAATTCTAACATAATTGTTCTTAATAGAGCAAGGAATAGTTGGTATACCTGGATCACCAAGTTTCTTTGGAACCTTACCATTGAAGGAGTAATTAGCAAGCAAAGTAGAAATCTCCTCATTAGGAATCTTCCTTTTATTAGAGACAATATCCTTCATATACTTTGAATAAGGAGGCAACTTAATAGCATCAGTCAAAGGAATTTGCAAGAATAAAGGCTTCATTCACTCACAAAACTTGTTGTAGTGTTCTTCCTCCTTTGACTTGTGTTTCTTACCAGGAAAAGGCATAGGTTTCTGCACCCAAGGTTCTCCCTCTTTACCATGTTTATTAGCAATAAAATCCTCCTTTGTGTACTTAGTGTTCTTAGTGTGCTTCTCGGGTTCTTCCTCAACTTATCCCTCATTATCAGGAGCATCATTTTTATCATTACCACTCTCAGTTTCAGCATCAGAGACAGATATACTACTAGGATCTACAGCAGGTTCAAGTGGTTCCTCAACTATTTTATGTTCCTTTTTATTTCTCTTACGAGGGCTACCACTATCTACTTGTTGGGAATCCTGCTCAATTCTTTTAGGGTGTCCTTCAGGATATAAAGGATCTTGAGTAGCCATACCACTCTTAGTTCTAATTCCATAAGCATGTTTATCTCCTGAGGCATTAACTAGCATATCTTTTTGTACCTTAGCAAGTTGATCAAGTTGGGTTTGAACCATTTGAAAGTGTTTACAAAGCATTTTAATATCATTTGAAGTTCTTTCCACAACATCTTTCAACTCATTGATAGCTCTAGAGTTTTCCAATAAATGATTCTGAACTTGTTTATTGAAATTACCTTGCTTAACAATAAAAATGTCAAGTTCCTCTAAGCATTGATCATGAGGCTTACTATAGGGAATATCACCTTCATCAAAGTGTTGGAGAGAGTGTACCTCAATAGTAGATGAGTGGGAAATTGGCTTACATAATTCTTCTATAGGAGGTAGATTCTTCACATCTTCAGCTCTAATACCTTTCTCCTTTAGACACTTCTTAGCTTCCTTCATCACTTCATCATTTAATGCAATAATTCCTCTCTTCTTTGGTGTTGGTGTTGGAATTTGTTCAGGAACATCTGATTCATGAGTAATAGGCTCAGGTGTATTCAGCTCAATTGAAGTCCAATCATCATAATTCTTGCTTATTTTAGCCATTAATTCTTCAGCATCTGTAGGAGTTCTTTTCCTAAAAACACAATCAGCAAAGCTATCTAGGTAGGCCCTAGAATCATCAGTTAGTCCATTATAATAAATATCAAGAAGCTCATTCTTAGGTAATGGACATCCAGGATGTGCATGAATCAAGGCACAGAACCTTGTCCATGACTCAGGCAGTTTTTCTTCTTCTCCCTGTTTAAAATAAAAAATTCTCTGCAAAGCAGCATGTCTAGCACTAGGAGGAAAATATTTCTGGAAGAAATAAGCAATCAAACAATCAGGACTATCAATGGAACCAGGAGGTAATCTATTAAATCAAGCCCTAGTTTCTCCTTTTAGTGAAAAAGGGAAGATCTTAGCAACAAAGTACTTGCGCATCTTAAAATCATCAGAGAATAAAGCATTCATAGTAGAAAGCTCATTCATATGAGCCACAACACTCTCATTTTCAGTCCCACGGAAAGGTTCTTTCTCAACAATATCTAAATAAGATAAATCAAGAGAGAAATCATAATCTTTATCTTTAATAGCTATGGGAGAGGTGGCAAACTTAGGATCAGAGGACAACTTAAGCATAATAGTACGTCTAGCAAGGAGACTCTTAATAGCACTAGTATCATGCGTGTTTCGGCACTCTTCAACAAAATTATCAGTGAACTCAATATAACCATCATTAATATCATAACTCTCACTAGAGTCCGGTGAGCTAAGAGGTGTAACAGTGTCTTCACTAGGAGTTTCGGTATTTCCTAGACTAGCCATAGTAGCATCTAGAAAAGGACCTAATGGACCACTCGCATCAAGCACAGTAGAAGTAACATCATGAGTATCAAAAGAAGTTTTAGACTCGGCAGTAGTAGCAGTGTGTGTAGCATGTGTATGTGGTGGTGGTGTAACAAGCTTACTCATAACAGACGGTGAATCAAGATCATCAGAGGTGTTTACGACTGTACCTCTTCTTGTAGTGGATGGTAAAATAGGGAACTTTTCATCACGAGACTTCCCCATGATGAAAGGAGTAGCAGGGAACAATAATAGATCCAAGTGAACTCACAAATAAAGCTATGCTCCCCGGCAACGGCACCAGAAAATAGTCTTGATGACCCACAAGTATAGGGGATCGCAACAGTCTTCGCGGGTAGTATTACCCAATTTATTGATTTGACACATGGGGAGCCAAATAATACTTGCAAGCCTTAACAACTGAGTTGTCAGTTCAGCTGCATCTGGAAATAGTTCTTGCTCACAGAAGTTTATCAGTAGCAACAGTTTGGTAGTAGCAACAGCAAAGAAACAACAGCGGTGAAACAGTAGCAATAGTAACTGTAACGCTAATGGTAGGATTCAAGTGCGGTAGGCATAGGGATGGATGGACGAGCGTTGCATGGACGAGTCTAAACATGTAACTTCAAGACCTAGGACATTGCAGATAAATAATAACAAGCATCCAAGTACTAAACAATCCTAGACATGTGCTCCAAATATAGTCATACGTGCTCGCAATGAGAACTTGCACAACATCTTCTGTCTAGCCAGCCCGTGGCAGCGAGGCCTCTAGGGAACTACTGACAATTAAGGTGCACCTTTTAATAGAGCACCGGAGCAAAGCATTAACACTCTGTGAACACATGTGATCCTCACACCATAGCCATCCCCTCCGATTGTCCCAATTATTGTCACTTTGGGCCCTTTGGATCCGGACAATGATATGTGTACACAACTTGCATATAAGATCACAAACAATACTATCATAATGATTTAATAATAAGTTTAGATCTGAGATCATGACACTCGGGTCCTAGTGACAAGCATAAAGCACAACAAGTTGCAACAAAGTCAAATAGCACTAATTATGCGGGCCTGGGAGGAAGAGTGGGGCAGTGGGGAGGAGAGTGAGGGGCGATTTGGGTGGGCTATGGCCTTCGTGCATGATTTTTTTCTGTTCACTTGAGCCAGGTGATGTGGCCTCTAACTATGCGGTTGTGCGTGTCTTTTTTACTCTTTTGTGTGTGTGTGTGTCCTACGATTTCCAAGTATGAATTGTTAGAAAATTATCATTTGATAATTTTGAAAAAGGAATTGTGAAGAATGATTGAGTGACCCTAGAAGTATCAATAGCGTAGCGTGTTGGGTTAAAAGAAACGGTATGGTCATTGTGACTTATATTGATAACTGATTAAAACAATATATATATATTATAGTTTGTATTGAATATTTGTAAATTATGGTATGGTCATCGAGAGGTCGCCGGTGGTGAAAGACACAAGAAGGAAGAAGATTGAGGAGGAGAGTGAGAAGCGGGATTGGGTTCAGTCCGTTCGGCTCTCATGTGTGGATCATGTGTTACACACACGTGCTCCCATAGTTAGGCACGAAAAATCTTTAAGTGGCTCGGTAAAAAATTAAGAAATATTATTGAAGATAGATAGTATAATTATAAGTTATAAAAACATTGTTTAATGCGCTATACATGGATTCTAACATTACTCATCTTGGCCATCCCATTATTGTGCCCGCCATAAATGATCTGCTTTCTATGAATTTATCTTTGACAAATTGTGAGCCAAATTTCTATAAGGGTAACCATTTATCTAATATAACGCGTTTCCGACCAACCGGTCCCTCATGGTCCCACATTATGCGGCCTCACACGTTAGCCAACGGTCAACTTGACGGCAGCTGTCGTTCGAGCTCTTTGATGTGTTTCAAAGAAAGAACTGGACAAAAGTGAGAAAAAATTAAACGGCTAGAAAAAACTCATTACAACTAACGAACTAAGGACATGAAAATAGTAATCTTTTGATCCTTTGTCCCTAAGGAAGGCACGATAATGATGCGTTGGTACACATGACAGACCAATAACCAGTTTTTTTATACATAGATAACATACCAGGGGAAATTATTAAAAAGCAAAAGAGGAAAAGATTAGTTTTCTTTCTTAAAATACTCTAGTAATTCATGGGAAAGTAAGAAAAGTGATTTTGAAGAATGTTAGGAGAAAAATTATGAAACTTACTTTTAAGAGTAAGTTTCAGTTTTTCGTGTCCCTTAGTTTTTTAATGAAGACAAGAAGAAAAATAAGGGATACAACAAATTGATAGTAACAGAAAAACAGGAAATCAACAAGTATCATCAGTATTCTCAAACTTATATCCTTAAAGCTGCAGATTATTCGTGAAAGCTATTACCTAGAGAAGGTCATTGAGAATGTCAGCTTCTCATTCTTAAGAACTAGTTTGTTTGCATCATAGTGCTTATGGATACTTAATTTCTGTTACATTTCCATTCAAATTATATCAAATGCGACACCACAATATTTTGGGTTATTAGCATTGTGCTCGGAAGTGATTACTCATAAAAACAACTTTGCGTAAGTGTTAGTAGAAAAACATAAATTTCGAATTACATTCTACCCATCTTATATCCCAACAATTACTCGTCTCATCCATGCTTGTATTTCCGCACCATCTTTTTTCTGTTATTATCACTGGCCAGCCATTTGCTCGATTTCAAAACTATCGAGGAATGCCCGTCAAGGTTGTCCTTGCTACAATCCTATTAACGAATATAATCCCTTTCTTTCCAGGATTCTCTACATTCTAGTGAGCTCCAGAGTATCAGTCTAGATCTTGCTGCCTTCCTTTCAATCCATCCACTAAGGATTGATGAGGATCTCAGAGTTTGTGGTCTATATATATCAAGTCCTGAACCAGTTGTGCAACCTCTCCTGTCAGACTCTAAACTGGAATAAATATTCTATCCTCTTCAGCATGTGCATGATGTTCCTTCAAAAAGACAAGTAGGTATAGAAAAATAATTTTGTGGTACTAGACATGGATTCTAACATTACTCATCTTGGTCATCCCCTTATTTTGCCTGCTAATAATGATCAGCTTCCTAGGTCATAGATAAATTGTGAGCCAAATTAACTGACTATAAGGCTAACCATTTATCTCATGCTGGCAGGCTCACTCTGATAATTCAAGTCTTCTCTTCCATTCAGTTCTACCACATGTCCAACATTTTGTTCTACATTTCGGCAACACCACTTTCTTGGCAGCCAAAATACTACTGCTAAATCTGCCTTTTGGGCAGCCATTTTAAAAGTTAAACCCACCTTAGCTGCTTCTACTACTGCACATATTTTCAATGGTAATACGTCCATCTAGAGAAACCCTTGTTGTTCAGTATGTAATTCTCTACAATCCACATGACCAATTCATTGCGCAACACAATATTACTTACCCTGCTAACTAAAGATCTTTGGTTGAGGACCAGAAGCAATGGGACTCTGCAAAAAATATACCTCAATTATGTGATCTCATTTTACTGCTATTATTCTGCAGATGTCCATCCTTCAGGAGGATCTACAAGACCGACTTTGTTGCATGCATGCTCCTACAGGTCAATGCACTCTAAAACTGCATATAACTCTTTTGTCGACCAAACAGTAATCAAGTCCTGAACCAGTTGTGCAACCTCTTGGGTCAAACCAGTTGTGCATGATCTTCCTTCAAAAACATAAGTAGGTAATGAAAAACATAGTTTGATGCGCTAGACATGGATTCTAACACTAATACACTATTCACCTTGGCCATCCCATTATTGTGCCTGCTAAAAATGATCTGCTTCCTATCAATTTATCTTTGACAAATTGTGAGCCAAATTTCTATAAGGCTAACCATTTATCTAATATAATGGTAGGTTCACTCTAAAAAAATTAGTCACCTCTTCTACTGCATGTCCAACATTTTTTTCTAGCATTTACCAAATGCCACTTTCTGGACTGCCAGTATGCTATTCCTAAATCTGCCTTAAAAGTTGAACTCCCCAAAGATGCTGCTGGTACTACACATATTTTTAAACCCACCTTAGCTGCTTCTAGTAGTGCACATATTTTCAATGGCAAATACGTCCATCTGCAGCAACCCTTGCTGTTCACTATGGAATTCTCTACAGTCTAAATGACCACTTCATTGTGCACCAGAAACAAATGGGACTGTGCAAAAGATACATCTTAATTCTGTGATCTCATTTTACTTCTATTATTCTGCAGATTCCCATCCTTGAGGAGGATCTACAAGACCAACTTTGTGGGGCGCATGTATCGTTGCAAGAACCTGGGAGGGGAAGCTCCTCCTCGCCTCCGCTCCCACCCCGCCCGGCCCCGTCATAGCGGGGGGAGGAGGTCTGGGTGCGCTGTGGATGTCGATCACCTGCTCGTTGTTGAGCACACCCATCCCTCTCCCGCTCCCGCTCCCGCTGCTTGACAAGACAGGCCCTCCCGCCTTCGCACCACCTTTCCCTCCGCGAGATCCCTGCCCCGCCTCCTTGGCACCGCTCCCGCCGATGAACCAGCTGAAGAACCCGGCCTTGCTCCCATCCTTGATCGCAGGTGAGACCTCCTCCGTCTTATCGGTTGCTTCCGCCTCCTTCTTGAGTTCGCAATCCGAAGACGGCACCGACACGCCGGCTTCTTCGGTGTTCTTGGCGACCTCGTCGACGCGCGCTGGGCACGGCGAGGGAGACGGAGGAGCAGAGGCGTCGGGCGGAGCCTCTGCGGCAAGAAGAGGCTCGTCCATTGACGAGTGAACGAGACTCTTCGACTGAAGCAAGGAGAGGATTGGGGATTTCCGGGGACGGGGAGGGAGGGGAATGGATTCGATTGGAGCCAGGCGAATTTGGGGGGTTTTCGGGGACGGGGAGGGAGGGGAACGGGATTTGGTTTTCGTTTTATTTCAGAGCATCTCTAGCAGCAGCGCAAAACTGTAGCGCAAAACTTTGGCGCTGTAAAACCACTTTACCGCGCGCTGTATCATGTTTGCCGCGCGCGACTTGGTTCGACAAAAGACTGCTGTAAAAACAGGGTTTAGCGCGCGCAAAAAATAAGCGCAAAGACAGGCGCTGTAAAATGCACAGCGCGCGCATAGATGGCGCTAGAAAAATGAACATAAATATGATCAAAGCACAAAGGTAGATGATCAATCCACATAGTTCATCAAACAAGCAAGCACAAAGTTCAAAAGCATGCAAAATAAACATGTTCATCGATGTTCACAAACACATCGCCACCAAAAGCTCACATAGCCATATGAAACATCAATCATGCTTCATCCTCCTCATCATCCATCTCCTTCTCTTCGCCATCCTCTTTGCCTTCATCAACTTGTCCTTGAGCATGTTCATCAACGTGAGCTTGAGCATATCCCGTGACGCCCATGCCACCCATGCCACCCATGTTCATCATAGTTGCCATGAAACCCCCGAGAGCGACATTCATGCCACCCATGCCACCAAAGCCTCCCATGCCACCCATAGACATCCTCTTTTGAGCCAAGATTTGGTCACGCATCATGTTGATGTACTCCACTTGCCTTGCATCGAGGTTGGAGGTGTCCATGAACATGAACTTCTTCTCTTCGTCCATGAGACATTGTCGCTCTTCCATGGCGACCTTTTTCTCCTCCAAAGCAAGTCGCCTCTCTTCAACCGCCGCCTTGCGCGCCTCGGTCGCCAAGTCCATGGACCTCTCCTTCTTGCGCTCCTCCGCCGTTTTCCTTCTTGCATCCGCAATAGACATAACCGCCTTTGTCAAATCGTCCTCTCCTCCCGCCTTCTTTTTTGCTTCCTTGGCTTGCTTTCTTCCAATGGGGCGCTTGCCTTTGGGAATGGAGCATGGAGTGGCGCTTCTCTTGCCGTCTCCACTTGTGGCGTCCTCCTCATCCACCTTTTGAACCTCATATGTTTCCTTGATAGCTTGATTTGGCACAAAAAAGACATCACGGTTCTTCCACTTCTCCTCGTTCTCAAGCTCGCGATAGCAATGGAACAAGGTGAATGCCTTCCCTTTGATCATATTGCCTCTCTTTCCTAGCTTCCCTTCTCCTCGATACATGTTCATAATGGAGGTCAACTACACGCAAGAAAGAGAGTAGAGATGAGATCAATTTCATGTGAGGCAAATACATGTGACAAGAGTACATATGACGAGAGGATGAGCTCAATTTTACCTTTGTATGTTCGTCTCCGCCACTTTCCTCGGCCCTTTCATAGCTCGCCACGCATCCCGCCCACTTTTGACAATCGGTGCTAATTGACGACCACCTTGATCGAAGAGAACGATCGGTCCTTTCAATGCCACTCTTGCTGCGCTTGTCAAAGTACTCCTTCATGCGAGCCCAATAGGTATCTCTATTTTGGTCCGCGCCAACGGTCGCATCCATGCTCACATTGCACCATGTTTTGCTTTGCAAAACATCCTCGGCGACGGTGTAGTTCGCCGATCTTCCCTTGTATGGCTCAATCAACCCCTCTCCCTCATCATCAAATGGCTCTTCCTCCTCTTCTTCTTCCTCCACATAGTTGTTGGATGAGACATTCATTGTGTCCATGAATGTCTCATTGTCCACACTACATTGTGATTGATCACATCAAACACACCATCCAACATCAAAGACACAAAGACGAGGAAAAAGATGAGTTTTTACCTTGCGGTCGTTTCATCGAACACCTCGTGCGCGGCTTCGGGCGCGGCGAAATTGGCTTGGGGGAGCGCCGGCTGCGGCGCCGGGAAGTTGAACTGGGCCGCCGGCGCTTGGTGCAGCGGAGCGCGCGGGACTTTGGGTGGCGCGATGGCCTTCCTCCCCTTCTTTTGCTGCGCGGCGGCGGCGGCGACGGGGCGCTTGTTGGCCGCCTTCTTCTGGCGCTGCGGCGGAATCGCGCCGGTGGCGAGTTAAGGCCGCGTCTCGGCGCCGTGAAAAGCCACAGCGGACCGCTAGGGTTCCCGGCGGCGGCGGCGGAAGAAGGCGCGAGAGGTGGCCGCATCGATCTGGCGCTGCTTCCGGCGGGCGCGAAGGTGTACGGCGGCGTCGGTGGGGTGCCGGAGTAGCCGTCCATCGCCGGCGCCGGCGCGAGGCGGGAGGGACAGGGGCGCGCGGGATTCTTCAGCGCGGCGGTTGCGACTTCGCGCGCGTCGCTCGCGTTTTCAGTAGCGTCAGAGATCTAGCGCTCGGGATAGCGCAAATAAGGCACGCTGAAAATTTATTTTAGGCGCGCGATATTTTTGCGCCGCTGCTGGAGCGCCAAAAAAAAGACGTCGCGCGCTAAAAAAGCGGTTTTTTGGGCATGCGCCATATTTAGCGCCGCTGCCGGAGATGCTCTTCGAAGGGAAAGTAGGGAAGGGAATTTGTTGGTCGCGTGCCAGCCCAATGAGGCCTGTTTGGGCCAAGCAAGAGCAATCCCGGTGGGCTAATAATTGGGTGCAAAACTGCAAAAAAGTGTTTTTAGCACCCCCACCCTTTATTTCATTATTAAATCAAAAAATATTGGTACAAACACCATTTGGTGGACCGTGGAACCAAACATGCTTGAATATCTCATGCACCCACACATTCTTGTGCACGGGTGCACCCGGTCTCGCTTGATATATTTATGAGTTTTGAAAAAATTGAGAAAAAATATTCGACATAGATAATACTTAGATCTTACATGACACACAATTCTCAAGTCCAAATTTATAATACAGACTGAGTAAACTAATAGACAAATTTAGCACTAAATAGCACCTATTATGTTGGGCTCTGAATTTTGGCCCAATATCACGATTGGTATCAAATTTGTTATTTTATGTCTTTTAAGTTGTGCTGAGATTTTTGATTTGGAAATTTGTGACATGTTAGATACAACTACTATCTATGTTGTAAACTTTTTATTAAAATTTTCTGGAACTAAAAAAATGTCAACCGGCCTAGGGTTTAG
The DNA here is from genome assembly GCA_023614405.1 of Avena insularis. Classification (NCBI taxonomy): domain Eukaryota; kingdom Viridiplantae; phylum Streptophyta; class Magnoliopsida; order Poales; family Poaceae; genus Avena; species Avena insularis. The sequence goes on along the minus strand of CM042691.1, from coordinate 374,768,947 downwards.
AGAAGCGTGGGCATGGGAAGTCGCGAGTGAATCGGTACAATGGCAACGGTTGTAGTATGGAGATTGGTGTGAGGGCAAAACGATCAAAAAAGGGTCAATTGATAGAAGCACTTCGTTGTTTATTATTCGGTATAGATATAGATATAAATGTTTGCCCCAGTATAATCCAACATTCAAAAGGTACTTCTCATGTAGGGTGTAAAGCAGGGACGGAGGACCTTGTGTGGCAAGCTATGGCGCCCGTCATACCTTAATTCTGGTGTTCCTAGTCTCCTAGAACCAATTAGTGCTTAAGTGATATCTCACAGTTGCCTCATGTCTTTTCTTTCCATTTGTTTTGCCTTGCATAAACTAATTTTAAAGTAATATTTTCATGTTTCCTTGACAGGTCAAGTCTATATGTTTAATATTTATAGTGAACTATTGTCTTAAGTTCCGTTTAATTACATAGGTAATTTTTATTTTAGTTATGTATGGACAAGCATATTATAATTACTGTGCAATATTGATTATGGATTGTCGTATATTTTATGAGCATATATTTAGTAAAAAAATATTGTGATGTTATTAGTTTCGCCACACCAAAAAGTATTTTCGTCCTTCGCCACTGGTGTAAAGTGAGATCCCACCAAAGTTTTACCTTTAGTACATTTGCTAAAATCTAGTTCAAATTTTAAACAAAAATTTACACTAGATTTTAGCAAATGAACTAAAAGTAGGATTTCGCACATATTCGCATGTGAGTTTAGTTTGTGTGAAGGAAAACGATGTGATGCCCCGGGGATAACACACCGCGATCCCCCGGGTCGATCGCATGGAGTTAAACAGACTCATGGTGGCCCTAATGCCTTATCTTCATCCCACCTTCTCTCTCTCTCATCCTCTTCCTCCTGCAACTGGGGCCTCCACAGGACCCCGCCCCTAGCGTCATGCCACTGCCCTAGCTACTACAGGCCACAACCGCCCTAGAGCGCCGCCGCCTCTCCCCAGCAAGGCGCCACCGCACGCCCTCCTCCCCAGCAAGGCGTCGTCGCCTCTCCCCAGCAAGGCGCCACCGCATGCCCTCCTCCCCAGCAAGGCGTCCCGTCTCTCCCCAGCAAGGCGCCGCCGCACGCCATCTCCCTAGAAAGGCGCCGCCGCTCCCAACTTGGTTCATCTGCCCTCCGACAGTCTCCTCCCCCATCATCTCTTCCTCCTAGCCGCCTCCATTCCATGGCCATGGGGCTAGGGGAGCTCGGTCTATCGATGGTGACGTGGTGCGTGCGCATGGTGGCAGTGCGACGCCGGACTCCCGCAGTCGTGGTCTCCGGCGATGCTACAAGTGTTGGTTAGGTTTTCTACCAACAGTCATCGATTCTGCTACCAATGGGTGCTCCGTGTTGCTACCAACGGGTCGATGAAGCAGGGTTTTCCTTTGTAGATTTGCTACATGTCTTTTTTGCTACAACTGTTTGTGTTTTTGCTATAATGGCATAATTTTTTTTGCTATAATGTCTTCGATGAGATCTCTGGCAAGGTCTCCTGCGAAGTTGGATTTGCTACAATAAAATATTTTTTTTGCTACACCCGTTTAGTGGTTTTGCTGCAATAGTGCATTTCTTTTGTTAGAAGGTCTACGACGAGATCTCCCGACGAAAGTCTCCGGCGAGATCAGATTTGCTACATTAGCACAACTTTTTTGCTAGGCGGTCGTCGTCGAGGTCTCCGGCGAGGTCTAGTCTATTTTTCTATTTTTTTGGCTAAACCCTTTTTTGCTAAGCGGGACATTTATAGCAAAAGCGGGACTTTCTATAACAAAAGAGACATTTAATAAAAAAAAGACACGTGATTAGCTAGGAACCCGGTAAAAAGCACAAATGCCCCGGAAGGATGCCTAGTACGCCCCTTGTGTGAATGCATCGTCGCGCGCAGGGCCGGTCCACACATTTTCAGGGCCCTGGGGCAAGACGACGAGAAAGGACCCTTATTTATGTATATATTTTTTAGAATGTATTGTACATCAAAGGCAATCATGTATTCCTCGCAAAGACAAAAGAAGCACCCGAGTAAGTAGCATAGATAGGTAATCTTTGAACTATAAAACTGATATCACAAACTATTGTTTGTAACGATCGAGCGAATTACATAATGCTAGTAAGATAGCAACATAGATGTCAATGACCGAATATGCATGAACTTACATTAGTTTCCATCCTCCCAATCTGCTATATTCTTCACTCAGATCTCCATTTTCACCGAAATAGAACTTCAAAGCCAGGAGAGCAGATTTTAGTTTAAAGTAAATCAAATTGAGGAAGAGGGCCACGGGGAGGAGGAAGGCGTACTATCTTGGGTCGATAGGAAACAAGTACTCCACAGGGAGTAGAACATTGGGGAAGGAATGAGAGGGAGGGAACGAAATTGCGCCTTTTGGTCTCCATTAATAGTTGTCATGTTCTCGGAATCGGAAAAGCACTTGAGGCCGGCGTTTTTCCTAGGATTCGTAATTTCAGTGGGGCGAGGAGATTTTTTGCGTGAGGCTGGTCCTCATAGCTAGTATCATGCATGTCATGTTGGCAAAAATCTGATGTAGCACAACAATTAATAAAGAAAGAGATGGTTAGAGTATCATAGGTAGAGACCGTATCATAGCACGTAAAACTAGAAAATCCTTATACAAATAAATCTTGTACACAATTTTATATTGAGATTCTAAAATTCATTAAATATAATACCAGTACGATACTATCATATGATAACATGCACTATGAAGATAATATCATACACTAATATCATATGCATGATACTAATAGTATGATACTACCGCTATGACCAGCCTGAAAGAGCCGAGGAGATGAGTCGCGTGCTGGACCGTTTTCTCTTCTTTCGTTGTACGTAAGGCAGAAAAAATCGTCCTACTATTACTGAATACTACCTGGGCCAGGCCCTTGCCTGGTGCCTGCCGAGATCAGATTTGCTACATTAGCATAACTTTTTTGCTAGGCGGTCGCCGTCGAGGTCTTCGGCGAAATCTCCGGCAAGGTCCAGTCTAATTTTTTATTTTTCTGGACTAAACCCTTTTTTGCTAAGCGGAACATTTATAGCAAAAGCGGCGCTTTCTATAACAAAAGAGTACATTTAAAAAAAAGACACATGATTAGCTAGAAACCCGGTAAAAAGCACAAATGCCCGGAAGGATGCATAGTACGCCCCTTGTGTGAATGCATCGTCGCGCGTCGATGTACCAACGTGGGTAACTAAGAAACACGACCAGCCGACTTGACCTGTCCGCGCGCGATAGGTGATGTGCCATGTTCGTACGAATACGAGACGGACACGGGATATGCCGACGCTGAAATTATAAACAAGATCCACATCGATCGCCTCTAAAATTTTCAATACACAGTCGCATCGCGATCGAAGTCGAAACCCGTCGGCGTCGCCTCGCCCTCGCCTTTCGCTATGGAAAGATCTGTCGATGGCGGCAGGGTGGTCATCGGATACCCGCTCATCGAACCACGACCACAGAGCAGCGACGATCGCCAGGCCTGCAGGATCTTCCTAGCGGTACGGTAACGCCGGCCGATCCATCTCTATCTGTCGCTCCCCTCAAACTAGCTATAAAAAAATCTCAATCGTTCAGGTTTCTCCGCTCCTGGACCGGTTCAAGATATTTAATTTAATTTGACCACTCTAAGACTATGTTGTGTTACTACTAATTTATTATTTTTCTTAAAACCTACTCCCTAAAGTAGCTCACAAGATAATTTTTCGCTGGTTTCATAAAACCAATATGAAGACTATTTCCTCTCTGCATTAATATAAGACGTCCCGACAAGCTAATTTAACTTGTCAAAACATCTTATGTTATAGTAAAAAAAATGTACTGTATAACAACAAGAGGTGCTTCCCGTTTTTAAGGGAACAAAACGAATTCAATTATTGTTGTAGTATACAGCAACCTAGTATTACCGTGCCAAGTAGAGAGCTACATATAAGATTGTTATGATCCATTTTCCTCTATTTGTTCTGGCTAGATTTTCACGCTTACATACACACCTTTGTTTTCATGTCAACAGAGCTTTTACTTCACGATGGCATTGGCATGTGCAACTTTCTTCTTCTTCTATCCTGCGAGTCCCCTTGCGACGATACCCGTTGGAGTTGGCTGCATGTTCGCGGGGTTTGCTGGAGCCGCATGTATACTTGTAGTCTTGTAGTCAAATACTATAAGAAGCTTTCTTATTTTTTGCTTGAAAGGTAACCCGTGTGTGTCCAATTATTAAAGCTAGCTGATTTGGATTTGGTTAACAGTTAGTTTTTTCGTTCGATCACAATCAGATATGTGTAGAGATGCAAGTGGTTTGACACTAGGATACCTTGTGCGAAAATTCCACTCTACATATACGAGGGCGTCCCGGGCGTCCATTTCCTGTTTGAGATTCGTACAGCGAGATGTGTAAAATGCAAAGAGCCCCTCTATTATATTTACTGTTCAGTCAAAAACACTTGTACTCTATCGATTATTTAATGTTAGATCCCTCTGCTGCTACTCGTTCCATGCCCACCTTTGCCTCACGAACCATGGAAATTCCTCAACTCATACACGAAAGAAGATATGGAAGAACACATGAATACATGGAACATGGAAAAATTAGAACAGTTCACACACGGAAACAATTGCCAAGAACATGATACACGATTGGATCTGGAACAACTAGATAGGGGGAAAGTGAACAAGTTCGATTGGAAAAACGTGGAGGTGAAGAAGCCCGACCACGATGCACGGCATGGATCTTGGAGAACGACGCCTAAATCTTATATCCACACAATTCATACATAGTTCATCTCATATCCAACATGATTCGAATCCAAACAAAATAAAAAATTAATCCATGAAGGATTCGAATCTAGCCCTCCATGGCCAGATGGGGGCCGAGGTAGTTGGCGGTGGCCATGAACGGCAACATCGTCGTGTGGCCGGAGGGGAACCGCTTCACCACCCGGATCCAGATCGGAGACACCAATGGATCCTCACCCTAGAGCTGGGCGCGGTGGAGGGGGGCTCATCTTTTGCAGAACGGGTCGGCGGCGAGGCGGTTGAGGGGTCCTGGGCCGGAGCAAGAGGAGGTGTGAAGGAGGAGAGTGGAGGCGACCGGCGTTGGGAGGAGAGTGGAGGCGACATATCGGGAGAGGCAAGATGGACTTGTCCAAGTTGGCTGCTATAGGGGTGGAAAGTGGACAATGTACAGGATCGAAGTGCAAAATGGCGTGCACGAATCTTGGAGAAAGAGAGGCCATTGGATAAGACAGGGACCCCAACGACGTGGTAGAATCGCTGCGTTCTACCTTGTGCCCCTTTTAGTTCAACAAAGTGAACTAACTTTTTAATAGAAAAAGTTAATTCTTTTTTAAACCAAAGAGGGTAGAGTTACCTTAATAGTGACCCACTTGTGTCTCTATATTTTTGTAGTTGTTCTGCTTTATAACAATCAGCGAGCCCTCACAGGGAAATTGTTAACAGCCATGTCCAGTTGATAACTGGCTTCAGTCATTTGGGCTTATATACCTTTGTTTTCATGTCAACAGAGCTTTTACTTCACTATGGCATTGGCGTTTGTAATTTTCTTCTTCTACCATGGGAGTCCCATCGTGATGATACCCGTTGGAGTTGTTTTCATGTTACTGAGGTTTGCTAGAACCGCATGTACTTCTAGTAGTCTTTTAATAAAATATAAGAAGTTTTTGTTTTGGAACCATGCAAGATTCTTGCATGTGATATATTAAGAAGAAGGGAAAAAATCATAAGGACAAAGTACAAAAGATAGTTTGAACAGAGGAAGAACGACCAGAAAAAATACAGCAACATGATGCAACCTCTACAACAACCGAGAAAAAAACTAGCACATCGAACATAAATCCTCTAGCATTATTCTACACTGCAGGTAGAACAAAACGACTGCCACTTGCCAACGCCCATTGTCTCGCTTCCTACTTGAGATGATGCATGATTTGCTTCATTGTCTTGAATTGGTTCTTGAAAGGGGAAAGTCTATTTTCAACCTTGAACCCGTAGGGTGTCAGCGATTTAAACCCTAAAGTCAAAATCTCGGCCGTTGGTACCTTGAACTCTTCGATCCTGGTCTAAATTAAACCCTAGACTTGTTTGACCAAGTTGACCAACGCCACATGGACAAAGTTTTACAACAAAACCCTAGATAATTATCTATTCTAATTGCATGATCCCTAATTCTACCCACAAATGGAATTTCAATTAAACATTTTATCAAACAGTTTACATGCATCTCACGGCACACTAGCTCGCTGCATACATAGTTCACAATCACTCCCGAGCACTCCCGACTTCAGCCATTCAAACCTGGGCAAAAAAACCAACTTGGGTTTTAGTTGGGCTCTTATTGAGGGCATAGCTCCTCCTCTGCCCGATCGAATCGATATTTTTTTTGACAGTACGATCGAATCGATCTAAGCGTGCAGGTGAGCACGCATGGCGCGTGCCGCCCTGCAGGTCCAGACGCCCGCCTTCTCGCCGCACGCCGTCGCGGCGCCGCCCGTCTCCATGCTATTTTCCCGCTCGCCGGCGCTCCGCCACGGTCCCAGACGGCAGCCGGCCGCCACAGTCCGTTCCACCTGCAGGCATGCAGCTGTGAAGACGTGTAGCAGTTCATCTTGATCGGCAGCGTAAGAACTAGAAGATGTGTTCACTTATAATTTCTCGGTGGGTCGGGTCTGGTCAAGTCTCTGTCCTCTCTAGTGTTCTAAATTTTTTACAAATAAATCCAAAAGTTACTACGGGTCAGAATGGGAAAAAAACTAGTGGAAGAAGCTGAATATGACATGCGGGTCCTGCTGTCAGTGAGAGTACCCTGTAATCCTGGTCGGGATCTTCGCTTTCCCGACATGCCAAACAGGTCCAGGATTTAATTTAGACCGGGATCGAAGAGTTTAGGGTACCAACAACCGGGATTCTGACTTCGGGGTTTAAATTGCTGACACCCTATGAATTCAAGGTTAAAAATAGACCTTTTCCTTCTTGAAAACCCTTCTGTTATGTTTTTTTCAAGTGTTCCAGATTATTAGCATGGCAATGGAATTAAGACCTTTGTGTTCCTCTCTTTGCATCATCTCCATACTCCATTGACCGAATCCACCAACTTCTCAAGGTTTGGTTCATGCTTGGAATAGTCCAGAGTAAAGTTTTGCCCCATACTCAGGTTAACCGCACATCTGAAAAATAAATGATTATGATCCTCCTCAGCTGAGTTGGAGAAGACACAACCATCATTATGTGACATACCTCTTTTAACCAAGCAATCGGCCGTCCTAACCCCGAGTCTAATTATCAGTCATGTGTTGATTTTGCAATGTAGAGGAGCCCATGATTTTTAGATAGCTATAATTAGAAGGCCTCGACTTTTTCTAAAATGTTATCCACATAAACTACTCCCATCATTTCAAATTATAAGATATTTTGGAAAACTAAAATATGACGTAATTTGGAAGAAGAGGTAGGACCCCTCGAATAAGGCTTTCGCTCAGCTATATTAATATAACAACCAAGGTTGAACCACAGTTGGGCCAGGCAGCATAACACTCAAAAGAAACAACAAAGAAAAAAAAAGAAAACAAAGCCGACAATAGCAACTCAACAAAAAAGATGACCCGCAACCGCTGTGCCTCTGGAGAATGTCCACCACGCTCCTAGTACTCCGAAGCATCGCATACCAAGCAGCACCTCCAAGAAGTAAAGCGACGACTGCGCTGCTTTCCGGACTGCTATAGGAGGTGGGAAAGAGGTACATCCGACGCCCTTTCAGAAAGGTCGGCAACACCCACAGACGTCACCATATCGGTGTCTAGACGACAAGGATTTCTCATGACTCGTGTAGCTAAAGAGGTAGGACTTATGGGTCAAGTGAACACAAAGAACCTAAACCACTAGTGTCGGTGCACTTTGACAATGTTTTTAATCGTAAGTCTCACTAGGGGGACGTCTTTTCAGCTTCTACTAGAGATAATTTAAAAGTTTAAACAAATTAAGGAGAGGAGCTTATGGGAGAAGCTAAAAGAGGTTACCTTGTGGAGAAAGCCCTCCTAGGAGTCAAATAGAAGTCCCGACAAAGCTAAGTTTGTGTTATACTCATGGATATTGTATATGCTCTCTTTGTTTAGAAATAAGTGACTTGTATTTTTCTAATTTCTAGTTTAAAATGTATCTATATACTAAAATATGTTTAGATACAAATCTATATAAATCTAAATCACTTATTTCAAAAGAGAGGGAATATGTTTTTATGGTAACATTGTACTCCTACTTCTCTGGACCTTGCATTCAAAATATTTTCTGGGGCCTAGTAAATTGGTCAACTCTTCTAATCACCCTCTAAAGCAGGTAAAAAGTTCCGGAGTCCTCGCGGACGGGGAACCCCGATTCGAACAGTCTAGGGCATTGGACGCTCACGGTCCAGAAGCCGCTCGAATCCCCTCCAAAATCCCCAAAGCCAGAGCCATTAATCCGTCGCGGTACCTTCCAAATCCTTCAATTCGGACCACGGATCCCTAGAATTTCCGCCAGTGATTGGACCTTCAAGCCAGCCGCTAATCGTCGGGTGGTCAGTGAGTACTCAATCCGCCGCCTGCGCGCTGTTAGATCCACCAATTCTTGGACAGTATTGATCTTGGTCAACTGAGGGCTACAATCCCTCGGAGCTTGTTCCGGGCAGTATGGGAAAGCCTCTAATCTACGAGATACTGGAGAAGCCAGCCAGCAGCAGCGTCATAGGCATCTGCTCCTTGATCTGGTACCTTATCCAGAAGAGGGGCATCGGGTACGCGGATGTCGGCCTGAGCTACGAGGCTGTCATGGAAGGAGGGCAGTACTGGAGGATCATCACCTCTGCGTTCTCTCACATCAGCGTGGTCCATTTGGTGTTCAACATGAGCGCGCTGTGGAGCCTCGGCGCCGTCGAGCAGCTGGGCCACGTCGGGCTCGGCGTCGAGTACTACCTCCATTACACCATCGTGCTGGTGGTGCTGTCCGGGCTGCTTGTTCTCGGGATATACCACATGATGATCCAGAGGTTCAAGGTGGAGTACTTCAGGAGGGTGACTGCTGTCGGTTACTCCTGCGTCGTGTTCGGGTGGATGACGATCCTGGCCGCGAAGCAGCCGTCGTCGAAGCTGAACCTTTTCGGGGTCCTCTCGCTGCCGATCAGCTCTGCCCCGTTCGAGTCGCTGATATTCACATCAATCATGGTGCCGCAGGCGAGCTTCATTGGCCACTTGTCGGGGATCGTCGTTGGCTACTCAATAGCCTGGGGTCTGATCCATGGGATGAACAACTACTGGGCGATCACCATGCTTGGGTGGATCGTGCTTGTGTTTGTCTTCAGCTTGAAGCGTACTGGGTCTATGGAACTGAGATTTATTGAGATTGAGCCAGTTACGGACCCCTCGCTGCCTTCTGTGGGTGTGGTTTCCTCCAGAATTGGTAGGATGGATTTGCTGCCGGGGAGAGGAGTTGCAGACTTTGTATGACCTACAGTGAGGAAGAGCCTGTCACTGAAATGTTTGATAGGTCTTGTTCCAGTTTTGAAAATTGTATCATGTTGACACAATGCTATACTTCTAGTTTTGGAAATATGGTGTTATGGGTTTCTCTGGTCTTCCAGATGTGAAGCAGTTCTTTTATCTGGACTTCCAGATACATGTTCATTTTGAACGGAAAGAAATTCATTTGTGAAGGATAGCATGTAAAGGAACAAGATGAATGTAAGAAAGAACAACTGAATTTTTTCAGTGCTGCGCATATAAGATTGTTTGTATGCTAACTGCTTTTCATATGCATGATATAGCTTGATTGAAGAACTGTTACGCAGATAATAAATTGTTGCTGAGACAGGCATACATCAGTCTTGTTCGGACAGCCATTGCCGTGTCACCTTGAATGAATGAGCAGTTGCAGATCTTTTATGACCTACAGTCTGGAAGAGCTGGTCACTGAAATGTTTGATAGCTCTTGTTTCAGTTTTGAAAACTGTATCATGTTGACACAATGCTACACTTCCAGTTTTGAAAATATGGTGTTATTGGATTCTTTGGGCATCCAGATGTGAAGGGGTTCTTTTATCTGAATATGCAGAAGCATAGTCATTTCCAATGGGAATGATTGTTTTTGTGAAGGATAGCATGTTAAAAAAAAGAGCAGCTGAATTTTTTCAGTCTTGTGCATATCAGGTTGTTTCTATGCTAATGTGTACACTGAAACTATAAACCAAGATATTGCTTTCCATATGCATGATATAGCTTGGATGAAGAACTGGTATGCTCATTCTATTTGTCTCAAGGAGCAAATAGTGATATGATGCTAATACAGGCTTACGCCAGTTTTGTTCTGCCAGCCAGTGCCTTGTCACCTTACCCCTTTGCATCATTGTGTTTAGACAGTTCTGATGCTATTCTGGTATACCAATCAAGGGAGTTCCAAGCATGGTGAAATTTGTTTAGTGCTGTGCATATCAGATTGTTTCTATGCCAATGTGCAGAACTGTAAATTTAAATTCTAAACCAAGATGTTGATATACCTTGCATGGAAAACTGGTATGCTCATTCTACTTGTTGCTAAGAGTAATACTGTTAGTAGTGGATTGTTGCATATACATGCATACATTAGCCTTGTTTTGCCAGCCATTGCCAGTGTTACCTGACCCCCTTGCATCACTGTGTTTAAACAACTCGGCTGCTATTGGTACATGTCAAAGCTAGAAAAGCTAACATATGCTGCTTCTAGATACATGTTTTCTTTTGCGTTTACTTATGATGATTAAAGAAACAGAAACACATTGTATGGACATCAGGCAAGAACTCTTCAGCAACAGTAAATATGACACTTCATTACTCATATTAGCAAAGGTAGTGTTTGGGTTTACAAATGGAAGTGAATCAGAACACAAAAGGTGTACATTACATGCACAGTGTTACAATTCAAGGCCAAAGCCAAGTTTTTGCTGCTAAGTCGAAATGTCTGTCATGCTGTCACACAGGAATGATCTTCGTGGCATGTTCGTTTCAGTTCAATTCAATCAGTTTCCCCCACAGGTGACAACTGACAAGAAACACTTCAGGTTGCTCCTGCTTGGTGGATAACTTATTGGTAACAAGTATAACACGATATCCATGTCAAATTCGAGCTCCTCCTTTTGAAGAATTGAATATCTGGGGGCCCTTCAAAGCTCATCCTGGAGATGAAACCAACATGTGTTAGTAAGCTATTGGTATCTAAGTGGATTCAGCAGTTGTAATAAATACTAAAATGAAAGAATGTAAGTGCTTCGCAACTTACATGGTAGTCATCCCAGTGATCCCTGTTGCGCTGAAATACAAAGAAAAGAAAGAACAAAAGGATGTTAGGTAAATCATTCATTCATCTGTATATGGTTTCTTACACAGTTTAAATATACTCTATATGTAAAGTGATGACACACCCAAGGCACCACAACACAAGTCAACACACCACGGTCTTCCAAGAACACCAACACTGGAACACAATAGATTAAACTTCTCTACCATAGAAGCAACGTCTTCTTTGGTTATCCAATATGTTGATATGTTCCATGATTCAGTAAGTGTACTAAGAGAGAGTCAGCGAATAGGACTTCTAAGAGAATTTCCCCATGTTTGATACTTAAAAGGACTCTGGAGTGGCTTCAGGAAGAAAGTGAACGATATGTGAGCTTACTCTTTTGTATCTGTCCTTGTAATGGTCCCTGCCACGGTGTCGATCGCCCCTCTCTCTCCTGCGACGCTCTCCGTCCTCCCTTGCCTGTTGAGCTTCCTGTACATGAGTAGTTATGTTTAGCTTCTTTCACAACGGCAGTTATTCTTCTGCAGTTCTGCCTCAAGGACACTGGCCATTAATGATTGCTAACTGAAGATAGTAACCTTATCTTCTCTAGCTTTCCTCTCCTTTTCAGCTTCTTCAAAAGCCTCTTTTTCAGCCTATAATTTATGGAAAAGTAAAATTAAGATTGTGCTTTCGGGGTATCAGCAGCATGGGTTAATTCAGTAAACATGTGCTGTTACCTCCTTATTTGCACCCCACGTTTCTTCAGCAGCTCTTTTTGCATACTCCGGGTCATCACAAATGAGAATGTTGTCAAAAACTGAACCAGCTTTTACCTGCATATGATTAAGCTCTAAGTTAGACATCGCATTTCGTTCACTCAGAATAACATATGCCATGCATCTCAGAAAGATCACTATACATAACATATGGTACCTGCCAAACTTCAATTCCAATATACTTCAAAGGTTTCAGTACGTATAAATCTGGATCATCCTCAAACTCTGCAAAAGTGGAACAGTTCACGGCTTAGGGCTGTTTTGAAGTTTGACAAGAGGTCCGCTTCAAAATCAGGTGTTTAGTATAATAATGTTAGTTTTCCTTATCTCATTACCTGGATTATCAATCCATGGGATCTTCCATTTACCCTTGTAGTTAGGGTTCTTAATTTTCTGTGGGCAGAAGAATGTGAGAAAATGGAGTCTACCAAAAAAATAAAGTAGCATGCACAACTGACGGGCAAACAACACAACATACCTTGCGCTTCCATGTTCCTTTGTATGCTGGATTCGGTATCCTTCTAGGCTTCCAAATGCCATCATCATCATCGTCCCAAGTGTCAGGCTGATTAAGAACACAATATGAGTATATTTTTCATCAAATTGTGTGTTTAGTTATAAAGAGAGCTTCATTGCAGGAAAGTGTCTTTAAATGTGTAGGACATGCACTGCTGTTAGAGTTCCATGTGATTTCTGAGGTAATAACTAGAATGCTTCAAAAGTAACAATGTTGCAGCAAGTCCAAATAGGTAAGCAAGATATGTTGGTTAAATTGGTCACTCTTGATGCTAATAAATAAGTTAGCACTGAATGATGTATTAAATAAGCCATGCCTATCTACGGTATGGAATATTATTCTGAGAAAATGTAGTACAGTATGAAATATGAAGTCCAATAAATTAAAGTTTGGTGCCATAAGGATGATTAACATTGAAACTTGCAATACCTTTTTGTCCTTTGGGTCAGGAATCTCTCTCGGAATAGAATCATAGCCCTGGCCAAGGTGGATGAGTAGTTACAATACAATTCTCTGTTAAAAAGTTGCAAAACGACACTATTAGAATTTTTGATTCACAAAAAGATGTAGGGGAACACAAACCTCTGGTTTTACTTGATCAGGATCCTCAATGTACTCTCTGTCATCCCAATCCTTAGGCTGCAAAGAAGGCATACATGTTAGATGATTCTCACAATGTAATTTTCTAGTCATAATACAGTATTTGAAGAAGGGAGATACCTTTTTGGCATTAACTTCCTTAATTTTACGAGGAGGTAAGATGTCCCAATCAGTATACATGCTCCCAGATTCTCTTTCGCGATTATCAACAAGTATACTATAAGATGCGTCGGGCCTAAGAATGAACGTGTAAACATGCGTCAACCTGTCAGTTTCACATTGTAGATCTTTCTTGACAGGGTAGTTCTGCCCCTGGTAAGAAAGTATAAGATGCAGCTTTTTTGTTTGAGTCCCACAGATATCTGGCCCAAACATCAAGCTGCACAAAGAACATGAGAAAGTTAGCAGGCATAACTCAGCAGTAGGGTAGTAAACTGAACAAACAAGCAGTTGGCTTCTACATATATAGCAAACTACATTAGATATATATTTGCTCATCAACTATATGAGCATCCAAATTACATGGTTAAAACAGGGACAGAGTCCTTTACTAACAGAAACAGTGGATCTTTGTAAGAATGGGAAAATCCATGGGGCCGAATTAAGCAGTAACATACCTGTATGGAGTGTCTCCACTATACTTCTTCTGGTTGACATAGCCAGACATTAGCTTAATATAGCCGCCACCACACTCAATGTCCTGCTCAAACTTTATAGAGTACTGGACCACCAATGTTCGGCCCTTGTTACTGAACTCCGGGATCTTGGCCGAGATAGCGAAATGCCTAGCATCTAGTGTTGTTTGAATGCCTAGAACACGAAAATAGAACACAAGGATTAGACAGTGTCCAGAATTAAGGTAGCTCAATCAAGAGGTCATTTGACTCGTGAGCAAACGATCAGCATCATCAACTAAGAAAGAAGTACTGAAGGCTGAAAATGTAAACCTTTGTCATCAGGATCTCCAGAATATTTCCCCGCCGTGTGCTTGAACGTACCAGCTTTCCCTTCACTTCTTTTCCAGTCGGACTTCACCCATCGAGTCTCCCAACCATCTGAACATTGGAAAATACAGCTATATATATGACACCTAGAAATTGGCAGTAGCTATAGCTTATTGAAACTCATGTACTGGAGAAGGCGCCACTGTTAACTGTTAAGTCAAGCAAACCAGCCTCTCAGCAATTCATTGGCCACACTGATCACTTTCATGATACCCATGAACACAGACACTGCTTCAATTTAAAAAAACACCACTTCCCAGTTCACACCGTAGAGTGCTCAAAGCACTAATTACTTCAGCAGTAGACCTTAACTGCATCACTCAACTCTGAACTCTCGAGTTAACTAGTACTTGATTAGCTTCTTCAAGTGAATCAACAAGCCATGAGCAGGGGAAGCAGAAATTGCAAGGACGCGAACAAAATAGTGGTCAAACTAGGGGGACGAGACAGAAATAATTCACCGGTCTCACACCCAAAATGGAATTTGGGAGCAGGGAATCCAGCCCTGCCAATTCAATTCAAGCACCAGAACAGAAATAGCCGCAGGTACAAGTGCAATAGGGAGCACGCATGCACCTCCCATATTGGTAAGCAGCTAGTAGTAGTCTAGACTGAACTAGGGAACTGGTCAGAGTACCTTCGAATCGCTCCTCGAAGATGACCTCCCCGGAGGCGAGCAGGAGCAGGGACGCAAGAGCGAGGAGCCGGAGCTGGAGCTTCTGGTGCCCGCCCGGGCGGCTGCTACCCATCGCCGGTGGCTCGCCGGAGACGGAGTGGTGGTGGTGGCTCCCAGCCGTGCTGCTTCTGCTCGCCTTTGCAGAACAAAGGGAATATTTGTAGCGCGCACCACGCCGTACTGGACCCCGGACGTGGTGCCTATTCACGGTACTGCCCTTCCGGCCCGACCAGCGACGTCGGGACTCGTGATCGGGCGAGGGTACGGGCGTGGCATTCTTCGTAGTTTGACGAAGACCCGAGGCTATTTGCGGGGGCTAGTGGAGGTGTGGACTGGAGCAGCGGGGCCTTCCCCGTCCCGCGTCGCAACCACCGGACGCCGGCGAGGACCCGTCAAAGTCAACGCTCGCCACGGTGGTGGGCCCGCGGCTCCGGCGTTGGGACGTCCCTACCTGGGCGCCGGCCCCACGGGATAAATCCGGTAACGAATGAAGCTCGGTTAAGCTCCGGCGGCAGCCAATGAAGGGCGGCCACGTCGTCGCACTGACGTGTTTTTGAACTTTTGGTACGTGCTCCACCGCGCGAGACAGGGAGACCGGAGACGGAGACGGTCGTCGTCGACTCGCCGTGCTCGGGCCGTCCGGGGCTCGCGTTGTTCCATGGCTAGTCCGGTCATCGCGACTCACGATTAGTGGTACCGGTACACGCGGAATTAAATCTACTGCAGCTCAGTGTGGTGCCTTTTGGTGCGCAGCAACCACTGGAGTTGTAGCAGTGAACCGTGCAGAGATCAGCCAGTTGTGACATGCACAAACGCGGCAAAAACTTCTACGACATTTATATTATTCCCTTCTGTTCATACTAATGGTATCAACTATAAATACGAATACATCTAGTCCAAATATTTAACTAAATATATACAAATATAGATAAAACTGAGGCTATTATTATGAACCGGAGAGAGTACTTAAATTGCAAGAGACTACCGATTTGCAGCACAAGGGGTCTTTTTCTTCATAGATTTTTCATAACGAGAAGTAGGTCTAGCGTCATGATTGAACTTCACACCGAGATAGAAAGTGGTTCCTGCCAGGCAAAATCGGGGTGAAAACCTCGGAAATAGAATTGAATCGATAAATATTTTATTTTATTGAAAGAATTCTCAAAATTCAATCCACATGACATGTGTTATTTTACAATGACTCATGTTTGTACCATGAAATACGATTACCTACCTGATATGACATACGAGAAGTTTTTTTTTTCAAAGATCCACTATGATAATAAAAAAGATTTCTACATATACGATACAAAAACATATATTATAAGCAGATCCTGATATAGAGACAGAGTGAAAATACAATGGTTACCAGAAACAATAGACCCCTTGAATCATGCCAAAAAAAACTCAAGTAACTAAAGCAAACCGACAAACTTTTTAACCCTAGCATTAGTACTCGATGCACGAATAGGAGAATGGTCAAATGGTAGAGGACCTTAGAACGTACTAACGGATTATATAAATCGAAGGCTTAAAAGGTCCGGCTTTCCGCCAGTCTTGGGATGGGTCTCTTAGCTAGTTCAGCTTGACAAGATCTAACATTTGGCCTTCTTATGCACTAGAACCTTAATAAAGGATTAGCCGGAACAAAAATTCTGTTTTCTCTTCTGTTCCGATGGAAGGTTGTTTCATTTCTGTTTCTGTTTTCGGATTTTTTTTTTTATTTCAGTTTTGCAATATTTCGTTTCCGTATTTCTATGTCGTTTTTCGCAGAAAGTCAAAAAACTTCCGCTCCATATTTATCCCTACCCCTACCAGATGGTATGCTCCTTGTCAAATTTATCCGCTTCTGACACCAGAGTTTTTGAGACATTGATAAGTGCCGAGGAAGATTGAAAAATCCGTTTGAAACAGAGGAGAAGATACCGTTCTTCGCTTCATACGACCGGTCGATGTCATTTCCAGTAAAGAATTGGGCTTCCTGGACGGCATTGGGGGGTCAAAGCAATAAACTTGCTAGGCAGCCGGAACTCGGATGAATTGACACGACAGCGCACCAGCTACGCGTGCCGGCTTTTATTTTATACTCCCTCAGACCCATATTAGTTGACTTTAATTTAGATGTATCTAGAGTATCTCTTTTCGTTTCTTCTTTTCGTTATTGTTTATACTCCCTTCGTTTAGAAATATAAGATGTTTTAGTTAGAAAATATATCTAGACATCTTTTAGTGTCTAGATTTATTTAAACCTACACATTAAAAGTTGTCTAGATACATCTGCTTCACTAACCTAAAATATCTTATATTTTCAAACGGAGGGAGTACATGGCATGGATGTACGTACTTGAATTGCATTGGTGGTTCACATTAGGTATGATGCGGTGCCAGCATTATAGCACCTGAAGTTCTGTCTATGTAAGATTTGAAGCTTATTTAAAGATGAACATGCCGTTTAAAAAAAAGATGAACATAATGGGAGAATATTGTGCAAAATTACTAGGCATGCATCTTCGCCTGCGCTAAGCATGTGCATGTGATCCATTCCCTCATTGTCTCCACAACATCAGTACTATCAGAGCCTATGATGATGACTTGTACCCAGGGATTGAGCTAGTATGAGCCCATGTTTAAGAGCATGAGCTTCAACTGAAATCACGTCATCGACCACTTCAATTTTGGGATTGTATGCAACAAGAAAGTTGCCTGAAGCATCCCTTATCACAGCCCCAGATGTACCTCAAAGATAGCCTTCGTCGAAAGAAGCATCCACGTCAACATTGACATAATCATTCAAGGGGTTTATTTCAAGTCACCATTTTTCCTATGAGCTTTAGCCTGATAAGTAGATCTATAGTTTGTCATCAGCGCTATGATCGATCTAGCTGTTCTATCAGGTTGTTGCACATTTATTCTTTTTTTTTACGAAACCTAGTACAAACACAGACCCAGATCGTCCATGTATGAGTTGTTTGGAATAAAATCCCCTTCATTCTTGTAAATCTTGTGCTAAAATTTCTATCAATTGACTAAATTTAAATGGGATGAAAGGACTAGAACTTTTGTTGATTCAAGTCTTAACTTTGGCACACAACAGGGGTATGAATTCAGAGATGGTTTATAGGCTTAGAGTCTTACTACATTTTTTAATGTCCGATCACATGCAAAACACGTGAGACTGGTTTTTCGAAATCCCACCAGTGGATTGCAAATCCAAAATAATCTTATTGATTTCACAATTAAAAACTAAATGATGGTGGTTGTAGGTAGTTGTACATTTCTAAATGTGCAACTTGTGTACATTAAAAGGGAAACCAAATAGAACAATAGAAGAACTAGCTAATTCCAGATAAAATCATACATAATAGTTAAAATATATATTGATGCACTTTCAGTTCCACATTTTCGTATTGCGACGGGTATACAACCGAAAAACAAAAACGAGAAATGGACTGAAATCTAACTAAATTTTGGTCCACCGGGGAAAAAACTGAAATCAAAACCTTAGTTTATATTAGAATCTTGTAGTAGTGTTATAGAATGAGATGCATCTGGAAATAATGGTTTTAACGAGAAGTCACATACTTAATGAACTTGTCATAGGAGGCCAGCCTCGCTTGCTTCAGTAAAAGAAACATGCATGTCACAATGAAAAGCAACAATTACCGAACCCTCGGGTCACCATATGAATCTTTAACTTTGTATCCCAATTCAGGCGAACACTAAAAATTATTATTTTCTTTTTATGGATAGACTATAACTATAAAACAGTGAGTTGAGCTAAAGAAATAGTCGTTTTTGCTCAACCAAGAATGTAAATGTAGTCTTTGCATACCTAATAAGTGTATTGTAACTAACTAAACCAATACATGGAACTTCACAAAATCTAGATAGTTACTATTATAATTCAGACCTACATACGAGGCAAATGCCCAGAATTCTGAAAATCCCAAACCATGGCATGGCTTAGTGTCATATTCCTAAAACAACGGGCAGATCAACCATATAAGATAGAGGTCTAGCCATGTACTGAATTTCTATAGAACATGGCATGAGATAGTAATTGGGTACATACAATACACACACGCACTTGTGTTTTTCTGCATTTTATTTCACCTTACTCGTGACTCCATGATTTGCTATCCACATGACTTGTGACTTGATGCTCTCACCCAAGATCTTTATTGATAATAATGGTCGGGTGATATGTACTACAAACTTTACGAATGTGCATAAATGCATAAGTGCACCA
Organism: Avena insularis; assembly: GCA_023614405.1. Classification (NCBI taxonomy): domain Eukaryota; kingdom Viridiplantae; phylum Streptophyta; class Magnoliopsida; order Poales; family Poaceae; genus Avena; species Avena insularis. Next base: position 374,749,781 of record CM042691.1, on the reverse strand, counting down.
TAAATATCTTAAACAAAATGGCAAAAAAGTACTACCAGCAAACCTTTCGATACACGTACATCTAGGAGGGCCCGCTTGGCCATGAATACACTTTTGTTGTCTTTTTATACCAAGCCATGTTTGACTCTTTACTACTAGTCTTTATCAACCAAATATACAATAGTGAAGTGGCAACAACTGTAGCAACCAACGCGGAGCAAAAGAATGAGCTACTGAAAAGGTAGTAGATATGTGGAGTTAAGATGACTGAACGAATAAGTAAAAGCCCATAGATTTTTTTAAAGTATATCTTGCTTAAGAATAGGAGGCATTGCATGAAATTGATAGGGAAACAGATAGAACAATATCATTCTGATGCATTGGCTTCTTACCAGTTTTCCCGCTGGAAGTCTACATCTCTTCCTATTAACAACAATTTTCCTTCACAACTCATCCCATTCATTCCCTAGCGGTGCATGAAAATCCAGTTCAAGGACCCGATCGTCCATGTATGAGTTGTTTGGAATAAAATCCCCTTCATTCTTGTAAATCTTGTGCTAAAATTTCTCTCAATTGACTAAATTTAAATGGGATGAAAGGACTAGAACTTTTGTTGATTCGAGTCTTAACTTTGGCACACAGCAGGAGTATGAATTCAGAGATGGTTTATAGGCTTAGAGTCTTACTACATTTTTTAATGTCCGGTCACATGCAAAACACGTGAGACTGGTTTTTCAAAATCCCACCGGTGGATTGCAAATCCAAAATAATCTTATCGATTTCACAATTAAAAACTAAATGATGGTGGTTGTAGGTAGTTGTACATTTCTAAATGTGCAACTTTTGTACATTAAAAGGGAAACCAAATAGAACAATAGAAGAACTAGCTAATTCCAGATAAAATCATACATAAAAGTTAAAATAAATATTGATGCACTTTCAGTTCCACATTTTCGTATTGCGACGGGTATACAACCAAAAAACAAAAACGAGAAATGAACTAAAATCTAACTAAATTTTGGTCCACCGGGTGAAAAAACTGAAATGAACTAGCCGACTAGTCAAAATCAAAACCTTAGTTTATATTAGAATCTTGCGGTAGTTTTATAGAAGGAGATGCATCTGGAAATAATGGTTTCAACATGAAGTCACATACTTAATGAACTTGTCATAGGAGGCCAGCCTCGCTTGTTTCAGTAAAAGAAACATGTATGTCACAATGAAAAGCAACAACTACCAAACCCTCGGGTCACCATATGAATCTTTAACTTTGTATCCCAACTCAGGCGGACACTAAAAATTATTATTTTCTTTTTATGGATAGACTATAACTATAAAACAGTGAGTTGAGCTAAAGAAATAGTCGTTTTTGCTCAACCAAGAATGTAAATGTAGTCTTCGCATACCTAATAAGTGTATTGTAACTAACTAAACCAATACATGGCACTTCACAAAATCCAGATAGTTACAATTATAATTCAGACCTACATATGAGGCTAATGCCCAGAATTCTGAAAATCCCAAACCATGGCATGTCTTAGTGTCATATTCCTAAAACAACGGGGCAGATCAACCATATAACATAGAGGTCTAGCCATGTACTGAATTTCTATAGAACATGGCATGAGATAGTAATTGCCTACATACAATACACACGAGCACTTATGGTTCCTGCATTTTATTTCACCTTACCCGTGACTCCATGATTTGCTATCCACATGACTTGTGACTTGATGCTCTCACCCAAGCTTTATTGATAATAATGGTCGGGTGATATATACAAGCTCTGCGAATGTGCACAAATGAATAAGTGCACCATAAATATCTTAAACAAACCGGCAAAAAAGTACCACCAGCAAACCTTTCGATACGCGTACATCTAGGAGGTCCGCTCGGCCATGAATACACTTTTGTTGTCTTTTTATACCAAGCCTTGTTTGACTCTCTGCTACTACTCTTCATCAACCAAATATATAATAGTAAAGTGGCAACAACGGTAGCAACCAACGCGGAGCAAAAGAATGGGCTACTGAAAAGTTAGTAGTGCGGAGTTAAGATGACTGAACGAATGAGTAAGAGCCCACAGATTTTTGTGAAGTATCTTGCTTAAGAATAGGAGGCATTGCAGGAAATTGATAGGGAAAAGTATGGAACAATATCATTCTGATGCATTGGCTTCTTACCAACTTTTCTGTTGGAAGTTCATATCTCTTCCTATTAACAACAATTTTTCTTCACGAATTATCCCATTCCTTTCCTAGTAGGTGCATGACAATCCGGTTGAAGGGCCCAGATCGTCTAAATGGGATGAAAAGACTAGGACTTATGTTGATTCGAGTCTTAACTTTGTCAAAACATTACTACTACTGCATGAGTATCTACAAAGTCGAGTTAACTAATTAATTTGGGGGAGAGGGAATACAAAGTATGCTGTGTAATTTTGTACTACTATGTTCTCCCATCATGTTTATCTGAACACGTTTCGAATCTTATGTGAGACGAGACTTTAGGTACTGTAATGCTGACATGGCACCATACGTGGTGTGAACCACCAATGCGACGACGCAAGTACGTATATGCATGCAATGTGGGACCCATAACACGCAGAAGAAACCAAAAGAGAAACAAAATAAAAGTAGGCACGACACGGCTGGGTTTTTTTTTTTAACAGAAACGGTTCCGAAGGACCTGGTGCTATCATTCATTCCAAAGCGGTGGCATACAAATTACAAAAAGGGACATAAAGAAAAAGAAAAATACACACAGGTCCCTGCAATAAGCACAACAGTCCTTAGAAAGAGTCAAAGAAACGCAATCAAGGACTTGAGCTCCAACACCACCGCGCTGAGCGCCGTCGTTGTCATCCTCACGATCGCCGGGGACGAAACCACCTGGGATCGAGAGGAGGGAGCCAACAACGACAACGCCATCAAGCCTCCGGAATGGCAACTTGGCCTGGAGGTTAATGAGGATCCCGAAACATCGGCCGGAGCTGAGTATAGCCGACGCCGAAGGGAGGGAAGGCTGCCCTATAGCCATGGATTCCGGCGCGAGGACGACAAACGGCCGTCGAAGAAACGCCAGATAGTAACTCCCCGAAGATTGGAGCAGCTTCCAATCAGCATCAGGTGACGACGGCGAAGAAGCCGTCGGAGGATTGCTCCAATCGGACGCAGCACCAGCGTCCCCCTTACATGGTGCTCCAGATCTGCAGCGAACAAAGGTTCTTCTTCTCCTCCCCTTGTTCCGGATCCGAAAGCTGCGGCAGCAGCCAACCAATCTGCAAGCGCTATCTGTGCGCCGCAGTCATCCAAACCGACGAGGAAATGCCTAACCCGCCGCCCAACCCCAACCCACAGGACAGAAACGGCGAAAACGGTGGAAACGGCGAAGACGGGGAAAACAGGGGCCACCTCATCCAACTTAGCAAAGAAGGATGGGTCGAAGCACGCCGCGTCGTCGCAGGCGAAATAGTCCTACCTCTGGACTCCCCACGTGATCTGCTGAGGGCATACCACTACCTCCTCATCAAGGAGCACAAGAAGCAAGTCAAGATGCAGGAGACGCTCGACAAACGCAAGCAAGCGGCCTCTGAGTCCAGTGCGCGACAAGCTGCGCTCTTCGCCATGGGACCCGGCTCTAGCACAAACGGAAACCAGGGAAACAAGCACCGCTCTCGGGTGGAAAACATGGACCCGAAGGAGCAGCGTGACGTGACCCGAACTCTCCACACATCGTTCATGGATATGGACGCCGACGGCAACATCATCTCGAAGACGCCACAAGCTGCGATCATGGCAGCCACTGCGTATCTCGCGGCTCACCCACCTCCGGAGGGGGACCCGAAAAGGGCCATGCATAGGTCCGCACTTACCGGACTAGGACTAATTGGAGCTGCGCTCCACGAAGACGCTCCTACGGAGCCGAAGAAGAAAGCTCCGGCCAGGCGCGACCGGAGCCCCACTCCCTCATCCGAAGATGAAGAGGAACACGATCTTCCTCGAAGGAAGAAGAGTTCGCACCGCCATAAACACGACTACGACGCCAGAGACAAGCTCACACAGCGCAAGATCGACAAAGCACGCGCCAAACGTGCATGCTCGTCTGAATCTGAGATGGATGAAGACGAAGGAGAACTCTGCGGGGCTCGATGCTTCAGCAGATCCATCTGGCGAACACAGATGCCACGCAACTTCAAGCTTCCTTCGGATACTCCGAAGTTCAACGGCACGCAAGATCCAAAGTCCTGGCTCAGTGACCATCTGTCATCCGTCAAGCTTCACGGAGGCAACAAAGAAACCGCCATGCAATGCCTTCACCGCAGCTAACAAAGCGGACGACGGTCCGCTTAGCAGCCACCATCAGGATCCATCCGGTTAGAGGAGCTCGCATAGCTTCATCCGAAACTTCAAAGGCACCAGCAAGAGGCCCGCCAATTGAAGAATTGCGAGCGCACTCGTGAGAACGGGTGAATCTATTCGCCAGTACATACTACGCGGGTCTACAACCAAGAACTCCGCAGCACACATCTCCGAAGAAAGGGCCATCGACGCCTTCAGGGACGGCGTCAAACACCCAGACTTCAAGGAGAAACTTGGACGTGTAAAGCCCAAGACACTCGACCAGCTCATGGAAATCGCCAATGATAGACGGGCGAAGATTGCATCCGGGCGCGCAATCAGATGAAGAGGACGACTACGGACGAAGACGCTTAACGCCGCAGAAGAGGAGATCGCGTCTACGAGGACCGCGACGGACCCGACATGGTCGCGGCTACGCCGACCGCCGTAATGACAACAGCCGCAATGGAGGATACCGCAGCGAAACTTTCGCGACAACGGACGACCAACGCAGCCATGGCAACGCCGCGACATGAACGGACCCTCAAGATTCGACAAACTTTCGGGTCCATGCACCATCCACTTCTACATCGACAAACAAGATGGCAAAAGAAAGCTAGCCACATGCTCAAGGATCGCTGCGAGTTCCGAAACTCAATGAAGGCATGATGCGATGAGGCAACAAGCTCCAATCCCTGCTCGAAACACACTGCGCCAGTGAAATAGCACACGAGCTCCTCCGCGCCACCTATTGGATGCCCAAATCAAACAATGCACCAAGAAACAACGCCGGTCGCATACCCCCACCAAAAGGAGCACTCAATATGATACGTAAGGACGCCCACAAATAGGGTGCGTAAGAAAATCACCCGACAAATCAACTTGGCCGTGGCAACTCCGCTGCAATCCTCGAGTACCTCGGCGGATCGAGTCCTGCATCACATTCACTCGCGCGGATCACCTTGCCGGATCCTCGCCCAGTCATCTGCCACAGTGCCGGAGGCGCAGATCGGAGGCTTCGAGATGAGTCGCGCGTCTTCATGGACGGCGGCAGGCATCAACCTAATGTTCGCAAGCACTCTAGCAGCTATGCGAATCCCGCAATGCACTGGAACAATCGGACACAACGTTCCACGGCATTGTCCTGTGGAAGGGCATCTTCCCCCGGGCAAAATAGGGCTCGACGTCATCTTCGAAGCCGACAACTTTCGGCAGAGCGCCTAGAATTGAAGTGGTGGATCGCCATCGCAATACCATGCCATCCTCGACGTGTAGCATTCGCAAGGTTCCCGTCAGCCCCACACCACGCATACCTACTACTCAAGATGCCGGGACCAAGGCGTCATCACGCCACGGAGCTTCACCCGACGGACCAATGCGACAGGATTTCAACAAAATCTCCGCTTCGGCATGCAAGACGAGCTTGCAAGGCTCGCGAGGTGATGGACAATGGGCTACCCTACCACAAAGCGTAACGCACCGACATGTCTTTCGACTCCACCATCAACACCAAGAAGGTGCAAGTCCATCCAACGGATGCCAAGACGGCGCTGATCGCCAACGACCTCAAGATCAAGATAGAAGGCGCTTCGTCAATTCCTCCGTGAGCACTGGAAATTACCTGGTGTCCTGCGGACATGCCAGAGTTCCTGTGGAATTCGCCGAGCACGCACTCAATGTCTTCCTGCATACCAAGCCGCCAAGCGGTCCATCCAAGACCGCCGAGCCACGAGCCGAAGCTATCGGCAAGGAGATCAACAGATTACTCGCAGCAGACTTTATCCGGGAAATCAAGGAAAGCGAGTGGCTGGCAAACACGGTGATGGTCCCGAAGAAGGACACGGACATCCTCCGGATGTGCGTGGACTTCACGTCACTAAATAAACACTGCCCTAAGGACCACTTCCCTCTTCCTCGGATCGACCAGATCATCGATTCGACTGCAGGTTGTGAGAAACTCTCCTTCCTCGACGCCTACTCAAGCTATAACCAGATTCGACTCAAGGTCGAAGATCACGAGAAAACGGCGTTCATCACACCGTTCGGAGTATACTGCTACAACACAATGCCCTTCGGGCTAAAGAACGTGGGTGCCACGTACCAGCGATGCATGCAGGCCTGCCTCAAGGACCAGATCGGTCGCAACGTCCAAGTCTATGTCGACGACATAGTCATAAAAACCAAGGAGGCAAGAACACTTATCGACGATCTCCGCGAGACGTTCGACAACCTCGATCGCTACAGGATCAAGCTCAATCCAGAAAAGTGCGCCTTCGGCGTCCCCACGGGTCAGCTGCTCGGGTATTTCATCTCTCAACGAGGGATCGAAGCGAACCCGAAGAAAATCAAAGCTATCATGACAATGGAGAAGCCGAAAAACCTCAAGGGCGTTTCAAAGCGGTAGCGGCACTAAGCGTGTTCATCACCGCATGGGCGAAGGCCCTACCATTTTACCGGTGCGCAAGAAGGCGTAAGTTCGAGTGGACACCGAAGCCAACGACGATTCAAAGCCTCAGCGGCTCCTTCCACCTCGCCCATTTTGGTCACGCCAAAAGAGCGCGAGCCCTCATTCTTGTACATAGCAGCCACACACCGTGGTCAAGATAAGACTCGTGGTCGAACGACCGAAGAAGGCAAGACCCACGGGTACAACGCCCAATTTACTACCTCGGCGAGGTTCTCACTCCAACAAAACAGCGGTACCGCACTACGTGGAAGCTGGCACGGCGTGTTCATGACGGCTCGACGACCGAGCCACTACTTCCGTGAGCATCGGTGATGGTCGCAACGAGGCACCCTAAACAGCATCCTGAATAACCCGGAGGCCATAGGACGCGGGTACTAGGGGCATTGAACTATCACCCTGGACATCATCTACGAAGCGACACACAATCAAATCTCAAGTCCTTCCGGACTTCCGGTGCCTTGGATGGAGCTGCAGTGCCGACACCCCGCATATGTCGCAGATCTGGACAATGCATTTTGACGGCTCCAAACGCGGCCGAGCAGGGCAGGAGTCATACTAACCTCCCCAAGGTGACAAGATGAAGTACGCCCTTCGGATGAAATTGAGCCTCCAACAACGAGGTCAATACGAAGCCCTCATCCATGGCATGAAGATGGCAAAATATGTGGCGAACGCGCTGGTCATCTACGGTGACTCCAACCTTGTCGACACCGACGATGAATGAGTGCGACGACACGCCGAAAACATGATCGTATCACAAGGCTATACAACGCACTCGAAGGAGAATTCGACGGCTGCGAACTTCGGCACGTTGGAAGAGAGAGCAACGAGGAGGCCGATAGACTCGCCAACATCGGCTCCACTTGTGCAAAGGTACCACCAGGTGTGTTTCTCGAACAGATCTGCGTGCCATCCATCAAGCGGAAATTTCCCAAGGGATCACCCGAAGAAGCAGAACACTCGGGGGCTACGCCACCCGAAGGTCATGAAGGACCAGAAAAGTTGGATACCGAAGTTGCCATGGTCAACCTGATGCAGGTCATGGCAGTCGAAGAAACTTGGACACGCCCATACCTCCAGTTCCTGATTAACGGAGAATTGCTAGACAGCCCGACAGATGCCCGACGCATATCTCGTCGGTCAAAAGCCTTCACCATCATCAACAGCGAGTTGTATAAACGCAGCATTACGGGCGTACTACAACGGTGCGTCACCATCAACGACGGCAAAGCCATACTCCAAGATATACACGAGGGCATCTGCGGTCACCATGCAGGCAGCCGCTCCCTCGTTGCCAAAGCTCTGCGAGCAGGATTCTACTGGCCAACGGCCATGAGCGACGCGAAAGACATCGTCCGAAGATGCAACGGGTGCCAACGGTTCGCCGACAAACCGCACGCACCTGGGTCCGAACTGCGACCCATACCCATAGCCTGGCCTTTTGCCCAATGGGGCCTTGACATGATCGGCAAACTGCCAAAATCCTCGAAGGAGGACACGTCTTCCTCCCGGTCGCGATCGACAAATTCACCAAGTGGATCGAAGCCATACCACCAACCGTAAGGGCAAACCGCCAAGTTCTTCAATCCATTGTCTACAGGTTTGGCGTACCGCACAAAGATCATCACCGACAACGGATCGAACTTCATCTCCAAGAATTCCGTGACTTCGCGAAGGCCTCGGATCAATATCACGTATGCCTCAAAGGGCACACCCGCAAACAAACGGGCAAGTGGAAAAGGCCAACGCCTAATCGGGCGCCGCATCAAGAAGCGCCTCATGAGCTCACTCGAGCACAAAGCTGGAAATCGGACGAAAGAGCTACCGTCGTCTGTGGAGTTTACGGACCACGCCAAACAGCTCCACCGGCCACACACCGTTCTTCATGGTACACGAGGCAAGGTTACCGGGCGGCACGCCATCGCTCCACGAGTCATCGCCATAAGCCGAATCCACGGTCAAGACTCGAAGATGTCGACACACTCGACGAAGCACGGGATATAGCAGCAGCTAGATCAGCGGTGCACCAGCAAAGTCTCCGCAACTACCACAGCCGCCGGCTGCGCCCAAGGTCCTTCGTCGAAGGAGACCTCGTCTTGCGACTTAAGCAAAAGCGACCGAATAAACTCGAATCACCATGGGAAGGACCCTATGCCATCACCGAAGTCATCCCAGGTGGCGCCTATCGCCTCAAGCACGTGGAGTCTAGAGTCGCATACTCCAACCCATAGAACATCTCGCACCTGCGACGATTCTACCCATAGCAATGTACCCCCTTTTACTTTCAATAAGGCTTACAGCCAAGGCTACTCAGCCGAACCATATACCTCCTCCATTACGATACAAATAAAGCTAAGTACCTCGCCCCCAACCCTCGGTTGACTATTTTCTGCAACTTTACTACATGCTACATATGCACTCGGGGGCTCCCCCCACCTCACGATTTCATCGACTGAGGACAAAACATGTACACCTGAGTAGCTGACCACGTCAGGCAAACGAAAAGGACACGTACTAAATCAAAGCACTTCGTGCTCGCAAACAAGCAAACCTTTACAACAAAGGGCACATACACGCCCAGCCGCAATATACAAATTTTACATCTATCTGTTTATTTTCAGGTCCTACCTATTCTGAAGAGTAACCTGAGCACGCTGCTCAAACAAATCTACAATTTGTTCGGCATACTGCCTTACAGCCGCGTAATGCGGACGCATATTCCACTCGCCACCATCTGGTCGAGGAGGTGGCCGCCACAAAGCAGCAGCCAAATCTACATCAGGGCGGTGCACCCTCACAAGAGACAAGGCAGCCTTCACCCCTGCGACGAGCTGCTGCCGCACCAGCTCCTTGACATCGCTGGCACTCCGAAACTTCGTTAGAAGACCTACAAGGGTTGTTGGCACGGCATCCAACGGAAACATGACGTGCAGCACCGAGGAAAGCGATGTCTGCACCTGGCGGAGCACCCGCGAAACCTGGTAGACACGATCCTGCACCGTCGCCAGAACTATGGCGCGATCACGATCCATCCAGAAGAAGCCGCCTCCATGTCCTGTTGAGTCAAGCAATTGACTCGAACAGCAATACGCCCTTTTCTTCCTCGAGCAAGATTGGCACCGCGACAACCGCACAAAACAAGAGTAAGGCCAGCAGGCTCACCAAGAACCGAGCTATAGCCGAAATAAGGATCAACTTACATTGCTCGGACTCCGACCCAGCTCCGCCATCAAATACTCCTCTCTGGCTGCACCATGGTCCGCTTTGGATTTCCAAACGCCGACGACCACAGAACCCAAGCAAATCTCTTTCCAAGCTGCGACGCGATCTCAAGAAAAGCGAGCTGCGAGGAATCATCAATGATGCTCGCAAGGGCCTTTCGGATGAAGTGTCAACTGGTCAAGACCAAGGAACCTATAGCAGCAGTAAAAGAAGGCACACAGACATTCAGCCAAGGATAGAGCACAACTCGGAGGAATTCATTAAAGTATATAAGGCCACTACATAGCACAAGGATGGTACTACAAAAGATATTTACAACAAAAATAGACTACAAACTACCCTACGTCTACTATGCCTAAGGCGGAGGACACTGAGTCGCCTCAGAACTAGACTGCCTTGCTTTGGCCTTGCCCTGCTGCCGCAATGCATACTCAGACAGCAAGTCAATGAGCTTGGGCCCATATCGTCTGCAGCGAGCGGAGTAGGCGGTGAAGGCTACCTCGGATCCATCCGCAGCTGTAGGCATCCGAGAAGTAATCTGGGGCAGGTCCAGCTCCACCCCAGCCGCCATGGCCATCGCCAGCCCGACGGACGCGCCGATGCCCTTCTGCGCTTTACGCCTTATCACAGCGTCGGCTGACAGAGCCTCTGCCAGGGCATCCACATCTTCAAGGGATGCACCCTTCGGGAAGAGCTCCTGGTAGAAGCGACCAAGGACCTCTTTCGCTTTGGCGAGGGGGTTGACGACGGTGCTGCAGCGGTCTTCGACCGCTATAGTGGCATCATCTAGAGCACTCCCGTGCTCTAGAGCACCACGGTCGAACTTGATGCCTGCGGCATCTGAGACAAAAAAGAAGGAAACATGAAGAAAGGCAACATAGAAGAAGATCCGTAGAAAAAGGAGCAAGTACAAAAGCTAACGCTCACCCGAAATAGCCTTGGCAGCAGCCATGAGCTTCTCATACACCTTTTTTCACGGCAGCAACGGTGGCCAGCTGCTCCACGATCCATGACCTCTGCTGCAGACGCTCTTTCGCTTTACGCTTCGTCGGCTCTAGCTCAAAGGCGCTCTCGTGATCAGCGGCCTTCTGCTCCGATTGGCCAAGGCTCTTCTTCAGAGCATCGACCTCACGGAGAGAGTCGTTATGCTCCTCTGCATTTACAATAAGCAAGTGTCAAAGAACAGGACCAGGATAAGCAAGAGAAGTACTACAAGGCAGACGAATACCTTGAAGCTGCCGCAATTTCGCCTCCAGCGTCAGGAGTTCCTCCACCAGCCGCTTGGCCTCTTGCACAAAAGGCTGCAGCAACAGGCAATAGTAGTAAGAGCAGGACTTGGGGGCTACGCCCAACACAAAGAAGCATTAAACAACATCAGCATACGAAGACACTCGGGGCTCCCCCCGTAACATCAAGCAGAAAACTTACGTGCTCGGCGAACTCAGCAGCCCGCCTGCGAAATTCTCGAGGCGAACCACCACGGCCTCTCACAGACAGGAGGCAGGCGCAGCGTCACAGAAGTTGCCACCGTCGAGGAGGAGGCGACGCAATGTTCGACTCCCCATCATCTCGCACCATCCCTAGAGCCTGGAGGATTGCCTGCACACGAACCAATCAAAACAGTGCAAAATAACAAGGAACAAAGGACACCAAGGGCAACAAGAAAACTTACGAGCCCAACACGCTCAGGTCGAAGATAGGAGAAGCCCTTCGGGCCCTCTTCTCCTCCTTCTTTTCTTCCCCCTTCTCCTCCTTTTCTTCCTTCTTCCGCTTTGCTGGCGGGTGCGGAGCAACAGCCCGCACAGGAATGGCAGGAAGGGGAGAGGAAGAACCCCCATGAACATCATCATGACGCTCAAGACCCAGAGGATTTCTGGGAGTCGGAGGAGTCGAGGCATCTGACGACTCGCTAGAGCTCCGTGATCGTTCGCACAAATGGTCCTCGCTAGATTTGTCGGCATCCTCCGCTGGGGATCGCGCTGACGGTAGCTCGAACACAGAATCCACCACTTCATTATCCGGGGCATTCGGATACCTCTCGGGCAACGGTGGTGCCATGCCCGGCACTTTGAAGCTCTGCAAAAGGAAAAGGAACTTTGTTAGCAAACAAAGGAAAAAGTACACAGCTGACAAAAACAAAAGGGAAGCACTACGTGCGCAAATCTACACCTTCGGTACGACCAACATCGAAGAAAAGGGAGGAGTCAGCGACTTCCCCGGGATTTCTTCGTCGGCCTTGAACTTCAACAGCGCGCGAAGAGCCTTGTCAAGTTCCACCTCGGAGATCTTCTCACTCGAAACCCTCGTCGGATCACGGCGCCCAGAGTAAAGGAACATCGGGTGCGCCCTCGCTTGGAGAGGTTGCACCCGACGCTCAAGAAACGTCCGGATGATGTCGACACCATTCACCTCCTTCTCAGGAATCATTTGGAGATCCTCCACACGACGGTACAGGGCCTCTATCTCCGCCACCTCACCGTCTAAGATTTGATTTTTCCAGGATCTTTTCTTCTCAATCAATTGGGAGGGGTCAAAAGGAACGAGACCAAAATCTTGCCCAGGCAGTACGGAGTCACGGATGTAAAACCATTTCCTCCGCCAGTACTGGACAGATTCGGACATGGAAAAGGAAAAGAATTGCACATTGGGACTGAGAGATGATGAAACCCCCAATGGGATACACACCATCGACAGATCGCTTCTTCACGGAATAAAGCTTAGGAAGAGGCCAAAATGCGCTCAATGCCAAGCCAACACTGCAGCGTGATAAAACACGCAATGTGGAGAAGGGAGTTGGGAGATGATGATGGAGTTGAACCCCATAGAAAAAGAGTCCACGAAGGAAGTCATGGACCGGAAAAGAAAACCCGCGAATCATGAAGGCAACAAACATAACCCGATACCCAGATGGGGGACGGGGGATTACCTCATTGCCGGGGAGTCTCACGGCCGTCGTGTCTTGCGGGATCAGCTCGCCACAGCTTATGGAGATCGCTCTCCCGCGTTTCTGATCGCCGCCAGCCACCATCGGTGACGCGAGCAGTGGCGGTTCCCTTCTTGACTCCGGCGGCGCTGGTCCCAACTGCAGATGAGGACTTCTTTGTTTTCTCCATGGCGCTACGGCGGTGGTGGCGTTGCCAACGAAGAAAGACAAAGGAAATGTGGAGGAAATTCTCAGCGCGCCGCAAGAATAGCTCAAGAACGAGGGGGCAGTGAATAGATGAACTGCTGCAGTGAAAAACAAACCACGATTTCACCAGGGATCATAACAACGAAGACGACGCACGCTGGCCGTCCATCGAGAAGACCTAACGCCAACGGTAGATCTGGCCGTACACGTGTCAGCACCAGAATGAATCGTCGATACCACGCCGTCCACTACGTGCGGAAATCGAGGAGACGCCGTAATCATCTCCACGCCGCGCATGACCGGTCAATTCAAAGTCAGCAAGTGGGACCCACGCTTCGTCCAGTCAAGTCATCTCTGGCGTAGCAGACGCTTGAGATCATCAATCGTAAGCACTGACGTCATCAAAAGCTATACTAGCACCACTTCGGCTTCACAGCTAAAAGTACTCACTCGAATCTACGATTCGACTAAATACTTGGGGACTACTCCTATCAGGAGCGTTGGTCGCGCACCCGATGTACTTCCCGGGTCAATGATGCATACCAGATTTCCTACTACAGTTGCATGATACAAGACTCGAGTCTCTGCCCGAGTCTACGACTCCGCCAGACACTCGGGGGATACTCCAAACTGGAGCGATGGTCGTTCACACACAAGATCTTCGAGTCCTACGCCGAGTCTACGACTCCACTACGGACTCGGGGGCTACTCCCATAGGGAGGATGGATTTAAGGATCCGAAAATTTTCGAGTCCTGCGGACCTAATGATTGAAACAATGCTTGAACTAAAAGTCTCCGTTCGAGTCTACGACTCGAACAGACACTTGGGGGCTACTCCCATAGGGAGCGCTGGTCGCGCACCCTATGAAATCTTCGACTGCGATCTTCGGATCGACGCAAAAACTTTTGGCAACTCTGCCCCAACAAAACGCTAAGTGAGCGACAATCTCCTTGGCCACCCGAAGCACCTCCGAGGTGATAAATGTTCGGATGCTGCGTCTGCGACGCAAAGATAAGACCTACATATATCATCTGATGGCCTGGCAACGCACACAACTGCGCTCTGCTAGTCAAAATCCGTGCCAGCAGGTGCGATGAAAAATTCCGACGGACGCGTTGGGTACAACAATTAAATTCACTGGAATTCCACTCCTGTAAGTCCTCCGCGGCCTGAGTTGAATTACGCCAGCATATGTTCCAGTTTCGAGTTGAGGGACTCGAACCTGAAGAAGATCGTGTTGTTTTGTCCTAAGACGCTTAATCGACCCGATCGATCCGTCGGGTGAGTCGTGCACACGCATCAACAATCCCTACACTTTTCTCTTGAAAACAGAGTTGCACCGAAGGATTGAAGAGTCATCACCGAATCTACGATTCAACCGAACACTTTCGGGGCTCTTGACATGGTTATACCCTACGGCACGTAACTTCAAAGATACCTAGTCCAGCCCAAGGAAGGCCCACGGCAGACATACGCTGGCCCATGAAGATTTTCGGGTGGCCAAGGCCCATGACGTCTTCAGATCCTTGGAGAGCAAGACTAGAGGAGATAAGGAATTCAAAGGGGTAAAACCCTAGAACTTGTAACCGACTAGGACTACGCCTGAGACCTGCCTAAGTCTATATAAAGGCCAGGAGGGCACGTCCTAGGACAACTCGACTCATACTTTCGCACACGCATCCACGCCAGATCGAATCTGACCTCAGAACCTTCGGGTTCGCCAGTAATCAAAGAGCGCAAGCGGAGTAGGGTTTTCCCTCGGGCGAACAGGTAAATCTCGTGTCCCCTGGTTGCTTGTCTGTTAACCGTGCCACGATCTCCAGCATCCCCATCTTCTCCAAAACCCAAGTCCATAACAATGGGCATTGACGAGATTAAACCTCGTCATCGCCTCCACGGCCGGCCGGAGGAAGAGACTCACCAGAATCCCCGAAGAACTGAAGAACACCCACCATAACTCCGATTCAGACAGAACCGCAGCGGCCTGCTCCCTCCCCTCGCCACCGAGGCCGGCCAGAGGGTGCCCGCTCGTGATTCCCGTCCTCCACAGGAGATGGTGGCCGCATCTGGCTTTATTGGAAATAGCGGTTGTTCTCTCCTCCGTCGCCAACTCCCACCAGAGAAGCGAGCTCAAGAGGAAGAAGAACCCTAGAGCCAAGATCCAGCCAGAAGGACCTCGACTTCCGCTCCTAACAACGGGCAAAGAGCCCACCGGCACAAGGCCTAAACACCTACTACTAGTACTATATAATCGCTGGCCATCCTCACGCCTCTCCGGGCGAGGCCGCCGAAGAGGAAGGAGGGAGGCGCTGGGGCCACGCGGCCGACTCTCAAGGGGGAAGAAGACGCGTGCCTCTCGTTTCGTGCGAGGGAGGACACGAGAAGCAACCTACGACACGGCTGGTGAACACCGAGTTCCGGCTGCCTGGTTGCGAATTGATTGCTGTGAGTCCCAAACACCAGCCGGGAAGCAGATCACCCCTCTCCGGCCCACCACACAAGCTCCATGTTTCCGATAATAAAAAGGTGTCCGTCGCCGGCGCCGGCGCTAGTGCCGGCGCACCTCCCATCAGATCTACTGCCACCACGAACGTGGATGAGTGGCCGGGTCAACGTTTCCGAGTCAATGCTGTGCCGCTGCTACTGGTGCATGAAGCACATTGTTGTCATAAAATTCATGTCCCTTTCTTCACCACATCCACAGCAGACGGGTCAGCATCTTAACTGCACGAAATTTTCAACCGAGTTGGCATCAAAGAACGACGTCGTACGGTGAACCAGCTGCACGCCACCAGCCCCATTCCCTGCTCTCACTCTATATATCTACACACGGGCTAGACCATTAAGACTGATAAGACATTCAGAGTGAACATACGTGCGTGCGTCTTCCATCGATTTTCAGAAGAGATCCTAGACGAATGCACGTTTGACCGATCGATTGCCCCCAACTTCTTCACGGTTGTTGTCGTCGTGCTCGTCGCCACAACCTTATTACTCTATAGCTTAATCGTGAGAAAAAGAAAGCCCTCTCAGCGATCTTGTCGGACGTCCTGCCGCTACATGTGGGCCTGCTCTGGAACTCATGGACAGCTGCCCGACGCTTTTTTCTAATCCGCTCGAGTCGCAGAGGAGGGGGCAGCCAGAGCCAGCAGCGGAGCGAGATGGACCAGCGCTGCCGCCTCCCACCAGAAAAGCTGCGCCAAACAAAACCCTAGCCCTTACACGGCGCCCAGATCCGGTGCTTCCCTGCGATGACGGACGCTCCGGAGGCGAGCCGCAAGGCGGAGGAGGAGGGGAGGCCGCGGACGAGAGGGACGGGGACAACAACGACCAGACATCGGAGGACGAGGGCACGGCGGAATACCACCGCGGCGGCTAGCACACCGTCCGCCCCGGTGACTCCTTCAAGCATGGCGCCTACGTTGTGCAGTCCAAGATCGGCTAGGGCCACTTCTCCACCGCCTGGCTCAACTAGGACACCGCCCACTCCGTATGTGCTAATCCTCTTGTCCTCAAATCTCATGTTGAATCACCCTACTGCTTCTAGGATTCGCGATGGTATGCGAGGAAATATCAATCTGTTTGCCCCCGCGTCTTAGGGTTTCTGCCTGCCGTCCGCCGCCACCCGCCCAACTACAGCCGCAGCCCTACCCTGTGCATCTCCACCACCTGCACCTTCTCATGTTCAACCGCTTCTTGTCCTAGGGTTTCCGGCCTGCCGTCCGCCACCACCCGCCCAACTACAGCCACCTTGGTGCCACTGTCAGATGCACCACCGCTGGCAGGAGGTTTTCAGGCACGCGCTGCTGCTCATTTTTTGGTCGTTCGTGAGTGAACGGGATGGATGTGAAGGCGACATAGGACAGGTAAATGATTTTGGAAAAAGACAGATTAGGGTAGTTCAGAATTTGGGCAATGGAGGTCCGGCTTGGGGCTGTACCAATAATATTAGTGATCATTTAAGTACTCAGTTGTTATTGTCTTTAGTTATCAAGAATAGTTCTAAATGATGTGTACGTACAATCTGTACCATGACTCATAGCTTGTGATATTGGTTGTTGATTACACAGTGCATCGGCATGTTTTTATAGTATGCTAATCTCTACTGAAAACTTTGTCCTGTTTATATCAGTTTTACTTCCTTCGTTTCATCTAGGTTTTTTTGGAGAACAGATAACTTAAATATTATTTTATAGTGCTAACAGTCTAGGAAATGCAGCTTCTTTGGTAAAAAAAAAGAGTCCATGTAAAAGATACGTCCCTGTCAATTTTTTCTTATGATTGGCAATATTAATATGGACTTATGCGTTTTTGTGTTGACATATTAAAGAAATAAGCGCTGCCGATTTTTCAGGATCTCAACTAGGCAACTGATTGGAATATCCAAAACTACATGATCAACTTATTTGGTGGTTATCCTATTTACAATTTCAGTAACTTTTAAAATGGAATCTGATCTTGAGCTGCACGGAGAAGCATAAAGACAACGATGAATGATGATGCAAGAGGAATGTATGAGGTGCATATTAAATGGTATTTTATTCTCATCTTTTACTTCCTTTTTCCTATCGGATGGAGCATCCTGAAGTTGTCCCTAGAGGTTTAGTGGAAGGACCTAAGGAGTTCACTAATCTTCAAAAGCAGCCAGAATCTTACTCTACTGTATGGCGTTTATTAAGAGACAAGTAGATATGAGGTGTCAGGAGAACAAACTCTCTGTAATGTTACTTCTTAGTTTTTTGTGTATGATTTATGAAACCCACGAGAAACAACGTCCTAAGATTGTTCATATGTTACTCTAATTAGACAAGTTTAGTGTTTATTATGTTCAAGTGGGACTTATGCAACCAACGAGGCAATGAATGTGTCTCCCACCAGATCCACCTCTAGCGTTTCTACGCCATCATCTTCTCCAGTAGATGACCCTGTACGTTGTTGGTTTCCTTATGACACATTCAACCATCTGATTTCAGCCAGTAGCTGATTGTTTCTTATTTCTCTTGATATATATATTCTACTAATCTGCTCCTATACCCTGAACAATTGTGGATCAATGGGTTTGCAACATTGTAGATGATGGCAGAATTGGTAGGCTAGAGTGGTGATGATCTAATAATGCTATCTTCTCTCTCTTTATGCAACAACCAATTATTTGAAGTTATTTGTATTTTTCTCAGATCTGCTACATACATATGACTACATAGGATAACATTAAGTAGCTAAGTATTGTAGATGAAGCCGGTGGTCTGGAGCACTTGACCTTGATCGCTTTAGTTGAACATGTGAGATTGGCAACTAACTAAATGGATTCACTCAGCCACAAATCAGGTATCTTCTCAGTTAGTAAGATAAAAAAAAGTGTAGTACCTCCCATGCCGTTTGCTTCCATATGATTTTGCTTATATTACCTATTTAAATTACTGTATTTTGAATGTTATCTGAACAATGTTGAGCCAGTGAAGGTTCTGTAGTCTAGGAATTGGCTCTTTCTCATGTTGCCAGCCATGGAAATATTTCGGTTAGTTTTTTGAGACACTTTTTACTGCAGGTGTCTGTTATTTCTTGGGATCTTTGCTTACTACAACTTGATGAGGGGCTGTCTGCATGCACACTCAGGGCTCTACGTCGACGTGATATCGCCCGTTTGGTTACTGTGACCTTCGTGGGTGGAGCTGGATATGTGGTAGGCGATGGAGGCGGCATGGATGGCCGGCGGCGAGGGGTGGAGGTGAGACACACCATTCACGTTTGGTTCATGGTTTTATTTTCTACCTTCTATGCTTCAGTGTTCTTTTTTACCTTGTTTCGGTGTTTCTTAATGCTGCTTTATTTGCGAAGCTTTGTGTCTGTTGGTCATCGGTTGGGAAAATAACAAAGTAGAGCATAAAGTTTTGTTTATTATTGATAAAGTGTTTGTGCTGTGAAATGTAAGGTTCATGAGAAGAACCGATTGATGGTATAAGACTAGACGTTCCATGGTTGTATGATTTATTTGATCTTCCATGAGGATTGGCTAAGCCAGAATACAGGATTGTTTACCTATGCTAAAATTAGAATTTTATGGGTGGCTGGAGACTTATTCTCGTGTCGATCTTGTGGAAAAACAGTGCGGTCACATGAGTTTATATATGCTTTATGAAAAACCACGCAACAAAAATTTGGGTTCCACGATGTGGTAACACATTTATTTCTCTATGTGTTGAACCAGTATTTATACATATTTGCAATGTTGGCTGCATTTTTGAAATTTTTGACATTCTGTCTGCAAAACATACCGCATCTTGCACTACAGTCTATATATAAGCTACACTACAAGTTTTTATTTTACTTGTGATTCTCTTTTACTGAAACTAATTTTACATCTGTATACCATTAGGTGATGATGATGCCTACTAACCATCCAAGAGTTATGCTCAGTAAAGTCGCTCATTAATCATTATGCTTCCAGCATTTTCGAAAATAAGGTCTTAACTATGTGCGTGTACCTTCCATATTTGCATCTTTTGAGTTCATTGTAGCATATGCCTTTGTAAATGGACTGCACATTTTTTTATCTTAGAGCATGTGTATGCTGCACAACCTTACTGTAAGGATTATAATTCAGTACCACATTCTGGTAGGGAACAATCAGCTATAGATTAGCCTAAATGGATTGTCAATAGGGGAAATACAACGCCACACACGGGCTCATTTGGGAAATATTATGCTTATAAAGAAGAGTAGTGACCTGAGATATGGATAATGTTATTGCTTGCCAATATGATCCAAAAAGCATTTTCTCTGCTAAATCTGCAACTAAAACTTTTTTTACTATGTGCAACTGAATCTGTATTGAAGATAAGTACAAGAGAACCAACGGTGGTTCATTTATTGATAGATGAACAGGGTTTAGATGCTTAACAGTCTGTACAAGGCAAAACACTTATTGCGAAGATCGGCACATAACTTATTTTGCTCTGAGGATAAATTTACAGTAACAAGGAATGGACATCGACACCCTATGTTTAGTTTGCATTCAATTTGATTGAGATGGTTCACACATTTTTCTGCCGAAAGTTACTGAAGCTTTGCTTGTGAGTCTTAACCTATATACCCGAAAATCAGAGACTCTTGAGCAGTTCAAGTCCGCACTAATGTTTGTCCTCTCCCTTGAATCCAAATCATATTTGATAGTCATAACTTTTCTTTTAGATGCGGTGGGAGGAAATAATAATAATAGGAGGCTTGAAAGAAGTGAGATACAGAGGTGCTATGCTTTATCACCATGCTGTTGAATACATCAACGATAACATGCTACCCAAGTCCTTGTAGTGAAAACCTTCTGATGCTGACAAATTGAAGCTCGGCATTTAAGGATTCTCCATTGCTGAAATCCAGCTTGGTGGTTGGGTTTTGGACACTCAGGATTTCACACAATATTTACGCGCTTGAGCTACTCAGTCTGAGCAACTTCAAGATATTGTGTAGGTTTAAGCCGGAATTCTATATGATAATAGTAGTGCTTTTACTTTAGTGTGTTAGATTAATTAGTCTATGACATAGCTATGTAGGAAGTAGAACCCTTAGTTTAGTACCGGGTCGTTATCGAGCCTAGGCAATGTACAAATACACCTCTCTTTTTATTTATGTGCTCATTGTGTAAAAGGTTAGATACTTAGTCTATATAAATCTTTCTGCTTTCTACCTATACGGAGCCCAGACCAATATGGAACCCATAGCTAGCTCCTTGGGGTGAACGTTTGATCAAAACTTATAATACTACTTCTGATCCAAGTTAGTTGTGTTCATTGAATCTATACAGATTTTGGGCAACATTTTTCTTAAATATGTAACAATTAATTTGGGTCGCAGGGGGTACCAAGTTTGCTTTTATCCTCTCTTGATATGAATGTTGATCCTGGAAAAGGTGAAATAATTTTTGTGTGAGACCACAATTTGATGGCTGTCCTCTTCACAAGGGAAGCAAGACCGAGCTAAATGTTGCCATCTTTGCATGTTTATTGTTCTCAACGTTATGCTGACAAGAGCCTAGCTGACCAATAATTGAGCTAATTGTTGCCATCTTTGCATGTTCATTGTTCTCAAGGTTATGTTGACAAGAGCCTAGCTGACAAAATAATTGAGCAGGCAACATCTGTAAAAAGTATTGTAATGAACCATTTTACATGAGATTTTTGAGACAGCTAAGGCACAATTGGAACTGTAAGTATGCATCTTTTTTGTCAGACTAGCTTATTTGAGAGGAAATATGTTGTTGTGACACATTGTCATGTTATTTTTTTAATCTCCTTTCATGTTGTGAAATTTTATCCTAAATGAATGCTTCTTCAACTTATTTACTAATGACGGATAAACAAACATGTAAAGTTCTATTTATAGTACTTCCTCAGATCCAAATTAATTGACTCAGATTTACCTAGATTCAGATATATCTAACACTAAAATATGTCTAGATACATCCAAATATAGACAATCTAAGTCAACTAATTTGGATCAGATGGAGTACCTATATATTGAGATTGAGGAGGGATAGAAGTCCTTGAAGCAGTAATCTGTTAAGAAATATTGATGTTGGTTTTCTCGGTAATCAGAGAACCACAACTCCACAAGGCAGCAACCCATGACGAAAGATGATCTAAAGGTATATTATCTGTCAAGTTCAAGTTTCCTAATGAAGGTAGATATACCCCAGATTCATGTTTTTTCGTTCCCCTGTTTCAAAAAATGTTATTTGTGCCTCATTGTTCGTGTTTGTAAAGTTTTTTAGTTCGAGTAATAATGTTGTAATTACTCTATAACTAAGCATATGCCTGGCTAGATGAGAGGACGACCTACTGATTTATATTTGTGTGCATTTAGGACAACGTGAAACCTAAACGCATTACTGACGTCAATGGCATAGATGCTAGCCGGCCACGTTGTGTCAAACGAGATGAAGGTGTGTCAAACGAGATGAAGGTGGCGCGGCGAAGTGCGCATTTTCATCTAGTTAACATGGTGCTGCAAGGCCAGTGCCCTAGAGGCCCGCGTCAGCCTCCATGGCGTCCGCGCGCGGTGGTGTCGACGTTGATGGAGATGCTGCCCATCGGGCCGAGCAAAGGACGACGCAGGGCACTGAATCATTAGTGAGTAACCCAGTATTGAGAGGTCCAAGAACAATTTTTTTTTTGAAAGGAGGCAAAAGGTTTGCCTTTCATTGATATAGTAGAAAAGAGTTGTCCCGTTTATCAGAAAACTGGCCAAAAAACCATTACAACAAAACACCACACGCCAGCCCCGAGGCTGCGCTTCACACAGTTCGACGACCAACCAGGTCAACACCACACCTCAACGCAACATGGAGGCGAAAGACCGAAGCCACCACTCCAACCACCACGCCGGCCCTAGGGTCGTGCCTCGCCTAGACGAAGACAAACCCGCCTCCGCCAAACCACCAAAAACACTCCACGGGTCCCTCAGTCCGTTGGACGTCCAAAGCGAGGCCCCAAGAGGCAAAGCGACACAAGAGCGCCGCGCGCCGATCCGTGAGGATCGTGGTTTCCGGAGAGCCAGAAGAGGCGAAACACTGTTTCGACGACAACTTCAAGAAGGATGCGACGCCCGCGGACGTCACCGTCATCGGTCCCGACCAACCACCAGGATAAGGCTTTCGCCTAGCGAAGAGTCTAAAACCTCACGCCCGCCCAACAAGGACCGACACAGACCACCACACATTCCCTCCTCCTCCAAGCTCCCGACGATCATAAAACAAACCTTCCTCCGCCACGTCTAGGCTCCCCGTCGCTGCGACGAAAGCCGTTGCCCGCGAGATAGTTGCCGAAAACAACCAGAGCGAACCCAGGCAGCCGCCACCACGAAAGGGGCCAAAGATCATCGCCACCAAACACCTCCTTGGCGGCCCATATCGAGCCCCGAACGAGCCCGCGCTGCCATAACGAGCATACCGACCACGCGTCGCCCGCCAAGCGTCGCCACACAGACGCACCGTCACCACACCAGCCGTCCAGCCTGCCCCCCTCCCCCGTGCGGGCAGAGGGACAATAGCATGCAACATCAGGCTCGTGAACCCCATAACAGGACCGAAGAGGCCCAGATCGGGTGAGCACTGCCGCTGGGGTTCCTTCCACGCGCCTTCTAGCATCAACCGACCATGCGTAACTGCGCCGCAGCCTTCTAGCACCGCGCCACGCCAACAACCGGCCAATACCACCAACACCATGTGCCACCACGGACGGTGATACATCGAAAACGTATCTATAATTTTTGATGTTCCATGCTTGTTTAGTATCTACTTTGCTTTTCTTTGTATACACTTTGAGGTATTTTTATATGTTTTCTGGGACTAACCTATTAACAAGATGCCACAGTGCCAGTTGTGTGTTTTATTCTGTTTTTGGTTTTAGTAAAGTCAGAAAATCAATATTCTTTAAAATTGGACGGGACAAAAGCCAAAGTCAATATTTTACAGTGGGGAACACGGAGCCAGAAGACGAGACGGAGAAGGGCCTCGAGGGGGTCACACCCCCTGGCCACGCGGCCAGGCCTGGCCCGCTCCTGGGGGGTGAAGCCGCCTCGGGCACCCCCTCGGCCTCCCTCTTCGCCTATAAGAAGCCCCCGATACCAAAACCCTAAGTACCCAATCAATCTTCCACGAAACAGTCTGTAGCCGTCGCCAACATCGTCCCTAGATCGGGGGGATCTAAAGCTCTTTCTGGCACCCTGCCGGAGGGGAGAGATCATCTCGGAGGCCTTCTTCATCACCATGTCAGCCTCCGGTATGATGCGTGAGTAGTTCCACCTTGGACTACGGGTCCATGTAGTAGCTAGATGGTCGTTTCTCCTCCTTTCTGCTACCATGTTTAGATCTTGTGAGCTCCGTTCATGATCAAGATCATCTATTTATAATCATGCATGTTGTGTTTGCGGGGATCCGATGGATATTAAGATTACTATGTCAGATTGGTTAATTATTATATCTTATTGATTCTATCATGTCTGTGTTGTTTGTGATCTTGCATGCTCTCCATTTCTAGTAGCTATCTTGGCCAAGTAGATGCTAGTGACTCCAAGAGGGAGTATTTATGATCGATAGTGGGTTCATGCCTCTATTTAATCTGGGGAAGTGACAGAAATCTCTAAGGTTGTAGATGTGTTGTTTCTACTAGGGAGAAAACAATGATCTCTTGTTCATGGAACAAGTGGATTGTTTACCTTACACACTTTGCTTAAAACAGTTATCCGTTGCTTGCAACTTAATACTGGAGGGGGTTTGGATGATAACCTGAAGGTGAATTACTAGTCATAGATGCAGTTAGATGACGGTCTATGTATCTTGTTGTATTGTCCAATCAAATCTCATAGGATCATGAATGTCTAGTATTGCATTGTTATGCCTTGCTCTATCCTGTCAATTGCCTTGCTATAATTTGTTTACCTAACATGCCATGTTGTTTATCTTAAGGAGAACACCTCTAGTGAACTATGGACCCCGGTCCAATCTTTATCATTGATACATCTTCCACTGTTCCTGTTTACTTTCTGCAAACCACCATTACTTTCCACTCCAAACAGTTAATCCTTTATTTTCAGCAAACCGGTGATATTGACAACCTCACTGTTCGTTGGGGCAAAGTCTTGAGTTTGTGTTGTACAGGTTTCTAGTTGCTAGCAGCTCGTTTCCTTCCTCCCACTGGTTCGATAACCTTGGTTTCTTACTGAGGAAAAAACTTGCTGTTGTACTCATCATACCTTCCTCTGGGGGTCTCCCAACGAAGCTCTACAGTGATCTGAGCCGCATCAAGCCTTTTTTTTGGCGCTGTTGCCAGGGAGGCTAAGGACGGCTTCACAAGGGGAGTCCTTCACAACCTTTCTCTTTACTTTGTTTTTGTTTTGCTTAGTTTCTTTTGCCTTGTTTTGTTTGCCTCTTTTTTTATCAAAAACTCCAAAAAAATTAGTTTCTTTTAGTTTGCTTTTGCTTATCAAAAACACAAAAAAATTAGTTCCTACCCTAATTGTTACCTTCCTCTAGCTCACCATGTTGATCCCCAAGTTCACCCTGAAAGACCTTTCAATAGGCAGTGGCTCCATAATTGGGAAAGAAAATATTAAAAAATTCTTTAATCATGTTAGCAAACATGAGGATATTGAGGATAGATCCTTAGTAGAACTTGCTCCTAATGATGAAATTGCTGTAGCTTCTTTAGTTCATATGTTGGAGGCTAGGTTTGTTAACCTTAACCCTATTATGCAAATTTTGTTTCTTAAACTAAAACAAGAGGATGCTGAAAAGAGAGATTTTATCCTAGAAATTTTGCTAAAAGAGTTCAATGATGTTTCTAAGGAAGCCAAAAAGGTTTTTGAACGTTTTAATATGCTAGGATCATGTGTAGATGTTATGGGAGGAAATTAAGATACCCATAAATTTTAAATTTGTAGGAATGCATGAAGCCTTAGAAAAGAATTTTGATTGGATTATTCCTAAAAACCCATTTGATGAAAGTAGTAAACCTAAGAGAGATGATAAAGGATCGTCTAAAACTCATTTGGATGAGTATTGATCTTAATGCTTCTCCATTTGAAAATACTTGATTCTTGCTTCTTGTGCCTAACTTAAAGGCGTTAAAGAAAAGTACTTCTTGTGTGATAACCCAATAGTTTTCTTGAGTCTTGGAAGTTATTACTTCTGTAATGACCTCTCCTTATTCTTTTTATTTAATTTTTGTACCAAGAATAACCTCTAATGTGAGGGAAGTTAGATTTGGGGAGCTGCTGTCCTGAAACAGATTTTTGTACTCCATTGTAAAAATTCGTGTAAAATCTCTGTAAGTCGGATTGATCTGTAATTTTCTGATAAATCCCCCAGGTTGTTATCTAAGTTTCGTTAGTTCAACACTTTTTGATTTGAGCAACAAAAGGTTTTCGAAAAAATCGGTTTTCACCTGCTGGTCTGTTTTGATAGATTTCTGCCATTATTTGCATTTGCTTCTTATTGATTCATTTTTTGGTTCTTTTTGGAAAATTAAGCTTTTTGAGGGAATCTATACAGTAGCTTGTGTCGTTAGTGAAAGTTTTGCTGTTTTGAAACTAAACCCCAAAGATCTATTATCTTTTGAATACACTAATGTTGCTAATGAAGATTGTGTGAAGTTTTGTATGAAGGAAAATTTTCAGGTGTACATAAAGAATGATGTAAGGTGATGAAGAATGGACAAAATCTCAAGCTTGGGGATGCCACCCCGTGTCACACCAAGAAATATTCAAGAGGTAGAAGCGTCAAAGCTTGGGGATGCCCAAGGCTTGGGCATCCCCTTCTTCATCAATAAAAATCTCAAGTCTTTCTAGACACTTCATTTTTATTGTTTCATGCATAGTTGCGTTGTTCTTGGAGCGTCTTAGTTTTCGTTTTGGTTTTTGTTTACTTAGTTTGCTTGAATAAAGTAATTTGGACCCCTGTTCTCGTCGTTTTGTTTCAAATAAGTTGATTGGTGTTGGAAAGGAGTAGGAAGTTTTTGCTTTAGTAGTACAAGAGGAGCTTGCTTTGACTGTGACTTAGACTTTATCATGCCATGCTAGATGTTGTTTTGACCTTATGCTTAGTGATTATTGTTGTAGCATGACTTGTTCCAAACAACTAGGATTGCTTAATGTGTCTTGAAAGAATCATGTGTTGTTTTAGCATACAAAAGCATAGTATTGTGGTATTCTCATTTGATGCTTTGTTTGGGTTAACTTGGCACATGCTCACACCATGATATGACTATGAACAAGTCACCTTAGCCTCTATGATAATTTAGTTTTTGACTTGTGGTACCACTTTATGCTTTGATCAGTAATGTTTTGTCATTCTGCATGATTATGGCCATTATTGCTCTCTTAGTTGGTCGCTCCCAGTCTTTTGCTAGCCTCCACTTGTATGAGTAAGCTCTACTCATGCATCCAACTCCCAAGAAACCAAGTTATTTCAAAGTATCCACTATAAATTCCTATGCATGATGTGTTACACCATTCCAAGTATATTCTTGTTTCATCTATCTTCCAAATTAAACTTGTTATGTGAAAGTTAGTGATTAAATCTCTCACAAACTTGACGACACACTTTATTTTTCTTATCCCTAATAAACTTGAACCATTGTGTCATTTATGTTGTATATGCTTGCACTTATACGTTGGGATTAGCAGAACCATGCTGTCATGGGGAACGCTTTTAACATTGCACTTGTACATTGTACCTAGTTGATACCATGCTCTTTTGTTTATGTATGTCATCGGTGTGAAATGAAAGGGGAGCTTGTAAGTCCATGGAGTTATGTATGTGTGTTAGAAAAACGTCTAGACCGCTAGCCTAAGCCATGCCTAATCATGGTGAAAACTTGCAGCATCACCATAGTGAGAATTCTCTGAAGCATTCTTCTTATAAAAAAGAGAGATAGAGAGTGAGAAAAATAAAAAAAGAGATGAGAAAAGAGGAAAGAGAGAAAAAAGAACCATTTCCCATGGTAAATAAGAAGATTGCTGAGATGCTTATTGTTTGCTTGCCTTGTCATTTTGATTATGGGATAGCTCCTATATCATGTGCAAGGGATACCCCGTTTGCAGTTCTCTATGATACACATGTACTTATTATGACAAGAACTTACCGGTAACTAAACTTGAGTAGCATGAGGAGCGGCCCCTCGTATTTAGGGCTGGAATTCGAGCCGAGCTGATTCGGCTCGGCTCGACTCACTAAAGCTCATTCAACTAACTAGTTAGCTCGACTCGGCTCGTTTATAGAATGAGCTCATATTTGAAACTTGGATCGACTCGGTAAACTCACGAGTAGCTCATGGGCAGCTCGTTTAGATTGTTGTAAGTTATGAATATGATCACATATAATAAAAACTAGTAATTATTGTACTAATTTGAAACTAGAACAAAAATAGTACTTCCATAATACCACGAAGGAAGATCAATAAAAAATATAGTAGCTCTACACCGTTACAGGTTCAAGGAACATTCATAGTATGGCACTTATCTATGAAAATTTTCAAACTCTATATTTGAACGAGTTTAACGAGCTAAATGAGTAGCTCGCGAGTATCTCATTTAGCTTGGGTGAACAAACAAGCTCAAATAAAAAACTTGGCTCGACTCGTTAGACACTGAGTTCGAGCCGAGTCAAGCTGTGTCACGAGTTACTCATTTAGCTCGCGAGTTTTGAGTTATAATTCCAGCCCAACTCGAATTCAAGGGACATGAGATTGCCAACTTATACTTTGTCAAGCATATACTCTATAGTTTGTTCACTTTAACCTTAATCACTTCAAGATGCTTATGATAGGAGCAATGGGAGTTGAAAGCTAACAAGTACCATAATTTTTGAAAGCTCTTTATGAGACTTGAAATTCCTGCTTCCCTTTTTATGAAGGGTCTTTATTCCACTATTATATTGAGTCTTCACCTTCTATCTTTAGGGACGAATTAAGAGAGCATAGTTGCCATTCTTAGTTCTATGTGCATTGTCCCAGAACTTATTGATTGATGCATATTGTTGATATTTCTTGCTCATGAACTATTTGTATCTAGTCACTTTTATAAACTTTAAAGGTGTCCTATGCATTTATTTGCTACTCCATGAGGGACAAGCTAAATGCCACTATGCTATGTTTTCTATATGTGAAACAAACAAACGTATTTCAATGCATTGTTATTCATGATCCTTGTTTATAACCTTTCATGTTGCATGCATAGTTACTTTGTCTTACTGTTAGAACTTCTTCTTTCATTCTCATGTTTAGAGTTCTTTGATCCCAGCTTTCAATGCTTGTAAATGGTTTGATCTTGATTTTGATGGTGCATGTCACCTCAAAAATTATTCTTTTTATCACTTACCTACTCGAGGACGAGCAGAAGTTAAGCTTGGGGATGCTTGATACGTCTTCGTAAACGTATCTATAATTTTTGATGTTCCATGCTTGTTTAGTATCTATTTTGCTTTGCTTTGTCTACACTTTGAGGTATTTTAAATGTTTTCTGGGACTAACCTATTAATAAAATGTCACAGTGCAAGTTGCCTGTTTTCTTCTGTTTTTGGGTCCAGAAAAGTTAGAAAATCAATATTCTCGGAATTGGACGGGACAAAAGCCAAAGTCAATATTTTACCGTGGACAACACGGAGCTAGAAGACGAGACGGAGAAGGGCCTCGAGGGGGCCACAACCCCTGGCCGCACGGCCAGGCCTGGCTCGTGCTTGGGAGGGGGGGTGCAGCCGCCTTGGGCACCCCCTCGGCCTCCCTCTTTGCCTATAAGAAGCCCCCGATACCAAAACCCTAAGTACCCAATCAATCTTCCACGAAACAGTCCGTAGCTTCCGTCACCATCGTCCCTAGATCGGGGGGATCTGAAGCTCTTCCCAGTGATACGTCCAAAACGTATCTACTTTTCCGAACATTTTTGCTATTGTTTCTCCTCTAAACTTGTGTGATTTGGATATAACTAACACGGACTCACGATGTTTTCAGCAGAATTACCTTGGTGTCTAATTTTTGTGTAGAAAATCAACTATTAGGAAAAATCCCGAAAAATATGCCAAAAATCCTATTTTACGAGAAGACTCACGGGCAGTCGAGAAGGAGGGAGGCTGAGGCCCACACCCCCGCCTTGAGTGGGCCCAGGCCGCGCCTAGAGGGGTGTGGCTTCCCTAGGCACCCCCTCGGCCTCCCTCTTCTCCTATAAGATGCCTCTTGACCTAAAAACCAAGGGGGGTTCGACGTTTTTCCAGAAAGAGTTCCGCAGCGCCGCCACCACCAGAAACCGCAATTCGGAACCAGAAACTCCGTTCTGGCACCCTGTCGGGACGGGGAATTTGGAGAGGATCATCGCCACCATCATCACCGACGTCTCTCCATCAACCATCCATGTTTCCCCCATCCATGAGTGAGTAATCCCTCACTGTAGGCTATAGGGATGGTAGGCATTGGATGAGTTCTATCATGTAATCGAATAAGATTGTTAGGGCATTGTGCCTAGTATCTCTATTAGTGCTATTTGACTTTGTTGCAACTTGTTGTGCTTAATGCTTGTCACTAGGGCCCGATTGCCATGATATCAGATCTGAACTTATTGTTGAATCATTATGATAGTATTGTTTGTGATCTTATCTGCAAATTGTGTACACATATCATTGTTCGGATCCAAAGGCCCCGAAGTGACAAAAATTGGGACAACCTGAGGGGATGGCTGTGATGTGAGGATCACATGTGTTCAAGGAGTGTTAATGCTTTGTTCCGGTGCTCTATTAAAAGGAGCACCTTAATTGCCAGTAGTTCCCTTGAGGCCCCACTATAAC
Source organism: Avena insularis (assembly GCA_023614405.1). Lineage (NCBI taxonomy): Eukaryota > Viridiplantae > Streptophyta > Magnoliopsida > Poales > Poaceae > Avena > Avena insularis. Next base: position 374,719,316 of record CM042691.1, on the reverse strand, counting down.
AGGCTGGCAGGACAAAAGATGTTGTGCAAGTTCTCATTGCGAGAACGCATGACTATATATGGAGCATATGCCTATGATTGTTTAGTACTTGGATGCTTATTCTTATTTATCTGCAATTTCCCTAGATCTTGAAGTTACATGTTTAGACTCGTCCATGCAATGCCCGTCCATCCATCCATATGCCTACCGCGCTCATATCCTACTGTTTGCTACTATTGTTACTATTGCTCTTATTTTGCTGCTGCTTTGCTGTTGCTACTACCAAACTATTGTTACTGATAAACTTCTATGATCAAGAACTATTTCCAGGTGCAGCTGAATTGACATCTCAGTTGTTAAGGCTTGCAAGTATTCTTTGGCTTCCCTTGTGTCGAATCAATAAATTGGATAATACTACCCTCGAAGACTGTTGCGATCCCCTATACTTGTGGGTCATCACCCAGCACCCTGACGGAGGGGAGAGATCATCCCGGAGGCCTTCTTCATCACCATGCCAGCCTCCGGTATGATGCGTGAGTAGTTCCACCTTGGACTACGGGTTCATGTAGTAGCTAGATGGTTGTTTCTCCTCCTTTGTGCTATCATGTTTAGATCTTGTGAGCTCCGTTCATGATCAAGATCATCTATTCATAATCATGTATGTTGTGTTTGCGGGGATCCGATGGATATTGAGATTACTATGTCAGATTGGTTAATGATTCTATCTTATTGATTCTATCATGTGTGTGTTGATTGTGATCTTGCATGCTCTTTGTTTCTAGTAGCTATCTTGGCCAAGTAGATGTTAATGAATCCAAGAAGGGGTATTTATGCTCGATAGTGGGTTCATGCCTATATATAATTTGGGGAAGTGACAGAAATCTCTAAGGTTGTAGATTTGCTGTTGCTGCTAGGGAGAAAACAACGATATCTTGTTCATGGAACAAGTGGATTGCTTACCTTACACACTTTGCTTAAAGCAGTTATCCGTTGCTTGCAACTTAATACTGAAGGGGGTTCGGATGATAACCTGAAGGTGGATTACTAGTCATAGATGCAATTGGATGGCGGTCTATGTATCTTGTTGTATTGCCCAATCAAATCTCATAGGATTATGAATGTCTAGTATTGCATTGTTATGCCTAGATCTGTCCTGTCAATTGCCCTGCAGTAATTTGTTTACCCAGCATGTCATGTTGTTTATCTTAAGTAGAACACCTCTAGTGAACTATGGACCCCTGTCCAATCTTTACCATTGATACATCTTCCATTGTTCCTATTTACTTTCTGCAAACCACCATTACCTTCCACACCATACAGTTAATCCTTTATTTTCAGCAAACCGGTGAGATTGACAGCCTCACTGTTCGTTGGGGCAAAGTCTTGAGTTTGTGTTGTGCAGGTTTCCAAGTTGCTAGCAACATCTTTGAGTCGTTTCCTTCCTCCCACTGGTTCGATAACCTTGGTTTCTTACTGAGGAAAAAACTTGTTGTTGTACTCATCATACCTTCCTCTTGGGGTCTCCCAACGAAGCTCTACAGTGATCTGAGCCGCATCAAGCCTTTTTGGTATTGTGCACTTTCCCTTGTATTTGCCCGTCGATTACTGCTGGCGGTAGAGAAGGAGGGAGAAGGAGGAGGAAGGTGGAGCCACCTTGTCCACCCGCGGGGAGGCGAGACGTCTACCCTCCTATGTCGGCGTTAGTTCTTCCTGTTCTCGGTTCATGGCCTTCTTTTTTAATGCCATTTTTACCTTCGCCTTGCCCTCTAATCACGTTGCCGCACTTCAAACCCTAGATCTCGCAGTACAAGATCCCAACCCCATCCCTCCCAAAATCCACTAACTCATGATCTCATCTCTCTGTAGTATTGACCCCCAAGATCCCAACCTCTTTTACCGCAAGTAGTGAACGAGCAAGCAAAAGCGTCGGAGGTTGACATCGGTTCGTATCGTACCGCCCGACATGCTCATGCTGCGTCGAAGGCTTTCACCGCCGTGCCCGTTCTGCATGTCTTTTCTTCATTTAGATCTGTTGTGAGACAGTCGGCTGCTAGATCAGTTATGACGAGCCCGGGTGCTAGATCAGCAGTGAGAATGTTGCCTTCTAGATCCACAGTAAGAAGGCTGGCTAGGAGATCTTCATCGAGATCACTCTGATCGGATGATGCTTGTAAATAGTACTCCCTCCGTTTCAAAATATAAGATGTTTTAGGTTTGTGAAGAAAATGAATCTAGACTTATTTTAGTACTAAAATAAGTCTAGATTCATTTTCTTCACAAACCTAAAACGTCTTATATTTTGAAACGGAGGGAGTAGTAGCTAGATCGGTAGCAGCTAGGTTCTATGTATCACTAAGATCTTGTAACCCTGATTTATGTAAATCCCAACATGCTCAAGGACTATGGGAAAAGGATTGGGATTTTTTGCTTAAAAATTACTTTTTTTAGTGTTTTAGGTTTAATTAGTCCCTTCTTAAGGAAATTTCACACATTAACATCCGCACCAGAATTGGTACGGATGTTAACAAAAATGGAATTTTATATCATAAATGTAATGCAGAAAAAATGAAATTTTATATCTTCAATACAATGGAAATTATTACTATTTATTTGTCAGTGACCAAAATTATTTATTACTATTGATCGTCATTAACATTTGTGTCTCTTAATTGAACGTAACACAGCAAAACAAAATACTCTATACACGGCGCTTATTCTAATGTCCGGGTTTCATGTTACCCGGCGTATCCTCGTGCACCGCCATGGTAGCAATCGCTTGGCGGATGTCGATGTTCCGAGAGAAAAAAGCACCGCCTAATTTTTTCCTAACGTAGTTATCCCTAGCATATTTTTTGCATGCACGGCGACGAGACATGTGACTCATGTTTATAAGCGTCAGGGCACGCGATACGTTTTGTACTGGTCAGCACCATATGGCCAGCTCCGACTATCATACCTCCCATAGCAACGACACCGAAACCACCGCCTAGAGATCCCAGGGCCGCCGCCCTAGGGTACATGCTCCACTATACATGACAAGCGTCTAGGACCACGGCCGTAGCCGCATGATGTCAGGATACCTCCCATTCCCTGTTGCTAGAACGCTAGGGAGATGAGGACCCGCCGTTCGCCGGGCAGGCTTTTCCTACTGGCATCCTCCGGCAGCGACGAGGAGTTCAAGGAGAGGAGTGGGGGTTGTGACGGCTAGTATTCCCCTCTAGGAGTGACTCTTAAGTGATAATTTGAGGCTCAAATTCGCTTGTTCCATGTATTCCCTCGGAACAAAGAAGAACTATTTGTTGTATTTGGTCGATTTAGACTTTAGAAGCAAAATAGTACTAGATGAGGCAAGCCACTGCACCGGCTTTTTTTCTAGTTTGTTTGTACATATGAATTATTACATACGGATTCGATATTTAGATCATCAGTTCGTAACAAACTCGACATTTAGTACTACTAGAGTTCTAGATCCGCGAGTTCGCATATTCCCACCTCGAATTTTACTAGGCTGCTCTCCATCCGTGGCGAGGCAAAATCATGCATGTGAACCCTCACACCAGTAGTGAAGCCATCAGGAGCAGTCGCTTTATCTCGAAAACCCTAACATATTTTAAAATATAAGATGTTTTAGCTCTGTGAAGCAAATGTATCTAAACTATTTTTAGTATGTATGTTCACTCAAGTTTGAAGTGAATCTACATACTGAAATAAGGCTAGATACATTTTCTTCAGAAACCTAAAACATCTTATATTTTAAAACTGAGGGAGTATATTATAGTCGTGTAAGTTTATGAGAAGCTTTACTCTCAAGAGACAACAAAAAAAAACGTTGTGGTCATGGAAGAAAACTACTAAAATATGGAAAACCCACTTCTCAGAATTATCACACAAATCCAACAATATGTTTCACGTAATTCCTTCAATACAAGTCCATGCCATCCAAATCCATACTCTCCTTACTCTAGAGCTTCGAATGACCGTACTTTGTCAAATTTGACAATTTATAGGGTAATAATCTGCGTCCGAGAACTTCTTAGTTCTCAGTCACCTCTCTCGCTATTGGATTTATCTTGCGATTCGTGCAACGTGAGACATACACATGAGTTGCAACTAGGTTGTAACTGGGATTTTAACGAGTTGCAACTAGGTTGCAACTGAGAATTAGTATAAATTGTATAAGTTGCAACTAGGTTGCAACTGAGAATTAGTACAAATAGTAGAATAATATCAGCGACTTAGACATAAGAAGTTCCCAGGCGCCTGAGATCTAGGCACTTCCGTAATCTGTTTGAGGAACTATGTAGATGAATTCTGTAGCGTGAACTTTTTGTTGTCATTCTGGAATGAAGAAAAAATCATCTTTCCGTAGGTTCAATCCTGTGAGAGCCCAACATTTTTCATCTCTCATGTATAGCATGCAGCAAGGGACATGGAAGGGAGAAGGAGCAAGCAAAACATGGGAAGTGGATGCTCAATGCAAAGATCGACAACTTTGGGGGTTCGACCATAGATGTAATTGGATGGCGCAACTAAACAAGAACGAGTAGGTCATAGTGTGAAGAGATGTGAGCTTCCTGTGACTGACTATTGAGCAGCGCTGATCACGCGAGTAATGTTGTTTCCTAGTTTTCCTCGTCAATTTTCCCCATTGCCACCTATTCTCAAGTAAGACACACCATAAAACTCTATGCTTCTTAGTAACATGTCATTCCTCTGCCGGATTCTCGTTTCTTAGGCACATTTTCTGTCTCCTTACTATATACCATATTCCTCTTCTTTGGTTTCTACAGTTACCACTTTACATGTGTATACTATTTCATGAATACCTATAGTAGACTCAAACATTGGGTGGTATAAATAGACGTGCAAAGGTAGCACAATACTCATAGATGTTCTAATAAATGTCAGTGGGCATACTTTTTTTTTGTATATCTCTTGATTGAGCGTACTTCTTTATAAGTTCACATGCTGCAATATATCATCCTACCATTAGCAACATAAATCTGTCAGATCTGTATTTATTTGATCCATAGGTGCTTGCAACATTTCATACACATATACTTTCAAAATCTTACACTAATATTTCAAGAAGAATGACCAATAGTTCAAAATAGTTTGAATTGTCAAAACTGAGCTGGTAAAATAGGGGCACCTCCTTGGTTTGGAGGACGAGAGGAAAATATTCGGTGCTGAACACAGGCTTCACGTAGGCCTTCCTCCTATCTATCTATCTATGTATCTATCTATCTATCTATCTATCTATCTATCTATCTATCTATCTATCTACTAATTTGTCTTACGATAGGTTCGTCTATATGGTTTCCGTCCGACATTTTTGGGACGGTTTTGCCCCTGTAAGTTCAGAAGTATTACACTTTTTGCCACTGTCTAAAAAAAACGTTTCATTGTTCTCTCTCCGTCTGTCTCGCCGCTCCCCACCCCAGGAAATCCCCGTGTGAACATCCCTCTCCTCCATGGCTCGGATCCCGCGAGGGAGCGAGCCCGTCCCCCGGCCGGTCCTGCTGTGCTGCCGCGGCCGTAGAAGAAGGGGGTGGACGCGCGGAAACGGTCCAGAGCGGAGCCGTATCAAGAGCACAGGGACCGAGTGCGTCGATGACGAGGCATTTTCCCCCGACGACCCCTAGATCTGGGCGTGGTGGCCTAGAGCTTCACTACCAGGATCTAGAATTCGGTATTTTGCACTGGTCTGATCTGATGTGAGGCCGCTGATGCTTCTTTGTTCTGACTGGTGAAGATGGCATCGCGGATTCATGTTTGAATTATTCTATCCGAGACATGTGTTCTTTTGCGCATCAGAACGGATCCTATACTCTGGCGTGTGTGTTCACAAATGAAATTCTGCCACCGTCCGTGGCTTACTTGCTCTTCCGCCCTGCTCTATACATCACCCAGTCCTAAGCCGTACTCATCACCGCCAGGTTAGATTGCAGCCAAACAAATCAAGAGCCTCCCAAACTGATGTTAGCATATCTTTGCTAATTTCCTCTACTTCCTTGCTTCAAATGATGCCACTTCTTGTGTGCTAGAATTGATGGGTAAGGATGACAGATAAACTATTGGATGAGATTCACAAGATACGCTGTGTGGTCAAAATCTAGAAAAAAGAGAGAAAATTCTAAGGAAGTAGGGATAATAAGGAAGAAGTACGTGCTGGACAGAGATTGCGGATTTTCAGGTTCGAGGAGGGGCGGAGGGAGATGGCTTACTGTGTACCCTTGGTCTGTGGCGGACGGTAGGGCCACCGTGGCCGGCGAGACGTAGGAAATTGGACGGAGTTGCAGCTGAAAATAGAGCGTTCCCAAGGGGCTCACGTTGTTGTGCCGGTGTGTACTCTTGGCGGCGCTACAAGGGACATGGCCGTGGGGTTCATCGAGTGAGCGGGGATAGAGGGGTCACAGAAGAGAGCGAGATCCAAGCACTAGAGGCGCACTGGGGAAACAAAGGATCGAAGAGCGGTGTCGCTTCGACCATGTGCGGGACTGGGCAGCATCGACCGTATTCATGATTGCTGGCCAGTAGGCCTTAGCTGGGCGAGCTGAGATGGTCAGCTTTGGGGCATCGGTAAGGCTGGGTCTTCTCTTCCCTTTTTTTAGTTTTCTTTTGCCTGTCTATTTAAAACAAGATCTCAAATTTTGAAGTTTTGGGACTTCTGTCATAGAATTAAGCACAGGTTTTTAACTAACAAAACATATTAGTTTTGGTTTTTAAAATAGAAGGATAAAAGAGGGTAGAAAAGAGGGTAAGGGTTTTATAAAACCACATGAATAATTTAGAAAATGCAAAACACATCTGTAAAATAGTTTAAGGTTTAGAAAAACATGCTATGAAAGTACAATGCTTAGGCATAATGTCATGATAATGTGAAAAAATAACAGACAATTCTCTTACAAGCAAAGTGAAATTTTAGCGGATAAAAAATAATTGATGGGTTGTTGTTTCTTGTGCTATGTTAGGTGGAGATTAGCTTTCTATTGGTACATAAGTAAAATCTATTTTTTGGAAATATTATGTGACTATTTGGATCGCGACTTGCTATGTAAAACATATTTACTTGGACGGTAAAAAAAAATAAAAACTTAAGTAGACCGTAGCAACACACGGGCACTCAGCTAGTAGTTAATAGTCAAGCATGTCCCCCTCCGGCATTACACGGTGCACGCGAAGGCCGAATTCCACTAGAGGTTGCATTAATCCAGTCTTTTTCTCCCGTGACTATTTGGTCAGTTGAACTCATTATTCAAAAAAAAAGATTTTAACATCTGAAAGAGCTTGAAAAGAAAACTGTAGCTTGTAAATACTAGAGTTTTGTACGGTACTATACTTTTTTGAAATTCTGAGTTGTAATGGAACTATGGATGGAAACATATTGTGGTAGTACTACAGTTCTTTTTTAAGAGTATGCCAATAACGTACCTTATCTTTATAGAAGGCAGAAGTTGCAGTACAAGAACGCTCCCAGTCGTTGCGAACAACGGGTGTAGCACAACCTTCACTCCATCTAGTCCGAAGACATCCACCACAAACACAACAAAAACAGCAATGAGCTTGTCCTAAGCTAAGTAACAAGGCCGCCTCTCGACCTACGCTAGTCGCATCCAAAGAACAGAAACTCCAGAGGACTCTCCTTGTCGACGCACCATCCATCAAGAAGAGTAGATGATGGGACTTGGTCGGGTCCGAGAAGGGGCCTCATTTTGGACTCGCCGACGAAGGCGTGCATTGCTCCCATGGAGATCACCCTAGGACAACCGTGGCCACTGGAGGAGGTCAACTTGGAGCCTCCATGCTGAGTCTCTGCGGTGACCCAGCATACCACTGCATGTTGTAGTATAGTATAGTCGTGGATATAACACTCACGGAGTACCATTCCGCAAATATTACATCCTCAGAGTGGTACAACAGAAACAAAGCGGGTCCACAACATGCATTATCATTATTACAACCAGAAATTACATGACGACTTTGAGATCCTCCTAGGTCCATAGAGGTATCTCGATGACTCAGGCTAAACTATAATATCTCGAAGAACAGAATAAAGAAGTAACTAAGGTTCATACGAGATTTAGTTATAGATAGAGGATAGAAATTTATACTACCGGACTAGATCTCTATATATGCTACGTCTACACTTCAGATACGTCGGTCTTCATTCCATAGATGTTTTCGTAATTGTTCCCTTCGACGCTTCCGGATACTTCTGGTTCTTCATAGCGGAATTCTTCCTGGTCTTCATTTGGGTATAGTATTTCTTCTTCCGGATCGTTATTTTTTTCAGAATCTAGCAAGGGTTAAGAAGATACGTTGAGTACGAGCGTACTCAGCAAGTTCATTAAAAAAGGAGTGTTTGATGCACTATATCTACAGCCACAAACCATAGGTCGTAGGCAATGCAGGTTTTTGTAAACATTTCTTCAAAGGTTGCTTTTATTCTGAAAAGCTATGTCCGTCAACCTTCACGGGTTTACCAGAACCTTCACGGGGTTCCTTTCCCGCCGTGTTCGCAGCTCCTTCCCGAAACAGGGAGTAACAAGTTACAGTTCTTACACTCTGCAGAGGTGCGTTACTTTACCCATGAGAGATCTTAGCTTTGTTGCACATCCGAATTGCAGGTTCGTTCACACTTCCTTGGTGTGAGGCCCAGACTAAGATCCAAGCCAATCACTGCCTTCTCTGCGACCCTGCATGTCTCCTTGGTGTACGCCAGCCCACATATTGAATTACGGCAATTGACAGTATAGACCGTTCAGATGTCGGAACTATCGTGGGACGTTGAGGGCTCCCACCCATATGCTGCATATCCTCTACGAATTACCATATAATATGCACGCTACGAGTGATAACAGCCACGAACCGCACATCCGGCTCCATGCGAGAGGGAAAAGATACAGCTGACTTCTCCGTCCTATTCCAAATCTCATGGTTAACGCGTAATATACGGCGCAAGAATCACTGGCGACATTGGTTGTTAAGTCCTAGGTGATATAGTTCTGAACAATGGTATTCCAACTGTCAGGTTTAATAGATTAGCTGATCACCCTGGATTAGTAATCAATAGTCCTCATTATTATTGAAAATAGTGTTTTCGGACCTTTTTTCAAATGCAAGTGAAGACAACACTGGATTTGTAAAATACTTTACATAAAATAATCAAAGGACATGAGCAAGTGTGAACTTGCCTTGATATAGCGAATTATTGTAGTCGAATGTCTCGACTTGACCCTGGATCTTGGGTTCTACAAAATACCATCATTGCCCGGTAAGGACAATATTTAAAGAAGCAATATGCTGTTATGCATAAGTAATGAGATGCATATTGCAAAATCCCAAGTAATTCTTCAATCATTGCTAGCGAGATATATTTATGATTTATTTAAGATTTGCTTTAGTTTAAGTTTACTTCATAAGGAAGATAAACACATAAAATATGAAGAGTAAAGTACAATTATAATTCCATGGGTTCATGGTATTAGGTAATTATTACAAAATTTATGTTTTAAGTTGTCATGGATTTTAAAGGAATGGTATAGTGTTTCTTTGGAAGTGGCAAAAAGAATAACATTTGAAGAAAATATTATTTACTTTAAGTTATTCAATTCTGAAGACAAATAAGATTAAAGTTATGGTTTCTGATAAGGTTTAAATGCTTTTGAGTTATTATATATCTAGCTTAAGATATCTTAGACCAAAGTAAACTATAAAAATGTAATTGGACTTGAGATATAACATTTGTCGCATTATTAATTAGTGTTTTTCATAAGTATAATTAAAGATGAAATCTTATGGTTATGGAACTTTGTTTTAAAGATGTAAATTTAGCATGTGTAATATTTATAGACCATACTTTGAGATTTTTCTTTACAAAAATAGATGAATTTTATTATAATTTATTTAGTGAACTTCAAGTTTGATAAATATGATTATTTATGAATTGTTAATGATTTGTAAAGAATAACTTTGTAGATCCTTGACTTATAGTTAGTTAAGGATTTTAAAAGAATATTATAAAGTTAATTGCTTACACCTAGATTTTATATTAAATTATAATCATGGTTTAGACTACTTAGAGTCAAAAGATTATGTTTTGAATAAGATCATTTCTTACTTAGGAAATAATATTAAACAATTAACAAAACAATTATCTTATTTTAATAACTTAGATAATTCAAGTTATATGATATAAGAACTTTAAAATATTTTTATAATAATATATTTAGTACCTTTCTAATAAATATACTTGCTTAAACTCTTAAAAATTAATTTTATTTATTTTTGAACATTATCTTTATTATTATTATTTATATATATATTTTTAAAGTCTTTAAATATTTGTTTTAAATTTTATTAGTAAAATTTTAAGTTAGTATTTTTGTGAGATAAGAGATTTAGTTTTATTGATGAAAGTGATTTTTATTTATTTTTAGGAATTTTCCTAAATTTATTAAATTTCATGTAGATATTTAAGGGTGTTGATATTTATTTGTATTTTATTAAACTTAAATAAATATGATTATATTTTTCTTAGGTGGATATTATTTTAATAAACACTAGGATGTATTAAATATATTTTTAGGATTTTTCTACATTTTTATAGAGCTTAAAATGTGTAGGGGTATTTTAATAATTTCCATTTTTGTTATTATACAAATTGGGCCTAGTTATTGGGCCCATCTAGCCCAAACCCTAGTCCAGTCCATCTGGTTGGGCTAAATCATAGGGCCCAACTGACCGAGTCGGTTAACCCTACCCATACTCTCTCCTCTCTCTCGCCTCGACCCTTCTTCCTCGCGATGATGCGGCGCTGCCGCCGTCGCTGCTCAGCTCTGACGCGCTCCGGCCTCCTTGGCCGCCGCCGCCGTGCTAGCCGATTAATTATGATCCAGTTCATCGACTAGTCCTATTCGATTTGAAGGGCATGGCCTTCCTCGATCACGCGCGACCCCATCTGGTGCCTAGGGTTTCTGTGCCTACCACCCTGAGGTGCTTCCATGGCGATACGGTGGTGTTTCGATGTTGATGTGGGGCCGCCTGGAGGCTTCTTCGATGGATGGTTGCTCGGGCGGCTTCGACATGGTTTAAGTGCCTCAATTTTTCTTGTGCCACCGTGTACTGCGCCCTTTCCCACTGGTCTGCTTCCTCTTCTCGAGCTTAAGCGAGGACCTCCGGTAAGTGGTTCTCTCACTGCTAGGCTCCTCTTCATGCTCTATCTATCTTGCAACATTAAGTGTGCTTTCTAGGATTACCCCTATCTAGGTTTCATTCCTGAACCTAGGGTTCTTCTTCTAGGTGTTAATTTGTTTATGGTACATGTTGCCCCTCTAATGATCCTGGCCTGTTGCTCTTCTTTCTATAAGTTAATTTAATTAGAGTTCATATTATACTCAGGCAACAGATGGCCCTGTTTTTCTAAATTGATTACAAAAGAAATGTTTGGATTACACCATGTGTCTAATTTCCATTCAGTGAGTTCCTTGTGTATTTGAATGGATTGATATTTGAGTTTAAAGTGCTGAAACTTTGCTTTAGAGAGTAGTTCCTGGAACATATTGTATCTGTATGTTGGCTTAAATGACTATCCCCTAAATAGAATGAATGTCAGGGGTGACTATGGATTTGTATCCAAAGATAATTCCTAGTATTATTCCTAGGAAAATGACTTGTTCTTTTATTTGAAATGATTCCTAGTGGCCAACACTAAAGAAATGATTTGACTTTCAGACATAACTGCATGTGAACCAGTGGTTGATTTGTGAATGGTGGATTCTAAATGTATACTGTAATCTTAATGTTCTGATTCTTAAATTGTTGAAGCTTTGCTTTAGGAAGTAGTTTTTCAGTAACATTATATCTGTTGGATACGGTAGTAAAAACGGGATATGTTTCAGGTTAAAATGATGATTAGGATGGATCTTATTACTTGTCCAGAGAGATCAGAATTTTAAGAATGATTCCTAGAATTCTTTTGTCTAGGAAAATGATTATCTGGATTAAATAGCTATAGATGAGCTTTTTGATACAGAGGTGCTACCCTCTGGGAATGTGTCCTGTAATCTAGCAGCTGGATTATAAAAAGGATGGTCATTTTCTTTGGCTTGTATATGTGCTTTTGGCCTGGTGGTTAAATGATACAATAGCTTAATATGCTCCCTTCATCATATTAGTATGATGTTTTGATTATAGAATGATTATTGTAGCTTTGGTACAATAGAATAAATGATTTCTAGTTTATGAACTAGGAAGATGATTGGGGATATGGTTTGGTTGCTTCTAGCCAGTGGACTGGGTGGTCTTACCACTGGATGAAGATGGTGGTATTTTTCCACATAGGATTTGGCTACTGTGGTGCCTCCCTAGAGTGTGCATAGTGGCCAAATCCCAAGCCACAATAGCTGCTATTTTTCTTTAAGAGCTTTCTTGGCCTATAATATATGGATCAAGTGCCTAATTCAATTCTATGGTTGGTATCTGCTGCCTTTGCTGCTGTGGTGCCTCCATTCCTGGAGTGTGCACAGCAGTGACTAGATAGCATGATTGGTTTCCTTAAGATTTTATCCAAGCCAATGATGCACAGGCTGAGGCCAAATCTTTCTAAGATAAGAACAGATAATTTGTTGGCTTTTAACAGCTCTAGGATGAACTAGTGTAACACTTCTACACTATACTAAGAGCTTTCTCTCTGACTCCCATCTGATACTTGTTTTAATTTGTCAAGGACAAGTATTGGTATGGTTCTAGTAATTAACCTGTTGCTTGCAGTGTAGACAGATGATTTGGTGAGTAATCTTGGTCTACTACACCTAGCTATCCAATTGGTCTGCTTTGTCTTGCCACTTTCTTGTTCTTATGGCCTTATCCACCTTGATCTAGCTAGTGGGCTGTTTCTGAATTGGTCCTGATCTTCCTCCTCCTTGCTTGTGCTCAGGGACAACTCCTTCCTCTTGTGGGGTAGGTTACCCAGATCCTACTGTACTAATCTAGTGGTGTTTTAGATGTGAACTGCAAGAACAAGCAGTGCTCTTTGTGGCTGCATAACTGGAGATTAAGACTAAAGTGTGGGGCTTGGTCTGGTGGATGTCCTGCGGCTGTGTACTTATCTCTCTCTCTCTCTCACAGCATCCTCCTGTGTTGACAACACATCAACATGCATGTGTGTGTAACCTGTGTGTGAGATTGCCTCACCCAGATGGATCCGATCAAGTAAAAGGCTTGGAATTTTCTTGGATTTTACCTCTTTGCCTTTTACCTGTCCTTGGTGAAACTTGCCCCTAAATTGCCTATGATGTGGTTCTGAGGCAGAGTTACTGATAAGAGCAGATATTCTTTTGGTGAAACTTGCCCCAATTTAAATATGCTCAATGATGTGAATAGCAATGCATTTCATTGCCATACTGGGAGCAAAAATAATCAACACTAACTCTGTTGTTTTTTATATTCAATTTGGTTTACTTTATGCTTTTACAGGAACAAGATCAGAAATTGAAAAGATGTGAAGATGAAGATTAGTTTTAGAATTTTCTTTTAATCCATTTTTTTGTAATTTCCTTTTGTTTCAAGAATTTATGTAAAGTCATTGTAATATATTAGTTTATCTTATTATTGTAACCATTCTTATTACTCCTTTATTGTAAAAATATTAATAATGTAATATATATTCTTTTAATAAAGAATTCTCCTATTTGTTTAATTATTGTACTTCATTTTCCATTTCCTTTATTCTCTTATTTTCTTCATTGTAATATTCCTTGATTCTTTTACTGTAAAAGAACATTGTAAAGTTTGGATTTTAATAATCTTTATATTTTTATTTATAATACTTGTATTTGTATTATGGTGAATAGTTATTTATAAATCAAATTTCTTCCCTCATAACTCCAGAAAACAATAGAGGTCATGTCAAAATTCATCTCACTCCCCTTCTGATGTCACTAAACCTAATTCATCGGAGTGAGAATTCTGATCACTCTAGTCTTTTAATTTGGCGAGATGCATGCATGCATATGCACAAAATCTTAAATCTACCCCTCGTTTAGTCCTAAATGCTGGGATGTTACAGACTTTCCCCCTTAAATTAAACTTCGTCCCAAAGTTTGTGGTTTCTTGTTCAAGAAGGTTTTCCAATAGTCTCGTCCTGAGTTTTCTTCTTTCCTCCCAGTTTCTTGTCTTTCCAAAGTAATGTTTTTAATAAACTCAGCACTCCTTGAGTTTACTCTCAACCTTCATTCGGTGATTGTTAAAGCCTAATGCTAATTTATACTTCCTCCCAAAGCTTCATGAGATTACTTTTAACCCTGAACAACTTGATTGACAAAGGACTACGGATACTAAACATACCTGTTGTAGCCTCGTCATCGTGGTTCCGTCTAAAGTGTCCACCTCTTGATGGTGATTGTACTCCTTGAGTAACCATCTTGTTGGGACATTCAGATCTCCTATGTCCTTCCAGACCACACCTATAGCACACCTTTCCGGCCTTCCTACAATCCATCCTTATATGACCTGATGCTCCACACTTACCACACATGATTTCTTTCTTTCTTTCTTTTTGATGCCTCATACTTTGATGTACCACTTGTGGATATGAATTTAGGTATGAAACTTAAGTTTGATGTTGACTCAGTAAATTGAAATTTCCTCGGTTCCCTTTTAGCTCTTTTCTTGGTTAATTTCTTCCTCTCTTCTAATAGCTTCTTGTATTCATCCTCGAAAGTAATTGCTACATCAACCAGCTCTTGGAAAAATCTTGTTGTAGCCCCTCATATTTTCATCTTCATATAAGGGTTTAGTCCTTCCAAGAACCTTTTCTTGCGCTTCTCCTCCGTATTAACCTCATCAACTGCATAACGAGATAATTGACTAAACTTGCTAATATATTTCATCACGGTTTCATCGTTTTTCCGTAAGTCCATGAATTCTCTCCTCTTAAATTCCATAATGCTCTCTGTAACATGGTACTCACGAAACTTCTGCTTGAATTCTTCCCAAGTGAATATCTCTTCTGGTGTGTGCATAGCTAATTGATTCTCCCACCAATTTGCGGCAGATCCGGATAGAAGAAATGTTGCATATCGTAACTTCTCCTCATCATTGCATCCTACTGTTTTAAGTTTCCTTTCTGTATCCATCAGCCAATCCTCTGCATCCATAGGTTATGATGAAGATATAAAAGGAATTGGTTTGGCGTTTTGGAAATCCGAAAGACTTACTTTGATATCTTTGTTTTCCTCTCCGGGTCCTATTCGTTTGAGTATTTCCTGCATGAACTTATTCTGGTACTCTTGCATCATTTGCATGTATTGCATGAAATTCTCCTCTGTCAACGGACGAGTTGATGGTCCAGTTGAAATTACATCCATATTGTTGTCCCTCTACTTAGCTTCTTGTTCCACACGTTGTCCTTCAAATCCAGCTTCTACTCCCGTATCCATACCCTTTCTAGTCCTTCTACATAAAGCGATTACTCATACTTACATCATGCATATGTTTTCTGAGTTCAACTCTATGCATAATGCTAGTCACACAAGGAAATCAAGAACCAAATCCAAATAACAACCAAACCTATACCATGTATTATACATGGTTTTATAAAGTATTACAAACAATCCTCACATCTACGGTTTGATTCTCACTTGGTACATTACTTGTATGTTACAAGGATTTGCTTGCTCATATGAGCATGCTTTTACTTCTTAAGTCATGCCTCTTAAACACTACGATGCACATTACTGGTTATGTACATCACTTAAGCCCTTTACTTCCATGGATTGTCTCTTCTTACTTTTCTCTCTCTTTCTGTACTTCCTGGAATTCTCATGTCCACCTTTAAATATACTCTCAAAGCAAGATGTATTCTCTGTTTTTCCTTGACTTAGTTATACATATAGATGTAATAACCATCAGTGCCTTCTTCCAGGTCAATAGGATTGATACTACCCCCATATGGATCATAGGTTCCATGCTAACATAACTGGTTTCTACTCCTTTACTAGGATCACAGGGTATAGGATTCTCCCTGGTTCCAGTTTAAGATTCTACTCACCATCCATCGTAATTCCCAACTGTAATTCTTGAATTAGATGTTTTCCTAAGTTTCCTGTTTTGTTTTATACTTGTCCATGGTTTACATGTTTTTTTAAGGCCCATTCTGATAATAGGCACAGGTTTTAGACTATGGTCCTTCAAATTCATGTTCTTCATACACCACTTTTTGAGAGGACTATTCTAAAATTCCTAGCTTCTCTATATAACTCCTTTTTGCATTCTATTTCTTTAGTAAGATCAACATAATCCTCAAGGTTGTGTCCAACTCCTGGACTAGAACCTAATGTGTATCATGATAGGTCTTGAGTAATGTCCTTCTATGACCTATGTATTCGGCAGCTCAAGTGGATTCAGTCTGCACAAATGCAGCATAATCCAACTTAAGTTTCGAATTTATAGAATCTTGAGGTATAGTAGTAAGATTACTACCTACCAATTTCCTTGGATTCTTGTTTTCAAAGCCTGATTATTGCTTCTAGAACTGCAATTTGATATGCCTTCTCCATACATCTCATCTTCCCTGATGACATTACTACTCTTATCCTCAACTCTTTAGTAGTACAAGCACTATACAGTACTTTACTAACATTTCCCATGTTGAAAACTATAAACCTTGACAGAAAGTCGAGATTTGCAACTCCCTACTCCATAAAAGTTGTATCCAAATTATTGTCTAATCACTATATAGTCCTATATATCACTTGAACATCACTTGGACGTCCCGGTTTGGGTACCGAGATATCATTCCTCACCGTAGATAATAGATTATAATTAGTCCTACCAGGTTATAACTTATTATTACCCCAAATTGCATCATAATAAAGAATTATCGCACTAGAAACATGACAATATAATTCTCAAGTGAATACTTATCATATTTCTAGAGAACTCTTTACCGTTGCTAACATACTTCCTACAAGTTCTACCCATTTAATAGGTTTCCAACCTAAGGCCAAAGCTTTTGCTCTGATACCAGCTGCGGTGACCCAGCATACCACTGCATGTTGTAGTATACTATAGTCGTGGATATAACACTCACGGAGTACCATTCCGCAAATATTACATCCTCAGAGTGGTACAACAGAAACAAAGCGGGTCCACAACATGCATTATCATTATTACAACCAGAAATTACATGACGACTTTGAGATCCTCCTAGGTCCATAGAGGTATCTCGATGACTCAGGCTAAACTATAATATCTCGAAGAACAGAATAAAGAAGTAACTAAGGTTTATATGAGATTTAGTTATAGATAGAGGATAGAATTTTATACTACCGGACTAGATCTCTATATATGCTACGTCTACACTTCAGATACGTCGGTCTCCATTCCATAGATGTTTTCGTAATTGTTCCCTTCGACGCTTCCAGATACTTCTGGTTCTTCATAGCGGAATTCTTCCTGGTCTTCATTTGGGTATAGTATTTCTTCTTCCGGACCGTTATTGTTTTTAGAATCTAGCAAGGATTAAGAAGATACGTTGAGTACGAGCGTACTCAGCAAGTTCACTAAAAAGGGAGTGTTTGATGCACTATATCTACAGCCACAGACCATAGGTCGTAGGCAATGCAGGTTTTTGTAAACATTTCTTCAAAGGTTGCTTTTATTCTGAAAAGCTATGTCCGTCAACCTTCACGGGTTTACCAGAACCTTCACGGGGTTCCTTTCCCGCCGTGTTAGCAGCTCCTTTCTGGAATAGGGAGTAACAAGTTACAGTTCTTACACTCTGCAGAGGTGCGTTACTTTACCCATGAGAGATCTTAGCTTTGTTGCACATCCGAATTGCAGGTTCATTCACACTTCCTTGGTGTGAGGCCCAGACTAAGATCCAATCCAATCACTGCCTTCTCTGCGACCCCGCATGTCTCCTTGGTGTACGCCAGCCCACATATTGAATTACGGCAATTGGCAGTACAGACCGTTCAGATGCCAAAACTATCGTGGGACGTTGAGGGCTCCCACCCATATGTTGCATATCCTCTACGAATTACCATATAATATGCACGCTACGAGTGATAATAGCCACGACCCGCACATCTGGCTCCGTGCGAGAGGGAAAAGATACAGCTGACTTCTCCTTCCCATTCCAAATCTCATGGTCAACACGTAATATACGGCGCAAGAATCACTGGCGACATTTGTTGTTAAGTCCTAGGTGATATAGTTCTGAACAGTGGTATTCCAACTGTCAGGTTTAATAGATTAGCTGATCACCCTAGATCAGTAATCAATAGTCCTCATTATTATTGAAAATAGCATTTTCGGACCTTTTTTCAAATGCAGGTGAAGACAACACTGGATTTGTAAAATACTTTACATAAAATAATCAAAGGACATGAGCAAGTGTGAACTTGCCTTGATATAGCGAATTATTGTAGTCGAATGTCTTGACTTGACCCTGGATCTTGGGTTCTACAAAATACCATCATTGCCCAGTAAGGACAATGTTTAAAGAAGCAATATGCTGTTATGCATAAGTAATGAGATGCATATTGCAAAATCCCAAGTAATTCTTCAATCATTGCTAGCAAGATATATTTATGATTTATTTAAGATTTGCTTTAGTTTAAGTTTACTTCATACGGAAGATAAACACATAAAATATGAAGAGTAAAGTACAATTATAATTCTATGGGTTCATGGTATTAGGTAATTACTACAAAATTTATGTTTTAAGTTGTCATGGATTTTAAAGTAATGGTATAGTGTTTCTTTGGAAGTGGCAAAAAGAATAACATTTGAAGAAAATATTCTTTATGTTAAGTTATTCAATTCTGAAGACTAATAAGATTAAAGTTATGGTTTCTGATAAGGTTTAAATGCTTTTGAGTTATTATATATCTAGCTTAAGATATCTTAGACCAAAGTAAACTATAAAAATGTAATTGGACTTGAGATATAACATTTGTCGGATTATTAATTCGAGTTTTTCATAAGTATAATTAAAGATGAAATCTTATGGTTATGGAACTTTGTTTTAAAGATGTAAATTTAGCATGTGTAATATTTGTAGACCATACTTTGAGATTTTTCTTTAAAAAATAGATGAATTTTATTATAATTTATTTAGTGAACTTCAAGTTTGATAAATATGATTATTTATGAATTGTTAATGATTTGTAAAGAATAACTTTGTAGATCCTTGACTTATAGTTAGTTAAGGATTTTAAAAGAATATTATAAAGTTCATTGCTTACATCTAGATTTTATATTAAATTATAATCATGGTTTGGACTACTTAGAGTCAAAATATTATGTTTTGAATAAGATCATTTCTTACTTAGGAAATAATATTAAACAATTAACAAAACAATTATCTTATTTTAATAACTTAGGTAATTCAAGTTATATGATATAAGAACTTTAAAATATTTTTATAATAATATATTTAGTACCTTTCTAATAAATATACTTGCTTAAATTCTTAAAAATGAATTTTATTTATTTTTAAACATTATATTTATTATTATATATATATATTTTAATGTCTTTAAATATTTGTTTTAAATTTTATTAGTAAAATTTTAAGTTAATATTTTTGTGAGATAAGAGATTTATTTTTATTGATGAAAGTGATGTTTATTTATTTTTAGGAATTTTCCTAAATTTATTAAATTTCATGTAGATATTTAAGGCTGTTGATATTTATTTGTATTTTATTAAACTTAAATAAATATGATTATATTTTTCTTAGGTGGATATTATTTTAATAAACACTAGGATGTATTAAATATATTTTTAGGATTTTTCTACATTTTTCTAGAGCTTAAAATGTGTAGGGGTATTTTAATAATTTCCATTTTTGTTATTATACAAATTGGGCCTAGTTCTTTGGCCCATCTAGCCCAAACCCTAGTCCAGTCCATCTGGTTGGGCTAAATCATAGGGCCCAACCGACCGAGTCGGTCAACCCTACCCATACGCTCTCCTCTCCTCTCCTCTCTCTCTCTCTCTCGCCTCGACCCTTCTTCCTCGCGATCTTGTCAGCTTCACCGGCCTCCTCTTGGCCGCCGTGCTAGCCGATTAATTATGATCCAGTTCATCGACTAGTCCTATTCGATTTGAAGGGCATGGCCTTCCTCGATCACGCGCGACCCCATCTGGTGCCTAGGGTTTCTGTGCCTACCACCCTGAGGTGCTTCCATGGCGATACGGTGGTGTTTCGATGTTGATGTGGGGCCGCCTGGAGGCTTCTTCGATGGATGGTTGCTCGGGCGGCTTCGACATGGTTTAAGTGCCTCAATTTTTCTTGTGCCACCGTGTACTGCGCCCTTTCCCACTGGTCTGCTTCCTCTTCTCGAGCTTAAGCGAGGACCTCCGGTAAGTGGTTCTCTCACTGCTAGGCTCCTCTTCATGCTCTATCTATCTTGCAACATTAAGTGTGCTTTCTAGGATTACCCCTATCTAGGTTTCATTCCTGAACCTAGGGTTCTTCTTCTAGGTGTTAATTTGTTTATGGTACATGTTGCCCCTCTAATGATCCTGGCCTGTTGCTCTTCTTTCTATAAGTTAATTTAATTAGAGTTCATATTATACTCAGGCAACAGATGGCCCTGTTTTTCTAAATTGATTACAAAAGAAATGTTTGGATTACACCATGTGTCTAATTTCCATTCAGTGAGTTCCTTGTGTATTTGAATGGATTGATATTTGAGTTTAAAGTGCTGAAACTTTGCTTTAGAGAGTAGTTCCTGGAACATATTGTATCTGTATGTTGGCTTAAATGACTATCCCCTAAATAGAATGAATGTCAGGGGTGACTATGGATTTGTATCCAAAGATAATTCCTAGTATTATTCCTAGGAAAATGACTTGTTCTTTTATTTGAAATGATTCCTAGTGGCCAACACTAAAGAAATGATTTGACTTTCAGACATAACTGCATGTGAACCAGTGGTTGATTTGTGAATGGTGGATTCTAAATGTATACTGTAATCTTAATGTTCTGATTCTTAAATTGTTGAAGCTTTGCTTTAGGAAGTAGTTTTTCAGTAACATTATATCTGTTGGATACGGTAGTAAAAACGGGATATGTTTCAGGTTAAAATGATGATTAGGATGGATCTTATTACTTGTCCAGAGAGATCAGAATTTTAAGAATGATTCCTAGAATTCTTTTGTCTAGGAAAATGATTATCTGGATTAAATAGCTATAGATGAGCTTTTTGATACAGAGGTGCTACCCTCTGGGAATGTGTCCTATAATCTAGCAGCTGGATTATAAAAAGGATGGTCATTTTCTTTGGCTTGTATATGTGCTTTTGGCCTGGTGGTTAAATGATACAATAGCTTAATATGCTCCCTTCATCATATTAGTATGATGTTTTGATTATAGAATGATTATTGTAGCTTTGGTACAATAGAATAAATGATTTCTAGTTTATGAACTAGGAAGATGATTGGGGATATGGTTTGGTTGCTTCTAGCCAGTGGACTGGGTGGTCTTACCACTGGATGAAGATGGTGGTATTTTTCCACATAGGATTTGGCTACTGTGGTGCCTCCCTAGAGTGTGCATAGTGGCCAAATCCCAAGCCACAATAGCTGCTATTTTTCTTTAAGAGCTTTCTTGGCCTATAATATATGGATCAAGTGCCTAATTCAATTCTATGGTTGGTATCTGTTGCCTTTGTTGTTGTGGTGCCTCCATTCCTGGAGTGTGCACATCAGTGACTAGATAGCATGATTGGTTTCCTTAAGATTTTATCCAAGCCAATGATGCACAGGCTGAGGCCAAATCTTTCTAAGATAAGAACAGATAATTTGTTGGCTTTTAACAGCTCTAGGATGAACTAGTGTAGCACTTCTACACTACTGAGAGCTTTCTCTCTGACTCCCATCTGATACTTGTTTTAATTTGTAAAGAACAAGTATTGGTATGGTTCTAGTAATTAACCTGTTGCTTGCATTGTAGACATATGATTTGGTGAGGAATCTTGGTCCACTACACCTAGCTATCCAATTGGTCTGCTTTGTCTTGCCACTTTCTTGTCCTTATGGCCTTATCCACCTTGATCTAGCTACTGGGCTGTTTCTGAATTGGCCCTGATCTTCCTCCTCCTTGCT
Source organism: Avena insularis (assembly GCA_023614405.1). NCBI lineage: Eukaryota > Viridiplantae > Streptophyta > Magnoliopsida > Poales > Poaceae > Avena > Avena insularis. The sequence continues at coordinate 374,697,212 of CM042691.1, read as the reverse complement.
TGTGCTCAGGGACAGCTCCTTCCTCTTGTGGGGTTGGTTACCCAGATCCTACTGTAGTGATCCAGTGATGTTTTAGATGTGAACTGCAAGAACAAGCAGTGCTCTTTGTGGCTGCATAACTGGAGATTAAGACTAAAGTGTGGGGCTTGGTCTGGTGGATGTCCTGCAGCTGTGTACTTATTTCTCTCTCTCTCACAGCATCCTCCTGTGTTGACAACACATCAACATGAATGTGTGTGTAAGCTGTGTGTGAGATTGCCTCACCCAGATGGATCAGATCAAGTAAAAGGCTTGGAATTTCCTTGGATTTTACCTCTTTGCCTTTTACCCGTCCTTGGTGAAACTTGCCCCTAAATTGCCTATGATGTGGTTCTGAGGCAGAGTTACTGATAAGAGCAGATATTCTTTTGGTGAAACTTGCCCCAATTTAAATATGCTCAATGATGTGAATAGCAATGCATTTCATTGCCATACTGAGAGCAAAAATAATCAACACTAACTCTGTTGTTTTTTATATTCAATTTGGTTTACTTTATGCTTTTACAGGAACAAGATCAGAAATTGAAAAGATGTGAAGATGAAGATTAGTTTTAGAATTTTCTTTTAATCCAATTTTTTTTGTAATTTCCTTTTCTGTCAAGAATTTATGTAAATTCATTGTAGTTTATCTTATTATTGTAACCATTCTTATTACTCCTTTATTGTAAAATAATAATAATGTAATATATATTCTTTAATAAAGAATTCTCCTATTTGTTTAATTATTGTACTTCATTTTCCATTTCCTTTATTCTCTTATTTTCTTCATTGTAATATTCCTCGATTCTTTTATTGTAAAAGAACATTGTAAAGTTTGGATTTTAATAATCTTTATACTTTTATTTATAATACTTGTGTTTGTATTATGGTGAATAATTATTTATAAATCAAATTTCTTCCCTCATAACTCTAGAAAACAATAGAGGTCATGTCAAAATTCATCTCACTCCCCTTCTGATGTCACTAAACCTAATTCATCGGAGTGAGAATTCTGATCACTCTAGTCTTTTAATTTGGCGAAAAATTTATCTGAATTTTCAGATGCATGCATGCAGATGCACAAAATCTTAAATCTACCCCTCGTTTAGTCCTAAATGCTGGGATGTTACAGTCTCCAAACGTGATGCTCCCAACGGAGTAACGACGTCGAAGACGCCGCCATCACGCCGATCTAGCTTAAGACATAGGCTTTCTCCCGGAGACCTCTACCAAACCGGAGCAAGAGTGAGAGAAGTGTCGGCTCACCTCAGCAACACCTCCAAGGAGGAGAACAACACCCTCAGGCATCGTTGTTGCCAGCAAAGGCAGCAAAACTTTTGTCCGTCGATAACCTCCCTCCTCCCGTGTTGGAATGGAGTATTAGAGTTCTAGATCGGCATTTTCGCACGTTCCACAGCATGCAGGACATGCTCCATAAGTAATTTTCTCGCTATATCGGTCTCTTTCGTTGATTTTCTGAGATATCAGGTAAATAATAACTCATTCATTCATTTTCTTCGCCGGACAGGGTTTGGATCCGGTTCAAGCGCAAGGTTAAGGGTTCCTTTAGTCAGCAGCTGACGTTTAAGGCGGTCTCGGTAAGTAGCATGTGATATGTCCATGCATCTCTTTACTTCTAATTTCAATACAATAATGATGCTAGATTATTATTTTGATTGAATTCTATTCTCGTAAAGTGCGCGAGGCAGCCATAGGGGTCGAATTTATGTGGATTCTATGTTTGCGAGTTTATTCGCACGTTTACGATCGAGCACAAAGATTATAGAGTCGACGTAAGCAATACATTCACACCATCATTTTATTACCGTCACTTTTCGTTATCATGATTGATATTCATATTGATCTCCTTTTCTTATATAGTTCGAGAGAATACGGGATCAACTCCTACCACATCAACATGTACTAGCAATTGTGGAGGATCTAGCGGGTTTTATCTTCAAAGAGATGGTACACGATGTCGGAGAATTTAGTGTGAATAGACGCTAATGATCACCATGTAATTGACTAGACGAACTCTAGCCCCGATAATTATGATCTCAATGTAACTATGTAAATTGTATATATTTGTATGCTTGATTTAGTAATACAAGTTATCTTATATATATGCACGAACGTGTACGATATGTGATGGCGTATAAATATTCAAAAACCATTTTAAAATAAAAAATAAATAAATAAAACAATACAAAATGAATTCTCTGCCGCGGCAGAGAAAGGACACAAAATGCTGCCGCGACAGAGAAATCACTAGTCCAAGGTAATGCTCTGCCGCGGCAGCGAAAATGCGCAAAATGCTGTCGCGGCAGAGACCCACTAGTCCCGGTCCATAACACCAACCGGGACTAGTGGGGTGCACCCTGAGCGCGCAGGGGCAGCCACGTGGACACCCATTAGTTTCAGCTAATAACTGGGCCAGAACTAGTGTTGGGCCTCTAGTCCCACTTGATTAGTCCCGGTTCAAAAACCGGGACTAAAGACCCTTACGGCCCGGGACTATAGGCCCTGTTTCCACTAGTGTTCACTAGTCTGCTCTCTACCGTGGAGAGGCAAAATCATGCATGACAACCCTCACACCAGTACCACATGATATTTTCGGACTCCATCAAAGAAATGGCAAAAGCCATCAGCAAGCAGCCGCTTTATCTGGGAAGCCCTAACACTTACATTATACTTGCGTAAGTTTATGAATTGTTATATTCTCAGGACACGCAAACATGAACTTTTAGTCACGGCGGGAAACTACTAAGATATGAAACACACAATTCTCAGAATTATTTGCACAAATCCAACAATATTTTTCACGTAATTCCTTTAATACAAGTCCATGCCTTCCAAATCCACACTCTCCTAACTCCAGAGCACCGATGATGTCTGTACTTTGTCAAATTTGAAATTTTATAGGGTGATAGTATGTTTGAGGAGCTATATAGATGAATTTTATAGCGTAAACTTTGAGTCATCATATTGGTAGAAAAAACAAAAAATATCATCATGCGGTAGATAGATTTGATCCACGCGGAGAGCCCGATATTTTTCATCTCTTCTGTTGCTTGCAACAAGGGACATGGAAGGGGGGAGGAGCAAGCAAAACATGGAAAGCAGGTGCTTGATGCAAAGATCGACAGCTTCAGGGGTTCGACCATAGATGGAATTGGATAGTCGCAACTAAAGAAGAACGAGTAGGTCACTGTGTGAAGAGATGCATGCACGCAAGTAATGTTGTTTCCTAGTTTTCCTCGTCAGTTTTCCCCATTGCCTCCTATTCTCAAGTAAGACACACCATAAAACTCTATGCTTCCTAGTAACATGTCATTCCTCCGCCGGTTTCTCATTTCTTACACATATTTGCTGTCTCCTTACTGTATACCATTTTTTCTCTTCGTTGGTTTCTACAGTTTTGCAGGTGTATATGGTTTCATGAATATCTACGGTAGACTCAAACATTGGGTGGTATAAATAGACGTGCAAAGGTGCATTAGTGGCTGAGAGAGTAGCTAGCAGAGTACCCATAGATGGTTCTAATAAATGTCAGTGGGCATACTTTTTTGTATATCTCTTGATTGCGCGTACTTCTGTATAAGTTCACATGCTACAAAGTATCATCCTACCATTAGCAACATATATCTGTTAGATCTGTATTTATTTGACCCACAGATGCTTGCAACATTTCATACATATTTACTTTCAAAAGCGTACACTAATATTTCAAGAAGAATGACCAATAGTTCAAATAGTCTGAATTATCAAACCTGGGCTGGTAAAATAGGGGCACCTCGTTGGTTTAGACGATGAGAGGAAAATTTTCTGTGCTGAACACAGGCTCATGTAGGCCTTCCTCCTCTATTTAATAGTCAAGCATGTCCAGCTCAGGCATTACAGGATGTGCACGAAGGCCGAATTCCACTAGAGGTTGCGCTAATCCGATCCAGTCTTCTCCGTGACTATTTGGTCAGTTGAACTCATCATTCAAATTTATCTATACTCCCTCCGACCCATATTAGTTGACTTAGATTTGTTAAAATTTGGATGAACCTATATAGTGTCTAGATTCATCCAAATCTAGACAAATTTGAATCAACTAATAGAGTCAGAGGGAGTAGTAGCTTTTGACTGAAGCAAGTCGGCCTGACCTCCTATAACAAGTTCATCATGTTCATGGCTCTCCATTGAAACCATTATTTTCACACGGGATCTCCTTCTGTAACTCAAGTACTAATTTGAGTTTCCTATATATAACAGATCTTCTCTATGTGCATGCCTTGACATATTTACATACTGACTCGGCGTGCAATTTCATTGGTGTGGGTAAATATCGTTTTGATTTTTGCTAGTATCTAGAATGGGTTGTCATGATGTTAAGTTCCGCAAATTTTTCAATGATTATAAAATAGAGATTAAGTTGTTTTGCTAGCTTTGATATTACTCACGTAAACAGATCTGCCAATAAGGCATCTCATGCCTGCGCTCATAGAGCTAGTCCAGAAAGGAGGAGTTGCATTTGCATTAATCAATGAAGCTCTGTTACTTAATCAATGAAGCCCCTGTTACTTAATCAATGAAGCTCTTTACCCTGTTACACTACACTTCCTATATAGCGTCCTTGTTAACGATTGTAGCCCTGTTACTTAGTCAATGAAACTCTTTACCCTGCAAACCAATAATATTTTTGATGGCTTTAACTTAACTGGTACTCATGGACGTAAAGTCAAAAAAAAATACCAAAGTTCCAAAACTGACCGCCTTGACTGTACACAACTAAACTTTTTTTGCACAGCGAACGACCTCAAAGGGCTTTGAAGCTGCATTACTTAGGTGATGAGTAAAAAGATTACACATAGGACCCAAAGGGTTAAAAAAATTACAACCCAGCCCTCAACCTTTATGGTACCCTCAGATGAATAGTAGCCATCCATTTTGGTTAATCCAATGGATTATAAGCATTTATACTTGTGTTGAAAAGACAACTAGTACGATTCATACTGGTGACCTAATAACGGTGAAATCCGCACGTTCGGAAGAGAGGCCCGGCCCAATAGAGCCCATCATACCTGTGTACCACACATCTCCACCCGATGACACGCCTCTCTGCTGCTCCGGTCAGGAGCACCTCTCCGCCGCCAGCGAGCACCAGTGCCGCCCGGCACGTGCTCCTCCTCCGCTTGTTCCTCGATGCCGCCCGTCCCCACTGCCGCTGAGCTTAGGGTACGCGGGCTTCGCCTTGTCTTCGGCAGGCGAGTACGACGTCCGGGACGGAGGCGAGGCACTTCTGCGGTGGCCTGACGGAGGAGTTAGGACGCGATGGATCTCCCGGCCACCGGCACCTGGGACTTGGCGAGCACGATTGCTGGGACGGAGGCGACTGCTGCAGCGGCCTCATGGAGGAGTTAGGGCGAGCACGACATCCAGGATGGAGGGGAACGCGCTGGCATCGGCCTCACGGAACTTCCGGCCACCGACGCCTTGTACATGGGCTTGTGGTGACCTCCCTCCCTCGGCCAGCACTCAGCTTGGATGCGGGAAGGCGAGCTCGATGGAGCGCGGTGCATCATGGAACCGATGCACGCGCCGGCGAGCGAGCCCGCCCTGATCTCTTAGAGCATGTACATCGTTGCTTGAGTCTAGCAAATATCTTAGACACGAGTCTAGCAAAGCTAAATATGCTCCAGCGTTTAGACACACTTGTAGAACCCACCGATACAATAAAAAATATATTTATAAAGACTCTTTTCCAATCCTTTTCTTTTTACCAAAGCTCTTTGCTTCTTAGCTACTTGTGTCTAGTACTAGACCTAAGTCTAGCAAAAAGCTTCTTAGCTACCAGTGCTCCAGTGTTTAGACCCATGGCTAAAGGTTCTTAGATACCCATTTTTCCATACGCTGCACTTGCCCTTAGGCCATTGTCCGTGACTGACAGCGTCCCTCGATGAGGGTGCCACGGATGGACAGCATTGTGCCGAGGTTGAGCGTAGGAGGCGGGGAATGGAGGAGTGTGACATTGATGGCGGCGACAAGGTCTTGAGCATTGCGTCGTTGCAGTAAGGTTGTTGAGGTGAGTTATGTTTTTCTTATAAAAGTATGTTTGTTCTGCAATTGGTCACCATTGATTTTGTCTAGACTGTAGTTTTGAACTTAATTTCTTAGATATGAATTGTACACTTAGGTGGACGCATTTAGTGTCATTGTTTTCATGTTATAATCTTTATCCGTCACATTGTCCTGTTATTGCACTACTGTAATTCGGTACTTTGTTAGTTCATCATCTGTATTTTTTGGTCGAAACAATACTCCATGAATAGTAGTTTAGCAAATAAAAAATGGTTAGGTTCTGTCTATTCTGATGGTGTCATGGAGATTGTTATCAAACTTTGAAAGTGATGGTACCTATCTAGAAGGTGGAGTTTTTCTGAAGTTTGCTGATATGGGAACAACAGTTCTAGCTGAAGGTGGAGTTTCTGAAGTTTTATGCCCCTTCGGATAATTAGGGTGAAACAACTGAGAGTTGGTTAAACAAACTAATACAAGTGCGCAAGCGAACCTATCTAGAAAATGCCATGTGATCACCGCTATAATTTGTTGTGCTGGACCAAACAGGCTACCATTTTTTTACACGATGTATACTTTCTTCCATGGGTTGCCCTACTTACGTGATAAGAGGTGCGTGATGGTCCTGATGGCTTGCCCCAGCAATGCTATGTAAATCTATTTGTAGGCAATTCAAACCAAAGACAGACAGATCATCTTTTTGCAAAGACGATCATCGTGTAGCTATGCTTTCTTGGTTCATTTGCTGCTGGTGTTTATCTTGGTATATTTCATGTTTCTATTTTCAGACAGTACAGGCTCCGGAGAATGTCGTGGGTGACTCTCGAAATTCCTTCAGCTCGTGCTTGGAAGTGGTGGACTTTCCCATTGTTGCAGCAGCTCAATGAGCATGCCAAGCTTTCGATGTTCATGAGTGCCACAATCTGGCAGGACATATGCTCACCACAACTACTTGGACAGCTCATATGCATTACCTTCATATACTGTCGAGACATACATGCCCCTATATGTGTGTCGTGCGTCAGTAACTCTTCAACCGGTTGTTCTAGAGATTTCAGAATGTGTTTATTTGTGCTATCTGATACTTGTATAGTTACTACCCTCGCCGGCTGTTCTGGAGATTTCAGGATGTGCTTATTTGTACTATCTGATATTTGTGTAGTTACTACCCTCGCCGGCTGTTCTGGAGATTTCAGAATGTGCTTATTTGTACTATCTGATATTTGTATAGTTACTACCCTCATGCTACCTTCCTTGTTCGTTGTGTGTAAACTGTTGCCATCTCTGTAAGTATGTTCCTTACTAGGGAACTTTTACGGTGTGATATCTGCATGCCCTTATTTAACCGGTGGTTGTTATCTGTTTGAATTTGGACCAAGCCGGCCACAATATTGTGTTCTAAAAAGATATATATTTTAAACGCTGCCATGTTCTATTTTATGCTGCTATCTACTCTCACCGACCACAATTTGGATCGGATGGAGTAATACTTTTGCTACTGGAAATACACCAGGGGCACACTACACACATATTGACCACCTCGCCAATATTCACAAACAGATACACCCCTCATAGTTCACGAACACAAGATATACTCTCTTTGCTCAATAATAAGCTTTATTATCGATCGAAGGGAGTACCAAATCGGTGTGCACATCATCTCAAAAGACACATACAAGGGTGTTTTTAAGATCATGCCTACATTACACTGCCTAAACAAACCTTCGGTCCAGAACCAGGGTTGCCAGCCTTGTCACGGAAATTTGAGCAAACAATAGGGAGATATCTACCATCTACGGTAGCCTATTGCTTGTACACTGGTTTCCAGCACCCCAAGCTCTCAACCAGTTCCTCACGGACCTGCTTAGGACTGATCGGTTTTGTTGCCACTGCTCTTCGCTCGTTCCTGCCAAAGCCAATTAAAAAGGAGTTATTGTGGTGCATAGAAATACTAGAACCCATATATTCCATACAAAGCAGAAAATATGTAACTCCTTTCCAATCCTTCCTGCAGCATATCATGTTAGTTTGTTGTTCTTCATAAACAGAAATAGCATGCCCAGCAACTATTTTAAACAATAATTGTGCAACTACTTCTGTTATCAACTTGCTGATTGTACTTCAGATATATTTAGTGAAATGATACAAAGAAGGAATGATCGTTCTTTTGTTTCAGTAGAGATCCAAGTTTGATAACTACTGGGGATCTGAGTTTAAGAATCTGTACGACCAGAACAATGTGGGTGCTAGATCAACACGTTTTACCAACTAGCTAAATAATATTTGATAACCAAACTCAGTCTCAGGGTTGAAGCAAAGAAAATTAGTCAGCACAACCCCTCCACTTTCATATTTTCCATTTTGAAGGTACACATAGCTCCTGAAACTGCATATGCGTTTTACATGACAGCGGTCTGTTGGTTACTGTTAACAAGTCTGTAAAAGTATTAAAGCTTTTAAATTACACATTGAGATACTAGTGTTTTCCTGCTACACCTGAAATATCAGCGAGAAAATTGAATGTCAACAACAAACAAATGATCAAATGATTCTCGGATGCAAGTAGAAGAAAGTCAACTGAAGTTCTCACCTCTGTACAGGGCATGCTGCACCTGGCTTGCTGTCTTCTCGTGGCGACTACCATGGAACCATGGATGCTATTTTTGACAACCAATGCAGGCAGAGGGACCTAGTCAGAGAACACACACACCTTTTCAGTCAGCGCAAACCCGCGTATCCACAATAACCGAGCTTCATGTATGTTCATGTAAGTTTTATTTGCTTTGTATCTTGGAATGATGATGTCTGCATGATAGATGAATGTAAAAGTTCCAATGTGGAATGTACATTCGTATGGAAAAAACCAATTATGTTGGCAGTTCTGTTTGCTCATAAATTTAAGAGCAAATTTGAACAAAACATAGATAGAAATCTGGTACAAAATTGGACAATATTTCTGCATGAATTTGAAAGCGATTTGGCTGTGTTTTGTAATAACACAACTACATCAGTACATACTATATAGTACACAAACAAAAGCAACAACATTTTCATCAGTACATACCCTAGTTAGCATAGAAAACAAAAACTGTTAATTACCATTGGACCGATGAGCTGAACAGAATTCACAACCAGTTTTTGTTTATCAAACAGAAGCGAATAGGAGCAGCACAAAATAACTGAACACGACACGCAGATAGCATCCTACATTACTGATGATAAGGACGACTGTGAGGGTGGCTTCGGCGGTGGCTCCCTGCAGGCAGGCTGCGGGGGAGGTGGACGAGGCCGCCCCTATTCCTGTGAGCGCGTGGGACCTGGGGGAGGCGGCGGAGGCCCTCTTCCTGTGGGGCGTCGGAGCTGGGCGAGCCGGCGACAGTGCCCCTACTCTAGTGGACAGGTGGAGGAGGCAGGCAGGGTGGGAGGTGGAGGAGGCGGCTGTGTGGAGGTGGAGTAGGCGCTGGCGGTTCCGTGTACGCGGCAGGTGGAGGTGGAGGCGGAGGCGGCGGCGGCGGCGTGCGGGAGAGAGAAGACGAATTGATCAGTGGCTTGTGACCTTTTTTTCTTAGAACAAAATGTTTTTTCCTTGGATGTTAAGGTTAATGGGCCGATTGGGCCTAATCTCTCTGAGCCGTTGGATGTAATCATACTTGTCCCCTCTAGGTGACCAGTAAAAGGTATCGTAAAACTTGCCTGAAGAAGACCTCACGAGAAGTAAAGATGCAATCTACTCCTTCGTCGTCATGAACAATGGATGACCTAAAAGCATGGGCACCCACGCCATCACCCGGGACAAAACCACTCGGGATGACGCCGGCGACAACTCGCATGCCGAGATAAAAAATCCTCTGCACCTGGAGGAATAAAATACTCGAGATTTTCGAGCATGGAGGCACCTCTCTGGCCGAGGATAGCGTTTGCGCCATGGCCGTCACTTGGGAGCTCCACCACGCACAGTTCCTGGGAAGCACGAACAAGCGCACCACCCAACTTGTCAAGGTGATCCAGGACGAAGAAGAGTCGGCTCGCATTCTTCCTTCACATCGCCACCGCGACGACTTGGAAGAAGATGTGAGATCCCGCCCTTTAGGTACCGGAGCAACACCGTAACTGCCCCCACCACAAGAGGGCAAGACCACCTGAAGGATGTAAAGGACCAAGGGAAGATCAACCGCTCAACATGCCGAACCACGCCACCTTTCCCCCTCGCCACTACTGCCAGCCAGAAAAAGCCGCGTCGAACTCCATCCTTCCATCGACAGGTCGCCAGCGACACAAGTGTTTTTTCAATGAAGCGGTGGATCCTCTCTCCACACTCGGCTTCGGCCAAAGGAGCAGTAGAACGAAGAAAAAGAACCCTAGAGCTCCAAGGACGACCTGGTCACCAAGATCTAAAACTCTGCTCCATCTATTGGGCAAAAATCCCCCTACCGGCAGGCAGCCGCAAGCCCTACTACTATGAACTACTCCGGCACCTTCCTGCCGCCATGTCCGGCTAGCGCCACCGGAGAGGCCTCGGGGCCGGCCCGGTCACTCTCTACAGACTCTCAACGGACACAGGTGGGAGCCTAGGAGAAAGGGTACTGCCCCTAACATACCTTTCGATACACAGGTATAATCTCATGACGTAGTGTACTACTTTTGATGAACTTGTGACATCTAAATGATGCATGTTTTAATTTTCCGCACCTTGCTCATATATTCGTTTCGTTCGAACACACTTCAAATTTGACGTCAAGGGGGAAAGGTGTAGGTAAATATCGTTTTGTAATAAATTTAGACATATTATTTGGAGTTATATAATTAAAGTTATGAATTTACAAAGTTTTTATTACTAATATAAGCAATTTTAATTGTTTTCATATTTTAATTATCCAAAATAGTGAACCAAGTTTGTATACAAAATATTCAAACATTTATGAGAACTGTTTGTATTAGAAAATTTCCATTTGAATTCGTATTCAAAAGTTATGTATGTTCGCAAATAAACAGAAGGTTTTCTGAAAAGTGGTAATTTTTTGAATATTAAGTAGAAAAGTGGTGATTTTTTGAAATTTACACACAAAAATGATGTCTCGCAACTACCGTTAAGAGCCGTTAACGCTCGTCGTCTCCACTCACCACTTCAGCACTGCAGGTGGGTCAGCCATGTCAGAAACCGTGTCAATTCGCGTTCAAACCAAGTTTAGTACTATTTGAGATGACTCGAAATCTGGTAGATTTTGCAGCGAAAATGTAAAGTGTTAGATTTCTAAAATTTTGCTTAGATTGTGGCAGTTTTATGCTAACAACTCACTTATTTTAGGACAAATGTAATATATTAGATAATTTGTGGTGGACTGTATGTCAAAAAAGACTGAAACTCGACGATACTATGGTTAGTAAACATGTACGACAAAACAAGAAAAATAATTCTATGGAGTCAGCCCTCCATCCGAGCTCCCCTACCAAGGAGAGGAGGCGTGACCATGTGAATAACACATGGGAGAGGAGAGACCATTGCATGGTCAGAGCATCTTCAGCATCCGCTGCATATTCTAGCAGTGTAAAAGGGATTTCGAGCACGCGCTACCAGTCTGCGGTCGCGCGGCGCCGGCGATAGCTTCAGACCGCTGTAGTTTACATCGTGTGTATAGCGCGCAAAAGAACCCCTTAGTAGGCGCTGAAAATTACAGCGCGTGACGCTAGCGCAAACAGCATACACACATCTATACATATTCAACAAGATAAAAAAAAATCAAAAATAAATTATTGTAAACTCCACGTCTCATCCAAAATATCATAGTTCAAATGCTCCCGGTGCCGGCGCCGCCGCTAGTGTTTGGCGCGAGCTGCGGCGGAATGCCTCCAACGGAGGCAGGGACTATGTAGGGAGGGGTCGGTGGCGTCCCGGAGGCCCTGTCCATCGCCAGAATCGTGCCAGCGGTGATGGATGTTGCGCGCACGAGAGGGGAAATTTCACCACCGTTTCTTCAAGCGCGAGACGGAGAAATAGAGCGTGTTGCAGAGCAAGCGCAAAATATGCGGCATTGGATAGCGCAAAGTCCCGCCCGTGCTAAAACTTTTGCAGCACACGGTTTTTTGCCGTGCCTGCTGGAGGGGGCAAAAACACGTCTCGTGCTGTATATCGGCGGTTATTGCATTGCGAGCGCGTTACAGTGGCCGCTGGAGATGCTCTTAGAACGACTATGTCGTATCCGGAAGAAATGTAGGCACTCAATGGAGGAAGGGGCAACATTCGGTAGCATCGAAACAATACCGTTCCCCTAACTTTTGACTTTTATTTTCCCAGATTCCTCCTATTCTTAAGGCACACAGCAGAACTTTATGTTTCTTACTTACATATTTTTGTGCCACAATTTTAATTAGCTTCTCATTTTATAGACACACTACAGGACGCACGCTACGCCGAGGGCAAAAAGCCGTCGGCGTAGGCTAAAATGCCCTCGGCGTATGGTACGCCGACGGCTGCCCTCGGCGTAGCCTCCTCGGCAAAGGGCTCCCTCGGCGGAGCACATAGAGGCCGTCGGCGTACCAAAATTCCGTCGGCGTATGCTACGCCGAGGGCAATGCCCTCGGCGTAGCGGCCGTCGGCATAGCTTGTCGACAGGTTGAAAAATATTATTTTCAAAAAAAAATTATTTTTATTTTTTTTCTTAATTTTTGAATCTTTGAATTGTTTGACTCGTTAATCTCTCACTTTGAACATTTTTAACACTAATTACACTTAATATTTAATTAAATTACAGTCTTGGTCGAACTTCCTGGCCGGTTACCCATCCTAATAATACTCCAGCTCCAACACGCTTAACTTTTTCGTTCCTTCAGAATCTGTTTCCGCAAAGTAATTCATACATTGTTGTCAATATTATGATATCAATCCTATTAACCCTTATATCAACATGTCACATGTTTGTATTTTTTGAAATTGCAAACAATTATTTAAGTAAACATTAATTAATAAGTAAAAATATTATTGAATTCAAATAAAAATATAATAATTTTACTTTTTTGTATTTTTTTTATTTAATATGGAATAATTAATATCTTTAAATCTAAATCGGAATTTAACAAATAATATGTCTAAATTGATCAGAAAAATGAGAGGAATCCAAATATGATACCCATATCAACTAATCACAAACCCTCCGTTTTTAAATTATCTGTTTGGTGGTTGCTTTAGAAAATTTCCTTTTTGCGCTCGGATAATGAAAAATGGCTTTTTGGTGCGATGAAAAGGAAAACTTGCATTGAATCTTTGATAAAATAGCATATTGTGAACCTAAAAATGTTTTTTCTAAAAAAACATGAGCATCGGATCATGTACATGTAGTTCATATCTGACCCACTTCTTGCCGATTCGGCAGAAATTTGTTTTTTTCACCAGAGGTGGACGGAAAGGTTTCGGATCCCTCTTTTGGGACATTGTCCATATAAGGTGGTATAGTATTTTTGTAAAATATGGTGGTAGCATTTTAAATTAGCCATTTTATGGTTGCTTCACAAAATCGTCCGTTTTTTATGCTCGGAAAATGGGAAATGTCTTTTTGGTACGACGAAAAGGAAAACTTCCTCCTGCAACATTGTTTGCCATCTCATGATGCATGTGTATGCATAATATGGGCACATTATCATAAACTATGCCTTGATTCTATCCATAACATTGGTCATTTGACCCGAAAGCCAAGAAACCTCGAATTTGATAGGTCATTTTGTGAAGGTTTTTTTGAGACATAATTAATATATCAAGTTTAATATTTTTACTTATAACTATGTCACATAATATGACAACACACGAAGGTTTCGCATTGTTTCGATCGTTTTTGAATTTTTTATGCCCGTTTTAAACTATCGTCAAACTTTGTCGCGGCGGGCATGAAGATTCTTAGCTCGGGGCCAAGCCTCGCTAAACTTGCATTGTATCTTTGATAAAATAGCATATTTTAAACCTAAAAATGATTTTTCTAAAGAAACACGAGCATCGGATCATGTACATGTAGTTCATATCTGACCCACTTCCTACTGATTCGGCAGGAATTTGTCTTTTTCACCAGAGGTGGACGGAAAGGTTTCGAATCCCCCTTTTGAGACATTGTCCATATAATGTGGTATAGTATTTTTATAAAATGTGGTGGTAGCATTTTAAATTAGCCATTTTGTGGTTGCTTCACAAAATCATCCGTTTTTTGTGCTCGGAAAACGGGAAATGGCTTTTTGGTACGACGAAAAGGAAAACTTCCTCCTGCAACATTGTTCGCCATCCCATGATGCATGTGTATGCATAATATGGGCATATTATCACAAACTATGTCTTGATTCTAGCCATAACATTGGTCATTTGACCCAAAGCCAAGAAACCTCGAATAAGATAGGTCATTTTGTGAAGGTTTTTTGAGACATAATCAATATATCAAGTTTAATATTTTTACTTATAACTATGTCACATAATATGACACCACGCGAAGGTTTCGCATTGTTTCGATTGTTTTTGAATTTTTTATGCCCGTTTTAAACTATCGTCAAACTTTGTCGAACGACGGGCATGAAGATTCTTAGCTCGGGGCTTAGCCTCGCTAAACTTGCATTGGATCTTTGATAAAATAGCATATTGTGAACCTAAAAATTATTTTTCTAAAAAAACATGAGCATCGGATCATGTACATGTAGTTCATATCTGACCCACTTCCTCCGATTTGGCAGGAATTTGTCTTTTTCACCAGAGGTGGACGGAAAGGTTTCGGATCCTCCTGTTGGGACATTGTCCATATAAGGTGGTATAGTATTTTTTTAAATATGGTGGTAGCATTTTGAATTAGCCATTTGGTGGTTGCTTCACAAAATCGTCCGTTTTTTGTGCTCGGAAAATGGGAAATGGCTTTTTGGTGCGACGAAAAGGAAAACTTCCTCCTGCAACATTGTTCGCCATCCCATGATGCATGTGTATGCACAATATGGTCATATTATCACAAACTATGCCTCGATTCTAGCCATAACATTGGTCATTTGACCAGAAGCCAAGAAACCTCCAATGAGATAGGTCATTTTGTGAAGGTTTTTTTGAGACATAATCAATATATTAAGTTTAATATTTTTACTTATAACCATGTCACATAATATGACACCACGCGAAGGTTTCGCATTATTTAGATCGTTTTTGAATTTTTATGCCCGTTTTAAACTATCGTCAAACTTTGTCGAACGGCGGGCATGAAGATTCTTAGCTCGGGGACGAGCCTCGCTAAACTTGCATTGGATCTTTGATAAAATAGCATATTGTGAACCTAAAAATGAATTTTGTAAAAAAACATTAGCATCGGATCATGTACCTGTAGTTCATATCTGACCCACTTCCTACCGATTCGGCAGGAATTTATCTTTTTCACCAAAGGTGGACGGAAAGGTTTTGGATCCCCCTGTTGGGACTTTGTCCATATAAGGCGCTCTATTATTTTTGTAAAATATGGTGGTAGTAGTTTGAATTAGCCATTTGGTGGTTGCTTCATAAAACCGTCGGTTTTTTATGCTCGGGAAATGGAAAAATGCGTTTTTGGTGCGATGAAAAGGAAAACTTCCTCATGCAACATTGTTCGCCATCCTATGATGCACATGTATGCATAATATGGGCACATTATCACAAACTATGCCTTGATTCTAGCCATAACATTGGTCATTTGACCCGAAAGCCAAGAAACCTCGAATGAGATTGTTCATTTTGTGAAGGTTTCTTTGAGATATAAGCAATATACCAAGTTTGATATTTTTACTTCTAACTATGTCACATAATATAACACCACGCGAAGGTTTCACATTGTTTCAATCATTTTTGAATTTTTTATGCCCGTTTTAAACTATATATAATGTTTTATGTTTTACTTAATTTTTATTTACAAATGTGTAATATTTAAGTGTAGATAGATAGGTCTTATTTTTCTGCAAATTTTGATATATTATTTGTATTTTTACAAATTATAATGATTCAGTTATGATTTTTTAAAGTTTAACGAGATAAAATAAAAAATAGCTACGCCGAGGGCAGCCGTCGGCGTATGCTACGCCGAGGGAAGCCGTCGGCGTAGCATAAGATATGTCGTGGGCAATTTTATGCCGACGGCTGCTTGGCGGAGCTGGCCTAGACGATGGCTACGCCGACGGCCCCGACGTTTGGCCGTCTGCGTAGCGACCGGCCGTCGGCGTAGCTTCCCATTCATGTAGTGACATTTGTTACATCCTCACTAGACCCGATTTGACTCCTCGTTGCTTTTTATAGCTGCTACCACCCCACTCCTTCATATGGTTTGATGGAGAATTGGAGATCAATAGTACACGTAGCAAAGACTCATTGAAGTGGTATAAAATACGACAGAAAAGTGCATTCATGGTTGAGGGGTGTAAAGTACTTGTAGGTGAGCAACCAAAGAAATGATGGTGCACTTCTTTTATTCAGTTGCTTCGTCAAGATATTTAGAGTACTATGGACTTGTGCACATGCGCAGAACATGTAGAAAGTAAGTAGTATTGTGCAATAATTATCGACGAATTTCTATTAGGTGTGGAGTCATTCTGTCTTCATTTCTTCAACATGTAGTATACTCGTTCAAAAAATTATTAATATGTTTAGAAGAATGAAATATTATAGTTCCAATATACTCACAAACTTCTTGATTGTAAAATTTGCCATGGAAAGACGATGGTGAGTATGCGGTGACGCCATTAACAAAACCTTGTATGGAGTAGGCCAACGATATAAAACTCGTACGGCGATGGTCGAAATATCCATGCCAATATATATTCGGATCAAATTTGTTTATGATCCCTTAAAAAGGTTTGTACTTCAACACTTATTTTGGATGGAAGGGAGTATCAAAGTACCACCGGTAAACGAAAGGCAAAAGAAAATAAAGATTGGCATGCATGGCCAGTGAACGCCGCGGTGTGGTCGTGTCGACCCATCCGTGTCCCGGCTGCTCTGCTCATCGAATTTGCTCCTGACTTTGAGAGAGGGGGCTGAGAAGTGGACTCGGAGACGCACCCACCCCACACGAGACACGAGCTTCAGATTTCCTCAAAAGGTGGCCGGCACCGGCAACGCTGGATCCTCTGCTGTCAATGTCATGACCATTTCCTCCGTTCCCACAGAAGAGCAACCCGGTCAGCGTTTCCGAGTTAATTCGGCAGACGCCGCCGCTGTGCTCCCGTCGCACGGACACGCCGTCTTGGAATTCTCGAGTCGACCGTTTCTTCTCCGGGCAACAAATGGGTCAGCATTCCTGTTCCATCACAAGAATTTCCAACCTACTCCCTCTGTTTCAAAATATAATTTCAAAATATAAGATGTTTTAGGTTCGTGAAGAAAATGAATCTAGACTTATTTTAGTACGTAGGTTCACTCAACTTTAGAATGAATCTACACACTAAAACAAGTCTAGATTCATTTTCTTCATAAACCTAAAACATCTTATATTTTGAAACGGAGGAAGTAGTACAGTAGTACGGCGAGCCAGCCGTTCCGCTTCTTCTTCCCTATCTATATATAATACATTTGCTTCGGTATCCCTCACTAACAAACAATTCTGGGCTTTTTCAGCCAGTTAGCGGGTTTTGGGTTCGTCCTCCCGGTGGAAACCAGGTAAAGATGGAGACTGTACCGGCTATATACATGTATACGACAGCGGGATACGGACGGGATCGTAACTGATCATATGTGTCCGGGTAGACGTAGAGGCGGCTCTCGGTCCGGCAGATTACGTCTCGGCCGCCATCGCTGGACAGAGCGGCGTATGTAGGAAGCAATGGGCCGGTTTAGTTAGATCTTCTTGTCTTTTTTTGTTTAAAATATTTCTTATATCTGTTTTTATAAGAGCATTTTCACTCGTTTGGTGTTTTCAGACCCAATTTACGGATATAATATTCAGTCTGAGAATCGCCTAGTTTCTCACTCGCTCTTTCCGGCCGATTTTCCGGTTTTGGTCGAATTTTAGGCAAACTCGACAAAATATGGACGATATAGGCGATTTCATTAATATTTGGACGAGTTCATACAAATTACGTTAAATTTGGACAAATACCAGAATTTTAACTACATTAGGCTAAAGAAAAAATAAAAAACTCTTAGAAAATACTACTCCGATGTCGATGCTGTCGGGCGCCGCTCACATGCCGAAGTTGCGGTAGAAGACGGTGTCGTCGTTGTCGCTCAGTGGTTGCGGGAGACGCAAGCTGCCCTGGTCGGCGTCGTCGTAGCGCCACGGCTGTGATGAGAGATCGGCGTCGACGTCGAGGATGATGAGCGGCATGCCCTGGTAGGCGCACTCCTGGCGAGCGAAGCAAGTAGCCTCGCACTCGGCCTGCTCCTGATGACACCGAATGCGGTTCGCCTCCTCCCTCTCCCAGTCGTCCCTGGACCAGGCGCATGCGTCCGGCGCCGACGTCGACGAAACATCGTTTAGGGACCGCACCATCGCCATCTTCATGACGAACGCCTCCTCCTCGACGAGGAACGGCCCAGTCCGCCATCTCGGTCTTTGGCGTGTGCAGGTTAAGTCGGCCGGTCGACTGCGGCGGCACACGGCCCTCATTGATGACGACGCCGCATGAGCGCGTCCTCGGCGGCGAGTGGACCGGCGACTAGACCTCACGCTTCACCGGCCGGAGCAGAGGCGTGGCGAGTGTGCGGGCGCGAGGTGACTATGCCAGCACCGAGCCGGACAAGAGCGACGCCGGCACCAACAAAGAGGAGGAGAGGAGGCCATCCTCCTCGGCAGCCAATTGACCGGCGCACGGCGTCGGGCGGCCGACGGTGGCGAGCGAGGGGGGAAGCCTAGTTTACGGCGGTCGCCAGCGGTGATGTGCTCGAGCTTATGGGTGGGGATTACGGCAACGCGTGGCCGACGCGACGGGCGGTCATTGACCAGAGGTCTGTCGCGGGACCGAGGCGACGGGATGATGACGACTCGGCTTCACACGCTGACAGGGCAGGGCCATGGGCGGGTTTTGTTTTCTCCGATTCCGTTGTATCCGGCGTTCCCTGGCGGTTCCTAGTGCCCCGGGTTCGGCCTGAGAACGCCGGATGAAAGCCGGGTCCAATCCGGTTCTATTCGACGTCATGGGAACGCGGCTAGGCGAACTTTCGCCGTCACACCCGGGAGGTACTCATTCCATCTACAGACAATGCACCACAGTTATGGATATATGCTAGGGTCAGATGCAAGTTTTCGTGGGATCCCGACACTCCGATGGTCACTTTTACAAGGTAAGGTGGTTTTATCTATGTATGCTAGCATGTGCACTAAATTTTAGGTGGTTTTGTTCAGTTTAAAAAAAATAAAGAATTACAAACACACCTTTTGGTTCCTTCGACCCATATTAGTTGACTTAGATTCGACTAAATATGAATGAATCTATCAAGTTTTAGTGGTAGATATACCCGTATCTAGACAAGTTTGAGTCAACTAATATGAGTTAAAGGGAATAGCTTTTTAAACAACTTGATTTTCTAAACCTTTTCGAAATTACCTCAAAATTGTGGTACATGCTAGTATTTAGTTCTTACTAACGAATATATATATTTTAATTTTTACCATTTTTGAATTTATATTTAAAACTAAACAACTGTATGTCTATCTTAAAAAGACCATATGTCATATTATCGCGGTCTTATTTAGGCGTGTGGCAATATTGAAGTGTGCATACAGCGCTGAGCGCGTATCGTGCCGACGATCAATTAGGATCCCGTCCGTATGCCGCTGTCGTATAACTAGTATAGATAGCTAGTAGGGTCTCTTTCTCCACCCAGTCTCCATCCTGAGCATGAACACCCGAAACCCGCTAGCACTGAATTTCTTATTCCAGGGGGTGACACCGAAGCAAGGCTCATATAACACATGTGCCAGACTAGGCTGGCACCAAACCATCTTCACACTCGAAGGTCGTCAGAGATTCAGAGCGCGACAAACAGCGTGAGTGCGTGCTCCATAGAGTTTTCACGGTACATCGAAGAGCGCCTCCGTTTGTTTCTTGGGAACCATGGCCGCTCAGGGGCGCCGCGGTTGGTTTCTTGTGGTCATCGTCCTTGTCGTCCTGATCGTCGCCACGAGCTTAGTACGGTGCATCGATGCCGTGAGGCCCGTGCCACCGAGTCCGGCGACGTCCTCCACGGCGCCCGCGCTAGTGTTGACGTTGATGCAGATGCTCCCTATGGGGCCAAGCGGAGGAGGCGCAGGGCACTGACCGGCTCAACTGCTAAAGCTAGTTAGAGAGGTCCAGGAACGAATTTTTCTACTTCGTAGTTTCTATGTTCTTGGTTTCTTTCCTTGTGTCACTCAGGACCGGCTGTATGTTTTTCAGGGCCCTAGGCAAAGTCGACGGTATGGGTCCTGAAGGCTAATGTATATATAGACATATTAAAAAAATTTATCATATGTATATCTACTGGCACTTTTAAAATAAAAGTTAACATCCAACCACACATCTTAGTCTCAAAATATAATAAAAAGTATTTGTTGCTGGCTTGATTACCTCAAATAAGAAATAATTTCAATGATAATAAGCCAGGAGTGAGAATCAGAGCCTGCCGCTGGTGAATTGGTGATCCCTGATAGACGATAGATGATATGCGATCATCGATCGAGTCAGGGAGGCAGGGCCCTATAGATCGAGGCGCGGAGTCCGGCCGATTTCCGAAGAGTTGAGGAGAAGAGAAGAGAAGGGAGATCACAAGTTCGCGACGCATTGTAACCCATGCGGCCAGCGTCGTAACGCGTTGTAACTCGTAAGCCTGGTGCCTCGTGTCGTAGTGAGCCGTTTTGAATTCCTGCTCGACGCGTTGTGTCTGGTTTCCACGGCCTACTCGTTTCTCGCGTCGTGGGCAGCAGATGTATACCCATATATATATATACTTCCTCCGTTCGCAAATAAGTGTACGTCTAGTGTTTAGCCAAGTTAAAGTTTATTAAATTTGACCAATTCTATAGATAAATATAGCAACATATATTACTTCCTCCGACCCATATTAGTTGACTCAACTTTGTCTAAATTTAGATGAATCTAGACACTATTGAGTATATAGGTTCATCCAAATTTTAATAAATCCAAGTCAACTAATATGGATCGAAGGGAGTACATCAAATTAACATATCATGAAACTAAATTTTAAAACACATCTATTGGTAATAATTTAGAGTCATAAGTATCACTATATTTTTCTATAAAAAATAGTTAAACGTTGTTAACTTTAACTTAGAACAAGATTAGAATTACATTTATTTGCATACAAAGAGAGTACATGTATACAAATTTTTGGGCCCCCTCTGGCCGTGGGCCCCTGGCCGATGCCAGGGTGGCGACCCCTCAGCGCCGGCCCTGGTGTCACTTTCGCCTTTGCCTTGCACTTCCAACAGGTTTATGGATGTAGTCACTTAGATCATTTAGCAGTATGTGTAAGGATGAAATAGCATGATAAGGAGTGAACAAATACTACAAAATAACTTAAAGCCTTATTTTTTATTTTTTTGTAGAACATTATTATGGAGGGAATTCCATTTTTACACCCTCCCATCACCTTTGGACAATTACGCATTTGTAAGACATACTATCCCATTTGGTGAAATTTTTTCCATAATACACCATCTTAGAAACTTTCGCATTTCACTTAGTTGTTAGGTAGGATCGGCATGTTGGGCCAAATGTGGCACCACAACAATGCGTGAACGTCAGAGGGCGTCATCAACAATCATGTACAACCTTTTCTTCTCCATATTTTCATTACTCATCCTCCTCCTCCTCCTTGTATCCTCGATCATCATCTCAAGCCTTGCAACCAGACATGAAACATGAAACGGAGTGAGGGTCCAATTTTTTTAAAAAATAGGGTGTCACCATGCACAACTAGAGGGTAAAAATGGAATTTGCTCTAAAGTATAAGTAAAACATTCTAAGAAAGAAGTATGAGCAAACCAAGCCATGCCAATAGGCGATGGGTATACATCATGAACCTATGACATGAGTCCCAAATTTCCTTTGTCCACCTATTTCGTGGGGACATGTGGAATAATTAGTTGTTTTAAAGCTTTAAACTTTATGGTTGTGTGATGGGCCAATGTAGGTTGTGTCCATTGTTTCGATACAGAGGGCTATGTTCATCTTTTCTAAAAAAAGTAATGGGCCAATGCAGGTCGGGATATTCCCATTTCAGAAAAAATAGAACTATTCGGTGCATGTCAAACACTCCACACGGTCTCTTCACTATACCATTTTCTCTCCTCGTTTCTTCACATACCTATATAAATTCATTGTTATATATTGTTTGATTAAGAGTTTTAGCGACTTCCAGACTCACAAATGAGGTGGTATAAAGAGCTCGCAAGATGTGCATTCATGGATGCAGGTGCACCTAGGTTTGAAGTGAAAGGTTTGAGGGTACATATCTTTTCATCAAAACGCTTCAACATATGTGCAATACTTGTGTATTTGTGCACATGTGTAAAGTACCATCCTATAATTATTAACAAATATCTACTAGGTGTGGAGTTACCTTATTATGTACACACATGATTTTGCAAATTGGCAATTACTCTTTCACCGATTCCATCAGGATTTATTAAAAATGGCTATTAATTCCAAAATACTTTCAACTATCAAAATGGGGAAATTATACATCCTGAAAAAACAGGAGTAGGATAGAGACTTGGTCAGCTACAGATACACTATACATAGCTATAGTAAGAATGGAGTTTGCCAAGAAAGAGATCCAAAGCCGATTGGTCCATTTCTTTAGTTGGACCAAGGAAGAATATTCCTTGTTTTTGGTAAATTTTGACTTCCAAGAAATGACATAGCGAGATAGTCTACTGAGCATCTCGAAAAGCTCGGACTTGGGGAAGTACCATCGGCCGATAGGCGTGATGCTGCGCGGACCTATTTCACTTGTACGTACAGTTGTGCGTAATTTGACACCAATTCTACATAGGAAATTTGTCGCAATGTCAATATGCATTGCACCTTAGTGAAGTTGTCCTAGTGATTCTCTTGCTGTTTTTTATTTTCTTGTGTGTTTCCTAATCTTTCATTAAGATTCCTTTTCTTACTTTTTTCCTACTGTTATGGATGCGTCGAAGAACTGTCAATGGGAGGCGTGGGTGATTAGTTATATGCTTTTTCCAGTTTCTTTTACTGTTAGTTTTTTCTAGTATTGCCACAACTATCAAGACATGATTTGTTTTTTGCATTTGTGTAGTCTCCATCTTTGTTTATTTTCATTATTCACCTAGTAAAAAAGCAAACCGTGTGAAAGTAATCAATATTTCAGTCCATGCATTTTTTAATTAACCAAGGGGATATATTATTTAGATATTTTTTGGTGGATTCATATTCCAAAATGAATCGAACTTGAAGATACTAAGTTTATTACACATGGAGAAAAAATGTTGTGGACTTAGCCTGCCATCCAAACCACCTCTCTAGCGAGAACACTAGCAAATCCTACAACTTAATGAAGGGGGTAGCCATGTCGGAGTCGGCACTCTAATAACCACGCACCTACACACACCATCACAAAACTGGAGGCTCCATATAACCACCCAATGACGAGCCATGAGCTCAAACCAGTCCCAACACACACCAACATGCACGCTCAACCGCTATTGCCGCCATCTATCGCCAACCCATCTTTAGGAGGAGCTAAGTAATGACCTTATCAGGCCCGCCGTCGACACCACCATGACACCAAACAGCGCCACCATCCTATCGCGTCCATCAGCATGCATGTGCTATCACCACCGAGACCCCTCGGCACCATGCTGCCGAGTCTCGCCATCCGATGCAGCCTGAAACCTTCGAAAGATCTGTTGTGTGTAGCATCTACGAATCAGGCATGACAGAGTGTACCACGTGACAGTTACACATGACTTGACATCTTGGACAAAGACTCCGTACAAGACGAAGCTGCTCCACCTTGGACCAGCAGCTAATCCAAAGACGATGACCCCATGAGGAAAAACGGCGTTGCGAGCTGCCATCGTTTGATCCGAAAAACTCAAATCTGGAGTTTCCCCTAGAGTAGCCTGAGCAAGAAGATGAGAGCTGCATCAGAGATGCCTTCAACAAGATACCAATGCAAAGATGTCGCCATCGTCTCCATGGCCGATGTTGGCACAGTTGGGGGATGGTCAAGGTTGTATCCATTTTTATATTTGGAATCCATGCTATATTTTATAGTTGGGTGATGGTCAAGATTGTGCAATGCTTGGTGGACTTTCCATTTCTTCCGTGTGGATGCCTCAAGTATTAGAGGAGCTATATTTCTTTGGGCTTCTTTTCATTGACCCGCAAGGGGAGTCCCAAAAAGATGCAATTCTACCGTTTCTAGTGGAGATGTAGGTAGCCGCATAGAAGAGACTCATGTCAACCTAATCACAAGGATTGCCGAGCAGCACCCAAAGTTATTTTTATCAGATACCGCCACTCATACCATTATCACCGCAAGCGCAAAGCTCTCGCATGTTCTTAAGGTGAAAGATCCCAAGCCCGCCATGCTGAATACACCTATAAACAGTTTTGAAATTTATTTTGTATTTTCCATCAGACACCTCTCGTGCAAGCTCACAAGAATAATGTGTGCTCTGTTTTTGATCAATGTGGTCAACAAAAATTCCAACCATGATAGTAAAAAAATTAAGCCAATACTCGAATTAAATCATTTCCAGTGGATTTTGATTACCTGGTACTCATGGATTGGAAAGTCTAGTAAAAATACTTAAGTACCAAAATTGACTGGCTTGACCGTACACATGTACATGTCTTTTGGGTCTATAATCTTACAACTTACTCCCTTTGTTTCATAATGTAAAATGGTGTTGTAAGTTTGGTAATAACAACGTCATTTATTATGAAACGGACACGGTACTACTTTTAATTAAATTGTGACAAAATATAATGCATGTTTTAATTTTGCACCATGTTCACATAGTATCTCCATACCATTGAACACGACTTATAAATTTAATAAAAATCAAACCTTACTAAGTTTGACCGAAAATATAGAAAAATATTAACATCTATGATATAAAACAAATACATTATGAAAAAATATTTTATAGTGAATATATTGACATTGATTTGGTATTATATATAATTGTTCGTATCTTAGTCAAAAACATTGGTCAATCTTAGATGATGTTAACATTCAACTAAATCTGTGACTTATTCGTTTGAATCGGAATGATTATCAGTTTCGTTCAAACACGCTTCAAATTTGATGTCAAGACAAGACTTTAGGCGTTGCATGTTGGAATCGCACCATACCATGGCGTGGAACACCGCAAGGATTACCTGTGTATGGCTGCATGCATGTATGACTAGTAGAGATGCACAAAACGAAAAGCACAAAGAAATAAAGCTGCATACATAGCCAGTGACCCGTGGTGTCGTGTCAGCCCATCCGTGTTCCGGCCGCTCTTCTCAGCAAATGTGATCCTTAAATTTTCAGAGGGACTTGGAGACACACCTACGCCACACGAGACGTGATCTTCAGGTTATTTTCTCAAAAGGTGTCTGGCACCGGCGCCGGCGCACCAACATCGTCTCTGCTCGTTGCCCATAGCAACTAATTTGGCACCATTTGATCTGTTCCGTCATGAACACAACAGAGCGGCCTGGTCAGCGGCTCAGTGTTTCTAAGTTATTGTGATGGCCAGATATTAAGGAAGCCCCGATGACGACAGTAATATTGTTTTTTAGTTTTCCTCCTTAATTTTTCCCATTGCCTCCTATTCTTAAGTAAGACACACCGTAAAACTCGATGCTTCTTAGTAACATGTCATTCCTATGCCAATTTCTCACTTCTTATCTCCGTACTATACACCATCTTCTCTCTTCGTTGCTTTCATAGATGTTATAACATCACATGTGTATATGGTTTCATGAATATCGATAGTAGATAGCACAGACTCAAACATTTGGGTGGTAATAAATTGACATGCAAAGGTGCATTCATCATTGAGAGAGTAGCTAGAGTACTTTAGTGGGCATACTTTCGTAGGTTTCCTTATTGAGTACTTCTGTATTCATGCACATGTTGGAGTAGTCATTTTACCATTAGCAACTTTATTTTGTTGAATCAGAGTGTAATTTCATTGAAGCTGGTAAATATCATTTATTACATGTTGATGCTCAGCCACAAAAGGTTGTTTGCTCATTTTTGGAGTTTGTTGTCAGTCGCGGAGATCCTGAATCTCTCATACTTGTTCACATGAAGTCATTGTTAGTATTGTCTTGCTCGAGATCTAGCCGGTAGTGACTTTCTTTGAGATTCAATCTTGCTTACAGAGAGGGAGAGGGAGAGATGGATGCATACCATCGGCCTTAGGCGTCGAGGATGAGCTCGCCATCGGGCTCGTCGGAGTGGTGGCGGCGGAGAGGGGGTGATACCCGCCGCTACAACGCAAGCCGATCGGTGGCTAGGGTTTGGGGTTTTCGGTGGGGTGAGTGGGCACGACGAACCTTGGCGTTCGTGCCCCCGGCCCCCACCTCTATTTATTGCGCTGCGCGACGGGGGCCCACCAACGATTGCGACGTTGGGCGCCCCCGATCAGGGCGCGAGTCCAAGGTTTGTTCGGGCCGTTGGGCCCGAACGGGAGATCAACCTAACATTCTCCCCCTTGATCTCATCTTTCACTTAACTTATACTTTAAACTTATACTTTGGTATATATTTCATCACAGATCAACATATAGAGCATGTCTCGTCATAATGGTCAGTTACGCACCATCGATTCAACAACCACTATACACCTCTCTATTTTGAAACAGATTCTTATACTAGGCCCTTAATATCCAGGTATCATAGGCTTTCCCTTAAACCCATGCCGGCTAAGTGTTCTCTGAACACACTGGGTGGTAAGCCTTTTGTGAGCGGATCCGCGAGCATTTCTTTTGTACTTATATGCTCTAAACTTATGGTATGATCCTGGATTCTTTCTTTCACAACATAAAACTTAATGTTAATGTGTTTGGCAGCAACACTTGACTTATTGTTGTGAGCATAGAATACTGCTGGCTCATTGTCGCAGTACATCTTGAGTGGTCTTTGAATGCTGTCTACCACTCTCAACCCGGGTATAAACTTCTTTAACCAGTTTGCCTGCCCCGTGGCCTCATAACATGCTACATACTCAGCTACCATCGTGGACGATGCCGTGATGGTTTGCTTAGAGCTTTTCCACGATATAGCTCCACCTGCGAGAGTAAATACATATCCTGACGTGGATTTTCTTTCATCTACATCTCCCGCATAGTCTGCATCTGAATACCCTTCTATCTCAAGAGAATCAGTTCTTCTATATGTTAGCATGAGGCCTTTTGTGCCTTTTGCATAACGCAATGCCTTCTTCACCATTTTCCAGTGGTCTATTCCTGGATTACTTTGGAATCTGCCAAGTACCCCGGTAACAAAAGCTAAGTCAGGGCGTGTACACACTTGAGCATACATCAAGCTTCCGACAGCAGAAGCATATGGAACCGCTTTCATTTGATCGATCTCATATTGGTTCCTGGGACACTGAAAGTTCCCAAATCTATCGCCCTTGACTATAGGAGCAGGCGTAGGATTACTCGCATGCATACTATATTTCTTCAGAATCTTCTCCAAGTATGCCTTCTGCGATAACCCTAAAATCCCCTTTTGTCTATCTCGGTGAATTTCAATTCCTAGAACGAATGAAGCTTCACCAAGATCTTTCATATCAAAGTTTGAGGACAAGAACTTCTTCGTCTCCAGTAGTAGACTAACATCACTACTAGCGAGTAGAATGTCATCCACATACAGGATAAGGAAAATGAATTTCCCATTCTTGAACTTTGCATATACGCAGTTGTCCTCCTCATTCTCATCAAACCCAAACTTCCTTATTGTTTCATGGAACTTCAAGTACCATTGCCTGGAGGCCTGTTTTAATCCATAAATGGACTTTCTCAGACGACATCCCATGCGCTCTTTTCCTTCCACAACAAAACCCTTGGGTTGTGCCATGTAGACATTTTCTTCCAAGTCTCCATTTAGGAATGCCGTCTTCACATCCATCTGATGCAATTCTAAATTGTAGTGTGCCACTAAAGCCATTATGATTCTAAAAGAATCCTTACTTGAGACTGGAGAAAATGTCTCATTGTAATCTATTCCTTCTCTTTGGGTGAAGCCCTTAGCAACAAGTCGTGCCTTATATCTTTCAATATTCCCTCTAGAGTCACATTTGGTTTTGTAGACCCATTTACAGCCTACCGTTTTGGCTCCTTTAGGAACTTCTTCTAAATCCCAGACTTTGTTGCTACTCATGGATCTCATCTCATCTTCCATGGCTTCAAGCCACTTCGATGAGTGAGGACTTTTAATGGCTTCTTCAAATGTGGTGGGATCACCCTCCATTTGAACTTCTTCACTGACATAGATCTCAAAATCATTAGGAATAGCTGGCTTTCTAGTTCTTTGAGACCTTCTAAGGGCCTCACCTTCTGGCACATTCTCGGTGTGGGGCTGTTGCGGCTCCCCCTCATCTGTGGTAACGGGGTCTTCATTTTCATTCATTGTTACCACAGGAGAACCAACAGCAGGTGTCACATCGACATTGTCATGTGTGCAGCAGCAGGTATCGAGAAAATGGTTCCTGAATCATCGGAGTGGGTGCATGCACCCGCTTCTCCTCAAGGTTGATTTCTCGGGATACCGTGCTCCCCCTGATCATCTGATCCTCCAGAAACACAGCGTGTCTCGTTTCTACAAACTTAGTGTATCTGTCGGGACAGTAGAAACGATAGCCTTTGGACTTATCTGGATAGCCAATAAAATGGCAAGTCACTGTCTTGGGATCCAACTTCCCAAGGCTTGGGTTGAAGAGCTTTGCCTCAGCTGGGCAACCCCACACTCGCAAATAATTGAGTGAAGGTTCGCGACTAGTCCATAACTCATATGGTGTTTTAGACACCGATTTACTTGGGACTCGATTAAGTATGTGAATGGCGGTTTTTAACGCCTCCATCCACAAACCAATCGGTAAGGTGGAGTAACTTAACATACTTCTCACCATATCCATCAAGGTACGGTTTCTTCTTTCAGCTACTCCATTCTGCTGAGGCTCGCCCGGTGTTGAATACTGGGCGACTATACCATGTTCCTGTAGAAACCTCGCAAAAGGTCCCGGAACTTGGCCATATGGGGTATGCTGGCCGTAGTATTCGCCTCCACGGTCAGACCTTACTACTTTAATCTTTAAACTATGCTGATTTTCCACTTCAGCCTTAAATATCTTGAATTTATCCAGTGCTTCTGAACGTTCTTTAATAGGATAAATGTAACCATAACGCGAATAGTCATCCGTGAATGTTATGAAAGAGTCATAGCCATCCACAGATGTCACAGGAAACGGACCGCATATATCCGTATGAATTATTTCTAGTACTCCTGTGCTTCTTTTGGCGCCTTTCTTAATGTTCTTTACAAACTTTCCTTTAATGCAATCGATGCATTGCTCTGAATTTGAAAATTCTAGAGGTGGAAGAATTTATTATTTTACTAAGCGTTCTATTCTCCCCCTCGAAATATGGCCTAAACGACAGTGCCATAATTTCGATGAGACTTCATCAATTCTTTTCCTCTTACTCTTTCCATTCAGGGATGAGGAGGCATTCTTATTCTCAACGCTTATTTCATTCACGTTCTCACAGAGTGATAATAAATAAAGCTTGTCTTGTCTGAAGGCAAGACCAACAATCTGATTATTCAATTTGATTTTACATTGACCATCGCCAAAATGGCAAGCAAAACCACAGTCGTCTAAACGCGACACACTTATCAAGTTTCGATGCAAAGAGGGTACATAAAGAACATCTACTAATGAAAGTACAAAGCCATTCGACAACTCTAAAGGAAGATCTCCAATGGCTTCGACTTCAGCTTGAACGCCGTTTGCTACTTTAATGCTTCTTTCTCCTCTTTGCAGGGTCCTTCTCATACGGAATCCCTGTAATGAATTAGCAACATGAACAGTCGCACCTGAGTCAATCCACCAAGTAGATTTTGCATAACTTAAAAATAGTGATTCATCAACAAAAGTAATTAAATCCTCACCTTTCTTGCACAGATGCTTTAGGAAGCTCACACAGTCACTCATGTAGTGGCCCTTCTCCTTGCACCACCTGCAGGTGTCCTTGTCCACTTCCTGTGCCTGATGTTCAGGATCCTTTCCATGTGGCCTGGAAGAAGAGGGATGCCCCTGAGGTTTCCCTTGGGGCTTGGAACCCTGAAAGTTCCTCTTCTTGGTTGGGCTCAGGTAGTTCACGGAATCACCGGACTGCCCCTTCAGCCTCTCTTCCTCCTGGACGCACATGGCCATCATCTTCTCGATGCCCCACGTTTCTGGCTGTGCATTGTAGTTCACAGCAAAAGCTTCAAACTGGTTTGGCAGCGAGGCAAAGATAAGATGAATGATGAACTCATCTGGGAGCTCCATGCCCATAGGCTTGAGCTTGGAAGACATGTTGCTCATTCGCAAGATGTGGTCCCTAACACCACCACCAGTGTATCTTGTGGTGACAAGCTTCTTGATGAGTGAGCTTGCATAGGCCTTGGAGGACCCAGTAAACTGACTCTCTACCCTTTTCAGGTATTCACTGGCTGTGGTGCACTCTGGGATTGCTCCCCTTATAGCTTCCATGATGGAGCTCTTAATGACCATTAGGCACTTCCTATTGGAAGAGTCCCACTTTGCACGCTCAAGGTCGTACTTCATTCTTATCGGAGCATGGTCACTGACCCTTTTCTTAAAGTCCTCTTCATTTTCTTTTTCGCCCCTGACGGGGTCGACAGGTTCTTTAGGACAGGCTTCAATCAGTGCCAAGTCTAGGTCAAGCAGAGCAAGCCCCATCTCTACCTTCTCTCGCCATGAGCCGTAGTTCCCTCCGTTGAGGGGCTCAATGGCCGAGATAAAGCTCATAGGATTGCCTGAAAGCAAAACATCATTAAAACGAGTTAATTCAACGTTGGTCAAATTAAAACATGAAACTTCTTCATATTAACACTACATCACCGTTGGGCAAAAATATTACTAATATGGATAAAACTTACTATCCATAGTGAAAATTTTACTAACAACGTTGGTTGTCAAATAAAATAAGCACTATCAAAAATTAAAATCTTACTCTATTGCATTTAAGCAATTAATTCTTGCAACGGAATAACATAAATAAAAAATAATGAAATTTACTTCTTCACAAAGTTTTTACTGTTACTTTACTATTTTTCTACACAAAATTTCGTTGGAAAAATTGCTATAGAAAAAAGGTTGAAAAAACTATTAAAAACAGTAAAAACAGCTTCTGAAAAAGAAAAAACAGAAGGAAACTGTGCTGGAACATCCATTTTGGGCCTTTTCCTGAGGGCGGCCCAGCGCAGACCTACGCGGCCCACGGCCTGCCGCGCCGCCATTTATCTACACAGCAGCAGCAAAGCAGCAAAAAACAGCGCCCGCTGCTGCCTAATCATGGCCGTGGCCCAAAGAGCGGCTCATGTGGCTCAAAGAACGGCCTTGTTTGCAGCCGCCTGCCACCAGCGTGGCGGAATCCTGGCCGTCCATCCGGTCTGCCGGGGATCGGACGGCTGCGCGCGCGCGTCGGGGAAACAAAACTGGGTGCCCCGACCCCAGCCCTAACCCTAACGGCATTTTCCCCTCTCGAGCCCGCGAGACCTCGCCTCGGCGGCGCTCTCCGTGTGGCGCCGGCGAGGCGCGGCTCCCGCCGGCACACAGCCGGACGGCCCCTCCCTCTTTCCTGCCTCTATTCTCTGCCCATCCACCACACCCCCACCCCGCAAGCAGCGGTGCAGCGCAGGAGACGACGGCGGACGGCGGCGTCCCTCGTTTTTGCTGCCACAGATCCACCCGGCGGTGGGTGCGTCGCCGCCAAACGGCCCAGGCGTTGACTCCGTAGTGAGTTACGGGCGCCCTCTCTTTTTTTTCTCTCTTTGGGCTTTCTTTCAGGGTTCGATGAACTGATTCGGGAATGGAGTAGGGAGCACGGGATCTGGGGCCTATTTCTTTTGTTTGTTTCTTCCCGAAAAAATCCGGTTGCATCTTAGGGGTTAGGGTTTCGATCTGATGGGGTGTTCTTCTTCCCGACCTCGGCTTGCCGATGCGTCGGGATCGAGGGGAACGGCGCGGCCTCGCGGCGGCGCTTCTAGAAACCCTAGCCTCTAATTGTTCTTTGCCTTTGCAATTCTACACGAGTAGATCTACAGAGCATCGGCTCTGATACCATTGTTAGTATTGTCTTGCTCGAGATCTAGCCGGTAGTGACTTTCTTTGAGATTCAATCTTGCTTACAGAGAGGGAGAGGGAGAGATGGATGCATACCATCGGCCTTAGGCGTCGAGGATGAGCTCGCCATCGGGCTCGTCGGAGTGGTGGCGGCGGAGAGGGGGTGATACCCGCCGCTACAGCGCAAGCCGATCGGTGGCTAGGGTTTGGGGTTTTCGGTGGGGTGAGTGGGCACGACGAACCTTGACGTTCGTGCCCCCGGCCCCCACCTCTATTTATTGCGCTGCGCGACGGGGGCCCACCAACGATTGCGACGCTGGGCGCCCCCGATCAAGCCGCGAGTCCAAGGTTTGTTCGGACCGTTGGGCCCGAACGGGAGATCAACCTAACAGTCATAACACATGTCGATGATGGGACACCATGATGTTAACCTCAACAAAATAAAGATCAGCATAGAAGTTTCGTTCGAACACGCTTCAGATCTGATGTTAAGATGAGACTTCAGGTTTTGCATGCTGGAATCGCCATACCATGGTGTACCTGTGCATGATTGCATCCCACGTATGACTAGTGCAGCTTCACAAAACGAAAGCTAAACAAAATAAAGATCAGCATACACGGCCTGTGAACATCATGGTGTGGTGTGGTGTCAACCCATCCGTGTTCCAGCTGCTCTCTGCTTAGCGAATTTGCTCCTCTCACTTTCGGATAGGGGCAGAGAAGTGGAGTTGGAGACGCACCCACCCACACGAAGTTCAGGTTATCTCAAATGTGGCCAGCACCGGGCCGGTGATGCACCAATTTCAGACCTCCTACTTTCATGACCATTTTCTCTGCTCCAACACGAACACACTTACACAGATCTAGAGCAGCAAGGTCAGAGATTTTAGGTTAATGTGGTGGCCGCCGCTGCTCCCGGTGTATAGACCATCTTGGAATTCTTCAATTAGGACAAGAAGTCAATGTTGTCAGAGCCCAATCCCTTTCACCTCTTACGTCAAGTTTGCACCAATGGCGGAGGCAGGGAGGAAGGAGGAAAACACGAGGAGTGGCCGAAGATCTACAATTTCTTCGTATTGGCCACATCTGGAATGGGATTACCACACCAAAACAAGAACTAGAATGTCCATTTGTGACTGAAATTTGAAGAGGCCAGGCCATGAGAATAATGGCGTTCCCTAGTTTCTCCTATATTTTTTTCCAATTGCCTCCTATTCTTAACTAAGACACGCCCCAGCTAAAACTCTATGGTTGTTAGTTACGTGCATGTCATTCTTCTGTCAGCTTCACTTCTCGCATACATTTGATATCTCTTCACTAGAGAACATTTTCGCTTCTCGTTGCTTTATAGTGATTATTACCACTTCAATATTGCATATGGTTTCATGAATGTTAGTAGTAGATAGCAAAGATTCAAACATATGGTGGCACAAAAATACATGCCAAGTGGATTCATCATTGATAGAGAAAGAGTAGCTAGAGTATATTTATTTTACAGTTGTGCAAGCTCAAAGTAGCATCCTACCATGATCAACAAATATCGTATAGGTGTGGATTGGTCTGACCGGCATATGTTTGCAACATGTTGAATATATATGCTTCCAAAGCTTTTATTATGATTTCTAGAAGAATGACCAATAGCAAAAAAAATAGTTTGAACTAAAAAAATTTGGACGTAATTAGCATCATGAAAAGGTCATTGGTATGACAATGACATCATTCACTCTATTGACCATTAAGAAATAGTAAAAGTCACCTGGCTAGGCTCTTCCACATTGATTTGAACTCCTAAACTGTCTGTTCTGGTCAATCAACGCTCTGGATCAATCGGTCGTCCCACCAACCCTCACCGTGTCATCGTAGCTTCCCAGTCGATGCTATGTTGATGGGCTGCTACTCTGCAAATTGACCAACACGGTTTCTCATGAATCAGGCCGAGGTTGACTCCGTGGCCCATTTTCCATTGTTGATATGGCACGCACGAGAGAAGATCGATCTAATCTCCCATGTCTTCTATCTGCCTATCGCAGAGCCGCCTCATCTCCCTGACGGTTCCTCTTTCTCGTCACTCCTTCCCTCCAGCACCGCCGTCCTACGACCTATAGCGGCGGTGCCGCTTCCCCCACCCTTACCCCTAGCGACATTGTTCCTTCCCCATGTCAACTTCTAGCGGCGTCGTCCACTACTATGCGCCATGTTTTCGGGCGTTGTGCACCAAAACTTTGCGTCAACAGTCGTGCAGACGGTGGCCATGTTTCCGCACTTCTTGACACCAAACCATTCCTTCTCCATGTGAGGTAGCTCCAAACATCCATCTAGCCACATCGCAATATTCTTATTTAATATTGTGTGTAAGTTTGATCCATGGGATAAGTAGTTTCCGATTGCTAATAATCTTGTTATGATGCTTAACTAATCTGGAAAGATCTGCTTTCTCTTTAACAAGCATTTTTTTTATAGTATGGAAATATAACCGTAAAACTATGGCGAGTTGGCGACCTCTCAGCCATCATGCTCATCGCAGCTAGATTCAATGTCAGTGGCTTATCGCGAGGCCACGACGGCAGTTCGTCTGGGCGTCCAAACCCATGTTTAACAACACAGATTTAGGGTTATGCAGAGGTAAACAGTCTGTATCTGAACTTCTTCTTAATGGTCAATTTTATTCAGTTGTACCCTTCGTTTAGAGTTGCACTTTTCAATGAAGACAGGGCCAGGGAATGAATTATGTTTGTGAATTTTTTTGATCGAGTTAGAGAGAACGTATATTTCATTATGTGTACTTGGAGAACACAATACTTATGCAAAGACATTCAAGGTTAGTTATGTCTGGTTTGGTTGCTCAACCTACAATATATTTTCATGTTGCCATGTAAATCTGATCATCTTATTCCATAATTTATTTTTATTACCAGGATGTTACCTTGGGATGTTGGACGTCTTGAAGTCTACACTACTCTGTACTGATTACATATTTATCTACACCATTGAGGTACACCAAAATATGGATTTCAAGCTATTATTGTTTAAGTGGTTGATATAGATCGCTATGTGATGCATATAAAATGCAGACATGAACTTTATAATTTATTATGCTAAAATGCTTATTATTTTGTAAATTTATTATATTTATTGGACTAACCTACTAATAGTTGAAAAATTGCACAAGTTCTTGTTTTACACTTTGTTGTGTAGGAAAAAGATGAATATGAAAGAAAATCGCTAAATATGGCAATATTTGGAGTTTCCTGAAATCTGTCCTGCTAAACAGTTTTCAAAGATTAACTCGGAAGAGCTTGAAGATGATGTCAAATAAAAAAGTGATCAACATGAAAGTTGTGGGGAATTTCAATCCGTACGATTTAGACAGAAAATTCGCATCAATCGGTGTCTGGATGCATTTTATATATCCCGATTATGGAGGGATACAGAAGCAGTTTCGGGATTCTGAAATTTGGTGACGTGATTGACTCAAACTCTTGCCATATAAGATCAAGTCGGTCAAGCCACGAATTTGGAGATTTTTGAGTCTTTCTAGGAGTCACCATGAAGATTTTAGAGGTTCCCAAGAGCCCTTGGATCTAAGGATTTTGATTCGATGGCTTCGATGAAGCCTCCACCACTATATATTGATAGGAAACCCTATTTTTAGAGGCATCGACCCATAGCTGCGAATTTGCCTCCTCTTAGCTTCCATCTCCATGGGGAGGGCTCATCAACAACACCAAGAAGATCCAAGGAATAAGGAGGACAAGGCGGTGGTGCTCCCCTAGGGCCGGCCTCCGTCGGGCCACCCTGCACTGCCGCCGTCGGCGCGCTACGCTTCACCGCCACCGCCGGCGGTGCCTCCTATGGCCGGGCTGTCGCCTGTCCTCCTTAGGGAGGAACCTCTCCATCATCATCTACATAACCTCCTCATCATCCATACTGTAATATCTTGGAAAAACATGATTTGTGGTACAATCTATTATTTTCTCATGATCTATTGTATCTATGTCTATGTTTGAGTAGTGATTGTTTATGGCAATTGTGAAATACTTTGTTGACTGGTTGCATACAAGTTTGTTATCTTCTATGATGGTCTTATGTACTGATATATGAGTGCACACATATGTTGGGGGTGCATAAGACTATCACCGTTACATGTTGTTAGGAGGAGGAACAGAGGGAGTTGAACAGAAAACATGTTCCAAGTCCTATATGCATGCTATATTAATTCATGGTTAATTAATGAGGAATATATTGGGGACCTTATAACTTAAAGCGATGGTTGGACATATTTGTCTTAATAAATCCCTTGTTAGCACATTAACTTGGCTTAGGGACCAATCACTAGGATGTGTGGTAGTTCATTTACTTGACTACTCCGTGATTTAGGGCTCCACCTAGAAAAAACAATAGACTTTATCTATACAAATTAGATGTGATGGTTAGGAGTGTCACCTGCTAGACACATGTCCTTAATTAATCCTATTGTTGCACTAGATTATAGTGCCTTGGGATTTTAATCATCGAATTTTTTATGCTTTATTGTGCTTAGTACTGATGCATCTAGCTATAATATGACCTTCAGAAATTGTGATAACCAAACGAATGAAATAACAATTTTCCTGAACATTTACTCTGTTGAGAAAACTTGCCATCACTCCACTTCACTAGTTCCTATTTTACTTGCATTAGTTCACTTGCAATATTTACTTTTAGCACTTTACAATCCTATAGTTAATAGTAAAAACAACCACACACACACAAACTCTCTAGATCCTAGCTTTGCATAGAAAGACATATAAGTGGGCTATAGGACTTTAGAGAATATATAGTTTACCTTCGGCTCCTCGTGGGTTTGACACTCAAATTCTTATCGAATTGTACTATGGTGACTCCCTGTATTTGGGGGTTATCAAGATACTTTTCTGGTGCCGTTTCCGGGGAGCGTAGCGCTAGGCTTCTATTCTTGTTTGCATTGCTAGTTTATTTTCAGTACCTTGTGTATTGGTGTTCCTCTGCCGCTTAGGCTAGGGAACTGGAAGAGAGGGAGAGCCAGGGTTGACGGCTGTGGGGCTACGGCGGCGCCACTGAGGCTAGGTATTCGCGCCGGCACGGAGTAGGGACACCGTCATCCTGCCTAGAGTCAATACTGAACAAACTGAACACTCGTTGTTCACAGCTATAAAATTATTCAGTTTATGCATCGCTTCTGTTTTTGTAGTTTTTCGTTTTTCTTACGGTATTTCAAACTGATTTCAGTGATAGCAGTTGCTACTTGCTATGGAGACTATCTAGAGTGCATTCAGTATTCTGCTTTTGTCCACGAAGAGACATGAATTGTATTGGTGATGCTGTGGTGCTAGGGCGTTGTAGTTAGAGGAGCAGATTCACGAGGCATGGTGGATGCAGAACATAAGCTAGATGTGGAGACACGGAGAAATGTGAGAACAAGTGGATGCAGTATCATCGATGCTAGCTAGCTTGCTGCTGCTTTGCACCAGCGATGCTAACTAGGTTGCTGCAATTTGCTCGGGAGTGAGATCAGTGGCGGAGTTTGATGAATTTTTTTTGGGAAGCAAACGACAGGCTGTGGATCTGGACAAAACTAAAGAATGATTAGTACTGAATAATCCTTGATAGAGCAAAAAAATGATATTAAACAGGTCGGGCCATGGCACGGTTTTGTTTCAAGGAAACTCCGCCAGTGAGTGAGATATAACAAAATGTGCTTGTAGCTAGCATGCGTTTCTTTGGTATTATTAATTTCTTTATTTCAGTTTATAGTGCAATATTCTCTATGCCTCGCTACACTATTCTGTCTTCTGGGCTATATGTATTCTTGATCTTATAAATTGCTAGAGATAAAAGATGAGTTCTTCAAATAGAGACTACGTAAATAAGAAAGCACATAAAATATATGAGCTTGGAAATTTTTCTCTAATCTATAACATACTTGGTCAACTTTATTATGGAATGTTGTTTCAGAAATTGATCTAACATGCTTTTTTCTTGAATTATCATTAAAACTTCCGAAAGTAAATTTTGAGCGGCTGATTTTGTGGAACACCCAAGTAAGGGTAGATCTTGCTTTTTTAATCATTATGCACCATAGGTGTTTACTTAATATTATATTTTAACAACGAAAATCTATAGCAGATAAACTTCTAAACAATTTGCTTTGACCGCTTCCTCTGCATATAGGAAACACTCGTTTAATATATTACTCCCTCCGTCTTTGGGACATCTATTTTGAGACGGAGGGAGTATCAATTTAGAATTAGGTTGTATGATTTTGTTTTTAAACACATTCTTATTTCTTAGATCCAGAACAACGCACGAGTGTGCAGGACCAGCTTCGCCTCGACATGCTCCACGTCTCTCCCACATGCGACCGGAGGGGCGACTCGAACCCTAGCTCTGGCCCCTTCCCCCTCGCCACCGCTGGGCCCTTCCTTTCCTTGACGCATCGATGTTCGTGCAGGGTAGAGCTCTCTATGGGAGTGGTGTGATTTGACGGAGGCTGACAAGGCCTGGCACGGCGACGGCCGGCAAGCAACGTCAGGGGCGACCTCTTGCATATGGAGGCCCCGGTGAGTTCCATGAGTGGCGGTACGGCGGGCGAGTGGAAGCATGGCTTCGATCGGGGATTCGGTGCCTCGGGAGCAAGGGTTTATTTAGTCTTGCAGCTACTGCATATTCTAGATTTTAAGAACCCGTAGCAACACATGGGCATTCAGATAGTTCAAGCCAATATATATTCGGATCAAATTTGTTTCCGATGGATTTTAACTTAACTGATACTCGTGTGGTGGAAAGTCAGGAAAAATTATACTACCAAAGTACCGCCGGCGAAAGAAAGGCAAAACGAAATAAAGACTGGCATGCATGGCCGGTGAACGCCGCGGTGTGGTTGTGTCGACCCATCCGCGTGTCCTGGCTGCTCTGCTCAGCGAATTCGCTCCTGAATTTGAGAGAGGGGGCTGAGAAGTTGACTCGGAGACGCACCCACGCCACACGAGACACGAGCTTCAGATTTCCTCAAAAGGTGGCCGGCACCGGCGCCGCACTCACGCTGGATCGTCTGATGTCATTATCATTTCCTATGTTCCAACAGGAACACGGTAGCAACCCGGTCAGCGTTTCCGAGTTCGGGCTTGTTTACTTTTTTGTACTCCCTCCGACTAATTATCATCTAAATTTAGACAAATGTGAGTCAATTAATATGGGTCGAAGGAAGTATTTTTATTTCAATAAGATGTGACGATATGCAGGTGTTTGGTGTTTACGCAATACTCTCTAATCCTTTTAAATATTTTTTATTCTCTATCATGATTAAGAGTTTTTAATCTAGCCAAAAATACACTAGTGTGGAAGAGATTTGTAGCGATATCCTGAATTATTCTTGAGATGGGCTGAATAAGGAGATCGAAAATCGCGAGGAAGAACAACAAAAACTCGAGCTTGAGCAAGTTTTTCGGTGTTTTCGGGAGAGATAAAGAAGGTGGCTTTGAGGAGGCAGCCTGGAGGGCCAAACCCCCCCTAGGCGCCACAAGTGGTGGGCCCACGCCTACCACAGGTGTGGGGCCTAGGGGTGGCCCCCTGGGTCATCTCAGGTGCCACTCTGCCCCTTTTTTCGAGAAGAATTTATTTTGAATTTTCTGAATTTTTTTGGAAAACTTTATTTTTTGCCACAGAAACAGTTTTTTTCAGAAGAAGCAAAAGCAAACCAAAAGCCAAACTACAGGAGCTCTAAGAAACTCAAACAAGCAAACAACTAGCAAAACTAAAGCTAAAACAAATACTAGGAAGGAGAAAGGGAAAAAGGAAAGGAAGTATAACCACAGTGGAAACATTATTTTGTTCATTAAAATCATTTTGTTAACAAGGTTGATCAAGTCTTGTTACCAAAACAATCTTATATGAAACAAAACTTTTGCATTTCACAAGGTGATTATGTTACCTCATACTTGATAGCAATGGTCCCAATCATAATAGTTTCAATATTTTCTTGTAAAATGGGACAATATATTTCCCCAACCTTGATGCCTTCAATATTTTCAATAGAATTCAGGCAATAGCTTCTAACAACCTTCTTGGGGAAATAGACAGTGTGCTCTTTGTCATTAATATTGAATGTTACTTTCCCTTGATTGCAATTGATGACAGCACCTGCAGTATTAAGAAAAGGTCTCCCAAGAATAACAGACATATTATCATCTTTAGACATTTCAAGCACAACAAAATATGTTAAGACCATGCAATTATGAGCAACTTGAACATGAACATCCTCACATATACCAACAGGGACAGTAGTTGACTTATCAGCCATTTACAAAGATATATCAGTTGGTATCAAATTTTCTAGCTAGAGTCTCTTACAGAGAGAAAAAGACATAACACTAACTCCAGCTCCCAAATCACATAAAGCAGTCCTAACATAATTATTCTTAATAGAGCAAGGAATAGTTGGTATACCTGGATCACCAAGTTTCTTTGGAACCTTACCATTGAAGGAGTAATTAGCAAGTAGAGTAGAAATCTCCTTATTAGGAATCTTCCTTTTATTAGAGACAATATCCTTCATATACTTTGAATAAGGAGGCAATTTAATAGCATCAGTCAAAGGAATTTGCAGAAATAAAGGCTTCATCCACTCACAAAACTTGTTGTAGTGTTCTTCCTCCTTTAACTTGTGTTTCTTACCTGAAAAAGGCATAGGTTTCTGCACCCAAGGTTCTCTCTCTTTACCATGTTTATTAGCAATAAAATCTTACTTTGTGTACCTAGTGTTCTTAGTGTGTTTCTCAGGTTCTTCCTCACCTTCCTCCTTATTAGGAGACTCATCAATATTACCACTCTCAGTTTCAGCATCAGAGACAGATATAATATTAGGATCTACAGCAGGTTCAAGTGGTTCCTCAACTTTTTTATGTTTATTTTTCTTCCTCTTACGAGGACTACCACTATCCTCACCTTGTTGGGAATCCAGCTCTATTCTTTTAGGGTGTCCTTCAGGATATAAAGGATCTTGAGTAGCTGCACCACTCCTAGTTCTAATTCCATAAGCATGTTTATTTCCTGAAGCATTAACTAGCATATCCTTTTGTACTTTAGCAAGTTGATCAAGTTGGGTTTGAACCATTTGAAAGTGTTTACAAAGCATTTTAATATCATTAGAAGTTCTTTCCACAATATCTTTCAACTCATGGATAGCTCTAGAGTTTTCCAATAAATGATTCTGAACTTGTTTATTAAAATTACCTTGTTTAACAATAAAAATGTCAAGTTCCTCTAAGTATTGTTCAGGAGGCTTACCATAAGGAATATCACCTTCATCAAAGTGTTGGAGAGAGTGTAGATGAGTGGGGAATTGGCTTACATAATTCTTCTATAGGAGGTAGATTCTTCACATCTTCAGCTCTAATACCTTTCTCCTTTAGACACTTTTTAGCTTTCTTCATCACTTCATCATTTAATTCAATAACTCCCCTCTTCTTTGTTGGTGGTGTTGGAACTGGTTTAGGTACAACTGGTTCAGGAGTAATAGGCTCAGGTGTATTCAGCTCAGTTGAAGTCCAATCATCATAATTCTTGCTTATCTTGTTCATTAATTCTTCAGCATCTGTAGGAGTCCTTTTCCCGAAAACAGAATCAGCAAAGCTCTCTAGGTAGGTCCTAGAATCATCAGTTAGTCCATTATAGTAAATATCAAGAAGCTCATTTTGAGGTAATGGACATCCAGGATATGCATGAATCAAGGAACATAATCTTTTCCATGACTCAGGCAATTTCTCTTCTTCTTCCTATTTAAAATCAAAAAGTCTCTACAAAGCAGCATGTCTAGCACTGGGAGGAAAATATTTATGGAAGAAAGAAGCAATCAAGCAATCAGGGCTATCAATGGAACCAGGAGGTAATCTATTAAATCAAGCCCTAGCTTCTCCATTTAGTGAAAAAGGGAAGATCTTAGCAACAAAGTACTTGCACATTTTAAAATCATCAGAGAACAAAGCTGTAGCACCCCGGGTAAAACCACTACTAGAAAATCGCTGTTGTTTTTATTCTGTGCATTATCATGACATCATCATGCATTTATTCGCCTAAAACTATTTCCCAAAAACCTATTTTTATTTTCTAGATAGTCCCCTCTTTGTTCAAATCAAAACCCTAGATCCGTTCGGATCTTATATTTGTCTAAAACCTTTTTATAAATATTTTGTTTATAAAAATAAAATAAAATAATAAATATAAAAATATTTTATTGGGGGAGGCAGTCCAGCCCGCCAGACCCAAAGGCCTAACCGGAGGCCACCCAGCCTACTACCACCAAACCCTAGACCCCTCAAACCCTAATCCTACCCTCGGTCCCGCCGCCACAGCCTCCACTCCTTCCCATCCACCCCGCCGCCACTCTCCCCTGGCACCCGCAGCGACACACACACCCCGCGTACACCACACGCAAGCACACACGCAGCTACCTTGACCCAGCAGCCGACCCATACCGACACGCTCGCTGCGCCCTGGTCCCACCATCGCTTCCCTGCCTCTCCTCACGAACCCCCAAACCCACCGTACTCCTCAATCTCCAACCGTCCTCTACAGCGCCTGCGGCCGCCGCCTCCCGGCCCGCGTCACTACCAGCCATCGCCGTCGCCCTCCGCCGCCCGGTACTCTCCTCCCCGTGAACCCCTGCTTCCGCTCTCCTCTCCTCTGGATGGCCGCCACGCTCGTCCACCCTGTCCCCGTCGGTGTTCCCCAGGAACGACAGCGTCGCCACTCGCGTGGAGCCTCAACTCCCTACTCCCCGCTGTCGTGGCCTTCTCCTTGATCCGTGCAAGATCCCTATGTCGCGCTCGCATCCGTCGAGCTCCACCCTCAAGCCCTCCGTCCAGCAAGCCCGCTGCCGGCTTCGTTCCCTCCCCAGGCCGCCCTCCTCCCGTCGGCCACCTCCTAATGCCACGATGTCGGCCTTCCTCTAGAGCGAGCGCCGCTGCTGTGAGGTTCCTGCCGTCACTATCCCGATGTCTCTCCATCCTTGGTGTGCTGCTGCACGCCCATCACGCGCAACAAGGCCCTGCTCTGGCCGCGCCTCATCCTGGCCATGGTCGAGGCCATCTGACTCGTGCCCAGGCCCGCTGTCTACGCGAGGGTCGTCTGCTGCTATCCGTACCGGCGCAAGCGCTAGGCCTTCGATCCCCTTTGACCGCCTCTGGAACCTGCGGCCGAGGTCCTCTGCTCGTGTCCCTGGCACATTCAGATGCTGTAAACACCAAGTGTGAAGGGGTGTTGCTGATGTTTCAGTATAGCCAGTACGAGGATTCGATGTTCGAGAGACCGAGGACCCGAAGACCCCCCCATACCCGACGACCCAAAGTTTCTTTGA
This sequence comes from Avena insularis, assembly GCA_023614405.1. Classification (NCBI taxonomy): domain Eukaryota; kingdom Viridiplantae; phylum Streptophyta; class Magnoliopsida; order Poales; family Poaceae; genus Avena; species Avena insularis. Next base: position 374,653,467 of record CM042691.1, on the reverse strand, counting down.
CATGGAACCCGGAGGAGATGGCGCCGGATCACAGTCTCCTTTATCGACCACTGAGGCCGAAGACCCCGAAGACCGAACCCGTCGAACCCTCGGTGAACCCCAAGATCGCCGAGACCCCTCGATGTGTGAACCTTTTTCCCGAGCCCTTATTTTTATTAAATGCTATATACTTGTTGCATAAATTGTTCATACTCACATGCATATTGTGGGTGTTTGGGGGGTGTTTCGACGATTCACCTAAATTAAATATGGAGGCCATATACGGGCGAATCCAGTCTAATATAGGCTCCATTTAAATTTGTGTAGCGAACCGATGCTATGTTTTGCCATGTTAATACAATATTTAAAATGCAGAGTATCTAAACAACTTGATCCACATAATAATTGTCGGAATCCCGGTTCCGCTTAATATTGTCTAATTGCATCGCATCCTTTCCATGCCATACATCATACATGCATCATGCCGATCTTCTACCGTAGTATTAAATAGTGCATCCGGTGTTTCTTCTAGTGCTTTGCTTCTTCACGGATTAGGCCGATGAGTTGATGCGAGAGTCGACCCGATCTTCGGATGAACCGTCGGCAATGTTTTCAGGCGAGCATTCTCCCCCTTTCTACCTATTTTACTTTTATAGTTTTTATTTCCTCCTGTTGACCTATTGCTATCTGTGTTGCGATGCTCTAGTTTTCGTACCCGTGATATCCCTTGCAGCCTTATATTGCCTTGGACACATCCTATTACTGTTGTTTGGTAGATAGTTGGACTTGCGCGTCGTAGTCGCTTGCTCAAGTGCTGTTACATGTCATCAAGTACCACAGTTGTTGAAGTAATGCCGCATGTTTAATGGTGGAGATGATCATGGATTTAATTACTATTTAATAACTAAAATTGAAAGTAGGTAAATAATGTAGAGGCACCGGTGGGTAATAGATAATATTTGGTTTTTAACCGCTCACTGGTGTCCCGTAGGACCCCGAGTTCCTGACACCTGTTCTGAGATCGAGCGCGCTAACCACAGGTGGGGTGTGTGGGCATCCCCATCGATTAGTACCTGATTTCAAAGTACTGTACCGGGGGTCACAAAGTAGTTTGGGGCTTTATTACTATCCTGTACTTATGTCATGCTTTACTGCTTTATTTACGATTGCGCGTGGAGTGCCTGTACTGTTTTGGAACCAATGTGGAATGTTTTCGCGGTATCGACAAGCCCAGTCGCACTTTCGGGTTCTCAGTCGTTTACAGCCATTGTCACAAATCCTGGGTCCGTCTCGGAGCCCGGCCGACTTCATTGCGGGTAGCTTAGTGGGGTGGCCCCCCGTGCTTTCTTTGGGTCTAGGAAACGTCGTATCCGAAACCCCGTCGACATACCGTTGGGTGTATGTTTTGTGATCTTGTACCTACCTGATCTGACAACAAGGGTGTAGATGCGTGTGGAAACTTTGGTGCACCCCTGCAGGGTTAAATCTTTTCGAGAAGTCGTGTCCGCGGTTATGGACGACTTGGAGCACAGCTCTCGATCATAGACAACTATAACTAAAGTGTACTGTTATAATTTGACTTGTATCCGATATGACTAGTAATCAGCTTAACTACAACGGAATGGCTAAATAAAAGTACCAACAACTGCTGGGTTTGGGATATCTCATGCTAATTGTATCTGACTAGTAAGTGTCGCAACTACAACGGAATGGTTAACTAAAAGTGCCCACTGCTTATTATATCAGGATGACTATCTATACCTGACTAGTAATTGCTGCAACGATAACTGAATAAATAAAACTACCAACTACGTGAGTTCCTCGGTTGACTTCCTCGTTTGGTCTCGAGGGGGAAATACCAGGATGGGTATGTTTGGTGGTAGCATCAAGATGGTTTCGAATAGGTCTTTCTTATCTCTCTCTGATAGCCGACAGTTGTATCGAGTCTCTATAGGTTGTTTAGTGCATGCTGCGCTGCCGCTTCAGTCCACCATACCTATGTAGGCGAGGACCGCCGAATTCTAGTCTCGCCTCAGTCTGCACCCGCTCTCTCTTTTTCCTTTGCCCTTTGTCGGCACCCCTTTTGTTTAAGCAGGTTTTGAGATCGACGTCGTTAGCAGGGTTACCCTTCCGGCTTGGCCTGGGCAGGGTTATGGACGCCATTGTTTATTCTTCAGGGCTCTTAGCCCCATTTGCATCTTGTCCATAGTCGGACGCTGTATCGTTTTCAAGGTGATTTGGATCTTTGTATTGTATATCTGTATTCTTGACTCATGGAGTCGTTGTTGTATACATATGTTTTATGGGTTCCATCGAGGACTATTGTGTAATGATATTACTTCGTTTTCCACCCGCACGAAAGTGCCTGGTGGGCACCTTTGAATCGTTTCTATGCGGGTTTGGCAGGAAGCGCTAAAACTTGCATAGGGCCGATTCTGAGGGTCTTACAAAAGCACTCATAGTAGAAAGCTCATTCATATGAGCCACAACACTATCATTTTCAGTACCACAAAAAGGTTCTTTCTCAACAATATCTAAATAAGTTAAATCAAGAGAGAAATCATAATCTTTATCTTTAATATCTATGGGAGAGGTGGCAAACTTAGGATCATAAGACTTCTTGGGCATAATAGTACGTCTAGCAAGAAGACTCTTAATAGCACTAGCACCATGTGTGTTTTGGCACTCTTCAACAAATTCATCAGTGAGCTCTATGTAACCATCATTAATATCAAAACTCTCACTAGACTCAGGTGAGCTAACAGGTGTAACACTGTCTTCACTTGGAGTTTCAGTATTTCCTAGACTAGCCATAGTAGCATCTAGAAATGGACCTAATGAACCACTCGCATCAAGCAAAGTAGAAGTAACATCATGAGCATCAAAAGCAGTTTCAGATTCATCAGTAGTAGCAGTGTGTGTAGCATGAGCATGTGGTGGTGGTGTGACAAGCTTACTTATAACAGACGGTGAATCAAGAGCAACAGAGGTGTTTAGGACTGTACCTCTTCTTGTAGTGGATGGTAAAATAGGGAACTTTCCATCACAAGACTTCCCCATGATGATAGGAGTAGCAGTGAACAATAATAGATCCAAGTGAACTTACAAATAAAGCTATGCTCCCCGGCAACGACGCCAGAAAATAGTCTTAATGACCCACAAGTTTAGGGGATCGCAACAGTCTTCGTGGGTAGTATTACCCAATTTATTCATTTGACACAAGGGGAGCCAAAGAATACTTGCAAGCCTTAACAACTGAGTTGTCAGTTCAGCTGCACCTGGAAATGGTCCTTGCTCATAGAAGTTTATCAGTAGCAATAGTTTGTAGTAGCAACAACAAAGCAACAGCAGCAGTAACAACAACAGTGAAACAACACCAATAGTAACAGTAACGGTAACAGTAGGATTCGAGTGCGATAGGAATAGGTATGGATTGACGGGCGTTGCATGGATGAGTCTAAACATGTAACTTCAAAGAACTAGGGCATTGCAGATAAATAATAATAAGCATCCAAGTACTAAACAATCCTAGGCATGTGCTCCAAATATAGTCATGCGTGCTCGCAATGAGAACTTGCACAACATCTTCTGTCCAGCCAGCCTGTGGCAGCGGGGCCTCTAGGGAACTACTGGCAATTAAGGTGCTCCTTTTAATAGAGCACTAGAGCAAAGCATTAACACTCCGTGAACACATGTGATCCTCACACCACAGCCATCCCCTCCGGTTATCCCAATTATTGTCACTTTGGGGCCTTTCGATCCTAACAATGATATGTGTACACAACTTGCAGATAAGATCATAAACAATACTATCATAATGATTCAATAATAAGTTTAGATCTGAGATCATGGCACTCGGGCCCTAGTGACAAGCATTAAGCACAACAAGTTGCAAAAAAGTAAAATAGCACTAATAGAGATACTAGGCACTATGCCCCTAACAGATCTTATTCGATTACATGATAGAAATCATCCAATCCCTACCATCCCCAAGCCTACAGCGGGGGATTACTCACTCATGGATGAGGGAAACATCGGTGGTTGATGGAAATGCGTTGGTGATGACGATGGCGATGATCCTCTCCAAATTCCCCGTCCCGGCAGGGTGCTAGAACGGAGTTTCTGGATCCGAATCTTGGTTTCTGGTGGCGGCGGCGGAGCGGAACTCTATGGAAAAATATCGAACCCCCCTCTGTTTTTAGGTCAGAAAGCAACTTATAGATGCGAAGGGAGGCCGAGAAGCTGCCTGGGATGGCCAAACCTCCCCTAGGCGCGGGGTCAGTGGGCCCATGCCTGGGGTGGGTCTGGGCCCCCTAGGCCTCCCCTCTGTCTCCCCTTCTGGCTCCGTGGTTCTTCTCGTGAAATATAATTTTTGGCATATTTTTCGGGATTTTTCCTGATAGTTCATTTTCTGCACAAAAACAAGACACCAAGGTAATTCTACTGAAAACAGCGTCAGTCCATGTTAGTTGTATCCAAATCACACAAGTATAGAGGAAAAATAATAGCAAAGTGTTCGAGAAAGTAGATACGTTTTGGACGTATCAACAGCTGCCTGCGTGATGCCCACAGATACCCTCATGGATGTCTTGGAGGATGCTTTTGTTGTCACTAATGGTGACGCACCGTTAAAGCACACCCGAAATGCTGCACTTGTACAGTTCTCCGTTGATGATGGTGAAGGCTTTTGATCGGCAGATATACCCTGGGAATCTATTGGGTCATCGGGCAGTTGGTTGTTTATCAGGTACCAAAGGTACGGCTGCGTCCATGTTTCTTCAACTGTGATGACCTGCATCAGGCTGACTAGCTCGGCCTCTGTGTCCAGCTTTTCGGGTCCTTCTTGGCCTTCGGGTAGCGCAACCCCCGAGTGCTCTACTTCTTCGGCTGAGCCTTTTGGGAATTTCCTCTTGATAGAGGGTACACAGATTTATCCGAGGAACACACCTGGTGGCACCCACGCGTGCAGGTGGAGCCAATGTCGGCGAGCCTGTCAGCTTCTTCGTTGCTTTCTCTCCCGACGTGCCGAAGATCGCAGCCATCAAAGTCTCCTTCGAGTGAGTTGTAGAGCACGCAGTGCGTGATCATGTTGGCGCCGTGAGCGTTGCACTCGTTCATCGTCTACTAGACGACAAGGTTCGAGTCACCGTAGATGACGAGGCATGTTGCATCACAGAGCTTGGCCATCCTCATGCCATGAATGAGGGCCTCGTATTCGGCCTCGTTGTTAGAGGCACAAAACTTCATCTGAAGGATGTACTTCATCTTGTCACCTTGAGGGGACGTCAATATGACGCCGACCCCTGCTCCAGCCTCGCGCTTAGAGCCGTCGAAGTGCATCGTCCAGGACTATGACATGTCCGGAGTGTCCGGCAGATGGAGCTCCATCCAGTGGACGAGGAAGTCAGGGAGGACCTGAGACTTGATGGCGGTGCGTCGTTCGTAGATTATGTTCAGAGGGGACAACTCGATCCCATAAGGCTATGCGTCCCGTGGCTTCGGGGTTGTTCATGATGTTTGACAATGGTGCGTCGTTGATGACCATAATCTGATGCTCCTGGAAGTAGTGTCTCAGCCGACGTACCGTCATGAATACGCCATAGGCAAGCTTCTGGTAGTGAGGGTACCTATGCTTTGTTGGGGTCAGTACCTCGCTGAGGTAGTATATTGGGCGTTGGAACCCATGGGTCTTGCCATCTTCGGGTTGTTCTACCACGAGTACGGTGCTTACCACCTGATGTGTAGCTACAATGTATAGCAGCAGAGGTTCCCGTTCCTTTGGCGTGAGCAGGACAGGCGAGGTGGAGAGCAGCTGCTTGAGTTCCTCGAACGCGTCGTCTGCTTCGGGTGTCCACTCGAACTTGTCCACCTTGCGCAGCAGCTGGTAAAAGGGTAGGGCCTTCTCGCCCATTCGGCTGATGAATCTGCTTAGCGCCGCGATCCGCCCAGCTAGCTGTTGGACACCCTTGAGGTTCTACGGCATCTCCATGCCCAGTATGGCCCTGATTTTCTTCGAATTCGCCTTGATCCCCTGTTGGGAGATGAAGTAGCCGAGCAACTGGCCAGACGGGACACCGAAGGCGCACTTGTCTGGGTTTAGTTTGATCTTGTAGAGATTAAGGTTATCAAACGTCTCGTGGAGATCGTCGATGAGCGTCTTGGCCTCCCTGGTCTTGATTACTATGCCGTCGACATAGACTTTAATGTTTTGACCGATCTGGTTCTTTAGACATGCTTGCATGCATCTCTGGTATGTGGCGCATGCGTTCTTTAGCCCGAAGGGCATGGTGTTGTAGTAGAACACTCCGAACGGCACGATGAACGCCAATTTCTCCTGATTTTCGACCTTGAGCCGAATCTGGTTATAGCCCGAGTAGGCGTCGAGGAAGGAGAGTTTCTCGCATCCTACAGTCGAATCGATGAGTTGATCGATACGTGGTATAGGGAAGTGGTCCTTGGGACAGTGCTTGTTGAGCGATGTGAAGTCCATACACATCCGCAGGATGTCCGTGTCCTTTTTGGGGACCAGCACGGTGTTTGCCAGCCACTCGCTCTCCTTGATTTCCTTGATGAAGTTGGCATCGAGCAGTCTGTTGACTTTGATTCCAACTGCTTCAGCTCTTGGTTCAGACAGTCGTTTGTCTGGCTTCGCATCCGGAAACACATTGAGTGCATGATCGGCGAATTCCCTGGGAACTCCTGGCATGTCCACAGGACACCAGGCGAAATTTTCAGCTTCGAGGAGGAATTGACGGCGCTTTTATATATGGATGAGGTTGTTTGTAACAGCCCAAGTTTGTAATATATGTAATTAGTACCTAAGCATTGCATGCATCTGTTTAAGTCAATAAAATGCTTGCATGTGATCAAGTGTGTGAATCAAAGTACAATCACAAAACCCTAAACCCTAGCCCTTTTCCCCTCTTTTTGAAATATTCATCAAAGTGGTTTGAAATTTTGAAATGATAAAATGTTTGGAGCCCAAATGGATTATAAGGGCCCCTATGTGATTTAAATAATATTCTAAAGTCTCTGGTAATTTTGAATAGTTCAAAACAGATTTGAAAATGAAATTTATAGACAGAAAAACAGAAAAAAGAATTGAAAAAAACATATTTACAGAAAAAAAGAGAAAGAGCCCAACCAGGCCGCATCCCAGCTCCTCTCCCTCCTTTCACTACCGCCTACGCGGCAGACCGTGGTCCAGCTAGGCCCCAGCGCGTCCCTCCCGCAGCCCGTAATGGTTCGGCCTACTCCTTCGCGTCGTCGTCTTCGACGACGACGAGCAAGCTGCTCACTGGCGCTGCGCCCGCCGTCCGTCGTCGCCACGATGCTCGCCTATGCCAGGATCATCGTTACCGACCATCTCCGCGTCTACAAGTATCCCTGTCGGCACTCGCATGAACCCTAGATCCTCTTTTCCCCAATTTCCGCGCCATGCCGAAAACCTAGCTCTGGCCACCGCTTATCCCCATCGTCTCCGGCCACCCCACGCCGTTCCGAGAGCACCGTCGGGACCGCCTTGTCATCCTAGTTCGCCTTGCCAAAGGAATCGATGCCGTGCGTACCGAATCGAGCTCATCATCAACCTCTTCTTCGCCTCTGACTGCCGCTCGTCGTCGACATCGCCGGTGACCTCGACCTTCCCTGGCCTCCCCGACACCACCATAGGCACCAGGGTGAGCTCGCGGTGCCTAGGCACCTCATCGTTTCCTTCCTTGCATCCTGGTTCGCCGCACGCGTCTTACACCACCGCTTGCCACCACGAATGCTCGTCGTGGACACTGTTCCGGTGACTATTCGAGGGCTGCGCCAGCACTACCAGGTCGGCCACGACCCACTCTCTCCAACGCGGCCAACCATGCATCCAGGCACGCACGGGATCGAGAGATCCGTGCTCGATATGGGGCTTCCCCATTGATGACGTCAGCAAGGCGTCATGCTGGTGTCATAACCCCTTTTCTTTTGATTTTTTCCTTTAATTATTTCTGTAATTAAGAAATCCCTGACATGTGGGCGCCTGTTGTAAGTCAAATAAACATTTTCAGAAATGTTTTATGTTTAATAAAAATGTAAAAGTAATTCCAAAATATAAATTATTTTATAATATTAAAAATGATTTAAAATGAAATAAAATTGGGGAAAATCATAACTAATTCATTTTAAGTCAGAAAAATACAAATAATATATCAAAATGTTTAGAAAAATAAGAGCTATGCAATAACAACACAATCATACATTGTTAACCAACTTTCATGACAAGTTTAGTTAGAAGAACCAATTTAACCCCATAGGTGATTCCGAGGATCCCCCTGTTCTAGGGTTTGGACCTCTCAGACCCCGTTTAAAATGACAAAGCAAGTTCTAGGGTTCATTTCAACACTATTTAACTTGTCATATCATACATATTGATTGCGCATTGCATTATGCCATGTATTGAATGTTGGTTCCCCTTTTCTAGTATTTGGTTCTTCGCGAATAGGAACCGAACCCGAAGCTGAGGTCAACAACACAAAAGATCCATATCTGTCTACTGAAGGACAAGGCAAGCGTAGCCTCTCATTCTGAACCTATCTTTTATAAAGTATATTACTTTCTCGCTATGGTGCACACGATTCCAATGTGGTATTTTGTCAGTAGCTAGTGTTACCTATCTACTGCACTGTTTCCCTTTTGTAGCCTTATACTCCTGATCCACTGCTCCTAGCATATCTAGGTTTGGCATGTGAGCGTTGCTAGAACTTTATAGCACCAAGAGCTTAGCCATGTAGGGTTTCGTAGCATGGAAAACAAAAAATTTCTGTCGCATACAAACAAATAAGCCAAGATCTATCTACTAGATTGTAGTAATGAGTCGATGGAATAACTCACCCTCGAAGATTCCAAAGTGTTTAACGAGAGCGGATTCTCGTGGGTGATGTAGTCGTACTCTTCCCGATCTCAAGATCGCGTAGACGATCCTTCCCAAGGCCAAAGGCGTTTGTCACACGCTCGTTAGATTCGACGGAGACCTTCCTCTCCCTTGTTCCAGCAGGCAGCGGAGGTTGTAGCACTCTCCTCGCGATTCTGGCAGCACAACGGCGTGGTACCGGAAGTAGAGGGGAGATCTCGTAGGGCTTCGCCTTAAGCCGGAGCGAGTATGGTGGACTATGAGAGAGCCCTCGACGATCTAGGGTTTAGACACGCCGAGGAGGAGGCTAGGCCGGCGGCTAGGGTTTCACCTAGGCGGCGGCGGCGATTGCCCTAGGGCCGGCGGCGGCTATGGAGGCGGCGGCGGCTTGGGGCTAGGGTTTAGAGGTGTAGGAACTTGTGTCTAGGAGGGGAGCCCTGCCCCTCCTTATATAGGTGGAGGGGGCCGGTCAAGGGAGGAGTCCTCTCCCAACTCGGCTTGGTGGGCCGCGGTGGAGGAGGAACTCCTCCCCCAAGTCGGTTTCCACCTCCCTCTCCACTTCCCCAAAAATAGCCGTTTGACTTTCAAACTTGGCGTTTGACTTTTCAAACTAGGATTTGAATAAACCCTCTATTTTGTTCAGCGATGACACCGAGTACATGATGCAATCATACCAACTTGATATAACACATTCATGTACCCTTCCCCTCCAGAGTGCCGGACATTTCGGAACCTTCTAGAACATTCCCGATGAAAACACCGGAACCATTCCCCAACTCTGAAACGGGACTTTCCTTATATGAATCTTATTCTCCGGACCATTCTGGATCTCCTCGTGATATCCCGGATCCCATCCGAGACTCCAAACAACATTCGGTCTCTTTCTCATCATTCCATAACTACTCAAACAACGTCGAATCCTTAAGTGTGTCTCCCTACGGTTCGTGAATTATGCGGACATGATCGAGACACTTCTCCGATCAATAACCAATAGAGGAATCTGGAAATTCATATGGCTCCCACATATTTCTATGATTACTTATGATCGAATGAACCACTTACATACGATACCAATTTCCCTTTGTCTCACGATAGTTTACTTATCCGAGGTTATGATCGGTATCTCTGCATACCTAGTTCAACCTCACATCGATAAGTACTCTTTTCTCGTTCCCGTGATATGTGATCCCTTGTGAGCCAGTCACATGCTTGCAAGCTAATTGGATGACATTTCACCGAGAGGGCCCAGAGTATATCTATCCGTCATATGGATGGACAAATCCCACTCTTGATCCATGTGTCTCAACCAATACTTTCCAAACACTCAATGCCACCTTTATAGCCACCCAGTTACGGTGTGGTGTTTGATTTCATCAAAGCATCCATCCGGTAAAGGTGATATGCATGATCTCATGGTCGAAGGAATTAGGTTACTATGTATCAGAAAGCATATAGCAATTGAACTATTAAAATGACTTGATCTTTATGCTACGCTTATCTATAGGAGTATATCCACCATATCATTCTCCTAATGATATGATCTTGTTGTTAATAACATCTCAATGTTCATGATAGGGAAACCACAGTCATTTATTAACCAACAAGCTAGTGATGTATAGAGGCTATACTAGGGACTTCAATTAAAGTTTACAAATCACACAAGTATTAATGTTTCCTTGTTAATACTATTATAGCATGAATGTAAACATTTATCATAAACACAAAGATATAATAATAACTACATTTATTATTGCCTCTAGGGCATATCTCCAACAGTCTCCCACTTGCACTAGAGTCATCTAATCTAGATTACATGGTAATATACCGAACACCCATGGCAGTTTGGTGTTGGTCATGTTTTGCCCTCGGGAGAGGTTTAGTCAACGGATCCGCCACATTCAGATCTGTGTGTACTTTGCAAATCTTTATGTCCCCATCTTGGACATGCTCTCGAATAGCGTGAAAACGTAGCTTGATATGCTTCAGCTTCTTGTGTGACCTTGGTTCTTGCGCATTGGCTATGGCCCCCATGTTATCACAGTAGATAGACATTGGGTCCAGCGCACTAGGAACCACACCCAGCTCTGTAATGAACTCTTTCATCCATATCGCTTCTTGTGAAGCCTCCGAAGTAGCCATGTATTCCGATTCAGTTGAAGATCTCGCCACAACGCTTTGCTTTGCACTCCTCCAGCTAACTGCTGCACCATTCAAAATAAATACATATCCGGATTGTGATTTAGAATCATCCGGGTCGGTGTTCCAACTAGCATCGGTGTAACCATTAACAACGAGCTGTTCATCACCTCCATAAGAAAGAACCATATCCTTAGTTCTTCTCAAGTACTTAAGGATGTTTTTGACCGTTGTCCAATGATCCACTCCTGGATCACTTTGATATCTGCTAGTTAAACTAACAGCATATGCAATGTCGTGTCTAGTACATAACATGGCATACATTTAGATCCTATGGCTGAGGCATAGGGAGTCTTACTCATCCTTTCTCTATCTTCTGCCATTGTCAGACTTTGAGTTTTACTCAAGGTCGTATTGGGAAACATGGGCAAGAACCCTTTCTTGCTATCTTCCATTCCAAACCCCTTTAGAACTTTGTCCAAATATGTACTTTGTGACAATGATATTAGGCGTCTTGATCTATCTCTATAAATCTTTATGCCTAATATGTAAGCTGCTTCGCCAAGATCCTTCATTGAAAAACTATTATTCAAATATTCCTTGACACTATTAAGAAGGTCTACATCATTCCCAATCAACAATATGTCATCTACATATAGTATTAAGAATGCTACAGAGCTCCCACTCACTTTCTTGTAAATACAAGCTTCTCCATAAGTTTGTATAAAACCAAAACTTTTGATTACCTTATCAAAACGTTGATTCCAACTTCGGGATGCTTGCTTCAATCCATAGATGGACCGTTGAAGTTTGCATACCTTGTTAGCATCTTTAGGATCGACAAAACCTTTGGGTTGCATCATATACAACTCTTCATCAATGTCTCCATTGAGGAATGCTGTTTTGACATCCATCTGCCATATCTCATAATCATAATATGCAGCGATTGCTAACATAATCCTCACAGACTTTAGCTTCGCTACTGGTGAGAAAGTCTCATCGTAGTCAACTCCTTGAATTTTTCGAAACCCTTTTGCGACAAGTCGAGCTTTATAGACAGTAACATTACCATCAGCATCTGTTTTCTTCTTGAAAATCCATTTATTCTCGACGGCCTTCCGGCCATCCGGTAAGTCCACCAAAGTCCATACTTGGTTTTCGTACATGGATCCAATCTCGGATTTCATGGCTTCTTGCCATTTATTGGAGTCTGGGCTCATCATTGCTTCCTCATATGTCTCAGGATCATCGGTGTTATCCACCAACATGACATTCATAACAGGATCATACCAATCAGGAGTCGTACGAGTTCTCGTTGACCTGCGAGGCTCTGTAGCAACTACAACCGAAGTTTCATGATCATCATCATTGGCTTCCTCTCTTCTTTGCAAAGGCCACGGGAACTACTTCCGGTCACGCGCTTTCGCAAGTTCGAGAGAAGGTTCAACAACCTCGTCGAGTTCTACTTTCCTTCCAGTCACTTCTTTCGAGAGAAATTCCTTCTCTAGAAAGGATCCATTCTTGGTAACGAAGATTTTGCCTTCGGATCTATGATAGAAGGTATACCCAATAGTTTCCTTCGGGTATCCTATGAAGACGCATTTTTCCGCTTTGGGTTCAAGCTTGTCCGGCTGTAACTTCTTTACATAGGCTTCTGTCACATCCCAATATTTTCCAAATCTTGTAATGTGAAAAATAAATGAATAAAATAAAACTTCGTTGATTTTCAAGGCCAGAAGAAACTTTTGAATCCATTTGGGAATCTTCAAACCTATTTTGAACAATTAAATCCTAAAGGGATTTATAAAGATAAACATTTAATAAAGGCAAATAAAATGTTTTGGAATTACTATTTTGAATCTTCAAAATAGAAAGAGTTGGTTTTCAAAAGCAAAGATAGAATTATAAATAAAGATTATATTTTAAAGAGCCAAATTAATTTTGGCCAAACTTTTTAATAAAATATTTTGTTTTGATAAAATGAGTAAAGGTTTATTTAAATAAAATAATAAGGATGTAATATCCAAATTTTATTTAAGTAAAGGCTTTTCCCATTTTAAATGAACACTAAAACTTATTTATTTATTTTAAATAAGTTTTCCAAGTATTTTATTACTACTTTGAAATCTTTTTATAAAAGGTTTTGGTTTCAAAAATGAAAAGAAATATTTTAAATAAAGATTATTTTATAAAGCCAAATTAAACCTTGGCCAAGACTTTGAAACAAAAGGTTTTGCTTTGATTAAAATAGTAGAGGTTTATTTAAAATAAAATAAAAAGGATTTAAATATCCAAGTTTTATTAATAAAGGTTTTACTATTTCCAAAACATCAAAACTTATTTATTTATTTAAAATAAGTTTTCCCAAGTATTTTATATTCTCAAATAAAACCTACTAAAGTGTTTTGGTTTTATTTATATTTCAAATAAAGATTTTAAATAAAACAAACCCTACTTGATTTATTAACTAAGGTCCATTATATTTAATTATTAATGGAACCTAAAATAAAAGGTTATTTTGTTTTAAAACAAGTTTCCAAGTATTCCTTATTTTCAAATAAAACCTACTGATTTGTTTTTGAAAATATTTGGATTTCAAATGGAAATTTTATTAATTAAATCAAACCCTATTTTATTAAATAACTAAAGATCCATTTTATTTAATTATTGAATGGATCCTAAAATGAATAAAAATATTATTTCATTTTTGGACTTTGGTTGATGTCTTAAACAGAACCAAGTTCAAAGTTGTGAAGTGTGGTGGTTGTTTGAAATTGTTTGACTGTTTGAAATGTTGATTGAAATTCAAACAGAAAAATAGAATTAGAAAAGGAAAAAGAAAACAGTCAGAAAAAAATAGAGTCAAACCGACCCAGCCCAACTAGCCCAAACAGGCCCAGAAGCAGCCCAGTTGTTCTCCCCGAACAGAAAACGATTCGAACCAATTAACTAACCCACTCAGTCACAGACAACCGGGACCCACTCCTCCTCTCTCCCTCTCGCTGACAACAGACCCCACCGCTGAGTCATCGTCTCCCTCACCCATGACGACCCGCCCCAAATTCTCCGCCGCTTTACGGAAAATGAAGGCACCATCAATCCGCGTTAATCTCTCCATTAACCCTCGCCGCGACCACGCGTATTAAACCGCCTGCTCCTCCTCCTCCCTTTCCCCTGAACGCTGCACCCCCTCTGTCCCCAGGCCGAGCAAATTTCGACCTGGAACGCCCTCTGCTCCGACTAGCTGTCCGGCCAATTCCAGCCAGTACCTGCCTCCCCTTGCCCCTTGGATGCTACGAGCTCGTTCACCATCACCGTGCACTTCTTCCAGTACCTCCCACCTGTCTGCTCGTGCCCCACAGCCTCGCCTTCGTCTTCGTCTGGGAACCACCGCCGTCTGCATCAACTCCGGCGAGCTACTGTCGTCAACTCCGTGTGCCCCTTGCCCTATGGTGAGTTCCATATCAACCTGTACAAACTTGCACATCCTCCTGACATGATCTCTTGCTCGCTTGCGCCCCAGAGCGTCGACAACGACCAGCTTCCGAACGCCACCGTCTATCTCGTCTCCGGCGACTTCCTTGGTAATGTTCTGACCGCCCCTCTTCTTTTCGATGATGCGCCTAAGACCAGTGACTTCTTCCGCAACTAATGCCATCGTTTTCGTGTCCTAGCTCACACCGTAGCGTCACCTCCGTCGTCGACTGTGAGCAACCGCCGTCTGTCTCGTCTCCGACGAACAATTCCCGCAACACCAACGCGCCCCTCGACAAGCAGAAGGCACGTTGAGCTTCCCCACGCCACGGCGAACTCGGTGAGCATCTCCTTTCCCTCTCTTGCTTCCTGCATCGCCGCTTCACCGCCAACAAGGCCAGCGCCGCCCATTGCTTAGTGGTCAAACGTAGAAGCGTAGGATCTTAATCGTAGCGTTGTAATAGAACGTGAACGAAAGGGTATCTTTTGATCTGCACCGTGCGTAGCCACTTAGATCTGACGGTCCAGGAAGGTTGATCCGTGCGAACCGGTACGGGCGAATAAGAATATGACACGTGGCTCTGCTCATTTGATTTAAAACAGAATTGATCTAATTGATGTTCAATTTTGTAAAATCTATAACTTTTGATCCACACGTCCAAAAATTACAAATTTTATGTCGTTGGATTCAGGAGAACAAGCCCTAGCCAACCATGCCCTTAGTTTAGCAAATAGTATCTGTTAGTTTGCTTGTTTTTGCAGATTCATTTGTGTGCTTATTTAGATTAGAAAAATTGTTTAAAAATGTTTTTAAGGTTAAAACCTTTGCAAAATGGTTTGTTGTGACCTTACTGACCCTAGGAACCAACCCATGTTTTGGAAAATGGATTTGGAAAAGTTTAGAATGGATTAATTAGTTTAGTCCATTTCTAGCCAAATAAAACTATTGTTTTGTTTATGAAAATGATTTTGAGTAAAAACTTTGGAGAAAATGTTTGGACCAAACCTACTAACATTGGGAACCACTTTGTGGACTCAAAAATGTATTTGGTGAAACAAAATAAGGATTCTTTGATTTAAAACCATTTCTAGTCAAATAGAAATGTGGTTTATTTATTAAAAATGGTTTTGGAAGAAAACCTTTGGAAAATGTTTTGTTTTAAACTCTCTGACCCCAAAAACCAAGTTTTGTGATTTGAAAACATATTTGGTGAACCCTATAGGCTAATGCCTTAGTAAAAATATTTCTACACCACATAAAATAATACTTTGTTTTGAAAATGGTTTTTGTAGTGAAACCTTTTGCAAATGACTTTGCCACTTTACAAAATGACCATTAGGTGTATTCCAATGTCTATGACCCACTAGGAACCACTTTTTCAAACAAAACAAAGCTTGGCATGCTTGCATGCATTACTTTGACTTTGTTATTTTATGTGTGTTGTTTTGCTTGATTGGTAGATTGAGTTTGTGCCTTGTTTGATTGGATTGTAGTGACTTGAAGAGTGTGATTGTTGCAAGGACAAGGAGTGAACTTATACCCTCTACCAAAAAGGCAAGTGATGCTTCATACTTTTGTCCCATTATTTTCACTATGCATTAGTGATATTTCTAAGTAGGACTTGCATGGAATTTTTGCTAAGTATAAACTATGCTATGGGAAAACCTAGTAGATGAAGCCTTAGTAGAAATTTCCTAAGTTAAGATTCCTATTACTTTCATGCTTAGCTTAGCTAATAGAAAACAAGGGTGGAATATATATTCATGCTATGAAAAATTACTAAGTCTGTGGACTTATGTTTTGTTTAATAAAACAACTAAGTGAATGAATCACCTGGGTGGATTGGAAGGAATGGTTTATGTTGAGTGGTTCACAAGGCCATGGACTTGGCTTGTGTATCTCACTTGTGGATGGCCACCCAGGAACAAAGAGATTTGAGATGTCAAATGTTGAGAAGCTTCAAGTGCAGCCACTTGGCAATATGGGCTCTGCACGGATCATATAGGTTGCAATAACTTAGCCAAATGGACAGTGGGTGGTAGGGTTTGATAGGTTGGAGCGTCCATGTTGGTCTAAGGGAAGGCTTGAAAGATCTTGTCTTGGTGAAACCAAGTCTTGTGGGGAAAGTGCACCACCTCTGCAGAGTGTAAAATCTAAGTACTTAGCCATGTCCCTGGAAAAGGACAATTTGAGCATCAAGACATGGAAGCTATCAAGAATCTCCTCATCCCAATTTCTAAGTAAAACTTGTGGTTGAACAAGGGTTAAAAGGATCTTCAGTCTTTGATTGGTAGATGCCTTAAAAGGATCTTTGGTCTTTGATTGGTAGATGCCTTGGGGGTTTTGTGCCAAACAAAAACTTAGTATTTTCAAAATGATAAGGAAAATCTATTTTGAGCAATGCAAGCCTCAACTCCACTTAGCCAAATGCATATAGATGATAGACTCCACTATACTACCATAGTATCACTTGCCAATACAATTCAAATGTATTGACCCTTGTGGCTGTAACTTGAAATGTTGCAGGTTTGATTGATTATAGCAAAGATTGATTGATTAGGATTACAAAGTCTACAACCAACATCTGCCTGTGGCACTATGAAGATGAAGGACCCCATGACTATAGTTATTCCGCTGCAATGTAATGTAATAGCCAAATGAGCTATGTATTGATGTAATAAAATTATGTTATTCCTGGTTATAAAGTTATATTATGACCTTTGTTTCTTGATATTACATCTAAACTGTGGATGCTAGCTATTGATCCAGGGACTAGCATTGTAAACACAGGGGGCTCTACCTTATTAAAGGTTGGGGACCCTCTACAGATGGTATCAGAGCATTGTGTTGCCTGTAGGATTTGTAACCCTAAGATTGGACAAAAACCCTTAGAAAAATAGGAGTTGTATTTGTTCCAAAACTTATTTACAAACAATCTTGTAAACTCTTTCCTCAACCATTTTGGTTTCAACTCTACACCTCATCTATTTCAACTTGATGGACAAAGCCTTTCCATGACCAAAGACTTCACCATGTGCAAAGGACTTCATCAACTCTAATGACTTCAACATCTTCAACCTTGGATATCAACTCTAATGACTTCAACATCTTCAGCATATTCACCAAGGACTTCCAACTTGGATATCACTAAAAACTACAAGTGAGACAAGAAACCTTGCTCAAGATTTGATGACTATGGAAACACAACTTAGAAGAAGCCATCATCACCTTTGAAGTTTTTGTGACCAAGAATTCTCCAAGGATACAAAGATCTCATTCAAGAAGAATCAACCAAGAAGGATGGAAAGATCACAAGTGAACCATATAGATGGACCACCATATTTAGTTTAAGTCAAACTCACCAACTTAAGTGGTGTAACAAAAATATTTTTGGTTGCCTAAAGTTATGCTTGAAACTTGTTGTTTGAGTGGAATGTCATGTTGGTGATTGCTTGCACATTGCTTGTGTGAATTGTGATGTGTGATTAGAATTGATTCCTTAGAAATCTTTTGCCCATTCTAATCCCAATCCAACCCAAACAGATGACTTCTCCAAGAGACTCCAACATCAAGGTTGATGACATCAACAACAACCAAGTTGACAGCATGAGAGAACTTATAGCAACCCAAAACCAATTGAGCCAAGAGACAACTCAGCTTTTAGCCAACAACAATGGATTAGACCCAGCCATACAAAGGATTTTGAAACTTCAATCCCAATTGATGCAAGGATTGGTTACTCAAATGATCAACATGAGAGAAAACTTTTCCCAAAGAGCTAATGACAACAAGGATGACAAAGATGTTATTCTAGAAGGAACCCAAGTTAGCAATACTTGTGAAGTCAAGGATCATGCATCCAAGGAACATGAAGACCAATGTCCCAAGAAGAGAGAAAGATCTCCCACCTATGAAGAACAAGAACTAGAAGAACTCCTAGCTTTGGAGAGACCCAAAAAGAAGAAGAAAGACATAAGCCAGTTGCAGTGTTACAATTGCAAAGAGATGGGACATTATGCAAGCAATTGGCCAGAAAAGATGAAGAACAAGTTGAACAAGCCTATGAAGGATCCCAACCTTGGCCCATGAGTCAAGTATGGAAATAAAGGACACTAGGCAGATGTTTGCCCAGAGAAGTTTCCCCAGGATCCCAAGAAGGACAATGTGTAATTTTTGTTTGAAAATTTTTAAGGGTGGTAGTACCCTAGTTGTTTTGAACCTGCTTGTAACCCTAACCTTCCCAAATCTCGGGGCGAGATTTATTTTAAGGGTGGTAGCCTGTCACATCCCAAGATTTTCCAAATCTTGTAATGTGAAAAATAAATGAATAAAATAAAACTTCGTTGATTTTCAAGGCCAGAAGAAACTTTTGAATCCATTTGGGAATCTTCAAACCTATTTTGAACAATTAAATCCTAAAGGGATTTATAAAGATAAACATTTAATAAAGGCAAATAAAATGTTTTGGAATTACTATTTTGAATCTTCAAAATAGAAAGAGTTGGTTTTCAAAAGCAAAGATAGAATTATAAATAAAGATTATATTTTAAAGAGCCAAATTAATTTTGGCCAAACTTTTTAATAAAATATTTTGTTTTGATAAAATGAGTAAAGGTTTATTTAAATAAAATAATAAGGATGTAATATCCAAATTTTATTTAAGTAAAGGCTTTTCCCATTTTAAATGAACACTAAAACTTATTTATTTATTTTAAATAAGTTTTCCAAGTATTTTATTACTACTTTGAAATCTTTTTATAAAAGGTTTTGGTTTCAAAAATGAAAAGAAATATTTTAAATAAAGATTATTTTATAAAGCCAAATTAAACCTTGGCCAAGACTTTGAAACAAAAGGTTTTGCTTTGATTAAAATAGTAGAGGTTTATTTAAAATAAAATAAAAAGGATTTAAATATCCAAGTTTTATTAATAAAGGTTTTACTATTTCCAAAACATCAAAACTTATTTATTTATTTAAAATAAGTTTTCCCAAGTATTTTATATTCTCAAATAAAACCTACTAAAGTGTTTTGGTTTTATTTATATTTCAAATAAAGATTTTAAATAAAACAAACCCTACTTGATTTATTAACTAAGGTCCATTATATTTAATTATTAATGGAACCTAAAATAAAAGGTTATTTTGTTTTAAAACAAGTTTCCAAGTATTCCTTATCTAAACTGTGGATGCTAGCTATTGATCCAGGGACTAGCATTGTAAACACAGGGGGCTCTACCTTATTAAAGGTTGGGGACCCTCTACAGATGGTATCAGAGCATTGTGTTGCCTGTAGGATTTGTAACCCTAAGATTGGACAAAAACCCTTAGAAAAATAGGAGTTGTATTTGTTCCAAAACTTATTTACAAACAATCTTGTAAACTCTTTCCTCAGCCATTTTGGTTTCAACTCTACACCTCATCTATTTCAACTTGATGGACAAAGCCTTTCCATGACCAAAGACTTCACCATGTGCAAAGGACTTCATCAACTCTAATGACTTCAACATCTTCAACCTTGGATATCAACTCTAATGACTTCAACATCTTCAGCATATTCACCAAGGACTTCCAACTTGGATATCACTAAAAACTACAAGTGAGACAAGAAACCTTGCTCAAGATTTGATGACTATGGAAACACAACTTAGAAGAAGCCATCATCACCTTTGAAGTTTTTGTGACCAAGAATTCTCCAAGGATACAAAGATCTCATTCAAGAAGAATCAACCAAGAAGGATGGAAAGATCACAAGTGAACCATATAGATGGACCACCATATTTAGTTTAAGTCAAACTCACCAACTTAAGTGGTGTAACAAAAATATTTTTGGTTGCCTAAAGTTATGCTTGAAACTTGTTGTTTGAGTGGAATGTCATGTTGGTGATTGCTTGCACATTGCTTGTGTGAATTGTGATGTGTGTGATTAGAATTGATTCCTTAGAAATCTTTTGCCCATTCTAATCCCAATCCAACCCAAACAGATGACTTCTCCAAGAGACTCCAACATCAAGGTTGATGACATCAACAACAACCAAGTTGACAGCATGAGAGAACTTATAGCAACCCAAAACCAATTGAGCCAAGAGACAACTCAGCTTTTAGCCAACAACAATGGATTAGACCCAGCCATACAAAGGATTTTGAAACTTCAATCCCAATTGATGCAAGGATTGGTTACTCAAATGATCAACATGAGAGAAAACTTTTCCCAAAGAGCTAATGACAACAAGGATGACAAAGATGTTATTCTAGAAGGAACCCAAGTTAGCAATACTTGTGAAGTCAAGGATCATGCATCCAAGGAACATGAAGACCAATGTCCCAAGAAGAGAGAAAGATCTCCCACCTATGAAGAACAAGAACTAGAAGAACTCCTAGCTTTGGAGAGACCCAAAAAGAAGAAGAAAGACATAAGCCAGTTGCAGTGTTACAATTGCAAAGAGATGGGACATTATGCAAGCAATTGGCCAGAAAAGATGAAGAACAAGTTGAACAAGCCTATGAAGGATCCCAACCTTGGCCCATGAGTCAAGTATGGAAATAAAGGACACTAGGCAGATGTTTGCCCAGAGAAGTTTCCCCAGGATCCCAAGAAGGACAATGTGTAATTTTTGTTTGAAAATTTTTAAGGGTGGTAGTACCTAGTTGTTTTGAACCTGCTTGTAACCCTAACCTTCCCAAATCTCGGGGCGAGATTTATTTTAAGGGTGGTAGCCTGTCACATCCCAAGATTTTCCAAATCTTGTAATGTGAAAAATAAATGAATAAAATAAAACTTCGTTGATTTTCAAGGCCAGAAGAAACTTTTGAATCCATTTGGGAATCTTCAAACCTATTTTGAACAATTAAATCCTAAAGGGATTTATAAAGATAAACATTTAATAAAGGCAAATAAAATGTTTTGGAATTACTATTTTGAATCTTCAAAATAGAAAGAGTTGGTTTTCAAAAGCAAAGATAGAATTATAAATAAAGATTATATTTTAAAGAGCCAAATTAATTTTGGCCAAACTTTTTAATAAAATATTTTGTTTTGATAAAATGAGTAAAGGTTTATTTAAATAAAATAATAAGGATGTAATATCCAAATTTTATTTAAGTAAAGGCTTTTCCCATTTTAAATGAACACTAAAACTTATTTATTTATTTTAAATAAGTTTTCCAAGTATTTTATTACTACTTTGAAATCTTTTTATAAAAGGTTTTGGTTTCAAAAATGAAAAGAAATATTTTAAATAAAGATTATTTTATAAAGCCAAATTAAACCTTGGCCAAGACTTTGAAACAAAAGGTTTTGCTTTGATTAAAATAGTAGAGGTTTATTTAAAATAAAATAAAAAGGATTTAAATATCCAAGTTTTATTAATAAAGGTTTTACTATTTCCAAAACATCAAAACTTATTTATTTATTTAAAATAAGTTTTCCCAAGTATTTTATATTCTCAAATAAAACCTACTAAAGTGTTTTGGTTTTATTTATATTTCAAATAAAGATTTTAAATAAAACAAACCCTACTTGATTTATTAACTAAGGTCCATTATATTTAATTATTAATGGAACCTAAAATAAAAGGTTATTTTGTTTTAAAACAAGTTTCCAAGTATTCCTTATTTTCAAATAAAACCTACTGATTTGTTTTTGAAAATATTTGGATTTCAAATGGAAATTTTATTAATTAAATCAAACCCTATTTTATTAAATAACTAAAGATCCATTTTATTTAATTATTGAATGGATCCTAAAATGAATAAAAATATTATTTCATTTTTGGACTTTGGTTGATGTCTTAAACAGAACCAAGTTCAAAGTTGTGAAGTGTGGTGGTTGTTTGAAATTGTTTGACTGTTTGAAATGTTGATTGAAATTCAAACAGAAAAATAGAATTAGAAAAGGAAAAAGAAAACAGTCAGAAAAAAATAGAGTCAAACCGACCCAGCCCAACTAGCCCAAACAGGCCCAGAAGCAGCCCAGTTGTTCTCCCCGAACAGAAAACGATTCGAACCAATTAACTAACCCACTCGATCCACGCATAACCGACCCACTCCTCCTCTCTCCCTCTCGCTGACAACAGACCCCACCGCTGAGTCATCGTCTCCCTCACCCGCGCGACGACCCCGCCCCCAAATTCTCCGTCGCCGTTTCTGGAAAATGAAGGCACCATCAATCCGCGTTAATCTCTCCATTAACCCTCGCCGCGACCACGCGTATTAAACCGCCTGCTCCTCCTCCTCCCTTTCCCCTGAACGCTGCACCCCCTCTGTCCCCAGGCCGAGCAAATTTCGACCTGGAACGCCCTCTGCTCCGACTAGCTGTCCGGCCAATTCCAGCCGATACTGCCTCCCTTGCCCCTTGGATGCTACGAGCTCGTTCACCATCACCGTGCACTTCTTCGGTACCTCCCACTGCTTTCGTGCCTGCCTTCGTCTTCGTCTGGGAACCACCGCCGTCTGCATCAACTCCGGCGAGCTACTGTCGTCAACTCCGTGTGCCCCTTGCCCTATGGTGAGTTCCATATCAACCTGTACAAACTTGCACATCCTCCTGACATGATCTCTTGCTCGCTTGCGCCCCAGAGCGTCGACAACGACCAGCTTCCGAACGCCACCGTCTATCTCGTCTCCGGCGACTTCCTTGGTAATGTTCTGACCGCCCCTCTTCTTTTCGATGATGCGCCTAAGACCAGTGACTTCTTCCGCAACTAATGCCATCGTTTTCGTGTCCTAGCTCACACCGTAGCGTCGCCTCCGTCGTCGACTGTGAGCAACCGCCGTCTGTCTCGTCTCCGACGAACAATTTCCGCAACACCAACGCGCCCCTCGACAAGCAGAAGGCACGTCGAGCTTCCCCACGCCACGGCGAACTCGGTGAGCATCTCCTTCCCTCTCTTGCTTCCTGCATCGCGCAGCAACGCACCGATCGCTCACGCCGGTCGCCGCCAGCCCATTTGCTTAGTGGTCAAACGCGTAGCGACCGTAGGATCTTAATCGTAGCGTTGTAATAGAACGTGAACGAAAGGGTATCTTTTGATCTGCACCGTGCGTAGCCACTTAGATCTGACGGTCCAGGAAGGTTGATCCGTGCGAACCGGTACGGGCGAATAAGAATATGACACGTGGCTCTGCTCATTTGATTTAAAACAGAATTGATCTAATTGATGTTCAATTTTGTAAAATCTATAACTTTTGATCCACACGTCCAAAAATTACAAATTTTATGTCGTTGGATTCAGGAGAGCAAGCCCTAGGCAACCATGCCCTTAGTTTAGCAAATAGTATCTGTTAGTTTGCTTGTTTTTGCAGATTCATTTGTGTGCTTATTTAGATTAGAAAAATTGTTTAAAAATGTTTTTAAGGTTAAAACCTTTGCAAAATGGTTTGTTGTGACCTTACTGACCCTAGGAACCAACCCATGTTTTGGAAAATGGATTTGGAAAAGTTTAGAATGGATTAATTAGTTTAGTCCATTTCTAGCCAAATAAAACTATTGTTTTGTTTATGAAAATGATTTTGAGTAAAAACTTTGGAGAAAATGTTTGGACCAAACCTACTAACATTGGGAACCACTTTGTGGACTCAAAAATGTATTTGGTGAAACAAAATAAGGATTCTTTGATTTAAAACCATTTCTAGTCAAATAGAAATGTGGTTTATTTATTAAAAATGGTTTTGGAAGAAAACCTTTGGAAAATGTTTTGTTTTAAACTCTCTGACCCCAAAAACCAAGTTTTGTGATTTGAAAACATATTTGGTGAACCCTATAGGCTAATGCCTTAGTAAAAATATTTCTACACCACATAAAATAATACTTTGTTTTGAAAATGGTTTTTGTAGTGAAACCTTTTGCAAATGACTTTGCCACTTTACAAAATGACCATTAGGTGTATTCCAATGTCTATGACCCACTAGGAACCACTTTTTCAAACAAAACAAAGCTTGGCATGCTTGCATGCATTACTTTGACTTTGTTATTTTATGTGTGTTGTTTTGCTTGATTGGTAGATTGAGTTTGTGCCTTGTTTGATTGGATTGTAGTGACTTGAAGAGTGTGATTGTTGCAAGGACAAGGAGTGAACTTATACCCTCTACCAAAAAGTCAAGTGATGCTTCATACTTTTGTCCCATTATTTTCACTATGCATTAGTGATATTTCTAAGTAGGACTTGCATGGAATTTTTGCTAAGTATAAACTATGCTATGGGAAAACCTAGTAGATGAAGCCTTAGTAGAAATTTCCTAAGTTAAGATTCCTATTACTTTCATGCTTAGCTTAGCTAATAGAAAACAAGGGTGGAATATATATTCATGCTATGAAAAATTACTAAGTCCGTGGACTTATGTTTTGTTTAATAAAACAACTAAGTGAATGAATCACCTGGGTGGATTGGAAGGAATGGTTTATGTTGAGTGGTTCACAAGGCCATGGACTTGGCTTGTGTATCTCACTTGTGGATGGCCACCCAGGAACAAAGAGATTTGAGATGTCAAATGTTGAGAAGCTTCAAGTGCAGCCACTTGGCAATATGGGCTCTGCCTGGATCATATAGGTTGCAATAACTTAGCCAAATGGACAGTGGGTGGTAGGGGTTTGATAGGTTGGAGCGTATCCATGTTGGTCTAAGGGAAGGCTTCTGAAAGATCTTGTCTTGGTGAAACCAAGTCTTGTGGGGAAAGTGCACCACCTCTGCAGAGTGTAAAATCTAAGTACTTAGCCATGTCCCTGGAAAAGGACAATTTGAGCATCAAGACATGGAAGCTATCAAGAATCTCCTCATCCCAATTTCTAAGTAAAACTTGTGGTTGAACAAGGGTTAAAAGGATCTTCAGTCTTTGATTGGTAGATGCCTTAAAAGGATCTTCGGTCTTTGATTGGTAGATGCCTTGGGGGTTTTGTGCCAAACAAAAACTTAGTATTTTCAAAATGATAAGGAAAATCTATTTTGAGCAATGCAAGCCTCAACTCCACTTAGCCAAATGCATATAGATGATAGACTCCACTATACTACCATAGTATCACTTGCCAATACAATTCAAATGTATTGACCCTTGTGGCTGTAACTTGAAATGTTGCAGGTTTGATTGATTATAGCAAAGATTGATTGATTAGGATTACAAAGTCTACAACCAACATCTGCCTGTGGCACTATGAAGATGAAGGACCCCATGACTATAGTTATTCCGCTGCAATGTAATGTAATAGCCAAATGAGCTATGTATTGATGTAATAAAATTATGTTATTCCTGGTTATAAAGTTATATTATGACCTTTGTTTCTTGATATTACATCTAAACTGTGGATGCTAGCTATTGATCCAGGGACTAGCATTGTAAACACAGGGGGCTCTACCTTATTAAAGGTTGGGGACCCTCTACAGATGGTATCAGAGCATTGTGTTGCCTGTAGGATTTGTAACCCTAAGATTGGACAAAAACCCTTAGAAAAATAGGAGTTGTATTTGTTCCAAAACTTATTTACAAACAATCTTGTAAACTCTTTCCTCAACCATTTTGGATTCAACTCTACACCTCATCTATTTCAACTTGATGGACAAAGCCTTTCCATGACCAAAGACTTCACCATGTGCAAAGGACTTCATCAACTCTAATGACTTCAACATCTTCAACCTTGGATATCAACTATAATGACTTCAACATCTTCAGCATATTCACCAAGGACTTCCAACTTGGAGGCTTCGCATCCCCAAACTTTAAGGAACGACAATTTAGGTTTCTTCCCAAACCATAATTCATACGGTGTCATTTCCACGGATTTAGATGGTGCCCTATTTAAAGTGAATGCGGCTGTTTCTAATGCATAACCCCAAAATGATAGCGGTAAATCTGTAAGTGACATCATAGAACGAACCATATCTAAGAGAGTTCGATTACGACGTTCGGACACACCATTACGTTGTGGTGTTCCCGGCGGTGTCAATTGTGAAAGTATTCCGCATTTCTTCAAATGCTCGCCAAACTCGTAACTTAGATATTCACCTCCACGATCAGAACATAGAAATTTAATCTTCTTGTTACGTTGATTCTCTACCTCACTTTGAAATTCCTTAAACTTCTCGAAAGTTCCGGACTTATGTTTCATGAAAAAGATATACCCATATCTACTCAAGTCATCAGTGAAGGTAAGAACATAACGATAACCACCGCGCGATGCTACACTCATTGGACCACACACATCGGTATGTATGATTTCCAATAAGTCCGTAGCTCGCTCCATCATACCTGAAAATGGAGTCTTAGTCATTTTACCCATCAGACATGCTTCGCATCTTTCAAGTGATTCGAAATCAAGTGATTCAAGAAGTCCATCGGAATGGAGTTTCTTCATACGCTTCACTCCAATGTGACCAAGACGATTACCACATATAGGTCGAGTTATCGCTTGATTTCAAACGTTTAGCCTCAATGTTATTAATATGTGTATTTCCACTATCGAGATTCAACAAGAATAGACCATCTATCAAAGGTGCATGTGCATAAAACATATTACTCATATAAATCGAACAACCATTATTCTCAGATTTAAACAAGTAACCGTCTCGTAATAAATAATATCCCGATATAATGTTCATGCTTAACGCAGGCACCAAATAAAAATTATTTAAGTATAAAACTAATCCCGATGGTAGATGAAGGGGTAGCGTGCCGACCGCGATCACATCAACCTTTGATCCGTTTCCAACGCGCATCGTCACCTCGTTCTTTGCTAGCTTCCGTTTATTCTGCAACACCTGTTTCGAGTTACAAATATGAGCAACCGAACCAGTATCAAATACCCAGGCACTACTACGAGTACTAGTGAGATACCAGTATCAAATACCCAGGCACTACTATGAGTACTAGTGAGATACACATCAATAACATGTATATCAGATATACCTTTCTTCTTGATGTTGCCGTTCTTCAAATCCGCCAAGTACTTTGGGCAATTCCGCTTCCAGTGACCTTCCCCCTTGCAGTAAAAGCACTCAGCATCAGGCTTAGGTCCAGCCTTGGTCGTCGGCGTGGTAACTTTCTTACCACCCTTCTTGAAGTGTCCATTTTTCTTAGACTTGCCTTTCTTGAATTTGGTGGTCTTATTGACCAACAACACTTGGTGCTCTTTCTTGATCTCCACTTATGCAGATTTTAACATGGCAAAGAGTTCTGGCAACGTCTTGTTCATGTTCTGCATGTTGTAGTTCATCACAAAGTTCTTGTAACTTGGTGGTAGTGATTGGAGGACACGGTAAATCCCCAAAGCATTAGGAATCACTATACCCAAGCTTTGAAGTTTGTTTGCGTGTCCAGACATCTTAAGCACATGCTCACTGACGGAGCTGCCCTCTTCCATCTTGTAGTTAAAGAACTTTTTAGAAGCCTCACAGCTCTCAATTGCCGCATGAGTCTCAAAAATCAATTTGAGATCACGGACAATATCATGTGGGTCTGAATTCTCAAACCTTTTCTGAAGCTCCGATTCTAAACCATACAAGATAGCACAATGAACTGTGGAGTACTGTGTCTTCCGAGTGAGGTAAACATTCTTTACTTCATCGGTAGCAGTAGCTGCAAGTGGGTCACCCAGCGGTGCATCCAACACATAGGTCAAATTACCAGCTGTGAGGACAATCCTCAAATTGCGGAACCAATCCGCGAAGTTGCTTCCATTGTTTTTCAACTTTTCTTTCTCTAGGAACGCATTAAAATTGATGGTAGGGGCTGCCATTGATCTACAACATATTTGCAATAGTTTAGACTAAGTTTATGACAAATTGAGTTCAAATTAATAATAAAATTAATCTAGGTGAACTCCCACTCAAAACAACATCCCTCACATTGTTTTAGTGATCATACGAACCAAATCCACCACATCAACACCGATCATCACGAGAGTTGATATAGTTTCAATGGCGAACAATCGACATGTTCATCATATCTACTATATGATTCATGCTTTACCTTTCGGTGACCCGTGTTCCGAGACCATGTCTGTACATGCTAGGCTCTTCAAGATCAAACCTTAGTTTCCGCATGAGCAAATCTGTCTTGCTCACGTTGTATACACTTGCGGAATCTAACACACCCGATCATCACGTGGTGCTTCGAAACAACAAGCTTTAGCAACGGTGCTAACTAAGGGTGGACACTTTATGATTTGAAATTCATGTGCATGGGGGATCATCTTATAATGCTACCGTCATATACTAAGCAATGCAAGATGCATAAAGGATTAACATCACATGCAATTCATAATATGTGATATGATATGGCCTTTCTTCTTTGTGCTTCCGATCTCCATCTTCAAGCACGAACATGATCTCCATCATCACCGGCATTGCATCAAGGTCAATGACGCTTCTCCATGGTTGTCGTCCACCGGCTTCAACTATTACAACTACTTTGAATAGACACGCGGGTCTTAACATAAATTAAAGACAACCATATGGCTCCTGCCAGTTGCCAACTTACAATAAGGATCATTGCATACATCAAATATAATCACAATCATGGCCATATCACATCAAGACACCCCGCAAAACAAAGTTAGACGCCTCTACTTTCTTTGCATGTTTTACGTGGTTTGGGGCTTTCAATAAGTGTCGTTCTAACTTACGAACATGAACCACAACATTGATACTAGTATTGTTAATCACCCGTTGTAAATTGGATCTTAACTATGCTAGGAGAAACAGCACCATAAAGCCACTTATGCAATACAAGTTGCATGTCAAGCGTGGAGCAAGTCTCATGAAGGATGTCATGTAAGGTTAGCCCGGGCCGCTTCATCCCAACATCCCGCAAGATGCAAAGTACACAAGAAGCAATCGACAATAAAAGCATCAACGCCCTCAATGACCAGTGTGTTCTACTCATGCAACAGATCTACATATAGACACGGCTCTGATACCACTGTAGGGTTTCGTAGCATGGAAAACAAAAATTTTCTGTAGCATACAAACAAACAAGCCAAGATCTATCTACTAGATTGTAGCAACGAGTCGATGGAATAACTCACCCTCGAAGATTCCAAAGTGTTTAACGAGAGCGGATTCTCGTGGGTGATGTAGTCGTACTCTTCCCGATCTCAAGATCGCGTAGACGATCCTTCCCAGGCGTTCGGCAGCGCCCCTGATCGGTCACACGTTCGGTACTGACGAAGACCTTCCTCTCCCTTGTTCCAAGAAGAGCGGAGGTTGTAGCACTCTCAAAGACAACGGGCGTGGTACCGGAAGTAGAGGGGAGATCTCGCAGGGCTTCGCCTTAAGCCGGAGCGAGTATGGTGGAGTATGAGAGAGTCCCTCGACGATCTAGGGTTTAGACACACCGAGGAGGAGGCTAGGCCGGCAGCTAGGGTTTCACCTAGGTGGCGGCGGCGATTGCCCTAGGGCCGGCGGCGGCTATGGAGGCGGCGGCGGCTTGGGGCTAGGGTTTAGAGGTGTAGGAACTTGTGTCTAGGAGGGGAGCCCTGCCCCTCCTTATATAGGTGGAGGGGGCCGGCCAAGGGGAGGGGAGTCCCTCCCCAACTCAGCTTGGTGGTGCGCCAGCGGTGGGAGGAGGAACTCCTCCCCCAAGTCGGTTTCCACCTCCCTCTCCACTTCCCAAAAAATAGCCGTTTGAATTTCAAACTTGGCGTTTGACTTTTCAAACTAGGATTTGAATAAACCCTCTATTTTGTTCAGCGATGACACCGAGTACATGATGCAATCATACCAACTTGATATAACACATTCATGTACCCTTCCCCTCCGGAGTGCCGGACATTCCGGAACCTTCTAGAACATTCCCGATGAAAACACCGGAACCATTCCCCAACTCCGAAACGGGACTTTCCTTATATGAATCTTATTCTCCGGACCATTCCGGATCTCCTCATGATATCCCGAATCCCATCTAAGACTCCGAACAACATTCGGTCTCTTTCTCATCATTCCATAACTACTCAAACAACGTCGAATCCTTAAGTGTGTCTCCCTATGGTTCGTGAATTATGCGGACATGATCGAGACACTTCTCCGATCAATAACTAATAGAGGAATCTGGAAATTCATATGGCTCCCACATATTTCTACGATTACTTTGCGATCGAATGAACCACTTACATACGATACCAATTTCCCTTTGTCTCACGATAGTTTACTTATCCGAGGTTATGATCGCGGTATCTCTCGCATACCTAGTTCAACCTCACATCGATAAGTACTCTTTTCTTGTTCCCGTGATATGTGATCCCTTGTGAGCCAGTCACATGCTTGCAAGCTAATTGGATGACATTTCACCGAGAGGGCCCAGAGTATATCTATCCGTCATATGGATGGACAAATCCCACTCTTGATCCATGTGTCTCAACCAATACTTTCCGAGCACTCAATGCCACCTTTATAGCCACCTAGTTACGGTGTGGTGTTTGATGTCATCAAAGCATCCATCCGGTAAAGGTGATATGCATGATCTCATGGTCGAAGGAATTAGGTTACTATGTATCAGAAAGCATATAGCAATTGAACTATTAAAATGACTTGATCTTTATGCTACGCTTATCTATAGGAGTATATCCACCATATCATTCTCCTAATGATATGATCTTGTTGTTAATAACATCTCAATGTTCATGATAGGGAAACCACAATCATTTATTAACCAACAAGCTAGCGATGTATAGAGGCTATACTAGGGACTTCAATTTAAGTTTACAAATCACACAAGTATTAATGTTTCCTTGTTAATATTATTATAGCATGAATGTAAACATTTATCATAAACACAAAGATATAATAATAACCACATTTATTATTGCCTCTAGGGCATATCTCCAACAAGCCATGCATAGTAGCAATGTCTGATCTGTCCGAATGATGAATCAGATATGCCAGAGAATCTAGAAAAGGTAGGAGATGGTGACATCATCGAAGGAGTTAACTAAACATGCTAAGGCTTGTATGTGAGGCCACGTTGGGTGTGGTTTTTGTAGTCCCATGCTCGCCACCACTAGGAACTGAGTTCTTACCTTTGGAACCAAGACGAGCGTACAACCACACGTGGCCTGGACAACCCCTCGACTAACTAACTTGCCTAGTAGATTCCATGAGTCACATAGTTCGGGCTTTCCATTTGGCATACGCATTGAAAATGTTTTCAAAAGAGGAGGTGATGGAGGTGCATCATAACAGGTAGGGAAGCGTGGACCGGGTTGCTTGGGATAGTTAGCGCCCCTAGTAAACCAACCTCGCCTCACATCTTTAAGTACCGGCTTCGGGATTTGACCCGTTACGGCGAAATCATACTTATTGCGTGACTCATGGTCTCGGCGAAAGCAAGGCAAAGGTCGTGGTCAACCACCCTCTGCCGGCCTTCCAAGGAAGAGGGCTAATAATTTGGCAGTAAGAGTCGGTTGGTACGTGTAGGTAAAGTTGTACACCCCTGCAAGGTTAAATCTTTTCGAAAAGCCGTGTTCACGGTTATGAACGACTTGGCGATCGGACTTAAGATCATAGATAACATTAACCACTATAAAACTTACTGATCCACGTGTGCTTAATGATGCTTCCTCCAGGTCGAGGGGGTGATCCTGGATAGGAGGTTCTAATGAAGCTGGTGGTTATCAAGATATGTTGAACAAGATGAAGAAGTGGTTATCTTATCCCTTTTAAAAGATTCTGAGTAGACGAGCCTCTTCTCTCTCTTGTTTACAAATAAAGTTTGGTTTCCGCAAAATAAATCCAGAGAAAGCCTTTCTAGCCAGAGCATGTAGATACTAGGTTATCTAAGTCTTGCGAAGTACATTCTCGTACTCAGCCTTGCGCCATTGTTGTTTTTCTATAGAGGATCTGGTTGCAATAGAAGGTGGCTTCTATGTTGACATCAACGAGTAGTTGGGGGTCCCAGGTAACAGCCTGAGGACTATGGGATGGACTTCGCTTCTGTTTATGGCCTCTTAGGCCTTTTGCTAAGTTGTTGTGTAGAACAACATATTTGCTTTCGCTGTGTGATGTAATGTTGGGTCTATGACCTCTAGTTTGTAATAACTCTAATATCTTACTCTGTTAAGAGTTTAAACTTATGCTGTTGAATCCATGTGTTCTGTAATGTTACCGAATCATACTGTGATCTTGCGTGTTTGGAGTTGAACTTATCTTAGATGGTGATCTGAGGTTAGTTTAACCCTGATCCCGGGGGGTGCTACAGGTTTTGGTATCAGAGCAGAACTGCCTGTAGGAAACCCTTTTATTGGTCGATGTTGAGTCTAGAAGTTGAAAAAACTATCTGAAAGTTAAAAATTATTTGCAGAAACTCTGACTAGGATTGTTTTTACTCCTTATCTGGTGTGTTTCTGATGCTGGAGTTTCTCTTACCCTATTTGGTTGTCAAAGGTTTTCATTCCTTGTTTCATATCTCAAAACTTCTAGGATTGTGGTTTTGGGGTTGTTTCTCTAAAGTACTCCGTACTTGGTTGCTATTCTCAGAGTTCCAAGAAATCTCAGTTTTGCTTGGTGTGTAACATCTTAGCATTCCATTGTCATGGTTTATAAGTCAGCTGGTTAGTGTATACATTAGTATGCTTTGATACTACCATGCTTGATAAGATGATACGTTTATATCAAGTACTCTTTATTCATCTTTCCGTCTTGTTCCTTTGAATCCCTTGTCTAACCTTTTCTTTGTTCTTTCAGGATGGGTGACACCTCTCGTGCCCGTACCCATGCTCATGCACGTGGTGCTGCAAATGAGGGTGAATCTTCCAACCTTCCTCCACCGCCGTCCATGGTTCAACTCATGGCCATGTACGAAACCAACCGTGCTGACAACATGAGGCTCCTTGAAAGGATTGAGCGCAACACCGCTCAACGCCAGAACAATCAAGTTGGTATCAAGGACTTCACACGTCTCACTCCGCCAGTTTTCAGCTATTCCACTGAGCCACTTGATGCAGACTACTGGCTTCGCACCATGGAGCACAAACTTCAGGTTGGTCGTGTTGCTCAAGCTGATTGGGTGAATTTTGCTGCCTATCATCTAGAGGGAGGAGCTAACTCCTGGTGGGAAAATTTCTTGGCTATGCAAGAAGCTCAACATGTTGTTACATGGCAAGAGTTCACTGAAGCCTTTCGAGCTTATCATATTCCGGAGGGTCTGATGGATCAGAAGAGGAAGGAGTTCCTCAAGCTAAAGCAGGGCACTGGTTCCATGTGTGATTACCAGCGCAACTTCAATCGTCTTGCCTGCTATGCTACTGAAGAGGTCTCCACTGATGTTAAGAAGCAAACTCTGTTTCGCAAGGGACTGGATCCTGAGGTTCGTCGTGATCTCCATCTCATGGACTTTGTTAACTTCCAAGGTCTTGTTAATAAGGCTATGAAAGCCGAGAGTGGAAAGGTGGAGTATGAAGAAACTCGTAAGCGTCCTTAGGAGGGGTACAACAAGGCTGGTTCTGGTAATAAGAAGCGTCGTGTCTTCGTGCCTTACTGTGATGTGCCACATGCTCCTTATACTCCAAGGACTTCTGGATATGCACCTCGTCCGAATGCTACTCCAAACAATGCTGGTGGATCAAATTATCTTGTTGCTGGTACTGGATCAGGCCTCATATGTTTCAACTGTCGCCAGCCTGGCCACTATGCAAGAGACTGTCCTCAAAAGAGTGCTGCTGAGAAGGCACAACCATCAAAGAAGAATGATAAGTATCCAGGTGCTGGAAAGTACGCCTGAACCATATCTCTGCTGAGGAGGCTCTGGAAGATCCAAGGGTCATCATGGGTACGCTTCGTATCAATCAAATTCCAGCTAAAGTTTTGTTTGATTCTGGAGCATCGCATTCATTCCTGTCACAAGCTTTTTCTCAAATGCATGGGATAAGTTTTGAGGGGTTATTTGTTCCTCTGCTAGTTTAGTCTCCCGGTTTTAGGTGGTGTTCCACCATGATTAGTCATGGGAATCTAATCGAAGTTGCATTTCAACTTTTTCCCACTTCTTTGACCGCCCTCAAGTCAAACGACATTGACATCATTTTGGGAATGGACTGGTTGACCTGTTATCAAGCTATTCTCGATTCTACAACCAAGTCTGTGACTCTGACTAGTCCTGCTGGCATAACAGTCAAGTATTGGACCGTAGGGTCACTATCTCCTTCAGATGTTTCCATTCCTGAAGCAGAGTTGTATGCTCTTGAAGTTCTACCTTCACTAGAGATTCAAGATGTTTTCGTTGTTTGTGAGTTCCTGAATGTCTTCCCTGAGGAGTTGCCTGGCATGCCACCTGATGGAAGTGTGGAGTTTGTCATAGAGTTAGTTCCTGGAACTCCTCTTGTTTCTAAAATACCCTACCGTATTCCCCATCATGAGCTTGTGGAGTTGAAGAAACAATTAGAGGAGTTAGAAGGAAAAGGATACATTTAGCCCAGCACATCTTCTTGGGGATGTCCTACCATATTTGTCAAGAAGCAGGATACCAATATACCACGTCTTGTTGTGGATTATCGCCCACTCAATGCTATGACTATCAAGAATAAGTATCCCCTCCCTAGGATCAATGATCTCTTTGATCAGTTAAGTGGTGCCACTGTCTTTTCCAAAATGGATTTGAGGTCAGGGTATCACCAGATAAAGATCCGTAAGGAAGATATTCCAAAGACTGCTTTCACCACTCGTTATGGTCTTTACGAGTACACGGTCATGTCCTTTGGTCTTACCAATGCTCCAGCCACTTTCATGCGGCTTATGAACTCTGTCTTCATGGAGTATCTTGACAAGTTAGTTGTGGTCTACATCGATGATATTCTGGTCTACTCCAAGACTAAAGAATAGCACGCCGAACATCTTTGTTTGGTGTTGACAAAACTCCGAGAACATCATCTCTATGCCAAGTTTTCCAAGTGTGAGTTCTGGTTACAAGAGCTCGTATTCCTTGGTCATGTTGTTTAGGCCCAAGGGGTTGCTGTTATCCCAAATAAAGTCCAAACTATCCTCGACTGGGAGTCTCCCAAATCCGTTAAGGATGTCCGAAGTTTTCTCGGGATGGCTGGTTATTACCGTCGATTCATTGAGAACTTCTCTAGGATTGCAAAGCCAATGACTAATCTTCTCAAGAAGGATAAGAAGTTTGAATGGTCTGATAAGGCCGAGGAAAGCTTCCAAATGTTGAAAAACAAGTTAGCAACTGCTCCGATACTGGTTCTTCCAGACACTAGCAAAGACTTTGTTGTCTTCTGCGATGCTTCCCACCAAGGTCTCGGATGTGTGTTGATGCAGGATGGGCATGTGGTGGCTTATGCCTCCCGTCAGCTAAAACCACATGAGAACAACTACCCAACTCATGATCTTGAGCTTGCAGCTGTTGTTCATGCTCTTAAGCAATGGCGACATTACCTCCTCGGTAGTCGTTGTGAGTTATACTCGGATCATCAGAGTCTGAAGTATCTTTTCACACAACCTGATTTGAATCTCAAGCAAAGAAGATGGTTGGAACTTATCAAGGACTATGATTTGGGCCTCAACTATCAACCTGGCAAAGCCAATGTCATTGCTGATGCAATGAGACGTAAATCTTATTGCAACACCCTGATGATCAAACAAGCACAACCTTCTTTTCATGAGGAATTGGCTCGATTGAATCTTGAAGTAGTTCCTCGTGGATTCCTTTATACTCTTGAAGTGAAGTCTTCTATAGAGGATGAAATCAAGATTGCTCAGAAATATGATTCTGGAATTGCTGAGATCAAAGGGAACATTGCTAGCGGAGTTAGTAAGTGTTTCTCTGTTGATAAACAAGGTACTGTTTACTTTGGTAACCGTCTAGTAGTGCCAAAGAGAACAAAATTGAGGGATTTAATTCTCCAAGAGGCTCATGAATCACCTCTTTCTATCCACCCTGGAGGTACCAAGATGTATCGAGATCTTCGTCAACGATTCTGGTGGCCCGGTATGAAGAAGGATATCGCTCGTTTTGTTGCTGAATGTGAAGTTTGCCGTCATGTCAAAGCTGAGCACCAAAGACCCACTGGTCTCCTGCAACCACATAAAATACCTGAGTGGAAATGGGATGAAGTTGGTATGGGTTTCATCACTGGTCTCCCTAAGACTCAGAAAGGAAATGATGCCATCTGGGTAATCGTTGACTATTTGTCCAAGGTTGCTCACTTTCTACCTGTTCACGAGAGTATAAATGCTAGTCAGTTAGCAGATCTATACATCTCTCGAATAGTTTTCCTTCATGGGATTCCAAAGAAAATTGTCTCTAATCGAGGGAGTTTGTTCACCTCAAGGTTCTGGACAACCTTCCAAGTTGCTATGGGAACTCGCCTCTCCTTCTGTACAGCTTATCATCCTAGTAACGGTGGCCAGACCAAAAGAGTGAATCAAATCCTTGAAGACATGTTAAGAGCATGTGTCATATCTTTTGGCAAGGACTGGGAGAAATGCCTTCCTTTTGCTGAATTCTCCTACAACAACAGTTATCAGTCCAGTATAGAAATGGAACCTTTCCAGTTCTTATATGGAAGAACGTGTCGTACTCCTTTGAACTGGTCAGAAATCGGCGAAAGAAAGTTCTTTGGTCCGGATATGATCCAGGAACTAGAAGATCAAGTTCGTATCATTCGAGATTGTTTGAAAACTGCTCAGTCTCATCAGAAAAGCTATCATGATCGTCACCATCAACATATTGAATATGAAGTTGGTGATCAAGCTTATCTTCGGGTCACTCCTTTGAAGGGTGTCCATCTTTTCGGTATCAAAGGCAAACTGGCTCCTCGCTATGTTGGTCCTTTTGTGTTCTTTCCAAGCAAGGTAACCTCGCATACAAACTGGAGCTGCCTGCAAACTTCCCTGAGGTGCATGACGTCTTTCATGTGTCTCAACTCAAGCGTTGCTTCAAAGATCCTGTTCGTGGTGTTGATCATCAAACTCTTGATCTCCAGAAGGATCTGACCTACCGTGAGTATCATGTTCGTATCCTTGATGAAACCGAGCGCAAGACCCGTCGTCAAAACATCAAGTTCCTGAAAGTTCAATGGTCTCATCACTCTGAGGATGAAGCAACCTGGGAACGAGAAGATCGTCTCCGATCTGAGTACCCTGCCTTCTTTTCTAAAAGTTAGGAATCTCGGGTGGAGATTCTTGTAAGGGGGGTAGAGCTGTAACAGCCCAAGTTTGTAATATATGTAATTAGTACCTAAGCATTGCATGCATCTGTTTAAGTCAATAAAATGTTTGCATGTGATCAAGTCTGTGAATCAAAGTACAATCACAAAACCCTAAACCCTTGCTCTTTTCCCCTCTTTTTGAAATATTCATCAAAGTGGTTTGAAATTTTGAAATGATAAAATGTTTGGAGCCCAAATGGATTATAAGGGCCCCTATGTGATTTAAATAATATTCTAAAGTCTCTGGTAATTTTGAATAGTTCAAAACAGATTTGAAAATGAAATTTATAGACAGAAAAACAGAAAAAGAATTGGAAAAAAAACATATTTACAGAAAAAATGAGACAGAGCCCAACCAGGCCACATCCCAGGCCGGCCCAGCTCCTCTCCCTCCTTTCCCTGCCGCCTACGCAGCAGACCGCAGCCTAGCTAGGCCCAAGCGCGGCCCTCCCGCAGCCCGTAACGGTTCGGCCTACTCCTTCGCGTCGTCGTCTTCGACGACGACGAGCAAGCTTCTCGCTGGTGCTACGCCCGCCGCCCGCCATCGCAGCGCTGCCGCTGTAACACCCCAGTTTTAGTTAATCCTGTTTTAGGGTTTGTTTTGTGCATCATGTCTTAAAATTTGCATTGAAGAAAATAATCAAACCCTAAAACCCTAATATTCCCCTCTCTTTGAAGCATTCAAATGGTTTTGAAATATTTGAAAATCCAAAATATTTGGAGCCCAATTGGACTAAAAAGGCCCCCTGCAATATTTGATATATTTTATAAAGCCTCTTGTGTTTTAAAAGCATTTAAAACAGATTTATACATCGCTAGAATAGTCAGTTTGCATGGAGTCCCCAAGAACATCGTATCGGATCGAGGAACTCAATTTACCTCGAGATTCTGGAAGAAAGTCCAAGAAGGTTTAGGAACCCGACTCGATTTCAGCACCGCGTATCACCCTCAGACCGATGGACAAACGGAGCGAGTAAATCAAATACTCGAAGATATGTTGAGAGCATGTGTGTTGGAATATGGATCTAAGTGGGAGAACTGTCTGCCGTTTGCAGAATTTTCATACAACAACAGTTATCAAGCTAGTTTGCAAATGGCCCCATTTGAATTTATGTATGGAAGGAAGTGTCGCACCCCTTTGAACTAGTCGGAAGTAGGAGAGAGTCAGATTTTCGGACCCGGCATCCTACGAGAAGCAGAAGAGAAGGTTCACAAGATTCGTGAGCACCTCAAGACCGCTCAGTCAAGGAAGAAGAGTTACGCTGCCAAGAGACATCGAGACCTCGCCTTCAACATAGGAGATTTTGTGTATCTGAAAGTGTCGCCATTGAAAGGAATGCAACGTTTCCAACTGAAAGGAAAGTTAGCCCCCAGATATATAGGCCCCTTCAAGATTTTGAACCATCGAGGAGAAGTGTCGTCTCAATTGGAACT
The DNA here is from genome assembly GCA_023614405.1 of Avena insularis. Lineage (NCBI taxonomy): Eukaryota > Viridiplantae > Streptophyta > Magnoliopsida > Poales > Poaceae > Avena > Avena insularis. Next base: position 374,614,425 of record CM042691.1, on the reverse strand, counting down.
GCCCGAAGAGATGTCAGCCATGCACAATGTGTTCCATATCTCATTACTTCACAAGTGCCTCAAAGTTCTAGAGAAGACCGAAGTGTTCAAGAATATTGATCACCGGACCATAGAGATTAACAATGACCTGACCTATCCCGAAGTACCCATCCGTATTTTGGAGGAAGCTTTCAGAACTACCAGAACCCGGAGCATCAAGTTTCTCAAGATTCAGTGGAGCAACCACACAAAATAGGAAGCTACCTGGGAGCGCGAAGATCACATCAGAACAGAGTTTTCCGATCTCTTCAAATCCTAGGTAATCTTTTTCGTCCTTTTTCAAATCTTGGGACGAGATTTTGTTTAAGCGGGGAAGGTTTGTAACATCCCAAAAATATTAAACCTGGATCATCAAACTGTAATCATCAAAATTAGGGTTAACAAAAACTTTTCCAATTAAAAATACAAAGGCATTCATATGTGTGTGCTTTAAAATTTGGATTCTTTTGAATTGCATTGGTTCTGTGTTTCTTTGCTTGTAAAATGATTCTTAGATGAAATAAACATCATCTAAACAATCCCCACACTTTTCCCAAAGACAAACAAATCAAAACAAACAAATTAAGTGACTGGTCACTTTGGCCAATTTAACTCCCATGCCTACTTTGGCTATCCCTAACTTTCAAAACTTAACATAAACTTGTTTGGATCTTTGCACCACTTGATAGTACTCATAACAAAGTACCAAGGCCCACTTTGTGATCATCCAAAAACATTTGAATGCATAGTTTAAATGACAGTTTAAAATTGAATCTAGTTCATATGGGAAGATCCCACTTTTTCAAAAACCACCCAAACAAGATCAACTTTCAAAACCCAAGCATCCACAGACTCACCAGCACATGCCTAGCACACCCACCAAAAATCTTTTCAAAATTCAAAACTTGAGTTCATGCGGCCATTTCATCAAACACCTTGCAGATGCAAATCAAACAAATCCTAAACACTATAGTGTGCAGTGATTCTGGCCTAACTTTTTCCCTCTCTAGCTCACAACACCCTTAGTAGATCATCTAGCAACCTTAACTAAGCTCTAGCCCACTATAAGCTTGCCAATATCATCAATGGTGAACAGGCCGAGCCTCACCATGTCACCCTAGTGTGGGCAACAAGCTAGAGGAAGAACTAGCCGTGCCAACCTTGTCTGGGAGGTAGCCCATGCCTCACCGCCCCCTCTCGACCAGCCCTGCCTCGCAGACAGCAACCAGAACCTCCAGGAATGCCGCGCCCATGCTGCTGTCGACCATGCCGACCCGCGCCTTAGAGCACGCGCCGTTCCCACTCAACCCGACCACCTCGAGCCATCGCCGCTCGCCAGCATGCTCCCCACCATCCCAGGAGACCGCCAGACATGCCCATTTCACCGCCCGTACCCCGTAGCCACCGCTCGCCATCGAAGACGCCGCCTCTACCGTGCAGAGCACCGTGCGTTCCCGACCGTTTGCCACCGCCCCTACACGCGCATTAAAACCCTAGAGCATCACCAGGAGACCACCGATCGATCGTCACCCTCGGACATTCCTTTAGCTGCCCGTAGCCGTGTCGCCACCATCGCCTGCCCATACCGTTCGGTCTCGCCGTCGGGCCTATAAAAGGAGGCCACCCCCAGCCGATTGAAGCACACCATTTCACTCCCCTCACCTCACTACTTGTTCCACCCCTTAGCCGGAGCAAGGCGAGCAGCGCATCGCCGGAATTGCGCTGGAGCTCGCCGCTGCAGAGGAGAAGAGGAGCCGTTGATTTTGTTCACCCCCGGAGCTGCCGCGACCACCCCTGAGTTCGCCGTCGTCGACTTCGTCGTTTGCCCGCCTCGCTGACCTTCGCCTGAGCCCCGGTGAGCCTCCCACGACCCCCACCTGCCGCGTTAGGGTTCTGTCTCGCCGGCGCTGCCCGACATGGACGATGAACCAGGGCCGTTAGATTAGAACTAGATCCCACGGTCCATGTTGGCCCGTACCGCTTCGCACCTCCCCGTCTCACTGACGCGTGGGGACAGCCACTTAACCCGCCCGCGTAAGCGCTGTGCATAGCGGGCCGGCCCATTATCGTCTCCCACGCGACCCAGTCGTTTGCATTTAGATTTTTCTATTTAGATTCAAACTCAGTTCTGTACCTAGTTTCAAAAATCAACCCAGCTCAATTTAGTGAACCAAATTGAATGAAACCATTTTTTAGAAAGGTCGTGAAATGCTTAATCCAAGCCCATTGGATTCAAATCATTTGGATCTGTAGATCAATCTAGGTAAAAATAACAGGTCAGAAGCTTTTCTGCATTCAAATATTTTTCAAATTTCAACCATAAGAGCTTTTGAGTTGATTCCAACTCTCAAAAATCACATTTGATCATACCTTTCAGAATATATAAAAATATATGGGTTTACTTACAGAAATAATGTCCAAGTAATAAAAGAATGCCACATAGGCATTTCTAGTCACTTTATTTAATTAAAATAAAAAGTTAAACCTTATTAAATTGTGACACCACTTTAAATCACATTCCCATGTACTGAAATATGTGGTGATGACATGTGTCAACATGATCCCATGTTTGGTTTGGAGAATATTAAATCTTAAGTAGTTTTTCAATGAGTAGAAATTAACTTTCTAAAAATAAAATCAATAAGCCAATTGCTTTAGTCTTGTAATGTTAGTGATGATGCTAGATCATCTATATAACCCCTTTGTGTGATGATTGAAAGTAGTTAAGTATTGTTTGGTGATTGTGTACCTCGTATTTATTTATAGACGCTAGTACCAACCAAGGATACGAGGAAGAAGGAGGATACTACGAAGAAGAAGCCGAGGAGAACTTCAACCACTGCTCTGCACAAGGCAAGCCTAATACTACTAATTGATTGAGCAAGTTAACACTTGCAAGATACCTTACTCATGCAAGCAAATACTTGCTTGTTACCCTGCCAACCATATGCCTTAAGTATATGTGACCATACCCACTTGACAACCCAATCCTAGTTTTACTTGCAAGATTTATACTTTATTCCTTTATCAAAGCTACTTCTTTAGAGTTTACTTAAGTGACTTGTAGATTCTAGAAAGATAACTGAAGGTTGCATAAAGAGCATAAAATTTGGCCTAAGCTAGATAATCTTGATGTCATCCTAAGGCATGAGATTGAACTTAGTTAAAACTCCACTAGCTTATCACCCCTCATTAGTACTCACCCCCACTTGTAGATGCTAGTGCTAAGCCTAAAACTTGATCAACTTTAGATGGGAGTACTGGGTGGAAAATGGTTATGAAAACCTTAGAATGATGATTAATTCTACTGAGATGTTTTGACATGTGTTTCCAAACACCAGATGATTTTGGTGATGAAAATGTTGAGGCATGAGCCTTAGCCCTTTATAAAATTGATGGTTGTCTAGATGCGATACCATTCCAATTTTACCGTACAACCACAATACCTGAAGATTGGGTAGGGCTTGACTGGAAACTTATATACCTTAGTATTGGTTCCCTCATAGCCAAGGTCTGAGCTGAGGCTACCTTGTGAAGATTGTCCACCTGTGCAGTACCCAAGATGACAGTTGGTCATGGTTGGGAGGCTAAACTCACAGGAGAGGTGCCTATACTAGGGCGTGTAATTGAAAGGTTAGGATTGATTATCCGCATACTGAGTATGGTGAATTCAGGATTTGTTCCTGATGGATGTATCGAATGTTGTGGTGAAAGTGTACACTCTCTGCAGAGTGTCAAACTATTCGAATAGCCGCGTCCGCGGTTATGGACAGTTGGAGTGGCCATACTGTTCCCCCGTCAGATGTGAAAGGATACGAATGTCGCCTAGAGGGGGGTGAATAGGCGATTAAAACTTTTCCTAGAGTGGCTCAACAAAGGCGGAATAAAGCTAGTGTTTACTTTGTTAAGCACAACCTAGAACAACTAAGGTTCACCTATGTGCACCAACAACTTATGCTAAACAATACAAGCAACAAAGTGATAGCAAGATATATATTACTTCAAGCACGAAGGCTATCACAATGTAAAGTGCATAAGTAAAGAGCTCGGGTATAGAGATAACCGAGGCACGTGGGGACACCGATATTTTACCGAGTTCCTCCCAACATGGAGTACGCCTGCTTTGGAGAGGGGTATCAAACCACCAACGCCACAAAAGGCCTCCCTTATTCTCTGGTGAATCTCACCCCAACAGGATCGATCCACGCTTGCACTATCGGTGCACTTGTCGGTGGCAACCGGAACCTCTCACAAGGTTGGGGCACAACTCCACAACTTAATTGGAGGCTCCCAACAAACGCCACAAAATGCCACAATGCCACCAAGGCCACAAAACCGTCTAGGGTTCCAAGAACCCAAGAGGGACAAGCTCCAATGAGCAATTCAAACCAAACCCTCCAAAGAGAACTCAAACCGATGCACCAAATGCAAATGGCAAGAACACCACAAAGATGCTCAAATCCCTCACTCTCAAGTTCCAACAAAGCTACTAAAGCTAATGGGGGAACAAGAGAGGAGGAATCAAAGAGAGACACAAAATCCCCCAAAATCTAGATCCCCAAAGATACACTCACAAAGAGATGTTTTGGTTTAGTCAAAACGTAGATCTAGATCTCCTCCAACAGCCCCTCAAATATTTGCAAGAATCAATGGAGGGGTGTGTACAAATCAAGCTTAAGTAGAGAAAATGGGATCAAAGCTTGGGCAAGAAAAGGAGGAAGAAGTAACCCTAAGTGAAAAAGGGGCAAAGCTATTTAAAGGGGCGGGCTGATTCTGCCCGTTGGGGCAATTTTTCTGAACGGATCGGTAGTACCGGATTTGCCCGGTACTACCGGACCCAATACAACAAATCACCAGGAAATAGCAAAACAGCAGCAGATCTGGGGCCAGCACACATGCAGCAGCAGCGCAGGGCAGCAAGGCATGCGCGCAGCGCATGCAAGCATCAGCGGCAGCGGGGCCCGCAGGCGTGCACGCAGCAAACAATGGCCGCATGCAGCCAGCAGCGCGCATGTAGCAGCGTGCGGCATGCAGCCAAATAAGCGGGCCAATGACGCAGCTAGCCCTGCGCATGCTGATTACAGGCAATGAAGCGGGCCCAGCAATAGTGGCGCGAGCGAGAAGCGGTAGATGCGCGCTGCGTGAGTGCAGGCTGGCCAAGATACAGCGGCAGCGCGGCAGTGAGTGAGTGGGGGCCAGCGCACGAGATTCGGCGGCGGGTAGCCAGGCGGTCAATAGCGCGCAAATGGCAAAATCGATCTAGATCTAACAAAATATCTGGGAAAGAAACTGGGCCGACCGGTACTACCGGCCCACCCGGCGGTACTATTGGGCCGGCCAATAGTACCGGAAAAAGGTACCTAGCCAGACAGAAAGAAAACGGGCCGTTTTTAGGCCCAGGCGGTAGTACCGGCCCGTCTGGGCGGTACTACCGCTGGGCCCAGAAAACAGACAAACAGTCAAATATTCAAACATCAATAACTTTTGACTGGAAGCTCCGATTGACCCGATTCAGGTTGCGTTGGATAGAGGACGACAAGGGCTTTAGATGAACAAGAGTTTGTTATGGAGATTACCACAAGCTCTATATCATCACATGGATAAGACCAAATAACAACCAAATATGATGATGCAAGTATGCAAAGGTTTGAGCTCTCTCCGAACGATGTGACCGAATTACTCATACGAGAGCCCCTCTTGATAGTACGGTTATCTATCCTAAACCCGGTCTCACACACACAATGTGAGACTGGCAAAAGGGAAAACCTATCAAGATTATACCTTTGCCTTGAGCATTCCACTTGAGCTCGATGTAGACGGTCTTGCCCTTCTCAAGATGGAACGCCTTTCTTAATTCCTCATCATCGACCTCGCATATTGAGCTTGCCCAACATATCTTCTTTGCATTTCATCAACCTTGAAGCCAACACATGCTCCAAGCGATGCCAATGGACAAATCCTACAAGTATAACTTAATACACACATTAGTCCATACAGATTATCATTAATTACCAAAACCACACATGGGGGCCCAACATGTTCTTTCAATCTCCCCCATTTTGGTAATTGATGACAATCCCTTAAGAGGGTTTATATAAGGAATATTAATGAATAAAATGGTAATACCAATATCAAATACTACAAAAGTATGTGGTATTGGTACCACCACAATATATAGATCAAACTCCCCCACAATCTATGCATGTGTGATGAACTTGAATTTCATTGCATATATTGCCAGTCATTCTCATTGGTGGAGTTTCCTCTATATATACCACATGCTAAGCAACAACAAAGATGCAAGAGCATGAGAAGCAAATGCACAAGAACAAACTCAATGCATAAACCAACTTCCCTTAAACCCTCTAAAACTTCTCCCCCATTGGCATCGATTGCCGAAATGGGTGACAAGTTCTAGAAGGCAAATATAGTAATAATTCCTCCAAAGGTGTGACTTCGCACATATCCAATGATGAATACTTGGGAGGGAGTAGAACTATATCGAGGACCGGAAGATTGCAAAAAAAAAATCAAATGATGCAAGCAACTACAAGGTCCAACAAACCAATTTGAAAACAGCAAATGAGTCCAAATGGAAACAACAAGATATTATGATATGAGCAAAAGAGTGTTTTAAATAACAAATAGAGAAGCTCCCCAAGGTTTGTGCACAATTCAAAATAAATGTATTGGAATACATAATGAACAAATATGGAATCCTTGCTCCCCCATAAGCATTTAAAACACAACAAATGAGAAAGGAGACAAATGAGCATTATTAAATGAATTAGATGAGCTCCCCAAAAATAATGCACCAATTATGATAATTATATTTGGGAACAAGGTGCATAATCATGGAATCCTCACTCATCCAAATTCATTTAACAATACAAGGCATGAGAGAACAAGTATGAGTGCCCGAGGATGCAAACAAGAGGAACAAGCACTCATAGGCAAATAAATTTGGAAGCCACCGAAGAATCAAAAGGAATAGAAAGGTGGTCTCCAAGGATTAAAAATCAACTAAAATTGTCTTCTCATATGTGTATATGTCTCTAAGTGGAAAATATCACAATGACATATTCCAAAGAAGAAA